>OX346246.1:47828995-50463995 GCA_947049315.1 Epistrophella euchroma | reverse complement strand
AAACACAAGCCACACAAAAAAAAACTCTTTGACTATGCGATTAATATTATAACTTTTTTGTGGCTTGATAGGTAGGTATTCCAAATGAAATGAAATGTCTTTGACCATGACAACTAAAACCTTTTTTCAAAAATCAAATAATAATAATATTAAAAAAGAAATAACAAAAAGCATTCATTACACAACTCTTCAAAGACAAAACCAAATTCATTTTGTGAACGAACACCAGAACACCATCCAAATGGTTACCATGTGAATTTACCAACCAACCAGTCAACCAAAGTCCACCCACCACTAACTGTTGTATAAATCAAACACAACAGCAAAAAAGATGAAAGATTTTCCTCTACTAGATTTTAGAATATTCTGTGTATGCATGGTAGGCATGGAGTATGGCTGTATATTTGAACTTTAGGTAGGTAGATAACGTTAACGTCTAAGTATGTTATTCACCATCGCATCGTAAAATGATAACCTTTATACCTATGCTAAAATTAAAAAAAAAAAACATCAAATTTTCTAAAATTCTCTAGAATGTCGTATAGTTGTAACAACTTAACAAAAAGGACCCATCGCGACTGTTGAGGGGGGTATACATAATATCTAGTTGAGAGCGGGACTCGATGATGATGATGATGATATCCTGCCTGATGCCTGTGCTGTGTGACTTAGGTTAGGAGCGAGACGAGAGAAAAGAGAATAATATCTCACCGTTTTTCTTTGATGGAAAATGGTCCATTGATGTTTTTAATTTAATTATTTTGTTTCTACCAGCACCCTCCCTTCACCGTGTCGTCGTCTTCGTTATCGTCCTTGTCGGCACCCTCACAACACTCCCTAACCATTGTTGTCCTCCTTCCTGAGTTCCATCTGCTCTCCTTGTCGACACACCATGCCATATCGTACAGTACCACACCACACCGCATCGCACTCCACCACCACCACTACCATCACCATCCAGTCAGACATGAATGGGAGCTTCCTTTGATCTGCTTTGATCTTTCGGAAAGTGGCTTTTAAGAGGTTTCTTTTGTGAACAAACGCGTGAGTAAACCAGAAGAAGAGCGAGAGCAACAGAGAGAAAGGCAGAGGGTTCCATTTCAGGCTGAGCATTGAGGGTTAAGATTGGGTTCGGTTCGTCGGGTGGCACAAGGATGAAAGGAAAAGTTTTAAATATTAACACACATACACGTACAATAACAACAAAAACAACACACAAAATGATATACCAACCTACCTTTGAAATCTTCTTCTCTCTATCGCAATTGAGTTGTGTATTTGTGTTTGTACGCACAAGAAGATGTGATACTGGATGCCGCTTTTCTGCAGCTGATGATGTTGATGATGATGATGATGTTGACAATGACGATTATGATGAATCCCTGAATCGGAGGATGTCACCACCGTAGACAAATATAGAGAGCAGCACCAGTATTAGACATCTTTTCATTCCTGTTGGTTGTTCACAGTTTGGTATTTGATGAAAAACTGGGTAACGCGCGTTTTGTAACTGAGCTCTTCTGCTGGCAAGAAAAAAAAGAAGGATATACGGGAAGACAACTAAGTACATAAAGCTACGTGGTGCATCGGTTACTGAAAGCCACCAAAGTACACACAACAAGCGAGTAGAGGTTTCTTGGGAAATGAATTAAGCTTTGTAACGTTCGAGTTAAACGTATATTTTCCTTTTTTTGGAATTCGAAATTTCGGCACACAGAACAAAAAAAAAGAAAAAAACAAAACGACGACCTACGAGTTACGACAAAAAGATCCCCAAGCATAAAACAAGAGATTGAATTAAATCATAATTTAGTGCTGTCGGTTAGTGGCAACGCGACTAACGGTGCTTGTGCTGTTTAATACTCTTCACGGGAAACGGTTAACGATAGTGTGTAGTGTGTGTACTCGCTTTTCGATGTCTCGTTGTTTGATAATTAGTATGGAGCATTATTTTCAAAATGCATATTCAACTGACGACGAAGGTAATAATGAGAACTCTCTGTGAACTTTCAGAAAAAAAAACTATTTTGTTGAAATGTTTCGTATAACGGAATAATAACTAGGTACATACACACATACCTGTGCATATAGATTTTTTTGTTTGTAAGTAGTGGTTTTAGTGTGGTTCCTTTGATGTGAAGATAGAAACAGAGGTAAAGAGATACCTACTAATATTAGGATTTTTTTTTTTTTTTTTTTTTTTTTGTGAATACAAAAAGCTAATGAGAAAAACTTGTGTCGTCAAAAGTTGAGCTGATTATTGTGTGGTTCTATGTTCCTTTGTGTCAGAGGTTTTTGATTTATTTTTTACTTTTATTAAAAAAAAAAAAAAAAAATACCTTACCGGGAGGTTGGAATTAAGAATTATTTTCTATGCAGGCACATGTCTACCTAATGGTTTGTCAGTTTGAATGGCTGAGCGCTCTTATTATTCATATAAAGGTGTTTCACTTATAAGCAAGTGATTAAACGAGTTGAATAACGAAAAACTCAAGTGCTCTTGTGCTTTTTTTTCATTTTTTTTTTTTTTGTACTTGCACTTACCTATCACTATAGCATGTCGTGAGATCAAAGACAAGCGACTATGACGAGACAAAAGCATGACTTAACTTGATCTTGCTCAGCGCAGGAAGTGTGCACTTTATATTTTGTTGAGAGACAAAAGGTAAGAGATAAACGATTGGCGGGTGTCGTAGCGGCTACCAGTGCTTTTTTTTTTTTTTTAAGGGAAAATCTCTAGACAGAGTGTCTCGTTCTCGTCGTCGTTGTCATCGCTGTGTCACATTGATGTTATTTAATTGTTAGATGGAAGCTTTTGATGCTGATGCATTCATTGACACAGAAAATGTTGTGGAATTTGATGATGATGGGAATATAGTTGTTAAACAACATTTAGAATGTCTAATTAAAAATTATGTCTGCCTAGGCTGACCAGACGTCCTCTTTTAAGAGTCCTCTATCTGGTATCTTTTTGAAAAAAATAAGCGATTTGTCTTATTTTTAGGTTCTTTACCAGTTTCTCACCTTTTGACTGTGAAATAAAACCTATTTTTATAGTTTAAAACGTCTTTAGAACAAGAAACAAAAAATGAGTAGAACGTTAAATGGTAGTTGCACAGATTGTTGACCACAAAGGTATCTATTTTCAAAGTTGTTAAAGACACTTTGGGCTTACATACTTCAAATTATGATAGGTATCCCCATTAATTTGAATCAAAATCACTTTTTACCCATTCATTTTAGAGCAATCTTTGTTGATTGCATTATTTAAGTCTGAAGTGTGAAAACAAAGTCAATTAATTCAATTTTTTAATTGAATTCAATGAATGATTTTTAAGGATTGCAATCACAAAAGACCGCATTCTTTTACAACCCTGTCTATTTTCATTTATAATTAACCAAGGGAGGAAACTCAAAGTCGAAAATGTGAAACTTTTTTTTTTTTTTTTGCAAACAAATAATATGCTCTTCATTTTAAAAAGCTCCGATATTTTAAAGAAAATAATGCCATACCAAAAAAAAATACCCCAAGTAATTTTCATGTTAAATAACGACTTCCTTATTTTTATTTTATTTTCTTTTACTTGTAACCTCTTTCTCATTTTTTTTTTTAGATTTTTGATTTGTAGATGTCCTCTCTTCCATCAGCATAGATCTGGTCACCCATATGTCTGCCGCATTTTTGTCGTCAGAAGGGCTAAACTACTAAATCTTTTTGTTTTCAAAAATACACCATCTGATTTCTTTGACAAATTGTAGTTTTTGGGAAAAAAAAATTTCAAAATCTTAGGAGCGTTTTTTTTTTAATTATAACTGTACATTTTGTTTTTAACTAATGATAGACCGTACTAATATAATTTTAATCAAAATCGTAGTAGTCGTTTTCGAGAAAATTCAGATTTTCTGTGGCGATTTTTTTTTTTTACATTTACTTATATGGAAAGTACCGTAAATATTGACTATATGAAAAAGTTTTGTTCAAAAATTCTAGATAATGTTAAAAAGCCCCTCAGTACCAAATTTTGTAAGAACAACCGAGCGTTTTTGAAAAAATTGTTTTTCAAAAGAAAGTGTTGAAAATTTTTTACAAAAACAAAAAACAATTTTTTGAAAATTTTGGTACCAAAGTATTTGAATTTTTAAGAAGATTCTACATAAAAAAAAAAAAACTTATAAAAATCAGGTTATTCCTGATTCGAAAAAAATTGAAAATAAAATTATAGTTGGAGGTATTTAACATTTAAAACCATTTTTTGAAAATTTAGTTTTCACATTAGGGTAGCCTACACCTTAATAAATTTATTGAATTTTTTTTAGAAAAATCTGTGCAGCCAAATATGCTAAAAAAAAAAAACTGTATGGCAGGTACCGTTATTTTCGATTTTTGTACGCATCCATCCGCCTGGAAAAAGAATCTAGTTTTCAATAAGGCCCAGGCAAGTTTTTCATAGTTACTAACAAAGCAAAAGTTTAGCAATGCTTACTATAGGCATTCGCTAGGCCCTCGCCATTTATGTACTTTTTTGCCTCTAGTTTTAACAAACTAGATTTGTTCCAAATATTTCAGTCAGTGTCTGGTACGTACAGTTGCTTGTAGTCTGTATTGTTGACGGTAGACAATTCCTTGACGACGGCCAGCAGGATGATACAGTTGGAAATAAACTTTTGCTATTTTTAACAAGAAAAAACGTCTTTTAAATACCTCCCAATCTCCCAATAAGCAACATACTTCCCGAAAATTCTCCATAGTTTTTTTTTTATTAAGAGCAACTTGTAGTTTACACATGTTGATTGCTTCAAAGACTTAAGTGTACTTACCACATTCCAGCTTACCGATAAACTGATGGTCGTCCTGGTTGGTACTGTCTACTACATAGCACTCGATAGTCCCAATATTCATGCCGTTTGTGTACATTTACGTCACGTTCGTCAGTTTAAACGCGAGCAGCGCCCGGTAGTGGGTCTGTTCGTTTACTTCCCAAAACACCCATATTTGGTCCAATTTTATATTTTTATATGATAGAACTTCGGTCTAAAATGGGCAGTTTTTGGCAGTAAACGAACAGAGGTAGTGTCATCGTTTGTGCTTCAGCAGAGGTGCACTTTCTCTCGCATATTGGGAGGTATTCAAAACACGTTTGTTCTTGATAAAAATAGCAAAAGTTTATTTCCAACTGTATCATCCTGCTGGCCGTCGTCGTCAAGGAATAGTCTCCCGTTCACTATATTCACTTAAGTAGTTCACTATATTCACTAATCAACCGCGAATCCATTTTATTTAATTTTTTACTTTTATTTTATTATAAAACACGAACCACAGAAAAATTATTGTGCATGCGATATAAGTAAATATTCAAACTAAAACTGACGTTTAGTTAAATGTCATTTACTGTGGTGTGTGAAGCACTGTAGATATGTTCAGTGAGTCGTTCGGAACAGTTTAGAATTAAAAAGAACAAGTTTTTGCTATTCGGTGCGAAATATTCTGTTCTAAACTGTTCTGACTTGCTTTTTATTGAACCTGTCAACATTTTTGGTTGAATTGAAAGTAAAATCTGAAAAAAAAAAGATCAACGGGACCCCCAAAATATATGTACACATACATATTTCGTTTATTTATTATACATGGTAATTATATTAAAAAGAAAAAAATACTTCACAAGATTATTAAATTAAATGCTTCATTGTCTTTTCATAAAAGACGATTTTCATATTTGTTTAAAACTTAGATTTTACTATTTGACACACCGATTCAATTTAATTATTTAAAATTTCCACAGTTAATTAACAACGACACATATACATTTTTATTACGATATAAAAAGGTCCCGCTTTTATCAATTTTCATAAAATGACATCACTATATTTACAAAGTTAGTTACTATCAAGAGCCTCACCAGTATTATATCAAATAAATGTTCTCAGCGAAGCACTAATAAGGGCATGTTATGTTTTCCTCGTCTAGGCTTTCCTTACCGAAATCTTGCCAAAGCCTTGCCTAAACTTGCCGAAAACTTGTCATTTTTCCAGGCGGGCAAAACTTGTCATATAGTAGGTACCTACATATGGATTTATCGCAAGTAAAAATAAAAATGTGGAAACAGATTATTAACTTAAATTTCCATAGAAAATTCAGTTATTTCAAAAATCTGTCCTTTTTTCCTACGATTCAGTTTTTAAGCTGAAAATCTCTACTTGTAAGGATTTTGCCTAGATACGTGTGGCATCGCTGATGATGATTATGTGAGAGAGATGTGGAAATATACATATTATGTATATTACAAGACGTGAGTACTTGACTTCAGTTTTAAACAAACCGGATTTCACGTCTGCTGTCTTTTTCTTCCATTTTTTTATTTTACAAAAACTAAATAAGTGAGTGAGGACCATGACTAAGTAGACACCAATCATAGAAGATACAAAAATGAATATTTAATATTTACCTTAAAAAAACATCAAAGGACTTTGTTTGAAGTTCTCTTTTAACTCATATCTCAATATGCACATAATTAAAATTTTGTTTTTTATTTTTAATTTGAATTCTCACACTTACAAAAAATATTATGTTATTTATTTTTTTTTTACATTGAAATGAATTTGTATATATTATTAATCTATAGTACACAATTTTCCAATTTTGTTACTGTTATTTCATTGACCTTTATGTGTCGCGCCGTTGATGTTAACTAACAAATTTGACCTTTTAGTTGAATATTCTAAATCATCTTTAAGCTTAAGTAAAAATCAGTTTTAATTACGGTAAATTAAGTTCATTGATGAAACAATTGATGTTTTTTTTTATTTACAATTGTGGTGGCATCAAGCTTTTTATTATGCATTGCATAGGTGTAGTCTTTTTATTGAAGGTGATACCATAACCAGGGTTGTCGTTTTGCTGCAACAGTTGCAGATTTGTCCAATTTCTAGGTGCATAGTTTGAAATTTTGTATTCACTCCCGGTTCGAAAAAAAAACAAATACACTCCAGTGCAGTTGAATAGGAATACCTTTATTTGACAGATATTTAGCTTGTTTCTTCTGAACTATGTAGCCATAAGTGAACATGAAACGAATACTTTCTTGTGGAATTGGAATTTTTTTTTTATCCATATTTGTTGGTATCTGCAAAATTTAGTTGCCTACAATTGAGGTGTTACTTTAAAAAAAAAATGATACAGATTGGGCCATAGTAATTTACCCATGTGAAGAAAATCTGCAATAACTTTGAAACAAAAGGATAAAAAAAAAACAAAAAATGGTTCTATTAGAAGAGCCATTTGCAATTTTGTTTTCACCAAACGGTAGCCTATACAAAAAATTAACTGATAGGGCAAGTTATGGATTCGTGCAAAAAATCGAACTCGAGATAACAATAAAACTTGACATTACGATGATAGAGAACACGAAAAAGTGGGTCAAGCAATTTTGTCTGTATGTCTGTCCACGGCCTACAGCTTAAACCAAGGAAACGATTTTCTTCAAACTTGGAGCATAAAATTCGATTTTCCCCTATTGGGAAAATCGATTTTTGTTTTTGTAGCTCAAAAAATAACGGTACTTGCCATACAACCGTTTTGAAAAAAGTTATTTATCTTAAATACGGTGTGTACTAGTGGTGGTATGTTCTACATTTTGATAAAAAAAGAAATTAGCAAAAACCGTTATCAACAGTACCTGCCATAGAAAGGTTTTTTTTTTTTGATTTTCTCGTTAACCGCTTAATCGATTTTGATCAAAATTATTACTTAGGTGGTCCTATTAAGTTAAAATAATACTGCGTACCTATATTTTCAAAAAAAAAATATTTTTTGGATTTTTAAAAAAAGTTCAAAATTTATTTTGAAAAATCATTTTTTTGAAAAGTTGTATATTATTATATTCTTAAAAATGGCATACCAATTTTTTTTTCTAAAAAATATCAAGAAATTTTACACTTGTCAAAACAATTAAGGGAACAAAAAAATCACTTTTTTTTAGTGTTCTTTGCAGAGCTGTATCTTTGTGAAAAGTGGTCGTATTGAGATAAAACAAAAAGCATTCTGAAGCCTTGTATTTTTTGTATTGAGAAATTTAAGCAAATGATTTTTTTTTAAGGTACCGTTATTGCGCAATCATAAGAAGCAGCACGACCCAACAATTTTAATTTTTTTTTCTTTATTTTGAACATTGTCATTTTTTTGAAAATTTTTTTTGAGCCAATTTAATGTTTTTTTTTTCGATAACTTGTTTATTCAGCTTTAGGGGTCAGTTATAGCTATCATTGAAATTCATCATTGCACATTTTAATGATTCATTTTTAGACATTTTGATTTCTAAATGTCTTGAAATAAATCATTAAAATTTTCAATGATGAATTTCAATGATAGCTATAACTGGCGCCTAAAGGTCGTCTTTTTTCGTCATTTTACAATTTTTTTTTCAGAAAAATATCTTGCTTTGAATGAAAAAACAGACTTTTGATTTTGACTACCAATATCTTCGCAACGAATAACGACACGAAAAATTTAAGGGTAGTTTTAAAAACTGGAATTAATATTCTACAAGATTTTTTCAAAACTTTTTAACGATTATTTTTTTTGGCTCCACATCGTTAAATTCAGAAAAGGTCAAAAAAACTTTTACTGCTTAACAAATATTGACTGCAGGACTTAATTTGGTAAGACATTTTAACGAATTGTAGACCAACAATATTTTTGTAAAATTTAAAATTAGTCCATATAACCGTTTTCACGTACCGAATGATCAAAGTCGTTAAAGCCAATTAAAGGAACAAATTGGGTTATTCAAAAACATTGTGAAATTGACCACCGCGACGCCAGCGGGCGAACTGTTGATTTTGACCAAAATAAAAACGCTATCCGATGTATTTCTAATTGCACATTTCATTTATGCAAATAAAAAAAATTGCACACCTCCCCTTTTTTTAAAAAAAATATAAACAATTTTCACTTTGTATGCAATTTTCAAATGGCTATATCTCGGTAACCAAGTTGAATTTCGAAATGCACAGGGGCTTAAAAAATTGCACATTTGGAGATTCAATTTGCACACCAAAAATTTTAATTTGCACACCTCTCATTAATTAATAAATCAACAATTAAAATTTTGGTAATAAGCTGCATAATTAAAATCCGTATTATAACAAAATAAACACTGAAATCTGTTCTTAGCAATAGCGTGTTGGTAAAGTGCCCGGCCGGTACACGAGGGGTCGCAAGTTCAACTCCCACAAATTTCTTTTTTTTTTTTTTACTTATAATTTGTTCTTTATTATTAAACAAAAAAAGAAAATTGATTTAGTTCAAATTGAACATTTTACTAACAAAAAAAAAATCTCGTCGATTTACAACCAAACAATTAATTGACTAAAAAAACAAACAAAAATTTAATTTCCATGCATCACTAAAATGGAAATATTTCAGTAACCAAATCGAATTTTGAACTTTTCAAAATTTCTAAAAATCAACAATGCCCAAATATAATTTGCACACCAAAAATTTGAATTTGCACACCTCTGGTTAATTTTTAAACCAGTGATTAAAAAGTGCTTAAACACACACAAAAATGCACTCTGCCATGTCTGACTAAAATTGAAATATTTCAGTAACCAAATCGAATTTTGAACTTTTCAAAATTTCTAAAAATCAACAATGCCCAAATCTAATTTGCACACCAAAAACTTGAATTTGCACACCTCTGGTTAATTTTTAAACTAATGATTAAAAAGTGCTAAAAACACACAAAAATGCACTTTGCCATGTCTGACTAAAATTAAAAAATTTCAGTAACTGAATCGAATTTTTGACTTTTTAAAATTTCGAAAAATGAACAATGCCCAAATCTAATTTGCACACCAAAAATTTGAATTTGCACACCTCTGGTTAATTTTTAAACCAATGATTCAAAAGTGCTAAAAACACACAAAAATGAACTTTGCCATGTCTGACTAAAATTGAAATATTTCAGTAACTAAATCGAATTTTGGACTTTTTTAAATTTCGAAAAATGAACAATGCCCAAATCTAATTTGCACATCAAAAATTTGAATTTGCACACCTCTGGTTAATTTTTAAACCAATGATTAAAAAGTGCTAAAAACACACAAAAATGCACTTTGCCATGTCTGACTAAAATTGAAATATTTCAGTAACCAAATCGAATTTTGGACTTTTTAAAATTTCGAAAAACCAACAATGCCCAAATTCAATTTGCACACCCAAAATTTGAATTTGCACACCTCTGGTTAATTTTTAAACCAATGATTAAAAAGTGCTAAAAACACACAAAAATGAACTTTGCCATGTCTGACTAAAATTGAAATATTTCAGTAACTAAATCGAATTTTGGACTTTTTTAAATTTCGAAAAATGAACAATGCCCAAATCTAATTTGCACATCAAAAATTTGAATTTGCACACCTCTGGTTAATTTTTAAACCAATGATTAAAAAGTGCTAAAAACACACAAAAATGCACTTTGCCATGTCTGACTAAAATGGAAATATTTCAGTAACCAAGTCGAAGTTTGAACTTTTCAAAATTTCTAAAAATCAACAATACCCGAATCTAATTTGCACACTAAAAATTTTAATTTGCACATCTCTGGTTATTTAATAAATGAATGAATAAAAAAGCGCTAAAAACATACAAAAATGCACTTTGCCGCGTCTAACTAAAATGAAAATATTTTACTAACGAAGTCGAATGTTGAATGTTGAATTTTTGAAAATTTCTAAACATTAACAATGCCCAAATCAAATTTGCACATTAAAAAACTTCAATTTGCCTACCTCTGGCTAATAAATAAATTAATGATTAAAAAATCATTAAAACATACCAAAATGCACTTGCCATGTCTGACTAAAATATATTTACGGGGTGATTCACCTAAGGTGTGACAAAAAGCTAGAGCGTTTAGGTTGGATCGATGTTAGAAAAAAATCTCATGTGATGGGGGGGTCTATTTTCCCCGTTTAGCCGGGAGGGGCAATTTTCTAAAAAATTGACTTAACTGGCTGAACAGAATAGAATGACGGAACTGAAGCCGCAGACGGAACTGGAAGAGCTGTCAAAAAATGTCGTACGTTATTTTTTTTACATGTCCACAATGGAGCTGTACAGCTTTGAAAGTATTTTGAAGAAAAACAAAAGAATATTATTGTGTACAAGCTCAGAATTCACATTTTTTGTTTCCAATAATTTTCCTTTTAATAAATAATTTTTTTCGCGATACAAATAACCACAATATTTTTTTCCGACCCAAAAAGTTGTTTTTTTTCTTCATACAAATTGAAACGTCAAAAGTGCCGTACGTCAAAAGTTAAAAGTTGGCGAACTCTTCCGTCTGCGTCTGCAGCTCCGTATGCGTCTACGTTCCGTTGTGTTCCCAACATTGAATTTGCGTGTATTTAATATTTTGACAGCTATTCCTGCTCCGTCTCCGGTTCCGTCTGCGTCACCATTCTGTTCAGCCAGTAAAACAGAAAAAATATTCTTAAAAAACAACGGTTACACTTACTGTGCCAAGAGATACCTTTTCGTAAATTTAGCGATCTCTTTCTTTATTTACTATCAAATCAAAATTTTTTTTGGGAATAGTTTTTAAAATATTAATTTTCAAACTCAAAGTTTTGAAAAAAAAATTTCAAATCTGATTTTTTCCAATATTTTACGTAATTATGTACTAATTTTGTTTCCGGAATTCAGTTCTCTTATTAGTTTTAAGTCAAAAACAGATAACCGGATGCTGAAACGTCTTTTAGTTTTTGAGAAAATTAAAAATAACGAGAGAAGCAATTTTCTAAAAGAATTGACTTAATACAGAAACAAAAATTATTAAAAAACAAAGCTAATGGTTAGAACGCCACGGAATACTTTTTTGGAAGGCCAGAAATTTTTGCTTTTATTCTGTTTCTAAATTGAGTTGTTTTAGAGTCAAAAATTATTTTCAAACTTAAATTTTTGAAAAGAAAAATTTAAAAAAATTGTTCAAAATTTTACGTTATTAAGCAATATTTTTTGTTTTTAATATTCGATGCTCAAATAATTCCAAGTCAAATACTAAGAACTAGATGCCAGTCTTTGACGTAAAATATTGAAAAAAATCAGATTTGAAATTATTTTTTTCAAAATTTTGAGTTTTAAAATTAATATTTTAAAAACTATTCCCAAAAAAATTTTTATTTGATAGTAAATAAAGTAAGAGATCTTTAAATTTAAGAAAAGGTATCTCTTAGCACTGTAAGTGTAACCGTTGTTTTTTGAGAATATTTTTTCTGTTTTAAGTCAATTTTTTAGAAAATTGCCCCTCCCGGCTAAACGGGGAAAATAGACCCCCCCATCACATGAGAATTTTTTCTAACATCGATCCAACCTAAACGCTCTAGCTTTTTGTCACACCTTAGGTGAATCACCCCGTATATATATTTTAGTCAGACATGGCAAGTGCATTTTGGTATGTTTTAATGATTTTTTAATCATTAATTTATTTATTAGCCAGAGGTAGGCAAATTGAAGTTTTTTAATGTGCAAATTTGACTTGGGCATTGTTAATGTTAAGAAATTTTCAAAAATTCAACATTCGACTTCGTTAGTAAAATATTTTCATTTTAGTCAGACGCGGCAAAGTGCATTTTTGTATGTTTTTAGCGCTTTTTTATTCATTCATTTATTAAATAACCAGAGATGTGCAAATTAAAATTTTTAGTGTGCAAAATAGATTTGGGCATTGTTGATTTTTAGAAATTTTGAAAAGTTCAAAATTCGATTTGGTAACTGAAATATTTCAATTTTATTCAGACATGGCAAAGTTCATTTTTGTGTGTTTTTAGCACTTTTTAATCATTGGTTTAAAAATTAACCAGAGGTGTGCAAATTCAAATTTTTGGTGTGCAAATTAGATTTGGGCATTGTTCATTGTTCGAAATTTTAAAAAGTCAAAAATTCGATTCAGTTACTGAAATTTTTTAATTTTAGTCAGACATGGCAAAGTGCATTTTTGTGTGTTTTTAGCACTTTTTAATCATTGGTTTAAAAATTAACCAGAGGTGAGCAAATTCAAATTTTTGATGTGCAAATTAGATTTGGGCATTGTTCATTTTTCGAAATTTTAAAAAGTCCAAAATTCGATTTTGTTACTGAAATATTTCAATTTTAGTCAGACATGGCAAAGTTCATTTTTGTGTGTTTTTAGCACTTTTTAATCATTGGTTTAAAAATTAACCGGAGGTGTGCAAATTCAAATTTTTGGTGTGCAAATTAGATTTGGGCATTGTTCATTTTTCGAAATTTTAAAAAGTCAAAAATTCGATTCAGTTACTGAAATTTTTTAATTTTAGTCAGACATGGCAAAGTGCATTTTTGTGTGTTTTTAGCACTTTTTAATCATTGGTTTAAAAATTAACCAGAGGTGTGCAAATTCAAATTTTTGATGTGCAAATTAGATTTGAGCATTGTTCATTTTTCGAAATTTTAAAAAGTCCAAAATTCGATTCAGTTACTGAAATTTTTTAATTTTAGTCAGACATGGCAAAGTGCATTTTTGTGTGTTTTTAGCACTTTTTAATCATTGGTTTAAAAATTAACCAGAGGTGTGCAAATTCAAATTTTTGGTGTGCAAATTGAATTTGGGCATTGTTGGTTTTTCGAAATTTTAAAAAGTCCAAAATTCGATTTGGTTACTGAAATATTTCAATTTTAGTCAGACATGGCAAAGTGCATTTTTGTATGTTTTAATCACTTTCTAATCACTGGTTCAAAAATTAACCAGAGGTGTGCAAATTCAAATTTTTGGTGTGCAAATTAGATTTGGGCATTGTTGATTTTTAGAAATTTTGAAAAGTTCAAAATTCGATTTGGTTACTGAAATATTTCAATTTTAGTCAGACATGGCAAAGTTCATTTTTGTGTGTTTTTAGCACTTTTTAATCATTGGTTTAAAAATTAACCAGAGGTGTGCAAATTCAAATTTTTGATGTGCAAATTAGATTTGGGCATTGTTCATTTTTCGAAATTTTAAAAAGTCCAAAATTCGATTTAGTTACTGAAATATTTCAATTTTAGTCAGACATGGCAAAGTGCATTTTTGTATGTTTTAAGCACTTTTTAATCATTGGTTTAAAAATTAACCAGAGGTGTGCAAATTCAAATTTTTGATGTGCAAATTAGATTTGAGCATTGTTCATTTTTCGAAATTTTAAAAAGTCCAAAATTCGATTCAGTTACTGAAATTTTTTAATTTTAGTCAGACATGGCAAAGTGCATTTTTGTGTGTTTTTAGTACTTTTTAATCATTGGTTTAAAAATTAACCAGAGGTGTGCAAATTCAAATTTTTGATGTGCAAATTAGATTTGGGCATTGTTCATTTTTCGAAATTTTAAAAAGTCCAAAATTCGATTTAGTTACTGAAATATTTCAATTTTAGTCAGACATGGCAAAGTTCATTTTTGTGTGTTTTTAGCACTTTTTAATCATTGGTTTAAAAATTAACCAGAGGTGTGCAAATTCAAATTTTGGGTGTGCAAATTGAATTTGGGCATTGTTGGTTTTTCGAAATTTTAAAAAGTCCAAAATTCGATTTGGTTACTGAAATATTTCAATTTTAGTCAGACATGGCAAAGTGCATTTTTGTATGTTTTAAGCACTTTTTAATCATTGGTTTAAAAATTAACCAGAGGTGTGCAAATTCCAATTTTTGGTGTGCAAATTAGATTTGGGCATTGTTGATTTTTAGAAATTTTGAAAAGTTCAAAATTCGATTTGGTTACTGAAATATTTCAATTTTAGTCAGACATGGCAGAGTGCATTTTTGTGTGTGTTTAAGCACTTTTTAATCACTGGTTTAAAAATTAACCAGAGGTGTGCAAATTCAAATTTTTGGTGTGCAAATTATATTTGGGCATTGTTGATTTTTAGAAATTTTGAAAAGTTCAAAATTCGATTTGGTTACTGAAATATTTCCATTTTAGTGATGCATGGAAATTAAATTTTTGTTTGTTTTTTTAGTCAATTAATTGTTTGGTTGTAAATCGACGAGATTTTTTTTTTGTTAGTAAAATGTTCAATTTGAACTAAATCAATTTTCTTTTTTTGTTTAATAATAAAGAACAAATTATAAGTAAAAAAAAAAAAAAGAAATTTGTGGGAGTTGAACTTGCGACCCCTCGTGTACCGGCCGGGCACTTTACCAACACGCTATTGCTAAGAACAGATTTCAGTGTTTATTTTGTTATAATACGGATTTTAATTATGCAGCTTATTACCAAAATTTTAATTGTTGATTTATTAATTAATGAGAGGTGTGCAAATTAAAATTTTTGGTGTGCAAATTGAATCTCCAAATGTGCAATTTTTTAAGCCCCTGTGCATTTCGAAATTCAACTTGGTTACCGAGATATAGCCATTTGAAAATTGCATACAAAGTGAAAATTGTTTATATTTTTTTTAAAAAAAGGGGAGGTGTGCAATTTTTTTTATTTGCATAAATGAAATGTGCAATTAGAAATACATCGGATAGCGTTTTTATTTTGGTCAAAATCAACAGTTCGCCCGCTGGCGTCGCGGTGGTGTGAAATTGTCATCAAAATTGAAACGAAAACAACAATTTCTGCCCACTTTTTTCACAGTTTTGCATTAGTTTAAATACTGATAAGCGTTGAAAAGAAAAAAAACATTTTTTTCAAAAAAAAAAAAAAAAAAAAAAATTGGAGCAAAAATTGAATAGTTTTTAAAAAAATTTAAAATTTTAGTTGTATTTTTTTTTTCTCGAAAAGATGTTTTGCTTCCCATTAAAATCTCATCAGTATTGATAGACAATTTTTTCGGACTTCTCCATTATAGTAGTGTCCAATTTTAATTACAATCTAGAACATTTTTTTTTTCTTGAAAACAAATGAAAAACGATAAAAAAAAAAAAAAAACTGGATCCCAACAAGTGACTCGTGGTGTATGCTATGCCTGACTTGTGCTTTATAATACTCTGTCTGAAAATTGTGGTTATAGTACGGTCTTAAACTCCAAACGCGCCCCATCATTGTCGTCCGAAATTTCAGTAAGAAATTGTCAAATAGCCCAAATAAAATGGCTGATTGATATGACTTGTACCACTGATCTGTTCTAAACCGAAACGACAACTCTGAATTTAAAAAGCTTTTAAAATAATGGCGCTGTGTCCAGCCTATGAGATATAAATGAATCAATTATAATTTTAGTTGTCACTTATTCGTTTAACTTAAAGCCAACTACATACCACAGAACAATTCTTCAACAAAAAATTCACTTAATTCATGAAAAACGTATAGAAATCCCCTTTAAGTATTTTTCATTTAAAAAAAAAAAAAAGTTAAAACTTTTTTAATTTTCCTTTTTGACTTTGAATAGAAATATAGCAGCTCCTTTAAATTCAAAAGCTTCTAAAGTGGTTTCACAATGTTATTCTAATTGTAAGTCAAAAACCTCTTACTCGAAAATATTATACTAATCAGTGTTGTGTTTGATATGCAAATTTTAACTTTGACTACTTCATGTTCGTATAAGGGGTTCAACTTGATGTCCTTAAACTTCCACATTCCAGTAATCAATATATATTAACAAACAACAACTGTTGAATGTTATGCTAAAATTAACTTTTCAAAGAGAATTTACTGTGCAGAGATGATATTATGTTTTTAATATTTAACAAAACTAAATGTGAGTGAATTTTAGAGAACTTTTGAAAATTTAACCGAACAGTAATTTATATTTTGTTTGATATATAAATTGCTTGTTAATTTAAATTATTCTGATTTTAAAGTTACTAATTAAATTAGTTATTATTATTTCTTTATTAAAATAAAAATAATTTATTCATGTGTATGAAAATAATTTGATGTAAGCAAAATATTCATCATAATTTTATACTATCCTATCCTACAATTATTATAAAGCACCACAAAACTTTTTTTTTAAATTCCATACACTAGAAACAGAAAGATACATTTCATTGGTTATGGTATTATCTTCAGAATCTATTGAGATTGACAAGCTTTTTAGTTAAAATGCAATGAATATAGAGGATTTTTATCTTGCACAATCCAGTTTTAAATGAGTTTCTATAGAGTTTATAATTCGAAATTTAAAGCTTTACAGTTTTTCAGCCTAAAAAAAAATAAAAAAAGAAAAGGAACACTTATATACACAAAATAAAGGTCACATTAACATAATAACCTGGGGGGTCATTCCGTAATTTTCAAAACGATAATCATCAAAACGATTATCGCTGACGTGATCGTCAATAATTTGCTTCACTTAATTCAAACACTATCTCCTCGTCTATCGTTTTTCCAGAGATTGTCAATCCATCATTGAAATGTAATAATAACAATTTGCGTTATTAGAACGAAGTTCTTTAGTGCACGGTTTGTTTGTAAGCCCAAGAAATCGGCAGAAATTTACATTAGATGGTGGAATAGGTACTTGCTTCTTAACCGAAACGTTCGGCGTTCGATCCCTGCTGGCGACACGTTTTTTTTTTTTTTTAATTTTCATATAATTTGTATTTTTCTCAAATGTTTGTTGCCATTTTGCAAAATAAGTAAATTATTTCACTCATTTAACTATAGTCGCGTACAAACTTACATACAATCATGAAAACAAATGCGAAACGATACCTATTTAGGTATCGTCCAAAAGCCATCGTTTTGACGATAGCGTTTTGATGATAATCGACTTACGTGAAGCAAATATTTGATCGTCAAAACGTGATCGTCCAGACGATATGCATTTTTAGGGTTACGTGAAGTAGGACTATCGTCGAAACGTTATCGTCGGGTGATAATCGTTTTACGGAATGAGTCCCCTGCTTTTAAATTTGGTTAACTATAAATGTAACCCTTAAATATGAGCAAAACGAGTGGAGGGGGTTGGATACCCTTAGCCATTATTTGCTTTACACTTTTTTGAAATTAGTTTTAACAGCATGAATGCTATTTTAAATTCTTGAAGATAATTTGGATTTTCACTTATATTTTCCATCAAAAACACATACCTGATCAATTTCCCTTAAGGTTAAATAAAAAATGGCCCAAAAAAAAATTGAAAACTGGCCCCAAAAATTTATATGAAAAGCAACAACAATAAAAAATTGATTTAACTTTGTGAATTGGGGTAATTTTTCAATATTTTAGGGGCTTTTTTCATTTTTAAATTTGGGGTTAAATGTCATTATAAAAAATGGCCCCACTTTTATCTGTTATTGTTGCTTTACATATATATTTTTAGGGCAATTTTTTTGATTTGGTTTGAGTATTTTTTACTTTTTTTTGGGGCTTTTTTTTCATTAAGTTTGGGATCATTTTTCATTATGAAAAAAAGTCCCAATTTTGGGGCTATTTTTCATTCTTCTGTTGGGGTCATTTTTCATTGGGGCCGAATTTCATATTAAATACCCATCTGGAAAAACAATTTAGCTTCAGATGAGACCCTAGACAGTTTTTCATTTAAACTAATATGAAGCAAATTTAGAGCAACTATCTAGGACCTCACCAGTTTTGTAAACTTTTGCCTAAACGGACTTATCTTGTCTATTTTGTAATCTATAAAAAATAGCTTAAAAACATTATATACAATTCATTTAAAAAAAAAAATAGTAAAATGAATAATATTATATTCCCGATTTAAAGACCTTGAAAAATTCACCCTTTAGAACTCAAGTTAACCCTCATCGGTTTTTTGTCTCCAGTGTCTAACTAAATGTTATTTTTTTTTTTTTTTTCAATAAGGGAAACTTTTTGTTGTTTAGTTTTCTGCACGTAGTGATAGCTTAATTAATCCACTCCGCCAACGCGTTTGTCTGCTTTTATCAATCAAGTGCAAACAGCCACCGAAATATTCTCAGAAATTATTTTTTATTTCAGTTGATTTTTAATTCTGATATGAATACATTTAAAATTCTTGACCGTGACATAGCCTTACTTAGTGGTAGCCCAATTTTAATATTAATAAGTAAATGGTGCGAAAGCTTTGCAGCCTACACTACGCGTGTGTTAGTTATCACACAAAACTCTTTTAATCAATTTGTTGCCTTATTTTTGTAAATAAAACTGCTGAAGTACATATTTATTTCCCCCTGGTTATTTTTTACACCCAAACGGCAAGACCGTCTTGAGACGAGCTCCAATATTTTTCAACTAGAAATCGTTCCAGACAAATTTTTACCTGAAAATTTAAACTTAAGCTTCTGTTACCTATATTTACTTGTACAAAAATCTCATCTTGATTTGACCATAATTTCGATCTTGCCCGTTAAAGCGTTAAGGGTTCATCACCTATACTTGCAGTTGAAATTTTTTGGCTGAAATAACTTTAAATTTTTTTCTATCTATGCCATAAGCAGAAGCAAATTTACTTACCATTGATGTAATTATTTTATTATAGAGCGTGCCTTATAAAGATTATTTCCATTTTTAATAATTTGTTATTTTATTACTTAATCACAAATCAATAAACAATTATGGAAATATTAAATCTTTTAAAATTTCTCTTAAATGTGCTTATATGTGCAAAATAAATGCAGGGCTTATTTTAATTCATTGTGAATTAACTCTCCGTTAATGTGCCTTTTGTTGTTAATGCAAACAATAGCTAAATCGGTTTAATTTACTTGCAGCAGGTGTGCTTACTTGAATAACGTCGCTAAAGGTTCAAAATATTCATATTTTTTAAATTTTTAAAAAGTGTTGTTCGAAAATCAGATTTGAAATAAAGTGAATTTGGATTTGTCTCCGGGCGTTTCGTTAATAAATTCCATCCACTCCATTGAAAAATTCTCCATTCGCAACTCATTTTGTTTAATTTCAAAAATTAAACCATTTTTAGATTTGATGTTATTATTTTAAATTTTATTGTTTAATAATAATTTTTTTTTATCTTGCTATGTTTATATTTCTCGGCCTCTTTAAATTTATTTTTCAAATAAAATGACAACCGACATCTGCCAAACTCCCCTGTTGGCTACAATATACCGAATTTTTCGACCTCCGTCGGCCTGCAGATTAAGCTGTTCGCCTTTGAACTTCAATCATCTAGCTGATATAAAAGATTGCAACAATATAAGCTTCTAAATATTGTTTTCTTTGTGTTTTGTAAAAGATCCTATTTCTTTGAAGTTCCGAGTAATTAAACGCACACTCTTTGATGCCCTGCCTTAATTATGCTATAACGCAGCAGGACATCATGTTTTATTTTACTACGACGAAGTTGAACCGGCATTCCACCCAAAAGCCATATCATCTCAAACCTCTGCATTGCATTATACAGTGCAGTCAGTATTTTTTCTGATCCCTTCCATACAAGTAATTACGCGTTAAGGATTTCATTCGCTTGTTTATAGCTACCACTACACCTATGTCCATTGTGAACGATATAAATCTTGTAAAGTACCCTAAATACATCTCATCCCATTCTTCGCAAAAACATATTGACTCCATTTGTCGAATAGAGCCTTAGAAAATTAAAAAATTTATATAAATTATTTTTTTTTTTTACCTTTTTTTATTTTAAGGTAAATCCAAGCGTGCTAGCGCCTTGGTTGCCGCTGTTGAAAAAGCAACTGAAAACTTCATTCAGAAAGGAGAACAAATAGCCTATGAAAATCCTGACATTACACAAGAAATGTTGGCAGCTGTTGATGAAGTTCGCAAGACTGGCGATGCCATGAGCATTGCAGCTCGAGAATTCTCCGAAGATCCGTGCAGTTCATTGAAACGTGGCAATATGGTTCGTGCAGCTCGTAATTTACTTTCAGCTGTAACACGACTTCTGATCTTAGCCGATATGGTTGATGTTCATTTGTTACTTAAGTCTCTGCATGTAGTGGAGGATGATTTGAATAAGCTTAAAAATGCATCCAGCCAGGATGAACTGATGAATAATATGAGGGTAAGTTCATAAATAAAAAATATACGCATAGTTTATGTTTTTTTTTTCAAATAACTATAATTTCAGCAATTTGGAAGAAATGCTGGAGAATTGATTAAACAAGCTGCCAAGCGCCAACAAGAACTTAAAGATCCCCAGCTGCGTGATGATTTAGCAGCTGCTCGAGCAATGCTTAAGAAGCACTCGACAATGCTTTTGACAGCATCAAAAGTTTATGTTCGTCATCCAGAACTTGATTTGGCCAAAGTCAACAGAGATTTTATTCTCAAACAAGTTTGTGATGCGGTCAATACTATCAGTGATGTTGCTCAGGGAAAATCTTCCCAACCAACTGATATCTATAGCGGAGCTGGTGAATTGGCAGCTGCATTGGATGATTTCGACGAAGGTATCATCATGGATCCGCTGACCTATAGTGAAAAACGCTCAAGGCAGCTATTGGAAGAACGATTGGAGAGTATTATTAGTGCAGCAGCTCTAATGGCCGATGCTGATTGCACACGAGATGAACGTCGTGAGAGAATTGTTGCTGAATGTAATGCTGTTCGTCAAGCACTGCAAGATCTACTATCTGAGTATATGGCTAATGTAAGTATTTGAATTTAACTCCAACACTTCTTCTTTAAAAATGTTTATGATTTTAATTTATTGTAATTTTTTTTATTTAATTTTAAACAAAATATCAGTTAATTGCAGCGAAAACAAAAAAGTTGGTATGTACGCAGAGCCTCTTTTCCTCTGTGTTTGTGTGGAATTTTTTGATACTTGTAATATTGTACAGCTAGAGCTTAAATATTCATAAATTCGATGGCCCTTATTTAAATACAGAGTACATATTCGGTTGAGTTCTTCCCAAATGCGGTAGTAGTACATAATCAGCAACGCAAACTTGATGCTTTGTAGAAATATTAATTTGCAAGTTTGACGTTTCGGAACGAAAAAAAAAAAATATTTTAAATCGAAGCAGCTACAAAATTTTTGATGCGCATCTGATGCATTTTGGAACTCAACTTTCCTTTGTCTTATATCTTTCAGTGTAAGATAAAATGTAAGTACTCCAAAAAATTAAAATAAAGGCCATTGAATTATTTGTGCCTTATACTAAAAGTACATTTAAAAAAAAGTATTGATAAATATGAATGTAGTATAGAATATGAGGTACCGATTGAAAAATTCTGTAGGCCTATAAATTTAAACCGAAGGGTAGAACTTATTCCATTTTTTTTTCATGTAACAACTCAGTTTTTTAAGATCTCAGAAAAATGTATCTATGTAAACTCAGCATGACAAGATTAGAACAAATAAAAATTAAACGAAACTAGACAATAAAAAGAAAATTGCCTCTCACTTAAAGGGGTCGGTTCGATTTCCAGTCTAAGCTGCTTTCATTTCTATACACCTACAGTTTCAACTGAACTTCACCCGCGGGATTTCATGTGATGAAAAACACACTATTTCTCTGTTCATTGTGGCAAACACAATTATTTTCTGTAATTTTGTTAGGGCAGAAATAGGCTGAGTTCCGAAATGTAAAAATGTTTTGATGCGGAAGTAAAAGTAAAAGTTCAATGAAATGAAATTACAGAAATTTCGCTTCGTCAAATAGTGAGTAAGCGAATCTAAATTTTTTCTCTTCAGTAATTTGACAGAAAAACTAAGAAATTTTTTTCAGGAATCTTTTTCATGTAACAGAGATTGCTGAGGAATCTGAGATATCATTTTCCTGAAGTTTGAAGTTGTCCATTTTTAATATAAAATATTACTAAAAGTTTTTCGGGTTTTCGGGTTTTCCTTTTGAAATTCCTAATTTTTGGCTCCTCAATGGCGCATATTCATATTCGTTTGCTAAACTTATGTTTTACAAAACTGCAGTTTAAGACCTATTGGATTAATATTCATTGATATCATATCTATAACCAAATTTATTAAATTATTCGACTTCAAACATTGGAATATTAAACCAGAAAAATTACAATAATCGCCATATTATTCACTCGATACATCCAGATTTAAACTTAAATCCACATGAATTTACATTGAATTTGTATGAATTACATCCAGATTTAAGTTTTAATCTAGATTTATTGAGTGAATAATATGGCCGTAAATGTCTTACAGCCATAATTATTGACTTCAGGTACATCGGATTCAAATGAATTTTAAACTTGTGCCGCATTTTCATCAGACCCGACAATTAAAACTTATGTCGATAATATTCATTAAAAAAAAAAACACATCAAAACTCGGTGGAATAAAAATAAGTTAAAATAAATTAAAACTTAATTGAAAAGACATGTAAAAGATACGTTATATCAATAATTTGACATTTCGCCGGTTCGGCAGAAAAACGACACAACTCAACAATCTCATTTTTCAATGTTGGCAACAGAAAATTTAATGAAAATTTGAATTTCAATTAATCTGTTAAAAAGTCAAGACCACCCAATAGTCAAGACCACCCAAATATTGTAGTTAAGTGTGGTATTTAATCTAATTGATAGTTTTTTTTTTTATTCACAAAAATGCAATATTAGCTCAGAAATTTCATTTGTTGAGTTTTGTCGTTTTTCTTCCGAACCGACGATTTTTAAACATGTTTTTTAATATTTTGCCGCTTGTTTGTGTGTTTTGCATTTTGAGTTTACACCCGAGTTTAATTACTTTAAATGCTCCCTGGAAGTCTGTTTAAATTAAATTGAATTAAACTGGACAAGGTTGGATTCGATTGACTTTAAATACAGGTGTACAGTGTACATTTAAAAGCGGATTTAAGTGACTGAATAATATGGCTGTTAATAATGAATTAAATCCCCTTTTAACTTAGTAACAGTTAAAAATGACCATACATAAGGCCCAATTTGTTTATCTAATTCAATACCAATCCAATAAAAAATCCTCATGCAAATGGGAGGATGTTCAGCCAAATGTATTCCCTGGAAGAAAATTTATTAAAGGCCATAGAACAGTAAGGAAGCAGTCAAAAATGTGACAGTTCAACAAAAAAAAATCACAATTAAAATTGAGCTTTCGCTGTTGACTTTTTTATGAGGTTTCTTTTGAGGATTGTCTTAGAATTAGCCAGTTCAGGTTTCTCAAGCTCACTCAGATCTCAGAGACCTCAGCAATCGCAGAAATCTGAACGTAATTCCTCAGTGAGTTTCCTCACTTTTGCTGTCAAAAAGCTGAAACTGTTATTTTTTTGGATTCGCTTGCTCAATTATTTTTTGTCCCAGTTGATTAATTAATAAAAAAGAGATGGAAATTGGTTTTGACTTCTAGCGGAGAAATTTTGTTCAGGTTTCTCCTTCTGCTCAGTGGAGCTGACGGAGCTTGCTCAGTGATATCTCAGAAACGTGAACTGGCTAAATATCGAAAATGTTATCGAATCACAACAAACCTCACAAGAGCTGTGAGCCCTCACAACGGCAGAATAGGGCTGTAAAATATAGGTCAAGTTCGTAATAGTAAAACTTTGGCAAAACTGCCACATTCAAGTCGCATTTTTGCAGGCAAATGAAGTCCGTTTCAAATGGTCTTTTAGAAGCGCTGATGTTTGCTCTCAGAATTAAAATCAAATTTTGCCCAAAATGTACATAACTACTACCATTTTTTTTTTGCAATTGTTCTTAGCAGTGATTGAGCATGTTTACTTTTACGAACTCGGGGATACATGTGTTTTTAAATAAATTTCTGACTAAGACAATGCCTAGTTTCTGATTTTACAATTTCTTCCGACTTAAATTTTAAAGTCCACCAGCGTCGACAAATATTGTTCCAAGTTTCATTGAATTTCGTCCTTGAAGAATGGACGTGTAAAATAATATTGGTCTCCAAATTAAAAAAAACAACAATGCAGCGGTTTAGATACGTATGATTCTTTGTCCCGTTCGAAGTTTGTCTTCGAAATGCAAACATGCACACAGGAATGGTCGATAGTTGTAAGTCACTAGGCACTAGTTCTTCATTAGCTGTATTGCCACCAAATTTATTTATTTCAGTCCACAGTATTGAGCAATTTATAAATATATCTAGAAGTGTATATCGAAATTCTACTTAAGTAATCACATACCCAATTTCCTAATAAAATGTTGCTAATATTATTAACTCATATTGTCCACCATCTAAATCACAATCACTTTTGCTTGGCCAACCTCATAACTTTTTTTTGTTGAACATTATCTAATTTTACCAATATTTGCCGTTTTCAGATGGGCCAGAAGGACAACAGTGCTGGTCTTGATAGAGCCATCGATCAAATGTGTCGCAAAACACGCGATCTACGTCGTCAACTACGTAAAGCAGTTGTTGATCATGTTTCTGATTCTTTCTTGGAAACCACTACACCACTAATCGACTTAATCGAAGCAGCCAAAACTGGAAATGAGAAAAAAGTTCGTGAAAAAGCCGACATCTTCACCAAACACGCTGAGAAATTAGTAGAAGTTGCCAATCTTGTCTGTAGCATGTCAAACAATGAAGATGGCGTTAAAATGGTACGTTTTGCTGCTGCACAAATCGAGAGTCTTTGCCCACAGGTCATCAATGCAGCTTCAATTCTGACCGTGCGACCAAATTCAAAGGTCGCCCAAGAAAATATGGCAGCTTATCGTCAGGCATGGGAAGTTCAAGTGAGAATTCTCACTGAAGCCGTTGATGATATCACAACTATTGATGATTTCTTGGCTGTTTCGGAGAATCATATCCTAGAAGATGTGAATAAGTGTGTGATGGCATTGCAAGTGGGTGACGCACAGGATTTACGAAGCACTGCTGGAGCTATTCAGGGACGCTCGGCCAGGGTGTGTAATGTTGTTGAAGCTGAAATGGATAACTATGAGCCGTGCATCTATACCAAGAGAGTTCTGGAGGCGGTCAAAGTTTTAAGAGAACAAGGTTAATTGAAGAATGCTCTGCCTTTGGTTAAGCGTTATTAATTCATGAATTTCATTTTTCAGTCATGTCTAAATTTGATCAGAGAGTTGATGTTGCTGTTGAGGCTCTCGCAACTAATTCTAATAAAGATGTCGATGAGAATGATTTCATTGATGCTTCTCGATTGGTTTACGATGGCGTGAGGGAGATTCGTCGAGCTGTCCTAATGAATAGGGTAAGTTAAGAGTTTTGTTTATTTGTGTTTATTTTATGTCCGTCTGTTATGTGTTTCATTTAAATTCAATGAGTCAACTTACATTTTAATAAAAATAATTATCAATGCTCGAACAAAAGGATGAAGATGACCTCGATCCAGAAGATGTGGAATTCGATGAACACTACACAACCGAAACTAGAAGCAAATGTAAGCAAATCGAGTAATCGATGGGGTCGAACATACATTTTGCCATCTTGTACCCTTGTGTCCATATTGCTTGAATGTTTTTTTGTAACACATCATTTTGTTTTTAATTTTCAACACATTATTTATTTATGCATTTTTTATTAATACTTTTAACAATACCTGTTCATTTATACTTATAATTTTTTGTGTTTTGCATCTTGCTTGGTGTTTTTCTTCCATTTTTATTCTTACAGAGCTCAGAAGATTTAGATACAGATACTGAATTTGAACCAGTCGAAGATATGACATTGGAAACGCGTAGTCGATGTATGAGATTATTTTAATTTATTTTTTTTTTTTGTTAATGTGTGCTTGTTTTTTTGTTTAAAAAATATGAAGCCGTCTCAGCAAATTAAATTACAACTTACATGCAAACAATAACATCGTAACAGGGAGTATGAATACTTGGTTGTGATATATCAAAATAAGAAATGAACTTTGTTATTTTTTGCGTGCAAAAACGTCTGAGCTGGCTACACATTTTTAAAGAATACACGCTTATGTATTATGTATTTAGATCTTTATTGCATGCTCTTTTTGTAGATTTGAAAAGTATTTGAAAAAAAAAATCAATTTAATAAGAAGTCTTTTTTTGTTTTAGACCTATTGTCTTGTGAATATTTCAAAAAAAAAAAAAAAATGGTTGTATGCTTCGTGTCTTAAACAGCAAAACTTTTTTTCTCCAATACTAGCAAATCAGCCAGTACACATAGTTTTCCCGATAGTTCTTGTAATAACCCCAAAAAAAAAATCAGTTTCAGTCAGTTCAAGATTTTGTTATATCATTCCTTGATTCTTTTTCGGGAAAGTTCAACTACCAATTTTAAACGACCGTTTTATTAAATATTTAATATTTAATGCTATATTTAAGGTTATGACTATCCTTTTAATGTTTTAACAATAAACACAGTGCGAGCATTTAGGAATTAGAGGAAGAATTAGAAAGGAAATAACGATGCACATTTGTCTTAAATGTCTGGATATTGAAATGGGAAGGGAAAACAGGGTTAGGTAAGAAATTCCACATTCGTGTGGTACGGCTGAAGAAGGAATCTCTATACTTGACGGTACGACCTAAGTTCGGCTCAAGGGTGTACTCATGAGCATTCCTGGCGGCGCGTGTATTACGCTGAAATTGTTTAAGAGGAGGAAAGCAACTGGCTATTTCACTAAAGCAGTGTTCAAAAAAGTAGCGATAAAACAAAGATAAGCAAGAAACAAATGTTTCCGAAATTGATTTGTCACCTATCAGCTTTATAGCTCTATATTGGATTCTATCCAGTAGGTGCATGCAGTGTTGTTTTTGATGCAACCGACCAGATTAATGAGTTATAATCTAGCTTTGGACGAATATATGCCTTGTAAATAGAAGCAAGATTAGCCGGGAAAAAATTTCTTGCATCGTCTTAAAAAAAACTTAAGCATTTCCATGCATTTTTGGCGACATCTAATAGTATGTGATCGCTCCACAAAAGTTGGTCAGAGATTTACATACCAAGAATCGAAAGCTTTTTAGTTTCATTCATAAACTGTACATATAATGGTAAAGCGATATTTTCCGCTTCAACGACAGAAGACAGCTTTGTGTTTTGGAAGCATTAAATTCCAAACGATTATTAATGCCCCATTTAACGATGCTGTTTAGGTCTGATTTTAAAGAGCTCAACATATTCTGCCGTTGCAGCTCCTTATTCGAAGAACAGGGAGTATGAAAAACTAAGGGTGCTGTCATCAGCGACACAGTTTAGTGGACAGGATATCATTTATGAATATAAGAAATAGTGTCAGAGACAATACTGAGCCTTGGGCACACCAGCATTTGTTTTCAGAACTTAAGACTTGTAACCGTCCAAAAAAACTGCAATTAAACGATCGGAAAGGTAATTACTAATCCAACGAAGGAGTGATACATTGATACCAAAAGCATGCATTTTCGATAAGAGAGCTTAATGCCAAACTCTATCAAATGCTTTAGAAATATCGAGCGCAATGATTTTGCTTTTTCCATGTAAGGATTGATTACACATTTCGGTGAGAAAAGCCATCAAATCACCAGTGGATCTGTTACGACAAAAGCCGTACTGTCGGTCATTGAGAAGCTTTCTTGATTCGAGATGTTTCATAAGCCGATGATTGATCAACGTTTCCATCACCTTGGGAAGAAGGGATGTCAGAGCAATTGGCCGGTAATTCGAGGGTGAAGATGAATCGCCTTTTCTAGGAATTGGTTGAACAAATGCTTTTTTTCATCCTGGAGGGAAATTCGCCTGAAGAAAAAAGCTTGCGAAAGGTTTTGCCAATGTGGAGTAACACATCTTCAATACAATTAGAAATTCCATCAGGGCCAGCGGATTTATGAATGTCGAGATCGTTAAGTATTCTAGCGACTGTTAGGTTAGGTTCGTTCTCTAGTTCTCTAGTACATTCTGTCACTATCTGTCAGCGTAGAGTTGCAGGTATTCCTGGATTGTTGGGATCTTTGACGGTTTTCCTTTGAAGGAATGGCTTTGTATAACCGAAAACATGATTCTTTGACTCTTATATTTGAGCTTTTATGTTCTACCAAAAAAAAAAAAGAAAAATAGCAAGGTAATAGCCGTGGTGACAGTGCGTACGACTGCCATGCCAGAGGTCTGGGTTCGATTCCAAACCATGTCCTGCTAATAACACGCAGGAGAGAGTTGTTAGTCACACGAGCCTTCGCGCCACCAAATTTAATTTTTATTCGATGCAGAGATGGTGATAATCGATCTGGAGCAATATCTCTTTTTTTTTTATCGTTGCTTGACTTTCTTCGTATAAAACTACAATGACACGGTTTTTACGTTTTTCAGAATTTGCACAGAACACCCTAAAAGATTTTGTATGCGACATTTAGTAGAGATATGTATACCCTTTGTCAGTGACGCTGTTCACAGATGGGGCACTTTATGTATTGGTTCATTTTCATGAATGGAAGATTTCTTGTATAACTCCTCTATTCAAGTCGGGAAAGAAGGATCAAATTGTTAACTATAGACCTATAAGTCAAATGGCTACAGTGCCCAAATTACTTGATAAATTGGTTCAGCAAAAATTTTTTCATATCATTCAGAATGGCATCTCTAATCTCCAGCATGGTTTCTTTAAGGGTAGATCAACTTGTACAAACTTGGTCGAGTTTACAAGGTTTTGCTCATCTGCTATTGAAGAGGGTGCGCAGGTTGATGTTTGCTACACAGACTTTGTTAAGGCTTTTAGCAGAACCAATATAAGTATTTTATTGGATAAACTTAAAGCATACGGCTTTGACGGCGTAATTTTGAAATGGTTTAAATCTTATTTAGTTGGAAGAAAGCAAATTGTGACTATTGGTAACTATTGTTCTAAAGAAATTTTGGCAATCTCGGGAGTTCCAGAAGGTAGCCATTTGGGTCCTTCATTGTTCTCGTTATATATAAACGATTTAGTAAATGTAATACAAAAATGCCATCTTCTTATTTTTGCAGATGATATAAAATTCTTTAAAAAGGTACATAATGTAAACGACTGTATTGCTTTTCAAAATGAACTAAATGTTTTTCAGGATTGGTGTAGGTCTAATGACCTTGAACTTAATTATGGTAAATGTGCGTTGATGACATTTAATCGGACTTTGCATCCAATTTTGATAAATTATATCCTTAATGGGAATAAGTTATCAAGGGTTCACGAAATAACGGATCTGGGAATAGTGTTTGATACTAAACTTTCGTTTGATCTTCATATTAATCATGTTGTGTCAAAAGCTAACTCTCTTTTAGGATTTGTTAAAAGAAATTCTGTGGATTTCAAAGATCCATACACAGTCAAGTCTCTTTTCTGTGCATTGGTGCGACCTACTCTTGAGTATTGTTGCATTGTATGATACCCGAACACTGTAAAAAATATTAACAGGATTGAAAGGGTTCAAAAAAGTTTTTTGAGATTTGCTTTGAGAAATTTTTCATTAACAGGAAATGCGATATTAAGTTATAATAATAAATGTTTATTATTGGGTATTGAGACTATTGAAAGGCGAAGAAAAGTCTATAGTGTTATGTTTATCCGTGATATCTTGTGCTTTTCTATAAAATGTGATTATTTACTTTCTCAAATTAAATTGTATGCCCCCTCAAGATCCTTAAGATCAAGACAGTTACTGTACGCAGTTTATCACACAACTTTATATGGGACGCGTGAGCCTATCTCACGATGCATACGTTTATTTAATGTTGTTTATGAAGATGTTGATATTTCTATGTCTAGAGAAAAATTCAAAGATTCTCTTATGTTAAGTAAAAAGTTTTGAAATTATTCAATTTTGTTTATCTTATATTATTAAAATTATATTTATTTATCATTTTATCTTTAAGTTTACATGCAAAATCTGTTGATTTACTAAATATTTGACAAATTTGGTGTACTTTTGCTACCAAAATATTTTCCACTATTTTGAATAGCTCTAAGTCATATGACTTTCACACTTGTACGACTTATTGTAAAGATTGGTTAAATGAATTATTCCGCAGTACAGCGAATAATTGTCAACAGTTTATACAATTTCTATTTCCAAATGCTTACAACGACTGTGTACTTATTCACAACAGTCTTTTATTTCGGAATTCTTGTGACAGTAGCTTTCCTATGTCGACTATCCATTTATCTAACAAGTAGTAGTGGTAGGAGTATATAAATATATAATCAAGAATACAAAAAAAATAATTTTTATTTAGATCCCTAAGATTTTAGTTCATTCATTTATTTATTTTGAAAACTGCTCTGATAAATTTGAGGAGAAATTTTTTTAATTTTTTGTAACTAGGTAGGTGATTTTTTTTTTGGTCAAACAAAAACTGTTATTGAAACAACCAGTCATAAAACCATATTTTTTTTATTGTATTTTCGACTCGTAAACGATTTTAATTTAATCGTTTTAAATTTAACAATTTCTGAGATTTTTGTTTCATTAATTCAAATAGGTCAATAATATTTAAGCAGTTTGTTAAGCAAAACGAACAAATATTTAAAGTTTTTACCCACTTGAACTACAGCAAGTTCGTACAACCCAGTCGTTCACACGTTTAATTAATGGTCCACCCTGTAGTTTAGTACTGAGAAAGTAAGATAAAAGCACACTTTGTTTTTCATTCGAATCAATATTTGCAAATTTAATTTAATATCATATTTCCTCCTCGTCATTTGCATTTCATTTATACTATTTTTATTCTCTTTTAACACAACTTTCTTTATCGAGCTCTGGAATTAATTCAAGTTTCTTAATAGAAATTAATTAAAATTTCACCTTTTTAATAATTTGTGTTTTGCACCTAATTGTTTACAGAATTTTGAAATAAAATTAGTATCTTAATTTGGGCGAGGTGTATGTTTTAATTTTTCTTCAAAAAATTGTATAATTAAATATATAAATTTTTATAGCGAGCGCCCACACCGGTGATCAGACGGTTGATGAGTATCCAGACATTAGTGGCATTTGTACAGCACGAGTAAGTCTTTCTCAATAAATACAAAAATCATTTATAAAAACATTAAACGTTTAATTTTTTGAATTTTGTTCTGTTAATAGGAAGCAATGCGTAAGATGACCGAAGAAGATAAGCAAAAGATTGCCCAACAAGTTGAACTTTTCCGAAGAGAAAAACTCACATTTGATTCTGAAGTAGCAAAGTGGGACGATACAGGCAACGATATTATCTTCTTAGCCAAGCATATGTGTATGATTATGATGGAAATGACAGATTTTACACGGTAAATACTTGACTTTTTATTTTTGATAAGCTTTTTATATAATTGACTCATTTAAATAGTGGTCGTGGTCCTTTGAAAACAACAATGGATGTAATCAACGCCGCTAAGAAAATCTCCGAAGCTGGAACCAAATTAGATAAACTTACACGAGAAATCGCTGAACAATGCCCGGAGAGCAGCACCAAAAAAGATCTGCTAGCCTATTTGCAACGTATTGCTCTCTATTGTCATCAAATTCAAATTACATCAAAGGTCAAAGCCGATGTACAGAATATTAGTGGCGAACTTATTGTCTCTGGGGTAAGCCATTGAGAATAAATTATGTGAACACTGGAGAATTATTTTGTCTTGTCTTTCTTTTCAGTTGGACAGTGCCACGTCTCTCATACAGGCGGCCAAAAATCTCATGAATGCTGTTGTCCTAACGGTTAAATACTCGTATGTGGCTTCAACGAAATACACTAGACAGGGAACTGTTCCGGTAAGTTTTTATATTTGTTCCTATTGTTTTTATTTTTTAATTATTGCTTTATTTTGATTTTGATTTTTTTTTTTTTTTTTGTTACTTTTATTTATTTTTTTCTTATTCAAATTAAGAAAAAACTGACAGCTTTAAATAGAAATCTTTAAAGTAACTTTTTATCTTGTATTCTTATTTGTTGAAATTTATTTCAAAAAATCTTAACAGAATTACGTGAGTATCATTCGTCATTGGCGAATTTGGTGTGAAGTTTTTATCTTGTTTATTTTTTTCTTAAATTCTTCTGGGATATTTTGTCCACAAAAAAAAATACTATTTACTGATCTTCAACCATTCGGCTATTTTCTTAATCGAGCAGAATATCTCAATTTTAGTTTATGTATTTACATAATTTGCATGTTTTTTTTCTTAAAATAATTTTCTATGTAAATACGAGAACACTTGTTTGTCAATTCTTTTGAGTGTTTACACGTTAATAAATAATACGTATTATACTCACTATTTATAACATTCAAAAACATATTTAAAGACATGAATAATTTGAAAATAAACAATATTTCTCAGAAATAATACGTTAATTATTTTATTAATTCTTGCTGAATATGCGGCACCTATTTAAAATATATCAAACTATGTCCTTTTTAAACCTTTCCACCAGTAATATTTCGAACATAACCCATACATTGGTGCTCAATTATTTCCAGCATTTGTGGCCGTATGGCCTCAATGGCACAATTTATTTTTAGAGCGCCTGCCCCGATGTGAAAATTGAATCCAGGCTATGGATGGACGAATGAGTTACTCGTATACTTTTAGACTGAGGAGAATGACAGAAAATCCCATAATCCAGTATGCCCAAAATACCGAATGGAAAAAAATCCCGAATCACTGGAGATTGAATCACGAATTTCAATACAATTTTTAGTACTATTTCAGTACTTTTAAGGAATTCAAACTTTTTTGTATGGCTTGACTCCTCTTAATTTTTGCTGCTTTGAAATTAAAGTTAATCTCCTTGAGAATCATTTTCGTTCTTAAAAGAACGAATAAACAAAACTTAGAAATTCAAAATGTATACATTTTTTATATGAAACGCAAGAAATTAAAAAAAAAATTGAATTCACACGTTCTTAAAATTTAGGAAAGAGCAAAGTTGAAGGCTATAATTTTTTTCAAAAAATCAACTTTTTCCATATCAAAATATCAATTATTTAAAATTTTTTTTTTTTTTTTAAATGAGAGTACACGAACTACAATCTAGCGGAAAATAAGCGGAAAAACAAACATTACAATGAAAAAAAAAGTATATTTTAAAGGCTAGAAATCCTAATGGCTCAGTACTTTTTGGCATTTGGGATTCTTTCATTCGGGATACTGGCATTCTGCTTTCAGCCACTCTGGATTTTGTTCGAATTTGTTCATTCTGGAGTTTGTCATTCGGGATTTTGGCATTCGAAATTTTTAGCACATTCGGAATTTCGTACCCAACCCGTATGGAAGCAGAATTTTACGCTCTACAGCATATCCAAAGTCCCATTATTGGCTTTTTGTAAGGTCGTTATATGGAAGGGAGAGAGGGAAGGAGGAAGTTTTTTTAAACTGAAATATCTATTTTGGTCACATTTATGAAAACATTTTACATATCTTAAAAATAATATTTTACAAAATTATTGCACCAAGCCTCCCCTACAAAATTGTGATAGGTTTCGTTTCCATCCAACCACATAAGGTGCAGGTGAACTTTGACAAAGTTTAACTTAAAAATCAATAATCTAACAGAACTCGTTAGTATACCCATCATTTTTAGATATTTTCATTCTCTAAAATTTTTAATCAAGTCGTTGAAAATAAAATCATAATCTTTTTAAAGGCCGTGGCTATACGTAGTCGTGCCATAAATACTGTTAAACAATCTTTTTTCAAAATAAAAAAGATATATATTAAATAAGTTATAAATTATATTAAATATGGTGTAAAATATTATTAAATGAAATTAATCATTTGCTATTCAAAGTGGCCAGCCTTAACACAGACCTTAAGTCACTTCGGTCACTCATCTATGACATCACACACCTTTTTCTCGAGAAAATTCGCCACTGCTCGAAGAAGACTTGATTTCAAACTTTCCCAATTCGAATTTCCTCTTGGACAAGCCATCAGCTATAGCCCTGCCCAAAAAGATTAAACCAGAGATCGTGGCTCCCTGAGGGCCAATCTAAAACCCTTTTGAACTCAGGATCATTTTTTTCCAGCCACAAATGGGTCATTTTGGCTTTGTAGGTTGGAGATGAGTCTTGCTGGAACACGCAATGTCTTTTATTGAAAAGATTTTTGTTAAGTGGTTTCAACACTTTCTATTGGGGGGCACAATAGATCTTAAGGTCGCAGTGCAATTATAAACCCCAATTCATTCATTCATTCATTCATCCATTCATTCATTCATTCATTCATTCATTCATTCATTCATTCATTCATTCATTCATCCATTCATTTATTCATTCAACACTTTCTATAAAACGTGTTCTTAGTAGCTTTTTGCGCATTTTTTACGCCTTGTTCACAAAAATACAACGTGGTGGTGGTGATACATTTGAGGCTCACTCGCACCAAACCAAACCACAACTGAAATCGGAAAATGGCGACTTTCGGCTCTACCAATTTTTTTGATTCCTGAGAATTAGAAGCATGTAACCTTGTCATTTTGGCGTTGAATTTGTCTTCTATGGTAAAAAATTTTTGATCATAAAACAAGATTTTTTGTAACTCAGATGAGCGTAACGTCTAAGCAATGCTTTTGCTCTTTCATGTTTAATTTTCTTCAGGACATTATTCAACCTCTGGCCGTTCACTCGGTGAAGAGTACTTATCCCGAGATCATTTTTAATGAGCCGTGACATGCTTCTCTCTTAAATACCAATCTCTTGAGACATGATTTCTACGCTGCTCGAACGGCATTTTTTGTCGTGGACGACCGGTCCAAGGTTGGTTCTTCACGCTAAAAGTATCCATTTACCGTTTAATAGTGCGCTACATGGAAATTCGATTGATCCTGACAGCTTTTAGAGGCTTGCAAATATAAGAATTTGATTTACCTGCCTTATGCAACGCAACAATAGGAATTCTAATTTCTTCCATTGTTGGTTCCATGTTTTTTCTAGTAAAAGTAGAACTAAGGCTGTTCCTTTTTTTTAAACCTTTTAAACAGTACCTACATAGTTATCAATAACAATAAGTGTTATTTGTTTTTGTCGTCGAGAGCCAAATTATACAGGTTCAAACAGTTGTAACAGTATTTATTGCACGATTACGTACATACATACAACAAAACAAATTTTGCGAAACAGAACATGCAATTTCATTACATTATTTTAACTAAAATATATTTTTACTAATATTTCTGACGTTTTTCTCAAAATCTACTGATTTTAGGAATTTTAAAATATTTTTTATGCAGCACAATAGCTGCAATCTACAAATTATACCTTAACAGTTTTTCAAAATTGTGAAAAAAATCTAGAATTGCAAAAAAAATAAATTCTTACCCCTCGTATTAACTTAAGCCCCGGTTCAAATTTATGCTACTTTTGTGAAATCCTTAAGACACAAACATAGCTCTCCGCCAAAATTCAACTTTGTCGAAATTTCTCCGTATTTTGGCCATTTTTACTTTCGATTTATAGGTACTATATGGCAAGTTTTGGATTCGTAAAAAAAATCAACTCGAGATAACAATCAAACTTGACATTACGATGATAGGAAAGACGAACAAAGTGGGTCTGTCTGTCTGTCTGTCTGTCTATCTGTCTGTCTGTCTTGTCTGACTGTCTGTCTGTCTATCTGTCTATTTGTCTGTCTGTCTGTCTGTCTGTGGACTCGCCTACAGCCTAAACCCAGGGGCCGATTTTGATTAAAATTGGTATTAAGTGTTTTCGGGATATTACCCCGACACGTTTTTTTCCTTATATTTTTAGTACCAAAAATAACAGTACTGCCATATAATTTTTTTTAGCATTTTTGGAAAATCTTATTTTTCTCAAAAATGGCTCGACAGTTTTTTAAAAAAAAATCCATACATTTTATTAGGTATATGCTACCTTTTTGTAAGAATTAAATTTCTAAAGAAAGGTTTTAAATGGTACTTCCCATAGAAAACGACTCCTAGGATTTTGATCAAAATTATTCTAAATAGATATTTGGAATATCTCATTATGTCTGTTACCGATTTAAATTAAATTTTTTATACAAAAGTTTCTTACAAGTTAAAATAATACTGCATATCAAAAATTAAAAAAAAAAATTGGATTTAAAAAAAAAAATTGGATTTAAAAAAAAAATTTGGATTTAAAAAAAAAATTTGGATTTAAAAAAAAAATTGGATTTAAAAAAAAAAATTTCAAAATTTTTTTTTTGAAAATTCGATATTTCAAAAAAGGGTAGATAATTTTTTTTGAAATTTAATTTTTAATTCAACATAAATAAATACTAAAAAATAGTGTACCTATTTTTTTTCTTAAAAATGTTTACAAAATTTTATATATAAAAAATTAACTTAAAAAAAAACCGCTCCTACGATTTAATTTTTTTTTTCTCCAAAAATCAGATTAGTTAAAGAAATCAGATGGTGTACTTTTTTTAGCTCCCAAAACAATTAAAGAAGGCTTTTTTAATAAATATAATTCGAATTATGTTGATTTTTAATTATTAAACTTAAGGCTCCCATAAAAAAGTAGTTACTTTTATAACACTCAATCTTTAAAATTCAAAGAAACTTTTACCACAAGAGCAAGATTATGCGATCCAGTCGTGGGTTTTTTTTTTTTTTTTTTTTTTTTTTTTCATTATTATCCGCTTAAGTGCAAAATGTCATTAAATCAACAAAATAAATTGGTCCTGGGGAACCAGACAAAGGAGAACCATACCAAGGAGGTATTTTTTGTCTAATACAAAAATAGAATACAATTCAGCATTAATTGTTCCAAATTTTCACATTTGAACATACACCAAATAGTCCAGTCAACGAAGGAAAAATAAATGAAATAAATCGTGTAGTCTAGGTTATTTTTTTAAGTGGTAGGGGTGACCCTCAGGTCCAACATACCAAAAGTCCCCAGCCCAGGGCCGCGAGCTTAAGCCTGGAGAGGGGGTTAAAGGTCCCCTTTTTTAGTTTTTCGCGAATATTTCGAAAACCAAGGGCTTAAATGAAAAAGTCTGAACCAAGGAATTAAAGTAAATTAAATTTCCTACAAAAAATGTTATATTTATATTTTCGCTTGGAGCAACACTAAGGAAGATGCGGGGTGGAGAAATGTCAAGAAATCTAAAAAATCGGTCATTAGCCTACAAAATTTAGTGTCTCTAGATCAATTTTATCTAGAAATAACAGAAAAAAATAAGTATATGTATTCAAAATTATTTCATTGATGATTTGGAAGGGAGTTTATGGGGTTAAAACAGGTGGCGAAGGTTAGAATTTCCTAATTTAATTTATTTGCTACAGTGTTTGCATTCACTATGAAAAATACTGTTTTTTTAAAGGTAAAAAGTATAATGGATTTTTCCAAGTTACTGACCATGACTTTGTAAAATAATTTTCAGACATGTACTAAGAAAAAAATCGTTTAGGATAGGGGGGTCTATGTCCCTCGTTTATAAGGGAGGGACCATTTTCTAAAGCATTGACGTAAAGTGCATTAATAATTATTTAAAATCAATGGAAGTACCTATAATAAAACACTATAGGTTTTTGAAAATCCAAGGACATATTCTTTTATTTTGTTGCTAAAACAATCTAGCGGAAAATAAGCGGAAAAACAAACATTACAATGAAAAAAAAAGTATATTTTAAAGGCTAGAAATCCTAATGGCTCAGTACTTTTTGGCATTTGGGATTCTTTCATTCGGGATACTGGCATTCTGCTTTCAGCCACTCTGGATTTTGTTCGAATTTGTTCATTCTGGAGTTTGTCATTCGGGATTTTGGCATTCGAAATTTTTAGCACATTCGGAATTTCGTACCCAACCCGTATGGAAGCAGAATTTTACGCTCTACAGCATATCCAAAGTCCCATTATTGGCTTTTTGTAAGGTCGTTATATGGAAGGGAGAGAGGGAAGGAGGAAGTTTTTTTAAACTGAAATATCTATTTTGGTCACATTTATGAAAACATTTTACATATCTTAAAAATAATATTTTACAAAATTATTGCACCAAGCCTCCCCTACAAAATTGTGATAGGTTTCGTTTCCATCCAACCACATAAGGTGCAGGTGAACTTTGACAAAGTTTAACTTAAAAATCAATAATCTAACAGAACTCGTTAGTATACCCATCATTTTTAGATATTTTCATTCTCTAAAATTTTTAATCAAGTCGTTGAAAATAAAATCATAATCTTTTTAAAGGCCGTGGCTATACGTAGTCGTGCCATAAATACTGTTAAACAATCTTTTTTCAAAATAAAAAAGATATATATTAAATAAGTTATAAATTATATTAAATATGGTGTAAAATATTATTAAATGAAATTAATCATTTGCTATTCAAAGTGGCCAGCCTTAACACAGACCTTAAGTCACTTCGGTCACTCATCTATGACATCACACACCTTTTTCTCGAGAAAATTCGCCACTGCTCGAAGAAGACTTGATTTCAAACTTTCCCAATTCGAATTTCCTCTTGGACAAGCCATCAGCTATAGCCCTGCCCAAAAAGATTAAACCAGAGATCGTGGCTCCCTGAGGGCCAATCTAAAACCCTTTTGAACTCAGGATCATTTTTTTCCAGCCACAAATGGGTCATTTTGGCTTTGTAGGTTGGAGATGAGTCTTGCTGGAACACGCAATGTCTTTTATTGAAAAGATTTTTGTTAAGTGGTTTCAACACTTTCTATTGGGGGGCACAATAGATCTTAAGGTCGCAGTGCAATTATAAACCCCAATTCATTCATTCATTCATTCATCCATTCATTCATTCATTCATTCATTCATTCATTCATTCATTCATTCATTCATTCATTCATTCATCCATTCATTTATTCATTCAACACTTTCTATAAAACGTGTTCTTAGTAGCTTTTTGCGCATTTTTTACGCCTTGTTCACAAAAATACAACGTGGTGGTGGTGATACATTTGAGGCTCACTCGCACCAAACCAAACCACAACTGAAATCGGAAAATGGCGACTTTCGGCTCTACCAATTTTTTTGATTCCTGAGAATTAGAAGCATGTAACCTTGTCATTTTGGCGTTGAATTTGTCTTCTATGGTAAAAAATTTTTGATCATAAAACAAGATTTTTTGTAACTCAGATGAGCGTAACGTCTAAGCAATGCTTTTGCTCTTTCATGTTTAATTTTCTTCAGGACATTATTCAACCTCTGGCCGTTCACTCGGTGAAGAGTACTTATCCCGAGATCATTTTTAATGAGCCGTGACATGCTTCTCTCTTAAATACCAATCTCTTGAGACATGATTTCTACGCTGCTCGAACGGCATTTTTTGTCGTGGACGACCGGTCCAAGGTTGGTTCTTCACGCTAAAAGTATCCATTTACCGTTTAATAGTGCGCTACATGGAAATTCGATTGATCCTGACAGCTTTTAGAGGCTTGCAAATATAAGAATTTGATTTACCTGCCTTATGCAACGCAACAATAGGAATTCTAATTTCTTCCATTGTTGGTTCCATGTTTTTTCTAGTAAAAGTAGAACTAAGGCTGTTCCTTTTTTTTAAACCTTTCAAACAGTACCTACATAGTTATCAATAACAATAAGTGTTATTTGTTTTTGTCGTCGAGAGCCAAATTATACAGGTTCAAACAGTTGTAACAGTATTTATTGCACGATTACGTACATACATACAACAAAACAAATTTTGCGAAACAGAACATGCAATTTCATTACATTATTTTAACTAAAATATATTTTTACTAATATTTCTGACGTTTTTCTCAAAATCTACTGATTTTAGGAATTTTAAAATATTTTTTATGCAGCACAATAGCTGCAATCTACAAATTTTACCTTAACAGTTTTTCAAAATTGTGAAAAAAATCTAGAATTGCAAAAAAAATAAATTCTTACCCCTCGTATTAACTTAAGCCCCGGTTCAAATTTATGCTACTTTTGTGAAATCCTTAAGACACAAACATAGCTCTCCGCCAAAATTCAACTTTGTCGAAATTTCTCCGTATTTTGGCCATTTTTACTTTCGATTTATAGGTACTATATGGCAAGTTTTGGATTCGTAAAAAAAATCAACTCGAGATAACAATCAAACTTGACATTACGATGATAGGAAAGACGAACAAAGTGGGTCTGTCTGTCTGTCTGTCTGTCTATCTGTCTGTCTGTCTTGTCTGACTGTCTGTCTGTCTATCTGTCTATTTGTCTGTCTGTCTGTCTGTCTGTGGACTCGCCTACAGCCTAAACCCAGGGGCCGATTTTGATTAAAATTGGTATTAAGTGTTTTCGGGATATTACCCCGACACGTTTTTTTCCTTATATTTTTAGTACCAAAAATAACAGTACTGCCATATAATTTTTTTTAGCATTTTTGGAAAATCTTATTTTTCTCAAAAATGGCTCGACAGTTTTTTAAAAAAAAATCCATACATTTTATTAGGTATATGCTACCTTTTTGTAAGAATTAAATTTCTAAAGAAAGGTTTTAAATGGTACTTCCCATAGAAAACGACTCCTAGGATTTTGATCAAAATTATTCTAAATAGATATTTGGAATATCTCATTATGTCTGTTACCGATTTAAATTAAATTTTTTATACAAAAGTTTCTTACAAGTTAAAATAATACTGCATATCAAAAATTAAAAAAAAAAATTGGATTTAAAAAAAAAAATTGGATTTAAAAAAAAAATTTGGATTTAAAAAAAAAATTTGGATTTAAAAAAAAAATTGGATTTAAAAAAAAAAATTTCAAAATTTTTTTTTTGAAAATTCGATATTTCAAAAAAGGGTAGATAATTTTTTTTGAAATTTAATTTTTAATTCAACATAAATAAATACTAAAAAATAGTGTACCTATTTTTTTTCTTAAAAATGTTTACAAAATTTTATATATAAAAAATTAACTTAAAAAAAAACCGCTCCTACGATTTAATTTTTTTTTTCTCCAAAAATCAGATTAGTTAAAGAAATCAGATGGTGTACTTTTTTTAGCTCCCAAAACAATTAAAGAAGGCTTTTTTAATAAATATAATTCGAATTATGTTGATTTTTAATTATTAAACTTAAGGCTCCCATAAAAAAGTAGTTACTTTTATAACACTCAATCTTTAAAATTCAAAGAAACTTTTACCACAAGAGCAAGATTATGCGATCCAGTCGTGGGTTTTTTTTTTTTTTTTTTTTTTTTTTTCATTATTATCCGCTTAAGTGCAAAATGTCATTAAATCAACAAAATAAATTGGTCCTGGGGAACCAGACAAAGGAGAACCATACCAAGGAGGTATTATTTGTCTAATACAAAAATAGAATACAATTCAGCATTAATTGTTCCAAATTTTCACATTTGAACATACACCAAATAGTCCAGTCAACGAAGGAAAAATAAATGAAATAAATCGTGTAGTCTAGGTTATTTTTTTAAGTGGTAGGGGTGACCCTCAGGTCCAACATACCAAAAGTCCCCAGCCCAGGGCCGCGAGCTTAAGCCTGGAGAGGGGGTTAAAGGTCCCCTTTTTTAGTTTTTCGCGAATATTTCGAAAACCAAGGGCTTAAATGAAAAAGTCTGAACCAAGGAATTAAAGTAAATTAAATTTCCTACAAAAAATGTTATATTTATATTTTCGCTTGGAGCAACACTAAGGAAGATGCGGGGTGGAGAAATGTCAAGAAATCTAAAAAATCGGTCATTAGCCTACAAAATTTAGTGTCTCTAGATCAATTTTATCTAGAAATAACAGAAAAAAATAAGTATATGTATTCAAAATTATTTCATTGATGATTTGGAAGGGAGTTTATGGGGTTAAAACAGGTGGCGAAGGTTAGAATTTCCTAATTTAATTTATTTGCTACAGTGTTTGCATTCACTATGAAAAATACTGTTTTTTTAAAGGTAAAAAGTATAATGGATTTTTCCAAGTTACTGACCATGACTTTGTAAAATAATTTTCAGACATGTACTAAGAAAAAAATCGTTTAGGATAGGGGGGTCTATGTCCCTCGTTTATAAGGGAGGGACCATTTTCTAAAGCATTGACGTAAAGTGCATTAATAATTATTTAAAATCAATGGAAGTACCTATAATAAAACACTATAGGTTTTTGAAAATCCAAGAACATATTCTTTTATTTTGTTGCTAAAACAAGTTTTTTTTATTAAACAGGTTATAAAAAAATTGAACTTAAATTTAAAGTTTTGAAAAAAATTATTTATAATGATTTTATTTTCAAAATTTTTTGTAGCTAAGTGCTAAATTTTAGTTCAGTATATATGGCCGTTGTTAATTCTTAGTCGAACGCTAAAAACTAGATAGCTGTAGGTCTTTCAGTTTTTGAAAAAATCAAAAATTATGGAAACTACTACTTTTTTAGAAAATTATTTCTCTTGTAAAACCGTCACTTTGCCCACTAAGGAAAAATCATGTAGTCTAGATTATTTTTTCATAAGTTAGGGGTGATGCTTAGGTATAATATACTGAAAGTCCCCAGTCCAGACCCGCGAGCTTTAGACAGGAGGGGGTAAAGGTTCTTTAGAAAAAATTTCTAAGGAAGTAGTAGTGTTAGAAATTTTTTCTAAAGAACCTTTACCCCCTCCTGTCTAAAGCTCGCGGGTCTGGACTGGGGACTTTCAGTATATTATACCTAAGCATCACCCCTAACTTATGAAAAAATAATCTAGACTACATGATTTTTCCTTAGTGGGCAAAGTGACGGTTTTACAAGAGAAATAATTTTCTAAAAAAGTAGTAGTTTCCATAATTTTTGATTTTTTCAAAAACTGAAAGACCTACAGCTATCTAGTTTTTAGCGTTCGACTAAGAATTAACAACGGCCATATATACTGAACTAAAATTTAGCACTTAGCTACAAAAAATTTTGAAAATAAAATCATTATAAATAATTTTTTTCAAAACTTTAAATTTAAGTTCAATTTTTTTATAACCTGTTTAATAAAAAAAACTTGTTTTAGCAACAAAATAAAAGAATATGTCCTTGGATTTTCAAAAACCTATAGTGTTTTATTATAGGTACTTCCATTGATTTTAAATAATTATTAATGCACTTTACGTCAATGCTTTAGAAAATGGTCCCTCCCTTATAAACGAGGGACATAGACCCCCCTATCCTAAACGATTTTTTTCTTAGTACATGTCTGAAAATTATTTTACAAAGTCATGGTCAGTAACTTGGAAAAATCCATTATACTTTTTACCTTTAAAAAAACAGTATTTTTCATAGTGAATGCAAACACTGTAGCAAATAAATTAAATTAGGAAATTCTAACCTTCGCCACCTGTTTTAACCCCATAAACTCCCTTCCAAATCATCAATGAAATAATTTTGAATACATATACTTATTTTTTTCTGTTATTTCTAGATAAAATTGATCTAGAGACACTAAATTTTGTAGGCTAATGACCGATTTTTTAGATTTCTTGACATTTCTCCACCCCGCATCTTCCTTAGTGTTGCTCCAAGCGAAAATATAAATATAACATTTTTTGTAGGAAATTTAATTTACTTTAATTCCTTGGTTCAGACTTTTTCATTTAAGCCCTTGGTTTTCGAAATATTCGCGAAAAACTAAAAAAGGGGACCTTTAACCCCCTCTCCAGGCTTAAGCTCGCGGCCCTGGGCTGGGGACTTTTGGTATGTTGGACCTGAGGGTCACCCCTACCACTTAAAAAAATAACCTAGACTACACGATTTATTTCATTTATTTTATGATTTTAGGTCTTCGTTGACTGGACTAAAAGTTCTTATAAATTTTATTAAAACTCGCCAAAATGTTTTTATATTAGAATAATTCAAGCACGCTGTTTTAATTAGATACAAAATATATTAGTTGTTTATGTTTAAATAACAATCTTGTTCTTTATGAAATTATATACATATACAAATATGAAAAAATACAATTAATTTAAAAATATATTCGTACTTACACCATAATCCCTACTACCCAGATCATTACCACGATTTTTGTATTATGTAAAAATAGATTGAAAAGTTTTTTTTTCTATGTCATAGAATCGAATTTGAAATACAATAGACGATAAATATTTGTTTTTTGTTTTTTTATTTAACACTATTTTAATTATCAATTTCAGTGTCCTATTGTCGTTTGGAAGATGAAAGCTCCTGAAAAGAAACCACTTGTTCGACCAGAGAAACCCGAAGAAGTACGAGCTAAAGTTCGAAAGGGATCACAAAAGAAGGTTCAGAATCCCATTCATGCTCTCTCTGAATTCCAAAGTCCGGCGGATGCTGTCTAAAGTAGGGTAGTAGTAAGCAGCGGCGGCACATAATATTTATTATCAAGAAAAATGCAATATAATGACATTTTACTTTAAACAAATTTGCAAGAATGATATATTATTTAAAGAAAAAAAAAATAAAACTAAAATTAATATATTTATATTAAAATATCATTCTCATTACAAAAACAAAATTGTTTAAGCGAATATAAAATACGCACGTGGTAAAAAAAAAAACAGGAAAAATGTACAATTTCCATTTAAAAAAAAAATAATAATAAAAGACATCTTCATATAGAGTGTTATTCTGATAAAATAGCGCAGACATAAAAATTAAAATTTATGGAATATCTCACATTTTGATTTAGAAATTTGGAAACAATATTTAAATAACGAATTGATAGCAATGAAAATGAAAAGTAAAAACTAAAACCACTCACGATCACGACATAAAAATCAATTTACGTTAACTTTAAAATGTTTTGAGATTTTCAAAGAATTTCCGTTCTTATTCGTTGGCTTTTGCATTTTATTAAAATTACCTTTGGCGATTAAACAGAAAAAAAAACTATAAGAGAAATGTAGGGAAAACCGATTTCAATGTATTGGAAATCCGATATTTTTTATTTATTCGTATTATAACATGTTAGAAAATTATAAGATTTTTTTTTTTTATTTTAATATTTTTTTTAGATTTTTTTTTGTCAATTAATGTTTGAATAAGAGGAGTTATGTTTAAATTACTGTAATAATTCATTATATCACTATATTAATCAGTATTTCTAAAAGTGTTAAAAAAAATAAACAAAATATATATAGATGCATATATTTGAAGACCAAATGTTTGTGTTTTATTGAAAACTATTGGGTAATAGAAAAACTTGTTTTCAAAAAATGTGTCCACGGAATCAGTCAGCATGGGTGTTGTGCGTCCAAAACAACGTCTAGCCTTAAATATGGATTACTACGATGATCATGATTATATTCGGCCCTATCGAGGTAACCGTCGGAGTGGAATTCTCTCCGATTTCCTACGAATCGGAGACATTTTGCCGATCAGATAACTACTTCGAAGTAAAATGTCTCCGAATCGTAGGAAATCGGAGAGAATTCCGCTCCGACGGTTACCTCGATAGGGCCGTTTGAATTAATGACGCTTCTCTAAAAACGTGCGTTCACAAAATTCTAATGATCTTATTAAATTCCCTCATTTAATCAGAAGGGAAGTGGAAGTTTGATTCAAAATTTGCAACCATTTTAAATTAACTGCGGTGAGCTAGAGGCTTAAACTTAAAATATAGCTCAGTAGGGCTATTCCAGAAAGCGTGGCGGATCGCTTTTAGTGGTTGATTTGCAATTTCTTATTCTGAAAAGCGATTCGTTTTTCATACCAATACTCATAAAAAAGGAAAGTTCTTACTACATGTCATTTTGGGTTTGGGAGCGATAAGTGTATAGATGGCGGATTGTTGGCGAATTGAAAGAAAAATTAAATACATGCCAATAATTATCTTCTTCACTTTTAGCAAATAGAAACACACTTAATTCCACGAAAATGTTTTAGTATTTTTTGAAGAGCAACAACATTGCACCCCTTGTAATAGCTATGTATATGTCCAGCCAAACAAAAATAAAAACGAATTAAATACCAAAAAAATTAATTGGTAAGCAATTGGTTGTAGCGCCTTTAAGTTGTTGTTGTTGTTCACAAATTCAATGAAACTGCAAAATAATAAATGCAAATACCTACTTTAAGGACACAAACAAAAATCAAATTGTTTGGACGGAAATTAGCTACCTACTGCCAAATTTTTGAAAACAGCTGACAATTAAATGAGAAGAGTAGAAGTAAAAATGGGAGTGGCCTAGAAATTTTGAGCATAAAGTGAGAGAAACTGAAGGCCTTATTATGATTCGCGAGTCGAACGTTCGCCTGTAGTCGAACGGTTTGGCGAATGAACTCATTCGCCAAAAATTCATTGCAAAATTCATTTATTGTCAATGATTTGCTATAGATGTCAAAGTAAAAAAAATAATTGTCATAAACAGAATTTTATGTGCGGAATTTTTGCAGTTTTCTTCAAGTTTTAAGGCTCTCCCAAACCAACGCGACACATTCGGCGCGACAGCGACACTTTCCGCAATCAAAATTTATTTACATGGCGATAAATGAGAGTCCCAGCGCCAGGGAATAATCGCGTCGCGGCAGTGTGGGGACTCTCATTAATCGCCATGTAAATAAATTTTGATTGCGGAAAGTGTCGCTGTCGCGCCGAATGTGTCGCGTTGGTTTGGGAGAGTCTTTATACGTTATTTAATAAGTTTAATTAAATATTTCGTGGCACAAAAACTTTTTTGGAATAATCATCCAATTTATTTGCAGCAAATCAAAAAATCAACACTCGAGTGTAGGCTCTGTCAGCTAGTTTAATTTGGTGTATCTCTGTTATTTAAAAAATTGTTTTTTTTAATGGTTTTATGTTGATAATGACTAGTTTTATTGTTGTGTATTGATAAGCGATATTATTAAACCCATTTCGATTGAAAATATAATGTTTTTAGCTAATAAATCCGTATTTTATTTGTATTCGCCGGCGAGTCACTAACAATTTTCATTCGCTAAGTTTTGACGTTTGAGGCGAGTCACCTGACGAATTTTCGCTAATTGTAATACGGATTTGATTCATTCGCCAGCTTTTTGGTTCGCTTCGCGAACGGTAATAGGGCCCTGAAAGGATCGTTTTTGCCCTTGTTCGCTTTTGATCCGCTATCGTTCCGTTATCGCTTTTAATCCGGTCCGCCGCGCTTTCTAGAATAGGCCTACAGTACAGATATAGGGATCTAGCAGAAAGTTAATCTAAATTAGAAAGTTATATACATGCTGGCCTCCCTGAATGGAAAAAATCGCACCGACGAGATTTAAAAACAAACAATTTTAAGAGAAATTGTTATAAGTTCCTTCAATCGCACACGGAATACAAAACGTTGATGGCAAATTGGGTATAAATGAACTGATTTTATTTGTAGTAGTTGATTTTTCTTTTGTATCTGGAGATTGCTAAAAATTGCCGCTATAATTTTTCATATTGGTTTAACAAAATAGCTGCGAGGTGTGGAAGCCCTGGAATTATCAATACCAAAGAAACTAAGGTTTTTGGTTTTTATTCTATAAACACACGTTCAGCCTCTTTGGCAACTACGGAGGAGAATGCTTCTTCATGGATCAAAAATACAAAAATATGAATAATTAAAATGTTCAATGATGCATTTCAATGATAGATATAACTGGCGCCTTACACTGCAATTTACACTACCTTACCATCTATGTACCTGCCAGAGTAAAAATTACTTTTTGGAACTTTGAAATAGATAGGGAGCAGGATCCCAAATTGTTTTTGAATAACGTGTTAGAAATGATCCTGATCCAGATACGTACATACATAGACAATAAAACGCGGCTTTTGATTACGAACATATTAAGGGCCAGTTGTACAATCGTGGTTTAAATTTTGATCCGTGGTTCAGGAATTTTAACTCGCCGATTTCGGCGGGTTAAGTGAGGTTCAACGATGGTTCAAGGTTCCAATATGTACTAAAAGCCAATTACATGCCTGAACCATCGTTGAACCACAGTTAATCCGCCAAAATTGCTGAGTTAAAATTCCTGAACCACGGATCAAATATTTGTACAACTGGTCCTAAACGTTTTTATTTTTTACTTCAGAGTTGTTTCAGAACAGAGCCTGAACAAACGGATTAAGAATATGAACACAGCCTCCGATTTAATTATGAAACACACTGCGAGCACTGATTGTCATGTCTGTAAAATTACATGAAAGCTGTATGAAGTTGGCCGCGCTCTGCTTTTTACTTCGTCTGCTCGAAAAACATTTAAGTAATGGGGAATGGAAACCCATCCGCTGTAACTTATTTATCAATATTTAATTCAATGTTGAACTCTATTAAATGCATTGGAAAAGTCCAATTATAACAACTAACGGAAAACGATTTTCTAATTCAGTACGTAGAAAATTTAAAAATAATGTTAGATTGGTATTGGTGGATCTACCGGTTGAAAAATCCATGTTGCGGTTCACTAATTTTGTACTTCTTAGTAAACTCTTCGTTTTACAATAAAGTACCTCAAAAATGGTCAGATACAACCTTTTTGTAAGTTCCACCCGGAAATATTTTTCGCCTATTGTAAGTTTCACCCGAAAAATATTTCATGTTTCGGAAATATCCCTTATTGTTAATAATAATGCTATTGACAGCTTAAATTTTCACCTATTTGAAGTAGGCAAACAAGAGAGCAATAAGGCAGAAAAAGCTAATTTCGTTCGGGTGCAACTCACAATAGCTTTTAAAAATCTGGGCGAACATAACATTTTAAGGTGGGAAACTCACAATGAGGCTCATAGTTTCAGTAATTTGTTGTGTTCATGATTTTTTGAAGTTGGAAAAAAACTTCAAAAAATCATTAAAACAAAATTAATTTAATAATAATAATTATTATTTTTGAAACTGGCACATTGGTGGTTTTTGGCAGTAAAACGACCATGTAGCCAGGCGCTAATGGTTGCACTTCAGTTGAGGGAATCTCTTTTATATTTTTATTTCATCAAATAACATCAGTTATATTTTTATTTAGAGTAGGTCACACTCAGGAGAATACCCAGTTATAATTCACCTAAATCGGTGGGTTAAAATCTTGATCCATGGAGTGTACTCCGTTTGTACAACTGGCCTTAATACAGGAAAACAAAATTTGAATTAATGTTGTTTACGAAAATGTTTGAATATGGACACTCTGGGGCGTATGAGTAACTTAAAATCAATGTGAATTCAAATTATGTAATAAAGTTTAAACTCCAGTACCTTATTATTTTCTTTTTTCAACCAAGGTCCCCAGGTTTCAAAATTCATGAATAACACATACTACTGAACCCTGGCATTAATCTACTACAAAATCGGTAGGTTAAAATCTTGATCTTAGGCAATGAATTAAAATTTTAATTCACAATATTGTTTTCGAAAAACTTGCATATGGACACTAGGGCGTATGAGTAACTTAAGATTAATATAAAATTTTTGTAATTAATTTAAGTTTTGATTTATTTCGAGTTGTTCCCAACTTTTTTGAATTGCGATCAAGACAAAAATAAATAAATAAAAAAAACATATGAAATACGGAATGACTTATATTCATCTGGACCCGTATCGCATAAGAAAAAAACGATCGCTCGATAATGTGATTGTCATTTTAACGATTTCTCTCAATTAAAAAATTGGCAATTAACCTATCACTTTACCCGATTCCATGCCTTATATATAGCTCCAGTTCAGAGCATCTCCCTACTTCTGAATGGAACCATAAGGTTCCTTTTATTGACCAGACTCTCATCCATGCGACAAAATTTAATAAAAAATTATAGATAAGCCCGGGTATTTATCTATTCGCATTAAGCTATGTTGACTGAAGGCTTACCATATTGTTACCTTCCAAGTTGATGGCCACTAATTGTATGCGCGCGCTCGCTTTTGTTGCGAAAGCACAATACTTCTTGCTATAGGGCTTTCCTTTACCACAAAACCACAACCAAAAAGCTTCTGCTCTGCACCATTCGCCAAAGTAACAATGCATAAGTATACAAATTTAATTTTCTATGTTGTGTCCTGTCCGCCCATCGCACTTTTTGGATTGATATTTCTTCAGCTTTTAGCCTATCCAGGTTCTCCAGTAATTGTTAAATTGAAGTGTACCTATTTTATTGTTTTTTACGAACCTTGTTAATCGGTACCAAAAACTCTTAGAGCTGGACAAAACGAGATTAATTCTTTCTTTAATGGATGAGCTGTAACCTATTCTTTTTTCAATTTTGTGTTACATGAATTACATTGAATTGTATTATAATGTATAGGTTTGTAGATAATTTTTATCAAAAATAAACCAAATGTTGATTTAAGATTTATAAATATCCAAAACTTTTCCTTATACCCACGTAGTTCTTCATTTATTTGAAAATATCCATTCGGTATGTGGCTTCACCAAAAAAAATATCAATGACTCAGCATTTTGGTACTGGTGTATCTCAACACCTTCACCACCAGCTTACCAATAACAGAGCAATAAATAAAAAATACTTTCCATAATGAAAAGAAAATTCATTTGATTTCATTTGATGATGAAATCGTTTTCGCTTATTGGCCAGGTCCCCAGATATCCCCACAACACCAAAGGCTGACGTTACTTATGATGACGCACGAACGTGTATGCACGCTTAAGCACGTAAACAACCCAAATTCGGACAAGAACCTCTTGGACACGACAACTACTACCGTTAACATAAATCTTCATTCTCTTGCTCCTTCATGTACGCATTTTTAGGATTACCGTTATGTGAGTCAGTTGTTCTAGAGACTTCCATTTATATAAATCCGAAAGAGAATTCAAAACAACCGAAGAAATATTTACTAACCTAACCATGCGATCACATTCCAGAGTTGTTTGCGCGTTCGTTATTTCATTAAGCGATGCAAAAGATACATCATTTAAATCAAGAAAGCCAAATAAAAAGAGATTAAAATACAACACATGTTTGAACTTCTTCTTAGAAATACCGTTATACATAAAAACGTACGTGTTGTCACTTCCTTATGAAGCAGAAGCCGGTACATCTGCACCGATCGATGGCGAATGTGACGCCTTTAAAACCGAAAAGAACGATCTGTCATTGTCGAATGCAGATACAGACAGAGCCATAGTCAAGCTAAGCTGGAATCTGAGATCTGACGCATGACCGTTGACACCTACAAACCATGACGACAATAAATGGTTACACGCTAATTTTATGGCCATCTTACATTGTGATGACGCGAAGGCATACACCGGCTTTATATAAACTTGTTTGTTTTTATCAACCTGATTGGTTGAGAGTCGAAAGTTCCCACAATAAATGAAGAAATGTGACATGGGCTTAAACATGCATGTTTATTAATAGGTACTGTTTGACAGAAGAAAATGATAGAAATAACATTACCAAGTCTAGAACAATAGTTTTAGGTATTTTTATTAGATTTTCTAGTTTAAAAGTCATGATCAATAAACATGACAGGTAATTTAACTGTTCTTTGTTGCGACCACTGCTACCGGTAACATGACATGGTTAAAAATTATGTAAACAAAAACAAAAAATGATAGGTACCTAGTAGGAATCTATCTCTTTTCGAGTTTGATTTTCTGTTATTTAAGTGAAAAAAAAATGATAAAAACAAATACATATCATGAGTGAAATGATATGATTGCAAAGAGAGCGAAAGTACCGTAAATTTAATTACGTATGCTAAAATAGTAGTCAACAATTTAAGTGGGTTATTGCGCATTTATGGTTTTCGTTAGATATAGCTTTAAGACAATTTTTGTTTTTGAATATCGTGAGATGGCGAGTATTAAAAGGAAGAGTTTGTTTATTTGTTTTTTTGACTTAAATGCCTTATTTAAATTCTGAGAAGTGTTAAAGTTGCCGTTTTAAGATGGAATTAATTTGTAAAATATATTCAATGAAATATACATACAAAGTGTAGATAAATTATGTTGTATAAATACCTACATACATTTTGTCGATGTTTTTTGACAATTAATGAACTTGTTGGTTTCTTGGATATTTTTGTGGTAAGGCTGTAGGTATAATAGGTTTGTATATCTTTTTACCAAATAACAATATCCATATCTCGATTATGTTTATATAATATTTATAGACGCTAAACTCGTCACTTTGGAGAAACTGACATTTATTAAGCTATTATAGATAGAAAATACTGACACTTTGTGGGTTAGGTTTCTATTAAAAATCATCATAGTTCAAAGATGAGAAAGAGGCTGGGTTTGACCAACACTGATAACTTCCCATTGGTTCCTTTTGAAACTCAATATCCGATGTTATTTTTTAAAAGAAAATTGCCAATTAAAAATCTTCGAAAAACTTATCAGTTGTGCAATCAAGGGAAGACTGTTTGCTCTAAATATATGCGGAACGAAAAATTTCAACAATTATTAGCAGTTTCTTTTGCAGTCTTTTTGGCCTAGAAAAAAAACCGTTAATTGATTTTTTTTACAAACCTTATCAATTACTAATTATGGCATTTTAATAATTTTTAGCATTTTTTTTTGGCCTAAAAAAAAACCGTTTGTTGAATTTTTTCAAAAACTCTACTGATTATCAACTATAACTTTGTGTATTAGCTTCCCGCGTCCGAGGACCTATCCGCTAGGCTTCAATTAACTATCCATACATTAGATCTGTTCGTTTATGTAGATGTGTAGGAACTTACTTCTCAAAACTGCCAGTTTTAGTTCAAAAGAGTAAAAGAGGATATTCCCCTAGGAGTTATGAGGGGCAATTTATTCTCAATTTTCCTAACAGAATCCAATCAAAGGTGGGGCAGTCTGAGCAACTGTATTATATCTAGAAAGATGTGGCCCACTTATAGTAAATCCCGAACAAAAGATCTAATCTGCAGATCAAGGCACGACATTGCCAGGATCGTTGCAACCTGCACTGGGCACTGGCCAATAGGAGAACATGCGGCAAAACTGGGCATACCTTACAACATGCACTGTCGAAGTTGTGAGAATCAGCAGGAAAAGGAAACAATAGTTCACTTCCTCTGTAAATGCCCTGCTCTAGCCCGGTATAGAGTAAAATCCTTTGGACATGCCTTCTATGACGACCTTAACGAACTTTCCGAAATAAAGATCAAAGACTTGATCTCTTTTCTTAACGCAACAAAATGGCTTTGAGACGACGAGACGGTAGCCTTTGCATCGACTCCCTTCTGATCCGCCAGACTGCTAGTTTGCAGACTTCGAGTCTTGAGGAGACACGGGCAGGGTAACCGTAAGTTTGTAGGACGTAGTGACTAGTTTGACACTAAAATGTCTGACTCTGAGCGTTTTTGTGGATGACCTCCCGCCAGCTTCTACTAAACTCTTCCATAAATAGGTTCCAACGAGTTTTATGGTATCAAAACGGCGCTTTTCTGCGCTAATTGGGTCAGCGAGCTAGTTGTTCGTTGACCGCCATTTCTACCTACCTACCTACCAAAAGAGGAAATATTTTAAGAAAACTTTAATTTTTTGTTGCATCAGCTGGCGTCAGCTTTATTTTTTTTTGTACTAGGTACTTAAAATTCTATCTGAAAATTGAGATGACAGCTTAAAGCAACAAAAAAACAGTTCTTGATCCAGTTTTTTTTGTTGGTGTGTGGTCTGATCGTCTGGGTCTCGTATTGCTTTTCGGATTTTGATTTTAAAGTGCAAAAAATAATAAAAACAGAATAAATAATTTCAGACTTTTTTGTGCGTTCAGTGTTACGTTTTTCAGAACTGAATTTTTAGATCTGTCAAAAACGTGGTGAAGGTAGAACTATAATTGTTGGAACGCAGCGTACGCAGCCGTACAAAACCACACGAATACAAGTAATTCAATAGACGCACACATAATTACGTTTTGTTACGTTTCGTTCATTTTCGTTCATTTTTGCTTTCGGAGGGGAAGAGCGCTTCTCGAGCGCACCCAACGGAAGAAAATTGACAGCTACATGTAAATTGTTGTATAGTAAATTAGTCTCGAATCTCTCGTGCATTATGGTTTACGTGTGCATTTGACGTTTCGGAAAGAAATTTTTCGTTCGTTTATGACATTAGTTTCCGACAGCGTCCACCTATTATAGTTCGACCTTTAACCTATACCGATCTCAACCACATCCATATCGTCATACGTCATGACGTAGAACGATCCATGACAGATGGATTTTATTTTAGACGTTTTATTAAGCGCTGATGAATGAATCATACTTTAACATCCAAACAAAATCAAGCAACCAAAACCAGTGCTACTTCGTATGGCATCCCCCACCCACACAAGCAAAATTGAAAGTAGTGACAAAACATTTTCCACTTTCGTTTTCACAAAAAGAAGGTACGAGTAACATAATACCTAGATATAAAATGTTGAAAATTCAAAATTTCATAGCTTACAGACAATACCACAACTAGTTATTAATTTAAAACATTACGAATAATAAAATAGAACTAACTTTTATCTATAGTTTGACAGTTTTAACAACTTCTACTAAACTTAGGTAATTCCTGAATTTGGTACCCCAAAACAATTTATTCCTCATACAAGCTTCAACAAATCTAGTTTAACGCAAGCCATCGTCGCTGAAAGACAAAGCGACCCAGTCCGGTCGGTTTTCACCTTTTTAAAATGTCAAACATTTAGTTAATCGCTCATTTGGCAACTATGTTGGTATTAGCCTGCCAGCCTGCCACATAAAATCGAAACGGATTCATCATCAGTTGCAGAAACCACAAGCACGCTATAGAAGACCGTATTGCCTACTTCACTCAAGATGCAATTGCGCTTTCCTATGAACAGTACGGTTAATGGATCACGAAGGTGCAAATTTAATCTAAGCCGCAGAGAAAAACCTGTCCAACACAGACCCTCATCGCAGATTTAGCAAGAAAAATGCGTTTACCAGAGATGTGGGGACCACTTTAGAGAAGAGTCTAGGAGCTAGGACTAGTTTAGTGGTACAGGCTGCTTCATGGGACCAAGTTTCCCATTCAGTGGGTAATATGGCCGGAGCGATCTCTTGTCTCTCTAGGGAAAATTTTCTTTTCTATACTATGCCTTTGCCTTGCTTCACTATGACATTGCAATGCGGAAGCGATGTAACTGGTCTGGTGGTGCTATAGTATAGTAAAGGCATTATACATACATAGCTTTGTGGCTAGAGAAGTAGAAATTCATGATGATGGTTTAAACTCTGAAGCAACGAAATTATGGTGAAGCTGCATGCCTCCGCAGCCCTGTTTGGTTTCGCTGCGGCAATAATCGCTTTTAATGATGAGATGTTGTGTTGCCGGTTTATGTGGCTCCAACCACATGCCCGACCGTGATTTGGCTTTTCGTTGCTTGGAAATTGGAATATGTAATAGAGGAGCGAAGTTCGAGTTCGAATTTTATGGTGTTTAATTTTGTTTTGATTTTGAAAATAATGTCCAAAGCATTTTACACAGGGTGTTACTTGGACATAAGTTTGATGTATTTATTAGAATTTTGACTGTTTAAACCGTGCCTAAGTATTTCGAAATAGTCGGAAATATACCTACTTTATTTAATAAAAAAAAAAATGTATCACATTTTTCAAGGCTTAGACAATCGATTACGTTGTCTTAAGCCTCGGTTCCTAAACTGTGTTCAGGGGAACCCTTGGGTTCCGTGAAAGAGTTTTCAGGGTTCCGCGATTTTAAATAATTTTTGTAGGTTGATTTCAAACATTTTTGCTTACTACTTCCTCTTTCCAAAGAAAATTACGAGTCACCCGTGTGAGTATAGATCGCGCATACCTACCCTTTATTCTTTAATAAGGTTCAGTACACTATTCCACAAAGAATCAACATTTTACACAAAAATACATGCTTGTGCGTATCGTTCATACACAGCTGTTACTGCATAACTGCTTAACTACATTTAAGACTTTTTTATAAAGTAGGTATGGCAAAAAGGGAAAAAGTAATCTATGTATAGGTACAGGGTGTCCCTTTCCAGTAAATAATGGATAACCTTGCAAACAGACATAGCAGGCCTTAAGACCTTTCAGAAAATAGCATACAAAAAAATATTTACCATGTGGTCTTCATTGTATAACATTTTTTCAAAAAATTTTTTAAAAATTACGTTTCTCCTCGAATACCTTAACACTAGGACCACCAGTGAATGATTTTTGTTGTTTTTTTATTTTTTATAATTTTGTTAAATAACTATTCTAACAGAAAGATACTAAAATTTAACACTTGTTGTTGCATTTTTTTATTATAACTTTTTAAAATTAATTTTTCAATACAAAAACTACAAAATATTTATTTTTACTAAAGTTTGACCATCTGTAAAAAAATAAAAATGTAGGAGAACATCTGTGGCGAATTAATTTAAAAAGTTGCCTGTTTAATGTACTTTTCAAAACAGTACAACAAATGGTACAGCCAACAAAAATAACTAATAAAATTTACTGTTAATCAACTTCTATTTTCTGAAATTTAAATTAAGTAACAGTGAATAGTTAATTATTAGACTAATAAAAGTAGCATTTCTTGTCTCTCAAGGCAAATTGGTACATAACTTGTGAGGGCCTATCAAATTTCTATATTAACCCCTGCCTACGTATATTAAACTATCTAGAGCCTCATTACTAGTTTATTTTTTCAGGTGGGTAACGTCTTGCTTGTAGCTTTAATCAATTATTCCATTTCAAATATAGTAGATGCTCAACGAACTTAACTGTTGCCACTAGCCAACTTTTGTTAAGAACTTCGCATTCACTTTGCATTGAAAAAAATTTGTATGCTCATGCTCACACTACCCCAAAATCGCAGCACCCCACAATCATACCTGATGTATAGATTATTTAAAAAAAAAAACACCCTGTAAATTTAAGACTCTTACTCCGACATACCTATATATGGATGCATATACATATACATGGATTTGACGTTTTTGCATTGCTTTGGCCTCATTTTTCATAATGATAATACGTACTTACATATAAGTTAAAAATATCATTTTTCTTTATAATATTTCTACCATGATATTAATTAATAGGTTTATTCGTTAAGCCCTGAAGGCACCCTGTTTTTTTTTTTTTTTTGAAAAACCTGAATTCACCTTGACAGTTTTTTTAGACATGGGACCCAATTTCGCAAGTGTGAATAATTTTCTGTGTACACTTTCTATTCACGTTCAATATATGCGTGAATAAATTCCCCTATCTGTGTACACGTTATATGTCAAAAATTTACACTTCACTTGCCCTGAGGCTGGGTGGCAAGAGTTTCAGAAAACAGTTAAGATAACCAAAAATATTTTAAATATCTTTTTTTTTTAATATTCAAAATACTTTTATCACTATATTTTGAATAATAAACCACTAACATATTAAAGTCGTCCTATAATATCCTTTCGGGCCAAGCCATAACTGAAAATAATTACCTCCAAACCAAAACAGGTCCGTCAAGCTGGGTCCGCCACAATCGAAATTTGAAATTCTAATGATGCAGGAATTTAGGGCTAATTAAGTTCCAATTTTGTACCGCAATCCCGATCTGGTACTAAAATCCCCTCCCCCTCAAACCTGTGGCGGACCCAGCTTGACGTCAAGCTAGAACCACCACATCTAAATTCCTTCATCATTAGTTTTTTGAATTTTTGTGTTTGAAGGTGTGCAATTATAGAAGTTTGTTAAAACGTCATAAAAACTAAACTAGTGGGAGTAGAAAAGTGAAAGTTGGTAGTTTTTCTAATGAACCCATTCTACATCCAACGCATATTTTTGTTTTTTTTTTAAGTCGCAAAGGAAAAGTCTCCACTCCCAATTTTGTGTTTGGTACTTAATTTCAAGATCAAATTGTGGAGGATTTAATTCGGGATTTGGGTCATTAGTAGCCCAAAAATCAGCACTAAATTCCTGCATCATTAGAATTTCGAAATTCTTTTGTGGCGGACCCAGCTTGACGGCCACCCACAAATATAGGGGTTAGTTAAAGCGTCATAAAAACTAAACCAGTGAAAGTAGAAAAGTGAAAGTTGGTAGTTTTTCTAATGAACCCATTCTACATCTAATACATATTTTTTTTTTTTTTTAAAGTCGCAAACAAAAAGTCTCCACTACCAATTTTGTGTTTGGTACTTAATTTCAAGGTCAAATGATGGAGTTTCTGATTCGGAATTTCGAAAATAAGTAGCCCAAAAATCAGCACTAAATTCCTGCATCATTAGTTTTTTGAAATTTTGTGTTTGGAGGTGTGGTGGTTCTAGCTTGACGTCAAGCTGGGTCCGCCACATGTTTAAGGGGCAAGGGTAGGACTTTTTAATTAGGAGTTTTGGCAATTAGTAGCCCAAAATTCAGCACTAAATTCCTGCATCATTAGTTTTTTGAAATTTTGTGTTTGGAGATGTGGTGGTTCTAGCTTGACGTCAAGCTGGGTCCGCCACAGGTTTGAGGGGGAGGGGATTTTAGTACCAGATCGGGATTGCGGTACAAAATTGGAACTTAATTAGCCCTAAATTCCTGCATCATTAGAAATTCAAATTTCGATTGTGGCGGACCCAGCTTGACGGACCTAACCAAAACGATTTTGATGAAAAAGATAAACACCTTGTGTTTATTGGCACTTTCATCGTGCCAATCAAAAAATTTTCAACGGCGCATACTCCCCCCAATCATTTTTTTGTATTAAAATGAACTTAAGAGTAGAAACTTTTTACCAACGTATTTTTATAAATTGTTTAAATTATTTCAATTTTCCTTTCTCAGGCTAGATGAAAGAAACTTAAAAATTCAGTATAGGTAATTTAGGCCGTGTGCGAATTCGTTTAAAATTTCGATTAAATTTTATCCGAGATTAAATTTTGACATTTCTACGTACGGTGAATCTGTACGTAGAAATGTCAAAAAAAATTGAACGCGATTTTAATCCAATTCACACACGGCCTTAGCCCCGACTTCATTTTTCCGTTAAATTCGTTTTTCTTTCGTTTAATATAGCTCTTTACCAAATAGCAATAGGGCACTCGCGGAATACGTCAGTATCAAATGATAGAAAAAAATAATTTGATAGTTAAATCACTTTGAGGGAAAGCATTGTTGGCGGAAAACTGATTGGATACAAAATATTATTTGGAAGTGTTAAAAGAAGCATTATTGAACGACGAGAAAAAGTGCATTTAGTGGATGGCAAAAAGAATGTATCGCCATAAACGAATAATCAAATGTTTTCCCTCAAAGTGTCATTGAAACATTTATAAAAAGAGATAGCTTGGTGAAAAGCTCTATTATATTTACCTCTCGTTTATCCACAAACTTTAAGATCATCACTTTGTTGCAACTGACATTTTTTGTATTTTTAAATTAAAAATCCTAAAATTTTGTGAAAACAGTAGCCATATTCAGGAAAATTAGCCAGTTTACGTTTCTGAGATCTCACTGAGCAAGCTCTATCAACTCTACTGAGCAGGAGGAGAAACCTGAACAAAAATTCTCCGCTAGAAGTCAAAACGAATTTCCATCTCTTTTTTTATTAATTTGTCAACAGCGACAAAAAATAATTGAGCAAGCGAGTCCAAAAAATATTAGTCAAAGTGTGGAATCTCACGGTGAAATGACGTTCAAATTTCTGAAATTGCTGATGTCTCTGAGGTCTGTGATCTCAAAGATCTTGAACCTGGGGCCAAGTTCTCGCATTATTGAGCTCTTTATTTAAATGGAGCAGTAATGTCAATGGCCTCGTTCAGGATTGTATCCAAAGCGATCTGGATAGCTTTGTGTTGTTGTAGTCCTTTGTGAAAAAAACACCTGATAAAACAACAACTAAACGTATCTGAAAATGTTTGGATAGGTTGACACCGTCTTGGATAGGTTCTTGAACGCGAGGAATGTAAAATATTTTAGTAACGTATAGTCCACTTACTGATGTGGGAATTCGGCGCCTGAATAGGGCTATTTAACAAATAGCAATATATCTCTGTCTCGTTCATATTTAAATGTCAAAATAAAATTCCTGGCACAATGACATTTAAGTGGCAGCCATTTGTTTGGTTTATTTTGGAGGCAAATAAATATTTCGAATTGTTTTTTTCCTTTTTTTATAGAAAACATACAAGTAAAAATGTTTTTATACTTTATATAAGATATTTTAATCTTTTTATTGCACAAAATAGCAAGATTTTTGTAATTAAAATTAGCCCTCCTTATTTTTTTCTTTCCAATTTTATCTGTCATTGTGCCAAGTTTTTGCTGTCATTTGAAACTGACAATTTGGTAGAGATCTCTATTGGCTAAATGAGATCAAACTTGCTCACTTTTTGACGTGAAGAAATCTCATTGATATCTCATTTTCCTGAACACGCCAAGATTATTATATTCTTATAAAAATTACTCTATAAATATCAAAACTAGAGTTGGGCAATTTAGTTAATTCGAGTATGTTCATTTTAGTTCAATTTAGTTAATTTTACAGAAAAATGCAATCGCGAAAAGAGAGTTTTGCCAGCTGGAAATTCAAGTCCTACCAAATTTAAATGTAGATTAAAACGGCAAAAAATCTCCAGTAACTTGTTTTCTCATGTGAAATGGAGCTTGCACTCGAGAACTAAATGAAACTCTGAGCTATAGTGTGTGAACATATGTAGTTATCCACTAGTTCACACAAGTGAACTAGTTCGTTCACGAACTACACAAGCTGACAAACCTAACTAAAATTGAACAAAAATTAATCTAAAGATAATAAACCGCCTTTTATTTTCGCTTTACAATTTTTCTCTTCGTTGCCACAAAATGATGGCTGTGAATTTCGTCGCTTACAGTCAGATTTATAAATTTCCGTTTAGAAATGGACATAATCTAACCTTAATTTAAATAATTCAATTAAATCCAAATAAATTAGTCCCGAACTCGTTTTTTACCATACTTTTTTATATGTATGGAGTTTCAAATTTGCTTCAATTATTTTTTTTTGTCCTTAGGTATATAGGTACTTCTCTTAATTACATTAACCGCAAAATCCATTTACCCCTCCCCATATCATCAATATACGTATACTTGCAAATGCGTCAATGACAGACAACTCCATTCGCTTACATTCATCATTTTATTGTTTGTATACAAAACGTTTATATTAAGAATTTTTAATATAAAACCTTATAACTCGGGCATAATAATGTCTTGTGTTTCTAATTTACTATTAGAAGTTCAAAACAATAATTTTATTTAAAGGTTACACACTTTTTCTACACCTTAAAATTAACGTTGATCCTTGATATCTTTTTAAATTCTTGTGCAAATTAATATATTTAACAAGTCGCGTCATGTGCGTTTAAAAAACGCTTGAAAATTAAAAATTTGTGACCACCGACGCGACGCGACGATAAGCCAACATCATAATGGGTGTAATTTATTTGTCTGTCCTTTCCGGTTTCGCATTTACGATGCTTTAAATTCTTTAGCAGTTGCTACTTCAGCTTAATGGAACCACTTATTGTTGCCGAATGAAATTAACAAAGAAACAAAATTGCAAAGAAAACGTACACGAACTTTGCGCCAAAATTAAAGGATCTTCATATAATACTGGTGTATACATATTTCTTGCTTTATTTATTCAATTGGCATGCTAACTGAAAGCTATTTTCGTACTAAACTTGACCCAATAACGTGATTATTTTTAAATTTTTTCCGCTTTTTGGCTGTGAATTTAATGATGAGTGTTACGCCTTTGTATAGGCATTAGGGGAAGATAATTGTATGGTTTTTTTTTTTTTTTTTTTTATTTAATTCATGTCCGTATTGGACGGTGGTAATAGATTTGTTTGGTATCTTTTTCCACTAAACCTGTGAAATTTTGAAAGAAGGGGCAATTTCTCTCAGAAAGGGGTAAACTTCCCAAAATGTTTAACAAACGCACTGAACCACTTTTTTTTTAATAAATATTCACTTTTGCATTTTGGTGCCTAACGGTGAAATGAATCATTTTTATTTGTGACTATATATTTTTAATTACATTATTATTTCATATGTTGTCAAAAATCTCTAACAAAAATATTATGAAACAATACCATTATAGTCAGATAGCGAAGACCGAAATGTATTTTTTTTATATTTCTTAGCCGATGTCAAGTGGCATACACTGACAGTTGGGGTTTTGACAGTAGTTACACTACTTGCACACAGAAATTTATGTAGAAGAAATTCGCAAGGAGGAGAAATTATTTACTCTCTCATTGTGCTCTCTCGTTGCAACTGTTTTAACAAACAGGAATTTGTGACTATTTGTGAAAATTTGTGCAAATTCGCAAGAAATTTAACGTTACCAAACACAGCTAATATCATTTCTTTAAACGCTTGAATAACTAAGTCCCCTTTCGCACGAAGATACTAGTTGCTGGAGATTTTTTTGACGTTTTCTTTAAATCTCCTTAACAATCTCTTGTACCTTTCACACGAAGATACAAAATCGGAGGAGACTTGCTGTATTGTCCTTTTGAACTTCCTTGGTTGAACGCACACAAACGTAGTGTGAAGAGAAACGTCAAAAGAATCTCCTGAATTTTTTGACGGGGGAGATTTCGTTTACCGTTTTTTCTTCCTTCCCCATTATAAAGGAACTTTATTATAAAGAAACTTTATAGACGCGTTTATTCTGATCTATTCATATTATTCAATTTCCATATAAAAAAAAAAACACCTCTTTACAAAACCGCCAATTCTAGTTCAAAGTTATGTCAAAGTTCATGTAAAAAAATAAAATTGGACTAAAATTGGCAGTTTTGGTATGTACACGAACAGACCTTTTGCAACTTCTCAAAGCTATTCTTTCTTACGCGTAGGTACCTATATTACACGGTGTTTCCACCTGAAATATTTTATAGATAACTATCTGTCACTTTCGATAGAAAGAAAGAGCGATAGTATACCATAAAATGTTGGTTGGGCATTTTAATAGCTTTCTATGTCATTTCTCTTAAAAATTTCACAGGGCAAAGTTATGAAGTTAAAACAATTTAAAGAATTGATTTATTGTTAATTTTACTTAAATCCATAAGAAAAAGACCAAAACTTCCTTTTGACACCTGCAATAAATTAATTACATTCGAAAAAACACAGACAAAACAAAATTGAAACAAGCCCACAGATGTCAAAGGGAGAATTGCTTCTTCATAGAATACTATTCATAGCTTTCTATGAGCAAAGCAATATGTGGCAAGAAATTTTTTATAGAGAGTAGCCTCCATGAGCAATTTTCATAGCATGCAATACAGTATTCTATGAAATCTTTCTCGTGGAGCCACCATGTTAATGAACTGTTGCTATGATGCCTTTTTGATAACTTGAAATTTTCACCAGTGTCATAAACTTGGGCTTTTTTTTAATGGATGTTGACAGTAAAATGTGAACAAATGTGAGGACATCAATAAATAAAATTCCATTTTTAACACTTTCCACTAAAAATACAAAAATCGAAAAAGTTATATGTTTTTATTTTTAAGAGGTCATAACTCATATGTTTTATGATTGACTTCAGACGATTTGATATGATTTTATTGGTACATTCCATAAGAGAAGTCATAACTACATATAACTTTAGCTTCAGGAATAACTTGTTTAATGCCGGATTTACACGAGTGACAAAATGTTATTAATTTTGCCATTTTATACCAATTAACTGTCATAAACCCCCCCCCCCCCCCCCCCTTAATGTGTGTCGGGCTACGGTATTGACAGTAGCTATATAACATATTAATCAAAATGTAAACAAAGGCTTTGATATTCAATGGCTGATTTACTAAATTGAACCGGAAACGCGTCACTATCGACAAAAAAATCTGTTAACCGTTTTAATTTTGTCGGCCTTGTGTTTGCCTAAATATAATATCTAAATAAATGTTTACTTCTTAATCATTCGAAAACATCAAATTGTGACCTAATAATTCAAAAAAAGTGCATATTTAGGTGCACTCGTTTTTTTTTTTTATTAAAACGACAGATATATATAAAGTTCCATAAAGTTTGTTTACTTAGTTACCGAGCAGGTAGTATAAGGTTGTTGTCCCGCGCATGTCCTAGTTTCGATTCTTGGAAAAAAAAAAGGTGTTCTGCCTTAGTCAATCGATTCAAATATATTTTAATCAACAAACTTGTTTATTTAGTCCAAGAGAGGTAAACATGCGCAACGACTTTTGTCAATGCGTCAATCTACGTATATATGTACATAGAATAATTTTGGTGGATGAATCACTCAAAAAGAATGAGAACATACCATCAAGATTATCATTGACATTTTTCATTTCAAATCTGTGTATGCAACTTTTTTTTATAAACCTTTTCTGAAATAGTTCAGGTGCGAAATTACACTAAGAAGGGCCTTAAAAAAATGTCATACCGGCTTGATGTAAAGTGTTGCATATGATTAAGAGGTGACCTGCGAGTGGGAATTAACCTTTTAGGCCCAGTTTTGCAATGAGAGATTATCCAAGCTTCATATGGTTTAAATTTAGATCAAAAGATAACTCACCAAATTTGCTGAGTTAACTCGATAGTGAAAAGTCAAATTCCAGTGCCGCATGTATTGATTTTAATAGATCTCTTAGACAACTAAAAGTTAATCAATCACTGAAAAACTGCTTCTGAGTTAACTCGGGAACAATTTATTTATAGAATTAAGTAACTCTGGTTTAACTCAGAGTTAAATCCAACTTCTAAAGTAAATCTAATGTTTAGCAAGGATATATTTTATGCCTTTATTCTTCAATGGGCTATAAGTTGACAAAATGTTATTAAATCAACGATTTAATTAATAAAATATATGCTTGCAAATTAATGATAATACATAATTATTGCAATCAGAAGCCATTTCTGTATTCCTTTTTTTTATAAGAAATATGAGAAAATCCAATTTTCTTTACGACAAAAGGAACGAAACATTGTGTCAAAGCAAAATCAAAAACAATTAATGATAATAAATAACACTTTATGCATACTTAAACAATGTTTAGGTTCACACAAAATGTGCCTGATAATCATTGTACGTATATTGTATACATTACACACGTGACAACGACGCAGTCAAAAAATAGTGTGCCGGTGCGACGGCACTTTATGAATTAATCAAACAAGTTTTGTAAGCTTATTATGAATGGATCAACAAGTTTTTTTTTATAGCAAAATGCCGGTAGCCTATAATGGTGGGTCTTTGACATGACCGAAGATTTTATTTTATGCAAACAGATCTTGATCTAATATAACAACTTCACTGTCCAATGAAACACATTTGACATTAGGTAGATAGATTTTGTCTCGCATTTTCAGCGTTCATAAATTTGTACAACAAAATGATTCAAAAATCAATTTTAATGAAAACAACTTCACTGTCTCGTAAAAATTGATCCAAAAACATCTTGCAAGTCCAGTCAAACTAGGCATTTTGTGTTTCTTGCTGAAAATTAGAACAGACCTATTTAACAATAAAATAATGCACTAAGGCCGTGTGCGAATTCAGTTAAAATCGCGTTAAATTTTATCCGAAAATTAATTTTTGACACTAGTGAGGTGAATCTGTACGTAGAATTGTCAAATTTTAATGTCGGATAAAATGTAATCGCAATTTTAAACGAATTCGCACACGGCCTAAGTATACCTATTACCTACCCAAAGTCTCCAGGAATTCGATTGTCGGAAAAAAGTTGTTCAAGGGCAAATGTCGCTATTGTTCCTGTAATTTTAAATTGTGAAATTTACTACAAACAAATTTGAATACCTTTTTTTTTAAGCTCTGATTGAAAAGATGCAGAAAATTCAAAATAGGTCAAATGTCAAAATTCACGGTTTGTCTCATATGACTTAGCGGTAGGTATGCTATAAAAAAGTATCTTATGAATCGTTTTTTTATAAATCTTTTTTCTAAAGAACGATATTTGAAAAATTATCATAATTTTAAAAATTTGGTCAAAATTCGAAATTATTGGTTTAAAAGTAGCATTGACTTAAAATCGTCGGGTGATAATCAATGCAAAAATGATTGATTTTTGCTCTTGCTTGGAGGGAAAGTGATACTCGTAAAATAAGCGATGCAAAAACCAACAATAAAATTCAGCTAATTAAGCTATAATATGTATAAAATAGGGCTACCGAAATATCATTTTGGATTAACAACTATAAAATTTCATCAATTCATTCAAAAATAACGTTCACTCCATAAAAAATAGGCACATACTTCATTTGTCATTACTTGTTTTCACTTAAAAGTAGATAAATATTATAGGTCTTTTCGCTTACTTTCCAAAAAAAAACCCAAGTGAACTTGGTGAAAATTTCCGTTACCAAACTGAGCTTTTATTTTTTATATGAATTTCGAAAAACTTTGGACTATTTTTTTTAGTACTAGGTAATCGAACAGAGCTATTAAATTATTTTCGTTTAATTCCCAAAACTGCTAGTTTCTGACAATTTGAATCCATAAAGTTCTGTCAAACTTCACATAAAAAAAAATAATATTGGACTAAAGCTGACTTTTAAGTTAACGATAAACCCCGTTAAACTATTCTATACAGACTTAACAGAAACGGTCTGTTTGGTAACACGAAATTTCTTGAATATTTTGACAAATTTTCACATTTTGAGGTCAAATCAAAACCCATAGGAAAAAAAACTCAAGGGTGGGAAACTTGGTGAAAATTTCAGGTTACCAAGAAGGCATATTATTATGATATGTAGGTAGTCTAAAAATTTTCATTTTCTTAATGAACAGAATAATAGCATAGAGATGCGTTGTATGTATTTTCATTACATATTTAATGAAACATAAAAAAAAAAAAAAAAACACAATGCCAAATCTAGTGTCACTGGAGATGCCGGGGTTTGAACCCGGGACTTCTCACATGCGAAGCGAGCGCTCTACCACTGAGCTACATCCCCATGCCTCTCTGGTGCTCAAGTTACCATTTAAGCTACAGCTGTCTTCTGCATATATTCTTACGATTTGATTATCTTTTTATGCTTTTATTATAATGGGTTATGAAAAAAAGGGAAATGTTTGATAATTATTTCTAGTAGAGTTGATGAATATAAAAAAAAAAAAAAAAAGGCTTTTAAACCTCCTAAATCCTCAAAAACAGTTCCAAATTACGATTTTGATACATTTTTTATAACTTTTGCTTTTTAAATTGAAGGGCATAATTGCAATAATGTGTTATGTAAGTCATAATATTTGAGAACCAATTTTTGTAGGTAAGAAAATTTCCGATTTTTTTCAATAAAGCAAAATTGATAAGAGCAATTTAATGTCCATGTTAATCTCATAACAAATTATATAATTAGGTATAACGAGTTTTCCAATAAGAGGTGTTATTTTGAATAGCCCGCTATTTTGGTAGTTTTCACTCTTGAAGCTGTAATTTTTTGACATTTGACAAGTAGAAACTACGCCATTAATAAAAATGGAACGATACACGTTTCAACAACGCATTGAAATTATTAAAATTCACTATGAATCAATGCATGAAAATGATCCGGAATTTCATCGAAAAATCATCTTGACTGATGAGGCCCATTTCCACCTCGGTTCGGTGGCTATGTCAACAAGTAAAATTGTCACATCGGGGGCTCGGAAAACACAAGATTTATTGCAGAAAAGCCTCTCCATCCTCAATGAGTAACTGTTTGGTGCAGTTTATGGTCCGGCGGGGTCATTGGACCTTACTTTTTCGAAAATGAGGCTGGAGCAACAGCTACAGTGAATGGATTGCTCTATTGAGAGATGATTATTAATTTTTTATGGCCGGAATTGGATGGTATTGATCTGGACAACGTTTACTTTCAACAAGACGGCGCACGCTACGTGCCACAAAAGCAACGAAACCATCGATCTTTTACGGGAAAAGTTTCCGGGCCGTGTTATCTCTCGAAGAGGTGATCACAATTGGCAACCGAGATCTTGTGATTTAACACCTTGCGACTTCTTCCTTTGGGGCCACGTAAAAGATAAGGTCTACGCCAACAGCCCAGCGTCGATACAAGACCTCAAAGATGGAATTCGTGAAGCTATACATGGTTGCATGATCATGGCTCTTAGCCGATCGCACCGTAAAATGGAAAACCCCGCTCACTCAGCTGTCGTCGTCGACCAAAGTGTTATAAATTTTACATACAGCAGCCACTGCGATTTTGTGATCGAAAATTTCATGTAAAGGATATTGTTGTATAAGCTTAGCCGTGGCGGCCATTTGGCTGATATTGTTTTCCATTATTAATGGCATACTTTCCTATTTACATTGAAATAAACATTTATCTCAAAAAATGCCATTTTTCTTTGAATATCATAATAACACCTCTTATTGGAAAAGTCTGTATTTTTATGGAGTATAGATTTCTTTTATACAAAAAAAAATGACTAAAGATTTATTGAAAAAGCCATGGTTTATCCGAAACGGCTCTAGAGACAAGGATACAATTTTCAGGGTCTGTTTCTTTTTAGAGAGAAAAAGGTTTATCAGGCAATACCAGTTAAATGCACCCCCTGCCACACCCACATTTTTATATATTGGTTTCTTAGAATTATGGCTTTATGAATTGGGATAAAATGTTCAAAGTATGTTTTTGTTAACGATTACAAATCAACCCACTGCCACGCCCAATATTTTCATATCTATAGGTTCATCGAAAACGGCTAAAACAATTTCTATGAAATAAAGTCGATATAATTTTTTTTTTTTTTATACACATTTTTTAAATATGTAAATATTTTACCGATCAACTAAAAAAGGCTTGAAATTACAAAAATAATAGATATGTTTATATTTAAAAAAAACTATTGATTTGGATAGTACGCTCCTTGGCTAAAATTTTTAATTTATTAACAACAAATGGGGTAATGCTTCGTAGAAATTTTGTTTACATTTCTAAAAAAAAGAAAACGGAAAATTCCATGAATTGTGTCCTTTCCTAGAGCCGTACCAGCTTTGTGGGTTTCTTTCAACAATCGATTGTTTTCTTTCAAATTAATGCAATATGCATACTTCCCACGCGCCGCCGCTATAGATGGCGAGAAAATAATGCGACTTAATCACAGTTTATTTTTCATTCGTACATTTCGTATCTATAAAAAAAAATGTCTTAGTAGGTACATTGTATATATACACGTATCCATCCATATCAACAAACAAAAAATATGAAATCATTTAGCTTGTCAACTTCATTACTGTATGACTAGATTTGTGATTGTGATGGGAGGGAGGAAAAATAAATGGCCTTACGGAAAACTCTCCTGATGTTCTCTTAAACTTGCATTTTCTGATAATTTCATTGCAATTTTCAATTTCCACATGGGAATTGAGAATTGGAGCCGGGTTCTCTTTCTGATTCGGTTGCAACAAAACAAGAGAGAAAAAATAACTTCATTCACCAAATTCCCTCCACGTGTATCTTGCTTAGTGCAATGTAAGCAACATGTATCTAGGGAAGTTTAAACACTAATTTTCCTTTGATCTTCATACAAATATATTTTATTCTTTTTTTTTTTTTAATTAGTAAGCATCTCTTAAGGCAACCATAGATACCAAACTTAAAACTAAGAATTAAGATTCTTTCTTTATCTAATCTCTGTGTAGCTGCAGGTACCTACTTGGTTCTGCTATTGCTGAATACTCATCGATTTAGGTTGAGATTGCTGTCCATGTTCCATGTTCATCATCGGCAGCAAAGTGTGGCTTAAAATAAAAACATTGAAACGACCAAACATAAGAGACCAAGATTACACACTGTAGTTGGTCGTATTTGCGGCTGGTGCTCGGATGTGTTGAATATAAAAGCAAACGACGATGTAGAAAAATGATCAGTTCATGTTGCGCTATCTTTACGATTCAAACTCTGCTCCACAGAGAGAAGCGTTTCCCGCGATTTGGACAGACATATTGTTTTTGTGTTTCTTGATAAAGGATTGTTAAATTATTCTTAATTTTTTTTTTTGTGCAACAAAAAGAGTGTAATTAAACTTTAAAGAAGTGACTCAAGAAAAATGGGACTGTTACTAACTGTTGTCCTTACAGGAACTATTTTAATTATCTTTCTCTATTTGTATCTTAATCTTGTATACGAGTGTATTCGAAAAGTTCATATAACTAAAATTCAACAACCTAATAAAAAATCACTAACAGTAGCTAATAAAACAAGTGACCTAAATAAAATGTCCAGCGTCACAACAATGATATTGAAACAAGCCCCAGGGCCAATGCCATGGCCAGTTTTGGGAAATTTAGCATTGTTAGGACAATATGAAGTACCATTCCAAGGATTCACCGAATTAGCTAAACAATTTGGCGATGTTTATACACTAACACTGGGCACAACACGCTGCTTGGTTGTTAATAATTTGGATCTTATTCGCGAGGTGCTTAATCAGAATGGAAAATATTTTGGCGGACGACCTGACTTTTTACGATTCCATAAACTTTTCGGAGGCAATAGAAATAATTGTAAGTGAACAAATAAAACAAATATAAAAATATTTAATAACACGTGATAAAGTTAATATAAAGTATGCCCTTCTATGTAATCGGTTGCTTTATGAGTTTTCGGGTATGTATACTCGTACCTAGGTATACTTTTCTAGTAAATTTGCCGGTTTAGATTCGGTGATGCGCTACTCATGTTAAGGTCAAAAATTACTAAGAGAATTTCTGATTATAAATATTCAAGTTCAGGGATCCGGACATTTTAAAAGTTTGAATTATCAAAGATTGTGCAACAAAATTTAAGTCATAGGTATAGAATGTTTCAAAAATGAAATACATTTATTATTGGAAAAATCGGCCTTTTATTTTTTGAATTTTAAAGTAGGTAATCAACTGATTCATCATCTATAGACGGCAAAATGTATAAAGTTTAGTGGAAAAATTCGTAAAAAATACAATTTATCTACTATATTTTAAAAATTACGTTTATTAGTTTAGTGTTTTTCCGTTCAGTTTCAGTTTCAGTTTTCACCGTTCAGATTGAGGAGTTTTTATGTGCAATATGCATTATATTAAAGATGCATATGTTTATGCGATGATGATAATGATTCAATAAATTAATGATGTTAAATATAAAGAAAATTCAAAAGTGCTAAAAAAATTAATTTATTCATTCAATGGAAAATATTTTATTTATTTTGAGATATTTGTAACAAGTATTTAAAAATGTTTAAACCTATGGTTAATAGTAGATACAGTCAAACTAGGGTTTTTGACATCACAATAGTCTTTAACAGGCTGAACTTTAAATTTTTAACTCGATTTAAATTCCTATTGAACAAAAAGAAAGTGTGTATGTACAAAAAAATATTCAACCTGCAATTTCAAATATTGTTGTCTTAGGACTAAAGAGCAGGGTTGCAACTTTTCGGCAAATTTTCACAAAAAAAATGCAGTAGATTGAACTTTTTGCAGTAGATTTGTTTTATTATTATTATTTTTATTTATTTTTTTCAAAAAACAAGGAAGATTAAAATTAAAAAAAAAATATTACAGGTAATTAAAAAAAATAATGAACACATTTTTCATCAAAAATACAACACTTTCTATTAAATAAAAATAAATACCTATTGTTAAATATCAGCCTATAAGTTATCTCAAACAAAAAAAAAAAACGGTGGCGTATTAATCAGGTATAACTATTTTTTAATTTTAAATACCCTGTCGATTAAGTCATAAAAAGTCATGCATAAAAAGTACAATTGCATTTACTTAATAGGAATTTTAACCCTTTTGTGCAGATTTTATTAAAAATTTGCCCATTTATCACAATTTGCAACATTTAAAACAAAAACGCAAATAAACAAAAACAAGATTTCCGTCAGCTTTTAATATTCATCAAAACAGAGTTAAGTAGAATGTGAGTATTTCCTGAAGAATAAGAATGATTGCAATCAATGAAAAAAGTGAAAAATTATTTGTGAGTTATTTGTTTAAGGACAATTTTTTGTAAAACCAAAAATGTAGTAGATTTGATTTAAAGGGAGTAGATTTATTGCGAGAAAAAAATGCAGTAGATCTATTGCGATTGTAGCTAAGTGGCAACCCTGCTAAAGACGCCTACACGATCAAAGTTTACGTATTGTCAATATTCATTGAACAAGCCATTTTTTCGCTGAATATTGGTCGTTCGTATGCTCTTCAATGTCGTTGTCAATGAACATTGACAACATTGATGAGAACCAAAACAAATTTGGTTGTCAATACTTTGATGTTTTATCATGGCTGTATCAAAGTTTTTTGTCAATTTTGACGTTGTGTTGTGTATACTTGAAGGCAAAAACTAATAATAAATAAAACATAATTTGAATAATTAGCCAGTTCATGGTTTATCAAGATATCTGAGATCTCAGAGACCTAAGCAATTTCAGAAATCTGAACGTAATTCCTCAGTGAGATTCTTCACTTTTGCTGTCAAAAAGCTGAGACTGATATTTTTGGATTTGTTTGCTTCAATTATTTTTTGTCTCAGTTGAGATGGAAATTGATTTTGAATTCAAGCGGAGAATTTTTGTTCAGGTTCCTGCTCCTGCTTAGTGGAGCTGATGGAGGTTGCTCAGTGAGATCTCAGAAACGTGAACTGGCTAAATGTGTAATTTCTCCCGAATGCCAAAGGAATTTTTTGAATAATTGTCAATAACAATAATAGATAGGGATGTGGCCACGTTCAGAAGTCACTAGGATAGCCTATCTTGGATACTCGAGTATCCATATGTGTTTCTGAACGACTAAGGTCAGATAGGTTATATTTGGTATCAAAAATCAGCTGCTCTTGACATTTCTCATAGGATAGATGAGTATACCAGAAATTTTAGGATAGCTTGAGATCTCATTTTTGCAAACTGCTGTTTTGTAATCAGCTGTGTTTTTACTAGGGATTACAACAACACAAAGCTATCCAGATCGCTTTGGATACAATCCTGAACGAGGCCAATGGCCGCGTTCGGGGGGCAAGCCAAACCTATCCGGATAGGTTTGTGTTGTTGTAATCCCTTGTTGAAAAACTTCTGATGTCAGCTGATGCAACAACAACTCAAGGTATCTGAAAATTATTGGGATAGGTGGATAGCCTATCTCACTACCACCCGAACGCAAGCAATCTTTCATCAATATTCATTTGGCGTGTTCATGAAAATGAGACATCTGAGATTTCTCTACTTCAAAAAGTGAGCAAGGGAATCGAAAATTTTTTTTCCTCAGAGTTTTGACAGCAAAACTGAGAAATTTTGTGGGAGAATCCTCACGTAACTGAGATTGTTGAGGGCGAGGGCTCATTTTCCTGAAACAAAAATTGAAATGCAGTATTATTGCGAGGATTCATTTGTTGAGTCTCGAGATATGCTAATAGTGTAACAATGTCACAGTGTGTAAGTGTGGGGCGTTTAGAGACATCAACCTGGTACTTCGACCTAACGGGATGGGCTTTTCGTACACTACTTGCACACAGAATTGTATGTAGCAGAAATTCGAAAGTTATCCACAGGCTTGCCAGATTTTTATGAGGTTATATCACAAAATCTGAAAAAAAAATATTTCAAAATCAGCTACTTTAGTATCGCGAGAACCGCAAAAGCAATAAAATGGTTAAGTTAATGGTAAAAAAAAAAACAGTGAAATCATTTTTTGTATTTTTTCTTTTGTTAAAAAATGAATCCGCAATAAATTCAATTTCACTCTTAAGGAAAAAGTCTTTTCTTGAATTTTATTCACGCAATCATTGCTCTGTTTAAGTTTATATTTGCTAAAAGAAATCACGAAATCTTTCAAAAGGTATGTAAATTGACAATTTTCTTCATTCAAACTGGCTAATTTTAAGAAAATTTAATATCGCGAAAACCGCAAAAATATAAAGATAACGTAAAATCAAATTTTAAACCGCGAAGATCAAAAAAATATCGCACGTCTGGTTATCCAAAGAAGAGGAAATTATTAGCCGCGTTTTATTTTCTACGGATCTGGATCAGGATCATTTTTTAACACGTAATACAAAAACAATTCGGGATCCTGCTCTCTATCTGGATCTATTTTAAAGATCAAAACATTAATTCTTACTCTGGTGGGTAGATGGCTTTTATGGTAAGGTAGTGTTAATTGGGGTGTAAAGAAAAGAGACGGGAAATAACTGGAAATAATCAAAACGTAAGTAAAAAAGAGATGTTCATTTAACACTGCTGTCATTGTGATCCATATCGTTTTATTTTCAAGGGATAATCCTGATCCAGATCCGTAGATATTAAAACGTGGCTGTTTGCTCTCTCATTGTGCTCTTTTGTTGCAATGTTTTTGAGTTAACAAACATGATTTTGTGACAATTTTTGAAAATTTGAGCAAATTCGCAAGAATTTCCAAACAGCTAATAATTTCGCTCAACGAACAGATCAGGTAGGTACCTACTGCAGAAAAAAGTTAAGCAAAAATGTTCGTTTAAAGGCTTTACTACACTACATTCAAAAAGTGAAAATATGATGAGCAAAACTATGCTTATAGAGATGCCTGTGTTCGAAAAAATTGTGATTTGTCTGTAGTATCAACCTGAAATGACGTATCAGACACTATTTTTCGCAGACTTTTTCCCACACACTTTTGTACTTCTTGCAAAAAGCCTTGAATGTAGTTAAGCCTTATTGATTTCATTCTATTGATCAGTATTAATCGATTTCAATAAAATGTTAAACAGAATATTTAGCATTTCCATTAATGAAATTCTATCTTTGTCACAATAAGCGCCACCTAATGGTGGGGTATTTTTCTGCAGGACAGACTATCAGGGGTAGGTACCTTCACATTCGTCAGAACCGTGTTTTCATTCTCATCAATAACATGTGAATTTTCTTCTCCAAATCCAGTTACTTAACCTTTTGATCGTTTAGCCCCGTTAAAATATAAACAAAGCAGCTAAGTTAACAGAAATTATGGTAGTTCCTTTAAATACTGATATTTACAGTTTTTATTGTTACTCCCAAAATAATTTAACTTTATTTGTATTCTTGTAAGGTACATACTTATACCTCAAGAAATATGTATATGTATATTAGTGGCAGGAACGTTATTATCTTCAAATCATTCGATAATGTGCTAAACGTATAAACCAGTTACAAGACGCCCTAAAACTAATTAAGTAGTAGGTACACTATTTCCGCATTGAGCACCAATCAACTTATTTTTTTAATATAAGGACCACAATAGTCAATTTTCTCCACCTTACCGACCGGAAGTTGACATAAACTATCTCATCAGACACATGAGACAACAAATTTTGAAGTTCAGGGTCGCCATAATGAAAGGAAATAGATAATCGCCTGACAAGAAGTCTACATTATATACGCATCAGTCAGGTTTATTATGCATGCGTGAAATGCAATTACCCCTGCATCGTGCGTGCAAATGGGCAAAATGGGATTCGTAACTCGTAACGGTTGGTGGTATGGAGTTTTAGCAGTTACATTCAAAGAATACGAATGAATGAATGTGCGTGGAATCCCGCGAAGAAGCAACTTGTTTGCAGAGAAAGACTTTATATCGTTCCACTTAACCGAGTTTACATTTTGCCTGCAGCACACAACAACTAATTCAAGGTCATTTTTGTTTATCGATAAAAACCGCATTTAATCCAATTAGGTATATGGAAGTGGGAGAATTAACTTGCAAGAGAAGCACTCGAATGCAGAAAAGAAGACATTACATGCACTTTACGTTTGCGCACTGCATTTGAATGCACAATGTTTTGTCGAGTGGTGGACTCGTTGCGTCGCGTCGCGTTGTAGTTTGATATGTAAAATTAGTGCTCATCTTTGATGTCTGAAGCAGCACCAGTCTAGGGTTGGTTTGCGTTCTTTTGGCAGACGCGGCCTCATTTGTAATGCAGATTGTGTAGACTTCGTCCTTGAATTGACTAGCACTACCTATAGGCACTTGCGTCTATACGTGATGAGTGGAGATCTTTTGCACTTGAAACGGATGTTCCAATAAGAAGTGCGGCACATAAATTTGGTTTTATTTGACATTTACGTAAGACCGATCTGTTACAGGTTTGTTTTGTTTATTTTTATGTACCTAAATATGTACGTCCTATCACCCAATATATTCTTGTTTCTTATTTCTTATATCTCTTCAATGAGTAGTATTCAGTGGAATTTAAAATTGGACATTGTCTGGAATCGACGCAGGTAAGCGATTTGTACTCGTATAAATGAATAAAATAATTTATTTTACACCAAACAAGGCGTGAAATTAACAACGCAAATGTTAGGTCGAATAAATTCGTGAATCTTGTTACAAATTTCAATGTTAAAAAATGTTCTTATTTTGTATTCAATTGTGAATGGTTTTTCGCAGACTCTTCCCAAGCGACAAAACAATTACATATTTACGTGTTTGTATGTTTTTGTTACACTTTCTTTCTTTATGTCTGGAATATAAACATTATAGATAAGTAGGATATCTGAGAATTCGTATTGTGGATAGGGTATAATTTCAGATGCGTAGAGAATATGAAATGTGATAGCTGCTATCGAAATTTTATTTTGCGATATTTTTAAGCAAAATAGGTGAAATCTGTGATATAAAATCAAATTAGACAATTTTGTTTATTTTATTTTTAAGCAAACATATTTAGGTAGGGAGGTTTGTTTTTTCGACTTCGTTTCTTATTAAATTTACCTACATCAATCGATGCAATGGTGAGAGTTTTGAAAACTTCATAGAAAAGCAATCTTTTGGGTATTCAAGTCATGCCTTAATTTTGTTTTTTACTATTTCCGTTTTTGTATAAGGCCCGGTTTCACAGTGCACACTTATGTTTACAAACCGAATATGAAGCACTCAACTGCTCAAGTCTCCAATAGTCGCCTATATAGTACATCTACATTAATTATTTACCCTTGACAATTTTTACCCGAAAAATTTCTTGGGCAGAAAATTGTTTATGTTCTTTCTACTATGTTGGAAGCCAAAAAACAACAACAATAAAAACCACTTAAATGTTTGTTTTTAAAGAAGAACATTAATTTAAATTAAATTTGACTTTACATACCTACTCGTATTAGCAAATTTAATTAAAATTGATTTTTTTTTTTGCTATGGAGGCTCTTTTGTTTATTTTTTCGTTTAAGATCAAAAATTGTCAGAGATTATAGGTTGCAGAGTTGTAAAGAATGAAGCCAGTTAAGTCAGAGTTAATTGACTTAAATATTTGAATACAAGTCAAAACTTTAATTTTTGACTGTGACTTTGAAACAAGAGTCAGCAGTCATAAACAATGTTCTGACTTACCTATAAGTCAATAATGGCAGTCAGTTGACTTGCAGTTAACTGATTGCATTACATTACTTTTTGACTGGTTGCAGTCTTTAATTCACTAAAAAGTCAGTAATGCCGGACAAGTGACAAAATGTCACTAATTTTGTCATTTTATACCAAGTAACTGTCATAAAACCGAATTATGACGATTTATTGGTATAAAATGACAAAATTAACATTTTGTCACTTGTGTAAATCCGGTATAAGTCATTTAAAAGTCAATACGTCATTTGACTGCAGTCTTTTGACTAAGTCAATTTATTTCTTTTTATTCTTTTTACTGCCTTAAGCGTTTTGAAAAAAATAACTATTTATATATTTTTGTGTAGTGTAGTAATTACAATTATTTCATTACGGGCCAGTTGACTAAGTTAAAAGACTGCAGTCAAATGACTTATGCCGGATTTGCACGAGTGACAAATTGTCATTAAGTTGGTCATTTTATACCAATTAACTGTCATAAAACTGGATTATGACAATTTATTGGTATAAAATGACAAATTTAATGACATTTGTCACTCGTGTAAATCCGGCATTACTGACTTTTAAGTTACTTAAAGACTGCAACCAGTCAAAAAGTAATGCAGTCAATTAACTGCAAGTCAATTGACTGTTCTAATTGACTTATATGTCAGAATATACTGTATATGACTGCTGACTGTAATTTTAAAGTTAAAGTTATTTTCAAAGTCAAAAGACTTTTAAAATAAGTCTTTTCAGTCGATTGACTTAAGTCATCAACTGACTTAAGTTTTTACATCTCCATAGATTGAAGGCAGTCGTGTAGATACTTTTGGGCAGTTTTTTTTTAGTCTGAGAGAATTTCATCTCCGCTCCTCAAAATTAGATTAAACTTCAGTTTTTCTTAGCAACAGCTTAAACAACATCTATGAATATGCCCCAATGTGTTTAATTTTTTAGTCCAGAAAGTACATAAACGAATCTGTTACCTATTTTTGATGATGACTACCTATTCAATACTCATGTAACTACGCACTTTTTTAGTAGTAGCAAAAAAATTAGTTATCTCTCAACAAAACAATTTCATGGAAAGTAAAAAGATAATGCTGGAAGATTTCAAATGGTTTCTAAGAATATAGTAATAGAAAATTTAATTGATTGAAATTGAATTAAGTTTTTTTCAATCGAAGCAACTTTCTATTGATTACATTACAAACAATTTTACAATTTTGATTTTTTGGATTTTATGAATTGTTGTTGAGTTTTAACATGTATTTGTTATCTTAACCGATAATGTTTATTTTTTACTAAAATTTAAAGTGAACAAATATTTATTCAATTTGTTTTTTTTTATTGCAGCTCTGGCTTTGTGCGATTGGTCTCAATTACAACAAAAACGTCGCAACTTGGCCCGCAAACATTGTTCACCACGTGACGCTTCCGCTTATTATTCAAAAATGAGTGAAGTTGGTTGCTTTGAAATGGAGTTGTTCATGGATCGTCTTGAAAAAATGATCGTTCCCGGTCAAGAATACAAGTTTAAGCCTCTAATCCAACAAACCTGTGCCAATTTGTTTATAAAGTACATGTGTTCAGTTCGATTCGATTATGACGACGTGAAATTTCAAGGAATAGTAAGATCATTCGATGAGATCTTTTGGGAGATCAACCAAGGTTATGCTGTTGATTTTCTGCCATGGCTTGGACCATTCTATGCGGGACATATGAAGAAAATAGTTAATTGGTCGACGATGATCCGGAAGTTTATTTTAGAACGGATTATTAACGAACGTGAACGTCACATCGATGTAGAGAAACCGGAAGTTGATTTCACCGATGCCTTGCTTAAGGTGCTAGCAGAAGATGGCGATGTTGAAAGAGAAACTATTATATTTATGTTGGAGGATTTTATTGGTGGTCATTCTGCTGTTGGAAATTTGGTTACACTTGCTCTGGCTTATATTCTCCGTAATCCTCATGTTGCTCGGAAAATTCAAAATGAGGTCGATTCGATAGCCGGAAGTGAAAATAGAAAAGTCACTATGATGGACATGGAAAATATGCCATATACCGTTGCTACGATATTCGAAGTTCTTCGGTATTGTTCGTCGCCAATTGTGCCCCATGTTGCTACAGAAGATGTTGCCATTGCTGGTTATGGTGTGACAAAAGGAACAATAGTATTTGTAAATAACTACGAATTGAATACAAGTGAGCGTTATTGGAATCAACCAGAGAAATTTCTTCCTGAAAGATTCATAGAACCAGTGCCACAACCACAATCTAAGTTAAATCAAATGTCAAATCAGGTACCAAAGTATCAACTTCGTAAGAACATCCCACATTTTTTGCCCTTCAGCATTGGCAAAAGAACTTGCATTGGACAAAATCTAGTTAAAGGCTTTGGTTTCGTGATGATTGCTAATATCTTGCAAAAATATGACATATCATGTAGAGACGTCAATTCGATAAAAACATATCCCGCATGTGTAGCAGTTCCGCCAGATACGTTTTCCATGTGTCTCAAACCGAGGATTTGTTGAATTTCAAAACATTTCCCTTTTATAATAATTACTAATTATAATTACCTACCTACATATGTATGTATATATGTACCTATTGTGCTAATTTTGTATTTATTTTAAGATCGATTTTAGGATGCACGAATTAATGTTAATTTTAATTAGATACATTTCAAAAATGAAGAAATGAACTTTTAGTCATTTGAAATATGAATAAATTAATAATCTTGTATGTTGTACATATATGAATATATAGATGAGTATGGCTTCCTATAATTTTCTTCAGGACACTGTGGTTTAGCTTAGAAATTTAAGTGAAAAAAAAAAACAAAAAAAAAATATTAAAACATATAAGACTGTTTAAAAGAATTAAATAAATGAAAAAATCAATTTTAAAATACTTTCAATTACAATATTTTTGTACAGAGGCTTGAATTTTAGATTTAAGATATAGAATATGCTTTAATATGATGTACATATGTAGGTACATTCCTACGTATATAGTAGTTAAACAATAAAGAATTAAGAGTGAAATCCTGAAAACGGTGATCACATGTAAATAAAATTTTGAAGTTTTAATTAATTTACTTATTTTTGTATGCTGGAAAATAATGACAAGGTGTGCTTAAAAAAAAGTTATCTTAAAACCGTTACATACCTGTTGCTTAGTAGCAAGGAAGTTATGGAAGCTTTCTTCCATAAAGTTGCTAATTCATAAATATTACACAGGTCAACAAAGTTTTGTTGCAAAAACGTCAAATAAAACACTTTTCCTAGTTTTTTGGTTTGCTGAACTCGAAACCGAAGTCAGAGGCAATTTGATTCAACATAATTAGTAACGGTTTCTGAAATTTATAATTTCCTTCTTAAAAATTCAGTTTGAATCTCTTTTCTTCTCCGAGAAATCTTAAGTTGTGTCTTGTGTTAAATAAAGTACAAAAAGAAAAGAAAATAAAGCCTTAACTACATTGTCCACTTTTTGCAAAATTAAAAAAATAAAAATATTTTTTTTCCCAGTAGCAGAGTTGTTTTGTGAAAAAAATATCCAAATTTTTTTTTAACCAAATTTTAAGCTTTCTGAATCATTTTTATAAGTTTTCCAGTGAGAAACACAATCCCAAAATGAGTTTCAAAATTTTCACTTTTGTACTTTTTTCTCTTTTTTGGCTTTTTTAGTTAAGGCTTAAGAAAACAAAACTAAAATTCTGGTTTTAATGGAACAGTTAAGTGTACCTAAATATATCTTAAAGTGGGTGAAAATCTAAGTTTCATCAAAATACGTTATAACGTGTTTGATGTGCTGCTACACAAACACTGAGGGTGATGAAACAAAAAATTTAACGGTTTTCAGGGATGGAATATAGGTTCGAATCAATAAAAAACACCATACAATTAGGAAAAATAATATTCATGTCGATTATTCGCTGAACATTGTTCTCTTTTCTTTCCACGTAAAATCGATGAAGAGAAAAGAGAACAATACACTGCGATTCACTGCGTATGCAGTTTTGTGGATTCCATAATCGGCATGATTGAATTTCAGGTGATGGGCTATCTGAGACAAATCTGGATAGGTAACATTTTCTGTCAAAAGCAGCTGACAAGAGCAAAATTAAAGTTTAATTTTTATGGTTAATTTTATTTGAAATTACACACTGATACGAATTGAAACATTTTTATAATATATTTTTAATTTACAAACAACGAAAAACCAACAAGAAATGATGCGACACCAGCAAAGCAAAGCTGCAGCCGTAATCAGCTGTAATCAAATTACCCATCGGATAGGATAGTTTAGTATACATACCGAAAATTTTCGGATAAATCAGCAGAATTTTCCAATGGGATTACAACAACACAAATTTATCCGGTAAGTATTAGATAGTCAGCCGAACGCGGCAAATAATTTACACTTGCCTAATTTGTAGGAAATCCGTTAAGGCTCGTTTGTACTTGCATTTTGGTCAGAGTAAATAAGTCAATTTGCTTAATCTAAACTTCTGTGTATTTATGTAAATTTTTGCCATATGCAGTTGCCATAAAAATTCGAAGTTTTGTACAGGAGAGTATTCTCTCAAAAGAGAATAAAAGAGTTGAGTCGAAACTTACGCGAAAAAAAACTTGGGTTGTGGAGTTAACTTGAGAAATACCATTATGTCATCTCAACACCATTTCAATTCAATTCAATATCCAGCTCTAAAATCTATGAACGAAAAACTTGGCTCGAAAACTTGAGCCTAATATCCAGCTCGAGCTCTCGATCGAATATAAACTATTTAATACATAGTTGCCCGAATGTGGCCAATACGTTTCCGCCTTAACTGTTTAATTGCCACCCCTGCACAATATACCAATGCATTTCATTTCAATTTTATTCCGCTTTGTTTACCATCAAATTTCAGCTGTCATGCTGTTTTTTTTTATTTTCAGGTGTCAAATTCGTAGTCGATTTTTTCATATTTTGCCTTTGCCTTTGTATTTTGCTATTCGCACACAGTACCGGTTAATTTTAATTTTAAAAGAAAAAATATTAAAACTGAAAATAACATTTCAAATCAAACAAATCCATTTAAGTTATGAGCTTGCCTTTTAGAAAACAAATGAAGCCATAGGCATTTAAAAAAGTCTTCTCAGTCCATATTGTTTTAGTCTAATCTTTTTCTTCGAAAATATTGATTAGTATAGAAAATTGCTTCTTGTTTTTCTGTGAAAATTATGCGAGTTCTTGATGGAGCATATAAGGTAACGGTATATATTGATATAATTAGAATTAAAGATAATAAAATCACTTGGTTTCTTCGCTATCAAAAATGATAGGACTGTCGCCGAGACAAAGGGGTAAATATTTTTGAAGCTGGTAAGTTGTTTTTTTGTCGAATTTTCTATGGTAGGGTTATATCGATTAAAATATCAATGATGGAATTCTTTAGCTTATAACAAACGAAGTGTTCATCACATTTCCGAGATATGGGGCATTGTAGTCATAATAGGAATCCTAGCCCTGGGTGCTGTCAGTCGATACAACTACTGGGAGAATCTGCCACGAGGTCTCGGCAACTCACAACTCATGCAACAGCCAAACTCCTTTATTGCCGAACGAGCATGGAAAGATTTGAAGATTCTGACTAGCTTCGGACCACGTCCAACTGGTGCTTATAGCAATGAAGTTCTAGCTGTTGACTTTTTGCGAAGAGAGATATCTTACATTAAACAAATGGCAAATCGAAATCAGAGAATCGAACTGGATGTTCAGGTCAAAGTTCAATAAAAGTAATCTTACCAAATGTTTCTCACACTATTTTCTTCTTGCAGGTTGTTAGTGGTGCTTTTTGGGTAGATTTCAAACCTCATGGGATGACTACGGTTTACAGGAATGTGCAAAATGTTGTTGTCAAACTTCATGGCGAAAGCTCAACCCAAGGAAATCATTCGCTCCTGATCAACTGCCATTTTGATTCAGTTCCAGGAAGTCCAGGTATTCGATGAAATTGTTTAGTGGTTCCGTTTTGTATATATAAATGAAATACTGTGTTTTAAGGTGCAAGTGATGACGCTGGAAGTTGTGTTGTTATGCTGGAAATTCTACGTGTTCTTTCGAGAGGAAGCATGCTAAATAAACACTCGATTATCTTTCTATTCAATGGAGCTGAGGAGGTTGGACTGAAGGCTTCACATGGATTTATAACACAACATAAGTGGGCTAAAGATGTTCGGTGTAAGTATAGATTCAAATTTCATTGTTTTATTCTCATATGAATTTTGCTCAAATTTAAAAGGAAAGCTTTGAAAAGAAAAATAATTGGCCCTATATTCGTAACTTTTCGGAACTTAAGCTCTGCTAACAAGTCATAGTAGAAATAATCTGTCTTAAAAACCCAAAATTTATTCTCCAGTGAATAATTTTAAAGAAAGAGCCTCTGTAGGTAAATACAAAGACGAAGATCAGCTTAAAATATATGCTGTTTTTCTTTTGGGGTTATCTAAAAGGCAAGAAAAGACAATAATACAGTAAATAAGTGTGAGAAGTACAAAATTTTACCATTTTTATACCAGCTTCACTTTTAAGCATACTCTTTAAAGCGTTTACTTTATGAATTCCTTCTACATACAGCATTTATCAATCTCGAGTCAGCTGGATCCGGAGGCAAGGAAATTCTCTTCCAAACTGGTCCAAATACACCGTGGTTGGTCAAGGTACATCATTTCAACTTTTGCATAAACAAAACGAGCTACTTTCTTCTTTTTTCGTTTTTTAAGATGTACGGTCGAGCAATTCAATACCCAAATGCTCAAAGTGCTGCCGAAGAAGTTTTCCATTCCGGCCTGATTCCATCGGACACTGATTTTCGAATTTTCAGAGATTTCGGCAAAATTCCTGGGCTTGATTTTGCACATGTCATCAACGGATACAGATATCACACCAAATACGATCATATCGATTATATATCAAGAAGTGTTCTTCAACATACGGGCGATAATATTTTAGAACTTACAAAGTTCATTGTCAATTGGGATGAATTGGGAAATGCCGATGTAAGATAATTTTGTTTTTTATTTAACCGAAATTTAACTTGAGTATAAATATTTTTGGTATAGAAACTTCCCCAAGGAGCTGAAGTATTTTTTGATATTCTCGGATTTACGTTTGTATCTTATTCTATGGACTTTGCCAATGTATTTAATTATGTTGTGGTCACATTGGCTGTACTACTGCCATATTTATTTCTATCGAGGGCCACAAGAGGTAATAATAAATTTTTAACATAAAAATTAAAGATATTTATTTTGAGATTTTTCAACAGGAATCAACAAGAAACATCTTAGATTCGAGATATTTTTGGGGTTCCTAATTAATGTAATAAGTTTTGTAGGCGGTTTAGCTATTTGTTATGCGATTGCGTATGATTTGGATATAATGGGAAAGTCGATGGCATGGTAAGAAGAAATTTTATCCTGATCAAAAGTAATTGATCGTTTAGTTCTTTTGATTTGTAGGTACTCGAACACTTTTCTCTGCGTGCCAACTTATTGCCTAGCTACTGTATTCTTTCAGTGTATAGTACATCTCGTCTTGAGTAGAAATAGTAAGGTAAGTCTCTAAGTTATGTCATTGAAGTTCACGTACTAGGGTCATTCAATAAATAAACGGACAAAACTAAACATTGCTGACTATAAAATCCAAGGCAGTAGCAAAATGTCTAGGCATACTGAACAATATTTGTTACACTAACCAAGTCAAATTCTGCTGGGTTCCTGGGCATAGCAATATAGAAGGGAATGAAATAGCAGATGCATTGGCAAGGAAAGGATCAATATCACATATACACAGTGGTAGCCAATTAGATATTGGACTAAACGTCCCGATTAGCGTAGTCAAAAGCAATATAGACCTAATAACGAAAGAGCAAATCAATAACTCCTGGATATCCAGGAAAGATTGCACCATCTCTAGAAGTTTATGGCCTAGAAATAATGAAAAGGAAACTCAGTATATTTTATCGCTGACTAAAAAGAATATTAGAACCCTGATAGGTGTGGACATTGTGCAATTGGCATAATGGCCACTAGATTGGGTGCATACGTACCCGATTTCTGTAGAAGTTGTCTGGATATTGAAGAAATATAAACCATTATACACTTGGTCTGCGATTGCCCAAACCTCCAAACAAACTGCCTCCGTTGCCTTGGAAACAGGTTTGTTGGAGAACTGGACGACTTAGCTCAAATTTCAATGGCAAACATAAGAAAATATATAGAAAGCACGGGCTGGTTCGTAAATGAACCAGTCTATTATGTCAACCACTATAAATAAATAAATAAATTTGGTGGCACATACGGCTCATGAAGAGCCAGGGCCTAGGGACTTACAACTCTCAGCCATTCCTGTGTGCGTATCTTCAGGAATGGAGGGGACCTACAGTTTATTGCCGAATCCGAACGGCTAAATTGAGCGGCACTTTTCTATGACAAGAAATACTTTTGGAGGATTTTTCACTTCCTCGCCAGAGGTAGTAGCTCTGAAAAAAAAAACTTATAGTGGAAGCGGCTGGTATTGAACCCAAACCTCTGGCATGATAATCAAACCATAAGCTTAGGATTAATCTCTTTTATAAGGGATCACAATGGACCAATAGGCCCCCGTGTACGCAACAGCCTCAGAGCTAGGCACGCCCCTCCTAACCTAACCTAACCTAAACATTGCTAGAGCGGTTATAAAATATGAATCCGGCTATACATGAATTCATTTACATATTGTAAATGAGCCTTTTTAATATTTTGTTCTCATAAATACCAACTTAGATTCTTACTTATCATTCGGTTTTTACAAATATTTTTATCGATGCTTAAAAGTTTTGCTGAAATCTGTTTATTAAGATACAACTTAGATTATCACTTAGCCTTATAAATATTGCGATTTAATTTAGTTGAATTTCGTTTATTAATGGGAAAACTTTGTTTTACCACTGTCTGTAATAGGCTCCACTTAGTCTAGGTCTCCAAACGCAGGCTCGACTCACAGGAACAAGCATGTTTTGGGGCCTGTTAGCTGCCGCACTCACAGGAGCTGGAATACGCACTGCCTATGTGTTAATTGTTCCTCTGGTGATAACTCTTTTCACGAATCTTGCAATTGGATTTCTTGGATACCAAAATACAAGCAAGTTTATTATTTTTCAACTCGTTTTTTTTTTATTAAAATAATAATTTAATTTTAAAATTTGATTATATTTTAGTTCGCAGTTGGCTCTATGTTCATCTCGGTGGTCAAATATTTGTTATAATTTGGGCAACACACTTCTATCATATGGTAGTTAGTATGTTTATTCCAACAGCAGGTCGTTCAGGTGGCCACAAAAATCCCGACATAATGATTGCAATGATTTGTGGATCTCTTACATTTTTTGCCACAAGTTATGTAACTCCATTGGTTATACTTTTAAAAAGATGTAAAAGTTTATTGATCTCATTGTTTGCTGTTTACGTTATTACGAGATTCTATTTCATTTCGTTCACACATTACGGATTTCCTTATCGAGATGATAGGGGAGGCGCTCCAGCTGTGCAAAGACATTATATAACGGTACATTGACCATTAATTTGGTTTCTTCTTTGTGCTTTTTCTAACTTTTGTGTTTTTAACACACAGCACACTGTGCGCACGTTATACGATAAAGATGGTAATATACGATATACTGATTCTGGTTTCTGGATGAGCGATATGGATCGGAATTGCCGTAAAACCGTAGAAAGCCTTTCAATGCCCGAGACGCCTATACCACACGAATTCAATATTCTGTGTAAGAATGAAGTATTTTGTGGGTTGCCATTTTTAACATCACGGCAATTACACCATGGGTGAGTTCAAATTCAGAAAAAAAAAATATCTCTTCTATAGCAAGTTTCTTTTATTACATAGCGGCTATTGGGTGCCTGCTCCTTCTCCCCTTATTCGGGAAGTTGCCACCCTAAAACTTATCAGCAGAGATAAGATATCTCCAAAAATACATCGTTTAAACTTTTTGTTAATTGGAAGTTATCAGTTGTCATTACAAATTCGTCCAAAAGATTCTGTAACACTCGATCGGTGGAACTTGATGGATTATGTTCCAGAAGCTACAGTGTACAATAAGCATAAGTCTCATTTTATAATGATTAGCCATGGCCTTGAATCAGGTCCCATGAATATTACTTTAGATTTCAAGGTAAGCATTTCGTTGTAATCATTTCGAAATTTTCAATTTAATTTTCTTGATATTCATAGACCACAGGTGACAACCATGAAAGACCTCTCGTTGATATATCTTTGGTTACCCTTCACTCAGAGTATCATAAAGAACATACACCAGCTTTTGCTAATATTTTAGCGAAACTTCCAAGATGGGCATACGCTATACCATCAGTTGCATCGCTTGTTTCATGGACATTCTAAGAATGTGATCTTTTGATTAACAAAACCAAAAAATTAATTAAAAAAAAATAAAATAGGCTTTAAAATTTATACTCCAAGAGCAATAATCTAATTAGTTTTATTTAAAAATCTTCCTCTTCTATATCTTACGATAAATCTTATCAGAATTATTAACGATTATTGCAGAGCATTTTTTCTTCATTGATATAATTAAAAGCATAATAAACAAAAATAAAAATTATTTAATAGCAACGGAAGGTATTAAGAGATTCATCAAATCTAATTAACGCTAAATTTCAATTTTGGGTTTAATATTTTTTTTTTGAACTAATAACAACAAGAATAAAACAAAACGAAATTAAAACTAAATCTATAAAAAAAAAATTGTCCATACAATTTGAGGCTTCTCTTATTATTATATAATAATTATTATTAAAAGAATACTTAGCAATTATAGAAAAAAAAAACCAAAACTTGTTAAATATGCATTTTTACATAGTTTTCAATTAAATGAAACTTAAAAGAAAGTATATGTTTTTATTTCACCTAAGTACCTCATCGCGGCTTTTAGAATAATGGAAAATGACAAAACCACTAGTCGAAATATTTTTTTTTTTTTTTTTTTAGAAAATAGCCTTTCCTGTTAAAAAAAAAAAAAAAGTAAAGCAAATAATTGCTAAGCAGAATCCAACTCCATGTACTTAGAAGTTACATTAAGCTAACCCATTATGGCTGAGTGAGCATATACACATATGGTCTTATTAATTAGATTTTTGGCTGTTTAAACTATGTCTAAGTATTTTGAAACAGTCGGAAATATGCTTTTTTAATAAAAAAAAATATTGCATTTCTTTAGGTTTAGACAATAGATTACGTTATCTAAAACAAGATAAAAAGATAGATTACTTTAGAAAAAATTAGAAAGGTTTTTTAAAAACTTGGACGGCTGTCTAAAGTTAGACAATGTTTATTAATAAGACCAATAGATTTCGAAAAATGGTATATACAGGGTTTTCGGTATAAGATACACCAAAGAGCTAAAACGAGTAAATTGAGTTAAGACAAGAAAAACATCGTATAGGAGGGGGGTCTATTTCCCACCGTTTAGGCGGGAGGGACAATTTTCTAAAAAATCTACTTGAAATAGAAAAAAAATTATTAAAAAACAACGGTCTTACAATGTCCATTCTTTTATTTTGTTTTTATTTCGAGTTACCAGAGAGATCAGTTTTTGAAAAATAAATTTTCAAACTCAAAATTTTGAAAAAATAATGAAAGAAATTGTGTTCAAACTAATTTTTTTCAAAGTTTAACCTAATTAAGTAATAGTCTTGATTTTAATATTCGATATATTAATATTTCGAGTCAAATACAGAAAAGAAAATACTCAAGTGTTTTTTTGTTTTTTGAGATAATTAAAAATAACGGGAGGGGAAATTTTCTAAAAAAAATTACTTAAAACAAAAAAAAAATTTTTAAAACAACGGTCACTATTACAATGGCATGTTGATTGTTTATTTTTAAAATAAGTTATTTAAGTGAACAGTTTTTCAAAAATTAATTTTCAAACTTAAATTTTGAAAAAAAAAAATTAAAAATTGTGTTCAAACTATTTTTTTTTTTTTCAGAATTTTATGTTATTAAGTAATATTTTCGTGTTGAATATTCAATGCTCCCAAACACTAAAAACCAGAAGTCAAAATGTATTCCAGTTTTCCAGAAAATTGAAAAAAACTGAAGTAAGATTTCCTTGAATTAAAACTTCCATCGGTTATTTTCTTGTTCCAAAGATTCTGTTTCTACTAATTAAAGTAGTAAAGTAGATATCGATATTTTCAATTTTCTCAAAAACTAAAAAACATTTAGGCATTTTAGTGTTTACTGGAAATTAATAGGAGCATTGAATATTAAAAACAAAAATACTACTTTATAACGTAAAATTTTGAAAAAAAATAGTTTGAGCACAATGTTTTCCATTATTTTTTCAAAATTTTGAGTCTGAAAATTATTTTTTCAAAAACTGTTCTGGCTGCTGAAACTGTTGTATCGAACATTCAGGGGTGTGCTAAAATTAAAAACAATGCAACAGTTTAAACTTAAACTTTTTTGGAATATATTTTCAAAGCAAAAACAATATAACTCTTCGTCGGGAATACAATCAAAACAAAAAATAAAAAATCTTTAATTTAGCTCATCTACAAATGTAGCAGCAATTTCCTCAAAGTTCACCTCGTTTTCATCTTTTTGTTTTTCTTCTTCGGGATTGTCATCCATTGGAACATTTTCTAATTCTAATCTTGGTTTCTTAGGTGATGATGCCCCATCCACCTCATTTAAATTATCGCCTTCAACTGTGCTGGCATTTTCTGGAAGCTTTTCGGTAACTGGTACTTCTTCGATATCATCGTCATCGTCCTCATCTTCATCAACTCTTAAATTCATTTCAGGCGACTTTGATATTTCAACATTGTCTTCTGCAATCGGTTGACCATTCAATTGAAGTTGTTTTTCTGGAATATATTCCACGGAGTCGTTTGATGAATCTAAATGAATTGATGGATTTTTAGCAAAGCTTTCATCTAATGTTAAATCAACAGAAATTGTTAAAGGCTTAGTAATTGGAGTAGTAGTTTCTAATTGTTCGGAATTTTCGGGTACAATTGAATTATTTATATTTTCCGTGTCTAACATTTCCTCTTCTTCTATTGACTTTGGTTCATTTTCTTCAACATCCGATTCATCGAATTCCTCGTCGTCGTCATCTACCATTACGTCTTCAGTTAACAATTTTTCTTTTCCAAATTTATGGAATGCATTTTTTATTTCACGAACATCTGGGGGAAATATCAAACTCTCCTTTTGGGGATGAATGATTTTTTCCATGTTTTTTAAAAGCATAGAGCAGGTTTCGCGAACAGCCACATTTGAATCTTCGATCTGGGCAGTTTGAAGAAGATTTATAGTCATTTGCGTTGGTGGTGGACAAAGGTGATGTGGAGAAAGGATGAGGGTATACAAGACATTGTATATTTCTAGACGACATAGGAAGTTGTTGTATAGGTGTTCTTTTTTAAATGTCGCATTGGAAAGTGCGAGACAAATGCCAATGATCTTAAGATGGGTGGACTAAAAAGGGAAAATATTGATGACATTTGGAAAATAATTCGTATTTTATAATTTATACCTTTACAACAGTTGGCTTAATGAAACACCCAGTCGATAGGAAAACACTTCGAAGACAATGAAGAGCTGCTATGCATAGTTTTTGGTTGCCTTCATCGGTTAGTATTTGTTTTTTGGCCTGTGAGTCACTGGGATTAGAGTGAGTTTGAACCAAATTCGATTGTTCATTTTGAGCCTTGTGCAATTGACGACGAGCTTTCTTCGACATGTGCTTTTTTGTACCACTAAGTACCTACGGAAAAAACATAATTTATTTCTTATTCTAAACATATCCCTTTCCGCCAAATTATCGTAAGCATTTTTCATATTGTCCCATAAAGTTAATTATTTTATTTTTTCCTGTGCATTTAAAGCAATCGGACCTTTTGATATCTGTCAGTAACAGTATTGTTAATAATGTTCAATGCTGAAATTGGGTCTAATTGGTTTTGTTGCCAAGCAAACAAAAAACAAAATGTCACTCACGATACTTTTATTTTTTGTCACTTACAATAATTTGGCGGAAAGGGCTCGATATCCTACCGATCTCACCTTGAGCGTAAAAGCATTTTCAAAAGGAGTTATGTCAAATATTATTTCTTCTATAACGTTATCGACAATTATTTCACATCTACTACCATGTTTCATTGTACTACACCAAAGACTTAAAACTTTATAAGCACATGATCTCAGTAATCTATAAAAATGGTTAATATACATGTAAATCTTTTGATAATATTCAAGACTAGTAAATTGCTGCTTACGTGTAGGGCTTTTGATGACCAGTCGATTTTTTTGAAGATGTCCATTTTAGAGTATCGAGTATGATTCCTAGGATTGATGTGTGGTACATAGCTAGATGTGATTTTAAACTAAAATTCATAGGTTTTTTGTTTTGTTAAATAATGAAGGTGACTGCGCTTAGTTTTAGTAAAAATGCATGTGTTCTATGAAAAATTGAAGTTGTAAAAGACTGCATCCCGTCATATACAATATTTTTTATTGATAACAATAAGTTATGTTCTTAAGAGGCTGGGGGAACGTACAGATTTGTTTAGATACACTCATGGTGGTCAATTTAGTGCACTCAGTTTATGTTGTGCATTTTTTTTTTTTTTTTTGAAAAATCAATTACAAACTCTTGTGTTCAATTAACCCCTATAAGATTACAGACACTTGTTGAGGATTCGAGGAATAACTTCATTAAATATTATTTTTCAAGACTAATGTATGTACATATGTATGTAGGTACTGTTTTCACTTTTCAAAATGCCTAATTTTAAGTGAATATCAAATTAATATTTGTCTTTGAAATTTATTTTAAGAATACACGACCATTATAACTCAATTTATAAGCTTTTTATAATCTTAATAAATAACAAAACATTTGTAGATTTTGCATCAAAACTTGTTGTTGTCTATAACTTGTTGATCATGATTCAAATTAAGATCAGTCTTCTATGAAGGAACGTATTATACTTATGTATTTGAAAATAAGGAAGTAATTCCTTTAATTGGAAGAACCAGCGCAGTATATACCAGCACTTAAGAGTTATTATTTGACAACTGTATTTGATTTGATTTTGGAGTTTATTTTGCTCACTGGCTATTCAAATTGACAGATAATTTTAACACTTGAGTTTTAATTACTGTAAAACTGTTACTTCATCCGCATAACGCTAAATGGAATTTCATTTTTTCACCATAGCCATCATAATGTCAAAATTTTTTTGTCAAAAGTAAAACTGAGGGAATGGATTTATTTTTTTTTAATACTCTAAACTTACGTTAGGATTGTAGCTTCCAGCAGCTCCAATAAATGCACTTGCATCTTTGGCAACAAAGCCCCAATTGCCAAATTATCGGAAATTTGATTTTTCTGCAACATCGGACAAGTAACGCTTAATCCTCGTGTAATAAGGTTGAGAATTTTTTTCGGGGCTATCGCCTTTGCAACTGGATACGGTTGCCTTCAAAATATGAGTTTATTGTTAAATTGAATTTAATGAAAGAAAAGTTGACTTACCGCAAAGCTGCAATAAGATATTTGATTAAATTCCTAAACCTTATGTAAATTTGCATTGCTCTCTTCACTGGTTCATCAGACAATTCTAGAGGAGCAATACTAAGTTGCTCCTTTTCAACAGAATCATCATATAATTCAGTGCAATTGGCAAATGCCGAGTCCATTAAACTATGAAGACTTCCAAGAAGTTTCATTTGGTAAGTTTGCCAAGCAGCTTTGTGGCTGATTCCTTGAACACCACCTCCACGAACCTGTTGTAATAAGTGAAGACATTTTCCGCTCCAGAATGACAAACCTTCGTCAGAGGCATCAGTAAATTTGTAAAGAAATTTCTCTATCGATCCACGTGATGGACCACTTGGCCCTGGATGTAAACGCAAGCATGTTTCTATGCATTCCAGAGCCGACTGGTAGGCACTAGGAACGGCTGTGCTCAGAGAATCGTAAATTTTATTGAGAAAATTACTTATAAACGCCTTGGACAAATCAGGAAGATCTACACTTTTTGCTGCTAAGTTTCCTTTGAAATAAATAAAGAATTATGCGACTGCTATTCCTAATTTAGGAGGTTCTTACTTAGTACAACATAAACTAATTCTCCAACGTTATCCGATTCCTTAGAATTGCATGATTTAAGAGCCAAGGTCATCCATAGGACTCCTTTTTGTTCCAATGCTTCAACAGGACACTGTTCAAGGTAGCATTTTAAAAGAATTAAGCCTTCGTAACGTGTCGCTGGCTTACTAAGCACTGATGTGATATGCTGGACGACGGGATCGCTTCCGCTGGTGCCCTATTAGTAAGAATTTATACTTTACTAAGCTCAAAAAAAATTTAAAAAAAAAGTTACTTTTAAGCGGAAACTTTGGTGTTCATTAAGGGCGTTGAGATAAGTATTAAGGCTTTCACCTTCAGTACTGGCAATGCCTTGAAAAATGCTTAAAATTCCGTCCATAATTCTTGGGATCTTGTTGTCCGAGCCGCAATTTGAAAACTTTTAACTTGTGTTTTTAATTTTGTTTGTTGACATGACAGTTCGATAACATGTGCTCATGATGTAAACGTAGCGTAACGTAACGTAGGGTTTCAACTACTACATGACAGTTTGGAACTAGTACTTTTACTGGTGGAAAATGGTATTTTTGAAAATAATTTCAAATTGATCTCTAACGGTTCACCAAATAAGTAATGTGTGTCAATTAGATTTAAAAAGAGCTAAATTTAATGCCGTTTAATTTTTGACAGTTTAATTATGTTGATCTTTATATGAAAACGTGGAAATTTAATTAAGGGATCAAATTTAACTAAAATTTTGATTTGTTTCAGTCTACAGTCAAACTAAAAAAGACTTTAATGGTTGGACATTGTTTTGTATTGTTCAAATAAATGTTTTTCAGATGGTTTTGTATTGATAATGACTATTTTTAATTTTGTGTATTATTTAAAGATATTATTATACTGATTTTGTTTGAAAATATAACGTTTTTAACTGATAAATTCGTGTTTTATTTGTGTCCGTTGGCCAGTCCCTAACCATTTTCATTTTAATTTTTTTCTAATAGTAATACGGATTTAATTCATTCACCAGTTCACTTCGCAAACAATAGGGAGAATATTAGGCCGAAATTTTTTTTAGTCAAACGAAGCAAAAAAAATTCGACTTCCCAAATGTGTTCAGCTCGACACATTAGCATACATTAACTACGTGTAAGTTTGATTTGTAAAACTACTAGCGCTACCAAGATCTAAAAAAAAAAAAAAAAAAAATAAATTTGATGGCACAACAGCTCATGAAGAACTAGGGCCTAGTGACTTACAACTCTCAACCATTTCTGTGTGCGTGCCTGCAGGAATGGAGGGGACCTACAGTTTATTGCCGAATCCGAACGGCTAACGAGCGGCACTATTCTGTGACAGGAGATACTCTTGGAGGATTTGTCAATTCCTCGCAAGAGGCAGTAGCCGTTTTTTTCTTTTAAATAAATAGGTGGCGAGGCTGGGGATCGAACCTTAGACCTCCGGCATGACAGTCCATCGCACTAACCATCACGCCACGGCTACTACAGCGCTACCAAGATCTAACAAGATTAATTTCTCATAAGCAAAATTACGAAAAATGTAAACATAATTTTGTCAAATCATTTTTAGACTTCATAAACTTTGTACATATGTATGTACCTAGCTTCTAGTAGAAAGAGAGCAGTCCAAATTATTTCTTTGGGCTGAAGAGTTACAAAAAATTTTTTTATTTTGGTTGATACATTTGCAGCAATATTTTTGTCATAAGTTTTAAAATTTTTATAAATTAAATAATTTTTTTTTTTATCATTTTCATCACAATTTATATACATCAGTTTTTTACATATGTACTGTACATATACAAGTAAATTTGATCAAAAAAAGATGGCAATTTTTCAAACAAAAATTTTAAAAACTTTTTAGCTACCCACATCTATCCTTGGTTGGAATTTGAAATTCTTCCTCTTTTATTTTATAAGAGATGCGGGAAGATTTTGGTTTCGAAGAAATCTGTAATATTAGTGTCAAATTAATTAATTTAAACTAAAATTTAAATTTCTAATATTTAATTTAATTTAATAAATAACCAAGAGTTTATATTTCATTTGATTTTTTTAAATTTATATTTAAATAAATATCATAACTTTAATGTGAAAATTTTGTATTATTCTATGCGACGTATTTCGGAGTGTAACTTCAACATCGGGCGAATCACTCAAATGGAGTTACACTCCGAAACGCGTCGCAAAGAATAATAAAACAAAATCATATAAAGTTGTGATACTTATGTAAATACAAGTTAAAAAATCAAATAAAATATAAACTCTTGTTTTATTTACCTATTAAAATTATATATTATTCATCACACAACTTGGAGACAAAAATACCAAAAATGCATTATTTGTCTAATTGAAGAAAGGAAAACAAAATTGTACTCACCTTTCTTGTCAAAAGACCGGTTTGATAAGGAATTGCTCTAAAATATTGAATTTCATTTGAAATCGTAAACAAAAATTAAAACCTTTAATTATACCTTATTGTATCAGGGTCAGATTGGTCTAAATCAGAGTTACATATAACTTTTTCTTCTTTACTTTTTCGCAAATCCTCCCTTGCAATTTGAATTTCACGTTCCAAGATTAACACTGTAATATAATACATACATATAAAAAATGAGCTCAGTGAAATTTAAAAAAAAATAACTAAAAGAAGAAGGATTTACGAGGATTAAGCCTTAACTACATTGGCCACTTTTTGCAAAATTAATAAGTAAAAATATTTTTTTTCCCGCTAGCGCAGTTGTTTTTTGTGAAAAAGAATATATACATTTTTTTTAAACCAAAATTTAAGCTTTCTGCATCATTTTTATAAGTTTTCTAGTGAGAAACACTATCCTAAAATGAGTTTGAAAATTTTCACTTTTGTACTTTTTCACTTTTTTTGGCTTATGTAGTTAAGGCTTTATGCTAAATGATGAAAACACAGAATCGGTTTGCTACATGAATATTAGTATCTTAAATTTATTTTGCACTATCAGCTGGATGCTGATAGATGATAGTTCCAACTTTTATCTTTTCTTAGAGCTACGTCAAGTTAAAATATGTTAATATTTTTTCGAAAAAAAAAAAAAATAAGAAAAAACTTTTAGCTTAAAAAGTAAAGAAAAAATTCTTTCAAAATTTCACATTTTGCTTTATATTTTTTGTATTGAGAAATTTTAGAAAATAATTTTTCAGGTACCGTTATTGCGCAATCATAAGAAGCAGCACGACCCAAAAATTTTAATTTTCGTTTTTATTTTTTGAACATGGTCGTTTTCTTTGAAATTTTTTTTGTGTTAATTTAATGTTTCGTTTCGATAACATGTTTATTCAGCTTTAAGTTCGTCTTTTTTCATATTTCTACAATTTTTTTTCAGAAGAACATCTGGCTTTGAATAAAAAAACAGACTTTTGACTTTGACTACCAATTCCTTGCGAAGGAATGATGACACGGAAAATTTTAGGGTAGTTTTAAAAACTGGAATTAATTTTCCACAAGATTTTTTCAAAACTTTATAACGGTTATTTTTTTTTGGCTCCTCACCGTTACATTCAGAAAAGCTCCAAAAAACTACTTTTCGTAAATCTTTTACTTACTGCTATACAAATATTGACTGCGGAACTTAATTTAGTAAGACATTTTAAAGAACTATAGACCACCAATAATTATGTAAAATTTCAAATTGATCGATTGAACCGTTTTCTTGTACCGAATGATCAAATTCGTACAAACCAATTAAAGGAAAAAATTGTATGGTTCATAAACATTGTGATGAATCTAATAAATACGGCTGAAGGTCTGGTCTTTCCACAAAGAAAGGCTTTTCACTGTGTTGGCGAACAAAGTTGCGCATACGACATAGTGACTTGATAATGTTAAGTTTTATTATTTTTGTATTGTGAAGCTGCTAAGCTAGATCAATTAATGAAATCCTTGAATAATTTAATTCAAATCCTATTTATATAAAAAAAGAAAACTTGGATGTGATTTCTAATTACTGTGCAGTGCGCAGATTTATAAAATATTCCGTACTTACTCTTTTCCAAAAGCATCTTGTTCTCTTTTGGAATAATTGGAACTTCACAAATTTTCCCTGAACATTTGCAACACATAAACTCTTTCTGAGAACTTGTTGTAGACAAGCAGTTTGGTTTGAGCCTTAAAGCAGCTTCAGACATTCTTTGATGCAAATAGACAAGATCTTTATACGGCAAACAGTTGATTCCATATTCCAAAATCTTCTTGCTAATTTCCTGAAGCTTGGTAAGTTTTTTAAAATTCTTCTCACAACGCCACTTACAAATTTCCAAAGCAAAATTATCAAGAACTGTGCGCATTTCTTTTTCAAAATCTGCAGCTGAACTATTTTGAACTTTCGAAGTTAATTTTGTGAGAGAATTTTTCAGAAGTTCATTTGACATGCGGTGCCCTTCGATTTCTTTTTCGTAAAACTTGCGCTCAGCGTTACGTGTAGCCTCGTGGAGTTTTTGCAGCTGAGTTAACTTTGTTGAGCCTTTTTTCTCTCTTGATGATCCGGGTAGCACCAAAGCATCGGATGCTCTTGAGACAGATTTCGGTTTTGAATCTGTCTCCTGTTCATCCGATGGTTTGATTACAGCCCTGAAAGTTTGATCATTACTACCTTTTGCCTTTTTCTGTGAACTTGAAATTTCTTTGGTTTGATCTGAATCTATTTTTAAGACTTCGTTCTGCTCATCACTAAGTTTTGCTTTCTTCTGAGAACTTGGAATTTCTTTGGTTTGATCTGAATTTATCTTTAAGACTTCGTTCTGCTCATCACTAGGTTTTACCGGTTTTTGTGAATTTAGCATTTTATTGGTTTTGTTAAAATCACTTTGCAGGAATTCAATGTTTTCTTTGTTAACTAAATCTGTTTTTTGTGCAATAATTGTTTCTTTGGCTTGATCTAAGTCTCTTTGTAAAACCATATTCTGCTCAGCGAAATTTTTACTCTTCTTCATTTCTTCGTCTAGTAACTTTTTAAGATCCTCTATTTCTTGTTTAAACTTTTCTGAATAGTCAACAGCTCCCAGAACCGATTTGAGGTTTTCATTCCGCTCCTGAACGTTACTGATATCATTTACTAATTTTCCGACTTCTTTGAGGCTTGCTTCTGAAGAACACAACAGCTCTGTAGTTCTTTGATCTAGTTTTTTAATTTCATCCTTCTGAGCTTGCACTTTATTTTGACACTCTTCCAGAGCTTTATTCAAATCTTGGTGTTGATTTTTAAGCTGGCGGTTTTCATCCTGTGCAGAAGCTAGTTCAATTTTTAGGTTGTTGGCCTGATCACTGAGCCTTTCGATATCTGACCCTTTTGTCTTTTCGTTTTCTAAATCCCGCATGAGATCAGTTGACTTATTCATCAAAATTTTTATTTCATTTTCATGCTCGGATTTCATTTTTGTTATAAATTCTTTTAGTCGGACAACTTCAATAGAACAATCTTCATAAGGGTTAACTTCTAGATTCAACTGCTCTAAGCTTTCTTTAACTGTTATACTGGTCTTTTGCAAGCTTTCGGTAAGCTTTTGATTTTCAATCTCTTTCGCATTAAGTTTTGCTAGGATTTCTCTTTCTTTTTCTTCGCTCTCGCGCCGAATGGTTTCTAGATCGGCCATGCTCTGAGCTAAATGGGCTTCTACCTCTTGTCGGTGTTCAAGTTCTTTGGAAATCTGGTCAAGAGTTGCCCTTGTAGAAGCGGCAAGTTCTTCAATATTTTCACTGTGGGTCTGGCTGTCAACGTCTTGTAAGCTGCGAATGTCTACAGTTGTTCTAGTTTGTAACCCTTCAATCACACCCTATAGCAAAATAATGTTGGATTTATTGAACATTTATTTGTCGGTCTTTTAATTGTAAATTTTCTTAAAAAATGCAAATAAAAAGAAATTTTTGTATAAATCATTTTATTTAATACATCACAAACAAAGTACAACTATAGAAAACATTTCTTTAGAAAATTGAATTTGTTTTTATTTTTACTTAGAAACGAAATAAAATTTTCTTGAAAATTCGAATCCAAATTAACTCGGTATCTCTATAAAAAATATTTGTTTTTAATTATTAATAATTTTTTTAAAATATTTTAAACTTTACTCACTAAAATAATTAGGAAAAGTTTTTCGCATTCAATTTTAAGCTCTGATAACCGCCTTGAATGAAACTATTTATTTTGTACTTTGATAGTGAAATATTAATAAAAAAAAATATTTTGTATAAAAAAAAAAATATTTAAAAAAGTATTTACCAAAAGTTGTTGAAACTGTAAATCATATTGTTCGATTGCACAATTCTTTTCGCAGAGCTCTTTAGAAAGTAATTGAATTTGGTTTCGAAGGGATGTAATGGCTTTTAATTCGCAGTTGCATCTGCAAATTTCTTCTTTAAGTAGCTGGTTTTCCTCCTATGAAGAATTACTTTAGTAGCATAGCGATGTTATTTTTGAAAACAGTTCATATTTAATATAGAAAAGCTGCAAAAGCTAAAATTAAATTAACCTTAGGCCTCATTCGCTCAAAAGAGTAAATAGTAACGGTTTTTTTAAAGATTAAATATGCTTAAAAATGATTTGAATGTAATATAGCAAAAAATAGCGTATATCCCACTACTTAGCCCCAAAAAGTCCACCCTCCCGGATAAGGAAACACGGATTCTCTTGCAATAAATTCGCTCTATTTATCTGTCTGATATTCCGCATCTCCCAGGGAATAAGTTTCCTCAGAACAAAAAACCCTTACAAATTAAAAACCAAAATTTCACTGATAATTTTGCCCGAAATTTTAAGGGCTGTAATTTAAATGAGAGCAATAAAATTATAAGACAATTGCTGAATAACAAAATGCAAATGGAATAAAACGCACGACTGGATCGCACAAACTTGCTCTTGTAGTAAAAGTTTCTTCGAATTTTAAAGATTGAGTTTATTATTAGTAAATAATTTTTTTATGGGAGCCTTAAGTTTAAACTAGTATTAGTATGTAACTTAGAGCTTTAATTGAAAAAATTATTAAAATTTAAAATAATTCGATATAAATTTATTAAAAAAATCTTCTTAAATTATTTTGAGAGCTAAAAAAAGTAGACCATCTGATTTCTGTAAATCTTAATTTAGAGAAAAAAAAAATTAAAATTGTAGGAGCGGTTTTTTTTAATTAATTTTTTATATATAAAATTTTGTAAAAATTTTTAAGAAAAAAAATTGGTACACAATTTTTTAGTATTTATTTATGTTGAATTAAAAATTAAAATTTCGAAATTAAGTATCGAATTTTCAAAAAAATAAATTTGATTTTTTTTGTTTTTAATCCAAAATTTGTTTTTTTTTTTTTGAAAATTTGGTATGCAGTATGATTTCAATTTTTGAGAAGCTTTTGTATAAAAAAATTTAATTTAAATCGGTTACACACATAATGAGATAGTCCAAAATAAAGAAAGTGGTTCTATGAGAGGTACTCTTAATACTGGCTAACTGTAAATTTTGTTTTTGGCAAAACGTAGAACACACTAATATTAGTATTTAGAACAATTTTATCCAAATTCGTAGGAGTCGGTTTCGAGAAAATTTATATTTTCTGTAAATGTTTTTTACCATTTATATGGAAGGTATCTTTAATTTTGACTATAAGAAAAATGTTTGTTCAAAATATTTTAGATAATGTTAAAAACCGCTTGTTACGAAGTTTCATGAAAATCATTTCATTTTCGAAATGTTTGGTTTTCAAAAAAAAAATTGAAACTTTTTGTAAAAATCAAAAAAAAAAAAATTTTGGTGCACAATAATATTTAAATTTTTCAGAATATTCTCCATAAAAAAAATATCAAAATCAGTCTATTCCTTTTCGAGAAAAACGAAAACCAAAAAAAATGGTTCTATGGGATGTACCATTTAAAACCACTTTTTGGAAATTTAATTTTTAGATTTTTAGGTATACCTAATAAAATTAATTGATTTTTTTTTAGAAAAATCTGTCGAGCCATTTTTGAGAAAAATAAAATTTTCCAAAAATGCTAAAAAAAATTATATGGCAGGTACCGTTATTTTTGGTCCAAAAAAAATGAAAAAAAAAACGTGTCGGGGGAATGTTCCAAAAACACTTTATACCAAGTTTAATTAAAATCGGCCATGGGTTTAGGCTGTAGGCGATTCCACAGACAGACAGACAGACGTCTTCTCTATCATCGTAATGTCAAGTTTGATCAAAAACTCGAGTGCAATTTTTTTTACGAATCCAAAACTTGCCATATAGTACCTATATATCGCAAGTATAAAAAGCAATAAGGGTACCTAGTAAAATGCTGAAAAAAAAAAAAAACAACCAAATGCCAAAATTTCTTTAAAAAAGACAATTAGCCAGTTCACGTTTATAAGATCTCGATCAAGCTCCATCAGCTCCACTGAGCAGGCAGAGAAACCTGAACAAAATTTCTCCGCTAGAAGTCAAAATCAATTTCCATCTCTTTTTTATTATTTCCATCTCTTTTTTATTAATTAATAAATTACGAAAAAAAAATAGTTGAGCAAGCGGTTACAAAAAGCTGCTTTTGTGACAGCAAATGTGAGGAATCTCACTGAGGAAGTACGTTCAGATTTCTGAGATTGCTGAGGTCTCTGAAATATCAGAGACCTTGAAAAACATGAACTGCCTAAATCTAATAAAATGAAATTGTTTGTCATATCTTTTAAAAACAAAACCTAATTTTCGAAATAAAAAAATGCCCAAAGAAAACTGGAAAAATAAATCTGGCAAAGCATACCATACCCATAATATTACTTACTTTCAAACAATCATACGCTGAACAAATAGTCACTCGTTCTTGTTCTTTGACCTTAAAACATTTTACCATTTCTTTGAATTCATACTCAACTTCCTCAATTCTTTCGCGGCAATCTTGAATTTCTTCATCTTTTTGCCTGAGTGCTAAACATGCCTTCTTTCTAAAGCTTTTAAATTGTTCAGCATCATTTTTCCATTCGATTATTTTCCCCTCAACCGATGCAAAACTCTCACACTTTTCTCTGAGAGCATTACGTTCAGCTTTTATCTTATTAAAGTTTTCAGAATCTTTCTCTACTTGTGGATCGAGACTTTGATTTTCTCTGCAAACGGTTTGTTTTTGAAGTGACTTCTCTTCAAAAGCTCTTAACTGAGCTAGTTCTTTTCGTAAATTATTAACTTCGTTTTGAAGATAATTAACATCTGTATTTGTTTCTGGTTCAATTGGAATGTTGGCAAGATCACTTTTCAGTGATAACTGCTCGACTGATTTTCTAAGATACGTATTTTGAATATTAAAGGCATTAAATGCTTTAGCCCCTTTATTTAAGACATCTAACATTTTCAATAATTCGTTTTCATCATTTTTATCAATTTTTAATGATTTTCTAAGTTGGGATATTTTCCTCTTTATTTCATCGAAAAATTTAAGTTGGTCGTCCTCACTTAGAGCTGCAGTTAAGGCTTCATTTTGTTCTTTAAGAATTTTAAGATTTTCTTGCGATTCATTTAGTCGAAATTTTAGATCATCATTTTCTGCATTTATAGAGTCAACAAGTTCTTCTTGGTCATTGATTTTGTCATTCCGAAAAATTTGGCCAATGGAATGCTTTTTGCATGGGTGAGATATATTTGTTGAATTTTCTTGTAAGCCATCTCCAGCATTGTCATCATCATACTAAATCAGTTTTCAATACATACATATGTAAATTCTCTTTAACCGTTAATAAATTAATCAAACTTACCATTCTGCACGACACCAAGTCAATCAAATATTGTGCTTTCTTTTTGTCACTCGTAGACCATGCTCGCTCATCACGAGTATCAGCGTAGGTTTTGAGCTTAATTCCTTCCATGGGTGGACATATTGGTTGAGGATACTCATTTAAAAAAGGAACATGGTGAAAGCCTTTTTGTGTTGAAAATGCCATTTTGTATTATTTTTTTTATTAGTATTTAAAGAGGAACTATCGATAAGAGTCGTTGAGCAGATATATGTAAAAAAAAAAACACACACAATTTTAAGACGAAAACAAATAAAAAAATGAGTTATTTATTTTCAATTTAAAAAAAAAAAACGGAGCAAGGTATTTTCGGTGAGTAAATAAGTTTATAGTTCTTCGCCAAGCAGTGAAGCTATATTTCGTGCGACAAGTGCTTTGTTGTTTATTTTCATTTGTTTTGATTTATTATGAAGGAAAAACTTTTCTCGCACTCAAACGCTCTCGCATCGCTTCTCGCACTACTTTGCGCGCAGTCAGATTTGGAGAATGTGTGAGAAAAACATCAAAATATTGCATACAAAAAAAAGGAAAAATATCCGTACTTTCATTTTTGTAACTTTACTTACTTTTCATTGTTGTTGTTATTGTTGACACGAAGAATAGGGCGTCAACAATACCTGCAAGCCCCATTATACTGCTCCGTTCAAAATCACATCTGCTGGTTTCCGTTTCCATGTTGCCTGAGTTAAAACGGGACCCTAAGTAGACAAGGGGCCTGTGTACATCCAAGTAAAAGTTGTCTTTGGTGCCGTTAAATGTTCTTTCTTGAAGGTAGTAGATATATGTATAATGCCGTGATTGATCGTTATTATTATTATCTTAGCCCCTTCCATCACAAAAATAACAAACGTTTCACCGGTATAACGTTTCTATGTTCTTCCAATGAAAAATGGGTAAAATAAAAATTTAAAAATAAGAAATAAGAGACTTGGTTTTGTACTTTTTTTTTTTGAAAAATAAATAATATATTATTATTCTATAAACTCGGAAAATAACTTTTCAGAATTTTGTTAAACATTATTCTAAGCCTTGAGCTCTACGTATAGCCACAACTTCATCTTGCGAATTCATATTTGAATATCCACAAGGTTGCATTGTCATGCTGGCAGATCCAGATGTAATCGTTCGTATCACACTTGTATATCCATATAATTCTGCCAATGGAGCTTGAACATCAATCAACTAAAAGCAAAAAACAATATTTTAATTCAAAAAATTCTAAAACTGTTGGAAAGAAATGTGTTCTTGCCTTATTGCGTTCGCCTTTTGGTTGTACATCATTAATTTTAGCTCTTCTCCGTGACAAATCAGCTAGAACTGTTGAAACTCTTTCTGATGGAACAATAATTTGTATTGCCATTATGGGTTCCAAAAGACGAGTCCCAGAATTCTTGAGAATCTAAAACCGAATTCATTTTAGAAATGTTTAAAACACAGTAGTTTTTTTTTCAATTTTCTAACCTTTTGAACACATTGTCCGATTGCAGCCATAACAAAAGAATCCGCTGTTCCACGACCAATAGTTGCATTGTGAAGCTTGACCTGAGTTTCAACAACTTGTCCACCAACACGAGGACCTCTCTCCAATGCTGCTATAGCACCCTTCTTAATCATTTGCAGGGTACGAGGTCGAAGAGCATTAAGGTTGTCCATATTTTCTTGTGATTTACTCAAGCTAAGGAAATACATATTTAAATAGACCGACTTACATAGAGATTGTAATTTTTACCTAAATATTTCTTTTTCATCGTTAACTAGTTCCAATGTTATCGTGACACTTTGCTTTGACCCAGCGATTTCCTTTTCTACTGTAATAGTATCGATTGCAGGTGATTCGATTGTTTCTTTATAAGCAATTTGTAGTGGCCCCAATTCCACTTCGATTTTATATTCGGTCAGAATTCGAGACTTCACAATATCCATATGCAGCTCACCCATTCCTAATAGGATATTCTATATGAATAAGCTACTTATTTTCAAAAACCTTCATCCCCACCTCCTAAAACAGTCTGTCCAGTGGTTTCATCAAAGTTTACCCTCAAACTGGGATCTTCTCTTTGCAATTGCTTCAAAGCAGCTTCCATAGCTGTTTGGGATCCAATACTAGGCGGTTCGATTGAACAAAAATATACCGCATCAGGTATTTGAGGATCCAAAGAGAGCATCTCTTTTATAATTTCCATATTTTCATCTTGATCATCTAAATCGGTCTTACCAAGCATTTTTTGCAGCTTCTTTTGGGCTTGTTTAATTGAGGAAGCACTCGATGTAAGTAAATCTCCAGTAACCGTGTTCTAATAAAATGTTTTTATTACAAATAAATTGTATTTTCTTGAGAAATGTAATAATTCTCACTTTGAGTCCACTACAAACACCCACATCACCACTAGCAACTTCATTAATTTCTCGATATTCATCGGCTAGGGGTTCATAAATTCTTTGCAAAGATTCTGCTGATGACTTTGTATTAATAAGACGCATTCCTTTTTTCATTGATCCACGTAACACACGGACGAGGGTCAATGGACCGCGTTGTTTGTCGTGTACTATTTTAAACACTTTGCCAACAAAATCGTTCCTGAAAAACTTGTGGTTAAAATTATTTGATGGTGGAGAATTTTATATGAAATCACTTTAAAAGACAAAGAATCGTAGACATCTTCGAAATGATTCTTTGATGCCTGTGGAAAGCTATTGTTAAAATAATTAAAACAATTATTTGAAAAACTAAAAGAATTAATCTTTAAATTGAAGATGCTTGAAAGGATTTGCCTGAAGATGGTCGACATTGATTACGAGAAGCTACACAACATATCCTCGAATGCAAGGAGACCAAAAAATGTCTAAGAGAAAATTAGCCAAACTATTTATTAGAGGAACTTTAAATTGCTTTATGTATGGCTTGTTTTAATATATTCGGAGCGAAATCGATAAGGAAACACTAATCAAAATCAAAACAGTCAGAATCTGAATCAAAAGAATCGTCCAGAAGAGGAAAAAGAGGAATCAATTTTCTTCGATTAACAATGCAACTGGCTTTTAAATTAAAATTAGTAAAATTATAGGCCTGGTAAGTTTTCAGCGGTTTAGATTAATTTGTATAGAAAATAGAAAGTAGAGGTGAGCGACCACTACATGAAATATTACCAGGCTTATTATTTTACTAATACTATAACTAAAAAGCTAGTGGCATTGGAAATCGAAGACATTTTAGTTTTATTTGATCAGTCATATGTATTTTTGTGTACATAGCGTTTTCCGAAAAATTAGTTTTTAGCAAGAGACATTACCTCTAAATTTTAAAGACGGTCTTGACAGAAGTAGGCTGTTTGACCTTACTAAATATTCAAGGTAATACTTTAAATGAAATAACCTAAAACCTTTAAGTACCAAATTTATAAAAAAAATCGCTTATTAAGTGATTTTATAAAAAAGTACAGATTGAATATCACGATAGAGACTGCGAAACTGTCTCTATCGCGATATTCTTGATTTCCTTTTTTTTCAGTGGGTTTGGCTTTTTGTGAAATTTTTTTAATCTGTACGTTTTTAATGAACTTACCCAAAGCAATTATACAATTGATTTCTCTCATGCGGTGCTGGCAGAAACTGAATTACCGAATCCATTAAAGGTTGTATTCCGACGTTTTTGTACGCCGATCCAAGTAGCACGGGTACTGCCTTATGGCTGCAAGTTGCACGTCGAATGGATGACCTAATAAAGTCATCGGACACTGTGTCAAAGCTTTCGGCGCTAATCACAATATCAGCTAATGCATCATCGATTCCAGAAAGATCATCGATCAATTTATTTCTATAACTTGTGGCTTCGTCCAGTGACTTTTCTTTTAAAGGTTCCAGGCGGAACTTACGTCCAAATGTTTCAAGATTCCAGGAAATTCGATTCAGAGTAATTACGTCGATGACACCTGTAAATGGATATGTGTAAACATTAACTTATAATCAAAGCAATCATTCCCAACTCACTCAAATTGCCCTTGGAATCTTTCTCAGGATATTGCAAACAAATTGGCTTAATATCCAATCTGGAATTAATATCTCGTACAGATGCATCAAAATTTGCATCTGGACGATCCATTTTGTTTATAAAAATTATCTTAGGTAGTTTGTGTTTTTCTGCTTGTGACCATACAGTCATAGTTTGAGCTTCAACTCCAGCAGTTCCGTCCAGAACAATTATAACTCCATCTACCGCAAATAATGACTGTTCAACTTCCATAGTGAAGTCAATATGACCAGGAGTATCTAGTAGGTTTATCCTACACTTAAATTTCAACTTAAATAACAAAACTTAAAAGATTTTCAATAGTTTTTCATACTTTGCATCATTCCATGGAAACGTTACCGCCGAACTACAAATTGTTATGCCTCGATCTCGTTCCTGAGTTAAGTAATCTGTGACGGTATTTCCACGGTGCACTTCTCCTAGAGATCGTGTTTTTCCAGAGTAGAATAACATTCGCTCGGTTGTTGTTGTTTTCCCTGCATATTAATAATAATTATTTCAGATATATTTAATTTTATAAATCTTACCGGCATCGATGTGTGCTAAAATACCGATATTTCGAATATCATTCACTTTTGTACTGTATTTTCGATTTCGTGTGAATAAACAAACTTTTTTGATATATCGTACAACATTTGTTTGAATAAACATTGTACAATTTAATAGTTATTAAATAAAATAAAGAAAAGAAGTTAAGAAAAAATTAAAATTTGTCGATTTCGTTTGTCACTAAGAACGTAAAGAGTTTTGGCTGTCAAAAATGTATTTCGTAAATTAAAGGTGGAAGTAAAATTTGGAAAAGTTAGTGGCCGCGTTCATCACCACGTTTTCGGCAGATCTAAAAATTCAGTTCTGAAAAACGTAACACTGAACGCACAAAAAAGTCTGAAATTATTAATTCTGTTTTTATTATTTTTTGCACTTTAAAATCAAAATCCGAAAAGCGATAAATAAATCTTTTTGGTGTTTCCACAGCACAAAAAGATTAAAAACTAGATTTATTTTGACAGTTTGCTGATGTTGTTTCGTTCTTTCTAATGACGTTGAAGTGAGGCAGAAAATTTCATGTATGCCCACTTTCAAATGAATGTATTCATTGTGAGAAAATGTAGGCCAGTTCGAGTCTTAAAACTATTGCACCTAATGAAGATTTAACGAGATTTATTTCAAATCTTCGAGATTTAGGAAATAAATTTGTATGGTAAATCTTCGGGATTTGAAGAAGATTTAAGGTAAATCTACCTAAATCTCGGTTTTGTGGTTGGTGGAAACGTAGTATAAAGGCTCTCCCAAACCAACGCGATTAATCGCTGCGACAAAAGAAAACAACAATAACAACACGTGGTTGTCAAACAAAACAACACGTTGTTGTTATTGTTTTCTATTGTCGCAGTGATTAATCGCGTTGGTTTGGGTGAGCCTCAAAATGTACGAAGGATTCATATCTTTGGTTCAAAGGTTAAGCTTTGTTGTGTCCTCAATCAAAATTCCATTCTTGGAAATAGTGTGAATGGGGTTTAAATAGAAAAAGTATTCACAACATTATGAAAAGATTCGAACGCACTCATTGGTGTTTGACAGGCGGCACGATGGCCACCTCATCTGATTTTGGCTATCGGCTACAGCTAAGGGCTCTTTTGTCAAATACTACAGAGAATTGGAACAAAAAACTGACACAGAGCGGCATAAAAATCTTTACAAAAGTTTTCGATTAGTGAATTCATCCATAAAAATGGAACTTCTTATAAAATATATTAGTTTTATGTGCCTGTTAATATGTTATGTCGACGGTGTAATGTTTAATTTGGCCCCAAACACGCAAAAGTGTCTGAAAGAAGACATTCAAGCTAACCAGCTGCTCCTGGGCGAGTACGAAGTCACTGATATTCCCGGCCAAACGATCGATTATATTGTACGAGACAAATACCAATAAAAGTTTTATTTTTTACTAAATAATAGTTTATTTTAAGGCCAAAGACACCAAGGGGCAGATTCTATCCCAAAAGGAGCACATAACTAAGGGAAAGATTAGTTTTACATCAGAAATCTACGACACTTATGAAATCTGTTTCACGTCCAAAGTACCGCCACGTAAGTCAAAAGTCGCCTTCTTATTTCTATTCGCTTAAAGACGTGGTACATAACTTGTTCTCCTCGTTCGATAAAGAAAATGCATCATGATCTTAAATGAAATGCTCTTTATATTGTGATGTTATAGAAAAATTAATTGAAGATTCACTTTTGTTTCACAGATCAACGTGGTGTCTCACAAGAAGTCTCCTATTCAACGAAGAAAGGTGTCGAAACAAAAAGCTATGAAGGAGTAAGTTAAATCAAATTTGTTTATCTTTTTGTTTTTATTAAATACTTGTTTTCTATTGTTATTTCATTTCTTTCTTTTTTTCTTGCACATTAACTTTGCAAATAAAAAAAAAAACAAATAATCCGGTCTTCAGTTGGTAAATATTATTTATGCCCCGCAAAAGTTTTTCGTTTTGCTGTTTCCTGTTTGAGCTCATCGTTTGATTTTCATATTAATTTAGTTTTGTCGCTTTGCTTGGAATTCATTTGTTTTTAAAACCGGTTTTCGACGTTATACAACCTTGCTCAATTCCTTATTTAAAATATGAAAGACTATTGTGTGTACTTTACTACTTACCTTACTATAGCAGGAGAAATTTAAATACCTACATAAAATTTCTATCAATATATGTATAATACATTCAAATGGAAGATTTTTTGCAACCTTTAGTCCAATGCGTTTCGCCCAGGCACGACAGTTGGGCTCATCAGTTAGATGCTGTCGTACCTTCTTAAGACGCAATTTTTGGTCGATGAATACCGACTCTTAATAAAATCTACAGCGCATACGCACTGTGAATTATATTCTTCTAGGGGAACATGGTTGCATGCTTGCACCTAAAATAATAGAAATAAGTATTTAATTCAAATCATTGTAGTCCATTGAAATGTTACATTAACCTTGCATTTCATACAGAATAACTTTTTTGTTGATGAATCTGTAGGAAGGATCAGATATCTTGATAACCATGGATCGTAAAAACAAAACTTTAACACGTTTGTTAAGATCATTCAATTCTCTATAAATTATGTTAAGGCACTTTTAATCGTAAAATTGAAAACAAAAAAGTTTTAAGCAAAAAAAGATGACAAAAAAATATATTTAAAAGAATATAAAATAAATAAACAAAAATAAAATGATATTTTTCTTGACAACGGTCTATTTAAAATTTCATCATAATACGAATTTTATAGCTTAAATATTTAGAGTCGTTTTTATAATTGTTGGCTAACTTTGGACAACCGTCCAAGTTATAAATAAATATTTTTTGTTGCTGGCATAGGTTTATCTAACTTAGACAACAGAAGCTGTTGTCTTAATATTGAATAATGTGGCATTTTATTAAATAAAATAAAGTTAGCTTTATTGCGAGTTTCAACCGAACGACATCCCACCTGAAAAATGTTTTCGCCAATTGTGAGTTCACTCGAAAAAATATTTCATGTTCCAAAAATTTCCCATATTTTGAACTTTATTTTTGGTCAACAATCAAACAATAAGACGGAAATTTAAATTTCTTTTGGCGAAACTCATACTCAGAAACGAATTCCATCGTAATCGGAAACTTTTCGAATCCAGAAAAAAAGCTATCACCGAATCTGTTCGTAATGGCAATTTGTATAAGATTTTCCACTACGATGGATTTTGTAATAGTTTCTTTCGGGATTCGTAGCAAGGTTCTAATTATGATGGACTTCATGATAGGGCTGATTATCTTTAAAAGTTCAGGGTAAACTGATCAGAGTTCTCACACTTGAGCACTAAATTGTCATTCAATCAGATTTCTATCGATATTTCACTATGGCCATGGAACATCGTTCATGCCCACTGGACAATATCAAATAACAGTTAATCAACTGTTAAAGAAAGTTTGTAGTAATATAAAATGAATTCCCTTGGCCGTTTCCTTTGGTAAAAAAAAAAATATATACTTCTGAGAATAGAATTTTTTTTCTCGTTTTTTTGGAAATTTAAGGTGTTTTGATCGTTGTTTATACGTTTAGGTGATCGTTTCCCACCAACCCAACGGATAGCAGATAAGAAAACGTTCACCTGGACAACAGGTTAAGATTTTTTTCCTTAATTTCCACTTTTTCCAAACAAAATTTACTTCCATGACATTTTAACTAATTCACGAATTGAATTAAAGTGTATGATTTGGTTTTCTGCATGTAGTGCTGATTTTAAATCCTTACCAAAATCTTTTTCTCATTTTTATTCGTTCAAATCCACAGATCGGCGAAGCAGCTAAGCTTAAACCCCTCGAAGTCGATTTAAGACGCTTGGAAGACTTATCTGACTCAATTGTTCGTGATTTTGCATTGATGCGCAAACGCGAAGAGGAAATGCGTGATACAAACGGTGATGATAACATTGATTTGACTATTTCAAACCTTTAATAATTTTGGAGTTTTTTTTTTCTTTTCTTATAGAATCTACAAACAGCCGTGTACTGTTCTTTAGTATATTCAGTATGTGCTGCCTGCTCGGACTAGCCACCTGGCAAGTTCTCTACCTGCGAAGATACTTCAAAGCAAAGAAACTCATTGAATAATTTTCCATCCCCTCATGTGTGTGAACATATAAATTTCTGTTCTAACTCCAAAACACTCTAATTTTTAGAAATCTATTAATTTGTTTTATTATTTTTTTTTCTTTTGTAATAAAACCGTCAACAATGAAGTTACAAAAAACAGAGCTCAAAGTTATACTTATTCTTACTAGTGATACAAAGGTACTACATAAATACCTTTACGTACGATGGAAAGTTATGAAATCGAAAAAAAAATATAGAACTCCAGATTTTGGGCAAACTTGTCATTACGATAATACATGTACATATGTATGGAAACTTTTTTCGTATTCCATATCTAATGTACCTGTCATAGAATATATTTTTACTTGTGATATATCTACATAAGGCAAGTTTTGGATTCGTTAAAAAAAATCTAATTAGTTTAGTTTTATTAAAGATTCTCTACTGGTTTGGAGAAGTTTATTATGGTTGGCAATAAACAAAGTAGGTAATTTCGATGCAATTTATCATCAGCCTTATCATCGTATCCGATCGGAACGAAATTTTCTAAGATTTCTACGAAATGTACGAATTTTGTATTGTAGCCGTTCTGATAGGCCAATCGGACATACGAAAAAAAAAATGAATGTGCGTTGAAAATGTCAAATTCGTGCGTTGGATGTCGATGAAATGTCAAAATGGCAGCAAGGCATCACGAATTCATGCGATGTGTGAAAATATTTGCTTTCCAATTTTCCCGACAGAAAATTTGAAGTGGAAAATTTCCCGTAACCATACGATACGATTCGTTTACCATGAACAGAAAAAAACGTCCGATCGGAATTTTTCTCCGATTGTACATTTCTCCGAACGGATACGATAATAGGGCTGCATATTTCTTTATTAATTTAAAATTTAGATTATGCTGCCATTACTGCTCGTAAAGGTATCAAAATATTTGTAGCTGTTTTGGCTTGCAAAAACTAGTAAAAAAGATTGTTATCCACGGAGGTGTTGATGAGTTATGAGCTGATAACACTTATACTGTCGTTATTTCCGCCCAACGGTAAGAAATTGAAGATTGAAGAAAATATATATGTATGAGTCCATAACTTTTTGCTCAATGAGCCAATGATAAGCTAATTTTGTGTCTTCTATCTAAAGTCAGATGAGTAGTTTAATATATTCAGTCCTTAAAACCAATGTGTGAGCATACATAAGAGCATGTACATACGACCCAGACTCACACTTTAGGTTTGGTTGAGATTGTCAACAAGCAATTCAACTCAATTCCAATGATAATAATGTAATCACCATTTGCTTCGCTGGTAACTTTTCCGAATTCGTTTTGCTATTAAACAGTTGCAACTGTTACTTCAAACAAAGCACTCATTCTGAGTAAAAATGCTTACAACACTGATACTCCTTCCGGCGTTTGTAAGTAATTTTCGTTCAATGTTAAATTAAACTTTAACTTAACCACTATAATTTCCAGTTGAGTTATTCACAAGCTTCCTGGAATGTGACCTGTGACTTTGATTTGGAAGGAATTGGTAATATTATTGAGTATTTACCAACTGAGTGCATAAAGATATATGAAAAAGGACCTACGTCGGAATTATACCAGGCTTCCTTGGATGAATCTTCAAAGTTTGCACAATTTTACAAAAAATTAGAACAACATGAGCAACAGGAAAGTTCTACGCCATCAAATGAGATACCAAAACAAAACACTAAATTGCGATCACATATTTATAACACAACTTTGTTAAACACATGTGCTATGGAAATTGGTAACAGAACTGATTTGGCAACGGATGATGATAAAACAAATAAATATTATTATTGTCTATCTCAAAAGAGGGAACAAATGTTAGATTTAATTCCAAAATGAATTATTGGCTGAATTAAAAATAAAAATTAAATCATCAAGTGAAATGAGTTATTTAAAGAAACTTTTTGAATTTAATAGGTGCTTAACAATTCAATAATAGTTATGTTCTTATCTGTAAGTTGTTAAAAAGCTTTCTATGAGAGGAGGTATGTACATATTTTGCGTGATATACATACCTAAAAGTCATTATGGTGCTCATGATGATTGTTTGTTGGGATGAAACAAGGTGCTGGTGCGGACGTTACGTTCGCGATACCTTATTTCGTCGACCTATCTAGAAAGAATAAAGATATCGACTGTTGATAAATTTATTTTACAGATAATAATGCCATAAAGTGCAGAAAGGGTTTTACAAAAAAATTGAATGACAGTACATGACGAATATACTAAAAATCTCATATAATAAAAACACGCATATAAGACAGACATTTCAAAACACAATACACATCTTCGTGGCGTTCTGGTTAGTGCGTTGGACTGTCACGCCAGAGGTCTGGTTTTTGAGGGCTACGGCCTCTTGCGAGAAAGTAACAAATCCTCCAAGAGTATCTTTTGTTATAGAAAAGTGCCGCTTCAGATTCAGCTATAAACTCCGTTTCTCCAAACACGCATACAGGAATGTTTGAGAGTTGTAAGTCACTAGGACTGGTTCTGCATGAGCTGTTGTACCATCAAATTTATTTATTTTATACACGTCTCCATAAAGAACAGGTGGTAAATTAAGCTCATATAAGAAAAACTTTTAAATGAAAAACACTGATAATAAACTACATATTGTGACTTCGGCACAATGAAGAATTGATAATCAGCCGACATTTTTTTTTTTTTTTAATTAAAACAATTTTTAATTAAAAAAAATTGTTAACATTTTTGAAAAATGTTTATCGGCCCGAATATGTTATGGAGAACAATGGGCAAATACTAATTTCGAAACTGGTCTAATTTTATCCTAAAAACATAATAACGAGTTCTACAACTTACTGATAAGGGTTAAACAAAGAAACTACTAAAACAAATTATTTCATTAGAGCAAAAGGTCCAACTTTTGGTCTTCACTTAGATGCATGTATTGACATCTGATGAGGTTTTCAAAGATCTTACTAGTACCTACCTAAAATATTTTAATCTCAGAATGAAGGATGCCATCTCAATTCTTGAAAAAACACAAATTTATGCTGGAAAAATTTAAAAAACCGTTGAATCAGTTTTCAAAAAAAAAAAAAATTTCAATACACATATAAAATTTCTTGAAATTTAGAAAAAAAAATGGTACCTATGCCATTTTTAAGAATATAATAATAAACAGCTAAAACCATAATATTAAAAAATTCATCAACCTGTTTTCAAAAAAATTATTTTTCAAAAAAAAAAATTTAAACTTTTAAAGATCCAAAAAATATTTTGTTTTGAAAATATTTTTATGCAGCATCATTCACACTTGATAGGACTTTCAGAATAAAATTTTTGATCAAAATCAGTTGAGCGGTTAACGAGAAAGTCGAAAATAAAGGGTTAAGCCCCATTCACATGAGAGCGACCAACGAATGACGAATTTATAAATAAATGGGTTTTTCAAACCTTTAATAACCTAAATTCTTCACAAAATCTAAATAAAATGTTAGAAAAGTCAATTGGATTCATGTTTACATACTAAAATTTTCAGTTTTAGTTACTAATACAATATAAATTTGAGAAAACAAATTGGTCGTAACGAATTGCGATCGTTCGCGACGACCAAATTCTTTTCTCAACTTTAACTTGTTTTAGTAATCAAAATGAAAATTTTAATATTAAAAAATTCAACTAGCTTATATTTCTATCATTTTCTTTAAATTTTGGGTTATTAAATGTTTTAAAATCCCATTTATTCATCAATTTGTCATTCGTTGGTCGCTCTTATGTGAATGGGGCTTTAATGCATGCACCGTTAATAACGATTTTTGGTAATTTTTGTTTTGCACCAAAATATAGACCATGTCAACACTAGTATTCACAAAAATTAAAAAAAAAAAATCTTTGGAGCCGTTTTTGAGATAAATAATCTTTTTTAAACGGTTGTATGGCAAGTACCGTTAATTTTTTAGCTCAAAAATCTCGATTTTCCCACTAGGTAATAAACCTAAAAATTTTATGCTCCAAGTTTGAACAAAATCGCTTCATTGGTTTAGGCTGCAGGCCGTGGAAAGACATACAGACGGAATAACGGGACTTACCTTTTTCGTGTTCCCTAGTCAAGTTTGACTGTTATCTCGAGCTCGATTTTTGCACGAATCCTAAACTTACGATATACATAGTACCTATCGCAAGAAAAAAAAAAGAATCTATACAGAACTCTGTTCATCGAAGCATTACATGACATGAACAATAAAACAAACGGTTTTGGAGATAATAACTTATAAGTGACCATCCACAACCTGCTCAGATGTTGCTAAGTTTTTGTTTTAGTTTTCAGTTTACACACCAAATTAATCATTTAGGCAAATGTTTGTCAACTATGCGCAAATTTTTCGATTATTCCTTTAAAAACCCATCCATGGCACTCGCACAATGGATGGAACTTGTATGTGTATTGCACACACTCTTGTTGTCCAGAATAAAATATTAGATCTTGGCAGAAAAAAACCTACGTATACATTAAAAGTTTTAAACAAAATTTATTATTTCATATAAAACAATACAAATTTCTTTAGAACAAGATACAACTTTAAAAAATAAAAAAATAACTTCGAAATTTGTAAATATTTTTCCGTGTCAATGATAAAAAATGTTAGTCATAATGTAATGTAAAATGAAAAATAAAAGTTTAATATATAAAAACACTAAAAACCTACATCTACATAATTATGTATGTAAAATTGTAAATTTATAAACAAATTTTAAAAATTGAATTTTAACTTTGTGGACGGCATCGAATACTTTTGTTTAAGTTTTTTTTTAACATAAAATATTATCCTACATACATATATGCATACAGTGATGATGTAATAATAATAAGTTTTAACATTAAGGCACAGTTGCGTTCAAAAAGTGTAACACAAAAATGTTCCAGAAGAGATTCTAGCATAACCTCATTTATGGAATGCTTACAATATAAGTTTATATCTAATATTTAAATTCTATAAAAAGAGGCACGGATGTGTGTTATTCAATGTGTGGATATGATTCTGGTTTGTTTTTGTATTTTTTATTTGAATGTTTCGCCAATAGGCATTGTTGACACAGTGCTGTGAGGTGTTGTTGGACGTGAACCAGCAAGCGAATGTGTTGTAGAATGTAAAGAAGCCATAGTTCCCATCTAAAGAACGAAATAGATATAATTTAAAATAAATTAATACCAAGATAAATTAACTCACTCTTAAATGTGCCAAATCTTCTAGTTTCGTCAAATCAGCTAGCTCCAAGAACAACGAATACACAATGAGCCAGCCATAGATAGAAATGCAAATAATGACAATCCATAAAAGGACCATAACAATGTTGTAGAAGAAAATCAAATCGTTGACAATGGCGAAAAAGATAAATGCCAATAATCTGAAGCATGTGAATGCAGCAAACGACCACAGCCATGGCATCACTTTCCGCTCGTATTCCTAATATAAACCAAGCAAATTAACAAAATTACTTATTTGCTTACGAGCACACATGCTGCAAGAAAAATCGATACAGTAGATTACTTTTATAAGAAATTGTTTGGTTCCTTAAACCGACTGGTTCACATATTCAGGGAACGCGTTTAGAAAAATGGATTCATGGCGCTTTCTCTTTAAAGTGTTGTTTTTTTTTTTTTTTGAATAACCTTATTTCTTATAAACATGATCTACTGTACTGAATTTTAAGCCAATTTCAATAACAATATATAATATTTTTTAAACCTTTGCAGACACATGTGAGATTATATGAGTGAAATAAATAAATATCATTTCAATATTTAACAATATTAAACAAAAAAAAATATATGAATGTACTTTTAAGAAAGAAAGGCCTACCGGTATGAAGAATCTGTTTTTAAAGTATCCATGCTCTTTTCTCTTTAAAAAGTTAATAAAGAGCAGTGAGCGTGAAATGTGCATAATAATGATTGAAATACAAAAAATGATGTATGATTTTGATAAAAAAAATAATGTAAATATGTACATAAGTTATGATTAATGAACTATAAATTTTGTTATGAAAATCTATTAAGAACTTACCTTGCGTAAAGCTATAACAAGAAGAATGCTGGTGAAAAAGATCACACAAGCGCCAATTAACGAGAACAGAGCGGCCACAATGAGTCCATTACGTACTGAAAAAAATGTAAAAAATTATATTTTCGTTACATTGTACTTTCCAAACTGAGAGCGCACAGGAAGAAAATGTGAGTTTTTGCGTAGACTTTTTTAAAGAATATCAATGTGATAACAATTATGTATTTTTTATTGTTGTTGCAGATTTGATAGTAAATACTGAAATTGAAACAAGGGCGGCACTGGGACCCAGGAACTCCTGGTGAAAGTATTCTTGGCATATTTGAATTAAATGTTGTTTATAAATACGGTGTCCATAATGCGAATTAAAAAGAAAAGAGAACAAAATTCATTCATAGTGCCCATGCTAAATGCAATTTACCTCATAGATACTAAACAGTACGGAAACGTCGAAATTATACCCAACCTATCTTATCAAACAATTGAATAATGTATTTATTGAATAATGTATTTATAAAATTTAATGCCCAACTAAATCGGGTGATGTTCAGCCGAGTTATAACCGTACGAACACAATTTCATTTCAGAATTTTTAAAATTTCAAAGTGTTTTCTCAATTTTCTGACTTGGCTAGTCGAATTTTCTAATTTTCGTTCTAATTTTCTAATTTTATGCTCTGTTGTGTGTTAATCTTATTCAATACAAATCAAACAAAAAAATCCCCAACCAAATCGGATGATGTTTAGGCGAGTTATGCGCGTACGAACACAATAAATGATTCATTTTTCTATTTATAGAAGATAGCTGATCCCGGCGAACGTTGAATCGCTCTACTCCTTGTATATATGTCGTTATAGGGGAGTTACAGAAGACAACCAATTTTTATCAATCGGTCAATGTAGAAAGACCGTGCGAACAAAAAAAAAAAAAAAAATAATACAGAAAGTATGCAATTTAATTTAATCACGACTTTCCGACTTTTCCGGCCTAATTTTTCAATTTTGATTTCCGTAGTGTGTTTATCTGGTTTAATATAAATTCAATAAAAAAAATCGCCATCCAATTTGGATGATGTTTCGCCGAGTTATGCGCGTACGAACAAAAAAACTATTCAAAAAGTTTGAAATTTCAAGATGTTTTTACGGTGTTCTGACGTTGCCGGTCGAATTTTCTAATTTTTGTTCGAATTTTTCAATTTTCGGCTCCCTTGTATGTTAATTTAGTTCATTATTACAAAACCAAGAAAAAAAATCCCTAAGTAAATCGGATGATGTTCGTACGTGATGCGTACGGACACAAAAAGGGATTGATTTTGTCACAAAAAATTCGAGATCCAGGATCAAAAACCCCTATTTGTAAAAGAAAAAACAACATGAGTTTCGAGCAACTTTCGGTTCCTAGGTGTGTAGGGCAGGAAGTAAGAGGGGTTAACAAAAACTCCCCGGCACGGATTCTAGGAGAGTTTTTTGAGATTTCTCTTCTCACTACGTATGTGTGCGTTCAATCAATGTACTTTAAAAGGTAAATTTAGGAGATCTCTTACGATTGTACCTTTCTTCCTATGAAAGGTAGTAGTAGCCGTGGCGTGATGGTAAGTGCGATGTACTTTCATGCCGGAGGTCTAAGGTTCGATCCCCAGCCTCGCCACCTATTTATTTAAAAGAAAAAACGGCTACTGCCTCTTGCGAGGAATTGACAAATCCTCCAAGAGTATCTCCTGTCACAGAAAAGTGCCGCTCGTTAGCCGTTCGGATTCGGCAATAAACTGTAGGTCCCCTCCATTCCTGCAGACACACACACAGGAATGGTTGAGAGTTGTAAGTCACTAGGCCCTAGTCCTTCATGAGCTGTTGTGCCATCAAATTTATTTATTTTATTTTTTATGAAAGGTACAAGAGATATTTAAGGAAATTAAAAGAAAACGTCAAAAAAATCTCCAAGAACTTGTTTTCCATGTGGAAATGGACTTCGGATTTGGCAGAAAATTGCAGATCCCCTGCACTCCTGCAAATGAATTATTTTTTTTTTAATTTTTAACAACACTATACTGATAAAATCTCATATAATTTTTACTATCATCTCGATAAAATTCCATGCTATCTTTTTTTCCGTAGTTAACAATTTAATTATAAGAACGAAGTTCAGTGTAGTTTTTTTCTACATTCCTGCTAAACTTTTATTTTATTATAAAAAGCACAGGTTTTACAATTGAAGGTATAATTTAATTATTTTCGTTCAAGAGTATTGGCACAAACCTTAGAAAATGTACAAGTACACTTTCGTCATATTGGTAGTTCTCATCGCTCTTTCACTCATTCAAGCCGAACCAAATCCATTAAAAGATTCAACACTTAAAACGCTTGTTGGTGGCTAATATGGTTAGAAATACCAACTTGGGAAGAGGACGCTGCATTTTTTTTTCAATAAAGTGCCTTTAACTTAATAAAATGTCCTAACTTACAAATTATATTAAGCCTGAGTTTTTCTTATTGCCTTACATAATAACTTAAACATGTTGCAGGGCGTTGAAAATTTAATTCAGTTTGGTATGAAATAATATTAAATTAAAGTGCCATCGTCGTTCATTGAAATTCCATGACTAAAGATAAAGCGAAAAGTATTGCACTGTTTCGAAATTCGAAAACTTTATAACTTTTACTTCTATTCATTCGTTTTTATTTGTTTTCTACATTCTGTTTTCAAAGAACTATGTGTCAACTCTCTCATCATTGGCAAGTTATCACGGTTTACCTTGTTCTTTTAAATTAATTAATTAACATCCACTCACCATGAACGTTCCCAACATAGACAAATTCATACGAAATTATGTAATATCCGTAATGAGTTGATCCCGGAGCAGCCATAGCGAGACAGTACAAATCGAAAATAGATGTTGCAATAGTAAATAGTGCAACGAACTGCAAGTAAAATACAAAATATTACTGAAAAGACATTAAAGAAGAATCTTTCGACTTACAATAGAAAAAAATCCAATTAGCAGAGCACTCTTCTGGACATCGATGTATTCATTGTTTTTTAAAATTGGTTTCTGGTACCATGGAATTCGGACGGATCGAGTTGAACGTGATTTTATCGAATGGAGATTAGTCGAAGACCTGCAAAACAATATTTAGAAATCAAAGTCATGAGATTTGACTAACCTAGGATGTTAAATGGTAAATTGAATTGCATTTTGTTTACCTTCCAGTTGCGTGTGAGTAAACGGAAGGATTTGATCGATATGCACTCGATGGAGTTTTCCTTCCATAGTTGAGTGTCATAGTTTAGCGAAATTTCAACTGTTTTAAATAGAAATAAGGAATTATTTCTCACAAAAAAATTAAAGAAAGCTATCAATTAAACATAAGGCGTCAGCAACAAGACGTATTTTGGGCGTCACCCATAAAGAAACATGCGGACTTAGAAACTTTTGTTTTTCTTAAGATTTGTTTCTTATCTTTAATTAATGAATCTTTATGGCACAACTAAATTGAAACTGTTTTCTTTTAGTTTTTTATTATTGAAAACATAATGAATATTACCTACTAAATGAAATAAACAATATTTTGTTGATAAAATTTATAACAAAAAGTTTAAAGATAAAAAATGTTTCCTGTCATATAAAATTCTGACACATCGAAACAAACAAACGTCATTTAAAGTCGGTAAAGCAGTTTTAATAGTTCACGATAGATATTTTCACCCTGAGGCCACACGGGCAACTACTGGCAAATTTTTATGTCGTTTTTCTTTCAGCCAAAAAAAATTGATCCCTGTGAGGGATTTTGATCCCGGACAAGTTTTTGCATTACATTCAACCAAAAAATATCAATCCCTGACAATTCGGGATCAAAATCTCTGATCCCGAATTAAAGAGAGATTTACACCTACATGAAACACGCACTTTCACACACACTATTTATAAAACGTCATTTTGTGCTTTTGTGTGATTCTGTGATTCTGTGATTTTCTATTTCATTTGCATTCCGTTTTTGATTCTTTGCCTATCAAAATTATTTTGTGCTTTATTAAATTAAAATTATTTTTGACAAAATTAAATTTGACATCCCACACATACATTTGCAAACAAAAAACAAATCCAATATGCGTTTCTTTTGCCAAGAAAATTCGTGATCCGGGATCAAAATCCCTATTTGCAAAAGAAAAACGACATTAATTTTAAAGCCTTTAACTACATAAAGCCTAGTACGCAGATCGCGCTAAAATTTATCTTCCATACAAAATTCCTCCAAAGATAAATTTTAGCGAGGACATTTAGCTAGGCAGTACGCAGTTCACGCGCTAAATTTAAAAAGTCTCCACTTAATTTAGCACGCGAAATAATGCTCAACGCATTCTTTCACAGATAAATTTTGACATTTGTGCTCTTAGCAAACGATTGTAGAGATAAGAATTGTAGAGATAAAATTTAGTTTAGCTTGAACTGCGTACCTGGCTTAAGCCAAAAAAGTGAAAAAGTACAAAAGTAAAGCCTTAACTACATAAGCCAAAAAAGTGAAAAAGTACAAAAGTGAAAATTTTCAAACTCATTTTGGGATAGTTTTTCGCACTGGAAAACTTATAAAAATGATGCAGAAAGCTTAAATTTTGGTTTAAAAAGAATTGTATACATTCTTTTTCACAAAACAACTGCGCTAGCCTGAAAAAAAATATTTTTACTTTTGTAATTTTGCAAAAAGTGGCCAATGTAGTTAAGACTTTAAAATTTTCAAACTCATTTTGGGATAGTTTTTCTCACTGAAAACTTATAAAAATGATGCAGGAAGCTTAAATTTTTGTTTAAAAAGAATTGTATATATTCTTTTTCACAAAACAATTGCGCTAGCGGGAAAAAAATATTTTTACTTTTGTAATTTTGCAAAAAGTGGCCAATGTAGTTAAGACTAACTCAGTTCGGGAAAAATTTTTCTTTTCATACAAAATTTTTCCCAGGACAAATTTTGTCTTCAGTTTTTTTTTCAGATAGTACGCAGTTCACGCGCAAAATTGTGACGTTTGTACCCGCTGTAGGGTGAAGTCTCCACTAAAATTAACCTATATTAATGCATCTTCATTGAATATGTTCTTTCTATGCACATGAAAACAAACAAAACCTTTCGTGGGTGCTGGTAAACGTCAAAATTTAATCTAGCAGCACAAATTTAACGTGCCCCCCGACTATGTTAAATTTTGACGTCTTATATTCACCTCAATAGTATCAAAATTTAATTTTGGGATCAAATTTAATCCAATTCACACACGGCCTAAAACTTTGGTCTGGATGTAAATCATACAAATTCAATGTAAATTCATCTGGATTTAAGTTTAAATCTGGATGTATCGAGTAAATAATATGGCGGTTAGGCTTCAGAAATGTAAGCGAGCGCCTGGTCACAATCCGCATCAAAGTAAAGTTCAAAAACATCACGTTGATCTGTGCCCATGCCCCAACGGAAGAAAAAGATGACTCAACCAAGGAAGAATTCTACGATCTCCTCGAGGATACGTATATGATAGGTGCCTCAAGTACGACGTCAAGATTATTCTTGGCGACTTCAGCGACAAGATCGGAAAGGCGGGCATCTTTGGTTTGATATTTGGAGGACACAGCCTGCACGACAACACTTCCGGTAACAGACTCAGGCTCATTGATTTCGCGGCAGGGCGAAGTGTTATAGCAAGCACTCTATTCCCACACCTCAATATACACAAAGGGACCGAACCGTCAACCAGATTGATCATATTGCGATAGACGCTAGACATGCTGCCAGTATCCTGGATGTCCGAACGTGCCGAGGTGCCAACACAGACTCGGATCACTACCTGGTGGTAGCGCAAGTACGTATGCAAATATCCATGACGCCACAACGACGAGCGGATGCTGTAAAATGATTTAACGTCGCGAAGCTAAAATCGCAAGAGATAGCCAGGACTTTTGGAGACCACGTCTCGCTTAAATTCTCAACAAGCCCGCCACAAGCATCATCTGTAGAGGACCAGTGGAAGCACTGCCAAAATGCCATCAAATATCAAAAATGCCGCTACTGATGTGCTGGGTTTCACTAGGCCACCACAACGAAACCCCTGGTTCGATGAAGAATGCAGACTGGCGCATGAAGCAAAGAACTAATCAATGCTGCCGACTAGAACCAGATCTGCTGAGAGAGCTGCCCGGGAGCTCTACAGGCAAAAACGAATGGAGGAACGCCAACTTCTCAGGAGGAAAAAGAGAGAGCATGCAAAGCGAGCGGTCGAGTCTATTGAGGACTTTGGTCGCAGGGGGGATGTTCGAAAGTTCTACCGAAGGGTGAGGCAAACTACCCAGGGTTAAAGGCCAGAACGGAAGCCTGCCGAGATAAGGGTGGGAATATGGTGGTAGACACACAGTCGGTGCTGAGGATCTGGAAACAACACTTTTCCGATGAATGGAACCTCGGTATAGTGTGCCCCATCCACAAGAAAGGAGATGCTCTGACCTGTTCCAACTACAGAGGTATTAGTTTCCTCAACGTCGCATACAAAATTCTGTCATTTATACTTATAGGCGATCACACGCCTAAAACCTTTTGTTAACGATCTGATCGGCCCCTATCAGTGTGGTTTTAGGCCCGGCAAATCAACCGTCGACCAAATGTTCACACTCCGACAGATTTTGGAAAAAAAACCCAGGAATTTCAAATCGATACACACCACCTTTATATCGATTTTAAAGTCGCATATGATAGCGTAGACAGAGAAGAGCTATACAGAGCCATGTCGCATCTCGGCATCCCTGCCAAACTCGTCCGCTTGTGCAGGATGACGATGGAGAAATCTCGCTACTCCGTCAAAGTCGGCAAGAACACCACCGAACCCTTTGATGTCGAGAAAGATTTGAGACAAGGCGACGCATTATCATGCAACCTCTTTAACATCGTACTTGAAGCAATTGTACGCAACTCGCAAGTCAACAACAGTTGTACAATTTTTCAAAAGTCCGTTCAACTACTTGCTTATGCAGATGATATTGACATCATTGGAAGAACGAAGCGAGCTGTTACCGGTGCGTTTGCAAGTATTGAATCGGAGGCGGCGAAAATGGGTTTGGCTGTTAATGAGGACAAGACGATGTATATGCCATCATCGAGAAAGGAATCTCAACATCGTCGGCTCGGGCAAAACGTCACGATAAATAAATACAACTTCGAAGTCGTCAAGGACTTTGTCTACCTGGCTCCAATATAACATCGCAAAATGGCATCAGCGTAGAGGTCAAATGAAGAATTACTCTTGCCAATCGCTGTTTCTCGGGCTAAGAAGGCATTTGAGTAATAAAGCCCTTCCTCAGAGAGGGGAGATCTCTCGAAATAATCTGCTATAATTATCGATTTCGCTCATCGAACAGCGTGCTGCAGAACGAAATTTTTCGTTTGTGATTTCGTTGTGTCATTTTTGTATGGGATTTTTCGATTCGCATTAGTAGCATACTGATGAAACTCATCATTGGAAATTTTTAATTTATGTTTTGAGGCAAAAGCAAAATTAGTATTTATAACGATCCCAATATGAAGCTGACAACACTATTAATATTTATTGCCAAAAAAAAATTTCATTTGAGCCCAACCATTCATATAAATCGACTTTAATTATTTCAATGATTGCACTACCTTAACAATGATCATTGACAAAATAAAAGACATATCATGGGAACCGTTAGGTTAGGTAGGTTGGAAGAGAACCGTTTGTCCGAAATGAAATTTCTTTTGGCAAATATATTATTTAAGTTATAAGCTTTATTTTGGCATCAAAATAATCATAGATTTTGCATCCCTAACGTCTGAAAATACATCATTAAAATTTTCAATTATGAATTTAAATGATAGCTATAACTGGCGCCTATAAGTGTCCCCTTAGGCAGGTATTTATTTTGTTTTCAAAGTTTGATTTGTAAACTACTGAAATTATTTCATGGTGTTATTGGCAAGTGTGGGGTAACGATCTTAATAATGTTTTTAAGAATAACCTAATCTATAACCACATCCCAGACTTAATTTCTAGGATTGCACCTTGGTCTTCACATTGTTAGAAAAAATATATCAACTATGTAGGTACATATATCCAATTGCCTCCAAAAGAACCAAAATTATGGATCTTCTAACATAATAGCTGCATTTTATTTTCCACTAAATCTAATCCGGATCAGATTATGATAATAAAACAAACTGGATCACAAATGTATTTATTTCTCATAGTTGGCTTTAGTTGCACAATAAAATTGACAGAAGGAAAATTTTTACAAATCTTGTTTGAAATAATAGCTGTATTTTATTTTCCCCCAGATCTGATCCGGATCAGATCATGATAATAAAACAAACTGGATCACAAATTTATTTATTTCTCACAGTTGGCTTTATTTGCACAATAAAATTGACAGAAGGAAAATTTTCACAAATCTTGTTTGAAATAATATTTAGTATCTAAGGAAGAGCGAATGTTTAAAAATGGAACAGTTTTGTTTTTTTTAGTTTAATTTCCATTAAGTTAATAGTTTTTATGTATTTTTTCCGTGCCTCGCGACGCGTCGGCTCTAAAAAATGAAGAAAAAACTCATAAAAAAAATGTGGAATGATGGCGGCATGTGTTTGATTTCGAGAATTTTTAATTTTATTGAGTTTTTTTTTGTAAATTTCAGCAGTAGTACCAATCTATAAAATTAAAATATTGCTAGGAAAGTGTTCAGAAAATGGATTTTGAAATCCAAATCCAAAGGCAGACCTGGATCTGGTGTTGTTTTTGTAATACTTGTATTTATGTTTCCAAATCCAATCCAGATCAGATCTGGGGGAAAATAAAATACAGCTAATGTCTACATCAATTTCATTTCCAAAGCAACTACAATAAAACCCATTTAAGAGAAACCCGCTTAAGAGAAAAACCCACTTATCTGAAACACTTTTTTCATCCCCGAGTATTTTTCGACCAATTACCTTTAAAACACTCCGCTTAAGCGAAACTCGCTTAAGTCAAAAACCCGGATACCTGAAATATATTTTCAGTTCAATTTTATATTTTTCATTGAAAAAAAAAACTCTCTTAAGTGAAAAAAAATTGAATCGCACAGAACGAACATTTTGCAGAATCCTTTCGTTATTTTTCACCTTCACCATTTTCACCACGAAAATGACATTTGAATTTCTGATTATTTCACAAATGTTTACATTTACATTTTTATAAACAAATTGCTTTGTCCTCTCAAACAAAAATCCAAAACAACATTTCAAATGGCTCAAAAGGGTATACCTACGTATTTTAACATTTATTAAAAAGAAAATTACATTTTCATAATTCAAAAATAAGTAAAAGATAAATAAAATTTTTTCTAGCATTAATTCTTCGCTTAATGGAAATTTTACATCCGCTTAAGTGAATTTTTTTTTCACTTAAGCGGGGTTCGTTTTAGTGAAAAACCCGCTTAAGTGAAAGAAAGTCTGTGACATTTTGCAGTTTCTCTTAAGCGGGTTTTACTGTACCTAATATTCTCGTCATTTAACTCAGGAAGAACAACTAGCTATGTGAGGCTGCAAGAGTTAAAGTTTCCATGGGATCTTGGAAATGAATATTTTGCAAAATAATTAAATTATGTTTTCAGCAAATCTATAAAGACGGTGTTGCTTTGATACGTAGATTTTGAAGCTTATTATAGCTATTTTAAAAGAAAAAAAAAAAAACATAATTTTTTTGAATTTTGTGTAATATTATTCGCTGCTGTTTAAAAATGAAAATATGCTCATAGAATATAAAGAACATACAAGAACTTAGTTTTTAAGAAATATTTTTATTTATTTCAAATTAGTTTAGTGATTTTTTTTTTTTAACCTTTCCATTTTCCCGGCGCCTTTCCATTTTAAGATTATTGCTTTGGTCATAGAGCGATAAGAAACCTCCTCCATTTGAAAATGGTGTTGTGACAACATTCCAGAAGTTAACCCAAAATTAAATCCCGCAATTCCATTGAAATCAATTTATTTTGTTTCTTCATAATCCTATTTAAAGATCAATCAGTTTCCGTTTACAATAGATACACATTCGTGTCTTCTTCCTTTGGCCTTTGTTCAACATCCATTTCATCCTTTTATTTGATCACATTATCTGAATTGATTAAGCTTTGCAAGCTCAAAGGATTTCGAATCCTATTTAATTTCTTTACATGCAAACAATATGACATTATGCTAAAAAAAAAAAAAAAAACAGTTCCCCTCAAAGTGCTTGTAGGGTATCATTGTACCACACACATCCTTACTCACCGTCAGCCTTTATCAGAAACATTTATTATTTTTATCAATCGAAAAAAAAAGGTTTTATTTTATGTTTCTCATTCAGACATAACCTAGGTCTGGCTTTTTTCTCTTCTTTTGGATTTTATTCGAGATAATCATCCTCGATTTTGCTTTGGAGACGGAATGAACTGACGTTAATGGTAAGGGAATAATCAAAGCTGAGTAATGGATATTTATATTATTTTCCTAGAAATAATTCTTCTTTATTGATTTTTATTTATGTATTATTTTTTTTTTTTTTTAAATAAACCACTACCGCACAAAATAAGAATCCCCAGCAGAGCTTTTTGAGTTTATCTTTGTGGCTTTTTGTATGTGTTTCAAAAGAATTGTGTTTCAAAAGAAAAGTAGGTATATTTTGAAGGGGTCGCTAGATTCCAAGTTAATTTTGTGTTATGGTTTAGTAAAATGGTAAATCATTAATAAATTAAAGTAAAATTCAAGAAAACCAATTAAACTGCTATTGAGGTGCTGTGGGTTAGGAAGAGGCCATTAAGGCCCATTTGCTGAAATGAAACTTAAGGCCGGCCGCACATTGGATGCGTTATCGTACGGATTTCACTCGTGCGAATACGTACAAACACGCACGAACAATCCCAACCTTCTAAGTACTATGGGAGTGCGCACACTGGGTGCGAGTGAGTCATACGTATACGTACGTTTATTTCCGACGTACGAAATGAATCAGAACTTGTTGGGATTTTTATACACGTTCGTACGTTGAAACATTGAAATGTATGGAAAGAGGACTTCGCGAAAGTGATGAGTCACTAGGACACTGCGTATTTGACGGAGAAAAATGTATTCGGTGTGCGCACTCAATTCGTGCGACCAGTATTCACACGTTTAAGTACGATATGCGGCCGGCTTAAGTATTTAAGTTCAACATAAGAGTTTTTGTGACAGTTTACGCTGAGGAAAAAGTAGAACATAAGCGTTTAAGTTGAACATAAATATTTAAGTTTCTTTTCAGCAAATTGCTCTAAAACCTTAATTTTTATTCGGGAAGTCAACTTTCCTTGAATTTAATTTTAATGTTTTTCATTTTGTTAAAAAAGAAAGAACCCGAATGAACAACAACAAGCTTGTTTGTGGCTAGTAACAATGCTTGTTGATTCAAATGCATTCGTCAAACAATAAAACCTGCACTCGATGGACATGATCACGTGACCTTCGGTAGCGCAGTGCGTAGTGCACTTGGCCCGGACACTCTTGGTCTAGGTTCGAGCCTGAGTGGGGCAAATGATTTTTCGAATAAAATTGAACATAAATAGACTAAGCACCACTAAAGGAGTCTGATGATCGGCCCTGGCGACCGTGAAATAGCTATAACTCCAGCCTATAAAAAACACACAACACACAAAAAACTCTTTCATTTAAAATAACATTAGTTTTTAGTGAAAAAATGTTAAGTAATTTCAAAATAATAAATTGGATTTTAATAATAGGTATACTGAACAATAATTTTTTTTATTGAAATTGTATCCAAGTACATAATATATATACCAAACAAATATGCGACTGGATCGCACGAGCTTCCTATTGTAGTTAGCGACGAGAAAACGAGACGTCAGCGTGACGAGATCTCTTCACAGTTGTTTCCACTTAAATATGAATTTTAAACGAGTGAAATACATAATTAAGCATTTCTCTTCGTCACGTCATAAAGTTCGAAAAATTGAAAAAAAGACGCAACGTGACGACGAGAAATACTTTATTGTATTATTATTTCATTTTTGAAACTCGTTTTCAAGAGAGAACAACAGCCTTGACATTCCTAGAGATGGCTTAAACAAAAAGTATAACTTCGAAAAAATCTTTCGAATAGAGTTAAGTAACAAGAACAAGTGGGTAGGCGAAACAGTGAATTACACGCTTAAAGCAAATGCCATCAAGTGGTATACGGATGGATCGAGAACAACTGAAGAGACTATGGGACAGGAATCCTTGGGCCTAGAACCAAACTCTCCTTGCCGATGAGACAGTCTACAAGCATCTTCCAGGCGGAAATAAATGCCATAGAAATCAAAACATTGCCATCATGTTAGATAGCCAAGCCGTCTCAAAGTCCTTAAATCATATACTATCAGCTCCAAACTAGTATGGAAGTGTGTGGGCAGGCTAAAAAAACTGGGCAAGAACAACAATGTCACACTTCATTAGGTACCAGGCCACGTCGGCGGCGGCGTCCAGGGCATTGAAGAGGCAGACTCCTAAAATCCTAAGCAAAACTAGGGGCAACAACACTCCTAACGGGACCAGAACACTACTGCGGAATAAGAGAAAACGTGATCAAAAATAAAATCAAAACAGAAGAGGAGGACAAAAGATTAAAAATCTGGCGTAATGGTTAGTGCGTTGGACTGTCATGCCAAAGGTCTGGGGTTCAATACCAGCCGCTTCCACCTTAAGTTTTTTTCGGAGCTACTACCTCTTGCGAGGAAGTGACAAATCCTCCTATCTTGTCATAAAAAAGTGCCGCTCACCTTAGCCTTAGTTCGAATTCGGCAGTAAACTTTAGGTCCCCTCCAGTCCTGCAGACACGCACACAGGAATGGTTGAGAGTTGTAGGTCGCTAGGCACTGGTTCTTCATGAGCCGTTTGTGCCACCAAATTATTTATTTATAAAGAACTCTCTAAGCTGAGGCAGGAAAAGCTCCTTATTGGAAACTACAACCAGGAACGATTCCTATCCTGCATCACCTTAATTAGAAATAAACTTCGCATTATAACGGGCCTCCTCACTGGCCACTGCAAGCTAAGAAGACACCTCAGTATTCTTGGCCTATAGTGAGCAGTGCCACTTGCAGATTCTGCAACGCCCATGAGGAGACGTCGCCGCCGGACCATCTATCATGTAACTGTGATGCACATATGCACTAAAGTCATAGGCCAAATTCCTAAACGCAAAACTTGCGCAAATTATGCTAAGCAAACAGTTCCAAAATGCAAACGTAAACATCCCTGCTAAGCAGATTGTCCATAAACGTACAAGATTTTATTTTTATGCGCAAATGCAAATGTATTTGTGCAAATGTCAAAAATATCTTGCGCACTTCACTTGCATTTCAATTTGTTTTTGTTTCAGCTTGCTTATTTTCATTTTTTCATTTGCTTTGCAAATGTTGCGTTTAGGAATTTGCAATTGATACCTGAAACACCCAAAATGTATTCATTTATTCATTCACATGGCAGCCACCTTGTCTATGTGCGTTTGGTCAAACATTTTAAGCTCTAGCTCATGGAACCACAGACCTAAAGATGCACAGATGGACAGACGTTCAGATTTATAAACGTGCTCACAAAAGCATAGACGCACAAACCGACAAACAGTATGGCGAAATCCAATTTCCGGAGTTCATCATCGCAGTGTTAATTTTGATTGCAACCTCGAAATTTATTTTTCACACGAATAGCTCACCCTATAGAGAAAGTTTAAAAGCCTGTCCGCAATGTCCATACTATTCCATCGAGCAATAACACCAGTGGAAAAAAAAACAGTTGAATAGACGACTGCCAAATTTGTGTGAAAAAAAAAATGATTTTTATATTTTACTTTCACACTTGAACCAATCACATCAATTCACTATAACCTCAAGCCCGTCGTGTACTACCAAAAAAACTAAGCGCTCAATGTCAATTGGGCGGAAGCGAAATCATTTCGTGGGACATGATTCTCTGCTCAATTGTAAAAACATTACATGTGTGTATATTAAATTCTCCTACCTACCAAACTTCTGAAAACAAAATCTCAATTTTCGCTTAATAGCCTTGGAATTTTGTGCAAAACAAAAACTTTTAAATTTTGGTGGTTAGTTTAAAAGAGTATTTAAGGAGTTATCCCCGTACCGCTTCTAACTGTTGAGGAATTCCTGGTGTGTGAAAAAAAATTAGGTTAAACAAAAAAAAAAAAAAAATGCAGTAGACGCTCGATATAGTGAAGTAATTAAAACCTTGTTCACTATATCGAGATTGTTCACTATTCACATTCATGTAAACATTATAAACATATTGCAGCTGGAGTATTCTTGTTGAGTATTAAAAAAAAAAGTGTAAATAAAAAAAATCTCGATATAGTGATTTTTTTGTTCACTATTTCTAGTGTGTATAAAATTTTGTGTTCACTATATTGGATAGTTCACTCTACCGAGATTCACTATATCGATCGTCTACTGTAATAAGATATTACGGTACATTTTAAAAAGTTTCCCGGGCTATACAAATATTAAAATATTTAATTTTTAAAGTAGAAAACTTTTTGAAACAAATGAGAAATAATAACAAGTTCAATTTGTTTAAATATTTTTATTTTCCGCTTACCCATTCGCGCACTACCGAAAAATTTGAATGGCCGCGTTTGGTTTTTGGTTGACTATCCAAAGTTAGCCGGATAGGTTTGTGTTGTTGTTGTTATCCCATAGGAAAATTCAGCTGATGAATCAAACAGCTTATACTACGTTTTCACCAACCACTAAACCGAGATTTAGGTAGATTTACCACAAATCTCTTCACAAATCCCGTGATTTACCATACAAATTTTAATCTCCTCAAATCAAGATTTAAAATAAATCTCATTTAAATCTTTATAGGTAAAATTCGAACAGACCTATTCCGTATTCCCCTATTCAGCGCAATACAAGCTGCTAAAGCAAACTTGCCATCTCACTTCCACTTCATAAGAAAAATGACCCACCATCTGCATTTTGAAAGGTTCTGTCAAAATTAATCTATTTTTTAATCTTTTTTTCTGGTGAAAACACTATTTGGGATTTATGAAATCTAAACGAGATTAACTTGCAGTGAAAACGTAGTATTAAATTTTCGGAATAATAAACTATCCGATGGGTAATTTGAGGAACAGCTGATAACGTTTGCAGCTGACTTTTGATTTGCCGGTGTGTCGCGTCATTTGTTGTTCGGTTTTCGTTGTCTGTAAAGGAATAAAATGTTATAAAAATATTTTTAAATGCATATCTGTGTAATTTGGAATGAAATTAACCAAATATTCGCGAAAAAATTTAAACTTTAATTTTTCTCTTGTCAGCTGGTTCGACTTTTGACAGAAAATGTAACCTATTCGGCTTTATTCGTTCGATAACATATCATAGACTAACCTATCTCAGATAGCCTATCGCATTGCAACACGAATGTTTTTTTTCTTTAGAGCTTCTTTTCAAAAGTACACAGTGTGTTGTGTGCACACAACAAAATAAGTAACGATGTAAAATTTCGTCAACGTTCTATTACTTCAAACATTTTAGAAAGTAACTTGAGCAGAAAGTTTACAAAAACTTTCTTCGACATAAAATTCGCATTTTCCAAAGTTGGCAATTCAATGAAGGTATTGAATTAATACTCAACCAACGCAATGCACGTTCCAAAGTTATACGTTAATTAAATTCTGTGCAAAACTTTTGTTCCTTCAACCATCACTATTTTCATTATACAACGGAAACAAGCCCGGAATGAGATTGAAATTTATGTTTTGAATTTAAAATCACTCTGACAAACCAACGAAAAAAAAGGTCTGAACCATTGCCGCGCCAAGCCGCCGCCGCCGCCGACACTGCCTTCTCAACCAAAATTGGGACATAAAACACAGTCCGTGTCTTGTCGTCCATCAAATCCCATTTGTGATTCGCAAACCCGATGCTCATTTGATTCATTAGCATTCATAGAAAGACACTGCCGGAAAAATCAGCAGAAAAAAAGGCACAAAGTATCAGTTGCAAAAAGTATACGCTATACTTAGCCACGTCCTGATGAGAAACAAACAAACAAACAACACGAATGAATCTCTAAAAGATGAAGCAAAAAATATGGTATCCTGCGACAGCCCCCCTTCCCCTTCTAGAAGCATTGCTCTTTTTCCAATAAAAATGCCTTTACCTCATCACCCGTATGCGCTCCACTGTGCCCTATCGTATCTTCAATGCCATCCCGAATAACATCGGTAGAGTTGGCATTGTCACTCTTAGTTCAGCTGGTTAAGCTCTGTCATGTATCTTCACCTCATAATCCAGTACTGTTATAGGAGATAGAACTATAGTGGCACTGTTGGAAAGTTTATTCAATTGGAAATATTTAATGGCTTCCCCGCTAGGACACACTGGAACAGGAAAAAGAGGCCAAAAGTTTTACTTAGAAATTCATCTCCTACTTCCTCCCATATCACACAAATGGAATAAAAGTACAGCAAGCCAAGCAAGTAAAATGTGAAATTTTTAAATAGAAAACAAAATTAAGTTCGACGTGGATTGTATATTTTAAATTGAAATTTAAAAAAAGGATACGCCATCCTTAGAAAGTTCCTCCATCTGGAGTCAATCTAAATAGAAGTTCTCCAAGCACGTACCTAGTTAATTTATACTTGGAGAAACAAAAAAATAATGGCAATTTTAATGAAGTAAAAATTGTATTTAAAGTTGTGTCTTCTATTTGGAAACACTGGCCTTTACCTGTTATGGAGTATTCAATTTTCGTTATGACACTAAATACGCGCAGTGTGTTTTGGCATTTAGTGTAGACTTAAGTCAAAAATTTCTTTAGCTGTTTTTTCCGTGTGCGAAATACCTAACTTAATGGAATTCAGAATACCTACACGGCAAGAATTTCAAGCGCATATCACGACAAAACTGCTCTAATTCACGAAAATTATATGTATGTGCATTTTTGTACCCTCGACTAAGTATGTGTAAATCACGACACGACTCTTTGTTTGCAATCACAAAACCAACGCAAAAATAATATGACATTACAAATTAAAAGTACAGATTTACAAGCCAAAAATTTAAATCCAGAAACCGAGAGAAAAAAACGATTGCAATCAATTTGTTTAAAATTGCAATTTTGTTTTAAATTTTCTATCAGTTATTTTTAAATTGCAATGATCTTACTTACTTTACTTTAGATGGCGCTCATAGCACAGGATGGACTACGGCCTTAACCAACAAGACCCCCTAGCCAGCTCGGTTCCTAGCTAGCTGCCTCCAGTTACGCACTCCAAGTTGGTTGAGGTCGTTCTCCACTTGTGTGCGTTACCTAAGGTCTTCCTCTGTTGCGCAGATGGTCAGGGGTAGATTCGAAGACTCGTCGGGCTGGTGCGTCGGTGTGCATACGCTCCACGTGTCCCAGCCATCTCAGCCGCTGTATTTTCAGCTTCTTCACCAGGTCGACGTCGCTGTAAAGCTCCTTGTTAAATCTTCTCCTCCATACTCCATCGAAAATACTGGACCGAAAATCACCAGAAGAATTTTCCTTTCAAAGCACTCAAGTAGATTCTCATCCGTTTTTGTCAGGGTCTATGCTTCTGCCCCATACAGCAGAACCGGGATAATTAGGGTCTTATATAAGGTCTCCTTGGTTCTCTGAGAGAGGGCTTTATTACTCAAATGCCTTCTTAGCCCGAATGAACAGCGATTGGCAAGAGTAATTCTTCGTTTGATCTCTGCACTGTTGCGATATTATAGTGGAGACCAGGTAGACAAAGTCCTTGACGACTTCGAAGTTGTATCTATCCATCGTGACGTTTTACCCGAGCCGACGATGCTGAGATTCCTTTCTCGATGATAGCATATACTTCGTCTTGTCCTCATTAACAGCCAAACCCATATTCGCCGCCTCCGATTCAATACTTGCAAACACGCCGCCGGCGCCGGTAACAGCTCGCTTCGTTCTCCCAATGATGTCAATATCATCTGCATAAGCAAGTAGTTGAACAGACTTTTGAAAAATTGTACCTCTGTTGTTGACTTGCGAGTTTACAATTGCTTCAAGAACGACGTTAAACAGGTTGCATGATAACGCATCGCCTTGCCTAAAACCTTTCTCGACATCAAAGGGTTCGGTGGTGTTCTTGCCGACTTTGACGGAGCAGCGAGATTTCTCCATCCTGCACAAGCGGACGAGTTTGGCAGGGATGCCGAGATGCGACATAACTCTGTACAGCTCGTCTCTGTCTACGCTATCATATGCGACTTTAAAATCGATAAAAAGGTGGTGTGTATCGATTTGAAACTCCGTGGTTTTTTCCAAAATCTGTCGGAGTGTGAACGGTTGATTTTCCGGGCCTAAAACCACACTGATAGGGACCGATAAGGTCGTTGATAAACGGTTTTAAGCGATCACACAGTATAGATGACAAGATTTTGTATGCGACGTTGAGGAGACTTATACTTCTGTAGTTGGCACATGTCAGAATGTCAGAGCATCTCCTTTCTTGTGGATGGGGCACACTATACCGAGGCTCCATTCATCGAGCATATTTGCCTCCGACCAAATTTTGGAGATAAGTTGGTGTATAATCCCTACCAAGTCATCTCCCCCTGCTTTGAATAGCTCGGATGACAGGCCATCCGCACCAGCAGCAATGATCAGAAAGAGAGCGTATAATTAAAACCATTTTATTTAAATTTGCAATTTTTTATTTGTAAATCACTTCTTTTTGTCTTAATTTACAAACATTTCGTCATGAATCACAAAAAAAGCATTTGTAAATAAAAAAATATTTTGTGGAAAATCTCAAGTTACGTCTAAATTCTTGTTTTTCCAGCGACAATCAGTTCATAGGCAAGAAAGGCAGGCAGAAAGAGGGGTAAACGAAATCTCCCCGGTCAACAAATTCAGGAGATTTTTTTGACGTTTCTCTTCACACTACGTTTGTGTGCATTCAACCAAGGTGGTTTAAAAGGAAAATACAGCAAGCCTCCTCCGATTTTGTATCTTCGTGTGAAAGGTAGGTACAAGAGATTGTTAAGGAGATTTAAAGAAAACGTCAAAAAAATCTCCAGCAACTAGTATCTTCGTGTGAAAGGGGACTTAGAAAATTCAAAGTTAAATATAATTTAATTTAATTGTAGGTAGGTACTTTGAAATTTTTTAATTTATAAACCGCACTATTTAATAAAAAACACTGGTTAGGGGAATGACATTATCGTTGGAAGAAAAACAAAATCGTGGTTTTGACTTTAAATAATAAGCAATACTGAGTAGTTCTTAAACTTTTAAATTAATTTTCATAAAAAGCAATCTTATCCCTTTTTTGCACCTACATGCTTTTTTTTAAATTCCATTGCTGGGATAGAAATGACCATTGAACTGGGTACAATCACCAAAAAGCTCTTATTTACCAAAGACAAAGAGTAGCAACTAAAAATAAATTAACTATTCTTCTAGAAGGGTGCGAGTCGTGTTTAAAAGACTATATTATTCGATTTTTTGTACCATTTTTAGATTCGTTGCTAAAAGTCATTGAATTGAAGAAAATCGGTTGGGAATGAAATTTTTGTGTTTTAGATCAAGGAGTAAGATAATTTACTCTGATGGTTAAATTTAGTTCCTTTTATAAAGAATAAGAAAAACTATTTATATCTCTGCTTATGCAACTATACATACATATACCAACGAGCAGTAACCTCAACAAAAGAAAACCATATCTTTTCAAAACCAATTTAAACTTTAATTTGGAAAAGCATATCCGGTCCGGAGAGAAAGAGAGATGTTGCATTTAAATGCCATTTTATTACCTGTTCTTCTTTTTGTCTTTTTAACTTTGAAGTTTGTATAATGGAAAAGTTTTTACCCGAAAATTTTAATCTACCACAAAAGCAAAATATAGCACGAGCATATAGCATCAAAGCCAATGACAGGATATTCCTTGAGGCTAAGAAATAAGAAATTAAGAGATGTATTCTTAGGGCGAACTTTAAACTTTTTCTTTCTTTGAGTATACTTATGAATATGTACATACATATTTATATGTTTATTGGTCTCAATGCAGTAAATTGTCCTTAAAAAAAGTTTGCTTATTTGCAGTTGAAGATACATAAAAATACGGTTTGTGCATTTAGGATTTAAATTACTTTTGTTTGCAAATGGTACGTAATCAAAGGCTGTTATGGAATAAAACACAGAGGTTCGGGGTTTAAATGTGAAAACTTAAAAAGACTTTAAAGGGATGAAAGGTCATAGAAGTTGTCGTAGAAAGCATCCAGACTAAATGATCTCAGTTAGCTTACCTGATGGTTGTTCACTCCTACTTTTATTGGCAGTGAATAGTGATGCGCAGTGTGAAGTGGGTTTTTCTAATAAGCGTAATCCTATGGATATATTTTCTATAAAACTACAAGTATTGTCAAAAATACAATTTCTTAAGTTAAAAATTTTAAAATTTGATTTATTTTAACATCGAATGGGGACAAAATCAATGGAAAATTAAAAATGTGGTAATTTTTACACCATTAGTATCTTCGATATGTACAGTTGTATTCATTACATTTCTATAAAACACTCTTGTTCAGTTAGCTATTGTCTAAATAATTGAACCATTGACCTATTATATATGGACTGCCAGGAGCCAACTTCACGGCGGTACCCAAGGGCGTACGCAGGATTTCGATTAGGGGGGGGGCAAACTCAAATTTCATTTTATTTTTTTTAAATAAGATATCAGTCGGTACAAATAACCTTTAACAATTAGTGAAAAAAAACTAAAGGATATGTTTAGATATTTTCTTAAGAAATCTTATTTGGCCTTAGCTTAGCGCCTTAGGTCTATTTTTATATTTTTTTTCATGTTCTCTCCATTTTATGGCTCTATCTGCTATCCAGCTTTGAAAGTAAATAAGGGCTTTTCTTATTGTGATTTAAAAAGAACTTAAGCGACGATAACAAAAAAAAAATAAAAAACAACATTATTTCTATTAACAAATATATAATATTATTTTTAAAATTGTAAGACAATATTTTACATAATTCTGCAAATAAAAACAAAAAAATTAATTTTTTTTTTTTTTAATTTTTCAAAACTTTTTTTTTTTTATTATTTGCAGAATTTTATTAAAAATATTGAAAATAAGCTGAATTTTTAAAGCAAAATTTTGAAAAGCAGAATTTTGGCAACCCTCGTAAGGTAGATAATATAATATTCAGTGGTTATAAAAAACTCCGTTTTATTATTCTGACTGAAAAGGTAAATTTTTATATCTTGTGCATGCATATTAGGGTGTCCGTTATTTCCTAAACTCATTATTTGCTTTGATCAGAGACCCCCTCTATAAAAAGTGTATGCCCTACAATAAATTTATGGACTAAAATCAAAAACTTGGCCGAGCTCATTAATTCGTATGGTGCCTCTAAAGTCATAATCTTCCCATACACATTTTTACGGAATTTATGAAGTTTTACGTATTATTCCTCCTGAACAATATTGCAGATATCGCTAATTTTCATCCTTTTGAAAAAACATTATTCAAATTTTATGGATGAAAAAATATCTATAGAAAATATTTTCAAAATTATTTCTTTTTTTTTTTATGTTTATGTAAGATGCACAGGTTAATGACAGAGTTTGTTTGTAAATAAATTTTTTGTAGGATATAAACTTTTCATTTAGGTGGTGTCTGATGAAAAAAAATTGGTCCCGTAGTGTATATAATAGTAGCTAGTTAGTACAGAAAACTACAAAAAATTTGTATTTTTTGTTAATTTTGAAGAAAGTATTGAAACGTTTTGTTTGTAATGACGAACGACATGTTTAAAGAAAAATTTTAACATCAAAGATAGTTTTTAAAATTAATATTACTCATTACTCAAAAAAAAAATGTAGGAAAGTACGCCCTTGGCGGTACCACATAAAACTAAACGCCACCAGCGCCCCTTGCCTTGGATCAAAGCGGTAAATGCGGTGTAGCTTAGCTTTATTTGACATTTGAGTTTTATTTATTTTATTTTTTTTCTTAATATTTTGCATACAAAATTAAAACCTTTTAAAAACAGCAAATAAAATAATAAGCGTGAAGAAAACATAAATGCGCCTCAAAGATAACAATGTAAACCACGATGGGACTCACCAGTCCGGACTCAATTTCCCCAATCTAAACAGGCAGCGATAAAATATTCATGGGCTAAAATGGTGTTAACTGAAAATGCAGAACTTCAGGTGAGTTAAAGATTTCCAGATATACTCTTGAGATTATTTGATTTTTTTCTGTTAGCTTGCATATGTAATTGAAACGCTTGACAAGATCATCGAGTTTGGAAATCATCAAGCAGCACAAAACTCGCAGGCAATCATAACCGAAGAGAATGCGATTCTTATATCTTCAGTAATGGTTATGGACCAAATGGGAGCAACAAGATTTCCTCCAGCCATCCTCAATATAAGGCATTTGAACAAAACTCTCAATTTTGGCCACATGCTCTGTCGATGTCGCAAACTAGATGCTACTTGTACTTGAGATCATCGAAAGACAAGGAACTACCCAGTCGATGCCATGGCTCTCAGATTTGGTCCAGAACAGTGAAGGCGACCAGTACAATGTCTTTGTGAGTTTTTGTTCCCAATGGGAGCAGCAAGGCTGGTTCCCTACCAGTCCTCGAATAATTAAGGCATTTAAACTAAACGCAAGTTGGGCCACCTGCTCTGTTAAAGTCGAAAACCAGATTTGCTAAAATGAAAAATTCGAAGGCTGTTTTGAAAAAAATGCTGCGTCAGCGTCAGACACCATTTATATGCGCTAATCAGGACAGTTTCAATATGCAGCAGCATAGAAGATGTATGGTCACGGCAGAAAAGTGACAGACGTCAAAATGCAAAGATTAATTGAAATAGATGGCACTTTTTTTTGTAAGTAATAAAAACAGATGTCCTTAGTTTCTATGACCAAAATAGGTTTTTTTCAATTCAATGAATGATATCAAAAATTCAATGATGCAATAAGATAGGTCTTTTTTTTTTATTTGCAAATATGCAAGTCTTGCAAGCCGTAGTTGAGGCGTTTGTCAGATAATGCTGCATTGAAGATGGAATTTTTTCTGAAAACCCAGATAAAAGAGATAACACTTAAAAAATTATATAAGAACTGAATACCATAGACATGAATATGAGAGTCCAAGACCTCTAAGTTGGGGCCTGCTGTATATGCAAGACGCACTTAAATGTTCATTTTTATAGTGCGTCTTGCATTAAGAGGCCCACCTAAGAGGTCTTGGACCCCCATATTCATGTTTATGGTACTCAGCTCTTCTATTGCATTTTTAATGCAGCAACGCCCCAACCAAAGCTTGCAAGACTTGCATGTTTGAGAATAGAAAGTAAAGACCTTTCTTATTGCACCATTGAATTTTAGCTATTATTCACACCGAACTGTAAGTCAATTGGCTGTCCTAATTGACTTATGAGTCAGAATATTGCACATGACTGCTAACTCTGGTTTCAAAGTCACAGTCAAAAATCAAAATTTTGATTCATATTCAAATATTTAAGTTAGTCGATTAACTGTGACTTAACTGACTGCAGTCTTTAATTGAATGCAATCTTTACAGCTCTGCATACAGGGTATCCCACGGTTGGCGATGTAGACGAAAATCATGCGTTCCTGAGGTCATTTTAAGCCGAAAAACTTAGGAGGTAATTTTCTTTCTTTCTTTTCGACTTGTTTTTATGATATTTGGTTTCGTTTCTTTAAGTGGCTCTTACTTTGCCAAAATGCAACCGATTCTTGAAGTTTTGTTTTATTTAGGTATACAAGAACAGTTAGAACTTTTTACTTACTTGAAAACTTTTTTGTATTTGGGCAACGGTTTTCCCGCAATTTATTCTAAGCCCGATTTGTTGGAATTTTAAGGTTGTTTTTTTGTTTTTGAAAATGGTATCATTTTTTTCATGAAAAAAAAATTAAGTCTCATTTTTCCTTTTTTATTTTGAAAGCCTAAATATACAAGAAATTTTAGGAATATTGTTAAAAGTCTGAAATGTTTATTTTTTAGTTCATTATGGGGCTTTCCAAAAATCCAAGGATCTCAACGCGTCAATGTAAAAAGTTTGCGTGGCGGCCCGCTAACCAAATGAATTGTAGTAAAAGTTTGGAATGAATTATGAAGACCACCAAACATTTCTAACTTTTAAGTACCAATATTACTGAAAAGTTATTTTTTTTCCCTTATTTCGAGGTTCAACAATGGCACATGACAATGATGTACATGAATACAGTAGGGTGAAGTTGCATCGGTAATCACTTAAAGTTAAGCTTTTTGATGTGCTGTGGTCAAGGCACGGCTCATTTTATCGGAATTTACAAAATTTTATCAAAAGAACCAATAAACGTCGTTGAACTAAAAGGTTCACCATTCGAATTCGCAAGCACATCATATCCCACACTTTTGGCTTGTATATTGTCTACCATTTATCAAAAAACGAGCCAAGCTGTACGTAAGCTCTCAGAAGCAGGCTGTCACAAGCCATCCGACCCGTATACATGGATATGGATAGGATAGGTACCTAGTATGCAATACAATCTGAATGAACGCAAAGAAGTAGCAAAATGAAATCCTGAATTTTGTTTTTAATTTGTTTCATTTCTTGTTTGCTCATTTTCAGATTACACAACGGACATTCCTTCTTAGAAAGTGTTTTGTTATTGTTTTTAGTTGAAAGTTCCTCATGCCGAAGGAAAAATTTAATACCTTTTGTGTTTTTTTCTTGATTTTGTCTTTCACATAATCATAATCCTTTAAGGACTCAAACTGAATGCGAAAGTTCTTAACAAGGTTTTTAGGCCTTTACGTTTTTCCAGAAAAGTAAGTGATTTAAGGATTATTTTTCAGTAACATAAGAGCCAAGTTTGTGAGACTCAGTCGTATATTTTCCTTCTTCCAACCTTTTTCTCAGTGTTTATTAATTGTTATGTAATGAAATGAATTGATTGAAAGATCTTCTAACTTCTTACCACTAACTGTTCATAAAGAAAATATTGCTGAAACCGTGATGACGTGTTAATACCAAGACCAACTCCAACTGACAACAATTGGAATAGTCGAAAATGATTTAATCGCTTTTCTTACCATTTTTAGTAGGGATTTTTTTTAGATTGGCCGATTCGAAATAAATAATTCTTCTGTCTCATAAAACATCGAACAAAATGATTTCATTAAAACCACATCTATGTATATATAGTAATTTCCTTCGCCATTTTCAATAAATAAATAATCAATTTCATGGTAGGATTATTAGATTTTTATTATATTTGCTAGGAAATCATTCCAAGCACGCCCCCGCGGCGTCTGCGGAAATTCAAGGAGGGTTTTCTGTTGCACTGTTGACGTTCGGTGTTATAAGCTGAAGAAGATTAGTTTATATTAAGAGTTGTTAAAAGAATATTATTATTCGAATAGCGATTGATTGGAAAGAAAAATAATACTCAAAATATTATTTCCGGGAAAAACTTAAGTCATTCACTAAGAAATAAAAACTTAATAGGTATACTTTATACATAATGTCTTATGATTGAATAAAACGGAATGTAGGTGAACCTAAGGTGCTTTACCATATATGTATGTACTGTACGTATATATATATTTACCTACATATTTCTTGATACAGCACATACATATAAACATTAGACTGATTCAAAAAAATTAAAATGTCTCCGATTTTTAATGCCACTAGCTTTTTAGTTAGGGTTTAGTAAAATAATAAGCCTGGTAAAATTTCAGCCGTTTAGATTAATATTTAGAGGGCGCTCATCGCAAATTTCTTTTTTTGTTTGTAGGGGGGAGAGTACGATAACTCAGGCGCCGCAAAATAAAAATGGATTTTTATAAAGAAGTTCAATACAATCATTTTTTACTATGATAGGGGGGGGGGGATATCGCCCCGTTTAGGGGGTAGAGGAAATTTTAGAAAAAAATTACTTAAATTAAAAAAAAATTATTTAAAAACAACGGCAACACTTACAAAGAATTCCTGTACCGGGTTTGAAAGCCAGAAATCTGTACTTATATCCTATTTTTATATTAAATTATTTTAAGCAATACTTTTTAAAAAATTCGCACGCAAACTCAAAATTTTGATTAACAAAATTTTCGAAGGTTTTTTAATAATACTAGCTATTTAGCTATTTTGAATCAATAATTCAACAAGTCCAATTAAATAGTGCTAGGTCTTCTACTTGGCTGATTTATTTCAGTAGTATATAAAATTTGTATTATTAAAAAACCTTCGTATATAAAAATTGCCAGGCCACGGGCACAAAAAAACTTTTAGCTTTAATGATTAGGAATTCTAATCTGGTTAGATATAGTTCACACTAGTTATTCATCATGAAATCTATGTAAGATGAACTGAACTTAATGGAAATTGCGTATTGAGAAGGCACTCACTAGTCAACTGATGAGTCCAAGTGAGATCGCCGGGACGAAACGCCAATTTTCATGGACTAAAGGCCGTTAAAAGCTATTTTGAATCAAAAACATTGTGACTAACTGGCTGAACAGAATGATGATGGAGACGGAACTGGAGCCGGAGCTGGAATAGCTGTCAAAATATTGAATACACGCAAATTCAATAGGCATGTCCTACCAAATAAAATTTCACTGAGCGCTCAATGTCAATTTGACGGGGGAGAAATCATTTCGTGGGACAACATTCTCCGCTCAATTGTAAAAAAACTCATGTGTTGTAATTTCTCGTACTCAGCCCTATCATAGTATCCGATGGGAACGTAATTTTCTCCGAATTATAAGAAATATAAGAAATATCACTTTAATTTTTGCTTTTCAACCGCACGTTGAAATAATTTTCCGGAGGTGTAAGCTATTTACGAGAAATTTGTATCATTAAAATGAAAAATAAAAAAACATTTTGTATGAGTCGGAGAAATTTCCGTTCCGATCGGATACTATGATAGGGCTGAATATTTAATTTTTGAAGCATAAAACTTATAGAAATGATTGAGAAATAATAACAAGTTCAATTTATTTTAGTTTTTATTTACATTCCGTCTTTATTTTTTAATTATTCACCACTTTTGCACTTGCGCACCACAACAAAAATTGAATTTTATTGTCAAAAGGATAGCGGTTTTGGCTAAGAAAGAAAACTGAGAAATGAATCCAAAAAATTTTCGTCTCACATATCTCAGCAAAATATCTCAGTGCTCAGGTGAGACTTTTTGTCCCATGAAAAAAAATCTCTGAGCGCTCAGAGCGCTCACGACACTTTTGACGTTTCAATTTGTATGAAAAAAAAACAACTTTTTGGGTCGGAAAAAAATATTGTGATTATTTGTATCGCGAAAAAAATTAGCTATTTACTAAAAGTAAAATTATTGGAAACAAAAAATGTGAATTCTGAGCTTGTACACACGAATATTCTTTTGTTTTTCTTCAAAATTCATTCAAAGCTGTAAAGCTGCATTATGGACAGGTAAAAAAAATAACGTACGACACTTTTTGACAGCTCTTCAAGTTCCGTCATTCTATTCTGTTCAGGCTTCAGGCAGTAACTGATCGACTAGGACAGGGAATGCTATGTCAATTCCCGCCTGGAAAAAGAATCTAGTTTTCAATAAGGCCCTGGCAAGTTTTTCATTGTTACTAACAAGGGTCTAGCAAGGGTTACAATAGGCATTCGCTAGGCTCTCACCAGTTATGAACCTTTTTGCCTCGTCAGATAAATTCTGCCTAAGCCCTGACAAGTAAAAACAAGATTTGTTCCACATATATTCTCCATGGTTTTTATTTCAAGAGACACTTCTTGTTGTTGTGTTGCTTCAAAGACTTCAGTGTACTCACCACGTTTCAGCTTGCCGATGAACTGGTGGTCATCCTGGTTGGACCTGTCTCCAACATATGTAATTCTCATGGTACCTATCCTGCCGTTTGTGTGCATTTACGTGTCGGTTTAAAAACGTGCAGCGTCCGGTAGTGTCATCGTTTGTGATTCTGCGGTGATGCGCTTTCTGTTGCTTATATTGGGAGGTTTGGAGGTATTCAAAACACGTTTTTTCTTGTTTAACATAATAAAAGTTGACTAATTTCACGAATTAACCTCGAATCCATTTTTTTTTTAATTTAATTTTATTATAAAACACTGACACTAAAAAATTCTTGCACTTGCGTTTTAGGTAGAACAACCTAGAACAGATTTCTAATAAATGTCAAAATCAGTTGTGATTCTGTCTTATTCTGTTTTGTCTGCAGTTGCGATTTTACTACTTGACACACCGATTCACAGTCATTATTTAAATAAACGTTCTCAGCGAGGCACTAATAGGGGCCTGTCATGTTTTCCTCTTCCATGTTTTCCTTACCGAAAACTTGCCGGGGCCTTACCTAAACTTACCAAAAACTTGCCATTTTTCCAGGCGGGTTGTCAATCTACTTCCTCGTGGTGCATTGTCATCGACATTAATCTTAAAAGTTAGATCACCGTAAATAACAAAAACAAAAATCTTCTAGAAAAATAGTTTTAGTAATATTCAATTTTCTCAAAAACCAGAGAACATAAAACCATTCGATTTTTTTGTGTTCGATTAAGAATTGATATACGCATTGAGCACAGAAATCCAATTCAGCACTTCATATTTTGAAAAAAATTGGTTTAAACTTTTTTTTTCTTTTGTTTTTAATCAAAATTTTGAGTTTGCATGCGATTTTTTTAAAAACCATTGGCTTAAATAATTTAATTTAAATTTTAGGCTAAAGAAAAATTTCTGGCTTTCAAAACCGGTATAGTATTTTATTGTAAGTATTGCCGTTGTTTTTTAATAATTGTTTTTTCATTTTATGTCATTTTTTTTTTAATTGCCCCTACCTCCTAGAAGGGGTGAGATAGATCCCCCCTCCCATAGTAAAAAACGCTTGTTTTTGACCCCTCTACAAAAAACTGTTTTCAATTTTTGGCGCCTGAGTTATCGTACTCGTGCCGTTGTAGGTAAGCAGAGGTATTTAACATTATTTTTTTATTTACCATTATTTTTGTCTATCAGACCGAATCGATAGACAAACTTTTTTCATCATCCGAATACTTATTAAGTTTGATGAAATATTAAGTGCCAGTGCCATAAACATATTATTATTATAATTTGAATCTCACCTTTATATCGTAAGTTAAAATAACAGTTTACACCCTCCAAATTAAATAAAATAAAATTTTTAAAATGTTTTTAGCCTAAAATAGTTACCTTTAAGGCCTACTTCCAATTGAACGTTTCTAAAGCGGCAAATTAAAATAAAGACCTTAAATCAACAGAAGGATTAAATATAAAGGTTGAAAGCAATATACATATTTCTAAAAAGGAATTCCACGATATTTTCCATCAAACTCAATTTTTGTTTGTGTTTCTTAAAGTTTGACATTTATTCAAAACACCTTCGCCTTTTTTAAGTGATTAGGGTTCTTCATATTTTGGATAAACTTAGCATCCCAAGTCTTTTGTTTTTATTAATTTATAGCCGGCATACAAAGTCAAGATAAGGTTTCTGTGGAATAAATTAATATAAGCAGCTTATAACTTTATTTCATCAAACGCAAACAATAATTGAACCCCATTTTCAAGTGCCGCACATTTTATATATTTCACTTCTTATAGTTTCCTGTTTACCTATGTATATATATATACCGACCTACCAGCCTACCGACATATAACCCTAGTTAAAACCCACAAACAAGTCTTATAAATCAACTGCCTTGCCAATCTTAATTACGAAATTCTTGAAAACTGTTAAACGAGGTGTTTTGCCATTTGTGTAAGTAATCATTGATAATTCAAGTTTTACAACCACCTGCATGTGATCCTATTTATACAATACACCTGACCACCGAGCCAGGCAAACAGCTACACACAATCCTTAGTATCACTAATGAATTCGAAGAAAACCCCCATGTATCCATCAATCAGCCACTTCCATCCATATCCATTTGAGCAAAACGTTCATCGTCATTGATTCAGGCTTCTGTCTCCATAATATCTCTCCCCCATAACATGAGATGAAATTCCTTGTGTAGCATGGATTTTACCTCCAGGAGCATCTAAATTGAATCAAATCCTGACATGGTTTTCTGCCTGTGCCTGTTGGTAGGTGAGGTTTTCTATCGTTCATTGGATAATGTGTAACGAAGCTTCTGTGGAGGGCCGAAGGTGCACGGCTCGGAATTAATCTTTTGTTTCTGTATACTCATCATGGCTTTCAGCACTATGTATTTCGTTGTTGCACAGTTTTAGAACAGGCAGATACCTATACCTACCCATCTTCTCTTGTATTTGGAACAGCTACAGCCCATTATATTCATGGACATCGTCGTCGGTGTCGAAAGCGGTTAATTTATATTGAATTTATGTTCTTCCTAGATATTTCCTTACATATCTCGGAGGATGTCAACTTCAAAAAACATACCTAAATCACTTAATGAAGTAATACATATGGTTTTCGCCATCGAAGTTTCAATCGTGAATATTGCATTTGGTTTTAGAATGAGTTGCGTGTTTAATCAACTAAAATAGAGGCTGGTAATTGAGAAGGTATATTGTTTGTTTTCGTGTGTGTTTTCAAGACGAATACAAATTGATGTTTGCTTTAATGGTTCTGACATTGAAGGATTCTACAGCATAGTAAGATTACAGCAAAATCTTAAATAAACATAATTCTGTTAAAGTTTATGATCCGAACTGGTAGGTGCACAATTATTGGAGTTATAAAAAAAGGGCATGGTTTTTACTGCAGTACTTTAGCCACCATTTTCAATTTACAAAATTGCTCCGTTAACTTGACATTCATCTTGCTTTGCCTTTATAACTCCCCTACGGATTATTGAACAAAAAAATATTTTTCAACGCTGACAGCCCTATTAAAAAAAAAAACTTGTTTATCGCACATCTTATCCACGAGCTTTCCCATGGAATAAGAATTAACTGAACAGTTAAAAATTAATGAAAAAATGCTTTAAGAAAATCAAATTCAATAAGTAGAACTTCTCCACAGTACATTTAAATTGTTCAGAAGTTTCCAGGGCTGCATTCATTTTCATTGTTTTTACACTTTTATTTTAGGATGAGATATCCGACACGAGACATGTGTGGATGCGGCTTAAATCTGTTTCTTAAGTCTGCTGTATACTTATGCGTAGGTTAGGTTTTTGCTTAATTCAGTTTCAAGCTCCTGTCACTTTACGGCAAGAATTTTTCTTTTCGCCTTAGCCAGTTTGTCTTGGAAACTTGGAATTATTTCTTGATAATAAAGTTCGCCGTGACTATACTCCAATATTTACACCCCGAACCAGCGTTGCCGCCCAGAAATAGATTAACGTGCCATATTTTCTAAACAAACGTGCCATATGAAAAAACCACACACTTTTCTATTTTTATTGATAAAAACTGTAATCAATTTTTTTTAAGGGGTGTAGTACAAAAAAGAATTAAAGAAAATCACTTGCTATGTTCGTAGATTTTGACGGTTTTTTTTACAAAATTCGGACCAATTTTCATTTAATTTTGTCGAAATTTGTTTCATTTTAAGTCAAAAAAAGGCTGGGTTTGACCGACACTGATTACTTCTCATTGGTTCCCTTCGAAACCCTTTTATAAGAAAATTACCAATTAAAAATCTTCGAAAAATTTATCAGTTTGGTATGCAATGTAAGGGACTTAATACATACATGCGAACCGAAAAATTTCAACAACTATTAGCAGTTTCTTTTGCTGTTTTTTTGGCCTAGAAAAAAAAACCGTCAATTAAATTTTTTTTACAAACATTCAATTACTAATTATGGTCTTGTGTGTAGACTAAAATTTTCCCAGAGTAGATATAATTGGTTGTTCTCGAGATATTCGAGCCGAAAAATATTTTTTAACAATTTTTAGCGGTTTTTTTGGCCTAGAAAAAAAAAAACCGTTACAAACCCTAACCGATTATCAATTATAATTTTGTGTATTAAATAAAATTAACCTGAAGTTAATATATTTGTGTGTTCTCAAGAACCAATTTTTTACTACGTCATTATGCATAAAATGAAACCAGGCCGTAGTCGATAGCATTATTTGTTCTAGAGATATTCGAGAAACAAGCTATTTTACAACTTTTTTTTAAATTACTGTAATTAGAAAACCGCTGATAGAATTTTTCTGAAAATCCTTCCTGCACGTTATGGCCTTTCATGAAGATCATCATTTCTTTTTTAAACTTTTCTAAATTTAAAGACAAATTCCAAAGTTAGCATTAAGACAACTAAAACTGTGTAGGTACAGCTAAAATAAGAACTGCCATTGAATTTTTTCCGTTTCTTCCAAGATATGTATAAAATAGGTGAAGAGTGACTTGCTCAAGAGTAAGACAAGTTCTTGCTTCACTACCATTTAAAGAAATATCTAAGTTCTTATTTTTTTGTATGTAAATATTTTTTTAATTGCAAAATTAAATTAATTAAATAAGTAATAGACAAGGGGTGAATTCGTCTAAGGTGATTTGTGATGTATCAGAGTCACAATCAACCAAATCAGTCTGTGTAGCAGGGGCGTAGCTACCGCTGTATCAGCTGTATCAATTATACAGGGCCCCCGAGATATTGGGGCCCCCGAAATATAGAGGCCTCTGAAGATACAGAGCATCCGACAGGAAAGTAAAACAAAATTTCATTGAGGTCGATTTTTAGATGTACTTATAAATAATTTGTTTGCATGTGTCTTTTCGATACTTAATGTTTATTATGGGAGGGGGTCACAATTAGGCTTTCGAAGTTTTGCTTTTCATAATTCTGCCTTGCCTTGCAAAAATTCTGCTTTTCAAATTCTGTTTTTTTTTTTCGGTTTTACAAAATTCTGTTTTTTCAAATTCTGCTTTTCAAAATACATATACTGATTATAAATATTTAATAGAATAAAATTCTGCTCAATCTGCTTTTTCAAAGAAACATTTATTACCAATATTTATGCAAACTTAAAATTTTGAAGTTTACAACAAAAAAATGTCAGTATTTAACAATTAAAAATAAATAATAGCTAATCTGAGCAAAGTTAGAGTATATTTTTAGCTATTTCCTATTAAAAAAATTTATTTGGCTTTAGCCTAGGTATATTTTCAATTCTTTTTTTTTTTTATTTTTTGATTTTTTATCCTCCCCATTTTGTGGTTCTATCTGCTTCAGCTTTTGACAAAAAAATATGTTTTTTTCTTATTGAGATTGTAAAAACCTTATCATATGGCTCGACCGAGCGACCAATAATTTTAAGAGCGACAATTTATACTTCCTCAATTCTTTTTCGTTCCAAGAAATGATTCTATTTTTATGTTGAGCTTTTTAACAGAATAAATATAAAATTATAAAAAAAATAAAAAATAATATTATTTCTATAAATAAATACATACAGTCGTGTTTATTTAGTATTTCCAAATAGTCGTATTTATTAAAACCAATCTAAGGTACATTTACCAAGGTAAAGAGAATCTATTCAGTTGTCTAAAGTTATATAAAAAATTAGATCACTTTAGCAACAATTAAATTTTTTTATTTATAACTTGGATGGCTGCAAGTTAAAAAAACGTTTATAAATACGCCATATAATCTTTATTTTTAAAATTATAAAACAGAACTCAAATTTCAAACCAACACTGTTTTACATAATTCTGCAAATAGCGCGAGCCTTTTCATTTTTTTGAAACTTTTTTATTAATTGCATAATTTTGTAAAAGAGAATTTTGAAAGCAGAATTTTAAAAAGCTGAAATTTGAATCAGAATTTTAGCCAAAGTATTTTGACCCAGCTAGAATTTTAACCCCAACCCGTGTATTATTGCTTCTTAGATATTTTGATTACTCAAACTAAATAAAGACTTCAAAGTGCTTCTATAATCTGAGTAGTATGTTCGAAGTCTTAGAACCAGATAAATTGTTATCGTTTTCAAACGACATAATATAAAAATGTGTTGGAAGACTGGTTGAAAAATATATAAAAAAATACTTGTAAAATGATTTCCTCGAACTGCTTTAAAAAAACTGTTTAAAATCCGAAATTCAAAAAATTCTTCCATAAAAGAACTTGCTAAATTATTGGTGATTGAATTGAATAGTCTTGCTTCTAGTTTTCTCGAAGTTGTCACTAAACGATTTCTTTTTTTTTGACGCTTTCGGTTACAACAAACAGCAACCGCTGAAAGAAGCTTTTCCAGCTTCTATGGGACAGGAACGGTTATGTTATAGGATTTATCAATTCCATAAAAGCCGACAAACTTGAAAAATTGAAATCTTGTTCAGCTATGGAAGATTTAATCAATAAATTTGCAGAAAAAAAGTCAAGAAAAGTGTTAATTTGAGGAGTTTTAGTCCAAAGACAATTTTTTTAAGTTCAATAAAATATAATGTTAAATTAAACTTATATTATATGTTGACGCAAGTGTTTTAGTTAATTAAAAAAAAAGTCAGGCAAGAGAGGGGCCCCCAAAAATTTTTTTGATACAGGGCCCCCAAAGGGCTAGCTACGCCACTGCTGTATAGGTTGATATCACAATTGTTTAACAACAAAACTGTGATTTTCACTTGCCTTTGTACAACTTGTAAGTTGAATAATCTTACGCAGATAGAAGACCAACCCAAAAATCAGTTTCATATTCAGTTAACTTAGTTAAGCAGTTCTTTAGTATAGAAAATTGATGCGCATGCGAATAAACCTTAACAAACTAGGATTTTAAAAGATCAAAAGCATTTATTCAGTAAATCCAGAGTTAAGTAAGTTAACCCGAATTTTACTTTAACCTTGCACAAAAACTGGGCCTAAGACTCCTAAGTATAAGTTTTTTACTACCGCAGTAGATTTAAACAACCAACCACTCATATTAAGCTATTAAAGCATTCCGCATTTTGCTGCACAATTCGTAAAATATCTTTCCACTTATTTAAATGATATCCCATGTTTACTTTTAACTGCCCAAGTTAAAGTTTCGTTATCATCTTGATGATACAAAAATACACTAAATACTCATGCTTAATTCTTTTTAAAACATTTTTAAATGCAATTTCGGCTTAGGTAAGAATTGTAGCATCGTTTACCACTTTAAACGATTAAAAATTTATATTTCCAATGAATTTCTCTCTAGGGCACCATAATGCAATAATTGCAGTTTCACTCAGTTCCTTTTCATACGAATAATAAATATATCTGCTGCGATGCGACCACTTCCTCTGCTGAATTGTGGAACTGCAGCTTTAGCCCCTACACAGTATAAAGTCGAAAGAATAATGCAATTATCTCGGAAGTAAGTTGTGGTAGCAGCTAGCAGGGTGAAAGAATTAAAATTTTATCCGACAAATGCAGTCATCGCATTGTGTCGGGTGTGATTTTCGCTTTTCTGTATGTGTGGAAACAGTGGAAAACAACTTTATCATTACCCCAGGTATGTATATAAGGGTAGGTATATGTATGTAGGTAGGTTGTTGGGGTTATACATATAATTGAATTTAAGTTGAAATCTGATGAAAATATAAACTTCATTATGGAGCCACCATCAGCTACTGCAGTTTTTTATTTTTCTGTTTGTTTATTTTTACAATCTCTATAATTCAAAATGCAATTAGAGCGCGGAAGAACCCTTATTTCGTATAAGCTGATTGGAAAAAACTTTGCCTGAACATGTACCTAAAAATTTTACTAAACGATGAAGCAATAAAACTAAGAAGAAGGTACAAATTAAGTTTAAAACTAAATAGTGGAAAACTTCTGAGGAGTTGTAAAAACTTTATTGGAACTATTTTGGCTTTCAATAATATAACCAAAACGAGATACTAGTTTTTTTCGTTCAACTTGTAAGTCGCAGAACGTATATGTAAAACTGTGAACATAAAAAACCATCTCTTGACTTTGGTCGCCATTTTGGAAAAGCGGATGGTGAGTTTAACTCTAGATTAATTAATTAAATATTTTGATCAAAAATCTATCGAAATCGAGTTGCGACCAGTGTTGTCACTTCCAATTTAAAAAAAGTTGTAGATTAAGCTTAAAAAAGAGGTAGATTACGATTTTTCGTATAGTAGAATTTAAAAAAAAAAAAAATGTATGTCTTTAGTTCTTATTTAGAGGCGCTAGAACAAATACAAAAAAATATAATATATCTTATACGTAATATACATATATTCCATAAATACATAATACATACATTTTAAGTAACATTTGATTTCTTAAGTGCCAATTGTACAATCGTGGTTCAAATATTGATCCATGGTTCTGGAATTTTAATTCACCGGTTTCGGCGAATTAACTGCAGTTTAACGATGGTTTAGACTGTTATCAATCGCATACTTGAACCTTGAACCATAACTGAAACCGGTGAGCTAAATTTGCTGAATCGCGGATTAAATATTGAACCACGTTTGTACAACTGAATATTAAGTACCAATTACTGTTGATTTGTATAGGTAGATAGCATTTTACAATAAAATTTTATAGTTTTTAAAATCTACCATCAACTTTGAAACTCTGCGATTTTCTGTGCATTTTAGAACAATTTTCTTTTTTCATATATAAACTTTGACGGAACTTTGAACTCAAATTCACACAAATGCACAGAAAATTACAGAGCTTCGAAGAAAATGTTATTACTTGCTGTTGGCCGTTTTGAATTTCTTTTGGATCTTAAAATTGAAGAAGTTTAGGATGTTTTCTGGAAAAATCGAATCGAAGCTATAGTCAACCAAGCAGTTTTCTATAGCTTCAAGAGATATCCAACGAGTTTTGCTTAAGTTTAAAAATTTGTGCGTCTTTGTTCCAAAAAATGCCTGAAAGTTTTCAAAATCAATTTCGTTTTTTTGAGCTATGTGCAGGTACCTTTATTTTGAAATTTCTGATACCAAATTTAAATCTATGGACGGCTTCACCGAAAGCCACTTTGCTTTCTTCGCTGATTCTCAGAAGATAAGATGCGCTGTTCCTTTACGGCTCTTCAGCCTAAATGACTGCCCAGTCATGCATCGGAATCAGCGGATTTGGCCTCTGAAGACAGCGGATCAGCTCCGGTCCGTCTGGTTTGGTGAGCATGAGAGGCAACCAGATGCGAGCCATAGGTTGTCTTGGGATGTCGTTAGCTAGGATGAGCTTGAGCTTCAAGCCCTCCCAGTCGTTGCTGATCTTAGCAATGCATGAACTAAGGAAATCCCTAGAAAACAAGTCAGCGCACATAATCACCTTGAGTCGAAATCGGGGTAAGGACCCTCGGCTGTCTCTACCGTATAGTCAAACACCATCTGGGAAAGCTTGCCCTCGATAGAGTTCCACACAGCCAGGAAACGTTTGCCGTTTGTGGAGAGCTCATCCACAACCGATACTAGGAGGTCGTCTGTGACAACCTCACTGAGACTACGCGGTTGCGCCACCTTCCCAGATGGTGCCTGACTCGTCGTTGGTTTGGTGTTCGTTTTGGGGCCGTCAAGCTTACTTTTTTTCTTTGCCTGATTGGTCCCATCTTGAGACCTATTCCGCTTGACAAAATAGATTTTTGTTTTCATTTTGCAATCTGGTCTTGACGCCTCCTTTGCTTCCTCGCATAACAAAAGCGTTATCCGTAGCAAACCCGATTAGATTTTCTTGAGAAATTTGCATTTGCAGTTATATTAGGTTGTTTATAACAGAATCATAAATATGCGAAGCTCTTCCAAAAAAGCCAAAAAATTTATCTAACCCACAGCCATAAAATATAACAAGGCATTTTTTTGTTGTTATATCGGTCCCTTCATCAATAATCAAATAAAACTTTTGTGTTTTTAAAATTTCAGCTATTTTACGCCTTTCGAATGGTCCCAAAATTTCTAGTCATGGAAGTTGCATTTGTGTTGCCACATTTTAAAGAAAAATAGGTAAAAAAAAAGTAAAATAGCAATGCAAATTGCAAAGAAAAAAAATAATTTCTTATGTCGAAGGAAATATTTTTTTTTTAATTAAAGAGCAAATAATGTTTGGAATATATTTTTTTTTGTTGAATGAGCAAAAAGGGGCAGAATTTTTACTTCCGGCGTTAAATTGGTAGATTTGAAAATGTCGGAGAAAAGGGGTGGATCTATCCAAATTGGGATAAAGTGACAGCACTGGTTACGACACTATGGAAAAGCCAATTTCCTTAGTAGTGCCACATTGATTTCGATAGCGGACATTGGCGTCGTTAGGGATTCTCTCTATGAGAAGAAGTGGGGAGCAGCCAGTCAGCTGACCAACAATTTTTAATTTTTGATAAACGTATGGGTTTTTTTTGCAATAATAAGCAATTTAGTGTTGGATTTCTTTACATTATCTCATCGCATAAGGTGTGACAAAAGCTAGAGAGTTTAGGTTGAGTCTAGAAAAGAAAAAAATCGTATGGGGGGGGGTCTTTTTATCCCCTTTAGAAGAGAGGGGCAATAATCTTAAAAATCGACTTGAAATAAAAAAAAAAAACATTACATAGACAACGGCAACACTTACAATATCATGTTATACTTTTCTTTGAAGCCTTTCTTTTATTTTATTTTGAACTCAAAATATTTTAGAGAATAATTTTTGAAAAATTAATTTTCAAACTCAAAATTTTGAAAAATTACGAAAAGAATTGTGTTCAAACTAATTTTGTTCAAAATTGTACGTTATTGAGTACATAGTATTTTTTGTTTCCAATATTCGATACTTCTATCAATTTCAAAACAAAGACAAAAAAACGGCTGCCTAAATGAATAAGTTTTTGAGAAAATTGCAAATAACGAAATCTACTTTACTACTTAATTTGTTAAAATAGGATTTTTAATTGCCCAGCTTGAAAGTCGGGGGGCCAACTACATGCAAGCTAAAATAACGGATGAATTTAAGGAAAACTTATTTTTGTTTTTTATTTTCAATTTCTCAAAAATTTATAATAAATTTTAAAGTCTGGTTTTTAGCGTTTGACTAAATTGATGGGAGCTTTGAATATTAAACAGAAAAACACTACTTAAGAACGTAAAATTTTGAACAAAATTAGTTTTTAGTTGTTTTTTTGTTCAGAAATTTAGTTTAAAAATTTATTTTCGAAAAAACTGTTCACTAAAAAAACTTAATTTGAAAAGAAAATAAAGAAAAAGATTTATGGCTTTACAAAAAGGTATATGGCATGCCGTTGTTTTTTATAATTTTTTTTTACCAGTTTTAAGTCAATTTTTTTCGAAAATTTCCCCTTCCGTTATTTTTAATTTTCTCAAAAGACCAAAGACAAAATAAATTTTCAAAGTACTTTTGACTTTTTTTCACACCAAAACCATAAATTATCACTATATCTAGTCACATTATAGAATTGAACAACAGCCAGCAAGTTCGTGGTCCCAGTCATGCTGACTTTTCATACAGCTGCACTGGGATATAATTTCAAATATTACAAGTTCAGTTCATTTAAAGTTGAATGTTAAATAATTTATCATTTATAGTACTATTTTCTCAACTTAAAATTCAAATGCAAATTCAGATTCCAGGAAAAACAAAAATAAATTCTAAATGAAAAAGAAAAAATTTACACTAATTTATTTAATGCTGGTCCTATCACAAGCAAAGCACACAACATAAAACTATATTCTCATACAAATATGAAAAGTCGGAATTTCATTCCCTAAATAATGTGTTTACATTTTTATTTTGCAAGTTTTCGTGATGTTGAAATTGCAATCCTCATGGTGTAAAAACTTTCTCCACATTATACTATCAGAATATGCAACTATAAACATTCATCACTTGATAAAGTTTACAAAATATTACGGATGTCATACATAAAGTTCATAATGTCTTTAAAATTTTTTAACGAAATAAAATTTCGAAATGGAAAATTTAAAATATGCAACATATTAATATGTATGTGTTGTATATTCCGCGTTACCTACTGTAGATTATTGGATTAACAGTTATATTATGAGAAGAATAATTTGAAAAAGAGAAAGATTAATATGGAAACATTTATTAGCGAAAAAGCAATGGATACAAGTTTTTTAAGGGCTTGATACAAAAAATATATGTGAAGTTTTGATTAGTTCTATGACACATACCTTTTGGCGCACAGGTTCAAAAGTCCAGATATCGAAATTCCACAACGATGATCTTTTTATCCACGAACAGATCATTTGATTTGGTTGTCGAAGTCGCTGCTTATGCTAAACGCATTTAGCTGAGTACGTTGTAGAAAAAAGATCATGCGTTTGTTTTCTTTAAAATGTATACGCCACTGCCCATTCTTTCATATATCAGGTTTGTACATCAAAAAAGAAATGGCGTGTAAACTAGACTTAACTGATGTTTCAAACACACTTATGTCTATCAAATTCTTCGCTCATAACGATTTTACGCCAAACATTGTGGAAGCTTTAGTGCATAGTTTCCACATCTCAACACTTACAAGGGGAGATAGACGCAAGGCACTGCATGCCACGGATGTCCAAAATTTCCAAGTTCATAGTTTTGTATGAGTCTCCAAGGAAAATTATACACGGATAAAATAGGAAATTATCATAAGGAAGTTCGACTTCGCACTTCGGGCCCTTTTCAATCGATACTTTAATAACTTTTCATAAAGACTTCTGCTACTATGTAGCATCAATCTGGCAAACATTACCAAGAAGCCATCAGATATGCCGCATCTGGTGTGCAAGGCCTTCGCCTTATCCGACAGCCGAACCATTCCTTCGACGACGAGTGCTCGCCAACACTTGTTGCTTAACAAGGGACATACATACCAAGTGGTGCTGCATAGAAAAACAGAGGAACAACAACGATCATGAGAATCTCCTGATCGAGACGAAGGTGACCAGACCAGATAAAAGAATCGGAAGCTTTACAATAAGTAAAAAAGAATCCTTCAAGTTTACAAGCCCTGAACCGAAGCGAAGGAAATATCGTAAGTATAGTAGAAAATCGCAATCGATATTAATCTGATGTTAAATGTAAAACAACGATGGCGGGCGTATCATTCAATCTAGGGTGGTCCAACCATAATGCACGATGTTTATTGTGAGTCACACCTTAACGTCAAGTTTTTTTGCCCAACTTATTTTGACATTTCTTTGTTTCAGTGTTTGACAAATTCAACCATGGAAATGTACACAATTGAGCAGCGCGTTAAGATTGTTAATGGGCGTTCAAATCATGCACTTCGTGATTTTTTTGGTCAGCATAATCGACCAAATGTGTTCACAATCGGTAGAATTATGCGCAAATTTCAGCAAACCGGATCTGTAGGAAATGTGAAAACAACTGTGCATGCTCGCCCAGTTCGTTCTGTGGAAAGTATTGCTAGTGTGGCAGAAGAGCCGTCAAACTTGACTCGTCGTCGGTCGTGCTCAACAATCGCGAGATGATAACCGACTTCTTGTGGTCAGAAATTGAGCAAATGGACCTGGACAATATGTGATTCCAACAGGATGGTGCCACTTGCCATACACAGCCAACGAAACAATGGCTCTTTTGCGCGAGAAATTCAATGGCCGTGTTATCTCACGTCGCGTGCGACGTGGCGATGTTAATTGGCCGCCACGATCATTTGATTTGACACCGTTGAACCTCCTTCTTTTGGGATATTTAAAAAAAGTAATTCGGCACATGAAAGCCATTGAACCTCAATATGCCTCAGAGTCATTGCAAATATGGACAATCGGATAGAGGTATGCCTCTAAAAACTTTTTGTTTTATTTACAATTAACATCGTGCGTTTTCGTTGGGCCACCCTTTAGTAGATGACACACGCCACGAAGAAGAATCAAAATTCCGTCCACCTTACATCGGTAAATGACGGAACCGATCTTCATAAAACATTTTCTGATTCGACTTTTATCTATCTACTATAGGTGCGTTTTATTGGCAATTTTATAGCTGGCGCAGTAAAATTTTCCTTAGTGAACACAAACAAAACCAAAAGTGCCGATAAATATGCCAGTAAATTAGTGAATATAAAAGAGGACAAAGAGTCTGAACTCGAACTTTAAATGTCGGTAACGTGGATTGTTTTTCCCTCATAAAAGGGTGTCATCACAGCCAAAAAACAAAGAGTTGAAATAAAAGTTGATACAGCGTTTTATTGAACTTTTATTGCTGGGCTAGCTATGAATTACCAATAAAACGCAACTTATTTCGATTTTAGGCTTAAGTTATAAATTAAAGGAATTCTGAAACAAATTCCCAATCGATCGAAGAACTTCACTCACAATTTTAACTATTAATGTCGGTTTTCCGTTTTGGTTGCATTTCAATGCCATTTCGAATCTATACAAATGCATTTACAGCCAGTAGCCACACAACATAAATTTATTTCGAAGAAAATTCACAGTCCCAGCACCAAAATCAATAAACAAAGCAGAGATAGAACCTAAAAGCAATTACTTTGGCATTTTCAAAATTAAACGATATTTTGTCGGGACGAAGTTTTTAGTAAACTTTGTCATTTGATTATGTCTCCTGAATAGTTCAAGACAGAAGTATCTTCCTTCCTGAATACATAATTTGAGTTTGCTCCTTGTTCTGGTTGTTTACAATTTCTAATTTGGGGTTTATGTATAAACGACGACACAGACGACGATGATGGTGAGGTGACCGGCAGGCACCGGCAGCGTGTAAAGTGAGTTCATAGTGCTTTGAAGTTTATAAATTTGAGTTTGAGGCAAATATTGTCATGTCAAATGTTATTTTTGTATGCAAACTAGGAGATATTTGTGGAAGTTGTTTTGAATAAAATAAATTAAAAACCCAATGGCAGTTTTAGTGTAAATTCAGAAACGCATCGTTGCAGAAATAATTTACAATCGTCTTTGCAGCAAACATTCATAAGATATTGAAGATTGTCCTTGTTATTTTTCTGAAGTCCTTCGATCTACGTTCCACCATGGGGGAAGAGTTTTTGCGGTTTTATTGAAATAGAAGACAGATACTTGAAAAGTTTTTCACCTTTGCCTCTAGATCTACATAATAATTTAGGTAGGTCTAGGTATATAAGAGAAAGGGCTCATATTCAGAATTAACAATTTATTTGAACTTTTTGCATAGTAATTTGTTTTTGGATATCTATAAGTAAGAAGGGTTTCAATATTGAAATTTATGTTGAAGAGAATCCATCTGTTTTACGAAAAGGATACACAAGGGCCATTCTCTAATTCCTCAACGATAGAATATTGTAACCAGCATATCCTTCCGAAATTGGAAAGGAAAAAGTAGGGAAGTAGTATACCTCTTTTAGAAACCGATAAGTTACATTTTCAATAATAAAATCAAAGAGAAACTCACCTCGTTCATTAATCTAAGAATAATACCAGATGATAGGTTAGGTTAGGTTTGGTTAGCGTGGCTGTCAGCAGTAGTGCAAGTGCTTGACCACACTTAGATCATATGTTGGTCCATTGTGATACCACATGAATCAAGTAGAAGTTCTTCCTAATCGTTGAACAACTTAGAGCTTCTTACGAAGCGTGCGATATGATTAATGTTAGGAATGTGGGAAATTATATTGATTATTAACTTATATTGGCCAAGTCGCTAGAATCATTATGTAAAACTCTCCTAGATGGAGCCTTCGTCTTTGACAGAGAGCAGGATATGTATAGAGAAGATGAGGAAAGGATTCTTCTTCGTCTATACAGCTTCTGCATGGAGTATAGCCCGAGATTCGTCGCATGTTTGCCTCTTAGACAGTGTCCGGTTATGACACCTATTACGGAGCCGATATGTAATCTGCTTAAGCGGCCCATATACACAACACAAGTTTGTGCACCGGTGTCATGACACCAGTGTGGCCTTCCACCATACATGCAACACATTTAGCAACACCGACACAAAAAATGAAAAGATGTTGATTTTCTTGACACCGTGTTCGACACCGAAATGGGTGTAGACACTTGCTCATGAACACACCACATTTGAGTACACCGACACCAGTCTCGACACAAGTGTTGTGTGTATGGGCCGCTTTAGAGATAACAAACACTTAGTAGAGAACGCTTCAGATCTAGCTGTGTCCCAGATTCGATTTATCGCCACAGAAGTGGTGATATTGTTTCAGCTAGCATCTTGTTTCAGCATAAGTTTGCATGAGCGATGGGTATGCCTACATATATTTACTCTATAAGGCAAACTAGGTAGATAGTGTTGTTATTCTTTTGGCGAGTTCATCAGCTTTACATGGGTGAACATTGAATTGCTGTGCCATCTTCATAAGAGATGATCAGCAAATTTAAAGCGTTTTGTAGGAGTTCTGTCAACGTATTAGGGTGCTTTCCCGATACAGCTATAGCAATGTCGTCCGCATAGGCAATCACCCTGTAGCTCTCCGCTTTGCTTCCAGGCTGATAAGTAGCTTATTCACTACGAGGTTCCAAAAAAAGGGAAGAAAGAACACCGCTTTTCCGCATATCTTTATACTCACTCATCTTCTTGCAGAAAAGCCGACCAGGTTTTGAGTTAATAATCCCGCTGGTCCGCATTTTATTAATGAATTTCCCAAGCGAACTATCTACATTTAGAGATGACAATGCTGACATGACAGACATGATTGCGAATGTGTCGACGTTGTTAAAAGCACCTTCTTTATCTAAGAATGCAACCATAGTATATTCTTTATGATGGAGGGAGAATTCGATGGTTTACACCAGTGCAGTGTGTGCATAGCTGTGTCTACCGATTTCCCCTTACAGTACACAATGTTGTTGAGCCGTAGACATACATAACTGGCTGAACAGAATGGTGACGGAGACGGAGCCGGAGCTGGAATAGCTGTCAAAATATTGAATACATGCAAATTCAATGTTGCGACCACAACGGAACGTAATCGCATACGGAGCTGCAGCCGCAGACGGAAGAGTTCACCAAATTTTAACTTTTCACGTACGACACTTTTGACGTTTCAATTTGTATGTAGAAAAAAAAAAACAACTTTTTGGTTTGGAAAAAAATATTGTGGTTATTTGTATCGCGAAAAAAAAATTATTTATTAGAAGGAAAATTATTGGAAACAAAAAATGTGAATTCTGAGCTTGTACACAAGACTATTCTTTTGTTTTTCTTCAAAATACTTTCAAAGCTGTACAGCTGCATTGTGGGCATGTACAAAAAATAACGTACGACACTTTTTGACAGCTCTTCCAGTTCCGTCTGCGGCTTCAGTTCCGCCATTCTATTCTGTTCAGCCAGTAAGTCTCGTATGTCCCCTTTCACACGAAGATACTAGTTGCTAAAGATTTTTTTGACGTTTTCTTTAAATCGCCTTAACAATCTTGTACCTTTCACACACAAGCAACAAAACCCGAAGAAATTTGCTTATTTTACTTTTAAACTACCTTGGTTGAACGCACACAAATGTAGTGTGAAGAGGAACGTCAAAAAAATTTCCTGATTTTGTTTAACCCTCTTTCTTCCTGCCTTTTTCGCCTTTGAACTGATTGTTGCTGGAAACTCAGTTGCCTTTTGTGAAAGGGGACTATCAATGCTTGTTCTTAAATGGATATCGATCAATCTTTCAAATGTTTTAAGAAGGAATGAAGAAAGACTGATAGGTCGGAGATCTTTCAGGTTTACATGAGAGCATTTATACAAGCTTTGGGTATGAAAACAACTTTAACTTCTCTCCATGATTGGGGTATATAGATTAGACTCAAACAACTATTGAATAGTATCTCCAAGGTTGGCAGAATGATTTCAATAGTCATTTGGTGTTCGGCTGGTATTATGCCATCTGGTCCAGTGGACTTGTATGGTTCGAAGCTTTTTATTGCTCATTTAAGCTTGTCCCGTGTAATCAGATCTTGTCGTCGGTGTTATTTTAAAATTGGGAGCTACCTGGGAAGTGAATGTCTAATAGCAGGTTGTGCGATTCCTAGAGTTGGTCCATGAGCTATCAGTGTTTTTTTAACAGCTAGGCATAATTTTGTCACAGAAATTTCTCCAGGAATATCTTTTGGATTTCCTTAGTTTTTTCTTATACAATTTAAGGGAATCTTTATATGAGTCCCAGTCCGATACATTTCTTGTGCTTTTAGCTCGATTAAATAGTTTCCTACAACCTTTACCAATCGACTCAAGGTCTGAGTTCCACCAGTGAGGCTTTCTTTTACCCCTTATATGACTAAGAGGACAAGAAGTTATCATGGATCTGTTTAGTGGTAAAGTGAGGTCGTTGACTCTATTAGCAAGTTCACCTGGGTTAGGGGCTGGACCAGTCATTTTTTTTGTAATTACCAAAGATTGCCTGAATAGGAGATTCATCATTTAGATTAAATTGGACGTATCTGAGACTGTAGTCAGAGAACGAGAATTCCTTTGCTGCTTTCCAATCTACAATCTTGTGATGAATATTATTGGAGACAAGATTTAAATCGACGACTTCTTGTTCTTGTCGATTCCTAGTAATAAACGTGGGTTTATTCCCCACGCCACTTACCATAAGGTTAGTACTTAAAATATAATCAAAACGTGACTCCTCTACCGTTAATATCAGTACTTCCCCATACTGTATGAGGAAAGTTAGCGTCGCTCCTAATGATGAGGCTGACCCTTCGGATTCAATTAGGGCGCTTGCATTTTTTGGCGGTGACTGTTGAAAATATACTGTTGCTAAGAGTAAGTCGTTAGCAGACAGACAAGGCTTAGTTTTTCTTTAAACCTACTTTTATAGATTTAAGTCATAATGACATTCTTGGAGACCCTAGGACTCTTGGTTCGTTTACGACACGGTTCTCGGATGATGCTGAGAAACTTATGAAAACTCTGAGATTTACTGGCTGAACAGAATGATGACGGAGACGAAGCTGGAGCCGGATCTGGAATAGCTGGAGCCAAATATTGAATACACGCAAATTCAATGTTGCGAACACAACGGAACGTAACCGCATACGGAGCTGCAGCCGCAGACTGCACACACTTTTGACGTTTCAATTTACAGATCCATTGTGGACATGTAAAAAAATAACGTACGACACTTTTTGACAGCTCTTCCAGTTCCGTCTGCGGCTCCAGTTCCAGCATTCTATTCTGCTCAGGCAGTTAGAGTGCTCAAGATAAATCTGGATGACTTTAAAATCTAAGAGCGTTTTCTAGTTTTTGATAGATTCTGCACAATTGGGTCCGGCGGCATGCATGTGGTTCACTGAGGATACCGACTACACCAATCACCAATGACAATATAAGTACTCGATCTGTGCCGAGATTTAGCTAATTCGAAACCGCGGCGAGTGAGTGAGATGACTCACTTTTAATTGAAAATCGATTTAGCTACTTAGTAAAAGTGAGTGAGTAGGCAAGTGAAATGAAACGTCAGATTACTCGCCGGATATTTCAGCGGTGGCTTGATCTATGTGTTGGTAAAATTCATACTTTTGCATAAGTATGTGTTCTTTTTCCTCGAGAAATTGTTGCACATATATTCACATATAAGAAATGAAATTTCAAAAAACATGAATGGAGGTAAGCACTACTTTTCTTAAATGAATCTTTAAAATTATGAAGGAACTGTGCGCGAGTAGGAACTTGTAAGCAATATGATGGTGAGAAAAATATGAAATAATTTTATAAATTAATAAAATATTAGTATAAAAATGCCTAAATATATATTTATGAACATAATGTTTATATATTTTAATAAATACAAATGCATAAGTTCCTTTTTCTTTAATTTAATATGTGATGAACATTTTACTGTTCTGATTTTTCGTTGTTTAGATTTTTGTTTTTGCTTACATCTTTATTATTTACATGTTCTTGTTTACAAAAAAAATAATGATTGGCTTCATGAAGTGAAAATATAATGTTTTGGAAGGACGGTTTAAAAGTGGACAAGGCTCCTTAAATAAAGAAAGCGTATGGGCGGAGCTATCCGCAAAAGTTAAATTCATGTGGACTCGCCAAGTCTGCAGCTCAGTGGCAAAAAGTAAATTATATCATATCTGAAGTTTTTTAATATTTTGTACATATTATATTTTATTGAGTGTTGGACAGATTTAAAAAGTGCTGTAAGAAAGAAGTTCCGGCAGCTAACAGCTGAATGTCAGAAGACTGGTCATTGATCCAAAATTTGAGCTCGATGAAGACCAAAATGCCATTTTCGAGATTTGTGGGGTGGATTATTTTGCAGGGGACAACACAACTAACGAAGTTGGATTTGGCGTTGAGGTACTTTCAAATTTTAGGTTAATATGTAAATACTAGCAGGCCCGGGCTCGCCTTGCTTCGCATATTTAAATAACTTTATGATTATAAAATACTTTTGTATTTGTTTTTTTTTTTGATATTTTTATATTTGAATATCTGACATTTTTGAAAGTGCATAATCTCTTTTTTTTTTCGTAATTCTTTGTTTTTTATTTTCGTAACCTGTGCTTTTTTTTTGTTTTCAGTTAATTAAATCGAACAAAGGTGGCGAAAAACTGGTGAAAGATGGTTACCTGTACCACAAGGAAAAAAAAACAGGGGCAAAAACCTTTTGGTGCTGCGCCGAGCGAAAAACACTGCGGTGTAAGGCAAGAGCTCAATCAATATACGAAGAAAACAGAGTAATTATAACAAAAACTCTTAATGAGCACAGTCACGCTCCAATGGCGTTCCAAAAGGAAATAGCCAAAGCAAATAACTTGCTTAAAGAAAAAGCCAAAGAGTCGCTTCCGCCAAGCACCATTATAAGAGACACGATAGTGCGAGTCGAACCGGTGTGCCGTCCGAGCCTGCCATCAAAAGCCGCCCAAAAAATGAAAATCCATAGGGTGCGAGCCAGCCTTACAAAAGAGCCCGAAAGCATTAAAGATATACGTATCCCCCAGCACCTACGGTACATTGACGGCGAACTATTCGTCTTGGACGAAGCAGTGTATTCGGGGGGGGATAAATATATTGCTGGGCACGAGAAGCACCGTCAAACTGCTCTCGGAAGCTAAGTGCTGGCTCGTCGACGGCACATTCGCGGTGGTTCCAACGATAATGGGCCAACTATTCTCAGTGCATGGTTACATAGAAGGAATCGTTGTCCCGCTCGTGTTTTGCCTCATGAGCAAAAAATCTATGGAAGCGTACAAGGAGTTCTGGCTACAGTTGCTGAAATTTGCATGCGATAATAATATTCATTTGCGGCCGGATGTTATCATCAGCGATTTTGAGCAGGCCATAATATCATCGGCATCTGATTTCTTCAGGCAGACAGAAACCCATGGCTGTTTGTTCCACTTCGGGCAGATAATTTGGCGCAAAGTCCAAAGCCTTGGATTTAAGCCAAAATATTCAGTGGAAGAGGGTTTTGCCATGGAGGTGCGCATGCTGAAAGCACTGGCTTTTGTGCCCTCGGTGGAAGTGAGCAGCTACTTTGAGGCCCTCAACTCTTCGCTGCAACACGCGGAGACCAAGGTGCTGGCCGCATGGTTCAAAAAGAACTATGTGGGTACTGGAAGGACCAGACCGCGGTACAAGCCAGCATTTTGGACAACGGGGGCATCGGCAAGCGATACGCACTTCCCCAGGACACAAAATAGCGTCGAAGCGTGGCACAGGCGCCTGAAGGTTGTGGTCGGCCAAACTCATGCTGGCCTTTATAAGCTAGTTGGGGACTTAGCAAAGGAAACCATTGTTGCGAAATTGGCCGTCGACAGAATTCACGCAGGTGAAGACCCTCCGGTAACAAGAACGATGAAACGGAACGAAAAGATTCAAAAGGTGCTCGGGAGAAGGGAATCAACCGACAAGGTGCAATTCCTTTCCAATTTGGCCCAAATCCTTAGAATTGACTAAACGGTATGATTACCACCAACTTGCAGAATCCCAATCCGTCCTTTACAGGACGACCAAAAACTCTTAAAGAGATATTAAATAATTTCAGAAAATTAATTAAAACTATTATAGTTTTGTTTATTAAAAGCACCTTGCCCGATCAGCTGCGTGGGATTAAATTACCTTTTTCGCTCTCTGTACTAGCTTTTTTTGAAATATTTTTTTTTTTAAAGTTGTGGAAAATACTTTTTTTACCAACTTTTTTTATTTTTTTAGAACGGGCACGAATCTAGATCACGAATATTCATTTTTTAAGTCGGTACGTCGCTTAGTTTGGCCGCAATTCAAGTTTAAAGATGTAAACTTTTATGCCTCTAGCACGTCTAGTTTAGCCGCAAATCGTGTTTAAAGATTTAAATTGATTTTTCATATAATGTGATGCATCTATTGAAAGGTGGCACTTCCTAGATTATGAATATGGATTTATGTTACATTTTTCTTGCACAAAAGTACCTTGCCTGGCCCGCTGCGCGGGATCCAAGGATTTTAACTCCCTCTTTCGCCTACACACCCGCTCACGCAACTCCGTTGCTCCGCTTAGGGTATGTAAAGTCGCCTGGCAGGCGCCGATGTAAGAGTTTTCTTGCACAAAAGTACCTTGCCTGGCCCGCTGCGCGGGATCCAAGGATTTTAACTCCCTCTTTCGCCTACACACCCGCTCAGGCAACTCCGTTGCTCCGCTTAGGGTATGTAAAGTCGCCTGACAGGCGCCGATGTAAGAGTTTTCTTGCACAAAAGTACCTTGCCTTAGTATTCCGGTTTCTGAATGTGACGTTTAATCTGTTGTCCTGACAGTGCCTTCTGATCTCGGCAACGTTTCCTGAGAAACAGAAGATTGGTGGCATTGCTGGGCCCTTGGTAGTGTCCTTGGTTGTCTTCGGTGGCTGGTTTGGAGTGGATATGATGGCTGCAGGTGGTGTAGCGACTGCTGATATTGGTGGGTTAACGGCTTTTGCTGCTATTGTTGTTGTTGCTGCCTTAGCTGGTGCTGATGATTGCGCTCCAAGAGAAGTTTTGGGATTCGAGTTTGAATCTTCGTCAAGTTGGGGGCGCTTATTTGCGTTGTCCTTTTTAGGAGCCATTTTACGGGGTCTCTTCTGACCGGGCAGAGGAGATTCGCTGATTTCTTCTTCTGAAGTAGTTGTACTGCTCTCCTCACTGGTTAATTCTTCACTGCTGGTGGTTGTGGTCTCGTTGCTGTCAACTCCTTCAGTTTCCATGTCTTCATCTTGAGATTCCTTGTTGGCGACGGTAGGTTGAACAATGTTCCTAAAAGTCATAACGAGTCTTGGACCATATTCGGGGCCCAGATCGTTGACTATCCGATTCAACAGGGCTTCAAGAGCCGCAAATGCTGAATCCGGACTGAGGGGTTCACCCATTACTGGATTAACACTTGTTCACTTTACTTAGTTATTATCTCACGTAGGTATATACACAACACTATTTTTAAAAAAACTTCTGCTATGCACATTAATCCAGGTGACTATAGTTGGGATAATCCCTCGGGATGATCTGTGAGGTGTAAACTCAGGTAGCCCGCAGGTATACCTGTGTTTCGTCCTTTTTTAATTAGGGGTAGATTTATATTTTTAAATAAATTCTTTCCGCTGTGCGTGTGCGCTCACTGCTTGCTGCTCACTCAATGACTGAAGATTACCTCCTGACCACTGCCGCTTAAATACTTTTTCGACCTCCCAAAATCATTTTATTAACAAAATATTTTCAAAAAAGTAATAATTTTATCAAAAAATATCAACTTAATAACATATTTTGCCAAAAGTACAAAATCCTACTTTCCAAAAAGTATTACAAATCCCCCCGAAAAGGAGTAGAAAAATCCCGCGGAAAATCGGCGGGATTTCGTTACTTTTACTTTTTTCATGTCATCGACTTATCTGAAGAATATATTTATCAATCGGCGGGATTTCGTTACGCGGGATTTTATGCTGCGGGATTTCATAGTGTTCCCGTTTCTCACTGGAAAACTTATAAAAATGATGCAGAAAGCTTAAATTTTGGTTTAAAAAGAATTGTGTGCATTCTTTTTCACAAAACAACTGCGCTAGCGGAAAAAAAATATTTTTACTTTTGTAATTTTGCAAAAAGTGGCCAATGTAGTTAAAGCTTAAAACTATAATAATGTATATAGCCGTGCTTTGATGAGATTGAAAACCATGTACCCATGTTCTGCAACTGCATCGTTGAAAATAGTTGAGATTGAGAAACGATTAAAATTGAAATGAAACTCAACAATGTGATAAAGTACATTGTCGGGTATTTCTAAAACTTTGACAGTCGATTACTTTGTCGACTGGAACACGCGGAATAAAAATCGTGCAAAAATGCGATAAAATGCTTTTTTTTGTCTTGGAGATTTTTTTGGAGTCTTTGGTCGAATTGAAAACGGTTTTCAAAAATCACAAAGAGGACTTAAGCAAAACTAAAAACCACTTCAATCACCCCAATGAACCAAGTAGTTTTAAAATACGACAATTTTATTGGTAACACATACAAAAGTTTCAAGAGAAATTCATGTAATGCTCTCATTTTAAAACTACTTACTTCATTGAGGTGATTGAAAAGGTTTTTAGTTTTATTTAAGTCCTTTTTGTGATTTTTTGCAGCCGTTTCCAATTCGATCAAAGATCCAAAAAAAAATCCATACAAAAATAATTTCGGCATTTGCTTGAAAATCGAAAAATGCCGAATTTACTTTTGTATGGATTTTTTTTTTGATCTTTTGTCAAATTGGAAACGGTTTCCAAAATTCACAAAGAGGACTTAATTAGAACTAAAAACCACTTCAATCACCCCCATGATTGTGATAACGATGCCATACGTTCAGAACATGGATATCAGGCTTACCAAAATTTTTCCCTGCTAACAATAACAAAATTTTTTAAAAATGTATTATTTGTTGACAAAACAACAATTAGTTTGTTTTTGTTTGCTGGTGAAAATTATGCTGAGCTGATGGTTATATACTTTTCTCACCAAGATGGCTTATGACCATGGCTTATGTCTTACAAATTGAACAATCTTTGAAGTAAACTGCTTCATATTCATGTGTGATTGATCCAAGTTATTTTTTTAGGCAACCAACGGTATATGACCTCCATCTACGCACTAATTATACCAAAAAAAATCAATGCCGGGTCAATTTCATGAAATCTTGAAAAGATGAAAAAAAAAATTAAAAGCTTATAATTCTTGTGTCAGTATTTAAGCCATTATTATTATATACTACACTAACCCACGTTTTGTACGCATTATTTCGGTTGACGTATACTTTTTTGTCAGATGGCCACTGATCGCAGCTGCTACTTCGTTTATAAATTTGGAAACACACGTTTGGCTAACACCGGCTACAAAGTTTTGTCCGACTCGTCTTTGGTAAGATCCACTAGCGAAAAAATCTAGCGCTGTTGAAACCTACAATTGGCTCATTAAAAAGTATTTAAAACAATCAATTTAAATCTTTACCTTTAACACGGAATAGCATCACTTCTTGTCGTTTCTACAAGAAATGGTTTTATTTCCTCGACTAAATCCATAGCCAAACTTATTGGGAACCTATTAATTTCTCGGAATCTCGGAACCTGTTAATAAATCTCGGCACTGGTCATAGCCATCAACTTTATTGGAGTTTCTAACTTTATTCACAGAATGGTGACAATCCTGCATCCGAACGCGAACCAGCAACCGAATGCGAGCCATAGGCACGTCCTAAACTTTAGATAAGCTTGAACTTCAAGCCCTCTTTTACTTTCTTACTTAAGGTGGCACTACAGTCCGTAGTGGACCAGGGCCTCATCCAATAAGCTTCTTCCATTCAACTCGGTTGCTAGCTAGATAAATCTTCCTCTTAAAAGAACTTTTGACAAGGTTTATATAACTCCAAACCTGCAAGAAAAGGATGAGTAGCCGATTAGCTTCTTACAGACGCACCTTAGTTCCTCGAGAGGCATTGCTATCAATTGCCTTTTCATCCCGAAGAAGCAGCGATTGGTTGGCTATTCTTCGTTTGATCTCAGCGCGCTGGTATGTATAGTCGTCTAAATTGATTGTTGATCTTATAAGACAAGGTCTCTAACTACTCAAAAAAAGTGTTGCTATGACACCGATTCTCACAGTGGGATACTGCGTTCTGACTACTACTCACGCCGCGCCGCCGGCCGCCGCGCGCCGTAACAAAGTCGACCAAATTGAATCCGTTGTTGAAGGTAGTGTCGTGCAGGTTATGCTTCCCGATATCTTCTCTTCCTATAGCTTGGCGTTTAAATTGACAATTTTTTGTCATAGCAATTAGGGCAGTGTTCATATTATTGTCGGTCGATTCGGAAGAAAAACGACACCACAAATTAAATTCGAACAATTTTTTTATTCGCCAGTTTGTGGGTTGCACAAAATATTCATATTCATATTATATTTGTTGATTGAATCATCATCATCATATAATAAAAGACGAAGGCATATAAATTATATATCGTTGGATAGGTATTTTTTTGCACAGAAGTGCAGAATGCAAAAATTTACTAAACAATTGCCCCACAAAAGCTAAAAAAAACAATAAAAGAAAATCGCATAATAGGTGCCAGCGAGAGCCAGAGCGAGACCGAGTATTTGTTCACGACACTTTAAAATTCACGACACTATAAAAAAACCCAATACAAATGAATAAAAACGTTTTTCTATAGGTATGATATAAATGAATAAAACAAATAAAAAAGTTGAATCAAAGGAATAAAACAAAAGAAAAATGTAAGTACATTGGTAATTTCAATTTACGTAAACTTTGTTTTTATTTGTTTTGACCTAAATGTGACGTTTCGATTTGTATCCACCCACCAACCAAGCAATTTTCCAGCACTACTGGAAAGATTATTAGAATATCAGTTGGCAGCGTTCAGAAAATAATAATGAAATGCAATGATATTAAGGGTGGGACACAAGTCTGCTTCGGCACATTGAATTTTCTTGCGATGATCTGTTAGTGCCTGTTTACATTGGATTTTTAATGAATGGCGCAACCAGTGAGACGGGTAGATTTTATATGTTTTAAAAAGAGAAGGGTAGCTTCCACACAAATTATGCCGACGCTTCAGTTTCAATAAATATTCTCGGATTCAGCATGAATATCGTTTTTTATGTGAGTGAGAAATACATTGTTTTTAGGGTGTGAGAAAGGTTTTTTTCTTTATAATGTAAACACGGGAACATAGCAATGAATGAAAACAAGCTCTATTAAAAATCCAATGTAAACACGCACTTAAAGTAAAGAACTCCTGTATGCACAATTTTCGCGAGGAGCAAGAACATAGAAAATTTTCAAAATATTTTGAAAACCAAACAAAATCGTTGCAAGCGGTTGTTTTTGCGTTTCAACGATCAAGCCATGTTGCCAAATATGCTAATTCATGTGAAACCTACTAATGATCAAACACCAGTGGTTGTCAAGTCATGCTGTCAAAAATGCTAATCCCCAAATTCTGAAGTTCCACCAAACGTCACAACAAAAAGAAAAAAAAAAAACAGCAAAAGAAACCATAAAAAATACTAGATGGGGGGAAAAACACACAATTAAAGGCGCGAACACTATCGGTGTTTATTTATGTTCTTTGTATTGTTGTTTTCCCTCTATCTAGTGCTTCTTCTTGATTAAAGAACTGTCAAAATAAGAAAGAGAAAAGACAGAGTCAGATTCTGAAAAAGCCCAATTGGAAGGAAGTGAAAGAGAGATAATATTTGTAAAAGAAAATGGGGTGGTTGTTCATCGTCCACGGATTAGCTTCAGCGGAGAATCGTCACGAAATATCAACAAAAAATACATTTAGTTGGGTATTGTCGGCTCGGTTCGGTCAAGGTTTTTTAAAATTTTAATAGGCGTAAATTCATGAAAAATTATGTATATATTCATGCAAAGTCCTTTGTAGATTTTTATCTTCAACCAAAGTTTCTAGCAATTTAAAGATAATGTATTTAATTGGCATACTAGAATTTCGAGGGCTGGACGAACTAGTTTATTCAAATCGTCGACAAGTTAAAACATAAAAAAAATGGTATTATCTGCAGAAATTGCTTAAAAAGATAAATTTGGATTCGCAGTTAGCAGCTCATGGACACCGAAGGAAATCTCTATAGAACTTATCTGCGTACTACTTGGTTACCCTGTAATACTTCAGCATCTGAACGAAGTTTAAACTAGGGTACGTACGAATCGCGTTTTCAAAAACTGTGTATGGAGAAAACACTATCTCAGAAATCTTATCCTCGATAGAGTTCCACACAACCAGAAAGACTGCTATTTGTGGGGAGCTCTTTAATAAACGATATTTATAGGTCATATCCGACATAACCTCAATTAAAGTCTCTCATCATTCACGCCCTATCTTTACCATCATCTTAAGCGAATCATCCTGTCTGTATTTGCATTATGTGCTTTATCCTTTATGTTATTGTAAAACCCCGAACAATATTTTTTTTTAGAGGCTTTAAAAAAGGGCAATACAATTTATATATACACTCTGTGTTATTAAAACGAAAAAAAGGAAAATAACAGTTACAAAAATATTAATTCTGGTGCCTGATGGTTTCAGCAGACCTCGCATCCACTTAACGCAACGACATCGATTAACAACGTTGCAGTTCCAGAAATCTGTTCAAAGATTTATAAACCAACATAAATTTTTCGTTTTCAATACAACCAACACCATGACCATCCAGCATCAGCATGCAAAACCATCCCTTGGTGTTGGTTGGTACACCATGGAGCTGGTGTTTATTCTTGCTGAAATTGGTTTTCGCGATGTGGCCACATTGTGATGGTTGTTGCGGAATTGCTTCGCGTGTTCGATGACAGCGCTGCGCCGCTATTTGTTACGTGCGAACGAAAACGTTATGTTTCCTGTTTTTAAAAGTTTGTATATGAACCTGGGATCCATTGCACTAGGACTTGGGTATTTATTTTTCAACGTGAGTGCGTTATGTAGGGCAACTAGATTGATGTTTATGGTTTGGTTCGGGTCCACTTTTTCCAACAGTTTCATATTTTAAACGGTTTTTCTTTGATTTTAAACTTCATTTTGACTTCTTTCCACGAAGGAAGGTTTTAGCTGTTTTTTTTTTTTCATCCTTGACGATATTGCGACGACAGCAACGTGAGGCTTTGATGTTGTGAAACTGATGTGAATTCAACCAAAACGAAAACGAGTGAAGTTTGGTTTTACCACGTAATTGACTTTGCTCTAAGGTTATGGGTGGAGTTTTTTTTAATCATCGATATTGAAAATTGACACTACAGTATTTCCCTTAACTGGATATTAGGTTCGTTTAACATTGTGGTCGAAGTTGCGAATGCTAACGTAACGGGTGGTTGTTTTCCGTTCCCTGGCATTATTGCAGTACCTATACCTATAAATTGATAAAATAAATCGATTCTTCAATGAAGCAATTAAAAAATCCGTTTTTTTTAAGCTCATGGATAGGTTTAATTAAAAATACATTGTTTTATGTAAAAAGGCGTAGAATAGGTAGATATACAATCATTTCCATAATACAATAAAGTAGTTTTATGGTACACGCTTCATTTATGTGGATACTACAAGTAGGACAAGAAGTTAAATAAATACTAGAAGTACAGTAACGTCTCGCTAATCCGAATTAATTATTGCAAGGGGGTATTCGGATTATCAAATTATACGGATTAATGAGTACAGGACAGGAAAGGAAAAGCGTTAGTTATTTAACAAATAATCCATATTTACTGCTTTTTAAGACTAAAAATTAAAGAAAATGCATTATAAATTGGATTGTGCCTACCTATTTACTTTTATAAAAAAAACTTAAAACAAATTCATGTCTGTATTCACATACTTCAATGTGTGCATGTACTATTTTGGTAGTGAAATTAGTTGTTTTCTGTTTCAAACATAAAAGAGTAATATAAACAAAATTACTGTACAAATTCAACTTTGAAAGCATTGTTTTTTAAATTTGGAATTCGGATTACAGCGTACAGAGATCGGTGAAGGTTCAGATTGTTAAGAACATAATGGAAAGAAATAAAGGTTCAGATTAGCACGATATTCGGATAAAAGGTGGTTCGGACTAGTGAGACAATACTGTATTTATGTATTTCATAAAACATAATTTTGTAACTTAAAATAAATTTTAAACCTAGCAACGTATCTTATATAAGGATGATTGACCTGAGGTTTTGATAGAAATGTGGACGCTACAAATCATTAGGTCTCGAAACTTTTAAACATCGGTTTTAAAATCACTGGAAATCGTGTGCAATATTGTCGAAGAAGCCCATATAATTTCAGTCCCGTGTTCGATGCACAACCACAAAATGAATAGATAAATAAAATAAATAAATTTGATGGCACAACAGCTCATGAAGAACTAGGGTCTAGTGACTTACAACGCTCAACCATTCCTGTGTGCGTGTCTGCAGGGATGGAGGGGACCTACAGTTTATTGCCGAATCCGAACGGCTAACGAGCCGCACTTTTCTGTGACAGGAGATACTCTTGGAGGATTTGTCAATTCCTCGCAAGAGGCAGTAGTCGTTTTTTCTTTAAAATAAATAGGTGGCGAGGGTGGGGATCGAACCTTAGACCTCCGGCATGACAGTCCATCGCACTAACTATCACGCCACGGCTACTGAACAGATATTGGCATTTAATTGTTGCTCCCGTCCCAGGATACATTTACTAGCAATCCCATTTGTCATCGGAGGTAATTTTAAATGGACCTCTTATGTTCCCTAGTTCACATCAAATTTCTTAAAATTTTCGACAAGAGGTTTCAATTTCCCAATTTTTCACTGACCATAATTGAAGAAGGATAGGCTTTTGTTTTTGTCACTAACATATTAAATAAGCATTAGACTTAACTACATTCAGGAATTTTTCGAAAAAAGTGGAAAAATAAAAAACATTGGGTCTTGTGAATAAAAAAAAAACAAGTAAAAGTTTTTTTTGTAAGTAGCTAAAGCTAACTAGTCATAGCTTTTACTAGTAGCTAAAACTATATCGCTAAAGCTTTATTTCATGTGAATAAAAAAAAAACAAGATTTCGCTAAATAACTTCAGCTATAGAATTCTAACTTTAGCTTTATAATTTAAGCTTTTGTTTGTTTATTCACAAGTTTTAACTTAAGTAGCTTTAGCTTAAACTTTTTTATATATACTGGAATGCAACGTCTTTTTTTTTTTGATTTTACTGGGTAGCTCCAATAAAATGGTTTGAGTATTTTTTAAAGTTCGCAAAACGGGTCATATGATTTTGATTAAACTTCGTTTTTTTTTTAATATTTAATTTCAATAAAACCACTTTACAGCCTTTTGGAAAAAAATCAGCTATTAGAAAAAGAGTGTTAAATTTTTAAAGAAGATTATGTCAGATTTGAATTTTCCCCGTAAATTTAATCAAAAATCTCCCAATTTGTATCCAACATAAACACAAACAGCCATATTAATAAAAAAGGCTAATCCCATCCTTATTTCACGGATTTACTACACCATAGAATAAGAGTTAAGCTACGGATTAAAATTTTCGATTAATAAAAAAAAATGTTCGTGGAATAGCAATGTGACGTTTACTGAAAATCCCTCAAGAAAATCTACTACAATAATTGCGATGCCTGTTTGGTAACTTGACATTTTCAAAAAGTTTCGCAAGCTCCGTATGGGTTCTGACAGCGAATTGTGAAATTCTCTAAAAAAAAAAAAAACAACAAAATAAATCTCAAGTTACCAAACACACCTAAGAATTCTCTTGTATATATCTGTCAAGACTATTATCATTTTTCAATAATTGTTTGTGTTGTATCTGTTCCTTTTGTTTTGTTTTATTTTGTTTTTATTTTAAAATGATTCTGATTCTGCCATGAAGTTTAATTTAAAAAAAAAAAATTAGTGTCCATTACTTACTTCCTAGTTAATTCAACAATTGCTATGAGTCCTCATATTTTCCTTGGAAAACCTATATTTTGGATTTATCTGCTTTTACAATTTTATTTTCTTGTCGTTGATTGGCTGATTGTCAAAATAGTTGCAAATAATGATTTAAAAACTCGATAAATATAGCGGACATTATTATTTTATTTCAAAATTAAATTTGTAATCTCAGAATAAATTCACTCATCTGGTTCTTATTCCTACGCTAAACCACCTTCTTCGGTGGTTTAGTTTAGTAAACGTCAGTTTGTAGAAATTTCGTTTTATTGATAACATTTTACACTTAGTCCACGGAATAAGGTCTAATCCTTCGCTATTCCAGGTTTATTAATTTGGCTGAAAGAAATTAAACTCAGATCTCAAAAATATCTGCATCTTCTGCTATTTTTATTCATACAAATTGAAGTATAAGCTCGAAAAATAAAACTAAATGAATTTAGTTTTGGCTACTACAAAATAGCTACAACTAGAAAAGATCTTTAACGAGATAGCCAAAGATACTTTTTATTCGCGCAAAACTAAGCTTTTACTTAAAAATCCAAGTTTTAGCTTTAGCTTTTTTTTTTATTCACAAGACCCATTGTCTTGAAATGCATGTTTGCGAAATGATAGTATAAGTGTTAGTGCTTCCTCAGGACTAAATATAAGGTTTTGATTGTAATGAACTACATTGTTCTTGGTAAACGCTGTAGCCCTTCCGGGACAACATGAAGCTATTACATTTACAGTATTCCCCGTTTAATTGCACTGACCAAAAAAGTTGAGGTCAAAAATTTCCTGTGTAAGTAGAACAGCTTCACCTGTTTATTAAATATATTTAATTTTACACACTTAATTCATCTGAAAAAAAGCAGATTGCAAACTAAAAATGTAAATTTTTTGGTTAATTGAACAGCTCCAAACAACAACTTTATTTTTAAAAGCACGAGCACTGTCTTAGTATATTTTGGAACATATTTTGTTTTTATTTTTGTCCAGCTATAGATTTATCTTTTTAGACCTCAACATTAATTTGAAACTTGAGGAAATATTTTCCAGAAATGCTAGGCCAATCGTTGAGCGAAAAAATTTAATTTTTTCGAACAAGTAAATATCTACTTTTTGTTTCAATTTTTTTCTTTTTAAAAGTTTAATTTAAATAAATTTTTATTTTATTTTTGTCAGCTAAAATAAAAGCATCATACTATACCACAGTAGCAAATAAATAAATTGCAGTCTCCCTTTTTATTTGACATACCCAACCCAAAGGAATTAAAGAAAAAAATACATTTCATGATAAATATTTAGAGAGCTCGGTTGTGACTTCTCCCGAATCGAGTAAATTTTATTGCAATGCTAAATACACTGTCTAATAAATTATTCAAACAGATTTACAATGTTGTCGTTTTGGTTGAATATTTTTAATGCACAAATGGCAAGAAACATCTCAATGAATTTTGAGTAAACATTCATATAAAAAATAGTTTCAGTGGGATTTGACTTCAATCAAATATGATTGTTATGACATTTATATAACTTGAAATATTTGTTTTTATTATGAGCGTCATTGGTGGTCTCATGATAAATTGAATAGAACAAAAAACAACTGAAAAAAAAAACTATTTTTTTAAAAGCTCCTTCGCTGGTTATTTTTGTTTTCAATTTAATTTTATTCATAAAGACAAAAAAAAATACTGAAACGGATTATTGAAAATTCAATTGCCATAGATGAAAAAACTTTTTGACCATTGAATTTTTTTTTGTACAGGTGAAAGTTCAAAATGCTTTGTTTTCATAATTTATTTCGAGCTTTTTCATATTACCAACGAAGCATTTAGCAAATATACAACACTGTGATTTTGTCAAAGAAAATTGTTGACAAAAGTCCCGAATGAATTACGAAAACATTTCAGATTTTTATGGACATTGCTAAAAAAATCTGAGTTTAACTTGTAGTTCCTCACATCGAACCGTTCACTTTATCTTTTTTGAAGTTACACCTAGTATGTACATTTGTAATGTACCATTTTAAAGTATCCATTTCTATCTTCTTCTATATCATTACTATCATTATTACTATTATATAAAGACGAAACAAATATTTTGTTTGTCCGCGTTTTTCTCAGAAAGTATTAAACCGATTTACTTGAAACAAATTTTATAATTTTTCTTATTCTTTGAAGCATGTAAATAGATATTTTTTATTTGTTAAATATATTTGTTGGATTAGATTATTAACTTTTAAGAAAATTTCGTACACTTTTTTGTCGAAGTTGACCAACATATTCAATTATGCTTTTAAACCTGCTTGATATTTTACAAAAATGGGATTTTTAGTATAAAGTCAAAAGTTTTATGCAAATTTTAAGCCCTAAATCATTTCTTAACTGTACTTACAAGCTGAGAAATAAATTTATTTACAAATTATAAATTTATCAACTTTTTGTATTTTTGCATCTATGAACTCGATTCAATCGCAATGACTGGGTTGCTGCTTTGTTCCATTTCATTATCGTTCCGTGTTTTGTGCATTTTCTTTTATTTTTTGGCCTTTGAGGAAAATGGGCAGGGCATTCAGTAGAAAGCAACATGAAAAGAAGGTTTACTGAAAGCTGCTAAAGATTATGATTTCAAATGAGTGGAGTGGACAGTGACGGTCACAACAATGTTGTCCGTCTTAGGGAGTTTCCATCCAAGGGAAAAAAGAAAAAAATAGTTATAAAAGGAAATGTATAGTTGGCATCATGAAACTGTTTCAGGGAGAGAAAATAAAATTCTTTATTTGGGTACGGAAAGCATATGGAATTATGTATATAAAATTTTTGTTAATAATATAGTAGAAATTGCGGTTAGTCTCATGGAGCATTTGATATACTTTTACCTACTCATATTAATAAGTATATTTGAAGCTTGCGAAGCAACGCGAGCACGGGTCGGCTAGTATGTATATAAAAATTAAATGGTTTGTAACCACATCACTCAAGAACGGCCCGGTGGATTTGCTTGATTTTTTTTTGCATTATGCTCAGCATTTTATATGAAAGGTTCTTAGCTATGAAATTTTTGAAAATGTAACTCCTAAATAGGTTCTTCTATGCAGAATGTTGATTTTTACATTTTGTCTATTTGGTTGCTATGCTGTTTGCAAAATGACCATAGCAACAAATTTAATTAGCCCTGTTCCTTTACTTTGAAACTCTGTGATTTTCTGTGCATTTGTGTGAATTTCAGTCCAACGTTCTGTCAAAGTTCATATAAAAAGAATAAAATGGCAGTAAAATGCACAGAAAATCACAGAGTTTCAAAGTAAAGGAACAGACATATTATTTATTTAAGAAAATCGAAAGGTTAAATAAAAATTACGGAAAAACTGACACGCTGAAAAGAGATATAATCTTGACCTAATTAAAATTTTGAAAAAAATAATGAAAATAATACAAAAAGAGGTAATAATTATTTTGCCGATTATAGTTAACGATCGCAAGGTCATGTTTTGGCACTGACGTAATCGGAAATCACTGCCACGTTGTTGGATGGTGGATGAATGGCACATTCTGGCTCTGAAGTTTCCACTGAATATGCAAATTAGCAAAAACCTGTCATGCAATATTTCCAATCCAAGTCAAGTGGAATGGCAAAATGTCTGCAGCAATGCAAAATAACCATTATGGGATGAATGCACGATGGCGCATACAAATTATTTTTGTGAAGTCTTGAATCGAACACTGCTAGATCTATGTATGTGCCTTTTCGATGGTACACTTATAATGCTAGCCGGTGATTTTCTCCAAACACTTCCCGTCATTCCGAGATCAATAAACTGCTGACGAAATCAACGCATGTCTGGAAATCAGCTTATCTGTGGCGGCACGTCCAGACACTACAACTGGCCTTAAACACACGTGTTCACTTGCAACATGATCAAACTTCACAATTGTTGGATATTGGAAATGGAAAAATGGTTGCAAATGTTTCTACTTGACTTATTACCTTGCCTAAAATGTTTTGCAATTTCACTGCTTCAAGAGAAGAACTCATCCAAAAAGTTTTTTCGGATATTGCACTGCAAGAACCACATTTGGTTGAGCGAACGTGCTATATTGGCTCCCAAAAACAAAGACGTCAATGATCTTAATGCGGCCATTCAAAATGCGATTCCGGGCTAGATTGTTTCCTACACATCCGTGGACGAAGTGATGAATCAAGACGAAGTGGTCAATAACATAAATCGTTTATAGGCAGGACAACGTCTGCCGGGTCAGCTAGTACTACAATAAAACAATTTTGATTTAATCACATAGTATCGCCAAATAATTGACAGGCCGAGTTATTACTTTAAAAAAAAATGTGTGCGTCTCTTAAGTTAAAAGGTACCTATAGTGTTTCTTAAAAAAATAATTCTATAAAATTTATAAAATTAAAAATTGATCACAGTGGTAAATATAAACTTAATTCAAATTCCGGAACTCCTTTAAAACATGTATGTAATATAACAAATATAAATCAGTTTTAAAACAATTTTGTAACATGTTTAATCCTATACAATATGATTATTATATCGTTAAGGGTGTCTTTATTTAATCAGAATTATGAACCTAAATAAGTTCATTATCGTGTACTGAAACTTTTCCAAACCAGTGAGTCACGGTTCATGATGACTGATGAGTAATTGAAATTGAATCCTCATAAGCCATATCGTTTCAGCAAAGTTTAAAGCGAGCGTAATTGAAATTTGATTTAAGATAGGTAGGAAGTAGGTATACCTTATACACACATAACGATGATGATGATGGTGCACGTGTACATTATGTACATTAATATTCAAAAGCAATTCTCAAGTTAAGAATTTGATTGGATTTGTTGCGATTTTGGTATACATTGGAATCTGAAAGAGTGGATCTGCAATGGTTTGAAGTACCTACAATGTTCTCTTTTCTTTCCACGTGAAATAGACGAAGAGAAAAGAGAGCACTAAAATGGATGCGGTTTTGTGGATTCCATAATCGACTTGATTATCTTATGATGCTTTGGCAAAATAATATGATAGTTCTACATTCGAAAACATGGATTTTTTTCACTTTTATCAATTATTATCTTTTAAAAATACACCAAAGAGGTGGGGTTCTAAGACGTACCCTTGTGGGACGCTTGTTTAACGACATATAGACTGGAGTTTCCTTGTTCGGGCAAGGCAATTTTTTTCTCTTCACGGCATATTTACGGCATTTAAACGGCAAATTCTGAGACAGTCAAAAGTAACTTTTTCGAAAGTTATCATGCTAACTTTATACGGCTCCTTATTTCTCTTTCCGTTCGGTCTCAGGCTGTTCGGGAATTTTTGTATGAAGCTCGTAAAGCAGTCTCTGAACATGTTCTGATCCTTCCCTAGTCTAAACAAAAGCATAAGTGTTAAGAGCTAAACAAAAAATAAATAAATACTTTAATGCCCAACATCAAATGGTATTCGTATTGGTACCACTTCAGATGAGTTCGGCGCAAAAAATGGAATTCAAACCTATTTTAATTGTACTGCAGGGACTTGTTGTATATTTTTTATGTAAATTAGTACAAAAGCAGTTGCTAGAACTTAATAGTTTTTGTATGAGTCTCCAAATGAAGTATTACACACCATATTGTTTGTTTGTCACAATTAAGGGGTGTGGCCAACCTTCCTTGTGGGAGATACAGGACCGCCAACTACAGGAACTTTAAGGCCAATGCCACACGAGCGTCCAAATGGACGAACTTCCATTTGGAAGCGCGTCCAGTATAAAACTCTCTTGATGTCACACGAACTTCTTTTTGTACGCGCGGACGGAATATTTTACTAAGTTAGTTCCTTTTCTTTGGTTGATAAATCAAATTAATATAGAATTAGTGGGTGAAAATTCAAAAAACGGCCCCTAACGCCTTCCCTGTTGTAATGAGCCCTATAAAATGTATAAGATTTTTCTAAAGGGGAAATGGGGCAGTAACAATGTTGTAGGTATATTGTTTTTCAAAATCTGAAAATTTTCATCAACTTTTGAATTTAGAATACTCTTTTGCTTATAAAACTGATTAAATAAGCTCCATTGCTTCTCTTGTTAGGTTTAGGCCTATAAAATTACCGGCATTATTTTAGGCAAGGGTTCAGGGAATAACTTTGGATAATTAGTTTCTCAAATGAAATGAAATTTTACATCAACTTTTCAATTTAAAATTCCAGAAATCAAATTCAATTGCTCTCCCATTACGTTTTTAGGGTGGAAAAGGGGACCTTTCCTCAAATTTTTTTTAATACAATTGTAGCCTGAAATTTTATCTTTGTTTTAAGACCTTAACCTTGATAATCGGATCATAACAACGAAAGATATAATTTTTTTAAAAAAAGGTTAACTTTGAAAATTGCCACAATTTTGCAATTAACGGACCTTTCTCCACTCGTAGACTACCGAGAGCAATGAACCAAACGCACTTTTTCTATGCAATTTTTCCGATTTTTCCATTAAATTAAAATAAGGGATTGTGAGGCTTGTGGTGCACGTAAAATATCAAATGAAGTATCAAAATAGTCGGTATTTTCTTGACATTTGGAAGAAGATAAAACCAAATTAAACCATGCATGCATTAAAAAGATATGAGCTCATAGAACAAGGGTTCTGATATTGCAGTTATCTCAGCTCAACGGTACTTTTGGAACTCAATTTTTTAAATTTAATTTTGGATAAATTATTTATATTATCTGTGAAAATTTCAGCAATATATATTGACCCACTAAAAAGATAAAAAGTGCAAACAAAAGTCATCTGAAAATTATCTGGTAGCGCGTCCATTTGGACGTTCGTGTGACCGTACTAATTTACGACAGTACCCCTTATGCCGTTTTACAATCTATGCGGCATGAGAGTCAAACAGTCGACAAAGTTTTATGCGCGGACGAAACCAATAAGTGGACGCTCGTGTGTCCATTCCTATAAGTTTTCTTAGTTCTCAAGACGTACTTCCAAATGGACGCGCAGAAAAAGACTCTCGTGTGACATTATAGCCTAAATGTTCAATCACCAAATTTTTAAGCTTTTCAAGGGTACTCTTGCGTTTATGAATTAGATCAGGTAGTCCAAGAAAATAAAAACATATAGAGCCAGTGGAAATACAAATGTGGATCAGCGTCGGTTAATGATTTTATTCCATCAATTTTGGACGATTAACTTAAGTTTTACCAGGGCTCAACTATGTAAATGGCTTTTAAAATACCTTTATTCAAACCCTAAATGGTGGTTGAAACTCAGGTTTTCCACCGAAATCCGTGGGTTAGAAAAAGCTTTTTTTTTTTGGCATACAAATAACAACTGGTGTAGTAGCCCGTAGCGTAATGGTTAGTGCGATGGACTGTCATACCAAAGGTCTGGGTTCAGTACCAGCCGCTTGCACCTTAAGTTTTTTTTTTCGGGCTACTGCCTCTTGCGAGGAATTGACAAATCCTCCAAGAGCATCTATTGTCAAAGAAAAGTGCTGCTCACCCTAGCCGTTCGGATTCGGCAGTAAACTGTAGTTCCCTTCCATTCCTGTAGACACGCACACAGGAATGGTTGAATTGGTTGTAAGTCACTAGGCCCTAGTTCTTCATGAGCTGTTGGGCCATCAAATTTATTTTAAATAACAACTGGTTTATTTATCTTAACATCTCAAAATTATCTACTAACATTTTTCGGGTTATGTATGAATGATTGACGAAAACAATGTCGAACTGGTCAAAATACCGAATTATATCGACTCCTTTGATATATTTTTGAACGACTAAAAAAAATTTGAAATATCGACTTGAAAAAAGTCGACAACTGCCTTGAACAAGCCAACAAATATTTACCTGTCGATATTTGTTGCCCAAAAAAATTTAGAACAAAACAGAAATTTTCTGTTATACCTTATTGCACTTATGACAGATTTTTATTTTTTTTTTGTCTTCTTGTCTCTTCAGAAATGATTCTTTTTTTTGGCTCAAAACTTACAAGACTTAAGCATATTATGAACACATTTATTCGTAAGTAGATAATCTGTTAATTTAAAATCTACAAACTTGTATTTGCATAGCTCACTCAACCTTTTTAAACTGATGAATATAAGCACATGATAAATTAAGACAATGTAGGAAACAGCTTGAATTATAATATCTCATGAAAAACTGTTAACTTTTGTTGTCGAACGGACGGACGTTGAAAGTTATAATGAATGAAAAGTCCAAGTTAAATTGAGATCCAAATAAAACAAATTAAAATTCTTTCCTTCCAACAACCGGATAGAAGACAAAGTTTAAAAAAAAAAAAAAAAAAAAACAGAAGCTTTGTAAAATGTAATTTTAATAAGCAATTATGACCTTAAGTGGGAATAAGGACGTAATTAGTTGAGAAATGAGAACCATCAACTGGTTGTAGGAAGAGTTTTCAGTTTATTTTTTTTTATTTCCCAACAGTATATCTACTAAGGACAGACTGATGAGGACGACGACTGACGCATATGGTGGAAAGAACAAAGTTTCTTATTTATTTTTTGCTATACCCGGATGGAAAATATAGAAATATAAAACTAATTAGATTTATGATTTAAAATTGATATTATAAACCCGGAATACGATACTGTTGTAGCAAATCAAAAGGAGGATTTTATGAGCTTCTTCCAGGGTGAGATATTGTACGTAGAGTTCTAGTAACATGAGAAAGGGTTTAACTTAAACAAAATAGTAGGTACATATGTGTACATACATTAATCCAAACAATATCTTTCAACGAACGTTTAAATTTTATGTGAGCGAATTTCGATTTCTGCCAAGGATGTTTGGCCTTTATATTAGGTATGTGGGAGCTGTTAATGATTCTTATATTACTCAAATTACCTAAAAACTGGGAAGGTAAGTATGTGCCTTCCGTGTCGCCTACGCTATTTGTTCCAGAATGAAATCAGGGTTGCGAGCTTATAAATTAAGCAAAACATAAGCCATAAGCTATTTGTCAACCTCCGAATTAAAAAAAAAATTATTTCGGTAGCTAATTTTAATTTGTGAATTGAATGAGTTTTAATTCATAAGCTCTTTTGGATTTGTGAATTGAAAAATATTTAATTCACAAGCTCTTGGTGATTTGTGAATTGAAATACATTTAATTTACAAGCTCTTCTGTTCGTAATTGCTACGCCAAAATTTAGGAAAAAAAAAGTTAACAAATTCTCAATTTTGGCGTTATTGACGCAAATTTCGTTTTTCAGTTAAATAAAAATGGATCGTGGCTGGGGAAACGTTCCTCATATCATTTATAACAGGAAAAATACGTGCTCAAATTGAAAATGCGTTAGCTCTTTCTTCTATCGAAATTGCTGCAACACTCTTGAAAGGTGAAAAAACGGCACATTGAGAACTGAACCTTCCGTTAAACCTGCAAATCAACCAACATCCTGGAAAAATTAGAAAAACTTTTTAAATTCTGAGCAAACTTTAACTAACCAGAATAAAAAATGAGGACTGGGAAAAAAATATTTGTTTTTTTTTTTTGTTTTTTTTTTTTTAATTCTTTATTTTTTTCCCATTTATCATAAACACAATCATATTAAATTTATTGGTATTCCTGCAATTTTCAATTAATTAAATGCATATTACTCCCGGAAAAAAGTATTTTTCTGGATTTTCCCGTTTGGGATAGCTAAATGAGAATATAGATTTTGTTTTGCGAATTTAATCAGATAATAGCTAAATCCATTTTAAATTAAACAAATGTAATCGAAAAAAAAAAAAAATATTTTTTATTATTTTTAAAATTAAAAATTTTTCGTATTTACGATAATTTTTATTCTAGAGAAACAAAGTTTTCAGCTTTAAGGGGCCAGTTATAGCTATCATTATGTATTCATTATTGAAAATTTGTAATTTAAGATTATTTAGGGCACTTTAAAAACAAAATCAGTTATTACTTTGATGCCAATGTGAAGCTGACGACTCGATTAATATTTATTGCCAAAACAATTCTTTTGGGTCTAACCTTCCACATAAATGAACTTTTATTTTTTCAATGATTGCATAATAAAGTCATTTCATGAAAAAGGTTGGGCCAAAATTAAATGGTTTTTTGGGCAGATGTATTAATTAAGTTGAAAGCTATATTTTGGCATCGAAATAATTATAGTTTTTGCATTCTTAACATCTTAAAATAAATCATTAAAATTTTTAATGGTGAGTTTCAATGATAGCTAACTAGCACCTAACATGTGCAAGAGATTAACGGTTATTTCATTGATGAATGATGAATCTCTTTGCAGATAGTAAGTATAATATTTTAGCATCGGTTGTTTGAAAAAAAGTGCTGTGGTCATTAAGTGTAATACAAGAAGTGGAATGACTGTTTTTTTTTTTTAGAAATTTGTGCGGAAAAGTTGTGTTCTTCTTTATATTGGAAAAAAAAAACAATTTTACAAATTCAAAGAAAACACAAAAGCAGCAAAAAGATATAGCCAATTGCTGTAGTAAAAGTAGCAGTTTTAGTGTCATAAGTAATTTTTAAAATAGCAAAGTATGGAGAGTTCCCTCTTCTAGTGACAGCAAGACATAGTCATCCTCAGGAGAACATTTATGAACAGATGAAGCTTTCTGCTTGCCACAAATACTGTTCCGAAGTGGCACGATCTTGCTTTTTTGACACGATAATTTTCTCGTTGGTACGTAGGTACGAAGAAGAGAATTAACAAAAATAAAAGAAAATTATTTTTGTTGTTTTTTTAGTGGACTGTATTGAATTAAATTTAGTTGGAAGATTTTTTGCGATTTTTAGTCCAATGCGTTTCGCCCAGGCACGACAGTTGGGCTCATCAGTTAGATGCTGTCGTACCTTTCTATTAAGACGCAATTTTTTGGTCGATGAATACCGACTCTTAATAAAATCTACAGCGCATGCACACTGTAAATTATATTCTTCTAGGGGAACATGGTTACATTTTTGCACCTAGAAATATATGTTGTTGTTGTTGTAAGACCGTGGTCTGGTTAATGTACGAAAAAGAGAATTAACGTTGGTACGAAAAATTTAATATGTCACGTTATTTTATTTTCATTAATTTACTTAAAATAAAGGAGATTTCAACAAAATTTAATGAAAATTGGTTCAAATTCCGTAAAAAGTGGGCAAAAACACATAAGTTTTGACAATGCAAATAATTTCCATTGATTTTTGTTATTGTATTTTACCACGTAATAAACATAATTACAGCGGGTTTTCAAGAAAATAGAAGAATTCGTGGTTTTTTTTTATGTGACACCAGAACTGGCACGTTTTTTCACGTTATAATTTTATTTCGGGTGGCAACGCTCTAACACAAAGTGATATGCTGTTCGTGTTGTTGAAGAATGTGCAAAAACTCCAGGACTAGATATGCAATTCGAAAAAATGCAAAGACAACTAATAAGCGCATAGGAAACATTCCCTTCCAAATGTGCCCAAAAAAATAGCTCCGACAGCCCTGTGAAGTTAGCAAACTAATTGCTTAAAATTGAATAAAATATGAGAGTTCTCGGTAGCAAACAAAGAGTTCTAAAGTTCTTCATACTTTTTTTCAGTAGTTCTGGCGAATTAAGTGTTAAAATTCTAAAAAAAGTTTTTTATGCTAACTTCACGCAGCAAGGACGTTTTTGAGAAAAAGAGTTCTGAGCATGTTCTTCAACTTAAAACCAAGAGTTTTAGAGTTCCTGATGGGTTTTAGAAAAGGATCTGCAAAATTGGAAAAGTAAGGGCATATTAAGGTGCCCGCAAACAAAAGACATGAGTTCTGATTAGAGTTCATTATTTGTTTATCGAACACAAAAAACCGAATGGTTTTAGTTCTTCTAGTTTTTGAGAAAATTACTAAAACTACTTTTCTATGAGATTTTTGTTTTTGGTATTTACGGTGATCTTACTTTGAGGATTAATGTTGATGATAGATTCATCTTTGTGAGTAAAGTAAAGCAATTCATTTGGCGTTACCCAGAATGCACCAGGAGGTGGTAAACTTACGTTGCATTCCATGTCCCAGTGGGTCAGTTAGGTCATGTCAAGACGCAATGTTATCAAATGGCTTGGTAAACAATAACCTGTTATTTTATGATCTAAGGGCATGCACATTTTGAGCATTACAATTCCATTATATAAATATGTAAGACACAAAATTGATATACGCATTGACCACAAAAAGCCAATTCAGCACTTTATTTCAAAAAAAAAAGTTTCTGGCTTTCAAAATCGGTATAGTACTTTATTTTAAGTGTCACCGTTGTTTTTCAATATTTTTTTTTCATTTTAAGTTATTTTTTTCTAAAATTACCCCTACCTCCTAAACGGGGCGAGATAGACCCCCCTCCCATAGAAAAAAATGCTTTTTTTTTATCTCTCTACAAAAAACCGTTACCAATTTTTTGTACCTGAGTTATCGTACTCGTGCCGACATTAAAATGTATTCTTTCTATTATTGTAGAATAAAACAAACTTGAAGTCATTATTTGCTATCGTATATCGAGATATTCGAGCTGAAAAATATTTGTTAACAATTTTTAGTATCTAGTTTCTTATATTTTCTTAAACAAAAGACTCTGTTTAATTTTTTTTTTTACAAACTCTACTGTCGTGCCTCTGCGAAACACATTCAGTTCGAATTTCATTATAAAAAAAAAAAGCAGAACACAAATAATAGACTGTGGGATCTTAGTACTTCATCATCTAAAAGGTCAGTAATTGGTCATAAAAAGTTAGCTATTTTCAGAAATTGATCAGCCCTAGAAAATTTTTAATCCAGGTTCCAAGTTTTTCAAGGTCACCAAAAATCGTAGGTGATCTGAAAAATTTTAACCCTAGATTAAAAATTTTCTAAGTCTGACCAATTTCTGAAACTACCTGACCTTTTATGACCAATATGGGGTGCTAAGATCCCACAGCTCAAATAATACGTTTTCTAGTTTTTTTTTATTCTTCTTCTTCTACCAATTATTGTGTATAGAGGTCTCATTAGCCCGAAGTCAATATCACTGTGAGTTTTCGAGATATTTTAGGCTAAAATCACTTTTTTTTTTCAATTTTTTAAAAATTTCTTTTATTTGAAAAAAATCTCTAACATGGAGAAATGTCAAAACATTTGATTCAACCAATCGGACCAATTATAAAGTTAAAAATGCGACCAAGAACTACTATTTAGGTACATATACATATAACCTTTTCGAAATGTTAGATTAATTAAATCTACCTCCAGAAATTGTACAGAATTTACTCATGTTTTTACAGGATATTAATTTGTTTCGGACTCAAAAGGCTCAGATACATTAGTTAACTGTTGCTTTGTGTTGAGAAATAAACTCAATAGTGGGTGCTGAAAACATGCGCGAAAAGAGGCACAGCTTGCATCTCTGAAAAGAAAAAAAATATAAATCTCTTGCTTTTTTGTGAATTTACTCCCGAAAACAAGAAACTCACCTCGCTGTATAAATTCACTTTCATCATGAATTCGATTTAGCCCAAGAAAAAATCAGTTGGTTCCTAAATGTCTGGGAGAAAAAGTGTTTCTCTCTTTTAGTATTTTTTTTTTTCAAAAACAAACAAAATACCTATTTCCAAATTAAACTTTGTCTAAGTAATAAAAGGAAGGGTTAGTCTGGTTAGGTTACAATTCAAAAATTTGATTTGTTGTTCAACTTTGGTTGTATACGATATTTCATCACCCCTCTGTGTTATTTTTTTTCCGCCAAGATGTTTACATTTTGTCTCGAAAAAAAGTTTTCAGTTTAGATTGGAAACTGCTTGAGGCAAATTGTGAATATTAAACATTTTATCTGATTGTATGGGGAATGTAAACTGTACAATATTTTTAGTATCTAAACAAGCTACAACCTTGAAATGCATTATTATTTATCTACATAAAAATTTCTGCCAAACCAAGAACTGAATATGAATTTGAGGAAAGTGAAAGTCTTATTGGGGAAAAATAAAGATATATTTTTAATAACAATAAAAGAATTTCTACGTCAAATATTTTTAAATAAAACTTTATGTTTATTTAGAAATTTTATCAATTTATTAGGAAATCAAAACGAATTAGATAAATTATTAAATTTAGATGATTTGTGTTTGGGAAATTTGGTATAGATAATTGATAATAATTAATTAAGATGTATGTGCATTTGTAGGTGTATAATTGAATTTTGATGGTTGTTTTGTTTTTTGTTTGTTTCAATATGCGTTGTGCAAGGCCGCATGCAATCTATATACAGTGAAACCCGGATAAGTGCCTATCGCATAAGTGCCTAACCCGTTTAAGTACCTTTTATTTTTTAGAACGAACATTTTGAGGATTTTTTCATATAAATCTCATCTAATAATTATACCTTTCGCTTAACTAACTTTCCCTCTTAATTGCCTTTTATTTTGTATACTTTTATAAAATTTACCTGAAAAAAAAATTCTTTTAAGTACACAATTAAAATTAGCGAAAAAGACAAACGCTTCTTTTTATCTAGCGCTTCCTTTTGAAAAGGTTACCGATACTAGTCAGTTATTGATGTAATGTTATTTCTTATTTTTTAAATAACATTAAACGTTTTTTGACTTTATTTTGTAAATATAGAGATAAGTGCTTATGCGCACTCGAGCGGGTTTTTTATAACTGCACAACCCGCATAAGTACCTCTCAAAACGAGGCATTCATGGTGAGGCACTTATCCGGGTCTTACTGTATATAAAAATTAAGCCATTAAATCAATCGGCTAAACATCATCCAATTTGGTCGGGGATTGTTTGTTTGTTGTACATATTTCTATTAAAACACAGATTAAAACACAACGGAGCCGAAAATTGGAAAATTCGACTGAAAATGTAGGAAAATCCTGAAAACACCTTGTAATTTCAAAATTTGTGAAATAAAATTGTGTTTGTACGCGCATAACTCAGCTAAACTTCATCCGATTCGGTTGATGATTTTTTTTTTTGTTGAATTTGAATTGAACCAGATTAATATTCAAAGGATCCAAAAATTTCAAAATTTGACCGGAAATTAGAAAATTAGACCAAATAATTTGGAAAATCGTGAAAACACCTTGAAATAAAAATGTGTTTGTTCGCGCATAACTTGGCTTAACATCATCTGATTTGGTTGGAGATGTTTTTGTTGAGTTTGTATTGAACCAGATTAAGACACAACGGAGTCGAAAATTGGAAAATTTGACCGAAAATTAGAAAATTCGAACGACAAAATCAGAAAATCGTAAAAACATCTTTCTTTAAATATCAAACTTTATTAATTAGTTGTTTTTTTTTTTTCGTACGCGCATAACTCGGCTAAAGATCATCCAAATAAGATGGTATTTTTTTTCTTGGATTTGTATTGAACCAGATAAACACACTACTGAGATAAACATAGGAAAATTAGGGTAAAAAAGTCGGAAAGTGTCGTGATAACAATAAATTACATACTTTCTGAATTGTTTTTTTTTTTTTTTTGTTCGAAAGGTGTTTCTACATTGGCAATTGATACGTAGTGCATCAATACAGAAGCTTATTACGAGAGTCTATTAAAATTAGATTATTCAAATAGACTTAATTTATACTGTTGTTATATTAAAAATCTTATCGTTAATATTTTTCCTCTTTGATTATTTCAAATGTGTATTGATTGTTTTACTCCGAGTAGTGCAAAAATTATTGCTATTGTGCGACGAATTTTGCCTGTTCGTCAGTGATTAAAAGACAAAAAAATATATGTTCCCAAGGAAGTAATGTTTTACTGGGATAAAGCTCGCAATCAATTTCAATTTTTTTAAACAATGAATTCTGACTTAACTCTAATTATAAAAAATGAATTGTAAAGCTGTGATATACAGATTTTTAAGTCGAACTAATATATGCTGATAAAAAAGTACGTATACGCCACAGTGCCCCCAATAATGCTTATTTTCTATTATTTATTTTATAGGGTCTGTAATATTATACATAGGAACTTAAAACAGGCAAAGAATAATAAAGACATTTTTTTCACCTCTCTCTCTTCTTGTATCCACATTTAATAGATTACAAGATCCAAAAAAATGGAAATATAAAATTTTTTATCAGTGTGTAACACGCTTGGCTATATTTTTTTAAGGGTCATAACATTTGGTTATTTTCTTCTTCATTTGATGTCCTCTAGAAGTAGGTACTCAATTTTTTTTAAATTATATATTCCAGTTCGAATTCATAGCTAAGACAGGACAACGTCTGTCGGGTCACCTAGTTAGGTACATACAAATAAATCCTATTTTGTGTTCGTACGCTTAACATCATCCGATTTAGCTGGCGATTTTTTGTTGAATTTGTATTGAACCAGATTTACACACTACGGCGATAAAAATTGGAAAACTAGGCCGGAAAATGCTCAAAGGGTAGATACGTAGGGTAGATTCAAGAGGACACAAGCGTCCACAAGCTTGTTTCAAAGAGCATCTATGTCTATCAGCTCCTACTCTCACCTCCAATTGGAGAACAATCCTAGCAAATTTGAAAAATTAATTGAAAATTGTGAGTTTTGTTTCAATCTTTACAGTTTCTGGACACATTTTATCGATAATGGCATATTCATGGCAGCGTTGCCAGTTTGGGAGTTTTCCCCCCAGATTTAGGGTTTTTTTTTCATCGTCAGGGGGAAATCTGGGGGACAAGATGTTTGGGGGAAATCTGAGGGGATTCATTTTAAAGTTAAATTATTCCATTACCTGAATTTCCCTCTCAAATTGAATCTATAATCAAAGAATATCCAATAAATTTTAAATAAAATCAATTTTTTTTTTGTAAAAAGTACTTGTAGTACATACAGAGTATTAGCTGTGAATAAAAAATAAACACAAAACAGTTGAAAAAAATAACTTACGGGTTTTTTTAAATTGAAATGTGGTAATCTAGGGGGTTATTTAATTTTTCTGAGGGGAGATTTTTTTTTCGTCTGGCAACACTGATTCATGGCCTGCCCATGATTTCGTAATGGCCCTATCTACAAAATATCTGATTTTGAGTTTACGGCATTTTAAGGGTTGGGTTGGGGTATTGCATATGTAAGTCCAAAAAAGCCATAAACTCAAAATCGGAAATTTTGTAGTTAGGGTCATTACGAAATTATGGGCGCTACTCACAGAACTTGTGGGGGCCTGAATATAATGCTAGGGTAAATGAAATTACAGGCGTAATTTTTTTGTGTCAAACCCAAAAGTGAATTGGTTAAAAAAAAAACGATGACTAGGGTTATTTGTTCAATGTAATAACAACGAATTCTCTTTGGACTAAGCCAAAAGTGGAGAAAAAATGTGTTATCAATGTCAACATAACTGTTATCGATAGTTTGTATGAAAACTTCTAACTTTTGCTATAGAAAGGGTGTTTTTTTTTTAGAGGTACATAATGAACTTTGAAATGGAATAAAACAAAGATATTTTTTTTTAAATTGACATGAAATTTACTTTATTTGAAAGATAATTTTCTGGCATTATAATTAAAATTTTATTTCTAGCCACGGCTGGCTCGGACGTAGTCTAATCTGGAGGTCCAATTTTTACATGACTTTTTCCAACATTTGTGGCCGTATATCGGCAATAACGTGGCGTATGCTATCCTCCAAGTGGTCAATCGTTTTGGGCTTATCAACGTAGACTAGCGACTTCACATATTCCACAGAAAATAGTCAAGCGGCGTTAAATCGCACGATCTTTGAAGGCTGATTCACGGGTCCGTAACGTGAAACTATGCGGTTAGCAAATGTTTCCTTCAATAAATCAATTGTGGCACGAGCTGTGTGACATGTTGCGCCGCCGATAGCAAACGTGGTACGAAAACGTTCCATAGATAATCGAATTAATTGCTCTGATGGACGATTATGTTGACCGTAAAATTAACATAGTGCGCGATTCGTATTTCGAACAGAACCATGATTTTCAAAATAAATTTGCACAGTTTAGAAGCGTTGTTCTGTACACAGAGCCATGGCGCATCTCGGCATCCCTGCCAAACTCATCCGCTTGTGCAGGATAACGATGGAGAAATCTCGCTGCTCCGTCAAAGTCGCAAGAACACAGTGCAGAGATCAAACGAAAATTACTCTTGCCAATCGCTGTTTCTTCGGGCTAAGAAGGCATTTGAGTAATAAAGCCCTCTCTCAGAGAACCAACGAGACTTTATATAAGACCCTAATCATCCCGGTCCTGCTATATGGGGCAGACGCATGGACCCTGTCAAAAACGGATGAGAATCTGCTTGGGTGCTTCGAAAGGAAGATTCTTCGGGTGATTTTCGGTCCAGTCTGTGTCAATGGAGTATGGAGGAGAAGATTTAACAACGAGCTTTACGGGGTTCACAGCGACGTCGACCTGGTCAAGAAGCTGAAAATACAGCGGCTGAGATGGTTGGGACACGTGAAGCGTATGGACACCGACGCACCAGCCCGCGAGTCTTCGAATCTACCCCTGATCTACTCCACCTTAGGTGGCGCACACAAGTGGAGAAGAGAACAACCTCAACCATGGCTGGAGGGGCTTGTTGGTTGAGGCCATAGTCCATCCTGGGCTGTGAGCGCCATCTAAAGTAAAAGTAAGTAAGGAAGCGTTGTTCAGGCGTCAGTCTATTCACCTTTAAGGTGCCAAACCAAACTAAAAATAAATCACTTGACAGCTGACAAAATGGCCGCCAGTTAAAATAGTGTTGCCAACTTAAAGTTCTATAACTCTAAAAAAAACATCCGTTACATACTAGTTTTGGTTCCGTAAAAAAAAATTGAACTCTATCAAACAAAATAGAGAACACGAAAAATGTGGGTCCCGCAATTTCGTCTGTTTTTCAGTAGATATATGTCTGTACCTGTACAGCCTTAACCACTAAAGCAGTGTTTCCCAAACTTTTGGCATTGCCGTACCCCTTTCAAAATGTTCGTAGCCCTGAGTACCCCCCGTTATATGTAGAAATAAATTTATTCTTTACTTATTTGTAGATCAAAACACGAAATTAATAATTAGTATTTTAAGGCATAGAAGACGATTTTTTTTTGTAATGTAAACGCTTTGAATACTCGAAGGTTTTAAGCTTAAATCTTAGATTTCGGCCGTTATCAAAAAACGTCAAATCAAAGTTAGAAGCTGCAATCGTCAAATATTCAATCATCCTCCTCCTGCTTGCAAACAAACCTTTTGATAAACTCAAATGATATTTTTTGACGCAGATGACCTTTTCGAAAACGGCCTTTGCTTTAGTGGGAGCTGAGCGCCCTTGATAGTAATATGAGGATCCAAGAGCTTTGCCATATGGGTCCGCTATCTGAAAGACGCTTTCACAGAATGCAAAAAGCCAATTTTACTTGTAATTGTGATGCTACAAAGCATATGAAAACTAATTAAAAAATTTAAAATATTTTTCTATTTTTTCTTTAGCTTTTTTTTATAATCACAGACAAACGACAAATCTGTGCGTACCCCTAAAAAGACTGATTACTTACCCCCAGGAGTACGCGTACCACACTTTGGGAAACACTGCACTAAAACTATTTTGTTGAAATTTTGAATTTAACATTTTTTTTAGTGATAGGTATAGGCACCTTAAGAGATTAAGTTGATTTTTTTTAACTGCAAAAGCTACGGTACCTGCTGAACCGATTTTGATACAAAATTTCAGTCTTCCAATTGAAGATTTATGCCCATTTGCTGAACCGAAAATTTCGATATTTAAGTTCAACATAATAGCTGATGTATGTACATTAATATTTATGTATGTACTATAGTTTATTGGCCCAAGAAACAAATTCCGCTAATTCAATAAATTATTTATAGGCTCAAGCAACAAGTTTGCTTGAATCAATAAACTAATTTAGTGGCCCAAGAAACAAGTTCCGCTAATTCAATAAATTATTTATTGGCTCAAGTAACAAGTTTGCTTGAATCAATAAACTAATTTATTGGCCCAAGAAACAAATTCCGCTAATTCAATAAATTATTTATTGGCTCAAGTAACAAGTTTGCTTGAATCAATAAACTAATTAATTGTCCTAACAAATAAAGATCAATAAACACTTTGCTTGTCCCAATAAACGTTTATTGTGACAATAAACAGCAATTCATTGTCGCAATAAACCTGTTTGTTGGACGAGTTTTGATAAACAAATTAATTGTCCCAATAAACTTTTTGCTTGTATTTACGTACCTTTTTGTTTCAGTGTACATTGACAGTTTTGAAAATAAGCATGAGCATTATATCAGCAAATAACGGCTCTAAGTCATAAAATAAAAAAAAGCATCTCCACACTCTTTAAATCTATAGCATCTAACTACTGCAATATTTAAGTGTGTCTGAAATCGATAAGTTTATCGAATACATACATGTACGCGGGCCCATAACAACTTCTATGTTACGGTTTTCAATAGAGTCCTTACTCTTGTCTGCAAAAATCTTTTCAGATACAAATTTATTTTTGTAGGGACTGTCTGAAAAAATAATTCTTTGAGTTAAAGATGACTCCTTTTCAGAAATACACCCACGCTTCGACATTATTAGAATGAGATAAAACATTATTAAAAAAAAAAAAAAATCTTGACACATTTAATTCTTCGCATATTATTTGTATGTGGTTTCAATGTTGAAAGTAAGCCCCCCCAAAGAAATCAATAATGATAAAACCCTACTCATAATGTCAATATAACATCCACAAAATACCTACATGACTCTATTATTTATGTATGTAAAGACATGACCATAAAACTTCGAAATACTAATAGTAAAAAAGTATACCTATACAAAAGCCTTTTTCACCAACTATCCAACTCCTACTACAGAGCCCTTCAGCAATCGATATGATGATATATTTTGGCTTTACGAACCCTTTTGATGTGGTTCATAAATAAAAAAAAACTTGTTAAAGTTTGTGGTGAAGCAAAGCCTTTTCCGATATAATATGTATGTTGACAGTAACTAAAAAACCGATGACTCTGAATCATAAAAGCTTATTTTACATAGGTATATGTCGAAGGATTAACCTTTACATGAGATATGCTGTAGGAATTTTGAAATTTATGGAAGAACATTTTTATGGTTGTTTTGATATTATTTTCTAAACCTAGATTTCTGTTGAAAAATGATACTAAAGGTGATCAGGTTAATATTATTTAAATATCCACATAATTTTAAGATAACTCTTTTTTATTGTTTTATTATTTTTTTTTTGTCATGCGTTCAATTAACGTTTAATAATAGTTTTTGGTAGAAGTTTTAATCTATATTAGGTATATACAAATTAATCCCTTTTTGTGTTCCGACCCGCATAACTCGGCTAAACATCATTCGATTTGAATGAGAATTTTTTTGTTGGATTTTTATTGAACCAGATTAACACAAAACGGAGCCGGAGCCGAAAATTAATTAAAAATTAAAATTAATTAATTAAAAAATTCCACTGAAAAATTAGGAGAATCGTGAAAACACCTTGAAATTTCGAAATTTCTAAGCGCATAACTCGGATGAACATTATTCGATTTGAATGATGATTTTTAGGTTGGATTTGTATTGAACCAGATTAACACACTACGGAAAACTAGGCCGGATAATAATAAATTATAAATTGCATACTTTCTGATTTGTTTTTTTTTTTTTTTTTTTTTTTTTGCTCAAACGGTGTCGACTTTCGAAAGGAACATTAATTTTTAATTTAATGAATTATAGGTGGAAAGAAGTTCGCTGGGTCATCTAGTTTGAGTTTTAAATAAAAATAAGTACATATTTCTGTGTATACGAAGATTTAGAAATTCTATAACGGTAGGTACCAGTGGCGTGGCGTCTATATAACACGATTCCTATCGAGTTACCTTTAGAAATTCTACCTTTCAACCATTCAGATTCAAAAATTCCTAAATATGTCGAAGATAACCATGTTAATTTTTCCATAAGAAAACCTGTATTCTCTCTATTCTACACGTTTTTGTAGAACAGAGAGTTTTGACAGCAAAACTGAGAAATTTAGCTGAGGAATCTTGTTCATGAGATTGCTGAGGGCTCTGAGATCTCATTTTCCTGAACATGCCTAATTAATATATGTATGTAGTTACCAATACGTTTTTTGTGACTAATTTTTCTTCGACTTACCATTTGAAATCATCCACGCCACGCCACTGGTAGGTACTACTGGAATAAATAAACCAAAGTAGAAGACTTAGCTTTATTAGAATATGGACAGTTTAAAGATGAAGGAACATTTTTTGGACGGACAAAAGTAAAATTGTAACATTTGGTGGCAAAGGTTCTCGTTCCTAAGTGAGGAGACCTCTAAATCAGGAGTGGGAATGCTGATCCCAAAAAGTGAAACAGATTTTCCGAAAAAACGAAGTAGATTTCCAAAAAGTGTAGTAGATAAATAATTAAGTAATAAAAATTAAAATCGATTTATGTATTTTAATTTTTTGTATGATAAAAAAACATTGACAGCAAATTCGTAGAAATACTTAATTTATTGCATTGTTGTATTTTTATGAACCTTAATAGGTAGGTACCTTCTAATAAGAAAAAAATAACCCCTTTTATAATATTTAACAAATTAATAGAATAAATATTTTTTCGAATAAATGTTTAAAATTTAATCAGAATCCTTAAGATGTATTCCGAAAAAAAATTACCCTTCAGCCATGGATACTTAATTTCCCAAATTTGTTTATATTTCTGGAAATATCTTATTCAGTTAAAATATATTTATAAACATTGCCAGGCCACGGGCACAAAAAACTTCTAGCTTTAATGATTAGGAATTCTAATCTGGTTAGATATAGTTCACACTGGGTATTCACCATGAAATCTATGTAAGATGAACTGAACTTAATGGAAATTGCGTATTGACAAGGCCCTCACTAGTCAACTGATGAGTCCAAGTGAGATCGCCGGGACGAAACGCCAAAAATTTTCATGGACTAAAGGCCGTTAAAAGCTATATTGAATCAATAATTCAACAAGTCCAATAAAATAGTGCTAAGTCTTCTACTTGGCTGATTTATTTCAGTAGTATATAGAATTTGTATTATTAAAAAAAAAAAAAAAAAAATATATTCAGTTGAACAAAAATTTACATACCTAGGTATTCATCCAAAAAACTTGTCTTTTAATACATTTCTTAATCGAAGTAGAAATAGTTTGCTATGCAGCAGATGGATGATGATGAAAGAATGAAGAAGATCTGCTACATATGAAGTAAATTGCAACCACTACTGCTCCAAATGCAGAATGCATGCATATCAAAAGGGTTTGGGTAAAGGTTATTTTCCCAACTATGGACTTTGCCCTATACATTATTGGCTTAAAACCATGATGGATTAACATGCATATGTTGATACCTGTTCATGAAAAAGTGATAATGCCTTACGGAAGGGAGTAAATGCCGTTGTTATGGGTCTTTCAGCCAAGACAATGACAAGTAAAAAGGTTAAAAGTGGTTTAGGGATCATTCGGTGCGTGTCAGGGAGTGACCAGGTCAGTAACCTGATCTTAATCCAATTTAAGCTGATGTCAAAAATGCTGTTTCTTTTTGAAAACCGACAAGCAATGAAACAGTTTGGCTTGTAGACTTACAGTAAAAGACTCCTGCATGGGCGGACTGGCCCACCGGGCACTCGGGATTTTTCCCGGTGGCGGTAGGCCCTCGGGCAAGACAAAATTTCTTAAAAGCACTTGACATTACACTTTTTAAAAGAAAACTTTTTTTATAAAACTCACTCCCGAGAGACCTTATAGTAAATATAGTGTTTTATTTCTGAATTCTTGATCAATAATTCGAAACCCACTAGGGTATGGTGCCACAACTCGGTTGCAGGTCAATATAAATCTGTTGTGGCCCCCTATGTATTTTTCGAGGCCCTCAGAATGATGTTTGTGGGCCCCCTACGGATCTTTCGCGGCCCACAGAATTATGTTTGTGGGCTCCCTCTGGATCTTTCGAGGCCCAAAGAATTATGTTTGTGGCCATTTTAATCAATAAAGGCCCCCTATGGATCTTTGGAGGCCCACCGGACTCTGTTTGTGGGCCCCAATGGATTTTTCGAGGCCTACAGAATTATTTTTGTGGCCCTTTTAGTCAATTTAGGCCACTATGGATCGTTGGAGGCTCACCGGATTCTGTTTGTGGGCACCCTATGTATATTTATAGGCCCTCAGAATTATGTTTGTGGGCCCCCTATGGATCTTTCGAGGCCCACAGAACTTATGTTTGTGGGCCCCCTCTGAATCCTTCGATGCCCAAAGAGTTATGTTTGTATCACAAGAAATAAAACATACAAAAATCCAAAAAAAATTTAAAGACTCGAATTTTCAAAAAAGATACCTACATATATATTTTTTCTAAATTGCACTTTTCTTATTTTTATTCAATGGATCAACGGATCAATGTGAAAATTTATAAGAATAGTTTCGATACATTTTCTGTTAAACCTAATAGGTACCAATTTCTGTTAAACCTAATACCATTTTCTGTTAAACCTTAATACCAACATTTTTTGTTTAACCTAATACCAACTGGAACTGGAGCTGCAAAAGATGTCGAAAAAGTCGTATGTCCGATTTTTTGAGCATCCACAACGCAGCTGTAAATAGCTTTGAAAGTATTTTGAAGAAAATCTAAAGAATATTTTTGTGTAAAAGCTCAGAATTCACATTTTTTATTTCCAAATAACCACAATATTTGTTTCCGATGCAAACAGTTGTGTTTTTTTTTTTCTTCATAGAATTTAAAACGTCAAAAGTGCTGAACTTGAAAAGCTAAAAGTTGGCGAACTCTTCCGCCTGACTGGCTGAACAGAATAGACGCTCGGTCGACCGCGCAAATCAGCCGCTACACCATTAACTGTAACCGTGGTTACTCTTTCTTCTTATCTGTCGAACGCCGCGCGGCAAAAGTTAAAAGTTAACCAATGTCTTCCGTCGCGACTCGCGGGCGCGGCTCCATTGCATTCACTCAAACGAGTTTATATGCATTTTAACTTTGAGAGAGCGATTTTTTAAGTGCCGTGCGAACGACCGCGCGTCTATTCTGTTCAGCCAGTGAGGCTGCAGCTCCGTATGCTGCTACTTTGTATTGTGTTCGCATCATTGAATTTGTGTATTCAATATTTTGACAGCTATTCCAGCTGCAGCTCTATTGTTGCAGCTCCGTCTACATTCTGTTCAGTCAGCAACTCTATGACAAGACGTTGTGAATCTGTAATTGGCAATAAAAGGATATGCGACGAAATATTGATTTTGGTGCTTTACATTATACTGTCAGCTTATAGATTTCACTTCAATAATTTTATATTAAATTAAATAAATTAATTCCCAAAAACAATTGGTGGTAGCACCTTTAAGCTGTTTTGATGTTCACAAATTCAATGAAATTGACGGTATAAATAATGGTCAAGTCTAATAAAAACTGACATTCTAGTATGAATATAATACAATAATAAATAATAATAAAGTAAAGTAAATTTTTCTATAGCAATGAAATTGTCCATTCTTTGATATTTTTAAAGCTGAGATTTGTAGGTATACATAAAATTGAAAACATGGAGCCATTCTTTCTAAGAACTTCATAATGTATGTGTTAGATTTATCATTGTTTGGGTTTTCGTTAGGTATAGCTTTTAATACTGCTTCAAATTACTTATTCCGTTCAATTGTAAAATTGATTAAACTTTTTAAATTTCATTGTTTTGCTCTTGGCATCTTATTTTATTTCCGTAACAAGAATAAACATTCAAATACACATCTTATTTGAAAACTTACGCGTGACTTTCAATAATCTGCTAGATTGAATCTGGCGTATTCAACACTAAACAAAAACATTTAATTTATTTTTTAATCTATCAGCATGAAGTCTAAGCTCATTTATTTTTAACGTCAGATGGTTTTCAGAATAGGACCAGACCAACTGATTTTCATCTCATTTAATATTCAAACAGCATTCAAAAGATTAAGATTTTATCCTTTGGATTGTAGAGCCTTTTAACTTTAATTTCACATCACATCGAATCTATGTTGAAATCAAAATACCTTCTAGGCTTAACTTTCATAATAAAAAAAAAAATTAAAGAAAAGGCTGTTGACTTCGTTCATACAGAGCTATTCGCGGATACAAGAAAAAACTTTTGTATAATGACGACTTTGTTTGCTTTCATGTTGTAACCATATTATTTAATTTTTAATTGAAAATTCAAGCACAGACGAATTTAACATTAAAAGTAATTAAACATTTGTACGAGTGTAATATTTATGTAATGTAGGTTAGGTACCTTCTTTAAACGGTATTATATAGCGAAACGAAAGAAACGTGTTATACTTAAACCTTTTCGTGACGATGATGTGCTTAAAAAATTTCTGTGGTAGCCATGTCAAGAATGCAATAGCTCAATTAGGAAACTCAAGTCTTATATCATAAGGAGAATATGTCATGCAACTTTTACCATGACAAATATTTTCAGTTTTTGTGGTAATTATTAGTTCCTGTTGGAACGAATGATTTATCGATTTTAATCAAACCAAACATTAGTAGATATGATGTAGTAAGGTCAAACTATATTCAAGGACCAAGCCAATTTGTAACAGGTTGGATTTTTTAATTTTTTGTTCCTTTGTTTAAAATATACAAAACTAGCTGACTCGGCGAACTTCGTTCCACCTATAATAGATTAAATAATTAATGTTCCTTTCGAAAGTCGAGAAAGCTCCAATTGTTATCACGAATTTCCGAATCTTCCGGCCTAATTATCTCGTTCAATACGAATTCAACAAAAAAAATTCTATCCAATTTGGGTGATGTTCAGCTGAGTTATATGCGTACGAATAAAAAAATAATTCAGAAAGTTTGAAATTTCAAAAAGTTTCAGACTTTTTGGTCGAATTTTCTAATTTTCTTTCGATTTTTTAATGTCGAAAATGTCGAAATTTTGAAATTTCAAGGCGTTTTCATGATTTTCGGACTTCTTCGGTCGAATTTTCTAATTTTCGGTCAAATTTTCCATTTTTCGGCTCCGTTGTGTGTTAATCTGATTCAATACAAATCCAACAAAAAAGTCCCCAACCAAATCGGATGATGTTTAATCGAGTTATGCGCGTACAAACACAAAAAGGGATTCATTTTTATACAATAGATATATTAACTAGCTGACCCGTCAGACTTCGTCCCATTCAATATGTGGTGAAAATAAAAAAAAATAATGTATTAATTTAATTGAATTCTTTTCGTTTTATTGAAACCAAATAAACTAAAAAATAGAACAATGATTGTATTCATTTTAAGGCTGCATGATACACAATATTTTTTGTTTTCTGCTCCGGAGCGTAAATGAAGAGTGAGGATGGTTTTCCAACTCGTGAACCCGAAACATAAAGCTGGCTGTGTGGAGCGAAAAGCATGACATTCCCAGATTAATGCCACACACTTCCAGCGAAGCGACTGCCCTTGTAACTTGTTTGTGGTCATCGCAAATGCAAGTTTCACTTGGAACTGAATGCGTTTAAATTGGCAATTCGGTTGAAGTCAAGTCAGGGCAAATCGGTTGAAGTCAAGTCATTCTTTTTCCTTGAATGGCCCTTTCAAAATCCTTGCAACTATCACATTTTTCGTTAGCTTCGTCAAAATCAGTCGGGTACCATTGCATTCTTCATGCAGTTTTGGGGCATTAAAATTTCGTAGCATAATGATGAATCTTAAGGATCGAACTTTAAGACGCAAATAATGAGGCGGCATGACAGGCAAGTCCAGAGTGTTAAGGAATTCCACTGAATAACGACTTCCTTTTCGTTTTCAACACGATCGATCGACTTAATGTATGAATGCAATTCTCCCGGAACTTGATTTTGAACCGTCCAATTAAAGACATTTATATAAATAATCGCCAATTTGTATGGACTAAAGTCCGTTAAAAGCTATTTTGAATCAAAATCATCTATGTCAACAGGCATCCTAGTATTGATCGGCTACACTAGTTGCAATTAGAGAATATGTAGGGCTATTCTCTACCTTTGCTAAAGGCCGAGGCCCACCTGCACCTCTTGCATTTAAGATCCAAAGATCTTAACTACCAACGCTATCGCATTTGACGTGAAACCACATGCCGACGATGCTCTCAATATGGGGGCCAACCTCAAGTGTGATATAATGGGCTACTAGCGTGGGGATCACATCCCCTCGTACCCAATTTGGGTTATTTTGGAAGCATTGAGCATCCATCATCCGAAGACGCTGAGATTAGAGCCGTATTTTCACTTAATAGGGTATCACCCAGGTTCGCCAGCCTAGACTGGTCCCCTTTTATTCATCATGACTCCTAAGCCAAGGCGGGCATAAGCAATTTTTCCGAAACGTATGCCCAGTTTTACAGTGTAAGTTTAAACTCTGCTTTTAGTTTAAACTTCAGTTCAACACCTAATTCAATTTCGCAGTGTACGTTCAAACCTGAACTGAGTTCAACAAGTTAAACGCTTGTATTCTGCCGTTTAAATTTAAACTCTCTCAAAAACGTTTCCATGGTAATCACTCATGTGTTTCTCTTTTCTCTTCAAAAAAAAAAAAATGGGTTGGGGTCGAAATACTGTAGGGTCAAAATACTGTTTTTAAAATACTGTATTTCAAAATACTGTAATTCAAAATTCTGGTTACACAAAATTCTGTATTTTAAAATTCTGTATGGTCAAAATTCTGCATGGTCAAAATTCTGTATGAGTAAAATTCTGTATTTCAATATTCTGCTTTTCAAAATTCTGTATTTAAAAAAATCGTTTTGATAATGTAAAAAAGTGCGCACTTTTTTACATTATCAAAACAATTTTTTTAAATACAGAATTTTGAAATAAAGAATTTTATTTTAAATAAAGAATTTTACTCATATAGATTTACTTAAATACAGAATGAACATTGAAAGTTTAAATGAAATGAAATCTAATATTACAACAATTTTCCTTTTACTGTCTATATTTCTATTAAATTGTAAGGAAAACAAAATTCGGAAAGTTGCTACACTCAAGCTTCATTATACATATTATTATGTATGGCAACATGAAATTTGGTCATAATGAAAAATTACCCTTAACAAAATATAATAAATATCCCCAAAATTGGAGAAATTACCTCATTTTCAAAATGGAAAAATGATTCCAACTAAATGCAAAAAAACGCCATTTTTCATAGTGAAATTTAACCGAAAAATTAAAAAAATGGAAAGAAACCCTAAAACAATTAAAAATGACCCCAATTCATAAAATATTATCCATTTTTTTGTTGTTGTTGCTTTTATTTAATTTTTTGCGGAAAATTTTCATATTTTGTTTGGGGCTACTTTTCAATGGGGCAAAATTGCATGTAGCTATTTTTTACCTAATTTGAAATTGTTCATTTTAAGATCCCAATGTAAAACCTCCTCAAAATACTCAAATTCTATAATGAATTTTGCGAATAAAACATTTTAGACTTGTACCAATATTGCTAAGAAATTCTAAGTTTCATAGTTAAATTTTACAATTTCCACATATCGAGGTTTAACAGAAATAACTTCACGAAAATAAAGTTAATAAAACGTAGGTTACAAATAAGTTTTTTACTCGTTTTTAAAGAGATCGTACTTGAATGAATTTTTGTACAAGTAAATGCCAAAAATTCTATTTGTACTTGTACGTGCTTAACAATGATATTGTTAACAATTTTTTCTTCGAAATATAGAACTTGGACATAACCAGCATATTGGAAAACAGAATTTTGCACTTACAGCATTTTGAACATACAGATATTTGGATATACAGAATTTTGACATACAGAATTCTGAAAAACAGAATTTTGGTCGTACAGTATTTTCAAAAAAAGAAAAAACAGAATTTTGGTCATACAGGATTTTGATAGCCAGAATTCTGACCCGCTCCCAAAAAAAATTATGAGAAAATGGTAATGTAGTTCGGTAATATAGTTCGTTTAATTGAACTGAGGTTCAGTTTATGCTGTGAAACCCAAGGAGTTGAACTTGGAATTTAAACTTAAGTTCAGGTTCAGCTGAACTTTTTAAACTTTCACTGTGAAACTAGGGGTTAATAGTTTAATCACTAGTTGAACGATGATCGCGCACATAAGCAACTTAAAAATCAATCAACGAGATAAACCAACACACAGACAACATTTATTCAGTTTTTCTTTCTCGCAATTTCCATTCCTATTTTAGTTCCGATTCTTGAGCTAAGAAAAGAAAGGGATAAATATGTAAATATGTACATTGTTTGAAAAAAATAACATCTTCTATGATAACAGTTTCAGACAGTTACTGGCTGAACAGAATGGTGACGGAGACGGAACTGGAGCCGGAATAGCTGTCAAAATATTGAATACACTCAAATTCAATGTTGCGAACACAACAGAACGTAGCCGCATATACGGAGCTGCAGCCGCAGACGGAAGAGTTCACCAACTTTAACCTTACGACACTTTTGACGTATCAATTTGTATGAAAAAAAAACAACTTTTTGGGTCGGAAAAAAATATCGTAGTTATATGTATTAATTTATTAAAAGGAAAATTATGGGAAACAAAAAATGTGAATTCTTGAGCTTATACACAAGAATATTCCTTTATTTTTCTTCAACTTTCAAAGCTGTACAGCTGCATTCTGAGCACGTAAAAAAATAACGTACGACACTTTTTGACAGCTCTTCCAGTTCCGTCTGCGGCTTCAGTACCAGTATTCTTTTCTGTTCAGGCAGTTAGTTGCATTTTGCATGTGCGCACATCTACGTTAAATCACATAGGATACAGTAATTTTTTTCAGTTGGGGCGGAGCAACAGTTCATCCTTCGCAATCAGCAAATGAAAGAGCAAACAAATGAAATTGGTATGTAAGGCGGTTCTCTTCCCTCTGAATTTTTGGTGAAAGCAAAATATTGACTGCACTCCAAGAAAAACGTTCGACTATTTGGTTTAATGTGCGGGCAGTTACATACAATTCGATGTGACACAAACTGAAGAACTGATTTGGGACGATCGTTCAATTTGTGTCAAAACACAAACTTGTTATTTGCTCGAATCGACAACATTGCATGTGCGCCCGCTCTCATATAAGTCCATGTTAGTCACTTTAGCAACCGAACTGTTGCATGTGTGCACCTAGCCTTAGGGCCACTTGTACAATCACGGTTCAGTATTTAACCCGGGTTTCAGCAATTTTAATTCACTGATTTCGGTGGATTAGCTGAGTCTTAAGGATGGTTCAAGTTTGAAGTATGTGATAATAGCCAAGTACTTACATGCCTGAAACATCGCTCAACCTCAGTTAATCCGCCGAAATCGGTGATTTAAAAATCCTTAACCAAGGATCAACATTTAACTCACGATTGTACAACCGAAAATTTCATTCAACAGCTGAGCTTTTTTTAAAGTCAGATGTAATAGGTACCTATGTACTTAGATACTATACCATATGTGTTACGTGGCCTGTTGCGCCACTTTCATATTAAATAAAAGATAGGAAATTTGGTTTCAACAACCAACTACCCTGATCTCAATTACCTATCAAACACAATACGCATACTCATACCTGCCTACAAATAGAAACAACAAAAAAAAAATTTTTAGTAGGTCTACCTAATCGTAAACCTTCCTAAATACAAGTTCTCCTAATGGCAAATCATTTTGACCTGAAAACCGAAAACCGATTCTCAAGAATCAACAGATAAATACATATGATAGCTACATATTACATAATGTATGTAACATATTTAACATGTAGCAATGGATATCGTTGAGTTCTTTAAATAAACACATTAAATCTTCAAGCATTGTAAACAATGCATACGAAATGAATTTATTTAATAGAAAAAAAAAAGTAACTTATATACATAACTTACAGAAACAGTCATGAACTTCGATAGTTCGCACTTAGGACAATGACCTTTGGTTCGGTTCGATTAGTTGGAACAGCTGACCTGAGGTTGGGAATGTTTCCGTTGGGAATGATGTTCCTTAGCTACACGTAGGTATGTTGAGGGTGATGATGTGAAGTCAAGTAGGTAGCAATGGTTATTGTCCCGCGATGACGACCTAGAAAACAAACAAAAAAAAAAAGGAAAAGAATTAAAATATTTTTTTTTGGAATGGATTGGTTTGTAGTGTCGCTTGATGTTTTTGGGTTATCCGCTTTATTAGCTGGAACGTCCAGAAGCATTCTAAGCGACAATAAACAACTTATCCTTGTATTGATTGTGTCCAAGACTCCCTCGAAGTGGTTGATGATCTGAAATAGAAAATAAAAGAAAAAAAAAAAAGATTATAATGAAGGTTGCTAAAATAAAAGCGCATGAACATATGCATGCAAGTGTACCTACCTGTTGATGTGATGTTTTGATGGATGTAATTTGTGGGTGGGTTTTCTTCACCTCCTTTGATGCGTCTCCGGTATCCGAGCATTTGTTGAGTCCACGGCACTTGTTAGTACCCAATTTGTATCAAAATTGTTTTAATTTTTGTTTTATTGTATGCAAAGACAAATATCACACACGCACGTTTGTCACAGAATTTTTGGAATACAAATTGGATGGAAGAGAAGAAATGTCAAAACGTCAAAAGGTTAACGAAGATACGCGATCTCGCAGCGAGTAGAAGTAATAGAAGGGATAAAGTGCAATAAGTAGGAAGTAGGAAACCACTCATATTTTCATAATAATATTTTTTTTTGTGCAATATTAGAATTATAAGTAGTTAAAATGAGAGTAAAGACTGTTAGAGTTAGTTTATAAGTCATATTACTTATCTTATTTAAGTTATAAAGTTATAATTAACATTTTTGTAACAGGAAGTTATATAAAGTAGTAACTACGGATGTACAAGTACCTTTTAGCCTGACGAAAGAAGACGACTACGACGATCAAAGTACCAGATTAAGGGGGAATAAAAAGTTAAGTTTCCAATAAAGAGATGGGAAAGAATTATTGAAGGAGAAGAACGAAAATAGGGCAAAAGGCCAATGACCGATTTTATGCAATAGCGAAATTTAGTCACTTTTAAAGTGAAAGTGCAATCGAAAGCAGCTAATTGAATGCATAACAGTACGAGTCACAAAGTTGTTACGCTATTTACTGTGAATTTTTTTGTATCCCAAATTTGCCGTTGGTTAAAGAAAATTTTTTTCTATAGAAAAAAAAGAAAAATCTGAACAAAGATTGGGATAAATTTTGTTAAATTATAAAAAGGTGAAAATCTTTTTGAGTGATTCTTAACCATTTTTCTCAAACATTTTTTTTTGTTAAAAAGTAGTTGGTGCTGTAAAAGCCAGCGGATAATTGCTGGGATAGTTGCTGGGAAGAGACCCACTGGCACATTCCTTGGGGGTGGAAAATTACATATATAAAAAAAAAAAAAAAAAAGGAAAAACTAAAAGGCAGAGGTAAACGAAATGATAGTAGTTATAGATAGATAGGCAGTGAATTTTAAAATATGTGTAAAATATATTTTTCAGGTTAAGGGTTGCAAAATTCATTTTTTTTTTGCCTTTCTCTGGCTGATAAAGTGTCAGGCTATATACACGTGCATATATAGCCGTCCAGCTACTGATATACGTACAAAGGTATATATAACTGATAAAGATACATATATACAAAGTCGGCTCCCAACTCTTAGCAGAGATAAGCCTTAGCCTCTGCAGTTTTTTTTATTGGAGGAGGATCCAAATCAGGGATTCTTTTTTAATACGTCGAAGGAAAGAACAGGGTGCTCCTGTGAACAAGCAGACTTGTGAAATTTGGTCTGCTGCTAAAAGAAAGTGCTTAACTGGAAAAAGCAATCAAGAAGGAGAGCAGGGTGTACCAGATTCAATATAGTTTTCTTTTTTTTTACTCTAATTTTTATAATTTTTTTTTTTAAATCTTTTTATTCTCTTTAACCAATTTTTTTTTTATTTTTTTTTGCTTTAACTTAAAGTGATAATTAATTTAATTTCGAAATTTTTATAATATTTTCTTGTCTTGATTTAACTATAATTAATTTGAATTAAATCGTAAAGTTAAGTATAAAAGGAAAGAAATTAGAAAAGTTATAAAAGTTTAATTTTCCATAGCCACTAACTTGAACTATTTTTTTGCTTTTTTTGTGCTTTGTGTGAGGTGAAGTATATATATAAACAGCTATATATGCATAATCGTTAAAAAAATAAATAGTGCGCGATTAAGGTTCAAAAAATAAGGGCCTATAACTACCTACCGTCAACCAGGAACGTGCTGCCGGCAGGACCTCGTGGGACGAAGAATCGTAAGTCACCTTTTTATTGAACAAAACAAAAAAAAAAAAAAAAAAAAAAAAAAAAAAATCATATTGAAAGAAATATAAAACCACTAACATATACATATATGCACATAAATATACATATGAAATCTCCTAGAAGCAAAGATCGGAAGGCGAAATTCTTGAATCGTTTTCCTTTCCCTTTTTTTTTTTTTGAATATTTTATTACTTTTCTAACTTTCTTTTATTAAATACTATTTCCTGATTACTATATATTTGAAATTTTTGAATGTTAGAATTTTTGAATTTTTTTTTTTTGAAATTTTAGCTAACCATAGTTATATATAGATATATATTGTTTGTAAATGTTAGGAATTTATAGTCGATGACCAGAGTAATTAAAGAAGAAGAATTTTATTGGAAAACTTGGTTTCAATTTTGAATTTTCAATGATGAGTTGCTAAATATTTCGAGCGATGGTGTGTGGTAGCTCGACTAAACCGGCTTCCTGGGGAATGACTTGATGAAGGAAAAATGACATTAGAGGAAGATACGAACGTTTAACATAGGGATGTGACGATAAAAATCTGAACGAGATTGTGATCGGAGGTTGCGTTAGGGGTCATCTCTTATGACACGGCTGAGGAGATGACGTTGGTCGTATATTCATATATACATGGGAGGGTAGCCACCTTTTTGGACAATAACACCTGTTCAGGCTTCTAGTGATATGGCGAACTATTGTCTGGGAGGGACAGTGGGACGTTTGTTGATATTTCTTGGAAAGAAAAGGAAAAAATTTTCTTTGATTAATTTTAGATATATTTGGATAGGTTTAGGTTAGGATTTAGTTATATAATGAAAATTCATTATATCCAAAGAGGATATAAGTTTAGGTAGTTAGGACTTAGAAGGTAGATTAGTGTTAGTTTACAATTTTTTTTTCCTTTTTTGAGAGAATGTTGATTTAAACCCTATTCTTTCTCTCAGACAGTGGCATAGGTCACTAAATTTGTGCATTTTATCCCTTTCGTTTTCCTTAACCTTATTTTCCAGTCCTATCCTCTCCCCATAACATGGCATGAGATTTTGTTTGTTGAGTGGGAGGTGTAAGGGAAGGGGCAAGAACCGCCCCGTCACGTCGAGCTAAGCCGAGCCGAAACAAGCATGCCAAGCACCCTTTTCTTGCACCGAAGATGCCTCCGTGGCCAACCCAGACTCATAACAATGGCGCCCAACGTTACGAACGGCTTAAAGATCCATCGGCACTTCAAGGAGATGATTTTTGGTACGAAGGTCATCCCCTTGGATTTGCGATAATCTGATACGAATTTTTTTTTATAAATCCTTTTAAACCTTCCTATCCTGTTTAGCACAAATTTGGGTACCGTTTAAGCTCTTTGTAAAGCGATATATGAAGGATAGCTGTCCAATTCTACAGGTCAAGAACTTGAGAATCTAGTGAGGTAATCTGAAGTCTATCGCTAGTCAAAGAGCGGAATAGGGTTGAGATTCCACACACTTGTCGCTTTCCATAAAGTCAGGCACTGCCAGACGTATAGTGAGGCACAAGTGTGGGTCATCGAAATCCTATTCGTGTGGAGGTTGATCCTGAACCCCCTACCAGCCTGCTATCAGGTTGTACACCAGATTTCACGATGTGGTGGGGATTTTAGGGATGAACTCAAGCACTCGCCAAATCACAGAAGCACCGATCACAATCATGACATACAGACTTTATAGGACGCAAACAACAACATTTTTTTTTTCCTTTTTTCATTATTTTCCATTTAGGATAGTTCAGGAAAACTAGTCGTAGCTCCACACACCACTGCGGATGTTTATATCGAATACAACCCAAACATTGTTAGATCGAAATAATTTTTTTGTAGGGCTTTAAAGTTTTTACTTTAACTTTCTTTTACCTCTTATTTACAAATAATCCTTTTTTTTTTACTCATAATTTTAACTGAATTCCAAAATCTTTATTGTTTTTTTTTCTGAATTTTTTTTTATTAAACTATTTTTAAAAATTTTTGGATTTTTGAACTTTTGAATTATCTATATAGGTACCAACAATTTTGTTTAAGTTTAAATTTTTTTACTAGCTTATTCTGAAAAAGTTAGAATCTTTTTTTTTGAGGAGTAGTAGGAGTGAAAACCATGGTAGGCAGAAAGAAGAATACAGGGGCGGTTCCAAAGAATTCTCTCCCGGTACAAAACCAAAATCGTCGCTGTCTGCGAAGTGGTGTCGGACAAGAAGAAGGAGCAGTAGCGCTTTCTGACAATCCGACCGCTATGTCCACCCTCAATGGGGATGATTTGAGCAGATCCCTCGGTGAAAGTCATCCAACTACTAATGGAAATAACCCCGATACCAATAGTTCTTCGGACACAATTCAAAGAGAAAAGGGAGGAGAAAACTTGCTTCACCAAACTAATGGGTCAGGTGAAAACACTGGCTTAAACGGCCAAGAAGATATTGAAGAGGTTCTTGATCAAATAAGACGAATTCAAATTCAAGAAGAGAATATTCATGCTGATATTGATGCTATGAATAGAAATTCTGAGCAAAATTCTGTAGGCAGCACGCAAACACAGCACCCGCGTGCATTTAATAGAGATTTTCTTCGCAGGATAGCTGAACAAGGTACAGATCAAAATATAACGAATAAAATTGAGATAGCAGTTGCTACTGCAATTACCGAAAACAATAGTAGGACCCTAGCGATGTTCCATGAAGGGATGTCAAAGATGTTCCTCAGTATGGAAAAAAATGTCAAGGCCTTAAATGATAAGATAGATAGCCTCCAAAGTAGTGCAAAACAAAGAGATATTCCACCACCAGTGAACCCTGCGCCAATTACTCAACCCAGTAACTTTAGGCTACCAGCTAATACAATTTCTAGAGATTTTAGGGATACAGGAAGACGGGTAGAGGTTCGAAAGTGGGGGATAAAGTTTGACGGAACATCGAAGTCAATGCCCGTCGAAAGCTTTATTTTTAGAGTCGAGACTCTTCAACGAAAAAGCGGTCTTAGTAATGAAGATTTACTCGCGAACTTTCATCACCTGGTCACAGGTGCTGCCGAAACCTGGTACTGGCAATACCTTGAGGAAAATGCAGATGATGAAATGCATAACTACTTTGACCTCAAAACCGAATTATTAAACCAGTTTAGAGTCAACCGAAGAGACCATGAAGTGCTTAGACAGATCATGGATAGGAGACAGCTGCCACATGAGACTTTCGACGAATTTTACAGTGATGTAAGGTCACTTTGCTTGCAAATGCAAAATCGTCCTAAAGAACAGGATTTAATAGGCATCTTGAGACCCAATCTGAAAGATAGAGTGGCAAATCTAATATTTGGCTCGCCTATTAATTCAATTCATGACCTTAGGGACGTATGTAGGCGGGCTGAAAAACACTTGTCAGCCAGAGATAACAGGACTAGAAAAAATGTGAGTGAGGTAGGAGTAAGAACTCAAGACAGACAAGAAGATAGGTGGGATGATGAAGAATTTGACGACACTAATGAAGACGACTTTGACATAGCTGCCCTGCAACAAAAACGCATAAATAAAAGTAATGACAAAATAAATTTTAGTAAGCAAAAACCTGTAGGTATCGATAAAGATAGGAAGCCGATGAGTGGAACTGAACAGAAAAAGGATGCGTGCAGCAGTAGCCAACAAGCTTGCCCATCAAGTTTCCACACTTTAACATGCTTTTGTTGTGGGCAAGGCACTATGTCCTTCAAGTGTGCAGCGTGTTTGGGAAAAGTGACAGTCGACAGTGCACCCGGGAAACAACTGTCGACGACAAACACAATGCCCGGGAACCAACACCCACTAGACAAATAAAAATTTTGGCAAGAAATAAAAATGAACTTAGTATTGCTCGTCAAAATGAAATTCCCACACGGAAACCTCTTCACCAGAGATGGGTCGAATACCAAGAGGCCAGACAAAGAATTTTCGGTGAAGAAATAGAGCGATCTGAAAAGAAATCAAGAAATTATATAAAGATTTCTAAATTGAGGGAAAAATGTGCAATATATAGGTTAAGGAAACACAATATTGAATCATCTGTGATAACTACTACTGACGATAATAGACCCTATACGAAAGTACGTATTAACGAAGAAGACATAATGGGCCTATTAGATAGTGGAGCGTCCGTTAGCTGTCTGGGGAAAAATGCAATAGAGTTCGTTAAGAAACATGACTTAGTAATGACGAAAATGAATGAAGACATAAAAACAGCTGACGGCAAACATCAACAAATTTTAGGTAGATGTAGGATCAAAGTCTCGTGGGGTGGCAAGTCTCATGATCTGGAACTGTACATTGTTCCATCTCTGCAACAACAACTTTACCTTGGGGTTGATTTTTGGAGGGCTTTTAAAGTCGCTCCAAATATAGTCAGCGCTCTGGACCATCCATCGCCGACGGAAGGGCCAGATGCTGATCCCATGCGGGTGCTCACACCAGCGCAAACTGAAGAACTAGAGCGGGTAAAGAAACAGTTTCCTTCGTTCGCGGTGCTGGGATTGGGTAGAACGAGTATAGAGGAACACGTTATAGAGATGGAAGATGACAATATTCCCATCAAACAACGACACTACCCGATCTCACCCGTCGTTCAGAAACTGATGTATGAAGAACTCGACCGTATGCTCGCACTAGGTGTGATAGAAGAGAGCAATAGTGATTATAGTTCTCCGGTTGTGCTGGTGCGAAAACCAGGCAAAAACAGGCTTTGCTTGGATTCACGTAAAGTGAACGCCGCAACAAAAAAGTTTGCATATCCGCTTCCGCATATTGAGGGAATAATCAGCCGCCTCCAAGACACTCACTTCATCTCAAGTATAGACCTAAAAGATGCCTTTTGGCAAATCCCTCTGGAGGCCAAATCAAGAGAGAAGACGGCTTTCACAGTCCCTGGGCGGCCATTGTATCAATTCACGGTCATGCCTTTTGGGTTGTGCAATGCCGCTCAGAGAATGTGTAAGCTGATGGACAAGGTCATTCCCTCTCGTATGAGAGAGAATGTCTTTGTCTATCTTGATGACCTCTTGATTTGTTCTCCAGACTTTGCGACACATATGAGAGTACTTGAGGAGGTGGCGGGTTGTTTGCGGAATGCTGGCCTCACTATTAACGTGGAGAAGAGCAAATTCTGTTTTAAGGAGATTAAGTATCTCGGCTACTTCGTCGGTGATGGATGTCTCAGAACCGACCCCGAAAAGGTATCTGCGGTGAAAGAGTTCCCAATTCCGAAGACTCCTAAGCAACTCCGACGGTTTCTAGGGATGACGGGATGGTATAGACGCTTCATACCCAACTTCGCGTCTATATCAGCCCCCATGACAGACTGCCTCAAAAAAGGTAAAGCTTTCGCTATGACAAGCGAAGCGATAAAAGCCTTTGACGAACTGAAAACGACTCTGGTCACTGCACCAATTTTGACAAACCCAGATTTTTCCAAACACTTCTACATCCAGTGTGATGCCTCAACTTCAGGTGTAGGGAGTGTTCTTTTCCAGAAAGATAGTGAGGAGAACGAACGGCCTATAGCATTCATGTCGCAGAAGCTTAATCCTGCTCAAAGGAACTACACAGTGACTGAGCTTGAATGCTTGGCGGCCGTTCTGTCAGTGAAGAAGTTCAGGGCCTATATTGAAGGATTACCTTTCACAATAATAACAGATCATGCCAGCCTGAAATGGTTGATGACCCAAAAAGACCTGTCTGGGCGTCTAGCAAGATGGAGTTTCAAACTACAGGGCTTCGACTTTACGATCGAACATAGGAAAGGTAGCCTCAATGTAGTCCCTGATACTCTCTCACGTATCCATATGGACGAGCTCAATCCCGAGAGAGAAATGCAGGAAGTTGACTTCAATTCCCCAGGTTTCTGTTCGCAGGAATATGAGGAATTGAAGAAAACGGTAACTGAAAACAAGGACCGGCTCCCTGATGTGTGTGTTTCGGAAGGTTTTGTGTACAAACGGACAGACATACGGACTGGTGACGAACTTCAAGAAGACAGAGCCTGGAAACTCTGGATCCCGAGGGAGTTGCGTAGGAGCCTTTTAGAAGCGGCTCATAACTCACCTGCAGCAGGACATGGAGGGATCCACAAAACACTGTCCAAGTTGCGACAGAGTTACTTTTGGCCAAATATGACCGTAGACGTACGGGAACACATAAGTTCATGTGATGCTTGTAAAAGTAACAAACCCCTTAACACGATTTCCAGACCACCTATGGGCCAACAAGTAATAACGGAACGACCATTTCAGCGTCTTTATATAGACTTTTTAGGGCCATATCCAAGATCTAAAACCGGACATACCCACATATTTATTTGTTTAGATCACTTCAGCAAGTTTGTATTTTTGAAGCCTATTCGTAAGGCAACATCAGCCGAAGTAGTTAAGTACTTAGAGGAAAATATTTTCCACATTTTCGGCGTACCTGAGTATGTCCATTCAGACAACGGAAAACAGTTTATTTCCGAACTGTTTTCTAGCTTTTTGAAAAGATACGGAGTGAAACATATACGAACGGCACTCTACTCACCACAAGCAAACGCTTCAGAAAGGGTGAACCGTTCAGTGTTAACCAAGATCAGGTCATATCTCGATAATGACCAACGGAACTGGGACACCCATGTCAGCAACGCTGCATTTTCCTTAAGAAGTGTCATACACGACTCAATTTCATTCGAGCCTTACTACGCAGTATTTGGTACCCAAATGATACAACACGCGGATGCATACGAGCTTCTGCGAAAACTCGAAACCTTGAGGGACACTAGTGTGAATGTTGTTAATAAAAATGATAAATTAGAACTTATACGAAACAAAATTTTCGAAAACCTCAAACTGTCACACCAAAAGACGAAAAAACAATATAATCTTCGATCCAGAGAAGTGAAATACAAAGTAGGACAAATCGTATTTCGTAGAAACTTTAAGCAGAGTAGTCGTTTAGACAAATATAATGCCAAGCTAGCACCCAAATTTATAAAGTCAATTGTACTTAAAGCAATCGGAAATTCTTTGTATGAAGTTGGTAACTTGAATGGTGTGAAAGTGGGTGTATTTCACGCGAAAGATTTACACACTTAAATATCTTAACCTTTCGTCACACTCAGGCTAAAAGTTGCTTACGAGAATCTGTGATATACATGTTTGTGCTGTTTTATTTATTAAAATTTTTTTGAAGAGATTTATTATTTATTTACTTATTTATTTATTTACTTATTTATTTCTTTTACAGAGTTTTAGTCATTTATTTATTTATTTATTTATTTATTATAGAGATTTATTTATTTATTTGGTGTAATTATTCACTGTAGGTATTCACCTTTTTTTTGCAAACTCGAAAAAAAAAAAAAAGAAAACAAAGACAATATCTTATCGAATTGCCCGGACTTGTCAAAGGTAAACGGATATGTTTTCAGGGCGTGGGACGTACCACACGACGTTGCCGAACGGCAATTAACTCAACTATAGAGTTATACTGACTGCAATGCCATCATACATTCTACCAATTAGACGCAACAGACACTTTTATTTGCGAGGCAAGTCATCTCACGACCACTCGAGGACTTACGTCGAGCCTGTTACGTGGCCTGTTGCGCCACTTTCATATTAAATAAAAGATAGGAAATTTGGTTTCAACAACCAACTACCCTGATCTCAATTACCTATCAAACACAATACGCATACTCATACCTGCCTACAAATAGAAACAACAAAAAAAAATTTTTAGTAGGTCTACCTAATCGTAAACCTTCCTAAATACAAGTTCTCCTAATGGCAAATCATTTTTGACCTGAAAACCGAAAACCGATTCTCAAGAATCAACAGATAAATACATATGATAGCTACATATTACATAATGTATGTAACATATTTAACATGTAGCAATGGATATCGTTGAGTTCTTTAAATAAACACATTAAATCTTCAAGCATTGTAAACAATGCATACGAAATGAATTTATTTAATAGAAAAAAAAAAGTAACTTATATACATAACTTACAGAAACAGTCATGAACTTCGATAGTTCGCACTTAGGACAATGACCTTTGGTTCGGTTCGATTAGTTGGAACAGCTGACCTGAGGTTGGGAATGTTTCCGTTGGGAATGATGTTCCTTAGCTACACGTAGGTATGTTGAGGGTGATGATGTGAAGTCAAGTAGGTAGCAATGGTTATTGTCCCGCGATGACGACCTAGAAAACAAACAAAAAAAAAAAGGAAAAGAATTAAAATATTTTTTTTTGGAATGGATTGGTTTGTAGTGTCGCTTGATGTTTTTGGGTTATCCGCTTTATTAGCTGGAACGTCCAGAAGCATTCTAAGCGACAATAAACAACTTATCCTTGTATTGATTGTGTCCAAGACTCCCTCGAAGTGGTTGATGATCTGAAATAGAAAATAAAAGAAAAAAAAAAAGATTATAATGAAGGTTGCTAAAATAAAAGCGCATGAACATATGCATGCAAGTGTACCTACCTGTTGATGTGATGTTTTGATGGATGTAATTTGTGGGTGGGTTTTCTTCACCTCCTTTGATGCGTCTCCGGTATCCGAGCATTTGTTGAGTCCACGGCACTTGTTAGTACCCAATTTGTATCAAAATTGTTTTAATTTTTGTTTTATTGTATGCAAAGACAAATATCACACACGCACGTTTGTCACAGAATTTTTGGAATACAAATTGGATGGAAGAGAAGAAATGTCAAAACGTCAAAAGGTTAACGAAGATACGCGATCTCGCAGCGAGTAGAAGTAATAGAAGGGATAAAGTGCAATAAGTAGGAAGTAGGAAACCACTCATATTTTCATAATAATATTTTTTTTTGTGCAATATTAGAATTATAAGTAGTTAAAATGAGAGTAAAGACTGTTAGAGTTAGTTTATAAGTCATATTACTTATCTTATTTAAGTTATAAAGTTATAATTAACATTTTTGTAACAGGAAGTTATATAAAGTAGTAACTACGGATGTACAAGTACCTTTTAGCCTGACGAAAGAAGACGACTACGACGATCAAAGTACCAGATTAAGGGGGAATAAAAAGTTAAGTTTCCAATAAAGAGATGGGAAAGAATTATTGAAGGAGAAGAACGAAAATAGGGCAAAAGGCCAATGACCGATTTTATGCAATAGCGAAATTTAGTCACTTTTAAAGTGAAAGTGCAATCGAAAGCAGCTAATTGAATGCATAACAGTACGAGTCACAAAGTTGTTACGCTATTTACTGTGAATTTTTTTTTATCCCAAATTTGCCGTTGGTTAAAGAAAATTTTTTTCTATAGAAAAAAAAGAAAAATCTGAACAAAGATTGGGATAAATTTTGTTAAATTATAAAAAGGTGAAAATCTTTTTGAGTGATTCTTAACCATTTTTCTCAAACATTTTTTTTTGTTAAAAAGTAGTTGGTGCTGTAAAAGCCAGCGGATAATTGCTGGGATAGTTGCTGGGAAGAGACCCACTGGCACATTCCTTGGGGGTGGAAAATTACATATATAAAAAAAAAAAAAAAAAAGGAAAAACTAAAAGGCAGAGGTAAACGAAATGATAGTAGTTATAGATAGATAGGCAGTGAATTTTAAAATATGTGTAAAATATATTTTTCAGGTTAAGGGTTGCAAAATTCATTTTTTTTTTGCCTTTCTCTGGCTGATAAAGTGTCAGGCTATATACACGTGCATATATAGCCGTCCAGCTACTGATATACGTACAAAGGTATATATAACTGATAAAGATACATATATACAAAGTCGGCTCCCAACTCTTAGCAGAGATAAGCCTTAGCCTCTGCAGTTTTTTTTATTGGAGGAGGATCCAAATCAGGGATTCTTTTTTAATACGTCGAAGGAAAGAACAGGGTGCTCCTGTGAACAAGCAGACTTGTGAAATTTGGTCTGCTGCTAAAAGAAAGTGCTTAACTGGAAAAAGCAATCAAGAAGGAGAGCAGGGTGTACCAGATTCAATATAGTTTTCTTTTTTTTTACTCTAATTTTTATAATTTTTTTTTTTAAATCTTTTTATTCTCTTTAACCAATTTTTTTTTTATTTTTTTTTGCTTTAACTTAAAGTGATAATTAATTTAATTTCGAAATTTTTATAATATTTTCTTGTCTTGATTTAACTATAATTAATTTGAATTAAATCGTAAAGTTAAGTATAAAAGGAAAGAAATTAGAAAAGTTATAAAAGTTTAATTTTCCATAGCCACTAACTTGAACTATTTTTTTGCTTTTTTTGTGCTTTGTGTGAGGTGAAGTATATATATAAACAGCTATATATGCATAATCGTTAAAAAAATAAATAGTGCGCGATTAAGGTTCAAAAAATAAGGGCCTATAACTACCTACCGTCAACCAGGAACGTGCTGCCGGCAGGACCTCGTGGGACGAAGAATCGTAAGTCACCTTTTTATTGAACAAAACAAAAAAAAAAAAAAAAAAAAAAAAAAAAAAATCATATTGAAAGAAATATAAAACCACTAACATATACATATATGCACATAAATATACATATGAAATCTCCTAGAAGCAAAGATCGGAAGGCGAAATTCTTGAATCGTTTTCCTTTCCCTTTTTTTTTTTTTGAATATTTTATTACTTTTCTAACTTTCTTTTATTAAATACTATTTCCTGATTACTATATATTTGAAATTTTTGAATGTTAGAATTTTTGAATTTTTTTTTTTTGAAATTTTAGCTAACCATAGTTATATATAGATATATATTGTTTGTAAATGTTAGGAATTTATAGTCGATGACCAGAGTAATTAAAGAAGAAGAATTTTATTGGAAAACTTGGTTTCAATTTTGAATTTTCAATGATGAGTTGCTAAATATTTCGAGCGATGGTGTGTGGTAGCTCGACTAAACCGGCTTCCTGGGGAATGACTTGATGAAGGAAAAATGACATTAGAGGAAGATACGAACGTTTAACATAGGGATGTGACGATAAAAATCTGAACGAGATTGTGATCGGAGGTTGCGTTAGGGGTCATCTCTTATGACACGGCTGAGGAGATGACGTTGGTCGTATATTCATATATACATGGGAGGGTAGCCACCTTTTTGGACAATAACACCTGTTCAGGCTTCTAGTGATATGGCGAACTATTGTCTGGGAGGGACAGTGGGACGTTTGTTGATATTTCTTGGAAAGAAAAGGAAAAAATTTTCTTTGATTAATTTTAGATATATTTGGATAGGTTTAGGTTAGGATTTAGTTATATAATGAAAATTCATTATATCCAAAGAGGATATAAGTTTAGGTAGTTAGGACTTAGAAGGTAGATTAGTGTTAGTTTACAATTTTTTTTTCCTTTTTTGAGAGAATGTTGATTTAAACCCTATTCTTTCTCTCAGACAGTGGCATAGGTCACTAAATTTGTGCATTTTATCCCTTTCGTTTTCCTTAACCTTATTTTCCAGTCCTATCCTCTCCCCATAACATGGCATGAGATTTTGTTTGTTGAGTGGGAGGTGTAAGGGAAGGGGCAAGAACCGCCCCGTCACGTCGAGCTAAGCCGAGCCGAAACAAGCATGCCAAGCACCCTTTTCTTGCACCGAAGATGCCTCCGTGGCCAACCCAGACTCATAACATATGTTAAATGAAAAAAACGAAGAGTATAGGTTGAAGAGGTAGTAGCCCGGGGCGTAATGGTTAGTGCGTTGGACTGTCATGCCAGAGGTCTGGGGTTCAATACCAGCCACTTCCACTTTAAGTTTTTTTCGGAGCTACTACCTCTTGCGAGGAAGTGACAAATCTTCCAAGAGTATCTCTTGTCATATAGAAAAGAGCTGTGTTAACTTGGCCCCAAAAATTGTCTAATTTTTTTAATTTTTTTGTAAAAGATGACCAATTAAATGACCACTTTTGACCACCCATTAAAATTTTTTGACCACCCACAGTTATCGAAAAAATCGATTTTTAAAAATGGGGGGCTAAAAGAACGCTGCCCCCAAAAAATCGATTTTTTCAAATTTGATTGATTGTTATGATAGGTCCCACGGAAGAGATTATTGACCACCCTTTAACTTTTTTTGACCACCCCTAGAAATATTTTTTTTTTGATTTAAAAAAAAAAATATTGAGATTAATTTTTTGTTTAAAATTTTCTCTTAATTTTCTTATTTCAAAAATTTGAAGATACAGATTATAAAAAGAACAAAATTAGGTAAAATGACCACTCTTTAGAATTTTTTGATCTTTTGAAAAAATATTTTTTTTCGAATTTTTAAAGATGACCATTGTAAAAAAAACTCAGTTTTCTTAGATAACCATTCCTTTAAAATCGCTCTAACTTCTTAAAAAATACTATTTTTAAAATTCTGGTAGATGACCATCGTGTAGAACATAAATATCTAAAATGACCACCCTCTAGAATTTTTCGATCTTTTGAGAAAATATTTTTTTCGAATTTTTAAAGATGACCATTTTAAAAAACTCAGTTTTCTTAGATAACCATCCCTTAAAATCGCTCTAACTTCTTAAAAAGTACTTTTTTTTAATTCTGGAAGATGACCATTGTGAAGAACATACATATCTAAAATGACCACCCTTTAGAATTTTTCAATCTTTTGAAGAAATATTTTTTTCGAATTTTTAAAGATGACCATTGTAAAAAACTCAGTTTTTTTAGATAACCATCCCTTAAAATCGCTCTAACTTCTTAAAAAGTACTTTTTTTTTAATTCTGGAAGATGACCATCGTGAAGATCATACATATTTAAAATGACCACCCTTTAGAATTTTTCGATATTTTGAAAAAATATTTTTTTCGAAGATAACCTTCTCTTTAAATCGCTCTGACTTAGGTATCAAACTATTTTTTTTTTTTCAAGTTTATAAAAATTTTGCAAGCGAATCGTTCTGGAATTATATTGCTTTAAAAAATAAAATAAAATTTTTAAAACACAACAAAAATTTGAGTAGAGTACATTTTATTCGTATCATACGGAAATTTTAAATTAGAGTATACATTACAAGGGTGGCCTTAACTGCAAATTTTTCAATATTATTGATTATTTCCGACTCCAGGTAGCGGTCATCGTGAATCTCCCAACAGTCGGTTACTCTTCGGCAGATTGCAATATTATGCCCAACTTCATGTTGTGTGCAGGAAGGTATCGAATCAAGCCGGTTAAAATATAACTATTATCTTTTATAAATATTTTCTTTGGTAAATCAATTAAATTTATTTTATCAGGTGCTTTTTTGGAGTAACTGACTATTGGACTATTTATTTTTTAAGCAATACAATTATTCCAGAATGATTCCCTTTTAAACATTGTTATAATTTTCAAGAATTTGAAAAAAAAAATGTTTGTTTGATAAGTCAGAGCGATTAAAAGAGAAGGTTATCTAAGATAATTGATTTTTTTTACAATGGTCATTTAAAAATTCGAAAAAAATATTTCTTCAAAAGATCGAAAAATTCTAAAGGGTGGTCATTTTAGATATGTATGTTTTTCACAATGGTCATTTGCCGGAATTGAAAAAAATGTATTTTTTAAGAAGTTGGAGCGATTTTAAGGGATGGTTATCTAAGAAAACTGAGTTTTTTAAAATGGTCATCTTTAAAAATTCGAAAAAAAATATTTCTTCAAAAGATTGAAAAATTCTAAAGGGTGGTCATTTTAGATATGTATGTTCTTCACAATGGTCATTTGCCGGAATTGAAAAAAATGTATTTTTTAAGAAGTTGGAGCGATTTTAAGGGATGGTTATCTAAGAAAACTGAGTTTTTTACAATGGTCATCGTTAAAAATTCGAAAAAAATATTTCTTCAAAAGATTGAAAAATTCTAAAGAGTGGTCATTTTAGATATGTATGTTCTTCACAATGGTCATCTTCAAGAATTAAAAAAAAAGTACTTTTTAAGAAGTTAGAGCGATTTTAAGGGATGGTTATCTAAGGAAACTGAGTTTTTTAAAATGGTCATCTTTAAAAATTCGAAAAAAATATTTTCTCAAAAGATTGAAAAATTCTATAGGGTGGTCATTTTAGATATTTATGTTCTTCACGATGGTCATCTACCAGAATTTTAAAAATAGTATTTTTTAAAAAGTTAGAGCGATTTTAAAGGAATGGTTATCTAAGAAAACTGAGTTTTTTTTACAATGGTCATCTTTAAAAATTCGAAAAAAATATTTTTTCAAAAGATCAAAAAATTCTAAAGAGTGGTCATTTTACCTAATTTTATTCTTTTTATAATCTGTATCTTCAAATTTTCGAAATAAGAAAATTAAGAGAAAATTTTAAACAAAAAATTAATCTCAATATTTTTTTTTTTAAATCAAAAAAAAAATATTTCTAGGGGTGGTCAAAAAAAGTTAAAGGGTGGTCAATAATCTCTTCCGTGGGACCTATCATAACAATCAATCAAATTTGAAAAAATCGATTTTTTGGGGGCAGCGTTCTTTTAGCCCCCCATTTTTAAAAATCGATTTTTTCGATAACTGTGGGTGGTCAAAAAATTTTAATGGGTGGTCAAAAGTGGTCATTTAATTGGTCATCTTTTACAAAAAAAATTAAAAAAATTAGACAATTTTTGGGGCCAAGTTAACACAGCTATAGAAAAGTGCTGCTCACCTTAGCCGTTCGGATTCGGCAATAAACTGTAGGTCCCCTCCATTCCAGCACACATACGCACGCAGGAATGGTTGAGAGTTATAAGTTGCTAGGCCCTGGTTCTTCATGAGCCGTTTGTGCCACCAAATTTTTATTTTATGTAGGTTGAAGAGCTTATAAAATATTGGTAGATGCTGATGTCAAATGCTGCATGGTTTTATTTGCACTTCAGTCTTCAGTAGGTACATGCATTATGTCACAACAATGCCCCATCACGACAATATTTATTTATTTTTCCTCACAACCTACAACACACAATAAATTATGATGAAAAACAAACAATAAAGAATAAAATATATGTAAAAAAAAAAAACAAGGTGCCTGAGAGTTCATGTTTCACAACAACACAAAAGTACACATTTTTGCACAAGGTGTAAATTCAAAAACACTACTACTGACTACACCGACCTTCCTAAACTATATACGCTGTAGGAGTACGGCTTTCCCTGCGTTCGCTGCCATCATTATCACAGTGTGGTGCGATGAAGTGCCGTTGGTTTGGTTGCCGTATAGTTGTTGCAATGTGTGTTAGGGTGGTGTGGTATGATGGTGCAAGTTGGTAATTTCTCAACAACATAACGTCGTCAGGCTTTCAGTTTCAGAGGATATCCTTTGCACATTTACCGTTACTACTGGGGCATTTCAAGGAATGAAAATGAATTAAAAGAGGCAACAACTGTTGAGTGTTGTACACTTCAGTGTTGTGTCCTCCGACCTTCATTGTGCTTGCAATCAGTCACTCCGTTGCAGTCTAGGTCTGATTTTGTTGTTATTGTTTTTTTTTTTCCATTGTTATAAAGTGTATACAGACTTTGTCCATAACTAAAACCTAAAGACAACAATGATAGTGATGGGAGGCGGGGTTAGTTAGCTTTCTGTAATACATGTATAAAAATTCATGTTGTTTGGCCTCCTTTTGAAGTGATTATGATAAAAATAGTAAAAGCAAGTGCGATGTTACATACAGGATTGGGTAAAATCTTTTTAGGTAAATTACTGTGGAAAGGGAAAGTATATTATTCATTATTTTTGAGTGTAAAGAAAGTCAAACGAACATAATTGCATCTTGAATTTGTTTTAATGCAGTTTAATGGTGTATATTCTGCAAGGATGTAATATGTAATATTTTCAGTCCGGTTGGTAAAAAGGAACCAAGTCGTCTAGCAATCTCTTGCCGTGACTCAAAACTTCAGGCAGTGGTTTGCCGTTCCAGGTCTTGGTTACCTTTGGTGACTACTGAGAGAACAATATAAAACCAACAATTATTTTACGGCAAGAGTGCCAAACCAAAATGTCAGGTTTGATGTTGAAATCAGAAGTGATTTTATTTGTAATTTTTCTTGTTATTTATGATTTCTTTTCCATACTTCTATTCTATGACCCCACCAACAATCGATATCACGGCCCGCTATTCCAAGTGCTTAGTTCGTATCGTCAGTGCTTAATTGACATACAGTGAAAGCTCCTATTGCGGACAACCTCCTTAAGCGGACAATCCCTTTAGGCGGACAAATTCTCACGACCGTTGATCTTGGATGTAATTTCCATACATTTTATGATCCCTTAAGCGGACACTCCCTTACCCGGATGCGGACAAGAATATTAGCCGCGATTTGTTAAATTAAATTCCCTTAGGCGGACAAAAACTTTTTTTTAGTATGTAATTTTCAACCATTATTTTTAGTAATACTTTTACATAAATTTATTCTGCATTAAAAACGGTCCCCCTGGTTTACAGCGACATAGATGCGATTTCAACAAATTACTGTCTGTGATTAAATTGATAACGGATTTTATTTCTGCAGCTGTATAGTCTGCTTTTGTATCTTTTTTCTTGTATCTTCATGTTCATTTTTAGTTTGAATGAATTTCATGGCTTGTAGATGCAAAAATGTTATGATGCCACTGTTAATTATACATTTCCTTACATAACTATTTTTTTATTTTTTCCCTTGGACGGACAGCTCCCTTAGACGGACAAAAGTGTTACGACCGTCACTGTCCGGCTAAGGGAGCTTTCACTGTATTTTGTCAAACCGATCGCGCATATTAACCCATTAATATTTTATTATGCACTTGTTGTTGGTATAGTCTTACCGTTCGTGCCATCAGGGCAACATGATACTTCTGTTTAATCCATTGACTGCAAGTCGGATATGTTCATGTTGTAGGTATTTATATCTTTTATTACACTGATGTAGAAGGCAAAACAATGCTTTGCATTGGATTTAGATTATTATGTCGCTTAAGGCATTGCATAGTATGGAAAGCAAGTGTCAAGTATCGAAGTATGGTTGGATATTAACAATTAATTAAGTGGTCGCTAAAGTTCGTCCAATAATTCTTGTCAGTACAGGGAAGATAGGACGTTTGCATCTCAGTTTGGTTGCAGCGTATTGCATAAGTCTATCGCATGTAAAAGCTCTTATCGCGATGCCGTAGTCTGCATAATAAATCATTTCAAGCTTAATTGAAATTGATCAGCGTTGCCATCTAGTAGGTAAAATTGCACAAATACAATTATGAACAACAAAAAAATATGAAGTAGGAAAATAGGTGCGTTTTTGTAAGGGTACCCCCAGTAGGCCTAATCCATTAAAAAAAGAAGAAAAAAATAACAAAAAATACCAATTTATTTATTTATAAATAGTTCATTGAACAATTACAAAACAGAATAATTTTAACAATATAAAACAATATTTGATTAAGATATAAATTGACCAAAAAAGCCTAATTACTTAAATAATTTAAAATATAAAATAACAAAATATTTAATACATGAATACCTACATAAAAATGTGCTTACAAATTTTGTGTAGGTACCATGAGCAGTCCTCAAGATATTAGTTGCATCTTTTTTTTTAAATGGCAGCCGACGCACAACACCTACAGCCGCATCATTTTATTTTTATACTCAAAAACAACACACACACTAATTTCAATAATAAAATTTGACCATTATATTTTTGCAAAAAAACTTCTGCAGTTTAAAACAACGACAAACGACCACACTTAGTGTTTTTTTGGTCCTAAAAGCTTTAAAAAAAGCTTTAATTCTGAAAGCTCTTACAAATAAGCAATAGGAAAAGGAGTCTTTTATGTGTGTTAGCTTACCAATGGTCACACTTTATTGCGTGAAGTGAATACTTTTGATAAACACAAACAGCAAGAGATCGTGATCAGTTATTCATTGTGCCTACGGCTGTGGGCGAGATAGGTCGTGAGGGATGTACGTCGCTTGGAAAAGAAATTACAAAAACAATTCCGTGGGAAGTCTGTGGCTTTTGTGTATATTTAAGTGGCATTTCGTTTCGTGGAGTGCCTTGGAATATCAGTAGGTCCCACTGATTTGAAAAAAGCTTTCCCATAAGGCCTGTACTGACAAGAATAAATGGACGAACTATAGTGTGATCCCTTCACAGCGCTCAATACACGATACAACCCATCGTACCGATTTGAGTTCTACCGATATCGGTAGCGATAGCGAGAGTGAATATACACACCATACAATTAATTCGCGATCTCATAAATTGTCAAAAAAAAGTTCCTCATTATTATCTTCCACAATTAAGGCAACGACTTGTATTTTTCAATGAATTCTTAATGAAAACCATTTTTCCATGTGTCTACTAGCAGCCAAAACACAAAGCATGGGTTCGACGGTTGTCACGATAGCGGGCACAGGCATACACGGTAGTACCGTGACGGTACGATCCCCATCAAAGAAGTCGCATGCTACCTACATCTTCGCTCAATACCATTCGATCGTGCCATTTTTGTACAGCCAGCGGATACTTTTGTTTACACACACGACACGATACAATCATGAGCAGTATTATTCACACTTGATAGGACATTCAAAGTAAAAATTCAGACATCAAAATCAGTTGAGCGGTTAACGAGAAAGTCGAAAAAAAAAAAAAAACGGTTCTATATAGCAGGTACCGTTAATAACTGTTTTTGGTAATTTTTTTCACCAAAATGCAGGCCATACCACCACTAGTACACACAAAAATTTTAATCAAAATATTTAGAGCCGTTTTTGAGATAAATAACCTTTTTCATAGATTATAGTTGAATGATACATATAAGAAGCACCAGATTGCAAAACTAAAAGGCAAGGTGAGCACCGAATTGGCGGACGAGTGGAATGGTAGTGGCATGGTGACCTAGTGGCAGGTGGCATTGCTAAATCCTACGTAAACAAATGAAGCCGCGCTCATCAAAGTAAAGTGGCGGTGGCATGATATTTTGCAGGTGGTGTGGTTCCAGTCGGATGGCACTTATCTCGAACATGTTTAGTTTTTAAGTGACAAGCCACTTGTTCACCACTCCACTGCCAATCGCTACTTTACGACCACTCCATTTCGTCTCCACTTCAGTGCGCACCTTGTCTAATAGAATCAGTTCACCCATTAAAAAGAAAAAAGCTATACGTGAATAATTTGAAAATAAGGCAATTTTATCAAAAAACACCAAAAACTCTATTTTCACAATGCGATTTTTTTGGCAAAAATCTGAAATGCAGTTAACTTACAAGTCGTTGTGGCCACTACAGGTACGGAGTTAGCTCAAATCACAGTGGACTGGACGTACGGAAGCACAGACGCACAGACCGAAGGACAGTATGGCGAAACCCACTTTTTCGGAACTCTTCATAGTTGTAGTGGAAATTTTGATAATAGTCCAGTCAACGAAGGAAATATAAATGAAATAAATTGTGTAGTCTGGATTATTTTTTTAAGTGGTAGGGGTGATCCCTAGGTACAACATACTAAAAGTCCCCAACTCAGGCCCGCGAGCTTTATTCAGGAGGGGGGGGGGGGGGGTAAAGGTCCCCTTTTGTACTATTTCTCTGGATTTTTTTTTTAGTGGTAGGGGTGACCCCCAGGTACAACATACTGAAAGTCCCCAGCCCAGGCTCGCGAGCTTTAGCCAGAAGAGGGGAGTAAAGGTCCCCTTTTGTACTATTTCGTAAATATTTCGAAATCCAAGCGTTTAAGAAAAGTGTACAACTTGTTGAATTTCTAAGTCCCAAATCTTCATTAGTATCACTTCTAGCAAAAATATGAATAAACTTTTTCTGTAGCAAATTTAATTTACTTTCCTTTTGTAGTGCACACTTTCCCGCTAATACTCTTGGTTTTCAAAATATTTACGAAATAGTATAAAAGGGGACCTATACCCTCCTGTCTAAAGCTCGCAGGCCTGGGCTAGGGACTTTTAGTATGTTGTACCTGGGGGTCACTCCTACCACTTAAAAATCCTAATCCAGACTACACGATTTATTTCATTTATTTTATGATTTTGATTCTTCATTGACTGGACTATAACAATCCCGAAAATTGTTTTATTTTTACACGAAAGCAATACTTACCAAGTAAAAATTGTATCGGTAAATTATTACACTTAAAATGAAGCAAATTTCAACAAAACTTAATCAAAACTTGTCTAAAATTCATAAAAAGTGGGCCGAAACATATAATTTTTGGCAATGCATGAATAGAGCAAATGATTTCCATTGATTTTTCTTAATTTATTTCTGTTTGTTAATTTTGATTTATTTTAAAAAAAATATATAAAATTTAATTTAAAAACACATTCGGTTTATAGTTTTTAAGTACGTTTTCATATTAATTTAATTCATTTGTTCATAAAACACATTCACCCCCAAGGGATTTATAAAATGACGATGATAGTACAATATGTAGTAGACATGACATGAGTCGTACGTGCGGTATCATGGGTTTGCCGTTATACGTGCTTTGCACAGATTTTGGCTGGAAGCAACCACTCTGCGTGGATTGTAGTTGTTGCAGAAACTAATTTGAACATTCACTTGACTAGTGAAATATTGAATACCTACTTTACATACTCGTATAACACGAGCCAAAGCCAGTGATAACAATGATGCAGAGAGTAGGAAGAGAACTTCCTAATTGGATGTTTTCGTTGTGTAAAATAAATAAACGAGTGAAAGAGCAATATATTACAGGTGCTTTGCTTCTATTCAATGTGCATCATAAATGCGCAAACTATAGGTAGGTAGTGAAGAACAAACTTCATATCTATTGCTCAACGTACAACGATTTGCACTTTGTTTAATCAAAGTGTAATTATAATGATAATAATAAAGAGTTCAACAGTTCAGTACAGATAGGTTAAGGTCTATGGGCCATCATTAATGACTAACCGCACATTAATATTTCAATGTTTTCGCCTTCATACGAAATTATAATATTTCATCGGTATTGAGACCTTTATGTATAAAACTAATTACACCAAAGGAAGGGATTTGAACAATTGAACTTGATATCGGTCGGTAGCAACCCTATTAGAAATACACAAAAAACAACGGATTAATAGCACTTAAGACATCGGTCAACTTGCAATTCGTATTTATAAATTTTTAATGGTCTATGTCTATGTGATAGCGAATAGAAAACTTTAACGCGCAAAAACTCTACCTACCGAGGAACTGATGGTATAGTGATATAAAAAGCTAACCGAACTATAGTTTTCCAAATTCCTTTGAAAAGCCTTGTTAGCCATTTTTTTAATTTTCAAAAAGAAAACTAGGGTCTTCTTTCACATAAAGAACCAAGTTGCTGGAGATTTTTTTGACAGTTTCTTTTAATTTCTTCAAAATCTCTTGTACCTTTTACTCAAATAAACAAAATAGTAAGAGACATTTTTTAGTTCCATTTAAGAGTATCTAAGTTGAACGCAACTTAGGTACGTACTGTGAAAAGGAATTTCAAAAAATCTCTTCAAATCGTCCAACGAGGAGATTTTGTCCACCCACTTTGTGCCCTTCTCAAGGCTGTTTCACAATGCGACGCGAAAACGAGACGTCAGCGTGACGAGATCTCTTCACAGTTGGTCTCTCTTCAAAACGAATTTCAAATAAAGAAATAATACATAATTAGGTATTTCTCGTCGTCACATTGCGTTTTTTTTTCAATGTTTCGAACTTTATGACGTGACGTGACGGTGAGAAATGCTTAAATGCCTGAACAGAACAGAATGCTGGAACTGGAACCGCAGACGGAACTGGAAGAGCTGTCAAAAAGTGTCGTACGTTATGTTTTTTACCTGCCCACAATGCAGCTGTACAGCTTTGAATGCATTTTGAAGAAAAACAAAAGAATATTCTTGTGTACAAGCTCAGAATTCACATTTTTTGTTTCCAATAATTTTCCTTTTATTGAAGGTTTGAATGAAAGAACAACAACTTGAGTGAGCTACCACCAAGTTTTATAGACTGGAGTTATAGCTATTTCACGGTCGCCAGGCCGATCATCAGACTCCTTTAGTGGTGCTTAGTCTATTTATGTTCAATTTTATTCGAAAAACATTTTGCCCCACTGAGGCTCGAACCTAGACCAAGCGTCTCCGGGCCAAGTGCACTCGATCGACATGATCACGTGACCTTCGGTAGCGCAGTGCGTAGTGCACTTGGCCCGGAGACGCTTGGTCTAGGTTCGAGCCTCAGTGGGGCAAAATGTTTTTCGAATAAAATTGAACATAAATAGACTAAGCACCACTAAAGGAGTCTGATGATCGGCCTGGCGACCGTGAAATAGCTATAACTCCAGTCTATAAAACTTGGTGGTAGCTCACTCAAGTTGTTCTTTCATTCAAACCTTCAATATTAATATGATGGTGCGAAAGCTTTGCAGCCTACACTGCGCGTGTGTTATCACACAAAAAACTCTTTCAATTTTCCTTTTAATAAATAATTTTTTTCCGCGATACAAATAACCACAATATTTTTGTCCGACCCAAAAAGTTGACTTTTTTTCTTCATACAAATTGAAACGTCAAAAGTGTCGTACGTGAAAAGTTAAAAGTTGGTGAACTCTTCCGTCTGCGGCTGCAGCTCCGTATGCGGCTACGTTCCGTTGTGTACGCAACATTGAATTTGCGTGTATTCAATATTTTGACAGCTCCGGCTCCAGTTCCGTCTCCGTCACCATTCTGTTCAACTAGTAATTATGTATTATTTCATTATTTGAAATTCGTTTTGAAGAGAGACCAACTGTGAAGAGATCTCGTCACGCTGACGTCTCGTTTTCGCGTCGCATTGTAAAACAGCCTTCACACAAGAACTGTGAGTTTCCTCATGTGAAAGGGAACTCCATATGTACCTGAACCTGAGTTTGAATTTAAATTTTGAATGCATAAATTTGTATACAGTTTAGTCAAAATAAGAATATAATAAGTTTTTTAATTTAATTTAAAAATGTGCACGAAAAAATATGCATTTATTATAAAAAAAGTATCCAAAAATGCATTAATATGCATTTACATATATTAAAATATGCAAAAATATGCTCTAACGATTGAATGCCATTTTTATTGAAATTTCCTAATTCGTAAAGCTATCTTATTCGTTTGCTTCTATGTTTTCCAACAACATATATGAATTAACATAAAAATCCCAGCCCAAGGTTTTGTTTTTGTTCGCGCATATTGCGGCTGTCCAGTGTCCACCACTAAATACCTGGCGCAGACTCAAACCATTGTGCCGATAGTCACAATATACGTTAACGGATCTGTGCTCTACATTATGTTTTCCTCCACAGATGAACGCGGCTAGTTTTCAGGTACAGTAAAACCCGCTTAAGAGAAACTGCAAAATGTCACAGTCTTTCTTTCACTTAAACGGGCTTTTCACTTAAACGAACCCCGCTTAATTAAAAAAAAAAATTCACTTAAGCGGAATCCGGATAAGTGAAAAAAATTTCACTAAAGCGGATCTAAGAATTCGATTAATCGGAGAATTAAAGCTAGAAACAATATTGTGCTTTTATTTATCTTTGAATTATGAAAATGTAATTTTCTTTTTAATAAATGTCAAAATACGTATACCTACCTCTTGAGCCATTTGAAATGTTGTTTGGGATTTTTGTTTGAGAGGACAAAGGTAATTTGTTAATAAAATGTAAATGTAAGCGTTTGTGAAATAATCAGAAATTCAAATATCATTTTCGTGGTGAAAATGGGGAAGGTGAAAAACAAAAAGCATGCAGCAAATTTTTATTTCTGTGCGATTATTTTTTTTCACTTAAGAGAGTTTTTATTTTTTCAATGAAAAATATAAAATTGAACTAAACATATGTTTCAGTTATCCGGGTTTGTCAGTTAAGGGAGTTTCGCTTAAGCGGTTTTTAATGTATTTAATTACCTTCATCTGTGGAGGGCATTTCAACTTGTATACTCCATTCCAAAACATTCTTTGGCCAGGTCGATATATTTTTGAAAGCTTCCTTGATAAAATATTGAAAAGAAAAATTAAGACTTCTATCTAGAATTAAACTAGTTTAAAACGAAATCATAGTAGAACCCCTTTGCGTAATGGTTAGTGAATTGGACTGTCACGCCAGAGGTCTAGGCTCGATTCCCAGCCTCTTCCACCTAACAAAAAACAATGTTTTTCAGGGTTAATACCTCTTGCGAGGAAGTGACAAGAAACTAATAATAATCATCAGTATGCAACATTGCAAACACTGCTCAATTGTTTTTTTTTGTTTTTAATTATAAAGCTAAGTACAGACGATTGTCAGATCTTACAATATTGTCAGATTTGTCAGTGAAAATACTGTCCCAAATGTCTTACAATCGTCTGTACACACAATTTTGTATGACAATATTGTCAGAAACGTCATTGTCAGGTAATTGTCAGATGACAATGTGACAAAAAATTGTCAGGTATCTTACAATCGTCTGAACGCACAATTTGTGTCATTGTCAGACGATTAGGACATTGTCAGACTCATTGGTCATTGTCAGATGTTTTCATTGAAAACATCTTACAATTGCTGACAATTTCTTCATTGTTTGAAATGTCAAACGGTTGGAGCCGAGTTGAGAGATAAAAAAAAAACATTTTTGCAGGAATTTCGTTGTTTTTCCAAAACTGAATAAAAAAATCTATAAAGCAACTGGACTCGCTTTTATATTAAATTCCTTGTGCTTTGTAGTTTTGTTCGGAATAAATAAAACCATTGAAAGATATCTACTCAAATGAAGATTAAATACGATGAAAATAAAGTGAACATCAAATTCCAACAAGTTAAACAAAATTGGACTTCAAAATGGCCAAATAAATTTAAAGAATGCCAAAACGAGGGTGGACAGGGACACTACCTGGAAAAAAAACCAATTGGTAACAATAGGCAGCCTGCCGCCAACTCGCTCAGACCTAACATAGTCTCAAGGTCACTTTCTAAATCAGTCGAACTCTCTAGAGTAAGCCTGCTGAATTTTTTGTACGCAAATGTTTATTTCTTAATTCTTCTTAACAATAGGTATAGTTCAATTATTGCAAGAGCTTCTCATTCTTGCGTCTTTCAAAAAATAAATGATTTAAAATTTAAATTCTTGTTTTTTGTTTAATAATTTGATACAGAATATGAACTTTTGTTCTTCGTAGCGCGTCTTGACGACCTCTGGCATATTTCTCCTTCGTAGTGTGTAAAATCGTCCGTCGTCCCCGATGTCCAGTTGTAGTTAAATTGTTTCAAATGCTCGTCCAATTGTTTTGGCATTACCACTATGACACTAGATTTTCAAATCACTTTGAAAGTATCCTCTTCTTGATAGTGGCTACATACATTAAAAAGTGAAATTCTAAAAGTTTGTTTGATCATGAAATCCTCAATTGAATTGAATTTTTATTGTGACTTGAATTTTTATTGGTCTGCCAACCGTGTGAACAGAAAATTTTCAAGCTGACAATATTGTCAGATATATAATTGTCCGAAAATTGTCAGACAAGAGCTGACAATTAAATTGTCAGACTTTGGCACAAAATCTACCAATCGTGTGAACGGACAATTTTACATTGTAAGAAATTTGTCAATTGTCAGCTAATTGTTCGCTATTGTCAGACCATTGACAGATCTGACAATATTGTAAGATCTGACAATCGTCTATACTAAGCTTAAGGTATCAAAATCATGTGTCCTCTTACAAGAACACTTCTTCTTGTCGTTAAACCCTACTTCAAGTATGTATCATCATTAACACTACGACTCCACTACCCAAAATAACTTCTCTGTCTTATTTACATAAAGACTCTTAACCACAATTTATGTGCAGAGTTTTCCAGAGAAATTGCAATTTTCATTCACCTGCAATAATTCATGTAATAGGAATAGATACACCATACACCTGACTTCACGTGTAATCGATTATTTTCCATACGCATAAGTAAGGAATACGCATCAATGCACGAAAGTCAAAGGGTAGCATTCAATCAAAATGGCGCCAGGGTAAGTTAAGAAAAAGCAATACCATTCGATTTGTATTAAACAAATTTCAACGAAAAATTTAATTTTTTCATAACTAGCAGACCCGCGCTCTGGTTGCTTTGCAAAGTTTATGAAATAATTTGTTTTTATTCAATAGGGCCAAATATTATTTCTACCATAAGTAAATAAATTGGGTGGCACAAACGGCTCATGAAGAACCAGGGCCTAGCGACTTATAACTCTCAACCATTCCTGTGTGCGTGTCTGCAGGAATGGAGGGGACCTACAGTTTATTGCCGAATCCGAACGGCTAGGGTGAGCGGCACTTTTCTATGACAATAGATACTCTTGGAGGATTTGTCACTTCCTCGCAAGAGGTAGTAGCTCCGAAAAAAACTTAAGGTGGAAGCGGCTGGTATTGAACCCTAGACCTCTGGCATGACAGTCCAACGCACTAACCATTACGCCACGGGCCACTACGTTATTTCTATCATATTAATAAAAAAAATTTATTAAATGCTTACGTTTTGAGCAAAGATTAATGCGATCTCCTTATAAATGGAAAGCTTTTTGATTTTTTTCAATTTTAAGGCTTAGAGTTAGCAGCAAACAGAATTAGCACCTCTTTTTCGGTTTCTCTTAGTAATGATTCAATTGTAATTATTCGTTAATTTTTGTTTTACAAATCCATGAATTACATGTGTCGCTCATTATAATAATGGTGTAAGTCCTTTTTTTTTTTAATGGATTTTTTTGCTTAATGGTATTACATTTTTTAATATCTTTCAATATAAAAGGGAATCAACTCCGAATACGGATTATATTTTTTGATAGTTAGTGTTTTTTGTTTTTATAGTGATATTTTTTGTGTAACTGTTCACAATTAAAGCGAAGTAAGTCATAATCCGTTTAATAGTGAAGTAAATCCGAAGTTGATTCGCTTTTATTTTGAAAAATGTGTTCTGACTACAGACTTGCCACTTGCACAGGTCAAAATCGAAACATTAAAACTGTGCTTTCTTTCTCGAAGCTTGCAAAGGACGCTAAAAACAGAATTCAGACTATAAACCAAAAGTTCCTGGTATCAAGGCATTCTTATCTTCCGAATGAAGGAAAGTTTGGTATAATTAAAAGCGCCAGTCGGCGTTATGTTAAAATTTATAGCCCATGCACCAGATCAATGGGTCGATATCATAAAAAATGCCAAACACCTTATTTTATAGTCACTAAAATTAAAAATACAGAAAGCACTGCTGCGTTAGAAGCATACATACACAAACAGAAAAAACACAAAATAGGGCTATGACTTTAGTTGAATCAGATTTGAAGAAGATTATCCTCTGCAGTTTAAATTCAATGAAACCTTTAACACAGGCACACCGTTTTTTGCTGTTGATCTGAGTAAAAAAAAAGCAAGGACGATCAATTATTCGCTTATGCAACATTAATCCTAGAACACTAAGGGGTCGTCTGTGAGACGACGTGAATAGGGCCGAAATCTATGTTCACCCTCTTCCCCTCACTCTACGTTTCTCAAACTCTATGGACGGTGTTCACATTGGACTTACTCCTTTGATTTTTTTTGACGTCTATATACTCTTTCTCGTTCCCACTCTGTGGTGAAAAAGAGACAGGCAAGTGAGGCAGGATTTTTTAAATTTTTTTAAAATTTTTGGATTTTTTTTGACGTTTCCTTTTGTGACATTTTTTTTCTCAGTATTTAGTTTTTGTTTGGAGCTTAAATACTACAGAATTAAAGTTTTTTCAATTGGAAAACAGTTTATTTAGTGAATTATCAATTTTGTGATTGAAAAAGTTCTAATAAATTCTCCGACGAACATTTGTGTTTTTTTTAATGACTGCTGAACGTCAGAGTGAATCGGTTGTGTTCACATTACTTTGTGTCTGAACACGAGCTGACTGACTTCTGTCAAAAAAAATCGTAAATTTGAGTCCAATGTGAACACCGTCATGTACCTTCAGTGTGTTTTTAGCCAGTAAATTAGACAGCTTTTCGCCTTCGTGGAAGCTTTCATTATACGCCATTTTGACGGTAATTTTTGTCACGTCGCGTCATCTGGTGGACTACGCCTTAGTGTTAACGTTGTTGTAGAGTTCTTTGTGTAGTTGTGTGGACTACACCTTTACTTAAGTGTATCCTAAAAGAAGATATCCCAAATCGGAACCAAGGACAAACCCAACAAGGAAAAAAAATATGGCCCTTCTGCCGTTCAAGACAAAGGTACAAGATGAGGTTCTTTTGGGGTTTCTGTTTACAAGCCATTTGTGGAGGCCACCAGCGGAAAGTCTGCTGGGAGTCTCAGGTCATAACAAATGTTCATAAAACTCACTAAAATGTAATTTGTAGTTCTTAACTTATATGTTTAATCGATTTAATACAATTTTTTGTTGTTAATAAGATTTTTTTAATTTTAAACAAAATTAGTCTGTTAGACTACGCCTTAGTAATAATGTTTGGTACAGGTCGCCTTAGTGTTCTAGGGTTAATCAGGACCTACTATAGCCATCGAGAAGTCCTGCTGCTGCTAAGAAGAAAGATATGCGTCTTCTGCCATACATTCCACCAATTCACCATGAACAGGTAAAAGAATGCAGTATTTTGGTATTTCATTCTTTAAAATCTCATTCATTTAAATGCACCTTACGATTGCAATGAAATATACTTTTTGTAAGTATTTGTACTTTAAACATTTAATTCCCAGTCAGTATTAAAGTCATTAATAATGCAATTATATAAGGCAGTTAATTGACTAATAGTTAAAGGAATGCAATACTCAAAGACTGCTTGAATTCGTTGAAGTCTTTTACATTGATTGCATTCTACTTCAGTCATTTGACTGCATAACTTATGTTCTACTTTTCTCTCAGCGCAAACTGTCACATGAGCTCTTATTTTAAACTTAAACATTTTAATTTCGTTTCTGCAAATGTGCCTAAGAAATACAAATTAATTTTTCAAATACATATTTATAACGATGTTTAACAACTGTATGTGTTCATTTTATGCGACCAATTATTTTTCATATTTTATTAAAAATTGCCCATCAAGCTTTTTTGGTCAATTAAATTTTAGATGCAAATAAATAAGTTATATTTGCATTTAAAATTTTACTGACCGAAAAAAGCCTAATTTATGTTTTAGGTAAAAAGAAAACATTAAGGCATATTTTCTGAAAAAAAAAAAAACTTCAATATTTAAGTTCAACATAAGAGCTTATGTGACAGTTTAACATAAACATTTAGAATAGAATAGATTTCCTATTTTTTTTCAAAAAAAGTATTGATACCCCCAAACCCTGGCCAGAAAGACAAAAATCGCCTCTGTAAATACCAATTCTTTTGAGCTTAATACACATGCAGATACGAAATATCATACACCATTTGACATTCTATAGGTTTAGGTTTAGAGAGGTACCTACCTACCAAAGTATTTTTGTTACAAAAAAAAAAGACGGCGTCAAATCGTTGATAAAGGACATTTTTAATTCAGTGGTTGTGTGAACTGTGAACTATTGGAAGTGTGATTGGCATTTAATTAAACGTGTTCTGAAAGTTTTCAGTTTAAAAGACAAAAATACCTTTGAAAATAGATTGGCTTTGGATCATGAAGCTTTTAGATGAAACTTCTTTCAAATATTTCAATTCATCTAGAATAATGTGAAATTGAAGGTATAGGTATACTGTAAAGTCAATTAAATTGCTCTTAAGTCCTGACATGGTGGCTCAACGAGAAATATTTCACAGAATACTGTATTGCATGCTAGGAAAATTGCTCATGGAGGCTACTCATAGTATTCTATAAAAAATTTCTTGCCACATTATTGCTTTGCTCATAGAAAGCTATGAATAGTATTCTATGTAGAAGCAATTTTCCCTTTGACATCAGTGGGTTTGTTTAAATTTTTTTTTGTTTTGTGTTTTTTCGAATGTAATTAATTTATTGCAGGTGCCAGAAGGAAGTTTTGGTCTTTTTCTTATGGATTTAAGTAAAATTAACAATAAATCAATTCTTTAAATTGTTTTAACTTCATGACGTTGCCCTGTGAAATTTTTGACACAAATGAAATAGAAAGCTATTAAAATGCCCAACCAACATTTTATGGTATACTATCGCTCTTTCTTTCTATCGAAAGTGACAGATAGTAATCTATAAAATATTTCAGGTGGAGACACCGTGTGAGGTGAAAATGGAATTTTCATGGTCGGTTAGGTCATATACATGGACAATGAAGCAACTGAATCGAAATTAACATCAAAGTTACATAATTCAATGGATTATCATACATACATATATTTGTAAGTTGAATTACTGGCTGAACAGAATAGAATGACGGAACTGAAGCAACTGGAAGAGCTGTCAAAAAGTGTCGTACGTTATTTTTTCTACATGTCCACAATGCAGCTGTACAGCTTTGAAAGTATTTTGAAGAAAAACAAAAGAATATTCTTGTGTACAAGCTCAGAATTCACATTTTTTGTTTCCAATAATTTTCCTTTTAATAAATTATTTTTTTCGCGATACAAATAACCACAATATTTTTTTCCGACCCAAAAAGTTGACTTTTTTTCTTCATACAAATTGAAACGTCAAAAGTGCCGTACGTGAAAAGTTAAAAGTTGGTGAACTCTTTCGTCTGCGGCTGCATCTCCGTATGCGGCTACGTTCCGTTGTGTTCGCAACATTGAATTTGCGTGTATTCAATATTTTGACAGCTATTCCAGCTCCGGCTCCAGTTCCGTCTGCGTCACCATTCTGTTTAGCCAGTTAGGGTGTTGCCTATTGCTCGAGGTATTTTTACATTTCAGATGGGCTAAAAATAGCCAAGAATGTGCAAAAATAAAAAAATCTGTTTATTAAAACATTGATTTAAATAAAAAAAAAAAAAAAAACAAAGGCAAAACTTAAATTGTCATGCTATACTCTCTTTTTAAGCCAATGATTGATATATTCTTTTATCTTCTTTTTAAATCCAACTGTTTTAATGAACAATTTTTAAAAAATAAATTTTCAGCTCAAAATTTTGAAACCAAAAGTAAAAAAGTTGCGTACATACTTACTAATTTTATTCAAAATTTTACTTTTTTAAGTGGCATTTTTGTTTTTAATATTCAAAGCTCTTATTAATTTTTAGTCAAACACTTCATTAGATGCTTTTAGGTTTTGAGAAAATTAAAAGTAACGAAGTCTTCTTTACTATACTTATGTATTAAGTAGGAATGGGATCTTTTAAGCAACAAAATTAGATACCGTACTGATATTGAATAATTTCAATAATAATTTGTATTTATTCAAAGATATTGATTGAAGTATCTAAATATATTTTTAACAAGTTCTTTTTTTTGTCATTATTATAGGTTCCCAAAAGAAAATATTTCTGAAATGTTTCCGAAATAAATGGGAAACAATTTATAACCCTTTTTAACAATGTTTCCTTAAAAAATGTGGACATTGCTACCAAAAAACACTGAATCATTTGCAAACAAGTTTGGCGGTTACCTTTAAATGTTTAAAAGTCTATTTATCAAATTTAAATTCCAAACCCTTTGAGTGTTTTTCTTCTTAAATGTAAGGTGTAAAAGCCTTTATTGAAGACATTTCTCAATACTGACACTTTACGAAGGATCATTCCGTTTGAATTTAATTTAAATTCCCAATTCATACCAATGAGACATAATAACAGCAAGGAAGGACCCTGACATATAAAATATTTCTTAAGAGTAAATTGTATCACTATAGCTAGATATATAAGGTTTTCCATATGCTGATGTGCGATATTAAAGTCAAGGTTCAATTCAAGGCGCACAGTCAACATGACAACTTCATCCGCTTCGTGCTGAAAACCAAGGAAGCAATATTAAACTCTCCTTGGGATTTACAACTTATACCTGAATTCTTGGAACTTGAGGCATCACATACCTTCAGCTATATAAAGTCCATTAATTTCAGTCACGAACTGAATATAAATTGTAGTTTAGTTAAATCAAGGAACGAACGACGAAACGACATAGACGACTGGTATGGGCGACCAACAACACCAACATCAATAATAATGCTTCTGGAACTTCCTCTAGGTAAGGTTATCCTTCAATCCTTGTACCTACATAAGACTGCAAAGTTTCTTTTTTTACAGAAAAAAAAAAAAAAAAACAAAAAAAAGAGTTAATAACTGAGGAATTTTTACTTGAAAACGATAACGTTTGTGGTAGGTATACAACTACGATTCACATCCGGGGTTAAATTACCCTGACAAGTGATTCAAATAATTAAAATATTACCCCGAGATTACGCTTCGAAGTGTTAATTTTTTTTAAATTGTTCTTTCCGACAAGTTTCCCTTTCCGTAATTTTTACTCGTTTTTTGTTTTTGTTTTGCATAACCGCACATAGGAGAGGGTGATTAGAAACTTTTCAATTAACGCTCATGTTCAGAGATGTTATATAGAAATGGAATGCAGTCTACTATTTCAGATGTACCTACCGAGCTTTTGTCGGTTCAGTTCTGCTGAGTTTCAATATGTGTCCCAATGACCTCAAATGCTCAAAAAATTAAAATATAACCTCATAAAGGTTGTGAATTTTTGAAAAAAAAAAAAACCTTGATGGAAGTTTAATGACGACATTAGCCGTTCGGATTCGGCAGACACACACACAGGAATGGTTGAGAGTTGTAAGTTCCTAGGCCCAATATACAAATAGTTTATTAGGTTTGACCTTCTGCAGAGTCTTTTTAGCCTAGGAAACCTATGAAGCCGTTACCTAATGTCGTTTTGTTGAAGCTATTCTAACCAAAAAATCCACCGATGATATCTTCCTTTCCATCTTTTGCATTAAAACCCCCAAGCACAACTTTTACTTCGTTGTCAACGTAAGCACCTTTGAGAAGGTCATAAAGCCCTCCCTTGACTGGGTCTTCAGCTTTAATGGCAGAGCCATGTGTGCATTTACATATTACATGATCAATAAGTTGAAATTTTAAACTGGGATCTGTAACCGACTGCTATATGTGACTTAAATACAATAATTTAGCTCCCTAAAATGTTACTATTTCGAATAGACACGGAGATATAGCTGCAACTGCAGATGGAATAGCTGTCAAAATACTAAATACACACAAATTAAATGTCACTAACGCAATGCAACTTAGCTGCACTGCAGCCGCATCTAGAAGGGTTCGACATGTTCCTATGGAGAAAAAAAAAACAATTGTTTGTGTCCGAAAAAATATTGTGCTTATTTGTGTCGCGAAAAAAATTATTAATTCAAAATAAAAAAAAATTGAAAATAAAAAATGTGTATTCTGAGCTCCTTCACAACAATCTTGTTTTGTTTTTCCTCACAATACTTAAAAAGCTTTAGGTACAGCTGCATTATGAGCGCTCAAAAAATAGAACTTACGACACTTTTTAACCGCTTTTGCAGCTCCATCTCCAGTTTTGAGTTTGCAGCATTCCTTCTTTCTGTTCAGGCAGTAAATGTTTCTATCCGGCTCCGGTTCCGTCCCTGTCACCATTCTGTTCAGGCAGTTATTCCGCATGTGGACTCTCTCAAGTTTTATGTACCACCAGGCGTGTTAAGAATTTTAACGTTCCAAGTAGACTCTGTTTAGATTGGAAGATTGAGGCCGGTATCACGACAGGTGTAGAGAACTCCCCTCACTTTTCTTTTCAAAAAACCTGTCATGATACCGGTCTCCATCTTCCTAATCTAAACAGGGTCGTTGATACTCGCAAGGTCTCAAGTTGTTATCATTCTGTGGACGTTCCAGGTTTTTCTGTCATTGTTAGTCCCTCTTAATCTCTCAGCAAGCCCACCACGAGCACCAACTGCAGACGACCTGTGGAAACACTGCCAATAAGCTATCAGAAGTGCATTTACTTATGTGCGGTTTTTACAACTAAGCCCCTGCTGGTTCGATGGAAGATATCAGCTGGCGCATCCAGCTAAAAACTGGGCCTACCAATCAATGCTGCAAACTAGAACCAGAGCTGCTGCGAGAGCTGCCCGGGAGCTCTATGAGCAAAAGCGAAGAGACGAACGCCGCCGAATTCTCGGGAGGAAAAAGAGAGAACACGAGAAGCGAGCAGTTGAGTCTATTAAGGACTGTAACGGAATAGGGGTGTTCGAAAATTCTAAAAGCGGCGAATCAATCTACCCCTGGCTACAAGGCCAGAATACTTGCTGAGACGAGAGTGAGAATATGCTAGTAGTAGAATTACAGGCGGTACTGCGGATCTAGAAAGAATAACACTTGCCTAGGCTGCTCAACAGCAAAGATGTCCAAAATTCCGCTGTTAGACAGAACACTCCATTCAACCTGAACGATGATAATCAAATTTTCCGTTCACCTGACCTAAATGAAGTGCGGTTAGCGATAGCAAAGCTTCAAGCGTACAATGCTGCTCGTGCGGATGGCCTGTGGGAAATGACTTATCTCAAAAATTTGATCGGATGAAAGTATGCCCGATGAACGGAACCTATACTGAGTGTGCCCCATTCACAAGAAAGTAGATGCTCGGCACTGTGCCAACTACAGGGGTATAAGTCTCCTGAACATCGCATACAAAATCCTGTCATTTGTACTGTTTGATCGCTAAAACTGTTTGTCAAACGATCTAGCTATCTATCAGTGTGGTGTTAGATCCGGCAAATCGACCGTCGATTTGCCCCTAGGACGGCATATAGGATAATACACCAGTTAGTTCTTTCCCGGTTCTTTTTACGCTTATTGTGGGCTTACCTTCCATGTGACTTTTCAGAATATTCGGCAGAATAAGAAGTTCTTTCGAAATGTATTCCTTACTTTCACGATGTTAAGGTCAGTAGCAAGGAAAAAAGTGTGATGATATGGGGAAGAATAAAAAAGCTTTTACTGGACAGTAAAATTGAATTATCAAAAAATGAAATGGCTGAATTTTCATCAAGAAAATTCATCAACACACACCGTTCGGACAAAGTAGGCCTAAATTCAAAATCAAAATATTTATGAACTTTTGACATGGCCACTATGTTCTCCGAACTTGAAAATCATGGACAATGTGAGAAGATATGACTGTCCATACAAATATAACTTTATTGAAATCGTTATAAATTGTATAATATCGCTAAGGGATATATTCTTAAAACATCCCTGTTCAAAAAAAGTATCCATGTTTCGCGTTGCTGTAATTTAATTTACTTCACACTCGGTTTTTAATCAAATCGGACAGTAAGTGGTTCGAATAGAGAAACAGCGAAAGAGAGAGAGAGAGAGAGAGAGAGAGAGAGAGAGAGAGAGAGAGATAGAGAAAACATATAACACAAGATCTATTAAAACTTTTCCCATAGGCGGTTTCAAGCCGAGTGCCTTATTCAATTAACAAGAGCGAAATAATTGCACTTTCTGCCAACAGTAAATTTACCTTTAAAGAGTGGAGACTCAGATAACATTAAACACAGAGAACAAGGGTCTCATCATCATTATCATCTTCACCATGATCATCATCATCATCATCAACTTCGAGAGTCCACTGAGTATGCAGTCCTTAATCCGGAATAACGAAGAATGGAAAGTGTAGAAAGGACCATCAGTGAAGGCGAGTCAGGACTTAGTGGTTTGTGTTCGCATTTGTGTGATTCCGTATTTGAATCGACCATGGTCTGGTCATGCCCATGGTCAATGAGCGCAGACAAACGAAATCCAACGTAACACAAAACCTCAAAAAAAAAAACGTGCTTTCAATCGTTGAATGCTGAATGCCATCGAGAGCTCTATTTTGGGAATGCTTTGAGTATTTCTGGCATTTTCACTGGAGCTTAATTAACCTCGGTTTACTTGTTTTTATTTTTTTATTTTATAGAAGTAACGATGATGCTGGGACTTGGGATGTATGTATATTGCATGTAAAGTACTTTCAATCGAGTGGGTTTAAAATAAATTTGCAACCGCATAAAATAAAAATAGCTTCGAAAGAAATAATTCGATAAAGGTGATTGATTTAAAAATATTAATATGAAATAGTGATTCGTGATTTAATTACAATATAAATACTCCGTATGAATTATGTCAGAAATTTACTATGTATCATATCTTCAACACTTAAGCTTATTATATTTGCACCAAATCTTAGTATCAGTTTTATGGGAAAAAGATAAAAAGTCGTTGTAGTATTTAAAATTAGATGAACAGCACTTTGCACGTTTAAAATGAAAATAGTATTCAATTTTCATTTTTAATTCATATGAAGTTGAAGGGAGATGGAAAGACTGATTTGGATCTTGGCTTCAACCTTAAAGCTTCTAGAGCCAGCTCGGTCTAAAGCTATATTAGACCAAGAGCCCACAGCAAACTTTGGGGTGTGAAAGTGAGCTCCCCTGATCAAAGATTGGTGGGTCCAAGACCATTTGGAAGCGGCTTTTGCTCTGCCATACCATTTGAAAACCCATGAGTGGTTAAACCGGGCGATTCGCATAAAATGCGAAAAAAGCTAGGTTTTACACTGTATAAGTTCAACCATGACAATAAAAGAATTGTTTCAGAAGGAAGGTCTATTCCCCTCCCTCCCTTAAATTAATTTTAAAAAAATTACTTTTTATGAAAAAAATTATAAAAAAATAACGGCAAAACGTAGAATATCAAGATATAACTTAAAAGAAAGCCAGAGATCCATTGTTCAACATTATTTTTGAGTCAAGTTGTTTTAGTGAACAGTTTTAAAAAAATTAATTTTCAAACTCAAAAATGAAAAAAAAAAAAAAAAAAAATGTTCAAACTGAATCTTTTTTTCCAAGTTGACGTTGTCAAATTAAATATTTGTTCTTAATATTCAATGTTAATTGATTGGTTAATTTTTAGTCAAATTCTAAGAGCCTGATGCTTTATTATGTTCTAGGTTATAAGAAAATTGAAAATACATAATAAAATCGACTACTAGAAATTTTTTTTTTAATTTATGAGTTTGAAAAGTAATTTTTTTAAGACAACTTGACTCAAGAATAATGTTAAACAATGGAACTCTGGCTTTCTTTTAAGTTATAGCCTGATATTCTACGTGTTGCCGTTAGAGCTGTAACGAATCGTATGTATTCGTTACTTAGATACGGGTATTCACTTCGATACCGAGTAACGAAACGTTACTACCTAGATAATCTCGTTACTCGCATGTTTCGTTACTTTTCCAATACCATACAAAAAGTACTATATCAAATATCGCATTACTCGGACTCGTCGCATGTACGGATTGAAATTAAAATGGCACATCAAGCAAAGTTCTTGTACCTATATCAAACATACTACATTATACATACTACATAGACATACCATACTGAACGAAATAGGTTAGGTACGTTTTGGTCGTTCTAGTCATTCTCAATCAAATCATTTTACAAGGCGAGCAGAATTACTTTGGTAGGCGTCAAATATGCAAAAAAATTTCTACGTCGGATCGGAAAATGGAGTACGCCAATCGATTTAGGAGGTGGATATTACCTAGTGTCACGGCCGACGCTCTGGGACCACTGGAACACTATTATTTTGACAGGTTTCAAATGTGCCAAAATTTTTTTACGTCGGATCGAAAAATGGAGTACGCCAATCGATTTAGGAGGTGGATATTACCCAGTGTCACGGCCAACGCTCTGGGACCACTGGAACACTATTATTTTGACAGATTTCAAATGTGCCAAAATTTTTTTACGTCGGATCGAAAATCGGAGTATGCTAATCGATTTAGGAGGAGGATGTTTCCGAATATGTCACGGCCGACGCTCTGGGACCACTTGAACAATATTATTTTGACAGAATGAGTAATTATGTAGTCCAAAATAGTCCGAACCACATACAAATACATAATAATATTCGTATCGTTACAATACAAAATCCGGAATGGAATGCTTTTTCCATTTTCAGGGTATCGACATACCAATATAATGAAAGTAACGAGAGTAACGGGTAACGATACCAAAGTAACGCGTACTCGAACCAAAAGTAACGTAAACGGGTATTCAAATTGTCGTTACTTTTACAGCCCTAGTTGCCGTTATTTTTTTTATAATTTTTTTCATAGAAATTCATTTTTTGAACAAAATTGCCCCTCCGTCCTAAAGATGGGAGGCTCCCATCTAAGAGAGGGAGGGGAATAGACCTTCTTTCTGAAACAATTCCTTTATTGTCATGATTGAACTTATACAGTGTAAAACCTAGCTTTTTTCGCATTTTATGCGAATCATCAATATCACTGAAAAGCAACTTAAATTCACTTTCGGATACTTTTAATTTCGAACTGTTCACAATAGCTTTCAATTTTCAAAATAAAACTGTGTCTATTCATTATTTTTTTATTGAACATTTAGGCTAGGCACATATTGAGACGCGACCGGCGCGTGCGACATGACATAGTACAGCACGAATTTTTGTAAACAATAGGTATAAATCAATTGAACAGCGCATATTGATGAAGCAACGCGACATCAGCTGACGCTCGTTTTACAAAACACGCGTGACAGTGATTGAAACACAGTTTTATGCAAGACTTTGCACGTGCATGTATTTTATTTATTTCCTGCCAAAAAATATGAGAAATATTAAACAAACTGTCAATTTACCCCCAGTTTAGACACGCGAGTAGAACTAGTACGATTTGTATCGTAGTGTTAGTTATGTTAATGTTTGTGTAACTAGTAGCTCATTGCGCGTTCGATCAACTAGTATGTTAATTATTTCATAAAACTTCAAACGGGAAGACATTCAAAAAAATTAGAAATAGGTTTTACATAAAAAATGAGAAGTCCAAAATGCTGAAAAAGAAAATAAAAAAATAAAAAGAAGGAGAAAAATGTGGATAAGTCCTTTTAATTGGTTTTGAATTATCTGCAAAAATATAGTTCCAATGAAAAAAGTTTCTTCGATTGAAACGGAAAACAAATACTGCACAAGTGCAAAGGGAACAACAATACACAAACGTGAAATCAGTAGCATGCCAACTAGCAACCAACTCGCAGGCAAAAATATTATGCTATTAAAGCTACTATTCGGCTCTTTCTTGTACGGATACACTAACACACATAAAAGCTACTAGTTTTACTCGCCTGTCTAAACTGGGGATTAATTGAAAATAACTAAGTTAGTTTGCAAGTTTATTTATTGTAAATTGACGGAAGAAATTTTTACAAAATTAAGAAGAAATCGTTGCGAATTTTATTCACATATTATTTGTATGTGGAAAAAGTCACACGTATCGCTTTTCAATATGCGCCCAGCCACGACACGGGGTAGAGTGAGTCCATGAGCCTGTCATCATCTTCCTCGGGCTCCAACCCATTGAATCCGTTGAATACAGCAACTAATCTATTGATGTGCAGTGCACGGATGAGGTGGATAAAGCCTAGTATGCGGCAGATGAAAAACGAAACATTTTATACAAAAATGACACAATGAAATTACAAACGAAAAAATTCGGTCTGCTTTTCGTTCTGCGGTACGCTGTTCGATGAGCGAAATCGATAATTGTAGCAGATTATTTGGAGAGATCCCCCCTTTTTTTCGCACAGAATTAATAGAGATCTCTACCATATTGCCAGTTTCAGATGACAGCAAAAACTTGGCACAATGACAGATGAAATTGGAAAGAAAAAAAAAAGGCGGGCTAATTTTAATTACAAAAATCTAGCTATTTTGTGCCATAAAAAGATTATAATATCTTAAATAAAATATAAAAACATTTTTACTTGTAGATTTTCTAAAAAAAAAGGAAATAACAATTCCAAATATTTATTTGCCTCCAAAATAAAACAAACACTAAAATGTCATTGTGCCAAAAATTTAGTTTGACATTTAAAAATGAACGAGACAGAGATAATATTGCTGTTTGTTAAAAAGCTCTATTGTGTGCGGAAAAGTGACATTTGGTTTCTATTCGTGTTTGTATTTTTTGTTGTTTCTCTCATCACGACATGGCTTTCAGTGATTTTTATGCGTTATTTGTGTTTGTTTTTGCAAATGCTGAATCTTTCAAGGGGTAACTTTTCGTTATGGTTTTCGTAATCATTTTGTTGTCATGTTGACCAACGAAAAATTTCATTTCGTATCAGCAGCGTACTAGGCTTAATAGCGGAATGTACCTATGTATGTGTAAGTACAGATTGGAATTATTATCTTTATCCAATAATAAAAAAGGCGATTGAAACAATTCTGTTACGTCTGTCTGTATATTTAAACTTTCACTTTGTGGGATTGTTAGATTGTAGCACTTTTATCGTTTTAGTTTGAAATATACAAAATTTGTGCAAAGACGTGTTTTGACTTACGTCTAACCATCAAGTCAAATTTCGTTGCCTTATTGGATTGAAATATTTTGCAAATTGAGAGATTAATTTCAGTTGGATTTTGCTTCATAGGTATAAGCTCCGCAATCAAAGTTGGAATACGAATTTTCTAGTAAAACCTAGAATGCCAGTTATCCCTCCTTCCTGTGTATTGAAATAATACAAAATGGCGTAGGTCGTATTAGTAAAATATAAAATAAAATCTAATTTGTAGACGCAGAACTACCTTACAATTTGAAAGTCTAGTCCCTTTATAGCCTTAAACCCCAACATAAAAAACCTATTGACTCTGCGTCTGCCTTGACTATAATTTTAACCTAAGAAGCAGTACACCTACACCTATACTTGTTCTTTCGATAAAGCAATAGTGACGTAATAAGGAAGGAAATAAAATTGAAAATTGTATAAAAATTGATTTTTAAATAAAAACCCAATTCCTATTATATTATTTGTTGAAATAAGTAACTACTTTTCTGCTTAAGTCACCATTTATTATTATTGTGTGCTAGTAAAAATACAGTGAAAACTTTATTGAGTCAACCCACAATACAATACGAAAAGTAGTATTTATTTTTTAATGGTAAGGATATCATGAACAAAGGAATCCTTTCATGAGTTGCACTATAAAATCGTTGAAATAATATAATTTTACTTTGTTGTTCCTGTGTATTACTGAACTTGAACCTACTTAGAGAACTCCAAGTTGGAATTTTACAATGACAAAGACAGCGAAGAGGAGTTGCTTTTGTGTTTATTGTATATAAATTTCAAAGTTAAAATTATAGGAAAAGGAACTCCTGTTTTTGGATGCTTTACACGTAGATACGAGTTGAACATTTTACGAGCTTTGAAGAACAAATGCGCTGCAATCGCATTCATTTCCGTGGGCGAGCCGAGACAAGGGTTTGGCATTTGGCCGTTGGCCAAGGGTGCAGGGCAATAATTCTTAAATTGTAATATCTGATTCTCTAGAGTTGCTCATCACGTAGGTCATAGCTATGTTTGATGTTATTTTAATCACCCAAAGTTTTCTGCATTTCGAAAATATAACTTAATAAGAGAATTTAATTTTTGTCAAAGGTACTTAAATCGTTGGTATTACATTTGAAAGGTTCAGATATTAATGGCATGGGTTATATGGATTGAATAAGAAGATTAAATTTATTGGTCTATGGCTCCACGTCCATAGATAGTTACCAGTAAGTAGGGTGACTTCTCGGCCTCGTATCATAAGCTATTTAGCTATGGAACATCAATCCGTGTAGCCCATGGCGAAATGGTTAGTGCGTTGGACTGTCATGCCAGAGGTCTGGGGTTCAATTCCAGCCGCTTCCACCTTAAGATTTTTTCGGAGCTACTACCTCTTGCGAGGAAGTGACAAATCCTCTAAGAGTACCTCTTCTCATAGAAAAGTTCCGCTCACCTTAGCCGTTTGGATTTGGCAATAAACTGTAGGTCCCCTCCATTCCTGCAATTACGCACACAATAATGGTTGACAGTTGTAAGTCGCTAGGCCCTGGTTCTTCATGAGCCGTTTGTGTCACCAAATTTAATTTTTTTTAAATGGAACATCAACAAACCGTGTTTAGTTTACGGACGGATTAATTGATGACTGATAATGATAACAAACGCTTGAAACTAATCTTTGGATTTGGGTCATTGGAATTTTAGGTCGCTATAAATAGGCCACGTCTGATTATCGGAAGTTGAAGAATACTTCAAAGGAAGTTATCACCTCATGTAATGGAGGCCGGGAAAAAGAAATATGTTCGACAACATTTACTGAGAACACAAATTAGCGTCATTTGGATGTGAATTCTTTGTAAAGACGTAATGAAATGAACACTGACGCTATGAAAATAAAATTTTAATGGCAAGCTTAGAAGAGAAGACATGCTTGGTTGTAGATACAACAGAGAAGTAAACTTTCATAATACTTTTTCGAAGTACGGTTTCAGACTGGTTGACTTTGCTGTGGGAATAAATATGGAGATATCTTGATCACTCAACCGTCAACCAGATTGATCACATTGCGATCGAGGAATGGCAAGGGATGGCGGAACGGACCAATATTCCGACTGACCGAGACGGCCAAAACAAGGAAATCGGATGGAGTTGTAGGATCAGATGAGAGGATAAGAACACTGTCTTCTTAGAAGAAAAAATAAGGGGCTGTCATAGAAACGTGCGGTCCATGACATCAAGGGATATTATAGCAGTATAGTTTTAACAAAAATCGAAAACAACTTCTCAAGCTTGTCACGGGGTAAACCGAAGCTTAAAATGAGGGGAACATGTCAATGCCAAATCAGACGGCGCACTAGAAGAAAACCGCGCATAAGGCGACGCGTGAAAAAAAAAACATCAGATAACTTGAAATGTAAAACTCGAGGCAGCTAGCTAGGAACCGAACTGGCTGCTAGAAGATGCTTTTTATCATAAGCTGAGGTATGCTCGTCGGCTCCAGGGTTTTACCAAAGAAGCAACATACTTTATTGGATTCGAGGTAAGCTTTTATTCACCAATCACTGGTTCTTTACAGTTTTTGATACAACAACTGTATAACACTTAATTATAAGTATTACCGTTATTTTTTTCATATATATTTTAGTACTTTTTTAATGAAATTGCCCCTCCCGTCCAAACTGGGGGAGATAGACCACCCCTCCCATAGTAAAAAATGCTTGTATTGAACTGTTATACAAAAATCGTTATCATTTCTTGGCGCCCATTTATTGATAAAGAATAGCTTTTAACGGCCTTTAGTCCACAAAAATTGGGCCTTGTCAACATGCAGCTTTTTAATTAAGTTTTGTTCATTTTACATAGATTCACACTCATGAACGTTAACTATGTAGGTATATCAAACAAGATTTTAATTCCTTAGCTGGAAGTTGTTTTCTGCCCGTGGATTGCCAATATTTATATACATACGATATACATTTATAAAACCTATCTATAATTCATATAGGTACTCTTGAAACTAAGTTTATATTATTCAAATATATGACCGTGACAGCAGAGTCCACTAAATTAAAGTCTGAAATAGCAGACGTCATTAAATTACAATCTGAGCGGGTAGCAGATGTCAGATGTCACTATCTAAATAACCACCTTAAGCCTGGGCTTCCACTGTCAATTCTGGAACCCAAGTCTCTAAAGAGGGAGACTCACCAAGTACTCTTGATTGGTACCCCTCCTGGCAGAGATCGATATTTGTCTGTTCGTTCACAGTTTCTTATATAGTTCTGTCCAAACTGAATGTGAATTATAATTTCACAGAAAAAACTACTATTGCTATTTTAATGCACTACACCAGCGTGATGGCTTTAAAGTTTTGTCGTATTAATATGCAGGGCCAGACCAACCATATGTGCAAGATGTGCAAATGCACAGGGCGCAAAGTTCTGGGGGCGCATTATCAGGAGCAAGAAAATGTAATCTGATCATGCGCGAGCAATCATGTACTGCCATTTGCATTTTAACCGCGATATTTGTTTAAATAATCCCAAAATAACATCCATCATAGCTGTGCTAAGTTATTTCTTGCACAGTAGCTGTCTACGACAGGAGCAAAAATGTCTACGACAGGAGCAAAAGGCTACGACCAGTGCAGGTTCCCGTAGCAAAAATGTCTACGACAGGAGCAAAAGGCTACGATCAGTGCAGGTCCCCGTAGCAAAAATAACAAACATGAATATGCTAGCATTCATATTGGCATATATAAAAATAAAAAAAACAAACAACAAGAATGTCCAGAGCGAGGCATTTGGTCTCGGTCCTAGGAAATGTGCAACAACAAAACACATTACCGGACCCAGACCAAGTACATCACGAGCAAACCTTCAAGAAACCAAGAAGGGGATGAAAATCATCATCGGTTGAGCAACGGTAGTTGCGACCGAAATCCATCGACATGGATGAGCATGAGCAGGGCATTCAATTTTGCGGACCGAGAAATATGAAATTCTCGAAGGCAAAAAACAACACTTGAGCAACGGGGGTTGCGACCGAGATCTATCAACGTTGGACTAGGTGCATCTGTCCCATCACAAATTATTATTTCAGTGCGAAATACACAGCAGTTGATATAGAGCATTAACCGGAGCAAGTTGATTTCAGAGCATACTCGCGTGCAAATCGAGTATTTTATACAGTCCACTTTTCAATTAAAATATTAATAAATAAATTCAAATTAAGGCGATTCTTAATCTTTTATTAATTTTTTCTGAGTTTTCGAACAGTAGCTAATATCACTTTAAGTGTTGCATCCAAGGAAAATTTAACTCGAAATATCGCAAAATTAAAGATCCTACTTGACCTATGCAAGTTTAATTTTACCTACCTAATGTCGACCGAGATCTATCAACGTTGGACTAGGTGCATCTGTCCCATGACAAATTATTATTTCAGTGCGAAATACACAGCAGTTGATATCGAGCATTAACCGGAGCAAGTTGATTTCAGAGCATACTCGCGTGCAAATCGAGTATTTTATACAGTCCACTTTTCAATTAAAATATTAATAAATAAATTCAAACTAAGGCGATTCTTAATCTTTTATTAATTTTTTCTGAGTTTTCGAACAGTAGCTAATATCACTTTCAGTGTTGCATCCAAGGAGAATTTAACTCGAAATATCGCAAAATTAAAGATCTCACTAGACCTATGCAAGTTTAATTTTACCTACCTAATCTCAATGTATTCCTCCCTGTTCGTACAAAAAAGTTCCAAGCCACCTCATATGTTCAAGTTTTATTTCATACACACAGAGTCCCAAAATTAACATGGAAAATATGGCAAAGAAAAAAACTTACTCATCCTGAATCATGTGGGCTAGAAGGTGCAGGTTTTGTATTATACACCATAGGTACCTGTGGGGGGACTTCTGATCAAAAACAAAAAAAGGGGAACAAGTAGGTAGCTGGTTCTGGTGCATATGAAAATACATACTCAACTTACACCTCATATGTAGGTACAAGTTTTATTTTTTACACACTGAATCGCGAAAATCATGGGAAAATATGTAAAAAAAACTTATATTTATACGGAATCATATAATGAATGTTTGTGTGTAAATATAAAAATGGGCGCTTTCTACAAATCTTGCACAGGACGCAAGTTTGGCTTGGACCGGCCCTGTTAAAATGAACAAAAAGGTGCAAAGAGTGTTGACTAATATTCATCTGGTTTTCTAAAGTGATTCGGGATTACAAATTGTTCAATTTCATAAGACTTCTAGAAGTTTACCGAAAACCTAAATTAGTTTTCTTCTTAGCTTTAAAATGATGCGACAGTTCTGTACACAACATAATTACATATCTAATATTGGCAATTGAACTTTTGTTTTCCGTATAATTACTCGTGTTGTTTCATTTCACGTATGTCCTTAAAAAAAAATAAACCTAAAAACTTGGTAAAACGAAAACCAAAGCATATCTACCTACAATTTCAACTCTACTTTATCCTAATTTTCTCACGTGCCTTGGGATCCATTGGTATTGGTCGAATACTATTCACGTTATAAATTCTAAAGAACTATATTTTTGAACAAATTTTTTGAAAAAAAAATCCTCGGTACTATTAATCAAACTTTCGATTATTAGTTCAAGCTCTACAGAAAGTCCCTTTGTGTTTTTTTTGAATAAAAACACCTTCATCTGTAAAACAAAAGAGTCTTAGTGTCAAAAAAAAAAACTTTCACAAAAGTTATGTCACGGATTAATGTCGCGTCGTCCTTCCACCGATGAAGATGAATTACTTACTTTAATGGTAATGGGGCACAAGACAAAAGAATATTTTCTCATAGTAAGGAAGGACTAAGAAAAGGAGGCAAACTATATTATTTCTTTGAACGAACGCAGTACGTACCAAGTCATGTTTTTGTGTCCCCTATTCTAGATTTTAGTTTGTAGACAGCATCAGAGAGTCGAGAGCTAAGAGGATAACTTTTTTATTAAAGTCTTTCATGTTTTCCTATTCATCACGCCTGTCATAGACCTTGGAATGAGAAAGCTATAGGAACTAAGAACCTTACATACTTTCTCTTAAACTCTTTTACTTGTTTCATCATCTTTGTATTTTTTTTTTGCGTCGTGCTTTCTCGTTGCAAATTTGCGGAAGGTAATTTAATTTCAAGCTTAGAAGGATTTTGTGAGTGATAATGAATCCTTGCAAGGGAATATCATAGTTTAAGTTAAATAAAAGGATAAAGACTTGAGCTTCAAATATATTGCCTGTCTGGATTTTGTGTAAAATAAAATGATGGGGTGCTATAAGGGCAAATTCGAGGAAGGCAAAACGAAAAAAGAATGAATTTTTTAATATAAAGTGAAGATATATGCAATGAAAAAGAACACTTTTATTACTGCCTGGTGCCTGTGCGAGTTGTGATTAATTTTATATAAAGCTCTGCAGACGAAAAGATAAGGTGCAGTAATATTTTCGAATGAAAACTCAATTTATAAATAAAAAAAAAAGTTAAATTCTATACAGAATGGGAATAAATTTCACTAAAATTAGTTCTTTCGTGAATAAAGGTGGAATTACATCTAGTGTACTTACTTACTTAACGGGCTCCCGACCCGTGAAGGGTCCCAGCCAGGGACGCGGCAGCTTTCCATCCACTTTAATTCCGGGCACGCTGCTTCCAGTTATCCAGATCAAGGGCTCTAGCATCCGCGATAGCTTGGTCTTTAAACCGGAGGTTCGATCTTCCCTGTTGTCTCGAACCTGGGAGCTGGGATTCAAAGATTCTCTTGGCTAGAGCATTGTTGTCCATTCGCTCGATGTGTCCGAGCCAATGCAGTCGTCGTGTTTTAATTTTTGAACTACATCCACATTTTGGTAAATTTCATAGAGTTCGCGGTTAAATCTTCTCCTCCGATCGCCCCCTTCGCTCACCAGGACCAAATAACCGTCGAAAAATTTGTTTCTCAAAAGAACCCTCCGTACGTGGCGCCAGCCGGCCGTAAAGCAGAACTGGAAATATAAGAGTAGAGAGTGCACTGCATGTGAGGAGTTTTGAACCCATGTGTTTCGCTAAACCGAAGTAGCAGCAGTTTTCTAGGGTAATTCTTCGTCAAATCTTAACTAAGGTGCTATATGTGGAGTTAACGTTTACTCCAAGGTAGATGAACTCCTTAACTGCCTTGAAGTTACTGCTATCAATATGTACTAATATTTTGTCCAAGGCGAAGGTGTTTGCTTGTGGATAGCAGATACTTTGACTTGTCCTCATTTACTCCAAGACGAACAAATTGTGCCTGTTCTTCAGTCGCCGTGACTGACTCTATAACGGCACGTTGGGAGCGGCCTATGATGTCTATGTCGTCCGCATACCCAAGTTCATAGTTGGACAATGGATAGATCTGTTGAAAAAATTTCCTTCCATGTTAACACCTGCCAGAAAGTACGTAGACTTTCTACACCAGAACGAGATTGAAGAAGTCACCTCTCCTTGCCTCCCTGTACATGTTTAGAAAAGTTCTGAAGAGCTATTTCCCAATGGTACATTGCACCGCTTGTTTTCTAATGTCACGCAACACAGCTGGATCAATTTTCCCGAGATCTCGAGTTCGGCCATCGCCAGATAGAGCTCCTGACGATGAGGCTTTGAAGTCGATGAAGAGATGGTGGGTCTTGAAACTCATTGGTCTTTTCCCATAATTTCTCTAAGTGTAAAAATTAAGTCTATAGAAGATCTGCGGGGCGGAACCCACACCGGTATTTGTCGATCAAAGTGTTGCAAAACGGCTTAAGACGCTCACACAGAACGTTGGATAGGATCTTATATATACGCAACATATGGCGGGGATATCAAAAAATCCCCTCCGCACTTGAAGAGCTCGGTGATCCATTAGATCCGACGGATTGGTTGTTCCTAAGCTTTTTTATGAAGCTTACCTCTTCTATACTGGTTGGTGGAACTGGATCTTCATTAAATGGAGGTGGACTCTCACTGCTTGCCCCATTATTCACTCCATATAATTTCCATTTACCAGCTGCTGGAAATGCTGCTTTAATACATCTTCTATTCCATGTGGTATGCGAAGAGCTTGCTTCCCTAAAACCAGCAGCCAGTTGCTTTTTTATAGGACTTCCAGGTTTCGTTTCGGTTGCAGGACATTTCGATAACCTTAATGTGTAAGGCTGCGTATGCTCTCCTCTTCTTATGCAGGATCATTATTTCCTCCCTCCTCCTGGCTGCTCTTGTTTTACGCATCTTCTGTCACCTTTTTCCGATGCTAGCATGCATCATCATACCACGGGTTCTTTCGCTGGATGGCTGGAATGGAAGCCTACGGTGGTTTCGTCCAAAACTTTGATGATGTCCCGGCACTGACTGGGACCACTGATTGTTGACGTTTGTGTCTGGTAAATACAATACAGAGAGCTTCTTGCTCAGGCGCTCACTGTAGACTCTGAAAACTTCATGGTGTGCTTGGTTTTTGGTTCGAAAGTCGAGCTCTGAATTTTGCCGCGACAAGAAAATGATTAGATTTGACGTTATTTGCAGTTAGAAATTTAGTATTTTGGGTTTGAGGTTTCCAATAATCATCTAATAATCACCTACATACCTTGAAAGTTTGTTTTCTCTTGAGCCTGATATACATTACATATACACTATTGAAACAATCTATGATTAGATTTCACTTGGTTTGTATCCCTTTAGACATTTAAACCAGCGTTTACACCGGGCTGTGGGATTTTAGCACCTCGTATATAGGATATTCGCAAAGAAGTATGTCATCTAAAAGGTCAGCAATTGGTCATAAAACGTCAGCTATTTTCAAAAAGTGTTCAGGCTTAGAAAATTTTTAATCCAGGGTTAAAGTTTTTCGATGTCATCAGCGATTTCTAGCATCTAATTAATGGGATATTGGAAAAAAATATATGTCATCTTAAAGTAACTCAGTACTCATAAAAGATCAGCTAGTTTCAGAAATTGGTCAGGTAAAGGTCACTGAACTTTGTTTTTTTTTTTTAACTCATAAGATTCTACAGCTGAGCTGACCAATTTCTGAAGCTGCCTGACCTTTTACAAATATCCAGTGACCCTCCAAATGATATATTAATTTTTTTTTTGAATATTTAATGGGATATCCAGGATATTGAGCTACCAAAAATTGCGGGTGACCTTGGAAAACTTTAACCCTAGATTCAAAATTTTCTAAGCCTGACCAATTTTCGAAAGTACCGGATGGTCTTTTATGACCAATTATTGATCTTTTAGATTGCATACTTATTTTGCGAATTTCTGTAATTTGGGAATTTATCTTCGAAAAAGCACAACTCAGATTTTCTGTACCTTAATGTTGTTTCAAACCCACGAAAAATTACCTCAATTTTCTTGAAATCAACCAGAAATGCGACAAGTCGTTTGTAGCTTTGGTTTATGACATTGTGCATCTAAAAATTAGTGTTCTTCAAGGGTAATTATTGGGACCTCTTCTTTTTTTAAGCATTTATAAATGATGTCATTAATGTTATACAATATTCCTGGTACTACCTTTATATGCCGACGATTTGCAATGTCTTTTCCTTTCGGCCTTTTGGAAGACGCAATCTGCAACATTAATGATTATTTAAATAGCATATACCTATGAGTGGGCCTGGGTTGTTTAAAATTATTTAGATTTGAAGTTAAACTCAGCAAAATCGCAAATTATTTACAAAAGTTGTTTCGATGATCCTTATTTCCCCACATTTAATTTTCAATGTAGGTTTCATTTGTTAACAAAACTCTCATGTGGGAGTGATCATGTGAAAAATGTAATAATTATTTATACGGAGCACTCAGATGGTTGTGGGAAATTTAATTCTACATTCTGCAAGGTACAAAATTGATGCTAGTCAAAACTTTGCTGGATCTAATTATATCCTACGGTTTTTATAGTGGAAATGTAGTTCGTTTCATTCATTCTTTTGTTCATGTAGAAGCTTCGATCATTATATTTTCCCGTTGTGTGTTTTCGGTTTTTCATACATTAAATGTCTTTAAATTAGTACGATCTTGTAAAAACAATATTCTTCAAAAATTGCGAAGCAATGCGGGCGCGGTTCTGCTAGTCATAAATGAATTCAAATGAATCATTTAAAACAAGTAAGCAGAAAAATAATAGGTACTCCTTCATCATCATTTTAAACTTTTCAAGACTCAAGGAAAATACTATAGTTCCTTAATAATCTATACCTAAATTTTCCCTCTTCACGGGAGCTTTAATTAAAACCAAGCGAATTTTGAGTAAAAAAATAAAACAAAATTTTGCAAACTTTAAGTAAGTACACTTGCGAGCAAAAAAATAGAATCACCCTCTTACTTCACGTAAAAACAATAAATGCTCTCAATGTAATTGACATAAATCAATGTTTATGGTATCGTCAAAACGCTGGAACCATAAGCTTTAAATCAAGGTTAAAAGCATAACAAACACTTCAGGATTTCAAGAGATAATCGTCATAATTCAAGCATGCAAGAAAAAATGAAGTGAAATTAAAACAGGTACATAGTAGCTCGAAAATTAAACATTTATGACAAAATTAAGCAAAATTTATTCTTGTGTTACCCCACCCAAGCTCCAATTACAACTTTTAATTGATTTTTCATTTACCTGATGCGTTTCTTGACTGTATTTTGCTCTATATTCTTTCCCATTCGTTTAAAAGTGCCGCTTTCAGTTTTTAATAGTCTCAGTTCTGGCTCTAACCCTTCGTTTAAGCTCGTTTCACAAATGCTCGATAAGGTTTTAGTCTGGGCTTAGCACCAGCCAGTCCATCGTGGCAATACCAACTTCCCGAAGGAATCCGACTATTACCCGCGCAGTGTTGCATCGAGCGTTATCATACACTAGTACGTGATGCAGCAAAATATCGGAGATACACCGATCCGAAGTTAAATCTCCCATCGACCACTACCAGTCACAAAAACCAGCTCACTTTTCCTTCAATTCAAATGCCTGCCCTGCCTGTAACCAACAAAACCCTCCCCCGTAAGTTTCGACAAAACAGCCTACGATCACTTCCATGCAGATTCATTTAGCACTCATCCGAGAACATAATTCGCCTCCATTGCTCAACTTCCCAATCGTAGTGCACTAGAGAAAATCGTAGTCAACCTTGTCGGTGGTTTGCAGTCAATTTCGAACCCCTGGCAGGTCGTTTCTTTAACTCGTCTCCTACCTGCCCATTCACTAACAATTCTTCTACATACCATTTCAAGCTGTTGTTGAACGTCGAGGCCAGTCAAATGACGATTTCGGATAGAAGTCATTGCGCTGAATCTTTCATATTTCTAAGCGGTACACCGACAAAGTCCATATTTGGTCGTTTGCATAAACTTTACAGTTCCCCTGAACGTTTTGTAGATCTTGGTCACACAGCTGGCTTAGATGGAGCTGACGGACCACAACCACAGCACGTTGGGTTATTCCTTTGTCGCAGTAGTGTAACAACTTGAGAAACATCTGCAGGTGTGGTATCCATTTATTTTCAAGATTAGAAGGCCTGTTAAATCAAGCACACCGAAAAAAAGCCAATAATTAACGCGTATATTGCGTATCAATGTTTCCTACAAGTGCTTCCTTTTTTAGTATGTTTTGATATTTTCGTTATTTTGGCGAATAACGCTAAAACCATCCAATAAATGTTTATAATTTCACCTCCAATTTTAAGTTTGAAGTTCAAGCTTTTAAATGTAACATTTCAGCATAAATATTGTATCCATAGAAATTGCTGCCTTTAAAATTCGAAACAGAGTGATTTCAATTTTTTGCTCGCAAGTGTACGTTGCACACATACATACATGAATTTTTTATTTCTTGAATTCAAGGGATATTGAAATAATCTTGATATTGATGGCACTTCGACACTTTGTTGGTAGGGAAGAAAAATCTAAAGCATGATTCATCTTTTTTCCCCCTTCCTCATTCCTCATAACAACTTCTTTGCTTTTTGTTGACAACTGAAAAATGAATGATGAATATTAAAATTTCCGATTTTTTTTTGTTGTTGGTGCGAAAAATGCCAGCAAAAATGTTAAAGCACACTTTCAGTTTAGCCAACAGAAAAAAATATTTTTTATGAACCATAAAAGAAATTTACACATACATAGGTATATTAGATAAATTTACCATTAGCGGGTAAATGAATTATTTTATCATCTACCACACAACGATATATACCTCCACATTGATAGGTACATGGAACACATAGCTTATCAAAACAATAAAAATGTTTTATTTTTTTTTTTTATTTTTTCGAAAATGTCAGCCCTAATTCAAATCATTATTCATACAGATCGTCTAAATTTTTGGGAATTAAGACCAGCTGGCTGTTGTCAAATTTACCCTGAAAACATCTTACTCACACAAAATTAACAGATTATCCCAGCCGCACTTTGTCATTTAGCGCCACAGGTGGTGGCAGGCGGTTGTGATTCTTTAGTGCATATTACACAGTGGGCTATTCGTCTGTCAAATATGACGCAAATACATACATATTTTAATTTGTATCTATTTGGCCAGTTCACGTTTTTGAGAACTTACTGAGCAAGCTCTATCAGCTCCACTGAGCAGGAGGAGAAACTTGAACAAAAATTCTCCGCTAGAAGTCAAAACCAATTTCCATCTCTTTTTTTATTTATTAATCAACTGCGATACAAAATAATTGAGCAAGCAAAAATATCAGTCTCAGCTTTTTGACAGCAAAAGTGAGGAATATCACTGAGGAATTTACGTTCAGACTTCTGAGATTACCGCGAGGTCTCTGAGATCACAAAGATTTTGAGAAACGTGAACTGGCTAATTATATAAGCTTTGCATCGCTGTTGTCAATTTATTTTTATTTTTCAAAAAACAATTTCGAACTTGTTGAGTTATCCAGATTAGTCCTCCATCTTAAATATGGCAATCCACTCCCCCTTCGATTCTACACCCTTCCCTCCCACTCCAGTAAGAATGCCTGTTGTGTTCCTCACCTTACATATCATTATCTAATTCTCCCAATCCCGGCGGGGTTTAAAAAAAATGGTCCCTTCACTGCATAATGATAGTCTAAACACGTCTTGCCGAGAGACCAAATTCAAACATGGTCCTACGAACGCTGATGTAGTGGGTATTTTCTCGAGTACCTGTAAGGATGGAAGTGAAGATTTATCAAAGAACCTCTAAAACGAAAGATCGGCATGCATGCAAGCATTCTGAAAATCTTTGGTAAGGAAATGAAGCCGTATAAAGTAGGCAAAGACATTGTTGATCATTATTCCGTTTCCATATTCGATAGGATAGGAACATTGCCGAAATCCAATCGAAACTGAAATTAGAGACCAACACCGGGACACTGCGTCAAATGCTTCGTAGGTCTATGGACTTTGGAAATATCTACACCTGAGCATGAGCGTATAACGCCAGAAACTCCCTTTGATACTCATAGTGGATACCCCACTTAACTACTATTGTGAAACGCTCGGCAGGCTTCTTAAATGCATTGCAAGGGACATCCAGGACCAACTCCGATTTAAAAAAAAATTGCTATTGGCAACTGCATTGTTTTTAGACGATCGATATCTCTATAAGCTTGCTGGTCATCAGCTTGGATATCCCATCCAAACCGATAAATCGTGCATTGATGCATCCGCCATCGTCCAATACGGTTCAACCTTCTATGGAAAAATGGCGTAAGTTTTGTCAACGTTTAAACAGGGTCCTGAAAAGATTTCAGTCGGACAAAATCTAGACGAGGAAATCTTGTCATGTTGGGTGCAAGTCTTTGCTGTTTGGACAAGTTTTAATATCTTATCAGAAATCACTGTACCTAGAGACCTACACAATAACAAAACACAAGTGTTTCTGAATCTCGTGACAGTGACAGTAAATTGTCTCTTCGAATGTTTGAAAAGAGACATGTAAAGAACTAAACGTTATATCGCCCTACTCTATGAATGCGTTACAACATGCAACCAATTCATATCGAACAAAAAAAAAACAAATCAAAAAGTATGCAGTTTATTGCTATCACAACTTTCCGACTTTTTCGGCGTAAATTTCCAATTTTAATCTTCGTAGTGTTTTTATCTGGTTTATTAAAAATCCAATAAAAAAATCCCAATTCAATTTCGATGATGTTCAGCTAAGTTATGCGCGTAAGAATAAAAAACTAATTCAGAAAGTTTGAAATTTCAAGATATTTTCACGATTTTCTGACTTTTTCGGTCGAATTTTCTAATTTTCGTTTGAATTTTTCAATTTTCGGCTCGGCGTTGCCGCCCGAAATATTTTCTAAAAAAAACGTGCCAATTTTCGTGCCACATGAAAAAACCACAAATTCTTCTATTTTCTTGAAAAACCTGTAATCAATTTTATTACGGGGTTTAGTACAATAACAAATCAATAGAAATCATTTGATCTATTCGTGCATTGTCAATTTTACGGAATTCGGATCAATTTTCATTAAATTTGGTTGAAATTTGCTTCATTTTAAGTAAGATATTGGAAATAAAAAAAACCTGCAATATTGAACTTTTTCGTGCCACGAGGAAATTATCGTGTCAAAATAGCACAATCGTGCCACTTTGGCAACGCTGTTTGGCTCCATTGTGTGTAATCTGGTTCAATATATGCGCTGAAAAACCCAACGCAGAGGCATTTCTTCCTCTGCGTATGGAAGCATTACTGACTCCAAAATGTCCCTATATTGGAAACGGTCCATAATTCCTGTGATTTAGTGTATAGGACCGCAGCCTGCTCCTGAAAAAACAACCCCAAACCATCACTGTGGCTCCACCATGCTTTACTGTAGGGAGTACATTTGCAGGCTTTAATCGCGTACCTTTTGAGCGCCTCACTGTCCTTGCACCATCGGAGTAAAATAAGTTGAATTTGCTTTCATCACTGAAAAGCACACTCCTCCATTTGCTTAAAGACCGGTTAAGATGATTTTTTGCAAATTCAACCCTGGGTTAAATGTTTTGATTAGGAATTTTAAGTCTTTCCCAAATACCTTTTACGGATTACCTTTTTTTACGATGTTTAGCAGTAAGAAGAGGTTTTTGAGTTGGTCGAAATGCAAAAAGACCGAAATCTCTTAAACGCTTCCCGACCATACTTGGCCCTATGGGTAGATTAAGTTCATCACAAATTGTCTTTGAAGTCGCAAAAGGGTATTCAAGCGCCTATCAGTTTTAATTGTTGTTTTGCGAGGGCGTCCACCAAAATGATCTGCTTCTACTGATTTTCCACTTTTGAATTTTTTAATGATGTCGCAAACCTTTGACGTTGGAATTTTTAAGATTTCAGCGATTACTTTTTGTTTTATACCGGCTTGGAACTTTTCTTTCTATTATTTCGTATCGAATCGCGTTGCTATAACGTGTTTTAGCCATTTTATGCACTATATAATTTCAACTTACACAGCTCTCAACTTGTAAAAACGTTTTAATCTACGGCTTGAGTCAAAAGACTCGAAAAAAACCATTACTTTAACATCGAGACTCGCAATCTTTTTGAAATCCGGTTAGTTTTGCACAGGCATGTTACTGAGTAACTTTATAAAATAATTTTTTTTTATTGTTCTTGTCATCGTAGCATTAAATTTTTAAGGTTATTATTAACTTGTCTCATACTCTTTACAAATTATTAAAAAACTTATGGAAAGTTGTTAGTTTTCTTCTTGGTATTAAGAAAATCATTACTATGGGAAAAAATCCGGAATGTTTTTGCCAGCATTGTATGTATATATGTTACCACAAAAAGCCGAAATATTGAAGTTCTAGAATTTACCGGTAAATCCTAGAATTTCTCAGCACAGTTGGAAAAATGGTTCTAGGATTTATCGGTAAATTCCAGAATTTCATTATTTTGGCTTTTTACGGTAACATATATAAAACTTACTAAGATCTCATAAGCAACTAGATTGTTTTTCCAAGTTAGTTCTGCAAAGGAAAATATTTTTTTATTTGCATCTCTATCAAAATATGTAGCAGGAAACCCCACTGTACCACCAATTTTTTACTGTCTCTTGTTTTATTTTTATTTTTATCGTCTCTAGTATAGAAGACAAAGACAAATTACAAACAATATTTCAAGTTTATCGTGCGTATGAGCAGCTTGATCCACAAGAAAGTGGTACTCGCTTTAAGTAGGTATACACTTCTTATTATTTTCAGTTTTAAACAATTCCCTTATAAGAGTGTGTACGAACCACAATTGTGTCACTTTTCTTCTCCTCCATCCGATGGATATAAAATATTAAATTGTCAGATTTGATGGGCCGCAACCTACAACCACAACTATGAGGATTTTTCATGCAAAGAAAAGTGGAAATTCTTGAAAATATATTTTCACATCGTTTCCTTGTTTTTTTTTTCTTTGCTCGTTTAAGTGTGTAAATGTCAAAAAAATGTTCAATCTTTCCGTTTCAGCAGTGTTGTTCGTTATTCGAAGGCGGGCATAATAAACAACTTCAAATCTCACAGAAATGGATGTTGATGGAAGTGTAAACATTCGGAAGTCGATATTTCAGATTCTTAAATCGAATTGCTTGATAAATTAAGATTATTGCTGTCTTTCTCAATCAAAGTTCATTGCCGAGTACGGTTGTCCGCTACAGAAAAAGAAGAACAGACACGAATGTTGATTGATTTTTGTTTATTGATAAACTATTGATTCTATCAATAATTACGATAATGATATTATTGAGTATGAGTCAAAGTATAGACACTCAGATGTCTTGCCGGATGGAAGAAATCTAATTAGAGAAACATAAACTAAACATTTTTTTTTTTTTTTCAAAATAAGAACAAATCGTGTATGAAACGTGCAAAGAATTTGAAACGTTTGTTCTGTTCTGCTCAAAAATTTCGATTTCTAAAACCACCGAAAATGGTTTGAAAACCATGGTGGATAACTGTACTACGTTAAATTATATTGATTCTACAATCTGTTCGTCTAATGATTGTGTGAAAATAACATCTAGTCTAAAAGGCTCTGAACTCTTAGCACCCCATACATGGAAAATTCGAAAAAAAAGTATGCAGTCTAAAAGGTCAGTAATTGGTCATAAAAGGTCAGGTAGTTTAAGAAATTGGTCAGGCTTCGAAAATTTTTAATCCAAGGTTGAAGTTTTTCAAGGTCACCCGCGATTTTTGGCACCTCATTTAGGGGATATTCGAAAAAAAAGTATACCACATGAAGGGACACTGGATAGTGATAAAAGATCAGATAATTTCAGTAATTGGTCAGGCATAGGTTTTTTAAAATTAATTTTCAAAGTTTTTTTCAAGGTCACAGTATAAGACTTTTAACACCTCATTGGTTGAATTTTCAAAAAAACTGTATGTCATCTGAAAGTCTACTTAATCCTCGTAAAAGGTCAGCTATTTTCAGAAATTGGTCAGGCATAGTTTTTTTTAAATCATTTTTTAAAGTTTTTTCAAGGTCAATACAAGGTCACGTGAACTTTTAGCACCTCATTTGTGGGATATTTGAAAAAAATGTATACCATCCGAAAGGTATCTCAATCCTGATAAAAGGTCAGCTAGTTTTAAAAATTGGTCAGCCATAGTTTTTTTTCTATGAATTTTTAAAGTTTTATTAAAGGTCATTTCAAGGTCGTATAGACTGTTAGCACCTCATTTATGGGATATTCGAAAAAATGTATACCATCCGAAAGGTAGCTCAATCTTGATAAAAGGTCAGCTTATTTCAGAAATTGGTCAGCCTTAGATTTTTTTAAATAAATTTTTTAATTTAATTTTTTTCAAGGTCGTTACAAGGTCGTATAGACTGTTAGCGCCTCATTTGTGTAATTTTGAAAAAAATTGTATGTCATCTGAAAGTTTACTTATTCCTCATAAAAGGTCAGCTATTTTCACAAATTGGTCAGACACAGATTTCTTTTTATGAAGGTTTTAAGTTTTTTTCAAGGCCACAGTATAAGACTTTTAGCACCTCATTGGTGGAATATTCGGACAAAATATATAGTGTCAGATTGAGTGATTTTGAGTGAGCAACAAGTGTCAAAGAGCTGGTCAAGGATTTTATCGGAAACTTGATAAGAAAAAGAGTTAAAAACATCACTGATCTGAAGTTGTTTTGCATAGGATTTGATAAATTAAATCTGTTATGTAAAATACACAGAAACAAACGAATTAATTCAAATATTCATCTTTGAAATTTTGTAAAATCTTGCAATTTAAAGCGAGAGAACTTGCGGAATCCTAAATTGTTTAAACAATCATCACACTTCCCCAACCGGAACAAGGAGAGACTCCCCTTGCTTGGAATAGCACGGTTCTTTGGTGAGTTTGCCTTTTCCTCTTCTCTTGATCTCATCACTTCCATACATCTTTTTTCATCACTTAAAATAAAAATAAATATCACGATAACTAATTAAATCAACCATTTATATATCGGCGAATTGATCAATTAAATTATATAAACATAATTTCAATTAGATTAAATAAAAAACAATAAACACTCAACTTAACAAAAATTATCTCATTATCTGTCAACATCAACACGTTCTGTCAATCATATTAGTTTTCTTACACTTGAGCATTACAATACATAAGAAAATGGACAGTGCTGTCGACCAAAAACTAGATAGTATCTTAAATACTTTGGGAAATTTTCGAAATGAATTACTAAATCAAATTAAACAAGAAACTGAGATTTTAAATACCAAACTTGACAAAATATCAGACAACTACCACGCTCTTGAGACAAAACAAAATTATATAGAAGGAAAAATTAAATATATAGAGAAATCACTCAAACGAAAAAATATAGTAATCTACAACATCAACGAAGTAGAGACAGACAGTAACTCTTTACAAAAGTGTATTTTGGACTTCTTCAACAACATTCTAAATGTCGAAACTCACATTTTTGAACTTGACTTTGTTAGACGCATTGGAAAAAAAGGAGATAGAACGCGACCGCTTTTAGTCGGGTTTACAACTCAAATTAAAAAAGACATTATCATGAAAAATAAATTCAAATTAAAAAACTTCAAGGACGCAATAATTTACATAAAAGACGATATGATGAAAGAAGATATAAACAGTACGATAAAAGAAAAACACAACATACCGAAACCAAAAAACGACAACAAGCAAACACCAAAAAAACACTCTGATAGAATAATCAAGACCAACTCAATTAAAAGAATTCATGAAAATGAAACACAACTAAATGACGATCAACCATCTATATCTGGATACAAGAAGCATAAACAAAACAATGACCAGATCACTCATGAAAAAACGCAGACAGATATTTATAAATTTTTTAAACAAAACTCGAACAATATTTGACAGCGATCATAGAATGGTAAGAGCAAAATTAAAAATTGACCATAAAACATTAAACAGAAATCAACAAAAACTGATTATTCCAAAAACTGTCTACGACGAACAGACTCAATCTTACAACGATATCCTTTCAGAGAGAATAATAGAACAGATCAATTTTAACGAAATACAATATAACACTCAAACATCGTATAACACTCTTGAACAAATCATAAAGACGTCAGCTAAAGACACAATAATGAAACCCAGATCCAGCAAAAATGATAAAATTTCACCTAACACAAAACTTTTGATCGACCTTAGAGATACTTTGAGAAATAAAACAATCCAAACCGATGAAGAAAAACTACAACTAAAAAATTTGAGAAAATTAATCAAGACGAAAACAAGAAATGATATCCAAAATCACTCAAACGAAAAAATATAGTAATCTACAACATCAACGAAGTAGAGACAGACAGTAACTCTTTACAAAAGTGTATTTTGGACTTCTTCAACAACATTCTAAATGTCGAAACTCACATTTTTGAACTTGACTTTGTTAGACGCATTGGAAAAAAAGGAGATAGAACGCGACCGCTTTTAGTCGGGTTTACAACTCAAATTAAAAAAGACATTATCATGAAAAATAAATTCAAATTAAAAAACTTCAAGGACGCAATAATTTACATAAAAGACGATATGATGAAAGAAGATATAAACAGTACGATAAAAGAAAAACACAACATACCGAAACCAAAAAACGACAACAAGCAAACACCAAAAAAACACTCTGATAGAATAATCAAGACCAACTCAATTAAAAGAATTCATGAAAATGAAACACAACTAAATGACGATCAACCATCTATATCTGGATACAAGAAGCATAAACAAAACAATGACCAGATCACTCATGAAAAAACGCAGACAGATATTTATAAATTTTTTAAACAAAACTCGAACAATAAAATAATAAGACGTTCTAATCGAAACGAACAATAGCAAAAAAATATTATGACCACACAAAATAAAGATAGTAAAATAAACTATACAAATCAAACAACAGCTTCCTCAAGCCGGTTAGCCACCGTGAGGAATGTAGGCTCAACCCCCCCAACAAATTTGCCAAACATAAATAATTTGACAAAAACTACAAAATTCACAAATTATAATAAACATAACACCCTGAACATATGCACGCTTAACACAAGAACTTTATCGACGGAAGAACGACAACAAGAACTAAAGATTGCACTTTCTAGTTTAAACTGGGACATTCTCGGTTTATCAGAAACGAGACTATTCGGACAAGAAATTCTAGAATCTGACAACGAAATCTTCTGCTACATAGGTGAAACAAAAGGATTACATGGAGTTGGTTTTTTAATAAAAAAAGACTTAAAAAATGGAATACTAAACATTCGGTTTTTCAGCGAAAGGATCTGTTCCATTACCCTTAAGGTTCAAAACACAAAACTTACAATTATACAAATATATGCACCAACAGACAGAGCCACAGACGACGAGATTGAAAATTTCTATAACAAACTTGACTACGCATATCAGGAAACAAAAACCGAACTGATGTTCGTTATTGGCGACTTCAATGCTAAGCTTGGAACATGCAACGATGGAGAGGAAAATATATTTGGAAAATTTGGATATGGAAGACGAAATAAAAGAGGAGAACGACTTTTAGTGTGGCTGCAAGAAATGAATATGTACTTCGGAAACTCGTTTTTCAAGAAAAAAGACAAAAATAAATGGACATGGTTATCACCAGATGGAACAACAAAAAATGAAATTGACTTAGTATTAACAAATAAATTGACTACATTAACAGACGTTTCAGTTATAAATAACTTCAAATTTGACAGCGATCATAGAATGGTAAGAGCAAAATTAAAAATTGACCATAAAACATTAAACAGAAATCAACAAAAACTGATTATTCCAAAAACTGTCTACGACGAACAGACTCAATCTTACAACGATATCCTTTCAGAGAGAATAATAGAACAGATCAATTTTAACGAAATACAATATAACACTCAAACATCGTATAACACTCTTGAACAAATCATAAAGACGTCAGCTAAAGACACAATAATGAAACCCAGATCCAGCAAAAATGATAAAATTTCACCTAACACAAAACTTTTGATCGACCTTAGAGATACTTTGAGAAATAAAACAATCCAAACCGATGAAGAAAAACTACAACTAAAAAATTTGAGAAAATTAATCAAGACGAAAACAAGAAATGATATCCAAAATTATAATGAAACAACAATTAAGGACATACTTAAAAACACAAAATCCATAAAAAAGACAAAACAATTTTTAAACAACGAAAAAGAATGGATTATTTCAATGAAACACATAACGAAACAAACAAGTAAAAGAAAGGAGATTAATGAAGCAGCTACATGTTTCTTTGAAAATCTATTCAACTCTGACTATGAAAAAGACAACAACAATCTCAGTTCAAGCTCTATTGCAATTAACAATGATATATCACCGACGAATGCACTTATTTTTACGGAATCCGACATCGCAACATCTATTGACAACATGAAAAACGAAAAAAGCGCAGGAAATGACGGCATTCAAGCCGAAATGCTGAAATATGGCAAAGAATCTCTAACTCCAGTACTGACGAAATTATTTAATTCTATACTAACGAGCCAAGAAATACCCAAGCAATGGAAACAGAAACAGAGTACTATAATATTACTACATAAAAAGGGAAACAAAGATGACATCAACAATTACAGACCCATCAGCCTGATATCGACTCTATATAAATTATTTTCAAAGACCCTATACAAAATAACAAAAAAATCACTTAATGACAAACAACCCCGGGAGCAAGCTGGGTTCAGAGAAGGTTTCTCAACTTCTGACCATCTACAGACGATTAATCAACTCATAGAAAAACATAACGAATACAAAAAACCACTCTATCTTCTATTTATTGACTTTACTAAAGCTTTTGACACAGTGGAACACAATTGCATCTGGACAGCACTAAGCAATCAAAACATACACCCAGACTTCATAAAGACCATGAAAAGCATTTACAAAGACAACACAGCAAAAATCAAAACGGATAAAATTGGAAGAAGCTTTAACATAAAAAGAGGAGTTCGCCAAGGAGATCCATTATCTCCACCACTGTTTTCTTCAGTATTGGAAGATATTTTTGGACGACTAAAATGGAACAAATACGGACTTGATATATGGGGACAAAAGCTAAACAACTTACGATTTGCAGACGATGTCGTTCTTCTCTCTGATTCACCCGATGACATTCAATCAATGGTAAACGAACTCAATTATACTTGCAAACTTTATGGACTATGCATAAATATGACGAAAACAAAGATCATGACGAATCATTTTAAAAAAGACATCCTTCTCAATGACAACAAAATAGCTTATGTTGATGATTTTATATACTTGGGGCAGCTTAAATCATTTTCAAATCAGGACGAAAAAGAAATTAACCGACGTATAAGCAATAGCTGGAAGCAATACTGGAATGTAAAGCAAATACTGGACTTATGGTTTAGAAACTTTAGGACTCACATCAAGTTCACACGAAAAATTGAGGATATGCCAAACGAAAATCGAAAGAAAATTGCTGAATATAAGACAAGCACAGAGAATAAGAAACGAAGACATAAGAAAGAGAACGAGAATAGTTGACGTAATACAAAGAACAAAGCTTTTAAAATGGAGTTGGGCTGGACATATATCACGAATAGAAGACCAAAGATGGACGAAGCTAGTGACGAAATGGATTCCCTTCAATGAGAAAAGACCGAAAGGACGACCAAAAAAGAGATGGGCAGACGACTTGAGACAGTTCAATCCAAACTGGTATAATGACGCCAAAAGCCGAGACATATGGGCAGCAATGGGGGAGGCTTATGCCGGATGAAATATCACCGAATTAAACTTATTGACAACTTTACATACACATAGTAAAATATGACATGAATTTTTTTGTGTGATTAATCTTTTATTAAACTATGTAATTTAAATTAAATTGGTAAATAAAGCTTATAATAATAATAATAATAATAATAATATACCATCTGAAAGGTTATTTAATTCTCATTAAAGGTCAGCTAGTTTCAGAAATTGGTCGGGCTTAGATTTTTTTTAACGAATTTTTGAAATTGTTTTCAAGGTCACAGTATAAGACTTTTAGCACCTCATTGGTTGAATTTTCAAAAAAACTGTATGCCATCTGAAAGTTCACTTAATCCTCATAAAAAGTCAGGCTGTTTAAAAAAAAAGTCGGTCAGCTATGGCTTTTTTTTAATGAATTTTTAAATTTTTTTTCTCTGTCCCAGTATGACTTTTTGCTAGCACCTCATTTAACGAATTTTCCAAAAAAAATGCAGAAGTCACGGCACTTTAAAAATTCATTAAAAAAAAGCCATAGCTGACCGACTTTTGAAACAGCCTGACTTTTTATGAGGATTAAGTGAACTTTCAGATGGCATACAGTTTTCTTGAAAATTCAACCAATGAGGTGCTAAAAGTCTTATACTGTGACCTTAAAAACAATTTCAAAAATTCGTTAAATTTAAAAAAAATTTAATTCGTTAATTTTAAAAAACCTATGCCTGACCAATTACTGAAATTATCTGATCTTTTATCACTATCCAGTGTCCCTTCATGTGGTATACTTTTTTTTCGAATATCCCCTAAATGAGGTGCCAAAAATCGCGGGTGACCTTGAAAAACTTCAACCTTGCATTAAAAATTTTCGAAGCCTGACCAATTTCTTAAACTACCTGACCTTTTATGTAGTAGCCGTGGCGTGATGGTTAGTGCGATGGACTGTCATGCCGGAGGTCTAAGGTTCGATCCCCAGCCTCGCCACCTATTTATTTAAAAGAAAAAACGGCTACTGCCTCTTGCGAGGAATTGACAAATCCTCCAAGAGTATCTCCTGTCACAGAAAAGTGCCGCTCGTTAGCCGTTCGGATTCGGCAATAAACTGTAGGTCCCCTCCATTCCTGTAGACACGCACACAGGAATGGTTGAGAGTTGTAAGTCACTAGGCCCTAGCTCTTCATGAGCTGTTGTGCCATCAAATTTATTTTTTTTTTTACCTGACCTTTTATGACCAATTACTGACCTTTTAGACTGCATACTTTTTTTTCGAATTTTTCATGTATGGGGTGCTAAGAGTTCAGAGCCAGTCTAAAATGACCATTTTGGCCCCGGACCAATAATGTTGATTTGAATACCGTTGGAAAGGTCTTTTTCTTTTCATTTTCTTTAAATGCATAAAGGAAAGCTTATATCAATTTGATGTGGGAAGAAAGTTGTGGCCTAAAAAAACGAAAATATACTTACAAACTTATCAATAAAAATAAAAATTTAAGTTTATAAAAATAAAAACCTACTATTACTACCTTCTATTCCTTCAAGTAAAATGCAATCGAAAAATGAATTATTTTTAAGTCATCAACAAACAAAACCTCCAGATGACAGCCTTGTAACAGAATGCAATCTTTTGTGAATGCAATAATGAATTCACTAAAAAGATTGCATTTATTAACACTTTGAGACTTCAGACTTCAATTTATGCAATCACTAATCATTTCGCTCGAAAAGACTTTTTTTACCATTCATTTTACAGTAATGAATTAAATGCAATCTTTTGTGAATTTATGCATTCTTGTGCATTCTTTGCATTTATTTCCATTAAATTGCATTCTTGCATATTTGCACAGGTTTTTTTTGAAAAATTATGAGCACAGGTTAACATGAAGAAATATCGATCAATGGGGAAAAAGTTTAATGGGATCAGAGCACATAACGGAAGTAGAAGCAATCAAAGAATGTAAATTAATGCATGCGGTCCCAAACGATTGCATTCAATTGATGGCTGTAAAATAAATGGCGAAAAAAATTATTGCAATATTTTTGATTCAAATGATTGATGATTGCATAATTTGAAGTCTGAAGTCTCAAAGTTAATGCAATATTTTAACTGAAGTCAGTGAATGATTTTTAAAGAATGCATTCACAAAAATTGCATTCTTTTACAAGCCTGCCAGGTGACATCTTTGGAGAGCACCAGATGAAACATTAAATTAACGGGAGTTTATATTATTTATATTTTTTATTACAGGTTATTATGTTTATTTAATTAAAAAATTGAAAGAACAAAAACTTTTTCTGAAAAGCTGTATCTCTGTGAAAAGCGATCGTAGCGAGATGAAACAAAAAGCATTCCAAAGCTTTATATTTTTTGTATTGAGGAGTTTTGGCAAATGATTTTTTAAAGTTACATACCATTATTGCACAGCTATGTATAAGAAATAGCACGATACAAACATTTTAATTTTTTTTTAAGTGCGTAACTTTTTTTGATTTTTTTTTTGAGTCAATTAAATTTTTCGATAATTTCTTAATTTAGCTTTAATTTTATTTTTTTCTTATTCAAATTTTTTTTTTTTAGTAGATAATTCTTTTTTTTAAATTTGAAAAAAAAAAAAAATTTGTTTGTAATGCAATGTAATAGATTAATTGTGAAACTAATGTCTAATATTAATTTTAACAAAAAATTCGATTTGTTTAAAAGCAAAAAATCGATTTTTCTGGACAGATTCCTTGCATTGAAAGAAAAAAATCGATTCTGTTCACAAAAAAATCGAATTTTTCGTTAAAAGGAATTCGACATAAAAAACGACACATCTATGGAGTAACCAGTGCCGAGATTTAGCTATTTCAGCGAGTGAGGTGAGATGACTCGCCTTACTCGCCGACTCATCTCACTTCATTCGCAAAAGTGATTTAGCTATTAAAGTGAAATGAGTAATTTCGAATCAAGTTTCGAACACATGAAATGTCATAAACAAAGGCTATCTTTTAATTCGTTGTCTTTGGTTTTGTTTGTTTGAGGTTTAATTTTTCAATTTTGTATTTTTATTTTTATTAAACTTTATCGAAAAATTTAGGAAAATAAAATTTAATTAATGTGTGACTTTATTGTGGAGTTAGTGTGCCCTACCCACTCCTAAACATTCTTCCAAAGTTTTTTAGTTAGTCCTCACGAAGTTGATGGGATCGTCCTTGCGATGCTGAATTATATTTTTCACTTGTGTTAAAAAAATTTATACCTACAAATAAAATGTAAATAACAAATTAATAATGTTCATCAAATATCATTTTTACATAAATGTATGTTTGTATAAAAAAAAAACAAATATTTTATGTGCTGCATACTCATTTTTACCTATACATACATTGTTGTTTTGCTAGTTCGTTTCACATACGTGAATAGGTATGTTGAAATTCCTTTGGAAAAGAACGCATACTTATGCAAAAGTGGAAATTTACCAACACATACACCAAGTCACCGCTGAAACATCCGGCGAGTAAACTGACGTTTCATTTCACTCGCCTACTCACTCACTTTTACTAGCTAAATCGATTTTCAGTGAAAAGTGAGTCATCTCACTCACTCGCCATTAGCTAAATCTCGGTACAGATCTATGTTGATGGAAAGAGGACACCTACAAATTAAAATAGGTGCATATTTTTATAATTTAATGGAATAAAAAAAAAAAACAATTTTTTACAAGAGAAAAGAAAATATGTACAATTACAATAAATAAGTCGTCAGTTATTAAACACATAAATAACTTTGGAAATAATAACGTTTTTTAGTATTATTTATAGCAAATATTTTATAACATCGGGGGTTTTTGAAAATAAATTTATAAAACCCAGTGCAAAATTGTGTTTTTAGAATTGTTTTTGCAAAAAAATTAAGTTTTACATTTTCGTCTACTACCTTTTTCAGTATATTGTTTACTTTTATAAATGAAAATGGACAGAGTTGTAATAGAACACAGTCTGTTTTGAATGCATTTCCTAAAAATCATTCATTGAATTCATTAGATAGGTATATCTACCTATTGTATTAGTCGAATTCTCTTAAATACGTCAGATTTAAATATGTATGTAATGCAAAAAAATAAAGCTTGAATTCCTAAAAGATTGTGGTAAAATGAATGGGAAAAAAAAAGATTGAAAATTTTTTGTACAAATTTTGTATTTGTATTTGCTTTTAATACATATTTATTATAAAGTTAACATAATACAACAAGATTTATTCTTTTAGCAGTTAAAAAATGTATTATTAAAATGAATGGTGGTAGCATAATCTGAGACACTGAGAATAACCTAAAAAGAAGAAAATTGCTTATTTTTGCGCAGAAAGTTTTTTAGGACGAATAGTAGGACTTGTCGTCTTAAAAGACGACGCCTTCACATGCAGAAACTCGGTTAGGCACTCTACTACGTTGGACGATGGACTCGAGCTCGAGCTATCAAAGAAGATAGAATAGATAGCCAATGGCATCGCTCGTTGTAATATCGTCCAATCGAGTTGTTTGATGCATTTTTGAAAAACCAACTGAATATTGTAAAATGATTCATTGTAAAGATAAGAGATCAAAACAGAAAACACCGAACACGACAAATAATAAAATAATAAAGGAATTTAGAAGAAATTTATTGTTATGAAAAAATTGCTCTATTTTTCACTTTAAGTCCTAATATTATAATTAATTCAAAACTGTGAAAAAATGGACAAAAATTATTTTAAAGCAGCTCTTGAATATAAACAGCGTTTTATTGGCGACTCCTATCTAGCGCAGCAATACTAGTTCCAATAAATTTCTGGGGCTGTGTTCGCAAAGTATTCTTTTCCTGTCTTCACAGTGAATAATATAGATTATGAACAGGTCTTGTAATGTTTGGTGGTTATGATTTTTGTGTATTAATTTTAAGAAATAAACACTTCTTATAAGAAGTTTAAGTCCGGGAATGTCAACTTGTGGTTTCTGGAAGTAAAATCAAAAGTTGACATCCCCGGACTAAACTTCCTAAGAAGTGTTTTTTTTTTTAAATTTAATACACAAAAAAACCTTTTTTTTATAAATCATAACTTTATTTCATAACAATTTTGTTACCTATCTCCCCTGAAGTAGACAGCACCCCCGTTGAAACGTTGGGAAAAATATAATGAAATATCTTTTCATTTTATCATCAATAAGACTAAAACATCCGATGAGAAGCAAGCTTTAAATTCTCACAAAAATTGAAAAAGAGTGACCTCAAGCAAGTGACGCGGAGTGTATGCGTATGGTTTCCGAAATTAAAAACAAATTTCATTCACAGTTGAATATTTATACGCCACTCAATTCAAGCCGTAAAGTGTAAACAATAAAACACTACCAATATGAGATGAATAGAAAAATATCGGTATCGATATTATTGTTATAACAAAAACGAATAAATATAATAAACCAACCATTAAATCATAAACAAAAGATGGAAATATTGTTTTCAAAAATTAATCTCTAGGTTGGTAAGGTATACATAATAGCGAATGGATATTACCTGTTTTGTGTGTTTCACCTAAGTACATATTTTTTCTCCTTTTTGGTTTATTTATGCGGAAAGGATGCGCGCTTTTTTACAAAAAAAAACCTAATTGAAACTAAACATCGTTCCAGGTGTCAACCAAATTGTGTATCGTTTTATGTAGGTGCATAATTCTACTTTGCCATTGCAATACGCAAGGCTGTAGCTACGGGGGAGGGGAGGTTTACTGAGAAGTTTTTTTGTTTTTCAATAGCCCTAGGAAATTTTTTTTTTTTTGAAAAATATTGCTTTCCATAATTTTAGTGGCACAACGGCTCATGAAGAACCAGAGCCTAGTGACTTACAACTCTCCACCATTCCTGTGTGCGTGTCTGCAGGAATGGAGGGGGCCTACAGTTTATTGCCGAATCCAAACGGCTAAGGTGAGCGGCACTTTTCTGTGACAGGAGATACTCGTGGAGGATTTGTTACTTCCTCGCAAGAGGCAGTAGCCCTGAAAAAAAGTTAAGTTGGAACGTGGAAGCGGCTGGTATTGAACCTAGCCCTCTGGCATGACAGTCCAACGGACTAACCATTACGCCACGGGTTACTACATTTTTTTTTTCTAGTTTTTATAAAAAGAAATCTATCGAATGAACAACAAGAAATCATGTGTGCTACCACCAAGTTAGGCTGGAGTTACAGCTATTTCACGAGTGCCATCTAAATCATCAGTGATGCTTAGTCTCGTAAAAGTCGGAAAGTCATGATAGCATTTGGAGCTTGCTCGAATTTCGAAAGGAAAATTAATAAATTTAATCAATCATAGGTGGAACGAAGTTCGCTGGGTCAGCTAGTTTTTTTTGTGAAAAATAACACTGAATGTTTGTTTTTAAAAAAGTCTCAAAAATTAGATTTCTTACTTTTATAAATGTGCAAAAAACTTAAAATTTGCCTTTTAAGTGAAAAACCCGGGGTGGAATCGACTAAGAGGTGATCTGTGATAAGTGATAGTCATTATCAACATATTTCGTCGGCGTAAGGTGATTCTCTCATGTGAGAATCACATATTTGTGACTAATTTCTGTGACGGCTATTTTGCTATCACTTTCATGTAAAACTTTATTATTATCGGCATATTCAAGTCAAAGATCTATGAATAAATTCATAGATATTCAATGAAATAATACAATTGTTTTTTTTTTTTTCTCAAAGGTTTCAGCATTTAATATATTTTATAATTTTTCAACTTTAAAGAACTTTATTTTAACTTTTGTCTGAATTAGTCATAATACAGAATTTTAACTGATAACTTGTTTAAGTACATACATTTCCTGATCCCTTCCTTTCAAAAAAAAAAAACTGTAGACTGCCTTCATTCCTGCCGATGAGACGTACTAAGGAAGGGTTGCAAGTAACTAGGCCCCGGTTTCCCACAAGCCTATTTATATTATGCTTCCCTTTTGAAATATTATCCTTGCTGCGGCCTATACATTTTAGAAATTATATTTAAATATTTCAATGAATTTTCCATTTTAATTCCCTGCAAATATACATACAAATTAACTATTTTTGCACGATTTAATTATCAAATATATTATACAGTATCCAGTGTAATTAATTTATTAAAAAACAACGTAATTTCTTCTTACTTAATTGCTTTCAATTCTAGAATTCGAATTAAATTTTGTTTATTTTTGTGCAAAACTATTATTATTTTTCAAAATAAATGAAAATTATAATAATCAACACTATTTATCGCAGGAGTTTAATAAAAAAAAAAAAAAACAAACAATTTCCATCAGAAAAATAGATTGTTTTGGTTTCGCAAAATTAATTGTTTTTAACCAGAAAGTTTATTTATTTAGTAGGTAGGCTACATAGTGTTGTAGTATGGCATGTGGTGAGAGAATATAAAATGTAAATAATTATATCGGAAATAAAATAAATTTATTCTAAAAAATTCATCTGTGAAACTAATATTTAAAACGAAAAAAAAAAAATATAAATAAAAAAAATTGTTCGATTTTTTGATATAAATAGAAACAAATTTTATAGAAATCATGCGAGTTTGAATTCGACTGAATATTTAAGACCTTATGCACTAAAACTTTTTGTCATTGACGAATAGATCCCCGCACACAAACTGTAAACTGAACGTTTTTATAACAGTAGACAAGCTGCAAATCGTCGGGGATATAGGGTGTATTGACAGTGTCCACGTTTCAGCCACAATCAGGCGTACAGTCTTAAGTATTTAAAGAACAGTGAAATGTCAGATACCTACTTTAGGAAATAGTACAGTCAATAGGGAGTTTAAAACGATAAGTCTAATCATTTTAGGAGGGGATTTGAAATTCAAATTGAATATATTCGGGTATATCGAGATTAAGTTAAATCGGGATTTCATATGATTTTTAGGCGATTCCCTAGAGGGGAAACCGATTTTATCTCAGCTCAAAAAATAACGGAAAAACCATTTTGGAAAAGGCTATTTACCTCGAAAACGGCTCTAACGATTTTGATCAAAAATTTTGTGGCAAGTCTGGTCTGCATGTGTCAAAAACTGTTAATAATGAAACGGTATCTGCCATATAAAAATAAAAGTTAATTTAAATAAACAATTATCTGAATATCTCTAGATCTTATCGGCTACAAAACTTTGCTAGTGTTTTTCAGGCGGAATTACTAGAAATTAGGAAAGCATTCAAAATACTCAAACAAGACCCTAACCAAAACCGTATAATGCTGCCATCCTGACAGTCAGGCAGCCGTTAAGGCAAATGTCTGTGTCTCACCCTTATCACCTTCTAAATTAGTTCGACAATGTCGCGATGAGCTTTCAAACCTAAATCTTAACTTTAAAGCCTATAGTACGCAGATCGGGAAAAAATTTTCTTTTCATACAAAATTTTTCCCAGGACAAATTTTGTCTTCAGTTTTTTTTTCCAGGCAGTACGCAGTTCCCGCGCAAAATTGTGGCGTTCGTACCCGCTGTAGGGTGAAGTCTCCGCTAAACTTTTCCAGGAAAAATAATGTTCCAAGCATTATTTTGCGGGAAAAATTTTGACAGGTCAATAATTTTACACGATAAACACGATCTACTATTATTTATCGATAATTTTCCAAAAGGAAAAAAAAAGAACAAAAACATTAACTTTGCGCGATTTTTGCAAAGTTTTTGTAGGGATTAGAATTGTAGAGATAAAATTTGTCTTTTCCCGATCTGCGTACTAGGCTTAAGGTCACTCTTATTTGGGTTCCAGGTCACTGTGGCATTGAGGGAAAGGAGCGGGCAGACGAACTTGCCAGGCAAGGATCAGCCCTTCATATCTCACTTGCGGTGAGAGTCAGTATTCCTCTTGGAGTTATGATAAGACAAATATTTTCTCAATTTTCCTCACTGAATGAAACCGTAAGTGGCACAGTCTAACAAACTGCATCATTTCTAGGAAGATATGGCCCACCTTTAATAAAACTCGAACAACCGTCTTGATAGGTAGAACCAGGCGAGACATTATAGCCAGGCTTGTTGCAACTTTTTTCGAACACTATTGCCAATCGGGGAACATGCGGCGAGGCTAAGCAGGGCATTCCACAAAATACTCAATGTCGTATAGCTGTGGGGACCAGCAGGAAAAGGAAACAGTCATTTATATCCTCTGCAAACTTTGGCCAAAAAGAGATCACAATCATTTGGAAAAGCATATTTCAATGACCACGACGAACTCTCCGAACTCTCCGAACTCTCCGAACTGAAGATCAGAGAACTGTTCACCTTTCTCAACGCAACGAATTGGCTTTAAGTCAAACTCGGTCGTGTCTGTACCGTTTTCTTAGTTTTCTTAGCCAGTCTGCTGAGACCACGAGAAAGTGGCAATAGATAACTGCAGCTTAACAATTGCCTAGCTTGGATTTTTGTCTGGCAAATTACTCTTAAAAATAGTTTTCATTACAGGTCACGCGTATTATGGTATCAATATGGCGTACTATAGCGCTAATTGGGTCTCTGTGATAGGTTCTTGCTCAGGACCAATACTATCTACCTTAATAATTACCTATACCTACATACATATTTTCAAAAAAATGTTGATATTTTTAGTAAAACGAATAAATTGTAATCATGGAAGGTAATAAAAAAAACTTGCTTTAAAGCAAAGGAGTAAAAATTCAACGCTGAATTTCTTCTTCACAGTAGAAAAAACAATATAAATTGATATTATATAGTACCTATCTGTAGGTGAAGAGCTTGTTAAATTGGGACAGCTATTCACAAACCCTTTTTAACTGCGAATTTCCAATTCCTTAAAATAAACAAGAATAAAGAAAACTTTATATGCAACAAAGAATGATTTATTATACAACGATAAAAAATGCTTCCTATCTGAAACAACAAAGCAAACAATTGCTTCCAAAAGAAAAAATGAAAAAGTTATTGCAGACAACGATTCCTTGCGAGATATTATGCTGTTACATTTGTATGATACATGAATTCAAAGAGCTGAAAGTATTTCGAGGAAGAAATTACAAGAAAGTATGTTAATATAAAAAACGTAACTGCATAGGGTAGAACCAAGAACATTACATTTTTAAGGCATTGAATTTTAAAAACATGTAGGTACCTAGGTTAGGTTATGTAGTTCCTATATTAAAAAAAATAAGCGCAAGTTAACTGAGAGTGTGTTTCTTTATTTATTCCGGATAAGGAACAGAATGGATGGAATAGACGAAATGTTGATCCAGAATATCCAGAATGGAATGAATAAAGAAACAAAACTAGAACAAAAAGAATGGCAATCCAGTTGTTCGGTGAAATGTCAAAACAATTGAGGAAATAAATGTTTTTATTTTGGATATTTATGTATTCTCAAAGTCAAAAGTTTAGTAAATTTTACATTAAATGCATAATATTTATATTATGGTACATTTAATCGCGTTATTATGCTGTTTTTAAATAATTAACACCAATGTGAATCTGCCATAATTTAGTTAAGAACGTCAATTATACTGAACGCGCCCAGTATTCTTTTTCTATTCTTTTTATTCCACACTTCACATGGAATAAAAAGAATGTATTCCAAACGTTCCGGAATTAAATAAAGAAACAACAAAATAGTTTATCCGGAATGTTCCGTGGAATAAAGAAACGCAAAACTGGTGTTCCGAATATTCTGGACATACCGGAATAAATAAAGAAACACACTCTGAAACTATGTATTGGCAAAAATTAATGAAATGGTTTTTCGACATGCAAAATGAACAAGACGACCGTCAATTCCATCAAAACACAATTTTTTTGATAAAAGAAGGTGGGGCTAGAGTGGTTGGTTGTTGGGTGCTAGGGTGATAGAGGACACCAAAGAGTGAGAAGCGGAGGTGGAGGGTTGAGGAAGAGAAAGGTTGTGGGTGCGCTCGGGGATGGGGGTAGGAAAGAAGTGCGGGGAGAAATAAAAAAGGTTCTCTGGTGGCATTAACGCCGTACCGTATTCACCCATACATACTATTATAATGCACTTTCTTAAGTTAAAGAAAATATCGTTCTCATTTTTAATTCCGATTTCATCAAAATTTTTTTATAAACTATTTTTAAATAAGTTTTGAGCTCCGATCGGAAGGTGGAAACACTCTTCATTTACAAAAGTAAATGTGAACGAAAACTTCACAAAAGTGGTTTCTTCCTACCACTTGGTCACAGGATTTTGATAGATAGTTATTATGAATCGATGCATTTATTTTATTTTTAAATCAGAAGAAAATTTAGAGAACAAACTATCAATTTGCCTGCAATACGAGTAAAATATTAGTTAAGTAAATTATGTAAATATCTTCGAATTTAACCTTTTCTGGCTAGGTTAGCTGATGCGATTTTTATTTTGGCGAAATACGAATGGCACGCTCTGCTCTGTATAAGCCTTAAGGCTTAACTACATTTAAGACTTTTTGTAAAAAGTACAAAAGTGCAACACTAAATTATGCACTAGAAATGCCTGTTGGCGAAAAAAAAATGTATGTGTGTGGTCTGCGGTATATCAATCTGAAATGACATATCAAACACAATTACCGTACGAGTTTTCGAACCCATGCATTTCTATAGCGGATTGCGTAGGATAATATAATGATTTTATAAATGTTCACTTCAAAATGTCGAATTTTCTTAATCTATCGATAAAAAAAAATAATCGACTGGATAAAATAGCGACCTGATTAAAAAATTGAAAAAAAAAATGTTGATTTTAAAACTTCGACAGCAATTATCGATATTTAAAGAATCGATATTTTAACAGTGGACATTTTTAAAGACGTCATTTAAAAATTCGACATTTTGATCAGATCAAGCGCGTTTTTTTCAACATCATTTCCTAAACCATGATCTGATCAAAATCGCGTTTGTAAACATAAATCATGATTTAATCAAAATATCGACTTGAAAATTCCATAAATTTCAATCATTGTCTCAAATATTAATTAAAATATACACATGCCATAATGCATACACCTCAAGTGGGCGATAGATCAGTTTTTGATGCTTTTTAATAAAAGTTGATTGCGACGTTTTGGATGGTTTTTTTTGTACAACCTTCTACAGACCTATATTTTTGAAATTAAATTATTATGAAAACTATTTATTAAGTTAAGTAGCCCGTGACGTAATGGATAGTGCGTTAAACTGTCACGCCAGAGGTCTGGGTTCAATTCCAGCCTCTGCCACGTAAACACGTAAAATATTTTTCAGGGCTACTGCTACTGCCTCTTGCGAGGAAGTGACAAATCCTGCAAGAGTATCTCCTGTCATAGAAAAGTGCCGCTCTTCTTAGTCATTTGACTCGGCAATAAACTATAGGTCCCCTCCATTCCTTCGAACACGCACACAGGAATGGTTAAGAGTTCTAAGTTACTAAACTCTAGTTCTTCATGAGCTGTTGTGCCACCAAATTTATTTTATTTTTTTTTATTTATTAAGTTAAATTCAAAAAACTTACACTTGAAAACAAACAAGAATAAGACAAGTCAATATTTTCGTCAACATTTTTTCAAGGCAGTGGATTTTTTCTTAAGTCCATATTTTTGGACTTTCACAAAGGAAAAAATGGTGGACCGTTGTCGCAAGGAGTTCAATGGATTCAAGGGCACCGGGAACAAAAAGGTGGATTAATTAGCGAAAAGCGGGTCATCTCTTGATCCCAGAGAAACCAAAACTTCGGTACTTATGATACTCGAGCAAGAAATAAATAGTTCCTGAAAGCCGTAAACGAAAGATGATCGACCATTAATTGGGAAATAATATTTAGGTTAAAAGATTCTTTTTTACTCCTCCCCCTCCTTTACGTATCTTACTTTTTTCCTGCGGATTACAATGGATCCATTCAGATTCGTATCATTACTCCTTCTAAAATAACCTGCGCCACTTTATACCTCTTAAAATGGTATTCACGCCACCGAACCGAAAATAGACGAACTGCAGGCAAAAAATAGTCCTCTACAAAGGGTGATCTCTAGACGATAACGACCATACGGACACCTATCAGACCAAAATAAATTCGTTCATATCCCAGTGTATAGAATCTTGGTTACATTTCATAAAGAGCGTTCACTGGATTCTATGCTGTTATTTCAAGTAAATAACTTAGTTCTTAAAAAGTTAAAATATTATCAAATATCAAATCTACCGCGTCTTGTAATAATTAAATGACGGCTTTAAGGATGTCGAAAATTTTTTGCATATAGCCAAATATTTAATTTTTAAGTGGTAATTCCTGAAATCAAGCTGATGGATGGTAACAAATAAGACGTCTCGTCTCTCTTTAATTAATCGTAAAACGTTCTCGACAAATTCCTCGTAAATAACCGAGAGAAAAATAATATATGTGAAGGAAAAAAATAAATAAATTTGGTGGCACAACAGCTCATGAAGAACTAGGTCCCTAATGACCTACAACTTTCAACCAATTCCTATGTGCGTGTCTGCAGGAACGGAGAGGACCTACAGTTTATTGGCGAATCCGAACGGCTAAGGTGAGCACCACTTTTTTTATGTCAGGACATATTGGAAGATTTGTCAATTCCTCGCAAGAGGCAGTGGCCCTGAAAAACATTGTGGTAGCGGCTGGAAATCGAACCCAGACCTCCGGCGTGACAGTCCAACGCACTTACCATTACGCCACGGGCTAATATTCAACTAATTATATTATTAAACTCCAAACTATGTATTATAATTTGAAAATTCAAACTTCAACAAAAGTTTATTCACAATGTCCTCAATCAACCAATGAAAATCAAGGCGAACAAATAAAATTGTCAGGTAATGACGATAAATTGATTCCGAAATGGCTCATCAAGAGCAAATATACAAGAAAAACAAACTTTGAAGGAGTCCATGGTGTGCCGTTCGATGCAAAGAAAAAGAAATAGAGGGATATATACCAGCTTGGCTAGTACTTATTAAAGTATCTATTGATATTCTCATTTTAGCTGTATTAAGGTTTCTCTCTCCCCTTAAGCAAACATAAACTTCCGCCATTTCAGTTAAGTTAACCTAAGAACGAACCACACAATACGAATCCGTACAGACCACTCACATAGCAAACACTCCTTGAGTCAATTACCTCTCTCAATGTTGTTTTTTTTTTTTTTTTTTTTTTTTTTTTTTTTTTGTCTTGGAAAGGATATGCACGTTCACCAGCACTCACCAACTTATAGAAGAATATAGGACAACAAATTGGAAAAAGCTATTTGTAATATAACCAAATCCAAACCTAACCTTAGTCTCTTCGTTCGATTCCTTACTTTGGCAAATCTCAATGTGCAATATAAACACGTCAATATTGCTTTTGTTCTTCAGTGCAGAGAGCGCGGTTATAATGCAACGATTTTCAGTGTTGGATTTACGTAAGAGTAGTGCCTTAATCATTTACAGCCCAATTAATAAAAAGTCACTTTCCGACCCTTAACACATCCGTTACACATTGCGTAACTTAATCAATTCTGTGTCTGTTAAAATTCGATCAAAAATTGCGGTAGAAATGAATTGCCAAGGCCAAGTTCTCGGCACTTCCCCTTTTTACAGGAGTAAGCCCAAGCTCTTTTTTTGGACTTCCCTCTAACTTCGGAACCAATTAAGTCCGAAACTTAAAGTTCACTCAATTTGCTAAATTGACCAGCAGAGGTATCTCACCAAGTTTCAACTTCTTAGAATTGATATGTGGACGATGTCTTTTGTATCATAAAAGCAAACGACATCTTACCATTGCTCAACGTTTTAAACAACCAATATGAAAGCATTAAGTTCACTTACGAAGTCGAAAATGAATCCACACGCTCAATCAACTTTCTAGATTTAACTTTAACCCGAAACAATGAAAACAAAATCGATGTCTCTGTTTATCGAAAGCCAACGACATCTGACCGATACATAACCTCTTCTTCGTTTTGTTCACAACAACACAAACTAGCAGCATTTCATTCTATGATCTATCGCTTATGCAAATTGCCACTGTCGACGGCTAATTACATGAAAGAATATAAAAACATTCTTCATATTGCGAACATCAACGGCTACAAAGACAACATCATCCAAAAATTGGTACAAAAACATTCAAAAAAGATACAACAACAAAATCTCTCAACTTTATTCACTCAGAACACTGAAGCTGCATCACAAAACGAACAAAGAGTTACCTTTTCGTATGTACCTACTTTCACTAACCATTTGGTCAACATTTTCTGGAAACATGGCATGAAAATAGTTTATACCAACAACAACAAACTAAAGAATGTATTAGGGAGCACCAAAGATCTAACCCCAATAGAAAACAAATCGGGTATTTACGAAATAAAATGCTCCAACTGTAACGCAAAATACATAGGCCAAACGAGACGGAACGTGGAAAAGAGATTTAAAGAGCATCAATATGACATCAAATGTAAAGCGGTTCATAAGTCATCAATTGCTTTACACGCTTACAGCAACACAGAAGAACCTCCTCACACTATAGGCAATTTCTCTGATAATTGCAGACTTTTAAAAAACGTCACCGATGAGCGAAAACTTGATGCTTACGAAGCTATGTACATATACAAAGGAAAAAATCTAATGAACACCGATGCAGGCAACATCACCTCTAATCTTTTTAAATTTGCCAAATAATTGTTATCTTTTGCTCTCTTTAAACTCATTTATGTAACTTTCTCTCTATTCTTCTTTTTTCAACAAATTAATGATTGTTCATTTCTCTTAATTGTCTTTCTTTAGTTTTATTTTAAAGCGTGAAGCTGATGATGGCATGTAAATCATGCCGAAATGCATTTTTGTAAAATTTGTTTAATGTCGTTTAAATGAATTAAAAATATTTGACAAGTGTTTCGTCGAAAATATATTTCGTGTCTTTTATTTATTTAAACGTTATTTAAACAAAAAACTTCTTGTAATCAATAAGGAACTTAACATTAAACATAAATTCTTAGAATTACTTGTTCCTGACGACAAAAATCACAAAAACCGTAACTAAAGGCATTTTTCTTTTTTATTTCAGAATTTGTTCAGAGCAAAGCACTGAGTAGACTCTGAGCGAACGGAGTAAACTCTGAGCAGAGTATGTTCAAAGCATTCCGATTTAATTATGAAACACACCTGAACACTCAATTGTCATATCTGTCAAATTACATGAAAACTGTATAAAGTTGGCTGCGCTCAGTTTTTTACTCCGTCTGCTCGGTTGTTTTATTCTGAGCTCATGGAGCACGCTCTGAACGCGCTCTGATCGAAAAAAGAAACACAAACTCCAAGCTCTGAGCGCTCTGCACTCAAAAAGAAACACAATATTTTTGTTTGACAGTTCGGTCTCAGCTCTGAACTACTCTGAACTAAAAAAGAAAAACGCCATAACTAACTGACTGACAGATCAACATTATGAAGTAATTCACGGCTTCTTAAAATCTTGTATAATTTCAAGGCTTTGCAGTGCATTCAAAGGAAAAAATCCAAAATTTAAGATTTTTCATATAGAGGGCGTGGTGTCCACCCACTTTCTCAAAACTATTAGGAACTCAGATGCATGGGGTTATTGAAAATTTTAGATTTTAAAAACGAAATTGGAAAAAGGAAAAATGTTGTTCAAAAACTTTAACAGCTCGTGACGTAATGTTTAGTGGGTTGGGCTGTCATGCCAGAGTTCTGAGTTCGATTCCCAGCCGCTTCCACCTGAAAACAAAAAAAAAGTTAATTTTTTCAGGGCTACTGCCTCTTGCGAAGAATTGACAAATCCTCAGAGTATCTCCTGTCATAGAAAAGTGCCGCTCACCTTAGCCGTTCGGATTTAGCATTAAACTGTAGGTCCCCTCCATTCCTGCAGACACGCACACAGGAATGGTTGTGAGTTGTAAGTCACTAGGCCCTAGTTATTCACGAACTGTTGTGCCACCAAATTTATTTTATTTTTATTTAAAAGCTTTAAAAGTCAAACTTTTTGTAATTCTGCTGAATTTCCCATATCATGGTTCATATGGCTTTTATTAACTTCATTAACAAAGAAATAATTCATCACAAAGCCAAATAAAAATAAAGGCAAATTATCCTTCTCTCTGAGACGAGTGTGAATTATTGTGTAAATTGTATATGTATCTTTTGTTTATTGAAAAATAATTCAATTAACAATACTATCCTATGAGCCGCGAGCTATTGTTTTCGGAGTCCTAAAGGCAGAATGGATTCTCCCTTATTCAGTTCAGCAAATATTTTTATACTCATCAAATTTCACATACCTATTATATGAGCCAATGAATTGAATGATGATAAAGCATAAAAGGAGAATGGTTTGATTAAGAAAACAAAGAAACGAATTTCCTTTTGGGGTATAATTAATCGATGATGCGGATTTCCGAGCCATCATCATCATTTTAATAAGAGAATCAAATAAAAAGAAAATATAATGACATTGTTAGGGTGGGCGGACAAAAGGGATTAATTAAAAATTGGTATGTATGTATATGTGAAAGTTTAAGTCTGTGTTTGCTACCAAATAATAAATTTATTGTTGGCATGCGAATTTTGATGAATGGACTGGACGCAAAGAAATTCATTGTAAAAGTGGAGGGATTATCTGGTCGTAAAAAAAGTTCTGTTTGAAGAGATTATACTTTTGTTTGTTGAAAGGGGATAGGTACTGTACTACTATAGATTATACTTATTGTTAGGTTTTAAATGAGATTTTTTGTTAACATAAACAGTAAATATAAAACATAATAGAAGCCCGTGGTATAATGGTTAGTGCTTTAGACTGTCTTGCCAGAGGCCTATATAGGTTTGATTTTAGGCCTCTGCCACCTATAGGTAGGTAGGTAGGTAGAAATGGCGGCCAACGAACAACTAGGGCAGAAAAGCGCCGTTTTGATACCATAAACTCGTTGGAACCTATTTATGGAAGATTTTAGTAGAAGCTGGCGGAGGCCATCCACAAAAACGCTCCGAGTCAGACATTTTAGTGTCAAAACTAGTCACTACGTCCTACAAACTTTACGGTTACCCTGCCCGTGTCCCCTCAAGACTCGAAGTCTGCAAACTAGCAGTCTAGCGGATCAGAAGGAGGTCGATGCAAAGGCTACCGTCTCGTCGTTTCAAAGCCATTTTGTTGCGTTAAGAAAAGAGATCAAGTCTTTGATCTTTATTTCGGAAAGTTCGTTAAGGTCGTCATAAAAGGCATGTCCAAAGGATTTTACTCTATACCGGGCTAGAGCAGGGCATTTACAGAGGAAGTGAACTATTGTTTCCTTTTCCTGTTGATCCGCACAACTTCGATAGTGAGTATTGTAAGGTATACCCAGTTTTGACGCATGTTCTCCCATTGGCCATTGCCCAGTGCAAGTTGCAACGATTCTGGCAATGTCCTGCCTTTATCTGCAGATTAGATCTTTTGTTCGGGATTTACTATAAGTGGGCCACATATTTCTAGATATAATACAGTTGCTCAGACTGCCCAACCTTCGATTGGATTCGGATAGGGAATTTGAGAATAAATTGCCCCTCACAACTCCTAGGGGAATATTAACTCGTTCCACAAGTGAGCTATATGAAGGGCTGATCCTTGCCTGACCAGTTCGTCCGCCCGTTCATTACCCACAATGCCAAAATGACCCGGAACCCAGATGATGGTGACACTAAGGTTAACATTTAGGCTTGCGAGCTCGTCACGGCATTGCTGGACCAGTTTTGATGATGCCGAAGCCGCCAGCTATTGCTTGCACAGCTGCCTGACTATCTGTCAGAATGGCAACATTTTGGTTTTGGTTTGGGACTATTTTGAGTATCTTGCATGCCTCCCTTTTTGCCAGTATTTTTGCTTGAAACAGACTTGCAAAGTTAGGAAGCCGAAAAGATTTAGCGATATTTAAAGACTCGGAGAAGATTTCTGAACCAACACCACACTCCATCTTTGAACCATCAGTATAAATATAGTAGTGTCGAAGTCTCTCGTCACGACGTCATCTTTCCACTCCTCTCTGGACGGAAATTTGACTTTAAAATCTTTACTAAGTCTCAGAGTAGGGGTGCAGTAGTCAGTTGGAGTCGAAAAAATTTCGGTGGGAATCAGCTTTGTGATATTGCTGTGACCGTAGGGTCTGGAAAACCAGCAGTTTGTTTCGTTTAGTCTTATTGCGCTGCAAAATACTATGTATTTAATGTGTAAATCAAGTGGTAAAAGATGCAAAAAAAAAAACGCTTAAGGCGTCCGTCGGGCACGTACGCAGCGCCCCTGTTGTGCCAACGCTAGCAGTTCTCTGCACCTTCTTTAGTTTGTCTACCACCTAAAAACTAAATATGTTTTTCAGGGCTACTGCCTCTTGCGAGAAAGTGACAAATCCTCCAAGAGTGTCTCCTATCCTAGAAAAGTGACACTCACCTTTTTGGATTCGGACACAAACTGTGGGTCCCCTGCATTTCCCCTGCTTTCCTAAGAGTTGTAAGTAATTTTTCAAAAATTATTTACTAAAACAGTTTCTTTTAAAAAGAAGTTAAAAGAATGGGCTTTTGGCTTTACAAAAGGTATACTTTCCAAAAACAACAATTATTAAAGAAATATGTTGGTAACGTGCAATATTTATGTGAAAAATGAATTCGTTCCAAAAAATAATTATTTCATATTTGGGTCACTGTGGCGTATGTGGAACATTTATTTGTCTAATTTTTTTTTTTAATTTTATATTGGTGTAACGTACGAGTATGGATGTGGTACATTTATTTGTTTAATTTTGTATGATTTTGTATGTGGACTATTCATTTCATATTAGAGCCACCATGATGTTAGTGGAGCAATTAAATGATCAACAAAAGCAATACTTTTCTCATTCAAATTTATATGTCTGTCTGTGGACTCGCCTACAGCCTTAGCCCATGGGCCGATTTTAATTAAACTTGGTGTAAAGTGTTGTCGGGACATTACCCCGACACATTTTTTTCCTTTTATTTTTAGGACCAAAAATAACGGTACCTGCCATATAATTTTTTTTTAACATTTTTGGAAAATCTTATTTTTCTCAAAAATAGCTCTACAGATTTTTCTAAAAAAAAATCAATAAATTTTGTTAGGTATATGCTACCTTTTTGTAAAAATTAAATTTCCAAAAAATGGTTTTAAATGGTACCTCCTATAGAACCATTTTCGTTTTTCTCGAAAAGGAACAGACTGATTTTGATAATTTTTTTTATGAAGAATCTTCTGAAAAATTTAAATAGTATTGTATACCAAAAATTTTTTTTGAATACCAAATATTTCGAAAAGAACTTTGTTGATTTTTATGAATTTTTTTTTCAAAATTCGATATTTCAAAACGGGTGGATAATTTTTTTCAAAATTTAATTTTTAATGCAACATAAATACTAAAAAATTGTGTACCAATTTTTGTTCTTAAAAATTTTTACAAAATTTTATATATACAAAATTAATTAAAAAAAACCGCTCCTACGATTTGATTTTTTTTTCTCCAAAACTAAGAGTAGCTAAAGAAATCAGATGGTGTAGTTTTTTTTAGCTTTCAAAACAATTAAAGAAGACTTTTTTAATAAATTTAATTCAAATTATGTTGATTTTTAATAATTTTTCAATTTAAGCTCTATAATGTATAATAGGTAGACTGTAGTTTAAAAATTATTTACTTTTATCACACTAAATCTTTAAAATTCGAAGAAACTTTTACTGCAAGAGCAAGTTTTTGCGATCCAGTCGTGCGTTTTATTTTTCTGATTATTGTTTTGCAATTATTCTTCTAAAAACAAAAAATCGAGATAAATACTAAATAAAACATTTAACATACAAGTTAAGACGAAGCATTTCCCACGACTTGGGATTTAATCGATGACAGCGCATTTTACTGTAAAAGGTAAATGCACTTAAGCTTGCGAAGGACAACGGCAATGTCCTTAACTTATACATTTTGGATTACATATTTTAAAGGGTTATAAGTAGTATCAATGACAAAAATCAGAATAAAAGGCGTAGTAGAAAAAAAAAATACTAAGCATAAAAAAAGGGTAAAAAATTAAAATATGTTATAATTTAAAATATCAAAATAAATTACAAATTTTTATTTTTCAGACATATGAATTTTTTTTATACATAAAACAAATTTAGAATAAGTTGTGTGGTTTAAATGAAAAAAAAAAATAAAAGGTAAACAAATGCACAGTACAAATATGTAAACTTATTTAAATTCGAAATAAAATATAAATTTTTCTTTTTACATAAATTTTGGGATGTGGATTTCTAGAGTGTGAGATGCTATTTATAATAGGCTGGGGTATGCTCGTCGGATCCAGGGTTTTGCCAAAAGAAGCAACAAACTTTAGTGTATTTGAGGTTAGTAGATTTATTCACCAATCACTGGCTCTTTGCAATTTATTTACAATTGGTTCTTGATACTTTCTTTACAGTGTCTTTATAATATTCATATTCTCCTACAACTTCATATGTTTATTTATATAATCGACAATTCACATGCTTTTAAAAGCTTAAAACTAAGTTTATATAATTCAAATATATGCGTATAAGTGAGTTTGCAGAGTCCACTTAATTACATTCTGAGATAGCAGACGTCACTAAATTACAATCAGAGGTAGCAAATGTATCTAACTTACTACTTCATAGAATTTTTGAACAAAAACAACAACAACAACAACTTAAAGGCGCTACAACCATTTGCTCACGAATTAATTTTAGGTTATTTTTTAATTCTTTTTATTTTTGTTTGACTGGAAATATAGCTATTTCAAGGGGTGCCAAGCCCTATCATATATGGGGAAAACTTCTAGTGAACCGTCAACTATCTGTAATTTTTTTTTTGCTGACTTTTTTCGTTCTGTCTTTAAACCTTCATTTAACCAAACAAAGCCTTCGTTTATGTCCTTATCTGGATTGATCAATATTAATCAATTATATTTGGAAAAAAGCGATATACTAGATGAACTTTTAAAATTAAAAGATGAAAAGCAAAATGGATTTGATGGTATTGCTCCTTTTATTTTTAAAAAATGTGCTATTTCTTTAGTGTCTCCTCTTGAAATCATCTTTAACCGGTCTCTTCGAGATGGCTACTTTCTAAAACAATGGAAAAATTCTTAAGTGTACCCAGTTTTTAAATCTGGATCAAAAAATTAAGTTACAAACTATCGCCCTATTTGTAAAATATCGTAATAACTAAGCTTTTTAAAAAAATGTTTATAATAAGCTTGTTTTCTCAGTAAAAGAAATGATCTCCCCTTTACAGCATGGGTTTATTGGTGGCAGATCAACCTCGACCAATCTTACGATTTTTAGTAATTATGTTTTGGGTGCTCTTGAACAGGGATATCAATGTGATGTTATATACACTGATTTCTCCAAACCACTTGATAGGTTTTCATTCTAATTTATTAAAATGGTTTGAATCTTATCTTTCTGGTAGAATTCAGTACGTTCGAGTTAACAACTTTATTTCAAATCCGGTTCTTGTAACTTCCGGGATTCCACAAGGAAGTCATTTTGGACCCCTTCTCTTTCTCCTTTTTATCAATGATATTCCGAGTGTTTTGATAAATAGTCTTTGTTTAATGTATGCTTAAGACCTTAAACTATACTTACGTATTGAATCTATTTCAGATTGCATAAACCTGCAAAACGATCTTAATAATTTATCTGTTTGGTGTACTAATAATGATCTGCATTTGAATGTTTCTAAATGTCATAGTATGATGTTTTACCGTGGTGCGTCACCAATATTGTTTTTATATGATATATTGGGATCTTCTCTGTCTAAAGTTACCGAAAAAAAAGATTTGGGTGTAATCTTTGAATTAAAATTCACGATTTCCAATCACATTGATTTCATCATTTCTAAGGCCGGTTCTATGCTTGGATTTATTTCTAGGAATGCTAAATACTTCTCTGATCCTTTCACACTTAGATCATTATATTTTAGCTATGTTCGTTTAATTTTAGAATACTGTTCTTCCATCTGGAATCCTATGTAAGAATACAGAAACGCTTCACTAGAACTGCGATTCGGATCCTACGATGAAATGCCATCAACAAGGTGTTTGTTATTTAGGCATTCAATCCTTGGAAACACGACGTAAATATTTTGATGTCATTATTGTAAGTGATTTAATTAATTATAAAATCAATTGTCCTCATTTGCTTTCGTTAGTTGGTTTTCATGTTCCAAGTCGCAACCTACGAAGTAATCGGTTATTTTGTTAACCTTTTCAAAGGGTTCATTATGGAACCAATGAACCCTTAACTCGCTGTTTACGACAAGCTAATTCTCTATGTAATGTTATTGATTTTAATTTAAACCTAAGTAGAGACTCTTTAAAAAAAAGTTGTTATTAAGTCTTGATTACAGTGTTTAGTATTTATTTTGAGTAAAAATATATTTTATGGCACAACAGCCCATGAAGAACTAGGGCCTAGTGACTTACAACTCTCAACTATTCCTGTGTGCGTGTCTGCAGGAATGGAGGGGACCTACACTTTATTGCCGAATCCGAACGGCTAACGAGCGGCACTTTTCTGTGACAGGAGATACTCTTGGAGAATTTGTCAATTCCTCGCAAGAGGCAGTAGCCGTTTTTTCTTTTTAAATAAATAGGTGGCGAGGCTGGGGATCGAACCTTAGACCTTCGGCATGGCAGTTCATCGCACTAACTATCACGCCACGGCTACTACATTTATTTTAAGTACGTATTATTAATATTTTTCTTATATTTTTAATTATTTTAAATTAATCTATGTATAAGACCTGTGTCTCTGCTTCATGAATAGTATAAATAAATAATTAAATATTTTTAGCTGCCCCTGCAATTTTTTGAAACTAGAAATCAATTTTCCTGAACACTGCAAATAAAGCCTCTACCTGCTTAGTTGTGAGTGCAACAGGCTTTCCAGAATGGACACTCGACCAATATCTATCTACTCTTTAGGTGGGTGAGTCTGTGTTTTGTGCCTTGAGAAAAGCAAAAAAATATGAATAAATTTTTCATTTCATTGATTTATAAAAACTTTTTATTTTTTACATTTTTTTTTTTTTGCGGAACTTTTTCAATTGAAATCCACAGGCGAGGCGCGTAAAGAATGTCCAATGGGTTGCGAAATAAAAATAAATATTAAAATAGCTGTGGAGTGAAAAAAAAAAAAAAAATGTATATAAATTTTACAGGCAAGCACAAAATAAAAAGTGAGAAATTGAGGAGACTTGTTTTGATTTTTTATTATTCCCTTAGAGAGATCAGATATGAAGGTAATGCACAATCAATTTTCGTTAGGGGGGGAAACCATTTCGTTTCGTTTTCGATTTTATTTTATTTGGGAAGATTTTATGGCTGACTTTATTCATATTGGGAATATCTTTTTATTGGCATCAGGAACACACAATCTAATCCTATGTACACATAAAATCTTGATTTTCCTACATTTAAGGCTGATATAAGATAATAGGGTCAAAGAAAATTCATCGATATCAAAATTATTTGTTATTATCTTTTTACGATTATATATTTTAAGAGTACCTAGAGTGAATATTGAAATTTTTAGGTTTAGATTCCCTTGTGCTTTGTGTTATATACTTATACATTATTATTTTTATTGAAGAAATAAAATGTCACTAAATTTTCTCACATTAGGTATTTGGATTCATTATTATTCATTGGAAGAGGCGTAACAATACGGCCCTGATGGGGCCCCGGGGAAATTTTTTTTGAACAGGATATAAAAGTTCATAACCATTTCTTTTGGTTTTTATATCTTATTTAATTTCATTAAAATTGACTAGCATTGATGCAAACGCTTTTTTTATATAAAAAAAATACCACACATCAGCATTGCAATTTTTTTTTGTTAAACAATGCTTAATGGAGGGGTTATAAATACCCTTTAAATGATAAATACAGTGCCTGTGGTTAAGAAAATAAAAAAAGAATTCAGCCCTAAAACCAATCTGATGGTGACTTTTTCCCTGGGAAACAAAAATTTTATCGCGAAACTTATATGAAGTAATTCTTTCCCAGGAAACAACGGTGTTTTTATTTTTTTTTTTAATTTTGTGTGGTTTATACCTAATTTACAGTTCCCGTGCGAAAAAAAAATGAGTAGAAAGCTTAAAAAAAAAAAAATCTGCAAGCCAGCCCCAACTAACAATTTTAGTCCTATATTCATCCAAAGAAGTTTCTTATTACTCTTTAACCTAATTCTATTAGTTTTGTATTATCATTTTTTTTTAATTTGTTGGCGGCCCATGTTTATACTTTTATAGTAGTTACCCGCTTTTTAATTTTTTCCCACGATTTCATTATTATTTTATTTATAAATTAAGAAGATATGAATAGGTTTTCAAATAAATATTATGATTTAAAATGGCTGCGTAGAAATAAAATAAAATAAATAAATTTGATGGCACAAGCAGCTCACTAGGGCGTATCTGCAGGAATGGAGGGGACCTACAGTTTATTGCCGAATCCGAACGGCTAATGTGAGCGGCAAGGCTGTTTCACAATGCGACGAGGAAACGAGACGTGAACGTGACGAGAGCTCGTCGTAGCTGTCAAACCAATTTCAAGCAATGAGAATATACCAGAGTATTCACAATAAAGCGTTTCTCGTCATCCCGTCACGCCATGATTTCGAAAAATTGAAAAAAAGACGCGACGAGACGACGATTTTCATTTTGACAATTGAGAAGAGGACACCGAGCGTATCTGTATTTGTATTTATATTTATTAATTGTGTAGATAAATAAATAAAATGCCGAAAATGGCGAGCAAATATGTGTTTTTATTTTGCGACTAATTAATTTTGTCTTCATTAACATTCCCACCGTCTTCTTCTGCTCACTTTTGGTCTTTTTTTGCCTTTTGCTTTTTTGCAAATAAACACTCCCAAAAGTACTAAAAGCATTTTTTTAACATTTTCATTTTCCTTTTTTTCAAATTTTGTATTTTATTTCCCAAATTCACTGACAAACACGAATAATTCTACGCTGTCTCTGTGAATAACTCGCTGCATTGTGAATTAAGGAACGATTTTATAACGAGAAAAAGATGAAAGCGTTTCTCGTCACGCTGACGTCTCGTTTTCTCGTCGCATTGTGAAATAGCCTGCACTTTTCTAAGACAAGAGATACTCTTGGAGGTTTTGTCAATTCCTCGCCAGAGGTAGTAGCCGTTTTATTTTTAAAAATTATTACGTGGCGAGGCTGAGGATCGAACCTAGACCTCCGGCATGACAGTCCATCGCACTAACCATCACGCAACGGCTACTACGTAGAAGCTCTTAATTTATTCTAGAACTTGAACATCAGTCCTATACAAAATCTATAGGAACTATACTACACTATAACACTCAATAGCGTGATAAATGTATGTCTTGGCCAAAGGTTCTCCGGTAATCATTCTATACAAATGTCTTGAATAGGTCCCATATTAATTCCTAAATTAAAGCCTTACAACATTTACTTATACAATTGATATCAGAAGCAACAGCTACTAGGGTTCTTTAACTTTTTTATAGGATAATTTTGGGAGCAAAAACTCTATGGTCATTTTATAGTGTGACTATAGTATGATTATAGAAAAATTGACTCATTGTGCCTGTTAAGCTGATATAATTTACTCCAGAGAATACTTAATCAATGAATTTAACTCCTATAAAAACTTAACTCCACTCTGGAAGGGCTATAAAAGTGCTATAGCAGCGAATAATAATTAAGTTGCCCAAATCGGAAGCTATTTTGTTAGTTGGGAGTGAACGTTTTTTCTTCAGGGTTTTAAGAAAATGCGATCTTTTTCGAATACAATCTTTATTGACTTCACTTTGAGCTTTCAAATTTCAAATTATGCAATGACCATTCGTGTGAAGCATTTAGACAGCAATTAATTGTATGCAATCTTTTGGGAATTTATGCATTTTTTTGCATTGAAATATAAGGTGATTGCACTTTTTCTAATATTTTTTTTTTGTATTTATCCCCTTTGCCATCAGCCGAAATTTAACACCTAATCGATCGAACTGGAGTGTAATACTGACGTTCTTTTATTTGACAGCCATTATTCCATCCATTATGCAAATTTGTATCCCTATTGCTAAAAAGACTGCCATTATTATTAAAATTGAAAAAATAATGTTATGTTAAGAATGGAATTAGTCATTTAATTGATACAAGATGTCACTAGTTGTAGTAAAAAAAAAATCCTATTTTAATATTATAAATAATGCGAAAGTTTGTTTGTCTGTCTGTTTGGTCCTCTTAATCTCTGAAAATACCTTATTCATTCTAATGAGAATTGGTAGAGCGAGAGGATGAACATAGGCTACTTCTGTTTTCAAAATCTAACACAGTTTACCAAAAAAATAGTTAAAATATACAAACTAAGAGATAAATTGTTTGAAATGTCACATATTCAAATATAAAAATATCAAAAAACAAATACAAAAGTTTTTTACAATCATAAAGTTAATTAAAAATGTGAAGCAAGGCAAACACGGGCCTGCTAGTAAGAAATAAAACTCAATTTAAAAAGAAAAATCATTTTATATTATTATTTTTTTGAACATTGTCTGTTTGGGCTAAGATGGCTATAACTTTTAATCCAAGGCTAGCTTTGTTATGTTTTATACATTAAAAGAAAAAAAAACTAGAAGAATAATGCAATTTTTTAAAAGTAAAGCCGATAACAGATGTGCAGCTTTTTCCAATGCAGCGAAAATAAATTTACACAGGTTCTTATGAGAGCTGACTTATTCCAGGCTCTGCATGCAGCCTTTGCTGCACAATATCTCTATTTCTAATTTCGCTGCATAGGAAAAAGCTGCATATCTGTTTTGGGCGTAATGCCGAAAATATGTGCAGCTTTTTCCAATGCAGCGAAAATAAATTTACACAGGTTCTTATGAGGGCTGTCATATTCCAGGTTCTGCATGCAGCCTTCGCCGCACGATGTCTCTATTTCTAATTTCGCTACATGGGAAAAAGCTGCACATCTGTTTTCGACATAAGAACCAATATTAAAGCCGGATCCGCACATGTCTCGTGTGGGGTGTTGTGGAGTGTTTTGGACTGAGTACACTTATCAAGCGTGCTGTCTTACAAACTGACAATTTTTTATTTTTTATTATTCTGTTTTGAAGAGCATTGTTTTCTCTTTCCCGCACACTAAAAAAAATGTCTTCGCCAAAGAGTGGTACGGCGCAATCGTTAAAAAATAGATTTCGACACAGAACACCACTTCACAACACATCACACGTGGCAAATATGGATCTACGCATATGAAATACTTTGGGACCGATAGCCAAGGGCGTACGTAGGATTTCGATTAGGGGGGGGGGGGGGGGGGGGCAAACTCAAAATAAAATAATTAGTACAATAATTAGTGAAAAAAAAAATTAGGGATATGTTTAGGTATTTTCTTAAGAAATCTTGTTGGCCTTAGCTTAGCGCCTTAGGTCTATTTTCCAATTTTTATATTTTTTTTTCATGTTCTCTCTCTCTCCATTTTATTATTCTATCTGCTATCCAGCTTTGAAAGTAAATAAGGGCCCTTATCTTATTGTGATTTAAAAAACTTAAGCGACGATAACAAAAAAAAATTGAAATCAACATTATTTCTATTAAAAAATACATAATATAATTTTTAAAATAATTGTAAGACAATATTTTACAAAATTCTGCAAATAAAAACAAACAGCACATCTAGACCTGTGACGTCAGTGGTCAACGGTGGCAGAGTACGTAGTGTACACAGCTTCGAAGACTGAGCAAATCTGATGCGCGGGTTCAAATACCGCATGATGTGTAGAAAGTTTTTCAAATAAAATTGGATTAAAGCTCAGCACCACTATAAAGGTAGCTATATCTATATCAGCACCACTATAAAGGTAGCTATATCTCTAGCCAAACAAAAATAAAACGAATTAAAAATACCCAAAATTATTTCGTAAGCAATTGGTGGTAGCACCTTTAAGTTGTTGTTGTTGTTCAAAATTCAATGAAATTGACGGAATAAAGAATGGTCAAGTCTAATAAACTGACATTCTAGTATAAATAATACAATACAAATAATAAAAAAATTTAACATTTTTTTTTTAATTTTTTAAAACTTTTTTTTTTTTTTATTATTTGCAGAATTTCATTAAAAATATTAAAAATAAGCAGAAATTTAAAAGCAAAATTTTGAAAAGCAGAATTTTGACAACTCTACCCCCCCCCCCCCCCCCTCCTCCTCCTGCGTACGACCTTGGCGATAGCGACACATGACTTCACAAAACACGACACGAGACATGTGGATCCGGCTTAAGTTATACGATTTTGATTTATTCAAGATGCTGTTCCAAAGATTGAAGTAAAAAAATAATTTTGATCAAACTATGACTTTATCGAGTATAGTTTTATGAAAAAGGGCATATAAAATCAAAATAATTTTAATGCACAAAAAAGTTCTTTTTATTCCGCAATATTTTAGTGTTAAAAAATAAAAAATCAATTATGGATGGGGTTTGCAAAAAACTTGTTTAAAGTAGGGGTTTGTACAAATTTCAAAAAAACAGCTCTTGCTCGAAAACCGTTATTATTCGGTAAGAACAAGTTACTTAATTCTGAGAGGTCATGACCTGGCCTATAACCATATTCAGTTTTGACCGTTCTTACTGGGATACCCCGTATATCTTTCAATGAGCAGGCCAACTTCAAGTTCGATTTTGTTCCGGGTTGATTATTGCAATAACTTTTCCAAAAATCCTTTGTTTGCGAATACCGAAAATATTTGAGTACTTAGACTTACTTACGGCTATATTATTGACTTTCTTCAAAGCTAGTTTTACTGAAAAAACTAGTTCTATTGGAGTTTCGAGTTTTTATGTTCTCAAAAAAAATTACTGATTTGATTTAGATGTCAAACTATGTATGAATATTTTGAATTAGATGTCAAAGTAATAAAAATTAGTGAAAAATGAAAACTCGAAACCGGAATAGAACTAGTATGGCCGTTAGACTTCTTGTGCAATCAGTTTCTTTTCAGAAAATTCTCGATCCTTCCTTTTAATTTTATCATCATTATTCTTTTTTCTTTTGCTTCAAAATCTCTGATCCCGAATTAAAGAGCGATTTACACCTACATGAAACACGCACTTGCACACACACTATTTATAAAACGTCATTTTGTGCTTTTGTGTGATTCTGTGATTTTCTTTTTCATTTGCATTTCGTTTTCGATTCTTTGCTATCAAAATTATTTTTTGCTTTATTAAATTAAAACTATTTTTGACAAAATTAAATTTGACATCCCACACACACATTTGACAACAAAAAACAAATCCAATCTGCGTTTCTTTTGTCAAGAAAATTCGTGATCCGGGATCAAAATCCCTATTTGAAAAAGAAAAACGAATTAGTTTGTTTTTTGTTAGAAGTGAATATTTTTCTTTGTTTTCATCTTAAATTTTTTGATAAACCACTGAACAAAATTGAAAGGAAGTATTTTAAGTTCAATTTAATTTGCTTACTTCAATTTTAATTAAGACTTTCAGTAAATGTATTCCAATGTTGTGGTTTTGTTTACTTTTTCTTTTGTTTACTTTTGGTGACGTTTAAAATCTGGTAGACATTTTTGTTTTAAATCGTTCGTGTACTTTTGGACTGTTTCCATTCTCCTTGAGATAATTTCATCCCCACTCCTCAAAATTTGATAATTTGCCAGTTTTAGTCCGAAAAGTACACGAATGAACCTCTTGTTGCGAAAAGTGCTGTAGATTTCTGAGGAAGGAGAACCTTAGAGACATCAAAGAGAATAAAAAAAAAAACAATCTCGTTAATTTATTATAGATTTTATTAAAAAGCTTCTGGTGTCCGAGAGGATTGTAGTTTTTTTTTGTTCGTAAGATTTGTAAATTTTATTATCTTTCGTAGATGTTCGGCTCAAGAAGATGATCGCAGGAATTCTGCTTACATACTGCTTAAGGATCCGCCAAAAAAAGAGAAAGTCATTACTTTTGCACGCGCTCTTTCTCCCCGAAATCTACCAAAATTTCCCTTGACATGGCCCGTCTTTTTTTTTTCTTTCCAATTTCAGCTGTCATTTGTGCCAAGTTTTTGCTGTCATTTGAAACTGACACTTTGGTAGAGATCTCTATTGGCATCTCCTCTTTGTTTGACAGTTCGCATCAACGTGGTCTTTCAGTATTTCCGAAAAAGATGAGTTAGATTTATTTACCCTACAGGGTGAACCGTAAATTGGTGGAATCGTTTTTGTAACAATATTTTATGCACCAATAATTTTTATCTCGAAATAGATAGTTTACTAAACTCTTTCGTTCCATTTCTAATTAAAAAAAATACCTACATAAGCAAATACGCAAAAAATATAAAGTTCAAAACACAAAAAAGTTCCAAATCACGAAAGTTAAATTATCGCCCATCTCCCAATCCTGTTGAATGTTCAACCAAAGGCATTTAATTTAAATCATTTGTAATAGGTTCCCCCCGTCCCAACAATAAACACGTATATTTTATAGAATTGCCATCAGCTAACAAACAAAACAGCTTAAAATAAAATAAAACACTCCAAGGGTTTTTATTACGAGTGTGTTCCATTATTTCGACAGTTTTTTTTTAAGATTACATATTTTATGTACTGCACGAGTTTTATTTTTGGTCCGATAAACCTACTACGCCTATTACGTGGTATTACGTATGGATGGTACTAAATATTATAATCCCTCTCGGAATGGGCCCTCTGGTGGTAGGCATTAATCAAGATATACGAGTCATATGGTAATTGTATTTGGATTCGGATTCGGAATATGCGAAAAGAAAATTAGTCTGTTATATTATTACATAGTAGATTGCTTAATGTAATAAGAACCGTGAAAATATTCTCGCCTCAAAAAGTGAATTAGAACTTTTTGTGTTTTTGTTTTTGTTTTCTAATTCAAAGTTTATTTAATTTTTTTTTTCGTTTATTTGAGTTTTATTAGCAATTTTGACCCATAGTTCAGGTTGGGTTTAGGATAGGTGTTATGTGATTTAGATAAATATTCTATCTTATCTTAGAATATTCATGATCCCAGAATTTAAGGTAAGTCCATAAAATTGAAGATAGATATCAAAAAGCATATATAAATGTGGGTTTTAATCGTAAGCCTTTCGGAAATATTTTCAGAGAAGATTGTAGTCAGGCATACAATCCAAAAATAGAAATTTATAACGTTGGTATAGACTCCTGACTCGAAGTACTAACCTTTACTTTATGACGGTTACCTGTATTTTACTGAAGGTGACATGCTGGAGTCTACCAATGTTATAAATATTTAGATTCAAGAAAAAAAAAAAAAAACATTTGTATAGATTAGAAACTTTGTGTAGGATTTGTTAAAATTTCTATTATGAGTTGGGTAAAACAGAGTTTACTTTTCAACTGATTTTATGAGGAAAACATGTTCGAAGCAATTTCTTGCTACGAATTGACAAATCCTCCAAGAGTATCTCCTGTCATAGAAAAGTGACGCTCACCTTAGCCGTTCGGATGCGCCAATGTCCTCTCTTTTCCTGCAGACACGTACACCGGAATGGTTGAAAGTTGTAAGTCACTAGGCCCTAGTTCTTCATGAGCTGTGTGCCACCAAATTTATTTTTAGTTTTTATTTATAAAATACTGCTTGAATGATTAAGGGTCGAAAAACTAATATGTATGGGCAGAGATAGCGAATTAATTTTGTTTCTAATCAATAGATGTTAAAAATGTTAGAAAGTTATAAATTCTGGAAAATCTACAAATCAACATAATATTTGTTTGAAAATCAACAATCGGAAAGAAGACTGTTGAATAATAATGTTCACCATTAATCAGTGTTACAATTTATTGAGCTAAATTTTATTTTTCCGTAAAGATAAATAACCTCCAAATCCAAAACTGAACTAACTCACCAAAATGTTTTTTTTTTTTGTTAAGTCCCCAAATTCAAAGATGAAATAAATCCCCAAAAGTGCATGAAATCAGTCCCCAACCAAAAAATGACATAAGTCCCCTGGGGGGCATGTTGCCCCTCCTACAACCCCGCTGCTTGGACCACTACAAGATTTGGGGTAGGTGCGAGGTTGGGTGTATGCAAAGTTTCTTTTGCATTTAAAGAATCTGGATTTAGAGACACTATGAATTTATCCTATATATCCAATGTCAACAGCTGTTTTCTAAATATACATATCATATATGTTACCGTAAAAAGGCGAAAAAATGAAATTCTAGAATTTACCGGTAAATCCTACCTCATAAATAGGATAGATACATTTAAAGTTTTTTTAAATCCAGATTATTTAAATGCAAAAGAAACTTTTCATACACCCAACCTTGCACCTACCCCAAATCCTATAGCGGGCCAAGCTGGGGGAATTGTAGGGGGCAGCATGCCGCACATGCATACCTCACTGTTTATACGCTGTAATTTTGTTATTTCTTCAATGAAATAAGTACCCAAAAATGAGACTTATTTCATAGTTGAATTTGGCGACTTATGTCATCATGAAATAACCCCCCAATTTAAAAATGAAATAAGTCCCAAAAAATCGATGAAATAAAACCCCAATTTTGGGGAGTTTTTTCATATGAGTAATTAATTTATATTTTTTAAGGGGATATCACACATTATCATACATTTGATAGATGCTATTGTTTTATATATGTTGTGTAATTTTAAAGTTACTAAAATGACGTTGAATGGAGATAACTATACATAAATGTTGCCTGACAAATAACTTATTAACTCTTTTGTTTTTCTTTAGTTGCGCAAGTATAGAGTTAATGAAAATTATTTTGGTATATAATACCTATGTAACTGTACATGCTTCACACAAGCTTCACAATAGTTAAACAAAAAATCTAGTCAAAAAAGGCATACAAATCCAGATAAGTCAAAGAAAAGTAGGTAAAGATGTTCGTCGTCAACAAACAAGCTTAAGTGGTGAACGGTCATAAATGAATAATATTCTAAAAACAGCCGATATGAGTGCATTAATAAGCTTATAACTTTGATTTTAATTTTTGGATTATCAATATTTTTCATTTTATTAAAGCTGCAAAAAGTAAAGTATATAAAGGGGTTTTTCTGTGATAACACAATTGAATTGTAGGCTGCAGAGCATTCGCATGGCGCATCATCATATTAATATTGAAATAATTTTGAAGGAATTTTCTCGAACAGCTTCCTGGAAATTTGTGAAAAGGAGTTTATTTCGTGGCGATTTTATGAAATATTTTTTATGGGCTTTGTTAAAAATAGGTTTGTAGACAATAATTTGAGAGAATATTAGTTTTTGCAAAAGTAAATAAAAATTCCATTTAGTATTTTTTTTGTGCATGTATTTTGGGTAATTTTGTATAAATTTACTCGAATCTTTGCTTAATACAAACTATAGTATAAAAATTTCAAATTTTTTCTGTGATGACATAGCTTGTCTTCGATGTCGTTTTTTTTTTTTTCGTTCAATTCCTTTTACAAAATTTTAGCTGACAAAATATTTGCGTTTATAATCCTAAATCATAAGAACCACCAAAATGGAACATCCCACATCGTCACATCCATTTGCGGATGAAGTGATTCCCAACTTAAAATTGGAGTTTGAAAGTCAAACAATACTCAAACAAAAACTCATTAATCAATTTTAAAGAAGTTATAAAACAAAATCTAAACTTTCATCAGGACTCGGAGTCAGGATTACAAAAGCTGAAAACCTTCAATTTAATTTCATGAACAATCCAACTCAGCCGATATGTCTCTATAGAGCAAGTCAGTCAGTATAAGTAGTGTAGGTAAAGGTTGTTGTGGTAACAAAAATATCACTCCTTTAAAACGAAGCAATTAAGCTTGACATGTTTTAATATAAATCCTTAAACAAAAACATTAAATAGAAAAATACTTTTTCTCTGCTAAATGTTAACCCACGACATATGTATGTATGTATTTACCCTTGTATAATGTGTATGTATCAATCTAAGAATAAAGCAAAACTAACCCCTAGAGCTTTAGAAATTTGATTGAAAGATGTCACCATATTTGTGTGGGTTGAGGTGAAATAAATACCAGCACATTGACATTTTGTCCTCCTGAGAGTAGGTATCGCAAACATATTCCCAGCCTATGCTGCCGCAATAACACTGAGGCAATGAATGAATGACCAAAGAATTCCATGTAAATAACACATTCAAACATAATATATCAAATTGGGTTGATTGTTTTGCAGATGTCCAATTTGATACTTAGTACACTGCAAAAAAATTTCAACATAAATAAGCAGCACATTCGTACAATAAAAATATTGTAGGACATTTTATCTCTATTACCGAATCTATCGTAGCGGAGGAAATCATTATCATGTTGATTATGGAATCCGCAGTGATTCGCAGTAAATTATTCTCTTCTCTTTTCTTTCCATGTTAAATCGATGAAGAGAAAAGAGAGCACTAACACTGCTAATCACTGCGGATGCTGTTTTGCGGATTCCACAATCGACATGTATAATTTTTGCCATTTCATATAACCTACTTTACGCACCAAAAATTGTGTGGAATGAAAAAAATGGTTATATTTTGGTACGAAAGTATCTAAAAAAAAAGTATATCCCATGAAATCTGCAACTTTGCATTACATTCAAATTTACAATATTTTTTTAGGTGCTTACTATGGAGTCGGAGTTTTTACATAAAAATTTCAAATTGTGAAATAAAAATTTAATTCAGTTTAAAAACTAAAATGGCAACATTGGTATAAATCACGTAAAGCGGTATATACATTGTCAATCACGTATGACATTTTTGCTAACGACTGATGGTGTGTACACTCTAGGTGCGTTCGCGTACAAGTCCGAAACTACCCAAAACTACCATTTTCTACCAGATTTAGTCCAAACCTGTTTGCGTATGCACATTTCGGGTAGTTTTGGGTAGAATAGAGCGCTCGCGAGAGAGTAAATTATTCCCCCTTCTTGCCAGATTTTACCAGAGAAATTTCTTCCGGCAGAAAATGGTAAGTTCGGTGTTCTATCAAAAAGCTAGTGGGAAGAAAAAAACACAACAAAAATACAAAATGGCTGCTGATTGTTTACTTTTAGTTTCAGTTTGTTTTTTGTTAGAAGTGAATATTTTTCTTTGTTTTCATCTTAAATTTTTTTGATAAACTACTGAACAAAATTGAAAGGAAGTGTTTTAAGTTCAGTTTATTTTCTTATTTCCATTTTAATTAAGACTTTCAGTAAATGTATTCTAATGTTGTGGTTTTGTTTACTTTTTCTTTTGTTTACTTTTTAGTGACGTTTAAAATCTGGCAGAGATTTTTGGTTCAAAGCGTTCGTGTACTTTTGGACTGTTTCCATTCTCTTTGAGAGAATTTCATCCCCACTCCTCAAAATTTGATAATTTGCCAGTTTTAGTCCGGAAAGTACACGAACAAACCTTCTGTTTGATGGTTTGACTGACAGTCAGACGACTGTAATACGTGATCGATAATGTGTATACCCCACTTAATAGGGGAAGAGCGAGGAAAATACCCAAACTGCATTTGTTAGGCTTAAGGCATTAGGCGTTTTTCTTTTTTAGTTCAGAGTTGGTTCAGAGCAGAGCACTGAGCAGAGCCTGAGAGCGAGCGGAGTAAGCTCTCTGCAGAGTTTGCTCAGAGGACTCTGATTTACTGCCTGAACAGAATGAGGACGGAGATGGAATTGGAGCCGCAGCTGGAATAGATGTCAAAATATTGAATACAAACAAATTCAATGTTGCGAACACAATGGAACGTCGCCGCATACGGAGCTGCAGCCGCAGACGGAAGAGTTGGCAAACTGAATAGAATAGAATGACGGAACTGGAGCCGCAGACGGAACTGGAAGAGCTGTCATAAAGTGTCGTACGTTGTTTTTTTTACATGTCCACAATGGAGCTGTACAGCTTTAAAAGTATTTTGAAGAAAAACAAAAGAATATTCTTGTTTACAAGCTCAGAATTCACATTTTTTGTTTCCAATAATTTTCCTTTTAATAAATAATTTTTTTCGCGATACAAATAACCACAATATTTTTTTCCGACCCAAAAAGTCGTTTTTTTTCTTCATACAAATTGAAACGTCAAAAGTGTCGTACGTAAAAAGTTAAAAGTTGGTGAACTCTTCCGTCTGCAATGTTCTGTTCGCAATATTGAATTTGCGTATATTCAATATTTTGACAGCTATTCCAGCTCCGGCTACAGTTCCGTCTGCGTCACCATTCTGTTCAGCCATTGACGTTTCAAATTAACGAAAAAAATTATTTATTTAAAGGAAAAGTATTGAAATGTGAATTCTGAGCTTGTACATAAGAATATTGTTTTGTTTTTCTTCAAAATACTTTCAAAGCTGTACAGCTGCATTGTGGGCACGTAAAAAAAAAAACAAAACTTTTTGACAGCTCTTCCAGTTCCGTATGTGGCTCCAGTTCCAGCATTCTATTCTGTTCAGGCAGTTAACCTGAGCACTGAATTGTCATATTTGTTTGGCAGTTCGGGCTCAGCTCTGAACTGCTCTGAACTAAAAAAAGAAAAACGCATTTTTATCAAGACAGGGTTTACTCACTTTTATCGGCGAAAGATTTTTGTCTTTTCCCTGCAGAACTGACTGAGCTCTACAAAGGAGCTGCAGTGATGGCATCACTGGCTATCAGAAGTGTTGGTTTGCCCTAGGCGTCCACAATGAACCTCTGGTTCAATGAAAAACGGTTAACTGGCACCTGCTTTTTTTTTTTGTTTTTTTTTTTAATAGTTAGGTACCCATATTTTACACTTTGGTCAAAAGTTAAAATTTTTCTCTCATAAATAAAATATTTTAAAATAACCAGTGTCTACTGGCTGTGTGGTAAAATGATGTGCCCGACAAGTTTTCTTGTCTGCTTGCAGTTAAGTTATTAAGAACCAGTTTTGAAAATCATGGTTCCATATTTAATCTCTCGTTAAATAATTTTAACTAATGTATTTTGGCAAATTAACGGATGTTCGTAGACGGTTCAAGGTTCAAGCGCATGAACCATTGTTGACCCTTAAATAATCCGCCGATATTGGTGATTTTAAATTGCTGAACCAAGAATAAATATTTTAAAAACGTACATATGTGTACAACTGGGCCCTATTTCATAAAAATTGACAGGTGCTAATTCTACAAATTTGTCACACTTTGTCTGAGAATTTTGTGTTTCAGTGAAAAATTTGTCAGAAAAATACAATGACAAATTCGTCATGACAATTTCGTCATTGTCATATTTTGACATAATTGTCGTGAATATTTTGGCATTGTATGATTTTGAAGTTTGCCATGGCATAAATAACTTTATTCAGTGTCCACGTCGAAAAAAGATGAAAAATGGAACAAAACTGAGAATCGCTATCACTATCACTTGAAAAAATATTATTTAACATTTTAGCTCAACTTCTGTCTTCATTGTCAACACTTGACCGTAACTTAGTTTCCTGTTATAGTTGTCAGTTAAATAAATAATTAGTTAAATATGTAATTGTATATTTTTTTTCGTTTCATAAATGAATTGTCACTACAAATATTTCAGAAAATTCCTGACAATAAATTGTAGTTCCGAAAAGTTGACAATTGTTGGGTATTTTGCGACAATTCTTTAAAATTGTCAAATTGTTTATGGAACAGAATTTTACAATTGTCAAGTTGTAAATTACAAAACTTCCACCTGTCATCTGTCGCAATTGTCAATGTTTATGAAATAGAGTCCGGTTTAAGAAAGCTATTGACATTAAGCCGCCTGCCTGGCAACCAAACATATCCTTAGTGGAACATCTGAGTTGCCTCAGCGGGATATAGGACCGAAAAAGGAAGTTAAAATCCTTTGAATACATCCCATACTACCCAGGTTTATAAGGCCAGAACGGAAGCCTGCCGATATGAGAGTGGGAATATGATGGTAGACACACAGTCGGTGCTGAGGATCTGGAAACAACACTTTTCTAGACTGCTAAACGGCGAAGATGGCCAAAATTCCGCTGTAAGACAGAACACTCCATTCAACCTGGACGATGATGGTCAAAACTTCCGTCCACCCGACCTAAATGAAGTGCGGTTAGCGATAGCCAAGCTTAAAACGTATACAAGGCTGCTGGTGCGGATGGCCTGCCAGCCGAGCTATTCAAAGCAGGGGGAGATGACTTGGTAGGGAGTATACACTAACTTATCTCCAAAATTTGGTCGAAGGAAAGTATGCCCGATGAATGGAACCTCGGTATAGTGTGCCCCATCCACAACAAAGGAGATGCTTTGTCCTGTTCCAACTACAGAGGTATAAGTCTCCTCAACGTCGCATACAAAATCTTGTCATCTGTACTGTGTGATCGCTTAAAACCGTTTGTCAACGATCTGATCGGCCCCTATCAGTGTGGGTTTAGGCCCGGCAAATCAACCGTGGATCAAATGTTCACACTCCGACAGATCTTGGAAAAAACCCAGGAGTTTCAAATCGATACACACCACCTCTTTATCGATTTTAAAGTCGCATATGATAGCGTAGACAGAGACGAGCTATTCAGAGCCATGTCACATCTCGGCATCCCTGCCAAACTCGTCCGCTTGTGCAGGATGACGATGGAGAAATCTCGCTGCTCCGTCAAAGTCGGCAAAAACACCACCGAACCCTTTAATGTCGAGAAAGGTTTGAGGCAAGGCGACGCGTTATCATGCAACCTCTTTAACATCGTTCTTGAAGCAATTGTACGCAACTCGCAAGTCAACAACAGAGGTACAATTTTTCAAAAGTCTGTTCAACTACTTGCTTATGCAGATGATATTGACACCATTGGGAGAACGAAGCGAGCTGTTACCGGCGCGTTTGCAAGTATTGAATCGGAGGCGGCGAAAATGGGTTTGGCTGTTAATGAGGACAAGACGAAGTATATGCTATCATCGAGAAAGGAATCTCAACATCGTCGGCTCGGGCAAAACGTAACGATGGATAGATACAACTTCGAAGTCGTCAAGGACTTTGTCTACCTGGGCTCCACTGTAACATCGCAAAATGACATCAGCGCAGAGATCAAACGAAGAATTACTCTTGCCAATCGCTGTTTCTTCGGGCTAAGAAGGCATTTGAGTAATAAAGCCCTCTCTCAAAGAACCAAGGAGACCTTATATAAGACCCTTATCATCCCGGTCCTGCTGTATGGGGCAGAAGCATGGACCCTGACAAAAACGGATGAGAATCTACTTGGGTGCTTTGAAAGGAAGATTCTTCGGGTGATCTTCGGTCCAGTATGTATCGATGGAGTATGGAGGAGAAGATTCAACAGCGAGCTTTACGGGCTTTACAGCGACGTCGACCTGGTCAAAAAGCTTCAAATACAGCGGCTAAGATGGCTGGGACACGTGCGGAGCGTATGGACACCAACGCACCAGCCCGACGAGTTTTCGAATCTACCCCTGACGGTCTGCGCTGCAGAGGAAGACCCCACCTTAGGTGGCGCACACAAGTGGAGAACGACCTCAACCAACTTGGAGTGCGTACCTGGAGGCAGCTAGCTAGGGACCGAGCTGGCTGGAGGGGCTTGTTGGTTGAGGACGTAGTCCATCCTGGGCTGTGAGCGCCATCTAAAGTAAAGTAAAGTAAGTAAGTAAGAATATATCTCATGTGGAACAAGTTCTCGTGGAATACATTCCCTGCAACATACAAAAATATTGGCTTATCCTCGGACGTACTATTAGGTACCGAGATTCTTTCTTTAGTCGCACTACACTAATGTTGAATTCTTGACCCGGCTTAATTTTTTCCACATTCGCAATGTGCATCTTAAGAAAGAATATCTGTTGTACTGTATAAGTCCGAAATTGTCGAATTGATGAATGCAACTGGCTATTCCAATGTTTGTAAAAGTATATCGATATTTTTATCGATATACTTTTACAAACATTGGAATAGCCAGTTGTAAGACATAAATATTTGTTCAGTGTATTCTCTGAAGAAGGACGTCGGAGGTCGGACAGACAGACAAATGTGTGCCAATGCCACACAAATTTAGATTGGAAATGTGAATATGAATATGGGTCTGCAATAAGTGATTTTGAGACTGATATTAGGCATCCATTGAGTGGAATATATTTTCTACTATATTAGGGATAGGTATATTTATGTATGTGCAAGAAATTCAATTAATTCTAACCTAATTGGGATTATATGTCTATAACAATCCTACATAGGTATTTCAATATTCAGTTTATTAGGCTAAACTATAAAACCGATACCAATTGGCTTACCTCTATCCCATTGCTATCGGTTTTGAGGATTGTTTATCAAGAATACCAAAGTGAGCGGCTCATAAATCAATCCATCATTCACTCATTCGACATTTATTCAAACACCCCCAGCAAGTTCCTCAATTTGATATGGTTGATTGTGGAATTTCCTATGGGAGTCCTAGATATTATGTTTGTTGTCAGAATTCGTAAATACATATGTATGTACATTATATTCAAATTTCATAAATACAATAACTAAAACCTAATGTTAATGGAAGAATGGAATTTCCGCCAACCTTCTATCTCATTAGGTATTATTTAGATATTGCCGGAGATGAGAGAATGAAATATGTTTCGAAATGTTACTGCTAATACGTTATTATGCCTTCCCATCGCTCAACTCCACCCCCGCGTACTTATAAGTACCCATGACTAACAGTAGTGATGATGAATGGAATAAATATTTGATATTGTGAGTGCTTATTTAGGATTCGCAAACTTGTGGGCATTATTCAATCATTGATTATTTCCAACAAGGACATTGCAAATAATAATTCAGCAGACTTATGTGGGTATAACTTCTATACGAAGGTACTTTCGGAAATTGTAATGCACCCAAACTATACATATTGTGTTAAAATGTGATAATGTTGAAAAAGCTGTAAATTGGGTGATTCACCTAAGGTGTGACCAAAAGCTAGAGCGATTAGTGATTTTGAAGATGATTCCCTAGAAGAGAAATCGAATCTTTTTATCTCCCAAAATAACAGTAATTGCGCCATAAAACCATTTTGAAAAAATGTAGTATAAATAGCTCTAACGATATTGATTAAAGCTCAGCACCACTATAAAAAGGAGACACATGATAGGGCTCGGCACCCCTTGAAATAGCTATATCTCCAGCCAAACAAAAATAAAACGAATTAAAATACCAAAAAAATTAATTCGTAAGCAATTGGTGGTAGTGCCTTTAAGTTGTTGTTGTTGTTCACAAAATTCGATTTTGATTAAAATTTTTGTGTGAACTAATCCTGGCATAGTCTAAATTCTGGGGAAAAAAATTACCAAAAACTGTTATGAACGGTAACTGCAATAGAACTGTTTTTTTCGACTTTCTCGTTAAAGGCTTAACTAATTTAAAATTTTTTACTGAATTTTGAACAACAACAACAACTTAAAGGTGCTACCACCAATTGCTTACGTAGGGTACACAGCTCCGAAGACTGAGCAAATCTGATGCGCGGGTTCAAATACCGCATGATGTGTAGAAAGTTTTTCAAATAAAATTGGATTAAAGCTCAGCACCACTATAAAGGAGACTGATGATAGGGCTTGGCACCCCTTGAAATAGCTATATCTCTAGCCAAACAAAAATAAAACGAATTAAAATACCCAAAATTAATTCGTAAGCAATTGGTGGTAGCACCTTTAAGTTGTTGTTGTTGTTCAAAATTCAATGAAATTAACGGAATAAAGAATGGTCAAGTCTAATAAACTGACATTCTAGTATAAATAATACAATACAAATAATTAAAATTTTTTACTCAGGCGGTTCTTTTAAGTTTTGATAATATTGCATATCTATAAAAATTAAAAATTTTTTTTTTTTTTTTTTTTTTGAAAAATCATATTTTTGAAAATGGGTTGATAAATTTTTTTAAAGTATGTACTACATATGTACATATATTATTTAATTTTTAAAATCTTTTTGATCTAAGAAATTTTAAATAAAATTTATAATATGTACTAGCTGGCCCAACCCGGCTTCGCACGGGTAGTAAATCTTAAGAAAATAGCAAAATAAATGGATAAATATAAAAGAATTATATAGTAGGTCCCTAGTCAATACCAATAACTTCAAAGTCGAAAATCGAAATGTGATTTTAAAAACAAACGCTATAATCTAACTGGATGAAAGACAAAAGTCCAAACAATTATCGTTTCAAAAATTTAGTATTGAGTATGTTTAGAGAGGGATAAAGATTTCTTTGCACAGCAATTTCCATTTAAAAATTGAAAGAAACTTACTGCTTTGTGATTTGACACTTTTTGTGTTCTGAAAAAGAAGACATTTTTCAAGTTTTTCAGTAGATGGGATATTTTTCTTTTTTTTTCAAAAAAAAAAATTAATCCACCTGCGTATTTAAAAAAGCTTTCTATTATCATCAATCCAATACTGTTCTATTCCAAAATATTAACAGTTTCAAAAGAGCACAGAAAACTGCATATATCGGTTTGTTGATTAAAGAGAGCTCTCAAGACAGACTGAATCCACTGCTGCCAAAGACAATACAATAGTTTCGTTCGTGTACTTTCCGGACTAAAACTGGCAAATTATCAAATTTTGAGGAGTGGGGATGAAATTCTCTCAAAGAGAATGGAAACAGCCCAAAAGTACACGAACGATTTAAACCAAAAATGTCTGCCAGATTTTAAACTTCACCAAAAAGTAAACAAAAGAAAAAGAAAACAAAACCACTACATTGGAATACATTTACTGAAAGTCTTAATTAAAATTGAAGTAAGTAAATTAAATTGAACTTAAAACACTTCCTTTCAATTTTGTTTATTGGTTTATCAAAAAATTTAAGATGAAAATAAAGAAAAATATTCACTTCTAACAAAAAATAAACTAAAAGTAAACAAACAGCAGCCATTTTGTATTTTTTTCTTCACACTATCTTTTTAACAGGACACCGAACTTACCATATTTTCTGCCGGAAGAAATTTCTCTGGTAAAATCTGGCAAGAAGGGGACCGCTCTATTGTACCCAAAACTACCCGAAATGTGCATACGCGAACAGGTTTGGACTAAATCTGGTAGAAAATGGTAGTTTTGGGTAGTTTCGGACTTGTACACGAACGCACCTAATATTTGCTAAAGTACATACGGAAAATATTTCTATGAATCACGGTTGGGCCGCGGATTAATATATTCTGTAAACATGTTAAAAGTGACTCTTACTTTCTTCATCAAAACATGTTTCCAAAAACATAAAAATAACAAACAAAATTTGTCAATTAACGTACCCTTTGAAAAAACTTAACCTTCAAATATTGTATCAATTACTTAATGTACTTTTTACCATGTAATAGCCAGTATGGAGGCCAAGCCTTAGCGATCGTCGTTTTTAACCATTAACCCAGCAAACAGCAAAATTTTGAAACAGTCAGTTCGACGAACTTTCCGAGACTGAGGGCTCTTCCAAACCGCCGCCGCGCCGCCTCGGCCCGAAACATTTGAAGCTGTACGACGAAAATGTACCATGATTCGCTTCATGTCAGTGTGGGCAGTCTCATTAATTACCATGTAAATAAATTAAAAAAAGGGAAAGTTTCGTCGTCGCTTCGAATGTTTTGCGTTGGTTTGGGAGAACCTTTAAAATTAAAAGTAAAGAAGAAATTTAAGATCAAGATTATTAATGAAAAAAATAGAAACTACTCAGGAAAAAGAGCTGATGGTAAACGCCTGCTCCACTTGTCGTGAATTAGGCAGTTCAAGTTTCTGAGATATTTACATGAGGAAGCTCCATCAGCTCTACTGAGAAAGAGGAGAAACCGGAACAAAATTTCTCCGCTAGAAGTTAAAACCAATTTCCATCTCCTTTTTTACTAATGATGTTGGACCTCATTGTTATACCAAACTCATAAATTATTTTTTCCCCAAATTTTTGACAGCAAAATGAGAAATTATTCTGAAAAATAATGTTCATGTAACTGAGATATTGCTGATATTTCAGTACAGGAGGTGTTGCGTTAATGTCTAACAGGCGGCGCTGTTTAAAAAATGTATATTTCAAAGCAATCGGTGAAGAACTTTGGGAGATTACCGATAAGAAACAAACGTATATTTACATTTTTATTTACATAAATAATATAGAATATAGATTATATACATAGATAGATAAAAAAGTATTTCTTAAAAAAACTGCCTTATTCTGCTATTCGGTTAGATCGTAACTTTCTGTAACACATCGAGTTTGCCTTAAATTATTTTTTAATTCTTTCTTCTATCGGATGACAAATATCATCGATATTCACTTTTAAAATTTTGTTAAGAATTCAATTGCTTAAATTTAATTTTGATTACAATTTTATAAGCGTTTTCTTTTGATTTTGGAGCAATCCCTTCCTTTAAACGTTGAGCAGAAGAGAATATAGGGTTGTTTGTAAGTGTGCAATTGTGCGTTTAGTGAAAAGTTCTTATTGAAAAAATATTATTAAAATTTTTAAATCTTAAGCAAAATCATTACACCCAGAAAGTTCAAACTATAAAATCAAACATTAGGATTATGTCTGCCTCAGTGAATTTTTCTACAAAATTATTTCCCAGTTGGTGAGCAAAAACAATGCAATTGGGATTTGCCAAGCGTAAAAAGAGCTTAGCCATTCCGGATAAAGGATTCAATGCCATCCTTGCAATACCACAAAAGACAACACCACATACAGTTCAAAAAGGATAAAAAAAGGAAAAACTAAATACTTCAAAAATGTATCCCTTTTGCTGATGTTCAAAAGCTATAGTCACAGTCAAAACAATTTATCTCTGACAATAGAAAAGCAAGCTTCCGAAACGGAGAAAATCCGCTCTTACTTTAAACAATGTACTTTCTATATGTATATTTTATATATTTAGTTGAATGTTGCAGAGCAAAAGGATTCAAAATGGATAATGACAATAGTGCATGGAAAAAAGGATTTTTATTTTGCACTGTTCATAAGTAAAGTAGCAATTATTAAGCTCTTACTATTGTATTTTCTTATGGCGGGTAATTGAATGTAAAATTTTTAATATAACACAGACAGACAAATAAATCATAGGAAGGACAAAGAATTAGGTCCAATAATATCCTCGTACTGTAAGACAGGACTGAATTGTCTTTTTTAAAGACAAATACAAATATGTAATTTAAATTATGTTCCTTTCTTTTTACTAACAGATAATTATCTGCAAAAAAAAAAAATTGGTAAAAAATAACTTTTGAATATTAATTGCTCTAGATGTGCCGTGAAAAGAAAAAAAATTGCCGTGACAGTGGTTCTCCCAAAAGACTCCACATTTTTAAAAATGGTTCAAGTCTAAGGATGGTTAAGGGCGCCACCTAGGCGCGGCGGCGAGTACACGTTAGGTGTTCGTTCTGTCGAAGTGGTTTCTCTATGTATATATAAACTCGATAAAATTAGTCCATTGAAATGTATTAGCCTGGCATTTTGAACTGGGGCCGGCCCTACGAAATAACTCCCAAAAGAAGTAACTCCCACTAGCCGAAATGAACTAACCCCCACCAAATTTTTCAGTGGGGCTTAGTTCATAATGTTGAAAGTAAGTTCAGTTGGCACTTAGTTCATTATGAACTAACTCTTAATCTCAACTGAACTAAGTCCCAATGCGGAAAAAAGTGGGAGTTAGTTAATTTTATTTCTTCGGGGAGGCAACAATTTTTATAAAATTGGGAGTTAATTGATTTCGCCAAAAATTTTGTTTTGTAAATTTTTAGTAAATGTAACGAACTTTAGATGCGAATTAAAGAAACAATTGGCAGATGATTGACAATAGATTGATATTATGTACAAAAAAAATTTAAATAATAATAAGAAAAAAATAGAAAACAGAGAAGGCTCGTTAGGGAACGAGCGTAGGTGGTGACGTCAGGGGGGGTCGCGGAGTACGTAGCACCCCGCGTTAGATCACGTGCCCGCCGACGCGCTCGGCCGCATTTCTGCGTCCCTCCGGCTATTACGCGCCCACCCGAGCGCGGGCACCATTACCCGGACCCCCCCCCCCTCTGTCTATTTTGAGACTGAGTTCAAGCAGCCTTGGGTTTGAGCTCTAAAACTAATGCGAGTTAGTTTATAATGAACCAAGTCTCAATTTAGGTGGGAGTTAGTTCTTTTGGGAATTAGTTCGTAGGGCCACTGGGGCCTTATCACGCTAAACGATTGGACGATATCGTTTCCACCACTGCTGTCTCTATGATATCTGTACAGAAAAATAGCTGTCTTATCTTCAAAACTATAGGGCTGGCAACGATCGGTCTCGTCAAAATCGAATTGGTGGTAAAAAGATGTAAGATAAGACGCCTGTTTAGATTGAAAAGACAGAGTACGATATCTCGGCAGTTTGTTGGTTAGAAAAATGCGGGGTGTGGAGTCGTGTGTGAAGTACGAAGAAAATGTATAAAACAGCGACTCGTGAGTTTTAAATGGCGGAGACCAACATGGAGAAATTAATATTAAACTCGTATCTTCAATATCTTCGATTTTTACTTTATCAGCACATTAAATGTCACCCAAAACAAGGTCTAAAATCAAAAATAAAATCGGAAAACATTTTTCTGGCGGGGGAAACAAAGTCTGAAAAATGAGCTATTTCTATTTCAACGACATGCATACGTATTTTTCTCTGGATTTTCGCAGTGCAACTGAGTATATAAAACTATGTACATATGTGGTTCGATATTTTAACGCACTTAGAATTATATTTCGCAAAAAAAAACTTGTGAATGTTATAAAAATTGAACATGAGTAGGTACCTACTAAAAAATAATTAAATAAAAAAATACTTCTTCTAGCAAAAACCGAAACCAAACCACCGAGACCGGCGAGGCCACCTAGGCTCTCGGCGAATTTCGGTACCAAAAATAAGGTCTCGTCTCGGTCTCACCTCGGGTGTTTTTAAAGTAGTCTCGGTCTCGTTGCCAGCCCTATTCAAAACGATATCGTTCGGTCTTACGTGATGAGGCCCCAGGACATAATGTTTTTTTATTTATGATATAATGCTTAGGTTAGGTTAGATAAATTTGAGTGTACAAACGAGTTTTCGGGGTTAAAATCCCCTCCCCATTTTGGGCGCCATTTTTGAAAAGGGTGTGCTAAAAGTTTTTTGCTATATCTTGAGAACCATACATCTCAGAAACAAAATTTTAGTTAATTTGTGTAAACAATTAAATTCTCTGTAGTAACGGCCATATTATTCACATTGGATTTAAGTTAATTTTAAATCCAAACAGATTTATTCAATCCGAAAATTTAAATCCCTCCATTTTTTTGTTTTTGTGTAAATTTTTCACTTTTTCTTACTTTTGAACTATATTTTATTAATTTTTATGTCCTATGTTTTAAGAACTTTTTTTTTTGAGCGAAAAAATCAAACTATTGAACTTTGTGACGAATATAAATTGAGTTTTAAATCTGGATGTAAGTTCTTAAACTGTCCTCCAGAGGGCAGTTTAAATTCAATTATGGATTTTTTAAATCTGGATTTAAAAGTTATGGATTTAACTGCAGATTTAACGAGTGAATAATATGGATTTGGATTTAATTTTTGGATTTAAATTAATTTACATCTGGATTGATGTTTAAATCTAGATTATACGAGTTAATAATATGGCCGTAAATGTTCAGGAACTTTTTACTGTAAAATTGAAAACAAAAAAGTCAGAATTAATATGTCGAACGTTTTAAGAAAACACTTTAGAATGGTTCACTTTAAATCCGACTGTGGGACTATATCCATCGTACTATTTTTTGCAATTACAATGTTTGTATGTACCTAATTAACTTAAATTTTACTAATCTTCATTGGTATTAATCTATATATTTATATTTTCATTTTAATTAATTAGGTTGGTTAGTTCCTCTTATTTTATAAAGTGTGATTCTGGGAAAAGGTAATTTATTTAATATCATTGAATACTGTTTTGTAAATAATAAAGTTACCTACCGCCTTACCATAATATTTCATTGTGCACACTATTAATTCACTGAAGAAATTGCGAGTTCTTCTTTGTTAAAACTTAATTAATCTTAATTCCCACCAAACACGATATTATACTACTTGTGTATTCATTAACAAATAAAATGAGCAAACCACTTCCAAAAACCATCATTTCCTTTCAGCAAGAATTCTCAAGCCGCATTTCCTTAATTCAAGACCATGGTAATTAATTGCTTATCAAATTCTCTCTCAGCAACGAATTTCTCTTTTCAGTATACAAATAGACGCACAAATGATTAACTTAAAAAAAAAAAATATTGATTGAGTTCGTGCTACAAAAAGTTTTAAATTATCTCACATAAAATAAACATCGATCAACTGAGATTACTGTTAGACATTAAACAAATACACAGTCATCATGTTAAGGCTGGGTAATCATCCCTTTTTTTTGTTGTTGCCGGGCCTCAAAGTTTGGCCATTAATATTGCTTGGCAAAGTAACTTATCACTCGAAAGGGTTTTATCATTTCAAAACGGATATTCATCCGAGCGGTTAACAAGAGATACGCTTGTATCGTAACGTATATTCTACATAATAAACGTAATGTATATGAACATAGACGAAGAAAAATGTTTTAAGTTTATTTATTCCTATTCGATAGGAGAAAAATTTGTATTATGCATTATTTCAGTCCTAAGCGAATCCTTCCGGTTTCCGGTGCCTTACATGCTTTGCATAAAGGTTTTATTGACATAAATGTATGATAATCTTTAAGAAAGGGATTTCCTTTTGGGGCCAGTTAAGATTTTGGTTTTCTTAACCTTAAGTTAAAGACAAAAAGGTTTTCTAAAAGATTTAAATTTATTAAAACATGTTTTGTGGTGAGAATATTTTATAAGGTTGAAGAACCGGATGAAGAAAAGTTTAAAATTGTAGTTATACTGTTTGTTATCACAACAGATCAAGTGCTGGTATTGTTTTCAAAATAAAATTGAATCTTTCGGAACATCATATACTAGGCGTTTTTCTTTTTTAACTCAGAGCAAAGCCCTGAGCTGTAAAAAGAAAATATGTGTTTCTTTTTTAGCTCAGACATTTCAGAGAGCTCAACTTGTGTTTTTTTATTCAATCAGTATTCAATCAGAACTATCTCGAAGCTTGCTCCATACTCCATTAGCTCAGAATAAATTGACCGAACAAACGGAGCAAATAGCTGAGCGCAGCCAACTTCATACAATTTCCATGTGATTTGACAGATATGGCAATTCAGTGCTCAGCCTCAGACTGATTAAATCTGAGAGCTCTGATCATACTCTGCTCAGAGCTTAATCGTATGCGGATCGCTCAGGCTCTGCTCAGTGCTCTGCTCAGAGCTAAAAAAGAAAAACGCCTACTGTTGCTGAAGACATATAGTTATGAATAGGGTGACCAGATGCTGATGGAAAAGAGGACAAATCAAAAATAAAAAAATAAGTCAGAAAAAGGCGCGTATTTTTTTAATTTATTGGAATAAACAAAATGTGCAAAGGAAAATAAAACACAATTAAAATTAATAAGTCAAGCGAAATAGCAAGGGAATGTTTAAAAGAGATGAAAGAGAGAGGGATGGATTGCTCACGATTGGAGCAGTGCTGGGGGGCATTTTTAACAGAATTCCCTCCACGCAGTCGGTAAATTCCTTATTGTCCCACAAATATTTTCGTTTTTCCCTTTTTATTTCACACAGAAAAAAAAGTTAAAAAGTGGACTCAAAATGAAAAATAAAGAAATATTAAAAACCAACAAAGCACATAAATAATGTTTAATTTTAATTTTTGAGAAATTAAAAAACAAAAAGAACAAAAGTTTTGAATATGAAATTAATTTTTTTTAAAACCATTTAAAACAACTTGATTTAAAAAATTACTAAAAGAATGAAATAGTAGCCCTCAAAAAATCAATTTATTTTTAATAATTTTTTTCCATTATAAGTTAACTTTTCAGAAAATACCACCTCCAGCCTCAGGGGTGGGGGGAGATAAAATTGATCTTTTATAGAATGACCCAAAAATTATACCCCCAAAATGTATTACACGAAGTAGATGACACCCTGTATATTATTAAGTGCATACAAGTACCAAATTTGAAGCAAATCGGTCCAAGCGTTTATGCTTTATTAACTGTGGAAGTGAAGAAGCAATCTATTTGTGGATATATCATGTTTTTTCTAAACACTAAAGATATAACTGAACACGAATAGAAATAATCGCTGAATAACCGTTGATAGTACCTACTATATTCACGACCAGGTTTTATAAAATCTTTTAAGAAATAATTCTGACATTTCTTAAACTTCATTTTCACTTCTTTCAAATTAATCTAAAAAAATTGATTATAATTTTGTTGATGAAAGAACTCATCATAAAAAATTTAAAAAATCAAAGAATTCCCACAAAATGGGTCGGTTTTCCCTTTTTCCCTTTAGAGGTCAAAATTCCCACAAAAAGGGATTTTTCCCACGATCCCCCAGCACTGGATTGGAGCAAGGTAAAAAAGAAATGACCGGAAGGGAGGGAAGAGAGGACAGTGCAACTGGAAACGAGGGAGTGGAAACCTAAGACAGAAAAGAGCAGGAGGAAGAAAGACATCAGGAACTAATAAAAAAATCCAGATACAACAGATTAGGTAGTATAAAGCAGTATAATGACAGACGGGGTACCACAATATTTAAAAGCAGGATGGAAGACAGAAAGAACATGGAGAATAGCGAGAGTCAAGGCTGGTTTCACAATGCGACGAAAAAACGAGACGTCGGCGTGACGAGATCTCTTCGCAGTTGTTCTGTCTTATACTGCGTTTTCATTAGAGCAAATGAGGTAATTTCGTTCAAAATTTCCAAATTCAATTCGAAATCATCTCATTTCCCATACAAATTCAAATTTCCAAATGAGGTAATTTCAACCAAATTAGCACGAAATTCGGTAGAAAATTACGTAAAACTTTTATGAACACATCCAAATGCAATCCATTCAAAGTGGATCCCATTTGAAATGACAGAATTCAATGTAAAAAACAACAATAACAAGCGATTGACAATCTGGACGGTCAAACAAAATTACGAAATTTGAAATGTGAACACTTTTTTTGCAATTTGCCAAATTACCTCATTTCAGCTCTAATGAAAACGCAGTATTAAAAACGAGTTTCAATCAATGAAATAATACGTAATAAAGTGTTTTTCGTCGTTACGTTGCGTCTTTTGTTCAATTTTTAGAATTTTATGACGTGACGTGATGACGATAAATAATTTATTATGTATTGTTTCGTTATTTGAAATTCGTTTTTAAGAGAAAACAACTGGGAAGGGATCCCGCCACGCTGACGTCTCGTTTTCTCGTCGAATTGTGAAACAACCTTCAGACTAGGCAATGAGGTGTGAGAAAGATGGTACTGGAAACGAGAAAAAGAGAGAAGGCTGTTTCACAATGCGACGAGAAAACGAGACGTCAGCGTGACGAGAAACGCTTTCATCTTTTTCTCGTTATAACATCGTTCCTCAATTCACAATGCAGCGAGTTATTCACAAAGACAGCGTAGAATTATTCGTGTTTATCAGTGAATTTGGGAAATAAAATACAAAATTTGAAAAAAAAGAAAATGAAAATGTTAAAAAAAATGCTTTTAGTACTTTTGGGAGTGTTTATTTACAAAAAAGCAAAAGGCAAAAAAAACCAAAAGTGAGCAGAAGAAGACGGTGGGAATGTTAATGAAGACAAAATTAATTAGTCGCAAAATAAAAACACAAATACAGATACGCTCGGTGTCCTCTTCTCAATTGTCAAAATGAAAATCGTCGTCTCGTCGCGTCTTTTTTTCAATTTTTCGAAATCATGGCGTGACGGGACGACGAGAAACGCTTTATTGTGAATACTCTGGTATATTCTCATTGCTTGAAATTGGTTTGACAGCTACGACTAGCTCTCGTCACGTTCACGTCTCGTTTCCTCGTCGCATTGTGAAACAGCCTAGAATGTGCAGAATGTGTGAGGGTGAACAAGAGACGTGGGAACATGTAATAGAAAAATGCAGATCAGGCGGAGATGAAGGAAAATCAATAGCGGAAAAAATGAGGGAAATAATGGACGAGGGGAGAGGAGAGAGAATAGTGGATAAAGAAACTAGAGAAGGTGAGAAGGGTTATGGACAGAGAGAGGAAGAGAAGAGTGAGAGTAATAAAAGATTTTGCAATCACCATTCATTTGAGTGAAAAAAAAATATTGCAATATTTTTGCTTTCAATTAATGGCGCATTCCATGAAAAATTAAAACTTAAATTTTCGATTTTTTAATTTTAATGCACGTTTAACGCAAGATGGCGGCATATAAACAATAATTTTAATTAAACATAAAATTAATGTGATGTGTTAGAGTTTTAGTCACATTTATTTTGGGAGTAATAACATCAGATGACTTTTAATTATGATTTTACTTTCAGTCTCATGAATATCTGACAAAAAAAGACACAAAAAAGGATATTTTTTCAATTGTAAAATGCCAAACCAATACCCGGAATTTTTACTTTCCAATACATTCAAATTGACAAAAAAGGGAAGAATACCGAATTAATAGCCTATTAGAAGACAAAACGGTTGTTTACTATTAAATAAGTACTCATTAAAACAGTTAATTTCAACTATGTCGAACACATTACACAAAGTGTCTGTCCTTATATTTCTAAAAATATAAAGATGAGCCTTTTAAATATTTTTTTCTCATAAATACAAACTTTGATTCGTACTTATATTCGGTTCTTACAAATTTTCGATTGATGTATAATAGTTTTGCTGAAATTTGAATGAAAAGACAACAGTATAGAACATTGGTTGACTCGACCCGTCTGTACGTGACACCTTTTCTTATTTTTTTTTTTTAAGAAATTCAAAGGAATACCTTTCAAATTTCTGCAAATAATCGAAGGATAATGTACAAACTTTTGACAGAAAATAATATATGACATATCTGATCAATGTTTTGAAAATAACAGCCTTATAATAACAGAAAAATAGTTGAATTTGTCTGTACGTGACCATGGAATGCTCCTAATGGTGATTGTAAAATTAAAAGTTTGAAAGCTCACAATAAATTCAATGCAAAATGCATTCCTATTATTGAAGTCATTAAAGATTATAAATAAAATAAATAAATAAATTTGATGGCACAACAGCTCATGAAGAACTAGGGCCTAGTGACTTTGTGAAGGTTGGGAGTTAGATTGTGCTATCCCTTTTTTAATTACAGCTTGTGGCACGCTTGTCGACGCTCGGCTACGCTCGCCGGACGGGGGGAATCTTGCTGTGTTCACTCCTTCCATAAATAATAATTACTCGTGCCGATTAATAATTACACATAACACAAATGAGAAATCTAATGGTATCATCTATTGACAAAAAAAAGCAATGATTCACAACAGGTGTTTGGTTGTGTGAGCCCAAGGGCTATGTGGCAACCCTGTTCCAATAGCTGCATAAAGCTGCCTCCATACTGCACAAGCCACCGATGTATTATATGCAGCCCCTATCTATGCTAAAATTATATGTATCCCTTATCACGACATCACCTCTTATCTTCCCCCCCTTTTGTTACCTTTATTCAACCATGATAATTAAAAATAACCAATTATTTCGATTTTTGTGATTTATAATTCAAAATTTCACTTATGCTAGTCAAAATTTACAATAACCTTACTTAATTTCCTATTCATAAGGAATTTTGTCATTTACAAAGCAAGAAAAGCTTGAAAAAGGTTTAATTAAAAACATTATAATAATTGTAGAAATTAAATCCGTAAAAATAAATTAAGGTAAATATACTAACGATTTTTCAGAAAAAAAAAAGATAAATAAACGAAAAGAATTCCACTCGTTTGTTGTCACTGAACTCAGTGACAAGAGCTTTTAATAATTGATTTATTTACGAGATTAACTGAAGAGAGTGGCTTGAATCGGTAAAGAGAGTTAGTATATTTATCAAGACAACTAAACTAACATAATCAAATTATAAGAATCTAGGAATTAATTATGACTCATAGATATGATTTCTCATCTAGAAGAGAGGTATATCTCTCTGTTGATGTATTCCAAATCTTCGGGCTTAAATTCAACACCTCGATAATAACGATATAATCTGAGGTCGATCGCTATTGATCGATTGATACCGATGTGATAATAAAATGTGTATTTGTGAAACAATGGCAAAAACAAATAAATAATAAAAACACAAAAACACTTACATGTGTTACCGATGACGATGATGGTCCATCCAACGTTGTGCGCACAATGTTTATGATGTTGATCTCGTCGGCTTCGTGATGTAGGTAATGGGTTTGATTAAAAGATTAGTGAACTTTCTTTTGTCCTTGTTTCACTTGCACTTTGTTTAATTTGATTAAGAATTAGGTGTTTCAGAATTTAATCCCTTGTAAGTGAATTTTCAATTTAAACTTAAACATATGTACATATATAAATAGAAGATTAATTTTAATACATTTTTTTTTTTTTTTTTTTTTTTTGATTTTTTTTTTTTTTTTTTTCCTTTTTTTTTCTAGAGATTATTACTTTTTATCAGAAATACTATTTGTGGAATTCGGGCTATATACGCGATTATGAAATCGAACACTACGAAACGAACTAAATTATTTAAGAGGGCGGATGGCTGCGACGGGACATATGTGAAGCTTGATGGCGATTGAGAGTATGGCTTCTCGTGATTGTTTGATCAAGATGATCGTTCTAGTGGCTGTGGCCACCTTAATGAAACCTTGGGCGTGATGTTAGTCATGGATTGGCACGAGTTTGTCTTAGCCAATTTTTGTTTTCATTAACTATGACGACGACAGCATTGACCGGTTACAGTGCGTCGTCATGAGACAATTAAAGACCACGATTCAACTACGCTGCCTTGATTGATAAGAACGAACAAGACTCGATCTCTACACGTGAATGTAATATGATTGTCATTTACAATTATTCTCCCTGGTACCAAAGGCCAAGTTCGATTCCAAGCACTAGGAGTTAAAAAAAAAATGTTGCCTAATTTAGTAAATTATAATTTTGGTTCTTGTTTTTTTTTTCCTATATAACTTACACTTATGTGCCTTTTCTGCGCTTGCGAATGCTTCTTATTGAAATTAATTGAAGTGTTTGATCAACTTTTCCTTATAGCTAGGGACGTAGAATTTGATGTTAAAATTGTGATTGTAAATACCCAGATTTTCTTTTTTTTTTCTTTTTGAATTTACCTCAATATTTTTTTCAGAAAGGTATTATAAGGCTCTGGGCAAGGAGAAGTTTAGTCCGTTCAGGTCGAGCTGTTCTTTGGAAAAGAAAGATGTGGTTTCCGGAAATGATCACCATGCCGAAGAACTTTCTTCGAACTTCGAAAATTAACTGAGATATAGTTCAGTGGATTTTTCGGAAAAGACAAATTTGCAGCTTTGCGCTGAGATCACATCAAAAGTAGTGTCTTTTTTCTATTAGGATTCGGTAGGGTTCGGAAATTCATTACAACTTACAACTCTCAACCATTCCCGTGTGCGTGTCTACAGGAATGGAGGGGACCTACAGTTTATTGCCGAATCCGAACGGCTAACGAGCGGCACTTTTCTGTGACAGGAGATACTCTTGGAGGATTTGTCAATTCCTCGCAAGAGGCAGTAGGCGTTTTTTCTTTTAAATAAATAGGTGGCGAGGCTGGGGATCGAACCTTAGACCTCCGGCATGTCAGTCCATCGCACTAACCATCACGCCACGGCTACCACATACTATGTAAGTATGTGCTCTTTCCAATTACATAATGTATTCAGTGTGAGAAAATATAGCCAAGTTCGAGTTTTAAAATTATTGGACCTATGAAGATTGAACAAGATTTATTTCAAATCATCGAGATTTAGGAATTAAATTTGTTTGGTAAATCTTCGGGATTTAAAAAAAGATTTCAGGTAAATATAGGTACCTTTATCTCGGTTTTGTGGTTGGTGAAAACGTAATATAACAACAAAAGTTCACTGTTTCTTGTACTAAAGACAAGACGTTTCAAAACATCAAAAAAGTGAATCAACGTGCAATTTTTACATACCTAAGGGAAGGTGGCCTAAAATGTCCTGCCATTCAAAATTTTGTTCTTGTTGGCTGATGTTCGTCTCTTCAATATAGTTTTTGGGATTCCGAATGTTTTAGATATTTTTTTCCAGCCTATTTCTTATTTAGGGCTTTTGATAATGCGTCCTCAGTCCAGGATTGCATTTCTGTAGATCGTTAATATTTTCCAAACATTTTCACTATAAAAAAAAAATTAAAATGTAAGTGTAAGTATAGCACACTATGCCATTTTAGCCGAGTGCTTAGTAGGCCATTTTGGCCATTTAGGGCCAGTTGTACAGTCGTGGTTAAGCAGTGGTTCAAGATTTCAACTCAGTTCAACTGCTATGAAGTGTTGTACAATCGAGGTTTAAGACTTAACTCACCGCTGAACCACAAAAAATTTAACTCGCCGATTTCGGCGGGTTAACTTGAGAGTCAGCCAGGGTTCAAGGATATGATTGGCTATTATAATTTTTGATGTAGAATGTTTCTTATGCCTCTACATGCTATCTCACTTCAAACTGAATTTTTTTTACAGTCACGATAAACAGATACAAGGTATGCTTATTTTATACACCCGAGCCGCCATCTTGGAATTTTTGTGTCGTCACAATCTTATTTTTAGTATTATTTTCTTTTTCGATTGAGGATTATCATTAGAATTCGGCATTTAAAAGAATGATTTGAGCAAACCTTGTGAAATAACTCATGATGTTTGTGCGATAAATTCACAAATCGAGCAATCGACTGACATTTGACATTGACGTAAGCTATATTATATACTCAATTTTTCTAGTATATAGACTTTAACTCGAGTTCAGTTAACTCTCACCTGAACCACGACTGTACAACGCACTCGAAGTTGAACCTGGTTCACGATTTAACTCGAGTTTAGTTGATCTGCGGTTCAGCGTAAATTTGTACAACTGGCCCTTAGGGTGTTTTTTATTTAAGTTTTAGTTCCAAAACGAACTGAAATAGTACTAGACCAACTAATTTCAGTAAATTAAGGAGAAATACTTAATACTTACATGCATTTACTGCTTTCTCCAAAATTTCATATTTTTTATAGATTTTTTTTTGTCAACAAATTTTTAACAAAATTGTATGAAGTCTACTTTTGGAGATGGCTAGAGATAGTTTGATCTGTCAAATTTGAAACATTAGCTTGAAGTTGATAAAATTTAGAGTTTGTCGGTACTGCCAGATAAACTGAAAAATTTTGTTCACAAAACCTTTTCATTCTGTTCGATTCTACGATTTCTAGCGAGGGAGCCATTTTACTTTGGTGGGCCATTTTAGGCCACCTTCCCCTACTACTAAATATGTCTAAAATTTAAAAAGCAAAGGCCACAAAAAAAAGTACATAGTAGTGACATTTTCTTTTCTAGTAGTAGCCGTGGCGTGATGGTTAGTGCGATGGACTGTCATGCCAGAGGTCTAAGGTTCGATCCCCAGCCTCGCCATCTATTTATTTAAAAGAAAAACGGCTACTGCCTCTTGCGAGGAATTGACAAATTCTCCAAGAAAAGTGCCGCTCGTTAGCCGTTCGGATTCGGCAATAAACTGTAGGTCCCCTCCATTCCTGCAGACACGCACACAGGAATGGTTGAGAGTTGTAAGTCACTAGGCCCTAGTTCTTCATGAGCTGTTGTGCCATCGAATTTATTTTATTTATTTTTAGTGACATTTTCTTAAGATAAATTGCCATACTCAAAAGCATATAACCTATAAAAAGCAATGTGTAAATATAAGCTATAAGAGATTTTATCTGTTGAATACCTTCTCGTTTTTTTTTTTTAACGTAAATATTTACATGAATACGTAATATACTCTCGTATACTGTTGGTTGTTTCATGATACTTGCCGAATTTTTTTTTTGTTAACATATAAACTGTCAACTAGCTGTTTGGCACATAAACAGACTATTTTATTAATGCTACTCGTAATTTATTTAAAAATTGCGAAGCTGTACGTGAGAGGAGAGTCCAGCCGTCAGAATAAAAATCATTTATCATGTACAAAAAAGGTTTCTATTGTTTTAACATTGTTATATATATGTTTGGGCTTTGTGGCTTATTCACATTGTGTTGTGTGAATGATGATGGAAGAGACTTTGTTATACATCACAACAAAGCCTATATAGAGCTTAAGGCTTAAAGAGAACAGCTAGAAAGGAAGGCTTAATTAAAGGGACAAAATCAAAAATAGAAACAAAAATAAGAACATATACAAAATAATGTACCTACATAACTAATGCGTTACTATAGATATGTACATATGTTTTATTGAAAATTGTATATGTAGCTAGTAGAGCAAATTTTCCCTATTTAAACAAAAAAAAAAAAAAATGGCGATATATAAGACAGTAAGTTAGTGAATATTAAAGTGGACAAAACCTCCAACTTTTCTCAAACTCATATCTTCATATTTTGTAATTATGCTATCGCTGTCTAAGGTTTTTTTTACTTCCTTGGCAAATCTGAACTCTTTTAGTAAATCATTCATAATGACCTCCTGTAAAAAAACATTCAATGACCTAGTGTTTTCCTAGTTATTTGTAAGTGGGTTCTTTTGTGCCATGCAACCGCACCATAGGTAATAATGGGTCTTACCATCATGATGAACATCCACTTCCACTTAAGAATGTTTGGCTTACATTGCAACCCCATGATTTTTCCTGCAAGTCTCTTGCATATTAAAAGTTCCTGTTCCTGTGCATTTTTAGTGAATGGCGCATCCAGTGGGACGGGTAGATTTTATATGTGTGAAAAAGAGAAGGGTATAGATTCCACCCAATTTAGGGGCCGGTTATAGCGATCAGAAAAAGCGCATCAGAAAAAAAATTCTTTTTGATAATTTAATGATTTATCATACGATTTTATATATAAAAAGAATTCATATCGATGAAAAACTACTTAAAAGATTTATTTCATAAAAAAAAAAAAATTGGAGGAAATACTTCCTCTAAGAAAAGTACTTATTCATTTTTCTGATGGAAATGCCGTACGAAAAACGAGTTCCTGTCAGAAAATGCTTTTTGTAGGACAAATATTTCCTCCAAAGAATTTTGTTTTATGAAATAAATATTTCAAATGTTTTATTATCGATTTGTATCCTTTTTATATTTCAAATCCTATGATAAAACATTAAATTATCAAAAAGAATTTTTTTCTGATGCGTTTTTTCTGATCGCTATAACCGGCCCCTTATGTCGATGCATCGGTTTAGGATGAAGATTTTTTTTTTGTTACTGAGAGATACATGGATTTTAAAGGTGTGAGATGGGGTAAATTGAAATAATAGGAATTTTTCTTTATAATTCTATATTAATGTATAAAAACATGCTTCATTAAAAATCCAATGTAAACAGCCACCAAGGACCGCCTTTGTTTTTTTTTTTTTTTTTTTTTTTTTTTTTTTTTTTGTAGTGGCTCATACGGCTCATGAAGAACCAGGGCCTAGCGACTTACAACTCTCAACCACACCTGTGTGCGTATCTGCAGGAATGGAGGGGACCTACAGTTTATTGCCGAATCCGAACGGCTAAGCTGAACAGATACTCTTTGAGGATTTGTCATTTCCTCGCAAGAGGTAGTAGCTCTGAAAAAAACTTAAGGTGGAAGCGGCTGGTATTGAACCCGGACCTCTGGCATGACAGTCCAACGCGCTAACCAAAAAAAAAAAAAAAAAAAGCACAGACAAAATTGATCGACAAAATTGAAATTGTCATTACTAATTCACGACTACTTAACGGTTAAAAGCACAACAAAATGTTTTTATACCTTTTCCACAGGCTGCAAATAAACATAGAACACATCGAACCGCAAATTCGAAACTATCACAACTAATTAACGACTAATTAATACAAAATTACCCGGCTAATAGTTTTTTTCAAGCGGCGGCGCGCGGTGACGCAGCGTTGCTTCGCTAGCTTAACACTCATCAAAAATATGTGCTATGTCGGTTTTTGCTGTTTTTGGCAAACTCAATTTAAAGTTTTGCTACGTGCATGCAGCTCCATTGGCTTTGATATTTAAGTATATTATGGCCTGATACCTTTGTTAAAGTGTAATAATAAAAATGAAACATAAATAATTCTTCAACCACTATTTTTAATTTATTTATGATAGAATAAAATATGTTGTGCTTGATGCCAGTTGTACAAATATGACAAAGAAACACAATTTAGTTCTTAAACTTTTTACATACTCTGTTAGGTATTTTAATTTTTTCTACAAAAACCTTGTTATAGTAGGTTTTGTTTGAACTTCTGAAGTCTTAACACAAAAGTGTTACAAGATAATTTAACTTATGTCGTTTTCCATTGGACGTCTGGAAGCGTCCGGAATCAAACCAAACTCTTCTAAAACCATTCCATTGGCAAAAAAAACGGTCAACCGACGATTCTGAGAAGAGAATTTCGCTTCTCGATATAAAATCAGAATCCACTCAAGAAGCACTAATACATGAAAAGCTCTAACGTCAGAACAAACTCACTCAATGTCAAAAGTAAACGTCAGCCTCTGTTCGAAGGACGCCATGCTTGTCATTCTCCTGCAGCCAAAAATATCAAATCAAATAATGATAATACCTGTAAACCGAAGGGCATTTCACCTACACAACGATTCACCAATACAATGACAAAATTTGTAAGTTGAGTAGAAGTAGTTAGCACTGTTCCATTGGATTTCAGAATGAGTGAATCCCTGAGTGAAACCAATGGAAAACGACATAAGAAGAACTATTTTTTTTCTTAAGTACACAAGAGTAGACTGTGGGATCTTAGCACCACATATGGAATTTTCGCAAAAAATGTATGCAATCCAAAAGGTAAGCAATTAGTCATAAAAAGTCAGGTAGTTATTGAACTTGGTCAAACTTTGAAAACTTTACATCCAGTATTAAAGTATTTCAAGGTCATCCGCGATCAATTTGGCACCTAATTTATGGGATATTTCCAATAAAAGTATACCATTTGAAGGGCTACTGGATAGTGACAAAAGGTCAGGTAATTTCAGTAATTGGTCAGGCATAGGTTTCTTTAAATTATTTTTGTTTTTTTCAAGGTCATTACAAGGTCGTATAGATTTTTAGCACCTCATTTATGGGATGTTCGAAAAAAGTATATATACCAGGAAGGTTACTTAATCCTTATAAAAGGTCCAGGCAGTTTCAGAAGTTGTTCAGCTGTAGCTTTTTAGATATTAATTAAAAAAAATTATAACGTCATTGACCTTCACCTTGCAATTTTTTTTATAAAAAATCATAAAAAATAATTTATGGCTGACCAACTTCTGAAACCTTTTATGAGAACTAGGTAACCTTTCATTTATTTATTTATTTTATTTATTTATTTTTTTTTTTTCATCAACTAGAGTTTACAATTATACTCAATTAGACTAAAGATTATATAAACTTAATATAATACATAAACATAAAAGTAATATTAATATGAGCTTTTAGTTAGTTAAGTAGTACATGGCTAGCATGTTTTTGAATGAGTTTCTACTCATATAAAAGTCAAAATCTATGAAAAGCGAAGCATTGTTAATCACCCTGACACTGCGAGTTATAGGTTCATTAGAGGCATAGTTAACTCGATGAGCACTTTCACGGAACAAGGTTCGAGTTCTTAGATCACGAGAAGGAGCATAAAGATCTATAAGAGCCAAAAGAAATGAGCTATCGCTGTGGTAAGATAAAATGTCGTGGACAAAAATAATAGCAAACATCTTACGGCGGTTTTCCAACGTCTGAATGCCAATAAGCTGGCATCTTGTGTTATAAGAGGGCATTTCAATGTTCCATCTCAATTTATTTATAATTAATCTAGTAAATTTTTTTTGAATGCTTTCAATTCTAATAGTATGAATATTGTAGAATGGATTCCACACTATGCAGCAATACTCGACAATTGACCTAACATAAGCTACGTAAAGGGACTTTAATGTGTAAGGATCATTTAAGTCAAAAGAACTTCGGTAGATAAATCCAAACATGGAGTTTGCTTTATTTACTATAAATTCAATATGTTTTGAAAAGTTAAGTTTGGAGTCAAAAATAACTCCAAGATCTTTTTTCATCGAAACTCTTTCGAGAAGATGGTTATTAATATTATAGTCGTAAACAATTGGTTGCTGACGGCGAGTGAAAGAGAAACATTGGCATTTAGGAATGTTTAAACTTAAATGATTTTTTTTACACCAGTCGGAAAGGTTACTGATATCGTTCTGGAGAAGAACACAATCGGTTACACTATTTATACACCTAAAAAATTTTAAGTCATCTGCAAATAATAGACACATTGAATTTCGGATAATGCTAGGTAAGTCATTTATAAATATAAGAAACAATATTGGACCTAAGTGGCTTCCTTGAGGAACACCAGATGAAACTGAGATAGGCTTTGAGTAGATTGAATCTATGCAAACATACTGACAACGCCCATTAAGATAGGTTATCAACCACTTCAGCATCTTTGAATGAAATCCAATTTATTCGATTTTTTTTATCAAAATATTATGATGCACCCTATCAAATGCCTTAGCAAAATCAGTGTAGATAACATCTACTTGGTGACCCTTTTCCATTGAATTTAGAACAAAATTAGTAAAAATGGTTAGATTTGTAAAAGTTGATCTACCTGATACAAAACCATGTTGGAAAGGAGATATAGTTTCTTTCAATAAAAATTTAAGCTTATCACATACAATTTTTTCGAATAACTTCGGTATTGCAGATAATTTGCAGATAGGACGGTAGTTCGTTATGTCTTGTTTAGAACCACTTTTATGAATGGGAGTTATAAAGGATGTTTTCCATTCCGAAATAAACTCTCCACTGCCAAGTGAACAGTTAAAAATAAGACCCAAAACTCTTGAAAATGCAGTCGCACACTTTTTTAATAGTATAGGTGGAACTCCATCAGGACCAGCATTTATATCTTCATTTAAGCCAGATAAAACCTTTTCTACCTTTGATATGGAGATGTTTAATTGCCCTATATTAACAGTGTTTTCGGAAGGGCCAACACAAAAGTTAATATTGTTGGAAGAATCTATGTAGTTTGACCTGAAAAACTCTGAAAAGGCATTACAAATGGCTGGTAGACTAGAAAAAGTCGAGTCTAAATATTGCATTATTTTAGGAATACCATTTGTTTTTCTTTTGTTTTTAATAAAACTCCAAAAGCATTTACTGTTTGTTTTTAGTTTGGACTCCATCGAGTTAATGTAGTTTTTGTATAAGAATTTATTAAGAACATTGAAATTCTTTTCCAAAGTAATGTAATTCGCGCGCAAATTGGCATCAGATAAAGATTTTCGCAACATTTTGTACGCTTTGTTTCTCTTATTATTTAAATTAATTAGCTGTCTAGTATACCAAGGCGGCTTCGAGGCGTTTGATATTTTAACTTTAGGAACAAATAGATCAATAGCTTCCTTAAGAGTGGTAAGAAATTTTTTGTAAAAGTTTGACAAATCATGAATTTTATTCGAGGCAGAAGGTAATGGAAAATTGTTAATGTAACTCGCAATGCCATTGAAATTAGCTTTAAAGAAATTATATTTAAATAGAAAAGTATTATTTGATTTAAAAAAGTTAAGCATTTTGAATTCAAACGATAGAGCAATATGATGAATCGTATTTGAAGAAATAGGAAAAAGGTTTTTACTAACTGACATACATAATTCCTTATCCACAAATAATAAATCAAGTGTTCGATCTAAACTGTTTTTAAAATTATTCATTTGAATTAAATTATAAGCCGTTAATGAATCAATAACATAAGAGTCACAATCATTAATAACATTGAATGGGACAAGATGAGACTCATCAGTATCAAAAATCCAATTTACACTAGGCAAATTAAAGTCACCTACTATAATTACATGTTGATTATCGTTAAGTTTAGAAAGATAATAAGTACAATTATTAATATGTTCTTTATATAAATCTAACGAACTTTTAGGTGGAATGTAGCTAACAAAAATAAAAATATCTTTATAACATTTCAATGATACCTTAATTATTATTTGATCTATGTCAAGCGATGAATTATGAGATGAAGGCAAAGGTAGTTGTGTACAGGTGTGTAAGGAGCGCACTGCAAGCAACACCCCACCACCTCTTTCAAGACCAGTCGATAGAGAACATCTGTCTTTGCGAAATACAGAATATTGATGAGAAGAGAACATTTCTGAATTGTGGTGGTTTTCGTTTAGCCATGTCTCCGTAAGTGCATAAAGATCGTATTGTTCGGAAGATGAGGACAAAAGTATGTTTTGCATTTTTGATCGCATTCCCCCAATGTTTTGGTAATAACCGAGGAAATTTTGTGCATTTGATTGCAGTTGAGTCGACGGCGGATGAGATGATGGTGGTAGAGTAGGCGAATGTGGTGGTGGTGATGATGACGATGGCGAGCATGGAGAGGCAAAAAGAGCAAATGAATTAAAGAGCTGTGGTGACGGCGGCGATGGTGATGTTGGTGATGAAAATGATGTTGGTGATGGTGACGGGAGTGAGGGCGGAATAGATGATGTTGGTGAATGTAGTCGTAAAGGTGATTGCGAATGTGAAGGCAAATGTGATGGTGGTGATGATGACAATGGCGAGCATGAATAGGCAGAAAGAGCATAATGATTAAAAAGTGATGATGACTGTGATGTTGGGGATAGAGAAAGTGGTGATGTTGGTGATTGTGATGCTAATGATGATAACGATGGCGAGCATAAAGAGGCAGTAAGAGAAAAATGCTGGAACAGTGATGATGACGGCGATGATGATAGTGGTGATGAAAACGATGTTGGAGATTGCGAAGACGATGATATTGGAGATTGTAAAAGTGGTGATGATGGTGGTTGTAATGGTGAAGCTGATGTTAATGCCGAACTTGTATGGGTATAAAGAGCGGCATTAAATTTTGATCGGTTAAAAAGAGATGAGCAGGGTGATGACGATGTTGGTGATATTAAGATTGAACCATCGGAACCGGGGGCAGAGGTGGTATTGGTTCCGAGTTTTCTTTTTTGTCCAACGTTAAAAAATATTTTAATTGAACATGACGAGGCCAAATTGCAGGATCCATAACAATTGATAAGTGATCTTGTGATACACTTAATTTAAATGTTACAAACTTCAATTCGGAGATAATAGCCGTTTTTTTAACAAGCATATAACATTTAAAAAATTCAGAAGAGATATTAGTTTTCTTTGATAAAAATTCGATGATGTCTTTGGGAGTAGTATATACTTTTTTCGAATATCCCATACATGAGGTGCCAAAGATGACAGGTAACCTTGAAAAACATTATCCCTGACCTTTTATGACCAATTATCTACTGACCTTTTAGATGGTTTACTTGTTTTGCGAAAATTACATATACGAGGTCATCATGCCGTCAAGCTGGGTCCATCACAACCTCCCAATACAGTATTTCAAAAATCTAATGATGCGGAAATTAGGGGCTAATTTAGTACCCCAATCCCGAAGGAGCCCAAATTCCCTTCACCCTTTATCAAATCAGTTTTTGCTCTATAAACGGTGAAGGGAATTTAGGGCTCTTTCGGGATTGGGGTACTAAATTAGACCCTAATTGCATAGTTAGATTTTTGAATATCCCTTGTGGTTGACCCAGCTTGACGGACATCAAAATTTGATACATAAAATGGACATAGCATAAATTATTGGACATAGACAAAATTGTGCTTTTAAAATAATTCAAAAAGGGACTTGCACTTTCCTTTTTTTGCGAATTTAAGCAATTTAGGTTTTCTGTTGGACATAGGACGTGTGTGCATATGAAAGTACTGCTTCTCATGTATGTGGATGAATCGGGTTGTAACTCGGTTTGTATAAAAACAAAAACTCTTTTATAACTCGACGTCATATGTATGTATACCTACAGAAGATACAGAAACGGAACGGGAGACGGTAGCATTCATTCATTCATTGAAATCCTATGCAGCGATGCCAACTGAGGCTTTTTCATACCATTATTTAAACGCTTTTTTTTAACTGTTTATATTGAATTCAGATATTTAGGAAATTCAAATATTTCTAACGATTAAAAAAATATTTCAAAGTTTTACAGAAAAGTTTCGAAAAGTTTCTATCTATTTTAGGTATGTATTAATTTAAATAAAATAAAGTTCAGGAGTTGACTAAAATAAGAAACTTTAAGTGGAATTCTGCAAACAAAAACGATGTTTTAGATAAAAATTCCCCTTTAATCTGAAATTGCAACAATTTTCTCATAAACTAGAAGATATTAAACCATTTAGTTTTCACTGTTCGATTAAAAATTTATAAGGACGTCAAATAATTAAAGCCAATTTAGTACTTAATTTAACAACTTTGAATAAAAAACAGTAAATTTTTTTTTTTATTATTTTTTTTTTTTGATAAATTTTGAGGTTGAAAATATTTTTTTTCAAATACCTACTATTAAAAAAATATTAGAATAAAACAAAAAAAAAGAACAGGTTTCTGGCTTTCAGAAAACCTATTATTTTTGTATTGTAAGTGCTGCCGTTGGTTGTTTTTAAATAGTTATTTTTAATTTTAAGTCATTTTTTTTAGAAAATTGCCCCTCCTGCCTAAACAAGGGGAAATAGACCCCCCTCTGCCATAGTAAAAATGACTACATCAAACCTTTCTAAAAAATCTATTATTATTTTGCGGCGCCCTACTTGTCGTACTCGTGCCCGAATCCGTACTTTAGCTACTACAATCGGAGTCAAGGTCATGCAAAACAACTAAGCTGATATAAAGTTTTACTACAATTTTTCATTTGCAAACATACATACATGACAAACATTTAATACATGTGTGTATTAACAAGCTCCTTTGAATAAGCCTTTGAACAAAATGATTACACATGATCATATAGGTACCTACCACTCAAATGATATGACCTTTTAAGCATCATTAAATGCAAAGGTTCCTTAACCCTCCAGCACCTTCATAATTGCCTTGAAAAAGCCTGAAATAATCGTTAATGTGTGATTTTTGCACATTTCTCCTCTTCAATGTTCATCCTTATTGAAAAGTTAAACCATAGCCTTGACATAAGACACCACCACATCATGATGACGACTAAAAGGATGGTACCTATAAGTGTGTGTAAGTTTCCTTTTTTTCCAGTTCACCAGATCGTAACATACCACGATTTACCTATATACGGTATTCCAGCAAAAGTAGTCTCATATTATGAAGAGGTGTTTGATTTAAAAGTTCAACAAAATGCGAAAACATACGTACGTACAACCAAACTGGATTCCGCTAACAACGCGTGACAGACAACCATTTTGCGTAGAAATGAACCGGAACAAACGCTTGTTTATAATTTTAACTTCTGAACGCATTCCGCCCTCTGAGCCTTCAACTACCCCCATCTGTCATTATGACACACTCTTGTTATTAGCACGAAATATGTGACTCAGATGCATACGTGACATTAATTACTTTCACGGGTAAGCAAGCACCTCCATGGGTAAAGTATATTTAATAGGTGGGTCGATAGTAGGAGGGCATCCTGGAGGGAGCTAGAGAGAGACAGAGAGAAAGTGAATTGAATGAAGCTGTTAGGATTTATTTCGTTCTGTCTTCAGAATGATTTATGTAAAAACGTAGGCGCCAGGTAAATGACATCAATGACGCGCTGACTGACAACGAAATGAGGAATTGTATTATATAACTATAATAAACGCTCGTTAGGTAAATGCTTGATAATTTCTCACCTTCTGAACTAAATCGTGAGCAAGGAAATGATTAAGAATAATTATTGCATTTTAATATAAAATTTCGTCACACCCTAATCTTCAAATAGGTCCTTAGGTCAAAAAGAACAACTAATACACAAACATAAGTTTTACTTATGTAAGTTCCTTATGTAACCAACTCCTGACAAAATTACGTAGGTATATCTACTTAGTAAGTAAGTAATACTACGTTTTTACCGACCAATAAGTCGAGATTTAGGTAGATTTATCATAATTCTTCTCCCAAATCCCGTGATTTACCATACAAATTTTAATCACCTCAAATCAAGATTTATAATTAATTTCATTTAAATCTTCATAGGACCAATAGTTTTACAATTCGAACAGACCTATTCCCCTATTCAGCGCAATACAATCTGATTTTTTTTTAGCCGTATAAAGTTAGCATGACAACTTTCGAAAAAGTTACTTTTGACTTTCTCAGAAATTGCCGTATAAGTGCCGTAAATATGCCGTGAAGAGAAAAAAATCGACAGCGGTTCTCCAAAAATGGTTTTCATAAAAAATCTTCATATAAAGTTAGCATTGCACTTTTCAAAATTTGGAATTCGGAAATGGAATAGATAATAATAAAAACAATGTGTATCTATACTTCTAGAGAATTTACCATCAAATGAAGACGGAAATATCTACATGTTATGTAGCCAAACGTGTTACAAATTAATAATTTTGTATATTTCCATTTTTTTTTTGGAAATTTGGAACCTATTACAGGCGGATATAAGAAGAGAGAAAGGTGAAAAAACCCTCTTAATAGATCTTTGCCTGTTTTTAGTACCTATGTATAACTTAACAGACCCTCTAAAATAAAAAATACAAAATAAGAATTAACGGAGTCACTGTGGCGTATACGTGCTTTTTTTTATCAGCCATTAATTTAGATTTAAAAATCTGTACATCACAGTTTAACAGTTTTTCGCGTTAAAATTGGAAAAAAAAACACCAATAATTTGCGCAATATTTGCCATATTTCGAGAGTCTATTTGGAATAAAACAATCAGTACAAATTTTAAATAATCAAGTAGAAAAATAGTAACGATAAGATTGTCAAAATAACAACAAATGATTGTCAAAATAAGCTTCTGTATCGATACACCACTAATTTATATCAATCGCCAATGTAGAAAGACCGTCTTTATACAGTAGATGACGGATATAAGAAAGTCTTATATAAGAAAAACACATTTATAAGACAGACATTCCAAAACACCATGCACATTCCCATAAAGATACGTGTTAAATAAACCTCATATAAGAAAAACGTTTATTAGAAAAACACTGATATAAGAAACTTATTTTGATACATACAAAATCTCATTCACTATACATAGAAAAATAAACTTTTATAAGAAATTTTTGCCGTGTAAGCTTCTAAATGATGCGCCGGCCGTGTAACTTTTACAAAATTTCTGAACCCACCCTTATTGAATTGCCAAAGAAGTGACAGACTGAAGATCGGCGAGAAAGAAAAAAGCCCATAAATTTGACATTTTTTATAGGCATTTTTATTTATATAAGAAATTTTCTTTCTTATATACATTTTATTTATAAAAGAAATTTTCTTTCTTATATACAATTTTTTATATAAGAAAGGAATTCCTTGGATTTTTTGAGTTTCTTATATCCGTCATCTACTGTATGAAGAATTTGTATGAAAACCATTTTTGGACATTTTTGGGAGAACCACTGTCGCGGCAATTGTTTTCTTTTCACGGCATATTTGCGGCATTTATACGGCAATTTCTAAGACAGTCAAAAGTAACTTTTTTGAAAGTTGTCATGCTACCTTTATACGGATTTTTTTAATCGTTTGACACAAAGCAAACTTGCCATCTCACTTCCACTTGATAAGAATAAAATGACCCACCATTTGCATTTTGAAAGATTCTGTCAAAATTAATCTACTTTTTAATCTTTTTGTCTGTAAAAAACTTGCGGTGAAAACGTACATAGTATAAAGAGCTAAGTTGAAAGAAGATCAAAATAATGTAAACACGTTTGTATTCATTCACCTACGAAATTGTCATATCTTTACCCCAACTTCATATACTGAAGTAGTTTTCTGCTTACGGGAAAATGAATTTGACAATAATTCTTGGTAAGCTAGTTTTTGTATTCAATTCGAATGCCACGACACAACCCCTTCGATTAGGAAAGAATCGGAAATTTTCAAACTAATTCTGCTAGCTCAGGAAAATATTATTTTGTGGTCAGACTTTAATGACTCTGAATTTAAAGATAGCAAAAAAAAAAAAAACGATAAATTGGATTGAGTGCAATTGGTAAATTTAATATCGAAAGGTGGCAGTTATAGCGTTGCTGATCGCATCGGGAAAAATTGTAACTTTATGGAAAATTACGTCAGTCAACAAGATACCGCCAAATTTTCCTTATTGAAATGTACACGGAAAATTTTTTCATTTACAATCCTGTCAGTGGGACAAGTATAGAAATTATGACTCAAATCATTATAACGATTTGTTTAATTTTATTTGAAATAGCGAACCAGGTGGTACGAAAAATGAATTCGTACCAGGAAAATAATCGAATAAATTTTTAAGAAAAAATAATTGCGAAATTGAAAATTTTAAACCCCCAAAAAATTCTATAAGTTATTTGCATTAGAGTAGCATTTGTGTTTCAAAAGTAATGAAAATTTAGAAAATTTTTCCTGATTCTATTTCCCCGTTATAACTGGCCTCAAAGTTCTGTTATTTAGATTTGGGAAATTAATCGCAACACCTTGAAGTTATTTTTTTCATATTATTTCATTGGTACAGTCAAACCCACTTTACAAAACAAATAACTCCATTTTACTACCCGAGTAAGTGAAAAAACCCTTTATCTATGTAGGGGAAGACGGGGCATAATGGGCCCCCTTTGTATTTCTTGTAAAGGTCAGCTCTGAAACGCAATTTACCAGCTTTAATGTATGTATCTATCGCTCCTATTGGGAAAAAACATTTTTTTCAATCGATGGCAGTTGTTTTTTGTTTTGAACAAAATAGGAGGTTTCTCGAAGTTTATTTTGCAAGAAACTTGGCCAAATGAATTTAGGATTCCCTTAATTTGATACCAAGATATGTATAACTATCTGTATGGATCGTGGTTTGTTCGAAAACATAAAACTTGAAAACGACTGAACTAAATTAGATACCTTCTTCTGCGGGTAATTGCTTTTAAACTTAAATGGCACTGGTTGCTAATTAAAACTATAAAACAAACAAAAATACGAATATATGTTGTGAATTATTATTCCAACAAAATAAATGCACGAGTAAATTTCGATTTTGATTGATAACTATGCCATCTTAAATACCATATGGCAATTAATTATAAATTATATTATTTTTAAATTACAAAAATGTATCCGCACTGTCAATAATCACTGTTTTTATTTAGCTAAACTTGTACCAAATTAATCATTCTTGGCCTCTACCTTGCCATGATATTGCATTGAAACTGTCAAAAAAAAGTCGCTTTTGAACCCACACACGCTCGTGTCGTTTTCGAAAATAAAAATTAATTTTTACTAATAATTGTGTAAATTACTAAAAATAAACCATTTTATTTCTCAGGAGAAAAAAAAAAAAAAAACAGACAAACAAACTATGTGTACATTAAAATGTCTTTTATTTCATATGCCAAAAGTTATTAAGTGCATGGATGATTTCAAGCAGTAAATTTGACAAAGAGCCAAGGCATAGTAGTTTAACCAACCTGTGATGATTGTTCAAGTAATATTTGAGCGTTCTTTCCTTTGTGGGTGCTTGCTGATGAATTAAAAATATTTTAGTAGACAACACCTGCTGATTGATAAAGAGAACAAATAATGTATAAATGAATTTAAATTTGTTTGTTTTTGCGAAATAACTTTGATCATGAATGAAAACATATTTTAAATACAATATCATTGACTGAGATTTTCGATTTGTTGGCGTGTGTTTTTTAGAAGCTTTTTTGTTTTATTTCTATTAGTCCATTGAAATGTTACAAAATTTTGGCCGAACCTTGCATTTTGTACAGGACAACATTTTTTTTGATGGATCTGTAGGAGGGATCAGTTTGAGTGTAAAAACGAGTTTCGGGGTTAAACTCCCCCCCATTTGGCCGCCATTTTGAAAAAGTGGGGCGTACAAAGATCTTCGCGATATCTTGAGAAGCATAAGTACATCGCACAAACAAAATTTTACCACATTTGTGTAGAAAATTAAATTCTCTAAAATTTATATTAATATACTTTTTATCGTAAAATTGAAAACAAAAAAGTTATAATCAAAAAAAGATGACCATTGTCAAGAAAAGTATCATTATCTTCTTCTTTTATTTATTTTATATCCTCTTTAAGATACATTTCTTAGAACAGTCATCTCTTTTTGGTTACAACTTTTTTGTTTTCAATTTTACGATAAAAAGTGTGTTAACATAAATTGTAGAGAATTTAATTCTCTACACAAATATGGTAAGATTTTGATTGTGCGATGTTTGGTTCTAAAGATATCGCGAAAACCTTTTTACGCCCCTCTTTCCAAAATTGCGGCCAAATGGGGGGGAGTTCAACCCCGAAAACTTGTTTTTACACTCACACTGATCCCTTCTACAGATCCATCAAAATAAAATGTTGTCCTGTATGAAATCCAAGGTAAATGGTTCATTTCAATGGACGATATAGTGATTAGGCGAATATTTTAAAGTCTGAATTTTATCCGATTTTCAAGCAATTAATTAAATTATATAAAGCTAATAAATAACTGTTTAAATAAATAAATATTTATTTTTTTAAATAAATTATCAGTTTATTTATCTTTTAAAAAGAATTTTAGTCCCTATTAATAAAAGACAAACAACGGGGAGATAGAACTTAATTATCTGTAAAAAAGTAAGTATTTCTAATTAAATAATGTTAGTGTGTAGTTCCACCAAGCGTCACAACCAAAAAAAAAAAATAAAAATAAATTAAGAAATGAAACTCTACGATGTGGAAAAAAAAAATCAAAAGTGCAAATTTGTATTATTTTTGACTTTTGATAATTTATTTAAATGAATATATATCTTACACGGTCAATATAGGGAGACCAGTGTTAATGATTTCTTGTAGGATCTAGATTTCCCCTACTCGCTGAACCATTTGGAGCTCCTTATGAAGCGTGCAAATTTGCTAATTTAGATATTAGCCAGATCACTTGGATTCTACTATAATAGTAGAAGTATCCCAAATGGATTCTGCGTCTTTGCGATAGAGCAGAACATGAACAGAGAAGGTGAGGAACTGTTTACTACTCCTCCTCATCCATGCAGCTTCCTGGAATGTCCCTGTGGCCCGGCACCCAACAGAAGTGAATATTAAACTGCTGCGTCATCTCCATAAAAGATGATCGACAGTTTAGGACTGTTTTAGAATTAGCAGAGACCGAGTCCAGGGATTTCAGTGCGGCTTGGCTGTCGAATATCAGTTGTTGATATAACGTTTTCTTTAAGCCAAGACAAAATTTCTTTGATCGCTAAAAATTCCGCCTGGAAAACGCTACAATGATCTAGAAGACGAAATGTGGAGTCGGAGCGGGATTCTATTCGGAAACCCTAAACTTATCCAGCTCCTTTAGACTCCCAGACGACAGTAGTGTTTTCCAAGCTGAGGTTCTGGCAGTAACCAAGGCCGCTGAACAGCTGTCAATGCTGGCCATTTCGCCAGCCGAGATTACTTTCTTCATTGACAGCCAAGCAGCCATAAAAGCACTCTCTGCCATCGAAATAAAATCAAAACTCGTTTCCTGCTGCCGTGAAGAGCTCAAGGTTCAGCACAAAGTAAGGCTCTGTTGGGTTCCTGGCCATATAGGAATTCCAGGTAACGAGAAAGCAGACGAGCTGGCACGAATTGGATCATCAATTAATCCAAACCGAGCAGAACTAAACGTATATGCACCAATCTGCACCTTCAAACAGACTGTGGCAAAGAAAATTCTTGAGAAAACTAATGTAAGGTGGACCCTACTCGACTCCTGCATGAATACCAACAAACTTTGGCCGTGTTTCGACAAGGGGAAGACAGATAGGATCCTCACGGCTAAATAAGAAATCATTGTACACACTCGTAGGTACAATAACTGGACACAATCTGCTGAAGTACCACATGAAAAAACTGAGGCTCAGCACGGATGATCTGTGCAAAGGTTGTGGCGATGAAGAAGCACAAGAAGACTCTTCTCACTTCCTATGTCACTGCTCAGCACTCTCGCAACTAAGAAATAAGCACCTAGGAAACTACTTCTTCAATAACTTGGAAGAGCTCTCCAATCCATGAAAATTTATAGGTTAAACTATTTGGAGTGTCCAATCCTCCAGGGTATCACAAGGGATCTACATTGATCTAAGTGTGATATAGAAACAAGATCCTCTATCAGCCCGATAACCTAACCTAACCTAGAAGACGGAATGGGAGACATTAGTTTAATCTACCTGAGTACACGCCTCCACCAGCCCATCAGCCAACGAAGTACTTGTGATTAAAGGATGATGACAAAGTTTGACTCAAAGCCGATTGGATCACCTCATCATCGCTGATTAGAGTTGACCAAAAGGAGTAAGGTTAAGGTAGCTAAAACCACTTCAGGTTTGTTAATAATCGATTCAAAATAGTAATCGCGCATTCAAGAAAATGAGATCTCAGAGTCTTCAGCAACATCAGTTACATGACTTTCCTCAGCAAAATTTATCAATTTTTCTATTAATATACTGAGGAAAGAAAATTTTTTCATTCGCCTGCTCATAAATGGCAAACAGATATTCTGCCACCCTGGACTTTTCAAAATAATTCGCTCCTCCCCTCACCAGAATTTTATCTCATCTTTGAGATGGACAATTTACTGCTTTAAAACAAAATCAGGAGAACTTTTTAAATTGACTTAGCCGTGAACTCTGTACCGTTCCAACTTTCTTTAAATGCACTAAAACAATTCATCAAAATATCTTTTTCAATCGACATAAATCAACTCAACGTAAGATAGTGATTATTGTAGAAAAATTTGTTAAATTTTCAATTAATAAAAAAAAACAAGTATACGCCATAGTGAACCACTTTTTTAAATAAATGAATTTCACCATGTTTCAGTGAAGCACTTGTTTTATTAAATAAATCTATTTTTTTGTGGTAAATACTAATACTATATTATGTATTTACTTTTTATAATTCTGAAGGCCTGCCATGTCTGGTTGCAATGTTATCCATTAGTTACTGGACACCCTGTATACTACTAAAAAAATTAACAAAGTAGAATACTTAGGACCTAGACTTGGCGTTGATTTATTTCTTAGATTTAGACTTGGCTGATTTATTTCAGTAGTACAGTATTGTCTCGGTAATCCGAACCACCCTTAATCCGAATATCGCACTTATTCGAACCTTAATTTTTTTCCATTATGTTTTTTACAATCCGAACTTACCCCGATTTACGTTGTAATCCGAATTCCAAATCAATACAAAAACACTGGTTTCCACAGTTTATTTTTTACAATAATTTCGTTTATATTATACTTACTCCTTTATAGGTAAAAACCTATTCCTAATGCAGTTTTTCAATTTTTTGTTTTAAAAATCAGTAAATTCGGATTATTTTGTTAAGTAACTAACGCTTTTTCTGTCCTGTACTCATTAATCCGAATAATTTGATAATCCGAATACTACCTTGCAATAAATAATTCGGATTAGCGAATATATAGAATTTATATTATTAAAAAATCTTCGTGTACAAACATTGCCAGGCCATGGACAGAAATTGCGTATTAACAAGGCACTCACTGGTCAACTGCGATGAGTATAAGTGAGTTTGCCGTGACGAAACGCCAATTTTTGTGGACTATATTGAATCATAATTTTTTAACGGCCCTATTATTCACTTAAATCTGGATGTAAATCATACAAATTCAATGTAAATTCATCTGGATTTAAGTTTAAATCTGGATGTATCGAGTAAATAATATGACGGTAAATGTTTGTATTCATCTCATCAACTTTTGTAGAATAATAAATTCATTACAACAAATAAAGTGAACCAATAATAGGTATTAAGTGAACCAATTTTTTTTCGTGAAGTTTTATCAATAACAAATCTTCGAATACGCCAAACAAATCGTGATGCGTCACAAGAATTTCTAAGCATATATACCCATAAGTTTTTGTAGTAGCCGTGGCGTGATGGTTAGTGCGATGGACTGTCATGCCGGAGGTCTAAGGTTCGATCCCCAGCCTCGCCACCTATTTATTTAAAAGAAAAAACGGCTACTGCCTCTTGCGAGGAATTGACAAATCCTCCAAGAGTATCTCCTGTCACAGAAAAGTGCTGCTCGTTAGCCGTTCGGATTCGGCAATAAACTGTAGGTCCCCACCATTCCTGCAGACACGCACACAGGAATGGTTGAGAGTTGTAAGACACTAGGCCCTAGTTCTTCATGAGCTGTTGTGCCATCAAATTTATTTTTATTTTTAAGTTTTTGCATGTTCGGACAATTGGAAAAAATATTATTTAATTATTACCGAAATTGTATATCCTCGGACCAAGCGCACTGTTTAAAAAGAGTTTGCTTTAATGTCATATCTTCAACAAAAGTATTGTGGATTCCAACCTCGGTATGAGTATTAATTTTTCTTTCTTACAACACCACAAATATAATCTTTTTTTTCGTCCTTTTGAAAAGAAAATTATGAATATGAAACAATGCACCCCTGCCAACCTGGGCTATAGCCCATTCTGCTCATATATTAAATACAGCCCTGCTGCTCACATTTTTAATGTGAAACAAAAATTGTCTAGTCTTGAATCTAAATGAAATTTCCATTTCACATAAAAGTGACAAATAAATACCTATTACGAGAAAACCCAGGAAAATGTGGTTGTCACAAGTGATGATCACTTTACACAGACGGATTTTTGTGATTGTCACCATTATCACAAATCACCTTTCACCCCTGGGTATATTTATCCAAAAATGGTGGGTTTTTCCCATATATTAAATTTAAAAAAATGAATTCTTCGAGCAGGGCATTAGGAAAACAAGAAATAATATTTTTAAATTCAGTAGGTAATAATAAAAAAGCCAATTAAATTTTTGTTTACAGTTTTTTTTTGAGCAAAACCGATTTGGAGTCAATAAAAAATGGAATTGGACATCCGCATGAACAAGCAGATAATGTCCGATATATCAAACAAAAGCTTTACCTTCCCATAACAGAGAGTAATACCAATAAATTAGGATTCCTTTTAATATAAAAAACAGAAAAAGGGACTCACATGTCACAATACATGTCCTGGGTATTATCAATATTGTCAGATTATTTTAACACACATACACATACTCCTATATCAGCAACAGGATTCCTTGCCCGAAAAGGCGAAAGTGTTAAAGTGGGTATATGAATATCTTGTTATATTCCAACGACAGGTTGTATAGGGAATTTTGATAAGAAAAACTAAGACAGGAACTAAGAGATATCTATGGAATGTTAGCTTCGCAATAAGTTGTAATTTTTTTCCCTCCATATTGTGTTTATGTAGGATGTTAAGACGATATCCACACAACCAGATAGCAAGAAATCCTTTTTCTTACGACCTATATGAAATGTCAGCTTATGAAAGTTGATTCATGGTGCATATTAAATATATACGGACCAATATTTTCAAACTTCTATATTCAACAAGAAGATACAAGAATTTCGGTCTGCAAAGCAATTTAAACAAAAGTCAAAAAATATGCCACAACATTAATTTTAATAAAGGTAGGTCTAGTTTTGCTAATCCTATAGATTAAAGGTACGTATGTATGTAATTTAAAAAATATAAATTCGTAATCTTTATTTCTATCAAGAAATATATTTCAATAAACTTTAATTGGTGACATAGGTAATTTAAAATTTATAATTGCAACGCACAACCAAGACTCAACTCCATCTATTTAATGTTTTAATTTTCTCTGCGTCTGGCTCAACTAACTAAGGAAAACTTTAGAAGCTTTACAAACAATAAGAACACGACTAGATCGTACGAACTGGCTCTTGTAAATTGCAGCTCTAAAAAAAAAAAAAATTGTGGCACAACAGCTCATGAAGAACCTGGGTTTATATGGTTCGTCCAACAAAGATTGTCTCAGTACAGGCCTTATGGGAAAGTTTTTTTTTTTTACAAATCAGTGGGACCTACTGATTTCCCAAGGCACTCCACGAAACAAAATGCCACTTAAATGTACATAATAATCACATACTTCCGACGGCATTGTTTTTCTAATTTATTTTTTAAAATAAACTTCAAAAATTACCTAATTCTTTTTTTTAAGCTTTTAAGGCCTGGTCAATTAGAGCGTGGGCCGATGGGGTCAGTATTTTACCGGGAAAGAAAGAACGCAGCGGTCAAATTTTGTTTGCAAATTTTTACTAAGACCGCCGAACCGCGCTCTGTTTGGCCAGGCCTTTTGGATCAAAAAAAACATTTGTTATAAATTCCTACTATGACATAGCGATGAGAGCTTTTGTATGCGATCGACTTATGCAATACGCTGATGCACTCAAACTGAGATGCAAATGTCCTATCTTGCCTGTATTGACAATCTTTTTTGGACGGACCATATTGACTTACAACTCTCAACCATTCCTGTGTGCTTGTCTGCAGGACCTACAGTCGATTGCCGAATCCGAACGGCTAAATTGAGCGGCACTTTTCTATGACCGTTGATTCTCTTGGAGGATTTGTCACTTCTTGGCAAGAGGCAGTAGCCCTTAAAAACAGAGGTTGAGAATTGAACCCAACTCTGAAGTGACATTTCGACGCACTAACCATTACGCCACGGGCTACTAAGTACAATTTGCAGCTCTAATGAGGCTGAATTAAGACTTTGTAGAAATGGTTCCTTAATTTAGTGATATTTGAGGAAAAGTTAAAAAATATTGTATGACAGTATGAGTTAAAACCAAAGTTAAGTTTGTCTTTTAGTGAATTAAGAAAATAATGCTTTGTACAAAATATGGAGAAAATATGTCCATCCATTTAGGTTTAGGCTGTAGCTCAATGTACTCACTTACATATAGATTCATTGAAGTACAGACAAACAGACAAAATAACGGAAGCGATGGCGCAGATGGTTGACATACTTCGGGCCATAAAAGTTTTTTATTGCTTAAGTCGCGTGTAGTGTGTTAAACTAAGCCCACTTTCAATGAAGAATGGCTATAAACTGTTATAAATTGGAATTTCTTTAAGTCCAAAACCACTTATTTGGATTTGGACAGTTATAACAGTTTATCACTCGAAAAAAAAAAAAAACAAATACAAATCTAAGACCCCGATTTATGCCCACTGGCGCGGTGGAAGGCCTTATCAAGCCGCATAAATATTACTTATTTTAACAAACAAAACTTTTATTATACTCTGTCCACCAAAAATTTTCAGTACAGACCTTATGCGAGAGCTTTACTCAAATATCTTGTGCCTGTTGCTGCTCGAATGGGACACCCACCTAGCGAAATAGCCACTGAAATAAAACAGAACCACTGAGTTGTATACAAATTGTTTTTGTTATATTTTTTAAACCCACATACATGCCCCCATGGCATGCCTTTCTCAACGGAAGTGATGAAGTTTGAAGGCAAACTGAACACTGATTTTATGCAATGAGCATGCGATCAACCCTCTTATATAGTTTTTTTTTTGTGTATTGAAGAATTATACCGTTGCCACGTTGCGTTGGTTGTACCAAATCGTTATTGCCTGCCTCTTTTATAATTTTTGTTAAGGAACTTTAAAAATTAATGCTTTTTTAGAGCTTTTAGGAGGAAAAGTGTTGTCGGTTGCTGCTTTTCTGTTTGCGTATCATTTTTTGTTTGCTTTTTGAGTAGAAAAATTAAAATTTAAATCACTGAACATTTTTAGTGGATAGAGTATAATTGGCATTTATTTAGTCGCTTCCTTTTGATTTAAACCTTATATTTTTGCAGGAAACCAATACAAAGCCCTATGGATCAAGTAAAATTCAAATTTCTCGTTGATAGTAAGACTGCAAAACTTTTAGATTAACTCATTATGAAAAGTTCATGAATGTGCTTATGAAACTTCCTCCTTTCTCAACTATGATGTCATGTTTGTGCATTTTGCCACATTCAACGGAAATGAATTAGAAATTTTTTCAATAGAGCAATCATGAACTCTATTATGTATATTGTAGGTAGGTATGTATGTATGTATATACCTACACATTATGAGGAAACGTCCGTCATCTTAATAAATTCATTTATTTTCTTCAAAGAAATTAAGCAGAGTTAAGAGAACTTTATCACGCGTGAAAATTAATGTGCGTTTCTTTTCTGTCGTTAAAAAAAAAAAAAAAAACATGTTTATATATATTAGCATGGCGCTTATTTTGGCAATGTTGGAATTTCTAAAATTGTACTAAAATTGTTTTCCCCGTCCAATTTTGGGAGAGTCCACTTGGGGGAGATTTTTTTACTATGAAAACTCCTGTATTACTTACTTACTTAAGATGGCGCTCACAGCCCAGGATGGACTACGGCCTCAACCAACAAGCCCCTCCAGCCAGCTCGGTCCCTAGCTAGCTGCCTCCAGTTACGCACTCCAAGTTGGTTTAAGGTCGTTCTCCACTTGTGTGCGCCACCTAAGGCGGGGTCTTCCTCTGCTGCGCAGACCGTCAGTGGTGGATTCGAAGACTCGTCGGGCTGGTGCGTTGGTGTCCATACGCTCCACGTGCCCCAGCCATCTCAGCGGCTGTATTTTCAGCTTCTTGACCAGGTCGACGTCGCTGTAAAGCCCGTAAAGCTTGTTGTTAAATCTTCTCCTCCATACTCCATCAATATAGACTGGACCGAAAATCACCCGAAGAATTTTCCTTTCAAAGCAAAGCACCCAAGCAGATTCTCATCCGTTTTTGACAGGGTCCATGCCTCTGCCCCATATAGCAGGACTGGGATGATTAGGGTCTTATATAAGGTCTCCTTGGCTCTCTGAGAGAGGGCTTGAGTTGCCTGTATGCAACTATTTAATTCCGTTCTTTAAAATATGTATGTCCTGTTATGAGCCTTGTCCGCTTATAGGAGGTGTCCGTAAGTAGAGTGTACACTGTAAATTGAAGCAGGATCTATAGGAAGAACCTATAAATCATTAAGTTTCGTTTCAGCAAATTGGCCTAACTAATATTTATGATTTTAATATTTAATGCTCCTATACATTTTTAGGCAAACACTGAATAAGGTCCAGTTTTTCAGTTGTGAGTTAAACCATAGAGTTATCTCTGGGCATAATATGTATACAGTTAGCTTAGGAAGCATACCTTTTTAGTGTATATAGAAAATGCATGTGGATTGACCAAACAGACTGGATTGATATAATATTAAAAACATATTTGCAGTAAACTCATCAAATTTAGTGAGTTAACTCGTGTCTAACTTTAATATCGCACTGAACAACTGGCCTTAAGAAAATTCAAAATATAAAGTGGAACTTTTCCTTAAATTCGACTAGTTCTTTTGTGGCTCCAAAGATCCCTTTTTAACTAATAAATTATACTAAAGTAGATATTATTATTTTCAATTTTCTTAAAATCGTAAGGGCCAGTGTGTGAGCGTAAAAAGAATTTTCGGGGTTTAAAGCCCCCCATTTGGAAGCCATTTTGGAAAAAAGGGTAGGTATACAAAGTTTTTTACGGTATACCTACTGAGGACCATACACCACAATAAGTTTCACAAATGAATACGAAAAATTAGCACATTTTTTCAAACTCTTTTGCCGAGCGTAGAAATGTCGCACAAGAAGGCCTTTCCACCGATATAATTCAGTTCAATCAAACACAAATACAATTGCTGCTGTATCTGCTAGAATATACACACAAATCTAAGCATAATGAAAATAAGAAAATATGCACAAATGAAAATAAGAACATTCTGCATGAAGATTTTAACTTGTTTCCCTTCAAATTTCAACCTGCAGAGTGCAAGGAAGTTGCGAAACCTTGCTGAATTTCTGGCTCGTCTGGAGTCTGAATTTTTGCCAGAAGTTCATTCAAAATTTGAAAGGTGGAAGATGGCAACAGTTTGTTATGTTAAACTCAAATTTAATTTGAGCAATACAATGTAAATTATGAAATTTTACCCCAGATCTTATAGAACCTACCTCAATTATTTACAATCCCATTTGCCACTGAGATAATATTTCAGAAATTATCTTAGCGCTTAAAGGCTGTTTCATATTTTCACTCAACTTAAATTAAATTAAAATCTAATTTGTTTTATGTACCTATTGTATATTAGACTGATTCAAAAAAAAAAAAAAAAAAATAGATTTTCTCGGATTTTCAATGTCACTAGCTTTTTAGTTAGAGTTTAGTAAAATAATAAGCCTGGTAAAATTTAAGTCGTTTAGATTAGTATTTAGGGGTCGCTCATCGCTAATTTCTTTTTTCATACAAATTGTATGGGAAGTTTTCTTTTGTTTGCTTCTTTATTTTATACGTAACTTTACAACCGGTTGTCGTACGGTAATGATTGGGACGTATTCTTAAAGGAGATTGAATGTTCTTTGTAAATGCGCCTCACTTCTTATCTAATTAGTGCATTCCTTCAAAAGTTATTGATGGTTAAATTCGATGGTTTTTGGATTCCCTGTTTAAAATATAAGTTATTATATATACATTATATGAGATTAAAATTAAAATTTTGTTTGAATCAGTCTAATGTACATAATTGCGGGCATTTTAATTTTCATAATCGATAAATTCCTATCATCTACCCATATCGGCTCGGTGTAGTAATTTAACACTTAAATTTTGTACAAATAGTTTATATCCGTATCTACCTATACCCTCGCTTAGTAACTGATTGAATTTTAATCAACTTAAACCGATGACCCATCATGGATTTGAACACATGAAACTTATGTTATCGATAAATTCAGCTCAACTCGTGTATATAGGAAGCTATTATAATAATAAAATTATTATCTTTATATACAAAGCAAGTCACATGAGGATTGATTGCATTACCAATAAATTTCCATAAATGAGCAGGGAATAGGGAATGTTTGATATTTTGGGAATTTTAATAACCACTGTAAGTTTGTGATGTGAATTTCGGTGTTTGATATGATGGACGATAAAAGCGGTGAGCGATTTAATCTATCTTATCGTCATCATCCATCATCATATTCATAAAATTGTTTGAATATTATCAAAAGCTGTGATATAATTAAAATTTTGTGGTCTATTTGGTGTTTTGGTATTTAATTTTTGCTCATAAATATTAGATATTAGAAATGCTATGAATTTTTGATAATATTTTGGTCTTTAGATTTTGTATTAATGATAGATTATGTTATGGCAACATCCGATAAGATTGATTTTATTTCTAAAATGAGGTAGGGTTTTTTTTAAAAAGCCTTTAGAAGTCGGAATGATAGTCTTTAATAATATTTTTGGAATACAATAATTAAAGAATAAATAATACTTATTCTAAGGGGCCAGTTATAGCTATCATTGAAAACCATCATTGAAAATTTTAATTGTTAATTTTGGGACATTTTGAAAGTCAAATCGGTGAATATATTATGATGCCAAGATATAGGCCATGACTTTATTCTAGTAAAAAAAAATCATTCCGGCCCAAAGTTCGATGTAAAATGGCTTTGAATTTTTCAATGAACATTGGTAAAGTTTTAAAAATAAAATATTTTTTTGACTAGAATAATAAATAAAGTCATTTCCTATATTTTGGCATAAAAATATTTACCGATTTGACTTTCTAAATATCCCAAAATAAACAATTAAAATTTTCAATGATGGTTTTCAATGATGGCTATAACTGCCCACTAACTTGCTCCTAAAACGGCAATTTTAGAAAATGTTCCAATAGCACCCTCTGTTTGTGCTGTAGTGGCCAAATTTGAGCAATATGGGAATGCTGAAGATGTGCATGTGATGCACAGGCAGGCCTCGTTTTCGATGATCGATCGAAAGCACCCATGTCGTTGGGGGGAAAATGTTGCAACCGATCCTGAAACATCCACACGACGACGACGTTCAACACAGTTACTGCCTGAACAGAATGGTGACGGTGACGGAGTCGGAGGTGATATAGCTGTCAAAATATTGAATACACACAAATTCAATGTTGCGAACACAACTGAACGTATCCGCATATAGAGCTGCAGGCACAGCCGGAAGAGTTCACCAACTTTTAACTTTTCACGTATACGGCACTTTTGACGTTTCAAATTGTATGAAGAAAAAAAACAACTTTTTGGGTCGAAATAAAAAATTATTTATTAAAATTAAAAGCATGGCAAACAAAAAATGTAAATTCAGAGCTTGTACACAAGAATATTGTTTTGTTTTTCTTCAAAATACTTTCAAATCTGTACAGCTGCATTGTGGCCACCTAAAAAAAATAACGTACGACACTTTTTGATAGCTCTTCCAGTTCCGTCTGCAGCTCCGGTTCCAGCAATTTATTCTGTTCAGGTAGTTAGGCATACCGCGTAGCACGATTCATCGAATTTTTAGGAAATGCACTTGTAGCCACTATACTCTTACAAGATCCAGTTGGTCCAACAGTTCAACCCTGAACCCGTCTGGAGTACTGCAGAACTGTCCGTAAGAGAACGACTTTTGGGCCACCCAAAACGCATTGATCTGCCAAGACGAGCAAAACGAGCGGCGGGAACTACCTATATTTTCTCGAAACGTTTCGCCGTATTTTCAAGCCCTCATAACTTCGGTCTGAATAAAGCTAGAGAGCTCAAATTTTTAGTTCAGGGTAAGATGTAGTCCGCGGACTTATTAAACGCACCAAATTTCATTTGTTTAGGTTTTATTCACACCCAAAAAACGTCGATTTTGTCACTGACCACTCACTCATCAAAACCTAAAGGGTCCTAGAAAGCTGAAATTTGAAATGCAGGCTAGGATTTGCACATAAACAACAAAAAAATTAAGAAATCTATAACTTTTACCCTACAACACTCCAAAAATGGGGGTTCAAAGTAAAACAATTTTTACAATCACACAAAGCAATGTATTTCTTGAATTTAAGGAAAATTGGTTTTTGTTGAATTATTCGCTTACTTTCAACTTTTTATTAAAGATGCACCTTTAAAAAGTTTTTCAGAATTTAATTATCTACAACTTTGGTTATAACAGTTTTTTTCCTAGGATTGATATTTTTCCAATTAATGCGGAAAATACAATTACAATAGTTTTTTCATGTGTATTTTGAAGTTAAGCAGCGTTAGTTAACATTTTTTAAAAAATAACAAAAGTTGGGGAGGGAAGTGTATATATAGAAATTCTCGACCACCTTTCTCTTTAAGTTTTGGCCGCCATCTTCAATTCGAACCAAATTCATACCTATTAATTTGTGTTCAAGATTGCGGCCAAAGTTAAAGAGGAAATTGGTCGAAAATTTCAATATATACCCTTTAGGCCCCTCCCTAACGATTAAAAAAAATACCCTGTCTTTTTGTTTTTATTTTAAAAAAATGTTAATTAACGCGCTTAACTTCAAAATAGACATGAAAAAAAGATGGTTTGAATTCAAGATGGCGGCCAAAGTTAAAGAGGAACATGGTCAAAAATGTCAAAAAATACCCTTTATGACCCTTCCTAATGATTAAAAAAAAACCTGTAATTTCGCTTTTATTTAAAATAAAATGTTAACTAACTCGCATAAGTTCAAAATACACATGAAAAAACGATCGTTATTGTATTTTCCGGATTAATTGGAAAAATATAAATCCTAGGAAAAAAACTGTTATAACCAAAGATGTAGACAATTAAATTCTGAACAACTTTTGTTACATGCATTTTTAGTCAAAAGTTGAAAATAAACGAGTTATTCAACGAAAATCAATTTTCTTTAAATTCAAGATGGCGGCCAACGCAATAGAGCAAGGCGGTCGACAACCTTAAATGTAGACTCTTAATAAGCCACCCTAACGATTAAAATTAACACTATCTAATTTTGTTTGATTCAATAAATCAAAGTTATCTAACGTTTTGTAAGCCATAAAGGTTAAAACAACTACCTAGGCTTACTTAAACTTTAAACCATTGAACAGCTTGATTCAGATTTATTTCTGTTAATACCTTGTTTAGTAATACATTATTACATCAATAAATAAGTATCAAAGCCTCAATTTTAAAATACAAAATCAATTTGTTTTCCTGCTTAAATTAATGTATTTTCGATAGATAATGCTATCTTGCATCCAAATCCAAAATTTAATCAAGCATTCCAATCGTCAAGCATAATTTAATTTAAATCCACAAAATTAAACAGCAAATTTACTTAACATAAAAAGGATGTTTGATTTTGTTTTGTTTCCTATTTGACAGGAAATTAAACCCATACCAAGCTAACGAAATTTGTATAGGTAACAGTCATTTAATTTTTTCGATTTTTCTTTTTTTTTTTTTTGTCGAACAATATCCTGTCCTGCTTCCTCTTTTGTATATCTACTTTATTGTGAAATGTGAAAAGGCTAAAATTTGATGGAGGTATGTTTAAAATTCACATTTTTCTTCTTTGTCGAGTGTTTTAGTTCCTCTGTTGCTTAGATTATGAATTATCAATACGCTATCACCGAATAAGTGGAATCAGTGAGGGATTCTTTGCCCATTCGAAAAAAAAACTAGAATTTAATGAACAGATTTTCCAGGTTACGACCATCGTAAAATCGAAGACAAATGTGGAGCTGGAACATATGGTTTCCAAAATATTTTAGGGTGCAGAAAAATTGGTACTTGAGTTTCGAGGCAATATGAACTTTTTTCTGAATTTCAAAATGCTAAGGTTGATGAGAACTATTAGAATTTTAACAAAGTTTTTGCCATAAACCTCATCTGCAACAGGAGAGCCAGATGCTTTTCATGGAGTTTTTGTTTTTTTTTGTTTGTTTTTTTTTATTTGCTCCATGACCATAGGGCAAGTATTAGGACATAGGGACAGAAGAAAATTAAGCGTTACAGTGGGTGGTAAAATTACATATAGTATACTTAGATTAAGCACTACTTAGTAACAACTTCTATAAGGACAAAATATTCTGTGTACACCCAAACATAGGAAAAGTAGGAGTGGCAGTGGGTGGATTTTACAAAAAACACTTTCCTAACCTTTCGAATTTTCATTGAAACAAGATCTGAAATATTCAATTCAATCCGATAAACGATGCACGAAAACATTAAGGACAAAACAAACAAGCATTCATTATTTCAATTATATTCAACTAATTTAAGAGCAAGATTTTTCAATCGTCATCGTCGTGTCGGCTTAAAAGTTAGATGGCTGATGTTAGAAGAAAACATTTACTACAGGCTCTGGAAAAAAAAAAAAAAAACAATTAATGGCAACAAATTTTTTACTTCAATATTATTTTACGCAGGTTGAATTAAAATTCAATAAAATTCACTTGTGAAGAGGAAAAAAATGGGAAGTTACCATTCCTTGACCTTGAATTGCAACGTCTAGAACAAAAAATTGAAATTGGGATTCATCATAAGCCAACGAGCACAATGAGAACCATAACCATCGACTCTCATGCTCCTATACAACACAAGAAAGCAGCGTACCACTCTTTAGTACATAGACTTTGCCAACTCCCCCTATCTTTGTCGAATTTCAATGAGTACGAGTATATTAAAGAAGTTGCTCGTGTAAACGGATACAGTGACACAATGGTAGATGAGTTAATAGCTCATCATTCACGCGAAACCAAAAAATCAACTCTCACCACTTTGTTTTTGCAAAACGAAAAAATTAAAAATCAACGAGTGATAGATTCTTATTTTATTACATAAATTTCAGATAAACTTTTAACAATAAATAATTTCTAAATATATTCGATTATGTTTTTCACATATATTATTATAAATAATATGTGAAATTTTGAATTTTACGTAACAAAAAATATAGGGGCTATGGCGTATTGCCGTCAGCCATATATTATTTCTATTAAATTATTTATAAACTAACTATATATACAAATAATAGGAGCATGATATTTTGTTTATTTCTTATTTTTTTCCTTTTTAAACGTTCTCATTTAAAATAGCATACCGGTACTTTATTGCCGTTTTTAAAAATTTAGAAAGGTTTTCCCAATTAGCTCCATTTAAAATAATTTTCAATTGCTCCATGCTAAGCGTTAAACAGCCAAAAAACAACAATCTAAACTCTTTAAGCACAGGGCAGATAGCCAAAAAATGAAAACAATCTTCTTTTGCCTTAAGATTGCACAACGTACAAAAAGGTGTGGCGTTTTTGTTGTAAGGGGTACCATTTATGTTCAGCAGGTCACCCCTCGCTCTGCAAATCAAGGACACTGCTTCCAGACTTATATCATCCCTGAAATAATTGTTATGCGCAAGGTCATGATTTAGCTCAGGGTATATAATCCTATTAATTGATGACTCCGCTTGCTGTGTGCAGTCGTTACGCTGGTAAATGTCAAAGGCTTCCACTAAATTACTGACTTGTGCCTCTAATTCGTGCACATCTGAACATTGTATATTTAGATCTAGCCCACATTTTCGCGCCAAAAGTTGCCAATCTGCAATCCAGTCTATCTTTTTTTCAAAAATATATTTAGCTAGCACATAAGGGATTCGGTTTGGGCTGTATCCTAGAACTTTTATAACGTAGTCAACATGCAATTTTAAGGTGTATATAAATAGGGTAGGTAAGCCAGTTTCTAGTTGAATTATATAGTTGGGGGTATTTGATGGTAACCTAAAAAGTTTTTTTATAAAGAAACGTTGGAGTTTCTCTACTTCTTCGTAGGATCGATACCCCCAAACTTGGCAGCTATAGCACATCACAGATCGCATGACTGATTGATAAACCCTGTACTTGGCTGAGGACGGTATATCAGAGTTTCTCAATATTTTTTGCCATGAAGCATTTATTAGGCTTTTTGCGGAAGCTAGCTTGTTTTCTAGATGGTATCTCATTTTCATATTGGGCTTCAAAAGAACCCCGAGGTATTTATATTCAGCAACTGTCTCTATCATCTGCCCATCAAAAAACCATTTTTCATTTGTGCTCAGCCTTGTCTGTTTCTTTCGGACGATCATTATTTTCGATTTTTCCAAATTAACGGTTAAATTCCACATTTTGCAGTATTTGTTAAGTTTATTTATCATTAACTGTAAACTTGATGGGGATTCCGCAAATAAGACAATGTCATCTGCAAAAAGGAGTACCTTGATGCTTAAACCTGCAAACTGTATTCCTGCTGGCAAGTGTGTGACTATATCGTCTAAAAAAATTGAAAAAAGAATGGTGCTGAGAACACAGCCCTGTCTTACTCCGCTTAAGGTCTCGAACCATTCCGATAGGGTAGATCCATCCCAAACCATCTGACGTGTGTTGTTGTACATACTTTTCAGGGCTTTGATCATTTTTGTGGACAATCCGTGCTGCGAGAGTTTGAAAAATAGTGCGCTTCTATCAACAGAATCGAAGGCTGCTTTAAAATCCACAAAAAACAAATAAAGTTTCTTGCAATTTCTCAGAAAGTGTTTTGAAATTGTGGTGATTGTAAATATGTTGTCTACTGTCGAGTATCCCCGACGGAAGCCTGCCTGGTATTCACTCAGTATATTTCTTCTCCCTACCCAAGAAATTATGCGCCGTAAAAGAATATGCGCGAAAATTTTAGCGATTGCATTCATGAAGGAGATTCCTCTATAGTTACTGGGAATATTCGCATCTCCTTTTTTTTAGATTGGGAAAACAATAGCGTCTTTAAAGGATTGTGGTATATTTCCAGTTTCAAAAATATTATTGAACAATGACAGCATATGTGCTTTAAGTTCGAAGGGTGCGTTTTTGTAGAACTCGGTAGCTAAACGGTCAGGTCCTGGTGCTTTATTTTGCTTCGCATTTTTTAGTGCAAACTCAAGCTCATACATCGATATTTCTTGATCTAAGAGCTCTTCCCGGATAAAGGGCTCGGCATACTGTACACTGTAAGCTGTTGGGGGTGGGTTTAGTAATACCATAAAATAGTTTGCTAAGGCTGCTGCATTTAATTGCAAGCCACAAATGAAAGCTGGGCCCTTCAGATGTTTAAGCTTATCCCAGAAACCTCTACTATCTGTAGTCGATGCCAATTCGTGTGCCATACGTCTATAGTAATCTATACTTTTACACTTGCATAATTTCTTATACGCGCTATTTGCTTTTAAATACTTTGCAGTGATTGATTCGTTTAAATTTTCTATTTTGTTAACTTGTTTTAAGAGAGAAAACGAAAGTTCCCTCGCTGCAAGACATTCGTTATCGAACCACTTCTGTCGGAAGTTTTTTGTTTTTTTTGTAATTTTTGGTTTTGCCACTTTATTAACTACACCGATAACAAACTGCATTTGGTCTTCTACTGAAGTATACTCTTCCGTGAATCTCTCCTGATTCTGTAATTCGTTTAGAATTTTATTTTGGTATCGACGTTTTTCTTTATCTTTCCATATTGGCTTTGGTGGAAGTGTAATGGGGCAGTGGTCGTCGACTTTCTCGTTATGGCGTATTTCTACTACCAGCGGCATATGCTCCGAGAAAGTTTTTTCCTTGACAATAAAAGAGTTAATAATACCTCTCCATTTTTGGGCTACAGCACAAAAATCAATTACTGATTTGCCAGGCCCGCCAATGAATGTATAACCACCCATTCTATCATGCTTGCTGCACCCATTTAATATAAAAAGATCCTGTTCTTGGCACAATTCGATTATTTGTCTACCGTCTATCAACGAGTGTCAATGTGTTTTGTACCTGCAATAACAAACAAATTAAAGAAAAAATTCAAAGACCATGGCTACGACATTGTTTACAAAAACAATAACAAACTTATGAATTATCTTGGTTCAACAAAAGACAAGACAGATGACTTAGATAAATCTGGTATATAAGCTGTGAAATGCAATGATTGCGGAAAAGAATATTTTGGACAAACTAAAAGAAGCATAAAAAGGAGATTTAACGACCACCTTTCATGCATTCGTTTAAACCAACCTAATCGTTCGGCCGTTGCGTTGCAGCGCACATATTAGAAGAGACTCATAGTGTAGGCTTAGACAGTGTACGCATAATTAAACAAGTACGAAACGAACAACAATTAGATTCCTATGAAAGTTTTTATATCCAAAGGGGCAACGACCTCTTAAATCAAGATAAAGGAAATATAGAATCGTGTCTATTTCAAAAAAAAAATTTAAAATACAGAAGCTTTCATTTGTGTTCAGTGATCTAACCGTTCTTTGTTTTTGTTTCGATCTCCATCTTCGTAATCGATGCTGCCTACCACTGCATGTCACCAACAGCCACTACCCACCACAGTACACATATTGAAGGTAATATATTGCGCATCTTCGAAAATTACAGTGACCTGCCTGTCAGAATTTACAAAAACAAAACACAAGTGTTTCCGAATCGCAGTGACCCCCGTCCACAATTTACAAAACGCAGAACTGAATAAAAATGAAAACTCGGAAGATATTACATTCAATATGTGTACTGTGACTACCCACAGCTTCAGTAGTGCAATGCTGATGATGGAACAAACACGTTCCCAAATGCATTCATGGTTTGTTTACGTTAATTAATGTTTTTTTGTAATAATTGCATATTGTTTAAAATAATTTGTTAACGTTTACTTATTTATTGTGAAATCAAATTAAGGTGACTTAAAATATCTATTAACTTGTTATCGGATTTCACGCGGTTCAACAATTAATTTGATTTAAAATTATATTTCTCGAATAATGTTGGTACCAAGCGCGTCTCAAAATAAAAAATTAAATTTTTCAATGCCAATTTTCAATGATACATTACTTAACTGTAATATACCTAATTGACTTGGCCCCTATAAATTTAAAAATGAACTATTCCATTAATCTTTCCTTCTCTCAGGACACGCTTTACTAAATTTTTAGGTTATAGTATTCATAGAAATTCTGAATTTTATTATTACCAAGAAAAAAAAATGTCAGAAACTCAATAAAAGAAACAAAAATAAGCTTGTCTATGCCAAAGGCTTGAATATATTTTCTTATTCAATATCAATTGTCATTATGTCAACTTATACAATCGACTGGAAAAAACAAATTTCATTTTATTTGATGTTCATAAAAAAATTTTCAAATTTAATTTAACATTTTTAAACCAAAATAAAATAAGGAGATATATGTAAACAAAATGAAGTCAAAAAATGTGTTCAATGTTATTGTAAAAAAAAAAATATATATAAAACATAATAAATTGAATAAATTCGTGTTTAATGCAAATTCTTCAGCTTTACATAACTTTTGGGTTAGATATTGGAATTCATGAAATTCTACACGCTGAACCAGGCATGTTGACTTCTACATATAGGATTTCCTCTACCTCACATTATTTGGCTATCGATTTTGGTTTCCTAAAATCGGATGGTTGTTTTAACTGTCAACAATGAATTTTAATTGTTTTATTTGGTGTTTGATTTGTAAAGTGAACTAATTTTTAACATGTTCTGTTCATAGTCCATAGGTATTATGTGGTCGAAAATTTAATGGCTTCAGGCTTTCACATAATAACTTTAATATTATAATTCTTACACTATGAAACTATGCAATTTTTATGAGTTTTATTATTTTCTTAGTCTTAGATGCTTGGGAGCTACATGTCTTAGACAGAGGCTTTCTCCCTTATAGTAACCCAGCCTTAGCGAAGGCAGTGCTTGTTTTTCCAGGAATATGCGGCCGCATATAAGGATTTTGTTGGCCAATTTAACCTTGATGTTCAGCGTTGCCGAAGTGGCACGATCGTGTTTTTTTGACACGATAATTTTCTCGTGCCACGGTGTGGCACGAAAAAGTTCAATATGGGACGATTTTTTTACTTAAAATTAAGCAAATTTCAACAAAATTTCATGAGAATTGGTTCAAATTCCATAAAAAATTGACAGAAACTCATATTTTTTTTTCATAATGCATGAATAAAGAAAATGATATCCTTTGATTTTGATTATGATTTTATGATACTAGACCCCGTGATAAAATTAATTACAGTTTTTTTTCAACAAAATAGAAGAATTTTTGGTTTTTTCATATGGCACGGAAAATGGCACGTTTTTTCAGAAGATATGGCACGTTAATTTTTTTAAAAGTGGCAACGCTAAATCGGTTACATCATTTTGTCGTGCAATTTTTATTGTGCTCTACTAATTTTAACGAAAAATTATCACAACTAATTATAACGACAATTGAAGGCAAACTATCCACCTAACTACTTTTCGATCGGTGAACTTGATATTCATTCAAAAGCTCGCATGTTGAAGTATACATTGGAGGACTTACTAATAAAATAAACCAACAATTAACGAAAATTAACGAAAACAATGCAGAAAATAAGGATAAGGAAGTGATAAATCCTCTAAGAATATCTCATGTCATAGAAAAGTGCCGTTCGAATTCGTAGGTCCTCTCCATTTCTGCAGACACGCACACAAGAATGGATAATATTTGTAAATCACTAATAGGTCCTAGTTCTTATTAACTGTTGTGCCACCAAATTTATTTATTTTTTATCTTGGATTTTCTAAAAAAAAAAAAAAAAAATATGTACTATAATGGACAACCATAACTTTATCCACAAAAAAATTTAAAGCGGATGAAAGTTGAAAACTTCTTCATCTTAATCTCTTTGGCTTAAACTTTCATGGTTTAAACTTTTCTTCAGTTATCTATTTTTTTTTACTGTTTATGGACTTTAAGATGGACAAAAAAGAACAACTTTGAGAGTACCTATATAACACACCTGTATATCTGTTTCGAGTACCTTTAGCTCATTTTCAAACGGAAAAGTAAATTATTCGGTGTTTAGGTCTAGGACTCTAGGTGATGAAAAGTGTCTTAAATGTATAGGAAAAGTTTGGTGTTCAATTTGAAAAAGATTTGTATAGAAATGGAAGTGACACTGGAATATGTATCATTTACCTTAAAAAGAAATTATTTAAATTGAGGAATTGCATGGTACTAGGAAGAGGAACGATTTAGTTCGACATCAATTTGATTTTTAAATACACAAAAGTTGAATTTTATTTGAATTGGTCCACTCATTAAGAAACTATACAGGGTGTTTCAAAAAACTAGACCGTGTGCGGGTTGAGTTAAGACAAGAAAAAAACCGTATATGAGCAGGGGTCTCTTTCCCCCACGTTAAGGCGGGAGGGGCAATTTAAAAAAAAATTAACGTGAAGTATAAAAAAGCATTAAAAAAACAACGGCAACTCTTACAATGTCACGCTTTACTGTTTTCTAAAGCCGTTATTGTAGCCGTGGAGTGATGGTTAGTGCGATAAACTGTCATGCCGGAGGTCTAAGGTTCGATCCCCAGCCTCGCCACCTATTTATTTAAAAAGAAAAAACAGCTACTGCCTCTTGCGAGGAATTGACAAATCCTCCAAGAGTATCTCCTGTCACAGAAAAGTGCCGCTCGTTAGCCGTTCGGATTCGGCAATAAACTGTAGGTCCCCTCCATTCCTGCAGACACGCACACAGGAATGGTTGAGAGTTGTAAGTCACTAGGCCCTAGTTCTTCATGAGCTGTTGTGCCATCAAATTCATTTATTTATTTTTTTAAAGCCGTTATTGTATCATGCTTTTTATTCAAAATATTTGATAGAATAATTTTTGAAAAATTAATTTTCAAAATTAAATTTTGAAAAAATTATGAACAAATTTATGTTCAAACAAATTTTGTTCAAAATTTTACGTTATTAAGTACTGTTTTTGTTTTTGATATTCGATGCTACTATCAATTTCTAGTCAAACACTTAAATTTGGATGCCTAAATGTCTCTTAGTTGTTGAGAAAATTGAAAATAACGATTTTAACTTTATTACTTAATTAGTAGAAATAGGATCTCTGGAGCAACAAAATAACGGATGAAAGTTGAATTTAAGGAACACTTACAAATTAGAATACATTTTGACATCTGGTTTTTAGTTATTAACTTAAAATTGATGGGAGCATTAAACATTAAACACAAAAATACTACTTACTGAAGTAAAATTTTGAAAAAAAATCAGTTTGATTTTTTTTTTTTTTCAAAAATTAATTTTTAAAAAACTATTCACTAAAACAACCAAATTTAATAACAATAATATAGAAGCGATTTCTGGTTTTACAAAAAAGTATAGCATGCTGTTGCAACTATGAAAGTTGTTTTTTAATAATTTTTTTCTGTTTTATATAATTTTTTTTTTTTTTTAGAAAATTTTCCCTCCCGTTATTTTTAATTTTCTCAAAAATTCAATGACACCTGAGCCTGAGCATCTTCTTTTCAGTACATATTTGACTAGGAGTTGATAGGAGCATTGAATATTAAAAACAAAACTATTACTTAATAATATAAAATTTTGAAAAAAAAAAATAGTTTGAATACATTTTTAATTATTTTTTTTTTAAATTTTGAGTTTTGAAAATTCATTTTCGAAAAATTTTCTCTCAAAAACAAAATTAAAGAATGAATTTCTGGCTCTAAAAAAATATAAAGCATGCCCTTGTAACTCCTATACGGGGGGAAATAAACCCCCCATCCATTTGATTTTTTTTCTCGCCTCGACTCAACCTACACGCTCTAGCTTATCTTAATGAACTATTGAATTTAATACAATTTTTTATTCATTTTATAATATTAATTAAAATTATAAATAAAGTTTAGCTAAAATGTATATGTACTACACTCTTTAACTGTTAAGAGGTACGAAGTTCGCCGGTTCAGCTAGTTGATAAAAATTTAAAAAAATCAACTGACAATAATTATCAATGTAACTTAATTTCTAATATTCCAATTACCTTCAATTCTCCTCTTAGGCGCCAGTTATAGCTTTCATTGAAATTCATCATTGAAAATTTTAATGATGTATTTTAAGATGTTTAGGATACAAAATGTATGGTTATTTTGATGCCAAAATAAAGATTATGACTTAATTAATATATCTGGCCAAAAAAAAATTTAATTTCGGCCCAACCTTTCTCATGACCTGTCTTTTATTTTTTTAATGATAATTAATAAGGTATTACAATCATTGGAAAAATGAAAGTCAATTTATGTGGAAAATTGGACCCAAACGAATTTTTTTTTACACAATTAATATTAATTTAGTTGTCAGTTTCACATTGGCATCAAAATAATTACTGATTTTGCTTTTTAAGTGCTCTAAATCTTAAATTAAAAATTTTCAATGATGAATTTCAATGATAGCTATAACTGGCCCCTTAGGCTAGCTAAACACCACGTTTGTGTTCCTGTTGGTGAATTTACAATGAACAATGAAGGTTGGTGTGGCAAGTCGGGCGATTGTAATCCTCGTTAACAAAATCAGTATGGTTCTTTTAATTTTCCTTGATCTCGACAGAAGGTAGGTTTCTACCATCAACATATCGTTTGTTTGGATACAACACATAATTTAAGAAAGTTAAAACTTGCATGCTGTGCTTGTTGTCATCATCGTTCATCGTGAAAGGTTTCGAACTAGTGAAAATTTCCTTGTGGCACGGTGATAGGAAAACATTCAATATGGATGGTACGCATTTTTTATTTCCTTTATTTAGCTTCCTTATAAAAGGTCAGCTAAATTCAGAAATTGGTCAGACATAGATTTCTTTTTATGAAGGTTTTAAGTTTTTTTCAAGGCCACAGTATAAGACTTTCAGCACCTCATTGGTGGGATATTCGGAAAAAATATATACCATCTGAAAGGTTATTTAATTCTCATTAAAGGTCAGCTAGTTTCAGAAATTGGTCAGGCTTAGATTTTTTTTAACGAATTTTTGAAATTGTTTTCAAGGTCACAGTATAAGACTTTTAGCACCTCATTGGTTGAATTTTCAAAAAAACTGTATGTCATCTGAAAGTTCACTTAATCCTCATAAAAAGTCAGGCTGTTTCAAAAGTCGGTCAGCTATGGCTTTTCATGTTTTATACTTTTTTTTCGAATATCCCTTAAATGAGGTGCCAAAAATCGCGGGTGACCTTGAAAAACTTCAACCTTGGATTAAAAATTTTCTAAGCCTGACCAATTTCTTAAACTTCCTGACCTTTTATGACCAATTACTGACCTTTTAGACTGCATACTTTTTTTTCGAATTTTCCATGTGCTAAGAGTTCAGAGCCGCATATTTGTTGTATCTCAAGTTCAATTTTTATTTCTATAACTTTTTAAAGTTCCCTCTAGCATATCCTAAAGTGTAAAAATATAGTGCATAGTAATAATTGTGTGCTAGATAAAAAAAATTAGCCTCTTTATCCATTTTTGCGAACAAAAATTGCAAATTTCACCGCAGTACTCAGTTGTCAGTTCATACAGCAAGCGGAAGTAAAGGGGGCGTTCGAGTGTTCACGCTGATGTATTTACCCTCGCCCTATGTTAACACCCGCAAGGCTTTTCCATAGATAAACTGCTGTGCACATATTTGGTGTGGTGTGTGGTTTTTTCTTTGTTCCGGATAGGGTGCAATTGCTTTATTTTTACTTACATATCCCAGAGCCCTGTCGTGGTTCGAAATAACGGAATGTGTTGTGCATTTGGTTGTGCAGGATATATGGAAGTGGATATATGCATCTGAAGAGTGAGGAAGAATATATACATATATCTAGGATCTATCTAGCTATAGGTGTACTGATATATAAAGCCGAATCTAAGCTGTTCAAAGTAGATAAAAAATGTTCTTACATTCTGTTATTTTTTGTCGTTGTTATTTCGCTGTTATTGTTCGCATGGTTTCTATAGGTACAATAGATTTTTGAAGCTATATGGTGGGTTTATGAACGTAATTTTCTCCCATTTCTCAGATTACATTTGTGTCATCATACCTACCGTATTTTTTTTTTTTTTGGTTTTTGATAAGGTACATATTTCGTGTTGCTTGATGTAGACAAAGCGATGAAAGACGGAAAACATAAAAAAGGAAAATATATTTTTCTATCAGCTATAAAGAGGAAAATTTTATCATTTCAAATCACAACGGAATATAATTCCGTCTTTGTCATTGTTGTCATGGCCTTTCTACGCACAGTGAGACAATTTATCCAAAAACAACCAACACAAATCAATCCGTAGAACTTGGTTGCGCTTCCAAATTATATGAGAGAAATTTCTTATTAAATGATTCAGGACTTTAATTTGGAAGGTTTACCGGGATCGGGTGAAAATTCAGCCTGGGTTCAAAATTTTGCTTTTATTAATGAGCTTTCTAAAGTTCTGTTTTGAAAAATTCTGCAAATAATAAAAAAAAATTTTTTTTAATGTAAAAAATGTAAAAAAAAACCCGCCCTTTTATAGATTTTTTTTTCTTCATTCTTAAAATATTTGATATTAAACCTTCACACACAAATTGGCGTACGCATAATAGGTACTCTTAACGGTTCACTTCTTACACCAGTGCAGGTTCTTTTTATATTCATACAGACTATATAGAGGAGAATATAAAATTCCAAGTTTTTCAATTTTTCCATGTATCTCATATCAACCCTAACGCTGTGCTAAAATTCATCATTCTATAATAAGCAGAAGTGCTTTATGTAATTTATAACAATTCAGAGGAAGCCCTATGGAACCTTTAAATCGGTTGAACTCGGTCGCGGTTGCCAGTTAAAATCGGAAAGACGCGATATTTTCCGTAATGAGTTCGTATCAACTTGTGAACCGATATCTTATATGGAAAAAGGTGTAACTTCCGTAAAATTATCGGGGTTCGTTCTCCTCAATAGGAATAATTGCTTGCACTTGTATCCGTGCAATATTCAAATCATTTCGAACTACACAAGGTCATCCAGAACGCAATAGATCACAGACAACCCCTTGTTGCTGAAATCGCTCCGTAAAATGTTGGAGCACTGGGCGTTAGAAATCATGAAAGAAATTTCGATATGCGACCTTTGTGTCTGAATAATTGAATGTAGACTTTCAAAATAAAACTGAACAAGTTTTGGTTCTTTGTTCTGTGCTGAGCATAGATTTCCCAAGTAAAAAAAAATTTAATTCTGGAAAAAATGTGTATCTAAGCAAAACAAAATTATTGATAATAATTAAATCATAAGAACGTTACTTGTGCGCCACCCTGTAGAAGGCTAATTTAGTATGAAAAATTATATGTACTGGAAGTATCTACCTCCAAAATGACATACTAGCCATATTTTTTGGGAGTCGGCCATAATCCCGAAAACCGAAATCCCGAAAATCCAAAATCCCGAAAACCCCAAATCCCGAAAGGCCAAAATCTCGTAACCCGTAGGTACGACACAGATGGTAAGAATAACCATCCAAACAAATTTTCTCTTGCCCTTTATTCGTTTTCACGGTAGCAAAGTAATACTCATCTTAACTAAGCCTTCATATATAACACCATTTATTATTAAAATAATAATTTGAAAATAATAAAAGAAATATTAATATTAAAACAAAACTCACATATGTATTATGAAATCTTAGTTAAATGAAATCTTTTCCTTCACACTTAATGTTACCACAACTATGCAATCACAACACTGAAAGCACAATAACAACTTAATAATATCAGAATACAACCAACGTTAACGGTAGTGTACAGTAATCTTCTGGTTAACTATTATACTTGTAAACTCTACATTTAAATCTAATTTTCGAAACCGAAATCCCGAAAAATTATATAAAATGGAATTTGCGCAAATTTTTCATTTTAAACATAATTTTTCGTGGTTTTTTGTTTTCGGGATTCTGAGCTTTCAGGATTATGGGTTTCCGGGATTTCGGGTTTTCGAGATTCTGGTTTTCGGAATTTTGGGTTTTCGGGATTTTGGGTTTTCGGGATTCTGGGTTTCCGGGATTTTGTGTTTTCGGGATTTTCGGGATTTCGGGATTTTGGGTTTTCGGATTTCGGTTTTCAGGGTTTCAGGGTTTCTGACCCTAACTCGTGCTCTTTTGCACATTTTTAACTTCGCTTTAAAAAAAGTCCATATTAAATACAAAAACAATATTTGGTATCCGTATAGTTGTGTTGTATTTAAAATGGACTTTTTTTTAAAGCGAAGATGAAAATGCGCAAAAAAAACCCGGCTACTGTTAGGTTTTTGGTCCAAAAAAAAAAAATTATTGAAAGAAGCTATTGAAATTAAATATTTATTGTTTCTATCTTTAAATTATTGCACATATTTTACCATACTTTTTTAATAAAAAATATAAATAAATACAAATAATATAAAAAGCTTTACAAAACTCTATTAAATATTTCATATACGGACATACAGCTGTGCCCATAGTGTTTAAAAGCTAAAGTTAGGCAGAAAATTTAATTCGTAATTCGAATATTACCAACCCCATAATATATGTAAAATTCACTATACCTACTTAAAAAAAAAAAAAAATTATCTGTACATTTTTTTTTTTGATATCTGCACCAACATCCTTCCGTCAACCGAGCTGTCATATTCAAAATATTTCAACAATCATTGAAACCAACTATTAGGATAGCATCTCTAGTTCTATAATTCTATATATTTTGTCTATACATGTCATTTTGGACGTATGTAGGTACTTCCCCTACACATATTTTTTTTTTTTAATTATTCCAACTTTTCAATACACATTGTCCCACTATATGTAGGGTGAACACCATCATTTAAGGTGTTACTTGCTTCTTCGTGTCTCATCATTGCGTGATGATGCTCTGTTTGATGCGAAGCAATCAAGTGAATTGAACAAAGGAGCGTTTAAGGATTGCTCTCAAAGCTGAACTGATTCTATAATGAGTTGAATAATTTGACATGCTTTATTTAATAACACAGCTGAACATATTTCGATGGTGGTGCAAAGTTCAAATTTCAATAATACATAACATAACATTATCATGTGATACGTTCTCGTCTTAAATAATCCAAATAGAAATGCCTAATGAGTGTAACTTAAACATCTATTTTTGACTATTTAGACCGGTATTTCCAAATAGAATTTAGGCAATCGATTCCACTGCCTAAATTTAGATGAAAAATACGATCAAATTAACAACAACTAAAAATGTTTATTTACAACTTGGACAGCTGTCTTAAATTATAAAAAGATTGTTAGACACTAGAAGTAGAAGTCAAATTAAAAGAAAATTATTGTGACATATTCAAAGATGTTGTTTAAGCTGTTGCTAAGTAAAACTGGAGTTTGTCTGATAAAGTTTCCATAACCTAAACTTCGGTTTTGCTTAGCAACAGCTTAAACAAAATCTATGAATATGCCCCATAATTTTTACACAAACTTTTCTACGTAAATTTTATGGACGAGCCGACGAGGAAGGGGAAGAATCGATTTCTCACCTTTTCTCTGGACATTTCTACTTATCCTAATAATTTAGAAAATATAACGTCTGAGAAGTTGGCAGGACATTTTCACTTAGATTAATGGCCGCAGACAGGAATTTGCAGTTTTTTGTTTGCATTTTTTTTCATTTCTATTCCGGATTTTGCATGTTCAAAAAATAGTGGGTGTAATTTCGTGACCTGCTTTTTTTACCAACCAATAAAGCTATCACATTGAAATTAGGCTCCAAAATTTTCAGTTAATTTGCAGTTCCAAAAAAGCCAAAAACCCAATTTTGAAGTCCTCATTTAAACAAAAAAAAAAATAAATAAATAAAAAAAAGACATATTTAAGCCCCGACTTCACTGTGAAGTTAGCAGGTTGTGCCTTTTTTCAGCAACTGGTAAAGCTATCCCGTTGAAATAAGACCCCAAATTTAGCAGTTCAAGAAAATCCTAGAACCAAATTTTGAAGTCCCCATTTAAAAAAAAAAATTCATACTGACCTGCTAACTTCACTGTGAAGTTAGCAAGTCATGCCCTTATACCCAATATTTTTTGAACTGCAAAATCCAAATTAGAAAGGCAAAAATAAGCAAATTCCTGTTTCGGGCCCATTACTCTAAGTGAAAAATGTCCTGCCAACTTCACAGACGTAAAAATATAGACATCAGTTCTCAGTAAGTTCTCGGGCACTTTTTTTAGATTTACCAGTTCAACGAGTACGAAGAAAGTTTCCTAGATTCGTGTGATATCACAACAGCGTTGCCGCCCGAAATAAAATTAACGTGCCATATTTTTTGAAAAAAACGTGCCAAAACTGAAAAAAACTACGAATTCTTCTATTTTCTTGAAAAAACCTGTAATCAATTTTATTACGGGGTGTAATACAATAACAATAAATAAAATTGAATGGAAATCATGTGCTCGTGCATTGTCAAAAATTATGTGTTTCTACGTTCTACCCACTTTTTACGGAATTTGGACCAATTTTCATTAAATTTTGTTGAAATTTGCTTCAGTTTAGGTAGAATAATGGAAATAAAAAAGCGTGCCATATTGAACCTTTTCGTGCCACAAGGAAATTATCGTGTCAAAAAAGTACGTTCGTGCCACTTCGGCACCTCTGTATCACAATCGACCAACACGAACATTTTTTTTTTTAAATCCTTGAAAGAACTTTTATATACGATTATAAAAGAGTTAAGTAGGTACCTACTTAAAGCTAGCGATGTTCGTGGTCTCAGAAAGTATAATTAGAAATTAACAGATTGCATTTTTAAATTAAAAAGTTGAATTTTTAAAATAAATTGTCAAATTGATGACGACCCTACATTAATTTTTCCTTGCGTAACTCCGAAAAATATAGAAACACCTATTTTTATTTATTTAAGTAGAAATACTTTTTCAAAGTCTAATTTAAAATATACCGCACGTTTGTTGACATAAAAGGTCATAAATGGTTTAAAAAAATTAAAAAAAAAAAACAATTTACGAGCATATGTTTAAATTGTTTTCCATATGTATGTGCAACAGTGCACATACAAATTTGTATGTTGGGAGTTCTAATAAAACCATAATCTTAAGATTAAAGACCTTTACCTGTTTGTATATAATATAAGCTCATCAAGCCATAAACTTACTTGTCCTTACTTGTCTTCACACTGTCAATAGAACATCACAGAAGCTATGTAAATGTTTAAAATTAAATCGAACAAAAAATAAATATTGATTTTATCTACAACACCTACCACAACTTAAAGAAAAACATACATTTCAACAAGCAGCCCGGCACGCGGACCAGCAATACAATAATTCATTTTAATGTATTTTCAATGTTCAGTTCTAAAATTAGATAGGTAAGGTACAAGGGCGGATCCAGACTTTGAGTCAGGGGGGGGTCACACTTAAAAATACAATCGCGCTAAAAATTTAATAATTCACCTACCGCCTTTTGCAATTTTGCTTGCCTCTTTATTTTATTACTTTACTACAACCAATTATCGTACTGAAATAATTCAGACGTTTTATTAAAGGAAATTGAATGCTCTTTGAAAACATTCATTACTTCTTATCTAATTAGCGCAATCCTTCCAAAGTTATTGAAGGTTAAAGTGGATCGTTTATTCCACAGTTTTTTGGATTCCCTGTGGAAAATTTCAGCTATAATATACAGTTTAAATATTGAATTTTGTTGTATATGTTCACATAAATTAATTTTTTAAGAAAAAAATTATTTGACGCAAGGAAAAATAAAAAAAAAAATAAACAATTAAATTAGCAGATTTGTATCGTTATTTTCGGTTCTTATAGCAATCAATTTGAATGATTTTTTTTCATAAAAATTGACTTGATAAGTATTTGTGTTGTGCTGAAGCTGATATTTTCAACAGGGAATCCCAAAAACTGTGGAATAAACCATCCACTTTAACCTTCAATAAATTCGGAAGGAGGGCACTAATTAAATAAGAGGTGAAGAACATTTTTAAAGAACATTTTTCTTTAAGTAAACATCTCAATAATTTCCGTACGATAATCGGTTGTCAATTAATAAATTAAAAGAAGCAGACAAAAGAAAACTTCCCATACAATCTGTATGGAAAAAAGAAATTAGCGATGAGCGACCTATAAATATTAATCTAAACGGCTGAAATTTTACCGGGCTTATTACTTCACTAAACTCTAACTAAAAAGCTATTGGCATTCAAAATCGAAGACAATTTAATTTGTTTGAATAAGTCTAATATACACTCGTGTATTTGAAAGCACGGTATATGTAATTTGTACTGTCAGCTATTGTTCTTCTATAAAGTTCTGTGGTTTTGCTAGACATTTCCTACTGAATAGAAAAATTTCGTTCACAACTTATTAAACAAAAATTAATTTTCTCCATTTGACAAGGCATAATGCATCGAATCGTGAAGACGTGAAACTCTAGTGCCAAAAATTGGATTACAATATTTGCATATGATATGTAATGTTATTTTTTATAAGAAAATTACCAATTAAAAATCTTCGAAAAACTTATCAGTTGCGCAATCAAGTGAAGGCTGTTTGATCAAAATATATGCGACACACGAAAAATTTCAACAATTAGCAGTTTCTTTTGCTGTTTTTTTTGGCCTAGAAAAAAAAACCGTTAATTAATTTATTTTTACAAACCTTATCAATAACTAACTATGGTATTGTGTGTAGACTAAAATTATGCCGAAGTTGATATCATTGGTTGTTCTCGAGATATTCGAGCCAGAAACCATTTTTTAACAATTTTTAGCAGTTTTTTTGCAGTTATTTTGGCATAGAAAAAAACCCTTTTTTATATTTTTTTTACAAACTCTAATTGGTAGATTAGGTGTACTACATAAAATTTTTCACTACGTCATTATGCATAGAATGAAACCAGGCCGAAGTCGAAATCTAGAGATATTCGAGAAACAAGCCATTTTACATCTTTTTTTTAAATTACTGTGATAAAAAATTTTTCTAAAAGGCCTTTTTGAATATTATGACCTTATTATCTGTAATATAAAATTTATTTGAAGTCGATATCTCTTTGCGTTCTCGAGATATCGTGAACGAAAAAAAGCTTCCGAAAGTACGAACGTACACAGACATCTATCTAAAAACAATGTAATCCGACTCCAGAGACCTTGAAACGTCGAGAAATGTCAAAATTTTCAATTTCACAAATCGGACGGATTACAAAAATTTCCAATGGGAAGTTATAAATAATAGCAATGTACAGCAGCAGATCTATAACAATGTTCAAGATGTGTGTAGTGTTTTTGATATGGCCCAAGGGAGGGTCAAGTTCTGGATATGTTATTTTTGCATGCAAAGTCTCTTTTTCTATGAAAGTAATCAGTACTAATAAGCGAATGGATATGGCCCATAGGGGTCATGACCCCCACGTCCCCCCCCCCCCCCCCCCTGGATCCGCCCTTGGTTAGGTACAATGTACATAGGTATATATAGACCACAAATGTATGTCTTTAAAAAATAACCAAACTATTATAACAATCTATACAAATAGCATTAAACTTTGTGTTTAAATTTAGAAAATATGGATAATTGTATTTCATTATTTATCCACTGCAAAGCTATCTGCTGGATATAAACATCAAAGGCCCAGCCCCAGCTATAGTGGCTAAGTTTTAATTGTTGGGAGGTAGCAGGTAGGTGTAGGAAGAAACAACAGTTTTCCAGTTGAAACGAATAAGAATAATGTGGGCATTTAAACGGAATTTTTAATTGTGTTTATGTTGAAAATATAATTTGACTTTTAACGGCTCAAGGATAGACCCGTACAAACAGAATTCGAATATATTTTTTTATGAACTATTTTTTTTTTTTTTTTTTGTATTTAAGATAATATTATTGAGCATTTGTGGTAGATTAAAGATTTTTTTTATTAATTTATTTCAATCAGAAGATAAACTAATTAATGGATTAATAGTTATGGTGATAGTGTTCATTAAAAAAAAAAATTAAAACAGATTAAAACATAATGTATTAATTTTTTCAGATCTGGAAGTACAAAAAAACGGTAAACAGTACACAAAAGTTCAATTTTGATTAAATTTCTACTGTGTACAAAACTACCCGGCTAAATAAGACCGTCTTTATATAAACAACTTTGCATACTCGAATAAGGTGCAACAAGAAGCTAGAACCAGTAGGTTGGGTCAAGATAAGAAAGTCAATGCAACAATGGATTCTCAAAACAAATCAAAAATAAAAATATATTCTTCTATAAAGTCAACAAAAAAAAGTGGTGCACAATATATTTTTTAAATAATTTGGATAAAAACAACATTTTTGCGTAATCAAAATAACTTTTCTAATTTTTTTTGTTGAGTAATGCACATTCTTAACTTTAAAAACTATTTTCGATGTTGATTATTGAACAATTGTAGGTATATCTTATGATAACATTACAAACAAAACGTTTCAATAGGGTAGGGCGGGGCTGATAAACACATTTTACTTGAAGTCTCAATACTTTTCACGTATTTATAATATGACAATGAAATCAGGATCCATAGAAAAAGAATGTAGTTTCGGTTTCTTAAGTTGAAAAATTAAAAATATGCAACAGTAGGAGATAAACATAGCTTCAAATGCACATCAATCTCCAAATGGTCCAACTTACCCTATATTCCAACTAGCCCCGCCCTACCGTACTTTTTAAAAATAAACAGAGTACACAAACTTTTGAAATATATCTCTGTTCTACTAAGATCCTGCCGTAGAACAACCTATACCCTTATCAAGGTACCAGATAAGAAGTATACAGTTGTGTATAGGTAGTACAAACATTTTGCGCAAGGGTTGTCTAGCGTAAGTGGTCCAAGCATAGGGTTGCCAAGCTTTAAAAGTAATTTTTCGAGTTTTGATAATTATATGACACAGCTCAGATTGTATGTCTTAAGGACATAATCAAAATACCGTATAAAAGGACACTTTATTTAAAAAATTTAAAATACGTGATTTTTTAAAAATCACAATAGGGTAAATAAGGGTAAACAAAGATAAAAACCTTAAAGCTGAATAAACAAGTTATTGAAAAAAAACATTAAATTGGCTCAAAAAAAATTTTCAAAGAAAATGACAATGTTCAAAAAAAAGAAAAAAATTTTTGGGTCGTGTTGCTTCTTATGATTGCGCAATAACGGCACCTTAAAAAAATCATTTGCGAACATTTCTCAATACAAAAAGGATTAAGCTTCAGAATGCTTTTTGTTTCATCTCAATACGGCCACTTTTCACAGAGATACAGCTCTTCGAAAAACACTATAAAAAATAAAAAAAGTGATTTTTTTTTGTTCCCTTAATTGTTTTGACAAGTGTATTTTCTAAACGAAAAATGCTAAAGAACTAGTTGTTTTTGTAGTCGATAGATTCTTTTAATATAAAAAGGTCATGAATATATGCAAAAAATGTGAAAAACCTACAACTCGAGATATGAACGTTTGAAAACAAAAATGTGAAAAAAGATGTTAGAAAAAAAAATAATCATAAATTAGGGTTATGTTTTCTGAAAATAGTTTTTATATTTTAAGAAAGAAAACAAGAAATTAAATGATGCGTTTTCCCCAAATTTTCGACGTAACCTCACTTTTTTGCCAAGTGATTTTTTGAATAGGGAGTATAAATTTTGTTCATTAATTTTTGGAGGTTTTTGATTTTTTTCCATTTTACCCGCATAGGTATTTTCATTAAAATAGTATCAACGCAAAGCATAACACCATATTTTTTTTCAAAAACCGTTGTCAAAAATTCAAAATTTCAGAACTTTTAACTATCGATATTTTAAAATTTCTTACGGCCATATTGTTGGCTTTCTTTAAAGCTAGTTTTGAGCAAAAACTAGTTCTATTCAGGTTTCGAGTTTTAATTTTTTCACTAATTTTTACTACTATGACATCTAATTCAAAATATTCATACATAGTTTGACATCTAAATCAAATCAGTAATTTTTTTTGAGAACATAAAAACTCGAAACTCCAATAGAACTAGTTTTTTCAGTAAAACTAGCTTTGAAGAAAGTCAATAATATAGCCGTAATGTGTTAGAGGAAAAAACTTAAATAGTCTCAGAGAGGTGAAAACAAATTTGGGGAGGTAAATTATAACAAAAATGTAAGTAGGTGGGTTAGCAGGTACCTACGAGAGTCATGATATCTAATGCTGCAATCTGGAAGTGTTTTCTTTCGAAGCTTGTGGTGGAATTGGGGAGTTGAAATATGGCGATTTTTCCAATTATTTTGTCAGGAATATAAACCCTTATATTTATACATTAATAACACGAAATGGTAGTCTGTCACTTTTCCTAATCTTTAAGACCTTAACCTTGATCATTATGCATTTTCTGATTGCGCTACACCAAATAACATTAATTATGTATAGGTATTGTTCTGGTTTAACATAATAGAATTTGATTGACAAGTAGGTTTATTGTACTTATATCCAAGCTATAAGGGTATATATAATGGTCTTTCTCAATAACAACAGATTTATCTTAAATTATAATTATAAAATGAAATTAAGCTAATTTGTGTGGCTTTTTTAACATTCACCTCAGTCTATCAAGGATATTTCCTAGTTATGGAAGAATCCCGCAGTGAATGTTTGTATATAACAAAGGATTGCTGATTTACAGTCAACACAATCGCAGATTTTTTTTTTTAGATAAAGTCATCATTATGTAACGAAGCGTTACACTTTAAAACCCCACGCCTAATACCCAAATGCAGTATTTAATATTCACCGCCAGCCGAACTGTCATCAGCGGCATCTGATAAGCATAAAACCATTCACCAGCACCCTACAATCAAACCCACAATCGCCCACCTCTCACCACACACCGACAAGAGTATCAAATCAATGTCATCACTGAATATAATGATTTTCACTTCAACATCGTTACAATTCACAGTGTGTCGTTACCGCAAATATAACAAGAGGACGTATGAAATGTCAACAATTCGAAGCTTATTGACTTGAGATTTTCTGGTTTGCGAATTAGAAGAGCAGAGTCTAAGTTTCCGGCTCATTGCGGTTTGTAGCAACTGCGATAGCTCCAGGTTCCTTTCGTGGTGCATTTGTGCCTACGTAAAGCTAACCTTTTTGGTCCTAAAAATAAAATATTTCGTGGTTATTCCCCTCTCGCTTTAGTGAGTAGTGGGCTGGAATCAGATTCCTACCGATATTCACCTCTTGCTTTCGAGTGAGTAGCGGGCCACTTGTTAGTCCTTTGGGTTAACCGGAGGCTGGAATTAGATTCCTACCGATATTCCCCTCTCGCTTTCGGGTAAGTAGCGGGCCATTTGTTATTCCTATGGGTTAGCCAGAGGATGTAATTGGATTCCTACCGTTTTCCCCAGGTTCACTTCTTCTAAGCGAATCTTGTGGGCTGAGCTTACTCCTGTAGCTCAAATCCAACCAGCTTTATATTATATGAAATACCTTGTTATTTAGAATAAGTTTTTAATGAAATTGTAAGATTGTAAACAAATTATTTGTGGAAATAAAGTTACATGTTAAATCTGGTAAATGTAGAGTTCTTACTTTCTTAACCCGAGTTTTACTTGCTTTCTTCGGGAACACCCTGGACTTCGACGAGCTTACCTCAGCCTAGAGAAGAAAGCATCACAATTAAAGTAAATCTTGTTCAAAACCCAACCTCGTCTATACAAACATAATAAACATTTTTTTTTAAACCCCTTCAGACCAGTACCTAGTGCATATATACTTATTGATGATTCGTATATGTGTATTTATGTAATATGGGTAAGAACTTTTTTTCTTGCCATCGAAAATATATCTCGTTAAATCCTTAAATCAAAGTTTTCGAAAGAGTTTTTTTTTTTTTTAATAAGAAATAGCTGGAAAACCGTTGTGAGGCGGCTGAAATTTGCTAATAGCTGGTGTAAATTTATAAATAAAAATCAAGAATCGGTTGCAGTTTGTTAAAGTTATGAGTCAGTTAAAGAAACGAGACCAAAAATCATGAAAACCGTAATACCTACATAAATCGAAAAGAAAGTTAAAAGGAGAAATTATCTCTTAGGTTTTTTGACTTAAAACTGATCCCAGGAATCCATGGGTTCGTCTGTGACGGTGACTCTAAGACACCCTGGTATAATGTCAAAAAAAAAAACGCTCAGTCCAAAGTTTAATAAAAATTAACAAAATTCTTTTTAATTTTTTGAGTTAAAACTTCGTGCCTGTATTGACCAAAATATAGTTGTAAGAAAACTGCGTTTCAGTTTCAGGTTCTAGCTTAAAAATTCGCATTGGAAAAATAGGTAGTGTTTTGATGAGTTTTTGTGAAAAGGTCTTATTTTCGAGTTATTCGCGTTTATCTTCTGAATGATTTTGTTAAAATTTTGCAACCTAGTGCTTCTGTGTAGTTGAAACAGTACTGCATTTTAATGTTAGATTTTTTTTTAAACATAAAAATTATAGACTTTTTATTTTGAATACTTTTCTTATTTAAAAACCTGTGCCCAAACTTCTTTATCTTCCATTGTAATCCCAGTTGAAACCGTAGAAGAAAAAATTAATAACTTGAACGATGACTATTCAGCTGGTCCTGATGGGTTACCAGCTATAATCCTGAAAAAATGCTCGCTTCACTTTATCAAACCTTTGTCAGTTCTCTTTCAACTTTCAATCTCCCAAGGTATTTTTCCTTCTTTCTGGAAAAATTCTTTCATCATCCCCATTCACAAAAAAGGTCCAAAAAAAGACATCTCCAACTACCGCCCTATCGCTAAGCTCTCATGTATTCCCAAGCTTTTTGAGAGTATCGTTTATGATACCATGATGTTCCATTTCAAACAAATTATCTCCCCTAATCAACACGGCTCCCTTAAGGGCAGATCAACGACAACCAATTTAGTTGAATTCGTTTCAGGAACCTTATGTTCTCTTGAGAATGGTAACGAAGTTGATGTTATTGCAACCGATCTCAGTAAAGCCTTTGACAAAATCTCCCATCCTTTGATCCTTTTCAAACTTAAAGCTCTGGGATTTCAACCTTTATTTATTGCATGGGTTGAATCTTATTTAAAAGATCGCTCTTATAAAGTCGTCTTCAGATCCTCTGTATCTGACCATATTCATGCAACGTCTGTTGTCCCACAGGGTAGTCACCTAGGCCCACTGATTTTTATTCTAACCATCAACGACGTCGATAGTGTCATTAAAGACTCCTTTATATCAATTTATGCTGATGACAAAAAAATCTACCGGCACATATCCTCCTTTGAGGACTCTAAACTTTTCCAAGATGATCTAAATAGATTCTCCACATGGTGCCATAAAAATTTCCTAGAACTGAATATCAGCAAGTGTCAAGCGATAACCTTCTCTCGTAAACGTACCCTACTCCCCCCCAGAAAGTATCTTATTAACAACAAGCAGATTAGCACAGTTGACTCTATTCGCGATCTAGGAGTTATATGTGATAAAGAACTTAACTTTCGTTGCCACATAGATACCTCTATCAAGAGAGCTAATTCTGCCCTCGGATTTGTTAAACGTTGGTCCAAAAAATTCTCTGATCCTTATGTCACTAAAGCCCTGTATATAACCTTTGTCAGGCCCCTCCTTGAATATGCCAGCCAAGTCTGGTCACCTCACTTTCTCTTACACTCCTACCGTATCGAAACTGTCCAACGCAGATTCCTTCGTTTTGCACTCCGTACCCTTCCTTGGAATGACCAACAGAATCTCCCTCCTTATGAAAACCGCTTAAAATTAATTGACCTGCAATCTCTTGAACAGAGACGTCTAGTAGCTGACATTGTCTTTATCCAACAGCTCTTAAATGGAAATATCGACTGTCCATTCCTTCTCCAAAAAATATGCCTTCAAATCAACACTAATAACCTTAGATCGATCCCTCTTTTCAAAATAAACTATCATCGCACTAGCTATGGTGCCAACGAACCCTTGTCCCGCATGCTTCGCTCAACTAATAGCTTGCGAAGCTCTTTTGACTTTCATTTAAGCAAAGAAAGTCTAAAATCCTTACTTAATCGTCCCTCACGTCTTTACTAGCCCTTCCTCTCCTACAACTGCGTTAGACATAAGTAGTTTTAAAATAGTTTTTAAAGTTTTTTTTGTTTTGCTTGTATTAAGCTAATAAAGTTAAACAAACTTCTGGAGATGGGAGGGTGGGAGGGGGCCCCACCCCCTCTCTCTTTGGGCGTTTGTTGCTAAATAAATTACCATTTTTTCGTTAAAAAGTAAGTTTGTATTATACAGTCGTGTATTATTTTTATTTATAGAAAAATCGCTCCCGAGCTAATAATGATTTTCATAAAATGGGTTGCAATCAAAATTTAGCTTGGATCAAAATTCTTTATCTTTTCTTTTAAAATTCTGCTTTTCAAAGTTCTTATTACCAAAACTCTGCAAATAATAAAAAAAAAAAAAAACATTTAAATATTAATTGTCGAAGAATTATGAAAAGCTGAATTTTGAAAGTAAAATACCCCTCTCCTACCCTAAATTCTTGAAAAAAATAACTTAACAAAATAATAAGAAAAATCTATAAAACGCTAGGTAGGTAGGTACCAAAGTTATATACAAAATCAAATAAAATTTGTACTTTCATATATTTTCTGGCTAACTCATAACACGCAACCAAGCCGGCAAGATAGTAGATATATTGTAAAATTATACCATTCCAAATTATAGAAGGTAATTATTCAACATATTCATGGTTTTACTATTATTTACATAAAAATACCATGCTCAACCAACTATGTACATTATATCCTTCTGCGACAAAATTTTCCAATGATATTGATATCCCCTTGCACATTCTATGTATATACCTAACGCGATTTGCAAAACAAAAGAATTTCCTCAGGAGCATAGCAGAAGCAATCCTCTCCTCATAGACCAAAAACATCAAAAGCGCTCAGATCTCATTGAATATTCTCTCAGATTCCAGATTATTATATACCTTTTATTGTGTGTTTCCCTTTATCCGAATTCTTGCCATTGGTTTGGTTGTGGTTAAATTGCAGAATAAAAGAATAAAGAAGATATCTTTATTATGTCTTCAGAGTTTGCAGCATCTTAGAAATCATTTTGTATTCCGCACTGCAAGGTCACAAGCAAAATCGAGTAAAAAGTTGAGTATTATATTATTTTATGAGAATTCAAGAAGAAGAAGAACGACATGATTGTGTTGCATTAAGTTGATTCATTAAAATATATAAAATATTATTGGCACTTAGAATTTTGCTAAAAATAAAAAATCTTTCACTCTTGTCATGAAAATTGACCTTTATCATTACTAGAGGCCTGTATGAATGTCTTGAAACTAGTTTCAAAAAATTTGTGAATACTCATAATTTACTCTAGTGCACCCGAAAATAATTACGAGTACCCATTTGACCAGACCAGCACCAGACCATGCCATGCACACAGCGTGGTTGGGTTGTTGATCTGTGATCTGATCTCGCACAAAACCATGAATGAAAGAATACAAGATTGCGCCATTTGTTATATCATTTGTGACCAATGATATGTAAGCAAATATGGCCGCCAGTAGTTTGTTTAGTTAATCGATTGTTCGGTTGTGTTTTTTCCTTTCGTGCGCGTTTAGTAGTTTAAAAAACAAAGTTTTCGTTTAGAAATACGATAATATTTTTTATTTGAAATAAAGGTTTTTTCATTTAAAATAAATCGCCAAAAAGCAAATAAAGCGGTAATGTGTAAAGTAGAATAGATAATTCAGAATTTGTGCACTTTTATTACACTACACTGAACAACAATGAAATAAAAATTCAAGTTAAAAACTTTTCCCGGCCTTATCAACTAGGAAAAAATCATATTTTTGTCTCCAATAGCGCCATACGAGCTGTCAAAAATTACAACAACAAAGCGAAAAAATGAAATGGCTTAATCTTGTATTCTTTCATTCATGGCACAAAACCAACTTTTCTTATTCTCTGAGAGAAGAACGGGTCGGTTGCAAGCTTGTTGAACAAAATGAAATGTGTGCACTTCTTTCGCTCAGCAGTACAGTGAATACTCATGATGTAGTTCGAGCAGGGTTGCCACTTTGCTGCGATTGCAGTAGATCTACTGCATTTTTTTCACAAAATAAATCTACTGTCTTTAAATGAAATCTACTGCATTTTTGGGTCTACAAAAAATTGTCACTAAACAAATAACCCACAAATAATTTTTCAATTTTGTCATTGATTGCAATAAGTCTAATTCTTCAGGAAATACTCACATCCTGCTTAACTTATTAATATCTACGGCTTTCGACTATATCTGCTCTGTTTTGATGAATATTGAAAGCTGTCTGAAATCTTGTTTTTGTTAATTTGCTTTTTTTTAATGTTGCAAATTGTAGTAATATGGGCAAGTTTTTAATAAAATCTGCACAAAAAGGTTAAAATTCTTATTAAGTAAATGCAATTGTACTTTATATGGATTTTTTAAGTAGTGATACAAAGTGCTGGTAAAGGCCAAAGTCATGAAAGACTTTGTAGCGATAGAGAATTTAAAATTAAAAAATAGTTATACCTATACCTAATTAATACGACACCTTTTCTTTTTGTTTAAGATAACTTTTAGCCTGACATTTAACATTGAGTATGTATTTTAGCAAAACTTTTTATTTTTGGTGAAAAATATGTTAATTATTTTTTTTAGTTACCTTTAATATTTTTACTTTAATTTTAATCTTCCTTATTTTTTGAAAAAAAATAATAATAATCTACTGCAAAAAATTTCAATCTACTGCATTTTTTTTGTGAATCTACTGAGGGAAGTTTGCCGAAAAGTGGCAACCCTGAGTTCGAGTTTTCATAAAATGTGTTTGAATGAATGAGTTACTCATTTAAATTTCTACGAGTACAAACGAAAAGGAAAAGAAACAAGTACTGTACTCGTTCTTTTGTCAGAGAATGAATGATGTAATTGTTTTGTTTCTTTTTGTGAGTACTATCTTGTGAGTGCAATTGCTTAAGTATGTTTTGCGAATTGAGTATACTGAAGTAGTGCAACCACTTGAATAGATTAAATGAATACATTCATGCAGACCTCTGATAATTACACAAGTCAAAAAGGAACCAGTGAAGGACACAATATAAACCCTAATCCAACAATGCATCAAGCGAAATATCCGTATAGATATCATTTCTGATCTGATAAAATCAAATAAAAATATAAACATTTTCCGAAACAGTGTCATCATGTAGGTTTACCAGCGTTCTTTTATACGTGAAAATTATGCACATGGGATGAACAATGCAACGGGAAAATGCTTAGAAATTAAAACAAACTCTAAACATTTGAAAACTAGCTGACGCATTTTAAATGCTAAAACGTAATTAATTTCATTTAAATTAATATGTAATGTGGAATAATCGGGAACATGCAAATCTATTATCATTTAAACATTTCATTGAATCGTTTTTAAATTTTTATCTAAATTCTAATTAGAAATTTCTATTAGTAATTTAATATTTTACAACATTTCGTTCATTTTTGGAAAACCATAAATTCAGTCTAAATGATATCTATGATAAAGAATATAATGTGGTTGGAAAACTTTAATACTTAATTGCAATAAATTTATGTACTCACACATACATGTGTAGGTTTAGTAATAAAATATACATCCCCAGAGTTCTAATTATCTCATTAGTATTGTATTCAGGATTACATTGTGATGAGATTCAATTGGAATTAATTAATATGAGTATTTTTGACACATTTAATTATGTTAAAAAATCATTAATTTTGCAAAAATATAATTTTAATGTGGGACTTTTGCATTTGTTTAGTAGCAGTTTCTTATTTCACTTAAATAATTATACTGTATTTTTGTTATACGAGTACAAAAACTCAATTATTAACTTCCCATTGGAAGTTATTGTAATCCGGTCCGATTTGTGAAACTGAAAATTTTGACATTTCTCGACATTTCGAGGCCTCTGGATGACATTTTTTTTAGAGAGATGTCTGTGTACTATGTGTGCTCGTACGTTCATACGTTCGTAAATATGTTCGTACGTTCGGAAGAAGATACCGACTTACAGATAATAAGGCCATAACATGCAGAAAGGATTTTCAGAAAAATTCAATTAGCGGTTTTTTATTACAGTAATACCTCTAGAAAAAATAATACTATCGACTTCGGCCTGGTTTCATTCTATGCATAATGACGTAGTTAAAAATTGAAAAATATCGAATATCTTGAGAACACCCAAAGATATTAACTTTTGGTTAATTTTATTTTATAGGTACACAAAATTATAGGTGACAATCGGTAAAGTTTGTAAAAAAAAAAACTAAATTAATGGTTTTTATTCTAGGCCAACAAAAATTGTAAAACAAAACTGCTAAAAATTGTTAACAATGTTTTTCGGCTCGAATGTCTCGAAAACAACCAATGATATCAACTCCTGATCCCGGTTGCCGTTTTGGTAGGATCCTACCAAATTTGGTATTTTTTTTTTATCTTTGGTAGGTTTTAATTCGATTTGGTAGGTTTTTTAACAAAACGATCTTAAATGTGAATTAACAGAATACCACTTCTTAAAAAATAAAAAATTATTGTAATACAGTCCACATGAGTTATTGAAACTTATGTAGGCATTTATTTTATTTATGAACAAATTATAAAGTGAAATTGAATTTTAAATTTTAACATACCATATGATTCAAAATTTTGTATTCTCATCTACGGATCTGAATCGGGATAATTTTTTAGCACGTTAGGTATACAAAATAATTTTAGATCCTGCTCTCTATAGGCGTTTTTCTTTTTTAGTTCAGAGTTTGTTCGGTGCAGAGCGAGAGCACTGAGTAGACTCTGAGCGAACGGCGTAAACACTGAGCAGCGTATGTTCAGAGCACTCCCATTTAATTATGAAACACACTTGAACACTCAATTGTCATATCTGTCAAATTACATGGAAACTGTATGAAGTTTGGCCGCGCTTAGTTTTTTACTTCGTCTGCTTGGTTATTTTATTCTGAGCTCTGAACGCACTCTGAACGAAAAAAGAAACACAAATTCCAAGCTCTGAGCGCTCTGAACTCAAAAAGAAACACAGCATTTTTGTTTGACTGTTTTCTGCATGAAAAACTTGCATGCAACTTTCATGCAATTTGCATGCAAGTTTTTCATGCAATTTGCATGCAAGTTTTTCATGCTAGTTGCATGCAAGTTTTTCTTGCAAGTTGCATGCAAGTTTTTCATGCAAGTTTTTCATGCAAGTTGCATGCAAGTTTTTCATGCAAGTTGCATGCAAGTTTTTTATGCGAGTTGCAAGCAAGTTTTTCATGCAAGTTGCATGCAAGTTTTTCATGCAAGTTTTCCATGCGAGTTGCATGCAAGTTTTTCATGCAAGTTGCATGCAAGTTTTTTATGCAATTTGCATGCAAGTTTTTCATGCAAGTTGCATGCAAGTTTATCATGCAAGTTGCATGCAAGTTTTTCATGGAAGTTGCATGCAAGTTGCATGCAAGTTATTCATGCAAGTTGCATGCAAGTTTTTCGTGCAAGTTGCATGCAAGTTTTCATGCAAGCTGCATGCAAGTTTTCATGCAAGCTGCATGCAAGTTTTTCATGCAAGCTGCATGCAAGTTTTTCATGCAAGTTGCATGTATAGATAATGGCAAAAACATTATGTATGTATAAAATAAAAATAAATTTGATGGCACAACAGCTCATGAAGAACTAGGGCCTAGTGACTTACAACTCTCAACCATTCCTGTGTGCGTGTCTACAGGAATGGAGGGGACCTACAGTTTATTGCCGAATCCGAACGGCTAACGAGCGGCACTTTTCTGTGACAGGAGATACTCTTGGAGGATTTGTCAATTCCTCGCAAGAGGCAGTAGCCGTTTTTCTTTTAAATAAATAGATGGCGAGGCTTGGGATCGAACCTTAGACCTCTGGCATGACAGTCCATCGCACTAACCATCACGCCACGGCTACTACATTATTATGTATGTATGCAGTTTCTTAAAATAACTATGGTAATTCGATTCGAGGCTTGACATTTTATCTAAATCGTTAGAGCCGTTTTGGAGAAAAATTAAAAAAAAAAAAACTGAAATATGGCAACTACTAGATGACCTTAATAAAAAATTCGAATTTTTCAAAACTTCAAGCTTCTCAAAATAAATTTTTGGCTCTGAAAGCTGCAAATATGCGAATAATTTTTGTTTACCTCTTTGGCACTCCCAACTAACAATTTATATTGTATAAGGTCCAGTTTTTGGAATTTGGGAAGCTATAGCTCCTTTAGTATAATCATAAGACTTGTGTATGCAAGTCAATCATTTTTTGACACATTTTATATAAAATACCTTGTTTTGTACCTCTAAAAATTAGGTCAATAGGAGTCTGTTGTAATGAGGTCTTATGGAAGTCTGTTTAAGGCTTGCCGAAATTGATTCTATATACAAAAGATAAGAGCTTTTATAAAGCATTCAGCTAAAAGTCGTTATCTGCTTTAAAACTTTATTAAAAAAGCAAAAATGTTAATACAAATTTGAATTTTTGTCAATTTTAAGTAAATAAGTAATAAATAAAAAAACATGTCTGTTATTATCTTTGTCTTGAGTTTTCTCAACAATGACATTACGTTCATAACACAAAATATTTTTGTTTTGAAAAGAAAAATATGGCTTTGAATTTTCTAAACAACAATATATACTTATTACAAATGTACGTATAGCTTTTGCATTTTGTTAATCGCAAAACTTATACAAATCAATAGCTTTTGCATTTTGTTAATAGCAAACATAGAAATGTATAGCCTTTGTATGTTGTTAATTGCAAACTCATACAAATCAATAGCCAGGGTTCGTACTACACTTCGATGGAAGTAGATTTACTTCAGTTTTGAGGAAAAAATAGAATCTACTTCTCTACTTTGCTTTTTCAAGATCAGCTTCTATTTTTTTTAATTGAAAAAATCCTTAATAAATAAATGAAAAAAAAAGATCACCACCCACTTGTTACGTTTTAGCTAAAAAGCATTGTTGTTTCCAACGGGAAGGAGACAAAATCCCGAATCCCAAAATCCCGAATGCCAAAATCCAGAATGGACGGAATCCCGAATGCCAAAATCCCGAATGCAAGAACCCTGAATGACAAAAAATCTCGAATGCATTCGGTATTGAATCCTGAATTTCAATACTATTTTTAATACTATTTCAGTACTGTTTTGTATGGCTTGGCTTCTCTTCATTTTTGCTGCTTTGAAATTAAAGTTAATCTCTTTGAGAATCATTTTCTTTCATAAAAGAACGAATAAACGAAACAAAACTGAAAAACTCAATATAAACATATACATTTAACGCAAGAAATTAAAATTTAAATTCACGTTTTTAAAATCCACTATTTCCATATCAAAATATCAATTATTTTATGACAAAAAATACATTAAACAAATTAGAGTTTTTAGGCACAAACTTCTTCAACCGATCTTAAATATAGTATCTACAAAATAGCATTAAAACAAACATTAACAATAAAAAAAAAAATATATTTTGAAGGCTAAAATCCCGAATCAGTACTTTTTTGGTATTTAAAATCGCACGCGCGAGCCATTCGGGATTTTAGTATTCGGGATTTTGGCATTCGGGATTTGGTACCCAACACGTTTCCAACAAATTCTTAATGTCAGAAATGTTGTTCTGAACGATTTCTTTAATCTTCGTTTTCATTCTCTTTCGCGATTAATTTATTTATCAATGTGCTTATTTTTAATTTTCATTTCAACAAAATAATCGAATAAATTAAATTTGCGTAAATTTTGTAACTCTATAAGCAATAACCGAAAAAAATTATGTGGTACTTTTTTGAGTTAATAGTTTATAAAATGGAACAAAATTCTCGATTGCAAATTTATTTAAAAAACAAATTAAATTGTTATTTGAATAAGGAATAGGTCTGAATTCATTGTACCTAATAATTATTTAATTTACCTATTTTATTTTGTTGAAAAACATAATTATTGTTAAAAAAAAAAATTTTAAGAATATTTCAGAGTTTTGGAAATTTTTGATTTACTTCGCTTTTTTCCTTATCTGCTTCGAAATTTTTGAATCTCAAGTCCGAACCCTGTCAATAGCTTTTGCATTTTGTTAATAGCAAAATTATAGAAATTATCAAGCATTTGCATTCTTGACACGTGGAGTATCAACTCATTAAAATTTTTACACTAAGCTTTAAATTTGCGGTATGGCGTAGTGGGTTGAGTGCTGGATCGCTAATCAGGACGACGTGAGTTCAAATCTCCGAAAATCATGTGAGTAAAAGTGGGTTTTTTTAAAATTAAATTAAATTCTTAATATTCCACAATCAACATAAAGGCAGGCAGTCCAAACCACAAAAGATAAAGAGAAATCACAGAAAATATAAAAATAATGAAATTGAGAAATGTAAAGCAAGAAATATTTTTTCTTTATACAATCATTTTCTTTAAGTTGTTTGTATAAGGCCTTAATGATCATTCACATACGAGTTATATGCCGGCTTTTGTAAGAACTAATTACACAATTTTATTAAGAGCTTTCATAAGGGCTTATTACATCTGTTCAAGAAAAGCAATTGAATTGCATAGCACTTTTGATCATAGGTCTTATATGAGGTATATTGCTTCTATAATGTGCGCCAAAATGGTTGGTAAAAGGCACAAGTTAAATTGTTAGTTGGGCTTGGCAGCACAAACAGTACAAGTTTCAATTTTTTTAAAATCTTATTTTCGAAAAAAAAAATATCCATAAAATTTGCAAACTTGCGAATTTGAAAGAATAAATTCACGTCACAAGTAGTACAAATTGAGAAAAATACAGCACAACTATTTTTTTTTGTTTAATTGAAAATGGCAGTGCTAACTTAACACTAAGTTCCTTCGCAACATTTGCGTTTGTTCGTAAAAGTTGCATATATGCGATTTTTTTTTTTACCTCCTCGATTCTTGGTATCACTTTTTGAGCACAAAAAACTTAATTCTTAAAAAAAATTTCGAAGAATTTGCGAATTTTCAAATTTGAAAAAAATATGTACGGCTCAATGCAGCACAAGTTGAGCACAATGCAGCACAATTTTCTTTTTTTTTGAAAATCGAAAACGGCGGTACTAACTTCACGCTAAAAAAAAAATGGGTAGCCTTTTAAAACCATGGCAGCAACGGTTGGACACATATCGCAGATGGCAGCACAACCATTTTTTTTTTTTACGAACAACGAAAATGGCTGTGCTAACTTCACGCAAATATGACGAACCTATATTTTCGGACTTCTACATTATGGTAGTGTCAATTTTGATTACAACCTCGAATTTTTTTTTACGTAAAACCAATACTTGCCCTTTAAAGGGTGAAGAGGTGAAAAAGGATTCATTAAATTTCTGCTGTGAATGCCTCAACTTAGCAAAGACTGGAAAAGCTACTTATCCAAGATTCAGGGAAGCATAACTCTCGTACCTTAATTTCCACTCCTTTGGCTTACATTTTTTATACCAAAATTACCCAAACTCCAGGGAGGTCAACGGATCAATTTCCTGTTCTAATCAAACCTGTGCATTAAGTTTCCCTATACGGCCTCAACCAACAAGCCCCTCTAGCCAGCTTGGTCTCGAGCTAGCTGCCACCAGTTGCGCACACCAAGTTGGTTGAGGCTTGTGCGCACTAACTAAGGTGAAGTCTTCCTCTGCTGCACAGATCTTCAGGGGTAGAATCGAAGCCTCGTGGGGCTGGTGCTTTCGTGTCGATACGCTCCACATTTCCCAGCCATTTCAGCCACTGTATTTTAACATCTACTACTGCTTGAAAAACATATCCAAATGCAGGCCTTTAAATTATGGTATTACTTATTCCCTTACCATGCACTAAACTAAGAATTTCTTCTGACCATTTCCATGTCATTCAATCCACACGTACATACCTCTAAGAAAAACAATGAAGCCAAACATTCTTTAGGTATAAGTCTGTACGTGTGCACTTACCATTTCGAAAAACTCCCTTTATTATATGCATGGTACAGAAGATAGAAATGGGTAAACACGTACATATTTATTTTCAGAGAAAAAACTAAGAAGAAAGAAGACGTCAGCGTTTACTTTGATTAGAAATTCAAAAACTTTGATAAACGCTGCTCTCAGAAAACAATTGGTTTTTTGTGCAATTAAAGCCAATACTACGATTAATCTGATTAACATCATTTTTGATTGGCTATACTTAATATGATTCTCCAATTATTGGCTACACCGAATAAAGTTTACCTTCCATGTTTCATCTGCTTATGAATCCATATTGTAAGTGCTTCGGATTTCCTCATAAATAATTGCAAATCACAATCCTATTAGCTACATAGTATAATAGTCAAGAGAACAGCTATAGTTGCTTTATAAGACTAATCAACGCCTTGATCTGAGAAATACACATTCTAAAGGACGGACGTTTTTGATTGATGGCTAATCATTTCGACGCATCAAGGTTATCGTTCACCAAATCCAACCGCAACCATTCCTCATATGCTTGGCCAGAGATTAAATTGAGTTTTGCTTCCCATCACTAAACCAACTACCCCACCCTCTATACCCCTCTCCAATTATATCTTCAAGGGAATTTGGGATTAAGTGTTAATGTGTGACATATATACTAACATAGTATCATTTGATTGATTCCATTGCTCATACTTCGAGCTGCTAGAATTTTGTGACAAGACAAGCGGAAGGACATCAATCAATGCGTCAAATATGGCCAACATAAATAACGCTTTCATTTTGTTTACTCCTTCCGCCCTATCGAATCACTTCTTAAGATAAGTTTTATATATGTATGAGAGTCGAGAGTGGGCAAAACTAGATGATATAGGTAATCGTTTATAGATGCGGAAAAAGGGCGAGGGGGTTGGATTTTTATTTCTTCTCTAATATCCGTCTAACCTTTATCGTTCAGCTGACAAGGGATGAGAGATTGATTTCTTTTGGCTCCCCAGAGAACCAGTCCTTACAGTCACAGTCCATCCCGCAGGGAAAAGATGGAAAAGTATTTGAACAATTTTCTTAGAATGGAAAATAATTGACTGCCAACCTTTGGTTTCCTTTTTGAATGAACTTTATTGATTAAGTTCTGCGTCGATAGTCCCCGTCGACTTTGGTTAAATTGTGTGTTCTTTTTTTTCCCTTCTTCTTATGCCAGTAGGACGAGTATTGGTGTTCTGAGAAAAACTAATTTTCGAAGTATAATAATATTTCGGTAATGGGAAGAGTTTGAAAATTTCGGGTTTTAAGGCAGGGCCACCCAGCTGTAATGCAATTACCAGACCAAATGCGTTTTTATATTTTTGTATGTATCGATTTTTATTAATAAAGAAATTATAAAAAATAAATAAATTTGGGGCTACTACAATAAAAAAAAAAAAAAAAATTATATTAAATGGAAATTTTTGAAGCAGGCTTTCACCAATTTAAGAATGAAGCTAAAGCTGCAAGTCCAATTTATTCTTCTAGGTAGTGAAGTTCTTATTAAAATTTCAAGAGGATTGATTTAAAAATTTCAAAATTAAATGCTTTGTAAATTGTAAAATATAATCATGCACGCAGGCTCATATATAAAACAACAAAGAGCAAGTAGGTGCGACTCGATGGGGCACTTTATTTGTATTGAATTTTTTTTTCATAACTTTTTTTTTGGCTGATGCTTTAGAAGTCTGGAAATTTAATAAATAAATCTGACGAAACGCAGACGAATTTCATTGAGCAGTTTAGTGACTGATCTAAAGCAAATCCGAATTTTTGGCATGATGAGAAACGTTGTTGGCTTGGAACTGTACACATTATTCGTTTTGCATACACCTAGTAAAATTGGTATGGTTTTTATTATAAAAGTCTTAATGTAGTTAATTATGTACCTACTAAACTTTAAGGACTTTTTTGTGTGGTTAAATCAAACTCTAAATTTTAAAGTGATTGTCTGTTGCCACTTACAATTAGTGTAGGGTATTTTGTTAAGCGCTATTTTTAAATTTAAGTAAAATAAAGTGTGTGTGAGATATAATGGAAGATTTTTATTCGTCTGAAAGGCCTATCGATGCTATTATGTATATGGAACATAATGTCGTTCAAATGTTCGCCGCGGGTTCACGAATCCGAAATGTCCAATTTTCAATGACTCGGACGCAGAAAAAATCAGGCTCTGAATCAGCGTTGTTTTTCTGAAAAAAACGTGTCAATTTTCGCCATTTGAAAAAACCGCAAATTCTTCTATTTTTTTTGAAAAAACTGTAATCAATATTTTTACGGGTTGTTAAACAAAAAAAAAAAAAACAAAGCAAAGCAAATCATTTGCTCTATTTGGGCATTGTGAAAAAAATATGTGTTTCTGTACACTTTTTATGGCATTTGGACCAATTTTCATAATTTTTTTTTTTAATCTACTTCATTTTAAGTAAAATAATGGAAATACGTTCCACTACGTGTCAAAAAAGTACGACCGTGCCACTTCGGCAACGCTGGGCAGAATTTGACCGATGACATGTGTTATGTCGGCTTTAAGGGCCGCTGTGGTCGAGGCAGTCCACTTCAGAAAACTACACGAGAAAAAGTATAACGCGATCAATTACATCTATTTTATATAAAATTGCGGATGTATGTTTTGCGTGAACACTGAAATCATTCATCATATCGATTGAGCTAAAAATTTTAGGAAATCTTATGTGGAAGTGCAAGAGTGTTGCTGTGCGTTTTTGTTCAAAGAAGGTCTTACAGTTTGCAAAACGAGTTCCAAAATTTATTTATATAGGGTGTTTGAAAAGATTAAATGCCTTAAGGTTTACCAATACAATCAATATATAGATTTTTATATGAAATGAATAGAAGATATATTCCAAATACTTTGAAAAAAAAACAAATAAAAATATACTCTTAATATAACTCCAAGGGTGGGGAGCCAGATACATCGCTCCTTATAATCCTGAGCTACGAATATGTCGTAGTAGCCCATATAAGTTGTTCACTAAGTATTTCAACCTGTCTGGAACTGTAGACGCCACCGTTGATTCCATCTGGGGAATTCCTCCGCTGCCGCCTGGATAAAAGAGAAGTGCCTTAGTGGAAGCTTTTCAACTCCCCCCCTCCCTCTCATTTGCTACCACCTAAGACCGTCCATTGGGATTGGAACTCCATCCGCAGTTAAAGGTACTATAGGCACCCGATGTTCACCACGGGGAGGTTGAGAGTAAGAGTTGATAGATAGAGGTTATTGAAGACACACTTATCAACCCTTTGAACATTTTGTTCATTGTATTTAAAGAAATTGTAAGGAACTCGCAAGTCAACAACAGTTGTTCAACTACCTGCTTATGCAGATACTATTGACATAACGGGGGTGGCCCCGGCGCAGTGGAAGTAGTGCTTGACTGCTAACATGGATGTTAGGGTTCGAGCCCCAGTCTAGGCAGCATTCTTTTCTATATTCCCTCAACTGAACCCTAATCATCCTGGTCCTGCTATATGGGGCAGAGGCATGGACCCTGATGTCAAAAACGGATGAAAATCTGCTTGGGAGCTTTGAAAGGAAGATTCTTCGGGTGATTTTTGGTCCAGTCTGTATCGATGGAGTATGGAGGAGAAGATTTAACAATGAGCTTTACGGGCTTTACAGCGACGTCGACCTGGTCAAGAAGCTGAAATGGCTGGGACACATGGAGCACCAGCCCGACGAGTCTTCGAATCTACCCCTGACGGTCTGCGCAGCGGAGGAAGACCCCACCTTAGGGGGCGCACACAAGTGCAGAACGACCTTAACCAACTTGGTGTGCGTAACTGGAGGCAGCTAATTAGGGACCGAGCTGGCTAGAGGGGCTTGTTGGTTGAGGCTTGAGGCCGTAGTCCATCCTGGGTTGTGAGCGCCATCTAAAGTAAAGTAAGGATGGATGCCTCACCTCCTGAATAACAACTCACAAAATTTAATTTTTCTCCTTTGTAATCCTTATTAGGCCTATAGCCCTACCAAATTTTATCATTCTACAACAATCCATATGCTCCATAGAATTGATAGCAATTTTGGGAAAGTGGGCGGATACCATACCCCCTATATGGAAAACCCAATATTTTCGATGTTTTCCTTTGTATACACTACAAAGCTTACCGTGTCGTGTGAAATTAAAGATTCTACGGTGTCGGGAAGTGCTCCAAAATTTTGATGATCTGTCCGTCAGTGAGTCAGTCATTTACGGTTTTCGCGATTTTTGACGTCCTTTATCTAAGAAACCACTAACGATAAGGAGTTGAAATTTGGTGAGGCGCCCGCCCGTGTTCGCCTAGCTTAGCAAATATGGCGAGTCCAAAGTTTCCGAAGTTAAAGGGGGGTCAAAAACCACTTGAGTTTGTTCCTGTGAAAAGGGGAGTGCCGAGAACTTGGCTGAGCAATACCGTGCCCTTTGATATACTAGGCGATGTGTTATCGATACACCGAATAATCTGATTTCTGTCTTTTGTCATGCAATCAGCCTTACCACCAAATAGTATATTAGCGGGTATTTGGGAAATTTCTATACCCGAATTTTGGCCTTCAGGTCTTGAAGGATCTTTGGGTGGTTCTCATAAACTAATGCGGGATTGCAAAACAAACAAAATTCGAATAAAATCATCTAAATCATGAGAGCGGTCTGGCCACTTTAGATTACCCCTTATTCAGTCATATCCCTTGATGTGTGAGAGAAAGCCGTTTCTCCATGCTTGTGAAACCAAATTTCTCCCATGTCAATTCATTAAATAAATAAATTTCATGGCACAAACGGCTCATGAAGAACCAGGGCCCAGCGACTTACAACCATTCCTGTGTGCGTGTCTGCAGGAATGGAGGGGACCTAAAGTTTATTGCCGAATCCGAACGGCTAAGGTGAGTGGCACTTTTCTAATGACAAGAGATATTGGAGAATTTGTCACTTCCTCGCAAGAGGTAGTAGCTCCAAAAGAAAACTTAAGGTGGAAGCGGTTGGTATTGAACCCCAGACCTCTGGCATGACAGTCCAACGCACTAACCATTGCGCCACGGGCTACTACATGTCAATTCATCTTATCATGCAAAAATTCCTTCAAAAAATTCACAGTTACAGATTTAGGTTCACTATTACTGATTACTTTAACCTCAAATTCTTAAAACCAGGGAATCAGAGCTGAGGCTTGCTGGAGAGCAAACGGAAACGCCTTTGATACAATTCTCGGGGATTGGTGTGGTATCAGCTTAGTGGCGCATGTTCTTTTTGTTGATGCATACACTAGTGAGGAAATGGGAAAAAACAGTTGCCTGTTTTGAATCGTTTTCGAGAAGTGCATATCACATGCGTTCCTCCAAGAATTGAAGTGGCATGGAAAGTTCCTGTTCTTGAAGAATTTCCCTCACTGAACGATTGATCCGGGACATGACCAAACGAGGGTATATATATAGAAGCGATTTCAGAAGGCTCACTGGGTTTCGAACACAGAAAAGCAGGCCTTGAGGGCAAGTGCATGCTTCTCAATGTTTCAACGAATGATGGTGGCTGATCTGAAGGGAAAAGACACATTAAAAACCATGCGTCGTCGCCTGCCGAATAAGACCACTCCCGACCACAGAAGTTAGGTTCCTGTGACCATAAAATACTAAATAGGTATAGTATAGGAGTATAGTTACAAACAAAATGTTAAAAAAGTGTTTATTAATGAAAAATCGCAGCAGAGCGAAAAAGAAATTTTAATTAATTCTATTCATCGTATCTATGAAAGTAACCCTATGTACTTTTGAATTTAAAAGTTTCGGTGCTTCTATTGATTAACCAAAATCCAATGAAGCAAGCTATTCATTATATTCAAAGCACGTATTCAATTGAAAGATAGCAAAGTTATTGAAAATCCTTTTTTACTTTAGAAATTCTATAGCTTTAGAATCGATGCTATTTTATTTATCTTACGTACATCTTTGTATAAAAGAAAAGAAATAATGCGCACGGCTAGGTGGCACGTGCTTGGTTGAGTGTTAAGAGTTAAGACTGTGAATTGGCAAACTTTTGACGTTTCAAATTTTAGAAAAAAAAAAAAAAAACTATTTATGGTTTTCCATCAATATCGGCTACAAAACTTCGCTAGTGTTTTTCAGGCGGAATTATTGGCAATTAGGGAAACATTCAAGATACTCAAACAAGACCCTAATCAGAACCGTAAAGGCTGATTTCCAATGGCGCGTTCGCGTTAGAGACGCTTACGTATACGTTTACAAGCTTTACGAACGCGTCGACATGACAGACGACTTGAAGAGAACCTGAAAATTAAAATGAACCTACATAACTATAATTTCAAATTCCTTTCAACAAACTATTCCATTATTTTTTAAACAAAATCGACTTTTTTCTTTCAATAAAAGGAATTTGTCTAGAAAAACCGATTTTTTCTTCTAAATAAATCGATTTTTTTGTTGAAAGGAATTCGACCATTAGTTTAACTGTCAAAACGCACGCTGAAGTTGATTTTTTTCAACTTTAACGTTGAGGTAGCTTATGTTACGTTGGTTTGTGTACATGCTAATAGGTGCTAAATCGTAACATAATACCCAACGCGTCATTGTAAGCAATTTGCTTAGATTGCTATGTGTAAGCTTTCGCGTTGAAAGAAAAATCTGTCAAAACGACGCCCAACGCGGCATTGGAAATCAGCCTTAATACTGCCATCCTGACAGACATCAGTCAGGCAGCCGTTAAAGTAATTGCTTCGCCATTATCGTCTTCCAAATTGGTTCGACAATGTCGTGATGAGCTCGCAAGCCTAGATGTGAACCTCAGGGTCTATCTTATCTGGGTTCCAGGTCATTGTGGCATTGAGGGAAATGAGCGAAGCAGACGAACTGGCCAGGTAAGGATCAGCCCTTCATAACTCTCTTGCGGAAAGAGTCGATATTCCTCTTGGGGTTATGAAGGACAATATATTCTCAATTTTTCTTAATAAATCCAACAGTAGGTGGCGCAGTTTAGATAACTGTGTCATATCTAGAAAGACTTGACCCACCTATAGCCAAACCCGTACAACTGACCTGATATGCAGAGCCAGCAGGGGAGATATAGCCAGGGTCGTTGCGACCTTTTCTGGACACTGGCCGATCGGAGAACATGCGTTGAAGCATCCCTCACAATACTCACTGCCGTAGCTGTGGGGACCAGCAGAAAAGGGAAGCTGTCTTTCATTTCCTCTGTAAATGTCCCTCTGGCCAGAATGAGAGCACAGTCATTTGGAAAGGATTTTTTCGACGATCTGAATTAACTCTCCGAACTGAAGATCAAAGACTTGATCTCTTTCCTCAACGGGGCTAAAATGAACTTAGTAGCTACTGCACCATGTCTCCCGTCAGACTCCCTAGACCACCAGCAGGTGGTAAACGGATTATGAAACCAACAATCTGCCTAGCTTGGCATTTGACCCGCAAATCTCTCTTCAATTCCGTTTTGAATAAATAGGTCACACGATTTATGGTATCAAAACGGCACTCTTCAGCACTAATTGGGTCACCGAGCTTAGGTTGCTCGGGGCCGCTATTTCTATCCATCACCTTTCTGCTGCAAGAAACTCCTACCCTTCGACGCCCAAGTTGGTGGCTGACCTGTAGTAGCCCGTGGCGTAATGGTTACTGCGTTGGACTGTCATGCTAAAGGTCTGGGTTCAATACCAGCCACTTCCACCTTAAGTTTTTTTCCGGGCTACTGCCTCTTGCGAGGAAGTGACAAATTCTCCAAGAGTATCTCTTGTCATAGAAAAGTGCCGTTCAGATTCGGCAATAAACTGTAGGTCCCCTCCATTCCTGCAGACAGGATTGGTTGAGAGTTGTAAGTCACTAGGCCCTCGTTTTTCATGAGCCGTCGTGCCACCAAATTTATTTTTATATAATTTGTCTGACCTGTGATTTCGTATTCTCTGCAAAAAAAAGTTGCTTGGTTTTGACTTACGTCACGCACGTCCTTTTAAATTTACCTTTTCATGCAACTGAAAAGCCCTGGTCAGGTTGACAATAATGTTATATTTTGTACCTACTGATGTTTCCTTAAGTCCTATGAATCTAAGGGACAAGACCAATATTCTAGCACACGCCTCTTTTATACTCTTTCCGATGGGGTTTGTGATTTGACGAAGTTTCAAGCTCCTTATACACTTTCTAGCAAAAAAACGTAATCACTCTCTTTCTTCATTTAAGGACAGTAATTGCTTTCAATTTCATTGACGCGAGTTACATTGACCTCTCCATGCAACACCTAAATAGCCATACTATTTGCTGACTATCTTATATTTCATATTTCCATGATTATTTTATTTTTTATATTCCAAATCCCAATATCAAATTACTTTGTTCTCATGCATAGAGCATGCTGTATTTTTGCTTATTCACACTTTATTATTTTCCCAGTAAAACTAAATTCATTATTTTCCCAGTAAGTAAAACTGTACACCTAAGCAAGATAAAAATATAAAAACGAATGTAATTAGTTTTAAGTTGTCTTTTTGTCAATAAACGTCAACGGGCGAAGCTCTGCCCAAATAAAAAATTATTTTTTTTATCCTACCGGGAAATCATATCATAACTGGCGCAGTCGGTACGGGAATAAATCTTTATACAATTTTCCGAATAAAAAACGACGGTTCATCGTTTAAATTAGAAAGTCAAAGGCTCATTGACAATATCAAATAAAACTCTCGGAAAGTGATTGTGTGTAAAGAAAAGAGCACGAGAATTAAATTTTGCATCATAATTTCGGTAACGAAAACGACGGTTCATCGTTTTAAAATAGTCAAAGGCTAATTGACATTAATAAACAAAAAACTATCAGAAAGTGTTGTGTGCAAAAATTAACATTCTTGGTGTGTTTTAACACTTTAGTTCTGCTGAACCCAATAAATAACATTAACAACGAGATTCCTGGTAGCTGACAAACAAGACCAAAGCAATGAAAGTAATATTAATCCTAAGATATATTAGCATGTAAGTCAAAAGTAAAAATATTTATCCTTAAAATTTTCTTAATCCCTTATCCAATCCATGTTTAATAAAAAAAGTAGACTAAGGAGAACTCCATATTCACGAGTAAATTTAGAAAGTATAAGCGAAAGTTCAGAGGAAGAATCGAATAGTGACGTTGATAAAAGTGTAGAATTAGGTGACCTTTTAGTAAAGCAATCTAATAAAACAGAAAAAGAAAAATCTGAACAAGAAAAATTCTTTGATAAAAGTGTAGAATTAGGTGAAATTTTAGCTAAGCAATTAAGTAAATTGGGACAAGAAAAGTCTAAACAAGAAAATAATACATTAAGTAACCTTGATAGTCTCTTTAGTAACCTTACGTTAACCGACTCTGACAATAATTTTTTAAGTGAAAAAGTACAACAAGAAAATAAATTAGAAATGGCAAACAGTGGTGACGATCGAACAAACGAAACTACTGACGTTTTCAAAGCACTCAGAGTTCCTGATGCTATTAAAGACTTACCTAAATTTGACGGTAATCCTAGACTCCTTTTCGAATTCATTCAGAATGTAGAGGAAATTTTATCTCTAATTCCGGAAGTGGATGGTACAGTCCAGGGAAGAATACTTCTTCGAGCCATCCGAAATAAAATAATCGGACCTGCCAATGAAATACTAAACATGTATGGCACTCCACTTGCATGGACATCAATAAGGAGCAATTTAGTTTTGCACTATAGCGATAAAAGAAATGAGACCTCTCTTATTCGTGACCTCCATAACCTTAAACAACAAAACAATACTGTTGAACAATTTTATAGTAAAGTAATCGAAATTTTTGCTACTATAAGCAACCACATTAAAGTTCACGATACGGACTTAAATGTAATAAAAGCCAAAAATGAACTCTACGAAGAAATGTGCCTTAACACCTTTTTAGTAGGTTTAAGAGAACCCCTTGGTTCAACTATTCGTGCAATGAAACCCACCTCATTGCCAAATGCGTTTGCATTCTGCATCCAAGAGCAGAACATATTTTACTCGAAAACAAACTTGTCACTATTTGATAATATGATGAATAAGAAAAGTTTTGAAATCCAAAATCGACAACCCCAACATTTTACTTCCCCATATAATACATTTTCATTCAATCAACAAAGACCACAACCACAACATTTATACCCCTCACATAATACATTTTCGTTCAATCAACAAAGACTACAACCACAACATTTCTACCCCTCACATAATACATTTCCATCAAATCCACTAAGAACTCAACCCCAACAATACTATCAACAACGGTTCCCACAGCAACATATGAATCTTCAACCACAACCTCAAAAACCCCAACAGAATTATCAACCACAGTTTACTCAACAACAACCTTCCCAACGTTATTCTCAAAAACCTCAGCAGTTTTCACAGAACCAACAAAGAAAATTCGATCCAATGGAACTTGGTTCCACTAGAGTTACTCGTTTGACTCAACCATCCCCATCCAGTTTTACTAAACCAAATGAACCTCAAAATTTCAGAAAACAAGAATTACATAATGTAATTGTCCCACAAGAAGCAGACAACTTCTCAAATAACTTAGAATACCCTACTGACACAACTGATAATTACCAAGAGTTAGATTCCTACTATGATTATAATAATCACCCTGATCAACAAGATCTGGAACTGTTAAATGTAATGCATGAATTAGATGACGAAAATTTTTCCATACCTGCCCCGACAGACCAATTGGGTACGTAGATATTAACAAACATGGTACTGTTCTTCCTTATATCAACATTTCCTCACCTTTTGGCCGTTCATTAAAATTCTTAATTGACACAGGAGCCACCACGTCTTTCATCAACCCTGAGTTTGTACATCCTGATTATTTAGTTTCAATAGAACCGACGTCTATCAAAACAATTCTAAGCACACATAAAATAAATAAAGAGGTTTATCTTCCCAACTTTTTAGAGTTTAATCAACCTGGAGAGACCAGATTCTTAGTTTTTCGCTTTCACGGATACTTTGATGGTTTACTAGGACTTGACGCCCTTACGGCACTAGGAGCAAACATTGATTTAGTTAACAAACTCATTATTACAAAAAATTCAAAATTACCTTTAGAACTAAAACCCAATTTTATATCCCAAAAATATATTCTTTCAGCAAACTCTAAAACAATCGTAAATTTACCAGTTGACATAGAAGAAGGAGACATTCTTATTAAAACAACATATATTTCACCTCAGTTATATATTCCAGAAGGAATATATAAAACAGTTAAATGGTACACTAATTGCATGGTAATTAATGCATCTAACTCTGAAAAAACACTCTTTTTAGAACAACCTCTCAAGGTCACAAAATTCAATAAACAAGAGTTTTGCGAACTTAACAACTTTGAAATAAATAGTGATATCCCTCAAACAAACCCTATAACTTCTGATGACATAACAAATCTTATTCGAACTTCACACCTTAACCTTGAAGAAAAGAAAGTTATTTACAAATTATGCCGAGAATATGATGATATTTTTTTTAAAGACGGACAAAAATTAACATTCACTAATAAAATTAAACATGGTATCAATACCACCGATGACATTCCCATCTATTCAAAATCTTATAGGTACCCTCATATTCATAAACAAGAAGTACAAGCACAAATTGAGCAAATGCTAGAACAAGGTGTTATAAGACCCAGTTATTCACCTTGGAGTTCACCAATCTGGATTGTTCCAAAGAAAATGGATGCCAGTGGAAAAGTCAAATGGCGACTTGTAATTGACTACAGAAAATTGAACGAGAAAACGGTCAGTGATAAATATCCTTTACCTAACATTAATGATGTGTTAGACAAATTAGGCCGAAGTATATATTTCACGACACTCGATCTTGCCAGTGGTTTTCACCAGATTGAGATGAAACAAAAAGATATTGAAAAAACAGCGTTCACCGTAGAAAGTGGGCACTATGAGTATTTAAGAATGCCCTTTGGGTTAAAGAATGCTCCCTCGACCTTTCAAAGGGTCATAGACAACCTCCTCAGGGACCTACAAGGAAAAATCTGTCTCGTTTATTTGGATGATATCATCATCTTTTCTACTTCACTCCAAGAGCACACAGAAAATTTAAAGAAAGTTTTTGATAGGTTACGAGAAGCGAACTTCAAAATTCAGATCGACAAATCCGAATTCCTTCGTAAAGAAGTAGCTTTCTTAGGTCATATTGTTACAAGCGAAGGCGTAAAACCAAACCCCGATAAAATTTCTGCAATTCGAAATTTTCCAATACCTAAAACCCAAAAAGAAATTAAATCTTTCTTAGGTCTTCTTGGATATTACCGTAAGTTCATCAGAGATTTTGCGAAACTTACGAAGCCACTTACAGAATGCTTAAAGAAAGGTAGGAATATTGACTTAAATGAAAAATATGTTAAAGCATTTGAAATGAGTAAAGAGTTACTAATTAATGACCCTATATTACAATATCCTGATTTTACTAAACCATTTATTTTAACCACCGATGCGAGTAATTTTGCACTAGGTGCAATTTTATCCCAAGGCGCTTTAGGTAACGATAAGCCTATTTGTTATGCCAGTCGGACTTTAACAGACTCGGAGACAAATTATTCTACCATTGAGAAGGAATTATTGGCAATCGTTTGGGCAACGAAATATTTCCGCCCATACCTATTCGGCCAAAAATTCAAAATTGTAACCGACCATAAGCCCTTGCAATGGCTCATGAGTCTAAAAGACCCGAATTCCAAACTAATCAGATGGCGTTTAAAACTCGAAGAATTCGATTATCAAATAATCTATAAAAAAGGAAAATTAAATTTAAACGCAGATGCGCTAAGTCGAATCCAAATACAGCCCCCAAATAGTAAAATCGAATTAAACATTAATGAAACAACTGCTGCTACCATTCATTCTGCTGCCGAAAATTTAGATGATCATATATTTATTTCAGAACGACCCCTAAACGAATTCAATATACAGCTTATTTTAAAGAAAAATGACAGAGAAAAACCACCAAAACTTGAAATGCTGTTCAAAAACAAACAAAGAAGAACTGTGTACAAACAAGACTTTACTGATAATAACATTACGGACATTTTTAAACAACATTTACCCCCAAACAAATGCTGTGCAATATACACAGATAATGAAACATTCAAAATTGTACAAGAAGTATATTCAAAATATTTCTCTAACAGCAAGACTTTCAAACTTATCCGTTGCACCGACATACTAACAGATATAACAGACAATGACGAACAAGACAAAACTATTACTGATTACCATAATAATAATAACCACAGAGGAATAAATGAAACACTCCTACATTTAAAAAGACAATACTTTTTCCCGTATATGAAGACAAAAATTACAACAATAATAAATAATTGCGAAACCTGTCAACTTATGAAATATGACCGAAACCCTCCAAAAATAAAACATGAAATTCCACCAACTCCAAAGAAACCACTCGATATAGTCCACATAGATGTCTATAGTATAAATAATAGAAAAATCCTAACAATAATTGACAAATTTTCAAAATTTGCAGCTGCATACACACTCGCTGTACAGAATAGCCTTAACATAATAAAATCTATTAAGCATTTTATTAGCCTTCACGGCATACCCAATCATTTAGTATCCGATCAAGGATCAGAATTCACGGCCATAATTTTTAAAGATTTCTGTACACAATATAGCATTAATTTGCATATTACATCTTTTCAACAGTCCAGTAGCAATAGCCCCGTTGAACGATTACATTCAACACTTACTGAAATTTATAGAATAATCTACAACAAAAGAAAGGAAAGAGACCATAGCTCCATTTTAAGCGAAACTATAATTACTTACAACAATTCCATTCACACATCTACAAATTATACCCCATATGAATTATTTTACGGTAGGACTTATAAGTTTAACAAAGAAGTAAATTTTAATAATGAACATGAGTATCTTCAAAAACTCAATGAATTTCAAGAAAAACTATTTCCCACTATAAAAGAAAGATTAGAAAAAGTAGTATCTAAGAACATTGAAAAAATTAACACAAACCGAAAAGATGCCGTAGATCTTAAGGAAAATTCAATCATTTATAGAAAAGAATTCAGACGAAATAAATTAACACCTAGATTTAGCAAACATAGAATTAAAACAAATAATAAAGTTACAGTTATTACTAACGACTACAAGAAACTCCATAAATCAAAAATAAAACACAAACGAAAATTTCAGGCTCATGACGATGACAACACTCACGACAATAACCAAAGGACAGAAAATGGAACTGCAAGAACTTAGTGGAAACATGGGAATCCTTCCTATGAAACTAGGAACAAGCAGAACCATAAACAACTATGATAACCTAGTACACATTGTCAAGTTGGATTCATATAAGCAAAATATAGACAAAATAACTACATCATTATTAGCCTTCAAAAATATAAATGATTTCAAAGACTCGTTGACCATTATAAACGTCAAAGTTGACGAACTTAGAGCAAAATTAGAAACGTTGATGCCAAAGTTTAGACATAAAAGAGGACTTATTAACGGACTTGGTTCGGTAGTTAAAAGTATAACTGGAAATATGGACGCAGACGATGCCATGCATTTGAACAACCAAATAGACCAACTAACACAAGACCAACTGCTAGTAAAAGATAAAATAAATATGATCACTCAATTAAACAACCAAATGACTCAGAGATTTACAAACATTACTGACCACATAAACAGACAGCAAGAAACTATAGAAGGTTATTTAAGGTATTCCCAAAACCAAATTAAAACAGATAAAACCGCAATCAGGTACTCCCAATACCTGAACCAAATAAATTATAATATTGATTTATTAAATAGTCACCTTTCTAATATAGCAGAAGCCATAATTCTCGCCAGACTTAACGTCATTTCAAAACAGATACTAAATTCTGATGAACTTGATTACATATATAAAGTTTTTGAAAATAAGTCCATACAAATAAATTCAGATGAACAGATTTATGAGCTCCTAGGTCTACAAGCCTACTACAATGATACTAACATTATATTCAACATAAGAATCCCACAAATTTCCAATGAAACTTTCTCTCTTTTTCATATTATTCCCCTTCCAATTAATAACACTAAATTTATCATTACCAAACCTTATATCATATCCAATCCTAACAAAATATTTTACTTTGACAAAAAATGCCAACAAATCGAGGGAATATTCTACTGCAAAGAAGCGGACAAACATCAACCGAAACAAAATGATAGCTGCATCACCAACCTTCTAAAAAATCTCCCTGCTAATTGTGATCTCGAGGAAAAATCAGAAAAAGCTGAAATACTGCAACCAGAACATAATTATATACTTTTAATTAACATCCCGGAAACATACATACAAACCACCTGTGAACCACACCGCAGAAAAATCAAAGGCACACAACTAATACACTTTGAAAATTGCGAAGTCGAAATAAACCAAATCATATATGAGAGTAACGAAAGAATATACTGGGAGGATATCCACATCTTTCCATCACAACTTAACCAGATAAACTCATCATCAATAGTTCATACACCAAACTTACAAAAACTTCAATCTTACCAATTTAAAAACATAGAACTCATACAAGAACTACACACAAGAACGTCACGGACCAACACATTGATGCTCAGCTCAACAATCATATTCAGCCTATTCATCCTCATAATTTTGGTCTACTTAATCGGATCTCATAGATCACCAACAGCATCAGCAAATATTCCGATCGCACAGCAGTTTCCAGAATCCATACCTATAAAAATCATCGCTCCTGCCAACGGAACAACAGGAATGCAGCAATTTTGGCCATCGCTCCATTCTCAGGGGGGAGGAGTTACATTGACCTCTCCATGCAACACCTAAATAGCCATACTATTTGCTGACTATCTTATATTTCATATTTCCATGATTATTTTATTTTTTATATTCCAAATCCCAATATCAAATTACTTTGTTCTCATGCATAGAGCATGCTGTATTTTTGCTTATTCACACTTTATTATTTTCCCAGTAAAACTAAATTCATTATTTTCCCAGTAAGTAAAACTGTACACCTAAGCAAGATAAAAATATAAAAACGAATGTAATTAGTTTTAAGTTGTCTTTTTGTCAATAAACGTCAACGGGCGAAGCTCTGCCCAAATAAAAAATTATTTTTTTTATCCTACCGGGAAATCATATCATAACTCGCGCATGAATGTTTATGGTATCGTTAAAAAGCTGAAACCATAAGCTTTAAATCAAGATTAAAAACATAACAATCACTTCGGGATTTTAAGAGGTAATTGTCACAGTTGAAGCTCGAAAATTTAACATTTTAAACAAAATAAAGCGTAATTGATTGTTTAAATGTCTTGAATTTCCCACCTTATCTCTAATCAGAGCTTCTAAACGATTTATCGTTAACATGGAGGCGTTTCTTGTCTGTCTCTTCCGGTATTCTTTCCCATTCGTCTACCAGTGTCGCTTTCAGTTAATTAATTGTTTCAGGAGCTGGATTTCTGGCTCTAGCCCTTCACTTAAGCTCGTTTAATCAATGCTTGTTAAGTTTTAGGTCTGGGCTTAGCGCCAGCTAGTCCATCGTGGCATACCAACTTCCCTAAGGTATCCGACTGTTCCCCGCGCAGTGTTGCATCAAGCGTTATCATGCATTAGTACGAAATCCCTAGCAATACATCCAACACAGGGAACGATGTGATGCAGCAGAATGTGTCAATCCGCAGTAAAACCTCCCCTCTACCACCACAAGTAACAAAAACCAGCTCACTTTTCCTACAATTGAAATGCCTGAATGTATCTTACAAGACCCTATCTCATAAGTCACGGTTTCGAAAAAACTTCATTGTTCAACTCGCTCGCCAGGTCGTCTGTGCATTCTGCCCCAACGATCACTTCCATGCAGACTCATTCTGCATTCATCCGAGGACATATTTCACCTGGATGGCTTAACTTCCCAATCGTAATTCGCTAGATAAAATCGAGATCGAGCTTGTCGATGATTTGCAGTCGACTTCGGTCCCGTGGCAGGTCGTTTTATAGGATAAGGTCTGCTTCTTGAACTCGTCTCCTACCTGTCCATTCACTAGCAATTCTTCAACATAACATTTCAACCTGTTGTTGAACGTCCTGGCCAGTCAAATGACGATTTTGGAGAAAAGTCATTGCGATGAATGTTTCATATCTCTAAGTGCAACACCGGTGTTATCCAGATGTTGGCGTTCGCACAAACTCTCCAGTTTCCCTGAACTGTAGATCTTTGATGCACACCATTAGCTTAGATGGAGCTGACGGGCCACAGCACGTTGGCTTATTCCTTGTCTTAATAGTGTAACAACTTGAGCAACATCTGCAAGTGTGAAGTGTGGTATCCATTTATTTCCAAGATTAGAAGGCCTATTAAATCGAGAATATGTAACAATTCTCTTTTACGGGCACACCGATCAACAAAAACTAATAATGGGCCCGAATATTGAGTATCAGTGTTGCCTACTCGTGCTTCTAATTTTAGTAAAATTTGTTACTTTCATTATTATGGTGGATAACGCGAAAACTATGCAATGGATTTTTGGTATTTTACCTCCAATTTAAAGTTTGAAGTTCAAGCTTTAAAACGTTAACATTAACATTTATAAGTATTAATATTGTAACCACAGATATTCTTGTTTTTAAAATACGAAAGTGAGTGTAGTATTTTTGGGCAACTTCATGGTCTAGGGTCCAGTTTTCCAACGGCTCGTGAAAAACCCAGGGCACTGACGTGACTTTAAATTCTCAATCATTCTTGTATGCTTTTTTTTTGTCTGCACAAATAAAGGAGTAGGCCTACAATTTTCTGCGGAAGAAGAATTAGAGGAATTACAATAGAAACTTTTGATTGAATTTTTAATTTCAGGTAGAATATAGGCTGGCATTCGATAAACATACCTCATATTTGATATTAGTCCAATGAACTTACCGTATCCTGTCGTAGATACGATAAAAATTGTTTAAAAAAAAATCATTTCATTTCACAACTATAAGAAAATTTAGAAAAATATTCTCGTCATTCATGGAATTTTTTATTTTTGTCAAATATGAGCACTTCGAAGTTCTTACAAACAGACAATTTCACTTTTTCAAAATCCCTCCAATTAATCCTCCTTCCTTTTGAATGTTTTTCAACCCATCAGTAGGGAGTCATATGAGTATTTACACTTTGCCTCGAAATCAATTCAAAACTTTCCTCATCATTGTGTGGTGTGGTATAGCAATATTCAAAACAAAGCAAGTACATCATCTACCCATGACAAAGAAGCATCATCGGCAAAACACTTCAAAGGTCTATAAACCGTCAGCAACTCATTCAACCAATTTCTGTGCCTCAACTCCGGAAGATTGGCACACGTAAGACCGTAAGAGTATTCGAAAGTTTTGAAACAAATACCCTTGTCTTCTTTATTGTTTGCCTCTTTTGTTCTTTTGTTAGTCCTGAAGTGAAGGTACCAACGAGCCACATAGTCCTATACATCGGAAACAATAATATCCCAGTAGAAATAATAGAATGAGATTCGTTGGTTCCTGCAGTATATGCCTGTGCACTCTATTGGGGGGTGAACTTTCTCTTGAGGGAGCTCATATTATGTACCTATCCTCTTCACCTCATGACCTAGTTATATGGTCTGTGTGTGGGTGATGATGATGCTTGTTCAAATGGAAAAGTTTAATGGTTTCGAGTAGAGTCAAGGTACTTATTGTTAGACATGAGACTTCAGTGCGTATTATTGCCGTATCAAAAATGAAACTTATAAGAGAGTGTGGATTTGATTGGCAGGATACGAAATAATAGTTGAAAAGAGTGCCAATTAGAGAACTTAAAGAAAAACCCAAAAAACTTATTGATAAATATGAAAACTGTGGCTTTATTTCCTAAAATAATATGTAATATATTTGCTTGTTTAATAAAATGATATTTCAGAAGGTTTTTTTGCAGTAGAACTACCAGCTTAAGCTAATCAATTTCTTCCAACTTAATTAATTTAATTAATTAATGTTCACTGTTTTTCCTACCTCCAATAAATATACAGTAGATTGCCGTTAAATCAACGCCCCCCTTTTTTTCTATAGTTTGAACTTTTTAACACAAAACTAGAGAACTCATTTAATTTAACATCTCATTTTTATTTGCTCGCAGCATTGGCGAATGTATCCTCCAAATAATTTGTCTTATAGCAAAAGGGAGATACTATCAATGGATTGGTTGATGAATGTATAATTTTAAAAACATCAAGATTTCATCCATAAGTAATTTATCTTTTTCTGTAAATTTTCTAGCTTTCAAAGAATCAGCTTTGATACTCGAGACTTAGGGCTAATGTTTGTAACTTTTATAAGAAAAATTCTGATTAATTATTCCATAAATAAATATTGGAACGGGGTGATACGTCAAAAAGTACCATTTTTAACCCACTTGAATAAGTTATAAATCCAAAAAAATAGACCGTTAAATAGTCGCAATTTGAATTCGAAATACAAATATTTTATGAAAAGAGAAATCATTACAGACAGAGCAATGGAATGAGGATGTTTATCGAGTTAATTATTGTAAAATCAAGTTGTACACTGTGGCGTATACGTACTTTTTTGTAAGAATTTTAATTTCTTTTAAATACCTAATATTTATGATGAAACAAAAGGAGCGGGTCGAAATTCTGCTGATTTATAAGTTCTGCCTTTTTTTTACAAACAGGCAACTTTTTAACGTAGGGTAAAGTCGGGTGATATGGCATCCTTTCAATATCTCCCACTTAATGATTTCATTTCGTAACAAAGAGAACAAAATTTAATTCAGAATTACTTAAGCTCTTATTATTGAGATTCTTTAAAGCCAGTTTTACTGTAAAACTAGTTCTATAGAGGTTTGAAGCTTTTTTCCAAAAACAATTATTGATTTGATTAAGATGTCAAAATACGAATATTTTGATTTATATTATCAAAGTAATAAAAATTTGTGAAAAACTTAAAACTTGAAACCCCTATTAGTACCTACTTCTACTACTACTTTTACTTCTACTTTGGAAAACACTGGTTCAACAGCAACTCCTTCGGCAACTGGAAGACCCAGAACTGTAAGAACTCCTGAAAATGTCGTGTCACTTTTGGTGTCACGATTCATGTATGTATGTATGTATGGCCAAAACAACTATAAAAAACAAGAGTGTCATATCACCCTGCGCTAGGTGCCATTCATTAGTGGTCCTACTGTTAAGGTATTCGAGGGGAGTAGTAATTTTTTAAATTTATTACTTGTTTGTTTGCTATTTTCTGAAAGGTCTTAAGGCCTGGTATGTCTGGTTTCAAAGTTAAACAATATTTACTGGACATCCTTTATAAATTATTGTCTCGCTAACCCGAACCACGTGTAATCCGAATATCGCGCTAATCCGAACCATTATATTCTTTACAATCCGAACCTACCCCGATTTCTGTACGCTGTAATCCGAACTCCGACTTAAAAAAAACACTGATTTCACAGTTCAGTTTTTACAGAAATTTTGTTTTACTCCTTTATGTTACAAACAGAACAGAACTGATTTTTCTATCCAAACAATACATACCCACATTGAAGTATCTGAATTCATACATGAATTTGATTAAAGTTTTTTAGTTTTTATAAAAGTAAATAGGTATAAACCAATTTATAATGGAATTTTTCAATTTTTGATCTTAAAAAGCAGTATATATGGATTTTTTTTTTAAATAACTAACTCTTTTCCTTTGGCGCATAATTTGATAATCCCAATATTCCCTTGCAATAATTAATTCGGATTAGCGAGACATTACTGTATTTACTGGACATCCTGTATAAATAAAAAATATGTAATACAAGAATTATTTTTAATTAAAAAAAAAAAAAACTTATCCTCTTCCCCCTCCCAACCCCCCTCTCCCATTTTACGCCAACCCCGAAACACACGCGTCCACTCTAGAAATTTTCTTGAATGCAATGTTTCAAGTTTCGTGAGGATAAGAATTTTTGTATACTAACGCCTTCATAAATATACTAAAATTAAATTCCTCATATCATTTTGTTCCAAGTTCTGAAAATTAATTACCTCAACACACCACACGGATTGATGCAAAAAAGTCTTGAAATAATAGGAATATGAATTTTCCTAAGCTACACGTCAGCTCTTAACATTTGTATGCGAATTTAACCGTTGGCGTTGGGGACATAAATGCATAAAGAACACTGTTTTTTGGGGGCTTATTAACCACTGTACAATCACACCCTTAATCTCTTAAGTCTTGAACAGAATGTGATTCTTTTCGCATATCTTTTATTTTTTCTTGTATGAGTATTTTATTAAGTCGAATAAGTATTAATTTAAAAAAAAAGATGAACACAATTATAATTGAGTATATCGAGGAAGTTATACACATATAGTACAGGGTGATTCGCTTAAGGAGGCGTGACAAAAAGCTATAGCGTGTATCCTGAGTCTTGACAAGAGAAAATCGTATGGGAGGGGAGTTTACACGATTTATTTATTTTTTATTTATTTATTTATTTATTTATTTAAATCTACAAGCAATTTTTCAGCTAACAGATGTATTATTGATAAATTAGAATGTAATAAAAGATTATTAATAAATTAAAATGTAAATAGAAATTTTTTTTTAACCATAAATATTAATCAAGTCATAAGCTTTATTTTGGCATCAAAATAATCATATACTTTGCGTCCTAAACGTCTTAAAATACATCATTAAAATTTTCAATGATAGCTATAACTGGCCCCTTAAGGACACTTCATTGAAATATACAATAGGTCTGAATAAGAACGTGTTACAACTGTATCTAGGTATCTAGTATTATGTGATCTTTGAAATAAAAAAAATCTAGCTCTTAATGTTCTAGCAGGAACATATAAATTGGAACCAGTGCCAAGAGTGATGGGCAGTACACCATGAACTTTTCGACGAGATTCCATTGATTTTATACCCAGCAATTGGCACCTAGCCTAATATTTTGGACAAAAGCTTCAGTGCATTTGTTGGAATATATATTTTGTGAATCGATTCTGAACCTTTTCAATTCGGTCGGAGTGTACTTTATATGTAGGGCTCAAAATATAACATCTGCATATTCAAGAATCGATCTGACAAGAGATGTATATAAGATAAAAGTCAAATGGAAGATTTTTGTGACCTTTAGGCCGGCCGCACATTGGATGCGTTATCGTACGGATTTTATTCGTGTGAATACGTACAAACACGCACGAACAATCCCAACCTTCTAAGTACTATGGGAGTGCGCACACTGACTGCGAATGAGTCATACGTATATACTTACGTTTTCTTCCGACGTACGAAATGAATCCGAACTTGTTGGGATTTTTAAACACTTTCGTACGTTGAAACACTGAAATGTGTAAAGCTGATTTCAAATGGCGCGTTCGCGTTAGAGACGCTTACGTATACGTTTACAAGCTTTACGAACGCGTCGACATGACAGACGACTTGAAGAGAACCTGAGAATCAAAATGAACCTACATAACTGTAATTTCGAATTCCTTTCAACAAACTATTCCATTATTTTTTAAACAAAATCGATTTTTTTCTTTCAATAAAAGGAATTTGTCCAGAAAAACCGATTTTTTTCTTCTAAATAAATCGATTTTTTTGTTGAAAGGAATTCGAACATTAGTTTAACTGTCAAAACGCACGCTGAAGTTGATTTTTTTCAACTTTAACGTTGAGGTAGCTTACGTTACGTTGGTTTGTGTACATGCTAATAGGTGCTAAATCGTAACATAATACCCAACGCGTCATTGTAAACAATTTGCTTAAATTGCTTTGTGGGAGCTTTCGCGTTGAAAGAAAAATCTGTCAAAGCGACGCCCAACGCGACATTGGAAATCAGCCTTGAAAAGAGGACTTCGCGAAAGCGATGAGTCACCTGTACACTGCGTATTTGACGGAGAAAAATGTATTCAGTGTGCGCACTCGATTCGTACGACCAGTATGCACACGTTTATGTAGGATATGAATTCGTATGTTTGACGCATCCAATGTGCGGCCGGCCTTAGTCCAATGCGTTTGGCCCAGGCACGACAGTTGGGCTCATCAGTTAGTTGCTGTCGTACCTTTCTAAGACGCAATTTTTGGTCGATGAATACCGACTCTTATTAAAATCTACAGCGCATCATATGCACTGTAAATTATATTATTCTAGGGGAACATGGTTACATTCTTGCACCTAGAAATATATGTTGTTGTTGTAAGCCCGTGGTCTGGCTAATGTACGAAGAAGAGAATAAACAAAAATAAAAGAAAATTATTTTTTTTATTGTTTAAGTGGACTGTATTGAATTAAATTCAAAGGGAAGATTTTTTGCGACATTTAGTCCAATGCGTTTCGCCCAGGCACGGCAGTTGGGCTTATCAGTTAGATGCAATAATAAACAATAACAAAAATTGTTGTTGTTCAAAAATTCAATGAAATTGACGGAATAAAGAATGGCCAAGTCTAATTAACTGACATTCTAGTATAAATAATACAATACAAATAATAATAACAAAAATAATTTTCTTTTATTTTTGTTTATTCTCTTCTTCGTATAATGATAAAAGGATATAAGGGTCTCTGAAATCTTTAGAATTCCGCTTAATGAAAGTAAAGAGTTGGCTTTAGGGATCAAGTAATCAAAATGGAGTTTAAACGATAGGACAGAATCAAGTATAACACATAAGTCATTAATCTTTGCGACTCGATTGATAGGTTTAGATTCAATTGTATAGTCGAACAACATGGAAATAGTTTTTCTTGAGAAAGAAATTGCATTACACATTTGCATGATGCCAATATGGCAAACCATTGAGGTCAGATTGAATCTTTTGACAATCTTCTAATCTTTTAACTTTTAAGAACAGTTTGAGATCATCTGCATATATCCGGCTCTCGCAATATTTAATCACTGATAGAATATCATCAATAAAAGTAATGAAAAGTAGAGGACCAAGATGGCTTCCTTGGGGAACACCTGACGTACATATAATGTTCTTTGAGCACGTATCTGCACTTGTTGACTTCTACCAGTGAGGTATGAAAATAACCAGTTAAACAATTCTGAATGAAATTCAAATGTTTCAAGCTTTTTTATAAGTAGTTGCTGGTTTACTGAATCAAAAGCCTTACTAAAGTGAAAGTCGGTATATACCGCATCGACTTGTAATTTTTCTTCCATTGAGTTACTTACATATGATGTAAAATAAGCTAAATTTGTTACAGTAGACCTACCAGAGATAAGGCCATGCTCTTTTGGTGCTAAAAATTCATACGTCAAAAAATCTAATCTCTTTTTACTAAGCTTTCAAACAACTTCGGTATTGCAGAGAGTTTACAAATACCTTTAAGGAGGAGGGTCAATTTTCTAAAAACTAAGAAAAAATTAATTTGATGGCACAACAGCTCCATGAAGAACTAAGAGTTCCACCACAACGGAAATTCAAAAATCTAACTATGTAGGAATTAGGGGCTAATTTGGGGCTAATTTAGTACTACAATCCCGAAAGAGCCCCAAATTCCCTTCACCTCAAAACTTTTGGTGGACTCAGCTTGACGTCGAGCTTCGTCCACTACACCTCCCAATACATTATTTCAAAAATGATGCAGGAATTAGATTTGAAGTTTCGAAACAAAACTTTGAACACAATCTGTTCATTATTTTTTTTTTTAAATTTCGATATTTGAAAATTATTTTTCAAAAATTATTCTCTCAAATAATTTGAATTAAAACTGAAATAAACGAACAGACTTCAGGCTTTTAAAAAAGTATATGATATGACATTGTCAATATCTCCGTTGTTTTTAAATGATTTCTGTATTTTCTATTTCAAGTCGATTTTTTAGAAAATTGCCCTTCCCGGGGGGAATCCTATATAAATAATTTCTTGTTTCGACTACGTACACAATCTAGCTTTTTGTCACACCTTATGCGAATCACCCTGTATGTACGTAGGTGTACACCGTTATTCAGCTTCCCAATTTTTTTGTAAATTCGCTAAAATTGTGTCGTATCACACTGTGCTATATAAAATCATGTAATTAAAATGAAAACATAGAAACATAATGGGTGCAATGTGCACCTGAAGTATTTTTCTTCCACTAAAAATGTTAATTAAAATAAAAAGTTCTTTAATAATTCAAGAGTAATCATCAAAAATACATTGTATGTCTGGAATCCAACATCAGCTGGTAATATATTTTCTAATAATTTATCTTTAAATGCATTTCAAGTTAAGTGAACAATTTAAATTGAAATTGTGAATTTTTCATCTGAGCAACAGAAAGTGTTTGTTTTTACTTTTTTTTTTTTGCCATTTCCTGTCTTCCTTCTGCCATTCAAGAATAAGAGAACATAATTTTTATTCAACTCCAGCTAAAGCCAAGAAATAAAGTTTTCAATAGTGCTGGCTTCTGTTCAACTTTTACACTACCTATACCTTCATATATTTGGTATGCCAAGGTACTTGATAGAGAGAAGAAGGCAAACGTTTTTTGTTTTTTAATTCTCAAGTTTTCTTTTTTGATGTGTTGAAACTTTTTCCATTTTCTTCTGTTCGCATAAAAGTTATATCTTAAAAGTTTTACCAATGCTCTCAGTGTAGATAGATAATCGCATCCCCTTGTTCGTAATCGCAAACTGCTCTTGCAGTGTTCTTTTCAAAAGTCTAACGTAACGGAACAGAAGCTATTTATTGCATTTTTGGTATAGGTTAGGTACAGAATCTATTGATCAAGTATTGGATTCGTGAAAAAATAATAATATGGTTAGAAAAATATTGTCTTTTCATTATTTTTAGACTAAAATTAGCAGCTTGTCAAAATTCGAAAGAACAGAAGAGAAAATTCGGTTATGGTGCGTGTTCATTTGAGAGTAAAAACACTAAAAGTAGTTCGAGAGTAAACTCGAATGGCCACAACACAACATTGAGAGTAGCTCGCGGAGGGCATTCGTTTGAATTTAATTGAGGAATTCCAGCACAGTTCGCATTTTGCAAAAAAAAAAAAATACTAAGGAGAAGTTGGTTAAAATGTTGCGTTGAGAAATCGTATGACATCGAATTTCAAATGAAAAGCCAAAATAAATTCTTATGCGTTATAAGAGCGAGTACGTGAGACACTGATGTGTATTTAATTTATTTTGTCTATAACACGTAACACCACCGTCACGTGCTGATTGCCAAAGAACTCTTGTAGGACGAAGGTGTAAGTTTGATGTTTGCAAAGCAAATATGACACGAAAAGAATGATAAATGCTTTATCTTGGTGTATGGGAAGATCTAAAAGGAGTAGGTACATATAGGGAAATAATAATACGCGTACCCGTGCCAATTTTAAGTAGTGATAAAGGTGTTATTATATCAATCTGTCACGTAATTAATATAAATGTATATGAAAAGTATATAGGTATACAAAGATAAGGTATCATCTGTGTTTATTTTCTATGAAAGTTTTATCATACACGAGGGAGTCTGAAGTTAAATAAATTAAAGGATACGAAAATGTACGGACAAAATTATGGCAGTGATTATAATTTGTAAAGGTACATTATACATATGTTCCCCTATCAAATAAACCTATACATATATTAACCTTTGATAGGGAAACATATTACATAGACTGTTACGTCCATTCCTTCCAATAACACGTACACAGCAATAGTTGAGAGCTGTAAGTCACTAGGTCCTGGTTCTACATCACGAGCTGTTGCGCCACCAAATCAAAGGTGGCACGGCGACAGTGCTCACATGCTCAGTCAATTTCTCGTCACTACCCCTTTTTACCCAGGAACAAACTCAAGCGATTTTCGACCCCCATCTAAATTCGGAACCAATAATTCCATGCAGAAACTTCAAACTCGCCACATCTGCTAAGCTGGGCGAGTACAGACGCCTTACCAAATTTCAACTTCCTAGCATTAGTGAGATATGGAGCATTAGAGATATGGGACGTCAAAAATCTCGAAAACCGTACCTGACTCACACTGAAGGAAAAATGTATGTACTCAGTACAAAGGGGTTTATGTAAAAACGTATGCACTGAAGATTGTATGGGAAAATAAAATAAAGTTTACGTGTACTAGATACATTTCAATTAATGTACCGTCAAAAGTCCTTAATAAATGTATCACAGGCCCAAATATATGTACTCCCTACATATCTATGGATCAGCTATAGTCAAATATGTAATGACTAAATAAACTTTCACTGTAAAGTCTGAACAGTCAAGACGTGCTTTATTTATATCCGTCGTTATGTCTGCTATTTGTGTTAAATGTGATAAATTCATATTAAACGAAAAGACTATACAATGCGGAATTTGTTCCTCAAAAATACATTTTTTGTGCTCAAAAATTTGCGAAAGTGAAGCTAAATTTATTGAAGATAATTCTTATATTTGCTGGAAGTGTAATTCTTGCTTGAAATATTCTTTCTTGGAGTGTTTTGCTAAAGTTAATAGTATTGAAGCTTATTTAAATAATATTCAACTATCTATTACAGAATTGAGATCTGAGCTTTTAACATTTAAAGTTTCACAATCGCAAGTGGTCAATGCTGAGAGTGTCAATGATAAAAAATCTAAAATCCAAAAAACAAAATCAAACATTGATTCAAATAGAATTCTACGTTCTAGTTCTAATGCTGTGAAATTTGCAAGTAACTCTCCGCGGCATCTTACACATACACCAACAGGTCATAACATTTCTTCTCCTGCTAATGTGCGTGCACCAAATAAAGCTTCTCTTGCCCTTACCCCTCAAGCTAACATACCACTACCGAAAAATAGTAAGGTTGCAATCAAATCTCTCTCTAACTCTAACAAAGTAAATATCAAATTACCGGCTGGGAAAAGTGAACATGAAAAAACAGATGTGGATGCTGATGGTCCCTCGTGCCTCAAACCAGGCGATCATGCAAAAGCTTTATCTCCCATTCTTTTTGAAAAAAATGCTTCCCCTACTGAATCTGCTACTGTAAAAGCTGTTGACCCCTCTGACGTTGCTGGTTCTACAGTTTTCGTTGTTGCTGATTCAAATGCCAAAGTAATTAATGTGGATAATGTGGACTCTGTTTGTGCTATTGGTGTTGCTGATGTGGCTGTTGTTGCTGATGCTACAGAGGCTGCCGATGTTGCTGATGTTGCTGGTGTTGCTGATGTTGCTGGTGTTGCTGATGTTGCTGGTGTTGCTGATATTGCTGGTGTTGCTAATGGTACTATTACTGTTCCTAAATATTCCGATGTTGCTGCTGGTTTGCCTAATGTATCTCGTGGTACTGTTGCTAAACTTCCTGATGTTGCTGGCTTACCTGCGGCTCCGCATAGTGATGGTATTTATAATGCTACACAGAATAATCTATTCCGAAGAGCTATTGTGGGTAAAAATATCCAACAACCTATTTTAGAGGTTCGACTGAAATGTAAATGGCTCCATTTGTCTTCATTTGAACCTAGTACAACTCCTGAATCAGTTCTCAATTACGTTTCTTCTGCGTTTTCTGTTGATCCTTCAAGCCTGAGCTGTTATAAATTAGTAAAGAAAAAAGCTATCTTGAGTGAGTTTAAATTTGTCAACTTTAAGCTTGGAGTACCTCCAGATATGGTTTCTGTGTTTCTAATCCCTAGCATATGGCAAGAAGGCATTCGTGTTCGTATGTTTAAATTTCATTCAAAAAACGAAAGTTCAGGGCTGGAGGACTTGCAGAAGTAGTGAAAGACTCTTCGATGTCTTCATTAAATAATGGTTGTGTTAATAACTTTGAGGCGTACTACCATTCCGTCTGTCAATCTAACCTAACATCGTATGCTGCCAATTTAGATGAGTTTGAGAACGTTCCTGCTGTTGCTGATTTTTTTCCAAAGACAACATCAAGTAGTTTTGAAAATTTATCATTTTATTATCAAAACGTTGGTGGGTTAAGGACTAGATTAGATTATGTTTGTTTTTCTTTTTCTTCATATATGTATGACATCATTATTTTAACTGAAACATGGTTAACTGAAAATCATTTAAATTCTGAATGTTTACCTAGTTATTACACTGTATTTAGAAAGGATAGGTCTAGACTAAAAACAGGGATGGAAAGAGGTGGTGGAGTATTGGTTGCAATTCGAGCTTCACTGACGTGTAGTATAATTGATTTGGAATCAAACTCTTCAAACTCTGACCTGGATATTGACCAACTTATAATTTGTGTTAAAATTGGTGAATCTGAATTATTTATATCTGCTAGCTATATTCCTCCTAAGAGTAATTTAGATCTTTACAATCTCCATTTAAATAATCTAAAGTTCATATTGGAAAATCTTAAAAGTTCACAACATATTCTATTTGCAGGTGATTTTAATCTTTGTAACATTGATTGGACTTTGGATTTGGAAGACAAGTGTTTAGTTCCTTTTAACGTTTCTACTGAAACAGAATCCTTTGTTATTGACTTCCTAGGTCAATATAATTTAATCCAAATTAATAATCAACGCAATGATTTAAGTCGAATACTTGATCTAGTTTTTGTTGACAATGATTTTCATATTTGTCTTGATAAGTCCAACTTTCCCGTCATTGAGAACTCCGTCCATCATTGTGCAATTGATGGTAATATTAGTTTTTATTATTATATTAAGAAAGCAGTATTAAATCGCAAATCTGTTTACGATTTTCGAAAAGCCGACTATGATGCAATGGTTGATCACTTGTTATCTTTATCGTGGCATAATATTCTTTGCTCATCAGACTTGAATATCATGTATTCTACTTTTACAAGCATTTTGAAAGATACAATTGATAGATACGTACCTAAGAAATATTTAAAAAATAATTCTAGTCCAGCCTGGTATAACAAAAGGTTGAATAATATCAAGAACAAAAAAAATAAAGCATATAAATTATATAAAATTGATAAAAATAATCAGAAACTGCGCATAAATTATTATAATTGTCAACGTGAATTCGATTTCTTGAACAAATTTTTGTACAGAAACTATTTGTTATCAGTTGAAAATGATTTAAAATCTAATAGTAAGCACTTTTGGACTTTTATAAGCTCGAAACGTAAAACAAATGGTATACCAAGTTGCATGAAGTATCTCCAGTCAACGACTAGTGATGTGCCTAAAATCTGCAATTTATTCGCCAACTACTTTCAATCGGTCTACTCATTGGATGCTCTTTCTGTTCAAGAGATGCCCTTTGTTAGTAGAGTGGTTGATATCGGCTTGATTGTTCTTAGCCCCATGGAAATAGAAGAGGCTTTATCTGGATTGGACACTAATATAAGTAATGGGCCTGATGGGGTTCCTGCTATTCTTCTAAAAAAATGTTCAATTGCGCTATCTGAACCACTCTCAAAAATTTTTAATCTTTCTCTTGCTGAAGGCCAATTTTTGGATAGCTGGAAAATTTCTTATTTATCTCCCATTTTTAAATCGGGGTCAAGGCATGAAATAAATAATTACAGACCTATTTGTAAGATTTCAGCAATTCCTAAAGTATTTGAAAAATTAGTTTCTAATAGACTTTCGCAATTGTTTCGGAACCACATATCTGTTTTTCAACATGGCTTTGTGGCAGGTAAATCAACGGCAACAAATTTAGCCTTGATGACTAACACAATCGTATTAAATATGGAAAAGAACTTGCAAACAGATATTATTTTTACAGATTTTTCAAAAGCATTTGATAGAATAAATCATCATATTTTACTTCATAAATTGATTTCTTTAGGCATTCATTCTTCTTTGCTAAATTGGCTTAAATCATATTTGACGGGTAGATTCCAAAAAGTAAAAATTGAAAATTTTTTCTCAGATGATATTTCCGTTCCATCGGGGGTCCCACAAGGAAGTCATTTAGGGCCATTACTATTTTTGTTATTTGTCAATGACATACCAGGTATTTTTAATCATTCGGCTTGCCTTCTCTTTGCGGATGACCTTAAACTCTATCGTATGATTAAGAATGAATCGGATTGTTTTCTTCTTTTGGAAGATCTGGCGAGACTGGATCTTTGGTGCAAACGAAATCACCTTCTTCTAAATATTTCTAAATGTCAAGTCTTGTCGTGTTTCAGGAATTATAATCCAATTATGTTTGATTATAATGTCAATAACATCAATCTTGAACGAGTAAGTAAGAAGAAAGATCTTGGAGTAATCTTAGATACAAACTTGTCATTTTTACCCCACTTTGACTATATGATTAACAAAGCTAATCAAATGCTTGGTTTTCTAAAAAGAAACACTAGAGAATTCTCAGATCCTTATACTCTAAAATCTTTATATAATTCACTGGTAAGGTCAGTTTTAGAGTATTGTAGCATAATTTGGAATCCTTGTTACAATAATTCAATAGATAGAATTGAGAGAGTTCAGAAGAACTTCACAAGATATGCTTTTTTCAAGTTGAATTGGAGGATTCCAAGGCCATCTTATAACAGTAGATGTCTACTATTTGGAATGCAGTCTCTTAAAGATCGAAGGGTTTACTTTTCCGCGATGTTTATCCGAGATATTATAACTTATCATATTAACTGTCCCCCGTTGCTATCATTAGTTAGTGGGGTAATTGCACCAACAAGAAGAACACGTTGTCGATTTTTAATTTATGAACAATTTCATCGTAGTAATTATGGCCGTAATGAGCCTATCACCCGTTGCATCAGAGAGGTAAATTTAATTTGTAATAGAATTGATTTTTACTCAAACTGTTCAAGGGACATTTTTAAATCTCTTGTATTAAATAATATTTCAGCAACTGTTCCTAATTGTACCTAATAAATTTTTATTTTATACTATAATGTATTCTATATATTTTACATAGTAGTAAATGTATATACCCACCAACAATTTAAAAGTCGTATGTATCTAAGTCTACAAGATTATATTCTAATTGATGATGAAATAAAACTAAACTAAACTAAAACTAAACTAAACTAAATTTCAAAACAGTAACTCATCCGCAACAAAAAAAAAAAACATTCATCAAGGCAACCTATGGAATGCGCACAAGCAACTTTCGATGAGTCTATATCGACCATCGACGTGTATTGGATAAAGACTACTAGATTGTAAGGACAGACTTAATAAACAATTCATATTCATAGCAGTTATCCATCCGAAAACTGAAATTAATATGTTCTTCATTTGTAAGGTTGCAACTAATTCCCTTTTCGCACCAAAATTTTATATAGTGAAGTGGCCTAGTGCATGTGTGCTCGCACGGTGCCTGCAAGGATGCCAATTTAAATCGAAGTAGGTAAGTAAAAGTTTTTTTCAAGTAAAATAAAATGTCAATTTGTATACTTTGAGAATAATGGAATAAAAGCGAAACCGGCACATGCGATATGCAGCGAGACAGAGACGACTCATAAAACAGAGAATAAAGATAAGAGCAAAAATATGGTTCAAAAAAATATGTAATGAGTACAGAAAAAGATGTACCCATTACATCAGTCTGGTTAAGGGTAAAGTTGTGATAAATGAGTGTGTATGTAATTATAACATATTTATGTGATCATTACATATTGATGTAATGATTACATATTTATGTAATCATTAAATTTTTATGTAATCGTTACATATTTATGTGCTCATTAAATATTTATGTACATTGTATACGCGATCATTACATATCTATGTAATGAGTACAGTGGTATATGTAATGAATACATATTTATGTTGTCAGTGTTTATACATTCATTACATATTTATGTAGTCATTACATATCAACTTTATCCAATAGACGTCGATATAGACTGATCACACGTTGCTTGCGCTCAGCACGTAGCTTGCTGTTATTAATCTATTTTGAAATATTTTTGTAGTCATTTCATATTATCTTTATCCAATAAATGTCAATATAATCATACGTCGCTTGTGCAATGTGCATAGCCCATAGCTTGCTGTAATGAACACATTTTGTTTCTGCTTCGAAATGTTTATTTAGTCATTACATATGGTCTCTATCCAAAAAACGACAATACAAACTCAACGCACGTTGCTTGTCCCTAGCAAAAAACTTGCAGTGATGAGTTAAAATTTTCAGGTGAATGGCTTGCGGTTTTTAAATATTTGTGTAGTCATTACATATAGAACTATACTCAATACATAATCATGAACTCATCGGAGATAACTGACACATATCTTTGTAATGGGTCCACAGAATTATTTATTGGGCACAGCATTACTAATAAAAGAATGTAGTCAGTAAAATTTTTAAAATGTAACGATTGCAAAAATTATGTGTGCAGAAATCTATGATATGAGTAACTGGATTTATTTGCCGAGAACATACTTTTTCACGTATACACGTACGCTCACTGACAGATCATCAAAATTATAGGTAGAGCACTTCCCGACATCGTAGAATCTAATGATTTCGCACAACGACCTATACCTAAACAAATCGCTTGACGGAATGGATAACGACCGAAAACCTCCTCAAGGAAAACCAAGCAGGATTTAGAGAGACCAAGTATTCGTTTTAAAAACCATAGCAGAATCTTTTGTTCAAAAAAAGAAGAAGCTCTATGCATTTTTCGTCGATTTTAGAGCAGCATTTGACTCTATTGATAGAAATGCAATGTTTTACAAGCTTTATGGTAGAGGAATGTCATTCAAGTTTGGTCGTGTAGTGCAAAGATTGTATGACTCTACGATGGCAGCAGTGTGGAATGGGGAAAATCTATCGGAGTGGTTTGAAAGTAGATCTGGAGTAAAACAGGGTTGTGCATTAAGTCCTCAGCTTTTTTCGCTTTTCCTGGACGATCTAACGGACTCTTTACCAGGAGGAGTAATGTATGCAGACACCTGTATCAAGAGTTTAATGTTTGCGGGAGTATTGGGAGACCATTCTACCTCATCTTCCCAGTATAAATACCGGTCAGACGCACTGTTCCTTCCTCACTCTTGCGAGTGAGCATAGGGAGGAAACCTTCTGACACCTCTTGAACAACGCTTCACACCATTACCCGGAATTGACAATCCGTTCCCAGCATAGCCAGTACTAAACATTGTCGCTTCCTTCCGAAACACCAGTCGTTCGGAGCTAAGCTCCTACTACTACTGGATCAACTCTCCTCCTCCTGAAAACATATTGGCTTCAGTATCTGTGGGCTGCTCACAGATACCTACTAGACCGCCAAGCCGCGATGAGACTTGTCTCCCCTTGGGGGTTCAATTAAGTACAAATAATGTACCGATATCCCGATCTGGAAGTAAAATTCCTTCCTGCTCAAACCTCTGGCGGTCCAGCTTGACGTCAAGCTAAGACCGCCACACCTATAAAAACTTATGATGAAGGAAATTACTTCCGATTTTAGTGCTGCTAATTTCCAAAACTTCGAATTAAGTACTCCACTCTTTGACCTTGAAATTAAGTACAAGATACAAAAAATATGTGGAGACTTTCTAGACTTGCTATACACGACCAAAAAAAAAACAATGGGTACGAAGAATTAACGTATCATTAGAAAAATTAACAAGTCGCTTTTCGTCTCCAACTTCTGAACTATGTATTTCTACCGACGCGACATAATGTCTTTTTATGTTCTAAATTCCATTGATAACAAACAAATATATTTAAATGATTCCAATATATGAAATTTTCAGTTGTATAGTATAAACTGCTCCAAAATACATTATTAGGTCATATACATAAGAGAGAATTAACTCTATAATTTATGATGGTATGAGTGCATAGTATATATGTAGGTACCTTATTTCTTAGAAAATTTTAGCAGATCCTGTTAGCATTTCTCACCCTTTATTCATAACATAAGCAATTTGTGGAAATTTAACCATCATGTTTTTACTCCCAAAAAGGTTGTTCTAGACTAGACCATCGTAAATGCTCTTGTTTTGTATAGTTACTTTGTATTGTCATCATGTCTTTTTCCTCTTAATGATTCTGTGGTTTGGTTATATCTCAATCGCCATACCATTTTTGAGTTCTATTGTAACCGATGCCTTGTATTTCCTACGCATTTTTTGGAAATGACCATCGCAGTAGTTTTATGTTTATGGCAATTTAACTGCTGTTCCACATATTTAATAGCTCATATACAACATTTCTTCTGATAGAGCAAAAAATATATGTATACAAAGTCTAACGTCTTTCGTCTTTTTTGGAGAGACACTCCTAGTATGACGAATGTTTTATTGTTGTTTAGTAATTTGTTAAAGCATGATTTGTTGTTCAGTAATTTGTTAAAGCATGATTTGTTTTTTACGATTAAGTTCAGTCATGCAGGAAGGATTTACAAACTCGCCTTAATTTTTTTTTTTAAGATGATTATTATTTTTACTTGGGATTTATTTACTATAATAGGCCAATTTTGGATTCGTGCAAAAAATCGATAACTCGAGATAATAATCAAACTTTACATTACGATTATAACACCAAAAAAGTGGGTCCTGCAATTCCGTATGTCTGTCTGTACCTCCACCTACAGCCTAAGTCGCTGAAGCGATTTTTTTCAAAACTTCTAAGATTTGTAGGTGATTCCGTAGAGGGGTAATCGAGATTTTTTTTTTAGCTAAACAAATAACAGTAGGTACCTGCCATACAACCGTTTTGAGAAAGGTTATTTATCTCGAAAAGGATCAGACGAATTTGATTAAAAATAATGATAAATAATTTTGTGTAGGTACTAGTGGTGGTGGTCTTCATTAAAAAAAAAAAATAGCAAAAACCGTTATTAACAGTACATGCCATAAAACTGTTTTTTTTTTTTATTTTCGACTTTCTCGTTAACGACTTAATCGATTTAGATCAAAGTTTTTACTCTGGAGTTCCTTTCAAGTTCGAATAATACTGCATACAAATATTTTCAAAAGATTTTTTGGACTTTAACAAAAAAAGTTTAAATATTTTTTTTTTTCCGAAAAATCATTTTTTTAAAAAACGGGTAAATGAAATATTTTTAGATTATTATTTTAGTTTATTTTATTAAATTCATATTAAATTCAAGAAATTTTATGCATAGAATTTTTTTTTAACGAAAACCGCTCACGGTTTTTTAAATTTATTCTGCATAAATTTAGATATATTTTTTTTCAAGAATTTAGATAGTGTTTTTCATTCTGAAATAAACATTTTTAAATACTTGTTTAATCGATTTAAAGAACGTGTTTTATGCTTTTTTTCCATTAATATTCTTCAATTTATTGTATGGATAAATACATATGTATAATACTAGCTGACCCGACAGACTTTGCCCTGTCTAAGCTATGAATTCGAACTGGAATATATGGAGGGTTCACAGCTGTAGTGAACCAAGTCAGAATAAGTTAAATTCGAAGATATTAACAGGTTAAACAAATATACTGCCATTAATTACTAAACTAATATTTTACTCGTATTGCGACCAAGTTGATAGTTTATTCCCTTTATTTTCTTCTGATTTAAAAATAAAATGAACTAAATACGCAACATTTAATACTAGTTTTAATTTTTTTTTTTGTATGACTTGGTTTGGTACAACTGTGAACCCTCCATATAATAAAAAAAAATTGAGTTCCTACTTCTAGAGGATTTACCATCAGATGAAGAAGAAGATAACAAAATGTTATGCCCTTAAAAAAATATAGCCAAACGTGTTAAACACTGATAAATTTTTATATTTCCATTTTTGTTCGGATCTTGTAATCATATATGTACAGGTGAAAAGATCCTCTTTATTTTTCTTTGCCTGTTTTTATTTCCTATGTATTATATTACAGACCTTTTAAAATAAATAATACAAACTAAGCATTAATGGGGTCACTGTGGCGTATACGTACTTTTTTATCAGCATATATTAGTTAGACATAAAAATCTGTACATCAAAGCTTTACAGTTCATTTTATTAACCCTTAGTTAATTCTGAGTTTTTATCCCAGTAAAATATTACTCCCTTCGGCACATACCCATACTTTTTTGTCTTTAAATCACTGACGAACAGGTCAAATTCATCGCACAATTTTTATATATTAAGCGTTTTTTACACCACAAATACTTATACGAAGAACTACCCTAAATTCTACATCAATATAGAAACAAATAACAAAATTATAAATGTCCTTTCCTTTAAGAATCGATTGATGTTCAGCCAAATTATGCACGTATAAACAAAAGCCCAATTCAGAAAGTATAGTTTTAACAATTTACCGGCTTTTCCGTAAAATTTTCCAACTTTCGGCTTCGTTGTGTACTTAACTGTTTTAAAACTAAACGAATCCAACAAAAAGATACCTACATATATTGGATACAAAATATATAATCAATTCAAAATACTTTCGTTGTGTTAAAATTAAAAAAAAAAAAAAAAAAAAATAGCAATAATTTGTGCACTATTGGCCTTGTTGTGAGATTCTATTCGAAGTAAAACAATCAATACGTTCATTTGAAATAATCAAATAGAAAAGTATTAACGATAAGGTTTTTAATACAACAACAGTATAAATTAAGTCTTTTTGAATAATCTATTTTTAATAGACTCTTGCAATAAGCTTCTGTATTGTATTCATGCAATAAGTATCAATCGCCAATATAGAAACACCGTTCGAACAAAAAAAAAATTATTCAGACTTTCTGACTTTTCCGGCCTAATTTTCTAATTTTTATCTCCTTAGTGTGTTTATCTGGTTTAATACAAATGGAAGAAAAAAATCCTTATCCAATTTGGATGATATTTAGTCAATTATGCGCGTACGAAAAAAAAACTATAATTAAGAAAGTTTGAAATTTCAAGATATTTTTACGATTTTCTGATTTTGCCTTTCGAATTTTCAAATTTTCGGCTCCGTTGTGTTTTAATCTGGTTCAATACAAATCTTCTTCCTCCTTTTATTCGGCGCTGTTATAATCTCGATGTCGGTCTGGAGGATTATAACTTTCCCACGAATCTGCTTCACACTAGTGATCCGCCTGTGGGGTTCGCCGGGTTGACCTCAGAAAGCGGCGGCAAGCCTCCCGGTTTTGTATTGTTCTATTTCTGAGGCCAACTGTTTGGAGTTTGTAGGCCTGCCTTTTATTTAAGTTCGCGGTCGTATCGGAACGTTGTATGATATTGCTTTTTGAACGGGGTTCTCAGGGTCTCTCCCCAACCAAATCGGATGATGTTAAGCCGAGTTATGCGCGTACAAACACAATTTAATTTCAAGGTGTTTTCACGACTTTTCGAATTTTCGGGTCTAATTTTCTGATTTCCGATCAAATTTTCAAATTTTCGGCTCCGTTGTTTTTTATTCTGGTTCAATTCAAATACAACAAAAAATCCCCGACTAAATTGGATGATGTTTAGCCGAGTTATGCGCGTACGAACACAAAAAAGGATTCATTTTTATATATATACCTAGAATTACTATGTATTATTATTAATTACCTGCATGTACTTATAATACATTTACAGTCGTATGTACATATCAATGTCTAAGTGCTTTGAAATGGTAAAAAAAAATATTGCATTCGTCAAGGTTTAGGCAATCAATTGCGTTGTGCAAAGTAAGAGATTAAGTTAGATCACTTTAGCAACAAATAGAAAGGTTTATTTATAACTTGGACGTATGTCTTAGATCAGACAACGTTTATAAATACAACCGTAGGCCCTTAAATTTCGAAGAAAATTGTACTACAAGAGCAAATTCTTGCGAACCAGTCGTGCATTTTATTTGTAATACAATTAGGACCGATTTTTTTTTCATGAACCTACTTATCTTTGAGTTAAAAAAAAAAAGAAGCTTTCATTCAACTTCATGAATAGCTTAGTAAGTCAAATAAAACCATTCAAATTTACAAAGAGAAATTAATTTTATGACTCTCTTCCAAGAATATCAAATTGAAAAGTAATAAAATTCCATGTTAAATTAAATTGACCATTTTGCGGCATCACAAAATAAAATACTTTTCACAGCTCAATCAAGGGTAAAGTTTCACACTCAAAGGGAAACAATAAATTCCACACCTCCGACCATACTTCCAAGAACTTAACTGACCTATAGAATCTATTATGGAATGTGTGTGTGTTTGAAAACGCATTGAGTAGGTAAAGTTAAGGCTAACCAACCAACCCTCTATGCCAGCTGCCAACTTTTATGTTTTGCTCTATATTTCCGATAGCCAACCAACCGCATGTGATGGTGTTAAGGAGATGTTCTATTACGTTTTCATTACATAATACTTTGTTCGAAAAGAAGAAATGACCATAACGAAGTCTGGATTCTTTCACAGCTGGCAAGGCAATTTAGTGTTTAATTTTGTTCTCCAACTTTCCATTTCCTCCATGCGTCAAAGTTTCTGAATGTAAAACTTGAGACTTATTGCTTTCTTTTGTGTTCCGAAAGAGAAATGGCATAGAGAAAGCATTCTGAATATAAAGAAGAAAATATATTTGAAATTAAATTTTAGCTGCTACTATAAGATGTATATAATGTAACTATAACTATTCGTGTATGGTATGTAGGTAATCAGTACAACTGGAAATTTAAGATTTATAAAATAAATTATGTAAAGTGGTCAGAACTTTTATGCCAAATTTCCAATAGCAATGGGTATATAAATGGTTTGAAATCCCTGAATCATTTGTCAAATTGCCCTTTAAACGTTAAACATTCAACTTCAAGAGTCTCATATGGTCACCTTTCTTCCTTACCTGCGTATCTATCAAAGAAATATTTTTGAAGACCTGGGACAAAGCAGATGATCTTCCTCAATAGAACACAATATTTTTTTAATAATTTTTTTGTTATGTATTTTTGGATAAGTTTAAGGAAAAAAAAGTTTTTGTAATCAGTTAAGAGAGATTATTACTTTTGTTCAATAAGTCTCAAAAAAATTTCTTTATGAAGAAATATATATGTATCTACAAGGTTTAGGGAGAAATAAAAAGGGACGATATGGACAACTGGACATGGAGTACGAGTAGGTACGGTAGAAGGGCGTGCATTGGGCTTTATCCAGGAAATTTGACCTTGCGCCCCCTTTACGCCAAAATATCGTAAGCGACAAAATGCAAACTTCATAATACGATTTAATTTTTCCTGAGAATCAAAAGCTGACCTTTTCTCAGCTTTCAGTAATAGGCCAGTCGCCAGAGGCAAACAAGATTTTCCAAAATATAATAAAATACTGATCAGATTTTATAATTGGGTTCGGTAGGTGGGTAATTCTAAGCTTACTAAAAAAAAAAACGACAGTGCCGTAAGTGCTATGCGTCAGCCGCCATTTTGAAAAACGCGTTTTAGCCAATATCTCAAAAACAGCTCATATAGCACACACACAATTTGCAAGTACTTTTTTATAGGAAATTTAATTACTTTTCTGTCTTTCAAAGAATATTTTTTTTTATAGAATTTATACTTAAAGCGTTAAGAGTTAAAGCGCCTTAAAAATTGATATTGGGAAAGAACTTAAAAAGCATGCTTTTAGGAAACAAATTAGAAAGTATAAATCCTATAAAAAAAAAAATGTTGTATAAAAAAAAGAAAGATAAATTAAATGTACTTTGAAGAAGGTGCTCACAATTTTTTTTTTTTTTTGTTTAGCATGAGCTGAGTCGCACTCAAGATATTGGTTACAACGCTTTTTTTTTAAATGGCGGCCTACGCAAAACACCTACAGCGGCGCCATTTTATTATTATACTCAAAAGACACACATCTACTAATTCCAATCATACAATTTGATCAGTATAAATGTTTGCAAAAAAAAAACCTCTGCCAACCGGCCTATAATAGTGTTTTTAATCATGCTCCATGCTTAATTTAGACACATTTTTTACTTGCGATATATGTTATAGGTACTATATGGCAAGTCTGTAATTCGTACAAAAATCGAACTCGAGATTTTGATCTAATTTTCTTTTGTCTTTTTGTCTGTCTGTCTGTTCGCCTAAGGCCTACGCATGGGCTGATTTTTTTATTCAAGCTTGGTATTAACCCTTTTCTGGACATCCCCCGAAACGTTTTTTTGTCTTCATTTTTTAGGACCAAAAATAGCGGTTTCTTCAATATATTTTTTTAGCATTTTGATATGGAGAATTTTCTAAAATAATTGATCCCACCAAAAACATTTCATGTAAAAAAAGGGTCGCCAAGACTCACATGCACATAACGCTTTCGCTGTGAAAAAGTTATGAGATCTCATGAAGAGCCAAGCCCATAACTCTACAAGGCCTAACTTTACAAGACCTAACTCTACCAACCCTACATCGTGGTCAAAAAGTATGGCTTGGCCGTTTCGCAGCCAAAACACAGACACTTCCATAGATTTTCGGTAAAATTAAGTCTGTCATGCTAAAGTTTTATGAAACGGCCAAGCCATACTTTTTGACCACGATGTAGGGTTGGTAGAGTTAGGTCTTGTAAAGTTAGGCCTTGTAGAGTTATGGGCTTGGCTCTTCATGAGATCTCATAACTTTTTCACAGCGAAAGCGTTATGTGCATGTGAGTCTTGGCGACCCTTTTTTTACATGAAATGTTTTTGGTGGGATTTCATTTCTTTTTGTAGGATCAATTATTATCCAAAAGAAAAAACCTGAACCTCCCTTAAATACTTCACGGTGGGATTCTAATTCCAATGAAACTACTTCCCAATTAATATTGTAGCAATAGGCCTAATACCTCGGAATAAAGTAACTACCTACATACCTAACCTTTATATTGAGCTAAGTCTCTTAGCAAAGACCAGAAATATGAAAATAATATACATATGTACCTTACTACGCATTTATTTAGAAATTATATATAAGTAAAAGTAACGCGTATATTTTTATCTTCGCTAAAATTAAGGTAATAAGGTACTTAAACCTTAAAAAAATGATCCGTCAATGTAAAATCTCTTTCTTTATTTTGACCGAAGCGAAAAATAAAAGTTCATTATTTTTTCCTATCGCACACCCCTGAATATAAGTACATACATACATAAAATTCCAAGGACACTTCATACTGAACGAGACGACAGTTCACCGATCGTGGTGAACATCATACAATATATAAACAACCCTTATTTCAAGCAAAGCCATATTGTGCATTGTTTTTTGTGTTCGTGAATATAAAATAAAAAAAAACAACCCTCACATCAATTATAGGCGGGGTTTGCATTGCATTGTTGTGTGTGATTGTGAAAATTGTTGTTGTTTTTGAGGTTTTATTATGAACCTCCACTTTGGGGTGTTGGAGGGTGAAAGTTACAGATTTCTTAATTTTTTTGTTGTTTGTATGCAAATCCTAGTCTACATTCCAAATTTCAGCTTTCTAGCACTTCGGGAAGTACCCTTTAGGTTTTGATGAGTGAGTGGTCAGTGACAAAATCGACGTTTTTGGCTATTAATAACATCCAAACTATAAAAGCTAGAAATATGAAATTTGGTGTGTTTTATAAAGCCGCGGACTACATCTAATCCTGAAAATTTGAGCTCTCTAGCTCTATCTATACCGAAGCTATGAGGGCTTGAAAATACGACGAAACGTTTCGAGAAAATATATAGTAGTGCTAACCGCTCGTCTTGGCGGGCGCACTACCGTGCGCCTAGAAATAGTTTTGCTTACCAGAATTTTCAAAAAAAAAAAAAAAATTGATTTTTTTAAAAAAGTTTCGAAATTGTTTGTTTGATGGCCGAAAATATTTCGCAGAAAAAAAAATCATAGGAGACTACAGAATCTTTTGAACTTGTGAGCATGTATTTGTATTCCTTTGTTGTTTCATAGTCGTAGTTTCACATGTATAAAGTAATGCAGAGCAAAACACATCAAAGATTCTAACAGAATGTGGGACGACAGTGGGGAGGTATGTTTTTAAATTTTGCTTCAAGAATACTTACAGTATACCTACGGGACTACGGGTGTCATTTTCATCACTAATATACTTGCATATGCATGGCAATCATTTAAACAGTGTATATGCCATGCAATAGACTTTTTTACACTGATTTTTTTTTTGAATTAATAAATATTTTACTTAATAGCAATCAATTCGCATAGAATGAAGGATTTAAAATTCTAAATAAACCATCTGTTGCCATATGCCATCACAAAATGTTTTACGGGGCAAAAGAGAAATAGGAAAAGGTAGCCTTAAATGGCTCACCAAAGGTAAAATGGCCCCCTCGCTAGAAATCGTGGAATCGAACAGAATTAGAAGGTTTTGTGAACACAATTCTTCAGTTTATCTGGCAGTACCGACATACACGAAATGTTAGCAACTTCAAGCTAATGTTTTAAATTTAACAGATCAAACTATCTCTAGCCATCTCCAAAAGTAGACTTCATACAATTTTGTGAAAAACTCTATAAAAAATATTAAATTTTGAAGAAAGCAGTAAATGCATGTAAGTATTAAGTAATTCTTATTAATTAACTGAAATTAGTTGGCCTAGTACTGATTCAGTTTGTTCGGAATTAAATCTTACATAAAAAAAAACCGTAATGGGTACTCTGCTAAAATGGCACATTGTGGCTTACAGAAGGTTCCATCTTTTTCCAGCAAATGGAAAAGGTTCGTTGACTATATTTTGCCTTTAAAATCACGTAAGTTTAGAATCACTAATGGTTTTGGTTAACTTGCTTGGCCTGTTTACTTGCAAGGGTAAAATGGCATACCAGAATGCCATTTTACACGGGAAATTTTGATCTTTGGAATTTGAAGAAGTTTTTAAAATAAAATACTTTAAATACTTTTTGGAACTTTTTAAACTCGTTAAGCGAAAAAAATGTAAGCGTTATTGATTAATCTTTGAAAAGAATATAACATTTAAGCTTGAATGTCACTTTTTTCCGAGATTTGGGATATTTTCCTTAAGGGGGGGGGGGGGGCATTTCATGCCACCTTCCCCTACATCTGAAAGTGACATTATGCCATATGTTTAAATATGCTCGTATAGTTATCTTATTTCACAGTACAAAATTCAAAGGTAAAATTACCCAGTTCACGTTTCTGAGATCTCATACTGAGCAGGCTCCATCAGCTTCACTGAGCAGGAGGCGAAACCTGACCTGAACAAAATTTTTCCGCAAGAAGTCAGAAGTCAACAAAATATGAACATTTGGGAAGTAAAGAGGCACTGAATTTACGAATTTTTATAGATGGGCAGAACAAAACAAAAATGAAAAGGCTAATGATACATTTAATATGTGTATGTGTATTCTGTGGCCTTATGCCACGGATGCGTAAAAATGTTTCGGGAAACATTCACTTTGAAAGCATCTTTTTAATATCACCCAAAATTATTCAAATCGTGAATCGATCCATTTCGAACTCCGCAGTATAGGGTTTCGGATTTTCTGTAATTTTTTGATAATTAGCTGTCAGTGTCAAAATAACATAATGATTCGAAAATAAACCAAAAGATTTCCCCACCCGAGAATTTATTATAAACCTATTAAAATAGTGCAATTTAATAAAATTCCGAAAGTAGAACTTAAAATATAAAAATTCCAAATAGAAATTTTTCTTCTTGTTCACTTTACATACCGAAATGTACCATTTCAATGTTGTGTGTGCGTATCTAAACATATTCATAAGGTTCAAATTGAAATAACACTGATTGATTAATTTATAAGCACATTCCTTATTTTCAAGTTTAATTCCTAATCATTGATCTTCATTTCGGCAGACTTGTTATCTCAGCAGGAGCCTGAGAATAAGACAAATTCAAAATTTACTTTACGTCTAAATTAAATAGAATGTGGGAAGCAAATGACTTATGATGTTAATCAATCATACGGTTCGCTCAGGAAATTACCAACATTTTTTGATTGGATTTTGTTTGTATTATTATATTGGCTTAGAAATGTTTATTTTAACATTCTTTTAAGTTGAAGCATAAGGGCAAGTTGGAGAATTTTCTTCAAATTTACTTCAATTTCATTTCCTATAGAAAATGTCTTAGCAAAAAAAAAATTTGTTTAAGAATTTCTAATTTATCTGAATTTTTGTTTTAATAATTCATCCATCAAGATAAGCTTTGAATGCTGGAAAATACAAATCTTGATAACACAAAAATAATATCGAATATAAGTAAAAATATATCTGCCTTGGCCTTGTTTATTTTATCAAAAGGTCAACAAAATAAAGATGCCTTCTTACAGCCATATACGAGCAGGCAAGGATTTCCTTTTCAAAGGGATTGCCTATGTTTTCCTAACCCACAACACAGAAATATTATAATGGAACATTACTTAAAGGATTATATCTTTATTTCACAGGATTCAAGTTTATAATAGAGTCCAATTGGAGAAAGACTTTAACCGGAATCTATATAAAAACCAAAATATATATTCCTATGGGAATTTGAAGGACAATATAAATATGGAACAAAGCGATATATATACAAATATAACAGAAGCCCTACATTAAATATGCGACAAAAGAAAAAGTAAAGGACTATGATGAAGTAAGATTTCCTCAACACAACCTGGTTTTCATCATAAGATCGATGACAACTTTAAGGACAATGTGCACATCATTGAACTCACTCCGTCGACATATCTACTTTTGTGGCAAATATACTGATTCTCTTGGTTAAAGCAAAACGTATTGGTAACAAAGACAGACATAACCAACTGACTTTAGATTTTAGATTTATAGATTTGTTTATAGGCCAGTCAAGACATCGAAGGTCGAAACAAATAGCCCAGGGGACTCATTCCGTAAAACGATTATCACCCGACGATAACGTTTCGACGATAGTCCTACTACACGTAACCCTAAAAATGCATATCGTCTGGACGATCACGTTTTGACGATCAAATATTTGCTTCACGTAAGTCGATTATCATCAAAACGCTATCGTCAAAACGATGGCTTTTGGACGATACCTAAATAGGTTTCGTTTCGCATTTGTTTTCATGATTGTATGTAAGTTTGTACGCGACTATAGTTAAATGAGTGAAATAATTTACTTATTTTGCAAAATGGCAACAAACATTTGAGAAAAATTCAAATTATATGAAAATTAAAAAAAAAAAAAACGTACCGCCAGCAGGGATCGAACACCGAACCTTTCGGTTAAGATTCTTAATAAGAAGCCAAAAGATTTCCCCAAAAGTACCTATTCCATTGCGCCACCATCTAATGTAAATTTCTGCCTATTTCTTGGGCTTACAAACAAACCGTGCACTAAAGAACTTCGTTCTAATAACGGAAATTGTTATTATGACATTTCAATGATGGTTTGACAATCTCTGGAAAAACGATAGACGAGGAGATAGTGTTTGAATTACGTGAAGAAAATTACTGACGATCACGTCAGCGATAATCGTTTTGACGATTATCGTTTTGAAAATTACGGAATGACCCCCCAAGTCTAATTTTTTGGTAAGTTATTAGGATAAATACCAGTAGTCTAAAACCAATTTTACAGCTTCGAAAGAGCTGTGGTGCTCTAAGAACCTCGAAAATTTTCTGCCATTTTTTAGTTGTTGGTCTTTAACTTTTAAAATATTTTTCTCTTAAAAAAATTCCCTTCAACATTTTTGAAGCAGGTAAAAATTCCTTTTATTAAAGGCCCATCGCCCATTAGGCAACTTTTAGCTGCGCAACTTTTTTTTGCTCGGAGTTGCTGGCAACAGAGAGCAATAAAAGTTGCTTGCCATCGCTCACTAGGCAATTTCCGAGCAACTTTGTGGGACTAGACTTTTACTTTTGTCGCCATATTTTTTTGTGATGGCTGCTTTCCGGTTGTCTGGCTATGTATGATCGTAAGCTGGCAATGCGAAATAAATTAATATTTATAATTATAAAATATTATATTATTTATTATTATAATTTGCACATTCCATTTCCAGAAATTGGCCAAAATGAAAGAGGGTAAAAAGGAAATGCACACCATTTTGGCATCCACAATGTTAAGCGGAAGCGCCATTTTAAAATCATATTTTTGACAAATAAGGATGCCGGCAACAAAAAATTGCCCTGTGGGCGAGAGGGGTATGGTATGTTTCGCCAGAATTGTTTGGCAAATTAACGTTTCGCGGTGGTACATTTCGCCGTTTCTCGTTTCGCATTTTTTTATTTAGCATTTTGTTATTTCGCAATTTTCGTTTTGCAAATTACGTTTGGTTTTTTATATGATATGACAAACCATCATTTCGCAATTTTCATTTCGCAATTTTCACTTAATATTTTGTTTGATTGGCATATTTAGGTTTAGCAATTTTTTATTTGGCATTTTTTTATTTGGCTTTTTCTTATTTGGCATTTTATTATTTTGCTATTTTTCATTCAGCATTTTGTTATTTCGCTTTTTTTTATTTGGCAATTTGATGTTCAGCTTTTTTTTATTTGGCATTCGATTGTTTGGCAAATAAAAAAAAACTGAACATCAAATTGCCAAATAAAAAAGGCGAAAAAACACTGAATAAAGAATATAAAAAATATAATGCACCTACGAAAATAACTGCCCAATTGCTTAACGCCCTTTTTTCCTTGGAGTAAAATGTGAAAATCCTCTTTCTGTTATGCACTTACCTTAACTAATCAAACAAACTGAAATCTTAAATCGCGAAAGTGATTACGGCAAAAATTGCAAAACAACTAAAAAAATATTACCAACGCAAGCACGACTAAGCAAAGGCTCAGAAAAAAACTGTTAATTCTGAAAAGAGACGATGGTAATGATTGGTCAAACGATCAAAACAACTAAACGGCGAAATGATCTTTTAGCGAAATAATAAAACGGCTTGACGATATTTATCGAAATGATTAAACGGCGAAACGTTATTTCGCAAAATAATGAAACGGCGAAACAATATTTTGCGAAAAAACACTTGGCCAAATAATAAACAATTTAACAAAGAAAAACTAAAGAATAATTTGCCAAATTAATTTTGCGAAATGATTGCAAATATTTTTAACAAAAAGCGAAATATAAAACCGCCGAATGTTAATTGCAGAATGATTGAAAAACGTAATGAATAAAAAACAAAATGTAAATTGCCAATTAAGAATTGCGAATTAAACAAAATATTTAACGACTATAAGGCGAAACAAGAAATGCCAAATGAATTTTGCCAAACAATGGTGACCCGGGCGAGAGTAAGCAACAAAAAGTTGCCGGGAAAAAAGTTCCGCGAGCAACTCCGAGCAACAAAAAGTTGCTATAAGCTAATGTAATTTGATTGGGAGCAACAAAAAGTTGCTGGGGCTAGCAACAAAAAGTTGCCTAGTGGGCGATGGGCCTAAGTCTAATCGCAGCTCTGTAGGTTAAGTAAGCAAAGCATATGTAATTTGCAGTAGGAAAAGCACATATTTGTTTTTGAATAATCTCTTCGAATGTTTTGGATAAAATGGCAGGATTGAAATCGGTCTGAACAGGCAAGGGAACAGGCTGGGAAGGGAGTCGCTAAGGTGGATAGGTAGGATAAAGAATAAGGTAGGATGGTGGAAGGGATTGACGAGGAATGGAATGCCTAATTCACCTACCGTGGATGGGCCTTCAAAAAATATAGTTTTTTCGCATGTTAATATAGAAAAAAGTGCATCATACAATGCATATAGCTTGTTGATAATGAGATTGAGGTTTAGGCTATTGCACTATTGTCTACAATAATCAAAATATATCATTTGAGTTTCAAGATTCCAGATTAAAAGCTTTTAATCATGGATAACTAACAATTATTGGCAGTTTTCAAAAGTTGTCCTTCGCTTTGATATATTAATAATTCAAAAATGCTTTCGTAAATTGTTCTTTGATTTTAAGAAGTGATTTAAAAAAAATAATAATTTTGTTCATAACCATTAAAAAAAACTCTTGAAAGTCATAATTTCAAATTGAAAAGACATCCCCTTATAATAAAGAGTATAAAGATTAAAATCAAACCAAATATGTTTCACTTCCTTTTATCATTAAAGTCTTATTTCCTTTCCGCACATCTAAATGGGCAACCTGTTTTCTATTTCTCACTTTCTTATTCTAAAAATTTGGTTGGGAATGGGAAATTTCTTTGAAAGAGCGTTAACAAAGAAAGACGTTTACAACACAGAAAAAGGTGGCAATTCTTTAAGTGTGCTTAAAGTGATTTTTGTTTATTTTGAGGAAAAAGTTATTTCAATTTGATACAAGACCTTTCTGGCAAAAAGGCACATTATATACATTAAAAAAGATAGAAACCAAAAAAGGATGATGACAACGATTAAAATCAAACATGACAGGTAAGGTAGAGAAGAGAGACATAAGGGTTAAATGGTTATTTAAAATTAATTAAGTTAGGGGCAATATTGTATTGACACAAATTGGATTCTTAACCTTTTATTCAGGGCCATTTGGAAGGACCTTTTTAAAAGATATAATATAGCAATACAGATTAAGGGGTTATTTGAATTAAAATTGAACTTGAGAAATTACTTGACATTAAATTAATATAAAGAAAAATAGAATTTCAGGAAAAGTTTATTTTTTAATTTTTGCTTGCTTCATATTCTGAGAAAATTTTAATGAAAAACAATTTGTTTAAAACGCCTTTATGATTCGACACGCTTTTGAAGTGGTTGCCTGATGCTGTTAAAATTGGATTTCCTATTTTTTTATCCTCTATTTCTTGTTATATTACGATTAAGATATAAGGGTCAAGTTAGCGAAACAATATTTGCCGATCAAAATGTTATTAATTGGATAGTTAGCCCTTAATTAATCGTGAAGCAGTTGTGATAATTTCGAACTTTTATTTTAAAAATATTTGCTTCCAAAAACTATTAATGGAACAAAGAAATGAATATTTTACTTTGAATTAAGCTTAAGGATAACATAGAAAGACTTGTACGCTGTTTTTTAATCAAATTTTTTTCATTCTAAGCATATTTTATAGAAAATTGACCTAACCTTCTAAAAGGGGGGAAATAGACCTCCCAACGAATTTTTTCTAGTGGGTTTTATTTTCTCTAATGCCAACCTTAAAACAGTGGTAGTAAAGCAGGTAGAATCAAAAGCTCTTGTCTGGGATTGATCAACGTTTTCAGAATGGTTCGAAAGAGATTCTGGTATTTAGCAAGGATGCCTTTTAAGTGCTCTTCTATTTGTCCTTTTTATAAATGATGTTGAAGCTTACCTACCTGGAGGTATCTGGACTTCTGATTTGACCATAAATGTCTTTTATATGCTGATGACTTGGTGATACTTTCCGAGTATCCAGACAATCTCCAGCTAATGATTAATCGTCTTGCGGATTATTGTAGTAAATGGGGACTTACCATTAACGCTGATAAATCAAAAGTAATGGTGTTCTCAAGATCTGCACGGAACCAAACAGCATATAATTGGTACTTCAAGGGAAGTCTTTTAGAGGTAGCTTCTGAGCATAAGTAGATACCTGGGAGTAAATTTCAATAGGACCATAGATTTTAACAATCATGTGACCATCAAAGCTAAAACTTCACAAAATCTGTTAAATCCATCTTGGAAAAACCTCTTTTCGAATCAACAAATAGTACTTTCAGCGAAATACAGGATATTTGATGCTGATGTTAGGAATTTGCTTTGCTATGCTGCCCAAGTATGGGGAATCAACGAATACGAGTCGATAGAAAAATTTCACAGATGTTTTTAAAGATACTCTTTAATTAAGCTTTAAAAACACCGAACTATATCCTTTATCTGGAAACAGGCCAAGACAACATTGCCAAGGTGTTCTCTCATTGCGATAACCGACGGACCAAACAAATTGCACTCGAGCTATAAAAAACGAGGACTGGTCGGTGTCAAAATGGAAAGATCTGGGAAAAGCTTGCGGTGAAGTGGTATCGTTGAATTCACAAAATTTGGGTCATGTAAGAGAACAGCTGTATAAAATAATACAAGCGCATGAAAATTCAGAACGCGATGGGCTTATAATAGAAGCTCGAAAATCAGATAGTAGACTTCTTTACTCACAACTGGAACTGAACCATATGGCAATCAAACTACCTTAACGATTCACTTAATTATAAAATAATATCTTTGATATATAGGTCCGTCAAAACAAGATGTGAAGTTAAAGTGTGAAATAAAATTAAGTTTTATATTTTGAAATTAAACAATAATTTTATTAATTATATAATTTAACAACATTAAATTTTAAATAAATAAATAAACAAGCGACGCGTTTCGGAATCTATTCCATCTTCGGGCTTTTATCAAAACAAAGATGGAATAGATTCCGAAACGCGTCGCTTTTTTATTTATTTATTTAAAATTTAATGTTGTTAAATTATATAATTAATAAAATTATTGTTTAATTTCAAAATATAAAACTTAATTTTATTTCACACTTTAATTTAAAAAAAACAACATGGAGACAGAACCACAATCATATTAAGATGTGAAATCCTTGCGCTAAACGGATCTCCTTACAACAACAGTTTTAACCGATATTTCACGTTATGGAATTAGAAATACAAGGAAGACTGTTTTCATTTCTTTAGTAGGATGCCCCGTTTTTACTGCCCACAGAAAAACATTCCTTGGAAAGAAAACTATGACGCTGCAGGAAACTATCTTATAGTACTTAACGATTCCGACTGGAAAACAATCTAATCTTTTTTGAACTTATTTCAAAGCAATGGTGCTTGAACCAAAGAATGTCACTGAACAAGCCAACCTGGTCAAAAAGCTGAAAATAAAATTTCTGATATGGCTGAAACACTTGGAGCCGATGGACAGAGTGACCCATCATCATCGCCAGCTCGAAATTACTATTGCAGAATATGTAGCAAGCAGATCTACGGTCCATAGTATATGCGCTTTTAGATTCACGATGTTAATAATATTTTGCGTGAGTTATTTGACACTACAATTATGGTGAAGTCCGTATACCGTCCGTCGTTGGTCTGTGTGTCCGTGAGTCTGTGCGTCCGTGTGTCCTTGCGACCACAGTAATTTGAACTAAAGCCCAAACGGTTTGGTCAATTTATTAAAATTTTATAAAGGACTTTTTATGTGATTCCCTAGAGGTGAATTTCGAATTTTTGATTCAGCTCATCTAGAACAGAGAGCCAAACAAATCAGTGGCCACAAGCCATAACCGCCTAAGTCGATTTTTCATACTTTTCAGGAGAGCAGATTGAAGTTTCAAATCATCTCTAAGAACAAGATAATGCTAATTTTTAAAGTTTGTAAATGCAAAACTAAAGTAAATGCACTTCTTTTTTGTTAACTAAAAGTAAATTAGTTTCCATCGGGTAATTAAAGAGTTATTAAAGAAAAACATACTTAAGCTGTTATGGTTTGTTGACCGTTAAAAAATTAAAAATCTTAACTCGAGTTAGGCTGTTTTGCCTTATTTTGATTTGATGAATAATATTTCCTATGTCTACTTAGGTCGTTATTCCTTGTTTAAGATTGTGAGATAAAATTTCTTATGTTGAGTTAGGTTCTTTTTCCTCAACAATAACTGATGAACTTTATCGACTTAGGTCATTTATTTTCCCACGGTAACGATATTAGTTCTTCATTTTATTCATTTTAATATGATACTTAACAAGAAATGACGGTATTTTTTGTAATAAACCTACATATTTTATTTTAGACCTGCCTTTTTTTTAATTTTATAGGTACAAATAAAAAAAAATGTTAAAAAATTTTCTTAAGAACTTTTTTTCTTTGCCTAACATTATATCGATTAAGTTACTTTACTTTAAACAGTTCAGGGTGAACCACGTTCTTTACCAACAAGCCCTCCGCCTACTGCCATCTCGGTCTCTAACAAGCTTAAGCTGCCCCCACTTGCGTGCACAAACTTGGTTAAGGTCATTCTCGATTTGTGCGCGCCACTTAAGGCGACCGTTATGTGTTGCTGTGCAGCCCGTAGAGCTAGTCGATGAATCTTCTTTTGCCAAGTCCAGCGATACACTTTGACCAAATACCACCCAAAGAAATTGTCTGGTCTTACAATTAGTCGTATACTTAGTGACTTTGCAAGCCAATAGTGGAGCCCGAGTATACTTGACTCTTCGTCGAAGTTATATTTACGATTCATGACATTTCGTCTGAATTGACAGTGTCGAAATTTGCCTCCACTTTAATACTTGCAAATGGGCACGTTTCAGCTTACGACCTGCCGATAATGTCAAGAACATCTGCATAAGCAAAGTTAATTGAACGAACTTTTGAAAAATTGTACCTTTGGTGTTTGGATGTGAATTGCGAACAATTTGCTTTGAGACCGATGGTAAGTAGGTTGCATGATAACGCGTCATGCGTTATACTTTTTTGGGCATCAAAGTTTTGGTGGTGTTCTTGCCGACTTTGATGGAGAAGCACGATTTGTCAATCGGGACTCTGCATAAACAAGACAAGCCTGGCAAGGATGTCGAGACAAGGAAATTTCTGCAATCATGATTCAAGTTGAATTGGAATTCCGCCTCTGCGATATGTTAGCTGTACCTGTTTTGTTTCAGTATTCCCATTCCTATCTCAATAGACTGGCATTTTACACTTGGCTAGAACGTTTTCATCTTTCGATAGAATGTTCGTAAGAACAAACCTTCTCATGTTTGTCCTGAGAGTTCAGTTCTCCTTCCTTCTCTTCTACCCGAAGATCCCCTGGCTGCTCTTTTGGCAACTATTGGTTGTCCTCAGCATTCATTAAGCTTCGTTCTTGGCCGTACTTTTTGTTGAATCAAATGTATTGTTGTGATCAATTGATGAGATCCACCCAGTCACGGCACTAGCGACGGTATTTTGGCAGATTTTCCGCTGGTCCTTTTCTATTGGTTCTCAGCAGGTCCGAGAGCTTAAGAGGTACGAAGTCAGAAAAAGTTCTTCGTATATTTTAAAAATGTATAAACCGACTAAAAATGTAGAAATCGATAAGTCGCTTAGACCATTCAATTTTATTGGTTCGTATACATATATCCTGAAACTATCAACTACGATCGTTTGAACGTTTGATATTTTACAACCGTCTCATACTTATCCCATTGAATTTCCTTAAGATAATCTTAAGAAATAAACATTTCAATTTTGGTTCAACATTATAATTTTAATCACCATTTACTTTGTATTATTCAATAATAGGTGTCTTTTGTTCAACTCCTTAATGTGCACATTCAAAAATTATTCACATTAAGCTAAGTCTTCACATGCAAATTCTACTAACAACAATATTAACAACAGCACATTAGCTCTTCGGCTCAGTTGTTATATTTTGAGGTATGTACCTATCTACATACATACGTTTTAAGTCAATCCATCAACAAAAATAAAAACTTGAAAATTTCATACTGAAATAAATATCAATTTCTTGACATTTTAAATTAAAACGACAAGGATTTTTAGTTTTAACATTCAAAATTTGAATTTCCGTCTATTTTTGTATGTTTAACCGTACACAAAACGACACGAATGTGATATTACACGAAGTAAAATATTGACGGTTCACTACAATCGTTCATTAAACAACGATCGGCTTCAAATTTACGCGACGAGAGCCCAGGATTCAGGTGAAGCAATCGAATCGTTGCTAGAGGATAATTTGACCCGCCACGCCGGCCGCCTCAAAAATCTGATCAGGCAAAGTGTTATCGTGTAAGTTGTACCTTATGGAATAAAAATGCCCTCCTTTCCAATGTGGAATTGAACAAGAATAATCTTCACTTTATACTTACTTAGGGTACTTATTATACTACTTATCTTAACGAGAAGATTAGAAAATGCTTGCTTGTTGAATGTTGAGTCTTCAAATCGACCATTTTAACTGCTCTGACACATTTTTTGGGAACTTTTAAACTCAAAAATATCACTTCTAAAATGTACTTACACTAACTCTTCACAACAAATACGACGGTCCACAACAGCCTAAGTCAAGTTGTGACTCTGCTTTTCCCAATTTTTGCAAAATTTATATTTTGGAAAAACAACCTAAGTCGACTTAAATCTAAGATTTTGTGAATCCAAATACGCCATAACAGCCTAACTTGATATATGATTTTGAAAGTACTTTAGTTTGTTTTGCAAAAAGAACCTAAGTTGAGTTAAGTTAATCCACAAAGAAAAGAGTAATTTGCCATAACAGCTTAAGTTGACTTAAGAAAAAAAGAAAAATTACGGATGTAAATAATTAGAATATAATACATTTCTTAACTTGAGTTAGGTTGTTATTCCAAATTAATTTTTATTTATTTGAAGAAAAATCTAAGCAGCTAAAAGGCTTAAGTTGAGTTATGAAACGGACGTTGAAAACAAAAATATTTTTTACGAGTTAGGTTGTTTTGCCTTCTCTTTATTTAAAAAAAAGGACTTAGGTCATTAGGTTTTTCGGTAATAACTTCCGTTTTAAAAAAGATACGGACATACAAAATTGAGTGGAGGTAGATTTTAATATAAAGAACAAGATTATTACAAAAACTCAATTTCGACATAAGTCGACTTAAGCGGTTATGGTTTGTGGCCACAGATTGCGGTTGTTTTTCAAATTTTCTGAAAAACGGCTCTAACAATTTTAATCAAAGGTCGCACCCTTAATTACCAAAATAGTTATAAGAAAACTGAGTTCCAGGATTTTGCCAAAAATTTTGCATTGCATAGAAATAGGGATTTAATTTTTGTTGATAAAAATGCCTTATTTTTGAGTTTTAATGGGTTGTCCGATTTTATTATTTTTTATTGCAAACCGTGCTTCTGAGTAAGCCAAACAATATTATAGTGCACTTAAAAATTTTGAATATTTGAAAATCAGAAAACATGTAATCCCAGCCGTGCATATTTGTTAACTTTTTTTTATTATTATTTTTATTTAATATTTTTATTTTTATTATTTTTATTTAAACAAAAAATTGAATTCAGAGCGCTCAGAGCTTGGAGTTTGTTTTTCTTTTTTCGTTCCGAGCGCGTTCAGAGCGTGCTCCATGAGCTCAGAATAAAACAACCGAGCAGACGGAGTAAAAAACTGAGCGCGGCCAACTTCATACAGTTTTCATGATATGACAGATATGACAATTGAGTGCTCATGTGTGTTTCATAATTAAATCAGAGTACTCTGAACATACTCTGCTCAGAGTTTACACCGTGTGCTCAGAGTCTACTCAGTGCTCTGCTCTGAACAAACTCTGAACTAAAAAAGAAAAACGCCTAAAGAATGCCCCGAGCTTAAAGGCCTTCCACACTATCCCATCGAGTATAAACAGTATTAACACACGTGTCAAAAATGTGTGATAGAATAATTACTTATGACTGCAAAATTTGTCTGCAGAAAATGATTTTTATGTTTTGCTTCCACACTTGGGTCTTAACGAATCAATTCCCTATAACCTCAAGCTCCAAAGTAGGAAAAAATGTTTGATGGTTTAAGAACCAATTCTTAAAATATGTTCATGTAAGAACACATGTCAAATTGTGCGAACAAAATTGTGGGATCTTATAGAAATCAGTTTTGCCAAAGATCGTGCTTTTTCGAAACGATAATTTCCTCGTGGCACGATGGCACAAAAAAGTTCAATATGGCACGTTTCTATTTCCATTATTATATACTCAAAATGTAGCAAATTTAAGCAGAATTTAATGAAAATTGGTCCAAATTTCGTAAAAAGTAAACAGAAACACATATTTTTTTTACAATGCACGACTAGAGCAAATGATTTCCGTAATAAAATTGATTACAGTTTCTAACAATAAAATAGAAGAGTTTGACTTATTTTCGTTTGGCACAAAAATTGGCACGTTTTTTTTTAGATAATATGGCACACGTTCGTTCTATTTCGGGCGGCAACGCTGGTGGAAATAAAATAAAGTAAATTTGAGGACACAACAGCTCATGAAGAACTAGGGCCAAGTGACTTACAACTCTCAACCATTCCTGTGTGCGTGTCTGCAGGAATGGAGGTGGCCAACAGTTTATTGCCGAATCCAAACGTCTATATATTTGGCGGAACTTTTGTATGTCAGGAGATGGTAGGTAGGTAGGTAGAAATGGCGGCCCCGAGCAAACCTAGCTCAGAGACCCAATTAGCGCTAAAGTGCGCCATTTTGATACCATAACTCGCGTGACCTGTAAAGAAAACGATTTTTTAAGTGCAACTTGCCAGACAAATTGCCAGACTCGGTGATTTGAAGGCTACGGTAAACTATTGTCAAATTTGCTCGTGGTCTCAGGAGATTGACTAAGAAAGCTTGGAAGACGGTGCAGACGCGACCGATCCTGGCTCAGAGCCACTTTGTTGCGTTGAGAAAGGAGATCAGGTCTCTGATCTTCAGTTCAGAAAGTTCGACGAGGTCATTGAAGAACGCATTTCCCAATGAGTGTGATCTCGTTTTGGCCAAAGCGGGACAATTGCAGAGGAAATGAAAGACTGTTTCCTTTTCCTGCTGGTCCCCACAGCTACGACAGTGAGTATTGTGAGGAATTCCCAGCCTCGCCGCATGTTCTCCGATTGGCCAGTGACCGGAAAAAGTTGCAACGACCCTAGCTATGTCTCGCCTGAGTCTGCCTATCAGGTCGTTTGTTCGGGCTTTATTGTAAGTGGGCCAAATCTTTCTAGATATGACGCAGTTTCTATGACTGCACCACCTACGATTTGATTCAGTGAAGAAAATTGAGAGAATACTGCCCTTCATAACTCCAAGAGGAATGCTGACTCTTTCCGCAAGTGAGCTATGAAGGGCTGATCCTTGCCTGGCCAGTTCGTCCGCCCGCTTGTTTCCCTCAATTCCACTGTGACCCGGAACCCAAATCAAAGTGACCTTGAGGTTAAGATTCAGGTTTGAAAGCTCATCCCGGCATTGACGTACTAATTTAGAAGATGATAAAGGCGAGACAATTGCTTTAACGGCTGCCTCAGATACTCTTGGAAGATTTATCAATTCAATTGTTGAGAGTTGTAAGTCACTAGGCCATTGTGAGCATTATTGCCATCAATTTTTTGTTTTTTTTTTAGATTTTCGAAAAGAAGAGTTCTAAAAAAAAATTTGACCAAGCAGAATTTCGACTCCATCCCCCTTTCAACTGCAAAAAAGGCATTAAAAAAGCATAATTTATAAACAAAAAAAGGAGTCATTCCATAACCACAACTCAAAATCATATATTTTTTTTTTAGATTTCACTCAATGTGATTTTCTCCTTAGTGCATATAATTTGTAAATGTCCATGGTAATCTATCAACATTTAACAAATTATCTCGTCAACTACCTATGTAAACCTACATGCGGTAGCGGTAGAATAAAATTCATTCCAATATATAAAAAGAACTGCAGCACAGGCGGAAACAACTTTCAGTTCCTTTAACCGCTATACCTACACAATTTGTTTTCTATTTTTATCGCTGTCATCTACTAAAGCAGAATTTCAGTTAATTATAAAGGTAACGCCCGCCTGAGTCTCGACTTATGTTTTCATGAAATACAAAAAAATACTACACTGAAATGGTGTGTTCCCTAATTGCAAGTGGACATGCTAACACAACATTTAATTTCGATTACAAAGAAAAAAAGAAAAAATGAAAAGAAAGAACACAAAGGCTTCAAAGGACTACGAGTTCTTTACCCATACATTTCTGACGAACAAATAAACACCACCTTCGCAGTAAAGTAAAACATTTCCGGCTGCACCCCCAACAGTAGGTACTTCACGCTGGAAAGAAAGTATACTTTTCTACTAAGAAAGGGCCGCATTAAGAGTTGAGTGTAAACAACTTTAAGGGCGTGCGTCGTCGGTCGGCAGCGTCAATTCCTAAGGAAACAATCTATATTTACAATTATTGCAGATCAGGGAAAACCATTGGCTGAAATCAGAATTTTTCTGAAACAAATCTCTGCTTTTCCTGGTAAAATTGCTGTGCATCTTTGCGTTCATTATTTCTAAAGATATTCATCCCGGGCGCCATTTAATTTTAAGCCAACTCTGAGGTTTCCACATTTGACTCTATTCAGTTTGTTCTTTTCTCTTCTCTGCTGTCGATACTTTATGTATATGCTTAAATCTGAAAAAAAAAAAAAAGAATTGTTTCTTTGTATAAAATGCAGTTTGCAAATCGTAACACAACCAGGCACAGGTACTTCGAGTTCAGGTGTGCAATACTACATTTGAATTTGGATCCTTCAACAGGATTTTCTAGTCTGTAATTGTCGACATCTGGAAATGCGAGACACACCCACAACACTTAAAGAGCAGAATTCAGACTTTGCTGGACTATGAATCTAGTGCGGGTGTAATTTATTACAATTTCAATTTTATTTCACCTTACTTTTAATATCGAATTTTTAGCTATAACTGTAACTCTTTGGTTTAGTGCGAATTTTCAATTCTTCAAACAAAGTTATCAAATTGAAGAAAAATCGAAGGCCCTTATGAGAAGTTTTTATTACTTTCCTGGCATAAAAACCCAATCGAAGTGTATTTTTATCACAACGTACATTTTCAATAAGCTTCCGTATAAAAGATAGTTTGTTCGGATAAAGGTTTGATATCCGAGCCAAGTTTCGCCAATATGGGTTTGCGTGGAAATTTGTTTTATATTCATGGCATATTAACGACAATTGAACGTCAATCACTAATAAAACATACTATTTGCCGAAGACTGTCATTCTAAGCTTAATAATACGGCTAGGTTTGGAGTACTTTGTTAGAAATATGTTTTGAACCTTATTATTTTACAATTAATAAGTGTTGTTTAGAAAATTTAAATTTATTTGAAATAAAATTATATAATATGTGATCTATTTGTTAGTTTATTAAATTCGAAAAAATTGTTTAAATTCGAAAAAATTATAAAATTTAAACGAAAAATCACTATTTCTAATCGCTGTTTCCTGGGGCTTGGTACAAGCATTTGAGTAGTGAAACTTTCTTGTGCTAACTACCTGGTGCTTGTAAAACATCGAAATTTTCGGCCTTTTGTTTATTTTTTGGCCTATAACTCTTAAAGTATTTATTCGTCACAAAAAATGAAATAAAACTTGTTTAAAGCAGGCAAAATTTCTTTTTATTTAAACGCAGCCATGGGCGTACGAAGGGGGTGGGGTAATTGCCCCCCCTAATAAATTTTACTTTTCTACATTTTTTATTGAGTTATGCACAAATATAAATTGTTACAATTTTTCTTTAAACATGTCTTTTGTCATTACAAACAAAACGTTTCAGTACTTTCTTCAAAATTAACAAAGAATACAAAATTTTGGTAGATTTCTGTACTATCTACTACTAATATTTACAGCAGGGTGTCAGTTATTTTCTGAACTAATTTTTTTGATCAGACACCCCCTAAAACAAAAGATTATGCCCTACAGAAAATGTATTTATAAGAGAAAATGTACATGTAATAGATTACAAGATCCCAAAAAAAAATGGAAATATAAAAATTTATCAGTGTGTAACACGTTTGGCTATATTTCTTGAAGGGTCATAACATTTGGTTATTTTCTTCTTTATCTGATGGTAAATCATCTAGAAGTATAGGTACTCAATTTATTTTAATTATATATTCCAGTTCGAATTCATAGCTAAGACAGGACAATGTCTGTCGGGTCAGCTAGTGTGTTTAGATTTAATAAAAAAAAAAAAACCTAAATACAAAAAAAAACTGCTTTACTTTGATCGAAGGCTAATTTTGATAAGTTTTAAACATTTTAATGAACTGAAAGAACATCGAAATTTTTGAGGGTAAAAACCAGAATGAAGTCAAAAGAATTTTTGTTCAATATGCTCTTTTAAATATTGAAGTAAAAAAAAAAGGTTGGGGTCGAAATGCTGTTCTTAAAATACTGTATTACAAAATACTGTAACTCAAAATCTGGTTACACAAAATGAAAAAAATTCCCTAATTAAAAAAAAAAATAATAAAACGCACGACTGGATCGCACAAACTTGCTCTTGTATAGTAAAAGTTTCTTCGAATTTTAAAGATTGAGTGTATTTTATAAGTAAATATAATAGTATTTTAAATAATTTTCATCAAAATCGTAGGAGTCGTTTTCGAGAAAATTTATATTTTCTGTAACGGTATTTTAACATTTATATGGAAAGTACCGTTAATTTTGACTATAAGAAAAACTTTAACTCAAAATATCTTAGATAATGTTAAAGAACCGCTTGGGGCCAACTTTCATAAAAATCAAACTAATGGTTTTCGAAATATTTGGTTTTCAAAAACAAATTTTTAAAGGTTTTTTTTAAATCCAAAAAAAAGTTTTTGGAAAATTTTAGTATACAAAACTATTAACATTTTTCAGAAGATTCTCCATAAAAAAAAATTATCTAAATCAGTTTATTCCTTTTTTAGAAAAACGAAAACAAAAAAAAAATGTTCTATGGGAGGTACCATTTAAAACCATTTTTTGGAAATTTAATTTTTACAAAAAGGTAGCATATACCTAATAAAATTTATTGATTTTTTTTAGAAAAATCTGTCGAGCCATTTTTGAGAAAAATAAGATTTTGCAAAAATGCTTAAAAAAAATTATATGGCAGGTACCGTTATTTTTGGTCCTAAAAATAAAAGGAAAAAAATGTGTCGGGGTAATATCCCGAAAACACTTTATACCAAGTTTAATTAAAATCGGCCCATGGGCTTAGGCTGTAGGCGAGTCCAGAGACAGACAGACTTATATGGGTCAATTTTTCAAAACATTAATATTTTGGACATTAGCTAATATAAACATATTAAAACATTTTTTTGTTACTCTGCAGTCAAAAAATATTATTAAACATTTTAAGCCTAAAGGCCACGGACCGTTTTTTTTTTCACGGAAATGACAGAGAACATGGAAATGACAAAATTCCATCAAAAAATTAAAAAACAACATAGAAATAACATTAAATTTGTATAATTATATAAAATACATTATTTGAATTAATTTTTTTTTTGTAGACAAGAAATGGAACGTGAGAAATGTCAGTCTTGTGCTATCAATATAAGGAAGCCTTTCTTGCTCTTAGAACTTTTGGGTCTTTTGCTTTTTTTCCTTTATAAAAAAGAAAGCTTAACGAATCATATTTTTTCGATTGTGGTGCCAATCGTTTAATATGGATGTGCAGTAGTTTTAGTTAGTATTTTAGTTTTTAGTTTTTATTGACTTCAAAATTTTAATTCTACAACTTTCACAACTTTCTTTGTAAGTTTATCTTAAGTCTTAAATTGGTTTGGCCGATGGCCGTCTACCAGACTGAAATTTACATTTTAATTTTTATAAAAGTATATTACTAAAGAAAAAACTAATATAAAACTTTCAAAAATAAAATTTAACAATTTCGAATACAATTTTTTATAAATTGAGTGCGAGGCACTCAAACAATATTGGTATAAAAGATCCCAACCTCGTTCTCCATTCATTAATTTTATGGTTTCCTCTAAACTGAGTATATCATTTCCAAAGTATCTCATGCGGAATTCTTTTAGAATCGGACAAACTCCCAAAAAATGGAGCACGTCTTCACGTTCTCTTCGATTGCATAAATCACACCATATAGGAAGATCTGGACGGTGAGGAATGAAGTTTAGACTTAGGAGTTCGCCTCTAACTTTAAAAATTGTGCTGATTTTGTATGGTGTTGTCGGTCAAGAAGTAGGTCTTTTGCTCCAAAAAGCGGTTGACTTTACTGTAGTAAGCTCTATATAATGATGATTCCGCTTCCTCAATAAACCTATCGTACATCCTGTTTCCCATTTTCATCAACAAATCATCAAATTTCCTTTTAAGTGATGAAACGTTATCTTCAGCTGATATTGAAAAGGTTATTGAGCACTCATTCGCCAGTTTATACCACTCACCTACGCATGCTCCTCTAGAACTTATGATGTGACTATAAGCACAAGCCTCGGAATCCTGTTTTCTCCCATCTCCATAACTTTTGTCACGTAATTAAAGTGTAATTTGAGAGTATCCAAGAAAAGGGGGCCTGTTCCTGTTTCTAGGTGCAACATATAGTTGGGTGTCGTACTCGGCAGCCTAAAAGTGCTTTTGATGAAAAAACGGAGGAACTTTTCCACTGCATCGAACGAAAGGTATCCCCACACTTGCGCTCCGTAAAAAAGAATTGCAGTTGCGGTTGCTCGAAAAACTTTATATTTAGCAATATGAGAAACGTTATTCTTCAAATAGCAGCTTCTCCACACGGTACACATTGCACGCTTAGCTTCCGCTACTTTTGCTCGGAGGTGTCTATCGAGATTCAGGTTCGAGGTAATCAAGACACCCAGATACTTGTACTCCTTAACTATTTCCACTGTTTCCTCTTGAAAAGTCCATTTTTCCATTCTAGAGTATCTCCCTCCACCGCTTCTAAATATCATTATTTTGGACTTTGATAGGTTAACCGATAGGTTCCAGACTTTGCAATAGCGCTGAAGTCTATTCATCATCAGTTGCATTCCGTCTATAGATTCGGCTATCTGTCGTCTCTCACGTAAATTTTCATTTTTGGTTTTGCGACGCGGAGCTCCTTCATTACAGCAAGCAATTTGGATCTTCTCTGACGTGCGCAGTACGGAGTGTCTTTCCGAACACTAATATTGGTGCCCTTAAGTTTCTTGGCATTTTTTAACACGTTTAAGACCGAAGATCTGGACTTAAGTTTCACTATCAAAATTGCGTTGGACGCATTCTGATTGTTTACTCTGCGAGCAGATTCGATGTCTGTGCAGGATTCATTTTCATCGAGCAAACGTGCAGTATGATAAGGGATTGTATTTTTTTAGAATATTTCCGGTAACAGCGGTTTTATTAACTTTTTAATTCGTATACAGTATACATAGCTTGAAATAGCTTACATCTTTCCTTCTTTTAGCCAATCTGTGACAATTGAACTGCTTTTGAAAACTGTGTATGCATAAAGACTTATAACCTCATTTCATAAAGCCTTTTTAACTGTTTTGTTGTTGGCATTTTAAAGTATCTTCTCTGACCTTCTCTTCCGGCGGCATATGTTCTTTTTCCGCTCGAAATTTTCTGTTATCATTTTTTTGTTTCAACTTTTGTCAGGTGTGATGATGAATTTATTCACCTTTTATATCAATTTTAAATTAAAACGTTACAAATAATAAACAAATTCATGTAATTTGACTAAATATGTCATTTCCGTGGCAAACAGTCATTACCATTTATTCCACGGGAATGACACGGAAATGACGACATGGAAATGACGCCCAAAGGTATTTTTTGTAAATAAATCCGAAATTTACTGAATACTTTGTTTAAAACTTGTTGCATTATAAAATTCATATAAAAAGACATGCATTAGAAAACACACTAGATTTTATTATTATATTATAACAATAAAAAACACTTACCACGGTAATGACAAATTGAGTGAACGAAAACTTGAAACGCCTGTTCCACATGAAAAACAAGTCACTACTGATATTTTTTTGCGCTTATTGCAAATTGTTCCACTAACAAACGACAGGTCCCGTTATTAATGTGATCTCACCAACTTATTCTGCGGCCGTTAAATAACATTTTTTAGAGATTTCTTTTTTGTCACGAAAATGACACTTTTTGTGGGGACAGTCGCATAAATACCTTAAACTAAATTTTCTATAAATCTAAAAATAAATTGGTCGCAATAGGTTTTTCATCTTTAAGGTTCCGTTTAGAAAATGGTCAAACCGATTAACAACATAAAAATAAAATTCATTTGATGAGGGAAGGTACGACTGGGGACATGCCATGGTAATGACATTTTCGGTATTCAAGTTAAAATTTTCGACGTAATATAATTTTTTTTTCTTATTTCATTAACAGTCCACGTTAGGAGAGTTTTGACAGAAGCGTTTCTCGATAAGATATTTAAAAAAAAATTACGTTTTGTAAGCTTATATCTCATGACCGTGGAATATTAATGTTTTGAAATATTGACTCATATATTAATTTTATAAATAGAGTTTGGGGGTCATTTCGATATGAAAGACTAATATTATTGTTCACCTTGTATTCGTCAAAGTTTAAAATAAAACCAACAATTAAATTATGGCGAATTAAATTACTTTTCGTCTTGGCCATAGGTCAAGTCATTAATAATGCACTAAAAAATTCTTGATATCGTAATTGAAAGTGCTAAGTATGTATATTGTTATAGGAAAAAAACTTTGATTCAATCTCAACACGAATAAGTACATTATACATAGATACCCAAAACTATTAAACTTTCCCCTTTTGGAATATCAGGGGGCTTATTGACCTTGGCTTAATATTATGTACAATTAAATAAAACATCTCTATCTCGAGATATAGATAAAACAAAGTTACAAAATTATAACTTTTGCTATATTGTCATTAAGTCATTAGAGACTTAATAGCATCATTAGGGAACAACATCCGTAATTTAAGTGTTAACACAACATAAATCACACTTCGTCAAACAACAACTATCTGTACGAATTAGCATCAATATAATTAAGCTCTTATCATAGCACAAACACAAGATTATCTATAGCTAATGTTACTCTGTTCAAGCGTATATACTTATACCTAGCCTATAATTTCAACTGAAACACACTCATGAGTTGCATTAATCAAAATTAATTACCAAGCGCATTATTCAAAAGAATTTCCCCATAAGGAATTGAAAGATATAATATACATTTGCAGGAAGGGATTACTCTTTAAGAACGAAGTACAAAAATGATATCATACTGTATGGCACTACAGTCTGGGAGGTAGAGTTGTATAATTGGCGTTTGTCGTTCAAGACCGATTTTTTTTTAATTTAAAAAAGTCTAAGAGCTCTGATAGACTGATGGGAGCCTGATAGTACTGTATTTCCTAAAACAAGCGAACTAGATAAGATACCCGATTTTAATTCTTATAAGAAAATTGCCAATACATCATCGAAAAACCTTTTCAGATGTTCAAAATACGATTATATTCAGGTAAAGACTTAAGACTATTTTTTTTATTTTATTTATTTATTGAATGCTTATGAACAATAAGACAGATTGACTTATAAGTTAGACATAAGCTACTAATTGGCGATTTGAAAACTGGGGTTTGATACATATTTAAAAAATACATTATCAGAAAATACAAATTTAAGGAATTAAATCATGAATCAGAAGCAAAAAAAAAGAAAAACAAAATATGAAAGACATTCATCCAAAAACAAAAAAGTTACAGATAAAAACAGGAAAACGCATTTATCTCAAAATGCCAAAAATGTAGATACGTCATTTTCAGTTTTTTCTTTTAAATAAATAGGTGGCGAGGCTGGGGATCGAAACTTAGACCTCCGGCATGACAGTCCATCGCACTAACCATCACGCCATGGCTACTGCTCATTGTGGACCTTAAATAAATAAACCTTTCTTTTTATCTTGACGTCAAGTTAACACCTTTACAGGTTTGAGGGGGAAGGGAATTGAGTGCTCAGCCAAAATTGCAGCATTTAATTAGCACCTAATTAGGTCCTAATTATTGCATCATTAGATTTTTGAATTTCGTCTGTGGCGGCGCGGCGGCGCCATCATGCTTGACGCACCTAAATATATGACTAGTATCACATATTTTGCAAATAAAGTGTCAGGATGCCATAATTATTATATGTCACAAAAAATATTGCATTATGACACTTCATCAAAGCGAAAAAGGGTATTCTGTTCGAAAATGGCCCACGGGTGTTCCCTTTATCGTGGGAAGTAAAACCCATGGACTTTATTTCTGTGGGGCGTTATTGTATTGAATTTATCCACCGTTTTCATCTGGAATGGTGACTGAGGGACACCCTGTATAATATTAATATAATACACGAACTTTGAATTGAAATCAATTAAGCTAATGATTTCGTGTTATACTTTTCTATTGGCTCTTCCATTATTTTTAACCATGTATGTACCTACCTATTATCTTATGGAATTAGCTTTCAATCTCAAAGATAAAGTGCGTATGACATGTCGATTTATTTTGCATATTAATTACCAGGCCAATTTGCATAAACACCCATCAAAGCGTTTGGGTATTTAGCACACCTGTTCTGTTATACTAACTGTCTGACCGTAAAGAAACGCTACAGAAAAAAAAAATAAAAAAAAAATCTAGATAAACCACTTTGAATTTGTTTTTTAAACGTTATGTCGTGCAGCAAAAAACTCCATGCTCGAAAACTTTATTTTCTTTTTTTTCTCTTAAAAATATTCACCGTAATTTGAGGGCAAATTTATTCAACTTCTTAACCATCATCAGCTAAAGTAGTCTATTTTAACGTTTGGTACTCCATGATCCAAAGTTCGTAATAGGAGCAGTTTATTAGCATCTCTTAGGCTACCAGTATAAAGAATGGCAAGGCAAACAAAAGCTGCAAGAAGCTTCATTCGACTTAATTAAGGGAAGCTTGCCTTTAAGTTTTTCATTAATGCCAGTGAATGGTAAACTAAGTCTACGTAACGAAGGAACTGGCTGAACGCATTTGTGAAGTTAGTGTTGTACCAGAAAGTTAAAGTTTGCGCAATTTCTTACTACCCATTATATACACCGTTTATTTCTTGCTAAAACTATATATAACATCATATTGTAGCACTGTACACTATTTTCGTCCTTTTAACTCTGGGGCAAACTACGAGCTACAACAACGGCTACACCATGATTGTGTTGAGAAAAAAAAACTTTGTGAATGACAATCTCTTCAATTTTTATTCAACATACTTTTGTTGATTTTGAAGGGAAAATAGGAAAGTCTTTGCTTTGATGATGATGATGGGCATAGCTTAAGAATAATGCGGGAAAAGGAAGTGCATGGCGGAATTGATTGCTTTTTATTTTTACTTTTATTTTTGTTTTCTCCGATAGATTATATGTACCATCTGATTTTAATACTTCGATGTGAGCACTTTTTTTAATTGTGCTTTTTCTCAACAGCAAAGTTATTAACATTTCCAAAAAGGCTAATGATTTTTTTTTTTAATTTTGTTAATTATTTTATCAGGTTTTTATGTAAAAAGGACATCATTATGCCATATCACATATAATTAATTGCCATACTTTTAATACACAGGGTAATTCGCATACGGTGTGACAAAAACCTAGAGCGTGTAGATTTAGTCGTAACAAGAAAAAAATTGTAAGAAAGGGCGAGCTCTATTTCACCCCGCTTAAGGGCCAGGGCCAATTTTCTAAAAAAAAAAAAATCGATTTGAAATAGAAAAAAGTCATAAAAAAAACAACGGTAACACTTAAAATACTTGCTTTTTGATATGGAAGTCGAATTTAAGGAAAACTTTCTTTTGTTATTTTCAACTTTCTCAAAAACTAGAATACATTTTGACATGGCATGGCTTTTAGTGTTTGATTAAAAATTGATAGGAGCATTGAATTTTAAACACAAATATATGACTTAGAGCCGACTTTTCAATCACCAGACCTAACTGAGACGATTGAAAAATTGGCCCTTAATAGCGTGAAATTTTGAAAAAATCTTCTTGAACACAATTTTTTTTTTTTTTTTTTTTAGGAAAACTGTTTTCTAAAACAACTTTATTTAAAAAGGAAATAAATTAATTTCGAATTCCTTTTAGCAAAAAATTCGATTTTTTTTCTAAACAGAAGCGATCTTTTTTCTTTCAATACAAAGAATTTGTCTAGAAAAATCAATTTTTTCTTATAAACTATTTGAATCTTTTGTTAAAAGGAATTTAAAATAAGGGATTTCGTGCTTGTATGGCGTTGCAACAGTTATCGGTGTTTTTTTAAATTTTTTTTTTCTTTTTTTTAAGTCAACTTTTTTAGAAAATTGCCCCTCCAGTTATTTTTAATTTTCTAAAAAACTTAAAGAGATATCTGAGCATCTTATTTTCAGTGTTTGACTTAAAATTGAAAGAAACATTGAATTTTTAAAAATAGTTGATACTTAACGTCAAATTTTAACAAAATCAGATTGAACACAATTTTTTAAAATTTTTTTTTCTTCAAAATTTTGAGTTCTAAAATTACTTTTTTTCAAAAACTGTTAAATAAGACTTTGAAAAATAAAGCATGACTTTGTTAGACCTACCGTTGTTTTTTTTTTTTTTGTCATTTTTTTTGTCTGCCTTAAGTTAATTTTTTATAGAAATGCCCCTCTCGGCTTAACGGGGGCATTTTGGGAGCTCAATTTTGAGCTAACTTTGAAACTTATTAACTTGAATGTAAAAAAAAAAAACGTTAGAGCTACAAATTTTGTTTTTTTTTAGCAACAAATAACCATTTAAAAAGATTAATTTTTGGACCCAATATGTATAATTATTATATTTTTTAGTGGAAACTTATAGGTAAAATCTTAAAGCTTTACATATAATTTAGTTCCATTTATTTGTATTTATTAATCTTAAAAGACTCGATTATCTTTAGCAAGCTTTGGGGTTAGATATAGGTATTGAATCATATAGTTGTCTTCCTATTAAAATATACTTATCTATAATAAATCCCAAAAATACTGATCGAAATTACTTTTCAAGGAGATACATACATCGAAAATCTTCCAAATTATTCAAAGTTATCCATATGATTATGTATTTTTAAGCTTATCAGAAATAGCTTCTTGAAACCTTAGCAACATCCCCTCCATCTTTTATTAAATAACGTTTATCAAAAATTCATCATCCTTTAAATTCATCTTAAGTCATTACTTGCTTTGCTTAGCTTATAAGTTATTCCTTAAATTATAGGGATTTTGAGCGTTAAATAAAGTATTAAAGTTATTTAAGCAGAGTTAAATGAAAGCTTATTTGTATATTAAGCAAAAGTACAAAATATGTCGTATGAATCCTTCCATAATCTCTTCCTTTAAGTGTTTGGTTTTGTGAGCCATTATTTAATGCCACTGTCACATGTCACACTTTATTCCCAAATAAGACACATTAATTACTTACAAAATGTTACTTCTCTTTTATCCATCCATAATAATTTATCTTTTATCCACTTAGAGTCTTTTCAATTTTACAAAGCAATCAAACAGTATTAATTTGCTTAACATGCAAATTCTGAAAAATGTCAACTTTTCAAAACAACTTTAGTATATATCTCTTTCATTTTATAACTCCCCTGCAAAAAATGTCCTTTAAATTTTCGATTTAATGACCATTCCCATAATAAACAAGAATTTAGTCTCCCTCTCTGATGCTAAAAGAAAATATATAAAAAATGCCTTTCCAATATTGTAATAAATATATCTTCAATAAATGTCAATTGCAGAATTTATATTGCACTGGTATTTAAATTTTCAGAACCTTATATACCCCCAAGTAAGTAGAAAACACAACCCAATCGACTTCGTTCGGAATGAAGGAATGAAACAAAATAAAGATAAATAAGAAAAATAAAAACATTCCCGACCCGATATACCATGAGATCTGTTCAATATGGTTATGATCCAGAAAATAAAAACAAGGGAAGACAAAGAGACAGCTTCATATTTTGTAAACCAACCCAACCCAACCCACAAGTTCTTTATTTTTGTTTTTGTTTTGTTTTTTTTTTTTCCAGACCAACTTTACATAAATTATTTAAGAACGACTCCCCATTATTATTTTGCTTTCTTAAAAAAAAAAAAAAAATAATAAGTAATCACATCGATGCTGAAATTCAGGGAGGAATCCCTGGGAAAACACAGTAGACATAAGGCATTATCTTTTAGGGAAACGAGAAAGGACATTTTTATGGAGTTTTAAATATTTATATGTGTAGCTATATACGCATCTATTGACCCAAATCAGCTTAAAGGGAAAGTTAATTGAATATCTTGATGCTTTAAAAAAAATTTTTAAATTTTGTAACTTATAATATTTAAGTTTTAAGAATATTTTGAGAGGTTAAAATTGAAAATGACTTTTCAGTAGGTATATATGTACTGTACATACCTACATTTATGAAGGTATGTGAGAGACAAAACAAGTACATCACATTCACATCCAAATATAGGACCTACCACAGGTGCTACAGATAAAAATTAAGTTAGATATACCTACTTCAAGTGTACAGGGTGTTACATAATTCATGTTCTAAACTAAAACACGTGAAAGGCCAGGATAGGACCTCTCAGAATTTAGTGACTTGTTCATACCGAATCAAAACGCTTTTAGATTAACTGCTCTTTTTTCGAAATTTCGAAAAACCCCTACCTTACGTCAGGTTATTGCTGATTAATTGATTAATTGGTTTTTACGTTAAAATATTGGCAAATAGTTAGACTATAATTGTTTTCATTAAAATATTAGATAAAGATTACATGAACCATTTTACTTAAAATAATATAAATTATGCAGTCTTATTTATTAGATTTTTGGCAAGTTAGACAGTGTCTTAATAGTTCTAGTGTCTAAATTTTCTGAAATATACTTTAGTTAATTAAAAGAAAATATGACAAATTAGACATAAGAAAAAAGTTAATAACTTTAGACAAAAATTGAAAATGTTTATTTATCACTTTTGGATGGTTGTCTAAATTTAAACAACCATCGTAAATACGACTGATAGTGTTTTGGTCAAACCTATTTTCTTATTTCAATCTTTAAAAGAGCTTCTTAAAAATAAAAATCGTTTAACTTAGTACTGGGGACTCATTCCGTAAAACGATTATCACCCGACGATAACGTTTCGACGATAGTCCTACTACACGTAACCCTAAAAATGCATATCGTCTGGACGATCACGTTTTGACGATCAAATATTTGCTTCACGTAAGTCGATTATCATCAAAACGCTATCGTCAAAACGATTGCTTTTGGACGATACCTAAATAGGTATCGTTTCGCATTTGTTTTCATGATTGTATGTAAGTTTGTACGCGACTATAGTTAAATGAGTGAAATAATTTACTTATTTTGCAAAATGGCAACAAACATTTGAGAAAAATACAAATTATATGAAAATTAAAAAAAAAAAAAACGTGTCGCCAGCAGGGATCGAACGCCGAACCTTTCGGTTAAGAAGCAAGTACCTATTCCAAATTTCTGCCGATTTCTTGGGCTTACAAACAAACCGTGCACTAAAGAACTTCATTCTAATAACGCAAATTGTTATTATGACATTTCAATGATGGTTTGACAATCTCTGGAAAAACGATAGACGAGGAGATAGTGTTTGAATTACGTGAAGCAAATTATCAGCGATAATCGTTTTGATGATTATCGTTTTGAAAATTACGGAATGACCCCCCTGGTTTTTATTTTAAAATTTTTGTATATTCTTGTTTCTTAAAATGTATAAAACATATCAAACCTAAAATCGAAAGTTTTAACCATGTTAACCCAATCAGAAATGGTTCGAAAAAAAAAATATTAGAACGCTTTTTATTAAATTAATATTTTTTTCAGTTAATTTTTGTTTTACTAAATCGCATTTTTCATTCCGCACTTCTCTTTTATTTGCTTTCATAAAATATGCAATTTTTCATTTAGCAGTTTTTGCTTCAGCTTTTTTTTATTTGACACTCAATTTTTTGTCTTCAATTAAAAAAGCTATTTTTATATCGAAGAAAAAAATACCTACTATAATCACTCTAGGAAGGAGAAACCCTTTTAAAACTTTCAATTTTGCAAACAATTTGCTTGATGAAGGAAAAAATTTTTTTTTAATTTTTAATTGGTATGCACAGTGTTCGACAGTACAAAAACAAAAAATGACACACAGTTTGTAAATGCGTATCTCAAGTATATTCTGCACATCTCCGCAATTGTGATTTTCAAAAACCATATAAAATTTATCGAAATCGGTCATATACTTTTTGTTACACTAGCAGTGTAACAATAAAAGACAAACTCTGGCGATAGAACAAAATAAACTCTTAACAAACTTTGATTTTATTGAATTATTTTAGAGAAACTGAATTACAAATGTAAGATAAAATTAGTTAGGCACGGCGAAGTATGTATAGCTGGTCGGTCGGTCGATCGATCGGTCGGTCGTTTTATTCTAGTGTCTTCTGCCAGAGATACAACAAGTGAATGAATAGACTCATCACTTATTTACGCCAGAGTGTGTGTTCGCTCATTTGACAGTTGAAAACTTTCCACTCTAATTTTTAGAAGAGTGCAGATATACTTTGATTTGTATTGCTGTGACTTCACAACAATTTCTATGGCTCCGCAACACTTTTTGATAAAATGGTATCACAAAATTTATTTTAGGCTATATTTATTAAGTAGTATAATTGCGAATTTAACGAACTATTTAACTACTAAGGCGAAACAGAGAAATTCCAAATGAATTTTGCCAAACAATATAGTGGATCCGTGCGTACAAGGCAATTTAAAACGGTTCTCCATAGTTCTCATAGAGAATCAGAATACCTACACATTTGTATTGTAACATTTTGCATTGAAGTAAAATGAAGTACTCGCTTTAAGCCTCAAATTCGAAAAATTCATAAAAAAGTTATCTGAATTTGGATCATAAAAGATTTATGTCGGAACTAGAATTAATTTTTCTAGCCTTTGCGCTATGGTGCAGTCATTATTTATATTTGTACATAAATGCTATATATTCTAGGTTCTGTGTTTAGGATATATATAAAGTCATCAAAAAGTTATATTTCAAAGTAGTAAAAGAAGAGAACTGTACACAAACACGGCTTGTTCTTATTTTTGCAAAATGTTTCTCATATATTCTCGATGGTTAGGGTAGACAGGGGTAAATTTAAAATAAATTATTAGTTTAAATATTTAAATGATTTCCTATTAGTATTTTTTTAATTTCTCTTTTTATACTTGTAAAACATATGTACATAATATGTATTGTATCGAAGTTTCACTATTTTGATTTTGCCTAACAAGGCTTGCTAGATTGCGCGATATATCGCAAAATATGCGATATTTTGTTGATCTTCGCGACTTTAAATTTGATTTTGCGTTATCTATATATTTTTGTGATTTTTGCGATATTAAATTTACTTTAATATAGCCAATCTATGACTGAAGAAAATCATCAATTTACATAGCTTTTGAAAAATGTCGTGATTTTGTTGACCAAATATAAAGTTAAATAGAGCTATGATTGCGGAGAAAATTTCAAGAAAAGATTTTTTCATTTTTAATAAAAGAAAAAATCGAAAAATGATTTTACTGTCTTTTTCTACTATACCATTGAGTTTGCGGTTTTCGCGATACTAATATATAGCTGGTTTTGCGGTATTGCGATATTTTGGGAAATTTTTCTTAGATTTTGCGATATAACCTCATAAAAATCTGGCAAGCCTGCGCCTAACCAGCAAGACACGCAACACGTACTTTAAGACGCCCACGATAATTGTGACAGGGTTCCACAATTACAATATACGAATACGAACACTACACAAGATCACAACAACAGATGAAGGAAGTAACCGAGGCTGCATAAAAAAATACATTTAATTGATATTTTCTGGATTTACTCAGGTCACACTCAGTCGTCACCAAAGAAAGCATAAAGGGGCCGTAAGAATTACCTTATCCATAAAATTGTTTTAGTAAAAACTTTTTGAAAAATTAATTTTCAAACAAAAAATTAAAAAAATAAGTTCAAATTAATTTTGTTCAATATTACTTAATTTCATCAAGCAGCGAAAATAAATTTACACAGGTTCTTATGAGGGATGACATATTCCAGGCTCTCAAAAGTTGAAATCATACTGCATATCAAAATTTTCAAAAAAAAAAAAAATTTTGGATTTTTAAACAAAAATTTCAAATTTTTTTTTTGAAAATTCGATATTTCCAAAACGGGTAGATAATTTTTTTCGAAATTTAATTTCTAAGTCGACTTTAATAAATACTAAAGAAATTGCATACCAATTTTTTCTCTTAAAAATGTTTACAAAATTTTATATATAAAAAACTAATTTAAAAAAAAAAAAAACGGCTCATACGATTTTAATTTTTTTTTTCTCCAAAACTAAGGTAGGTAAGTTAAAGAAATCTGGTATACTTTTTTTAGCTCCCAACACAATTTAAGAAGACTTTTTTTATAAACTTATTTCGAATTATGTTGATTTTAACAGTTTTTCAATTTAAGCTCTATAATGTAGGTATAATACTAGTTTAAACTTAAGACTCCCATAAAAAAATAATTTACTTTTAATACGCTCAATCTTTAAAATTGGAAGAAACTTTTACTACAAGAGCAAGTTTGTGCGATCCAGTCGTGCGTTTTTTTTATGATGCATTACATTTTCATGTCTGCAAATTTCCAATGTGCAAGTTTGGGACACGTATTATGTTTATTTAAAAAACAGCTGTTGATATTGAGTATATAGGATACATTCAAAGATTCTTTAAATCGAGGTTCTTTAAAAGCAAAAGAAACTTTGCTTGGTGTATGCAAAGTTTCTTTTGCATCGCACCTACCCCAAATCCTGTAGTGGGTCACTGTTTATACGCCGTAATTTTGTTACTTCTTTGGGGCCGATTTTATTTTTTGTTTGGCGACTTGAGGGATTTATTTCATCTTTGAATTTCATTTTTGGATCGGGGGGTTATTTGACGGAGCCTTTTATTTGCACTCCCGCTTTGTTAACAAACGATCACAACCAAGACTAAATTCAGGTAACTGTTTTAACAGTAGTCTTCTTAAAAAGCTAAAAGGAAGTAAGTAGTCTAGAATTAATATATTAATTTTTGAGACAATGTTTACAATTTTTCGCGCGAAAATTGTAAACACTGTCTCAAAAATGAATATATTAATTCTAGATATTTGCATTTGAGGTTTTTTTTTCTAGATTATTGCTTTCTAGACGTATCGTTACAAACCCAATTTTGTGTGTATAATGCTGGTATGGTCTACGTTTTGGTAAAAAAAAATTAACCATGCAATGTTATTAAAAGTAACTAACATAGAAAAAAATGAATTAACATTTTTACGCTGGAGGTCCTTTCAAGTCTAAATAATGCTCCCTACAAATATTTTCAAAACAATTTTTTTTTCGGTTTAAAAAAAAAGTTAGGTAAATTTTTTTTTTTTTTTAAGTCATTTTTTTTCAAAATGAGTTGATGATTTATTTTGAAATTATGGTTTTAGTATTATAAAAAAAAAATTCTTAAAAATAACATTCCAAATTTGTATTTTCTAAAAACATTTCAAGAGAAAAAATTATTTTTTAAGAAAACCACTCAAACTATTTTTGAATTTTTTCTGCATAAATTAATATTTTTTCATCCCGTTTTTGTAATTGAAGGTAAATGAAAATATTCTTCAATTTATTATATTGAAAACAAAGTAGAATTTTCAATTTTTCATAAACCATCCAGTACGTTGAGATTTATTACAAGTGATTCACATTGCCCAATGCAACACAAACTAGCCGCTTTTCATTCTTTAATACACAGACTGTGCAAGTTACCGTTGTCAGTCAAAAGTTATAAGAATGAATATGAATATATAAAAAAAGTCGCAGAAGTAAACGGGTACAATGAATCTTTGGTTGATAAATTGATTTATAAACATTCAACGAAAATAAAAAAGAAAAACATGTCAACATTTTTCTCAAACACCGAAAAGAAAAACGATATGAAACGTTGTGCAGTTAATTATATACCTGAAATAACGAATAAAATTTCAAAAAAGTTCCGCGAACATAACGTTGAATTGGTATATTCAAACAATTCAAAGCTAAAATACTTATTAGGAACTACAAAAGATAAAATCGAAAAAACTAACAAATCAGGTATATATGCAATTGAATGTAGTGATTGTGATGGTGTTTACTATGGTCAAACAAAAAGAACAATAGAAAAAAGATTCAAAGAACATTGCAACTACATCAAACAAAACAAAAGCCAGTGTTCATCTATAGCAGAACACGCTTTAACATTAAAACATTCAATAAATGCAAGCTGTTTAAAATTAAAAAAATAAAAAAAGAAGTTAGGGATGAGAATGTTTAAAATTAAAAAAATAAAAAAAGAAGTTAGGGATGAGAGAAAATTAGATGCTTATGAAAGTGTCTTCATACAAAGTGACTCAAATGCCATCAATGCTGATAACGGCAACATAACATCTTCTCTCTTCTCTCTAATTTAATGTTATACAAAAGGAATCCAGAAAAAACAAAAACAATGACTTCACCAATTGGATTAGTCGTGATGCTGATGATGGACTGTAAGCAGTCCGAAATGCATTCAGGTACGTGTTTTTAATCGTTCAATTTAAAGTTTGTGCGTTTTGATTGTCGTACGTAAGTGTCGTGTCAATTCGTTCAATTTTTGTTAAGAACAATTAAAAAACAATTTTTGTGAAAACAATAAGGTGTGTGCTCGTCGCTTATGTTAAAAGTGTTACGGTTTTCACGTGTTCAATTAATTAATCAATATACATATGTATATAATTATTATTTTTAATTATAAATTTTACCTATCGTACTTAATAAACACAATCTTTAAAATTCGGAGAAACTTTTACTACAAGAGCAAGTTTTTGCGATCCAGCGTGCGTTTTTTTTTTTTTTTTTTTTTTTATTTTGAGTTTGAAAATTAATTTTTCAAAAGCTATTCACTAAAATACCTTAAAAAACAGAATAAAAGAATGAATTTCTGACTTTAAAAAAATATAGTATATGATATTGCAAGCCTTGCCATTGTTTTTGAATGATTTTTTTTATATTTCAAGACGATTGTTTTTAGTGAATTGTCCCTTCGGCCTTAAGGGGAAGAAAAAGACCCGCCACATCCCCCTTCTATATGATTTTAACTTGTCTCGACCCAACTTGCATGTCCTAGCTTTTTCGCATAGCTTTTGCAAAACACCCTCGAGGCACGGCTGCCTTTTGGTGAATATTTGTTTTTCTGTCTGTCAAGAAAAGTATCATTCCCATTTGAAAAAGAACCCTTGAATCTCCTAACTATAGTTATCCATATCCAAGAGATATATGAACACCAAGTCATATGTACAGAAAACAGAATTGTGTGCTTTGGATATTCTGATTGATTGATGTGTATTAAAAGATTCGTTGGAGTGACATTGACCATGATTCGGACAGAATGGGTTGGAGACATAAAGACATGATAGCATGCAACACATCATTTCCAGATGATACGCAGAGTACTTATTCGTCAGCTTTGGTTTTGACTGACATTTTCTAATTTTTACTCGGTTATCGTAAAATGCAGAAATTACAGTAGTAGGTAGCTACATTCTGTGTTTACTCATATCAAATCCCAAAAGAAAAAAAGATAAATAGTTATTTCATAAAAACACGAACCACATCATGAGTACATTAAACAGCTTATGTGTTTGAAGATACACACTTCAGTTACCATGATTGATTTTATTAGATTTATATTCAAATTCCAGAACAAAAAAAAAAAAATCTATTTTCAAAATGTTTATTCTTGCATAATTTTATTGACAAGAACAGATGGAAAATCAATTTCCCTTTGTGTTTAGTTTAAGCCCGAACGCATTTTACTTTGAGCCAAAATATCAAAATCGGTAGACAAAAAATGTATTATCTACTCGCATACAAGAGATGGATATGCTAATGTTGTCTACGTGACACATTCAATAAAGTATCTATTTCCAATGAACGTGCTTTTCCTCATATTATTATTATAGGTATGTGCAGCGTTGCCAACGACTTTGGGCAAAATAATGCCTCACTTGAGAAAAAAAAATGCCTTTTTCAATAAAAAAAAAAGCCTCACCTAATTTTTTTTTAACTAAACAAACAAAATCTTTTAAATAACAAAAATATCTTAAAAAAAAAAAAAAAACTTGAATTAATCACAATAAACATTTTATTAGGGAACATTAGTTAATTCAGTCATTTGAATTACAAAGGTACTTATGAAATACTTATGAAATTCTTAATCGAAATCGTCCTGAGGAAAATGCAGTGTAAGTGGTATTATCGACTGCTTCTTAACGAGTTCTGAAGGCTCTAAAATTGCCATTTTCTTCAGCATCAACAGTGACTTACTCAAAAAGAAATCTCAATAAAATTTGTCTTGCACTTTCAATGAAAAAACTTAGACAGTTTTCGCGAAATAACTTTAACTCGCGTGCATTTAACTTTGAAGAGTTAACAGCAACGTATATGCAGTCACTTATCTTCCCAAATTTATCTCTTCTAACGGCAAAAAATTTTCTTTACTATCATTGGAAAATTGTGAATAGTTTGAAGGTGGATGCACATTCTTTTCGAAAAAAGTAATTATAGATAAAAATTTTGTTTGGCCAAGATTTGTTTACAATGTAAACAATAAATTAATAAATAAATTATAAGAAGAACAAATAAATTAAAAAAAAAATGTAGTTTGTATGAAATAAAAAAAAGAAGCCCTTTTGAAAAAATATAAGCCTCAAAGCCTCAGGCAGTGAAATAATGCCTAAAAGGCATAAAAAAGCCTCAGTTGGCATCGCTGGGTATGTGTACATATTGTTGTTGGCTTCTTACAGTTACACCAAATAGTAATGTTTTGCCAAAAGCTGAGGTTTATCCATTCCTTTTTCGATATTAGTTCGTAAACACATTCATGGACATAGATGGGATGGATGTTGGCAAATTCAAAGGAATTCAATGTGATAGTGATAGATATGGTAAGTTGAAGAGTCTCAAACATGACTAGGTACTTATACTCGTGGCTTTTATCGATAAGAAAATTTCATTGGGAAATATTTGGAAAATACACGACCTTCGTCAGTTGAAGGAAAACCTGTTGATTAAAAGAAGTTTTATGTACTCTGAGAAATAAAAAATTACTAAATTAAGTTATTTCAAAAATGTTAAAAAAAGAATTATTATGTCGGTTCCTTTACTTTAACTCTGTGATTTTCTGTGCATTTTACAAGAACTTTATTTTTTTTTATATGAACTTAGAGATCTTACACAAATGTACAGAAAATCGACAGAGTTTCATAGTAACGGAACTAGGCCATTTTCAAACTTAAAAAATATTATTTCCTATTTTTGTGATCTTATGGCCTTAATTTTAAATAAAATAAAATAAAACAAAATATTTTACTTACCCCTAGAAGAGATATTAACATCTAAGAAATATTTTTGGAAAGAAATTTATTCTTTATACCTAGTAGAAGATTCCGCCATATGATTATCTACCCTCATGGACGTATCAGATAGGAGGTATGCGGTTTTTTTTTTTAGGTAGTGTGTGAACATTTTGCGCACGGGTTGCCTATCAAGAAGTTTTTAAGGTTGCTACGCTGTAAATGTCAATTTTTGTGAAAGAAATTTTTATTTAAAAATTTATCAATTCGGGAATTTTAGAAATTCAGAGTTTTATTAGGGTAAAATGAAATAGACAAATTTAAAGACTGAGACAGAATCTATTTTCTAACCCAAAAACAGAAGATGTTTATTTTTTTTTTGTAATCGATAGATTTTAAAATTACAAGAAAGTCGTATAAAAACATACAAAAATTTAAAAAAAAAATCTAAAACTCAAGATATATCTAAATGTTTTTAAATGAAATGGCTTTGGTTCAAAAAATTACTTAAGATCAGGATGATGCTTTATTGAAATTTAATATTTTTGAAAAACAAATACGAAATAAATTCAACAGTATTTGCTAAATTTTTTATTTAAGCTGACTTTTTGGCTAGATGAATTTTTGAACAATATACATACTGTAACAATGAAATCACTTCATAACTACTTTCGGAATTAATAAAATCGAAGTGTAAATCTTCTGGTACCTACTAATTAACGACGCACGATAACAAGCACCTAAAAGTAGCCTACAAAAAATTCGCAATTGAGTGAAGGTGCGTGTGTTTGGGGGGAAATAGAACGTTCTAGAAACTTTTTAATCAAGAATATTCGAGACGAGTCTCGAACCATTCAATTCGCTTTTGAGCGAACAGTTTATTTTGAAAGCGATTGTGAACAGTTCGAAGTTTAAAAAATTATGATTAATAAAGCTATTTGAAGTGAAATAAAGTGTGTTTAATTTGTAAAAAAAATAATTAACAATATTGATAGTTATAAAAAAATAAGTTTTATCATAAACCTTGGGTTAGCCGTTACAATACTTAGGTAAATTTATATTTTTTTATTAATTTTTTTTTTTTTGATTTTCGATTTTTTTTATTTTTACCCTCACAAAGACAAATTTATTAGGAAGGTAGGTACTACTCTTTCTCGAAACACGTTGTTTAAAACTCAAATTCGCGTTAGAGAAAAAAAAATTCAATCGTCTCAAAGAAGCGAAATCAAATTTGGGGGTTACAGTTGTAACGAAATGTTACATGCTCATTAACAAAAAAACCAGTAACCCCATGATACCCGACAGGAACCCTTAGAATTGCCGCTTGTACAGACGTCAACTTACTAACAACAGTAGCAACGGCAATAACAATTATCGACAGCAGCAGAAGAAGCCAACAACTTATATGGACTTTTCATTCAACTCCTTACAATTAACATTCACTTTTTACGAGAAATGTAATATAGGAGGTACTCTGGAGAATGAAAAAATAGAATGAAAATTACTTTTCGGTCAGCGCTCAAGTCAATAGAGTGGAAGTAAACTTGACGAGTGAAGTCGTGAAGGTCATAATTGCCACCAGGGGCTTCGGTACTTGTGATCTACCAACTAGGGGCACAAACCTATGATCTTTTGCCACTAGGGGCCTGTACCTATTTTCTATTATTATTTAAGCCTATTATATTTCTAGTAGCCCGTGGCGTAATGATTAGTGCGTTGGACTGTCATGCCAGAGAGGTCTGGGCTGGGGTTCAATACCAGCCGCTTCCACCTTAAGTTTTTTTCGGAGCTACTACCTCTTGCGAGGAAGTGACAAATCCTCCAAGAGTATCTCTTGTCTTAGAAAAGCACAGTACACATATAATAGAAGGTAATATCTTCCGAGTTTTCATTTTTGTTCAGTTCTGCACATGTCTTGTATTTTGTTTTTGTAAATTGTGGACGAGGGTCACTGCGATTCGGAAACACTTGTGTTTTGTTTTTGTGAATTCTGACAGGCAGGTACTGTAATTTTTGAAGATGCGCAATATATTACCTTCAATATGTGTACTGTGTTAGAAAAGTGCCGCTCACCTTAGCCGTTCGGATTCGGCAATAAACTGTAGGTCCCCTCCATTCCTGCAGACACGCACTTCTAATTACACTTCTAATTACTTCATTTTTTTTTTTTTTTGCGACACTTGAATAGAAACAGTATGCACTTTGATTCTCTAGGTTACGGATAGAAGTAAAAGTATTGTAATAATAACAGAAGAGTGCAATCAAAATAATAATTTTTTGATCAAAGAAAAAATAGTCCGCAGAAAACCATTAAACGCTGCAGAAAAAACCTAAATACAAACACATGGAAAACAAGCTTCCTCTACACACAGTTGCCAAAAAATAGGAAGAAGTGTGAAAATTGTTTGATCGGTTCTTAGAAATAAGGAAAACTATGGAAAAAATATGAAAGATAGATAAGCAAGAGCCAGAACAGAAGCAGACCGAAGAAAGATAAATTAGACTGGCTTCCAATTCAAGCGACTGTACTGGTAAAATCAAGGTGAAGAGTGGAATTACAGCTTGTCTTAATACTATTAGACGTCTCATTCATGGATCACAACATTTAAACCGCCTAAAATTTAGAAAAAGCCAAGCCACTGTTAAATTCAATACGAAGAAAAAAATAGAATAGATTTTTGCAGGAAGAATATGACGTGGAAGGAAAGTAGATGAAAGTGGTATTTTCCGACGAAAAAATTCAATTTACATGGTCCAGACGGATAGAATTACTATTTTAACGACATGAGGAAGGAACCAAGCTTTTTGGGGCACCTATGGTTTGGAACAATTAATCTGGAGTTTCCCACCCACAGTGAAAATGATCGTAAACTCCTACAAGCAAATATTCCAAGAAGCTTTCTCTAATCTTACCGATGTATTTGCACCAATACCATGGACATTTCAACAAGACAACGCACGCGCTAATCCACAATGCAAGGATCATTAAAAGTTGGATATCTGAGAAAAATGTTACTGTGGCCACCGTACTCTCCGGATTTAAATACTATCGAACACCAATGGGTATGGATGGTTAATAAGGTGTACAATTCTGGACGTCAAAGAATCACTTAGGTACTGCTGCAATCAAAGAAGCATGGAGTGCAATTTCTTTAAATAATATAAAAATAACTGTATGATTTACTTCCCAACAGGGTTTTTCAAGTTATTTCAAATAAAGGCACACATTATTAAAATATGATTATAAAAAAAAAATACCCACTTTTACTTGTTTCAAATTTCTTTCCTTATTGAAGAGAATTTTTTTATTTAAGTGGCGCGAACAAAACAGTGTTTTTAATGAAGTAGTTAGAAAAGTGGTAAAAAATAATCGAATAGTATTTTTCTCAATTATTCTGCCAATGTAGTTTTATTCGTAATACACTTGTCAAAACAATTAATGGAACAAATAAAAAATCATTTTTTTTTAGTGTTTTTCGAAGAGCTGTATCTCTGTGAAAAGTGGTCGTATTGAGATGAAACAAGAAGCATTCTGAAGCTTTATACTTTTTGTATTGAGGAATTTTCGCAAATGATTTTTTAAGGTACCGTTATTGCGCAATCATAAGAAGCAGCACGACTCAAAAATTTAAAATGTTTTTCTTTTTTTTGAAAATTGTCATTTTCTTTGAAAATTTTTTTTTGAGCCAATTCAATATTTTGTTTCAATAACTTGTTTATTCAGCTTTAAGGTCATCTTTTTTCGTCATTGTACAAATTTGTACCCATAAATTTTCGGTGTTCTCATTCCTTGCGATAATATCTGTAGTCTGTTTTTTTCATTCAAAGCCAGATATTCTTTTGAAAAAAATTTGTACAATGACGAAAAAAGATGACCTTAAAGCTGAATAAACAAGTTATTGAAACAAAATATTAAATTGGCTCAAAAAAATTGTGGTTTACGGGTTTCATTAAGTGACTACAAATTCGTGCAAAACAAAATTTTCGATTTTCTCATTTTCTATAAGATTTAACTTTAACTTTAAAACTTGTTAACTTGAATACGAAAACCGTTAGAGCTACAAATTTCGTGTTTGCCCAGCAAATTAGCATTTAAAAATCTACAACTTTAAGAGAATTATTACATTTGTACTTTCGTCCGCTAACTTCAGACTTATTTTAGCGAAAACTTTAATAACAAGGAAATTATTCGAACTACAAATTTTTTGGTTTGCTCAACAAATTAGCATTTAATTAGCAACAGCTACAAATTCGGTTATCAACATTTTTTGATTCCGCCAAAAAGTGTCCACCAAAGTAAAGGACGTATATTTTCTTTAGGTATATCTTGATCTTAAAAAATGACTTGAACTAAAGATGTAACACGTGCAACCTTGTGGTGCATTTCATTTACTAAATGAAACGAGATCATTGTGGTGCAAATTTAAAATAAACAAAACTCAGGTGGCATAGTTATATAACTTCAACAGAAATGTCTACCGAGAAATAAACAATAACAAACAAAAATATATTCACTCATTTAAATGCACAAATAAATTAAAATTAAAATTCATTTAAAAGAAAAACATAAATTAAAATTCATTTCTTAACACAATAGAACCAAACACCTGTTGCATTTCTTCAAAAGAAAAACAAAAAATGAAATTTATTTGGCACTAAAGATAATTATTATTTTTACTTGCTGTGAAAGTAAGCACCTATACCTATACCAAGTAGTTAGATACGAAATATGGATTTCTAAAAAAGTCGACCTTGAAATGACGCAGATGAAATAAAAATGAAAGAGATGGAAAAATAATAAATAGATGGATATGAACAAAATCTGTGTGCGTAGTTGTTAGTCTTATAGTTTAAACAGCTGCTACTTATGTTTTTTGGAATCTTTTGTTATTTTTTTTTTTATTTTTTAAATCCTTGCCTGCAGGTGCAACATATCAATTACTGTAAACGAGTTAATTTTAATAAATATTTTTCATTCAGCCCAATTCTAAATGAAAATTCCCGGGGAACTGTTTCCCCGGGATTGATTGATTTATGCATATTTCAAATACTGCAAAAAAGCTGTTTCGAACATTCAGAACTTTCATTTCCATTATCGAAGTAATACGTCTCCCGGGGAGTTATTTAGAATTGGGATGATTATGATCGCAACAGTATATATATAGAAGGTAATAGCTATCTTTCTTGACACCAGGGTGAAGGTGATCCGCTACATGGCTTTCATACGGCTGATGATTGCCTATGGATGCCCGGTTTGGTTCAACGTTGCCCCATCTCAAATGGAAAAGATTCGGGTGTTTGAGAGGCAGTGCTTACATCGCTGCCTTGGATTACACAGAACACCAGAGTCGGAGTACAAATATTATTATTCCAACTTGGTTCTGTACAACGGGGCCAACATAAACAGAATAGATAATTTTTTGTTGAAGCTGATTCGGGGTCACATTGCAAGAGCGATGTCCTCGACAAACAGCCTATTACCCCAACCAAGAATATTATGAGAGTGTGCGTTTAAGCGGCTTTATTCCGCCCGATGCATTTCTCTACTTAGACAGTCGAGGGCTGATACATGATAGATTGGCAGTTCCGCTAATCTACCACGTCGGCCGTAGAACTGTAGACAGGCGACTCCTATACTGCCGTGTTAACTGAAAATGACGTATCTGCATTTTTGGAGTTTTTGAGTTAAGACCACTTTTGATATCTCTGATACAGTTATTATTTTATTCTATTATAATATTAACAATATCTTGCTTCATTTCGGCTTAAAACGCTAAAGAAAAATGACGTATGTGCAAAGAACCATCCTATTTTTAAGAGAAATTGACGTATCTGCACATTTTAAAACAAAACGACGTAAAGCTGATGAAAATCGGCATTTTAATTTCCTCCAATCATTTTTCTCTTTTTATTATAATATTTTGAAACGTTAAATTTTTTATTTATTTTATTATTTGAATTTATGAATATATTATTTTTGTTAAAAAAAAAAAAAACTTTTAAAAGCAACTGGGATAAAAGTGTTTCTCTTTTTATTATTATTATTGTACTATTCATTCTAGAATGTCAGTTTATTAGACTTGACCATTCTTTATTCCGTCAATTTCATTGAATTTGTGTTTCTCTTTTATTATTATAGACAATAATTAAACTTAAATGCCGTAACTACACGAAAAGCTTAAGACAAAATGACGTTACTACCAAAACCTACGTTTGTATTCAATACAAGCAAATAAATTTTTGGTCAAAAAATAATAACTTCTCTACTTATTATTTTGTCAAAATATGAAAGACATTCATCCAAAAACAAAAAAGTTACAGATAAAAACAGGAAAACGCATTTATCTCAAAATGCCAAAAATGTAGATACGTCATTTTCAGTTAACACGGCAGTATACAACAGAGACATCCTCGCACAAGGCGGCGCTGAGCGCCTTCGGTTCAGTAGGACTGTGTCCGATCGGGACCGAAGAGATAGGGTAAGGCAGGAAAACCAGTTCTGGTGGTTAAAAACTGACATATGATGTATGATATTTAAAGCTGACTAATGTTTTTTGTCTTGGCCGGCTTACATAGGTTTAGATGATTGAGTATAAGTAGGGACAGTCAGGGTGGCACCAAAAAAAAAAAAAAAAAAATTATATATATATAAAACCGAAAAAACAAAAAAACAAAACAAAAAAATTATAAACCCGGAAAATGCTTGCTGTGGCTGTTCTAGTTTTAAGTAGTTCTAAGTAGTTTTAATTAGCTTTAAGTAGTTTTAAGTAGTCTTAATTACCTTTAGTTTAGTTTAGTTTAGTTTTATTTAGTTGTAAGTTTTATATAAAACTAGCCGATAAAACCCGGCGTTGCCCGGGTCTTCTTTAGTAAAACCTTATGACAACCAAATATCGACCAAAAAGATGATTTAAAATCAGCACTCGAAAAATGTTCAGCTTAAAGAGCGCTACACACCCTCCATGTTACTTGTCAGGTAACATTGACGTTTTTTTGTCAGCAGGTAACATTGAAAATAAGCCTCCACACGTATCAATGAACATTGACAATTATTTTCCTAAAATTATGTGTGTGGGCTTGCATTTGAATAAAAATGTAATGAACCTAATTATGTACCTACCTGCCTGCCTATAGTGTAATTTTAAGACAACTTTGAAAATCAGACTATTTGTATGTTATGTTATACCTACCTCCCATTACCCCCTAAGGAACGAACGACCGTGAATTTTGTTAGTAACCACTTGATAAAGAAATTAATAATTTATCAATGAAATGTTAAATTTTGTCTTCTTCTCTACCATATACCTACCATATTCTTAAAACGAAGCATTTTTTCCCAGCAAGGGTTATTGCCGTCTATAAAGAATAATTCCGTGCCAAAAAACCGGAATACATTTTTTACCACCCCACGCATCACTTATCAACATCAAAAAAATTTTACCACTAAATAAAGTAGGTACCTACCTATTAAAATAAAAATACATATGTAGGTAGGTATTACCTAAAAAAAAAAATTTTGAGCCGATTCTGGAAACCAGATCCCTCCTTGCGCACGTTCTTGTCTTCTTGTGTTTCCACATTACATTTAATCTTCATTTAAAATCTCGAACCTTGAAAATCCGATCATTAGAACTCAAGGTGTAAATTTTGCTGATTTGAACGTAAAACAAATGTATTAGTGATTCAAGTGCCCCCTTACCCCTTATTGTGCACGCTCTTGCAACTAAATAAGTTCGTTTCCATTCACCGTCACCAACCACCAACCTCCAAACCAACAAAAATTTCAGTCTTACCTTAAAATCCAACAATTAGAACTCACGTTGTAAATTCAGTCGATTTTCATGTAATAGGCATCCCCCTATCCTATTTACGTGCGCCCTTGATTGTTTAATTTACTCAGAAAAAAAATTAAAAATAATTTTTATTAGGGGTGCATTAAATGCCCATTACCCCTCCTTGTGCACGCCCCTTGCCTATAAGTTCGTTTCCATTTACCATATCCAGCAAACACCCACCACCAAAACCAAACAATTTCAGTAGCAAACATTTATTTCTGCTGCAAATATTATACCTACCTTACTCATATACATATATACCCTACTCCACTCATTTCTTACTATAGAGAAAAGCCCTACTGTTGATTTTTTTTTTTTTTTTTTTATTTGAACTTTTCCTATTAAACAAAAATATCAACACGATTCGTTGCCGGTGAAAACAACTCTACCCACTATCTAGCTCCCACCTACCAAGGCACATGGTTTGAATTGCTTTTTTTTCGATGAAGATTTTTAACTACCCATTACTTATTTTCATCAAAAATTTTCCCTAAAAAAAATAAAAACAAAAATATTACCCTACCTAAAACAACTATTTTTTCTGAGCCGATTCCACTATTCCAGAAATCAGCCCACCAAAAATTTGATTTGACGAACCGGATTACACCGGAACCAGTCAAATCCCCAATCCCCCACCCCACATGCCACAAAAGGCAATTTTCCATGGCAAAACAACTCCTCCTTATAAATAATTGAGCTTGAAGTAAATGTGAGTTGAAAATCTATAAAACAGACTTTGGCAAGGAAAATATGTACATGCTTGATTTTAGAAAATTTCCATACGATTTATTTTGTGGTAAGTTTTTAATTTGTTTATTAATCTGTATTTAACAAAAATTTTTTTTTCTGCTGTATCCTATAGCATACCAGATAAGTGAAATTTGTATTATATCTATTTTTTAAAAGAGTTTTTTTGTTTGTTTGTGAGTTTAGTGCATACATACAGCCAAACTGACAAACAAAAAAAATTACTCTTATAGATAAAAAAAAAACAACGATATGAAACCGAGTTTTTTGGAAAATTCTTCTCGGTGAAAAATAAAACCGATACGGAATTTAGTCTTAATTTAGTTTTTAGTCCGAAAGGCATTAGCATTAAGTTATTGTTTAGCTTAGAGTGCCCGCATGGGGCCAGTAAGTTAGTTGTAATTTATTGATAAGTAGGCTAGTTTTTATGAATTTTTGTCTAGCTTTAAGTTAGTTATAAGATTGATGAAAAATAAAAATGAATTAAAAAAAAAAAAAAAAAAAAAAGTTCGATGGACTGTCATGCCGGAGGTCTAAGGTTCGATCCCCAGCCTCGCCACCTATTTATTTAAAAGAAAACACGGCTACAAGAGGCAGTAGCCGCGAGGAATTGACATATCCTCCAAGAGTATGTATCTCCTGTCACACAAAAGTGCCGCTCGTTAGCCGTTCGGATTCGCAATAAACTGTAGGCCCCCTCCATTCCTGCAGACTCGCACACAGGAATGGTTGAGAGTTGTAAGTCACTAGGCCCTAGTTCTTCATGAGCTGTTGTGCCATCAAATTTATTTATTTATAATTTTACTAGAAAAGAGCAAGTTCGTTCAATCCAGTCGTGCATTTTATTTTTTACAAATTCTCAGTGGGTACTGGGTATATACACAACACAAGTTATATAGTCAGTTAAATTCCTGATGCTCTCCAACAAATAATTCCACCTTTTTAATGAATGCTCATCAGTTTACCCTTGAGTCTAATTTAGCACATACAGGTATGCCAAATTACAGAGATTCTTCCTTAAGCCCCATTTACACGATATAAAATGCTTTAACATTGTTCCTTTTTTTTTTATTATTTATTGTAATGTTCAGATATGCAAAACAAAGTTGCAAGCCGGTATTTCCCATATTAGATCTTTGCAATTTTCTTCACACTCGAATTTACTTTTTTAATCATTCAAAGGAGAGGTTGTTCAAATCCCTTAGGTTCGTGCATATTCAATTCACACTTACTTCATACTTAATTCATAATAATATGTAGTTTACTATTACTGGTTTCATTTTTTCTTTTTTTCAAATTTTCGCCTAATATTTTTGTTTGAAAAAGCTTTATGTACCCCTTATCATACTTACACAAATTTGAATTTCTGTGTTTTGAAGATCAAATAGGTACCTATTTTCGAATTAAAACCTTCAAATACTTAATTATAAATTTAATATAATTCAAAGTTGCATCTGTTACTGTTGGATAACCTGATTAAATGACCTGTTTCCTAAATGGATCAAGTATCTTCATAAAATTAATGACAATTTGTTTTTATTACCGGTTTTTTTCATTGTTGGCTATTCCTCAGTTCACACTTTTATAAATAAACCCAAATATATACAAATATATCAACAGAATGGCTCGGCATATTAAGTTTAAGATTTAAGAATTTAACACATCAACCCTATAAAATCTTTCAGATACATTCACCACAAACCCTATCAACATTTTTGTTCTTAGAAATCTTATCAAAATCCATTAGATACATTCTCAATTTTGAAAAGCGCTGAATTTGTGCGCAAAGCTAAATTCTATATTTCTCTACCCTCTCATCAAATAAAACTCACCACGAGCGCCACCGGCTGCTGGTTGGTAGCTCGCTTAGCTCTATAGAACTGATGCTATTCTACCTCTGAAGCCGATAGCAACTAAACAATAGCCATGCCAGTTGAATACTGTGAGTCGTTCAGTGAATGCTGTTCTATAGAAGAACGCTAGCACGCGCGCGAGCATAAGAAAAATTTAATAAAAAAAAAAAAATTATAAAAACTCAACCCAGAAATATCAAGAAAAAAAAAATGTTTCGTAAATCCAAAACGGCTTAAAAGTAACTTAAGTCAAAACCCCTTAATATTACATATACGAGCGTATAAATCCACCCCCGATAGTACGGACCATACAACCTACTACCCCTCCCCCCTGTATTATAGTCCTGCTCCTTGACAGTCCTAGGTCAACTTGGGTTGGAAAATGTGAGGCAAGGTTACGACGACGACTGTCCTTGACTTTAGTTTCTAGCACAGCCAAGCCGGAGTGTTCTTGGATTTCAAACTGAATTGTTGTTTTTGAAAATAAAAAAAAAAAAAAAAATAAAGAATTCAAAGTGTTTTTTTTTTTTCATTGCAAATTTATTGATTTGGGGTATTTTTTTTCTAATTTCAATTTGAAAATGGTAATAATTGTCTGTGGTCATTTGTACTTAAGGTTGAATGAAATAATAACCAGTTTATAGATAAACATCCTTTTTACAAAGGAATGCCCTGTTGCATTCGAATTAATTTTTAAGTTCTAATAAAATGTCGGTTGTTCTTGATATTAAATCAATAAAAAACCTTCCTTAAAGCTTCAAAAAAAAAAACTAAAAAAAAAGTCCTGCAAAAGGACGAAACAAAAGAATTCTATTGTCATTCTAATGGAATTTCGCATTCTCATCTCACCCGATGATTGATGTGTGATATAGTGAGTGAGATAAATGGCGAAACAAAAATAGATATATAGAAGAAAAGGATATAAGTGCATCATATCGCACATTCCCAGTGCAGTGAGAAAAAAAAAATGAAAATAGAGCTTTGTGTGAGTGAAGAGGAGCAACAATGAGGTATAAAAAAGGAAAATAATAATACAAAAAAAAAGTCCTTTTTTTATCGATTGTGGTGTGTGAAAAAGAGTTAAGTTGAATGCGACGATGATGATTAGGATGATAATGATAAACCTTCACAGGTTGTGGTCTCCCATCATTTAGAGCAAAAATAATAGATACCTATCCATTTTGATTTTTTGAATTCATAAAATAAAATTTTAATTATTCAAAAACGAGTCCTTCGAAAAAAAAAAAAAAATGATAAAATGTGATTAAAATTTAATACTTCTTGTGCATCATGTGTGTTGAAAAAAAAGAGGTTTTCTCATTTTTCATATTTGTGTGTGTGTGTGTTTGTGGAAAAAAATATTTTCGATTTTAAAAATTTAATAAATTTGCATCCAGTGTCCTGAATATCAAGTGCTACGTGGAATGCATATTTGAATAAGTGGATTAGTCTGACAAAAAAAAATAAATAGGATCAACACACACAGATTACTTTTGTATATAAAAGGATAATTATACCACGCCAACCAAATGCAATTAAAAATGTAAGTTTGCCTACAGCCTTTGTTGAATTTATGCATTAATACTGATTGAAATCAATAAAAATGAACAACACACACAGTTTTTATTCGATTATCTACACATTCACATAATTAAGTTTTTGTTTTTTGTATTTCATGATTTGTCCTAAAAAAAAAAAAACAAAAAATAAAATTAATTATTACATTTCAGAAGTGGGAGTTAACAGGTCATAATTTTAATACATACAATACATACCTACATACACCATACTTACACATGTATATATTTTGTATTTTCGTTTCAATAGTTGTTTGGCATGACAAATGTAAATTATTTATTGCTATAAAACTATTTTCCTGATACCATATCAGTCATCAATCGTGGTATAATTATGTAGAAACTAAAAGTTTTTTTTTTATCATAAATTATCAAATTATGATTATAAATTTGATGGCATTCAAATTCATCATAAAAAATAATTAATCAATTAATATGTGTATCTGTTTTTCAAAATTATTCGAGAGGGATGATTTAAACTGATTTGATTTGGTATGCTTGCCTAGGTAGGTTTCATGGTTGGTTGGTTGGACTATTAATTTATGAAGTCAAACATGAAAATGATACACCTCAATTTTAGTTTTATGTTTATTTTTATTTTTTTATTTTATTTGAATTAATCACGAATTTTATACAAATCAATAGATTTATTATGGATATGAATGAACTTGTTTGCATTATATTATTGTGGTTTAGAAACAAAAAATAATAGATTTTAAATAATGTTATTTATAGTTTCATTATAGGCACTTAAAAACAAAAAAAAAAAGAACAATGATACTTTGGTGATTTGAATAAATTTAAATTGTTTGTATTCATTGATTTAGTTAAAAAAGATTTTTGGTTTTCAAATTTAATTCAAATTAATTTCTTGTTTCTTTTTTGGTTCAAAGTTTTAATCAAACTTAAACACATAAAATAATGGAGGAATCCCATTAAGTGTTTTTTTTTAATCTCTTCTGTGTGTTCGCATGATCATATCCAGTTAGATTCTAAAATGTTTGTTTTATCTAATCTCATACAGTGAAAGCTCCTATTGTGGACAACTCCCTTAAGCGGACAATCCCTTAAGGCGGACAAATTATCACGACCGTGGATCTTGGATGTTAATTCCATACATTTTATGATCCCTTAAGCGGACACTCCCTTACCCGGACGCGGACAAGAATATTAGCCGCGATTTGTTAAATTAAATTTCCTTAGGCGGACAAAATCTTTTTATTAGTATGAAAATTTCAACCATTATTTTTAGTAATTCTTTTACATAAATTTATTCTGCATTAAAAACGGTCCCAATGGTTTACAGCGACATAGATGCAATTTCACCAAATTACTGTCTGTGATCAAATTCATAACGGACTTTATTTCTGCAGGTGTAGTCTGTTTTTGTATCTTTTTTCTTATATCTTCATGTTCATTTTTAGTTTGAATGAATTTCATGGCTTGTAGGTGCAAAAATGTTTCATGATGCCACTTTATACATTTCCTTACATAACTTTTTTTTATTTTTTTCCTTGGACGGACAACTCCCTTAGACGGACAAAAGTGTTACGACCGTCGCTGTCCGGCTAAGGGAGCTTTCACTGTAAATGGATAGGTCATAGAATTGTTTTTTTTTTTTTTTTTTTTTTCAAATTTTATCGAAACATTGTGTGAAACTTTTTGTCTCAAATAGCATAACTGGTATTCATGTTACATATACATGCTACATATATTTAGTTACTTTTGAAACCACAATCGGTTCACTTTCATTCTAACAGTAAATGTTTAATATTTTGTCCATATTATTGCATAATTAGATGCTAATTAAGTGTTAATTAAATGCCAAAGAAAAAAATTTAATGTTCTTACTTCACAAGAAGTTAGCAGAACAGTTGCCTAAAAGTACATTAAATTTAAAACAAGGAATATAAAATTGGTCCCCGAATTAAATGCTCTACAAAAAAAAAAAAAAAAAAATTAAAAAAATAATTTTTTTTTAAATTAAAAAAAAAAATTAACAAAAGAGAAAAATTCTTGAATTTGCCAAAATCTGCTTTTTTATTTAATTGCTTGTTGAATACGAACTAATGCTGCAGTATCTCAACAAAATTTTGAAATCCTGATGTCAAAAAAACAAAATTTAAAAAACTTAATTTCCGTGTTCTGCTAACTTCATCGACCATTTTGGCCACTTTCTTGAATTTTTTTTGGCCAAAATTTCTTTCTAGAATTAAGTGCTCATTTAATACGAATTAAATGCTGCATTATCTTAGCAAAGTTTAGAAATCCTGATTTCAAAAAACGAATATTTAAAAAAATCCAATTTCCGTGTTCTGCTAACTTCATCGACCATTTTGGCCACTTTCTTGAAATTTTTTTTTGCCAAAATTTCTTTCTAGAATTAAGTGCTCATCGAGTACGAATTAAATGCATTTTGGTGGAAAACAAATTTACCAAAAACCGAACCGCTTTCTTTTTATTTTCGATTTTCTCGTTAACCGCTCAACCGATTTTGGTTAAAATTTACAAATATTTTCAAAAAAATACTTTTTAGATTAAAAAAAAACGATTAAAATAATTTTTTTTTTGAAAAATCATCTTTTTGAAAACGATTTTTTTTTTAAATTATGGATATAGTTGAATATTATTGTATTCTTAAAAATTTACCCAATAAAATACCAATTTTTTTTTTCTAAAAAATTTAAAAAAATTTTATACATACTAGGTAGGTACATACTAAATTATTTTTTAAGAAAACCGCTCCAACGAAATTTTTTTTCAGCATAAATTAAATTTTTTTTTTTTATAATTCAGATGGCGTTCTTCATTCTGAGATTAAAACATTTTAAGTATTTATTTTATCGATTTATTAAATGGATAAAAACCTATCTATATGTTACCGTAAAATGCCGAAATAATGAATTTCTAGAATTTGCCGGTAAATCATAGAATTTCTCAGCACCATTGGTAAGAATTGTTCTAGAATATACCGGTTAATTTGAGAATTTCATTATTTCGGCTATTTACAGTAACATATATAACATATAATTAGTTTTTTATTACACTCAATCTTTAATATTCGAAGAAATTTTTACTACAAGAGCAACTTCGTGCATTTCATTTCTATTTTTATGGCAACAATTTTCTGTTATTCAATTTATTTATAAATTTTTTTTAAATTTGTTTAGTTTTTTTTTATAATTTTTCTTAAAAAACATTATATTTATTTTGATTTTTTTTAAATAAAAAAAAACATACAATTGAAACAGTCCCAATAACATTTTTGTTATTTTTTCGAAAATTGGGTTTCTGTTCAGTTTTGAAGAAAGTTGAGAACTCTACTATTATGGTACTCCTCGGTATATTTTTGAAAAAAAAAAAAAAAACAAAAATGAATATCTAAAGCTCCTCTAGGAAGCTATAAAGCTTTTTTTCAAAGTTTTTAAACAGAGGTAGGTCGTTCCAAGTAGACGAAACCAACTCATTTAATTAATAAGTATTAAATAGGATTTTTTTTTTGTATTTAAAAATGAATGTGGATATCAAATGAACCACCAATTTCAAGAAAGGAATAAACGATACAATTTCCAAAAATGACTTTTTGATGAAAATGTCTTCTGTAAGGGTAGACGCATCTGGTAGGTAGGTATAAGATTGACACAAAAACCATTTTCACTATCGAGATACCTACTTGATTTTATAAAGGATACGCCTAAGAAAGCAACAAATCCTGGGAATTATTACCTTCTAAGAACTAATTTTTTTTACAGGGTGATTCACCTAAAAGCTAGAACACTTGGGCGTGCTTATATGATTTTGAAAAAATTTGTTTACCTATATTTATGTTCAAATTTTTCTTTTAAATAAAGAACTTGGGCATATCTCACCAGCATTTTTGAAAACAGAATTTTACACTGACGGCATTTTGGATTTACAGATATTTGGATAGGTATACAGTATTTTCAAATACAGAATTCTGAAATAAAGAATTTTGGTCGCACGACACACCTGCACTACTTTCGATAATAAAACAAAAAGAATTCTGGCCACACGGAATTTCGAAAGTATATACGGAGTTTCATAGTTTCATAGACACAATTTCCGTTTATTCAACCACTGATTTTCTGCCTTTCGATAGTTAATTCATTCAATTTGTGGACAACGAATTTTAATAAGGTATTTGTCAACAAACAATTCATGTTTAATTATAGGTGGAACGAAGTTCTTTGGGTCAGTTAGTTTATAATAATTTCTTTCAATTTTAAGTTGATTTTTCAGAAATTCCCCTCCCCGCCTCCACGCAAAATGATAGATAATTAATTAATGATAGCCCTGCTTTACATATTATAAAAAGTGATCTTATAGCAGAAATTATTTTTGCAATTTATCTACGAAATGTTGGTAAAAAAGCGAATTTCTATTTAGAAAATAATGAATTATTAAATATTTCATAATAAGATGGGTTGATAAAAAAAGTCCATTTAAAATAATTTAAATTTAAATGAAACAAAATCCAACAGAAGCATATATTTGTACAACAAAAGCCTTATTCATAATTTCTCATGGCGAAACGTCTATGTACTTACAGTTAATTATAATAAAAATTCAAAATCGAATAATTCACAGTGGGATTTTGTTTTAATTCCTTTATATTTATGCCTAACATACCTCCACTTAACCAAAATACATATATCGTCAGTTTAGAAGAAAAACGACACAACTCAAGAAATCTCATTTTTTCAAAGCAGGCAACAGAAAATTGAATTTCAAATAATCTATTAAAATATTAAGACCACGTGATTACTCTGATTGCTAATTAAGTTCCAAATATTTTTGTAGAGCCTGGTATTTTTCTAATTGATTGTTTTTCTTTTATTCACAAAAATGCATTGTTAGCTCAAAAATTTCATTTGTTCAGTTGTGCCGGTTTTCTTTCGAACCGACGATATTTAGAACTAAGGAAATTAAATTTTTAAATTTATTTCTGAAAACATTGAAATGCTGTTTAATGAATTTAGAATTTGGTATTGTTCGCATAAAATAAACAAATTAAACCCAACTAGCAAATAATAATTAAGAAATGTGAAAAAAAAACAATGTATAGAAGTAATTCTTGTTAAACATTTATTTGTGTGTGACGACATTCGAGACCTTTGGAGCCAACTACAAATTGTCGGAATAGATAAAATACAACACAGATATACATAATTCTATCCTATGCATTTTAAAATATAAATTTATTAATGGAATCCAAGACACAACACACAAGAGACGAGAATATGATTTCTCGCAACATTATCCATTCATTTTTGATTTATGTCTTAATTTACTGTCCAATTTAACTCCAACGAAACAATTTAAATCAACATTTTTATCAATCCAATTTTATCATTTGTCATTCGAGGTTTATAAATAATGCTTTTTTTTTTTAAAGACTCACGCACGACATAGCCTGGTGTTTTATTTTGTATGACTTGTGTAATTTTTTTTTGCACAATTGGTCCAGCACTGAATAATTTGAATTATTTAGCACTGAATTTAAACTTCTTACGATTTGAAAACATTTCAAATGGATTAAAGGTGCTACGAATCCTAATTTTAATTTTAATTGTATAATATTAGGAGATTCAGCCATAGAACGACCAACCTTCATCGAGGTACCAGATAAGAAGAATATGTACAGTTTTCAAGGTAGTGTCTAAACATATATTGCAAAAGGGTTGCCTAGCGTAAAGTGTTCAAGGCATTAGGGTTGGAATAATTTAAAGATCAATTTTCGGTTTTTTACAATTATGTGACACAGGTTAGATGGTAATTTTTAAGGACATATGAACGGAAGTTTTATATTAATAATTTTCAAATATGTGGTTTTTTTTGAAAATCTGAATTTCGCAGAAGGATACATTACGTTAAGCAAAGATGAAAGTCTATAGAATCTGTTTTATAAACTAACTCTATCATGTTAGTTGTTTTTGTAATTGATAGATTCTTTTAATATAAAAAATGTCATGGATTCAAACAGAAAACCTGAAAAATGAGAAAAACAGTGATGTTGGAAAAAAAATTACCATAAATCAGGGGGTTAGTGATGATAAACAAAACGACATAATCCCAAAAAAAATGATCCCCACAGGCAAAATCCCCAAGATAAAACCGAGAAAAGACAAAATCCCAACAAAAAAACAAAATCCCTTAAAAGAAATCCCCAGGAGACTTCTTATTTAATGAAATTAAAAAAATATTTTTTGGTGCGTTTTACATTTTTTTTAATATCTAATAAAACAATGTTACCGTGGAATGCCGAAATAATAAAACTTTAGAATTTACCGTTATATCCTTAATAAATACAGTGCTAGCACCCAGCATTACGGCGTATAAACAGTTAGGTATGTATGGGGGGCCATGCTGCCCCACTGCTTGGCCTACTATAGGTGTATGCAAAGTTTCTTTTACATTTAAAAAATCTGGATATAAAAAACAAAAAAAAAATATATAAGAGATTTGGAGAGTGGCAAAAAAAAATTATTTATCGGGGATTCTGTCCTTTGGGCGCCTTTCCCCATGGGGATTTTGTCATGGTGGCTTACATTTTTTTGGAGAATTCGTCCGACTGAAATTTTGTTTTTTTGGAGAGAACGTATGTTTCCCTTAATCAGTGCCTACGTTCTGTAACTCTCACATCGAAAAAATCAGTCGAGAAACGCGGAAAAATGGAAAAAAACTCATGTATTTTGTTTCAGTTTTCATCGTTTCTCGACCAATTTTATGCATGTCAGAATTACAGAACGTAGGCTTAGGCACAGAATATATTTTTGAAAAGCATATAAGAAACAAATTGACCCGTTTATGCCAAATTTTCGATTTAAACAAACTTTATAGTTAATTAAATTTTCGAAAAATATAAATTTTGTTCATCAATTTTTCGTGGTTTCTGATTTTTTTCTAATTTAGCCGCATTGTTACTTGCATTAAAAATATAATCAGCGCAAGAATACATTCATCTCCATCAGTAACGATATGGTACCATATTGTTTCCAAAAATGTTGTCCAGAACTCAGAATTGCCAAACTTTTATAATTATTGATAATTTGCAATTTCTCATATCTCATTTCGTTAGAAAAAAATTGTAATATTTAGTATCAGACCTCAGAGAGGTGGCAGTAAATTTATGGAGTTAAGTTATATTCAAAATGTAGAAGGTAGGTAGAAATGGTGACATTGATCAAGACCTAGCTCGCGTGATCTGTAATAAAAAACGACTTTTAAAATCCGTCTAGATGTAACGCAGTTTGTTAGACTGTGCATTGTGCAACGTACGATTTGGTTCAGTAAGAAAAATTGAGATAATATTGCCCACCATAACTATATATCTTTCTCTTAGCATGAATATTATCCATCTATACCAATTTAAACTAGGTATTCAAGAATAAAGTTGTTTAGGACAACTTAAAAGGTCTTAAAAGGTAGCTACTGTGAATTCTTAAAAATGTTTGGTTTTCTCGATTGTACGCACAGGGTCATATCCAGTAGATTTACCCATGTATGCGTATTGAGAGTTTGTTTAGATATTCCCATTCACGTCACTTACTTTGGCGGACACTTTTGGAGGAATCAAAAATTTTGATACCTGCATTTGTAGCTAATTAAATGCTAATTTGGTGCGCAAACCGTAACATTTGAAGCTTGCATAATTTTCTTATTAAAGTTTCCACTAAAAATAAAGTCTGAAATTAGCGACCGAAAGTGCAAAAATAATAATTCTCTTAGTGTCAAAAATTGTAGCTTTTTAAATGCAAATTTTTTGCGCAAAAATTAATTTGATTGCTTTTTTAGTTCATTTTAAAAAGTGCATTTCCGATCGGTTAAAATAAAACGGTAGTTGGTGCACAAGATATAAAAAAATTGAATTTTTAACTTTTTCTTTTTATTAATTTTCGAATTTATTTAGCCAGTATAGTAGCCGTGGCGTGATGGTCAGTGCGATGGACTGTCATGCCGGAGGTCTAAGGTTCGATCCTCAGCCTCGCCACCTATTTATTTAAAAGAAAAAACGGCTACTGCCTCTTGCGAGGAATTGACAAATCCTCCAAGAGTATCTCCTGCAACAGAAAAGTGCCGCTCGTTAGCCGTTCGGATTCGGCAATAAACTGTAGGTCCCCTCCATTCCTGCAGACACGCACACAGGAATGGTTGAGAGTTGTAAGTCACTAGGCCCTAGATCTTCATGAGCTGTTGTGCCATCAAATTTATTTATTTTTATTTAGCCAGAAATTGCAGCTTTTTTAATTCTAATTTGTTGCACAAGAATTAATTTTTTAGCTTTCACGGATCAGTTTTTATTTCAATTTTGAGTTTAATCAAATTTCCGCACTGGAAAGGTGAATTGCTTTTTTTTTAGCTTAAAATTGAAATAAAAAATGATCTGTGAAAGCTACAAAATTAATTCTTATGCAAAAAATTTCTGACAAAAAAAAAATTAGTCAGTGGGTGTATAAAGTCTAACTTTAACGGATTTTTTATAACAAAAAAAACTATGCGATTGACAAAATAGAAGTTAACGGGTTTCAATAAGTTTACGTTGACTACAAATTCCTGCAAAAAAAAATTCGAATTTCTTATTTTTTTTTAGATTTTTTTAGATTTTTTTTTTTTAGATTTTTCAAAACTTTATTAACTTGGATATAAAAAAAACCGTTAGAGCTACACATTTCGTTTTTGTGCAACAAATTATTTTTGGCAAAAAGAAAAAATTTAAAATTCCACTTCTTTAGATTTTGTCAGCCAAATTTATAGTCTTAGTTTAGCGGAAACTTTTATAACTAGGAAATTAGGGGATCTACGAATTATTGGTTTGCGCAACAAATAAACTCTGATTCCACCGAAAAGTGTCCGCCAAAGTAAGAGACGTTTCCTATTCAGTATGTCTCTTTTAACTCGAATATGTGTGTCTAGAATTTGCTCTAAAGTTTATAGCACGAATGAGGTTAGGCTTTCTGGTCGAAAATCCTTCGCAGATTTATGACCTCGTCAACCTGACTCTGGGATGAAAACTACTCGAACCTGTCTCCATGGACTCCTTTGAAAATCAACTCCGGCCAGGAAACTGCTATATCTTGCAGTCTTTGTAGCATAGTTAGCAGTGTGCCATCTAGACAAAGAGACTTATTGTCTAGGCAATACTTTTTCGCTTCATAACGATATTTACATATAATAATGCTCTCTCGAGCTAACAGCATGTTTATGGTTCTATAAGCGATTCGGGGTGGCAGCTGTCACAGCCCGGAAAATGTGTTGATATATCAATCAATAATTCCAAGAACTCGGATGATGATCTGCCATTTTATTAAAGCCTTATACGATCTCAACCTTGACCATCCGATCATAAAAAAAGAATTTACAAGCTTTTCAGGCATAAACTTGCTGATCTTTAAGAATAGATAGCATTTTTTTAAGGCAAAGGTTCCACATATAAGGTTCTAAGATCCCATAGACAAAAAAAATATTTATTGGTTGTAGTGGTTGCCCCTTAACAAGTTCGAAATAGGAGGAGATATAACTGACCAGCGTATTTTTTTCAGGACGATAACTACGTCGTCGTAGATTGGTCTTGAAACCTGTCATCAATTTTTAATTTTAATTTTTTTAAAATAGTTAAAATTTAATTTTATGTCGTAAAATGATTTCATGGTTTTTGATGCAAATACTCCTGATAAACTGATAAGTTTTTTTTGTTTTTAAATCAATTTTCCTAATATTGAATCGAGGACCGTATGGTTCATCTTCTTGATTACAAGCACGAACAACCTTTAATTTCTCAAGCTCTTCGACCTAAACTACATATAAAATTTTTTGTAGACTAAAGGCCGTTAAAAGCTAATTTGTATTAATTTTAACCTTCATAAATTTAAACTGTTAAATGTCTGCTTGCTGACAGTGTAATAATTAATTAATAATAAATTATTTCAGGGCAAGGAAGTGAAATGCTAAAGATGACATTTAAAAAAGAAAAAAAAATAATGTAATACACATTTCAAGTACATCAGATAAAATAAATAAACACTACCATCTGTCAGCTCGTAGTTATACATTCACCATTCTCCCCGCGTCCCCACTACGGTACCCGCATTCACTTATCTATGTATACCTCACCCTCGTATATTGTTAAATCGATCCATTTGATGTAAGGGCAAATTACGGCACTTAAATCAACAATAAATAATTATTATTGCTGCTCAAACAAACAAGGCAATAACACTTTTTATTGTTTGATTACCATTAAAATTGGTTTGCTAACTCTATTTGCATACATGGCACATTTAATTGATATATCTTAGGTTGACAGTTAATGTATGCATCATACTTGAACTACTCAAGTACTCCAATCGCTCTTGATAGTAGATATCTATCATTCGATATGGAAGAACCCCGTTAAAGTGTGACTCAACGCGCAATGCCGATTGCCGATGCTCGCAGGAAATGTTTCTACAATTATTGTTTGTGTTTTTTGTTGACGCAAATGTTTACAGTTATATATTATTATGTTAAATAAATTGTTATTTTTTTTTTTACTTAATCACATAAGTTGATGTACAATAGGTAGTTCTTTGGATAGCTTCACTGCTACTGACGCTGACGCCGCCGCCACCGCACCGGTCGTCGACAATAAATTACTTTTTTTTACAACTTAATATGGTTAAGGCAATAAAAAGTAACTATCTTTTGGAAAATAAATAAAAGGAATTAGTGTTGGTCATTAAACTTTTGGTTGTTTGTTTTTGTGATAAAATCAAAATGATGTTAAATATTTATATACCTACGCAATTATGGTAACAATTAAGAGAATGCTATTAAAAAGAATATCTGAGATCTATACAATTTTTGTTGATTTCAAAGACGCGTTTGATCACCTAAGTTGGAATAGTCTTGTGTCTAGGTTAGTTGAGGTAGGTTGTAGGGAAGTTCCTCTTTGGAAGAGTTATTTTTCGGATAGAACTGCTCGATTTGTAGGACCACCTAAACCTAAGGTGCTTTCATAGATACACTAATAAATAAATATTTTTAGTTCATTCATATACTTACATATAGAAGCAGAAGCTACATATACAAGACGGAAATAAGGTTAGAAAAAACTTCTCGATTTTAATACCCGAAAGACATGGATGGAAACCCAACTCAGTACTCAGTAAACAAAGTATCCCCTTCTACACTGATGGGTCAAAAATGGAAGTCTTTTAAGCTGAGATTTATGCTATTGAAAAAGCATCCGAAATTGTTCACGAGAAAAAACTGAGCTCGTCAGAGATAGGGCTGGCAACGAGACGAGACCAGGCGAGACTTTTGTTAGTCTCGTCAAAATCGAAAAATTTCAGTCTCGTCTCGGTCTCGGTCTTGGTCTCGCCTAACCAATTCTCGTCTCGATCTCGGTCTCGCCAGTCTCGTCTCGGTCTCTGTGCAGGGGACTCATTCCGTAAAACGATTATCACCCGCACGATAACGTTTCGACAATAGTCCTACTACACGTAACCCTAAAAATGCATATCGTCTGGACGATCACGTTTTGACGATCAAATATTTGCTTCACGTAAGTCGATTATCATCAAAACGCTATCGTCAAAACGATGGCTTTTGTACGATACCTAAATAGGTATCGTTTCGCATTTGTTTTCATGATTGTATGTAAGTTTGTACGCGACTATATTTAGTTAGTGAGTGAAATAATTTACTTATTTTGCAAAATGGCAACAAACATTTGAGAAAAATACAAATTATATGAAAATTAAAAAAAAAAAAAAACGTATCGCCAGCAGGGATCGAACGCCGAACCTTTCGGTTAAGAAGCAAGTGCCTATTCCATTGCGCCATCATCTAATGTAAATTTTCTTCCGATTTCTTGGGCTTACAAACAAACCGTGCACTAAAGAACTTCGTTCTAATAACGCAAATTGTTATTATGACATTTCAATGATGGTTTGACAATCTCTGGAAAAACGATAGACAAGGAGATAGTGTTTGAATTACGTGAAGCAAATTATTGACGATCACGTCAGCGATAATCGTTTTGACGATTATCGTTTTGAAAAATTACGGAATGACCCCCCAGGTCTCGGTCTCGGTCTTGGTCTCATCCTTAGCCTTTGTTTCTTTCGTGTTTTTTGGTGGTAAAAAGATGTAAGATAAGACGCCTGTTTAGATTGAAAAGATAGAGGACGATATCTCGGCAGTTTGTTAGTAAGAAAAATGCGGGGTGTGAAGACTTGTGTGAAGCACGAAGAAAATGTATAAATCAGACTCGTGAGTCTGTTTTATACAGGCCTTATCTGTTTTGTCGCCAAACAAGTGGTGATGTTGTTCCACCTAAGGTTTATTCTCTGTCCATTGATTTAATGGCAGCTTGGCTGTCCAAAAAGATGCGGATATCCGTATTTGATATTACGTTTTCCTTAAGCCAAGATAGCAACTCTTTTATCGCCAAGAGCTACGCCTGGAATATGCTACAGTGATTGGGAAGGCGAAAAGAGTGACATTAATTAAGTCTGTTTGAGTATACATGGAAATAAGAGTACAGTCGACTCCCCTTAACTGCACTCCGCTTAACTGAAAAAATCGGTTAACTGAAACAAGAAATTTATTACGGGGCTTTTTTCAACAGTTACCATGCAAACTACTTCGGATAATTGAACTTCGCTTAAGTAAAAACTTCTTTTAATTGAAACAAACAATCTTGACTCAAATAGAAAATTTTCACCTATCGAGCTCCGCATAACTGAGACTATCAATGAACGCTGCCAGCAAATTTTCAAATTATTTCTTATTTCTTCATTCTCGTACTTTCTGTAATTCCATGCCGGTATAGTTAATTTTATATTTTGGTTTAGTTTTTGGCTTAGACGTTCTCAAAATATATAAATTATTTTTTTTTTTTATAAAACTCCGCTTATGTGAAACTCGTTTCAGTTAAACGAAGTTCGTTTAAATGAGAACTCCACTTAACTGAAACAAATTTTCTGCAATTTTAGTGTTCCAGTTAAGCGGAGCCGACTGTTACGATTCTATGACGAGACGCTTAGTGCTATGTAGCCTTCTTTCCAAAAAAATTGTATCGTGCAATAAGGTTGAAGTTTTTAATAATCAATTTATTATAGGATATACAGGGGGAAATGTGCATTGACAGATATTTTCTACTTTTCTCTTAATTTATTTAACTGTGAAGTTTATAAATTTTCTTTATTTGACTTGGTTTTCACGATTTTTGAATCACTTAAAAATGAACCGTGGAAAAAAATCCGAATCTTTGCTTCGAAAATTTCGTGGCTGAGCAGAAATTACAAAAAAGGTACAAAATCTCGGCTAATAATTAAAAATCTATATTTATGAACTTTGTAGTAGCCCGTGGCGTAATGGTTAGTGCGATGGACTGTCACTGTCACGCCAAAAGTCTGGGTTCAATACCAGCCGCTTCCACTTTCAGTTTTTTTTTCCGGGAACTACCTCTTGCGACGAATTGACAAATCATCCAAGAGTATCTCTTGTCATAGAAAAGTGCCGCTCACCTTAGCCGTTCGGATTCGGCAAAAAAATTGTAGGTCCCCTCCATTCCTGCAGACACGCACACAGGAATGGTTGAGAGTTGTAAGCCACTATAGGCCCTGGTTCTGCATGAGCCGTTTGTATCACCAAATTTATTTATTTTTTATTTATCTGTTAAAATAGTTGTCCAAGAAATGCAATGTGGTATGTATAGTGAAAAGAGGACCGTCACGAAAACATGTACCGCTCTCGCCCTACTGCTCAGTGACTGTTAGCACTATACAGACATCCTACCAATCGATAGATAAAGATTGCGCTATCATTATGACGGAATTGTTTTTTAGCTATCGCCTCATAGTTTCAGAGGTAATGAGTCATCGCGTTCGGAATAAATTGCACGTAGATTAGGAGTACTTTAATTAATTTGATCTCAATTTCTTCGGATATAATATAAGTGCCCTTGACGTGATTGATATTTATTTCGGAAAGGTTTGAAAAAGGGCATCCCTTTTACACCTATTACCCATCGTTAACTTGTTTTCTTCCGATAACAGACATGTAATCCATGTTCGGTAGGTGCCACAAGGGCGATCTACCAAAAGTATTTTTTTGCATATGCTATTTTCTGAGAGGTCTTAAGGCATGCCTTGACTGGTTGCAAGGTTATTCATTAATTACTCGACACCCTGTATATTGTATGTAATCAAAAATTAATTGTATATTGTATGTAATCAAAAATTAAAAAAAAAAAAAAATTAAAAAAAATATTAAAACCAACAATTTTAATCTCACCTTTAGTTAAATTTCAAACTAACCTATAGCCCACTATACATTTGCTGTACAATCGCAATTAAAATATGAACATTATCAAGCGGAAGACATATTGTTTATGTTTATGAATGCATAATTGATTTTTCATTTTATTATACCTTTGATATAAACAGAAAAAAATAATAGTTAAATGATTGCTTTGGCCATTAACTTTTAAGGCTCATAAAAAAAATAATTTAATTCCACATTATCAAATTTAACAAACACAAATCAAATAGTTGAACACTAATACATAGGTACTGTACGGTGGGCTTATTTTGTTTTTTAACTTTCAAAATATAAAAATAAAAAGCATGACTCGAAAGAACTTGCTTTTATGTGATATTACACTTGTCAAAACAATTAAGGGAACAAAAAAAATCACTATTTTTTATTATTTTTTATATTTTATTATTGTAACTAACGCAAAACTGTGAAAAAAGTGGGCAGAAGTTGGTGTTTTCGTTTCCATTTTACGACTTTTATCATTCGGTACATGAAAACGGTTAAATGGATTTATTTGAAATTTTACAGAAATATTGGTGGTCTATAGTTCTATAAAATGTTGTACAAAATTAATTCCTACAGTCAATATTTTTAAATCGGTAAAAAATTTACAAAAAGTCTTTAAAAAGTCGTTTTTAGACCTTTTCTGATTGTAACGATGAGGAGCCAAAAAAAATAATCGTTATAAAGTTTTGAAAAAATCTTGTAGAATATTAATTCCAGTTTTTAAAACTATCCATAAATTTTTGGTGTCCTCATTCCTTGCGATAATATTGGTAGTCAAAGTCAAAAGTCTGTTTTTTCATTCAAAGCCAGATATTCTTTTGAAAAAAATTTGTACAATGACGAAAAAAGATGACCTTAAAGCTGAATAAGCAAGTTATTGAAACAAAACATTAAATTGGCTCAAAAAAAATTTTCAAAGAAAATGAAAATGTTCAAAAAAAAATAAAAAAAAAAATAAAAATTTTTGGGTCGTGCTGCTTCTTATGAATGCGCAATAACGGTATCTTAAAAAAATCATTTGCGAAAATTTCTCAATACAAAAAGGATTAAGCTTCAGAATGCTTTTTGTTTCAACTCAATACGACCTTTTTTCACAGAGATACAGCTCTTCGAAAAACACTAAAAAAATAGTGATTTTTTTTTGTTCCCTTAATTGTTTTGACAAGTGTAGATATGACAATGGGAGTATCTGATAATTTTATGCCACCTTCAAAAAATTTATTTTAGTTTAAGGCGGTCTTATGTGAGTACATAAAAATGAAAAATTTAATACAAAGTTAATTTAAAATTATATATATAATTAATTTATACCATGCTGCAAATCACTGGCTGATCTTAGATTTTTCTGTGGGGGAGGGTGGCTGGCGCCTGATGGTGTTTGAGATGAGCAGTTAAGATGACTATACACTTTTGTCCTCAAATTTAATACCTTTTTTTTTATAATAATTAATAACACATACTTTATTCACTATATTTTGAAAAATAAACCACTAACATATTAAATGCTTCAATCCCTCGCCCTCCCTAACGACCACCAAACCAAAACGATTTCGATGAAAAACATAAACCTCGTGTACATCTACACTACATTTACGATTTTTCGCAATAAAGTGGCAAAAAGTGGAAAATTGAAAAACAAAAAAATGCTCTCGAGATGCCTGTGTCCGAAAGCATTGTGTTTGATTTGTCAAAATCATTTGATATGCATATGACACATCAAACATAATTTACATTCGTTTTATCTCACACAGTACACAGGAATATCTAGCACAGTTTTTATTTTTCACTTTTGCGCTTTTAAGGCTTAACTTATTCAAGAATAAACTAAATCATTTATTAGAGATGCTTGGTGTGCGAAAAGGCGAACGAAATTTATGTTTTATCTGCCATTTCAGATTTATAATTTTTTTGCACGTTTTTGTTTTTCATTTAAGCACTTTTTGCCTTTTTTTTTTGCAAAAACTCTGGAATGTAGGTAATTTAGCCTTCAATGTTTTGTCAAGTGAATTTAGGCACTTCTTATAAGGTTTTAATGTATTATAAGGTCTTATTGTTTCACCTGCTATGAATTACCAATAAAACGCCAAAGCTGTTGGTTGACATAGTGGCCCATGTTTTATGGATTATAGCAAAACGCATCAATAAAAATGAAAACAAGATAAAACTAATTCTGTGCCTACGTTCTGTAATTCTCACATGCATAAAATTGGTCGAGAAACGATGAAAACTGAAACAAGATACATGAGTTTTGTTCCATTTTTCAGCGTTTCTCGACTAATTTTTGTCGATGTGAGAGTTACAGAACGTAGGCACTTTCTGTATGTTGAAAAGATTTTTGAGACTTCGCTCCGTCAAATACTGAGCAAGCGAATTTTTTTTCTCAGTATTTTGAAAGAAAAACTTTTTGCTGTTCATGTAACTCCGATTGCTCTGACTTCTCTGAGATCTCATTTTCCTGATTTAGTCTAGTGGTCCTAATTTTGTAATGAATAATATTGTATCAATAAATACCTCAAAGTAATTTGATGTTATAATAGAAAATATTTCATTAAAAAAAAAAAAAAAAAAATATATAACAGTTTGGTCCCAACTTTATTTTTTTCGTCAAATTTCCGACGTAGTTTTTCTTTCGTTGAATAGAGTTTTTTACCAAATCTCTCGTTTATCCATCCATACACTTCAAAAAAAAATTTTTGTTCAAAATTAATATTATTTTTTAAGCTGCTGATGCGAAACGAAACAAAAAACAAACACAAAAGCATAAAAATCACTGAAAGCCATGTTGTGATGAAAGAAACAAACACTTTTCCGCACACAATTAATAGTATGGGCAATTTATTCTGTGCAAAAAAGAGGGGAGATCTCTCCAAATAATCTGCTACAATTACCAATTTTACTCATTGAACAGCGTACCGCAGAACGAAAAGCAGAATGAAATTTTCATTGTGATTTTGTTGTGTTATATTTGTATTGGATTTTTCGTTTCGCATTAGCAGCTTCTAGGCTTTAACCGTAGACCTACGTTAAGAAAAAAACACTAAACTTACGTTGGTGGGTCGTTTTCGACCCTTATATATTTGTATATGAAAATAAATAAGAAAACTAACATTTTTTGATCAAAAGTTGAAAATTTAGCGATAGTTCAAAGGAAAACTGAAAATAAATTAATTTGAGAGGCTGTTGCAGTTAGCTAAACGTTTTCCAAGCATTTGACACACATATTGCAGTTGTGTTGGTTCTTCAAATATTTTTAATGCACAAGCAGCACACCAACTCTTATTTATTCTCTTTTGTTCTTCATTTTTCATCTTAACAAATACCACGTTTTTTTGTTGGTGGTGAGAAAAATCTTGGCCGCTTTGTAGGTGGGTTGGAACCTTCGCTTCCGTTTCCAGTCATAACTGGTGTGGACGAGCAAGATAGCGTTGATTGCAGCGAAAGTGACCATGTTCCTCGAGGTGCTCTTGATCTGTTGAACATATAATCTTTGGTCAATTCGACACCTAGATCATGGAGACATTTTTTAGGACTTTGTTTACTTCGTGAGGTCTGGTATGCTGAATCGATTTGCATATAAATGATGAAGGGATTCAATGCAGAAATATCGACAATATCAGCAAATACGCACATTGGCAAACGATTGGTTTTCCGTTTTGAACAATCCGGAAAGCATTTTATCCGCGTTTTCAACTCCACCTTTGGTTTTGTTGTAATATTGAATGATTTCAGGTATCTTCTTTGGCTCAGGCCCAACATCAGAAGTATTGTGCATTGTGCTTTGGACGACTGTACATTTATTTTTCTTACAGATATACGAAACTAGTGTTCTGGTGTCAGTAAATGCATATATTGATTGAAACAGTGGTTGCCTTTTCTCCACTAAAAGCTTTGGTAGTATACTTCTTTTATTTTTTCTTACCGTGCCAACAATAGTCTGATTCTTCTGCATTATTTTTTGTACCCAATTCGTACGAGGTAAAAAAATTATCCATTGTGATGTTATAACCTTTCAACCCTTCACCTTAATGTAACACCACGCGCTCACCTTCATTTCGTTCAGTTGTAGCTCCAATTTCTTTTCCAAGAAAAGGTTGAATATACCAAATATTGATATTGAATAACACTCTTTATCCAAATCAGTTATGAATTCAGGCACAAATTCTTCGTCACTAACCGACGAAAAATCCTCATCACTTGACGAAAAACTTGACATTTTATGAAAATATACTTGTTTTTTTGCTAATAACGATTTTACTTTAATTGCAGTGAAATCACTATGAAATTCCTATACAAAATACAACAGGTCGAAAACGACCCAATCTGACAGAAAAAACTCAAATTAAAAAAAAAACACAGTCATCTTAGAATTAAAAATTAAAACAACTCAATTTCAATTGATTAGGGTCCTATTAACAAAGTCTTAAAAACTCAGCCAAATATTATTAGTAATTTTTAGAATATTTAAGTTTAAAAAAAAAGTTGGTCGAAAACGACCCCAACGTAGGTCTACGGTTAAGAAACATTTTTTGAGTTTTTTTTTTATTATCTATATGGGAAATTTTGGATTTACCTTAGCTTTTTTTTAACATTTGATTCAAGTTTGTTAATTTCAAGTCCGATTCCTGGTTGCCGCTCAATACATGGTCAATTTTCGCTTGAATTTATATCCCTCTGTCACTCTTTCGGTCTTAAGCTTGCCTCTCACTGCATGCCGACCCACGTGACAGAGCCCTAAGAATTTAAATTAAAAAAGTTAACAAGTTTTTGTAAAGCATTATTTGGAGAGAATTAAGGAAACATTTTTTGTTTATTTATTAATAGAATCCATTTTTCTAATTTTAACAATTTGTATGGCACAGAAAGCTGTGACAGTTCTTTGCTGTGTATATATGAATATGTTTTCCATTCCATATAAATACCTAGTTCAATTATATTAAATCGCTCCACATAAATAAAATAAAATTATTTCTTATTTTCTTCATCTTCGTAACATGTGTTTTCTTCTATTCCTTCTGAAAAAATGTATAAACAGAATTTTATACCTCAAAACATTCCCAAATCAACCTTGAAAGTTGTTTGATAATTTTGTTCTTCATTTTTAGTATCTTCGCCTGTTTAACTCTCTCTCTTATCCACCATAACATGAAGTCTAAAAAAAAAAATATAAATAAATAACAAAAATCAATATGCAGTTTGAAAAGATGTGTAGGCACTTTGTAGAACATTGAAAACTTTTCTGAGCATTTGAACAAGAAATCCTAACAAAACTTTGTTAATTAAAATAATTACGACTACCTTTGTGTTGTTTCATCTGAAATATACGTTAAAAAAAAAAAGGATGTTCAAAGCTCCTTTCAACTTAAAATATGCAAAGAACTTTCAATCTAGACAGGTGCTCCAAAAAGGAATACCTATACCTACCAACAAGATCCAGAAACAAAAAAGGAGCAAAAGTTATCTTAGTTTTCCTTTTTTATGCGTGTGATGTATACCTATAGTTTGTTTGTCCTCTTTTTGTTGAAATTTTCATTTCGTTGAGCACATTGAAAATTATTAAATGTTTTTTTTTTTTTTTTTTTTTTTTTTTTCTTGCAGGATGTTCTTCAACCCAGGTCTTCTTAATGAACTTAATTTTCTATCTGAATTCAGGCCTTATTTTTTTTATTGTTTTGGGTTGGTTATGCTAATATTATGTTCATTATTTTTGATTAACAACCAACCTTTTCTGTGTCTTTTAGCTAACATAGTTGCATAAAAATTTAAAGGTAAAGGTAAATATGTTAATTAGGAAATATACATAAATCCAATTCTGATTTTATCTAATTTGAAAGGTGTACAAATTTTCGGGAGATTTTTTGATTTAAAATGTTAAAATTAACTCCAAATAATTTTTTAAGTAAAAAGCTTGTTTAAAAAATTAAAACAAAATAAAATTATAAAAAAAAAATCAACGCTTTCTTTTATTTAAAAAAAAATTGTAAATATTTTTAAGACACAAATTGGAACGTACAACAAATTTTAATATTTTCAAAATTAAAATTGAAAAAAATGATAAACCCAACGTTTCTGAAATAATATATTTTAAAGATTGTGTTTTGTTTAAATTTTTTAGAAAGTTGCATACAAAATTTAATTTTAATTGGTTAAACAGATAAATAAACAAAAAAAAAATTCTTTAAAAGCTACTCTTAATAATGTAGGTATACCTAGTAGTTGGTAGATCGTACCCAATTTCAACTAAAAAAATCGATCAAAATCGTAGGAGTTGTCTTCGAGAAAATATTATTTTTTTTAACGGACTTTGAAAAAATTTATAGAAAGTATAGGTACCGTTATTTTTGCGATACAAAAAATGTTTGTTTAAAACATTTTAGATAAAGTTAAAAAATCAATATGTGCCAGCTGTCAAGTTAAATAGAAAATTTAATTTTAATTTTTTTCAAAAAATATATATTTCAAAAATGTTGGTATAAATTTTTTTTAAAACATTCTCCATAAAAAAATCAATCACAATCTGGTTAAACCGTTACTGAGAAAATCAAAAATAAAAATAAATGGCTGGGTTTGACATTGGTTTTTCTCGAGATATTCGAGCCGAAAAACATTTTTTAGCAGTTTGTTTTGCCGTTTTTTTGGCCTAGAAAAATAAACGTTGATTGAATTTTTTTACAAACTCTACCGATTTTCAACTATAACTTTGTGTATTAAATAAAATTAACCCGAAGTTAATATCTTTGTCTGTTCTCAAGATATTCAATATTTTTTAACAATTTTGAATGATTTTTTTTTAATTAAAAAAAAAAAATTGTAGGTTGATTTTTTTTTTAGTATTACCAATTTAGAATGAAACCAGGCCGAAGTCGATAGCATTATTTTTTCTAGAGGGGAGCGGGTCAGAATTCTGGCTATCAAAATCCTGTATGACCAAAAAAGTGCGCACTTTTTTATATTATCAAAACAATTTTTTTAAATACAGAATTTTGAAAACCCAGAATATTGAAATACAGAATTTTACTCATACAGAATTTTAACCATACAGAATTTTGATCATACCGAATTTTAAAATACAGAATTTTGTGTAACCAGAATTTTGAATCACAGTATTTTGAAATACAGTATTTTAAAAACAGTATTTTGACCCTACAGTATTTTGACCCCAACCCTTTCCAGAGATATTCGACAAACAAGCCATTTCAGAACTTTTTTTTTTAAATTACTTTAATAAAAAAACCGTGAATTGATTTTTTCTGAAAATCCTTTCTGCACGTTATGGTCTTATTATCTGTAAAATAAAATTTTTTTGAAGTCGATATCTCTATGCGTTCTCAAGATATCTTCAGCGAAAAAAGCTTCCGAATGTACGTGACATCGCTCTAAAAACAATGTAATCCGACCTCAGAGACCTTTAAACGTCGAGAAATGTCAAATTTTCAATTTCACAAATTGGACCGATTACATTAACTTTCAACGGCTTCCAATGGGAAGTTAAAAATAATATCCATTTGTCGGAAAAAAAGTTAATCTAAAGATTAACTTTAATTAATTATCGACATATTTAAAAATCTGTGTAAACATTTTTTAATAAAATACGATTTTCACAACGTATTTAGTTTTAATTTCAAAATAAACAAATGAAAGGTTTCACTCTAGAAATCATGTTATAATAATGTATTCGGTGATCATGTTATAAGTAAATTTGAACCAAATTTTTTATTAAAATTCGGTTATTGTATAACCAGCCTAAATAAAAAACTATGCAGTAATTTTATTTTCTCTAAACACGATGATTAAAATTTGGTACACTCGGGCGTATACGCACTATTTTTTTATTTTATTGAAGTTTTAACAAGGCTTTAGTAAGGCTGTGACGCAAAGGTTTTTAAATCTAACTAATTATGCTGATAACAAAAAGTACGTATACGCCACAGTGACTCTGCTAATGCTTTTTTTTTTTGTATTATTTATTTTAAAGAGTCTGTAATATTATATATACTTAAAACAGGCAAAGATTAGCTAAGAGGATTTTTTCACCCCCCATTTGTTCTTATATCCACACATTTAATAGATTATAATGTTCCAAAAAATATAAATACATACACAAATTTATCAGTGTGTAGCACGTTCGGCAAAATTTTTTTTTGGAAAACATACGTTATATCGGAAAAAAAAAAAACAAATTTTCAATCGGACGAATACCCCACAAAAAATTGATCCAACATGACAAAATCCCCGTGGGGACAGTGGGCCAAACAACAAAATCCCCATTATATATATTTTTTTTTTGCCACTATTTCAAAATATCCAAAAATCTACAATAATCCCAAATATATTTTTTGTATAGTAAAAGTTAATGCAGTTATTAAATCACAGTTAGGAATTATTGTAAGTATTCATAACTCATTACGTATGGATATTATGTGGGTACAAATTTAATTCGGTCATAGTTTCTTCTTCAGAGCAAACAATTATGAGGGGAGTAAGGAGAAGAAAGAAAGAACCCGAATGAACAACAAAAAAATGTCTGTGACTAGCGTGCGCGATTTTATTGCTTGATTTACTGCTTTCTCTTCTTTTTTTGGGATTTTCTCTTGGGGATTTTTTTTTAGGGATTTTTTTAGGGATTTTGTCTTTGCTCGGTTTTTTCTTGAGGATTTTGTCTGTGGTTATTGTTTTTTTGGGATTATGTCGTTTTGTTTATCGTCATTAATATTTTTTTTATGGTTCATAAAATTTGAATATTTTCTGACGGTATAAATCCTCTAGAAGTAGGTATAAATATCTGGTGTGCTTCCCAAGTGTTTCCATAGATCTTTTTTGTTTGTTTTTTTTTTTTTTTTTATAAGTATCGCCGAGAGGCCGAAATTCGGTCAACAAAAACTAAATAAAAAATTAAATTGTCAGAAAAAACTAGATCTTTTAGGGTTTTTACTTAAATTAGTAAAATCGATAAAGTATACAGTTGCTGACCCCCACTTACATATATCAAAATTCGGACCATATATATTTTTGATCTATCTTTTCAATATTATGAAATTCATCTCAAACAAACACCACTCTGATTATTGGTGAATTATTTCTGAAATTCTTGATTTTCCGAAAAATTTTAATTTGCTGATTGTATGTACATATGTATGTACCTATGTATGTATGCATAAATTTAAATATTAAATGCCTAAACAAAAATTGTATATATACGAAGAGTTTTTTTTTTTTTTTTTTTTTTTAATAATACAAATTCTATATACTACTGAAATAAATCAGCCAAGTAGAAGACTTAGCACTATTTTATTGGACTTGTTGAATTATTGATTCAATATAGCTTTTAACGGCCTTTAGCCCATGAAAATTTTAGGCCCTCACTAGTCAACTGATGAGTCCAAGTGAGATCGCCGGGACGAAACGCCTAAAATTTTCATGGACTAAAGGCCGTTAAAAGCTATATTGAATCAATAAACAGAAATTGGTTATTTCAGCTTTTGTGTTCAGGGAAACTACACCATAGAATATGAATTTTCCAGACTCAAAATAAAGGGAATTGCTTACTGCTCCATTAGAGCCCAGATAATTCTTATTCCATGGTGTAGTTTCCCTGAACACTAGAGCTGAAATAAATATTTTTTGTTTAAGAATAAGGCAGTAACTATCTATGGAATCGACTAATAAAAAAACAATCCTGGCAGGCATAAGGCTAAAACAAAGCATCTTGGACCTAAATTTTGATAATCGGGAGATTTTAACTAAATTTTTGGTCTTATACCTCAAAGTAAGAAGTTGATTTTCTGCAAACTTAAGAGCCGTCAGCTATAGCCTGTGTCAGTTATATTGAAATCGCTCAAGGAACAACGAATAGATAACATTAATTTATCGAATTCGACCCCTATACTTGTAGACATTATTTATACTAATCGACAGATTTAAAATGACAGCGACCTATGTTTTTATTCGCTACTCCACTCGCGTTCAACTTAAGGTTCTATCACCTATTGCTAATTGTTGCCAGTTTAAATTTTTTTCATTTTTTACAAAAAAAAAATCGTTTTTGTAACACTCCTAATTTTGTTTAAATTATTTAAATAAACAATTTTATTCTCGTTTAATATTAAGCAAAAGTTTATATGTAGGACGTTTGTCTAGGGGTATTTTGTTGAAATTAAAGGCAGACACGAGTTAATTTAACACTATTTAATGAAGAGTCAAAACTATAATATAAGTACATTAAATACAGACAATTGATAATAAATGAGTGTAGATAAGGGAGCAACGCGTGGCCAACTATCTACTGCGCAAACTCGGACAAGACTGAAACTCAATTCAATTGCAGGGTATGTGGATAGTTATTATGAAAGGGGACGCAAGTTCTTTCATTGTACGTTGTACGTTGTTATGTAAGTGAATGTTGGGTATGTCTTTGACTTAGGAGGGTATGACATTGCATGTTGGCCATTCCCACATATATACTATCCTATATGATGATAATATTTCTCATATGAGTGATTTTTAGGCTAAAATATAACGGGGTTTCCAATAAGAGGTGTTATTTTGAATAGCCCGTTGTTTTAGTAGTTGTCACTTTTGAAGCTGTAGTTTTTTGATACTTGACAAGTAGAAACTACGCCATTAATAAAAATGGAACTATACCCGCTTCAACAACACATTGAAATTATTAAAATGCACTATAAAAATAGTGAAAATTTGGCATGAAAATGATACGGAATTTCATCGAAAAATCATCTTGACTGATTCCATCTCGGTGGCTAAGTCAACAAGCAAAATTGTCGCATCTGGGGCTCGGAAAACACAAGATTTATTGTTGAAAAGCCCCTCCATCTTCAACGAGTAACTGTTTGATGCGGTTTATGGTCTAGCGGGGTCATTGGACCTTACTTTTTCAAAAATGAGGCTGGAACAACAGCTACGATAAATGGATTGCACTATCGAAACATGATTAATAATTTTTTATGGCCGGAATTGAATGGTATTGATCTGAACAACGTTTACTTTCAAGACGGCGCTACGTGCCACACAAGCAACGAAACCATCGATCTTTTACGGGAAAGGTTTCCGGACCGTGTTATCTCTCCAAGAGGTGATCACAATTAGCCACCGAAATCTTGTGATTTAACACCTTGTGACTTCTTCCTTTAGCACTACGTGAAAGATAAAGTCTACGCCAATAGCTCAGCGTCGATTCAAGGCCTCAAAGGTGGAATTCCTGATGCTATTGAGAGCATACAGCAGCCACTTTTCGATTTGGTGATGGAAAATTTCATGAAAAGGATATTGTTGTGTAAGCCGTAGCCGTGGCGGCCATTTGGCTGATATTGTTTTCCATTATTAACGGCATACTTTCCTCTTTACATTGAAATAAACATCCGATCATTTATCTCAAAAAAGACCATTTTTCTTTGAATATCAAAATAACAGCTCTTATTAGAAAACCCTATATAAAACTGTAACTTTCTCCTCGTTCTACGGTAAGTTTGCAATTTCATTTTTTTTTACCAAAATTCTAAACCTATAATAGTCAACATCCCCAAAATTTCAGGCACCCCTTTCAAATATAAAAATCAATAATCTCAAAAAAATTAAATAACCCTTACCTGCCCCTAATGGCTTTCTTATGAATGCATATAATTTTTGATTTCTGCACATCTGTGGGTGGGACAAAACCTTTCTAACGATATATCACTTATGCATTTCTGTTGAGTATTAACGTCGTAATATAATATAGATATTTACCTGAACGCTCTCTCTAAGATTATATATCGTTATAAATGATAAAAATGTCCATGTCACGATTTCAAAACGCAATATAGTAAATAATATGTTTTTTTACAGGACAGCGTCTGTCGGGTCAGCTACTATTTAGTATTAGTATAGAATTCTATTATCAATATCTCTGAGATAAATCATCTAAATGGATAACTTTAGCGCTATTAAATTGAATTTCTTACATCCAATAACGGCCTTTTTCACCTTGAGAATGTGATAAATCGAAGAATCATTCTTGTCAATCGCTGAATCTTTAAACAACGAGGACAATTGTTTATATATATTTGAATCTAATGGATCCGAAGCATGACCGTGGATGAAATTGGATGGATGGATGGATAGATTATGAATGATAGTCTCATAGACTATTATCATTTTTTTTTTTTACTAAATGCTTTGTAGAACTTAGAATTTAGAATTTGTGTTTCATTATCAAAAACTATCCTTTTTATTCTCATCTTGTTATATGGATTCTGTGGTAGAAATAATTCTTTGGATCTTAGCACTTCTTTTATTTTACGTTTTAAATAAATAATTCATCAATCATAATCATGCGGTTGTATAATCATGGGTGTAGGAATTCGCCATCAGTTGGCCACAAGGTCAGATGATGAAATTACTACTTTTTTTTAAGACAAAGGCACAGTACGATAAGAGCTCTGTTTTATTTACAAATTTACCTTCATTAAATATTTAGATATGTGCTTAAGTAATGATGTGTAAATGCATACATACCTACAAGTAAGTATGAAAAAAATTACCTTTTGTTTAGTTTAAGCCAAAGGATGAACCTTTTGCATTTGAAATGAGATGTATGAATTAGAGCTCTCTTGATGTGCATTTGCCTGTTTTTTTAGAGCCTTTTAAGCCACGTAGTTTTTGTAAATACAAGTCTACAAAGTGAAAGCATTAATTTTTTTAAAAAATGGATTTTAATTTAATACATAAAACCACGCAAAAAAATGAAAGATTTGAAACCTGAAAATTAATATTAGTCAAAGTGCTTTTCGATTCTAACTGATGGAGGAATATTAAATAAGTATTTTACTTAATTTCTTATTTAATTAATGAAGTTCTACTCACAGAGAATATAGCGATGCAAGGCAAAAAAAAATTTCACTGCCCTGTTAATTTGTCATTTTTTCACAAAAAAATGGGTGACCTGCTAAGTTGACGTGAACAACTTCCTCAAAAAGAGATACACGGCCCGGGAGTGGATTTATATTGAGAACTACTTAATTGCTAATTATTTAGTCCACTTTCGGACCGTTTATCTATATTTTTGAGAAAGTTGACCTGCTAAGTTGACGTCAACTTTAGCAGGACACCCATTTTTTCACACACCAATAGAGCAATTTTTTTTTTTCGTAACTTATTAGCAATTAAGTAGTTCTCAATACATATCTACTCCCAGCCAGACAGTTTATGTATATTTTTGAAATTGACCTGCTAAGTTGACGTTAACTTAGCAGGGCACCCATTTTTTCACATATCAACAGAGCAATTATTTTTTTTTTTTGCGTAACTAATTAGCAATTAAGCAGCAACTAATTACTATAATTATACTTTTCAATCTGCAACGGAAAAAGTGGCCTGCTAAGTTGATACACAAATACACATACACATAAAAGTCGACTTTAAATAATTCAGAGTCTAGATTATAGTGTCTAAGACAGCTATTGAAGTTCAAGTGACAAAATAGAAGACAAAATATAAATTATAAGGACTAAAGTCATTTTTATCTACCAAATACAAGTCATTTTCAATGTTGCCATAGGTAGCTAATCTATGAATGAAATCTATACATTTTTCCACCAAGAATTAATTATTCGTTTTTCTTTTTTTTTCAATAAAATTTAAGCATACTCCCTATAAAAGTCTATTAGAAAAATGTACCACAATCATGACTCTGTGTTATTTAAATCTCTCAAACATTTTTCCATTTATCAAAATTTCGCACACAGAAAACTCATTTCCGCAAATCATTTTCCATTTAATGTGTAAATCACTTTATATTCATTATTCACCTCTGAAGAGCATCATTTTTTTGTATCTACATAATTACATAATCTACAATATCTACATATGTACATATATATGTCTGTATAAGCGACAACTGTATATTATTTGAACTAAATGAATTGTAGGTACACAGGATGATTCAAAGCAAATGGAAAAAGAATTAATCCCACACAGAACAAATTTTAGGCACTTTCTTTTGAAAATCCAATTATTTTTAAGTTACGTAGAAACTGACTGACGTTTAAGCGTGAGAGTTAAAAATGTTCACCTTTACACGTTCTTTTTATAATTTTAACATCTAAAAAACCTCGTCACAAACTCCCGAAGGAGAAACAGAGAAGTACTCAACAGCCACGAATATTATAGCTTAAAGTGGAAATTGTTGAAGCTTCGTTGTTTGCTAGAATTGAATCATAAAACACATTTTTATTTTTAGTATTCTGCACAAGTATCTGCAAAAAACATAGCTGGATTATACCTTCCAGCGAAATTCGTATGGGCCGGAGGTTTTTCTTCGATTCAAACCCCAAACAAAAAAAGATGGATGTGACCCACACTGATAACTTCCCATTGGTTCCCTTTGAAACTCGCCACCCGATGTTATTTTTTATAGGAAACTAGCGGACCCTGGCAAACGTTGTGTCTCCCTACTCCATGTATGTAGTTAAAGGAGTGTTACAGCAGGCAACCAATTCGTATCTATATCGTCAATGTAGAAAGACCGTTCGAACAAAAAAACTATTCAGAAAGTATGCAATTTATTGTTAACATCAAGACTTTCCGAGTTTTCCGGCTTAATTTTCCAATATTTATCTCCGCAGTGTGTTTATCTGGTTCAATACTAATCTAACAAAAAAATCCTCATCCAATTTGTATGATGTTCAGCCGAGTTATGTGCGTACGATCAAAACAAGCTTGAAATTTCAAGATTTTTTCACGATTTTCTGATTTTGTCGTTGTAATTTTCTAATTTTCGTTTGAATTTTTCAAGTTTTTGCTCCGTTGTGTGTTGATCTGGTTTAATAGAAATCCAACAAAAAAATCCCCAACCAAATCCAATAATGTTTAGCCGAGTTATGCGCGTATGAACAGTAATGAAATTTTATAATTTACCGGTAAATCCTACCTCACTGTTTCTATAAAGGATACATTCCAAGTTTCTTTAAATCCAGATTCTTTAAATGCAAAAGAAACTTTGCATGCATCCAACTATAGTGGGCCAAGCAGGGGGTTGCAGGAGGGCAGCATGCCCCCCATACATACCTCACATGTTTATACGCCGTAATGATGGGGGGAAAATCGCTTAAGGAGGAGGGAAAATCGCTTAAGAGTTTGTCCCTGGTAAAATGGGGAAATGCCGAGAACTTGGCTGAGAAAATGGCGGCCAAAAATGGTTTTTGGCCAATATCTGCTTTCCAACTAATATTACGACTAAAATTGTAAAAAGATAAATTATTGCTGAGAAAATTCTTTACATTTTTTATGTACTAATCTTTTTTTTATAAGATAAATATTTAAAAAGATACAATCGTATCGTAGCGTAAAGTGGTTCGTTGTAAGAAAAATACAAATAGATTGATAAAATCTGAACCACTCCACCGAATTAGATGAAGTTTTCAGATACATTTTGTTGTTTGTGTCTCCAAGTTGTGTTGATTTATTTAAATGAATTAAAATAAAATAAAATATGAAATTAAATATTTGTTCAAATTTAATATCACAAAAATAATTATCACAACTTTTTAAATTTTAAATAAATAATAATAATAAATTAAAATGAATTCAGCGACGTGTTTCGGAGTTTACCTCCATCTTCGGGTGAATTACTCAATATGGTTTGACGTTGATGTTAAGTGTCAAATCAAGGCCAATGTAACTTGTGTTGTTGTTAGGGAATTGATTCGTTTAGATCCAAGTGTGGAAGCAAAACATAAATGTAGGGAATTTTTTCGGAAAACAGATATTGGCCAAAAACCAATTTTGGCCGCCAATTTTTTCAAAATGGCGGTGCGAGTGGGAAAGTTACGAGGGGGAAAAGTGAAAATTCGAAAAGTGCACTTCAAAATCTATACAAATGCTAATTTTCAAAACTCCTCCAAAACTTTCGGACCAAATGACTGGACTATTTATATATATGTAGATATTTTGTTTTGTACTTATTTTGTGAAGCCTTTTATGTGTCTACCCACTGAAGCCGGGCGGGCCGATTAGTAACTAAACTACTTACATGTATTACAATCCAAACTGCTGGAGCGAGTAGGTTGGGTTAAGACAAGAAAAAAAGTCGTATTGGAGGAGGGACCATTACCCCCCCCCCCCCTTAGGCAGGAAGGGCAATTTTCTAAAAAAAATTGACTTAAAACAGAAAAAAAAATATTTAAAAACAACGGTACATGCTATACCTTTTTAGAAAGCCAGAAATCTCTTCTTTGATTTTCATTTTGAATTAAGTTGTGTTGGTAAACAGTTTTTGAAAAATTAATTTCCAAACTCGAATTTTTGAAAAAAAAAACTAATTTTTTTCAAAATTTTATGTAATTAAGTATAATTTTTGTTTCCAAAATTCAATGCTCTTATTACCTTTTAGTCAAAAACAGGAAACCAGATGCTAAAATGTCTTTTAATTTTTAAGAAAATAGAAAATAACAGGAGGAGCAATTTTCTAAAATAATTGACTTAATACAGAAAAAAAAATTATTAAAAAACAACGGTAACGGTTAAAACGACGTGCTATACTTTTTTGTTAAACCAGAATAATGTGCATCTATTTTGTTTATAAATTAAGTTCTTTTAGTGAATTGTTTTTTAAAAATTATTTTTCAAACTTAAATTTAACAAAAAAAAAAATTAAAAAATTGTGTTCAAACTGATTTTGTTCAAAATTTTACGTTATTCAGTAGTATTTTTATTTTTAATATTCAATACTCCCAGCAATTTTTAGTCAAAAACTGAAAAGCGGATGTCAAAAATTAGTCTAGTTTTTGAGAAAATTGAAAATAATAAAAGTAAGTTTTCCTTAAATTCGACTTCCATTCGTGATTTTGTTGTTCAAAAGATCCTATTTTGTACAAATTAAGTAGTAAAGTAGATTTCGTCATTTTAAATTATCTCAAAAACTAAAAGACATTTTAGCATACGGTTTTCAGTTTTTTATTCAAAATTATTAAGAGCATTAAATTTTGAAAACAAAATTATACTTAATTACATAAAAATTAGAAAAAAAAAATAGTTTGAAATTTTTTTTTTTTTTCAAAATTTCGAGTTTGATTTTTTACTTGTCTTAATCCAACCTACTCGCTCCCGCAGTTTGGTGCATCTTATAAAGTGATAACTATTTAAAAAAAATTCGTCTGTTGGTCAGCACATGGCCAATTTTGTAAAGCTGCTAAGTCCACACAGCGATTTCGAGGCCTTATTTTTAAGGAACAATATTAAAATCAAATTACGATGTTTGGTATAGGAAGTTGTTGCAGAATCTTAAAAAGAAATTTAGTTTCATACATAGCCTTGTTTGTATTGTTTTTGTTTTTCATTCTCCTCTAAAAATAAGTAATCCAAGCAGATCTTTGTGGATTGCGCCTTGAATCATCTATGATTTAATCCATCCCTGCTCTTCCGAAAATTCTGTAAGTAATAAAACGATTTTTATTTTGAAAAAAAAAAAAAATGTCATTGAGCTTGAGATTTGTATGTATGTCGTAGTACATCAGAATTTGGTAGTGAGATGCTAAAATTTTCCAAAATAACGATGGATTTTTCTTACCTTTCATCATAGCTTTTTTTATCTTTTCACAAACGCGACAAGGCATTTTGAATATTTCTTGCCAAAGGACCAGGCTAATATTGAGGTACCTACTTTAAGTGCTTTCCTTCATTATACTCAACTTCAAGTGATTTTTTTTTCTGTCGACTCAATTCAGGTATTACATTGTTGGTTTATGTGTGTCCTACGTGACGTCTCAACTTTATGATGTTTTTGTTGTATGTACCTAAGTATTAAGAATTCAATTAGGGTGTTGAGGTATTCTGATTATTTTTTTTGTATGTATATATGTATACTTTTTGGCTACGATGATATTATATTTTTTTTGTACATATACACATTCTTATTTATATTGTTGGAAGAATTACCTGGAAAGAAAAATGCTATAAATTATTTAGCTAAATTATGATTTATTTTATTTAATAAAGCAAAAGTATTAATTCATATTCGAAATCTGAGCAAAAATAATTTAATTAGAAAATTCTTAAACTTCCATGACTGCATATATGATTGTAAAATAATAAAAGCCAATTATTCCAGTTAGTTTGTCTTCTATGGATACAGAAATAAAATTGAAGAAAAGGACATTTAAGAAAGGTAGGGAAAGGTATGTTTAAAATTGAGCATCTAAGGAAAAAGGTTCAAATCTGGACATTTTACAAATTATTTTGAAATGAAGTATAAGGGGATAAATTAAGTTTTCCCTTGTCTAAGAATTTTCATCAGGCTTCTTACTTACATACATTCGATTAACTTAGATCAAAGATTCAATTTATTCATTGTTGCTCTTGTATCCACTCAATCACACACCACAATGACAGCATAACTTATTGGTTTTTGTGTTCTGGCTAAAAAACAAAACCATTGAACATTTCCGGTTCAATGATATTTTTAAAAAGAGGAAATTGACAAACAAAGTGAGTTATAAATATATAAAATATATCGTTTCAGGACAAAAACTAAGGGGAGGATAGAAAAGAAATCGATTGGCAGTTTAAAGTTTATAGCTTTTTCTACAAGCAAGTTTAAGTGAAATTTGCCTTAGTCAGCTCTGTTTGAAAAAAAGATGTTTTTTTTTTTTCAAACTTATACTCGTATGTAAAAACAAAAAGAAAGTCTGTGGGGGACACCCAATAAAGTTTTTAGGTCTTGACTCTTGGTGGTTTGACATTCTATAGGTCTCGTTATAAAGTCAGTAAAACAAGTAAGAAGATTCTCCATTTGAAAAAAAAAAATCAATTTGTCTCCGCGCCCTATTATAGTGCAGTCGAACTAGATTTTGACATGACAAAAACTCGTAACAGGCTGAACTTTGTACTTTTTATTGCCCCTAAAAGTCTTAAGAATTAAAACAAAATTTTCGGGTATCCACAATCCCATAGTGCTTTCATCTTATTTTTGTGACTGGAACCTTTTATTTTTCAAATCTATTTTTTTTCAATACTTATTAGTTATGGGATGTCAGAGTGTGTGGCCTTGGGCTTTCTCTTTTAGATTTTCTGTTTGTGTTCAAGCATCCTTCAATATAAAACATGCGTTCGTGCATCCCAGTGGCGGATACAGGATTTCATCTTAGGAGGGGTTTTGGACTCTTGATATTTTTTTTTAGTTTTTAATTTTTGTTCGGGAAAACTGTGTTTTTAATTCCTTAGGGTGACATTTGGAACCATGTATTTAAATTTTTTTTTTTTTTGTTAATCCGGAAGAACTCTCTAAAACTCTACAATTCTATACTAAACGAACAACCTGCAAAATTTGAATTCTGAAGTTTGTATTTTGCTAGTAGGTACATATTTGAGATTCAAAAACTATTCCAGAAAGCCATTTCCTAGAAACAAAAAATTGACAAAAGTGGGCGTGGAAGTTGGCGGATATTACTAAAATAATTTTTTAAATTTTTTTCTTAGCCAAGAAAATACACCCTGAAAATTTCAATCAAATCGATTGACTCGTTTCCGAGAAAGACCAATAAATAGTAAAAGTGGGCGTGGCAGTAGGCGGATTTGACCATAATAAATTTCGAAATTTTGTTCTCGTTCATAAGAACAAACTCCGAAAATTTCATCAAAATCATTAGAGCCGTTTCCGAAAAACCAATAATTGATAAAAGTGGGCGTGGAAGTGGGCGGATGTCACAAAAAATATTTTTTTAATTTTTTTCTTGCTCAAAAGAAAACACCCTGTAAATTTCAATCAATTCGATTTATAAGTTTCCGAGAAATTGAGAAAATTAAATAGTTTTCGAGTGGAAAAGAAATGTGAAATGTGGGCGTGGCAGTGGGCGGATTTTCATAAAAAAAATTTTTTTAATTTTTCCTCACTGATTAGAATAAACTCTGAAAATTTCATCCAAATCGTTAGAGCCGTTTCCGAGAAACCAGTTATATATATATATATATATATATATATATATATATATATATATATATATATATATATACAAGAATTGCTCGTTTAAAGTAATAAGATGAATTTGTAATCTTCTATATCTTCTTCTTCTTCCTATATATAAAAATGAATGCTTGTGTGTTCGTCTTTTATAGGCTAGCAAACCGTCACACCAATTCAATTAAAATTTACAGAGTTGGTTCATATTAGTAGTGGGAGGGTTTGTGGAGTGGTTTTAGTAAAATCCGTCAACTACACACCAAGATAATAACAAAATTTGAAATTTAACACTGTAAAGGCTCTCCCAAACCAACGCGATTATACGCGCGTGACAATAGAAAACAACAATAACAACACGTAATTGTCAAACAATATAACACGTTGTTGTTATTGTTTTCTTTTGTCGCGGCGATTAATCGAGTTGGTTTGAGAGAGCCTTAATGTGTACACAAAATAATCAAAAAATTAAGAAATAGAAAAATATGTCAATAATAAAAAAATAATGAAAAATTTACCTAAAGATGTCAATCAATATAAAAAATAAAATGCTATAAAAATCTGTTTTATTAGGATGCGTTACACTGTATCAAAGGCCCAACATCATTTCGCAATTTTGGAACGATCGATGTAGCGTAGTTAGAATGTCGAACCTCGAAAGTAATCAACATTAGGAAATTACTTTGATGGACGGCCGTATCTGTTGCGACAAATTAGAATATGTAGGTCTGTTCCTTTACTTTAAAACTCTGTGATTTTCTGTACATTTTAGTGGCATTTTATTTTTTTATATCAACTTTAATAGAAAGTTGGACTGAAATTCACACAAATGCACAGAAAATCACAGAGTTTCAAAGTAAAGGAACTATGTATGTACATACATATGTATGTATGTATGTACTATGTACATATGTAGGCTAATATTATTCGCCATCATTCTGACCACATGTTCACCATAAAACGCTAAATATCTCTGGGAAAAACAATAATATTTCTTTTTCGGAAAAATTTTCAATAAAGCCCTTATAGAAAGCGAAGACGTATATGTTTATCAATCAATAACAAAAAAAACTCATTCAACTTGGCATGATTCCACCAGAACGTTTTCAGAATGACCTTTTTGATCTAGACTTTTTGAGAGAACAACAATTCAATGCAGCCGACTTGCAGCATTTTCAAACAACTACTATAGTAGATCAAAAACAGGCCTTCCTCATAATAACAATTGCGGTGGCCAACGGTTGAGGCGTTCTGTTTTTCCTTGATGCACCTGGTGGCACAGGAAAAACCTTTCTCATCAGTTTGATACCAGCACAAATTAGCTCTCAAAATGGAATTGCTTTGGCTGTTGGCCCTTAAATTGCCATTGAATATGTATTTTGCAGAAGCTCAAACATGCAGTATTTTGAAAGGGTAATATATGGCAAAAGTGCGGCAAAATGATTGTATGGGATGAGTGCACAATGACACATAAGAAATCATTTTAAGCACTTAAGAGAACTCTCCGAGGCTTGCGAAGAACCAGAAATTATTCGGTAAAACTCGAATTTTACTGGCAGGCACCGGTTATACCAAAATCAACACCAGCTGATGAACTCAACGCTCGCCTCACATCATCGCATCCTATGGAGACATGTTTAAAAGCTTACATTCAAGACAAATATGCGGGTACATCTTCAGCACAATGCGTCAGAAATATTTTCAAAACAGTTATTGGACATTGGTAATGGAAGAGTATACCTACCAGCTAATAATGATTACAAAACAGATTTTATTTCAACTGAACTTTTGTGTCAATGTTCCATCAATCGAACAACTAATTTCTGGTGTACCACCGCACAGATTATCACTTAAAATCGGAGAGCCAATTATTCTTTTACGCCATAACATTAATCCACCTAGATTTTGCAATGGAACCGGACTCGATGTCAAAAAAATGATGCCAAACGTCACTGAAGCTTCAATTATTCTGAATTGCAAATCTAAAGTAGAAGATGTGCTGATTCCACGTATTCCAATAATTTCAAATGATATGCCAATTGATTTCAAAAGACAACAAGTTCCCTGTTCGTCTTGCATTCTCAATGGCCATCAATAAAGCACAAGGTTCAAGGTACAACAACACAATTTTATTAATTCAATGATCAAAATTGTTTCCAGTGTAAGCTGTCACACAAAATTGTTTCATTTTGATCAGTGTGAACACTTTGCGTAAATTTGAAATTGAGTTCTCAAAATTGTGCAATTTCAGGTTTAGTGGGAACATACCATAAAACACGCCTAATGTAATGAATAAAAGCAGTTTTAAATTCTCCGTTTAACATCGGATTTATGAAATCAACTCTTAAGTAAGTCAACTTTAATTAATCAGCAAGGTGATATAAATAAATAAATTTGATGGCACAACAGCTCATGAAGAACTAAGGCCTAGTGACTTACAACTCTCAACCGTTCCTGTGTGCGTGTCTGCAGGAATGGAGGTGACCTACAGTTTATTGCCGAATCCGAACGGCTAAAGAGCGGCACTTTTCTGTGACAGGAGATACTCTTGGAGGATTTGTCAATTCCAAGAGGCAGTAGCCATGACGCCACAACGACGAGCGAATGCTGTAAAACGATTTAACGTCGCGAAGCTAAAATCGCAAGAGATAGCCAGGACTTTTGCAGACCACGTCTCTCTTAAACTCTCAACAAGCCCGCCACAAGCATCATCTGTAGAGGACCAGTGGAAGCACTGCCAAAATGCCATCAAAAGTGCCGCTACTGATGTGCTGGGTTTCACTAGGCCACCACAACGAAACCCCTGGTTCGATGAAGAATGCAGACTGGCGCATGAAGCAAAGAACGAGGCCTACCAAGCAATACTGCAGACTAGAACCAGAGCTGCTGAGAGAGCAGCCCGCGAGCTCTACGGGCAAAAGCGAAGGGAGAAACGCCGACTTCTCAGGAGGAAAAAGAGAGAGCATGCGAAGCGGGCGGTCGAGTCTATTGAGGACTGTAGCGGCAGGGGGGATGTTCGAAAGTTCTACCGAAGGGTGAACACTCCATTCAACCTGGACGATGATGGTCAAAACTTCCGTCCACCCGACCTAAATGAAGTGCGGTTAGCGATAGCCAAGCTTAAAACGTACAAGGCTGCTGGTGCGGATGGCCTGCCAGCCGAGCTATTCAAAGCAGGGGGAGATGACTTGGTAGGGAGTATACACCAGCTTATCTCCAAAATTTGGTCGGAGGAAAGTATGCCCGATGAATGGAACCTCGGTATAGTGTGCCCTATCCACAAGAAAGGAGATGCTCTGACCTGTTCCAACTACAGAGGTATAAGTCTCCTCAACGTCGCATACAAAATCTTGTCATCTGTACTGTGTGATCGCTTAAAACCGTTTGTCAACGATCTGATCGGCCCCTATCAGTGTGGTTTTAGGCCCGGCAAATCAACCGTCGATCAAATGTTCACACTCCGACAGATTTTGGAAAAAACCCAGGAGTTTCAAATCGATACACACCACCTCTTTATCGATTTTAAAGTCGCATATGATAGCGTAGACAGAGACGAGCTATACAGGGCCATGGCGCATCTCGGCATCCCTGCCAAACTCGTCCGCTTGTGCAGGATGACGATGGAGAAATCTCGCTGCTCCGTCAAAGTCGGCAAGAACACCACCGAACCCTTTGATGTCGAGAAAGGTTTGAGGCAAGGCGACGCGTTATCATGCAACCTCTTTAACATCGTACTTGAAGCAATTGTACGCAACTCGCAAGTCAACAACAGTGGTACAATTTTTCAAAAGTCCGTTCAACTACTTGCTTATGCAGATGATATTGACATCATTGGAAGAACGAAGCGAGCTGTCACTGGTGCGTTTGCAAGTATTGAATCGGAGGCGGCGAAAATGGGTTTGGCTGTTAATGAGGACAAGACGAAGTATATGCTATCATCAAGAAAGGAATCTCAACATCGTCGACTCGGGCAAAACGTCACGATGGATAGGTACAACTTCGAAGTTGACAAAGACTTTGTCTACCTGGGCTCCACTATAACATCGCAAAATGACATCAGTGCAGAGATCAAACGAAGAATTACTCTTGCCAATCGCTGTTTCTTCGGGCTAAGAAGGCATTTGAGTAATAAAGCCCTCTCTCAAAGAACCAAGGAGACCTTATATAAGACCCTTATCATCCCGGTCCTGCTGTATGGGGCAGAAGCATGGACCCTGACAAAAACGGATGAGAATCTACTTGGGTGCTTTGAAAGGAAGATTCTTCGGGTGATCTTCGGTCCAGTATGTATCGATGGAGTATGGAGGAGAAGATTCAACAACGAGCTTTACAGGCTTTACAGCGACGTCGACCTGGTCAAAAAGCTTAAAATACAGCGGCTAAGATGGCTGGGACACGTGGAGCGTATGAACACCAACGCACCAGCCCGACGAGTCTTCGAATCTACCCCTGACGGTCTGCGCAGCACAGGAAGACCCCACCTTAGGTGGCGCACACAAGTGGAGAACGACCTCAACCAACTTGGAGTGCGTAACTGGAGGCAGCTAGCTAGGGACCGAGCTGGCTGGAGGGGCTTGTTGGTTGAGGCCGAAGTCCATCCTGGGCTGTGAGCGCCATCTAAAGTAAGTAAAGTAGGTAAGTAGCCGTTTTTTCTTTTTTAAATAAATAGGTGGCGAGGCTGGGGATCGAACCTTAGACCTCCGGCATGACAGTCCATCGCACTAACCATCACGCCACGGCTTCTACAATCAGCAAGGTGAACAAAAGCTAATAAAATCAGTCTCGTTGTTTTCTGTGATACCGAAATATGTAATTCACTGGCACTGCTATGATCAACAAGTTTGTTTTGTTTATTGCTTATTATTTTCATCTTATTTCAACATCTCTTTCTATAATAAAACATCCATGTTATTAAATTTAAAAGCTCTAAATCAATTGTATTTTGAAAGCCAGTTGTATGTATATTTTTATAAAGTTATAGTGAGTATTAAAAGCTTAAACTCGATAATCTGCATCTATTTTTAAACCAAATCGAACTCAGGGAAATAATAAACTTCATATATGTATGTTTTTTTTTTGTACGTTGTTATTGATTTGTTCAATTTGTTTATCACATTTTAATTGGAACGTTGTACTAACTCGTTTACAAAAAAAAAAAACAGCTCACTCAAAATTAATTTTTAAATACGAGTTAACTCACTCAAACCCATTTTGAAATCCTGTTTCGTGCTCTAAACGAATATAACAAAGTTAAATTTGTTCCCAAAACCCCTTCATTTTAAAAATAAAAAAGTGAAGGACACAATAATTGTAATTATAAATCCCTTGACATTGGCAAAGAATTTTTATTAATCCCACGCTCAGTACATATCCATTCAATGTCATTAATAAATTATGTAGGTAAAATTAAGTGAGCCTAGTTGCCATCTTGACTTGTTAACAGATAAATTATTCACTAACATAAATCACGAACAAAGCAGTTCTTAATGAAAAGCGATTTTATCACCGTTTAAGGATTTTATCGATCGATGAGTCAAAGTCATTCTATTTTTTTTTTCTGGTTTATTGTTGATGGGGTCTTCTGCTGATTTTCCACTTGTTTATACTCTTTAAAGAGGAAAAAGCTTTTCAATGGAAATAAAAAGGACTCACACAGAAATAATGTTATCGATTTTAAGTTAAGTACCGTAAATAAGATGAAGCTATGACAGAATTGTAATTTGTGAATTCAGGCACAAATTATGCTGGGTGACAATAATTATTATTAATCCTGTTTATTTTGAAAAGAACAGTTGAAGTGATGCATTTTTTATGCTGATGATGGAAACCAATTTTATATTAAATTTTGTTGTAAGTATATGAAATCGCAAAGTCGATCCGGTTGTTGTATAGAATAGTCAATAATGAAAGGATAATGAAAAATGACGATTAAAATATTATTGTTTTTCGGTCGCCCATAAAAACATTCAACTTGTCAGCATTGTTGGGGAAATTATTAATGATTTTTTGTGAATTCAGATTCGAGTCAAGAGTAAAAGGATTTATTAAGTTACGACGGGGATATTATTGAATGGAGCTGATTATCAACAGAAATGGGTAAAATGGTACCTACACCTACATAAGGACTGATTGTGTAAGGCAATCATCCGTTAAGCTGATTAATAATAATTTCAGGTTGAGTAGCCTTTTGGGTATGTGACTAAATAATCTGTATGTATTAATACCTCAAACGATCTGATTACACATAAATAAGTTTAATGTGGAAGCGAGGCGCTAAGGGTCATGTTTCATCGGGTGTTTATTCAAAATTTTCTTTAACACCCAGTGGATTTGGTCTGAGAGAGTAAATTTATGACCGTATTAAATATTAATTTGCGGAGTAAATAGCAACAAAAATTTCTTCTTTTTATGGTATTTTGTGGAAAAAAAAGTAATCTGAAGAAATGGCGTCAAAAAATGAATATCGTTCCTTAATAGGTTTTAAGAAGAAGGAAAACACAAATAAATTAATTATTTTTGTTTTTGTTTTAATGGACTATATGAATGAAAATCAATTTAAAAATTTTTGTGGCCTTTAGTCCAATGCGTTTCGCCCAGGCACTACAGTTGGGCTCATCAGTTAGATGCTGTCGTACTTTTCTAAGATTTTGGTCGATGACTACCTTGATGGGTTTCGTGAGTTCAGTCCTTAAATAATCTTTCATCTCGATATACCAACTGGTTGAGCAAAAGCTGTCCTCTTTTTCCTAAACACGTTCTCTAAATTGTTAAAACAAGTACTTAAAATGTTTTAATCTGAAAATAAAGAACATGCGTCGGCCGTCTCAATTTCCGAAAAAAAATATAAATGTATGGAGAAAAAAATTCAAAAATTGTTTGAGCGGTTATTTTTAGATAATTTTTTATACCAGGATGTAAGACTGATGTTTTTCTATTTGACAGTGATAATTCTTCCTTTAGTCAAAATTGTATCCTTGTTGATATCTCTTGATGGTCTGCAATCAAAATGTCACTAAAAGGATTGGTCGAAATCCATTACACTACATCAGGGGCTTATTAACGTAAAAGACCGCCATTTTAATGGAATTGGTACAAGATGTCATTAAAATAGAATGTAAATTAAAAAAAAAAAAAGCGTTTTATTTTTAATTTTTATTCGAGCCGTGTCTAATTGGGTTAACATGTTTATAACTTTTAATTTAAGCCTGGCTTTGGTAAGTTTTAAGCATTTTGAGAAACTAAAAGAACATGGGAAATTTCTTAAAATAAAAACTAGTATTTAATCATTAGAATTTTTTCAAGATGCTCTTTTAACAACTTAAGTAAAAAATTAGGTTATTTATTATTATTAATTTTTACCAAAATGGTTCATGAAATCAAATTTTTTTTTGTTTTTAATGTTATTTATATATATTTTGGCAAATAATTTATCTGATAACAATACAGTGAAAGCTCCCTTAGCCGGACAGCGACGGTCGTAACACTTTTGTCCGTCTAAGGAAAAAAATAAAAAATAGTTATGTAAGGAAATGTATAATATAAAGTGGCATCATGAAACATTTTTGCACCTACAAGCCATGAAATTCATTCAAGCTAAAAATGAACATGAAGATATAAGAAAAAAGATACAAAAACAGACTACACCTGCAGAAATAAAGTCTGTTATGAATTTGATCACAGACGGTGAAATCGCATCTATGTCCCTGTAAACCAGGGGGACCGTTTTTAATGCAGAATAAATTTATGTAGAAGTATTACTAAAAATAATGGTTGAAATGTTCATACGAAAAAAAAGTTTTTGTCCGCCTAAGGGAATTTAATTTAACAAATTGCGGCTAATATTCTTGTCCGCGTCCGGGTAAGGGAGTGTCCGGTTAAGGGATCATAAAATGTATGGAATATACATCCACGGTCATGAGAATTTGTCTTCCTAAAGGGATTGTCCGCAATAGAAGCTTTCACTGTATTTCATTTAAAAATTTTGAAAACATTTTTAAAAAAAAAGGATCTAAAATAAAATTAAGTTTTTTAGTTCTTTTGACTTTTTTTAACATTTTTTCGTTGAACAATTACCATAAATTAAGCAGCTAAATTAGTCGTGCAGAATTTAAGGTTGTAACAACACGGCACAGAAGTTGACGAAATAAACATTTAACCTGTCATTAATTACAAAAAAAAAATATTACAATCTGAGATCTTTAAAAATACCTACTAGAAACGAATATTATATTCTCGCAGTTTGACAAAAAAAGAACTGATTATCAAAATTGACTCAACATTTATATTTCTTGTATAATTAAACTTTAAAGACTGTTAACATTTTTTCTTTTTTTTTTAGATAAACTTTATGAAAACAACCTTCCAACTCAACAGGTAAGAATTTAAAAAAAACATTTTTTTTAAATACTAAATAGAACAACGGAACATGCCACAGCAGTCCAGTAAGCAGTACAGTTTATTGTACGAAACATTCAAGGAGCACATGATTTTATGTAGTGGTCTTGTTAAATGACCTTGACAATATGGTATGATTTCACCCCTCATTCTGTTTTTAATTGGGATATCTAAATGGCTCGGCCGAACATAGGGGCTGGTTATAGCGATCAGAAAAACGCATCAGGAAAAAAATTTCTTTTGGATAGTTCAATGTTTTATCAAACGATTTGAAATATAAACACGATACGAATCGATAATAAATCACTTGAAATATTTTTTTCATAAATAAAATTTGCTTTGGAGGAAATACTTTGTCTAAAAAAGTACTTATTCATTTTTCTGATTGTACAACAAATATTTCTTCTAATGAAAATTTTGTTTATGAAATAAATATTTTAAGTGATTTATCATCGATTTGTATCCTTTTTATAATTCAAATCGTATGATTATAAATTTGATGGCACAACAGCTCATGAAGAACTAGGGCCTAGTGACTTACAACTTTCAACCATTCCTGTGTGCGTGTCTGAAGGAATGGAGGGGACCTACAGTTTATTGCCGAATCCGAACGGCTAACGCCCGGCACTTTTCTGTGACAGGAGATACTCTTGGAGGATTTGTCAATTCCTCGCAAGAGGCAGTAGCCGTTTTTTCTTTTTAAATAAATAGGTGGAGAGGCTGGGGATTGAACCTAAGACCTCGGGCATGACAGTCCATCGCACTAACCATTACGCCACAGCTACTACTCGTATGGATAAAACATTAAATTTCAAACAGAAAATTTTTCCTGATCGCTATAACCAGCCCCATAATCAAACGCACAACACTGCTAGAGGTAGAAGATGATAGATTAAGATTTCAAGAGATTTCAAGATTTTTTTATTGAACATTATATATACAATTGGTTAAACTTAAAACTATAAAGATACAATGAATATAAAAAAGTTTGCTGGCTCATAGGGGGCCTAACTTTATACATTGGCTTAAAAATAAAAAATAATAATAATTTATTTTACATGTCATGTCTTAAATTAAAAGTCGGTTGACTTTGATGTCCTCGGGGTGTTCCGTCCCGGTTGTCTAGTTGGTGAGTTAGTTTGGGTTGGGGTTGGGTTGATTTTTAGCCACGGTAGAAGGCTGACCCATATATCTAAGGCACTTAGGTACCTAGGTTCGGGATGTCGTTCCTGGCTGATCATCCTTATCATCAGCGGGTTCGGGTGGTTACCAGTGTTGGTGATGAATTTCTTTGCTGATTGTACAAGAAACAGGTCCAGTGGCTTGATTTTGGCTTCTTCGTAGACTGTCTTGTTGCTGTAATTCTTCTGCCGTTGATGATCGAAATTAAGTCCGGTGCATATCCTCAGAATTTTCCTTTCGAAGAGTAGGAGCTTTTGCATGGCTGTCTTCGAGATGGTATACCACACAGGAAAACTGTAGCTTATGACTGGTCTGAGTAACTGTTTATATATAAGCAATTTCGTTGGCTGGCTTAATCCGGCCCTTTTCTTCAGAAGCGGGTGCAAGCGATGGAATGCAAAGTTGGCCTTTTTTAGCACCGCACTTTGAATTTAAGAAGCTCGTTAAAAAGAACTCCCAAGTACTTGACGCTATTTTTGGCTGCTATTAATGATCCATCAGGGAGCTTCAGGACCAAATTTCTGCAGTTTTCTGCCAAACGACCACGGCCGCCGTTTTGGTAACGGGTCTGAAGCACACAAGTTCCGACTTCGATGTGTTGATCCGAATTCCCCATTTTTGGTAATACTCGAAGAGTTTAGTGAAATTTCACATTCACTTATCATATTTGTAGGAAGTAGTAAATGTGAATTATAAAAGTGTAGAAAAACTCGTCCAACATTAACATCATATTAATTTTGTTCATATATCTGGTTTATGACGCTTAACCGTGTATCCAATGGCTGGCGGATGTTATTATTTGAATTTGAAAATTTTATAATGATTGAACCGATAGTTAAGTCGTCTTTTAGGTCGATGTGTGGTGGTAAGGAGAATGACGATTTAGAAATCAAGAAAAATTTATAACTTTGTTACTGCGCCCTTAAAGGCTCACAAGTCACAACTCTCAAGTTTTCTCTCTAATCCAAACGGCTATAGTACGAGAGATACACACTTTATTATCGCAATATTTATACGGTTGGATATTTTCTTACTTCTTTCCAAGAGGACATCTCTGAAAAAAAAAATTCCAGATAAAGCTGGAATTCGATCACCGCAGAACTCCCGACCTATGGCGTGACTGTCCAAAGCACTTACCACCACCCCGAGGCTTATACTACACCTACTATCTTAGCAATGATAAACTCATCAACTAAGAACAATACTAATCAGTTTTTTTTTTTGCTCAAATTAACACTCAGAATTTCTATGACAATGAGTTTTTGATTACTTCTTATTCTTAGTATTTCATAATTAAAGAACTAACGCTGGGGACCTCTCTTAGCATCGTTGCTTCGAATCTCGACCTCACTGCACTCATTTTGTAGATATCTTTCCGTTTCCATGGATTTGGGATTTAATATGTGGCAAGTTCATCTGTGCGGTGAGACAGTTCCAAAAGCAATTAGGTACCCGTGCCGTAACTTTACCATAAATGACGAAATTCTTTCGGAAAAATACAATTTTATATACCACATTTTTATGTCTTTTTTATATGCGTATATTATGTGTATGTGCGTGCTTACATAATGTATATTTACAATACCTATTCATCAAAACACGAATGAATTCAGTTCATCGGAAACGATTGCACCTGGACCTGGGTATATTCTGGCAGCAGCACAAAAATGCCAAATGGAATTTATGAAGTTAATGGATGGAAATGTATTTCCGGTCCATTAACGATCTGTTTGGAGATGTAAAGAGCTTTGGTTGATGGTGATTGCAAAATAATAAATATTCCAATGAATCGATTTAAATTCAATTATAATGTCGTTTGGGGGAAAAGAATATTGACTGGTGCAAAATGTACCGCAGAGCGTGTTTGACTGTCAATTGCATAAAAATAAATGTCAGCAGCATCATCCTGTCATTATTATTTGTGGTTGCAACCAAATCAAATCGGCTTATACGACGCGGATGAATGTAACAGTGATTGTCGCTTGTGGTTTGACAAATTTTTCAAGAATATTCAATAGGGAATGCGGGTGGGTAGGGTATTGGGTATAGTTGTGGCTGGATTTATTTCGGTTAAATTCAATTTCTCAATTGGACAAATGTATGCACTTATCAAAATAGTGAATAATGTGCGTTGAAAAGTGAGTTGCTTTTTTACAAGGTAAACTTAACTTTGTAAAACTTTTCTATTTTTTTTTTTCAATTCGATATTTAATTGAGTAAGGGTATGGAATAGGGTATGGAATTTGTTCATGTTGTTGTAAATTACGATCCCAGCTAAGATCAGCGCGGCTAAGCCAACTTTGAAAATCTGAATTTGTTAGCTTAAAAGAAAGAAATATGACTAATCCATGTACAGGGTGTCCCACAGTCACCGATGTATGTACACGATAACCATGGATTTTTGAGGTCATTTTAAATCGAAAATCTTAAAACCGGTTTTTATGATTTTTTGTCTCGCTTCTGCAAATGCCTCTAACTTTGACAAGGGAAATAGAAATGGCAACCTATAAGCTCTGTGACCCAATTAGCGCTGAAGAGCACCGTTTTGATACCATAACTCGTTTGACCTATTTATTTGAAACGGTATTGAAGAGGGATTTACGGGTCAAAATGCCAGGCTAGGCAGATTGTTGGTTTCAGAATCCGTTTACCACATGCTGGTGGCCTAGGGAGTCTGACGGGAGGCATGGTGCAGTATCTACCTTTTAAATTGCTTCAAATCTTTGATCTTCCGTTCGGAGAGTTCACTGAGATCGTCGAAAAAGGCCTTTCTAAATGATTGTGCTCTCATTCTGGCCAGAGCGGAACATTTACAGAGGAAATAGAAGACAGTTTCCTTTTCCTGTTGGTCCCCACATCTACGACAGTGAGAATATTGTAAGGGATGCCTGGCTATATCTCGCCTGAGTCTGCATTGCGCATATCAGGTCAGTTGTACGGGTTTCGCTATAGGTGGGCCAAGTGTTTCTAGATATTACGCAGTTAGCTAAACTGCGCCACCGCCACCTACGGCTACGATTGGATTCATTAAGAAAAATTGAGAATATATTGCCCTTCATAACCCCAAGAGGAATATTGACTCTTTCCGCTAGAGAGTTATGAAGGGCTGATCCTTACTTGGTCAGTTCGTCCGCCCGCTCATTTCCTTCAATGCCACAATGACCTGGAACCCAGATAAGAGAGACCCTGAGGTTCCCATCTAGGCTTGCAAGCTCATCACGACATTGTCAAACCAATTTGGAAAACGATAATGGCGAGGCAATGCTTTAACGGCTGCCTGACTGTCTGTCAGGATGGCAGTATTACGGTTCGAGTTAGGGTCTTGTTTGAGTATCCTGCCTGCTTCCCCAATTCCCAATAATTCCACTTGGAAAACACTAGCGAGGATGGGAAGCCGATAAGATCTTAAAATATTCAGAGATTCGAAAAAAACACCTGAACCAACTCCACACTCCACTTTTGAACCATCAGTGAAGATAGTTGTGTCGAAACTCGAAGCCTCTCGTCACGAGGTCATCTTTCCACTCCTCCCTGGAAGGAAAAATAACTTTAAGATCCGCACTGAGGTCTAGAGTAGGAGTGCAGTAGTCAGTTGTTGTTGAAAACATGTCAATTGAAATTAATTTTTCAATATTGCTATGACCATATGGTCTTGCAAACCAACAATTTGACTTTTTTAGTTTTATCGCGCTGCCAAGATACAAGATATTTTATATGTAAGTCGGGTGGTAGAAGGTGTATAAAAACGCTTAAGGCATCTGTTGGGCATGTTCGTAGGGCCCCTGCGGTGCCAACGCTAGCTGTTCTTTGTACTTTTTTAAATTTATCGATGTTATAGGCTTTATTGAGAGTGAGAGACCAAACAATCAAACCATACGTGAGGACTGGTCGTACCACTGCTGTGGACGTCCACAGTATCATCTTCGACTTTGACAAACTGCAACCGATTTTTGAATTTTTTGTTAGCCATTTTAGGTTTTTTTTTTGTATGTAATTAGGTATACCTAGAATTTTTCCTTTTTTATTTTTTAAAGTTCAATTTTTTCTCCTAAAAATGCTTTATATTGTTTTTAGTAAATAAAAATAAATTTAAAATTATTAACAAAATAAAAACAAAAAAAAGGAATTTAAAAAAAATTTTGATATTTGAATAAAAACGAATAAAATACTATGCCTATTGAGTGTTAGATAGAGCCAACAGTTGAAAAAAAAAATAGTAAAGTCGTTGAGAAAACGTTACCAAAAATTGATTCAAATACAGTTGTCAAAACAATTAAGGGAAGAGCTGTATCTCTGTAAAAAGTGGTCGTATTGAGATGAAACAAAAAGCATTCTAAAGGTTTATATTATTTTTTGTATTGAGCAATTTTAGCAAATGAATTTTGTATGGTACCGTTATTGCGCAATTATAAGAAGCAGCACGACCCAAAAATTTTAATTTTAATTTTTTTTTTCTGAACATTGTCATTTTCTTTGAAAATATTAATTAAGCCAATTTAATGTTTTGTTTCGATAGCTTGTTCATTCAGCTTTAAGGTCTTTTTTTTTGTCATTCTACAATTTTTTTTCCTGAAGAATATCTGGCTTTGAATGAAAAAAAATACTTTGACTACCAATATCTTCGCAAAGAATGATGACACGGTAAACTTAAGGGTACTTTTAGAAACTGGAATTAATTTTTTACAAGATTTTTTTAAAACTTTATTAGGATTATTTTTCTTGGCTCCTTGCCGTTACGTTCAGAAAAGGTCAAAACTGTGAAAAAAGTGGACAAAAATTGTTCTTTTCTTTCTCATTTTGATGGCAATTTCACAATGTTTATGAACTACCCAATTTTTTCCTTTAATTGGTTTTTACGACTTTGATCATTCGGTACGTGAAAACGGTTAAATGGATTAATTTAAAATTTTACAGAAATATTAGTGGTCTATGGTTCTTGAAAATGCCTTACCAAGTTAAGTCCTGCAGTCAATATTTAGTAAAGATTTATAAAAAGTCTTTAAAAAGTCGTTTTTTTTACCTTTTCTGAATGGAACGGTAAGGAGCCAAAAAAAATAATCCTTATAAGGTTTTGACAAAATCTTGTAGAAAATTAATTCCAGTTTTTAAAAGCACCCTTAAGTTTACCGTGTCATCATTCTTTGCGAAGATATTGGTAGTCAAAGTCAAAAGTCTGTACTTTCATTCAAAGCCACATATTCTTAAAAAAAAAATTAAAAAAAAAGGAAAAAGACGACCTTAAAGCTGAATGAACAAGCTATCGAAACAAAACTTTAAAAAATTTTCAAAGAAAGTTCAAAAAAAAAAATTAAAATTTTTGGGTCTTGCTGCTTTTTATAATTACGCAGTAACGGTACCTTAAAAAATTCATTTGCTAAAATTTCTCAATACAGAAAATATAAAGCTTTAGAATGCTTTTTCTTTCATCTCAATGCGACCACTTTTTACAGAGATACCGCTCTTCAAAAAACAATACAAAAAAGTGATTTTTTTTGTTCCCTTAATTCTTTTTTTTTTAATTTATTTTGTTAGTAATTTTAAATGTCCTTTTATTGTTAAAAAAAATGTCAAGTATTTTTGAGAGAACGAAATGAAGTTTCACGATAAAGAAAATTACGTATTTTTGTGAAAAAAAACAGCAACCTAAAAATGTCAACAAATAGTTTTGTAATATTTATAAAACTATTTTAAATAAAAAAGAAATGATTTTCGATTGATTAATTGCTCAAAAAGTGTGATAAAATTTTAATTGTTAATAAAAACCATCTCAAAGATAAAGATTTCAAAACTTAACCCTAACTAACAAAACTCGACAAAAATGATGTTATGATGTTTTTTTTTGATATTTTCTTGTAATTTTGCAATCTGTTACTTTTGAGTAATCTAAACAAAATTGCATTTGAAATCTTTGGAAATTTATTTTATTTAGTCATTTTAACATTTTTTTTTAATTAATTTTTTTTATTGAAAAATTCATGTTTAACTACAAGACCAAGTTCGTTTGATCCAGTCGTGCACATTTTTTTGCAAACACTTGTCTACCCGTGCAAAGCTGGGGCTTGTCACCTAATTAGATGAAAAATCATTGAATATAAAACCAAGTTGAAAACTTAAACAGAACCTTTTTTGCACTTTTTTGTCCATTTTTCCATCAGTTTGCCTTAACTCCAAAAAAAATTATGACACTATAAATTTTAATTAAGCGTTTGATGAAAATACAAAACCGAGATAAATGACAAGAAAGTGTTATTTCCCAACCATAGGAGACATCTTTTACAAATTTTGAATAATTTGAGATTGTACTAGGGCAAAAAAAAAAAAACTAAATCGGTATACCTACAAATCTTGTTAGGTTATAATACTCCCACATAATATAATTTTTTAAAATCCCTACTTTAAAGGCCCAGCTATAATAGTAGGAACGGTGCGTACAGCAACGCCGCTGTACGAAACGAAGCGAATACAGGAAAATCACACTTTAACGCACCCATAATAACAGATTGCTCAGATTCGTAAAGTTTTCGTTCACTTTTGCTTTCGGACGAAAAGTGCGCTCTCAACCGTAATTCGCGTCCATGAATGAAAGAATACAAGATTACGCCATTTCATTTTTTTCGCTTTGTTGTTGTAATTTTTGACAGCTCGTATGGCGTAATCGGAGACAAAAATATGATTTTTTCCTACTAGATAAGGCCGGGAAAAGTTTTTAACTTGAATTTTTATTTCATTGTTCTAATTTGAATTAACAAAAGTGCACAAGTTCTGAATTATCTATTCTACTTTACACATTACCGCTTTATTTGCTTTTTGGCGATTTATTTTAAATGAAAAAACCTTTATTTCAAATGAAAAATATTAATTCGGTATTTATAATCGTATTTCTAAACGAAAACTTTATTTTTTTAAACTACTAAACGCGCACGAAAGGAAAAAACACAACCGAACAATCGAATAACTAAACAAACTACTGGCGGCCATATTTGTTTACATATCATTTGTCACCCATGAGATAACAAATGGCGCAATCTTGTATTCTTTCATTCATGATACGCGTCCGTAAATTTGACAGATGACTATTTGTTGAAAAAGTTTCCTATATTAATAGAAAGCTACGTTTTTTTTTTGTTTTACTTTGGGAATATTTTTTTATTTGTTCATATTTTCACATTTCAAAATTAATAACTACACCAAACAACAAAATTAATAAAAAAAATTATTATTATCAAAAATAGCTTCACAGGTGCTTCCGTTCGGTTAAATCAATTATGATGGGTATTTTATGTACTTGACAGATCGGAAGGCAACGATTCGTTCATTTTTGACATTAGCATCCGTTTGCTTCCGTCTATTATAGTTGGGCCTTAAGATTAACTAAAAAAAACCTTCATTATTTACGTTGCATATGTATGCATAATTTATTAGATAATATTAATTCTTCCCACACAACTGTGTTATTACTTCGTCCCTAAAGAGCTGTGGAAACTACAGCATCTCACCAAAACAGCAAAGGTATAAGGAGAATTTATTAAGAAAAAACTAATAATGACTGGCTTCATTTTGATGAAAGGAAAGGAACTTCTTATCAATTCAGAAAAAGAAATTTTTTTTTTATTTAGTTATGTACATATATATGTATGTAGGTATACAGATTAAGGTTTTATAAAAATTCTTTTTGTTTATGATAAATTCTGAATGTTTGTGAGTTGTATAGAATTTTTTTTTAATATTCCTCATTGTGTCTGTGGTCTATATAAATAGAAGAAAAGAAAAAGAAAAAGAAAATTAAGGGAACGCGTGTATTTAATTGCTTCTTTTTTTTATGATTTTTTACCATTATTAGGGATATGCTTCCTCGTTGGTAAACATTAAGGGTTTGTTTTTAAGTTTATTTTTTTTTATGGAAGGCATTCCTAGCTCTTTTATATTTCTTATACCGCTGGGGTAGACAAAATTAACATAAAAAGTTAACTTTGAAAAGAATCTAATTTGATTTCTTCTTCTAGAATATTTTTCTTCAGAAAATATTTCATTCGAAGATTATGAAATAATCTAGTCAAAGTTTTTGTGATACTTTTTAACTTAACTTAAGTAAGTTAAAATTAATTTTTAAGCAATTTCAATAAAAAATTAAATTAAATAAATTTTTCTTGGCGTGAAAGCTTGTGTAGAACCAGGCAGATCCTAGTATGACTTACAACTTCATAGGTCTCGTAGCTCGGCGGGACAAATTACAAAAATATAAAAAAAATACCAAGTATCTAAATAAAAAAATTCTTTTCAGAAAACAGTGAATATTTCCAGGTCAAATTTTTGTTAGGACTAGGACCTGTGCGAATTGAATTCAAACTTCGAAACAAAATTTTATTCGAGATTAAATTTTGATGTTTCCACGTATTTACATATTTACCGGCAGCAGTGTCAAAATTGTATCTTCGGATAAAAATTAACGCGATTTTTATCCAATTCAAACAACACATGACTCTAATTCATAAATTCGCATTGCGAAAGAATATACTTAACTACATTTATCTTTTTCATCATAAAATAAAGAAACGTCAAAATGAGTCACACGGAATGAGACAAATTCAAAACCGTTAGGTCAATTCGTTTACTTCCCAAAACTGCTTGCTACTTTTTAACAAATTTAATCCAATTTTATTATTATTTATTGTATTATTTATACTAGAATGTCAGTTTATTACACTTAACCATTTTTTATTCCGTCAATTACATTGAATTTTTGAACAACAACAAGAACTTCTTAAAGGCGCTACCAATCCAATTTATAGTTTTTTGTATTAACTTTTGGACTTAGATTGGAAGAAATTGGCACTTTTGATTTTTGGAAAGCAAATGAATTTAAATGTTATCCAAAATGTAATGACAGCTTTCAGGTTAGATTGAGATCATCATTCTTTTGTAAATATTTAAAGATGTTTACACTGAATATGATTCTGTGAGTTCTGGTCAAAGCCCGGGAAAAAAGCTGCGCTGGCGCGGCGGGACAGTTAAATTTATACCTAAAATCCGTGACGTCTGGCAATGCTACTTACAACTCTCTACCATCCTGGTGTGCATGTTATTGGCAGGAATGGAGGGGGCCTATAGTTTTCTGCCAAATCCGAACGTCTAAAGTGAGAGGCACAATTATTATTTACTGAATGTTCTCCTTTGTATGTATGTTGTATGTATACCTTTTCAACCTATTAAGTTACTTCTGCTGCGTTTAATCGTATAGTAAATGCGTATAGATATAGATATATAGTATAGGACCCTAAATTCAATACCATTAACATAGTATCCGGAAAGAAATAGCCCATTATCTGATCCAACCCTTGAATGTCTATTAAAATAGCCTTTTTATTTCTTTACTATCAGCTAAGTGTTACAAAGTCGCAACCTGGCAAGAACATCCAAGAGGTAAGAGGAAAAGGTGGCAAAAACGATTTGAGCCGTCCATTAAATGAGTTCACACTTCTGTATTCTCTCATCAACAGCCCCAACCACTAAAGTAGCCCCGTCTGTTCTTTGGCCAATACATAGAACGTTGAAGAAACTGATCTAAGTCGTAAGAATCACGCAACCTAGAACCCGAACGAGAACGATTATTATATACCTACTATACGAAATGGGAATTTTAATGACATTATTAAAAGCTCACAGAAGTAAGCTGTGGGACATTTGAGAGAAAAATAAATATATACACCAACAACAAAATATAAAAAATAAAATAATAATAAAAATAAAAAATGAAGAGAAAGCACTTTGCAATTGGTTTTTGGATGGCTGCCTTAATATACGCACCGTTTAGCTGCAGAAAAATGTCAAGCGTGCTGCCACTTCTATCAGGATGACATCGCCCATATCGCCTCCATCACATCATCACCTGGAAATATGGTCATGGTAGATCCGAAATCCGTGTCCGGAGATCGATATCAATTTCGTGATTAAAATCGGGTCGTTAAACAAGTAATATGAATGGTTCATAAGGGAACCTCGAATCCCTTGCCTTAGGATAGGAAGAAAGTTGACATCCAACCAAAAAAGGAGAAACAATCTATTTTAATCAGTCAGCTATCAGGAGCCAGCAGTAACTTGCCGTATAGGGACTTTCCATTTTGTTATATGGGAAAGGAGGAACATAAGGAATCTGAGCTTTTTTGTTGGCTAAAATGTTTTGTGTTCTTTTTTTTTCTCGGCTTCACATTAAGAAGTTTGAATTTAATGCCACAGTTATGGTTCATTCATTTTTGGGGTGGGGAATTTTCTAAGGGAGATATCTAGCCAACGAAATTAATGTTAGGTACCTATAATAACAAACTTTTCTTTCGCTTGTTTATATCAATTCTGTCAGTTATTATTGTTTCCTTAACAGCAAGGTAAATTAGTTAAAGAGGGTTTCATTTGAAAACAAACAGACAGGGCTGAGAAAGTTTTACTTTCGACTGCCTGGGCAGTTGAACATTTTTTGGAGTCTTAAAAGTTGACAATTAATTATTATTAATTTTTTGACCCAATCTGTTGAAAATGTCGCAAAATAATGGATAACTGTAAAGTTTTGATATCATATACAAAAGATTGTCGTGTCAAAAATTATGCAAAGAATTTTCATGAATTTTCTGTAAAATTTTTAAAGGGCGCATTAACTTGATCTTATCTACGATTACGTAGAAAAAATACAATTTTTAGCTTGAGCTAGAAAATTTTAGTTTAAGCTATGTACATATTTTAAGCTTTCATTTGATTATTCACATATTTAAATATTCAAAACCCAAAAAACTATAAATTTAATCTTTCTTAAGTAATGTTGGTTGTCTTACGCGTAAAAAATCAGCCATATTTACACTATTACTCAGGAGAAGGAGTGAAAGAATCTTGAAATTTGTTTAGCTTTTACTATATAATATTGTATAGTTGAAGCTAATTTTAATCACACAAATTGATAGACCAAGAGCCCACAGCAAATTTTGGGGTGCGAAAGTGAACCAAAAAAAAGGTACATATATGAGTCGAAAGCAGTGGTCAAGCTGATGACAGAAATGAAGGGGTGGGTTAAAACGAATTTTGGTTTAAACAATTATCCCCAGAGTTGATTTTTTTGGGTTTTCACCGTACTATTGCTCACTAACGCCGCGACCAGGGACTGCAAGACTTTCATTTCTGTCATCAGGTTGACCACTGCTTTCGACTCATATACTTTTTTTTTGGTTCACTTACACACCCCAAAATTTGCTGTGGGCTCTTAGACTATGAGGGTTAAGTCGTACATTTTATTTTACTAAAAAAAAAAATGTATAGGTATGTAGCCCGTGGCGTAATGGTTAATGAATTGGACTGTCACGTTAGAGGTCTTAGGTTCGATTACCCATCCACTGCCACCCAAAAACAATAAGTATGTTTTTCAGGGCTCCAAGGGTATCCCCTCTCATAGAAAAGTGCCATTAGAATTTAGATTAATATTTAGAGGTCGCTCATCGCTAATTTCTTTTTTCCATACAAATTATATGGGAAATTTTCTTTTGTTTGCTTCTTTAGTTTATTAATTTACAATCGAGTTTCGTACGGAAATGATTGAGACGTTTACTTTGTTCTTTAAAAATGTTCCTAACTCCTTATCTAATTAGTGCACTCCTTCCGAAGCTATTGAAGGTTAAAGTGGATGGTTTATTCCACAGTTTTTGGGATTCCCTGTTGAAAATATCAGCATTTATAACATTTCATTCCAAAATATTACAAATTAAATTTTGTTTGTAGTAACAAAAAAAAATGAAAATTATTCTAACTCCCATTACAAACATGATTCAAAAGAGCAAATTCGTTGCAATTGCAAATAATTGAGACCTCAAATACTTTACAAATTTTTTTAAAATGTGATGTAGAAATTTATTTATAATTTACGAAAAGTCAAAACATAGCTGTGTTCATCAATTTCAAAAGGTGGTAGGCGAATTTTTAAATTTTTAGCGTGATTGTATTTTGAAGTGTGACCCTCTATGACTCAAAGTCTGGATCCGCCCTTGATAAGCATGCCATCAAATTTAATTGTTTTTATAAAAATAAAATAAAATAAAATAAAATACATTTGGTGGCGATCAAGTGTCAGCATATTAATTTTTTTTTGGAGTTCTGGTCGCATGCACCATTGTTCTATTTAGTTCCTGATAGTTTTCCAACAGAGGTTCTGTTCGATTTCACCGTAAAAACGGATTTTAAAAAAATGATATGCACTTCGCGTAGCATATCAGTTATTGAAATTTGAAATGTAAAATGAAAATATTTTTTATTAGATGTAAAAAAAATCCCTTAACAGTTCCTCGTATACCTAAAAAAAATAGTTCCGCTACATTAGGGCCTAAAAAAAAAAAAAACAAAAAAAAATTATTTGATTTACAAAAAAAAGACTTGTTATGGAAAAAACAACAGAATTTCATAGATTGCGGAAAATCAATCTGCCTTATCGATGCAACAACATATGTAGGTATAATGTGCCTAGGTATAATTCAAAGAATTTTTCTTCCTAATAAATTTCTAATATTAGGTACATTTGCTGAAACGAAACTTAAATATTTAAGTTCAACATAAGAGCTTATGTGACAGTTTACGCTGAGGAAAAAGTGAAACATACGCACTTAAGTTGAACATAAATATTTAAGTTTCGTTCCAGCAAATGGGCCTTAATATTTTTTTTCTATAATTGTTTCAGATCCAACTTTCAAGAATTTTTCTTACTACATTGATATGCTGGCAGTTTTTTAAGAGCTCCAGCTCATTTATCAATTTTGTTAGATAGATCTAATGTTCTTACAATATAATCCGAGGAGTTCCCGTTTCTAACACTTTTCTGACGAAAACTATAATTTTTTCTATTATATTGTAAGAACATTAGATCTATATCTAATCAATTTGATAAATGAGCTTGAGCACGTAAAAAGGTGCCAGCACTACCCTGCCGAGTTCTATTGTTCATGACAAGAGTTACTCTTGGAGCCTGGAGGATCTGTCAATAATTCGTCGCAAGAGGCAGTAGCCCTGAATTTTTTTTTTGTTTTTTGGCAAGTGGCTAAGGCCGTGTGTGAATTGAGTTAAAATCGCGTTAAATTTTATCCGAGGATTAATTTTTGACAATAGTAAGGTGAATCTGTATGCAGAAATGTCAAAATTTAATCTCGGATAAAATTTAATCGAAATTTTACACGAATCTGCACACGCCCTAAACGCCTCCCCAGAACACTGGGCGCAGATAAAAATCTGAAAATATTTATGTTAACATAATTTAGAAGGTTATATTCTAAAAAAATGAAAACCATTTCCTGTAGGTATAATTTTTTCTATTATTTATTCAATTGGCGTGGCTAAGACCCTTCTAATGAACTTCAAACTTAAGAGGCCTCCACCCATATTTTCGATAAAAGTGGAAAATTGGAAAAACGGTTGCATACGGATCTTAGCCCTGGAACCACGTATTGCCAAAATTTAAACTGCATATGAAAGACTGATATCTTGGCTTCCAAATGTTCGAGCTTTTTTTTTTGGATTTTGGTTTTTGTTTGTTTTATTCAAAAATTCCGATGACAGGTTTCGAGAAATTACGAAAAACTGCCAAATGCTTTCAGACCGATCTGAAAACAGGAGAGGGGTAGTCGTATAATATATATATATTTTTAAAGGTAATAAATAGGGCTTCCATTTGTTCGTGACTGATTTTTGAAATTAGTCACCATTTTTGAATTATAAGCTTTTGAAAACAAGTAAATTTTCTAATTTTTAATAGTGTTTTTGAATAACTAAATATGATACGAATAGTACAAAACTTTTTTAAAATGATATACATATTCTAATAATATAATTCAATAAAAAAAACAAGCATACAAAGCTTCTTTTTATTAAAAAATAATACGTTTTATAAAAGTCTTTTTTTTAATAAAAAGTCGTTATTTTCAAATATTTCGAAATTTTAGTTCTTCAAATCGCCATAAGATGGTTTTTATTCGAAGATCTATTTATGTATGTGTAATTGTCAAGAGAGAGGAGAACCAAGGAATATTATTTATGAGTTGCAAGGTTGCAACACAGATGCAAAAAAAAGCCAGACGAATGTGAGTATGTGTGAGTGAGACTGCGTGAACCGCCAACATATTGATTGCTTAGAAGGGGGTGAGCGACGTGAATATTTTTGTTGTGCTTTGTTTTTTTTTTTTTTTGTTGCTGTCGTTATTTGGTCCTATAAGGTATAAGGATAAGTATATGTGTAATGGCAGTGGCACGCTTTACACAAAGGTTGCTGAGGGTGGTGTGAGTGATGTGATAATGGACAGAGCTCAGAAATAACAACACGTAAGTAAAATGTAAAGAATAATGAGAATAGATTTTGTGTGTACATATTTGAGAGCTTTACACAATGCGATCGAAGGGTGGTGTGGTAGGAGGGCTCAGTATGTAAGTAAGTATCTAATGATTGTAAGAAGAATATGAAATGTGAAAACTGATTATTGTTGCTGTTGTTACTTTTGTTTGCTTTCTTGTTTTGATGAGTGAAGAGTGAATTCATAATGATCATTGAATTTTTTATTTAAAAAAAATAATTTTTGATTCTTAGATTAGTAGGTAGATACAGTACAGTGAACATTGAGAAACATATAAAATATAAACCTTTAGTGGAGTGAACCAAAAAAAAAATATTTGAACGTAACTAAATTTCATATAAAAAACAGAAATAAAATAATATAACTCAAAAAGATCAATTTATGGTACCTACCTACTTCTCTAGAAAATTTTTTATTTTTATTAAAATTGTTTTTTTTTTTTTCAAATCATGTAGTTTGGCAGTATGTATTTATTTTTTTATTGTAACTATGTTTGTATACAGGATGATTCACATAAGGTGTGAGAAAAAGCTAGAGCGTGAAGGTTTAGTTGAGACAAGAAAAAAATCGTATGGGAGTGGAGTCTCTTTCCCCCTGTTTAGGCGAGCAATTTTCTAAAAAAATCAAAAAATTAATTTTCAGAATAAAAATTTTGAAAAAATAATGAAAACAATTGTGTTCAAACTAATTTTTTTTTTTCAAATTTTACGTTGTTAACTAATATTTTTGTTTTTAATATTCTATGCTCCTATCGATTTCTAGTCAAACACCAAAAACTGGATCTTTAAATGTCTGGATCTTTAAATGTTTTTGACAAAATTGAAAATAACGAAATCCACTTTACTATGTAATTAATTATGCTGGAAATATGAGCTTTGGAGGAACAAAATAATTGATGGATAAGTCGAACTTAAGGGAAACTTTACCTTTGTTATTTTCAATTTTCTCAAAAATTGGAATATGTTTTGCAATCTGGTTTTTAGTGCTTGACTGAAAATTGATGAGAGTATTGAATATAAAAAACAGAATTATTCCTTAATAACGTAAAATGTTGAACAAAATCAGTTTGAACACAACCCTTTTTTTTTTTTTTTTTCAGAAATTTAACTTTGAAAATTAATTTTTGAAAAACTGTTCACTAAAACAACTTAATTTAAAAACTAAATAAAAGAAGAGATTTCTGGCTTTACAAAAGAGTATAGCATGTCGTTATAACGGTGAAAGTTTGTTTTTATTAATTTTATCTGTTTTAAGTAATTTTTTTAGAAAAATTTCCCTCCCGTTATTTTTAATTTTCTTAAAAGCTAAAATACAATTGAGCATTTTGTTTTCAGTATTTTACGAGGAATTAATAACAGTATAGAATATTAAAAAAAAACTATTACTTAGTAACGTAAAACTTTGAAAAAAAAAATATTTTGAATATTTTTTTCATTATTTGTTCAAAGTTATGAGTTTGAAAATTAATTTTTCAAAAACAGTTCTCTCAAATAATTTGAATTAATAGCCCAGGAAACAAAATCATTGCTCCATACAAACTTCTAAATGTTGGTAATAGGTTTCATACTTACATATATTATACCTAATACAATTTAACATCTTTTCAGAAATATCCCCAACTGTGGATGTTGAGGAAAAAATAAATAACGGGATTTTGGTGCGAATATTTTTTGATTTTTCGGGAAATCTTTATTTTATTGAAATGCCTATATCTTAAAATCTAATTTGTGTAGAAAATATTTGTATACACCAAATGATTAACAATTGTTTATTCTTAAATAATATAATATAAAAAAATATATATTTATGGCAGAAGCTTCTTAAAAATTCAGGAAATGTCAAATATTTGAAGACAAATCGTAATGGAGGTTGGTTTAGTTAGGTTTTATCGTAAACTATTTAAATAAAAAACAATTAAAACTATGCATTCTTTTAAGTAACAAATTCTACAGAAAACCTCAATTTTAGAATTTCGCAGAAAAAAGAAGATTTCGAATATAGGTACCCTTTTTTGATAAAAATCTTAATTATGTGAATTGAGGCTAACGTTGTGACCTGCTTCCTATTGTCCATGCTTTTACTTGATGCAATATCATCTCAGCTCTTTAAAGAAACGTAATGTGGTTACAACAGAGTGATTGCTAACCTGCAAGTTTAAGCCTGGCTGGGAAATTCTTTGGAACCAACAAATTAGGGATATTATTAAATAATATTTTATTAACTTATTCATTGATTAAAGTTATGTAAAAACATATATACAAGCTCTAAGCAAATAAAATACTGACAAAATTATATGTTTTAACTCAAACATACATACGTTTTTTATGGTTTCATTTGAATGAAATTAAATTTTTTATAGAAAGGATCGCAGGATAAACTTGTCAAATATCCCAGATGACGCAAAATAAAATGGTAAACACAAAAAAATGTATTCTTGTTTTATTAAGTGCCTTTAACCATTCAACATTAATAGCAAAAATTGTAAACACTTGTTAAATATTTCCCTTTTTCAACTTTTAATTAAAATTTGTCAAACTTATCACTTCTATATACGAGCAAATGCTATATAATCTTAAATTGTATTTTATTTTGCAGCATTTGAGATAATTTGGAAGTTTGTGAAATGTACCAATATTATTTTTTTGTTGGGCATTCAAATTTTTTTTCATGATCCCTTAAGAATTAAATCAAAATTAGATTATGAATAAATTGGCTAAATTAAAACCTGTTAAATAATCCATTTAAGCCATAAACACTTTAAAAAAATTGTAAAAATGTTTACTTTTTTGACTTTTGGTAGAAATTTAACAATTTTAACGGTCTACATAAAAAAACAGTAAGCAGCCTTAGAACTAGTTTATTTTTGCATCATTTTAGATGTTTTTGAAGTTTTAAACATTAACCATTATTTTTTTTGTTTTTTTTTTTTACAAAAACCATTTTTTTAATGGTTGTTTTCTTGAATAAATTCAAAAAATTTTTTGAAATTTCATATATTTTTTTAGTAAAAACTGCAAAAATTCAGTTTTTATTTTCGATTCTTCAACGCATACTAATAATTTTAACAATTTCAGTGCATAATATACAAACAAACTTGTATGCACTATTATGCCTTACAAAATTTTGTATCAGTTGAGATGAGATTTTTTGTAAGTTTTTCACATATACCATTATATTTTTTAAATTTTTTGAACTTATTTTTTTTTTAAATTCCTATGGGTTAAATAAAAATTGTTCCAAAACTGTCAGCAAGAATAACTACAAAAATGTCTCAAACGATGCAGAATTAAATACGGAAAAAGTTTGTGTTTTTTTTTTTCTAAAATTTACTTCATTATTCCACTGTAATAGTAAATAGTGTAAAAAATTTTTTAGTTTACACTTTTGCAAACTTTTAAATACAAATAGACCAAGTTAACGGTATTATATAAAAAAAATGTCTACCAACTTGTAATAAATTTAACACTACGCCGTTTAAGATATTTTTCAATTTTCTAAAATGCACCGTTAGATTTTTTTTCCATATACATTAATTTTTTTTTACGGCTTTGCTTTAAATATAATATATTTTTTTTTACAGAAAGGTAAGGGGAAGAAGCTTGAAAAATATACCAAATGACGCAGAATTTGATATTGATAGTGGCTGTATTTATTGTTTTTACTAAAAATAGTTATCTATTGTATTTTTATGAAAAAAAACGCAAAAAAATGTTTAAAAAATTAAATTTTAAACTTTCAATAGAAAACTTTCCAACTTAAGGGTACTATAGACAAAAAAAAGTTCAAAATCTTGTATAAAATTAAATTTCCAATTATTTGAGATGCTTTGGAACTTTTTTAAATGTACCGTAATATTTTTTTATTTTTTTTTGTTTAACCTATTTTTATTTTTTCAAACACTGATTGCAGGAATTCCTCAACAGTTAGAAGCGGGGATAATTCCTTAAATACTCCTTTAAACTAGTTCTACAACCCTACCAAATTTCAAACCCATTACCAAAATTTAGAAGTTTTGCACGAAATTCCTGGGCTATAAAAATAAAACAAAAGAATTTATTTCTGGCTTGAAAAAAAGTAGGTATAATTGATAGGTATTGTGAGTGTTTTAGTTGTTTTTTAATGACTTTTTTCTATTTCAATATACCTACCTATTTTGTTTTTAGAAAATTGCCCCTCCTGCCCAAACGGGAGGAAATAGACCCAACTCCCGACCTAACGATTTTTTTCTTGTCTCAACTCAACCAACATGCTCTAGCTTTTTGACACACCTAAGGTGAGTCCCCCGCACTAACCTAAATACGTTTACGATACCTATTAGGTATCGTTTTTTAAGTAGGTAGGTACCTATCTATCTACCTACCTACTTACCCTCCTAACTTTTTTATAATGAGGATATATATGAATTTATTTATTTCCTAAAGAATAAGTGCTTTCTTTATGTAGTTAGGTAGTAAATATATACATATTAGGTATAATAATTCATATGTAGAGGAACCATAAATATACTTTTAAATCAGATATAATTATTTGTAGCTACAGATACATATTTATGTTCCCTACTTTACTCGTAAAATTGATTCTAGGTAGCAATTATACAAAAAAAAATCTTGAAACCACACTACAAAATAAACACCCTGAAACTATAATGATCACCTTCCAAAAAACATATCAATATCCTAAAATCTGAAAGCATTCAATTTCAATGTCGCAAAAAATACCCCATCCACATAAAATGATGACCTACAAATACTATCAAAAGGTATTTGTAAGTTTGTTATAGATAATGCCAAAGAAAAAATACAACACAAAAAACCTCACAGCAGCGCACCACAATGCATAAGGAAAAAATTATATTCCTTTCCTACATACCTACAAATGCATTCATAAACACTGCCTAATAAGAAGACAAAAAATACGACAGAAAAAACTCCACAGACAGCGCGCAGCCATACCCAAGAAAAAAAATGATGTTCCCTTTTCAACACATAAATACATTTAAAACAAAAAAAACTCCCTCTCCCAAAAAAGAGAAAGAGTTTGTTCGAAGGTGTTGAGGTTCGAGTATGAGCTTTATTATTTTTCATCTTTTTCGAAGTTACCGATCTTAGAATCTGAGTTCGAACTTTTGGGTGGAGGCCTCTTAAGCCAAAAGTATATCAAATAAATATTCATCCTAAAAGGCTTATCAGTCCATTTCCTTCTGATGTCGTTTTTCCGTCAAGTTGATGGTATTTCACCTGATTTTTCGTATATAAAATTCGAAGAAACAGATGTGTACACCAACACCACCTGTGGACAAAATGAAGCTATCATCACAAGTAGGTACTTTAATCCTATACTATATGTCTAAGGCTTGCTATATTATTATCAAGGAAAGTATATGTATATATGGATATGTCGTAGATTGTCCTAAAACTAAGGACGCCACACAAAGAGATTGCTTCAGGTTAGAGTAACGAAGGTATAATAGAATCCTAATGCGGTAAATGATGGGAGTGTTTTTTTTTATGTTTGTGTGAGTATGACGTTTGCTGATGAAAACTATATCGTCTACTTTCTTTCATCTACCTACTATATTATGAAGACTTGGTTGACATCCTTTGAACCACTTAGTTTTGGTAAGTTTCAGAGAAAAAAAGTAATACCAAATGAGTTCAAAGGACAAAGGAAATAGTCTTTTTTTCTTTATCCATGAATTTCGCACTCACTCATACCTTTGCTGTAGGAGGTGTAAGAAATCGATTTCAAAAAACCTAGACGTTTCTTTTTTTCCATCTATGATATTAGATCAAATGTTACCTTTAAGCCACAAAACCTTAACGACTGGCACTGACTGAGCTGATCCATATAACTCTTACCCCAGAATACATGAGAATTGTACGGATTTAAGAGAAATAATTTTGGTATAGCTTGGGCGGTAGAGTGGCACTTATTTTAGATGAAATTCAACACATTATGCCATCATCAAACGTCTCACTGGAACACTTACTGGCTGAACAGAATGGTGACGCAGCGCAGACGGAACTGGAGCCGGAGCTGGAATAGCTGTCAAAATATTGAATACACGCAAATTCAATGTTGCGAATACAACGGAACGTAGACGCATACGGAGCTGCAGACGCAGACGGAAGAGTTCACCAAATTTTAACTTTTCACGTACGACACTTTTGATGTTTCAATTTGTATGAAGAAAAAAAAACCAAATTTTTGGGTCGGAAAAAAATATTGTGGTTATTTAAAAAAAAAAAAATTAAATTTGATGGCACAACAGCTCATGAAGAACTAGGGCCTAGTGACTTACAACTCTCAACCATTCCTGTGTGCGTGTCTGCAGAAATGGAGGGGACCTACAGTTTATTGCCGAATCCGAACGGCTAACGAGCGGCACTTTTCTGTGACAGGAGATACTCATGGAGGATTTGTCAATTCCTCGCAAGAGGAAGTAGCCATTTTTTCTTTTAAATAAATAGGTGGCGAGGCTGAGGATCGAACTTTAGACCTCCGGCATGACAGTCCATCGCACTAACCATCACGCCACGGCTACTACTATTGTGGTTATTTGTATCGCGAAAAAAAAAATTTATTAAAAGGAAGATTATTGGAAACAAAAAATGTGAATTCTGACCTTGTACACAAGATTATTCCTTTGTTTTTCTTCAAAATACTTTCAAAGCTGTACAGCTCCATTGTGGACATTTAAAAAAAATAACGTACGACACTTTTTGACAGCTCTTCCGTCTGCGGCTTCAGTTCCGTCATTCTATTCTGTTCAGCCAGTTAAGTTCTTATAAGTCTATACAAGTAAAGTTAAAGTTGATCTGGGAAAAAACTGAATTTGAAAATCCATTCTTCCTCAAATTATGGAGATTCAGATTTTACGAAGAGCGAATAATTTTGCTGAGAGTATATAAAGCAAAGCTACCTGCCAGACTATATCTATTCTTTGGTTCATTTTGAAGTTCTTTTTTTTCCGTATCTTTTTTTTTTATTGGTTGTTTTATTTTTAGCTGTGTAAAATTTTTAAATGAGAACAATGGAACTTCAAAGGGCTCGAAGAAAATCTCCTGATCAAACGCCATTCTGATTATAGCAACGCGCGTAGTAAGAGAGGTAGAAGTGTTCTGAGAATTTCATCTGAACTAAAAAACCATTTTGTGGTGTTGATTTTGTTACTGGTTTTTTTTTTTCTTCTTCTTGGTATTAATGAATGAAGAAAGCTATTTGGACTTAAGCTCTTCGGTGAGGATTAACTTCCTCTGGAAATAAAAAAAATTCTTGAAGAAAGGAAAGTACAAATGTAGCTAGGTTTTGGTGAATTGAGCTTGGTTAATTATTCTTGGAATAGGGGAGTGATGTAATTAGAAGAAGAAGAAGAAGAAGAAGAAGAAGAAAAAGAAGCCATTATCTTCTGTGAACAAATACTGATGGTGTGAAATTAGCGGTATTCAGTCTTAGTCAACATTTTCAAAATAGAAACAAACCTTTATTTTAAGTTATAACTTTTGGATAATAATCGTTAGATGAGTGTGACATTATTAATAAAATCTCCGCACTTTACAAATATAGTTCAGTACTTTTATACATCAGACCTTGCAGCTTAATGAAAAACCCAAGTTTTCGAACTCGAACGCCAAACGCAACATTGTCAAAAATTCAAAAATTAGCGAAATTTTAAGGTTTTTCTGCTTTTGGTAATTTTTACCATTAAGGACCAGTTTTATGGCTATAACCTTACTCTTCAGATTTTAAATAAATAACCCAATTTGCCCCAAATTCAGTCCAGAACCATTTTTGTAGGTCCAATAGTTTCCAAAACATGTATAGGTACTGCTGTTCAAAATTTATCTAGGCGCACGGTAGTGCACCCGCCAAGACGAGCGGTAAGCACTACCTATATTTTCTCGAAACGTTTCTTCGTATTTTCAAGCCCTCATAGCTTCGGTATGGATAGAGCTAGAAAGCTCAAATTTTCAGGATTAGATGTAGTCCGCGGTTTTATGATACACATCAAATTTCATATTTCTAGCTTTTATAGTTTGAATGTTATTAATACCCAAAAACGACGATTTGGTCACTGACCACTCATCACTCATCAAAACCTAAAGGGTACTTCCCGAAGTGCTAGAAAGCTGAAATTTGGAATGTAGACTAGGATTTGCATACAAACAACAACAAAATTAAAAAATCTGTAACTTTCACCCTCCAACACCCCAAAAGTTGAGGTTCATAATAAAACCTCTAAAACAACAACAATTTTAACAATCACACACAACAATGCAATACAAACCCCTCCTATAATTGATGTGAGGGTTGTTTTTTTTTTATTTTATTTTCACGAACACAAAAAACAATGCACTATATGGCTTTGCTTGAAATAAGGGTTGTTTATATTATATTGTATGATCTTCACCACGATCGGTGAACTGTCGTCTCGTTCAGAATGACGTATCCTTGGAATTTTATGTATGTATTTGTACTTATATTCAGGGGTGTGCGATAGGAAAAAATAATGAACTTTCATTTCATCGCTTCGGTCAAAATAAATAAAGAGGTTTAACATTGACGAATCATTTTTTTAAGGTTTAAGTACCTTATTACCTTAATTTTTGCGAAGATAAAAATATACGCGTTACTTTTACTTATATAATTTCTAAATAAATGCTTAGTAAGGTACATAGGTATATTATTTTCATGTTTCTGGTCTTTGCTAAGAGACTTAGCTCAATATAAAGGTTAGGTATGTAGGTAGTTACTTTATTCCGAGGTATTAGGCCTATTGCTACAATTATTAATTGGGAAGTAGTTTCATTGGAATCAGAATGCCACCGTGAAGTATTTAAGGGAGGTTCAGGTGTTTTTCTTATGGATAATAGGTGATCCTACAAAAAGAAATGAAATCCCACCAAAAACATTTCATGTAAAATAGGTCGCCAAGACTCATAAGCTCATAACGCTTTCGCTATGAAAAAGTTATAAGATCTCATGAAGAGCCAAGCCCTCAACTCTATTAGGCCTTACTCTCCAAGCCCTAACTTTACAAACCCTAAATCAAGGTCAAAAATTATGGCTTGGTAGTTTCACATAGGCGCCGCCTTGCCTCTAACCTTTCTCGACATCAAAAGGTTCGGTGGTGTTCTTGCCAACTTTGACGGAGCAGCGAGATATCTCCATCGTTATCCTGCATAAGCGGACGAGTTTGTCAGAGATGCCGAGATGCGTCATGGCTCTGTATAGCTAGTCTCTGTCTACGCTATCATATGCGACTTTGAAATCGATAAAGAAGTGGTGTGTATATCGATTTGAAACTCCTGGGTTTCTTTCAAAATCTGTCGGAGTGTGAACCACACTGATAGGGGCCGATCAGATCGTTGACAAACGGTCTTAATCGATCATAAATTATATATGACAAAGCATCTTCTTTTTTGTGGATGGAGAACGTTATACCGAGGTTCCATTCTTTGGGTATACTTTCATCCCACCAAATTTCGGAGATAAGTTGGTGGTATACTCCCTACGAAGTCATAACGTAGATTTTGGCAGAAATTAGTGCTAACGAGACAGAAGAAATTTCATCAGACAGAATGTAAGTTCCGGTCAATAGCTTACTTGAAGTGAAATAACAATAACAATAAAAAAAAAAGTACAAAATGTATCCAAATATTTTTTTTATAAAGCGCTCTTTTGATTTTTAGAAAATTTTATTCTCTTTTAGATCGTCAAACGTAGTAACCTTCTTAAAACACAATATAATCCGATTTCATTCAGGAAACTAGCTAACAATAATTAAAGCAGCAACATAATCCTTCCATCTATCAAGCCTGTTTCACAATCCCGGGAGCAAACGAGACGTGAACGTAAGGAGCACTCGTCGTAGCTGTCAAACCAATTTCAAGCAATGAGAATATACCAGAGTATTCACAATAAAGCGTTTCTCGTCGTCCCGTCACGCCATGATTTCGAAAAATTGAAAAAAAAAAGACGCGACGAAACGGCGATTTTCATTTTGACAATTGAGAAGAGAACACCGAGCGTATCTGTATTTGTATTTATATTTATTAATTGTGTAGATAAATAAATAAAATACCGAAAATGGCGAGCAAATATGTGTTTTTATTTTGCGACTAATTAATTTTGTCTTTATTAACATTCCCACCGCCATCTTTTGCTCACTTTTGGTCTTTTATTGCCTTTTTTGTAAACAAACACTCCCAAAAGTACTAAAAGCATTTTTTTTTAACATTTTCTTTTTCCTTTTCTTCAATTTTGTATTTTAGTTCCCAAATTCACTGACAAACACGAATAATTCTACGCTTTCGGTGTGAAGAACTCGCTGCATTGTGAATTGAGGAACGATTTTATAACGAGAAAAAGATGAAAGCGTTTCTCGTCACGCTGATTTCTCGTTTTCTCGTCGCATATCGCATTGTGAAACAGCCTTCACGGTTCGCAGCATTGTGCTTTAGCTGTGCCCACGTTTGAATATTAAGGAATGAGCTTCACTAAGTACAGTTTTGAGGACCTCCATGTTGTTCTTGGTCTTCCAACTCGCCTTACACCCTGAGGATTCCATACGAATGACTGGTTCGGTATGTTATCGTTTGGTTTTCTCAGTCTATGGCCAATCCAGCGCAACTTTCGTTGTTTGATATCAAGATCCACTCTTTTCTGACCAGTCCTATTCCACAGATCACCATTTGATATGATTTGTGACCAACGAATCTTGAGAATGTATCGAAGACATCGGTTCACAAAAATCTGTAGTCTGCTCGAGATGTCGGCGGAGCATCATTTCCACGTTTCACAAGCGTAGAACAGCACAGATTTAACGTTGGACTCGAAGAGTTTAAGCTTGATGCGTAGCGTTCCATATAGGAGCAGGGATTGTTAATGCACTGCGGGTTTTGTTTATTCTGTTGACAACATCCAAGTCCGTTCCCACCATTAATTGATACTCTACTACCTAGAAAATTGAACTGTGTGACACTCTCAATAGTCTCCTACCTCAGAATAATCTGCTGTTGTGTGTTCCGACCGGTCTGCAATATTTTGGCCTTTTTAGCATTGATCCTTAAACCCAGCCATCTCACCGTTCGCACATTTGATCCAAGCAATTTTATTTACCTCGTAAAATTCTCAAAAAAAACACAGCTATTTTTAATATTGAACATAAATAATTAAATTTCAAATCAAAATAATTCCACAATTTGGCAAAAATAAATACAGACTTTTTCTCCACTCAATTTATCTTCTTGCCAAAATTTTCACTTCAATAATAGCAAAACCGCTGCAGTTGATGTTTTTTTTCGCTTACCATGAAATTCTACACATTGAATTTGCATTTCATATTTGCGTCATAGTCAAGTAAACATGCGATAATGCACGAGTAATATTACTCATATCCTCGACCTAAAAGGCATCGCACTCGTAAGAAATGAAAAAAATAACAAGGACTACTTTCACAAGGCTCAGGCAGGCACTTTCTCAAAAAATCAAATTTTCTGAAGAAGTGCTGAGTTTTATTATTCAAATTATGACAGGGATAAGAGTATAGTTATTTCAAATTACATACAAATATGAAAGTACATATACAGAAAAGTTAAAAGCACTTAGCGCGTCCTGTTTCCTTCATAAATAGGTAGGTAAGATAGACGCCTTGAAATACCAAGACTGTAGAATAACAAATTTCTTGATTTCTATAGAATTATATTTTACACGCGCCTTATTGTTGTGACCTTTGCAAAGAGAGCTGATGGTGCTTCAGTGTTTTTGGACAGATGCACCTTGATATGAATATGTAAAATATTCAACGAGGCGAGGTTCATAACATATATGCAATATGCATGTCCATTTCTAAATCCTTGAAATGGAAGCATCTCGTGCCTTGGCATAGTGCACCTGATAGCTGGAGTATAGCATGAATAATTTTGTATATTAAAACTAATTGCATTAGAGTCATGATTTCACTCTATAGTCTTGAAAGAAATAGAAAAAAAAACAAACAAATATGTATCCATATGAAATGTGGAGGATAGCCATGAGAGGATACAATTTTACGGAAAGTGTTTTATATGTCTTCAAATTGAGAAGCAGGCACTTTCAGAAAAATAATTTTGCAAATTTCAAGTGGATAAAATATTACTGTTATAAGTACCACACTGATGCATGTTATTTCCTCTGGATATCAGCTTTTTCTAGGTTACAATGATCAAATACATCATAAGAACGCGGCCGTTTTTGTGTGTTTTCTTCAATATTCAGAACTGTAGAATCTAGAAAATTTAGCCCGATTTTATTCACTCAAAGTTGAACATAACTTCAGGATTTATATTTTCAACTTTTGGGAATTTGTTTTTATTCACACAGAGTTGACGTATATAACTTTCGATTTGAAGCTCTAGAGTTGTTTTAGTTTTTTAAACTTTACATTTTGTCAACTCCCGGAAAAAGTAGAAGTTGACCGCGCAAACCTGAAGGTTTACATAAAACTGTTGTTTTGTTATTTAATTTTTTTTACAAAAGATCGTTTGCTTTAGATTACGGACAGCCAAGGCCGTAGCCAGGGGGGGGGGGGGGGGGGGGCTCACAGGGGTTTGAACCCCCCACCCCGATTTTTTTTTTTAATTATTTTTTTTTATTAATAGCTTTTTATTAAATTTTGTTCCCAAATTTATGCACTAACAGCCCGATTCTCCCCGCCATCACTGATACCTCACAAGTCATACGAGGTGGTGAAACTAATTTTGTGACATTTTCGTATTCTCCCCCAAAGTCACAACTTGTGAGAGTCACAAAAACAATCGTAATTGTGATCTGCTTCAGAGCAGGTCACAACTTACAAATTACATGTGTTGTGTGCTGATAGGGACTCCGAAACTTCATCAAAGGCGAACTGCTTTTTAAGATCTGTTACAGCTAGTGATTTTTTGATAAGTTTGTGCAGCTTGAGTGTTTTATTTACATACACATTGCCGCTTTGCAAGATCTTACAGTCCCCTTCATGCGACTTGGTATCTGCTCTGGAACTTATTGAATTAATATCAAACAGATTTTAAAAAATTCGAGAGGATGTTATTTTGAAATTCAATATAATTTTCCAGACAGCAGAAGAATTATCAAGTATTGCAGAAGAAAAAATAAAAATTCCTCGAGTTGTGGGAAGACAACAGAATAGGTCCAACATACGTACGACTGATCCAGAGACCTATTTTAGGATAATAATTTTGATTCCTATCTTAGATGACTTTATTAGTCAACTTAAAATGAGATTCGGGAATCATAAGTCGACACTTTCTTCTTTGTATATTTTAATACCATCGACTATCGGTAAAAATGAAACTTATTTTAATGAAGAAAATTTTAAATTGTATAAGAAATTTTTGGGATTGGGACACTATGGAGGCTGAATTCTTACTATGGAAGACAAAATGCCACCAACAATTACCAGAAGACCGTGCAATAGAAGCTCTTCAAAGATGCAACCTATGTTTATTTTATTGTACCATGGACTACATCACTGAATCTCTCACATATATTTTCAAAATTTGCAAGTTTGATTTGGTTTTCTTACAAAAAATATTGGTTGTTTTCTTTAGAAGAGGGAAGCCTTTTCTAAAAATAAGTTGACTGAAAAGTTCAACAGTTTGTTGAATTACTGTAAGAGGTCCTCATATCCTCATATCATATCATAGAGAGGTCTCTGTAGATTACATACGAAAAATAATTTTTCCAAAAGTCATAAACAAAAAATTTTGTTCGTAGCTTTGCCGTTAAAAAGTTAAAGCAATTCAATTTTTTTTTTGCAAATATCTCAAAAACATATTGTTTTCTACAAACTATTGGTTAAAATAATTTGCGTTAAAAATATTTTGATGATATTTAACCTCTTGTAACTGATCTAGCGGACATCGGATCAGTGAGGAACTTTTTTTCAGTTTTTAAAGAGTCACATTACCAATATTCGTGCTAAATTTCAACCACTAATAAATTAGTGTAGGTCCTTTAGGGTAAGTTTAGGATTCGTGCAAAAATTCGAACTCGAGATAACAAACAAACTTAAAATTAACCACCAATTTCGAGAAGGGAATAAATCAATTTGACTTAGTTTTTCAGGAGACGAAAAAAACTTAATATCTTCTTAATTTTTCATTTCCTAGATGTTTGACCTATAGACGATTTAAAGAGCAGTATGATTTGGATCATATGCAAAAGACATTTTGTTCCTTAATGTTCCTGGTAGCCAGATATACCGTCTTAAAAAGCTTGGATTAATTTCCTTCTTCAAACTGAAACTTAGGAATTTTGAAAATATGAGTTTCAAAAATTAATTTTTCAAAAACTATTTTCTCAAATAATTGGAATCAAAAACATAATAAAAGAATAGAATTTTGTCTTAAAAAAAAGTAAAGCATGACAATGTGAGTTTTGCCGTTGTTTTTTTAATGATTTTTTTTTTTATTTTAGGTCGATTTATTATAGAAAATTGCTCCTCCCGCCTAAACGAGGGAAGTAGACCCCCCTCCTATACGATTTTTTTCTTGTCTTAACTCTTAGTTCTAAGAAAGAAATAATTCCCAGAATTTGTTTCTTTCTTAAGGCTTATGATAAAATCAAGTATATCTCGATAGTGAAAATGGTTTTTGTGTCGTTCTTAGGCCTTAAAGATGCCTCTACCCTTGCAGAAGGCATTTTTGCATCAATTAGTCATTTTTGGAAATTGTGTCGTTTTTCCATTTTTGAAATGGTCGTTCAATTACGATAATGGAGAACACGAAAAAAAAGTCGGGTTCGTAATTCCGTGTGTCTGTATTTTTGTCTGTACCCCGGCCTACAGGCTAAGCCACTGAAGCGATTTTCTTCAAATTTGGAGCATAATATTTTTGGGCGATTTCCCTGGTGGAAAAATCGAGATTTAATGTCTGCTCAAAAAATAACGGCACGGGAGGGAGGGACAATTTTATAAAAAATCTATTTTAAAAAAAATATCATTAAAAAATAACGGCAACGTCATGCTAAAACTGCTTTTAAAGCCAGAAATCCAATCTCTTATTAAGTTTTTAATTAATTAATAATAGTGGATAGTTTTTGAGAAGATTATTATAAATTTTGAATACAAAAATTAAGAAAATTGCGTTAGTTAACAGTAAATAAATTTACATCTAGAGTCATCTAACTCTGGTTTAACTGACCACTGAAAAACTAGGCTTAAGTTTTTGACTAAAAATTGCTAGGCCCATTGAATATAAAAAACAAAAATACTACTGAACTACGTAAAATTTTAAGAAAAGTTAGTTTCATCAAAATTTTCCTAATTTTATTCAAAATTTTGATTTTGAAAATTAATTTTTCAAAACTATTCTCTAAAATAAATAAAACGATATATATTAGGGAATGTAAGTGTTGCCATTGTTTTTTAATGACTTTGACATTTCAAGACGACTTTTAAAAAATTTCCCCTCCCGGATAAACAGGGGGATATAAACCTACCTCCCATACGATTTTTTTTCTATTCTGCACCCAAACTACAAGCCTTAAATTTTGACGCATCTTATGCAAAATACCCTGTATACTGGTTATATGGTCATTTAATTATTTTATTATTTATGTCACACGTACATGAAAGTTGCTAAGTAAAAAGTTTTCTCCTTGTTTCAAAAAATCCAACCAACAAGTATAAATAGGTACCTTATTCTGTTTTCTTTTTTTTTTTTTTAATCATTTACCTCAAATGCTGAAGGGGCACCAAATCCCCTGTTCGGAAAAGTCGTAGATATGGCGCTGCTTGCCCTTTAGAGCAAGTAAAAATAGAAATAATGTATCAAAACCATTCATTGTATGTAAAGTAGATAATGATAGTGTGATCTGTGAATTAGACACCACATTGTGCTGGGCTAAAACATCTTCTATATTTATCTTGAAATTTAGAAACAAAAAATGTTTTTTTTTTTTACTCTTGAAACAAAGCTCTTTGAAAATTTTGAATTTTCAATAACTTTGATCTAAATAATATTTCGCGGGCGATATTTTCGGATCTAAGTACGAAAGAACAAATATTTTTAGGTACACACTTTTAGGTATGTACATTATGTACACGTAGAGAACAGAGGAACTTCTAATATAAAAAAGAGTGCACTTTTATGGCAATTTGGTTAAAAAAAAAAAAAAAAAAAAAAAAACATTCTATACCTACCAGGACCAAGTTTTTCAGTAAAAAGTTGTTTTTTATTGCAACTCTCAACAAATTCTTGTATGATGGAACCATTGGTTCCCGACATAAAAATAAATTAAAAATGATTCTGCTGGTATTTTACCTTTACCATCCCTTAAACATAATACCCATGCACCGCACCTGAATGTGCGAGTATACATTAGATGATATAACTTATGATGGAGCTTACTCTACTTTATGATGTTTACTCGTTAAAATATCCTTTTTTATTTTCAATTTTTCAAGTCAAACCAGTAAAATATATTCAAACTTCATCATCAGGTAAGTGCACAGCACATGGTAAGGATATGAAAAATGAAGTCAGTTTCGGTTTTTTGACGAAGTGCAAGAGCAAACAAGCTGGGGACGTAAAATTGTTTAATATTGTGCAGCGCCCAGTTGTATATTACATGGCTTTTGGGGTTTTTATATATGTAAGTGAAGTGTGTAGGTATGGGTGTTTCCGGTGCGGATGTCTTATGGATGAAGTGAATTGATTGAAGCAGCACCATAACTTAAAGTCATCAATTTCAATTTGGAAACTTTTTAACTCGTTATAAGGGATTATGTCGATAGGGAGCTGATGGATAAAAGTTTTGTATTACTTAAATTTGGACTAAGAAAAAGTTGAATTTATTATTTTTATGCTATGAATTTTGTTTTACAAAGGATTTTATTTAAATTGAATTTATCATAATTCCAATTATAAATATGGTAAAAGTGATTTTGATTAAAGTTCGAAAGCTATATTATATTCTAAACGGGATGTATTTTGGATAAAAGAAAGTCATTCCTACAATATTAACAAAAAAAATTCTAAAAAAAATATCTATAAAGTTAGATAACCCTTTTAAAGTTGAAAATTGAAAAATTAATGGTTGAGAAATAGTTCACCAACCAATAACACTGTGCTTCAGTGATTTTGAACTTCTTAAGTGACCTATAGTAGAGGTGTTAGGCCTATTCGAACATATACTTGAAAACTTTCCTATACCCTCAAAATCTCACTTTATTGTTGAAAAACCGTTTTTGAGTGATCTCACGTACACGTATAGTTTAATTACGGTTTTAAAAAGAGGAATAATGGCCTTTTCCAACGATGTTTATATTGACAGAATTGACAAAAAAATCAAACAGGCAAGAATTTTTTTTACAATATACAAAATAACAGTTTTGGCAAAAATGCGTAAAAGAAGAATTTCCCGTTACCACCCCCCCTCTTATTTTTCTGTATTGTTATTAGATACCTCCTTGATAGAAAATAGAAAACCAACCTCCGAAGAATAAAAGTATCAAAATACGTTTCGAATTTGAGATATAAAAAGGGTACTTTTACCCCCTGCCCTCTTACACTTTTTTAAATATTCTTATTATTTGCGTAAAATTTATAACCATTTTATCGGAAAACACATTTCTTAAGTGTTTTTCCCTCCTTTTGCCCAATTTTACGGATGAAGGACCACTTTTTTAAAGCTTGCGCTATTTTTCCCATAATTTTTGTCTAAAAATCTAACCTACATCAACTTTAGCAAAAACGCAAAATAAAATTGAATCACTTTTTTCGTTTTCGAATAAACAGGGATGGCGTCATCATATAAGGACACCCATTTCCTCGCAAACCAAAACAGCAATTAATTTTTTTTTTGCGTAACTAATTAGCAACTAACTAACGACTAATTACTATATACTTTTTTATATGCAACGGAAAAAGTGACCTGCTAAGTTGATGCACATAAAAGTCTATGGAATTCAATCAAAAAATTGTTGTTGATATTTTTATAAACATAAAAAAGAAAAAATGGGCTATTATAATGCACTGTGTGTGTTACAAACTTCTCTTGATTGTTAGGAGGACTTTCCTCTACCTCCCAGGTGGCAAGAAGAGTTTTTCCGTGATTTCAAATGTTAAACTATCGATTAAAACAAGTTTCATGAATACCCAATATAGAATAGTTTTGTGTGTTTTTTAGCAACTTTAGGCCAGCGGCAGGTGTACTTCGTCGTACTGTATAAAGGTGCAACTGTCAACTAACGTTTTGAAAATGTTTCAAGACAACGCATTTATGACATGCTAGTGCGTTTTTTTTTGCAACTTCAAAATTGTACTGTTAATCATTCTTCCCCCTGTTGAGGTGCAAGGAGTCGATTTTCATATAATTAACTACATACATAGGTATATGTTATTATACCACAAATAAAAAAATAAGTCATGACTACGCATCTTAGCCATTAAAAAACAATGCCAGCTCCCAGACTTTTACAAGCAAACGCAAATGTTGCGAAGCACCTTAGCGTGAAGTTAGCACCGCCATTTTCGAATTTCAAAAAAATAAAGACTGTGCTGTATTGTGCCCAACTTGTGCTATTTGTGTCGTGAATTACTTTTTAAAATTCGCAAATTTGCAAATTTTAGAGCCGAAAATTCATTTTGCGAAGCGTGAAGTTAGCAACGCCATTTTCGACTTTTAAAAAAAATAATGGATGTGCTGTATTATGCTCAATTTGTGCTGCGTTGTGCCGTAAACATTTTTTTCAATTTCGCACGTTTGCAAAAAAATTCATTCGCAAAATTTGCGAACTTGCGAATTTTAAAAAAATATTCAAGATGAGCACAAAACAGCACATCCATTATTTTTTTTTGAAAATGTAAAATGGCGGTGCTAACTTCACTCTTTGCAAAATGAATTTTTGGCTCTATAATTTGCAAATTTGCGAATTTTAAAAAACTAATTCAAGGCACAAATAGCACAAGTTGGGCACAATACAGCACAATCTTTATTTTTTTGAAATTCGAAAATGGCGGTGCTAACTTCACGCTAAAAAATGGCTAGCCTCTAAAAACCATACGCTTAGTACGATTTTTTTTTTTTTAAATACGGCACATGATGGCAGCACAAGTTGGGCACATCGCAGCAAAACCATTTTTTTTTTACGAAAATCAAAAATGGCGGTGCTAACTTCACGCACATAAAATAATCTCAAAAAGTTGCATCTTTAAAAACATGATGGCTTGATTGAAAAAACAACTTTAAACATGACTTTCCGTTTAGTTGTTAAGTTCACCAACATCATTTTGTTTGAAATTTTTGAAACAAATGTATTGTGTATTTCCGGTATGTATGTACAATGCTATGCCAACGAATTGCAAAACTTTTTGAGAAATTTAGGTAGTTACACCTTTAAAGTTTAAGTTGAACACATTTCTACTATCAGCTCCCTAAGACTCTATTGAGAACTTCATAAAATTTTCCACAAGATTCTTTAGCTTTTTTTAAGTAAGGATAAAAATGGGTAGATTCATGTTGCTTGAATTCCTTTTATGTGCTGAACGTTTAAAAGTTTCAAGTTCTTAAAAGGACCTAGCTTACGATAGTTGATGTCAATCGCATTAAATAAATACCTATTGAAAAAACATTGTATATATGTATATGTATGTATAAGTGTAAATCAATAAAATAATTCTAAAGCTATTTCCACACAACACTCTTAGAAAATTATAAAAAAAAAAACTTTTGCCAAAAGCTATCTTCAATCAATCCACCCGCACTCACTTTAAAAACAGATGGTCCTGATGGATTCAATTTATACAAAAGCTTCTGGCAGCATCTTCCATTCTATTAGAAATAGGTATTGCTAGGTTAGGTACTCATGCACTCAAGTATTAAAATTGAGATAGATTTACACAATATTATAATAGAAATAGCTTTAGAAAACAATACACTTCTTGTGCTGAACTGCTGTGGTCATTATTTGGTTTAAGCCATAAACATCAAATACAACTTCTTAAGTACCTAAAGGCAGAATATATAAAATACCAAACGTATGAATAAGGCAGCTGAGGACTCTTTATACTTTGTCTCTTTATACTTTGCTTTGCAGTGGGACGTCAGTTTCATTTATTCTTTGACAGAAAACACTTCAATCATATAATTGACAAAACATTATATCGTCTTACGATAATTAAAACAGTTCGGGATGATTCTTAGAGCAATATCAGGGATTTCATATTAGATGATTGGCTCGTTTAAGGGCTTTTCTTTTAACTTTTTTGGGGTTGATTTGAACAGTGAACATGAAAACCAATTAGTGCAATATGGGAAAAGAATATATGATGAGGAAATTAAGCTCATTTAGAAATGGCCAATAGGTATTTACTTGGAGCCTTTCACTTGAAAGCTTCTGCAATTATAATAAGCTTTAGTTTAAGAGTTTTGCAACCTAATAGTAGGTGCTTTTCTATTAGACCTCAGGACTAATGAGATAATTTCCTAAATAAAGCTGTTTATTTATGGTTTTTCATCAATACTTTCATTTCTAATTATTTTACAATCATATACCATCACATCGAAATATTAAACCATATAACTTGTAATGGTATTAGTGGTGGGCGGATGTCACCTTTAATTGTAAAGAAAACGAATTGCTAAGTATATCAGAAGCTTGTACGTCACAAATAAAATTTCCCCGAAACCATTATCACGAATTTGTCAGAGTAGGTAAACCTATACCAACTTCACGACTAGTGCAGTGCATTTATAATCCGACCCAGCTGTTTGTAACATTTTTTCGATATTGTGAATGCTGAAAACGGGCTTAGAAATGCCACCTGGCCTGCCACTTGGTCACCATGCCACTACTTCCAGTCGGTTGCCACTTCTGTGCGCACCTTGCCTTAAGATTTATGTTGTAAGTATTGAGAAATTTAAGCAAATGATTTTTTTAAGGTACATTGCGAAGTCATAAGAAACAATACGAGCCAAAAATTTTTTTTTTATTGAAGATGGTCTTTGTGTTTGAATCTTTTTGAGCCAGTTAAATGAATTAGTTCGATAACTTGTTTATTTAAGCTTCAATTTCGTCTTTTTTCGTCATTTTTCAATTTTTTTTTAGGAGAATTCTGGCTTTGAATGAAAAAAGAGACTTTTGACGTTGGTAACCAATGATGACACCGAAAATTTAAGAGCAGTTTTGGAAACCTGAATTGATTTCCTACAAATATAAATTAATATTCCTATACAAATTTAATAGCGAATATTTTTTTCACACTTGACTGTTAAATTAAGAAAATATCAGAAAAAAAGGTAAATACTGGAAAGATTTTATGACTCTCAACTCAAAAAACATGAAACTTTAGAATGTTTTTGGTTTCATTACAATACAACCACATCTCTTTAAAAAACACTAAAAAAAAAAAAGTGAAGCTTGCCCGTCTGGCAAGCCTTTGCAGTTGCACCGACCAAATCCGTCTGGAATGTAGTCCTGTGAAGTTAGCAAAATAATTGTTAAAAATTTATTACAAAATGAGAGTTCCCGGTAGCGAACAAGGAGTTCTAAAGTTCCTCATACTTTTTAAATGTGTTAAAATTCGAAAAAAAAAATTGTTTATGCTAACTTCACGCAGCAAGGACTTTTCTGAGAAAAATAGTTCTGAGTATGTTTTTCAACTTAAAACCAATAGTTCTAGAGTTTCTGATAGGTTTTAGAAAGAGTTCTGCATAATTGAAAAAATTAGGGGCAAATTAAGGTGACAATTGACTTAGAACCAAAAATTTTCAAAATCAGAAAAAAGGAGTTCTGATTAGAGTACAAAGAGTTCTAAACATTTTCCTATTAATTTTTTTTTTTTCTAAAACTAATTTTTCAAAAGTTATTCAAAAATTAAGGTTCCCATTGACTTAGAACCAAAAATTTTCAAAATCCAAAAACATTAAAAAAAAGGAGTTCTGATTAGAGTTCCCGATAGCATACAAAGAGTTTTTTTTTTTTTTAACCTAAGATTCATTTTTGGGCAATAAATGGTGTTGCATAGGTAGGGGAGACCGGGCAGGTTGTAACACGGAGCAGTTGTTGGTAACAGTGCCTGGCATCAGATCGAGATGTTCTACGTTAAGACAAGTAATGCTACCGAAACAAATTCCTTAAAGTGTTAAAGTAAATTGATTTTTCAATCACATCAACCCCTTTTTAAATTGTCGTAACAACTGAGTGATGAACTATGAAGTGATATGACGTTTTGATTTTAAAGGTCAGGCACATTACAGCACAACTTTCTTTCTTAAGAAAATCGAAATTGACCATGCACATGATAATGTGGAATTTCTTAAACAAATGCTATTAGATAAATACATACGCTTGAGGAATTCCAAAGAGGTTTTTAGTGAACGTTTAATAATCTTGTTTAACAAAACAGAACATTTTAGAGGTTTGTTCCAGAGATGTGTTTTAAGAGATTACGGTGGTTAATTTAGGTGGTGGCCACTGGCCAAATATTCAATTAATTTACTCAAAGGAATGTACTCAATAATAATTAACTCTTAATTGTATAACTTCATCATCCACATGATTTAATATTATGTGGAATGTTGGGTAAATTAAACCTTAAGGAGGAAAAAGAGGAATTATGGTATTTGTATTATGGGAATAACTTTTCAATCAAATTAAAAAAAAGGGGGTCGAGAGAGATTGTAGAAGGAATTTTGATATTCAAATTAAATACAATCTTTGAAATGTCTTTTTTTTAAATATTGAAAAAATTTAATTTGCCTAAAATAATATAATAAAGCTTCGTTATCTTTTAAATTTTATATAATCTGTCTGAAGAAGGGTGTAATCAAGCCCGAAACGTCACATAAATATACAAAATTAAAAAAAACACTGAACTAAAGCCCACAAGATGTATTAAGATTAAGAAAAAGAAGCTTCTACATATTTTTAAGGTGAAATGTCGTAAAATAAAAAAGTGAATAGTTTTGAAATATTTTAGTTGTTTTTGAAAAGTTATTATAAGGGGATGGCTCAATATTTATTTTTTGTATCAAAATTGGTGCCATGAAATAAAGTCTAATGCAATAAAGTCCCAAGCAAGATTTTGGGCTTTTTTGCACTCTACTAAGAGTCCATTGGGCTTTATTGCACTAATCTCTTTTTGAAAAAAAAAAAAAATAAAATCAAATAGGTATATATTTTACCGTAAGTGCCGTAAATTCGCGCGAATTTCAAATTTTAACACTCCAACTTGAAGCCATGAAAAGCAGAGTGGCAGCAGAGTTATTGTTGAAAATATTTTTAAAATGACACCAACTAATATTTGTTATACCAAAATACTAACTCTTTTGTTACAGTTATATCTACTATGAATTGATGAAGCACATAACTGTTTCATAAAACACTCGTTTTTGTTACGATAAACATTAGTTTTCTCCATTTTCAAAATAAGCCATTATGACTCTGACGGCCTCAATTGATCTTCTCTTGGGCAAAGCGTAGAGAACAAACATTTTGCTGAATGAGCATAATGATAATTGTAACACTTTATTACATATCTCTATATCGTATGAAAGGTAGCAATGATTAATACTTTTTTTTGTATTGGAATATAAGTTTGTATCGCATGCAGAAGTGTTACTGCACATTATTATAACTGTTGCCCTGATGCACCATACCGCAAACCTTGCATCTAAGTGTTCCAATAATTTTTGACATTAGGCGTGTTTTATTGGAAAAGCTATCCACAGTACAGTACGATGTAACATATATTACAAAAACAACATCGCCAGTATGATTACGGCCGATAAAAAGCTAAAGTAGAATCCTACTGTGGATAGATTTTTGAGTCCCGAATTGGATTTTGTTTGTTTTGTTCTTAAATTGTTATGATTTTCGATAGGACAGAAAAATCGATCTTTTTGATATTTTTTTTTTTACCAGTTTATAATTTTAAGATCTCAGAAAACTCCCTATTTCCATTAATATTAAAGCTGTTCCGCACAAACGTTTTTGACTTTTTCTATCAAAAAGTGAGAATGAAGCTTTTTGCCCTTGTTGTTCAATTATTTTCTGTCGCAGGAAAATAAATTAGAAGAAAAGAAATGGAAAGTTCTCTTTCACTTTAAAAGAGAAGAAAGAACATTTTTAAGTTCTCTGAACTATGAAGTGCCCAGCTTTCCACCTTTTGCACCAATTTTCTTTTTTTGCTTTTTTTTTTTGCTTTTTTTTGTTTTTCTCTAATGCGTTTCTCTTTTCTCTTCAAAATATAAGAAAAATGAGAGAATTGCGCCGACTGCACATAGTGCGCATGGGCTTCAGGGGAAATGGTGAGAGTACTGTCACAACACACTATACCATTGAGATTGAGTATAAAGCCGTACGCAGTTCGAGATTTTCAAAAAAATTAAACTTGTGCTGTTTTGTTTCGCGAAAAATTTCATTCGCAAAATTTGCAAACTTGCGAATTTGATAATTTGATAATGGCACAAAGACATAACCATACAGAATATAAGTCCATGTAAGAAAAACTGTGTTTCAATCACTATTTAGACGTAGCGATGCAAACGGACATACAGACCACAGAGTGTATTGCAAAATCTACTTGAATTTTCTATCGTTGCATAATGTGAGGCAGCGCCGGATCTATGGGGAGGCAAACTGGGGCACGTGCCCCGGGCGGCAGCTTCAGGGGGCGCCAAATTCGAGAAGACACTCTTTTCATTAGACCATCAACAGGCAACAAATAAAAAAAAAAAAAAAAAACTACACCTATATATTAATACCTAGGCAGTTAAAATTAAAAAATTAAATATTTATCTCTAAAAGGGAATGAAAATGGAATATGGACTATGTATGTACACATGTATATATTTCTCAGTCGCTAACAGTTTTATTTTACTTATTCACCATTGCGAAAAAAATAATTTCAAAGTAAAACACTCAACCAAAAAAATTAATGAACACTAGACCTAGGAGAACTCCAGTGAAAGGTGTGTTATTAGATACTTTGAGTTAGCTTGAGTCAAAATTCTTTTTTTCAAAATTTTGCTTTTAAAATTCTGCTTTTTAATATTCTGCTTTTCAAAATATTTTGTAAAATAGTGTTTTTTTCTAAATTTGAGTTGAGTTTTACATTTAAGTTTTATATAATTGTATATTTATTCTGTTAGAAAGCTCAAAATCAAAAACGGAATAATTTATTGGAAAAAGAACTGAAGAAGCATATATGGTCGCTTAAAAATGTTGGTTGCTCGGTCGAGTCATGTGGTAAGGTTTTTAAAATCTCAATAAGAAAAGATCTTATTACGATCAAAGCAGAACCAAAAATAGAAAGAACATAAAATCAAAAATAGAAAATTAAATTAAAATTAAGCCAAATAAGTTTTCTTAGAAAATAGCTAAAAATTAGAGCTGTGTCAATCGTTCATTTTCAAAGATCGAATCAATCAATGATTGATTGCTTCAAAGATTCAATCAATCATTATTTCAATCGTTATGGTCAAAGATTAAATCGTTCAATATGTCAATCAGATTGATTCGGTCCTTGTGATTGCGATACGTTATAAACATGAGTTTTTTGCGAATATCTCAGAAACGGTTTGCTCTAGAGAAAAACTTTACTTACAAATTTTGAAGCTGTGGCAATTTCCCACAAAAATGGTATTTAGAATTTTTTTCGTAGCATTAACCGTTTAAAAGTTACAGCGCATTTTCATGACCTTTGGCCCCTTTTAAGGGATTTTTTGACTTTTCGATTTGCTGTAACTTTTTAACGGTTAATGCTACGAAAAAAATAATATATATACCATTTTTGTGGGAAATGCTTTCAGTTATAATATTGTCGAATAAAATTTTTGTCTAGCACAAACCGTTTCTGAGATATTTGCAAAAAACTAATTTTTATGACTTTTGACCCCTTATACTGACCTAGCTGTCATCGGATCGGTGAGGAGCTCTCTCATTGTTTTTCTTTTATGTTTTTTTTATTTTTTGGTGTGATGTGATTGAGAATGAGTGGTATGAACGAAACATATATGCGTGCTTCGGTCGTTTATTCAAAAACTGAAATGATTGACGTTGAGATTGATTGCGTCGGTTTACTGTGATTGCAATCAATCGTTCATTTTGTTGAACGGGTTACAAAGACCGAATCAATCACGATTGACACAGCTCTACTAAAAATATCCTCTGCTTTGCTCAGATTAGCTATTATTTAATTTCTGTTGTAAGCCTAAAAATTTTTAGTTTGCATAAATATTGATAATAAATGTTTCTTTGGAAAAGCAGAATGAGCAGAATTATATTGTATTAAATATTTATTGTCAGTATTTCGAAAAGCAGAATTTTGTGAAACCGAATCGAAAAGAACTTATTTTCGAAAAGCAGAATTTTTGCGGGACAAGCAGAATTGTGACCCACTCCCAAGAATATCTTTAAAAAACAACGGCAGCGATTTAATGCTAAATCTGCTTTTAAAGTCAGAAATCCATTCTTTTATTAAGTTCTTAATTCAAATTGATTTAGTTTTTGAAAAATGTATTTCCAAAACCCAAAATATTTCAATTTTTCAATTCCGTTTATTTAATTCAATTTATTGAAGTATACAGGTACAAAAAAGACGTATGTATTCTTTTATTCCTAAAACTCTTCCAGTTTGTAAAAAAGTTGAAAACAACAATTAAGTAAGTTTTCCCTAAATTCAACTTCAATCCGTTACTTTGTTTCTGCAAAGATCCTATTTCCGTAAAGCCAGTATTAAAGTAGAATTTGGAATTTTCTCAAAAACTAGAAAGCATCTGGTATCTATACCTAGTTTTTAAGTAGGAGATTAAATATTAACTCGAATTACCAAGTTTGTTGAGTTTAGTCTGGATTTACTAAACAATGAACATAATGCTTTTGATATTTTATCTTCCAAATTTGTTGGGTCGATTTTCATAAATTCGAAACTTCTTCTAAAGTTAACTGTAAATAAATTTATATCCAGAGTTATCTAACTCTGGTTTAACTCACAGAAAAACTGGGCAGTGTTGGACTAAAAATTTAGAGGCTCAAAACAAAAATACTACTGAACTACATAAAATTTTGAAACAAAATTGGTTTCATCACAATTTTCTTAATTTCGCCTCCCGCTTAAACAGGGGGAAATAATTTCACCTCAGGTACGATTTTTTTCTTTTCTCCACCCAAACTACAAGCCTTAAAATATTGACGCATCTTATCTAAAACACCCTGTATACTAATTGTATGGTCTTTTATTTATTTTATTATTTATGTCACACGTACATACATAAAAGTTGCTAAATAAAAAGTTTTCTCCCAGCTTCAAAAAATCCAACCAACAAGTATGTATAGGTAGGTACCTATTATTCAATTTTTTTTAATTATTTACCTCAAATGCTGAAGGGGCGCCAAATGAGGTTTTTGGCCTTGTTCGGAAAAGTCGTAGATCCGGCACTGATCTTAGGTTTAATTTAAACCTCTAAATTTTGTTCACACCAATACTATACGTCTATACCCTGTATTGAGCATAAGCGAAACAACCATAATGCCCTAAATCTAGAATGCTTATCCATCCACTTTAAAACCTTGAGTTGATCAAGTACGTGCGATGCAGTCTTGGATTTTATTTCTAATAAACAACTTACTCTCACCGGAAATTGTTTTGAAAGACGATTAAGTGAGGCTGAAAGAGAAGGTTTGTTGCTCTTTAAATAGAAAGAAAATTCATGAAAAAATAATATACCTAAATTAGTTTTCAGGTCGTAACAAAAGTTACAATAATGTTTACTTACAAGACAACCCCAATCACAATATTACAACATACCTCACTCTGTTGTCATCCATATACAATTCTGTTTTTTACTTTGTTTCTTCTTAAAGTTTTTATGTAAGATACATTAATATAAAAATTCCCTCGAATAAAAGAAAATTCTAAGCAAAGGAACTCATCATTTTTTTTAGCTTAAGTATAAAAGTTTTAGACATAAACTTTACCAAACTTAAGAAAGTAAAAGACCATAAAAGTATGATTTAGTTGCTATAGTATATCGCTATATCGATTATAAGAAGTGATTTTGATAAGCAAACTTTTCTATAAGCATTTTGATATTCCTAAGAGGCATATTAGGAAACATTCGAATTTTATTGGCAAATTGGTGACGTAGCAATAAATGTGTTGACGCAATGATAAAACTTTTTGATGTTCATTACCCACGACAAGATTATGATAATTACTGTGACTGGTGATGGCGGCGGCGGCGGCGGCATGGGTATAAAGGCGCCGCCGATAGACTATTATTGCTTTACCGCCGATTAGAGGAAGCCAATCCTTAAGCAAAGTGTGATTTAGGTCCTAATAACACGAATGAACAATGTTAAGGTTTTAATTATCATTTTTATTATATTACCCTGAAATTTTACTATCCAAACTGTATAAGTCGGCATTGAGTCGCAACAACCCACAACCGCCTAGTTAACCCATTGCCATATTAATGTCATGGAAGAAGTTGGCATTCTTAGCTGTAAAATCATAAGCATGACATAAAAATAATTCAGTTTAATTATTTCGATGGAGAAAATTCAGTTAACTAATTAAAGAGCCAAGCTCATATACATAATTGCTCCAGTTATTGAAAGTTATAGCGAATCACTGAGCATTGTTAATTTATTGTTTTCTCATTCGGCTAAAAGGATAATTAAAACAAATTACCTATAAATTGTTAGAAAATACAAAAAAAAAAAAAAAATATTATTCTCTAAGAAAAACCGACATCAAAAAATGGTATTGCAATAAAAAAAAAAAAAGCTGCTAGTACCTACCAATTCATATCCTTGCTTGGATTAATATTATTATTTTACTATGGCATACCCAAATGAGTCCTGTGGGGTTAAGTTAAAGCAAGAGCAATATTCATAATACTTTCTTTTAAAACTTTTAGTTTTTATATCCTTTAATAAAAAAACAAGAAACAATAAAAAAAAAAAAAACAGAATTGGATGGTAAATAAAAATTCATTTTTTTGTAATAAAATTCCTCTTTTTTTTTTTTTAGATTTTTATTGCGTGGTTTTTTATTTTAATGAACGATAAAAACGAGGAGAGCTTATTTTTATGCGATTGAAATGAAGTCATTTCTTTTTTTTAACTGAAATATGAAAGTTAAGTTTTACGATTCCGTTAAATAAAATTAAGAAGAATTTTAAAACCTCTCTCATTATGTAGAAATGGAAAAGTCTATAAAAATAAAAGTTTTAAATGTAAAATCGACTATTAAATCATGATTATGAACCATTTTCACGTAAGTAAGTAGACCAAGAAGATAGTTTTGGAATTATGCCTGTCTGTTTTTTCTTCAACTTTAGAACGTTTTGAGGTTATTTTCTGTGATTCCATTCGTAGGTTATTTAAATTTTTATTTAAGCCTTATAATAATAATAAAACCACATATTGATCGAAATAAACTTGCTCTTGTAGTTCAAGGCCTTGCTGTTTGTTTGGGGTTTCAATAGGGACGGATACAAAAATGTTGAAATTGAATAAAACAAGTTGTGTATGAGATATAGAGGGTTTTTTTTTATTTTATTTTATGTCGTTTTCCGTTGGTCACTCTTAGCACTCTTTTTTCACTCCATCCACACTCCCAACACTCCAAAAACCTTCCATTTGCTGTTCGGAGTGATGATTTAGGAGTGTTTTTTCACTCCGGATTTTATTAAGGAGTGCTAGGAGTGCATTCTGAAAACACACATACTTTTAAAAGTATGTGTTGGATTAATTGTCAAAATAGTAAATGCTTGTTCTTGGGATGTTCTGGAATTAAAATTATTAAAGAATTCATTTTATTTTTAACTTCTACATAGATACACATATTACGGAAGAGAGTTTTTCATATTCCATTGGAATCAAAAAGGAGTGAAACACTCTGAAAATCCAATCGAAAACGACATTAGAGAGTTATTAATAGCGTTATTCGGGGAATATGATATCGTTCAAATGGTTGCCACCGCGGCTTTGGTGGTGTGCATCCGTGTGGCTTGAGGGTTCGGGTAGTTTAGGGCTCCCCTTTAAATTCCTTGCGACTTAAGGAAACTCCACGCAACACAGAAGACCACGCGTAGTTATTGCTCGACGCTGTAACTTGACACTAGTGCTGGTGCCCAATATTCTTCCACCTCCTTTCGAAGGCAAAATTTTTCAAAATAAATAAAAACTAAAATTTTATTCTGACTGATTACGTTTTTTTTTTTTCAATTTTGAAGCTTTAACGAAGGATGTCCACCTGGAAAAAAAATTAAGTTTTTCGTGATGTCCTAGAAAGCCTTACCTAAATTCTTATAAAGGACAGCGTTTCTACCAAAATCAGCTAGGCCCTCGACAGTTATTTAACATTTTGCCTTGAGGCAAAAAATAAAAATAAAAAATGTTGCATGATTTGTATTTGCATACTGAGCTAATTCGCAATATAGAAAAACAACGTTAAAAATGAATAGCTTTAAATTATAATGAAGTGTTTCTGATAACAGAACAAATTTTACTAGCAAGGGCCTTACTAGTGTTTTCCAATTTTTTTCTCGATTCATTTTTCCCTAATGAACATTTTGCGGGGCCATGGGTAAACTTGGCAAAATTTGAGGTTTTTTCAAGCGGGTTCTTTGTATAAATTATATTAAAAAAAATATTAATTACTAACTCTAACAGTCGTATTTATAAACGTTGTCTAACTTTATACAGCCGTCCAAGTTTGAAATAAGCATTTTTAATTTCTGCTTAAGTGATCTCAACGTAATCGATTGTCTAAACCTTGACAAATGTAATATTTTTTTAAGCAAATAAAGTATATTTCCGACTATTTCGAAATACTTAGACACTGTTTAAACAGTCAAAAATCTCACAAATATGACCATATGAATGTGTATAGAAATACAAATCTTCTTCTTGTATATATAAAAATGAATCCCTTTTTTGTGCTCGTACGCGCATAACTCGGCTAAATATCATTCAAATTGGATGGGGATTTTTTTCTTGGATTTGTATTGAATCAGATAAATACACTACGGAGATACAAATTGGAAAATTAGGCCGAAAGAGTTGGAAAGTCGTGATAACAATAAAATGCTTACTTTCTGAACTGTTTTTTTTGTTCGAACGGTCTTTCTACATTGGCGATTGATACGTAGTGTATTAATACAGAAGCTTATTGCGAGAGTCTATTGAAAACAGATTAAGTCAGAGTTTGTTGTTTAAAAAAATTAAAATCGATTGCGAACTTTATCCCAGTAAAATATTTCTTCCTTCGGCACATATATTTTTTGTCCTTTTAATCACTTACGGATAGGTCAAATTCGTCGCACATTTTTTATATATTAAGATTTTTTAACTGCATAAATTAAGTCTATTAAGACTTGCAATCGATTTTAATTTTTTTAAACAACAAACTCTGACTTAATTCTTATTATATAAAATGAACTGTAAAACTTTGATGTACAGATTTTTAAGTCAAACTAATATATGCCGATACAAAAGTACGTATACGCCACAGGTACCCCATTAATGCTTATTTTGTATTATTTATTTTAAAGGGTCTGTAATGTTATACATAGGAACTAAAAACAGGCAAAAAATAATAAAGAGGATTTTTTCACCTCTCTCTCTTCTTATATCCGCATGATTACAAGGTAGATAGATTCCTTCTTCACCTGATGGTAAATCCTATAGAAGTAGATACTCATTGTTTTTTTTTTTTATTATATATTCCAGTTCGAATTAATAACTAAGAAAGGACAACGTCTATCGGGTCAGCTAGTTGTATTATATTTTTCTTATGAAAATAGAAAAACTTGCCATGATAATACAAAAAAAAAAATTTAAAAGCTTTTCAGGAAAGTAACGAATGTAGGTACATATGAAAACTATAAATGTTTTTAGGAAAAAATGAGAGAAAAATTATGACATTTTGTCAGGCGTGTAAATAAGACATAACCAAAATCACAATGAGAATGGATGCGTGCAGCAAAAATTTTTGCATTTCAATGTGTCTTGCGAAGTAGTAAGTTTAGTGGGTAGGATTGTCATGCCGGAGGTCTGGGTTCGATTTCCAGCCAAGTCACCTCATAATCAGGGCTGCCGAAGTGAGTACTAAGGGAGTATTCGTACTCCCCTGGCATTCACTGTATTCCCGTACTCCCTTCACTATAATTGTACTCCCCTCGAAAATATCAAAGACTTTTGCAAGAATTCATTAACAACTATGGAGGCAAAAAAAAAACAAAGTAAAGAAGGCATCTCTGATTCCATCTGCTGCGTTCAAACCTTAAATGGCTTTTTTGTATTCATTCTTATGAGTCTGAACTGTGAACTAAATGGCCGCGTTCGGTTGGCCAATTTGATAGGCTATCTAAGATAGGTTAGTATCTGATATGTTTTCAAACTAAAAAGCCGGATAGGTAACATTTTCTGTCAAAGGTCAAAACAGCTGACAAAAGGAAAATTAAAGTTTAATTTTTTTAAGCAGTTATTTGGTTAATTTCATTCGAAATCACACTGAAATGCATATTAAGACATTTTTATAATATTTTATTCTTTTACAAAAAACGAAAACCAACAGCAAACGACCCGACATCAGCACAATAAAACGCAACTGCAAATGAAATCTCGAATTGTCTATTGGGTAATTTAGCATACCTAAAATTTTCGGATAGCTTGAGTTTTGTTTTTGACAACAGCTGTTTGGTTCATCAGCTAAATTTTCCTATGGAATTACAACCACACAAACCTATCCGGATAGCTTTGGATTGCCCAATGTCTTTGTCAGTTGCATATGTGAAAAATATATGGCGGTGTTCCAGGATTGTATCCAAAGCTTTGTGTTGTTGTAATCATCAATAAAACTTCTGCTGATTACAGAACTGCTGTTGGCAAAAAGAAGATATCAAGCCATTCTAAAAATTCTGGCTTACTCATCTATCCGATGAGAAATGTCAAGAGCAGCTGATATAACCTATCCGATCTTAGTCGTTCAGAAACAAACATTGACATTCCAGTATACAATATACGATCTCCTAGTGAACGTGGCCAATGTATGTAGTCTATTCTCTCTCTATCTCTATTGGCTTGGTATTTTTTGTCAATACAAATCGGAAGTGGAATTCATAGAGCGCAAAGTGTAAATACTTTTTTTTGCGTACTCCCCATTAACACCAAATACTCCCCTCTTATCATCTGAAATACTCCCATGCAAATTTTCAAAACGGCAGCCCTGCTCATAATAAAACTAATAAAAAAAAAACCGCTACTGCCTCTTGCGAGGTACTGACAAAACCTACAAGAATATTAGCCCAGAAAAATTAGACTTTCACTCAGGGTTGCCAGTTTGGGGGTTTTCCCCCCATATTTAGGGTTTTTTTCATCGTCAGGGGGAAATCCGGGGGGACGAGATGTTTGGGGGGAAATATGGGGAGATTAATTTTAAAAGTTAAATTATTTCAATACCAGAATTTTCCTCTCAAATTTTTCCTGAGTAGTATTCCAAAACTCTTGGTTTTTCCTTAAGGGCGTATACATGCATACGTACTTAATCACAAAAGATTAATAAAGAAATTAAACATTATTTTTTTTATGTTTTCTGCCTCGTTATATAATAATCGCCATTCGTTACACTTTCAATTACAAATGTCAGCTTTAATTAAAACTATGGTTCTTATTTGTTGAGGTTGGTCATTGGAATGTATGTTATTTTTTAATCTATATACAATTGTATAAAATGCCAAAATAGAAAAAAATTCAAGTATTTCAAAAATACAGCTACTCAATTAAATTTTAAATAAAAAACATTTTTTTTTAAATACTAAGTATTTGAATACCTTGAAGTACCTACATACTTGAAGGTACATATGTTTGAGTTGGAAATAAAAATTAAAAATAAAGAAGTTGAAAAAAAAAATTGGGGTTTTTTTCTCTTAAAATGTGGTAATCTGGGGGTTTTTTAAATTTTTCTGGGGGGAGATTTTTTTTTCATCTGGCAACACTGCTTTCACTTCGAAAAAAATCTGACAAAGCTGAATTATGGTGGAGATGTTAATTTTTGTATCTTAATCATTTTCCAAAAATGACCCTAAATTTGGATCGGGGCTAAACTTTGAAGGGGGGGGGGGGGAGTGGTGAAAGGGGTTGAATTTAACTTTTTTCCAAATTTCTCAAAAACTATAGGTAAAGGTTTCTTAAAAAAATATGAAGCAAAAAGTTGTGGCTTATGTAATTTCACACTCAAAATGTTATGACGTACAATCAACAGGTTTTGACAAAAACATGCACAAACTTTATAGTTTCCTGGATTTAGTCAAAAAAAATATATTAAAAATGCAGATTTTGACGGGCAAGTATTTTTTTTTATCTTATGTGCTGGAGTACATCCCCACATTGTGGTAGGGGTTAGGAAAAAGCCGCCATAATGAAACAGCTAGTCATTTAGTTTTCATTTAATAACTCGCCTGGATTTTATATTGTAACAAAATGGCCAATGAAAAACTTTTAGAGAATCAAAATACTTACAAAATGAGGTATTGAGGATCTCTAGGACTTTTTTTCATTTTTAAAATATAGTTTATCAAAGTTCCTGCCTCTCCTGAGGCATTTACTCCACCAAAACCTATGACAACTTTATAGAAGAGGGTTGGTGAAATATCTTTGTCGAAGATTCAAAATCAAGTGATATTGTTGGCAATAACTTTGTTGCTAGCAGTCCAATCTTCAAGGTTGGAGTCTTTAAATTAACCATGAACATCAGGCTACATTTTTGTATTAAAATTTTTGAGGAGAGGATAGAATTTCGTACTAGAAGGGTGATAGAATCCGCCTCCAATGTGATTTTTCGATTTTTAAAATGCAAAAGTTGATGAAAAATTTAACAATTTTTTAAAATAATCGTTGACCAAGACATTACACCAACCCTCTTCTACAAAGTTGTCATAAGTTCACTCACCGTAAAAATTTTAACCCTGGACCTTAAGATACAGAAATAAACATCTCCACATAAATTCAGCTTTGTGGGAATTTTTTTGTTATTTGGTCATTTTTTAATCTAATTTTCCTGAGCTATATCGCTCATTAGCCGTTTGGATTCGGCAATAAACTTGTAGGTCAGGTCAGGTCCCCTCCATTCCGGCAGGCACGCACACAGGAATATGGTTGAGAGTTATAAGTCACTAGGCCCTAGTTCTTCATGAGCCGTTGTGCCACCAAATTTAATTTAATTTAATTTATTTAAGTCTTTTTATTCCGTTGTTTCGTTTATTAATTGCCTATGATATTGTGCAATTGCTTAGCTAAATGAACGAGCAAAAATAGCATAAAGCCAAAATATGATCTTTGGACTCCTATTGGGCCTATTGTTGAGCTACCATGATATAATTCAGTAATAAATTGGTTTTAATCGAATCGTATACCTATAAAAAATAAAAAATAAGAATTCTGAATTTAAAAATAAAATTTTTTAAAAATTGTTCGTATCGACAACAATGATATGAGTGAATTCCTTTTGAATATAAAATACCTGCAACGTTTCAGCTTGTTACAAACGAATCAGATTTCATAGACGAACAAAATAAATAAGCCCTGGCCTATAAAATCTAAAATTTATTGCAACAATACAAACACACAGTCTGAAATGATTATTTTTTATACATTCATGCATGAAACAAGGGTATACACCTAAAATAATTGTGTACCTAAACCAAGATACTGAATATTTCCACACAAGTATGTTTTTTTTTTTTTTATTATTTCATAAAATATCCTTTTGCGTTAAGCCATCGAGAATAATTTTTTGTATCATAAACATGAACATCCATAAACATTCTTCCTTAAGGTACCTCATACATATCTGATTTGTATTATCAGATACGAATGAGTACACAACCATACCAATAATAAAATCCCCTTTTTTTTCATTCGTTCTGTAAGTATTGCATGGATCCCATTACATATTCAAAACTTTTTTCAGGTATTAGGTACAGAATAAACTTTTCTGGTTTAATTGGGAAATACAAGCATGTGTTGGCTTCGTTACTTTTTAATCGACAAAAAAAAATCAATCATAAAATGATAATTGATTTTTCAATTTATGATTTTTTCATATAAAGAAAAAAAATCTTTTTCCCAAATTTTACTTTATGATTCATTGAACTGAAAACGAGTTCAAACGATTCCAAAAATATATGTAACTGTAGCTGAGGGTATTTTGTTGATTTATTGACTAAGCTAAGCTAAGCTAATGTAGGAAAGGAACATACATATTTTTTAGGTACAAGAAGGTGGATTTTCTGATTTTATTTTAATTATTTAACCTTTTGATATACATGCTTGTACATAATTTATAATATGCTTGATAGGTTTTTTTTATTAAAAACATATTTAGCAAAAATTACAGGAAATTTTGGACTTCCATAGGAAATTGTGATTGAAAAATTCACACATCCGTAGTTTGATTTCAAATGACAAATCATGGGATAGCTTATGGTAGAAACACATTGTTTCCCATCGGTCACTAATCAGAAATTAAAAACTTTCTGTCGGATACGGGATACGTCATACGTCAGTTAAAGAAATTGCCGTAAGAGTATTTAAACTTTTGCTGGGAAGGAAATACATAATTCCGAAATGCATGTTTACTTGCTTTCGATATTCGAAAGAGTATCATACGCGATTCGGGCAAAAACCGCACTTTATACAATTGCCCTTCGTGTCGTTTGGCTGTCAGTCAGTTTTAATTATCGCACGTTACTTGCGTATTTTTTGTCTTAGAAAAAAGAAATTAAATAAAAAGCTTTAGGCCAAGTCCAAACTCTGGGTTCTTTTTGGAAAATTCTTAAGACACACAACTTTATAGGAGTTTTTTTTCGAAATGAAAGTCTAAATTTCTTCAACTCGTACCAGGATTATTAAAGTAATTAATTACCTACAATGATGCCGGATGGACTTCTCCAACTTATATGCAGTGCAGAAGGAAAACCATAGTTCATATATTAGAAAACCGTAGGAGCAACATAAAATATATCTATAAATAAATAGGCTAAAATAAATTTTGTGGTACCATTTTTTCAAAAAGTATTTGACCGATTTTGATAAATTTTATATGGTTGAAAAGCCACAATTGCGAAGATGTGCAGAATATACTTGAGACACGCATTTGCACACTGTGGGTCATTTTTGTTTTTGTACTGTCGAACACTGTGCATATTTAAAAAAAAAAAATAAAAATAAAAATTTTTTTCCTGCAATATTTTCAAACAAATTGTTTGTGAAATTGAAAGTGTCGAATTTCGAATTTGGGCCATAGCCATCCGCTTATTTGCACTGATTAGTTTCATAGGAAAAGAGACTTTGCACGCAAAAATAATATATCCAGAACGTGACCCTCTGATATTCATCCAAAGAAGATTGTTAGTACTCCTTAACCTACTTCTATTAGTTTTAAATTATACTCCAAAGAGTTAAAAAGGCGACTTTTTTCACTCCTATCCCATTTCACCTTTATGAAGTAAAATCGTTTTACTTCGTAGAATATTTTATAAGATTTATAAGAAGTGCTAAATTTTGAATTTATTTTTTATTTTAATTTTATATTTGTATTGCATATTTTGTATATTTTTCCCTATGATCACCTGAAACAGTCTTTAGAGATAATTATTATTATTATTAGTATTGTAAATATTTCTATTTAAATTAAAAATAACTTAAACGTCCTTCGAATCGAACCGGAGTCCCCTTGCACCAATAGTCTAACACGACAACCGCTTGGCCAATCTGGAAATATGCTGTGCGTTGCATTAAATCGGGTTCTATTTCATACAAAATTGTAACCTATAAGCCTAATATAATCATCCATCAAAGATGCTGCACAATAATGTAAATAGGTATGCATACTAGTTTTTCTATAGCGATTATCATCTTTTATTAATTTGTTGGCGGCCCTTGTTTATACTTTTATAGTAGTTGCCCGACTTTTTAATTTTTTGCAACGATTTCTTTATTATTTATTTATAAATTTATAAATTAAGATATGAATAGGTTTTCAGATAAATATTAATGATTTAAAATGGCTGCGTAGAAGCTCTTAGTTTACTTAGAATTTGCACAGTCTTATACAAAATCTATAGGAACTATAATACACTATAACACACAACAGAAAAAATTATAGCATAATAAAAGTATGTTTTGGCCAAAGGTTCTCCGATAATCATTCTATAAAAATGTCGTGTATAGGTCCCATATTAATTCCTAAATTAAAGCCTTACAACATTTTCTTTTACAATTGATACCGGAACGAAGCCAAAGCTACTAGTTAAGGGGTTCTGTAAATTTTTTAGAGGATAATTTTGGGAGCAAAAAATATATAAACTATGGTATGATTATAGAAAAATTGACTAATTTTGCCTGTAAGGCTGATATAATGTAATCCAGAGAATAATTAAGCAATGAATTATACCAAAATTAACTCCTGCAATGACTTAACTCCGCTCTGGAAGAGCTATAAAAGTGCTATAACAACCAGGTATGCTACTTTGCTGCAATTTTAGTAGATCTTCTGCATTTTTTTCTTAAAAAAAATCTACTGCCTTTAAACCAAATCTACTGCATTTTTGGTTTTACAAAAAATTGTCCTTTAACAAATAACCCACAAATAATTTTCAATTCATTGTCATTGATTGCAATCATTCCAATACTTCAGGAAACTGATACTCATATCCTACTTATTAATACGGCTTTCGACTATATCGGCTCTTTTTTGATGAATATTGAAAGCTGACGAAAATCTTGCTTTTGTTAATTTGCGGTTTTTTTAATAATATCGGCAAGTTTTTAATAAAATCTACAGAAAAGGGTTTGAATTCTTATTAAGTAAATGCAATTGTAGTTTAAATGCATTATGTAGTGATATACAGTGTTGATAAAGGCCAGTCATGAAACACTTAGTAGCGATAGGGAGTTTAAAATTAAAAAAATAGTTATACCTAATTAATACGACACCTTTCCTTTTTGTTTGGGATAACTTATAATTAATAATAAATGTATTTTTAACAACAATTTTAATTTTTATGAAAAATAAGTGTGTATTATTTTTTTAGTTGTCTGTAATATTTGTTTTTTTAATTTTAATCTTCCTTGTTTTTTGAAAAGAAAAAATAATAATAAAACAAATCTACTGCAAAAAAGTTCAATCTACTGCATTTTTTTTTTTGTAAATCTACTGCCGAAAGTTTTCCGAAAAGTGGCAACGCTGATAGGAGCGAATAATACTTAAGTTGCCAAAATCGTTAGTTGGGCCGGGAGCATATCAAAAGTACTATACATCTAGAATATTGTTATAGATTTGCTGCTGTGTATGTACTACTTTCATTGACTTATTTTTACCAAAAGCAACAATCAAATATTTTATGAATTTGAGCTTAGGTATTTTTTTCCATGAATAATAGGTACCTAAAAGGAAATGATATGTTAACTCCTTAAAAAATTCTTAAAACGAGAGGATTCAGCTCATCGTATATTTTGCTTACCTATTTATTGAGCATGGTTTTTGTATCAGAGTTGGGCTATTTTTTGCAACCTAACTCGAATTTTATGATATCACAAAGATATTCGAAATCCCCTTCGGGCTTAGCTAAGCGCCGAGATTTTCTAGACCTTAACTAAAGCACAGAGAAAAACTGTATTACCGGCATGAAGTTGTTATCTATGTAATTTTTATGATGGAAAATCCTTTATCTGATGGCGTCTATTATCACCGATGCGATGTCGATTTTTCAACTAATTCCCTCCGGAATTGAAAAAAAACACACCTAATTTAATAATAATTTTTATATGCACAGCACATAGCATGTAGTGCAAAAAAAGTTCCGGAGGTTTAAATGAAAGTGATAATATGGACCCCCCGCTAAATTATCGTAAGCGATATTTTTATTTTGTCTCATAAAGTTAATTGGTTGCGTTGCTGAGAAAAAAAAAGAAAACAAAATGTCGCTTACGATCCTTTAATTTTTGTCGCTTACGATAATTTGGCGGAAAGGGCTTAATACTATTTATTACCGCCTAAATGGATGAGTTTATTGTTTTGCATTTGCCTAAAACTAAATTTCGAATTTTTGTTCTAGTGCATCTAGAACCGGGAACTGCACAAGCAAAGATTTTTTTTGTGTTCAAATTTTCTGGAAAACAATAAATAAAAAAAAAAAATAAATTTGATGGCACAACAGCTCATGAAGAACTAGGGCCTAGTGACTTACAACTCTCAACCATTCCTGTGTGCGTGTGCAGGAATGGAGGGGACCTACAGTTTATTTTCGAATCCGAACGGCTAACGAGCGGCACTTTTCTGTGACAGGAAATACTCTTGGAGGATTTGTCAATTCCTCGCAAGAGGCAGTAGCCGTTTTTACTTTTAAATAAATAGGTGGCGAGGCTGGGGATCGAACCTTAGACCTCCGGCATGACAGTCCATCGCACTAACCATCACGCCACAGCTACTACAGCCAAGAGTTTTTTTTTAATAGAACCTGTTATTACCGAATGATTATGATTACTATAAAAAAGTTTCCTGTGTATTCAGTTAATGATTAAGTCATGATATTGTTTCAATTTATCACGCAGGTACTAAAGGTGTTCACGTCACGATTCGGTGCAACATGCCTAGTCAAATTGAGAAATTTTATTTTTGTTTAGTAAATCGTGAACGAAATGTTTCTATTCTGCAGGAAGACTACAGCAAAATCACGAGCTTTAAAAAATATTAATTGCTAAACATTTTTCAATATTTAGCTATTTTTTATAGTGCGAAATGGAGTAAAATAAAATTAACTTGCACGTTTATCGACATTATAATAAATTTCGAACAATTATAAAAATAAATATTACAATTATAATTGTATACATTGTTATATATTTTTTTTAATTTTTTGTACACGGAGCCTTAATTTGTCTTCCCGTGCGAATGGCAACCTAATTTAATTAAAAATAATTTTAATCTAATGAAAACTTAAAAAGATATTATATTAAAAATTTTTGTTTTCTTGTTTTTCTTTTCAGATATTGATCTTCAATAGTCTTATAAGCCACGAATAGGTATAATCTTTTCAAGGTGAGGCATAAATTAAAATATTCTTAAATGAGAAATTACATAATGTATAGATATGTTTATGTACAGTCATAGGTCTACATTATGGAAGAGTATAGCTTGTACAAAATAGGAAACACTATTTCGGTTTTAAATTATTGTATTAGAAAAAATTTCATTTTCTAACGGCCATATTATTCACTCAATACATCTATAGATTAAAACTTAAATCTGGATGTAAATCATACAAATTCAATGTAAATTCATCTGGATTTAAGTTTAAATCTGGATGTATCGAGTGAATAATATGGCGGTAAAAGTCCGTTATGCGTAAAACTTTTGAGAGGAAAATAAAACTAAAACAACAGTAGGTAACGTCATAAAGATTTGAAAAAAAAAATTGCCTGAAAACATTGGGTTGGTAGCCATTTCCTTATAATTGTGTGTACTTTAATTTCAAAATACAACAATACATCAGATGTATAATAATTGTTTTTCGCTCTCTATTATAAAGTCTAAAGCCTGCTAATCTTAAAAATCAAATTCACAACAGTTAGGTACCTATTTGTAGACATAAATTCATGACTATAATGATGTTCAGGTTCTAATGCAGTTGATTTTGCAAAACACGTCTTGTTGTTTAATCTGCGTTCCGTATGCCACCATTTTGAATCTAAAAAAATAATGAAAGTCGTTCATTTATCTATTTGCTCATTCTGTTTGACACATTTTGTAGCTACTTACATAATTGTTTCAAAATTATATTCTCTCGAATTTATTTGATAATTTAGTGATTGTCATAATTCTATTGCAATGTTTTTATTAAATATTTTTAAAGAGAAAATATGCGTATATCATTTCTCACATCATAATTTGAATTCAAATAGATTCCGGATACTGTCACAACATCTGAGACATAGCCATTAACCACAAGCAAGTGTGAGGGGAAACTGTCGCCACTCCATGGCTCTGGGTCCATATAACAACTTACCAATAGAACTTTTGTTTTTATTTTACTCTATAGGGACTTACATAATACTGATGACAAGAAGTACATATTCCCCTTTCATACGAGGAAACAAGTTGCTGGACGTTTTCTTTTAATTTCCTTAATTTCCCAATCTCTTCACACGAAGAAACAAACTCCTTGGTGATTTTCTGTTTTTCCCCTTTTTGAAATACCTTGTTTGAACGCACACACGTATTGTAAAGAGGAATGTCGAAAAAGTCTCCTGAAACTGTCAAAACCGTGGGAGATTTTTGCTACCCATCTTACTTCATACATGCCGTTCTCAACCAGGAACCGAAAGTTGCTATGGAAAATCAGTTTCCTCGTGTGAAAGGGTAAGTAAGTATACGAATGTTTTCTTCTGAGGTTATGTGCATGAGGCATGGTTTCCTCCCCTCTGACTTTGGGCCTTCAGGCCGGGTATAAGATTGTTTTCGATATTGTTGGAAAATATGAATATTTTGCTAACATTTTAAAATTGAATAAAAAAAAGTTGTATATGAGATATCAATAAGGTTTTATCTTTATTTGAGAGCCCTATAAATGACATTATGTATGTGTGAAATATAACATCGCCGTCGCGGCTTTGCTGGGTGGCGCGCATTCGAAAGGTCCAGTTTTCGACGACTTTGGCGCATAATTAGGCTGAATTTGACCGATGGCATCGATTATGTTGTCTTTGAGGGCCGCGGTGGTTTACGGCTGCTCCAAAACCAAAAATTTTATCAGTTGCATGTGTTGCTCGACGCTGTAACTTGCCATGATGATTTATCTTTAGTGACTGATTGAAAAACGATATTTTAACAGAAAGTAAAAGAAACAATATGGCCGCCACGAGCTGACAAAATGAACCTGTCCCTATTGGAAAACCCTTTATTTTTTTTGTCACCAAGAACCAACAAATAAAAACTTGTGATACATGTACAATGTGCATTTATGCAGGTAATACAGTCAAACTCACTTAAGTGAAACCTGCTTAGCTAAACCCCGTGCATTTTTCAACAAATTTCCCATAATATGTAACTTCGCTTTATTGAAACCTGCTTAAGCGAAAAACCAGGATATCTGAAAAAATATTTCTTTAAAATTCTATATATTTTATATACTAAAAGACTCGGTTAGGTTAAAAAAAAATATGGGCACTTTTACAAAAATCAAACGAAACAAGAAGTAATGAGGAGGCTTTAATCAGGCCATTTCTACGTTATTGTTTTATGATAATAAATAAGAAAAATCCAACTTTGATCTTCCATTGATTGCACATTCACAACTGATAAAGTTTTCGAAGATTTTGAATTTATAATATTTTTTATAAGAAATAACATCGAGTCCCGAGTTTCAAATGGCACGGCGATTTTTATACCAATGCGACGGTGCAAGTTGCCAACTCCACTATGACTTTGGATTCTATCTAACTCCACTATGACTTTGGATTCTATCTCGCTCCCATTTTTACCTATCTACCCAAACCAAACACATGCACATAATTGTCGTACATTGTTTCGTGGTTGTTTTTTTTTCTTTCTCTTTTTCGTAGGTGTATTTGGTGATGATTCTCCGCTGAAGTTCATCTGTGGACGATGAACAACCACCTCATTGTGTTTTTTACAAATATTCTCTCTCGCTCGCTTCTCACTCCCTCTTAATACGAAATATTGTTTTGTTAATTAAACTTATTTGCGGTTTAATAATTTAATTAATTTATATTTTGTGCACTTCTGTGGCACAAAACCTTTCCAACGGTATATAATTTATATGCCTTCGGCTTTTCTTCACCGCTTAAATTGTACCACAAAATTCGTGTTTGCCGTTTTAAAATATGATGATGATGATTAAGATTAAGAAAAAGCAAATCCGTTGAATTCAAAAATAATAAATTAATGTCGTTTTCCGTTGGTCACTCCAAGCACTCTTTTTTCACTCCATCCACACTCCCAACACTCCAAAAACCTTCCATTTGCTGTTCGGAGTGATGATTTGGGAGTGTTTTTTCACTCCGGATTTCATTAAGGAGTGCTAGGAGTGCACTCTGAAAACACACATATTTTTAAAAGTATGTGTTGGATTAATTGCCAAAATAGTAAATGCTTCTTCTTGAGATGTTCTCGGATTGAAATTATTGAAGAATTCATTTTAGTTTTTACTTCTACATAGATACACATATTACGTAAAAGAGTTTTTCATATTCCATTGGAATTAAAAAAGAGTGAAACACTCTGAAAATCCAATCGAAAACGACATAAATAAAATTTTAATAAAATTCGCAGATCGGGAAAGGACAAATTTTATCTCTACAATTCTAATCTCTACAAAAACGATGGAAAAATCGCGCAAAATGAATGTTTTTCTTCTTTTCTTCTTTTTGTAAAATTATCGATAAATAAAAGTTGATAAGTGTTTATCGTGCTAAATTACTGACCCCTGTCAAAATTTTTCCCGCAAAATAATGCTTCGAACATTATTTTTCTTGACAAAATTTAGTGGAGACTTCACCCTCCAGCGGGTACAAACGTCACAATTTACGCGTACTGTCTGGAAAAAAACTGAAGACAAAATTTTTCCTGGGAAAAATTTTTTATGAAAAGAAAAAATTTTCCCGATCTGCGTACTAGGCTTTAAATTTAAATAACCCAGTTTTTTTGCTTGAACGAAAATCGGGCTACAAAGCCCCGCTATTACAGAAAAATCCCATTACTACCATTTCAGCTATGCGCAAAGCATTCAAATCTAAATCTAATCAACCAGATACCACAATGAAATAAAAATAAATTCCATTAAAATTATTCCGCTTAAAAACAAAAACAATCTTTCAATTTAATGACACAAATATTGAAATGAATGAACAACAGCCTTTAAGATTTTTAAATGAAGACAATTTTATGGAATAAACGTCATTTTAAGATTTAGATGCCTGTTAAATATTTCAAAGGGCTTTATGAAAACGCCTATGATAATCTATTTTCCAATTTAAAAAAAATATTTGGATATAATTAGACTTTTCCGCACTATCTAGAATCAATAATAAAGTAATAATAATTCATACTTCTGGTAATACTGATCCCAACAAAACTCGGAGTTAAGTTCCGAACATTTTCTACACATTGCTAAGCTAGAATCGAATCATTTCAGTCTGTGCGATAAAAAAATGAAATGGTTCAAATATCATATATATTGAAAAAGCATAATTGTAATCCTATAATAGTACCTATATCTGCCTCTATTTCAAAAACCTATACGGAAAAACGGAAAAATTATACTTAATACCAGCCAAGCTACTTCCTTATGTCCTTGTCCAAGAACAAAATATTAATTAGTTTACTGTGATCATTGAAGAAGCTTAATTTGGTTACAATGACTGACAAGTTAATGGAATTTTGGTCCTTTTTTTTTGTCTATCTAAGCGTTTGCAATCCCTCCTCTTTATATCCATCATGTGTATGAATCGAAAATCGAATTTCGTGCTAGAAAAATTCTCTGAATATTTAAGACTGCCAATTACTCCAAAGAAAAAATATTCGAGGATGAAAAAATCCTCAAAAAGCGAGGCCCATGCCATGTTAACAGGATGAGAGAAAAAAGGAATACAATTAAATAAAGTAAGTAATCACATCAGAATCCCGTAAAAATGGGATTAGGTTCAAGCTCGAATGGGAATTGCCTGCTTAGATATAGTTTTATTATTATATTATGTGTGAGGGTTTTTCGTGTGTTATTTTGGGAGTTGTTTGTATATTATGGAATCTCAAAGTAATTATCTCGCCTTAAATTAGATTTATTTGGTTGGATTGGCTTATTTTGAATTATCCAAGATCGAATATATGTACCCATAAGCTTTAATTTGTCAGTAGTTCTTTTGATAGATTTTTTGATTTTTGTATAAATCCTCCATAAAAATGCTCTTAACTCTTACAAGCTTAGAAGATCGCGCAGGGCACGACGCGCGCGGTGGAGTGGAGATTGAAAATGATGGTTCCAAATTCAGGTATATGATAAAAGCCACCGACCTTAATACTTAATACCCTGAAATACATGAATTTAAATTGTTGAAACGTCAATAAAATATTGATTGAAGCAAGTTTTTACAACTGACCCGTATTGGACTTTTTTGGTTTACATGGTTTAAATGTCATGTCGTTCAAATAGGGCTCTCTAGACCCTTTCTTCTAAGTTTTCGCACACTATCTTTAGAGCATTGTTAAATAAAATAAATTTGATGGCACAACAGCTCATGAAGAACTAGGGCCTAGTGACTTACACCTCTCAACCATTCCTGTGTGCGTGTCTGCAGGAATGGAGGGGACCTACAGTTTATTGCCGAATCCGAACGGCTAACGAGCGGCACTTTTCTGTGACAGGAGATACTCTTGGAGGATTTGTCAATTCCTCGCAAGAGGCAGTAGCCGTTTTCCGTTTTTCTTTTAAATAAATAGGTGGCGAGGCTGGGAATCGAACCTTAGACCTCCGGCATGACAGTCCATCGCACTAACCATCACGCCACGGCTACTACTTTAGAGCATTGTTACCGGAGTTTATTATTAGAAACCATGGATTTCAGATAGCCCCATACAAGCTACAAAATTTAATCACACCCACACGGAGTCAAATCAGGAGAGCATGTTGGCCGATTGAGATCGTTTCTTAGTGAGATGACATGACCGGGCAATTTTTGAGTCAAAAAGTACATGCGTATGCATACCCTCGCTGCATGAGCTGTGTCCCCATCTGTTAAAACCCCCCTCCCTCTTCTAAACCGATGACTTGTCTTGAATTCTTTGTAAGGTAGAAAGTTTGAGGAAAGAATGAAGCTGAAATTATTAAATTAGATAATATGGGTTGGTTAACCCTAAAACTAACACAATGAATTTATAAAATTTCTCATGGGCACAAAGAAAAAACCATATAAAGACAGTTTTCGAAAAAATAACATTTGACTGTCCCAGAAAGTGCCATATAATATATGCCATGAAAACAAAATAAAAGCCACTCCTATGTTTTCCCTTAAAATGAAGCTTTATACAGGGTGATTCACATAACGTATGACAAAAAGCTAGAGCTTGAATGTTGAGTCAATATAAGAAAATATCGTATGGGAGGAGGTGGTCCATATCCCCCATTTAGGCGGGAGGGGAAATTTTCAGAAAATAATATTTTTGTTTTTAATATTCGATGCTCCTATCAATTTATAGTCAAAAACTAAAAACCATATGCCTCAATTTAATTTTTTTTTAATTTAGAAAGAAAATAAAATAAATGATTTTTAGCTTGCAGAAAGATGCATGCATGCCGTTGTAACGGTTACCATTGTTTTTTAATAATTTTTTTTTCTGTTTTAAGTCAATTTTTTTAGAACATTGCCCCTCCCTTTAATTTTAATAATTTTTTTTAATTAATGTTTTAACTCTTAAAAGAAAAAAAAATGCAATTTTTTTTTGCAAATTTTTACTTAGAATTTAAATTATGGTTACACTAAAGCTGCCTCCTAATACTTCTCTTCTTTTTTATTCATAAACCTCAGTCAAGTATTGGCATTATCTGAAGATAAGGTTAGTTATTGTTCAATAGTACATAAAATCTTTTTTTTTTTACTCTGTATAGCAAATAATGTAAAGATGTCACGCAATTTCGAAGGAAATTTAGTTCGAAACAGTAGCTGATTCATAGAATTTACATATTTATAGATCTTAATATACCTATCGTGTAAATAATCATTTCCATTATTGCAAGTATGTTTCAATACTGCACAAGAATCAAATCCAGCCATCCATATAGAAATATTTTTTTACAATTTACGACACTAGCTCAATAATAATAGTCCCCTCCAAAAACATTTTGAATAAATACATTTTTTTTTTTCATAAATAGAAAAAAAAATTTCAATAATTTGAATATACAAAATCTATTTATTGATATTCTTCCATTAGAAACTAGAAACGAAAATGAATGTACATACGAAGGAAATCCTCTCCGGTAGCTTTTGTCACGTAAAATAAACACACAAATAATGTGTGAAGGCTGATGGCTGATGGGGAAAATAATGCTGCTGCATGTCACTGTCGTCGGTCGTGTCGAAATATCGGCATTGGCGTTTTCCTAAACTTGACATTTTTGGCCCAAGCAACCATCAACCATGTGTATGTATGTAGGAAGCGATAGTGAAACATTCAACGCTATGGGGGTATACCTAGACCTATAGATATTGATATATTTGTGCACTATCTTTGACAATGTTAAATACCTAAATGCCAATCAATGTTTCTGTCAGTTCTAAGCATACACGGAATCAATATATTGTACTCATTTTTGAAATACTAGCTACGTTCAGATTCTAAGCTCCTTGTAGAAATGCAACATTTTTATTAAAAAAAAAATTCTTAATGGATTTTAAATTGTGAAGGCCTACATATATGTGTAAAGGTAAATATTTACATACCTATGTCAATATTTATTTTAGTCGAGATTGACATTACTGTAAGTTGATTTCACACACCTTCATTCTTTTCTTATTGCAATAAAATGATAAATAAAATTATATGGGAGTTTACAGTTGCGAAAGCTAAAATCAAAATGGAAATGTATCTTTGAGCAAGGTTCCCAAAAAATTTTGGTTATTTCAAACCATTTAAGGCGCAATATGTAGAAGATAAAGAACCAGGGCCTACTAACTTTTACAACTCTCAACCATTTCTGTGTGAGAGTTGTTAAGCTGAAGGTAACCTACAATCTTCTGAATCTTCAAATCCGAACAAATAATGGTGACGCCGACGAAGACGGAGCTGGAATAGCTGTCAAAATATTAAATACACGCAAATTCAATGTTGCGGACACAACGGAACGTAGACGCATACGGAGATGCAGACGCAGACGGAAGAGTTCACCAACTTTTAACTTTTCACGTACGGCACTTTTGACGTTTCAAATTGTATGAAGAAAAAAAAAACAACTTTTTGGGTCGGAAAAAAATATTGTGGTTATTTGTATCGCGAAAAAAATTATTTATTAAAAGGAAAATTATTGGAAACAAAAAATGTGAATTCTGAGCATGTACACAAGAATATTCTTTTTTTTTTCTTCAAAATAATTTCAAAGCTGTACAGCTCCATTTTGGACATGTAAAAAAAAATAACGTACGACACTTTTTGACAGCTCTTCCAGTTCCGTCATTCTATTCTGTTCAGCCAGTAAAACGAGAGGAACTTTTTCATGAAAAGAGATACTCATGGATTCACTTCCTCGCCAGCGAGGTAGAGCCCTGAAAAAAGTGTGTATACCTATATCATATACGTATAGGTAAGAGATTATCTCCTATCTATCTGCGGATTTACCCAATTAGAGATCCTTATAAAGGGAAATGAACTTTTGATGACTGTACTAGCAGTCGTGCTGGCGTTGCTTATGAAATAATTAGTTTTATACTAAATAATATAGTACTAAAATAGTGCTCAATAGGTCTAATTGCATTTTTTACCATTTTACTGACAAAAAAATACCCTTGGTAGATTGCCCTTGTGGCACCTACCGAACATGGATTACATGTCTTATGTGCTATAACGTGAATTAACGATATGGGATATACGCGTAGGGATGCCCTTTTTCAAACCCTTTCGAAAGAGATATCAATGACGTCAGTGGCACTTATGTATCCCAAGAAATTGAGCTCAAATTAATTTGAGTACTCCTAATTTTGCTGCAATTTACCCCAAACGCGATGACTCATCACCTGGAACTATGAGGCGATAGCTATAAAACAATATCTCTATAATCTTTGCGCAATCTGTATCTATCGATTGGTATATTTAGGATGTCTGTAGTGCAAACAGTCACTTAGCAGTAGGGCGCGAGCGGTACATGTATTCGTGACGGTCCTCATTTCGCTACATCACCCCCAACCGTCCGAGAAAGACATGTAATCCATGTCAAAAATCTTACTAAATGGCTATCAGCGTTGCCGCCCGAAAAATAAATATAAATGCCATATTTTCTGAAAAAAAACTTGGCATTTTTCGTTCCTTTTAAAAAGAATAAAAAATCTTTTATTTTTTGAAAAAAAAAAATGGTAATTAGTTTTATTACATGGTGTAGTACACCCATCTTACAAAATAGAAGGAGATCATTTGCTCTATTCGTAAATAAATATGAGTTTCTGTAAAAAATTGCTTTATTTTAGGCAAAATTATAAAAATAAAAACTCGTACCATATTGAACTTTTTCGTGCCACCACCGTGCCACGAGAAAATTATCGTGTTAAAAAAGCACGATCGTGCCACTTGGGCAACGCTGATACCTACGTTTTGAGCAAGGATCAATGCGATTTCCTTAAAAAAATGGAAAGCTTTTTTTTTATTTCAATTGTGTTTAAGGTAAGCAGACAAACAGAATCTTAGCACCCCTTTTTCGTTTTCTTAAAAAGCCCCTCCACACTATCTCAGTATTAACACCTTGTCAAAAAAGTGGTAAGTAAACCATGTATAAAAGTGTTGAAACAATTTAAATTTTATCCCACATGACTTGACAGCGCATCTCACACAATTTGCCATGTTGATAATACACGAAAATTTTTAGGATTGGTTCTAAAACCATCACACATTCTATCCCACTTGGGGGTTTGAGGTTATGGTGAATTGATTTATTTGGATGCAAGTGTGGAGGCAAAATATGAAAATCACAAATACTTTCTGGAGAAAGCTAACGTATTTGTTAGGCAGTTCGCCGCCAATTCTACGCTGCCAGGTAGTGTCATGACTCCCCCAGTTATTGAGCGCGTAAACGATTCAATGGGACAAATCTACTTTCACAATCATGCTGTGGCGAGAGTCCTGAAATATCTCAATACACATAAATCTGCCGGTCCGGATAGTATCCCCGCCATCAATCTGAAGAGGTGTTCTTCCAAGCTGGCAGAACCTCCTATTGTTCTGGGCTTGTTCCGAGCAGTTGGAAAACAGCATTTGTCCAGCCAATCCCCAAAAAAGGCGAATCTTCTTCACCCTCTAACTACCGACCGATTGCACTTACGTCCCTTCTTTCCAAGGTCATGGAAACGCTGATAAATTATCAGCTTAAGAAATATCTGGAAGACCGAAAGGTCTACTGGTGATCTGATGGCTTATCTCACCGAACAGTGGAACAAATCTTTACATCGTTTTGGAGAAAGTAAGATTATTGCACTTGATATTTCAAAGGCATTTGATAAAGTTTGGCATCTTGCTCTCTTATCGAAAATTAGTGCTTTCGGAATCGATGAATCACTTCTTCGTTGGATTAGAAACTTTCTTTCGAACCGTTCTATACAAGTTGTATTGGGCGGATTCAAGTCTGAAACCCACAACATAAATGCTGGTGTGCCCCAGGGCTCCGTTTTGTCCCCGACCCTCTTTCTCATTTTTATTAATGATCTGCTGTCTGTAACTTCTAATCCAATAAACTGTTTCGCTGAAGATAGTACCCTTAGCTTTTCATATTCGTTTCCAGACTCACATCCCTGCTCTTCGGATGTGGAACTGCAACAGCAAAATATGATTAGTTCGTTAAATTCTGATTAATACAGCATTGTACAATGGGGATTAAAAAACTGCGTAGAATTTAATGCTTCGAAAATTCAATGCTGTCTTGTATCGTTAAAGCGAGACTTACCCCCTTGCCTCTGTCTATGAGTGGCACTTGCATCGAAGAAACCAAACAGCTCAGGGTGTGCATCACAAACCACTCTTGTGGAACGAGCACATACTCGTTGCCAAAAATTCCGCAAGATGTCTAAGTTCCCTTCGGAGATGCAAGAAAATTTTTTCCCCTTCTGATCTGGCTATTATCTAAAAAGTTATATACGTCCAAAGCTTGAGTATAACTCCCATCTATGAGCTGGTGCTGCAGCAACTTATTTAAGCCTTTTGGACAGTATTCAAAAAAGAGCCATCAAATTGATTGGAGATAGGAATATTATAGATTCATTTACGTCCCTCGAACACCGTCGCGTCGTAACATTTCCTGTCTCCCTCTCTTTTATCGTTATTTCTATGGGCAGTGCTCTAGTGAAATAGCATAGTTGCATTCCCCCCCCCCCCCCCCCCCTTAAACAATTCAACCGTAATACTCGCGCTTCGAGGAATGCCCATCAGCTTACCCTTGAGCCCAATTTCGGGCGTACTGTCAAATACAGAGATTCGTTCTTTAGCAGTATTACGCGAATGTGAAATGCTCTTCCAAGCTCTGTTTTTCCCTCTCATTGTGATATTCAGAAATTCAAGATCAATGTACACCGACATCTCCTTTTAAATCCCCTCCTCCACCTCTATACCTAATGCTCGCACTGTGTCTCTGACATATTAAGGGTACCGAGAAACCCCTTGTGTGCGCGCAAATTATTAAAAAAAAAAAAAATATAGAATACTTGAAGCTAATTGAAAATTTCCGAAAAAGTCATCCTCAGGGCCGTAGTGTTCATTAGGGCAACAGGGACAATGGTTATACATAAAAATAAAGTGCATCTCCTTATAAGTAAAATTCCTTTTTTTAAACTGTTTTTTAAAATCATTTTTACAACGTGACAACTTTGGGAATGTCATACAATTTTTACATTTTGATCCTTTTAAAAATATGTGCTAACTGAAAACTGTAGGTGAGGTATGCAAAAAATAATATTGAAGGTGTCATCCAAGTCAGTTCTAGGACTATGCATATTTTTATTAAAGTATTAATTTAAATGTAACTTTGCAACCCATCCCCTCCCTCCCCCTCCAAATAAAAATGCTGCTTACCAAAAATTAAATTGTTTTGAGTTGTGTGTTTTTAATACAAATTTTCGTCTTTTTTTTTATAAAACAGGAAATAAAGTACGTATCAACTTCCAAATAATTTAAAATTTATTCATTTTTTTTAAATCCAATTAACAAATACAAGCAAAGATATTGTGGGAAATTCCTACAGGCTTCACTCCAGGGGTTAAATCCTTTGTTAACTCGGTTTAAAACCAAAACTAAGTACTCAAGTTTCTTATTTCTTTTTGACTATAAGGAAAAAAATCAACTCCAAAGATTTTCTAGGAAGAAAAGAGAGAATATTTTTTTTATAGCCAACAAAAAAATATTAAATTCTAAACAAAGGACCTTCCCTAAGGAGCAATATAACATACCTTCTGTTTTTTTTGTTCAACACATCCAACACACCTGTACTACTGGGGTCTGGAAGAACTTTCTTGTCTATACACTATATTTGCATAATCTAAGCAAAACAAACCTAAAACACCATAGAATGTTATGGAAGCTGTCCCAAGGGTGTCCAAGAGTATATTTTTGTCTATGAGAGCTCTTAGTGTGTAAGAAAGTAAAGTACCTAAGTACATAGTCACCATGGGACACAGCAGCACACACACACGATTGAAGTATTGATGATGATGATATGATAACATACATAGTATATACAAACACCCTCTACAATATTGTTATCTGCTTTCTAGAATGCTGATGTCCTTGAGGAATTCCTCCCTTTATGCAGTAGCAAGATAAGGACTCCAAGTTGATATATAATATCTCTATACAGTGTACACTGAACACGTTAATAGCTTTCTAATTGCATAACTACCTGAAGATTGCTTTTTCGTTCCACTGCCTTCTTACCTCCTTGTGTCTACTGCTTCGAAGAAATATCCTTTCACATCCGAATGCGGATATCCTTTGCAGTTTTATTTTATTCTGTTAATGATTTTTGTCCACGGCATTTATTTTTCTTTTTTCATTATTTCTTTATGAATATAGTATTTAATTGAGAATTGCTTTTGCTGGGTTTATTTTAACGATCAGTAAAATTAGAAATAGAAGTTAATTATAATTGCTAAGATGGAAAAAGTTTTAGTCTTTGAATGTTGGTTATAATATACACTTAAACTTCAACTTTGTTTTTTTTTTTTTAATTAGATTTTCGATACGAAATAAAAATGATAAAGAAGTAGGTACTTACATGTTTTTTGTATTTATAAATGAAAATAATGTGACATGGTTTTTAGCAAGTATGTAGGTAGGTAGGGGAACACGGGGCATAACGGGCCCCTTAAGGATTATTGTTAATAAAAACTGCAAAAATGTATTAAGAATTAATGAAGAACTTTTATTAGAAAGAAAATTTATTAAGGAATAAGTATAAGAAAGAAAGTTTTTAAAAAAATTAACTATTTAGTATATTTTTTTTTGCTTTGAAAAAGTCATTAAATTTGTCCATTATGCCCAGGTGCTGAGGCATAATGGGCATATGTGGGGTATAATTACGGTGACCATCCGTCCCGGGTTTCCCGGGACTAGTCCCGTATTTCTATAGCCTGTCCCGGGATCTTTTTTGAGGAACCCGGGACGTACAAGTGTCCGGTATTTGGTTATCTGTCCCGTATAAAGTGAATACCTGTTAACTATAGTTTGTTACCAGCAAAACTATAAAACAGAAAGGGTTTTTTTTTGATATCTGAACGAGCGAAAAATTTCAGCTAAACGTAAAAGCTCTAAAAGCCATGTTAATTTGTAAATGTAATTACGATTTAAGCTGTAATGAATTTAAAAATTTTTTAAAATGCATTTACGAAATATAATGCTTCATTACGAAATATTATGCTTCTTTTAATTTTACTTACTGTGTATTTAGCTAATATTATTAAATTATTATTAATTATTAAACTATCTGCTTTGTTAACAGATGACTTAATTATTAATAATAGAATTAAAAATTCTAAGTTTAATTTTCTAGTTTTGTGTTTGTGGAGACATTATTATTAATTTTATTGTTGTTTTGTTTTAAAGAATTTTCCTTTTTTTTTTGTTATTATTTCTCCCTCTTTTTATATTTAAATAAAATTAATGAAAAAAACTAATATTTTTTCATGCATTTTAATTTTCCCCTATTGTCCCGGGCTTTCCTCTCAGAAATATGGTCACCGTAGGTATAATGGAAACGAAGCTAAATCGAACTGCAATGCGAGCATGTTTCGTTCGATTCCTCAACATTAGCCTCTCCCTGAAGTACAGTCAGAGCTCAGAGGCAGGAAACGTCTTTTAATTACAGTCAGAGGTATGAGAGGTCTGATATTACAGTTTGATATACCAGGCGTTACTGAATTACAGTCTTAAGTGCTTTGCACATGAGACACGACCTGCGAATCGCGAATGGTCGAGTATTTTGACATATTTTTTGAAATGTGCTTCATTTTGAGTAAAATAATGGAAATAAAAAAACGTGCCATATTAAAATTTTCGCTGACAATTGCGAATTGTCATCAAACATAAGAAAGAAAAATGAAAGTTTGAGGTTAAATTCGAGCGAATTTTTTTCGCTAGTTTATGAAATGCGCTCTGCTGTTGTGGATTGTGAATTGACGTTTGACAATTCGCAGAAGATAAGTTCTTGGTCGTAGAAATTATAAAATACAAAATTTTCAAAATTAAACTAATTTTACACTGTGTTTTCTATTTAAAATTCACTTATTCACTTTGCCACAGAAACAAAAGAAAAATTATATAAGCAGTGGAAATTGCTTTAAATGGTTTTTGCATTCCCAAGTCGCATCTCATGTGCAAAGCACTTTAAACTATGTTTCAACCGAACATTTTTCTCAGTTTAGATTAAATAAATCTATTTGGTGTTTCCACCGCACAAAAAGATTAAAAAGTAGGTTTATTTTGACAGTTTGCAGATTTTGTTTCTAGGCAACAAAACTAGTCCCGAGACGAGACCGAGATGAGACCGTATTTTTGGTACCGAAATTCGCCGAGAGTCTCACTGGTCTCGGTGGTTTGGTTTCGGTTTTGGCTAGAAGAAATATTTTTTTATTTAATTATTTCTTAGTACTCATGTTCCATTTTTTATAAAATTCACAAGTATTTTTTGCGAAATATTCTATGCGGCGCGTTAAAATATCAAAATCAAACCACATAACATAGTTATACTCAGATAGGTGCACTGCGAAAATCCAGAGAAGAATATGTACGATTTATGTATGCATGTCGTTGGAATAGAAATCGCTCATTTTTCAGACATTGTTTCCCCCTCCGGAAAAAGGTGACTTGAAGACTTTTAGATGACACTTGGAAAAAAATATTATCGAAATATCAAAATGTAGTTTGTTGCCTACCTATCAAGCCTTGAACTGTCAAAATCGATTGAAGGATGGCTCCGATTTAAATGAATTAAAAAATCTCTACAAAATTCAAATTTTATTTTTTACTCCGGAAAAGGGTGATTTTAGGCCTTTTGGGTGACATTTAGAAAAATATATTATCTAAACGTCAAAATATACAGTTTGTTGCCTACCTATCAAGCAATGAACTGATGACTCGCGAGTCTGTTTTACAGGTAAAAAAAATAACGTACCACACGACAGCTCTTCCAGTTCCGTCTGCGACTCCAGTTCCAGCATTCTATTCTGTTCAGGCAGTAAAACAGACTCGTGAGTCATCAGTTCATTGCTTGATAGGTAGGCAACAAACTGTATATTTTGACGTTTAGATAATATATTTTTCCGACCCGAAAATTTGTTTTTTTTTTCTTCATACAAATTGAAACGTAAAAAGTGTCGTACGTGAAAAGTTAAAAGTTGGTGAACTCTTCCGTTCACCAACAATTAACAAGGATTAGTTATTTTGATTAACATTGCTATTGACACCAGGAAAATTGCTTTCGACACCACCTGCATATCAGCGCGTGAACTACTAGAGGGGGATACAAAATTTTTGGATTTGACATTCAATGTATTTCCCATAAGAGAAAACGAAAAAATGGTCTGGAAAACATTAATTTTACTAATTTATTTTATATGAACGGGTATCGGTATTTTAATTGCAATGTAATAATAAAACACGTGAGTTTGTGAATCGAGCTTAAATTATATCGAAACTAAAAACTAGAATGCTTTAATTTATAGATAAAAAGTGTAAACAAATCATCCTCACAATGATAACCAACAACAACGATACCCAGTTAAGGAAAAAGCAAGGCAGAGGCGTAGCCAGTTTTATTTAAAATATGTTTTGTTTTTATTTTGTGCTGTGTAAAATGTGTTTGAAAATTATTTTTCATGGTGAAATGTTTTTGTTTTTTTTTAAATCGAATAATGCCGAAAATTATTTTTTACTTTGTTTTGTACTTTTTACAAAATTTGATTTTAATGCTAAAATAAGCTCCCAAAAGCAAAAATAGAATCAAAAATTTAGCAAGAATAATAACAACATTTTAAGTGAATTATAAATGTGTACCCTTAACAAGCTGTTCCAATCCTGTGTTTAAAAATTTACCATATCTATTAATTATTTAATTTTTCTTACGTTAAAATGTTCTAAACATAAAACATACCTATTATCCTATTTCACATACTAAAATGCAAATACATACCTACAATATACCTATCTATACTTCTATGTTAAAAAAGCTATTTCAGTTCAATCCATAATATTATATTGCCCCTAAAATCCTTCCCTTACTACGCACATGATCTCGTTTCAACTCCCGACGTTCATCCATTTTGAAAAACAACAACAACAATACACGTTTGTTTACATTCTTTATGGGCAAAATAAAGCAAATAAGAAGTTAAATTCGGTATATATTCTTCTTGATTAACAAACTAACATACATTGTTAATCTATTGCAATTATTATATGGATACCCGTTCATATAAAATTAATTAGATAAATTAATGTTTTTCAGACAATTTTTTCGTTTTCTCTTATGGGAAATACATTGAATGTCAAATCGAAAAAAATTTTATCCCCCTCTAGTAGTTCACTTACTGACTGTCAGGTGCCGTGAATCCTGGTGCCAATATCATATCAAACAAGTAACACAAAACTATTTGAGACACCAAATTATATGATAAAAACGGTGATGACAAATTTAATCGTTTTATGTGATTGATTGAATTTTAATTGGTATCGATTGAATATTTTAATTTAGTTTTTTTTTCTTATAAATGTTAATGTATGCATGACAAAAGATAAACGCTTCACACCACAGCGATCGACAACATCATTTAATTAAATTATTCAAACACATGCGGCAGCACTTTAGGTAAATTTCGTATTTAGTTTTAAATATTTTGCTCTAAAAATTATTGGTATTAGGTATCTCGTATTCTTATACTTATATGTATCTACAACTTACAACAGTAGCCTTAAAAAGCAAAACGCTTTCGAAAAAAATACAGGAAAATAGTAGCCCAACCTTTATAGCTCGAAAGAACTTAACGAAATTTTAAAGTGCAGTATTAAATTAAATTTTTTAATTTTCTGAATTTTATAATTTCAAAATTATAAAATTTATTTTTTTTTTTTTTTAATTTGAATAATGATTAACAGGAATTTTGAACATGTATCGAACTTAAGAAAAAACGTAGTGGCCCATCAAGTTATTTTTTCCTAAATTTTTCATTGCAAGTAAGTTTGGTTGCTCAACGGCTCATGAAGAGCCGTACATAAAGTTGGTCGAGAAACAATGGAAACTGAAACAAAATATATGAGTTTTGTTGCATTTTTCAGCGTCTCTCGACTGATTTTTTCGATGTGAGAGTTACAGAACATGGGTCCAGGGCCTAGTGACTTACAACTCTCAACCATTCCTGTTTGCGTGTCTGCAGGGATGGAGGGGACCTACAGTTTATTGCCGAATCCGAACGGCTAAGATGAGCGGCACTTTTCTATGATAAGAGATACTCTTGGAGGATTTGTCAATTCCTCGCAAGAGGCAGTAGCCCGGAAAAAAACTTAAGGTGGAAGCGGCTGGTATTCAACCAAGACCTCTGGCATGACAGTTCATCGCACTAACCATTACGCCACGGGCTACTACAAATTTTTCATTGCAGTTATATTTATTTTCAAAAAAATTTTGTATTAGCAAAAAAAATTAGATCGTTCGATAGTACTTGTTCTATAACCAAACAATGACATTGAAGAGCAAAAACATGTGATCCCAGTCGTACCTACCTACATTTTACTATAAAACTCAACTGCTCATAATCGATTTAGTATGCCAGTTGTACAATCATATGGGTTAAATGTTGATCCGTGGTTCAGGATATTTCACTGATTTCGGCAGATTAACGGAGGCTTAGCAATGGTTTAGGCATGCACTTTGCTATTATCACATAATTGAACCTTGAACCATCGCTTAACCTCAGATAATCCACCGAAATCGCCGAATTAAAATTGCTGAACCACGGGATACTGAACCACGACTGTACAACTGGCCCTTAAATTATGTTTAAAAAAAAACTTCGCTCATAAGCCTTGTACTCACAATTTTAGTTGAACAGAAACAAGAAAACTAAATTTCTCCTCATTGAGAAAAAAAATTTACTTTCTATACAACGTGATTCACCTATAAGGTGTGCTAGAACGTGTAGGTTTGGTTGAGATAAGGAAAAATAGTTTCGGAGGGGGGCTTTATTCTCCCCTGTTTAGCCAGTAGGGGCAATTTTCTAAAATATTGACTTAAAACAGAAAACAAAATTATTAAAAAATTTGTTAAGTCAGAAATTTCTTCTCTTATTTTGTTTTTGAATAAAGTTGTTTTAGAAACATTTTTTCAAAAATTTAATTTTTAAAATTAATTTTTGAAAAAAAAAATCAAAAAATTGTGTTCAAACTAATTTCGTTCAAAGTTTTTCATTATTTTGTAATATTTTTTTTTTTTTTATATTCGATGCTCAGTTTTTAGTCAAACACTTAAAACTGGATGCCTCAATATTTTTTAGTTTTTGAGAAAATTGAAAATCTACTTAACTACTTAATTAGTATTGTAATGGTACTTTGCTGTTTCCAGCCGAGGTAATACTCAGCAGTTATACCCAGGGTTCAGGCTAAAGGAAGGTACTTAAACTTTAGCTTTTTTGTAAAATATGGTTCTTTATTTTTGATAGCTTATCAAAAAGTTTTCAACGGGAGGTTTCTTTCGTGGATCGGCACTTTAAATTCCTAAAAACTGGCTCTGGCTCGGGTCCGGGTTTTGGTTATGGTTAGTTGCTGGTTCTGGTGTGGTTTCTGGTGCTGGTTCTGGTTCGGGTTCTGGTTCTGGCTCCGGATCTCAGACTTAATGTCTGTTTTATCGCAGGCTTTACCTGGTAGATCACAGTATTTAAAATTTAATAACTGGTAGATCACGGAATTGATAGTTCCGGTACATCCCAGGCTTTAGTCTGGTAAATCACAGTACGTAACTTTATACTGGTAGATCGCAGCTCTATAAGATCTGGTACATCACAGGTTTTTGGCCTGGTAAATCGCAGTATGTAACTATATACTGGTAGATCGCAGCTTTATAAGGACTGGCACATCACAGGTTTTTAGCCTGGTAGATCACAGTTTTATATAGTACTGGTAGATCACAGACCTTTTATATAAGCCTGGTATTTTATTTTAAATTTATTAACATTTACCTTTAGCCAACTTCCTTCCTCGGACTATGTTCGGTTCTACTGGTCTTTAATTCGACTATCACGACAAGTTCTGGAACTCCATGTCATATGCCGTCTGGTGAAGGCCTCTTTATGCTATATAGCTGAGCGGAGATAGTGTTAATTATATAAACCCCAAGTCAAACTTATTTCCCCATCAACATCATCGATAGAACACCAAGCAGTGTAATATTCACCACGCCAGCTTGATTGGGTGTGGTGGGTTTCGTCTTAATTCCATAGCCCAGCTTGTATGTTGCTAGACTAGTCTCTAGTTGTCTTTGAGCTTTGCTCTGGGCAGGTCGCAATGCTAGCTGGCGATGTATGGATTTTATGCCATTTAATTTGTAATGCTTCATTACAGTATAAATAGGATCTTTGGATCAACAAAAAAACGGATGGAAGTCGAATTTAAGGAAAACTTAATTTTGTTATCTTCAATTTTTTTCAAAAACTAGGATACATTTTGACACCAAGTTATTAGTGTTTGACCAAAAAATGATAGGAGCATTGAATATTAAAAAACAAAAATAGTACTTAATAACGTAAAATTTTAAATAAAATCAGTTGGAACACAATTTAAAATTTATTTTTTTTCTTAAAGAAATAAAATTTGAAAATTAATTTTTAAAAACTGTTAACTAAAACAAATTAATTTAAAAATTCTATAAAAGGAGAGATTTTTGTATTTACAAAAAGGCATATCTCGGCATTGTTAGTGTAAACGCTGTTTTTTAATAATTTTTTCTCTCTTTGAAGTCAATTTTTTAGAAAATTGCCGTGGCTAAACGGGGAGAATAGACTTTCCTCCCATACGATATTTTTCTTATCTCCAACCAACCTACACGCTCTAGTTTTTTGTCACACCTTAAATGAATCACCCTGTATACATATGTATGACATGTATGTTGTACAGCCCCGAAAAACTCATAATTATTTATTCAACGATGAAGATGCATATTAACGATAAACCTACAAAGTTCTACTCCTACCTATACCTAATTATTATCAAGAAATTCTAATATTTATTTATGTTGAATTCACTGTCATCGGCATGATGGTGTCACGTTATCAGTACCTACATATCAGTAAGCTTTGAGCTTATTAAATTAATACAAAAAAAAAAAAAAACGAAGGTCTTAATAAAATAAACAGACTCTTATCACAAATTACCACATGCAGTATGTAGTTAAAGAAATTTGTTCAAATAAGAAACCGACAAAATTATACAATCGCCGGCTATTTGCACCTTTTGCATGAATACAAAAATGTACGGAAGCCCATTCAGTAGCTTTGTAAAGCTGGTTCGGGCTTCGGGTGTTGTTTTTATTTTGAATTCTATTTGAATATTAATTATTATCTTTCGTGTTAATTTGATTTAATTCCAAATGAGACACCTTGTGTTTATTTCTAGAGTAAAAGTACCTTATAGCTGATAGAAAAAATAAATTTATCTTGAATCTATTTTCGAAACCGCGATTAAAAAAAAAATATATACCTGCCTAGATCGTATCAGATTGAGCTAACTGTGACGAAATTATCAAATATATTTTATCAGTGAAATGGCCAAAACTAAATTTCCCATTAAATTAATGGTGATGTTTTTTCTTTCTTTCTTTGAAATAAATTAAAGCTGTTGGTTAAAATGGAGATACGGATAAGTGGTGGCGTTTTTTGTTGTTGTTGTGCAGTTGTTAGTATGTAATTTCAAGTGCTCAGTGTCATTTTTGACAAATTTCAAAGTGTTCCAATTGCCCAGTGACCCAGCAGTACATAATTGAATTATCCAAGCGGTTATGATTGCAAAAACAAAAATCATTTCAAAATTTAAAAATATATATTTATATTTTTATTAGTTCACAATTTCAACAAATCATACAGTTAAGTGATAATGGCTAATTCTTAAATAAATACGCTCGCTCGTTTTTAAAACACAAACACCACATCGCTGGGTGTTAATTAGGTAAGCTAGTTCTAAATCAAAACCACTTCACTTTTTATTGCTTTTAAAACTCTTTATCTTTGTCAATAAAAATTTAATTTTTTGAGCAATTAATTTAAAAAAAAAGTATGTTTAATTTAGTTTGAAAACAAAATTCGTGTTTGTAATCAAAATTGGCACTACCATGATAGAGAAGTCCGAAAAAGGTTTTCCAAATACCGTCAGTGCGTGTTTATCCGTGCGTCTATGCGTCTGTAGGTACGTCCGCGTCCGTGCGTTCGATGTTATTGGAGCTAGAGCCTAAACAGATTGACCGATTACCTTTAAATTTAGTACACAGCATTTTCATGTAATATCTATATTTTAATTACTTTCAACTTTTTTTTTAACATTTTTGTTAATGATACCACAACACTATAGTTTTTTACTACAAAAGCCATCCAGTCGTGCATATTTTTTTATAGTGCAGGTAGTACAGTAAAAGTAAACAAAATAAAATGCACGACTGGGGTCGCACGAACTTGCCCTGGTAGTAAAAGTTTCTTCGAATTTTTAGGATTGAGTGTAATATAAAACATATAATTAATAATTACATATATATTTATCCATTTAATAAATTGAAGAATGGAAATTTGAATATGGAACAAAATAATGAAACACGTTCTTTAAATTGATAAAACAAGTACATATATCTACTTAAAATGTTTTAATCTGAAAACGAAGAACGCCATATCAATTCTTAAACAAATATAAATTTATGCAGACAAACTTTTACAAATTGTTGGAGCAGTTTTCTTAAAAAATAATTTTGTATATTTTATATAAAAAGTAAAAAACTTCGGTATGCCATTTGAATAAAATAATTCAACAACCCAAACCATAATTTCCAAAAAAAAACAAATGATCGACCCGTTTTCAAACCGTCAGGGGAAGACTCGTCGGGCTGGTCGTCGGTGTCCATACGCTCCACGTGTCCCAGCCATCTCAGGGGCTGTATTTTCAGCTTTTTGACCAGGGCCCTATTCCACACAGCATTATTTCACTTTGTACTTAACAAATTTTTCGTCAATTTGCAAAACTTTATGTTCCTCAGAACTATAAAATTTGATCAGTGATTTGCAAAGTCTTTGCAATTTTTATATTCTCTTCTGTTCCACGTACGTTCTCTTGTGCAAAGTGCAAAGTTAATATTGAAAAGTGTAATTTGCAAAGACTTTGCAAATAATTATGCTGTTTCGTTCCACAAAAACTGATAATTCTATTTTTGCAAAGCAAATTTTTATAATTTTTTCAAAAGTTTGCAAGGTAAGCGATCGCTTCACAAATTCATATTGTTATAACTAGTGAAGCTTACAAAATGTTAAGATGTGAGTTTTTGTTCGCCGGTAGTGAAGACGCGGTTATAACAAGAAAATATAAAGACCGAATTAATTTTTCGAGACTACAAAACTTTAATTTTAAAGAGTCTTTTCGTTTAAATCGAATTCAAGTTGATTTGCTTTTAAATAAAATTGGAGAAAAATAAGAGTACAAAACACAGCGCAGTCATGTTTTGTTGGCTGAAAATCAATTGCTCGGAAATGGTTGCCAGTACCATGGAGTTGCAGCTATGCATATGGTGTTGCAAAATCAACAGTTTGCAGAACCGTCCATAGAGTTGCCGACGTTATAATAGACGTTTTATTTCAAAACACAGTGCGAAGGCCCGATGACATCAGTGGTATTGCTGAAAATTTTTTTATGATGGGTGGATTCCCTTGTGTGTGTGGTTGTGTGGATGGCACAATCATTTTCCTCCGACCAAATTTTAGAGATAAGCTGGTGTATATTCCCTACCAAGTATTCTCCCCCTGCTTTGAATAGCTCGGCTGACAGGCCATCCGCACCAGCAGCCTTGTACGTTTTAAGCTTGGCTATCGCTAACTACACTTCATTTAGGTCGGGTGGACAGAAATATTGACCATCATCGTCCAGGTTGAATGGTGTGTTTTGTCTAACAGCGGAATTTCGGTCATCTTCGCCGTTTTGCAGTCTAGAAAAGTGTTGTTTTCAAATCTTCAGCACCGACTGACTTTTTTTAAGTAATATTTTTGTTTTTTGTTTTTAATAACTAACGTACAGTGGGTTGCCAAATTAACAGGGACATCATCATTATTTTTCATGATTTTAAAGTTTATGAACTTAAGAGTTTTAGATAACTTTGATGGGTTTATCTTTCAGGAATGCAGTCAGACTCTTGGCTTTGTAACAGGCTTCCGATTTACGCATAAAAATATAGGGTTCGCCATTCCGAAAAATTTTGTGTCCTGGGGTAGAAGTCGACTTTAAAGTTCTTACATTTTCTGGCCATTTCTCATGGTCCCTCGACAATATAAGGGCTTACTGGATCTTTAACCAATAATGGTGTTGTCTGCCATATTGCTGCCAAGAATTTAAGACGCCTTTACGTGGTTGAGGTGGGACCAGAACAAGGAATTACTGAAAAGTCGGCTTCAACCCCAGGCTCAACAATTTTTTCAAAATGGAGAACCCTATTTTTTTTATGTGTGAATCGTTATCTTGTCGCAAAACCAAGAGTGTGACTCCATTCCTGAAGGAAAAAGTCATCCAAATTTTATCTTAAACTCTTGAATTCACTTAAAATTCAATATCATGAAAAATAATTATGTCCCTATTAATATGGCAACCCACTGTATCTACCTATCAATTTTAAGTCAAACACTTAAATTCAAATGCAAAAATAAGTTTTCCTTAAATTCGACTTCAATCCGATGTTTTCTTGCTCGAAACCTCAATTTTTGACTACTTACATTGTATTCGTTTGAGCTACAAATCTATTCAGGTATTTTATTTATTTTTAAATGACCATATTAATGGTGGCGTCTGATTTATAAGTCAACCAATTTTTTATTCTAGGAACCATGAAATCTGGGCGAAACATTTACTGAGTGCTTTGAATAAGTACAAAGGCTTTCGGTGAGAAAAAAAATATAATAAAACTCTCTTGCATAGGTAAATCATAAACGGAATACATAAATAATTGTTATTAATTCTTTAATAGCAAGCCTTATTTCCGCTGAAAAAATACATATTGATGTATAAGACCTCTCTGTCAAGGACAAATGTTATTTAAAGAAAAAAATCAAAACCACATAGTCAGAAAATAAATTATTCTTATTTTAATGGTATGACGTTATTCACTGAAATGACTCAAGCTACTCTCTATGAAAAGTTGGATTTTGTTAAGTTACCCTTAGCGCTAAGTATACCAAGAACTAAGCAAATCGGTAAATTTAATGGGCATATTTATTGTTTTTTTTTTGTTCTTGAAAATTAGATTTTCTAAAGCAGAATTCTGTAAAAACAATTTTAACCAAAACTCTATAACCTGAACTGTCGGTAACGTAGATTGTCTTTCACTCACAAAAGGGGTGTGTTTTAGGATATTCTTAATTTAGAAAAACTGAAGTGCGTACTGATTGCCCACTAAAGAAAAATCGACAACACTAAATTTTCGTTTATATTACTTTCCAAAACTGCCAATTTTAGTCCAAAGTTCTGTCAAAGGCCATTAAACTATTACTTTTGTAATTAAATTGACAGAAAATTGTACTAACTCATTTGAAAATATTTAAAAAAGGAGACTTCAGTAATTCTGGATATACACTACTGTCAGAATTTTCAGAACTTTTCTTACAAAACTCGCATCTGTAAATTTACATGAAGTCTTATTAATAATGGCGCTCTGAAGATACACTGCGTAACTGCGTTTCAATCGTTTAAATACAGTCTTTTTTCAATAAACTTTTTACGATTTCTCCATAACCTTTTATATTTAGGAAACATTTAATTATGCACTTTATTCGGGTAAAGCTCCATGAAGAAATTTTAATCTTCCTAAAAAATCATTCATAAATATGAAAAGTTTCGGTGAAATCGTTAAAAGTTTATTGAAAAAAAAAACTGTATTCAAACGAATGAATCGCAGTGTACCTACTAAAGGCAATGTGCCATGAAAAGAATGAGCAGGTTCATTCTGTCCTGAAATTCCTGAAAATGGTACGATCGGCATAACATTCCTACATGTAGCCAGTCAATTATTGAAATATATCAGATTTTTAAAGACGAAAATACCGACAGATTTAAGATGCAAACAAAATTATTAGAATTTGGAAAAAAATGCATTTTGTGAGTCTTGTTAATTCATTGGCCTAACGGGCCGGGCATCTAAAAAACTCTCACATCGAGTTTTTGTTATTTAAATCAAAGAAGCTATAGGGTTGTTGCAAACGTTTTGCTCCAATCTTATACTTAATAGATCTAACTCAATTAATTCTAAGGAGTTTCTGGAATACCGCAGGGTAGCCATTTAGGACTGATACTTTTTATTATATTTGCGTATATGTATGTCTTAGCATCTGCATCTGTGTTGAAGCATTTATATGTTATGCTCTCAGAGAACAAAAACCGATTAACATATGCCTAGTCCTGAGTGTACATGGCGTACATATGATTTATATTGTTTGAAACCGTTTTTGAACAAAGAAAAAAAAATTCCTCAAATTCCTCATGAAATTTGACCCCAAAGCTTTTGAAAGAAATGCAAGCATTCGAATCATTTAATCTTATTCTGTGTTTTACTTTCATTTATATAAAAATAATTGCAAACGCAAAAGAACAAAATTTTAGCCCTGTACCTTGAATTCATTGCTGATGATGCTGTATAGCCTTTTTTTCAAGAGCCCAGAGTATACTTTAGGTACCTACACACTCAACATTTTTATGAATATAGAAATTCAGAGAAAATTTTTCTTTTTTTCTTTTTCACATTCTTCAATAATTTTTTTTTTTCATTAACGCCATATGCTTGGACACCCTCACAAGCAGTGTATTGTAAAATTTCTGAGCTGTAAATTTACAAACACTCTTTAAATTTATTCACATTTGCGTATTAACATGATGCTTTATTATATTTATGTAGGTTAGAAGAAAAGTTATGGGCACTAAGCGCAAAACACTTTGAGAAGTACTTATAGTTGAGAAATGTATAAGTAGAATCCAGAATGGCGTTGGCTTATAGACCTTTTTATTTATAGAGGTTTAAAAGAGGTTAAAATTTAATACAAATTCAATACGCGAAATTTGTGTTTCCCATGAAAAACAAAAAAAAAAATACTTTCAATTTGAGAAGGTGAATGTAAAAGAAGGAATATTGATTTAAGGTGGTATTGATTTCATTCTTCCACCATCTATCTTAAAATAAGATTCCATACACATATAACGTGGGTTGGTGTATCATGAGGATAATATCCCAAAGGACGACAACAACACAGCACGATGAATTATAATGATCCCATAAACATTATTCAGGAGCTCATTTAACTGATTTCTCCGCAGGTTTTCGTGATAAATGGCCCAGTTTTGTCGGTAAAGTTTGAATATAGCAATATGGAGGAAACGATAAAGGCGGTTTTGGCATTACGAACAATTAATTACGTCGATGTGACATACACCAGAAAGACTGTCACAAGAGAAAAATAAATTCGAAGTTTTGTGAATAAATTCGTATAGGTTAGGTACATACATATAAACGAATAAATTTTAGTATTAAACATAAAATCTGCAAAACAATCCATAGAAATCGAAAAGTTTGAAGAGTTTTTGGTTTTCTTCTTTATTTTTTTTGCGAAATAAATTAGTCATTGAAGTTAGCATGCCAAATAAAAAAGACAACAAATAAATTATTGTTGTGAAAAGAACTAATAACCCAACAAAACTTCAACTACACTACTCAAAAAATTTAAGGGAACCAAAAAAAATTTCACTTTTTTTTCGTGTTTTTTTAAAACCTGGGGGGTCATTCCGTAATTTTCAAAACGATAATCATCAAAAAGATTATCGCTGACGTGATCGTCAATAATTTGCTTCACGTAATTCAAACACTATCTCCTCGTCTATCGTTTTTCCAGAGATTGTCAAACCATCATTGAAATGTCATAATAACAATTTGCGTTATTAGAACGAATTTAGTGCACGGTTTGTTTGTAAGCCCAAGAAATCGGCAGAAATTTACATTAGAGATGGTGGGTGGCGCAATGGAATAGGTACTTGCTTCTTACCGAAAGGTTCGGCGTTCGATCCCTGCTGGCGAAACGTTTTTTTTTTTTAATTTTCATATAATTTGTATTTTTGTTTTGTTTTGTTTGTTGCCATTTTGCAAAATAAGTAAATTATTTCACTCATTTAACTATAGTCGCGTACAAACTCACATACAATCATGAAAACAAATGCGAAACGATACCTATTTAGGTATCGTCCAAAAGCCATCGTTTTGACGATAGCGTTTTGATGATAATCGACTTACGTGAAGCAAATATTTGATCATCAAAACGTGATCGTCCAGACGATAGGCATTTTTAGGGTTAAGTGTTGTAGGACTATCGTCGAAACGTTATCGTCGGGTGATAATCGTTTTACGGAATGAGTCCCCTGTATCTCTGTGGAAAGTGCGGTCGTATTGAGATGAAACAAAAGTATTCTAAAGCGTTATGTTTTTTGTTATTGCGCATTTATAAAAATAGCACGAGCCAAATATTTTTTTGAAGAGTGTAATTTTGTTTTGAATTTTTTTTTGAGCCAATTGAATGCAATGATACGATAACTTATTTATTTAGCTTTAATGTCGTCTTTTTTCTCCGTTCTACATTTTTTTTTTTCAAAAGAATATCTGGCTTTGAATGAAAAAAGAGACTTTTGACTGGTTACTAATATCTTAGCAAGAAATGTCGACACGGAAAATTTAAGGACAGTTTTGGGAACTAGAATTAATATTCTACAATTAAGATCTTTTTAATAATAATTTTTATTTGTAAAAAATCGAACTCGACATAACAAACAAACTTGACATAACGATGATAGAGAACGTGAAAAAAGTGGGTCCCCCAATTCTTTATCTATATGTCTGTCCACGGCCTACAGCCTAAACCAATGAAGCAATTTTCTTCAAACTTTGAGCATAAGATTTTTGGGCGATTCCCTAGTGGTAAAAATCGAGATTTTATTTCTGTTCAAAATTTAACGGTACTTGTCATACAACTGTTTTTAAAAGAGTTATATATTTTAAAAATGGCTCTAACGATTTTTAAAATTTTTGTGCGTACATTTTTGTGGCAGCATGGTTTATATCGTAGTGACAAAAAAATTACTAAAAACCGTTATTAATGGTACCTGCCACAGAACCGTTTTTATTATTTTCGTTTTTTTCGTTAACTCCTCAACAGATTTTGATTAAAATATTTACTCAGAAGGCCCTATTAATTGTGAATAATACTGCATGCAAATATTTTCAAACAAAAAAAAATGTTTTGATTTAAAAAAAAAAATAATTTTTTTTAAAAAATCATTTTTTTGAAAACGTGTTGATGAATTTTTTTGCAATTATGGGTTTAACTGTATATTGTTATATTCTTAAAAATGGCATACCAATTTTTTTTTCTAAAAAATATGAAGAAATTTTATATATAAAAAATTATTTTTTAAGAAAACCGCTCAATCGATTTTAAAATTTTTTTCTGCGAAAATTCACATTTTTTCAAGAATTTAGATGGCCTTCTTTATTCTGAGATTAAAACATTTGAAGTACTTGTTTTATCAATTTAAAGAACGTCTTTCATGTTATTTTTCCATATTCAAATTTTCATTCTTAAATTTATTAAATGGACAAATACATATTAATAATTATTACATAATGTACTTATATTAATCTCAATCTTTAAAACTGTTACTACAAGAGAATTTCTTTGCGATCCAGTCGTTCATTTTTTTTGGCTCCTCATCGTAAGATTAAGAAAAGTTCAAAAAATTAATTTTTAAAGACTTTAAGTAAATCTTTCACTGCTTTGATAATTAATTTAATTGTATTAAAATTTCTATTAAATTTTGACGTTTCCACATACAGATTCACCTCACTCTCACTAATGTCAAAAATTAATCTTCGTATAAAATTTAACCCGATTTTAACACAATTTGCACACTACCTAGGTCTGGCAACGAGACGAGCCCAGGCGAGACTTTTGTTAGTCTCGTCTCGGTCTCGTTAAAATCGAAAAATTTCTTGGTCTCGCCTAACCAAGTCTCTTCTCGATCTCGGTCTCGCCTTTTTCTCGTGAAAATTTTAATATGCCAGTCTCGGTCTCGGTCTCGGTCTCGGTCTCGGTGTCGGTCTTGGTCTCGGTCTCGGTCTCGGTCTCGGTCTCGGTCTCGGTCTCGGTCTCGGTCTCGGTCTCGGTCTCGGTCTCGGTCTCGATCTCGGTCTCGGTCTCGGTCTCGGTCTAGGTCTCGGTTTTGGTCTCGGTCTCGGTCTCGGTCTTGGTTTTTTTCGTGTTTTTTGGTGGTAAAAAGATGTAAGATAAGACGCCTGTTTAGATTGAAATGATAGAGTACGATATCTCGGCAGATTGTGGGTTGTGGAGAATGTATAAAACAGGCTCCTGAGTCTGTTTTTTTTCATTTTTTGTTGTTGTTTCAAACAGTGAAATTGTAAAATTGTTGTTTTTTTCTTTCAATGTACTTTGAGGCGAATCAAAGTTTTTAATGTAAATACGATGAAACTTGCCAGTCAGTACACATGCTGATATACTGACATCCCATTATCTAAGCAGGGCCAAATGCATGCAAAAATTTAATGAAAATTGGTTCATATTCCGTAAAATGTAGACAGAAACACATATTTTTTGAAAATGCACGAATAGAGCAAATGAATTCCTTTGATTTTTGTTGTTGTTTTAGACCCCATTATAAAATTGATTACAGTTTTTTCAACAAAATAGAAGAATTTGTGTTTTTTCATATGGCACGCAAATTGGTACGTATTTCATAAAATATGGCACGTAAATTTTATTTCGGGCGGCAACGCTGGTTGAATTTGAAGTAATAAAACAGGAGCGAGTATTTGTGCAAATAATTGCAAAAGTGTCGTGATTCTTTTTCGAAAATTAATTTGCCAATAAAGTCGATACGACAGCCGTTAAATGTAAACACTTGCCAAACGACTCGGGTTGGAAGAAGCTTCGCTAAATGTGAGCACTTATTCCGATCCTAAAAATAAAATTGGAAAAATTTCGAAATTTCCAAGATAAAATTTGAGTTTTGTAGAGGTTTTTTAATCCATTTAAATCGGAGCCATCCTTCAATGGATTTTGAAGTTCATGGCTTGACAGGTAGGCTATGAACTATTGACCTTTTCGATTGGCTATCCGGAAGAACTGCCCGATTCGGAATGCCAATAAACAAACAAACATGCCCAATTCGATTCCGAAGTTTTCTTATCATTCCTTGCGTTCGGTTGATAGTCAGATAGGCTATCCACCTATCACATAGCTTGAGTTGTTGCTGTTGTGTCAGCTGACATCAGAAGTTTTTTAACAAGGGATTACAACAACACAAACCTATCCGGATAGCTTTGGATAGTTAGGCGAACGCGCCCATTGTATTTATGAAACAACACAGGCAGCCGCCAAAAGTAAAATGTTTTAAATGGCGGAGACAAACATGGAGAAATTAATATTAAACTCGTATCTTCAATATCTTCGATTTTTACTTTATTGGCACATTAAATGTCACCAAAAAGGTCTAAAATCAACTTTTTCCGGAGCGAAAAATAAAATCGAAAAATCTTTTCCCGGTGGGGAAAACAAAGTCTGAAAAATAAGCGATTTCTATTCCAACGACATGCATACGTATTTTTCTCTGGATTTTCGCAGTGCACCTGAGTATAAAACTGTGTATACATCTGTGGTTCGATATTTTAACGCGCATAGAATATTTTACATATCGCAAAACAAAAACTTGTGAAAAATTGAACATGATTAAATAAAAAAATATTTTTTCTTGCGAAAACCGAAACCAAACCACAGAGAGCGGCGAGACCACCGAGACCAGCGAGACTCTCGGCGAATTTCGGTACCAAAAATACGGTCTCGTCTCGGTCTCGTCTCAGGTGCTTTTAAAGTAGTCTCTCCCGAAACCGATACCGAGACCGAGATTAGACCGAGACTTAAGGCAATCAAAACCTATTTTGAATCAATAATCCAACAATAATGCTCTAATAATTCTTATTTGGCTGATTTATTTCAGTAATTTTTAAAAGTTTTAATATAAAACAAATTCGTAAGCATAGCAAAAAGTTTGTACTATTCAGAAATAATCAAATAAAGACCGACGATTGATGGAATTTTATCAACCACTTAAAATAGCGAAGCCCAAACTGGAAATGTAATATTTTTTTTACTAGATTAATTGACTAGGTACAAAGGTTTTTCCATTTATGAATATTTTCTAGCTTAAAAAAGGCATAAAATGCGGGTTTTATACGAACAACCAAAATTCTTTAAATTATGAAAACAACTTTCGTATGCCAGAATTCACGGATCAAATTGTTTTTAAATCAATTTTAGGAAATTTCGGTGGAAAAAAAAAAGATAAAAAAGTAACAAGATGTCAAGAAAAATATTTAATTTTCTTCCAACTGATAGTTTTCATTGGCAAAAAAAATAGTATATTATTCAAACGCTTATCGTCCCTATCTCCTTTGAATTCTCATAACTAATTAAACAAAAGAAGATTTGTTTCCAATTTTTGTACAGATAATAAAGAAAATCCCAGTTCCATGAAATATTCATTATTTTAATTCAATTCCCTTACGAAAGAAAAACCTAAAATTTTTGGGGTTTGTACGCTCACCATCACCAGCTTGTTTGTGTTTTTCTCCTGAATCAACTTTTTTTTACCAACAGCTTATCCCCCTTTTGCTGCTAAAGTAATAAATTAAAACCTTTTATCCTTCAAAAACCGAAAAAAAATGATGATCCAGAAACAATGTTAAGAGCAAAAAAAAAAAGAGTAAATAAAATTGATATAGATTCTTTAAATACCATAAACAAAAAATAAAGAAACTTTTAAAAAGTGATGGGGCTGGCATGAAAGATACAAGGATATTTATAAATGAAACTTAAAATCAAGCTGAATTTGTTCTTGTCGGGTGGCCCAATTGAGCGCTTAAAGAATTAATTTATTAAGCCATGTCAACAACTTAAACAAGTTTTTTTTTTATTCTTTAAAAGGATATTAATTAATTTTGTATTGCGGAAAGGCGAAGTAAGTTTTTAACAAGAACGAATTCCTGTGATTGAGGGTAGCAATAAAAATTTAAAAATAAGAAATTTCTGCAAAAAAGAGATTCATACAGATAAAATTTTTTTAAATAATGAGATAAAATCCAATTTCTACATGTTAATAGATACCTTTCACTGGCTTTAAGTCATTAACTTGTTTTTAATTTTATTTTAGACAGTCGAGATTTTCTTCGTGATTAGCGTTGTATAAAATAAAATCAAAACCAAATTTCTGAATTAAAGTCTACATAAGGTACAAAAATATTCATCTCGAAGTACAATCTATACTATTATATAAAAGAGTAACTTTTTTTGGTTGTCAGTAGTGCTGAATGTATGCACTAAACTCACAAACAAACAAAAAAACTCTTTTAAAAAATAGATATAATACAAATTTCACTTATCTGGTATGCTATAGGATACAGCAGAAAAGAAAATTTTTGTTAAATACCGAATAATAAACAAATTAAAAACTTACCACAAAAAAAATCGTATGGAAATTTTCTAAAATCAAGCATGTAGGTATTTTCCTTGAAAAATTCTGCTTTATAGATTTTCAACTCACATTTACTTCAAGCTCAATTATTTATAAGGAGGAGTTGTTTTGCCATGGAAAATTGCCTTTTGTGGCATGTGGATTTGACGATAAATCGTCAAATTCCATATTTTTGGTGGGCTGATTCCTGGAATCGGCTCAAAAAAGAGTTGTTTTTTTTTTTTAGGTAGGGTAGTATTTTTGTTTTTTCTTTTTTTATTTTTAGGGAACATTTTTGGTGAAAATTAAGTGGTGGGTAGTAAAAAATCTTCATCGAAAAAAAAAAAAAAACGATTCCAAGCCATGTGCAGTAAATGTGCCTTGGTAGGTGGGAGCGAGAAGTGAGTTTTGTTTTCACCGGCGACGAATTGTGTTGATGTTTTTGTGTAATAGGGAAAAGTTCAAATAAAAAAAAAAAAAAACATCAACGGTAGGGATTTTCTCTTTAGTAAGAAATAGTGGTATGTGAGAGGTAGGTATAATATTTGCAGCAAAAATAAATGTTTACTACTGAAATTGTTTGGTTTGGTGGTGGGTGTTTGCTGGATATGGTAAATGGAAACGAACTATAGGCAAGGGCGTGCACAAGGAGGGGTAATGGGCATTTAATGCACCCCTAATAAAAATTATTTTTAATTTTTTTTCTGAGTAAATTATTAAACGATCTCAAGAGCGCACGTAAATAGGATGGGGGATGCTTATATTACATGTAAATCGGCTTAGTTAATTCACAACTTGAGTTCAATTTTTGGATTTTAAGGTAAGACTGAAATTGGTTGGTTTGGCGGTGGGTGGTTGGTTTTTTAATACTTTATTTAGGTTAGGTACAAATTTTTTCATGAGAATAAGTGATGGTGGGGTGGTAAAAATATGTATGCAGGTTTTTTGGCAGTGAATTATTCTTCATCGTCAAGAAATAAAAAAAAAAACAAATCAAACCATGTGCAATGTGCCTTGGTAGGTGGGAGCGAGATAGGGAGTATGAGAAATTGCCTTTTGTGGCATGTGGATTTGACTTATGGTCAAATCCATATTTTTGGTGAGCTGGTTTTCTGGAATCGGCTCAAAAAAAGAGTTGTTTGGTAGGGTAGGGTAATATTTTTGTTTTTTTTTATTTTTAGGGAAAATTTTTGATGAAAATTTTAAGTGGTGGGTAGTAAAAAATCTTCATCGAAAAAAAAAAAAAACAATTCAAACCATGTGCAGTATAATGTGCCTTGGTAGGTGGGAGCGAGATAGTGAGTAAAGAGAGTTGTTTTCACCGGCGACGACGAATCGTGTTCATATTTTTGTGTAATAGGAAAGTTCAAATAAAAAAAAAAAAAACATCAACGGTAGGGATTTTCTCTATAGTAAGAAATGAGTGGAGTATGTAAGGTAGGTATAATATTTGCAGCAAAAAATGTTTGCTACTGAAATTGTTTGGTTTTTGGTGGTGGGTGTTTGCTGGATATGGTAAATGGAAACGAACTTATAGGCAAGGGGCGTGCACAAGGAGGGGTAATGGGCATTTAATGCACCCCTAATAAAAATTATTTTTAATTTTTTTTCTGAGTAAATTAAACAATCAAGGGCTCACGTAAATAGGATGGGGGGTGCTTATATTACATGTAAATCGGCTTAGTTAATTCACAACTTGAGTTCTAATTGTTGGATTTTAAGGTAAGACTGAAATTGGTTGGTTTGGCGGTGGGTGATTGGTGATGTTGAATGGAAACGAACCTATTTAGAGGCCAATGCGTGCGCAAGGAGGGGTAAGGGGACATTTGTACCCCTACTAAAATTATTTTTCTATTTTTGTCTGCTGAGTAATTCACAATCAAGGGCGTACGCAAAGGTGATAGGGGGATGCGTATTACATGCAAACTGGGTAAATTTACAACTTTAGTTTAAATGGTCGGATTTTAAATGAAGAGAAAATTCAATGCAAATTCAATTCAAGGGGCACTTGCACCACTAATAAAAATTATTATTTTTGATGTATATAGGGTGTTTTCATAAACCTCAGACTAACCGATTTCTGCGATTTCAAAAATAACAAAAAACTATCTATTTCTTAAAGGTTTATACATTTAACTGCTTCGATTTTAATAACTCTTTTTAAAATACTTTAAAATCATGAACCAAAATATATACACCCCTGTTCTGATTTTCGCTTCAGTAATAAATACTTTCGTTTTAAAAACATAGGTGTTCTTTACTCAATTATTTTGAAGTTTTCAATTCGATTCGTTTTTGGTTGTCGAATTTGAATTCGTAAAGCTAAAAATGTAATATATTTTTAAAACATTATATTTCTAAAAACTAATTTTTTTTCTTTTGAACTAGGGGAAGAAATACTAACAACACACAGTTTACAGCTTTTTTAAGTTTTATTTAACACCCAGATCTGGTAAGAGGTTTTACCAAGCTGAATTCGTTCGAAATTCAGAACACTCTTTTTAATTCGGAACGAAAATCAGAACAGAGGTGATATTTACATTTAAAAATTAGTTTTTCATTCGTTTTTGTGATTGCAGAAATCGGTTAGTCAGAAGTTTATGAAAACACCAGTAATAACACAAACAAGGGACGCTAAATTTATAACTTGAGTTCAAATGGTCGGATTTTCGAGGTTAGAATTTTTGATTGAAGAATAAATGCAATGAAACACAAGGGCGTGTACAAAGAGGGGTAAGTTGTAAGGGGCCAAAATATTATAAATGAAAGGTCGGTCACTGACTCCCCCATTCATTCATCTGACTCATCATTGCACAGGTTATACTGTATATGATAAAAATATATAATACATTTTATTGAATAGAGAATTTTATGTATAGGCGCACTTAGACGGAATTTTTGAAATTCAAATTTTTAGTTACCCTACCCTAATGGGGGTTTTCTGATTAAAGGTAAAAAAACAGTATTCATATTAATTTTAGTCGATAGATCTTTTAAATACAAGGAAGTGCTTAATTTAAAAAAATTCTATAAAATCTACGAAGCGAGTTATAAAATGTTAAAAGTTGAATTTTGAAAAATAGACGTAGACAAATAATTCGCCATAAATTGGGGGTTTTAGTTAAGGACATAGATTTTATACTATTATAAAGGTAATGAAAAAAAAATTATTGATGTTTCAGGAATTTTTAATGGGATTTTTTGTACCCACTTTTTGATTTTTGAAAACCAGACATTTTTTTCACCTATTTTTTGGTGGATTTTTATTTTTCATTTTTTTATGGGTGGTTGTAAAAATCTAAAATTTCTACACCTGATGGAAACTATTGATTTATAAACATTTTAAAAATTTCAAATTTTTTGAATACCCCAAACTTGAGGTATTTACAAAATTAATGAAATCTTTTTATGCCCTCACAACTTTTTACTGGATGCATCTATAAATTTAATTTTTCTTTTGCACCTTCGAAAGCTAACGTTTAAATTGATATCTGAATCATAATTCTACAAGCTACACAACCCCCAGAATAGATTAAAAAGTTTCGATACAACATTTCACAAAAATCTTGAAAAATGGGCATAATTGTTCGTTGTCCACGTGAAATGTGAAAAAGAGCCGATTTGGAACTGGTTTTTAGCTTTCGTTCTAATTGTCAGATTTAATTTTTGATTACATATTTAGAAAGATGAAATATCCGTTCAATACCAGATATAATTTTTTCAAAATTCCAAAAATTTTCATACTAAAATCCAAATTGCATTTTTAGGGAACATAACTTTTTCGAAGGAGAATAAGAAAATACAAAAAAAAAAAACAACAATTCAAACCATGTGTATATGCGTGGTGCCATCGGCAGCAAATCTAGGTTATATTTGTGTATATGTAGGTATAATAAGTTCATATAAAAATAACATCCAACTAAATATCTGATATCCATATCAAGACATTTTCATATATCTTCGCTGGGCAAATCATGTCATGATATATAATTTCGTACCTCGACTGCATGGGAGTTTGATGGTTGATTTTTTTGCAGATAAAAGTGTAACTCTTCGGTTGTTGTATTCTAGCTCAAGAAAATTAAACTTTGACTTCCAAAAAATTCCGTTAGACACAAAAAATAACATTTCTAGACAAAAAGCAACAAAAAACAAACCATCTGTCAAATGCCATGTCAAGAGAAAATATCAGAGATAGATCGCTGATTATCATAAGATCAGATATCGCGACTCCACAAGATATTTCATGGCACGATGAACAATCTGAAATGAATTATCTACTGTGAAGTCGGTGTGTAACATAAACAATCGGAATGGATTGCTCAGGGGACTCATTCCGTAAAACGATTATCACCCAACGATAACGTTTCGACGATAGTCCTGCTTCACGTAACCAAAAAATGACTATCGTCTTGACGATCAAAAATATTTGCTTCACGTAAGTCGATTATAGTCAAAACCATATCTTCAAAACGATGGCTTTTGGACGATACCTAAATAGGTATCGTTTCGCATTTGTTTTCATGATTGTATGTAAGTTTCTACGCCACTATAGTTAAATGAGTGAAATAATTTACTTATTTTGGAAAATGACAAAAAAAATTCGAGAAAAATACAAATTATATGAAAAATTAAAAAAAAAAAAAAAAAAAACTATTTGCCAGTTTGTCAGCAGGGATCGAACACCCAACCTCTCGGTTAAGAAGCAAGTACCTATCCCATTGCGCCACCATCTGATGTAAATTTCTGCCGATTTCTTGGATTTATAAACAAACCGTGCACTTAAGAACTTCGTTCTAATAACGCATTACGCAATATTTGCAGCTGATCTATATCTATACTTCTATCTATCTATATCTATACTCTATACTATTATATAAAAGAGTAACTTTTTTTGGTTGTCAGTAGTGCTGAATGTATGCACTAAACTCACAAACAAACAAAAAAACTCTTTTAAAAAATAGATATAATACAAATTTCACTTATCTGGTATGCTATAGGATACAGCAGAAAAGAAAATTTTTGTTAAATACCGAATAATAAACAAATTAAAAACTTACCACAAAAAAAATCGTATGGAAATTTTCTAAAATCAAGCATGTAGGTATTTTCCTTGAAAAATTCTGCTTTATAGATTTTCAACTCACATTTACTTCAAGCTCAATTATTTATAAGGAGGAGTTGTTTTGCCATGGAAAATTGCCTTTTGTGGCATGTGGATTTGACGATAACTGGCTGAACAGAATGGTGACGCAGACGGAAACGGAGACGGAGCCGGAATAGCTGTCAAAATATTGAATACACGCAAATTCAATGTTGCGAACACAACGGAACGTAGACGCATACGGAGACGCAGACGCAGACGGAAGAGTTCACCAACTTTTAACTTTTGACGTACGGCACTTTTGACGTTTCAATTTGTATGAAGAAAAAAAACAACTTTTTGGGTCGGAAAAAAATATTGTGGTTATTTGTATCGGGAAAAAAAATATTTATTAAAAGGAAAATTATTGGAAACAAAAAATGTGAATTCTGAGCTTGTACACAAGAATATTCTTTTGTTTTTCTTCAAAATACTTTCAAAGCTGTACAGCTGCATTGTGGGCAGGTAAAAAAAATAACGTACGACACTTTTTGACAGCTCTTCCAGTTCCGTCTGCGTCTTCAGTTCCGTCATTCTATTCTGTTCAGCCAGTAAATCGTCAAATTCCATATTTTTGGTGGGCTGATTCCTGGAATCGGCTCAAAAAAGAGTTGTTTTTTTTTTTTTAGATAGGGTAGTATTTTTGTTTTTTCTTTTTTTATTTTTAGGGAACATTTTTGGTGAAAATTAAGTGGTGGGTAGTAAAAAATCTTCATCGAAAAAAAAAAAAAAACGATTCAAGCCATGTGCAGTAAATGTGCCTTGGTAGGTGGGAGCGAGAAGTGAGTTTTGTTTTCACCGGCGACGAATTGTGTTGATGTTTTTGTGTAATAGGGAAAAGTTCAAATAAAAAAAAAAAAAAACATCAACGGTAGGGATTTTCTCTTTAGTAAGAAATAGTGGTATGTGAGAGGTAGGTATAATATTTGCAGCAAAAATAAATGTTTACTACTGAAATTGTTTGGTTTGGTGGTGGGTGTTTGCTGGATATGGTAAATGGAAACGAACTATAGGCAAGGGCGTGCACAAGGAGGGGTAATGGGCATTTAATGCACCCCTAATAAAAATTATTTTTAATTTTTTTTCTGAGTAAATTATTAAACGATCTCAAGAGCGCACGTAAATAGGATGGGGGATGCTTATATTACATGTAAATCGGCTTAGTTAATTCACAACTTGAGTTCAATTTTTGGATTTTAAGGTAAGACTGAAATTGGTTGGTTTGGCGGTGGGTGGTTGGTTTTTTAATACTTTATTTAGGTTAGGTACAAATTTTTTCATGAGAATAAGTGATGGTGGGGTGGTAAAAATATGTATGCAGGTTTTTTGTGGCAGCGAATTATTCTTCATCGTCAAAAAATAAAAAAAAAAATAATTCAATTTCTGAATAATTACACAATCAAGGGCGCACGTAAATAGGATAGGGGGATGTTTATTACATGAAAATCGACTAAATTTACAACGTGAGTTCTAATTGTTGGATTTTAAGGTAAGACTGAAATTTTTGTTGGTTTGGCGGTTGGTGGTTGGTGACGGTGAATGGAAACGAACTTATTTAGTTGCAAGAGCGTGCACAATAAGGTGTAAGGGGGCACTTGAATCACTAATACATTTGTTTTTCTAATTCTTTTTGTTGAGTAACTACACAGTCAAGGGCGTAGGTAAGCAAAGGTGATGTGGGGGTGCTTATTACGTTCAAATTAGCAAAATTTACACCTTGAGTTCTAATGATCGGATTTTCAAGGTTCGAGATTTTAAATGAAGATTAAATGTAATGTGGGAACACAAGAAGACAAGAACGTGCGCAAGGAGGGATCTGGTTTCCAGAATTGGCTCAAAATTTTTTTTTTTAGGTAATACCTACCTACATATGTATTTTTATTTTAATAGGTAGGTACCTACTTTATTTAGTGGTAAAATTTTTTTGATGTTGATAAGTGATGCGTGGGGTGGTAAGAAATGTATTCCGGTTTTTTGGCACGGAATTATTCTTTATAGACGGCAATAACCCTTGCTGGGAAAAAATGCTTTGAATATGGTAGGTATATGGTAGAGAAGAAGAAAAAATTTAACATTTCATTGATAAATTATTAATTTCTTTATCAAGTGGTTACTAACAAAATTCACGGTCGTTCGCTCCTTAGGGGGTAATGGGAGGTAGGTATAACATAACATACAAATAGTCTGATTTTCAAAGTTGTCTTAAAATTACACTATAGGCAGGCAGGTAGGTAGGTACATAATTAGGTTCATTACATTTTTATTCAAATGCAAGCCCACACAACCCACACGCATAATTTTAGGAAAATAATTGTCAACGTTACCTGACAAAAAAAACGTCAATGTTACCTGACAAGTAACATGGATGGTGTGTAGGGCTCTTTAAGCTGAACATTTTTCGAGTGCTGATTTTAAATCATCTTTTTGGTCGATATTTGGTTGTCATAAGGTTTTACTAAAGAAGACCCGGGCAACGCCGGGTTTTATCGGCTAGTGTAATATATTTTTATATGACATATGTATAGACAAAAATAAAATTTAAATTTGCCAAGTAAGGTTTTCCCAAAAACATGTACCACGTTGGGCGCCATTTCAACATGATCTTGTCAGTACAAATAAAATAAAAAACAGACTGGGTGTGACCCTTACTGGTAACTGCCCATATTGGTGCCCTGGAGTGGGCTTAAAATTTTCTACTGAACCCAAAGATGAGAGGCATTTTTTCATGTAAAAAGCTACTCTCGGAGAACTTACAATTCCTCATAAAAAAAATTGTGTTTTTATGTAACAGAGGTCGGTCCATCGGCATTTGACGTGACTGATAGTCCTACGTATTAAACATTACGCCACGAGCTTCTTCTATCAACCATGAATCTTGGTAGGCAGGTAGGTAGAAATGGCCGCCCCGAGCAACACAGCTCGGTGAATTAGCGCTGAAGAGCGCCGTTTTGATACCATAACTCGTGTGACCTATACACATAAAAAGTTATTTGAAAAGAGCAATTCGCGGGTCAAAATCCCAAGCTGGGTAAATTGTTGGGTTCTAAAATCCGTTGACCACATGATGGTCGTGGGAGTCTTCTGACAAAACATTATGCAAGAGCTACCAAGTTCACCTTAGAGCCATTTTATCGCATTGAGTAAAGAGATCGAGTTTTTGATCTTCAGTTTGGAGAGTTCATTGAGGTCGTCAAAAAGGGCCTTTCCAAACGACTGTGCTCTCTTTCAAACCAGAACGATATATTTGCAAGGGAAATGAAAGACAGTTTCCCTTTCCTGTATAGCCTGCAGGTCCCCAAAGCTACGGCGGTGAATATTGTGAGGAATTCCTTGCCTCACCGCATGTGTCCAGAAAAGGTCGCAACGACCCCGGATATATCTCGCCTAGCTCTGCATATCAGGTGATTTGTATGGGTTTTGCAATAGGCAGGCGAAATGAAATCTTTCAGAAAAACTCTCAGATTATCCAAACCACGCTTTGAATGCTCAGGTTAATGTGGATGACCTTTAGCGCATTTTTTACATTAATTTAGCGACTCAGAGCCCGGCCGGCGGCCGGCGCAGCGGCTTGCTAGGGACCTCGACTCCGCTAATGACATGGTCGATCTCGACATTTCCATCAACTTTGTTGGGGTCTGCTCCCTGACTTTGCAGGATCTTTATTTTGGCATTCCCGAAGCCAAAGCCTATTCGGCCTTTTAGATCCCTAAAGTTCACCTCGCTGATCTTCAGAAGATAAGGCGCGTCATTCTTCTGCGGTTCCTCAACCTTGATGACTGCACAATCATGTATCGGAACCAGCAGATTAAGCCTCTAAAGACCGCCGATCATCTCCTGTCCGCTTGGTTTTATGGCCATTAGGGTCAACCAGATGCAAGTCCTCGGGTGGTTAGGAATGTCCTTATAGCTAGGATAAGCTTGAGCTTCAAGCCTTCCCATTTCCCTCTAATCTTAGCGATATTTGTACTTAGAAAATCTCTACAGAACTACTTGTCTGCGCACCTTCCTCGCCAGAATCAAAACTAGGGTAAATGCCCTCGTTTTCTGAAAATTGTGTAAGAGAACACCATCGTCCAAGTCCTTCTATTTTTGTCTGACCGGCAAGCCTACTCTTTTTTCCATGTTGGTTGGTCTCTTCCTCAGACCTGTTTCGATTGACAGCCTTTTCTTGTGCTTCCAGAAAATTATTGTAATCTTCATCAATCTTCTGGTATTTAATTTTATCGAAGGCGTTCCTCTCATGAATCATTACAGTTTCGTCATTCCTGGCAATCTTGTCAAGAATGAAGGAGTCCCTCTTAAACTGAATGTTGAGAAGGGCGCCCGCCGATTGTTTTTTATTTCCCCCAGTAACGCTGCTATGACCTGTCGAGCGTTTAGGATTGGTATTGGTCGGTTTGGTAGCCATGGTGGTACTATGACTGGTAGGTATTGCCCATGCTACCTGATTTTTTGGTTTGCCCATCAATAACACTGGAAGTGCCAGTGCTCGTTGAGCTCCGTTCTCCTGACCGGAGGCCAAAGTTCATACTCGAAATCGGTGGAGAGTAAATCTGTCCAAATCGCCCATATTGAAAAAAAAAACTTGAATAGATTTCCCACGAGTAGATCGAAAAGGAAAGAGCAGAGGGGCAGAGGGGCAGAGCCAATATACCGGTGTAAGGCGAAGATAGTATGACAGACCATTCCAAAGCGTCTGAAAGAGATCGTTAAAATTACTGGTTTGCACTCCAGCCTTCCATTTCTTCGGTAAAAAAACTTCCGATTTTCATATAAATTTTGAGGCATTTATTTCATTTCTTGTTTGGGGAGTTATTTCACGGAGCCAATATGAGCGGCACTTTACTACGACAAGACGTACTCTTAAAGTTGTTGTCAGCATGACAGTCCTATCCTATACACTAACCATCATGCCACCCCCCGGCAGCCTCTAGGAGGGTTTTGCACGAAGTTTTTGCCTGGACACCATGCAGCGTTGCCGCTAGAAATAAAATTAACGTGCCATATTTTCTGAAAAAACGTGTCAATTTTCATGCCACATGAAAAAACCACAAATTCTTCTATTTTCTTGAAAAGCCTGTAAGCAATTTTATTACAGGGTGTAATATAATAACAAAAATCAATGCAAATAATTTGCCTTATTCTCGCATTGTCAAAAATTATGTGCTTCTGCCCACTTTTTACGGAATTTGAACCAATTTTCATTAAATTTTGTTGAAATTTGCTTCATTTGGAGTAAAATAATGGAAATAAAAAAACATGCCATATTGAAATTTTTCATGCCACCATGCCCCGAAAAAATTATAGTGTCAAAAAATAAAGATTGTGCCACTTCGGCAAACGCTGACACCACGACTATACTCCGGTATTAGTCATGTAGTGTAGGTACCTACGATATACCGTTAGTTTTGAAATTTCAACGAGAGTTTTAAGACCACAAACATAGGGGATAACGATGATGGGGAAAACCATACAGTAATCCGTGAATTCTTATAGTCCTGGCCACTTAAATAAAAAGTCCTCAAATAATTCTGAGTTGGTATTTACCGTAATTGACATTGAATAAAACTTCTTTAACATTTAAAATATTTAAGCAGAGCCCCAACCTACTACCCATTTGAAAAAAATGTACAGAATTTATACAAGAATGTGAAACCTCTTTGTTCGCAAAGAGGGTGAAAATTATTGTGGGGGATATAAACAAAATACCTTCCGATTCCCAAATTCTCTGTTATGGTTGTTTTTAAAAATGTAGGAAGTTACCTATGTAATTGTATATATGTATGTTCTATGCCAAACCATGTAGAAATAAGGAAATGTTTCCTTCCTCAAGGACTCTTATTCACATAAATTTCTATTAAAAGCACCGCCATAAACTATTTATGTGCACTCAAACATTTAGATTACAGGAAGGAAGTTCAATACCGACGACGACAGATAAAATTCACATGAATACATAACCTCACAATAGTATATTTCTTCCATAACAACATCATATATCGATTTTTAATAATATATCATAAAGCTTTTGGACTTAACATAGGTACGTACACCCGATTCCTTTGGCAATTTGCAAGCTTAATAAATCAGAAGGCTTTTAAGAGGGATTAAGAAGAGTGTTTTTTTTAACTCTAGTACATTTAATTTCTAGTACAATTTAATATGCTGAAAATCAAATTTTATAAGGGCATTATACCTGTTACATGACCTCAGTCATTGCGAAATATAATTCCATCATTATCAAGGCCAAGTCCTGTAACGTCCAATAAGTGAAATCCAATGAATTTTCTATGAGACTTGTATTATTTATAGATCATGAGGAGCAGTAATTGAGTATACAGAAATATGCTAAAGCTTCAGCAAAGGCCACTTATAATGTTAATATCAATATATTTGCCAAGGAAGCAAATTACCTAAGGACTTTGCACCATCGACATTATGTCAAAGAAATTAAAATTCATCTTTTTGCAATGCCATCACACATTCCACATCCCACATGAGCGAGTATACTATTCCTTACATGTGTTGAACACACATGGCCTTTAACTTAGCAAATATTTTTTACTATTTGTATTTGTGTCGAATGTTTAATATGGAAAAAGGATATTTAACTCGAATATTTATTCATTTACCTACTTCTTGACATTTGATTTATGTTTGCAATAGAGATTGATTGTATCACTGTGTGCCTAAATATTCTCCAACACTTTGGAATCTTAAATTATTGATCAGAAGCTGAGTGGGAATAGGTCAATACATCACTGGTTGGTATTCTGGGAGGTACTTAAATGAAGGAAAAAATAGAACACTTATACCCTTCTCACTCACTTAAGACTATCGCTAGTAAAATGTTTGAGTATCAAAAAAGGCAAAATGTGTGTAGTTAAGGTGACTAATGTGATATAGAAAAATTTATAGAAAACGGATTTATTTGGTTGGTTGGCTTGAATTACTTTAACCTGAAGCACTAAACAAATTCTAAAAGTGTAAGAACATTTTATTTCTACTGAATAATATCTCTAGTCTAATCGTTTAAAGTGGTGAATTATCGTGTTTAAGGTATAAATTACAGCTCTGTTTGCATCATTTAAATTCTATCGCCATTGCCTTGGATATACAACTGCTACTGATGTGATTGATATTTCATTTGAAAAGGGATGAAAAGGCCATCCTTTTATTTTTTGACACGTTACGCCTAGTATGGTGCTGATGCGAAACGAAAAATCCCATACAAAAATGACACAAAGAAATCACATACGGGGTGGCCTCGGCGCAGTGGAAGTAGTGCTTGATAATTTTTTTGCGTCACCAGGCCCAATGTCTTCCTATACAACTCAAGAATCTGAAAGCTATGATGGATGTTTTCATTTTAATACAGTATCTTTATCAGACTGCGCTATAGCCTTGTGCTCAATAAAATCGAATGCTTTAGCCTTTGATGACATTTCTCCAAAATTTATACGCTTGCTACTACCCGTCTTAATGCCGTTTGTATGCGATATTTATAATGATTGTCTGATGAGATCAATTTTTCCAAGGGCTTGGAAACTTGCGAAAGTTGTACCCATTCCAAAAAAGGGATGTGAACAGGATTTGTCAAATTATAGGCCAATTAGCATATTGCCTTTCCTTTCAAAAGGACTAGAAAAACTTTTGTTGGACCAATTAACAAATTACCTTGAGTCCTATAATTTACTTTCTCCTTTCCAATCTGGGTTTCGCAAAAAACATAGTTGTGTTTCTACAATCTTAAAAGTCTCAGATGATATACGAATTTCAATGAATCAAGACAAGGTTACAATTTTAAATTTATTAGATTTTTCCAACGCCTTCGGCTCAGTCGATCACAATGTACTCATTCAAAAATTAAGATACAAATTCGATTTTTCTTCAAGTTCTATCGCTTTGTTAAAAAGTTTTTTAATTGATCGCCAACAAGCTGTTCTCATAGGGACTTGTGTTTCTCATCCTCTTTTCTTGTGCCGTGGAATCCCCCAAGGCTCATTATTAGGACCTATTCTATTTAGTATGTTCATAAATGACATTGTGGATGTAATAAAATTTAGCTCTTGTCATCTGTATGCAGATGATCTTCAAATCTATTTACATTTTCATTTGGGGCTACTGGAAGATGGAGTCTATAGTATAAATGAGGATTTGAGTAATATTTATCAATGGACTTTAGAAAATAACTTAATTATTAATCCTAGTAAATCGCAAAGTATTATTATTTACAGGAAAAGTTTAAATGAATCATATTTTCCAAAAATTTATCTTAATGGGAATATTATTCCTTATAAGTCTATTGTGCTAAATCTAGGATTCATTTTCAATAAAACTCTAACTTGGAAAAACCATGTAAATAAAATTATTAGATCTATCTACAATTGTCTTAGGCTCTTGTGGAGAATTTCCTACTTCATACCGCAATCAAGTAGACTTATGCTAGTTAAAACCTTTCTTGCTCCACTTATCTCATATGGAGTTCCTATTTATGCTGGCATGGACTCAATTAGCAAGCAAAAATTAAATGTAGCTTTCAATGCATGTGTCCGTTTTGTGTACTCATTGAGAAAATATGACCATGTATCCAACCTGTCTAATTGTGTTTTTGGTATGCCTTTAATGTCCTTTTTCGTAATTGAGATTTGTAAGTATACTTTTAACTTGGTACATCTTAAAAAACCACTCTATCTATCTATTTGAAAAGCTTGAATTCTCATCATCATTACGTACTAAAAATCTAAACATTCCAAGATCTTTAGTGTTGCAAACACGAAGGTCCTTTTTTGCTCTAGCTGCCAAAATTTGGAATGCCTTACCTGCTGATTTTAAAAGTATAGTTAATTTGAATAAATTTATCGCCTCCATTTTCAATCATCTATAGAACCCTGACGTAGCATTACATTTCCACTCTATGTTTGTTAATTAATATTATTAGTATAGTAATAGCAGTTTATTATCTTGAATTATCTTTATTGCTTTTTTTTTTCTAAATATATATTTTGTATATATGTTTACATTATTATAATTTTATTGTACATTTTTAGGCCACGAAAAAGATGTTACTCTTAAGGCTTTTTTATATGTGAATAAATAAAATGAAATGAAATGACTGCTAACCTGGATGTGTGGGTTCGATCTCCATCCTAGGCAGCATTCTTTTCTATATTCCCTCAACTGAACGCCACCCCTGGGATTCAATGAGATAATCAACAAAACCTTATTTCACAATCCACTGTGCTAACAAAAATCTATCCTATCCTTCTATTCCTTCTAACACTGCCTAATTTATAAGACCCTAGGTCTTACTGGCATACATATGTTTGTGTTGTTTCTATTTTTTTAAATTTCGTTCTGCTTTTCTTTCTGTGGTAAGCTGTTCAATGAGCAAAATCGATAATTGTAGAAGATTATTTGGAGAGATTTCTTCTTTTTTCGCACAGAATTGCTTTTACCATTAATTGTTTGCGAAAAAGTGACATTTGGTAGAATTCGTGTTTGTATTTGTTTCTTTCATCACGACATATGGTTTTTTGTGATTTTTATGTGTTGTGTTTGTTTTTTGTTTTAGCAAATGGTGAAACTTTCCAGGGGTAATTTTTCGTTACAGTTTTCGTAAGCATTTCTCTGTCATATTGGAAACCTACAAAAAGTTTCGTTTCGTATCAGCAGCGTGCTAGGCTTTAAACAGAATATACTTTTGGCAGAAGCATATTCTCAAAAATCGTTAGGCTAGGCACGCACTTGCAATTTCGATCGCGTGACTACTTATATTTAGTCGCAAGTAATAGAAAACATGAGTTTCAATCTAAGTGACCGCATTTCCGACAGAGAAATTGCGATATGCGACGCACAAAAGACTGAAACTTGTTTCATTTTTCGGGCGACGTGATTGTCACAAATTAAAATGAATTAAATGCATGTTTTTGACCACACTTGCGATTTAAATTTCTGCGATTAAAAATCACGCAAGCACTTGCGATTTTCAGTCGCGCGACTTTTTATTCACAAGAAATTAAATCCACGGTTTTAAATGTGAGTGCACGTACTACATGCGAGATGCGACTGAAAAAACGCAGCGCTTTAAAAAAAAGTAAAAAAGGTTCCAGTTATAGGTAGAGTGATTTTTTATTCGCAACGACTTTAAATCGCAAGTGCGTTCCAAAGTCCAAGTCTTAACTCGTTTTTTTTTTCCGATAACCTCGCTCGCTATAGGTGCCACAAGAGTGATCTAACAATGCAGTATTATTTGAAACACTCGGAAGTACCAGATCGCAAAATAAAAACAATATCGTGAGCAACTCGAAAATGAGGCAATTTTCTGAAAAAAAAAGAAAAAAAAAAACATTGAAACTCTCTTTCTCTAAATCCAATACCCCTGCTATTATATTATCTATCCACTAAAAATGTTCAGTACAGGAAAAGTAGGATATTCACCTTTGATTCTAGCAGGCTGTAATGGATTTCATAAAGCGATCGCTACTTTAGAGCTCTTAAAGGGTAGCCACAGTCAAAATGGTGAATTGTTACTAACATGATAGAAAACTCATTGGGGTTACCATTTATTTATATTTTAATTTGTCCATGCAAAAACAGAAAAAACTAACACAGAAAGAGAATAGCAGCAAGTGCAAACATTTTTCCTCCGAATGTTCATTAACAAAAATCAAAGGAAAAGCCAGAACGATTTGGACGAAAAACTCGCCATTTTCGTGCCATATTTGAAAAAGATCATAAAGACTTCGATTTTGCTAATATAAAGCTTAAATCAATGTTTTTAACAACAAAAAAATTCGAAGTACTTGCTCTATTCATGTATTGTCAAAAAATGTGAGTTTCTGCCAATTTTTACGGAATTAGGACCAATTTTTATCCGAATTCGTCAAAATTTTCTCTATTTTAAATAAGATAATGGAATTAAAAAACTATGCCTTATAGAACTTTTTCGTGCCATGAGGAAAAATTCGTGTCAAAAAAGCACGACCGTTTCCACTTCAGAAAAGCTGCTGCTCATTGCACACACACAAAGTATTTCTTCAGTTTGCCTTTGCCTTTGGACGCCGTGGGTCCAAACAAAATTTCAAAAACAATTTGTATCTCCTCAGTAGGTATCTCGGTGATTTTATGATTATTTCAATTGCAAAATAGCTATAGTCTGTCCACTAAAAATTTTCTGTACTCTGACCGTAATGTATTTCAATAAACTTTTGGTGATTCAAAGCTCTTAAAGGTTAGCCATTGTATAGTGAGCAGAATTAATTGACAATATAGACTCCAAATATCAGTTGGGTTACCATTTGTTGTAATAATTTAAATGTTTTTCCACAAACGGAGAAAAAATTAAACCCGCTTAAGTGAAACGACAATAAATCCTAATTATTATTTCACTTAAGCGGGTTTTTCACTTAAGAGGACCTCGGATAACTGAAAAAAAGTTTCACTTAAGAGGATTTTAAACCTGAATGTGAACAAGAAGAATAAGTTGATAAGACAAAAAAATTTTCTTTAGTAACAAAACAATAACGAAGAAATGGCCTAGTTAAAACCTACTTATTACTTTTTATTTTGATTGATTTTTTTAAATATGTCCATTTTTTTTTCACTTAACCGAGTCTTTTGCTATAAAAATATATATTATATTTTTTTCAGATATCCGGGTTTTTCACTAAAGCGGGTTTCATTAAAACGGAGTTATTTGCAGGAAATTTGTCGAAAAATGCACGGGGTATAGCTATGTTGTTTACTTAAACGGGTTTTCTAGTTAAGCGGGTTTGACTTTACAGAAAATCAGCTACCTAGTAACTCTTCACAAATACAATGAGGGTTGATCGCATAACATCAGTGTTCAGTTAGCCATCAACGAAACCCTTGAGGAATGCAAGTCATGGTGCGGGATGTACGTAGGCTCAAAGAAGATTACAAAAACAATTTTTAGGTAACTCAGTGGCTCTGGTTTTATTTCGATAGCGATTTCCTTGGTGGGTGCCCCATTCGAGCTGTAACAAGCACCAGTGTTTTGTATAAAGCTCTCCCGTAAGGCATACTGAACATTTTTAGTGGACAGAGTATACCACAGTTTGTATGTGATTAATTTTATTTTACCTACTTCTAAAAATAACACAACCTCAACTAAATTCTACTCAGGGGCGTAGCTACCGCTGTATCAGCTGTATCAATTATACAGGGCCCCGAGATATAGAGGCCCCTAAAGATACAGAGCACCCGACAGGAAAGTAAAACAAAATTTCATTGAGGTCCATTTTTAGATGTACTTATAAATAATTTGTTTGCATGTGTCTTTTCGATAGTTAATGTTTATTATGGGAGGGGGTCACAATTAGGCTTTCGAAGTTTTGCTTTTAATAATTCTGCCTTGCCTTGCAAAAATTCTGCTTTTCAAATACTTTTTTTTTCGGTTTTACAAAATTCTGCTTTTCAAAATACATACTGATAGAAAATATTTAACAGAATAAAATTCTTCTCAATCTGCTTTTCCAAAGAAACATTTATTACCAATATTTATGCAAACTTAATTTTGAGCTTTTTAACAGAATAAATATAAAATTAAAAAAAATAAAAAATAATATTATTTCTATAAATAAATACATACAGTCGTGTTTTTTTATTTTATATTTATTAAAACCAATCTTAGATACATTTACCAAGGTAAAGACAATCTATTCAGTTGTCTAAAGTTATATCAAAAATTAGATCACTTAAGCAAAAATTAAAACTTCTTATTTATAACTTGGATGGCTGCAAGTTAAAAAAGCGTTTATAAATACGCTTAATAATGTTTCTTTTTAAATTTCTTAAATTTCAAACCAACATTGTTTTACATAATTCTGCAAATAGCGCGAGCCTGTTCAATTTATTGAAACTTTTTTATTAATTGCATAATTGTGTAAAACAGAATTTTAAAAAGCTGAATTTTGAAAGCAGAATTTTAAAAAGCAGACATTTGAATCAGAATTTTGATAAAAGAATTTTGACCCAGGTAGAATTTTAACCCCAACCCGTGTATTATTGCTGCTTAGATATTTTGATTACTCAAACTAAATAAAAATTTTAAAGCTTCTATAATCTGAGTAGTATGTTCGAAGTCTTAGAATCATATTATAAATTGTTATCGTTTTCAAACGACATAATAAAAAAATGTGCGGGAAGACTGGTTGAAAAATATATAAAAAAATACTTGTAAAGTGATTTCCGCGAACTGCTTTAAAAAACTGTTTAAAATCCGAAATTCAAAAACTTCTTCCATAAATGAACTTGCTAAATTATTGGTGATTAATTGAATAGTCCTGCTTCTAGTTTTCTCGAAGTAGTCACTACACGATTTCTTTTTTTTGACGCTTTCGGTTGCAACAAACAGCTTTTCCAGCTTCTATGGGACAGGAACGGTTATGTTATAGGATTTATCAATTCCATAGAAGCCGAAAAACTTGAAAAATTGAAATCTTGTTCAGCTATGGAAGATTTAATCAATAAATTTGCAGAAAAAAAGTGAAGAAAAGTGTTAATTTGAGGAGTTTTAGTCCTCAATTTTTTAAATTAAACATATCTTATATGTTGACGCAAGTAATTTAGTTAAAAAAAAGTCAGGCAAGAGAGGGGCCCCCAAAAACTTTTTTGATACAGGGCCCCCAAAGGGCTAGCTACGCCACTGATTCTACTTCTCTGGCTGGTGCACTCAACGTGACTCTGTGACATGATGGAATGGAACAAGTAAAAATGCAATATTTTATATATTATTTCCCTGACACCTCTACATAAACTTTACCATCAACATAACCTCTATTTTATTATCCGAAGGACCCATTTGGAGGATATTTCTCTTTTATCAAAATGAAACTTGAATCTTGTTATTCTCTTTAAAGTATCCCTTTTGTCCTTCCATCTGATTTAATAGATCAAAGCTATTCAATAAAAAAAAACACAACTTGCTAAACATTCATAAATTCATTGCCTTCAAATCCACTTTGTTTCTTATTCATTCTGGCTCATAACATCCCTGCCCGTTACCTAGGTACAGCTCGTCTCATTTAATCCCAAGAGTTTTTTTTTTTGTATCCTCTTTTGGCAAATAGGCAATATAAATCATTCAATTCACTAGTTCAGCTTTACCTTGTCTTTTTTTCAAGAATACCTACGCATTTTTCATGGAGACATCAAACTGTCCTTCGTAATCCCTTCCTCAAAAAATACAAATATATTTTATGTGTGTTTTTGACATCCTAAAACGTATTGACTTTTATACAAAAGAACTGTTTTTATTTTGGGACAGCAAACATTTTTTTTTGGCAATGTGTTTTGTTTCGATTTCTTTTGTATTGATACACTTAAAAAGTTTTTCTTTTAAACTTATGTACATATAACTTACCTATACACACGTCAGCGTGAAAAGGTTTTTTTTGAAAAATTACTTTATTATTTATAAGCCGGTACGGTTCCTTTTTTGTTGTTCTATAAGTGACAAGGACACAATTTATTATCCTTCTTTTAAAGAGGGATAATTTTGCCAGCTATAAGAAACGAATAAAGAAAGGATCTGGCAACCCAACAGAGCTTAAAACATTCATCATTGCAACTTTTTGAATTTATGTTGATCTAAGATTTAACAAAAGTTTTCGATTCGAAACACTACGGATTACGAACTTATTTTTAATTTCTTGCGCTGATGATTATTTGATATAGCAATTGACAGGAATTCTCTAGATTCAACTTTAACGAAAAACAAAAACTTTTTCAATTTGCATTTCTGCTGAGTGGAAAGTTAAGTTATACACATATTGGTTATAATCTCTAGTTATCCTAGTTTTTGATTTGTTTTCTCATTTTGTTCAAAATTAAAGATAATTAATATTATTCATTTTCAAAAAGATAAATTTGAAGTTGAGCTTTAAGTTAGTTTATTTCATCAAACAGAGCATAATTTTCTCTTACAAACTAAGATACATAAGTAGGTAATTTGCATTTTGTAGGTGGGTGCTAGTGGAGGACATTTAATGTGATTAGTAATGATGTCTAGTCTCGGATAAACATAATTGAAAAGTATCTACGGCATACCGTGTAAAATTTCTCTATACTATTTCAATTCGTGCAGATGAGTTAGAATAGTGGGGATTCGAGCGCAGATCTTACCAAAGAATCAAAGAGTGATAATAAAGTGTAGCATTCAGTAAATTATCTGGTATTTCTTTTTATAAAACCTGGCATCTGATAAGCTTTGTTGACCATGAAGTCATAGTGAGGAAGAAAAGGTAGATTTACGTCTAGGATTACACCTAAGTCTTTTTTCTATTTTACTCTTGAAAGATTTATGTTATTGATATTGTAGTCAAAAATAATTGGATTAGGAGTCCTGGAACACGAAAGTATTTGGTATTTAGCGATATTTAAATGAAGAAGGTTTACCATGCACCCATTAACCAATCTTCCCAAGTCTTCCAACATTAGACTTCAATCCGTAATACAAGTAATTGCACGGTAAATCTGTAGATCATCCGCAAAAAGAAGACAATGAGAATCTCTAAAAATAGCAGGAATATCATTCACAAAGATTAAAAAAAGTAATGGTCCTAAATGGCTTCCTTGAGGAACGCCCTATGGAACAGTTATAATATTAGAATGACAGTTTATAATTTTGACAATTGGCACTCTTTCCGTCAAGTAGGATTCCAACCAGTCTAAAAGAGTTGAATTAATGCCAAAAAAATACAACTTGTGTAGCAGAATTTTATGATTTACTCTGTCAAAAGCTTTGGATATAAATTTTTAATTTTTGAAAAGTTGTGGTAAATGGAAATGGAATATACAAAAGGACTTTTGTATTCCCTTTGGAAATATTATATTATTTGGGAAATGGGAATGTATACTTTGGTACGTACATAAATGTTCTGAGACTATGGGTATTTTCAATAAAGACTAAATAATAAGGCTCTACCTTTCCACCTTCGTGCCAAATTATTTTTCGAAATTATCGGGCAAAGGAGAGTAGACCAACTGTAGGAACCTTGAACCGACAGATCGAAGTCAGATAATCTATAGAAATAAGATTAATAGGTACGAGAATTTTATTTTTTATTAAGAGAAAATGTAATTTTATTTTTTATTAAGAGAAAATGTTGTGACGAATTGCCCCGGCGAGAATTATGTTGACACTGAAATTGAATTGTTTATAGGGTTGTTTTGAGAAAATTATGGTGTTACTGAAATGATTAAATTAACAAATGAAATCAAGAGATAGAAAAAAAAATTCCAGCTTATAGGGGCCACGGCCAACTATTAAATTTTTGATTGGTGTTCTATGATAAGTTGGGTAAAATAGGGTTTAATTGATTAAGGGTGGAAAAACTACATTCTAAATGAAAAGACATAGCGAGTTGATTTTTTCTTTAATCAATAGGAACTGGCTTAAGCATAGTACGCAGATCGGGAAAAATTTTTCTTTTCATACAAAATTTTTCACAGGACAAATTTTGGGCTCTGAACTCTTAGCACCCCATACATGGAAAATTCGAAAAAAAAAGTATGCAGTCTAAAAGGTCAGTAATTGGTCATAAAAGATCAGCTAGTTTAAGAAATTGGTCAGGCTTAGAAAATTTTTAATCCAAGGTTGAAGTTTTTCAAGGTCACCCGCGATTTTTGGCACCTCATTTAGGGGATGTTCGAAATAAAAGTATACCACATGAAGGGCCACTGGATAGTGATAAAAGGTCAGATAATTTCAGTAATTGGTCAGGCATAGGTTTTTTTTTAAATTAATTTTCAAAGTTTTTTTCAAGGTCACAGTATAAGACTTTTAGCACCTCATTGGTTGAATTTTCAAAAAAACTGTATGTCATCTGAAAGTCTACTTAATCCTCGTAAAAGGTCAGCTATTTTCAGAAATTGGTCAGGCATAGTTTTTTTTAATCATTTTTTAAAGTTTTTTCAAAGTCAATACAAAGTCACATGAACTTTTAGCACCTCATTTATGGGGTATTCGAAAAAAATGTACACCATACGAAAGGTATCTCAATCCTGATAAAAGGTCAGCTAGTTTCAGAAATTATTCGGGCTTAGATTTTTTTTTACGAATTTTTGAAATTGTTTTCAAAGTCATAGCCTGACTTTTTATCAGGATTAAGTGAACTTTCAGATGGCATACAGTTTTTTTGAAAATTCAACCAATGAGGTGCTAAAAGTCTTATACTGTGACCTTCCAAAAAAACTTAAAACATTCATAAAAAGAAATCTATGCCTGACCAATTTCTGAATCTAGCTGACCTTTTATAAGGATTAAGTTATCTTTCAGATGGTAAACATTTTTTTTTTGAAAATTCCACAAATGAGGTGCTAAAAATCTCTATGACCTTGAAAAAATAATAAACATTGAAAATTCATAACAGAAAATCTATGCCTGACCATTTAAGAGGAATAAGTAAACTTTCAGCTGACAAACAATTTTTTTGAAAATTCCACAAATTAGGTGCTAATAGTCTATACGACCTTGTAACGACCTTGAAAAAAATTAAATTAAAAAATTTATTAAAAAAAATTTAAGGCTGACCAATTTCTGAAATTAGCTGACCTTTTATCAGGATTGAGATACCTTTCGGATGGTATACAATTTTTTCGAATATCCCATAGTTGAGGTGCTAACAGTCTATACGACCTTGCTTGACCTTTGAAAAACTTCAAACGATTATAAACAAAAACCTAAGGCTGACCAATTTCTCAAACTAGCTGACCTTTTATGACCAATTACTGACCTTTTAGACTGCATACTTTTTTTTTTCGAATTTTCCATGTATGGGGTGCTAACGGCCATATTCTTGACGTTCTTCAAAACTAGTTTTACCGAAAAACTAGATTTATAGCGGTTTCGAGTTTCAATTTTGTCACAAATTTTTATCACTTTGACGTCTAAATCAAAATATTCATACATATTTTGACATATAAATCAAATTAATAATTTTCTTTGAGAAACTTAAATTTTGAAACCCCTATAGAACTAGTTTCTCAGTAAAACTAGCTTTGAAGAAAGTCAATAATATAGCCGTAAGAGTTCAGAGCCCAAATTTTGTCTTCAGTTTTTTTCCAGGCAGTACGCAGTTTACGCGCAAAATTGTGACGTTTGTACCCGTTGTAGAGAGAAATTTTGTGGGTAAAATTTTGACAGGTTCAAAATTTTGCACCATAATCTCGATCAACTATTGTTTGTTGATAATTTTACATAAAGAAAACAAAAGAAGAAAAACATTAATTTATTTTTTGTTAAATCTCGAAAAACGAATTCTCTCAAATTCGTAAAACCGTTTTTTTTTTAACTCTCGCAATTACAAAATCCCGGCTTTAAACAATCTCGAATTCGCTTTTCACACGTAAAAATCTCGCAAATATCAACCGATATCTCGCAAACTTAAATCTAGCAAATTGTTGTTCAAGAAAACTAATGACATAAGGATATAGTGATTTTGTAATTGCGAGATTATAAAAAGCGGATTTATGAATTTGCGAGATTTCGTTTTTTGATATTTAAAAAAATGCGAGATTTCATTATTCGAGATTTTGATTTCCGCCGAGATATTTTGCTCAAGAGATTTTGTAATTGCGAGATTATAAAAAGCGGCATTTTGTAATTACCAGAGTGTGAGATTTTAAATTGCGAGATTTCGTAACCATCCCCAACTTATTGTAGTAATTTATTTATATTATTATAGAGGGTGGTTTCAAACAGTTCAAAATCATACAGGCGATAGATGATATTGCTCTATATTTGTTTTACAAATTTAAAAATTGCATTAAACTGTTGCCTGAGAACTCGCACCTAAAAACTTTTTAGTGCGTGCATCTATAAAATTAGTTTTTCTTTACTCCGTAAGAACAATAATTGGCAATGTGTACATGCTACAAAAGCTTTACAATCATTGGCTTATTATATATCATATTATATTTAATATTATATATTATATATTATATATTATAATATTATATTATATATATTTTATATTATATATTATATTTTCGCACAGAATTAATTGCCTGTAGGTACCATTAATTGTGTGTTGACAAGTGACATTATTTGATCTCTATTCGTGTTTGTATTTGTTGTTTTGTTTTTGACACTTTCAAAAGCTAATTTTTCGTTGTGGTTTTCGTAATAATTTCGTTGTCATGTTGGAGACCAACAATAATTTCGTTTTGTATCAGCAGCGTGCTAGGCTTAACAGACGAGCAAAAGTGAAGAATGGTCAATTTATGCAAAATCCCAAAAACAGCCGATGTCATGTCACACAGAACCCTATAACTTTGGTTCTAACTGTTAGATTATCAACATTTTTGGAAAATATCACAAAAAATTTGTATGTACTAAAATCGTGATGGCGTTTTTTTTTTTGAGAACCTATTTCGTTCACGGCAAAATGAAGTAGGTACACACATAGGTAGGGTAGTTTTAATCCAAAAAGAGAAAATTTAACAACTACAACTAGAAGAAAACAAACAAACCCACCGAAAAAAGTGGATGAAAAATAAGTCCTGTTTTAATTATCAGATTCTTATGGTCCATTTCATAAAGATTCAAAAGGCTTTTAAATTTTAAAATGACGTATTTTGTATTGAACAAACGTCATTTAAAAATTTGAAAGCCTTTAAATGGTTAAAAGGGCTTTATGAAACCGGCCATTAGGGTTGAAGTCTTAAAACAAAGGTAAAATGTCAAACAATGCAAAAGTTCTGTTAACGATGTAATAGGGTGCATGCAAGTGAGAGTAAAGCTTGCTTGGAATCGATATTTACCAAGTTTGATATCAGACAAAAAATAATTTTTTTTGGTCGAAAAAATAAGATGGGATTATAATAAAAGAAAATTAACAAAATCAATTGTTTGCCAAATATAAAGCAAAATAAAATACATATGCACATCTTCAGAACCAAGAATAGTGGCTGGAGAAAGCTTATCTCACGTTTTAATTTATTTTAATTATAGAGATTAATCATTTTTTTTAAGGCCCATCGCCCATTAGGCAACTTTTAGTTGCGCAACTTTTTGTTGCTCGGAGTTGCCGGCAACAGAAAGCAACAAAAGTTGCTTGTCATCGCCCACTAGGCAATTTCCGAGCAACTTTGTGGGACTAGACTTTGACTTTTGTCGCCATATTTTTTTTGTGATGGCTGCCTTCCGGTTGGCTGGCTATGCATAATCGTAAGCTAGCAATGCGAAATAAATTAATATTTATAATTATAAAATATTATAGGTATTATTTATTATTAAGCCTTAACCACATTGGCCACTTTTTGAAAATTACAAAAGTAAAAACTTTTTTTTTTCCAGCTATAGCAGTTGTTTTGTGAAAAAGAATATACACATTTTATTTTTTAAATTTAAGCTTTCTGCATCATTTCTATAAGTTTTCCTGTGAGAAAAACAATCCTAAAATGAGTTTGAAAATTTTCACATTTGTACTTTTTCACTTTTTTGGCTTATGTAGTTAGGGCTTTAAAATGTGTAGACTCACATTGTTGAAAAAAAGGAAAGCACATTCCATTTCCAGAAATTGGCCAAAATGACAGAGGGTAAAAAGGAAATACACGCCATTTTGGCATCCACAATATTAAGCGGAAACGCCATTTTGACATCATATTTTTGACATATAAGGATGCAGGCAACAAAAAGTTGCCCTGTGAGCGAGGGTAAGCAACAAAAAGTTGCCGGGAAAAAAGTTCCGCGAGCAACTCCGAGCAACAAAAAGTTGCCTAGTGGGCGCTCTCCCATATAAGCTAATGTAATTGGATTGGGAGCAACAAAAAGTTGCTGGGGCTAGGAACAAAAAGTTGCCTAGTGGGCGATGGGCCTAACAAGCAAAAAAAAGTAATTTTCAATGGTCCCAATGGTTACTCTATGACGGGTATCTCTAATTTTTTTTTAGTGGTACAGTGTGCTATGGAATGTGCCATCTTATCCACAAAAACTTCCTAATGGCTTAAATGTGCCAACATTTTTGGTAGCAACCCAATCAACCCATAATCCAGATGTCCCCCAGTAACATATGCCAGAAATTTGGGAACTAATCAGGAAATGTGTACAATATAAGACGTCACCCCTGATGTCTCATTGGAATAGCATATACAAAAACCAAAATTTTGTTTATGAAATATGCAAATCTCTCCTGTCAAATTACAGCTCCAAAGTGATGAATTAAGTTATCTTGCATCGAAAATATTCGTATACCATAAAAGAAACCAAACAACATTTTTCCTTTGTAATGTAAATTAATTTTAACTCTTCACTGCGCTAACAAACCTAAACCATTGTAATTTCTTGACATAATTAAAATCCTTTCAAATTTCTTATAACACCTCAATGAGATAAAATCATTGTTCATTAAAATCCTATTTTGCAAAAGACAACAAAGAACAAAAATTTGCACATCAACTCCGCAGGAAAAAAAAAAAAAAACAAAAAACAAAGAAAAACGAAATTTAAATCTCTGTCATTAGATCTAAAATCCATGAGAAGCTTCAGTCTAAAATAAATGCTTGAATAACATTGTAATGAGGAGGGCTGAGTAAGTACCTACCTACCTCCTTTGTATATAAGGAAATCTTGCTGGAGCATTATATTTGATATGGTAATTTGAAACAATTGCACATGAACGAACGGATGCCAAAATTCCTGCTTGGATTTTTTTGCATAAAGTGTTAATGGCGGATTTTTTTTTTATTTCTATAATCTTTATAAAATGCAAATCTATGTTGAAGCAAAAACAAAATAATATCTAATGATATCATTTAGGCAAATCGGGTACGTGTTTGTTTTTGTAATTCGTATTTTTAACGGACAAATTGGAAATTTGAAATGTTTATGTTTTGTTATTTAAGGGCCATTTGCTGAAACGAAACAGAAAATATTTATGTTCAACTTAGACGATTATGTTCTACTTTTTCCTCAGCGTAAACTTTCACATAAACTCTTACGTTAAACTTAAATACTTAAGTTTCGTTTCAGCTAATGGGCCCGTGGCGTAATGGTTAGTGCATTGGACTGCCATGCCAGAGGTCTGGAGTTCAATACCAGCCGCTTCCACCTTAAATTTTTTTCCGGGCTACTGCCCCTTGCGAGGAAGTGACAAATCTTCCAAGAGTATCTCTTTTCATAGAAAAGTGCCGCTCACCTTAGCCGTTCGGATTAGGCAATAAACTGTAGGTCCCCTCCATTCCTGCAGACACGCACACAGGAATGGTTGAGAGGTGTTAGTCACTAGGTCCTGGTTCTTCATGAGCCGTTTGTGCCACCAAATTTAATTTAAATTTTTAAAAGGGCCTAAGAATACTAATTTTCTGTTACGTACTTTTACACTTTTTGGTTATGTACATATGTCATTAAAATAAAATGCACTACGGGGTCGCATTAACTATGATTCCACCGAGGAACATTGTAAGCCTATTCATCTGATTAAAACAAAATACCTATTAGGTATGAGTTATTCTTTAAAGCCGCTTATTTGAAACGTGGTAACATGTGAGTATCGAAAAACGAGGTTTACTGTGTTGCAAACATTATGTATGCATAGATCTTATAGTATAAATTGAAAAATTATTTAAAACCGCCATTAGTCAAGGCGCTCACAGAAGTGGCGACCAAGTGGAATGGTAGTGGCGTGGTGTTTAAGTGGCATGTGGTATTGCTTAAACCTATGTTAATGAATGAAGACGCGCTCATCAAAGTGAAGAGGCGGTGGTGTATGATATTTTACAGGTTGTGTTGCTTCAGTCTGCTGCCATTTATCTCGAACATGTTTAATTTTCAAGTGGCAAGTGAGTGGTGACGAAGTGGATTTTTGTTGCGTATACGAGTATGCTTGTGATTATTGACTAATAGACCGAGAGCTGGTGAACGTAGTTTGACACTGCAGTGCGCGTTAAATAACTTTCATAACACTTCGCCGCCACTAAATCGCCAAGCCACTACCACTCCACTACCACTATACTACCACTCCACTACCACTCCATTACCACTCCACTTCGTCACCACTTCAGTGTGCGACTTGCCTTAGAAAATAATTTATGAGAAACAAACTTTATACATCTTTGAGAATTTTTTTTAATTATCTTTAACTAACGACAATCGTTATATCGCCCTATAGAAAATATGCCTATAGATGCAGAAAAAATTCAAAATGTGTGTAGGTATGCATATTATAGGGATGTTGCTTCTACCTGGCAAATTTTAATATGCCATGCACGCTTTGTTCCCTAAGTTGTTAGCTATTAGGGACAAGGGAAAATTCCCAATCGCTTAGTTCCTTTAAGTTCTTCTTCAAGTAGCTCATTGAACAGGATCCTCCTCTGTGAGTTCCAATCGTTTTGTTCCGCAGATTGCGTGCTTGGGACAAGGGTTTTCTGTAAGGATCGCCGTCCGTTTGGTTCCTCTAGACTGCTCTTCGAGGAGCTCATTAGACAAGGTTCTCCTCCGTGGGTTTCGATCGCTTAGTTCCTTAGGTTGCATACTAGAGACACAGGGTTTCCGACAAGGCCGTAGCCAGGGGGGGTTCACAGGGATTTGAACCCCCCCCCCCCCCGAAATTTTTTTAGAAATTATTTTTTTTTATTAATAGCTTTTTATTAAAATTGTTTCCCAAATTTCTGCACTAACATCCCGATTCTCCCCGCCATCACTGATACCTCACAAGTCATAAGAGGTGGTGAAACTAATTTTGTGACTTTTTCGTATTCTCCCCCAAAGTCACAACTTGTGAGAGTCCCAAAAAACAATCGAAATTGTGATCTGCTTCAGAGCAGGTCACAACTCACAAATTACATGTGTTTTGTCATTTTGACCTGACATTCTATATATTTTACTAAAAATTTGCACCTTTCGAGATTTTTGAGTGCTAAAATAAAGTAAAATGGGATAACAATTTTGATTCCTCTCTTAGATGACTTTATTAGTCAACTTAAAATGAGATTCGAGAATCATAAGTCGACACTTTCTTCTTTGTATATTTTAATACCATTGACTGTCGGTAAAAATGAAACTAATTTCAATGAAGAAAATTTTAAATTGTATAAGAAATTTTTGGATTAGGACACTATGGAGGCTGAATTCTTACTATGGAAGACAAAATGCCACCAACAATTACCAGAAGACCGTGCGAAAAAGGCAATAGAAGCTCTTCAAAGATGCAACCAACAACTTTTTCCAAACATCCCAAACTTTTAAAAATTTTGGCTACCCTTCCAGTTTCGACATGCACACCGGAACGAACATTTTCAACGATGAAGAGATTAAAAACATATCTGAGAAACTCTACCGGTGATGGAAGACTGACAGGATTAGCTTTGATGTCAATTCATAGAGAAATTGATATCAATACTGAAGAGGTTATAGATGTGTTTGCTGCACAGAAGGCCAGACGGCTTAATTTGCTGTTGTAAAAATTACTTTTAATACCTACGTATAGATGTTTATGTGATGCTATTTTTGTGATAAATACTCGTTTTGTGATTATGAGTAATAGATATAAAAATATTAAGTAAAAATCAAATTCTATGTTTATTTTATTGTACCATGGACTACATCACTGAATTTCTCACATATATTTTCAAAATTTGCAAGTTTGATTTTGATTTTCTTACAAAAATTAATTGGTTGTTTTCTTTAGACTGAGTTGACTAAGAAGTTCAACAGTTTGTTGAATTACTGTAAGAGGTCCTCATAGAGAGGTCTCTGTAGATTACATACCAAAAAGCGAAAAATAATTTTTCGTTTTCTTTTTATTTGGTGTTTAAGACCCTCCAAGCCTAAATTTTTTTGGCTTCTTTGGGAAGAATCCTGGACACCGGCGGCGGCGAGCTTGCCTCAGCCACGAAGAAAAAGTCTCAAATATCTAATATATTTTTAAAACAGCGCATTCGACACAAACAACAACTTAAGATGCATAATATTCAATTTTCGATGATTTGATTACGTAAAAAGTAAGTCACTTATCGAAAAAGAATCGACACTAGCACAATAACAATGATTATTCAAAATCGCATCTTTTCATCTTTAATATAAAATTCATTTCCAATAATTTTCTAAAATTATATTAATCCAATTAAGCCTCATTATAGCACATATAAGACACATTCGACAGATCAAACGAACGGAAATATGAATCAAAGACTTTTTCTAGCCCTTCAATCTATCTGCACGAAATAAAACCTAACCACCGTTATTAAGCCCCATTAAGTCTGTCAAACGAACATTTTTTTGCTTCCTCCTGCATTCAAATGAAATTGCATACCTTTCGCATTATGATATGTTCATTATACTCTTTAGAAAAAAAAAATAATTTTTTTCTCTATAAATCCTGTTTCCTTTTTTGAAAGGAAAATGATTCGTCAGGGCGAAGCACAAAAAAATAACGAGAATAATCGAAATTCATTTGTTGCAGCAGTAATTTTACTACCCTGTCATTACAGCCATATGTAGGGTGACCAGATCTATGCTGACAGAAAAGAGGACACCTACAAATAAAAAATCTAAAAAAAAATTAGAAATAGGTTCATATGTTCAAATTTATTGGAATAAAACAAAAAAAAAATTGCGAGAGAAAAGAAAATACAACTGCCTACAGTAAATAAGTCATTTGCTACTTTTGTTATTAACATTTTTTTGTATAGCACATATTTTTTTTGTCCTTATAGACCTTATTTTCTTTAAAGCATGGCGGCTTTTTTTAAATAAAAATTTGTAAAACTCAGTGCAAAATTGTATTTTTGGAAATATATTTGCAAAAAATTAAGTTTTCGACTTTGAGTCTTCTCCTTTTTTCAGTACATTTTGGTTCATTATAAATAAAAATTGAAAGGGTTGTTAAAGAAAATAGTCTTTTTTGAATGCATTCCTTAAAAATCATTCCTTAAATTCATTTGATATGACTATTTCATGGAACGACTTCGCTTTGATGATATTTAAATATGTAATGCAAAAAAATAATGCATGACTCCCTCCTAAAAGATTGTTGTAAAATGAATGGGGAAAAAGATTGCAATATTTTCGATTCAAATTAATAGTTAAAGCATAATTTGAAGTGTGAAAGTTTATAGTGAATTCAATGAATGCATTATTTTATTTGAAGTCATTAAAGATTGCATTCTTTTACAACCGTGAAAAGAGATAACTATGGGCTTAACAACCTGTGCAATTATCAAAACTTCGCTGACTTCCAGATTTTCTTAAGTTCTACTCATTTTTTGCTTTTTTGTTCTAAAGATGTTTTTAAATATAAAAATTATATTTGATATTTGGGAAACTTATAAGAACCTAAAAAGAGGACAAATCGCTTATATTTCCAAAAAGATATCTCTTAAAAGAGGACGTCTGGTCAGCCTAGCCACATGCTATGTGAGACACTTGAATGCATGACAAAAAAAAAACACCGGAAATAACATTTGGCACGAATGCCTTTGTTCAATTTGATTACACCAATATCTGAAGTCAAATGAGAGCGAATACCATATGCATTTTTTTTCCTTTCTGTTCATTATAAGTTCAAGGACTGTGAAATTGAAATTTTGATCGCCTTTCAAGTGAATTAAAATCCTTTTTTATTATTTTTATCAATTAATTGTTCACAAAATAAATATTTTTATATGAAATTGCTTTTGACGATGAACTGTTTACAAATTATCCAGTTGCCATGTTCTATAACTATCGCATCGATAAAAACAGTAGAAAAAAGATGAAAATTGAAACGACTCATTTTACAGCGGAACTGGAGGAGGCGAGAAGGGATAGGGACAGACAGAGAGAGAAAGAGAAGAGGGACAGTAGGATTAGGGACGAAAACGGGATGCTTGTAACCCTAAGGGGAAACAAAATTCCGAATGTCGAAAATGGAAAACCATTTTTTTAATCATGATCACTACTTTTATATACCGACGAAACAAATATTCAGTTTGTTGTCCGCTGTAATCTCAGAAAGTGTTCAACCGATCTACTTAAAACTAATTTTATAATTGAATTTTTGAACAACAACAACAACTTAAAGGTGCTACCACCAATTGCTTACGAATTAATTTTTGGGTATTTGAATTCGTTTTTTTTTTGTTTGGCTAGAGATATAGCTATTTCAAGGGGTGCCAAGCCCTATCATCAGTCTCCTTTATAGTGGTGCTGAGCTTTAATCCAATTTTATTTGAAAAACTTTCTACACATCATGCGGTATTTGAACCCGCGCATCAGATTTGCTCAGTCTTCGGAGCTGTGTACTAGGGTGTGTCATATTTTTCAACTCTGGAATTTTCCAATCTAATACCTTTCAAAAGTTGCATTACCTATTGAAATCAAATGCTACATTTGGAGTTTTCATTTTAGTTAGTACTTTTGGCTCGCTAAATGACCTTGAAGTTATACGGTACTCTTTCACAGTAAGCTTTTGCATTGTCCACAAACAAATAGGTGACATTTGCAATCTGCACTCCGTTGAATGCATTAGGTGCAGCTGTGATTGATTTAAACTCTTTGTTTCTTTAATATTCCGTTAAAACAAAAACAATTATTGAAATGGCGCGTCCAAGTTGTGTAAAAACTAGAACATCGACTAAAATAAGATTAATAGACAAATTTCCATAAAAAATAAAAAGTTGTATGTTACCAACACACCAAGTTGTGCTAAGATATTATGAATGGGTGCGACATGAGCTAAAGCAGTTAAATCAACAAAAACCTCAAGCAAAAATTATTACCTCTGAAGTAGTACAAGCTGTTATCGGAGTATGGAAAACTTCATGTATTCCCATCGTTACGCGAAACAAGGGTAAGCCAATTAATTAGGTTGTATTGCAGCAAGTACGGAAAGCTCTTAAAAAATTTTAAAAAAGAACGGAAAAGCCAATCACAAAATAAAGAACTTCATCGAAAAATCTAATCTTCTCTTTGCTGCTTGCAAATGCAAAAATTTTGCCAAATGTAAATGTGGAAAGCTCAAATCGATTCCAATTAACGAACGCCCCTTTATTGAAGACCAAAGGAAACTCAGTGATCCTCAACCTTCAACTTCCCCTAATGTTTCTGTAACTATATCAGAGTCTGATGTTGAAAAGTCATCTGAAAGTGAAAAAATCGGTAGAAAAAAACCTGCAAGAAATTTAAAAAAAAGAAAAACACCCTCGAAGAATTTAGAAAAACTAGCTGAGACATGTGATCGCTACGGAGTATCTTATAGAGCTGGCGCAGCGATTGCATCAGCAGTTTTGAGTGATGTTCGCGAAAGTGATTCGATTTCTCATCCTTTAATCATAGACCATAGCAAATTAAGACGAGAGCGAGCTAGACGTAGAAAAACATTGTTAAAAACCAAGAAATACGTCAATTAGAATCTCTATTTTTTGACGGAAGAAAGGATAAAACACTTTGTTTCGATAAAGATGGAAGAAAGATGTATCGGCGCGTAAAAGTCGAAGAACACATAACAATAATGCAAGAGCCAGGATCAGTATATATTGGACACGTGACTCCATCTTTTGGAACATCGAAAGATGTTGAAGAAGCAATGTTTTCATATCTGACAAAAAAACAAATAAACTTAGATTCCTTGGTAGCGGTTGGGTGCGACGGAACAAATCTTAACACTGGGCGGAAAAATGGAGTTATCTTTGCATTAGAGAAGCGTTTATCGAGGCCATTACAGTGGCTTGTATGTCAGCTAAACGCAAATGAATTACCAAGAAAAAAAATTAAAATCAAGTTTTTTTTTTTTAAACTTCAACTAGTTTTAGCGAGCCAAAAGCGCAATAATTTCAAAACTTTTTTTACGTATTTTTAAACCCACGATTCTAATAGAACTTTTGATGGGTATTAGATTCCAAAATTGGACTAGTTTTTTTTTTGCCATACTTAGTGACACACCCTACTGTGTACACTACGTACCATGCCACCGTTGACCACTGACGTCACAGGTCTAGATGTGCTGTTTGTTTATCAATTGCATTTGGAGCATCAGCATTTAAATTAATTCGTAAGCAATTGGTGGTAGCACCTTTAAGTTGTTGTTGTTGTTCAAAAATTCAATGAAATTGACGGAATAAAGAATGGTCAAGTCTAATAAACTGACATTCTAGTATAAATAATACAATACAAATAATAATAATTTTATAATTTTTCATATTCTTTTTAGAATGTGATAGGATATTTTTTGTAATTTTGAATTACATTATTAACTTTTAAACTTTTTTCGTACACTTTTTTGTCGAGTTTTTCCAACAATTATGCTTTTAAACCTGATTTATATTTTAAATAAATGAGATTTTTTGTATAAAGTTAAAAGTTTTATACAAATTTTAAGCCTAAAATTATTTCTTAACTGTAGGTAGGTACTTAAAAGCTGAGAAATAAATGTATGTAACATTGACTTATTATAAAGGGTGATCGGTATTAGATGCACCAAACTGCTGAAGCGAGTAGGTTGGGTTAAGACAAGAAAAAATCGTATGGGAGGGGGGGGGGTATATTTTTGGACGGGAAGCGCTAGTATGGGTATTAGCCAAAAATCGGTCTGTGAGACCGGCGCGGGTATACGTGTAACTGTTTTAGACCAGCACAAATTTGTATGGAGCGACGTCTGGAGGCAATTTTTATGTCTTTGTTTTATTCTTCATTCTTTCATATTTATGACTGGAAAAGCTTTTTTTTGTTTTCCAAAGAAAATATAGTTTTTTTTTCGATTTTGTGCGACCATGCAAAGAAATGACTTTTTTTTTAGAGCCTCTTAAAAATGGCTGCTACCTATGTGATTAGTAAATCAAATATTTTATTCAAATTAATTTTTTTTTTCGTTTAACACATCCCACTGAACTTATTAATATTAGGTTCATTGATATTGGTCGCCCAATAGAAATTGAAAACGAGACGTTGCGCCTTCGGTCTCACAGACATCGCGCAGGTTTATGTGAAATTTTTTTTACGTGGTTATAGGAATTTTAAGGAGATCGCATTGATATTTGCTCAAAACGTAAGCATTTAGTACAATGTTTGTCAATAATATTGTAGAAATTGCAAATAGTCCTATTTAACACTGTTTTGTTATGATATTATTTGGGAAAATTAATTATTTCATAAACTTTGCGAAGCAACGCGAGCGTGGGTCTGCTAGTCTAACATAACATTCGAAAAAATTTCACATAAGAGACGTTTCAACATGTTCATATGCATGAATTTGGCTCACTGCTGAAGGGTTTCTTGACATCCGTCTTCTTCAACTAGAAAGAATTGTTGTGAGTTATCTGCCAATTAAATTGAGGTGGGCCATTTAGAGCTGTGTTTCTTGCTTAAATGCAAATTCCAGTCGAAAATTGAAATTATCGCATCGAGTTTAAGAAACACAATTTTTTCCAGAGGCGATTAGACAGAAATAGAGAAATGAATTGTTTCATTTCTTAACGATGCGATAATCTATCGCCTGAGTTACAGAACAGGGCTACAGGCTTCAAAGAAGCCCATATTCTTGAACTAAAATTTTATTTAATTATATTCTTTGTCTTTATTTGATTGTTTAATTCTAAACTAATTTGTTAAAATTTAATTTTTCTTTTCAGAAACAAAACAAAACAAAAATAATTTCCATCACAAAACATTAAACACGAAGTCACGCAGAAACATCGTAGTCGAAATTTTGAAAAAGTCTGTTGCCGAATAATTACGGTAAGTTGAGATGGCACCTTCCCACTTATACCTTTTCTCTTTTATTTATTATACGTTTGGGCAAACTTTTTTGCAATTTGGTTATATGCAAAGCAGAAAACTATTTTGATTTAACCTTTAGCTATCATAAAATCCCTAAGATTTAAATATACCTAAAACCTTCCGGAACAAAAACGAGAAATTTCTTTTTTAATCGAGCAAATATAAACCTGATTCTCTTTCTTCTCTAGGGTATCGTGTTCGACAAAGAAGAAGATACGAGTATACAATATTCAGACAAATTTTCCGGATGAATTTTTTTTTTTTTTTTTTTGTTGCCTCCCAAATGTTTAACTGTAAAAAGGTTTTCTTTACTTTTTCCATTAAGTAAATTCTTTGCTAATATCCGTAATGTTTACCCTAAGGGCTGAAAAAAAATAAAGGATTGAACCATTTCGCTACGATAACCTTGAGGGTATTAGATACATGGTGGTGAATTTATTTGGGGATTTGTTGTTTTCTGAGATTTTGTATATATTTTTTATTTGCTCCATAGAAAGGGCGAGTATTTAAATCTGGCACAATAGACATTTATATCAAACAATTTATAAAAATGAAAATTTACATATTTTGACTAATATGTATATCGTTATGTGTTAATATGGCTGTGAATTTCGGTTTCAATGAATTATCAAAAAAGGACCCCTTATTTGAATTCTATTTATCATTCATTTGCCTTAATTTTGTTATAAGATATACCATGTTATAGAACATGAATGTATGTCCTTAAAAAAAATTTCAAAACAGAACAAGACAATGGCAATATATTGCATGAATGGAGTGGAGTGTATGTATCACACTCATAACTTAAGAAGCTTGGATTACGTAAACTTGAGTACTAAACCATATTACTTTAACTTGGTCTTGGGGCAAGTTTAATGAAACTCAATATCGCTGCCCAATAACGATTTTGTGCTTTTGAAGTTATATACCTTTTTCTTAAAACGCGTTGAGGGTGAAAATTTGTATATTTAACAACGATATGATAAAAAATTGTCAAAAATCAAAGTCCGCGAGGCATGCGCGTAGTTAGAGGGGTGCAATGCCCCCCCCAGAAAAGTTCTTGCCCCCCCCCCCCCCCCCCCCTGGAAAAATCGGCAAAACTTAACTTGTGTACTTGTTCGCAGTAACACCTGAGGAAATTTTTCCTTGGTAAAAAAAAGTATCTACTTATTGACAAACAAATACCAAACCAACATTAAACTAAATTATTGTCCACGCTAGAAAAATCGAAAATTCTTAATATTTGTTTATTTGCTTACCCAAACTACCAATTTTACTTCGAAGTTACGAATACCGAAGTTCATTTAAATAAAAAAGAATTAAATTAGACTAAAATTGGTAATTTCGGGAATTCAACGAACATTCGACATTAAATTTATCTTTTCGCCCTAACTTCTAGGAGAAGTTCATGAAATAGTTCACAAACAATAACCAAATATTATATACAGTATACGCTCGTAGAGTATCTAGTTAGGGATAAGTTTGCGCACTTTTGGCTTTGAAGATAAACAAATAAAAAATAATCAATATCGACAAATTTATTGGGTGAGTGTAAGCAGTCTATGGCTTAAGGCCGCACAGGGTTTTAGATCAACGTTTTTAAAATTAAATTAAGTTTAAAGCCCAGTTTTTATATGTAACTATTTTTCATTCCATAAATAAATATTATTTTGCATTAACCAAAAGAAAAATATTTCAAAGAAACCTAACTATACTTTAATAAATGGAACTTTAACACGTCAGTTAAATTTAACAATTTAACTATAAAATTCCAATTTACTGTCAATGTATGAATTTCCATACAAGTTCGCATGGGGATTTTTCTTTAAAATTGTAACTTATTAGAAATATATGAAGTATCATACGATTTCCATGGGCAGACTTGCCCTCAACATGATTACGCACATTAACCCCAAACGAATATTTTTTCTATTTTTGCTAAAATTTAAACAAATGTATTATAAAAAGAATACAATTTTTATTGAATTATATTTGAATCAAATTTAAACTAAAATTGTATATTTAAGGAAATTAGTGGCATATTTCTTTAAATATACAAAACGGTTTAAAAACTACGAAAAATTATAAGAAAAGTTAAATTTTTTTTAATTGTCTCTCATCAGCGCATTAAATAAAATATCTGCTTAAGAGGCCTTTCCTTACATTTGAGGAAAAAACGAAAAAATGCTCATTCGCTATGTTACTTTACGAAGTCATTTGAGCGTGTATGACAATAATTTAAATAGCACATAAAAGAGTTGTTTATTGCCTTTGAACTGCAGGTATTATTTTTTTGGTAGTTTGCACAAAACATAAGATATTTCAAAAAATGTACTGCTATATTGTCAGATTTTTGCAAAAACTCCTTATCCAAATGCTGCTTTTTGGGTAAATTAGTAACTTAACTAAATCTAATTTAGTTTTGTTTTGAAGGGTTTAAATAGATCTTTAAACTACAGGAATAAAAAAAAACAAACTTCAGCACCGTTTCGACAATATATTGATTTTAAAAACAGTAAAAATACTGTGTTTCAACACGTTTTTCCTTGTATGTCATTAACGAATTTTGCACCTGTAATGATGCCTGCTAACAATTTGATATTTCTTAAGTCAAGTTCAATCAAAAAATTTAATCAGTAATCGTGTTTTTCATATAAAACAAAGAATTTTTAAAACATCTCCCCCAAACAAAATTATCAAGATTTTAGTTCAGACACAAATCATTCCATTTATTTTTTTCTCCAAGCAACCGCTAGAGTTTGTATCAAGAACAAAAAAAAAACAAACCGTGTGCATTTTTAGTTTGGTGTGCGCTGTATGGAGATGTGAAATATGGTTTGTATGTGTGTATATGGTTACTTTGAATGCTTGGTGTTGGTACGGTAGGCGTTTTGTAATTATTTGTTTTCTTATTTTTGTTTGCCAAGAAAATGGGTATTTGGTTTTTGCGAAAAATCTCAATATAGGTAATCTGTGTTCTATTGAATTTTATGATTTCGGTTGTTTCTGTAATCATGTTTTTTGATTACAAGTAACCATTAGATTTCTATAATATGTTTTGAAAGTTAAAATATTTTGGTAGGTACATATGTACATTATCTAGGTATGTTTAGTTTAGTTTAGTTAGGCAGAAAAGTAGTTTGGTATTTATAGTATACATAAGTAGATAGGACCTGGAGTAGGTATGTTATAATAATGAAGTGACTTTTTGTTTTCCGTATGTAGGTACAAAAATATGTATGTACCTAGGTATCTTCTTTACTTCGTGTATTTTTTTGTTCTTAGGTATATTTTCAATAAGGAAGCATAGGTGGGAAGGTAAGATTTCAGGTATAGGTACATAATGTATTTTTTTTAAATAAAAGTGGGAGTAGGTAGATGCCTACATAGGTATGCGAAATAAGTAGATACCTACCTAATTTAAAATCACAATATGACATAACACTACAGTTTATCAATTATAAATGAATTAAATTAAATCAAAAATGAATTTAATGTAGGTATATCGCAGGTATATGTGCATATATTATGTATATGTATAGTATATATGTAGGTATATACCTATGTATGTGCACATACATTTTAAAATTAAAAACGTTTTTTTGTTCGAAGGCGCATTCGTCGCCAGAAAGTCTTCCATTTTGCATTTGGATTCTTTTTTGGGTTGATTATTGAAAAAACGTTAGATTAAAAATCAAAATATACCTATGTACCTACCTACCTATACTTACATGTATGTACATATCTAGGTAGGCAGTCCTACTATACAGATATGTATGTGAAATTTACTATTTCAAGCCACAAGGCGACATAACGCTGCAATTTATGTATTGTAAACGGAAGTAGGTATACCTAGGTAAATTATTTCTTGATTTACTGTGAGTACCTACATAGTATTAAAAACTTTGAATGGTACATCTAGGTTGGTAGGTAGGTCTTAGAAACTAAGTAAGTATAGGTAGGTATATTTTGATTTTTAATCTAACATTTTTTTCAATAATCAAACCAAACCAAATGCAGAAAAGAAAACAAATCTTCTCAACAATCTCTCTACTATTTTGAAATTACAATTTCGTAATATTCTAAAAATAGATACCTATGTGAATATGATTTATACCTACTTTTCAAAATTCAACAAGTTGTGAATTCTGTCTAAGAAGCAAGAAACCGATCTTGTCCTTAATTTTCCTTACGCACAGTCTAAAATATATAACATATGGATTTTTTCCCGATAACTGTAAAAAGCTATTTATGAAGAAAATGTACCTACTAAACAAATGCTAGTCAACACCAAATCAGTATTACCAATTACTGTGAATTTATTAACAACAGAAAAAAACACTGTAATAATCTATGTAGGTGACTTGTTTTTACTTTTTAAAATTGTAATTAAATATCAAAAGCTTGTTTTCATATTTAATAATAGTAATTGATTTAAAAAGGTTTTTGAAGGGCTTTATTATCTAATAAAATCAAAAAGACAACCCAAAAATGAATGAAACCCATCTTGCAAAAATATACCTGGGTCACACCTATCAAGAGAAAATACACCTACTCTACCAACGAAACCAGTTGTTTGCATAAAAACAACACACAAATAAAGCACACAAGTAATGTCTAACCTTTTCATCATCGTATTCATTTTTTTTTTTCTTTATATTGACCTACAGTAAAAAGAAAAAAAACAAGCAACAATGCACGCACCGCACACACACACACTTCAATGCTGAGTTCAACCGTTGCGTGTGTTTCTCTCTGACTTGACGGAGTAAACGGTGGTGCGGTGGTGCGTGGTGGATGTTTTTTTTTTGTGGATTATTGGATTGCATTTTTTTTATTATCTGATGTTTAAACCTTGGGGTGAGAATCTCAGATGATGAATAGGTTCTACAAATAGTTCCCACATTTAGGTGAAGGGCTCTTAACTAAAACTGATATCGAGGGTTGAAAACCTCCCTGATTGTGCATTTTCACAAATTTGAACTTCACCCCTCTCCCCTTTTTGTTTCGTTGAAGGTATTTGCTTTTGTATGCAATAAATATTTTTTTTTTGTTTTTCTTAGGATCTATAAAGAAAAAGAGCTAAAATATTCCAACGATTAATTAAAAAAAATTGGGTGAATAATCAATTTTTGACTTAAGTTCGATTGTAAATTACGTAAAAATAAATTAGCTTCAACACCGCATAAACGTGGTACTTAGTACACACAAGCAAACAGAAGAAATTGTTAAAAATCCAACAAAAATTTGGTTACGTTTGCAGATTTCAAACTTTTGGTCCGCTGGCTGGTTGCCCCCCCTAGGGAAAGTCTCTAACTACGCCAATGCCGCGAGGTAAAATAAAATCACCTCGATGACAATTTTGGGTAGAGTAAAAATAAGGTTTAACTGATTAAAGGTCGAAACACTATAGGTATTCTAAACGGGAAGTGATAGAGTGTTGATTTTTTGCTATTCAAAAGATAATTTGAATACAAGAAATTTATGCGCTTATAAAAAAATTCGAAAAAATCTATAAAGCAAGATATATACATTATACAAATATATGAAAAGCGATTATTGAAAAACAGATGGTTGGTTTCGATTTTAAAAAACCGTAAAGTTTTTGTAATTTTTTTTAAATTCATTATAACTTGTATCTTTTAAGTGAATATGATGGTTTCAAAAATCTGAAAATCATATAAATGATAGATGCTATTGATTTATAAATATTTTAAAAAATGTAAAATTTTTCTTCAGACCGTTGAACGGAAATAACATATTACTGATCTTTTACAAATCTACTAATAACTCTTTAGTTGGTGCATTTTTAAATTTATTTTTTAGTGTTGGGGACGGTATCCCGTTTTTTATAATCCTGTTTTTTACAATCCCGGTTTTATAATCCCGCTTTTTATAATCCCGCTATTTTTATAATCCCGTTTCTTATAATCACAACTAGTTGTTTTATTTAAAAAAAATCGCGCGATTTTTTTAAAATAGAACAACTAGTTTTGATTGAAAAAGCTGTATAATAAGAAATTTAAAAATAAGTGAATACCTACATTATTTTTTTATGTAATTTAGTTTAGCCGTTTTAATTTTTTTCTACTTCTGTTTAAATCTAATTATTTTCTTGTTCCGTGTCATAAGGCCACTTTGAAAAAGTGACATAAGGAAGAATTGTAACAGTTGGCCGGCCTTTATATGGCGTTTTTAAAGCGTCTAAAGGCTCTATGCAATACACCCTATAAAGAATTAAATACACACATATTTGGCCTTATGTCACGGAAGCTTATTTTTTTACAACCTAGCGCTTTTTTGTCTAAATAAAAAATACAATATGTTTCACCTCAACCACTTGTTAATGCAATAAATGATTACGGTAAAACCGTTTGCCGTTACCATGGATTTGAATAATTTTTGCAGAATAAAAAAAAAGTTAACATTTGAGAAGTATAAAACTTGGAAGATAGGAAAATAACCAACATCATGTTTAATAAATTTTAATCATGTTATCTAAATAACGGGATTAGCGGGATAATGCGGGATTTTAAAAAGCGGGATTATAAAACAACGGGATTTTAAAAAAGCTGTATTTTAGAAGACGGTATTTTTAAACTTTTTTCTTGGGATTTATAAAAAACGGGATTCCAATACGCTCCCTTATTTTTTCTATAAATAACAAATATTTAATCTGACAAATAAATTGATATATCATACGTAACTGTAAGAGCTACACAAGCTTCACAATAATTAAACATATTTTATTAAAAATCACACAAAAATCTTAAAAAATCGAAGAATCTTCAAAAATCAGTTAGGCCATTTTCTAACTGATTTTTGAACTTATGACAAAAACTAATATTTGTCCAGTAAAAAACTGTCTCTTTTGAAACAGTTATATCTATGGATTGATGGTGCACATAACTATTTCAAAAATTCGTTTTTGTCATGATAAACATTGGCTTTCGCCACGCCATTTTAAAAATAAGTGCAAAAATCAAAGGCGCAAAATTTTAGACGATTTAGTATGATGCTAAAGCATTTTTGGTATGATGCTAGGTTAAAAATAGGCTTTTCCAAATTGTAAACGAGTTAGCATCGGCGTATTATCTTTTTAAAATTTTACTAAATTTAAAATCGCCAAATACATATTTTATCTTTTTACTAAATCCATGTGTCACTTTGGCAGCTACAAATGTGTTTAACTGTCACTGTTTTAGGCGTGTTCAGCTGGAAAAATAGGTTTAGCATGATACTAGTAAGAAAATGTTTAAAACTAAGAATATTTTAGAAAAGAGTTTTAAAGTTAGAAAATTGTTAAGTAGTAGGTATCACGCTAATACCTTAACATCAGGCTGTTTAAAATTTTGCGCCAAAGTCTTCTACTTGGCTGATTTATTACAGTAGTATATAGAATTTATATTATTAAAAAAATCTTCGTAAAAAATCAGTTAGGTCACTATGCTTCTGATGGGTTAATTTATCGTCAACAGACGAGATTCAGTATGGAGAATGGAAACAGGCAATATGAGTCCACCTAGAAGCATATAACTTTGGAAGGTATAGAGATCAACATATCGGTTGTTCTTGCGTTCAAAATAAAATACACGACTGGATCGCATGAACTTGCTCTTGTAGTAAAAGTTTATTCGAATTTAAGGATTGATTATAATATAAGTATGTTTATATATGTAATTAATAATTATACAGGGTGTTTGGTATAAGTTGCACCAAAAAGCTAGAGCGAGCAGGTTGGGTTAAGACAATAAAAAAATCGTATAGGAGGGGGTCTATTTCCCCCCGTTTAGGTGGGAGGGGAAATTTTCTAAAAAATCGACTTGAAATAGAAAAACAAAATTATTAAAAAACAACGGCAACACTTACAATGTCATGCTATACTTTTTTTAAAACCAGAAGCTCGTTATTTTATTTTCATTTTAACTCAAATTATTTGAAAGAACAGTTTTTGAAAAATTAATTTTCAAACTCAAAATTTTTAAAAATAATGACAAAATTTTAAAAACCGTTGGAGCGCTTTTCTTAAAAAAATTTTTTATATATAAAATTTCTCTAAAAAAAATTCTTCTATAGCTATGTACTTTTCACATTGCAACGACACTTAATAACTCTTTGCAAGTTAATTCAAGTGCACACATAATTTCAAATACATATTTTGAATTTAGACCATTTCCTTGCTGTACGCAGATTTTCTGGCTCATATTGGGTGTTTTGCATAAGTTGTGCCAAAAGGCTAGGGCGTGTATGCTCGGGTGAGACATGGAAACAATCGTTTAGTCGAGAGGGGAAAATTTAAAAAAAAATCGACTTGAAATGGGAAAAAAAATATTAAAAAATATATAATATTTGAAAGTACGAAATTCAATATATTTTTCTGTTTTTATTTCAGATTGTTTATGATAATAGTTTTTGAAAAATTAATTTTTTAAACTGAAAATTTTGTTCAAACTGATTTTTTTCCAAATTTTACTTTATTTGTTTTTGGTCAAACAAAACCGTGTGTTTAATGTCCTCTAGTTTAAAAAAAAAAAAAAAATTTAAATGCTAGTTATTAAAATGTTTTGAGGCGCCTAGCATTGTTTTATATTTATAAAAAATATATCAATTGACGTTTTGGTTAAGAAAATGGAAATTTATTAGACCCCTTCGGCCCTTCCCTAGTAGAATTGATGACCAACTCAAACACTTTATTTTATTTTTTCTTTACATACTTATTTTTTTTTTTTTAATTGACTAATCAGTGAACTTTTTTTAGTTTTAGGGTCAGTTGAACAAAAATTTGATGCGTGGTTCAGGAATTTCAACTCACCAGTTTTGGGGGATTAACCGCATGTTCAACGATGGTTCAGGCATATAATTGGCTATTAGCGCATACTTGAACCTTTAACCATCGTTCGCCGAAATCAGCGAGTTAAAATTTATTGCTGAACCATGGATGAAATTTTGAACCCGCGTTTGTACAACTTGCCCTTAATATCAATAATATTCAGATTTCAAGCCAATGCGGGTATTTAAAATAAATTTCCAGACGCGCGGAACTTCTACTCAACCCCCGCAAGGTCACAAGAATTTACCATAATCGTGGATGGGCAATAAAATATGAATCATTCTTAAAACCAAATAGTAAGAGATAAGTTTTTCCGTTTTAAAAATTTTAATTTTAATACATTTTTTAAACACTTTCTGTTGAAGCAAATAATAATGCCAAAGAGCAAAAATAATTTTTTTATTAAGTTGCTTGAAATCCCCAGCTATATGTATGTATGCACAACATCTAAACTCGTAAAAGGAAAACATAAAATTTGAGGGTAAAATTTGTTTTTGTCTGCGTTGCTTGTGTTTAATTCAGCAAAAGTCATTTCAATTAAAATTAAAATAATCATCATCAGAAATACAAACATTAAATCATGGGCGTTTAATTTCATTGCCATCGCAAGGAGTAGGAACTTTTACATGTCGCAGTTTTTTTTTTAGCATAAAACTCATGATTTGTCGGAAATGAGTCAGCCAGAGTCCTTTGTCTGTTTTAATTCGAAAAAAAATTAATTTCTGTTTAACATTTTTGACTTAAGGATCACAAAGAACTCTCGAAGTTAGTGATGTTTTATTTTTGATGTTTTTTTAAGAAGAATACAATTAGTGTTATTTTAAATAGGAGTTTAACATTTACAAAAAGTGTTTTTTGAAGTTATTTAAGTGGACTGTATTGAATTAAATTAAAATGCAAAATGCAGGGATTTTTAAGAGTTGTTTATTTGCTTGTTGCCTTTTTTTTTATTTTTTTTGAAGAAAGATGAATAGGAATACATTGATCGAGTTTTATTCGGTTCGGTCTGTATTCGGTTTGTTTTCGATTTTAGCTTACATAGAGCTTCAACACACACACGGTTTGTATCAGATAGAACATTTTCAATACAAAAAATAAGAACGAACCTCAGGACAATGTTGGCAAGTCAAAATAAAACCAAAACAAACCGAATACAAACCGTATACGTGTGAACGCTGCGATTACGAATGCAGGCCGAACCGAATGAAACCGAACATGTGTGAATCAAGCCTAAAGTAGGGTATACATTATCGATCACATATGACAGTTTTGCTCACGACTGATAGTGTGTACACTCTGTTTGATGGTTTGTGAGGCAAAGTGCAGGCAAGCTCATGCTCACAAAATTTTTTGATATTAGGTTTGTTCCCAACTTTTTTGGGCAGTTTTGGGCAATCTATCAAATTTTGAGGAGTGGGTATGAAATTCTCTCAGATAGAGAACGCTTTTTGGGCAAACAAATTCTGCCACTTTTTAAACGTCAAACACAAGAATCAACTAGAGTTGCCATTGATCAAGGATAATTCATTATAGAAAATCCCAAAAGAAAAACCACAATAAAAAAAATTTGCAAAGTATTAATAAACTTGTAGAAAATAAATTTAATTATAATAAAACAACAATTTACTTCAATTCAATATTAAATTATAAAATTTAAATATATTTTGTTGTAGAAAAGTATTTCAAAAAAGAAATTCATGATTTAATTTAATTATATTTTCTTCTTCAGCATCACTTTTGGTAAACGAATAGTTAATTTTATGAACATAAATTTACTAATTATTAGATTGATAAAACGATACAAAAAAACACATCTACCAAAACTAAAATAAAATTTAAAAATAACACTTGGGCAACCCTTAGTCAACAGCATATTTTAATTTATTTGAATTGAAACTGCAATTTTTTGACAGAACTCAAACTTGTCAATTTCTGCCCAAAGAAATTTCTTGGGCAGAAATTGTCAGGAAGGGGAAATGTTTTACTCTCTCGTGAGCGCTTTTTTTTGCCCAAAACTGCCGAATTTTTGAAGTGTGGAACAGGATTTGACAACAATTGTTGACAAATCGTGACAATTGGCAGTTTTGGTGAAGGTCTTGAACAAACCTATTGACTGACAGTCAGCCAACTGTCATACGTTATCGATAATGTGTACCCCACTTAAAGTCTGAAGTGAGTTATGGATATTTTTTTTACGTTTGCCCAACTTTTTACTGTAAAAAGCCCAAATAATAAATTCTAGAATTTACCAGTAAATCCAAGAGCACCCAGCATTACGGCGGCGTATAAACAATGAGTTATGTATGGGGGGGCATGCTGCCCCCCTGCAACCCCCCTGCTCAGCCCACTATAGGATTTGGGGTAGGTGCGAGGTTGGGGTGTATACAAAGTTTCTTTTGCAGAATTTACCGGTAAATCCTACCTCACTGTTTATACATAGGATAAATTCAAAATTTCTTTAAATTCAGATTCTTAAAATACAAAAAAACTTTGCATACACCCAACCTCGCACCTACCCCAATTCCTATAGTGGGCCAAGCAGGGGGGTTGCAGGGGGGCAGCATGCCCCCCCATACATACCTCACTAATTATGCGCCGTAATGCTGAGTGCTCTAGAATTTACCGCTAAATTCTAGAATTTTATTATTTCGGCTTTTTACAGTAATATATACATATACGTGGCGACATGCCGAATTTATTCAATATATGTAGTTTCCGTTTGAAAGATGTCCGAAACCTCTTTTACTGTAAGGGGAGCTTTTGGGAATGTTAGATAATTATATTTGGCCTTACGTCTCAAAGAAAATTGGCCTTATGTCACTTTACAAAAGCGACATAAGGCCAAATGTGTAAATTTGGTCTTATGTCGCTTTTGTAAAGTGACATAAGGCCAAACACCCAAATTTGGCCTTATGTCACTTGGCCTTAAGTCACGGCACCGACACAAGACAAGTGTAGTTCCGGCTAAAGGCGATTTATGATTCGATTTGGCAAAACATGTGTGCTAGTAAATCTATATTTTTGTAAAAAAGAATTAAAAAAAACTTAAAGATCACTTTAAAAAGTCCAACAATTCCAATCGAAACCTTCAATGAAAATAGCAATCACAAAGTTTCTATATCATTATGTTTATTTGAACGTGATGTTCATTTGTACATACACATATACGTGAACAAACGTCAAAGATAGGAAATTAGATATCCTTTTGTAGTCTTAAAAGCCTTACATCACTAGAGCTGGTAGAGCGGAGCCATAAAAGTGTCCCTACTCTGAAATGCAAATAGTGTGTGTAATCAGTTTCATTCATGCTGCATTTACCTGGTATAGATTGTCACGTCAATTTTCATCCTTTACTGTCAACTCAGTCTCATATATTCTGTGGATATAAGGCCGGGGTGCATTCAGCCTTCTTTGCATTGCAAAGGTTTACTATTTGGTTATGGGTATATATATACTGATGGCGCAGGGCTGGATTTATTAGGGCACAAACAAAAACTTCTGTAAGGGCGATCGTTTTCGTTTAGAGTATTATAGTCGATTGGGATTTTAATGATACGAAAGGGTATATTATATTTTATGTTTAAACAAAATATTGAATAAGATTGACTTTAAAGAGAAGAGACCAAGATTAGACTTACAAACTTCTCGTCTTGTCTCATCTCGTATTAGCCAGCCTTGAAAGTATTATTTGTTATCGTAGGAAAAATCCCTTTTTCTGGGAATTCTGACCTCTAAAGAGACAAAGGGAAAACTGACAAAATTTGTGGGAATTCTTTGATTTTTGAAATTTTACGCGGAAAAGAGAACATCAACAAAGTTATAATCAATTTTTTTTGATTAATTCGAAAAAGTCAAAATGAAGCTCAAGAAATATAAGAATTATTTCTTAGAAAATTTTATAAGACCTGAAAAATTACATATATGTAGGTAAAAATGCCGATCGTGAATATACAGTAAAACCCGGATAAGTGCCTATCGCATAAGTACCTTTTATTTTTTAGAGTACCTTTCGCATAACTACTTTCCCCGCTTAATTGCTTTTTATTTTGTATACTTTTATTGAAATTTACCTGACAAAAAAATTTTTTTAAGTACACAATTGAAATCAGCAGAAAAAAACAAGAGCTTTTTTCATCTAGCGCTTCCTTTTTAAAAGGTTACCGATACTAGTCAGTTGATGAAATATTATTTTTTTAATTTTTTAAATAACATCAAACGTTTTGTTGTTGTCAATTTTTTTTAATTTTTGTAAATATAGATATAAGTGCTTATGCGCAGCGCACTTAAGCGAGTTTTTTATAACTGCCCAACCCGCACAAGTACCTCTCAAATCCAGGCATTTATCCACGACTAGACATACATCTTTATTAACATTCTAGGAAAAAAATTTATGATGGACAAATTTTATAACCAACCCATCCCATCTATTTATTTAAACTGGGATAGTTATCCTCAGTTTTATGTTCGTTCGTTTTGTGCAAGTGGCCCTAAGTATGGCTGAGTTCCAAAATGTAGAAAATGTTTTGATGCGGAAGTAATGCCTACATTTTTAATACGCATCCGCAACGCAAAGCTGATGCTTTGTAGAAATATTACATTGCATAAGTCTGAAGTTTCGGAATGCAACAAAAAAATTTAAATCGAAGAATTTTTGGATGCGCAGTTTGCGCAGTAAATGCGCATCTGATGAATTTTGGAAGTCAGCCTATTTAAAAATATATAAGAATCAAATTTGGAAAACATTTAATTAAAAAGGGTTTCAGATAAATTTGATTATAATTAATCAATCATCACCAATGTATACAAAATTATTATTAACATCCCGTTGGAAGTTATTGTAATTTGTCCGATTTGCCAAATTGAAAATTTTGACATTTCTCGACGTTTCGAGGTCTCTGGCGCTGGAGTAGAGAGATGTATGTGTACCAGTGGCGTGGCGTGGATTATTTCAAATGGTAACTCGAAGAAACATTAATCACCCACAAACGTTAAGTTAGGAATGTCTACCTGAAAAATAATGTTTATTGCATATCTGCTTTCCACGTTCAATAAGTAAAGCAATTCAAACCAATTTTTATATAATAAAAGTGCCTTCTAAAGAAACTGTTTTTGGCAGATGCAAATGCTACCTTAAAGAAAGTTTAAATTCACGTTATAAAGAAAAAATAAGGAACTTCACAAATGAAAGAGTAGAGTGTCCTATTTCTATAACTTTTTTTCTGTTTAATAAAATTCAACATACTGAAATCATTTGCTTCCTCCAAAAGAAAATCAGTTAAGCAACAATCTACATTTATTAATGCCATTTTCAGCTAGCAATAATTTGAAATTAGGTAATAAACTATAATTGCAAATATATTTCAATAAACAAACTTTTCACTTTTCACTGTTCTTATTTGATTTTGTTTTTAATTTAAAACAAGAACATTAAAATTCACTTCAAATTACGCATCGCAATCTGCTTGCTAACTAAATCTTTCAAACAGAAACAGAATTTACCTGTCCTGCTCAATAAACTTAAGACTTAATAAACATAGCGCAGTGAATTAGACACACAAAATTCACCAATATGACGGGAAAAAGGGTGTTATCTTTCGAATTAAACTGAAATTTTCAAACAGAAACCGATAATGTACCTCCACAAACAGTAAACATATTTGTATGTGCCTCTACCTGCCCTGCTCAATGAACTTCATACAGCAGCGCAACGAGATACATACAAAATTCCCTCTACTCCAACCAACTTCAAATACAACACAAAAACAAATAGAACTTCAACTTATCTCTTGCTGGATATAACAAATTCGTTCTCTTTGCTCTTGTTCCCTTTTGCATTCATTCGCATACAAAATAAGACGCAAGAAACCGAGTTATTATTTTGCATAAGAAAGCGTGTATTGAACAGAGAGCGTGACACCTCTCTGTTCATACATGCTTTCTTATGGGAAAAAGTAACACGGTTTCTTGCGTCTTTATGACGGATTTTTTTTCTGTGAATGAATAATAGGGAACAAAAGCAAAGAGAACAAATTTGTACTATCCTATCCAGTTCCAGTAGAAAGTAGGGTTTTTTGATGTAGTATGTTGATTGTGGAGTTGGAGAAGAGAAACATTATACTTTTTTTTTGATGATTTGTGTTTGCGTGCGTTGAGTAGAACAACAATAGGCATATTGATTATTGTGTTTGACTGTTTGTGTTATGGTTGGATTGGCGGGTAAAATGTCGCGTGCGTGTGCTGGTGTGAGGAATGGACACATATTGTGTATTAGTTTAGATTCATGTTGCTCGTTATTTAATTAACGTGATTAAATGTTTAAAGTTAGAATTTCAAAAGGTAACTCGATAGGAATCGTGTTATATGGACGCCACGCCACTGATGTGTACCATGTTCGTACGTTATTTTTTTCGCCAACGATATCTCGAGAACGAATAGAGATATGGACTTAGAACAAATTGTATTTTACAGATAATAAGGCCATAACGTAAAGAAAGGATTTGCAGAAAAATTCAATTAACGGTTTTTTTATTATAGTAATTTAAAAAAAAAAAGTTATAAAATGGCTTGTTTCTGGAATATCTCTAGAACAAATAATGCTATCGACTTCGGCGTGGTTTCATTCTATTTTCTATGCATAATGACGTGGGGAAAAATTTGGTAGGACTTAAAAAAAATAAACCAAAAAAAAACATAAAAACTACTAAGAATTGTTAAAAAATGTTTTTCGGCTCTAATATCTCGAGAACAACCAATGACATCAACTCCGAAATAATTTTAATATATACACAATACCATAATTATAGTAGGTTTGTACAAAAATTAAATTGACAGCTTTTTTTCTAGGCCAAAAAACCGGCAAAACAAACTGCTAAAAACTGTTGAAATTTTTCGTGTCGCATATATTTAGAGCAAACAGTCCAATTTTGGACCTTGACTGTAGATTGTAGAAGTCATAAGTTTTTCAAAGATTTTTATTTAGTAATTTTCTTATGAAAAATAACATCAGGTGTGGAGTTTCAAAGGGAACCAATAGGAAGTTATCAGTGTGGGTCGCACCCAGTCTATTTTTTATAATATTAAATAAATATAAAATTGACTGAAAATTTTAAGCCCAACTTTAAGGCCCTAAAAGCATTAAATTCCTATATCACCAACTCATCTTAATGCGGGACTGTTGTGCGACCTCTATACCAATAATATTCTTTGTCCGTAGAATTTAATTTTTAATTTTTTTTTTAATCTTTTTTTGTTACCTTTATTTCTATGAGTTCGTGCATACACAATTCACAATTACGAACGCCTTTAATATGTTAACTTAATTCAAAAGGAAGAAGAAGAAAATGTTGACAAGGCAATGTACACAGAGCAAGGTTTGCATTTACATTGTCAAAGTATTGAGTTTTTGTTGTGGAGTGTAAATAAAATTTAAACACATCGAACACACCCGTCGGTCGTTGCCATCACTTGTTGGGTTGGTTAACACTGATTTGATAATGTAAACACAGGGGGATATAAAAGTATCCTGCAAATTGCAGGATATAAAATTAAATACAGAAATGGATTTCGTATTGTATTTAAAATTTAAATTTTTATGGAGTTTAATTCATAGAAAAATTTTGATAGCAGCCAAATTAAAAAATAGACATACACGACTGGGATCACACGAACTTGCTCTTGTTGTAGAAAACTATAAATATTTGAAGCAAATCGTGCCCCCAGATTAGGATCTAACTCAAATTACAGTGAACGCACGGAAACACAGACGCACACAGACGCACAGACCGACACGGACGGTATGGCGAAACCCACTTTTCCGGACTTCTCCATCAATGCAATGTCAATTTTATTACAACCCCGAAACTTTTTTTTACCCGAAACCAATACTTGCCCTAAATAAATAGCAAGTAAAAATTCGAGGTTATAATCAAATTTAATATCTACTACGACGATAGGGAAGACCGAAAAAGTGGTTTTTGCCATACCCTCCGTCACGTCGGTATGTGCTTCTGTGGGTCTTTGCGTCCGTGGCGTCTGTTCGGCTGTGCATCCGTCCTTCCACTCTTATTTGAGCTATAGGGCCTTAACAAGTGGACCGATTTGCTTCAATTATTGTATAGAGCATTTCTATGTGATTTCTCTTGAGGGTGAATTCCCCCTCACAAATATTTAGTTTTTTTTATTTTCTCAAAAACTGCTCTAAAGGTTTTTGTTTAAATTACGTACCTTTAATGATCAAAATAGTTGAAAGAAAATTGCATTTCAAGTTTTTACCAAAAATTCACATCGCGGAAATAGGGTTTAGATTTTTTTGAGACCTATACGACCTAATGCCCAATTTCATAAAGAACTTTAAAATATTTAAAAGCTTATTTAGCGTTAAAAAGGGGTTTTTAGTTTCACCAAGTGTTTTTAAATGCGTTTAAAAGCCCTTAACCGATTTTGTTATAATATTTTAATATGGTGATTCTGAGTAGGTAATTCAAATAGTATGGAGTTTAAAAATAATGAAAATATTTGTTTTTTAACTAAACAAAAAAAAAAATAAACAAAAAATTAATATTTTTAGTACTCTTGCCTTTTTTAACGTGTATTTTTTCATTAAAGATATCATAACATTATAGGTTTTAGCTACATAAGACAGTTCATGCGATTCAGTCGTACAGTGAGGAGAACTAACCGCGGCGAACTCTCACCACTTCTCCTACCAAAAAACTTATCATGAATTCATGATACCGATCTCAATCTACCCAATCTATACAGGGTCATAGTCGATCTTACGGTCGCCTGCCTTACTATATATGGAAAGGAAACAAGAAAAATGCTCTGTACAAAATTTTAAGCAGTCTTCTTGTTAAGGCTCTGGAATAAATCACAGTGAATGCACAGACTGACGAACGGTAAAGGTATAACACTATGCTCTATAGACTCACTAGACAATATTTCCCAAACTTTCGACGTTGCCATACCCCTCTTAAAATTTTCGTAGCCCTAAGTACCCCCGTTATAGAAATATATTTATTCTTTTGTAGTTCAAAAACGAAAATAAAAATTACTATTTCAACGTATAGAAGACAAAATGTTATTGTTCACGCTTTGAATGAAATTTTAAGCTTAAATGTCAGATTTTGGTCGTTTTCGAAAAAGTCAAACAAAAGTCAATTTGACCGGAAATTATCGTCATTTATGATGCAGAAGTTGCAATCGTCAAATATGCAATCAAATTATTTTTTTTGCAAGCGCATTTGACGTTTTCGAACAAAAGCTAAAACAAACAAAATTAATTCGGTAAAAAATCTTTTTATTAATTGAGATAGTGTCAAGAATTCAGATTTTATGATGCAAATGCAAATTGCATTAACGAACACAGTGCTAATGCAATAGAATTTGTATTACCATTTTCGAACCAAAGACTTTTGAAGTTTGCTTGAAAGAACATTTTTCCAATAAATTTTTGACGCAGATGACAGTTTCAGTAACGGCATTCGCTTTGGTTGGAACATACTAGTTAACGATAAAAACTGAATTTGCTAGTCGTTAACCCCTTATGTACAAGTACGTTATAGTTTAATGCGTTTATTTCGAAAGAACCGATAAAAGGTATATTAGAAGTTGTACCTACTTATAAAGATAAAAGAGCTGAGCGCCCTAGATATGAATATTAGGGTCCAAGACTTCTTGGGTAATGCCTTTTGTATGCAAGACGAACTTAAAGAAAAGTATTAAACTAACTTCTAAATAAATTGTTATACGTCGGTATAACAATTAAAAATATATTCGCAGTGATAGAAACTTCTCTTCTCATCTGCCAGACGCTTTCCAAGAATGCAAAAAGTCGATTTAACTATTAAACTAATTTAAACAAAAATTTAAATATTTTTTTTTTTTATTTTTGTTTTTTTTTTCGCTTTTTTCTAATCAAAAAATGTAACCTGATGCTACTCCCAGACAAATGACAAATCTGTGCGTACAAATTCTAAAATACTTTTAAAACCCTTAGTAACATTTTTGTTCAGTAAATTTTAAAAGCGTATTTTACTGCTATTATTTATGTTCAATTTCACAAATATTTAACATGCTTTTAAATATTTAAATGTCGTATTTTGTATAGATTTGTCTTGTAAACATTTAAAAGCTTGATAAATAGTTAAAAGGACTCTATGAAATCGGCAATTAATAATTTGAAAATGAAAATATTAAAGAGTACGTCCAAGAATATTTCAATGATTCTAAAAAATAACTAGAATTCTATAGAAAGAAATACCTTCCGTTTTATTTTATACATACTATATTATATGACCTAATGCCCGATTTCATAGAGGATTTTTAAATATTGATAAGCTCATTTGGTATCAAAATGGGTGTTTTTTGTTTCACCAAGTGCTTTTAAATGAAAAATGCTTTAAAAATAAGCCCTTACTAAATAAAGGCTCATTTTCGTGTTATAAAATTTTAAAAACGTATTTTAGTGCATCAGAATAAGTAGCTTATTAATTTTTCCGTCACATTTGTAATTTTTTTTTACTGTATAGGGCTTACAAAATATGAACACCCACAACCTAAGTTTATAATTTGAAATAATTTGATTTATTTAATAACTTGAAGATGAAAATATAAATAGTACGTTCAAAAATATTTCGTATGCCCATTGATACAGTAAAATAACTCGAATTTTTTATACAGTAAAACCCACTTAAGAGAAAAACCCGTTTGTCTGAAACACTTTTTTCATCCCCGCGTATTTTTTGACCAATTACCTGTAAAACATTCCGCTTAAGCGAAGCTCGGATACCTGTAACATATTTTTAGTTCAATTTTATATTTTTCATTGAAAAAAAAAACTCTTAAGCGCAAAAAAAAATAGAATCACATAGAACGAAAAATTTGCAGAATGCTTTCGTTTCTTCTTTATTTTTCACCTTCACCATTTTCACGACGAAAATGACACTTTAATTTCTGATTATTTCACAAACGTTTACATTTACATTTTATAAACAAATTGCTTTGTCTTCTCAAACAAAAATTCAAAACAACACTTCAAATGGCTCAAAAGGTATACGTATTTTGACATTCATTAAATAGAAAATTAAGTACATTTCCATAATTCAAAGAAAAATAAAAAATAAATATAATTTTTTTTAACAATAATTCTCCACTCAAGTGAATTTTTTTTCACTTAAGAGAAACGAACTAAACGGGGTTCGTTTAAGTGAAAAACTCGCTCAAGTGAAAGAGAGACTGTGACATTTTGCAGTTTCTCTTAAGTGGGTTTTACTGTTACTACACTCATATGTTTTTTAATGAAATTATTGACATTTGAATGTAAAAATAATGGCGCAAAATTTTAGACGATTTAGTATGATGTTAAATTATTTTTAGCATGATACTAGGTTAAAAATTGGATTTTCCAAATTTCAAACGAGTTAGAATCTTCTTATCTTTTTAACATTTTACTAAAGTTAAAATATCCAAATGGCTGTTTTATTTTTTTAGTATCATACTAACCAGGCTTGCCAGATTGGGCTACTTATCGGAAATTGGGCTATCTCTTTCCAAAATTGCCGACAACAATTTCAGTATGACAGCCCAATCATAATTGGGCTATAAATAGCCCAAATTTAATCTTGGGCGATATTTTTTCGTACAAATAAATCATATAAATAAAACACTGTTCTCCCTCTAAATATACCCTTAATGATAATTCCCTTGGAGATAATTCCAAAAAGCAAGACAACCGTGAAAAATAATCCAAATTTGGAGGAACAATGGAATAAGCTTCATCAATTTGATTGGCGTCCGTTTTTTCCCTCCAAATTTGCAAACAAATGTGGAAGAATTTTGAACTGAATCGGCTCTTAACGTCAACATTATTTAAGTAATCCAATAATTGTTAACTTTGCATAACCAAGAAATCGATTAACGATACAATTATGAGTTTTGCGTATTGATGCTACGGTTTAAAAAATTTGCTGTAAAAATTGTTCACCCTTAAAAGAAATGATAAGTAAATTGAACTAAACAATTTACCACTGTGATAACAATGCCCACGAGGATGACAGTGACAATAATTTTTAAAGGATATCACATTTATAGACTGATTTTCAGCAGTTAATCTGATAATATTGTTAACTCTTCTTTTTCTTATGAACTAATTTATTTTATTTTTCGTTGTTTGTTTAAAAAAAATTATTTTACTATTCGTTTTTTAAATAAAAATTAATTGTGATTGAAGTTATCAGGAATGTTTTTTTTTGTATTGGTACTGTTTGGCTACTATTTGGGCTACTTTTTCGGCTCCGATTTTGGGCTACAAAATTTTTTAAATTGGGCTATGGAACTTGTTCAAGACATGGCAACCCTGATACTAACTCCAAATGTCACTTTGACAATTACAAATGTGAAAATGGTGTGATCTGTCACTTTTTTAGGCGTGTTCAGCTGGATTTCATTGAGGAAATTGGTTTAGTATGATACTATTTAAAAAGTCTTTAAAACTAAGAACATTTTAGTAAGGAGCTTTAAAGTTAGAAAATTGTTAAGTAATATCATGCTAATACTTTAACATCAGGCTGTTTAAAATTTTGCGCCAATGCTTTTTCACAATTCTTCATACACTTTCTAGAGCGAAATAACCTATTTGTAGTGTCCAGGAATGTGAGGCAAACCTAATTTTAAAATTTCCCTTATATTTCCCTTTTCACATTGGTGAAACTGAATTATTTTAAAGGTCTGATATTATACCATGAAAGGAGTTCAGATAAAAACGGTTTTAGTATTTGTTTATGAAATTGGCCATTAAAGAACTAATTTCATGTTTTGTTTACAATAAGAGCATCAACGTGTGACGTATACCTAGTCATCCATATCGTTCAGGTATCTCTAAAAAATAATCTATGGCGTATTTCCTTGGATGATTATTTTCTAGCTTAATTAAGTTATTGAAAAACAATTTTTATCTTGGTTTTTAACAGAAAATTACAAAAAAAAAAAAAAAACGCCTACAAAATAAAAAAAAAAATCTTGACTAGTTTTTCAGTGTTTTCATAACTAAACGTCTGTAATATTGACAAATTGGGATTCTTTCAGAAACAAAATCAACATAATTATTATTGAATGTCATCAAACAATCACCACTATATCCTTAACGATTTCTGTAACAAAAGCCCTCATAAACCTTAATAGCTCACAATCATTATTCCTTATTTTTTGTCAAATAGCTATGCTGACAAACAAAAGCTTTTACTCACAGCCAATAACGACAAATTACCGAAACACTTTAGAAACTACATCTCAAGCGTTTACAACATTGCGTACGTGACATAATTCAATTTTTACTTTTTTCTATAAACCATCATGCCGAAGCCGAGCGGTGCCGGACGCCTTGGGTTTTATCGTATTGTTTGGGAAGTGGCCTCAACCAACCGTATCCTTCCCCATTCGCAGCAGAGTTCAATTATCATTGGCTTCCGGGTATTCCTGCAAAAAATATCATCGTCACAATCGTCATCCTCTCTACTTGGTATCATAATATTTGCTAGCAAAAACATGGAAAATGGTTTCCTATCTAGAAGCAATCACTACGTGATGATGGCATTTTACTTCTGCAGTCAGAGGAAAAAGATTTTTCTATTTTTCCATATTTTTCTTTTTCTGTGATGGGAAATAAGAAGAAAAAAAAAATAAAAGGAAAACAAATAATAAATACAACAAACTGTCCAGGACATGAGTTCTTCGATATTTTGTGGAAAATGAAATGGCACAATGAAATAAGGAATTGTTCGAAGTCATCCTCTATGTCTGAAAATGCTGAAACTTTCTCCAACTTCTTGTTTTTCTTTGTTTGACATTAATAATAAAAAGTTATGGTCATGTCTTTTTTATGTAACGTTGCTAAATTTTTGGTATGCTTTCTGTTTTTTTTTATTTATTTATTATGATAGTGGTATTGAAATTGACTTGAAGCCATTTGGAAAGAAAGGGATAAGTGTGTATTGCCATAGAACTTCGAAGATGTTTTGAAATTTAATTATTAAAATAATAAAACGAATCTATACTATGAAAAATCAGTTTACTTTAGATTTAGACTATTCAGAAACTTTTAATGTTTCCATTTATAGACCCTTTCAGCTCAATAAATAACAAACATGCTTGAGGCGAAGTTTCCGAAGAAAACTTACTAAAGTGTGTGTTTTGTATGTTTGTATAAATTTTTCATTTTAAGCCGCCCAAGTCCCAAGTTATTTTGCAATACATTAGGCAGGTAGATATGTACAGTGAAAGCTCCAATAAGCGGACACTCAGGATCCCTTAATTTTGTTTTCCGGTTAAGAGAGAGAGAGATCGCTCAACCTGCTTCTAATAAAGTGTTTCTCGTCGTCACGTCGCGTCTTTTTTTTCAATTTTTCGAACTTTTTGACGTGACGACGAAAAATGCTTAGTTATGTATTATTTCAGTGTTTAAAATTCTTTTTTAAGAGAGAACAACTCATTTTCTCGTCGCATTGTGAAACTGCCTTGACGTCTAATTTTCTCGTCGCATTTTCAAACAGCCTGAACGAAAACTTTTCTCCTATACCTACTAAGCTCTTGAGGTTAGTTCTTAAAGCTGGCCACACTAGTGGATTTATAACCCGCTAAAAGTCCAAATGGGTCGGCCGAACCCATTCACATGATGCAATTTGGCGATAGTGAGCCATTTGGATCTATCGTGTATGGCCAGCTAAACGTAGCATCTATAATGTCCAGTTACTATAAAGCTTCGCGTCCGCTTATCGGAGATTTTCTAGTAATTTGCTAATGTTTTGAAAAATACAACAGAAACTCTACTGAAAACGGACGCTCTGCTTTTTCTGTTTCATTTGTTGATAAAAATGATGTTTCCCGCTTGTTGGAGGTTTTCTTTCTATCTGAAATGAACAAGCAAGAAGACTCCGCTTCTGTTTATAGGAGCGTAATTTGTATGAAAAATTCGAGAAAAAAGTTATTTTTCGAAAACGTGTCCGCTTAAGAAAATTTTCCTCTTATGAAGCTTCCCGCAAATAGAGTTTTCACTGTACTTTGTTTTGAATTGGTATGGAAATTGAAATCGAAATTTTAGTAACACGATTATTTGAGTTAAATTTTAATTATAATTACTTACCTTTAAGAAAAATTATTTTTACACGTATGAGTTTGTGTATGAACTTGATGGTTAAAAGTTGTGGTGTACCTAAATGAATATAAGTAAAACAATTATTTCCAAAACAGTTCTTTTAGTATTAGCTCCCCTCGAGCGTTTTCGTTTTTATACCCGAAATTCCTAGACAAAAATGAACCGTATATGCTAAGGCCTAATTAGTATGCTGCTGATTCAAAACGAAAAATCCCATACAAAAATGACACAACGAAATCACAAACGAAAAATTTCGTTTTGCTTTTTGTTCTGCGGTACGCGTGTTCGTTGAGCGAAATTGATAATTATTGTGGCATTTTGTGTGATTTTTATGCGTTTGTGTTTGTTTTTTGTTCTCGCAAACCACTTTCAAGGGTAATTTTTCGTTGTGGTTTTCGTAAGCATTTCGTTGTCATGTTGGAGACCAACGAAAAATTTCATTCGATCTCTAAATCTGAGCTAACAAGTCTAAACTTCTGAATTGTGTGTGGACAGAAGTAGGTATACAAGAGAATATGAAAGTGTAGTTTTATAAGCAGCCAGTGGGGTCATCCTGAACTAATTCCCTTAAAGACTTTTCCTAAAATTTATGGTGAATATATTTTTCTTTAACACCACCTCACCGTTAGTTTAAAACGAAGAACAAAAAACGGCAAGACATTTTGAAGACTTATACATCAATATTATTGTAATATTTCAAACTGATTCATCGAAGTTTTTTTATACCGAATGTTTAAAGTCGTACAAACGAATCAAAGGAATAAACTGTATGGTGCCTAAGCATAGTTAAATTGTCATCAAAATGGAAAAGAAAAGAACATTGTTAGTCTACTTTTTTCATAGTTTTGCATTAGTTACAATACTGCTAAAATAATTAAATCTCTGAATTCTTGAAAAGAATTTTTGAAAAAAAAAAAAACTTTAAAAATCGCTGGAGCGGTTTTATTTAAAAAATTATTATTAAAAAAATTTTTGCATTTAAAAAAAAGATGGTATACCATTTTTAAGGGTGCCTGTGTTGTTTCATTTTTTTCACTTCGCATTTCGTTGTTTCGCTTTTCTTATAATTATTTTTATTTACTTGGATTATGTTAACTTTGTTTTTCAATCACTTCGCGCTACGATCATTTCGCCCTACGATCACTTCGCATTTCTTTCTTTATCTTTTTACTCGTTTTGCAATTACGTTAAAAGTGTAAGGAGTTATTTAGGTCAAGGTTTTCTCGTTTACGGATTATTTCGCATTTCGTTTTGTATCAGAATCTATTGTGTTGGCGTGGGTTTATTTTGTCTTAAGTGTGATTATAATCGTGCGTGCCAAGCTTTAAACTATCAAACAAAATATTAACAAGTTTTAAAATCGATTTGTAACGTATTTAAATCATTAATGGGAAAAGAAAAACCTAATAATACAATGGATTTTCTTACAATTTCTAAAAATGTATGACGTTGACATTGGATATAGATATATGATAAGTTCAAAGTTCCTTTAAATGCAAAAGCATGCCCCCCCCTTACATATCTCACTGTTTATACGCCGTAATGCTGGGCGTTAGCACTGTATTTATGTCAGCAAGCTTACATAAATAATAAAAGGAAATTAAAAATTGAATAAAAAAGTAGTTTTAGTAATTTTCAAAATGCGCGCAAATTTTAATGCCCTTGGTCTCTTTACATCAAAAAAAATTAAACCGAAACAATCGATGGCGAAGTAATCGAAATCGTAATGAACAAAAATCGAAATGAAAAAAAACCGAAATAATCGAAAAATCAAATAATATAAGACGAAATGAACTTAAAATGAACTAAGTAAAAGACTCAATGATATTTTTTCGAAATAAATATAAACCATTTTAATTGAAAAATATTTTAATTAAAATACATAGCAAACGAAATGCAAAGCGACTAAAACGAAGTAATCAAAAAACGAGATAAACCATACCCAAAATTATGATACAAAAATTGCAAAAGGGATTAAGTTTCCCTCTTTTCCCCTATGCTATGCAATATTATTCAAGCTAAAAAAACCTCCGGGGTAAACATTTTGATCAAAACCTGCGTTAGGCCGTTAACGATCAAAATGAAAATTAAAATAACATTTCTAGGGCAGGTACCGTTGATAGCGATTTTTTATAATTTTTTTTTTTCACCAGAAATCAGACCAGGCCAAACAAAAACTTTTTTATCAAAATCATTGGACTAGTTTTTGAGACAAATAATTTTTTGTTGAAAACGATTTTATAGCAGGAACTGTTGTTTTTGAGCTAAAAATTTAGGTCGAGAAATAGGCAGACAGACGGATATTCGGGATTAAAATATCGAGTCCGATTTATTTTACGAATCCAAAACTTACCCTGTAGTAGTTATCTATGTACATGGCAGGTAAAAATGTCAAATACTTTTTATTTAAATTGTACCAGCTAGTAAGAAAAAATAGTTGATTATAAAATACAGAATGTTTTCAATTGACAAAAATGCTTCCAGCATTTAATCCAGTTTTCAGTGATCCCTTTAAAATGTCAGCACATATTTTTTAAACAACAAGAAAACCAAGCTAACACCAAAATAAATCATGTCTTAATAAATTACATCCAAATCCCACAAGAAAAAATCCTGATAACATAAATATCCGCAAATCCTTTGATCATAAATTTCATTCTGTTAATTAGGCTTGAAAACATATCCGTATTTTGATAAGTCTCCACTTTAAAGCTGATGGGATAATAAAACATAATCCTTCAAAAAAAAAAATCCCTCTGCTCTTCATTGTCTTATTACCCTTTTAGAAATCAAAAAAAAAAAAAAAAAAACTGAAACACATGTGTATTCAATTTTAAATCGCATTAAATCCACCTCTGGGATAAGAAATATTTCAAGATTTTGCAGGTATAAAGTCTGTAAGAGCATTAAGTTGACATCGGATTACACGCTCTTTTTTTTTTCATTTTCAAGAAGTTTACAATTCAAAGGCACACCTTTGGCGAAACGTTAGCGGTTGGCGGTTGACTGTTGGAGGGGTGATGGTAACGAAAACGCACGTCAGCGACACGACACGACACGGCACCATAATTCAGATGTAGGAAGGTACTTTAAAACTAAATGGATTTCATACACCTTCTTAGACAACCGGTTTTCCGTTGGTATTTGACGAATGGCAGGGGTTAATCTTTTGATAACACACCATTTTGTATGTATTTTGTTAAAGGATTTTTGAACCTTAAATCTTTCACACACCACACAAAATATGTTAAGTGTGTGTGTGGCTCTTGAAGTGAAAAATCGCATACCTATTATGCTTTTTTCGTGGGAGATTTATATTCTCTAGATTTATATCTCATAGAAGAGAATTTTCAGAAATAAATTTAGCATAAACTGGGCATTTCTTTTTTAAATCTGAAGTTAAAGTAAAATTTGGTACAATTGTAGTCCCATTGAAATACATATAAAGCAATAAAACCCCAAGAATGAAATGAAATAATGTTAGAAAATATTCATGCTCATGACTGAAACAACAAAAATGTCAAAATTTGCCGCTTGTTTCAATTTTGGCTCCCAGTTTAACGTTGGATACATTTTTATACTTCTAATAACATTATTACTTGTTTTCCTATACATGTTTAAACACCAATTTATCGAAGTCTTAAACATAGTAGGATGAAGCGGGGATAATATAAATGTGGGCAGGTCTAAACATATAATAAATTGTCGCTTCAAACATAGGAACAAACCCCCGTATCAATAAACGAAAAACAACGGAAAAATAAGACTAAAGGATTAACTAAATTCAAGACTTTCTGCAAAAAGTGCAAAAGTGCGCTAGAAATGCCTGTGTGTGAAAAATCTTGCGAAAATAGTGTTTGATATTTCATTTCAGATTGATACTACAGCGAAACCCCATTTTTTCGCACACAGGCATCTCTAAGCATATTTTTGCTCATCACATTTTCACTTTTTGCCTTACTTTTTGCAAAAAGTCTTGAATGTAGTTGAGCCTCAACACATCTGTCAACTTACAATTCGTATTAATAAATATGTACCTAATGGTCTGTGACAGCGAATAACTTCAACTCGCCAAATTTGGCGTTTAAGATGGATAACTTTATAATCCACAAATGCTTACATTTCATAATAACCGGTTCAACCACAAGCATATTTTTCATCAATCAGTGCATGCGTGTGACACATGTATAAGAATACTTCCACGATTTGATGAACTATTGCCGTACTTTCCACGGTACAGACTAGAACTATTATGATATGTTTATTAATAATAAAAGTTATTCAGCGGACAAGTTCTCTATCCGTGTGCTAGCTAACGCGTGTGTTAAGGAGCGGACAGTGACTTTTTATTTAAAACTGGAAAGTGTATTATATTTGTACCCTATCCTAGTTTCCATCGCAATCGTAAATGTTTTATAAATGACAAAAAATCTAATCACGGAAAAATTGGAAAATACCCTAATTATTGGCGATCTCAATGCTCGTATTGGTAATTACCAGAATCATCCTGCTCATATGTCACAAACTCTGCTGAATTTCGGTGCCAACAGGAATTCAAAAGATATAACTCTTAACAGAAATGGTAAACTACTGGCAGAATTTTTTGAAGATTTTGGATTTTTTGTACTGAATGGAGTGGCGAATGGCGACGTAGATGGTAAATTCACGTTCATTAGCGGTCAAGGACAATCAGTAATTGACTTTTGTGCCATATCTGGTGAGTGGTTCAATGTATTCGATGATTTTGAAGTGCTTCTGGCTGCTTTTTCTTCTCACTTACCAATTGCGATTAAAGCGCATTTTAACGAAGAAATCCAAACGAGGAACTTGGATACTCTACGAAAACTGAAATGGATTCAAAGTAAAGCCTCCCGTTACAAAGCAAATCTAGATTACCAATGTAACTTCCTTCCGCTCCAGTCAACAAGCTCGGTAGAGCAAATTGAAGAAAATATTGTGAGAATAATTTATGCCTCGGCACCAGATGCTAACAATAATTACATAACTTTCGCACCTAAATGTAAATGGTTCGATAAAGAGTGTGTAAAGCTTCGTAAACTGTCATTTAAATACTTAAAGCTATTCAGATTGACAAACGTCATGTCCTTCAAAAATTCTTGGTGCCAATAAGGAATTTAAACAATTATGCTCTACTAAGAAAGTAAATTACCTTAAAAATCTTGCCGTACAGGTCCAACATAGCAAAAATTCCAGGGAATTTTGGTCCAGCGTACGTGAACTGAGTGGATTGCACCGAGGTATGAAGATTGCTATTGAAGCTCAGACTCTAGCAGCACATTTTAAAACTCTTTTGTCGGCTAACGAGCATCTTCATACCTTCAGCTACGCAATGCAAGACTTTTATGTGTTTGAATTGGACGCCCCGATATCTTTAGGAGAACTGGAGGCAACTCTTTTGGGAATGAAAAACAACAAAGCCGCAGGTATTGATGGTATCCCAGTTGAATTTTTCAAAAATAGCAATAACCAACTCAAAACGTATATCGTAAATTTCTTAAACATTCTTTATAACAATGCTTACGTGCCTACGACTTTTTCAAAAGCCCTCATATTCTCGATATTTAAAAAAGGTGATGCGATGCAACCGGAAAACTATAGAGGAATCTCAATACTCAATTCTCTGAGAAAGATATTTGCGAGAATTCTTTACGGGAGACTTTCGAACTGGATAGAAAGAACCAACAGTTTGAGTATATTTCAAGCGGGTTTTCGTTCTGGATTTTCGACAATGGATCACATTTTTGCCTTAACTTGTATTGCTAAGAAGTATACTGAAAAAAAACAAGAGACTTTATGTATGTTTTGTTGATTTTAAAGCCGCTTTTGATACCGTCAACAGACAGGCTCTGATATATAAGCTGGTTAGGCTTGGAGTGTCTCCGAAGTTTCTGATGCTTTATAAGAATTTCGTATCATCTAGTGCAGCAGTTTGGGATGGTTCGAAATTGTCAGAGTGGTTTGAGACGTCAGCAGGTGTCCCTCAGGGATTTATTCTAAGCCCTCTTTTATTCGCGCTATTTATTGATGATATCTCTGAAATGCTTCCTGGAGGTGTAATGTTCGCTGGAACTCTCATCAAAGTTCTTCTCTACGCTGATGACTTGGTATTAATAGCTGACAACCCCTTTACTCTCCAACTCCAAATTAATCGTCTGGATGATTATTGTAAGACTTGGGATCTCCACATCAATGTCCAAAAAACCAAAGTTATGATTTTTGAGAGTCGAAATAGAAGGGTGAGGCTACCTGAAGAATCTTGGCATCTCAATAATGAAATGATTGACATAGTACGTGAATTCAAGTACCTTGGAGTTTTGTTAACATCGAACTTGAACTTTGGCAAGCATGCAAAGGATAAAAGCACTGAAGCTAAGCTGGCGCTAAATATAATGTGGAAAAGGCTCTTTTCTAACCAAAACATTGACCATTCGACAAAATATCAAGTGTTTAGGGCGACAGTTAACACTTGCATGTGCTATGGAGTGCAAGCCTTTGGTGTTACACCCTTCGAAGAATTTGAAGCTGTTCAAAGATTTTTCTTCAAACGGTTATTTCGATTGCCGAACTCAGCACCAACCTATGCTATACACGTGGAATTTGGCTTACCACCCATCTACATCAATAATCTAAAAGCTCATGCAGACTATTTAACAAAAGTGATGAGGAGAAGTAATAACAGTCTTCATAAAAAAATTCTGATGAGACAACTGCAATTGAATCAGTACCCTTTTAGAGAGTGGACAGTGGAATCAGTTGGCCTTATCCAATGACCTTTCTCTGTCCTTAACAGAGGCAAATGTTTTCGAATGGCACAATATATTCGCATCAATTATTGCTAAGACAGATGAAATGATTTTTGACCAGCACCTTACCAGAGCTTCATCGTCGACTTCAAGGTTATTCTACAGGAACCTTAACCATCAGATTCTAACTGAGGATAGCTATTTCAACGTTAAGTACTCGACTGAGGCTATAAGTACTATTTTCAGAGCAAGAGTAGAAATCCTAGACCTGAATTACATCCCACATAGAACTGATCTTCGGCAGTATTGTGAATTGTGTAACAGAAGAGAATGTGAAGATGTTTACCACTTCATTGCTGTTTGCCCTTTGCTGCAAGAAATACGGCGCTTGTATTTCCAAGAAAGCTCTTTTTCACACAATAGCTTGTTTGAGATATTAAACGGTGGTTGTGGTTGGTTTAATCTATACAAATTTTGCAAACACGCTATGAATTACCGGAATAGTTTTTGAAATTTGTATTCTCTAAATATTTCTTCAAATTATTACTTTTTATGTGGCAAATCATTAAAATTGCAAAAATAGTAGGTAAATCATTTAAAATTATTATTACTTTGTGGCAAATCATTAAAATTGCAAAAACTTCAGTACATATTATCGCTCTCCCATTTATTTATTAAATCTTAGCTAAAACTATAAATATTCATAGTATCACCTTTAGTTTTTATTTTTAAATCTTTTTTTAATATTCTTTTTTTAATTTTTATATTTATTTACTCATGAAATGTCATATCCGGCAGACGGCAGATTGCCATGTCCGTATTCTTAAGTTTAAAATTGTATCAATATAAAATCGAAAAAATAAAGAATTTTATCTATCTATCTATCTAATCACGGAGTGAAAAATCTAAGAACTTCGAAATTCGTTTAATTCGATATTACAGAATCGAAATGAAATGAAGATATGAAAACTCTTTCTAAATACGACAAATTATTCCTATCATAGCCAAAGTGAAATTACTTAGGTATTTGCACGGAAAAATAGGTATTTTTCAAGAATTTAAAACTAAAAGAAATAAATAATTTCATAAAGTTGTCAATTTCATATTTCAAACTTCTTAAAACATATTTGATATTGGAATGCAATCTAAAATTTTCAACACAAAAAGATTAAACTTAAGAAAGAACACATTTTTTGGTGTATTGTATGTGTATCTGTAATTTTTAATTTTATGTACACTAATATGGAGCGATAAAATGTTAAAGCACTTAATTGGCACAAATGAATGCATTATTTGTTAAACTAAAAAAAACACTAAAACTTTCAATAAACTTTCAACAGCAGTGCCAGTGATGATGTCTGTTGGAGTTTTGTTCAAAGGACAATAAAATAGATGTGTATCAACTTAGCAGGTCACTTTATCCGTTGCAGATTAAAAATTATATAGAAATTAGCTGTTACTTCATTGCTTATTAGTTACGCAATATATATCAACTCCCGGACCGTTTATCTACAGTTTTGAGAAAGTTGACCTGCTAAGTTGACGTCAACTTAGGTCGATTTTATTCACTCAAAGTTGAACATAACTTGAGGATTTCTATTCTCAACTTGTGAATTTGTTTTTATTCACACAAAGTTGCCGTTTTTAACTTTAGATTTTGTCAACTCCCGGAAAAAGTAGAAGTTAACCAAGCAAACTTGAGAGTTTACATAAAAATGTTGTTTTGTCATTTAAATTTTGTTACAAAAAACAGATTACAGACAACAAAAGGTAAAAAAAAATACATCAGGTAATGCTCCGAAGCAATTCTTTTTGGTAAATTGTTCGACAATTTCTTTGGGCAATGCATTCGCGATTTTCTCCGACGCTTTTTCCTTGTTGAGTTTCGTGGTATGATGTCACAATACACAATTTACCACAAAGTAACACGCACAAAAATATATTAAAAAACTTCAAATTAAATAACACAACAAATAAAACTTAAAATTGAAAATGACAGTCCTGGTTTTATTCTTACAAATATCCCACAGATATTATTCAATTGGGAAGTTGAGAGAAAAGGAGTGAGTAAAAATTAATTCAAACTTGCGTTTTAATTTCAACTCTCGAGTTTTGGTAAACTCTCGAGTTGATCAACTTAAAAGTTTGCCTCAAGTTGAGCAATAGTGGAAAAAATGGCCCTTAGCAAGAAACCAATTTTTTCACAAACTAACAGAGCAATTAATTTTTTTTCTGCGTAACTAATTAGTGACCGTTACATGATGGTTAGTACGATGGACTATCATGCCAGAGGTCTAGGTTCGATCTCCAGCCTTGCCACCTAATTATTTTTAAAACAAAAACGGCTACTGCCTCTTGCGAGGAATTGACAAAACCTCCAAGAGTATCGCTTGTCATAGAAAAGTGCCGCTCACATTAGCCGTTCGGATTCGGCAATAAACTGTAGGTCCCCTACGCATTCCTGCAGACATGCACACAGGAGTGGTTGAGAGTTATAAGTCACTAGGCCCTAATTCTTCATGAGATGTTGTGCCATCAGATTTTTTTTTTAAGTAGCAGCTAATAACTAGACTTTTTAATCTGCAATCGAAAAATTGACCTGCTAAGTTGATGCACGTTACGTATGTGTGCGTTCAATCAAGGTACTTTAAAGGGAAAATACAGAAAATCTCCTACGATTCTGTTTCTTTGTGAAATTAAAAGAAAACGTCAAAAAAAAAATCTCCAGCAGCTGGTTTCTTCGTGAAAGGGACTAAGTATAGTAAACTGTTCACAAATTTTTCTTAATTAAAAATTTTAGGAATTTAAAATATTTAAGGGTTGGGTACGATATCCCGCTTTTTATAATCCTGTTTTTTTTTTAATCCTTATTTATAAATCCCGCTTTTTATAATCCTGTTTCTTTTAATCCCGTTTTTTATAGTCCCGTTTCTAATTATCCCGCTTTTGCAATCCAAACTGAAATTACCAAATGATTGCTACTTTTTTGGATGAAAAAAAATGTTGAAGCTTGTAGCAGCAAAATGAACACGCCTCACTTTCAACCATAGGGAATAATATCTAACAATAAGTAAAAATGCGGCAACACAACACTCAAAAATATGCGAACACCATTATTCGTTCCATGGTAAGGACAGCCAAACATTTGCACATTGTAAAAAATATACGAAACAAAAAATTCTGCTTGTACTCGGAGCATTTCATGTTTGCCATATTAGGACCACCAACACACGAAACTTTTTTAAAATTTTTAAATTTTTGTCTACTTCTGTTTACACCGCAATTGTTTCTTTTAGCGTATTATTTTCTACAACCTAGTGCTTTTTCATCTAAAAAAACATATAATGTGTTTCACCTCAGCTACTTTGTAATGCAATAAATGATAATGGTAAAACTGTTTTCCGTTACCATAAACTGCAGTAATTTTTGCAGAATAAATATATGTAATTTGGTTTTTGCGAGCAAAAAATAAAGTGTGTACACTGTACAGCGATGATCAAAAACAGCAGCCCATATATCCATTTTCTTTTAGTCGAGTTATTCTTAGATCTTAGTTAACATTTGAAAAGTGTAAAACGTGGAAAATAGGAAAATAACAAATTTCATGTAAATAACAATTTCATGTGAGGTTTAACCATGTTATATAAACGGGCTTAGCGGGATTTTTAAAAGTGGGATTATAGAAAGACGGGATTTTTATTAAACGGGATTTTAGAAAACAGTATTCTAAAGCCGTGGCGTGATGGTTAGTGCGATGGACTGTCATGCCGGAGGTCTAAGGTTCGATCCCCAGCCTCGCACTATTTATTTAAAAAAAGAAAAAACGGCTACTGCCTCTTGCGAAGAATTGACAAATCCTCCAAGAGTGTCTCCTGTCACAGAAAAGTGCCGCTCGTTAGCCGTTCGGATTCGGCAATAAACTGTAGGTCCCCTCCATTCCTGCAGACACGCACACAGGAATGGTTGAGAGTTGTAAGTCACTAGGCCTTAGTTCTTCATGAGCTATTGTGCCATCAAATTTATTTATTTTTTTTTTATTCTAAAAAAACAGTAGATTTTACAAAAACGGGATTTTAAAAAGCGGGATTTTGATACGCTCCCAATATTTAAATATCCAATCCATATGAGTAGAAAATAACCCTTTAACAACTAACAAAACTAAGCAATATCCTATTGCATGTTCCTTAGAAATATAATGGCGGCCATGTTCCACGTGTTACTTAAACCACCAAAACCGTGTTTTTACACCAATCCCGCCTCCTTTCACCACGAGCGTTAAATGTTTGCGGTGTGTCGTGTGTTGGTGGTCCTAATATGGCAAACATGAAATCCTCCGAGTACAAGCAGAATTTTTTGTTTCGTATATTTTTTACAATGTGCAAATGTTTGGCTGTCCTTACAATCATGGAACGAATAATGGTGTTCATATTTTTGAGTGTTGTGTTGCCGCATTTTTACTTATTGTTAGATATTATTCCCTATGGTTGAAAAAGTGAGGCGTGTTCATTCTGCTGCTACAAGCTTTAACATTTTTTTTTTCATCCACTGCAGAAAGTAGCAATCATTTGGTAATTTCAGTTAGTTAATTTAGTAATATATTACGATGGCGCTTTTTTTTTGGTTGGTTTGGAGCCTGGGGCAGGGGGTCTTAACATTTTGCGGATTCTTAAAATTCCCATTATTCAGCTGTTGCTAATTATATATATTTTTCACCTCAAAATCCTTAACCTAAACAGCGCACATAAAAGCGCCTCTATATACAGGTAATGAACGTGTTGTTAATATTTCCAACATCCTCTCTTATACTACGTGCAAATTATAACCTGTTTTGTTGAAGTGGGGGAAATCATAACCTTGTTATTGGTAATCAACTGCCTTGCCCTAAAGCTAACAGACATTAGGCAAGCATTTTATTTAGTCCTTTCTCGCCTCGCCTTTGCCTTTGCCTTTGCCACACTGAACAAACTGAACAGTCAAATATTGAGAATTAAATATATTTTCTGGACCATTGATGAGGTGCGCTATAGCCTTTAGGCAAGGCAAGAGATGATGGCGCTTTTGTTCTTTACTGTTAATTACGTTTTGTGTTTGGTTAGATTAAAAATAGGATTATGGTTAGAATGGGGTTTTCAGCGGGATTTGTTTAGATTGAGGTAAAGTCATTATGATTCAAAATTTATTGAATTAACTTGGGGTTTTTGAATTTTCGAGTATAATCCCTTTTGAGCTAGAAGGTTTGAATATTTAATATAAATTGTTTATACACTCAACGGCACATCAGATCAGAGGTACCATGAGAGAATAATCAAAATCGAAAAGAGAGCTTTTCTAAATTAGAAAATTGAAATTAGATTGTAAGCAGATTGTGGTAGATTTTGATTAAAGTTTTCCTTCTTTCTTATTATATTTTGTTATGTATATCCCCATCATGCAACTATAATAAGCTTGAAAGAATGAGTCAAAATGGGCGAAAGGATAGAACAAAAAAAAAAGTCATCATTAAGACTTTATTTTTCTTCTTCAATGTTTTAATTAATAAGGCGAAAGATTCCAAAGCGTCCTACTCACTCACCCCCCACCGGAAATTTTCTAATCAAAGGTTAAAGTTGATTCAGTTAAGTTTTTTTTTAATTAACAATCCTCACCAGCACCAAAATTAAAGCAAGAAGGTTCAAAATAAAGCAGAGAATTATGTTGATATCGAACAGACTCTGCAAGTCCGCAACAACAATCTTTGCAATCTGGAAAACGATTTGGCTTCGTTTTAATATTGAATGAAAGTTAATTGGCAGAAAAAATAAACCCTCTTTTTACGTTATAGGGTCATTATTGGGGGAAGCAACTTAATTATTTTTTTTTTCGCGAAAATATTCGTTAATTAATGAAAAAACCCTAAGTTGGTTTGCAAAGGCTATTATGGCTGGTGGCTTAAACATATTCAAATTTACGTCGGTTTATAAAAAAAAAAAATAATTTCATAAGGCTTTGATTTTCACCGCCGGACATGTCTTAATTGCTTGGTCATAAATTAATGAGGATACCTATGATTCAATTACATTCAAAGGTTTATCTGCCTTTGAAGTCGGTCTATGCAGGACTGCATACAAAATTAAAAGGTATTAACGTACAATATAATTATGAATATGAATAATTAAATACCGTGAAGTAATGATGGAACACATCAAATTATATATTTTCATAACAACAATAAAAGAAAATACAACAATAAAAAAAAATCATCAACTGCAATCTGCAACTGCGATGTCGCCAACCATGTTCTGGTTCGTTAAAAACTGTTGAAGGCGGTTTTGCCTTGTCCAGGAAGCAGAAATTCTTCAAAAATGAAATGCAATGATGGAGTACATGCATATCCCCAAAATGGGATGTTTCGAACGTTTTTTATTTAAATAAAGAACTATGTGTTTAGATTAAAACCAAGGATTTCTTAAATGATAATTCGAAATATAAAAAAAAGCAATATAAACAATGGATCTGAAAGTTTTACAAAGAAGATAACAGAAGTAAAGAGCACAAGAATGGACCGAGTGATATCGGAATAGCTATACCCTTTAAATAAAATCCATGACTTGATCGGACGAACTTACTCTTGTATACGATTAATTTTCTTCGAATTTAATTTAAAAAAAAAAACATTTCCGTTCTCCGGAAAAGCTTTTTTTAAACTAAAAATTTAAATAAAAAAATTATCCGTGAAAGCTAAAAAATTATTTCTTGGCCAACAAATTAGCGTTTGAAAAGCTAACATTTTTGGCAAAACTTTTTTTCGAAAATTCAAATTTTTTTTTAATTTTGACCGTTACAGTGGGTAGGTATAATGTCTTATTTTAGCGGAATTTTTTATAACAAAAAAAGCTATGCGAGCTACAAAATCGGGGTTTGCGGAGACTACAAATTCGTGTGAAAAAAATTTTGGATTTTCACATTATTTTAGATTTTGAAATCAAATTTTCGAGCTTACTTTTAAAGTTGTTAACTTGAATATACAAAGAACTGTTAGAGCTACAAATTTCGTGATTGTGCAACAAATTAGCATTTTAATAACTACAATTTCTGGTTAAAAAAAAATTTAGTTGAAAATTCCACTTTTGTTCCAACTTCCGGTTTATTTTAGCGGACCGGAATTGTACTTTCTAAACTTTAAATTCGAATAAAAAATGAACCAAAAAAGCTATCAAATAAATTTTTGCGCAACAAATTAGCATTTAAAAAGCTACAATTTTTGACACCAAGAGAATCATTATTTTCGTACTTTCGTCCGCTAACTTCAGACTTTATTTAGCGAAAACTTGAATATTTTATAAACTATTTGAGCTACAAAATCGTAGTTTTCGCGACTCAAGAGCATTTAAAAGGCTGCAATTTTGGGTGTGAATTATTATTTAAAATTCACATTATTTTAGATTCCGTCCGCTAACTTCAGAAATTATGCGAGCTACAAATTTTTGGTTTTCGCAACAAATTAGCATTTAATTAGCTACAAATTCAGATATCAACATTTTTTTGATTCCGCCAAAAAGTGTCCACCAATGTAAGGGACGTAGGAAAATTAAAAAAATATTTTTTTTATGTATGTATAAGTACCTATACCTAAGTAAATACATATACAATTTCTTGAATTTTTGTAGAAAAAAAAAATCGGTATGCCATTTTTGAGAAAATAATTCAAAAAAATTCCTTAACCCGACCTGTGACGTCAGTGGTCATAAGCGGTGGAATGCGTAGTGCATACGACATTGAAGACTGAGCAAATCTAATAAGCGTGGGTTCGACTCCCATGGTGTGCATGTAGAAAGTTTTTTACAATAAAATTGAATTAAAAGCTCAGCACCACTAAAAAGGAGACTGATGATAGGTGGCTCGTCACCCCTTGAAATAGCTATATCTCCAGCCAAACAAAAATAAAACGAATTACTAAAATAAATTCGTAAGCAATTGGTGGTAGCGCCTTTAAGTTGATGTTGTTGTTCAAAAATTCAATACAAAAAATGTATTGGTTTGAAAACATTTGCACGCCATATTATTTAAACTTAAAAGAATCTTTATTTTAGAAATTTTGATCAAAATCGGTTGAGCCGTTAACGAGAAATTCGAAAATCAAAAGAAGGGTTCTACCGTTACCAAAATGCAGACCATACCAGCGTTAGTACACACACAAATTTTAATCAAGCTCATTTTGATTTTTTTCACGAATTCATAATTTTCTCTATAGAACCTACAATCCCAAGTAATAAAAGGGTAATCGAGACTTAAAATTTTATTACATTTTTTATTATTTTTATTTAAAAACACTTTCTCAACTGAATAAAACACTGGCTCACTCTACGTATCTTTTCAAACTCTTTTTTCTTCCTCATTTTCTTCTTCAATTTTTCCACCAACATCACTTATTTGGCGAATGTGACTGTGTAAATAAATTCGTCCAAAGTCCTTTTCCGAATCACATTTAAACATATTTATCTCTATTACTATCTTTGTTTCCAATATTTCTCCCTTTTTCTTTTTTTTTCCCAAATTTACTAAAACCTCATAAACAGTAGCGGATCCAGGGTAAGGGAGAGCCTCAGAGGCTAAATAATTATTTAAAAAAAATCGAGATTGGAGCTAAACAAACCAACGTATATGGTTGTGGGAATTTAACGAAAAACACGTCCTGCCGTCAAGCTGGGTCTACCACAACCTCCCACAATACGTTATTTAAAAATCTAATGATTCAGGAATTAGGGGCTAATTTAGTACCCCAATCCTGAAGGTTTCCCAAATTCCCTTCACCATTTAGAGGGCAAAAACTGATTTGATGACGTCACCATGCCGTCAAGCTGGGTCCACCACAACGGAAATTCAAAAATCTAATGTTGCAGAAATTAAGGGCTCATTTAGTACTCCAACCCCAAAGGAGCCCCAAATTCTCTTCACCCTTTAGTAGGCCAGAACTTATTTGATGACTTCATCAAAAAAGTTTTTGCCCTCTAAAGCGCGAAGGGAATTTGGGGCTCCTTCGGGATCGGGGTACTAAATTATCCCCAAATCAGCCCCTAATTCCCGCATAGTTAGATTTTTTAATTTGCGTTGTGGTGGACCCAGCTTGATAGACCTACTGTTTATATATAGGATATAGGTGTTTTTTTTTTTGTTTCCAATAATAACTAATTCCCTACGGGCTAGAGCTAGACTGTTTTTGCAACTAGCGCTTATACCCATTTTTCTCTCCAAAAATCAACTAAAGCCATAGCTAGATTTTGATATAAAAGTAAAATTCACACATGTTTAACTCAATATAAAAAAATCTGTTAAAGAAACTAGAATTTAGTGCGATTTGCATATTTAGGCTTAAAATTATATTCTAGCGCAAAAACCAAGTTTGTCATCGATAGTTTTCTTACTTTAATTTTTAACTGAGTAGATATTGTTTAAATAAAATTGTAAAATATGCATTTTGTTATTTTAGTATTTGGCTATGAGTGACACAAATTTAGCAAGGCCAAATTTCATAAATTGGATTATCTGTTCTTTTGCTTTTTACCCAGATTAAAAAAAAAAATAAAACTCTCGTTTGCCTTTTCAATTTGTACAAATTTTATCCACAAATCAATGTTCAATTGAATTAATAACATTTGATTAACTTTTTAACGGTTTTAACCCTTATAATTGAATTGAAGATATTGTTTTATTTACAAAATTTGTATTCATTTTATTTCTAGCCACTGACGACGGCAACCAGGAAAATCAAAATACCGAGAAAAATTAGGGACAATATTCATCCTAAGTTCCTTAAAAACTTCGACCACCAGACATAAAAAGGTTTCCCGTCACTTCTTGTTCCTTGATGAATACACACTCAAAGAGATAAAAAAAAAAATAAAACCCTTTGTATTGATTCATGAATAATAATTTAAAAAAAAACCCGAAGAACATAACGCTCGTTAAAGGCAATAACAAAAGAGATCTAAGGCCATTGGACTAAATTCAAAAAAAAAAAAAAAATAAAAAAAACAAAAAAAAAAACGAACTAAAAATTATTATGATAAATGGATTTAAGATTAAATCTAAAGCTTACAAGCACGAAACTAAACGAGCAAAGTATCTGCCACCACCTTATCATCCCTCAAGACATCAAAACGACCTCGTTATTGTGTCAACCCCATACAACAGCCAACCAAGCAACCAACCCGAAGACATCATTTTAATGATCTTTCATAAATGGATACAAAAGAACAACCATATAGATACAACATAATCGCATTCACCATTAGAAACTTAGATACTCAGAAACATCAGCAGCAACAGCGGCAATCACAGCCACGAACGAGGCCAAACAACATTAGTCAAAGTAGTGAAAGTATCATCTTTATTGTATTCTTTGCAGCCACAACGACGACTACGACTACGACTACGGCGACGAGTGGAATTGGCATTATAGAGGCCGCAAGCGACGACATAATAATTCCTATTAAATCACCGACATCACCTCCACCGCCAACTTTGAGACGACGACAACGACTTCAAGCAATACAAAGATTTCTCGCATTTGAAAAAAATAACTGGTGCTGAACGGAAGGCAGAACCCATAAATCATATTACCAGGCGAGCAAGTGACGGAAACTCATAAAACACAACCTCCCACCGCTTGAACAACCATGGGGTCTTAATCGAACAGTCTAAGTGCATGAAAAGGCATACGGTGCCGCCCTGACCCTGACATTGTCCATCGAACAACCACAATCCTCTCGCTTGCCTGACTCTCTGAATGGATTCGTTTAGAATCAGCGAGGACGAATTCGCTAATGCCGCCGCCGCAGAGACGCACCATTATAACATATCGACGCCGTCCCTGGCTTTCCTGCTGCAACCCATCACAACTGCAGTGGATGTGGGAAAGCAGCTACTCGACGAGGAAGAACTCTCACCGTTGCTGGTTTACCCGTCGCACAATGCGAACCTCACCACCTTTATTACGTCCGTCACGAACAGCAGTCCTGACACGAGTGCGGGAAGTGTCACCAGTGTACTGTCAACCTCGTTGGAACCGCTGCTTGATGGTCCTGCCATCTTTAGTGAATTCGATGAGGAGGTTGAACTGCCTCCACTTAAGACCATCATTGTCAGTCTCATCCTGCTCGTCGTGATTCTGGGCACGGTTGTAGGCAACGTCCTCGTCTGCATCGCTGTGTGCATGGTGCGGAAGCTGCGACGACCGTGCAACTACCTACTCGTATCATTAGCTCTCTCCGACCTTTGTGTCGCTGTTCTAGTCATGCCCACCGCCCTGCTCTACGAAGTCCTGCAAAAATGGAACTACGGCCCGTTGTTCTGTGACATTTGGGTCTCATTTGACGTGCTCTGCTGTACAGCGTCAATCCTGAACCTGTGCGCCATCTCAGTGGACCGCTATCTGGCGATTACAAAACCCCTCGAATATGGCGTCAAGAGAACGCCTCGACGCATGATGTTATGTGTGGCGCTAGTGTGGCTAGCAGCCGCTTGCATATCTCTGCCGCCACTGCTGATTCTTGGCAACGAACACATCGGCGAGAATGGCGAGCCCATTTGCCGGGTGTGTCAAAACTTTGCCTATCAGATATACGCCACCGTTGGGTCATTCTACCTGCCGCTGTCCGTCATGCTCTTTGTCTATTATCAGATATTCCGTGCAGCCCGTCGTATTGTGCGTGAAGAGAAACGTGCTCAGACACATCTCCAAAACGCTCTCAATGGTGCAACCCAAACTCAGCGCCCCGACTTTGATGGACATGTCGGACCCCGACATAGCGGAAACTCCCTCAGCACGTCAACTTGTGGTGGCGGAACCCTAGTGAGCGGCAGCAGTAACCTGCTGGGCTCACCGCATCAAAAAAAATTACGGTTTCAATTAGCCAAAGAGAAGAAAGCCTCAACTACGTTAGGGATCATCATGTCAGCGTTCACCATTTGCTGGCTGCCATTTTTTATACTAGCTCTTATTCGACCGTTTGTCGAGAGTGAAACAATTCATATTCCGGAGGCTCTCTCATCGTTGTTCCTATGGCTGGGCTATGCCAATTCACTGCTGAATCCGATTATTTATGCCACGCTGAATAGGGATTTCCGCAAGCCATTCCAAGAGATCCTATACTTCCGATGCTCGTCGCTCAATACGATGATGCGTGAGAACTATTATCAAGATCAATATGGCGAAGCACCATCTCAAAGAGTAGCTTTAGGCAATGAAGGCCACGGAGCACGGGAGAGCTTCCTCTGAAAGTCGATGTAGGGCTTATTTTCTACTAACATAGGAATGTAAGTGAGGGGGGCACTAAACAATTATTTTTACATATAACGAATGGGGGAAACCGTTACAAAAAATAAAAGAAAAAACAAAACACAAACAAGGCGTGCTAACAAATCATTGTAAATAAAAAAAAAAAAAAAAAAAAAAACCAACACGATCAATGTTACCTATTTAAGAAATTCTTATAATTATACCATTTAAAATTGATCCCAACAAAAATATGACTCATCAATGTTAGTGTACTTTGCGATGTTTAGGTAATTTTAGGGATTTTACCTACTCAGTGAACAGTGTGTAAAAATGTCATAGGTTTTTGGTTTAATTAGGTATTTTTTTTTTAACCAAATAAATGGTTTCGAAATACCAACATACAACAAATTGATATTATTAAACATACATATTAATTAAGAGAAATATGTTAAAACAAATAGAATTATATTGGTCTACATGTATTTTTTGTTTGTGGAAAAAAAGAGACAAATGCAAAAATGTTTTGGGAGACTGTTGAAAACGTTTTATTATTAAGAAGCACTAAGATCTTTTGAAATACCAAAAAAAAAAAACACTTAATTGGCGCCCAACGAAACGATCAGAGTTAAGATCTATCGTAAGCTCAAATTCGGAAATTCGCAGTTCAATTTAGTATGATTTCTGGGCCACTTGGTTACTTTTTATGGCGTTTATATGCTCATTCAATCGATTCTCCCTATCCCTTCAGAGACTCCTTTTCTGTAAGGAAGGAAAGCTCTTTTTTCGTTGCTTTCAACTACATTTTGTGTATCTTTAGGCTTTGGTTTTCAAGAACGTTGTTTGGAGCTGTATAACCATTGTTTGCAAGTACTGTGGTACACGAAGCCATTGAAATAAAAGTACATACAAATTTCAATCGCGACCAAAGCTTCAACTTGTCTGGTACATGGGATCCGTTGATATATAAATTAAATCAAAACAAAAACAAAAATAACAATCAAATCAATGCTCCACCTGATGCAGTAAGCTTTGCATGTTCACAAGCTTATATAAATTTACAGCAATAACAATCATCGCAACCAGAAACAGTGCATTCATTTAGAACAACAATCAACATCTCAAATGCAATCAACACACCGGTACAATTTTCGGAAGAGAAAATAAAATCAAAGAGGAGAAACAACTATCACCCACAAGCCATCAGTTGACCCGTGACCACGACTAATGTAATTTCGTCGAAACGTCGGGTAAAAGCATTCAATTAATTTGAATTAACATCAAACACGGTAAGTCCGTTAAATAAATAAACTGAAAATGTATAAAAATCGCGAATACCAAAGTTTAAAATCTAAAAAAGATTCTACATATAAATAAATTTGATGCCGTGACATCTCTTGGAGAATAAACTACTGTGTGTGTAGTTAGTTAACAGCAACGGAAGCCACCTAAAATTGTCTGGCAAATTGGTACGGCTAAGACAAGTAGAGGCAGTTATGACGCATTTTGTTAGACTGTGCCACCTACGATTTGATTCAGTGAGGAAAATTGAGGAAATATTATCCTTCATAGCTCCAAGATGAATGTTGACTCTTTTCGCAAGTGAGCTATCAAAAGCTGATCCTTGCGAGGCCAGTTCGTCTGCTCGCTCATTTCCCTCAACATCACAGTGACCTGGAACCTAAATTAGAGTGAGCTTGAAGTTATGATTCAGGCTCGAAAGCTTATTCCGGCTTTGCCGAACCAACTTTTAAGATGGTAAGCGTAAGACAATTGCTCTAACGGTTGCCTGACTGTCTGTCAGGATGGCAGTGTTACGGTTTGGTTTAAAGTCTTGTTTGAGTATTTTGCATGCTTCCCTATTTGCCAGTAAATCTGCCTGAAAAACACAAGCAAAGTTGGGTAGCCGTTAAGACCTAGAGATATTCAGAGATACACAGCAAACTTGTTTTCACAAAAGCCTCAATTTCGACAAAACAAAAATTTGGTGCGTTCCTGTGACTTTTAGCAGAAGTCAATTATCGGAAGCCTGTGGCGTAATAGTTAGTGCCAAAGGTTTAGGTTTAATTCCACAGCCGCTTCCAACTAAAATCAATTTTTTTTTCAGGGCTTCAGTGACAAATTCTCCAAAAGTGCCTCTTCTTCTTCCATTTCTGCCTAACAACAGGCACACAGGAATAGAGATATAAGTCACTAGACTCTGGTTCCTTCTTAATAATTTTGGGCTTCAAAATAATTTTCTTTTTAACTATCGACATGGTGTTGGTAGAGACTTAAGCGTTTTCTGAACTAGATTTTGTGTTTAAAATTTATTTATTATAAAAAATGAAAAAAAAAAAAATAATTATTTGCATTTTTACTTAAATTTTTATAAAAGTCGTTTTTCAAAAGGTGAATTTTGTATAGTGCTGATAGATTCGTTCGTTTATGAAAATGGCAAACTTTGTTACCGACGAAACGACGCGAGGGCAATGTTTCAAAAGTCTAGTTAGAATACAAACAAATGGATGAATTTCGTACAATCATTCCCTTCGAGCGGCGCGGCGGCGGCGTTTAGGAGAATAGGGCTATTATCTTACGGTATTTTGCATAACTTCATATGTTTGCCTGAATATCCTTTTACATCTACTGTGTAAAGATCATACAATTGGGCTTGATTGAAACTAAAGGCACAAATAACTAAAATAAGTCCTCGGGACTCCTCAACCCTAGCCGAAACTAGAGGCACATTATTTATTTTACACTCAGCTTGGAGGAGGTAGTAGCCGTGGCGTGATGGTTAGTGCGATGGACTTTCATGCCGGAGGTCTAAGGTTCGATCCCCAGCCTCGCCACCTATTTATTTAAAAGAAAAAAACGGCTACTGCCTCTTGCGAGGAATTGACAAATCCTCCAAGAGTATCTCCTGTCACAGAAAAGTGCTGCTCGTTAGCCGTTCGGATTCGGCAATAAACTGTAGGTGCCCTCAATTCCTGCAGACACGCACACAGGAATGGTTGAGAGTTGTAAGTCACTAGGCCCTAGTTCTTCATGAGCTGTTATGCAATCAAATTTATTTTTTATTTATTTTTTCAGCTTGGAGGTAAAATAATGGAAAACTAATATCTTATAATGTAGTACTGTGTGGTTCTTCAGTTTGTGTGTTTTGGTATTTTTCCTTTCCTTTCGTACACGAACACAAGAATGGTATATGCACAGCACTGGTAAAGGCAGACGATGAATGAATGCAATATAATCCTCTACAAATTTGACCTTCCTTAATTATATATTATCTAGAACGAACTAAGTGTGAATCATAAAAGTGCAAAGAAACTACAAATTCCTTCTTATCAATATATCATGTTGGTATGCCTGGCTTATGACGATAGACTTTATATCTAGTGGCTGGCGCGCCGGATGTTGTAATTTATTTAAAGCATTTGAAAATTACAGTAAAACCCGGATAAGTGCCTATCGCATAACTGCCCAACCCGCATAAGTACCTCTCAAAACGAGGTACTTATGCGGGTTGGGCAGGTGAGGCACTTATCCGGGTTTTACTGTATATAATAGTTTGCAGCGGTATGTAGTTCATCATTCAATGGGACGTGCGGTGGTAGGTAAATAAACGGTTTGGTAGGAAAAAGAACAATTTTTACTTCGTAACATTTCATAAACGTCCCTAAAATACTTCGTTTCTATTAAAGCCGAAATGAGGAATTTTTGCAAATTACAGAAGAAAAAGATTTCATTTAATGCTTATTGCTAATTTTATTCGAGATCTCGTTTATTATTATTATTTTTTTAATTAATCAAAATGTAAATCAAAATTACAAATTTATTTTAAAATTACAATATTTCTGGCCTGATGGACTTACGGCTAAGGTCATAAAATAAACCAATACCAATAAGGATCATAAATTTAATTAAAAGAAATCATATTTCTCAAGATCTTAGTGTGATTAATACTGTAGATATGGATACCGAAAATATAAGACTTCAAGGCAGATTATAACATTTATGCAAGTTTTTTGATTTGCCAACGAAGCTAAATCAAGTTCGTTTATCCCAGAAATTACTGTGGTTTTTCCTTATTTATTTTTTAATCAGTGAATTTCTATTCAAAAAAAAATTGTTAGCTACTGAAAATTCTTCCATACAATAATAAATAAAAAATAATGAATGTGCAAAAAAAAAATGTATCAGTGTAATCAATCGTATAAGTAAATGTTTAATTTAGGTAATTGAATATTAAATAAGAAAACGTAAAAACTATAAAATATAAATAATAAAATAAATAATTATTTAATTTTGATATTTTGTAAATTTTATTTTATAATTTCTTATAGATCAAATAAAAAAAAAATAATAACAAAAAGTTGTTATAAATAAAATCAAACTAAGAAAGCAAATGTAAAATTAGATAATATTAAATAAATCCTACTTTCTATTATTGAATACATAAATATTTATAAGTTATGTTAGTATAAAGTCACGTCTCTCTGTGATACTATAAAAAAAATAAAAGAAATTAATAAAATTAAACAAAAATTAAAGCAAAAGTAAGATGAATTATTAAATTAAATTTAATACATTAAACAACACTATTAAATAAAAAAAAACAAAAAACAACAAAAGCAAATATTTTCATAAACTATTAAATTATACACTTAATAAAAATACAAACAAAAATTTATTAAAAATCTGATGCAGTTTTATGCAATCAGTAGCTCAAAATATTTAATATTTTTATTTTTGTCCTTAAGTGTATACATATGTAAATTTTAATTTTGTTATTTAGTTTTAATATATGTATGTATGTATGTGTTTTCGTTTAAAATTTGTTGTTATCTAAAGCAATTGACTCGAAGAGAAATATAAGAAATAATTTAAACTAAAAAAAAAAAAAAATAAAATAATATTAAAGTAATACACATACATTTTTTATCTATTGCAAAAAACAAACTTTGTTAATTTGGTTATACAGAGATTATGTTTAAAAAAAAAAACGAGTTTATAAGATTGTTAATAGTTGAAATTGAAAATCTCTTCTAAACATTATTAAAATATTTTTCTTACAGCTATTTGATTACGTTTTATAGTTTTGTTATAGTGAAATTCTATGTTTTTTTTTTAAAGAATAATAAATACAAATCCGACAAAAAAAAATTTGGTTACTAAACATGGAAATGAGAGTATAAAAACTAGTACTAAAACAAATACAAAAGCGTTGAAGATAATGATAGTGCAATGATTTTGTTTTCCTTTTCCTTGAAATTATACCAAAAATTATTTACATAAGTATTAAAAAAAAAAATCAAAACTAATAAACTACGATACAAAAATATAAAACAAAAATTGAAAATGGAAAAAAAAATTAAGCAGAACTAAGAATGATGAAATAAAAATTATATATATAAAAAATCTTTCAATTTATTTTGAAGTAATCTACAAATAATTAGGTAAGTAGATAGAAGTATGACTTAAGATGAACGATCGGTAACATATACCTGCACAACTAAAATTAGTTTAGGGTGTAGTTATATAAAGGACCGACGAGCTTACGAACTGGAGAACGTAAATAAACTTAGGACCAGTTTTTCAGTGCGCGATTAAAGTTAAACCTGAGTTAACTCACTACATGTGTCGAGTTAACTATAGATTTACTGAACAAATTGTTTTGATATTTTACCCTGGCAGTTTGTTACGTCAATCTGCATGCATTCTCTACTGAAAAAGTACTTCCTGAGTTAACCGTATACACATTTATATCTGGGTTTAACTAACTCTTGTTTAACTCACGACTGAAAAAATGAGCCTTAACTTACTTCAGTACATACCAAGTCAAAATATGATCTAAAGAGTAACTTTAGTAACGGTTTAAAGTCAAATTAAGAAACTTGAAAAAGTCTTAACTGCTTTTAGTCCACAAAAATTTGTGTTTGCGTCCCGCAATCTCACTAGGACCCGTTCAAAATGTGCTTGAAGTTAGCACCGCCATTTTTAGAGCTCATTTTTTTAGCGTGAGTTAGTACCACCATATTTGATTTTCAAAAAATACAAAAGTTGTGCTGTATTGTGCTGAACTTGTGCTGCATTGTGCCATAATTATTTTTTTTCAAATTTCTACGGATGAAATTAAAAAAAAAAAAAAGTTTTTTCTGAAAAATTGAAGTGGTGCTGTTTTTTGCTCAAATGATACTAAGAACCGAAGAGATAAATAAAAATCGCATATTTGAAACTTTTACGACCAAACAAATGTTTGCGAAGCACCCGCAGCGTGAAGTATGCATTTTCGATTTAAAAAAAAAATAAAGATTGTGCTGTATTGTGCCCAACTTGTGCGGATGAAAACTAGTGCTGTTTTGTGCTCAATTTATGCAGCCACCGCGCACCGAAGAGATAAATTAATCCGTAAAATTTTCGAATTTGAAAAAAAAAACATTAATCGCAAACCCAGCACAAGTTGACGGCAATACAGCACAAACTTTTTTTTGAAAATGAATTGTATAGCTGTGATTTAGATTTTTCAATCTAACTAATAATATGCTGATAAAAAGTACGTATACGCCACAGTGACTCTCCTAATGCTTAATTTGTATTATTTATTTTAAGGGGTCTGTAATGCTGTGAATACTAACTGACAATGATTAACTTAGAGGACTTTTTCACTTTTCTCTTTCTATCTTTGTATATGTAATAGATTATAAGGTCCCAAAAAAATGGAAATATACAATCTTGTCAGTGTGTAACACGTTCCGTTCAGCTAGATTTTTGTATGGGACAAAAGATTTGGTTATTTACTTCTTCACCTAATGATAAATCCATAAAAATACTCATGTTACAAAATGGTGCTCTGTCATTTTTCCTAAGACTCAAGACGTCAACCTTGACAATCCGATCAATAGAATCCAAGATATAAGCTTAGAAACGAACCATAATATAGGATTCGTTGAAATTTTTGTATACAGCAAACTGAAAACAAAATCTACAAAAAGGAGCCCTTATAGTTTACTTAAAATGCTTTTATCTTGGGTTCAATTAATCGGATAGTCAAGGTTGAGGTCTTAAGACTTAGGAAAAATGACAGAGCACCATTTTGTGTTTTTAATGTTTTAATATAAGTGGTTATACTCCTGCTAAAATAATTTGAAAAACCGCAATTTTCAACTCCACATATGTATCTACCACAAGCTTTGAAAAAAAAAGTTCCAAATTGTTGTATTAGATATCATGACACTTGTAGCTATTAACCCACGTACTTAAATTTTCGTTATACTTTACCTGCCTAAATTTACCGTCACCTCTTTGAGACTATCAAAGTTTTTGACCTCTAACATATTACGAAATTTCAAAATATCGATAGTTAAAAATTCGGCAATTTTTATTTCTTTACAACGTTTTTGGAAACAATATAGTACCATCGTACTTGTAATTAATGTGTCTAAACGCTGGGATTTTTTTAATGAAAATACCCATGCGCGAAAGATTGAAAAAAAAAATCAAAACCAAAACACACCAAAACCACCAAACCAAAAATTGAAGTTTAATCGAAAATGTGGCTAATTAATTTCGGGTTAATTAATTTCTTATCGGCTTTTTAAAAATATAAAATTTATTTCCAAAAAACATAACCCTGATTTATGGAAATTTTTTTCTCCAACGTCTTTTTTCACATTTTGCTTCCAAACGTTCATATCTCGAGTTGTAGATTTTTCACATTTTGTAGATAAATTAAAGACTTTTATATATTAAAAGAATCTATCGAATACAAAAACAACCAACTATCTAACAGTTTTCGTTTAGAAAATAGATTCTAGACTTTTATCTTTGTTTACCCTATGAAATTTACCCTATTAAAATTGCGATTTTTAAAAAATCATGTATTTATTTGAAATTTATTTAAATAAAATTTTCTTGTATATGATATTTTGTTTATGACCCTAAGACCTACCATCTGAGCTGTGTCAGATAATTGTAAAACCCCGAAAGATTACCTATAAAGCGTGGCAACCCTATGCCAAACAAACATTTTGCGCAAGGGCTGCCCAGCGTAAAGTTGTTAATTACGCTAGACAACCCTTGCGCAAAATGTTTGTTTAGACACTGCCTACAAAACTTTATACTTACTATCTGATAACTTGATTAGGGTAGTTAGTTCTATGGCGGGTACTTAGACTATAACAGTAAGCATTATGTTTTTAAAATATTTCTTTTTTAATTATTTATTTCAGTTCGAATTGAATATTCTAGCTAAGACAGGACAACGTCTGTTGGGTCAGCTAGTTTTTAAAATAAAATTCGACAATAATTTTCGTTTGCTGTTCGGCGTTAAAAAACGTAGTATAGCCCGTGGCGTAATGTTTAGTGCGATGGACTGTCATGCTAGAGGTCTGGGTTCAATACCAGCCGCTTCCACCTTAAATTAAGTTAAGTTTATTTTATTTTTTTTGTTCGGTGTTAGATTCTTACGTTTTGAATTCCCAAAGCTAAAATCAAAAATCTGAAAAAAAAGTAGTTTTTTTAAAAGCTTTGTAGAAAAATAACACTTGACCCCCGAGTAACAAACAGCTTTGAGTACCTACTCTAATCTTTTGAAACATAACAAGTCTTTGGTTTTTCAAAAGATATTTCAATTAATTTCAATATGAATACAAGATTGTTTAAGTATAAGAATGGGTAATTAAAAATCTACCTAAGTACTTAATTGGACTTCTTATGAAACACTAAAGAATTTTCAAAAGATAAAAGCAAAAAGCCTCTGATGCCTTTCTCATCCTGAAATAATAAATTTTAATCAAAACAAACAATTTACAAAAAAACACCAAAGTATAATATATAAATAAAAAAAAAAAAAAAACTAAGCAAAAACCAACGCGAAGCAAATTGCGACACAAAATCAATATTATTCAAAGATTTTTTTTTTATATAGAAATTCGTTTTCACCTGGGTGTTGCTTTATGCCTCGCCACCGGTGGCGGTGGCGGTGGTGGTCGCGTTGCCGTGGGTGCGGCATGGTGGTCCTTGCTGATATTATTGTTGTTGTAACTGTCGTTGTTGTTAGCATTGATGTTTTTCACCTTTTCTTATCGTCAAAAGGGAAAAAGGTCTCAATGTAAACGAAACAATTCAAAGAATCTCGAAAATTTACATCGTTTCCCTTGAATCGATGTCATTAATGTTTTAAGAGCCAGCAAAGAACACTTTACTTTGTCACCCGCTTTTAAAAGCCAAGCAAGCAGGTACCGTAAATTAAGAGAAAAAAAAATAGCAAAAAAAAGGGACGACTAAACTTTCCGCCTTTATCCTGAGCCTTTTTATTTTGTTATACAAACTTCAATCGGGGTACATACTTACATATATTTATTTTTTGTGTATTTTTATGATGACATAAATTAAAATATGTATCCTCCTGCTTCTGCCCCGCCCGCCATGCCCCATCACTTTTATAGTCAACCGTTTGGAAATTAAATCAATAAAATGACACACCAGAGCCTTTACGGCTTTGTTATGTTTCTGTTTCGCTCTTTAAGGTGAGCAAGGAGTTATAGTATAAAATAAATATTTGCCAACAAAGATGACTGACTATAAATTTTACTTCATATTCGTTATATCCTTCCGTGACTTCTGTAAGAGATGATGTAATATCTTTTATTAGAATTTATTTGACTTTATTATGATTGAAATGGTCTTATTTGGAATTTAATCCAAATATTTTTGCCAGATCTGGTGTTCTTTTCTTTTTTTTTGTGTTGGTCCAGATGTTACACGTTGATGTAGGACAATCGAATGCAAGTGGATATCTCCTGGGAAAAGAAGCAAATTAATAAAGGAAATAGGAAGCTCGTTTTTAAATTTCAAGCCTTAAATAATATCAAAAAATAGTCCTTAATTTTCGTTTATTTTCAAATAAAAAATGTCCTTAATACTGATGGTGGAATTAACGTACTCCTACAGGTATTATATTTCCTTATATCCCATATCTCTAATCAGAGTACCTCAGGGACGGATTAAGATATGTAGGGGCCCCTCTCTAAAAAAAAATCAATTTTTTTTTATTTAAAACTGCTTTTTTTTTCCTTTTTTTAATTTTTGTCTTCCGTCATTTTATTTTTTTCGGATTTCGAACGCTATATGTATTTATGTTTCTTTCATTTATTTATTTTCTTAGTCATTGAGCTAGTTTTCTTTTTATTCTCTTCCTATGATTTGTAATTTTCAGTATTTCTTAGAAAAAATGCAATTTTAAAAATTGTTTTAATCAAATTGACAATCGTATGGTTTTTAATATGGCATCTAAAATTATCAACATGCTATCCCAAAAGGGTGTTCAGACAATATGCGATCAAAGTCGCAAATGATGACGTAAAAATGACGTCAGAGTCGCAAACACATGCGACTTTTACATGCCGTCTGCTCGTAGCTTAAGAAAGTTTAGCGAATAGGTTTCGAACAAATAATCAGCAACCGACTATTATGTGTGTTTTATATCTTTTTCCAGTAAAATGTATAAAACCTGTCAAATTTTAAAATAAAGGAAAATTTCCTCAGAAAGGGGAAAACTTCCCAAAATGTTATAACAAGCGCACAGAGCCACTTTTTGTAAAAAAACCTAATTTTTGTGTGTATGGCGCCAAACGGTAACATAAATCATTTTTATTGATGAAATGAAATAAACTTAACATATTTGTGACTTTAAATTTTGACTACATTATTATTTCATATGTTCTCAAAAATTAAAAATTTACAGATTTCACTCATAAAGTAACCATGGGGACATTGAAAATGACTTTATTTTTCTAAATAAACAAAACACATGACTAATCTTTACAAATTAATTAAAACGTAATAAGCTGTTTCAGACACCATTATGAGTTCTGAAGTTTCTAGGGGCAAAAAATAAATCTTGTTAATATTCTTTAACTAACCCCATCATACTTTTCTATTCAACCAAAAAAATCGTTTTTTTTGAATCTGATATCAAAACTCACATACCTATTAGGGCAAACAAAAATATGCCCTTAAAAATAAGTTTAAGCGCTTATAATTCTGCCCTTAAAAATCAATTACATATATGCTCTTAACAAGTAATTATATGCTCAAAAAAAAAAAGATGATTATACCTATGCCCTAAAAATATGCCTAATATTGCTTGTAAAAATATATTCTATGGAGGTATGTATACCTATGTAATGTATTTTTAAAAACTGCACTAAAAAGAACGACATATGTGAATCTAAACGGGCCCTACCAATAACCAAATTTAGTTACGACTTAAATATTTCAGTAAAATGGATCATAATTGAATGGGCTCTAAATAATAAACCCTGCACGGTATTACCTAAATATTTACGTGGACTATAAATAATGAACCATATATTCAACTGACTTCAAAAAATTGAGAATATAATGTATGGTTAATAATTTAGGATCAATAACGTTCAGGTTAAACGTCTAGAATTGTGTGCTCTTTTTGTGCTATTTTGTGTGAAAGTCTCGATTTTTTTGCAAGAATAGTTTTTGTTTTATGTTAATCTATATGGTACCTTAATATTAAGCTAGCAAAACTTCTAAGCCGCTTAGCATAATCAGATGAAATAAAAACTAAAATTTTGTGCTCTTTTCGTGCTATTTTGTGCGGAAGTCCCGATTTTTGTGTTAGCGTAGTTTTTTTTATGCAAAGTTATGCTACCCATATAAAGCTAGCAAAACATAAAACAAAAACTATGCTAGCACAAAAATCGAGACTTCCACGCATAAACAGCACAAAAAGGGCAAAAAATTCTAGTTATTGTTTTAATTGATTATGCTAATGTGTAGATGCTAGCTTTATACACGTTAAATCTAAAAAAAAAAAAATATGTAGTGTTCAAGTGAGATTGTCGAACATAACGTCAATCTGCTGGGGCTAAAGGTTAATATTTTCTAAATTTTCAAAAGCTATCTATACCTATTGTGTGCGAATTGGGTTAAAATCTCGTTAAGTTTTATTCGAAGATTAATTTAATTTTTGACACTAGTGAGGTAAATATGTAGGTATGTGTCCGTACAAAATTCAAAATTTAATTCCGGATAAAATTTATTTGAAATTTTAATTCAATTCACACTTACCTTAAAATATTTAGAAGTACTAGATTACAAAATCGTTCGAGTCGATTTAACCAACTCAAAAATAGGTTAATTTAAAAAAACAAAAACTCCAACCCAAATTTCCTTAGTGACAATTTTTTCGCCATAACCTGAAGTTACGTTTTAATTTTTTGGTAATGCCTACCCCATAGACCTTTATTATTTATTAAATAAACATTATAAGACACTGTACAAGTTATGATTTTAATGAAAAATATGCAAAAATACGGCACGTTAAACATAAATATACAAAAAATATTCATTTTCGACGAAACATAGCGCTTAAAAGACAGTACCTATTTCTTATAAAACTGATTTCTAATCTAATCTCGTCTTAATAGTGTTGCTAGAAAAAAACATGTTCTGCCATATTTTTTGTTGTCCTACATACATAGGTATATCGATTTCAAGCAAGCTCTACTCTTGCTTGCACACTCAACTGCATCACTGGCCTTTCCTATAAGACCGCATTGTATTCTGTATGGAAAAAAATTAAAAACCTATCATTTTCACAAAATCACAACCTACCTACCTCCATAGCTATGTAGATGCATACACACATTACACATATACAACATTCAAAAATCTGGCAGAATACCTATCCACTACTTTTGTTGGTTGCCTTGTCTGTTCATTTGTCTTCTTCTGAATGTACTTGTTGTTTTTTTTTTTTCTCTTTTTGAATATTCTTCATGACCATTCTCCACTGAAGCTTGCCTGTTGACGACGAACAATACTTTTCTTTCTCCGTTTTTTCCCCGTATATCTACGTCTGCTGTTCATCGCTTGTGCTCGTTTGTTTATTTTTATCATTCTAGTAATGTTTTAAGGTCCATCCAACATAAATTGGCAGTACACGTCTTATGGGAGAGCTTTTTCAAAATCAGTAGCGCACCATATTTTAGCACCATACTAAATTGAAAGAACTCCTTCATAAAAAGTGTTTGCCCGCCCGTAAATTTTTGAAAGCATCTAACGCAGATCCAACGTCCTATCGAGCGCACATCTGAGTGCGCACTGAATTGCTGTGGCCTATGGCTGCTGCTGCTATTCAACTTCAACCCCCATAAAATATTGATGTGCATTCAGGGTTACCCATGTCCATTTGGCAACTCGTTCAGATTTTTTTCCTTGGGTTTCTGTTGAGGTGCTTTTGGTTTTAGAGCTTTAAAAAAAGTTTTTAATGATGAGGGTTATCGTAGAGTGTTTTCATCTTTTGCATTTCGTTTAATGTGTGGAAAATACGTTAAAATGCAGTTACAAATTTTTAAGCTGTTTTCTTTGAAAGAGTATTATTTGCGTAGATTTTCGTAGCGGTCAATTAATGTGAAGAAAAGTATTTTTATGTAATTTATTTTTTAAAAAGTGTATCTTTTTTTAAGTTTTGTGCAATTTATGTTTTTAAGACGGGTAGTTTTTTAAGAATCGTTTGTAAAGTTTTTTTTTAAATGTGTGTGCAATAAATTATAATTCAAGTAATATTTACAAAGGTTAAATAAAAGAATAAACATTTAACCAAAGTGTATAGTAAAAATAAATTTAAGAATATTTCAAGTGTCGACTGTTTCTTTTGGGCCTTCGTCAGTACCAGACTTCTTTTCTTCATCGTCCTTTAACTTGTGCAATTTGTATTTTAACTCCTGTATTTTTCAAGAGGTGTGTTTTTTCTAGAGTTTTGTGCAATTTGTTTTTTTTAAGTCGTGTATTATCTTACCTCATGGTGGTATAGAAAAAGATAAATGTGTTTTAATTTGTATACACAAAACAATTAAATGAAAATTTCTATCCAAAAAAAAGGCGGTAACCCTGCATACCATTCTTTCATATTTGAGTCTATTCAAAATAAACAATACGACAACCCTGTGAGAGCTTTAATAAAGGACAGATTTATGCAATCCACTATAGCCAGAATGAGAGGCAAACGTCCTATCTTGCCTACACTGCCTTTTTTATTTGGACAAGGTATAGTAACACCAACCAAAAATTTGATAGTTGTCCTCCTATACGCTGGAGTTCATTTTTCATATTCTAAATTCATGTGTTCATTTCAATCATTTCGGTCATTTCTTTAGTAACACCAACCAAAAATTTCGTTGTGATGCCCCTATACGCTGAAGTTCATTTTTCATTTATTGAATTTATTTCATTTAATCATTTTGGTAACACCACAACTCTGTCAAAACGATCCTATAAACATTTTCAATGTTAAAAAAAAAAAAATATGGCGAAATAATGCCGTTATAGTCAGAAAGCGGAGACAAAATACATTTGTTAACATTTCTTAGTCACTGTCAAGTGGCATGCACTGAAAGTTAGGGTTTCGAGTTAACAAATAACAGGAATATTTGTGATAATTTGTTCAAATTTTTAAGAAATTTCAAGTTACCAAACACAAATTTCTTTGCTATAGTCGTTTACTCGATGTCATAAATTTTTTTTCTCGTTAGGACATTTTCTATTGATTCTTTTAAAAATGGCTGAGTTCCAAAGTTCATCAGATGCGCATTTACTTCGCAAATTGCGCATACAAAAATTTTTTAGCTGCTTCGATTTAAATTTTATTTTCTTGCATTCCGAAACGTCAGATTTATGCAATGTAATATTTCTACAAAGCATCAAGTTTACGTTGCTGATGCGTATGAAAAATGTATGCATTACTTTCGCATCAAAACATTTTCTTCATTTTGGAACTCAGCCAATCTCTTGTTCATTTAGCACAAGAAATCTAAATAGAAAAAGATTTTTTCATTTAAAGTCGTTTAGGTGAACGCCCACAGAACACTAGGTCAAGTTTTACAGAATAGAAGATGAGTTTAAATAAAACATAAACAAATAAGAGAACACACAAAGAAGAAGCGTAGTTCAAACGCGTTTCAACTATGGGCGTTTTTCTTTTATAGTTCAGAGTTGGTTCAGAGCGGAGCACTGAATAGACCCTGAGCGAACGGAGTAAACTCTGAGCAGAGTATGTTCAGAGCACTCCGATTTAATAACGAAACACGCGCGAGCACTCAATTGTCATATCTGTCAAATTACATGGTAACTGTATGAAGTTTTTCAAGGCTGATTTCCAATGTCGTGTTCGCGTTAGAGACGCTTACGTATACGCTTACAAGCTTTACGAACGCGTCGACATGACAGACGACTTGCAGAAAACTTGAAAATCAAAATGAACCTAAATAACTGTAATTTCGAATTCCTTTCAACAAACGATTCCATTATTTTTTAAACAAAATCGATTTTTTTCTTTCAATAAAAGAAATTTGTCCAGAAAACCCGACTTTTTCTTCTAAATAAATCGATTTTTTTTGTTGAAAGGAATTCGAACATTAGTTTAACTGTCAAAACGCACGCTAAAGTTGATTCTTTTCAACTTTAACGTCGAGGTAGCTTATGTTACGTTGGTTTGTGTACATGCTAATAGGTGCCAAATCGTAGCATAATACGAAACGCGTCATTGTAAACAATTTGCTTAAATTGCTATGTGTGAGCTTTCGCGTTGAAAGAAAAATCTGTCAAAGCGACGCCCAACGCGGCATTGGAAATCAGCCTTTACTCGGTCAGCTCGGTTATTTTATACCTAGCTAATAGAGCGCGCTCTGAACAAACTCTGAACACGCTCTGAACGAAAAAAGAAACACAAATCTGAACTGTTATATACTCTGAGCTAAAAAAGAAACAGGATTTTTTGTTTGACAGTTCAGGCTCTACTCTGAACTAAAAAAGAAAAACCTCTATGTAACGAGAAATTTATCATGTTATTTGTGATCTGTGTTAGTTAACAATAACGAATTTTTCCTTTGCTTTGAAACTCTGGGATTTTCTGTGCATTTGTGTAAATTTCAGTCTAACTTTCTGTCAAAGCTCATATAAAAAAATAAAACGGCATTTAAATGCACAGAAAATCACAGAGTTTTAAAATAAAGGAACATACTCAATAGCTGCATTTTATTTTCCCCCAGATCTAATCCGGATCAGATCATGATAATAAAACAAACTGGATCACAAATTTATTTATTTCTCACAGTTGGCTTTATTTGCACATTAAAATTGACAGAAGGAAAATTTTCACAAATATTATTTGAAATAATATTTGGTATTGAATGTTTAAAATGGAACAGTTTTATTTTTTTAGTTTAATTTTCATTAAGTTAATAGTTTTTATGTATTTATTCCGTGCCTCGCGACGCGTCGTCTCTATTGAATGAAGAAAAACTCATAAAAAAAAAATTGGAATGATGGCGGCATTTGTTTGATTTTGAGAATTTTTAATTTTATTGAGTTTTTTCTATAAATCTCAGCAGTGGGTACCAACCTATAAAATTAAAATATTGCTAGGGAAGTGTTCAAAAAATGGATTTCGAAATCCAAATCTAGAAGCAGACCTGGATCTTGTGTTGTTTTTGTATTACTTGTATTTATGTTTCCAAATCCAATCCGGATCAGATCTGGGGGAAAATAAAATACAGCTAATAATTCTTAAACTGCTCCTACTGAAAGAAAAAAAATCGTTTCTGTTTAGAAAAATAATCGAATTTTTTGTTGAAAGGAATTGGACATTTAAAAAACAAGAAGTAATACACGTAAGAACATTTTTGTTTTCAAGACGCGCGAGGCCCCAAGGCACTGTTTGGCCCTTAGACATTTGCCTTTCTTGCCTTCGGATTAATCCGCCCCTGGAGTACCTATACTAAGCTCATCAACGCCCTTTGCCCTTGTTCTATATTAACTACCTTAATCATAATCTGAACATTATCGTGTGTGTTTCGATTTGTCGTCAATCACAGGATTAAATTACCTACCTATAGGTACCTTTAGCTAATGGTTCTTTTGAGGAGGATTTTCGAAGATAATTATATTCTCGATCATTACTCAAAAGTTTTCCCCGATTTAATTACAAGGAACATAACGCACGAACACTTTACCTGTAGGTAAAGTATAGGTATCTCATTCATTTTCCAACTGGCTGAAGTCAAAGATTCTATACACCGCACCGGTTTTAAGTGGGCGGTCACACGCAAGTCATGTCTTCGATACTCGCAAGGCCCACAGGAATACATATAGACAGTTAATCCTGCAATATCAAGGAAGGGAAGCGTAAACTATCTCTTCTTTAATGTTAAACAAACAATGAATTCCCTAAGAGGATGAATAGTATGAAAGGATTTCTGGGAAATAAGAAACATTTGTATTCATTCCGTGTTGGGAATAAAGGAACAGACAGATTGTCCTACGGTATTGTTACACTTGTAACAAAAAACCAAAAATAAATCCAAACAAAAAGCAACTTAATATAGGCACATGAATATTTTGTATTTCATGCGGAAGCGAATATTTCTTTCCAAAATTTTTGACAAATAAAAGGTTTTTATATTTTTCGAAACAAAATTATTGGCTTTTAAAAAACGAATGTATTTGAATTTTTTCAACTTTATTTTTAGTGCGACTTTTTTTTATCACAATTACTTTATCCTGAATTCCAGTTTCATTTGCACCTATATAGATGGCATGAGTAGGTTTTGTGCGTTAATGTAGTGGGTATTGTTGGTTTTTATTTTCACAAAAAATATCGACTTTAAGCCAACAATTGAAAATGTTTTGATCAGAAAGGTGATAATGGTAAAAGTGCCAATTTGTAGTTGGAAATTGTTTTGTACCTTTAAAATAAAATCATTAATCATCAAAAGTGTAAGGGTTTTTTAAGATGTTTGTGATAATCTACAGTTGGGTTAGATAAGGATACACCTTTGAAATGTACTCATTAAGCCTTATCTTGTTTTACGATATAGGTAATTTTTTACTGGAAGTGATTTTGGACATGCCAATTTGTAGCAATTAGGTATGTATGTAAGTTTATAAAAGTATAATACTGTTTATGGGATGTGCGTGAAGTTAACACCGCCATTTTTGATTTTCATAAAAAAAAAATACTTGTGCTATATTGTGCTCAACTTGTACTGCGTTGTGCCGTAAATATTATTTCGAAAATCGTAGTTTTGCAAAAAATTTCATCCGTAAAATGTTCAAACTTTCGAATTTGAAAAAAAATATTTACGGCACGACGCAGCACAAGTTGAGCACAATACAGCACAACATTTATATTTTTGAAAATCAAAAATGGCGGTGCTCAAGCACATGTGTACGCGGCTTAGCAGGGCCACGACCCTCCGCTGGAGCTGCGCTGGTGGACCTACTTCGGGCACCCAAAGTTAACTTTTAAAGTCGCCGATGCACTTTAACTTTTAATGGCGATTAACTGTTATTGGCATTTCTTTTGTATTGCCCTTTTTTACTTAGGTATCTCTATTAAGGATTTTTAGTATCATGTAGACAGACAGCAAAATTCGAGGTTGTAATCAAAATTGACACTACGATGAGTACGATGATGGAGAAGACGAAAAAATTGTTTTTCGACATACCGTCTGTCACGCCTTGTCCAGCCCAAGCACGGGCACCATTTGTCTGGTAATGCGGTTCTTGCGCGCACTGCATTTATTTGCGTGCAATGCGGAAAGTGTCCAGTACAATACCGCATGCGTTTATGCGGGTTGTTTAAAAAACTTGATTTAATTCTTTTTTTCTTTAATTCAGTGTAAAATGGCCGTCAAATTTCCGTACGATAATGCGGCCAAAATCAAACAAGTTTGATTTTCAAACAATGCGTGCGATGCGGAGACCCCGCAAAAAACGCATTGATAGCAATATCATGTCTACATTTGAAATCTGCATTTACCAATAAAGGTTTCATTTTGTACACAGCGTCAGTTTGTGTGTCTGTGCGTCTGTGTGTCTGTTCGTCCAAAGTCCGAACGTCCACTACAATTTTAGCTAGATCGTAAATGGATAGAAAAATTTGCTTCAAAATTTGGTACAGGGTATTTGTAAGTGTTTGTCTAGTAAAGAATAAGAATTTTTGAATAGGGTCACCAAGAACAGGTGGCTACCATGCAATTTTGTTTTAATATTCTCAAAAACGACATTAAAGACTTGATTAAACTTTGTACTTGTAATTACTAAAACTGTTATAAGGAAACTGCGTTTCAGGTTTGTCACAAAAACAAATCGGATTGCAGAAATAGGACTTTGATTTTTTTAAGAAAATTGTCTTATACGCGAAGTATTTCTTCTAAATGATTGGACTGATTTAGTAATAATTTTTTTTATCTGGTGCTTCTGAGTAGTTCAAACAATATAACGTTTAAAAATATTTTTAAACTATTTTTTTTTAACAAAAATTAATTTTTTTAGTACTTTTGACTTTTTAACATTTTTCATTAAATAAATATATCATGTTTACATTATTGAACCCAGTAACCTACAACTGTGATGTTCAAAGGGTAGACAACGCGGTGCATTCAAGAGGACACAAGCGTCCACATTCAACCTCTGTCTATCAACTCCTACTCTCACCTCCCCGCGGTGAACATCGGGTGCCTAGTACCTTTGACTGAAGATGGGGATCAAATCCCTGTGGACGGTTTAAGGTGGCAGCAGACGAGAGAGGGGGGGGAGGAGTGTTTCCACTAAGGCACTTCCCCTTTTTTCAGGCGGCAGCGGAGGAATTCCCCAGATGGAATCAACGGTGGCGTCTACAGTTCTAGTCAGTTTGAACTACTTAGTGAACACCTTATATGGGCTACTACGACGTATTCGTAGCTCAGGCCTATAAGGAGCGGTCTATCCGGCTCCCCGTCCTTGGAGTTATAATAAGGATCTGGTCCTCCAGGCTAGGGGGTTGTGCGTCGGGGTGACTTCCCTACCACGTAAAAAATTATCGGTTCCGAAACAACAACAAGCCTCGGATATGGATGATTTTAATGTTGACGACCCCAGCAAACGAATCAAGGACAATGAATTTCGGATCTGCACGTGGAATGTACGGACCCTAAACAGGCCACGTGCAGCCGAACAACTAGTGGAGAACCTGGATAGGCTAAGGGCTGATGTAACAGCCATCCAGGAAGTGCGATGGGATGGAGAGGGCATCCGAAGGATGAAAACGTGTGACATCTACTTCGGCGAGTGCTGCAAGGAGCAAGGTCAGCGGCTCTTTGGTTGTGGTTTTGTGGTAAGGGGAAGACTTAGGCAAGAAGTCTTGGGCTTCAGAAATGTAAGCGAGCGCCTGGTCACAATCCGCATCAAAGCAAAGTTCAAAAACATCACGTTGATCTGTGCCCATGCCCCAACAGAAGAAAAGGATGACTCAACCAAAGAAGAATTCTACGATCTCCTCGAGGATACGTATGATAGGTGCCCCAAGTACGACGTCAAGATTATTCTTGGCGACTTCAACGCCAAGATTGGAAAGGAGGGCATCTTTGGTTCGATAGTCGGAGGACACAGCCTGCACGACAACACTTCCGGTAACGGACTCAGGCTCATCGATTTCGCGGCGGGGCGAAATGCCATCATAGCAAGCACTCTATTCCCACACCTCAATATACACAAAGGGACCTGGCGGTCTCCGGATCAACGAACCGTCAACCAGATTGATCATGTTGCGATAGACGCCAGACATGCTTCCAGTATCCTGGATGTCCGAACGTTCCGAGGTGCCAACATAGACTCGGATCACTACCTGGTGGTAGCGCAAGTACGTATGCGGATATCTATGGAGCCACAACGACGAGCGGATGCTGTAAAACGATTTAACGTCGCGAAGCTAAAATCGCAAGAGGTAGCCAGGACTTTTGCAGACCACGTCTCTCTTAAACTCTCAACAAGCCCGCCACAAGCATCATCTGTAGAGGACCAATGGAAACACTGCCAAAATGCCATCAAAAGTGCCGCTACTGATGTGCTGGGTTTCACTAGGCCACCACAACGAAACCCCTGGTTCGATGAAGAATGCAGACTGGCACACGAAGCAAAGAACGAGGCCTACCAAGCAATGCTGCAGACTAGAACCAGAGCTGCTGAGAGAGCAGCCCGGGAGCTCTACGGGCAAAAGCGAAGGGAGGAACGCCGACTTCTCAGGAGGAAAAAGAGAGAGCATGCGAAGCGGGCGGTCGAGTCTATTGAGGACTGTAGCGGCAGAGGGGATGTTCGAAAGTTCTACCGAAGGGTGAGGCAAACTACCCAGGGTTACAAGGCCAGAACGGAAGCCTGCCGAGACGAGAGTGGGAATATGGTGGTAGACACACAGTCGGTGCTGAGGATCTGGAAACAACACTTTTCTAGACTGCTAAACGGCGAAGATGGCCAAAATTCCGCTGTAAGACAGAACACTCCATTCAACCTGGACGATGATGGTCAAAATTTCCGTCCACCCGACCCAAATGAAGTGCGGTTAGCGATAGCCAAGCTTAAAACGTACAAGGCTGCTGGTGCGGATGGCCTGCCAGCCGAGCTATTCAAAGCAGGGGGAGAGGACTTGGTAGGGAGTATACACCAGCTTATCTCCAAAATTTGGTCGGAAGAAAGTATGCCCGATGAATGGAACCTCGGTATAGTGTGCCCCATCCACAAGAAAGGAGATGCTCTGACCTGTTCCAACTACAGAGGTATAAGTCTCCTCAACGTCGCATACAAAATCTTGTCATCTATACTGTGTGATCGCTTAAAACCGTTTGTCAACGATCTGATCGGCCCCTATCAGTGTGGTTTTAGGCCCGGCAAATCAACCGTCGATCAAATGTTCACACTCCGACAGATTTTGGAAAAAACCCAGGAGTTTCGAATCGATACACCACCACCTCTTTATCGATTTTAAAGTCGCATATGATAGCGTAGACAGAGACGAGCTATTCAGAGCCATGGCGCATCTCGGCATCCCTGCCAAACTCGTCCGCTTGTGCAGGATGACGATGGAGAAATCTCGCTGCTCCGTCAAAGTCGGCAAGAACACCACCGAACCCTTTTATGTCGAGAAAGGTTTGAGGCAAGGCGACGCGTTATCATGCAACCTGTTTAACATCGTTCTTGAAGCAATTGTACGCAACTCGCAAGTCAACAACAGAGGTACAATTTTTCAAAAGTCTGTTCAACTACTTGCTTATGCAGATGATATTGACATCATTGGGAGAACGAAGCGAGCTGTTACCGGCGCGTTTGCAAGTATTGAATCGGAGGCGGCGAAAATGGGTTTGGCTGTTAATGAGGACAAGACGAAGTATATGCTATCATCGAGAAAGGAATCTCAACATCGTCGGCTCGGGCAAAACGTCACGATGGATAGATACAACTTCGAAGTCGTCAAGGACTTTGTCTACCTGGGCTCCACTGTAACATCGCAAAATGACATCAGCGCAGAGATCAAACGAAGAATTACTCTTGCCAATCGCTGTTTCTTCGGGCTAAGAAGGCATCTAAGTAATAAAGCCCTCTCTCAGAGAACCAAGGGACCTTATATAAGACCCTAATCATCCCGGTCCTGCTATATGGGGCAGAGGCATGGACCCTGTCAAAAACGGATGAGAATCTGCTTGGGTGCTTTGAAAGGAAGATTCTTCGGGTGATCTTCGGTCCAGTCTGTATCGATGGAGTATGGAGGAGAAGATTTAATAACGAGCTTTACGGGCTTTACAGCGACGTCGACCTGGTCAAGAAGCTGAAAATTCAGCGGCTGAGATGGCTGGGACACGTGGAGCGTATGGACACCAACGCACCAGCCCGACGAGTCTTCGAATCTACCCCTGACGGTCTGCGCAGCAGAGGAAGACCCCACCTTAGGTGGCGCACACAAGTGGAAAACGACCTCAACCAACTTGGAGTGCGTAACTGGAGGCAGCTAGCTAGGGACCGAGCTGGCTGGAGGGACTTGTTGGTTGAGGCCGTAGTCCATCCTGGGCTGTGAGCGCCATCTAAAGTAAGTAAGTAACCTACAACTGTGTGTAGTAGCCCGGTGGCGTTTTGGTAAGTGCGTTGGACTGTCATGCCATAGGTCGTTCGGTTCGATTCCCAGCCTCGTCCACATAATAGTAATAAAAATTTAAAAAAACGGTGACTGCCTCTTGCGAGGAACTGACAAAACCTGCAAGAGTATCTCTTGTCATAGAAAAGCGCCGCTCACCTTAGCCGTTTAGACTCCACAGTAAACTGTAGGTCCCATCCATTTCTGCACACAGGAATGGTTGAGAGTTGTTAATTACTAGGCCTTGGTTCTTCACGAGGTGTTGAGCTGTTTCGTGCTTATGGGTTTTCAGAGCTGTTGACTTCGAGATTCTGTCCGTCTCCTATAGAAGTTCTATAAAATAGTTAAGAATTTTAAATTGAAGCTGTGTTAGTTAGAAAAACTACAACTGCAATTAATCAAGGATTCCCTAAAAGGTCTAAAAAAATAATATCCTAGTATTTTTATTCCATGCATAAATTTTCACATTTATTTGCCAAATTAATAGTGATAAATAAATTAATTGTAGCGACCTAATATTGGTGTTTTATTTTTCAAATAACAACTATCAAAAGCTGTATCCAGTTATGTAAAAAAAAAAATACACACGGCTGGATCGCAAGAACTTGCTTTTGTAGTCAAAAACTTTAATGGAGCATTTATTTTATACGAAACCAATAATTCTGTTCCAACTTCGAGAAAATTTTAACTTTCATAATTATACAAGGCGTTTACATAAGTGGCAACAAAAGACTAGCGCGTAATTATAGGTTTGGTCGAGACGAGACGAAAATCGCATTGAAATAAATAAATGTCATGTTATAGTTTCTTTTAAAGCAAGAAATTAGTCCAGTCATAGAAGGAAAAATAATTGAAATAAATCGTGTAGTCTGGATTATTTTTTTAAGTGGTAGGGGTGACCCCCAGGTACAACATACTAAAAGTCCCCAGCCCAGGCCCGCGAGCTTTAGACAGGAGGGGTGGGGGGGGGGGGGGGTAAAGGTCCCCTTTTTTACTATTTCGTAAATATTTTGAAAACCAAGAGTATTAGCGGACAAGTTTACACTACAATATGAAAGTAAATTGAATTTTCTTCAAATTAGGTTTTAGTCATATTTTTGCTAGAAGCAATACTAAGAGAGATATGGGGGTACAAATGTCAGAAAATCTGAAAAACCATGTTAATGCGTTAAAAATTTAACGTTTTTTGATGAATTAACCCTGAAATTATAGAAAAGGTAAATACGTATCGATTCATGATAATTCCATTAAATTGATGAGAAAGAAGGTATGGGGTTAAAGAAGGTGGCGAAAGTTAAAATATCCTTATTTAATTTATTTGATACAGTGTTTTTTGTGATATGAAAATCACTGTATCTTCAAAGGTAAGAAATATGCAATGTATTTCCAAGTAATTCACCAATATTTTGTGAAATAGTTTAAAGAGATATATTAAAAAAAAACTTGCTAAGGACGGGGGGTCTAGTTGCCCCCACTTATACGGGAGGGACCATTTTCTGAAAAAATTAGATCAAAGTGCATAAATAATCATTTAAAAACAACGGAAACATCTACAATGCTCTACTATAGCTTTTTGAAAATGCAAACACTTATGTTATTATTCCACTGCTAAAGCAAGTAATTTTATATAAAGTTTTTGAGAAAAATAGACTTTAAATGAAAAATTAAAAAAAAAAAAAAAAGTTAACTTATGATAATATTTTTTCAAAATTTTTTGTTACAAAGTACTAGATTTTCGTTTAGTGTTTGATACTGTTTTTAGTCCTTAGGTGAACATTGAAAACTAGATGGCTATAAGTCTTTTAGTTTAAGAGAAAATTGAAAATTATAAAAGCTACTATTTTTTTTAGAAAATTATTTCTGTAGAGTAATTAGTACATTGAAACGGTCAATGTTGTAACGAATAAAAAATATCATGTAGTCTGGAAATTAAGTAAATTAAATTTGCTACAGAAAAGGTTTGTTCATATTTTCACTAGAAGTGTAGCAAATTTAATTTACTTTCATTTTGTGTTGTACACTTTTCTTAAACGCTTGGTTTTCGAAATATTTACGAAATAGTACAAAAAGGGATTTTTACCCCCCTCTCCTGGCTAAAGCTCGCGGGTCTGGGCTGGGGACTTTTAGTATGTTGTACCTGGGGGTTACCCCTATTACTTAAAAAAAATAATCCAGACTACACGATTTATTTCATTTATTTTATGATTTTGAGTCTTCGTTGACTGGACTAAATCTGTTTGTTTTTAATTCAAATTATTTGAAGGAATAGTTTTTGAAAAATGTATTTTTAAACTCAAAATTTAAAAAAAAAAATATTGAAAAAAATTGTTTTAAAACTAATTTTGTTAATATTTTACGTTATTAAGTAGTATTTTTGTTTTTATTATTCGATGCTCTTATCAATTTCTAAGCAAACACTTAAGACCGGATGCCTTAATGTTTTTAAGTTTTTGCGAAAATCGAAAATAACCGAAGTAAGTTTTCCTTAAATTCGACTTCCATTCGTTATTTTGTTGCTCTAATGATCCTATTTCCACTAATTAATTAATTAAAAACTTAAAGACATCCGGGTTTTAGTGTTTGATTAGAAATTGATAGGAGCATCGAATAATAAAAAAAAATTTATTTAATAACGTAAAATTTGTAGAGGATTTACCATCAGATGAAGAAGAAAATAACCAAATGTTATGACCCTTGAGATTTAGCCAAACGTGTTACACACTGATAAATTTTTACATTTTCCATTTTTTTTTAATCTTGTAATCTGTTACATGTGGATATAAGAAGAGAGGTGAAAAAATCCTCTTTATTATTCTTTGCCTGTTTTTAGTTCCTATGTATAATATTATAGACCCTTAAAAATAAATAATACAAATAAGCATCAATGGGGTCACTGTGGCGTATACGTACTTTTTTATCAGCATATATTAATTAGACTTAAAAATCTGTACATCACAGCATTACAGTTCATTTTATATAATTAGAGTTAAGTCAGAGTTTGTTGTTTAAAAAAATAGAAATAAAAAAAAATAAATTTGATGGCACAACAGCTCATGAAGAACTAGGGCCTAGTGACTTACAACTCTCAACCATTACTGTGTGCGTGTCTGCAGGAATGGAGGGGACCTACAGTTTATTGCCGAATCCGAACGGCTAATGAGCGGCACTTTTCTGTGACAGGAGATACTCTTGGAGGATTTGTCAATTCCTCGCAAGAGGCAGTAGCCGTTTTTTCTTTTAAATAAATAGGTGGCGAGGCTGGGGATCGAACCTTAGACCCCCGGCATGACAGTCCATCGCACTAACTATCAGGCCACGGCTACTACTAAAAAATTGAAATCAATTGCGAAATTTATCCCTTTACTTCCTTTTATCCCTAACTGTCCCTCATTACTGTCGTGCCTGGGCGAAACGCACTGGACTAAAGGTCGCAAAAAATCTTCCATTTGAATTTAATTCAATACAGTCCACTAAAACAACAACAAAAATAATTTTCTTTTATTTTTGTTAATTCTCTTCTTTGTTCCTCATTACTTCCTTCGGCACATATATTTATTTGTCTTTTGATCACTGACAAAATTCAAAATCCAAAGACTCGAATAAACGTCAAAAATCTATCCAAAGTAGGATTCTACTTTAGCTTTTTATCGGCCGTAATCATACTGGCGATGTTGTATTTGTAATGCATGTTAAATCGTACTGTACTATGGATAGCTTGTCCAATAAAACACGCCTATTGTAAGTGTTGCCGTTGTTTTCTAATATATTTTTTTTTATTATTTCAAGTCGTTTTTTTAGAAAATTGTCCTTCCCGACTAAACGGGGGAAATAGACCCCCCTTGATTTTCTTGTCTCAACTCAACCTACACGTTCTAGCTTTTTTTTCACACCGTATGCGAAGCGATAAGCAAAAAAAACACCCGTATACTAAGTCATTAGGTGCTCAGATAAAAAACTAATTTTTATTCATAATGCTCACACCCTCTTCCAAAAATTTATAAAAGCATGAAAATAAATTTTAATTGACTGGGATAATCCAATTCCTTAATGTGGTGTCACTGTCACAGTAGAATTCGAATGCTAATGCTTTTAAATTAGACTCTAATCCAGTTGATTAGAGCTTATTGATACTACAAAATGCAGAAGAGGAAAACTTCATTCGTGAATTCTGTTTTGAGAATATAATATTGGACAAAAATACCACACTTTTCCATTGAAGCAATTATTGTTGCTCGTGCTTCAATTTTAGTTTATGGATTAAAATTTAGAAATTTCGGTCATGAGCCAGTGGTAGAGGATAACCGAATAATAATTTATTTCAACTCCTTTTGTATCACATAGATGTTAAGGACAAGTTAGGCTGTGTGTGCAAATTCATGAAAATTATTTTTTTCTATTTCTTTTTAATTGAAGAGGGCGAATGATAATGAAATGAAATTACAAAAATATGTATGTATCTCAGCGGATAGTTGCTAATTGTTATCTCTTTTTAATTTTATTGTAGGTATGTTAAGAGAATTAAATTATTTAAGCCAGTAGATTCGACTTTAATAAAAATTCTTTGCTTTTTCACATTTAATAAGTAGGTATTTAGTCACAAAAGACACAAGCTCGACAGATAAGTTTCATTTTAAGGTAAATTGACCTTTATTGAAAAAAAAAAAAAAAAAACTTGGTTTGATAAGAGGAAGCCTGCTGTTATCTCAATAGAATAAATTAGTTTTATTCTTCATCTGAAAATAAAACTTCATGACCATAAATCAAGAATAATTTCTTTTGCCTGGCACATTGATTTAGGAACCAAAAAGGAAAACATTATATTGTCCTTTGTCTTAAATGCTTAATATATCACAATGAAGCCATATTAATCTGATTTATACTTTTTCTAACATTTTTTGTTTGTATATTTGTTTGTTTTATTTTGTTATTTTTGTGTTATTTTATCAGGATAATGGGATGGCAAAATCTTAAGACAAGCACAAGATGGTCTCAAAAGATGCATTATCATAAAAAAAAAATAACTTATAACAAATAGAATACACGACTGGACCAAAAATAACGTTACCTGCCGTTAATTTTTTTTTTTAGCATTTTTGGGAAATCTTATTTTTCTCAAAAACGACTCCACAGATTTTTCTAAAAAAAATCAAAAATTTTTATAAGGTATAAAGGCTACTTTCTGGTGAAAATAAAATTTCCGAAAAATGGTTTCAAACGATACCTCCCAGTGAACCATTTTTTTTATTTTCGTTTTGCTCGAAAGGAAATTAGATAATTTTGATCACTTATTTTATGCAAAATGTAAGTAAAAAGTTCCAAAGTTAAAAAAAAAAAAAAAATGTTAAACTTTTAAAAAAGTTTCAATTTTTTTTATTTAAAAACCAAATATTTCGAAAATGACTCGGTTGATTTTTACAAGCGGTTTTTTTTGCAACATTATCTGGAATATTTTAAACAAAAATTTTTATAATACAGTCAAAATTAAAGCTACCTTCCATAAAATGTCAAAAAATCGTTACAGAAAATCTAAGTTTCCTCGAAAACGACTCCTACGATTTTGATTAAAATTGTTCCTGAATACTAATATTAGTACGGTCTATTTTTTTTTTTGAAAAAAAAAATTAAATTTGTAGTTCTTTATTATTATAAATAATCAAAAATTGTGTACTAATTTTTTTTTCTTAAAAATGTTGACAAAATTTTATACGAAAAATTAATTTTGAAAAAAAAAACCACTCCTACAAGATTTGTCAAAGAAATAAAATGGTGTAGGTACTTTTTTTATGTCTCGAAACATTTTAAGGAGACTTTCTTTAAAAAATTAATTTCGCATTATTCTGATTTTTATTAATTTTTTCCAATTAGGCTCTAAGTTTCATGTGGTGCAGTGCCCTATATTGTACGTACTTTTTTTTTAATTTAGTACACCTTTTCACAAGGTAATGAGTACCAGTCCAGTACGTCCAGCTCTCGAAATTCGAGTGCAAATTACATTATCCTCCGATTGACAGATCTAAATTTGCTCCCAAACATCTTGAAAGTGTCGGTCATGATCGATAAATATGTGCCACGCTCAATTAAGACTGCTTTTAGGTGACAGAGATTTTTGTCGACACTTAAAACTGTGTAGCCAACGCACGTGTGTTACACACAAAATTTTTAATTTTCAACGTGTTGACAGCTCGTAACAAAAATTGACATTTGCATACGATTTATCGATAACAATCTCAACTCCGACCACCATATTGGTGCGTTCCTTTTTTGTAAAATGTTAACTGTTGTTAACTATTGTTAACTCTGATCGTTCCTAAACACGGGAAGTGTAACATTTGTCAGCACTATGACGTCATAAAATTGTTCCTAAATTCCAATGTTGATGTGTCCAGAATTTAACACTCTGTAACATTTTCCAACTAATCTCGTCGATATGAATTGAAAATGTTAATCTGTCAAAAGCAGCTGAATTTGGATTTTCATTTTGCGGTTATCTTTTGTTTACTTTTTTTCCTTTCGATTACTTAAATTTCGGTATTTTTTTATTTTATTTTTTCTGTCGATTTTGATTTTTTATTTACTGATTAATTTTCTTTTTTCCAACAGTTTTATTTTTCGATAAGGTAGATTTCTTACAAATGCCTCGATATCTATTTGTAATGGAAAGAATTTGCAAACATTTTGTTAATTTTACTTGATGATTCGATTTTTAGCAAAAATAAATAAATAAACGAATTCAATTTATAAATTGTGTGCATTTTTAAGTTGCAATAATAATGTTTCCAATAAATTTGATGCAATCACAAAATTTTCTTTTATTTTTATTCATGTATTTTGCATTTTGTTTGCAACCCATTTTGTTTGACAGATCAAAAATATTTTTAACTGAGCGTTTTTTTGACAGATCAACAAAAATTAACATTTTACAGAAAAGAAACGCACCACATACGTCTCTTTCCGTCATAAATATAGCGTGAAAAAAACTGTGTTACCGACTTGAATTCTTATGTTTTCTGAAGCACTGAACGCTGCCATCATTTGACATTCCAATAATCTTTCCACTCAGTGCTGGAAAATTGTTTAGATCAAATGTTAATTCATTTGTAATTATAAATAAAATAAATGAAATAAAAACAAAAATTAAGAAAAAAGAAAGGCCAATTCGGGAGAAAATAAATAAATAATATCTTATTGGAGGTTAATTTGACAGTGAATAAATAATACCCTTTAAGCAAAAGACTCCGTTTTGGATTGGCACACGTAGTCAAAAACCTATGGAGGACTCCGCGCACGGATCCAAATCCGCAAAACTGCGTTTGTCGGCTCAAATTAGTATGGAAATTAGAATCGCCACTGACCCACTTGCGCATGTATAGTGAGAGTGAGAGTTCACCATACTCAACGAAAATCGAGACCAAAACGTATCCAAAATGAATCGCAAAAAACAGTACTTCCCCACTTAAGTTCTACCTTCTACCTACAATAAAGCTCTTTTAAGATTGAAAATGTTTATAGGATCGTTTTGAGAGAGTTGTGGTGTTACCAAAATGATTAAATGAAATAAATTCAATAAATCAGAAATGAACTCCAGCTTATAGGGCATCACAACGAAATTTTTGGTTGGTGTTACTAAAGAAATGACTGAAATGATTGAAATGAACACATGAATTTAGAATATGAAAAATGAACTCCAGCGTATAGGGGGATAACTATCAAATTTTTGGTTGGTGTTACTAAAACATTACTAGAATGATAAAAATAAACAAACGAACAAGCGATGAATTACTGTAGGACAACAAAAAATATGCCAGAGCATGTTTTTTTCTAGCAACACTATTAAGACGAGATTAGATTAGAAATCAGTTTTATAAAAAATACTGGGCCCTACCAATAATCAAATTTAGTTATGACTTAAATATTTCAGTAAAATGGATGATAATTGAATGGGCTCTAAATAATAAACCGTGCATGGTATTACCTAAATATTTACGTGGACTATAAATAATGACTGACTTCAAAAAATTGAGAATATAATGTATGGTTAATAATTTAGAATCCATAACGTTAAGTTTAATTTCACTGAAATATTTAAGTCATAACTTAATTTGATTATTGGTAAGGCCCACTGTCTTTTAAGCGTCATGTTTCGTCGAAAATGCATATTTTTGCATATTACCATAATCAATTAAAACCATAACTAGAATTTTGTGCTATTTATGTGTGGAAGTCTCGATTTGTGTGCTAGCATAGTTTTGTTTTATGTTTTGCTAGCTTTATATGAGTAGCATAACTTTGCATAAAAAAAACTGTGCTAACACAAAAATCGGGACTTCCGCAAAAACTATGCTAGCACAAAAATTGAGACTTTCATACAAAAAAAGCACAAAAAGAGCACCAAATTCTAGTTATGGTTTAAATTAATTATGCTAATGAGTATTGTATATGCTAGCTTTATTGACGTTTAGATTTATGTCGTTCTTTTTAGTGCAGTTTTAAAAATACTTTACATAAGTATACATACCTAGAAAATATTTTTATAAGCAATATTGAGCATATTTTTAGGGCCCTAAACATTTTTTTTGAGCATATAATTACTTGTTAAGGGCATATATATGTAATTGATTTTTAAGGGCATAATTATAAGCGCTTAAAACTGTTTTTAGGGCATATTTTTGTTTGCCCTAATGGGTATGTGAGTTTTGATATCAGATTAAAAAAAAAAAAGATTTTTTTGGTTGAATATAGAAAAGTATGATGAGGTTAGTTAAAGAAAATTAACAAAATTTATTTTTTGCCAAATGGAAAGTGACATTAAATACCTACACCTAGAAACTTCAAAACTTATAATGGTGTTTGAAACAGCTTATTACGATTTAATTAATTTGTAAAGGTTGTAAAGATTAGTCATCTGTTTTTTATCTAGCAAAATAAAGTCATTTTCAATGTCCCCATGGTTACTCTATGAGTGAAATCTGTTAATTTTTCATTCAAAGTTTCTCCAATCGAGTTTACCTACAAAAAACAAATAAAGCTTTTTTTCATTTCAAGACACTTTTATTTTCATCAATTAATATATGTATGTAAATACAATTAACAACACAATTTATTGCACTACAAAATCACGAAATGAACGAAAAACAGTAACATTTAATTTATGAAGCGGCCATTTCTCAATTTTTTATAAGAAAATATAAGAAAAGAGAAAAAAAAAAAGAACTACGTCTTTGCTATTCCACTTGCAAAGATGAACTAAACAAAGGTGTGGGGAAAATGCCTGTAGAAGAAAAGAATTTTTGTAGGTGTGCGTGAAACACTCAGTTTATCAAAGATCCAAGAAGGACCGAGAAAGTCACAGTACACATATTAAAGGTAATATATTGCGCATCTCCGAAAATTACAGTGACCTGCCTGTCAGAATTTACAAAAACAAAACACAAGTGTTTCCGAATCGCAGTGACCTTCGTCCACAATTTACAAAAATAAAATACACGACATGCGCAGAACTGAACGAAAATGAAAACTCGGAAGATATTACCTTCAATATGTGTACTCTGCGAGAAAGTTGGGTCAGTGAATTTGCTTGAAGGATAAGTGTGGTGAATGTGTCGTGAGTTTTGTAAACAAATATGTACATACTCGGTCTCGCTCTGGCTCTCGCTTGCTCTAATTATTAATGTTTATTTTTTTGTTTTTATGATTTTGTGGTAGGTACAATTATTTAATAAATGTATGCATTCTGCATTTCTGTGCAAAGAAACGTTTTCAACGATATACAATATACATATAATTTATGCTCACGCCCGCGTAAATTGTACCACAAAATTCGTGTTGATGATGATGATTAGGCATGACGCTTCTTTGGTGTGAAAGGCTGAAGGCGAAATGAGATTCCCTCTTTATTTTACAGCTGCGCCGCCTTCCAATTTTGACTCTTTATAAATTTATTTTTGGTTGAATTTTATTTATTTTGGATTTGATTTGTATACTCTTAATGAGGTCCCAATGTAAAATAAGTTTGTTCAAAAATTTATGAATTCCTAAGCAACTTTAAATTTAAAATGATGAGAGACAAAATGGTGGATAATACAGAATTATGACAGAGAAAATGAGTATATTTAAGTTGAGAAGAAAGGCATTTTTCTTAATATCAATTCAGTCATTATATAATTACGATGTTTATTATGAGTTGTTAGAGTCATTTTTGACAAATTTGGAAAAATCGAAACTGTTGGATGGCAGCTTCGCATTTAAGAATTCGAATTTCTTCTCTAAAGAAATATAATTTGATAGGTATCAAATTTGAAAGAATGGTGTAAACTGTTAAAGGCTTTAGCTCAAAATACAGTTAACGCATGAACGCAGGAGATCCACAGACAGACGGTAAGAAGAAGCCTTCAGATTAATCCTTCATCTTAGTGTTTATTTTGTTACGTTTCAGATGTTGAGGCACCATCTATAGTTTCGATTATAACCTCGCATGAACCATTCTTCATTATGATCGATGATATACAAAATTATCTATCAAAGTCATTAAAACAAAAATTCAATAAATTTCGTAAAATTTAATTATGATAATTTATGTACAATTAATTTGTATACCTCTAGAACCAACAAGTGTTCCTAGTGTGATTGTATGTAACTAAATCATAAAGAAGCAGGAGGTGGTCTTGACAAAAAAATAAAATAATCTAAGTACCATTTGAGTTCCTCTCATAAAATCCTTTCTTTCAAAAATGTATACCTTCCTAAAGGCTTTGAATAAATTCATCATAATTAACATTATATGTCATGCATGTTAATCAAAAACTGAAATACTAAAGCTTTTGAAGCACAAATTTAATCTCTATGATGTGACCCGTTTTGTGTCGAATCTGCTTGACGGTAATTACCACCCACCTAACGGCAATTATCTCAAATTAATCGCAATGTGACGCCAATGTTTCACTTTTCACACCGAGCCTCATCGAGCCTACGAAATAGCGGTCGTATGTTGTAAGGTACGAACAGACTGATGGAATCCACTTTACCGTATCAATCGTTTTCCCCTCTCTATAATCAAACGGTAATTCTATAGCTCTGAATTCTGATTAGGAATATTGAATCTCTTTGCAATATTATAAGTTTATGTTAGAAGGCATCAAGGCATGTGTATCTAGGTATACAGGGTTTGTGTGTTGGCTAAGACCATAAGAGGCTTTCACCCTCCCCTAAGCTCCACAACAACGGATGCCGGAAATTAATTACGGATAATTACGTTTGTAGTACAAAGTTTTCCTTTAGCAATTCTACAAACAGACGCGACGACACGACAACAAGGAGTATGAAGCCAATAACAAAGCTGCTTTGTCGACGCGACGTTCCTGTGTAATGTTACCTTTAAGTTGCGGCGGGTGTCCTAGGAGGTGGATCATATACTACTTTGCCATTAGCCAGACCATGTACAAATCACCAATGAATTTAATTAGGGTAGTTCGTTCCTATAGCGCCTTCATTAACACAACCACATAATACATGCAGGCACGCTGACTGTGACTGGCCTTATAAAGTTCCCTCAAAAACCGACTACATTGCTTTGACAAGGAAATAATCCGAAAAATAGGAGAAGAAAAATAAAAAAGAAGTGCAAATGAGGCGAAATCCTCTTAGGAAATTAGGTCATACGTTAAGTCGAGTTCCTGTCTACGCAAAGGTAATTGGTGAATTTTGCAAATTACGATGCGCTCTGATTTTGAATGCATTATTAAACGGTAAGCACTCTAACACGGATGTTATTTTTTTGGACAGCACTATAATCACTGCTTTAAAAATTGTTAATCTAGAAAATGTAATAAATCACAGCTTACACTGTTGTCGAAAAAATTTTGTGCAAGTCCACCTGAGCTTTTTGATATTTAATTCTTTGCATGTTATATGACGGTAGCTGGTTTTGGTTTCAATTATTTTACTTTATCAAGCTAAAAATGCAAAGATATATTTTTGTGATTTATTATTTAAATTTCATCTGGAAGAGAAGGAAATGAAATCAGTCCGGTTCGGTAATAAGGATGGAATTGGACACTATACTAAGAGCTTATCTCAATTTAAATAACTTAAGACTTTAGATTGCACAGAGTTCTTTTTAATTAAGAAGGTTTAATTTTAAATAATATAAATAGGTACAATGAGTATTTTTATTAGGTTTGGTCTCGGTCTCGGTCTCGTTGACTAATTTTCATTATGGAAATTTTTTCTTCAAGAGTAAATTAAGAACATGAAAGTATTTTTTTTTTAATAAATAAAAACAAACAATTATTTTTAGAAAAAAATATATCCTTAATTTATATTTATTTGTCTTCTATTTATTTGGGAATCGTTAATTAAGAAAAAATCACCCAGTTTAAAGGATTCCTTTCAATTTTTGATGCATTTTTTTTTTTACATTAAAGCTGGCCATACACGATAGAGGCAAATGGCTCGTCCGAGCCAGATTACATTCAGCCAGATTGAACCAGCCAGCGCATCAGATTTGCTCAGTCTACAAAGCTGTGTGCATTTTTATAAGCACTTTTAAATTGCTTATAAAAGCACTTTTAAATTGCTTATAAAAATGCTGATGCTCCAAATGCATTTGATAAACAAACCTCACATCGCGCCCTGTGACGTCAGTGGTCAGCAGTGGCAGAGTGCGTAGTGCACACAGCTTCGAAGACTGAGCAAATCTGATGCGCTGGTTCAAATACCGCATGATGTGTAGAAAGTTTTTCAAATAAAATTGGATTAAAGCTCAGCACCACTATAAAGGAGACTGATGATAGGGCTTGGCACTCCTTGAAGGTAGTAGCTCTGAAAAAAACTAAAGGTGGAAGCGGCTGGTATTGAACTCCAGACCTCTGGCAAAATATCTCGTTATTTTCCTTCTTTTAAATATTCGCAATATCACTGAACACTACCCGCCTGGAAAAATGGCAAGTTTTTGGCAAGTTTAATGAAGGCCCCGGCAAGTTTTCAGTAAGGAAAGCCTGGAAGAGGAAAACTTTACAGATCCCTATTAGTGCCTCGCTGAGAACATTTATTTAATAAAGTAATAGTGAAGCTCTTGATGGTAACTAACTATGAATAGTGAAATCATTTTACGAAAATTAATAACAGCAGAATTTTATTATATTGTAATAAAAATCTTTGTGTCAACTGTGCAAATATCAAATAATGATTGTGAATCGGTGTGTCAAATAGTAAAATCGCAACTAGACAAAACAGAACAAGACAGAATCACAACTAATTTTGACATTTCTCAGAAAACCGTTTTCAGTTGTTCTACCTAAAAAGCAAGTATGCAAACAGACTCACTGAACAGCAAGCCAAAACAGTTTAGAACAGAAGATTTCTCATTGAACTTGTTCTTTAATGTTCTAAGCTGTTCCGAACAACATCACTGAACATACCTACAGTCTTTCACACACACTTGCCCACACACCAAAGTAAATGGGGCTATAATATAGCCCCATATCTGAAATGGTTGAATGGAAAACCATGTCAAACAAAACATGTGGAACAAATTTAATTTTACTAGTCAGGGGTTAGACAGAATTCAACTGACAAGGCAAAAAGGTTCATAACTGGCGAGGGCCTAGCGAATGCCTATAGTAATCCTTGCTAGTCCCTTGTTAGTAACAATGAAAAACTTGCCAGGGCCTTATTGAAAACTAGATTCTTTTTCCAGGCGGGTAAAATAAATCTTTCATTAAATTAATAGATGTAATAAAATTTTTGTTTAAATAATTACATAAATATTTTTTTTTTTAATTAAAATTACAGTTTAACATTTTTTTATTTTATCTCAATCAACCATAAGACCTCGACTTAAATAAGCAGCTAAATGTTATTTACATCACACAATCACGAAAAACTGAGGCGTCCCTATCCAAATCATTAAGCTGTACTTCAAACAAAAATTGTACACTTTATTACTATACCCGTAATAAAGTTGTCAATAAAAGTTTTCTAAGCTCTTTTACACTTTCGTCTGAACACTGCAAAAGAAAACTGCTCTTTAGACCTTCAATTATCTAATTCAACACAGCGAAAACTCCCAACAGTTTAGTTCATTCTATTAAATTTGACATAAAGCCTTTGAATACATATTTTCCTTTTGGCCTTTTCATTTTTAAATCCTTTTTAAAATGAATTCATTTCTTTGAATTAACCTTATTCCAACTTAACAGTTGTTATATATTTATTTCAATTTCCTTCAATTAATTTGGGACTTTTTCCATTCAAAGAAAATAGATACCTACTTAAATTAAAGTACCTAAATACCAAAGTATAGTAAGGGCAGGGCAGGGCAGGGCAGGGCAGGGCCGGGGATATATCTCATTACGCGTTACCACTAAAGTAAACAAATCTATAAGGCACTATGAGGCAAGTTGTAGCGTATTTATGCTCAAAGGCTCAACTCTGGGTTTCCGGTCCTGCCATGGAAATAAATAGTATTCAAAATTAAAGATAGAAAACAAACAATCTATTACTAAATGGAATGACTTTAAGTACATTCTGGGGTAAGGGAATGTTTATTTGTCACAGCAGCGTACTGATCTCAATAAACACAAAAACCATCGTAAGAACAAAAATTCTCCAGGATAAAGCCTTCGTTTTCATTTACTTTGGGGCTTGTATCCTGCTCTCACAAAATTATCCCCAACCATTGGCTGACCGAAAATGAATCCTCTCCTAAAAAGCGGTAGCCATACCTAAGGAGCAGGACCCTTGGGTGTCGTTCATAATGAGACTGAGATACAAAAATACGAGAGCCAAACCAGAAAACAACAAGAACACAAAAAAAGTTAACTTTCATTCGAATTAGAAGACAACTTTATCGTTCTCATAGCCACATGATAATTAAAGTGGTACAAGCACAATTATTAATGACCAAGTAGAAGCCCGCCAGTGTAGTGTAGCTGCAGGGCAAGGGTTGAGAGAGATGATAACTTTTTATTTAATTTTTTTTTTTTTTTTTTGACAGAGGAATTCAAACCCAATTAAAAAGCTCCAGTGTTTTTGAATGCTCTGCTAACTCAACTTCTGATATACAAAAAGATCCAAATATGTATGTTGTACATATTGGTATTGGTGCTGTTTTAACGAGGATATAAAAAAAAAAACAAAAACATTAACATTACCCTTGGGTTCCTTTTTTTTTTATTCGTTCATCTTTTTCAGGCAAAAACGAAAATTATCTTAATCCTTTGCTCATTTGCAATATTGTATAATGTATAACTGCCGGAATAGCCCGTGGTTCCTGTAGTGAAAATGTCTTCCAATTTATGTTGCATTAAGACTCCATTAGCTTCTGACCATTAAATGGCAACCAGCAGAACCACCTTGGCCATCAGAAAAAAAAAAAAACAAACCACCCAGACCTCATTTTAGTTCCACAGTACATACGTACAAACACAAAAACTTTTATGTTATGTTTGAAAAAAAAAAAAAAAAAAAAATACATATCGGTAAAGGAATGAAAGGGAATGTTTTTGGTTGATAAATATTTCAAGAAATTTTCTTCTCCGGATGCGATTTTGTAGTAAATTGGTATAGTGTACTTGGTTCAAAAACAAGCATCAATTGCAACTTTATAGCTTCAGTTTTTCTTTGCGCAGTATGTTCCACAAGAAATGAGTTTGCAAAACAAAAAATTAGTGATAATTTTATTTTTTTTAAGGACCCTTCTTTTTGGCTCTTAATTAAAAACTGGATTTCATCTAAAATCGCTAAACGTGAATCACTCAAAAATAGGGCAATTTCTCAAAAAAACATCAAACCCCTGTTAACGCAATGAGAATTTTTGGGCAAAAACCTAAAATGCAGTTTTCTTGGTCATAACATGTTCAAAATCGTGTTCGACGTTAGTTGAGGTCATTCTCCACTTGTGTTAGACATCCTAAGGTGGGGTCTTCCTCTACTGCGCAGACCATCAGGGGTAGATTCGAAGACTCGTCGGGCTGGTGCATCGGTGTCCATACGCTCCACGTGTCCGAGCCATCTCAGCCGCTGTATTTTCAGGTCAACCTCGCTGTAAAGCCCGTAAAGCTCTTTGTTAAATTTTCTCCTCCATACATACTCCATCGATCGAAGGTCACCCGAAGTATTTTCCTTTCAAAACACCCAAGCAGATTCTCGTCATCCGTTTTTTATGAAGGGTCCATGCTTCTGCTCCATACAACAGGACCGGGATGATTAGGGTCTTATATGTATAAGGTCTCCTTGGTTCTTTGAGAGAGGGCTTTACTACTCAAATGCCTTCTTAGAACGAAGAAACAGCGATTGGCAAGAGTAATTCTTCATTTAATCTCTGCACTGGTGTCATTTTGCGATGTTATAGTGGAGCCCAGGTAGACAAAGTCTTTGACGACTTCGAAGTTGTATCTATCCATCGTGACGTTTTTTCCGAGCCGACGATGTTGAGATTCCTTTCTCGATGATAGCATATACTTCGTCTTGTCCTCATTAACAGCCAAACCCATTTTCGTCGCCTCCGATTCAGCTCGCTTCGTTCTCCCAACGATGTCAATATCATCTCTGCATCAGCAATTAGTTGAAGGGACTTTTGAAAAATTGTACCTCTGTTTTTGAAATTCGAGTTGCGAACAATTTCTTCAAGGCTACACGTTACATGATAACGCGTCGCCTTGCCTCAAACCTTTCTCGACATTAAAGGGTCCATGCCACTAGAACAGGAAAAAAATAGAATTCAATAGAGTTTCCTCAAAACTGCTAACGACAGATGGTCAGCAATTGATACTTGTCGGGCTTTGTGGAATCAATGGCCAGACACCTCTAAGAAAAAAACAGTTTACCTTCTCAAGCTAAGAGGACCTGAACTGTCCCTCTGGGTTGGAATCCCAACGGGTCACGGGTCACCACATCTGACTTATGCAGGGGGTGTCAGGATGAAGAGGTGGAGAAGGGCTCCTATCACTTTTTCTTTGTGAATGCCCCAGACAGCCCTCGGAAAATACTTTTTCGACGAATTGGGCGATATCTCGCGTTTGCCACTAAGAAAAATTAAGAAATTTATGGAGAATTCAAAGTGGTTCAGGGAGGCCTCCACGCCTAACCCCTAAGCTCCACCAACTCCTCTTCATACCCGTCGTTATACCTACCACACCTTTATCCTGAAGAGCAGAATGGATCCACTGAAATCCGAGTGAGATGATGTGGCTTGCCGTATCATCACCCCTCCAAACCTAACCTAACCTACCTACTTTGACGAAGCAGCGGGATTTTTCCATCGGCATCCTGCATAAACGGACGAGTTTGGCAGGGATGTCGAGATGTACCATGGCTCTGTATAGCTCGTCTCTGTCTACGCTATCATTATGGGACTTTGAAATCGATAAAGAGGTGGTGTGTATCGATTTGAAACTCCTGTTGTTTTTTTTTTCCAAAATCTGTCGGAGTATGAACATTTGATCGACAGTTGGGCCTAAAACCACACACCCACCGATGAGATCGTTGACCAAAGGCGATCAGACAGTATACATGACGGATTTTGTATGCGACGTTGAGGAGACTTATACCTCTGTTCTCTGTAGTTGGAACAGGTCAGAACATCTCTTTTCTTGTGAATGGGGTACACTATACCGAGGTTCCATTCATCGGGCATACTTTCATCCGACCAAATTTTGGAGATAAGTTGGTATATACTCCCAACTGTTAACAATGATAAAGGTTCTGCTTGTGCAGCTCGGTGAGTGTTTCAGATGGATTGAGTTAATATCGAATTCCATACCTGAGCAGCAAAGTTAGCGCATTTTTAGCGGAAGTATTTATTTATTTCTATTTAATTTTTACACTACCAAGTCATCCTCTCCTGCTTTGAATATAGCTCGGCTGGCAGGTTATTCGCAACAGCAGCCTTGTACGCTTTAAGCTTGGCTATCGCTAACCGCACTTCATTTAGTTCGGGTGGACGGAAATTTTGACCGTCAATGTCCAGGTTGAATGGAGTGTTCTGTCTTACAGCTGAATTTTGGCAATCTTCGCTGTTTAGCAGTCTAGAAAAGTGTTGTTTTGTTTTCAGATCCTGAGCACCGACTGTGTGTCTACCTTCTACCACCATATTCCCACAATCATCTCGACAGGCTTCCGTTCTGACCTACTAGCCCTGGGTAGATTGGCTCACGCTTCGGTAGAACTGTTGCTCTACAAAACTGATATCAAGTGAGAGTCAGGAAAAAATAGCTTATGGTAATAAACTTGGACAAAAATTAAGTTTGAGCTTCTGTGCAGAATATATAGAAATATCATGCCGTCGCCGAAGGTCCGTGTTCGAATCCAACCTATTCCACATGAATGATGCTTTTTTTAAGATGTTCTGCTTCTTACAACCAGTCATAACCTGGAAAAGATCAATCTGTTTCCATCATGTAGTATAACCTAAAAGTTTTCTTAAAGTTGTACATATTCTTGCAATCAAAACTGTCATCTCAACGACTGCTTCTCTCGGCTTCCACACAAAGTTTGCCAAAAACAATTCTTAAGAGTCGTAAAGGAAACGTTTTTCTTTGGTGGCAAAAAATTGATGAACGCTTCCCCAAATACCTCCCACCCACCCAAACTGATAAATTTCGTATACTTTTCAAAGAATATCCACACCGCACCAGATGGGTCTTGATGGTGGTGGTAGTAGAGCGGTAACGGTAAGTAAGGGTATAATTCAGCTGGTTCTGGATCTGGGTTGCTTACATGAATGTGGCTAAAGCATAGTAATTCATTCCTTGTGAAAGTTTAACGACAGAAAGCAAAAGAGCAGAAGATGTATAAAACTATGCTGAAAAGAACACGGATGCAGAAATAGAATTGATGATATTCTACCATCTATATCTAACTCTCGTTCAAGCCCTGCGATATCATGCCTTTTCATGTCCCCGTACACTAATAAATCTAAGGTATTGATTAAAAATCGCAGAAAAAACGGTAGCTCTGGTGATGGTGACTTCTTTGAAATAAATTTCGTGTGCCAGCTAAAATAGTAGTTCAAGGTTTGGCTCCTGTTTTGGATTGTTTCACATAAACTATATCTTTTACACGTCCTGTTTTCTATCCTGCTACTCTTGGTCGTTGAAAACTAAATGTTACAAGAAATTTTTGTTGTTGTTTCTTTTGACTCATTCCATTTGTGTGACAAAAATGAAAACAGTTCTCGAGAACAAAAAAAACAGAAACTGAGGCAATTTCAGTCCAGGACACACAGAAGGACACAGTCTAAAATATTCGTTTCGTCATCGTTTCGGATACCCTTTTTTTGATGTTCTGCTTTTTTTTGCAACCCGAAACCCCAGGGTCTGAGTATCAGTGTGCGGTGTAGAGTGTTGATGTTGAAAACTTTTTAGGAACACCGCACGACTTCTTTAAAGATGAATAGTCAATGTTAAGGAAGGATGTGTTCTTTTTTTTTTGTCATTTTGTCCCCGTCTGTTGGAAACATACATGCAAAAATTCAGAGGATATAACTTATGACCTTTTAAATGTAACCCAGAGATATACAGTGAGTTTTTTTGTTTGAATTAAAGAGAACGTTCTTGCCCTACGAAAACACCCTAAACCTAAACGCATCGCAAAGGACTATTAGATGCGACATGTTGGAGGAGGTGCCAAAGGGGATATTGAAGTCGTTTTGTTGTTTTGTATACGTGTTGGGTGAATTCTGGGAATGGGACAACTATTCCGCTGCAGAAAAGATAGACCGTAGTTGAAAAACAACATTCTCATAATGTTTCCTAATACTATTTCGCCTCCATTTCTTCTTCTTTTTTTGTAGTAATTTTATGATTTTTGCAGTTTTTATGTTTTTTTTTTTTGTATTTTTCTTGTCGCAAAACACATGCTAGCATAGGGATAGGGATTTGCAAAACAGCTTATGTTCGCTATTGCCCCATATGAGTCATATGTGCGATATGAAAGGTTGGGGATCTGTTAAAGCAGACAACATTTCTACCACTTGCTATACAAAACCTATTGCTTCACAGAACTTTAACTGGGTGAATTGGGTTTCCGGTTCCTAAAGTTTCGATAATCTGCCTCACATTTATGGTATATACATAGTTGTGGTGGATCTGGGTCTGGAATGGTGCGCTCACAGTGCAAGTCTGATGTTATGGCACTTATATAGAAGGTTTAACGAAATTTTTAAGGGAAATTTATATAGTAACTGAATTTTAGGCAAGAATGCTTCTATAAGTTTCGTATGTAAGTTATTTATGTGTTTGTAGGCAAATACATATGAAGTATACAGAGTGTTGGAAACAGTTTTTGGAGAAACACAAAAGGCTTTTAGAGGAAAAGTTTTCTCCACTAGTAATGGGTTTTAGAGTTTAATTATGGTACTGTAATTAAATGTGACATGTATATCTTTTGGATGGTGTTTTATATAATTTGAAGATAAGAATTTCTTTGTTTGTGGGTTGATGAAAGCTTTATTTATAAATAAATTTACGTTTGGTGCGTATTTTAGTTAAAAATTGAATTAAGAAGTTTTGTTAAATGGATCACTGGTTTAAGTTAACGAAGAAACTTTGGTTGATATTAATTTGTGTTCTGTGTTGGTGTGTGAATAGAAAAAAGCAGAAGTTTCAGCTTAAATAATGAAAATGAAAATGTACGCGGTTATATGAAATAATTAATTATTGGGTTTCTTCTTATTTGTAATCTATATCTGTAGATTAATTTGCGTTTAGGTAAAAGCAATTATTGGATTACAGAACTTATTAAAAAATTAGAGGTATCACAAAAACTTGTATAACAGACTTTGCAAATACTAAATCATAAAACAAATGTAGCGTATCCCGAGTTAAAGTGATCCTCCCGCTATATTATAGACTATTCAGAAATTATTTGTTTACAGATCTGAGAGCATCGTGGGTTTGCTGTTAGTACATTTTTCGAAAATGGCCGTTCTGTTACCGCCACGCAGAGAGCCTTCCGAAGGCACTTCAATATCTCTGTTGGAGGAAACGTCCCTGGCGGTAATGCAACCCAAGGGAAATTCACCAGAGGCCTAAAGTGCCTGTATGGTGTGCAGTATCCCAATTTAGGATTATTGCTCCTTACTTTTTCGAAGATAATGGGCGAACCATCACCGCTAAGCGCTATGTGACAATGTTGGAAGAGCTTTTTAAACCCGAGCTGGAAAAATTGACTAAAGCAACTAATCTGGGAGACATATTGTTCCAACAAGATGGGGCTACATCCCACACTGCTAGGATTTCAATGGCGAGATTGATGCAAGTGTTCCCCCAGCGCCTCGTCTCTTTGATGGGTGACGTAAAAAACTGGATTCTCTTATGAATTAAACAATATAAACATAATTTCTGTAAGTTGAATTGTTTTTGTTTAACATCACTTTAAAACCGGTTCATACCTTTTGCCCCACCCGTTAGTACTGCACACTCTCCCAAAAATATCGTTGTGATAAGCGATATGTTTTTCATAGTGTTAAACTTAACCAGAAATCATTCACTTCTACTACTGACCGTCTTTCCGTCTGTCCATCTGTCCATCTGCCCGTCTGTCCGTCTGTCCGTCTGTCCGTCTGTCCGTCTGTCCGTCTGTCCGTCTGTCCGTCTGTCCGTCTGTCCGTCTGTCCGTCTGTCCGTCTGTCCGTCTGTCCGTCTGTCCGTCTGTCCGTCTGTCCGTCTGTCCGTCTGTCCGTCTGTCCGTCTGTCCGTCTGTCCGTCTGTCCGTCTGTCCGTCTGTCCGTCTGTCCGTCTGTCCGTCTGTCCGTCTGTCCGTCTGTCCGTCTGTCCGTCTGTCCGTCTGTCCGTCTGTCCGTCTGTCCGTCTGTCCGTCTGTCCGTCTGTCCGTCTGTCCGTCTGTCCGTCTGTCCGTCTGTCCGTCTGTCCGTCTGTCCGTCTGTCCGTCTGTCCGTCTGTCCGTCTGTCCGTCTGTCCGTCTGTCCGTCTGTCCGTCTGTCCGTCTGTCCGTCTGTCCGTCTGTCCGTCTGTCCGTCTGTCCGTCTGTCCGTCTGTCCGTCTGTCCGTCTGTCCGTCTGTCCGTCTGTCCGTCTGTCCGGCTGTCCGGCTGTCCGTCTGTCCGTCTGTCCGTCTGTCCGTCTGTCCGTCTGTCCGTCTGTCCGTCTGTCCGTCTGTCCGTCTGTCCGTCTGTCCGTCTGTCCGTCTGTCCGTCTGTCCGTCTGTCCGTCTGTCCGTCTGTCCGTCTGTCCGTCTGTCCGTCTGTCCGTCTGTCCGTCTGTCCGTCTGTCCGTCTGTCCGTCTGTCCGGCTGTCCGGCTGTCCGTCTGTCCGTCTGTCCGTCTGTCCGTCTGTCCGTCTGTCCGTCTGTCCGTCTGTCCGTCTGTCCGTCTGTCCGTCTGTCCGTCTGTCCGTCTGTCCGTCTGTCCGTCTGTCCGTCTGTCCGTCTGTCCGTCTGTCCGTCTGTCCGTCTGTCCGTCTGTCCGTCTGTCCGTCTGTCCGTCTGTCCGTCTGTCCGTCTGTCCGTCTGTCCGTCTGTCCGTCTGTCCGTCTGTCCGTCTGTCCGTCTGTCCGTCTGTCCGTCTGTCCGTCTGTCCGTCTGTCCGTCTGTCCGTCTGTCCGTCTGTCCGTCTGTCCGTCTGTCCGTCTGTCCGTCTGTCCGTCTGTCCGTCTGTCCGTCTGTCCGTCTGTCCATCTGTCCGTCTGTCCGTCTGTCCGTCTGTCCGTCTGTCCGTCTGTCCGTCTGTCCGTCTGTCCGTCTGTCCGTCTGTTCGTCTGTCCGTCTGTCCGTCTGTCCGTCAAATTTTTTAAAACTTCTTTTTATTGTTCGCAGAATTTTGTAAAAAAGGATTTTGAAAAGCTAAATTTTAAAAAGCAGAATTTTGTAATCTGAATTTAGACAAAAGAATTTGGACCCAGGCAACCCTTATCACTGTTAATAAAAAAATACTCAAAAAAAAACAAAAAAAAATAGTTTGGGAAATAACGGACACCCTGGTGTACATAAGTTAGTACAGAAAACTTCCTCAAGTTTTTTGTTAATTTTGAAGAAAATATTGAAACGTTATTTTTTAATGACGAACGACATGTTTAAAGAAAAAATTGAACATAGAAAATTTCAAAGAAGATCTGCTTTTGATTTCTAGACTAGAATTACAATTAACAAAAGTAAAATGAATAATATCCGCTGCTGGAAATCGCAATCCTATAGTTACTTTGTCTTGTGTGTTATTATTATCGATGTCCACTTTGAAATTTTATAGCAGCCAAAAAAACACAATGGGCTCTTCAGGTTGTTTAGATACAGGAATTTTGTTTTTAATTTCAACATTCTTCAATTCAAGTACGGATATCTTTGCATTTGTTATAGTCTCCTCGCTTTATATTTAGTTTGAATTTCTCCATTTTTATTGCCTTTTAATATACATGTATAGGTATAGGCTACCAGTGAAAGTATCTTCCGAGACTTTATCTTCATTCCCAGTTATTTTCTTTTTGATTTTTGATTTTTTAATATGACTGAGGACAGCCATTTACACTCTGCGTCACTTAATCGTTACAAATAATTTTTGTTCCGAAAATAAATCCGTTGCAAAATTTTATTTAAAAAAAATTTGAAATATGTAGTTTAAAAATTCTTTTACGTTAGAATTATTATTTTAATCGTGGTTCAAACTTTGATCCATGGTTCAGGAATTTTAATCAGCGGATTAACTGATATTCAAGGTTCAACGATCGTTAAGGCATGTTATGGGCTATTATCAAATTCTTGAAACTTATTGAACCATCGTTGAACGCAGTTAATCCTCCTAAATTGTCGAAGTAAAATTATGTATAGTTCAAAAAGGCTTTAAGATCAATATAGTATTTTCTAAAATAAATCAATAAATATGCAAATTTTTCGACCCAACATTTAGTTTCGATTTGCTTGAAGGGAAATTGAAAAGAGACACAAGTTCTTGGAAGATAAGTTTTTTTTTTCTATTTAGTCGTTCTATTCTACAAGTCAAACGATATTTTCAATCTTTTCCATATATACCTTAGTTAAAAGTGAAAACATCAGTTTGGCCTCAGAAAGTAAGGCCTCAGCTTGAACGGTCTCTACGCCTACATAATTATAGCCTTTCATGTCGATGGTCTCATCAGTTGAATTTCAGTCCTCCTCCAAAGGTATGTTGTCAGATTACAACTTTGTTGTCATTTTTACAAAGCGACATAAAGCGAATTTGGTTTTATTAATTTTATATTGTCTTTAATTATAAAGAAAAAGTTTTTTTTATACGAAATTCTTCCTCCAATGAAGAGCGAAAATATTTCAAACAAATTAATCCTCAATCAAGCGACGCATAGTGTGAGTACTCCTCTAAAAAGCACCTACTCAACAAGGTTTGTCAATAATCACCATTCCATTAAACATTGTTTAAGTTTATGAAAATGCCCCTTCTTACATTTGTCATTTTTTTCTTGTTGACATTTCTTCTTTACTTGTCGGAGTTTTGATTTGATTTCCTTTCAATGTTCCAGGGGTTAGATTGAAAAATATTTTTTGTTAAATATAACGAGTATATTTATTTTATTGATATTTATAAAACCGTTTCGTTTTTTTTTTTTATCTTTTATTGATTGAAACTTTTGCTCTACTTTTTTCAGGGTGAAATATAAATATGTAGATAAAGGTACTTGGAGACGAGTTACAGTGGCGCTTTTCAAATGATTGATTTATTCCATAATTTTATTATCTTAGGGTGGAATAAGATTTGAGTTGGTGTTAAGTCTTACTTATGATAATATGATTACATTTTTCTTTTAAACCTATCAAATTATAACAAAACAGAATGCAAAGAATGGAAAAGAATGCAAAGTCTCAAGTGTCAGAGAATGCAATAAATGATTTTGCTGAATTATTTTAATTAGAGGAGTAAAGTTCATAATTTGAAATAGAAACATCAGCAAAAATTTCTTTTTATTTATAAATCAAACGAAAGGTTTAAAATCTTGAATTAAAATACCTATTAATTTTTGAGAAAATTTGTGATTTTTCCATTCGAGATTTTAGCTTTCTATGTAATTTCCAAAACATTTCATGCAAAAACAAACTTTTTAAACAAATGGTTCACTGGGGCGTATACGTAATGTTTTGTATAATTTTTACTTTTAGTACGGAGTACGAAGAAATTAAAAATCTAGTTGATTCTAATGAAGTTGCGAACAATAAAATCTACACTGGATGGACATGATTACGTGATCTTCGGTAGGGCTGTGCGTATAGCGTTTGGTCTATAGTTCGAATCCCAGTGACAGCAAAAAGTTATTCAAATAAAATTGAACATTATATGTATATGTATGTATATTACGGTGTCCGTTATTTCCCAGACTCTGTTTTTTGGATCGGCCACCTTATAATTCGAAAGTTTATGCGCTACGAAAAATGTATTGACCAAAAAATATTTTATCCGAGATCATTAACCCGTGCCCCTAAGACCATACACTTCCCACACAAATTTGTATCGAGATTTTGCACATTTTACCTTTTATTTTTTTTCTCTCAAACTAATATTGCTATTCTAAATTTTTTTTTAATTATACTTTTTCAACTATTCCTCTAAAAAATTAAATCTAAAAATTTATGTAAAAAGAAAAATTTATATTTTATTTAGAATTTTAAAAAGTTCACATATTTCTACTTTTCACCATTTTCACCTTTTATTTTTTTTTCTGTGAAACCAAACCACATATTCTAATTTAGTTTTTTGATTTTATAAAAGAATAATGCTCTTAATAAAAAAAAAATCAAAAATTCTGGAAAACTAAAACTTATAATTTATTTTAATTTTTTTAAATTATTAAATATTTCAATTGCTTGCCCGTTTTATATTTTTTTTTTTTTTAAATACGGCAGTTATTTTAATTTTGTTTATTGATTTTTGCATATTGATAGTTCTTTAAAAAAAAAACACATTCAAAAATCTATGTAATATGATATTTAAATAAATTATTGCTCTATTCGCATATTGTCAAAAAATAGAAGCTTTTACGCAATTTAAACCAATTCTCATTAAATTACGTATATGTTAGTTTTGTTTTAAGAAACCGCGCCACGAGAAATTCATCGTGTCAAAAAAGCAGGACCGTTTCACTTTAGTAACGCTGGTTCGGTTCGGTAGACAACAGATGGGAATGGAAATGGACAGTGAAAGATAAAAGAACGTGGACAACCTTGGGGTAGATTCACATCCATAAAAAGAATAATATTTATAAAAATAAAATGCAACGACTGGGTCGCACGAACTTGCTCTTGTAGTAAACGTTTCTTCGAATTTTAAAGATTGAGTGTAATATAAAATATTTAATATTTATCCATTTAAAAAATTGAAGAAGGGAAATTTGAATATGGAAAAAAAGCATGAAACACATTCTTTAAATTGATAAAACAAGTACTTAAAATGCTCTAATCTCAGAATGAAGAACGGCATCTCAATCCATAAATATAAATTTATGCAGAAAAAAATTTAAAAATCGTTGGAGCGGTTTAAAAAAAAAAAAAATTATGTTTTAGAAAAAACATTTGGTATGCCATTTTTAAGAACATAATAATATGCAACGAAAACCATAATTTAAAAAAATTCATCAACCTGTTTAAAAAAAAAAAAAACCTTTTTTTCAAAAAAAAAGATTGAACTTTTTTTAAAAATCCAGACAGACATACAGATACAGACAGACATACAGATACAGACAGACATACAGATACAGACAGACATACAGATACAGACAGACACACAGCCATGCAGACAGACAGACGGAATTACGGGACCCACTTTTTTCGTGATCTCTATTATCGTAATTTCAAGTTGGATTGTTATGTCGAGTTCGATTTTTTGCACGCATCCATAACTTGCCCTATAGTATTCCTATATCGTAAAAATTACGATAATATTGTTTATATATTGGTAAAGAACAAGTTCGTGCGATTTAGTCCTAAATATGCAAATATTTCGTTCTTACTTTTTCAACTTACATTTATAACTTGTGGTCGTGATTATATTCCATTAAATATACCTACAACCGTTATTTAATTGAAAATTTTGTGTGATGTGGTTCGCTAAGGAGAAATAGTGCGGAGGAGCTGTAGGGCCTCCTGAAATGATTTTAATAGAAGGAAATCCTTATTTTTCTTAATAACATATGACGAAATTTCGAAGATTTTTTCAGAAATATTTTTTTATTCCGCATCGCAACTTTACTTTTCCCAAGTAACATCGTTGGAGCTAGAAGAAGCAAATCTGTTCTTCTAAAGCTTTAAAAAAGTGATATCTAAGGCTACAGCTTTATAAAAGATAATTTCGAAGCTCCCTATCTTTTTATTTAAAATATTTCTCTATATTAAAGTTTTAGCACACTATAAGCTCTATAAACTTATGTATCTTTAAATCTGCTCCTTAATAATGTTCACTTGATCTTTTAACCAGCAAACTTAAGTTTTCAGGCCTTGTAGAGCTTCAAAGAACGCATGCGCAATAGCAATCGCCTTTAAAGCTCCAAAAAAGCGGCTATAGAGTTTATTACTGCATGCGTCAAACGAAACGTCAAAAAATAGCTTTTAAAGAATTACACAAAAAGCGGCTGTGGAGTTAAGTATTGCATACAGCAACACACTTACGCATGTGTATTCCGAAACGTCAACATTAAGCATTAATAGAGCTAAAAGAAGTGGTCTTAGAGCTGCATATTTATGTTTTTATTCAGTTGACTCAGCCAATTATATTATAGGGTGTTACGAGATAAAACAGACAAATTAAACAGAACAAATTATAAACAAGGGATAGAAAATAGATAAAATTCTTTAACTTTATGTAGTTTTGAGCAATTGGGCGTTTTACAGATTTCAAAAATATGCCGATGGGAATCGATAGGAGGGTTCTACTTATTATTAAAAGGCTGCGTAGCTAAGTCACCATTTTGAAAAGACGTATTTTATTTGGTATCCAACTTTGTTTTAAGCTCTGAAGAAAAACAATTTTTCACATTTCAGATCTTAAAAAAAGTTAAATTTATACCACACAAATATCTAGGTAAATTTCTTTTAAAAAATTTATAAAAATAAAAGAGAGTAATTTTCGTGCTATTGTCCTCCTCAAAATATTCAAACGCACAAACATTTTATTTTTTGACAATTTTCTTTACAAAAAAAAATATCGAGAAAGTAACACATTTTTGGAATACAAAGGTACCTCCTCTTAAATAAAACAATGCGTTTATAAAAAAACACTTTTATTCAATATTCACTTTCCTTAACATTTAATTTCTAAAACACCCTTTATTTTATTAAAGCAAAAACACCAAATTGCCATCTTTTTCAAACTAGCTCTAAAATAACAGAAAATTAATCTTTATGTGATATAACTGCTCGATATCAACAGTTAACGATATTGCAGCTCTCGAACAATAGAAAATATAGCTGAAAGCTATATTGCAGCTCTTTTGAAGATATCATTTTTGCCTAATGAAAAATGGCGACGAGATAGAAAATTAATGAAATACCTTTTTTATTTAATTAAAAAAAAACGACATATCTATATCCGTTCTCACTCAAAAACAAACGAAATTGTATTTTTTTCAAAAATAAATTTATTTCAGTTTTAAAAATTGTATTTCTAGGAATTTCTAATTTGTTGAGTTAAAATTTTTTTTCTTTTTATGAGCTTAATATTTAGAATTTCAAGGGCGCGTTGTAATTTATCGAAGTACCATTATTACGTTTGTGAACAAAATTAAGTCGCACTAAAATTTCAATAAAATTTAACCGAAAAATATTTATTTATCTTTTTATTTATTTTCGGGGAAATTATACATTATCCATACTACTATTGATAGTATTACAGCTTGCATACATTTTTATTTTGTATCATTATTAGTTTTACACAAACCAATACAGACAACAATCTGTCAAAAGTGGTTCCTAAAAGGTTTTAAATGCATATACCATAGAGCTGCAAAGTCACTTGGCACTAATAACAGGCTTATTTAGAGCCAGAAAGTGCTCTCAAACTCAATGAATTAGCTGTAAGTGCGCTCGACGTTTGCTCTATAGGCGCATCTAGAGCTCTTTCTTAATTAAACGAGCTTTAAGATTAGCTCTGAGAGCGCTGTTAAATCTTTTTAAGAACTAAAATTGTTTCTTGGATTACGAATTTTAAATTGAATTTCGTAAAAACAAACAACACGTTATAATCCTAGAACGTAATTTACTGAGGCCTTTTTTATATTAAAAAAAGATACTCTGTAATTTTCCCTAAGATCAAAGACTTTAATATTCACTATCAGATTAATAGAACCCAAGATATTTCCATTTTAAACGAAAATTATTAGCATTTTTTTTGAAACTTTTTTTATTGTTGATTTTTGCGTTTTATAAAATATCCAAAAAATTCCTAAAATGTTCACTTAAGAAGCTTACTTATAGATTTCTTTGGGTCTATTTATCTGATTCTATATTTATATTCAATATTTGCTACTGAAAAAATCAGCCAAATTTAAATGGCCTTGTTAAAAAATTGATTTAAAATACATGCTTTTTATTGGTCTTTAGTCCACAAAATTCTGGATGAAACGCCAAGTTTTGGTTAAAGCTATGAAGCAAGCCCCCTCCGAAATAAAATGCTGGCTACGGGACTGCTCTGGTTCTTGATTCTCTTCTGAGTCCTTGAATCTCTTCTGAGTCTTCCACCTCACAAACTAATCTGTATTCTGCAAAGCAGTATAGCTACAAATTACCATACATATAAGTTAGTAAATAGTAGGTCTACACACCGCAACTCACCCCTTACAACAGAAATTTTGATCATTTTTGTGTTAAAGGCCCAATTTCCGAACTGACTGGTCAATCTTGCATTAAGTACCTCCATTAAAATAGTTTTTATCTCTTACATACGAGTAGGTACACAAACTCTTGATTTTTCTCGTTTTCTTTTAATGTAAATGGCGATGATAATGTTACTTCAGAGAGCCATAATCGTTTCAATTATGAGACTTATACATGTTTAATGTTCACTTGAAAAGCATTAACATTGACCTCGGAGTAGCATTAGCATTACCCACTTTAGCTACTTCCCTTCAGTTTTATCTATTTTTTTTTTTTTTTTTTGCAGGGAAACAGTTACTATCCGTAGCTGATACTCTCATTTGGCAGAAAGAGAAATCTAACGAGCAAATTTCATTTACGTCCTTATTCGTGCATCAACCGTAACAGTAGAGTTATCAGATGATGGAATCAGTGGGTAATGATGGAATAAGGACCCACCGACTCACCACCGCCGCCGCCGCCGCCGCCGTGGTGCCATCAAGTTAGAAAGTTCAGATTGCTATGGCACCGATGATACCTATCTCTTGTTTCCTTATAAATCGCTAGGTTACACCGAAAGGTTGTGTGCCACCCCGAGTCAGCTCACAAATCGAATATAATGATAATCGTGTTGCTTGAAAATTTCGAGAACAGTAGAACTACCCTATTGGCGATATTTCAACTTTAATCGACTCACCGAATGTGAATGAACTAATTGAACTCGAGAAGTGGAAAAAATGTATGGGTACTAAACAAAGAACGAATAACTATTTGCGTGAAAAACTTTTCACTCAATTCGAGTTAATCGTAGCAGTTATCTTCGAGTAGATAGCTAAGGTACATATACACCTTAACCACAACTACTCCAATCAATGACTTGACTTGACTACTATTATTACGGTGCAGGTAGCAAGTTTTGATGTGCAATTGAAAAACTTTTAACTATAACTTGCAGATCCGTTAGCAAAATGGAGGAATATTGAATAATTGGACGACGACATAACAGGTAGCTTATTGCTTTTTAAGTTTTAATTACAATTTATTAATCGTGAGAAGAAACCCATGCACGGTATGGGTTGCTGTTGTTGGGGCAGACATCAAATAATAAAACCCTCGATTTGACGATTTAATTGCACGAACTTGGTAAGAGGAATTTATAACATATAGAAATGTTTAAACTAAGATGAAATTAATTATTCTTAGTTTTGCTGGATGTCAAATAACAAAAATAACAAATAGTGTCATGACTCCTGATAGTTTTATTAATTAATGTGCTCTAAGATAACAGACTCATTCAAACTTGCTCAAAGACTTTTATTGGTTTTGTTGTTAAAGGTTTAAAGTACTAAACTTCTTACTAAAATAGAGCAGTACCGTTGCAAAGTTGGGGGCTAGTGGGTCCTTTGCCCCCCCCCCCCCCAAGCGATGTTCTTAATTTTACATAATATGAAATCGATACTACAAACAGAGGGAAACAAATAAAAGACAATCCAAAACAGAAATAATAAAGAAAACTATTTGTTTAGCTTATTAGATTTTTTGACTTTATATGAATTACTGTAACTTTTCCACGGTTGATGACAGAAAAAAAACTGAAAAGACCATTGACACCAAAATTTTTTCTGCTAAGAACCAAAGTACACTTTTCCGATGTTTTTTGGTGTGCTGAACTCGAATCTGAATTTAGAAATATTTTATCTCATCACGTTTTTGAAATACATATTTGCGTTTAAAAATCTGTTATGGTTTATTACGATTAGGTTTCTGAAATTTTTAATTTTCTTCTTTAAAATTGTAAACAGAATTTTAAAGTGATGGTGAATGGCAACATTTTTATAAATTTTTCAAATTTAGAAAAATATTTCATTGCTTCTCCACACAAAACAGAGTAGCTACGGCACTGAAATGGAGAAGCTGTTTATTTAACGGCCAATTTCTTCACAAAGTTCTAAAATCAATTTAAAACTCGATCCAGTAACTCTCGGTTTATCTTTGGAACTTAGTTTTAAAAACATTTAGAACTTGATCATTTCTTCACTTCTAATCATTTCCTTAGAACTCGGTCTAAGGTCACTATTGAGTTTTAAGTACTTTAGATCTCGGTTTAAAGAAACGAAGTTCTAGTGTATATTTTAATACTTTTGTAGCACCCAGTATCATTTTCTGATACGAATTTCTGACAATCTATCAACAAATATTTAAATATTTGTCAGTTTCATTCAGCTGGATACTTTTTTTGTGAATATATTTGTTTTATTTTGTTCATTAATTAAAAACCTATTCCCATTTCTGCTGTGCCAGTTTTGTTTGTATTGGTGTTGATGTTGTTATTTCGTTTTCAATTCTATGTTGTGTGATTTCGCGCGTATTGAATTTTGAATAAGTACTTGGCTCGCAACAGATTTTTGACGTGAAATAAACCCAAAAAGATATGTGTGCATGTGCATCAAAGTGCATCAAAAATAATAAAAAAAGAAGAAGGTAACTGTTCCAATGTCCCGAATCATTGATTATGGATGTGGTTCTGACAAATTGTTTCGAAAAATTGCAATTACTTAAGATGAGGTTTGAGCATGCAATACCACATGTCTTTTGGCTTTCTTTCATGAAACAAAAATCAATCCAAACAAACAAAATGAACAATATAAAAAAATTTATACCACGAGAATTAAAAACAACACCAGCATATGCAACTAAATTGGATACAACAAAATTGACCATTTACTTAAAATGAAATAAAAGGATAACTTAAAAACAATATATCTACCTACATAAATGCTATATACAAAAACACCATAAAGATCGTGTTTTTTGTGGCTTCTGTCCGGGGTTAAGATTACTCAAAATGTCTCTCAGATTCAAATACGCACTCTACAGTGTCAAGATGCGAACGATTGTCATTAATTTTCGAGGAAAATAGTGCTTTAGATGCATTTTTTGTCTTAACCAACAACGGCAACATTAATGCATTTCTGTTTCTTTGCTCACCAGGAAAATATAGTAGTTAAAAGCTTGTAATATGTACATAGGTACACAAATTTGTGTTTTGTCCAGCACGCTATCTGGTTATATGGAATTTTCAGCGCACGCGAAAAGGCTTGCACCTAAAACTAAATTTATCCCAAATTGATTTGAATTACCTTTTCTTTCAAGTCGAATCAAAATTTATAACCAAATAAGTTTTTTGAAGAAATAAAAAAGTTGTTAAACCGAGTTCTAAGTCTCTAGACCCCCGAATTCCAGGGTCCAAGTTTATCGAAGTTCTATCTCAAACCGTTAGAACTCGGTGAAGAAATGAATTAGAACTCAATCAAGTTCTAATTTTTCGATAAACCGAGTTTTAGGGGTTAGAACTTTGTCAAGAAATTGGCCGTAAGTGTTTTATCTTAATTATTAAACTTTAATTTAATATGAAATAATGATTGATTGACAAATAATGTCGTTATAAGCGTTATATAGAAACAAAATAAAGCTAAACAATATTATCTGGAAAATATGATAAATCTTTTGATAATCTTAAAAAAATATTGGAAATCACTTTTCTTATTCTAGGTAGCCAGTCACCTCCTGCACAAACGATAAAATAAAAAAACTTTTTGGGGAACACAAACGGCAACAGCTGCTTTCTGTAGAAAAATTCAAACACATCAGAGGATACAAATCGCATGAATCCTTCATCCCTACTAAAAAATAATAAAAACAAAGTATACGGCTAATTTTTTTGCGAAAAACTGATGTAAAACTCGCTCCAGCCACGAACAGTGCTACCACTTTTCAAAAAAAATTTCCGCAGTAGATAAACCAAAAAGCACGCAGCAGATTGAACTCTGGAACTTTGGCAGTAGATTTGTTTTTTTTTTTTTGATAAAAAAAAACAGATTAAAATCAAAAGCAAAAAAATATTGCAAATAAATAATTTTAAGAAAATAAGTTATTTCAAACAAAAAAATTAATTTTTAATTTAAAATTACTTTTTTGTGATGCACTACCTAATAAATGCATATAAACTACAATATGTCAATTATTTAATACGAATTTAAACTCTTTTGTGCAGATTTAATGAATAAATTGTTCAAATTAACAAGATTTCCGTCAGCTTTCAATAGGTATTCATCAAAACAGAGCTTAGGCCTTCTCCACATGAACCTTCGTGTCATAGACGTGTACAAGATTCGTAATGTAGCGACGATACCCCTACGGCTAGCCTTCTGCACGCGAAGCTTCATGTCATAGATAAATCACTATATACATTTTTAATCAATAATTCATACAATTTCGTTATGTGTATCTGAAATTTTACCAAAATGTTCAGTAATTACTTCAACCAGTACGCCTGGCGCTTGATATTGCTATACGCCCGGCGATTTGCAGATTCTGTGCTGCGACGAATAAATGCAGCTTACGCCTCGTGTGCAGTTGTCTATTGAAACAAACGTGAGATACACACAAACATCACAAACAATCGTAGGACGCGTCTATAACGAGACGCTTCGTGTACAGAAGGCCTTAGGTATTCAGAGGTACAAGCTAGATCAAAGGGCACGGTAACTGTAGTTCCCATCAGCCAAGTTCTCGGCACTACTCCCTGTTTCTGTTTACGGGAAAAACTCAAACGCTTTTCGACCCCCTCTAACTTCGTAACCAATAATCTTATAAACTTCAAAATCGACAAATTTGCTAAGCTAGGCGAGCACAGGCGCCTCACCAAATTTCAACTCCCTAGCATTACAGTTCCTGAGATATAGGACGCCAAAAATCCCAAAAACTGTAACTGACTGACTCACTTCTAGATACCATAGAATCTCGAAATTTCGCACAACGGTAGGCACTGTGGTGTATACAAAGAAAAAAAATCGAAAATTTGGGATTTTCAATATAACGGGCGTGATATCCGCCCACTTTCACAGAATTGCCATCAATTATTTAGAGTACTCCTGATTGTTGTAGAATGATAAAATTTGGTAGAGCGGTAGGTTATACAATTAAAGCACAGGAAAAAAATTAAAATTTTAAATTTGTAACGGTCCGAGGTGTTGTCGGCCAAAGGACTCTCGATTAGCTGTTCCATTCTCTCTCATCGTAGAGGTGCTATAACCCTAAAAACATTAAAACACGATAGCACATTTTCGAAACTCGCCAATGAGAGATACCTTAACCTTGCCCTCCCTTACCACCATTACGACCCCCTCTGGTTACAGGTACAGTGGGCCGATCCTGGCAGCAGGAAGGCAAGGGTGTTCAAATTGCGAAGGCGTGGCATGCTGGCGTATGCACATCCTAGCTCGTCGGATTGGGGAGGGTTCTTGCCATCGCAATACTGAACGGTCGTTACGAATCTAACATGCCGGAGAAAATATTACAAAAAAGGTTCGGGTTCAAAAAAATAAAAACTTGAAGCCCGAATTCGTCCTATCATCATACCCACAAAACAACATCTTCAAGTGAGGAGAGTGCTCGATGGTATGGCCTCTCAGAGGATTAAGCCCACCCACGTATCGAAAACGATACTTCCTTGGCTGTTATTACCTCATTTTTATAACAGCCCCTAATCTGAAGAAGAAAATGATCTTTCAATCTATCACCTATAACATCGCAGCGGCAAAAATAAAACTCCCACGAAAAGAACAGGTAATACCTACTGCACTTCAAATAAACTCAAAATCTTCAAAAAAAACATCACGAACGAAATTCCGTCAGTGAGAAAATATGACCGTAGACCTACTTTCTCTTCGACTCTTCGTCTTCCTTCGGTCTTCCGCAAACAATACATCGTTACCACATCCACCTATGACTTCCTTAATGCGCATCCATTTCACTTATGTTACAAAAAGGAAATTAAAATTCCCAGGATGTAGAAATAAACCATCGTTGAAATTTTTAAATAATTAGCCGAAATGCACTTTTTTTTTTAAAGAATAACAAAATTCGATTTTATTCCATAAAATAAACTACTATATCCTAACAAAAAAAATCAAATAGATAATAATAAAAAGAGATTAAATCTGAATAAATATAAAAAAAACCATTAAATACCATTAGAGTCTATAACAGGAAAGATGATCAAAAGCAAATGCAACAAACCAACAGTCGACCTTTAATATTGGGATAGTTATTTTCTTTCAATTCAATACATAGGTATTTATTTCACAACAACAATGATTGATTTAATTTCAAATATTTCTATTTAGATTACTTTCTTTTCAATTTCAAAAACAATTCTTAATTAAGGCCATGTACAAATAAAAGTGTAGTGAATTTTAAATTGTATTGAATTAATCTTGTTTATTTTTTTTGTATCGAGATTTCTACTTGGTTACTTTGTGTTTTTTTGTTTTTTTTTGTTTTTTTTTTTTTTTTTTAGGCGCTATACTAGCTAGGTAGAGAAAAAAAAAGAATAGTTTAATAATTAGAAAGCCTAGTCTGCTTTTAGGATGAATGAATTTTTTACAATTTTGAATTTTTATTTTACACTGATTTTTTTAACATTATTTTACTTTTAAATATAGTTCCTAACATCCAATTAATCTTATTATAAAAAAGAAAATTTATAGAAATAAGGGAAAAAAAAAAAATAACTTCAAAGCTCACCACAATTTATTTAAATTTAACTCCTACACCTTTTAGAGTCTAAGAATATTAGAGCGAACTGCATTGCATATCGCAAGGCGCATTTTAAATTTCGATTTTACCCTTTTATATAACTTGTTGTTGTTGTAGGTGGAGCGAATTATTTTATTATTAAGGTCAAATGTTCAATATAAAAGCAAACTTACCAGCTTTAACGTATGAATGAATCTTGAATTAACGTATCCCTGTGAGGTGGTGCACCGCATCATAGGTTGAATGTACCTTTCGTACTTTTATCACTGCAAGAGAACTTTTTAACACTTAAACAATAAAAAAAATCGCAACTCCGTTATCATTTTTTTGCAAAAATTATTGTAAGTATTTTTTTTCTATTTGGTAATATTTTTTTGTTCTTGGAGATTTTTTTTTTTGTAGGAAGTAAGTGTGGTGAACAAGGAAGGAGTGAGGTGAACAAATTGATTAAACTATTGATAAAAAAAAAGAAATTTAAAGAAGTAGGTATTTGATGTAACTGGGCATGTATGTATGTATGATGAAGAAAATAAAGGTGGAAGATGATGCTGCGAGCGATGATGACACATATGAAGGCGCGGTGAAAACTTTCTGGGTAATTAATTGGCGGCACGATCACACAATATCCGATGATTTTATTATCTTGTATTGTATGGCGGGACTTTTGTTACTGGCTGAGGTAGGTACAGGTACAGTCTGTACTATAGCGAGGTATTTGGCGTCTTAGTCTTCCAGTGGGTTGGACGATTGGTGGTCATTGGTTTAGGACACCTGAGGTGCTCTGGTGTGCAAATATGCACGCACGTCGTCTGGACACTGGGGTGTATTAGATTCTGGGGTAGAGAGTCGGTGTACGAGGGCTTGCGGGGGTCACTTTTGGGGGTTCAGTACTTTATAAACTTTTTTGGTATTTTGGCTACGCGTCTTTTCTTTTTTTTTTTCTTTACACTTTTTTCTTAGGACGCTTGCACATAGACTTAGTTTAGAATTTTTAAGGCACTTTTATTGACTCGCGGCGTTTTAGTTCTCGATTGTTTTGGGTTTCGTAGTATAATTTTTTTCTTATTTCACAATACGCCGACGAGTTTTAAAAAGTGGATTTTTCCCAATTTTTAAGAAAAACTATGTCTTAAAAAGAACGTGGATACGAGAACTTTTTTTTTTTCAACGATTTTCGTGAATCATCCGAGGCGACCCGCAAAACTCGACTACCAGAAGACAAAAAAAAAGTTTCCGTATTGCAGGCATCCCCTTATATAGCCAGGTGGCAACCTTCAACACGTCGGACATTCCGTGCGAGAGAGCATCTTTAACATGGCGGTGAAATGGATTCCGGAAAGGGCCGTTTTTGGCCGTATTTTTGACCAAAATATCACAATTTTTATCTTAAAAATCATTTTAATTTTTTTTTTAAATAAGTGTGATAAAATATAATTTTTTTGGTCAAAATTGACCCAGAAAATCACTCCCGGAAACACTTCCATGACAGAAAATGCTTCTCGTTTGTGCATGTGTGAATTCTCTTAACTATGAGAATTTGAACATTCTTCATTTAAAAAGTCTCTTCCGCACCTTCTCTTTCCCAGATCGCTGCCAGCAAATGGATGTTGTCAGCCATTTGCCTCTAACTCTCTCTCTCAAAAATGATTAAAGTCACCACACTTTTGACGACTTTCACCACCATCATCATCACTGCAGTACCCTCATCTCCTGCTTAAAATTGAATTGAATTGAAAGAATTAACTGAAAAAAAAACCTAAGATTCTCAAACTTTTCGACTGTTGGTTTTGAATGTAAAATAACAAAAAAAAAATAGAAACTTGATAAAACCTATATCGGTTCCCACAAATTTATCATTCAGGGGCGTTGCATCCACCCACTTTTCTGAAAATAGTTATCAATCATATGGAGCACTTCCCGACACCATACAATCTTGTTATTTCGCCTTGTGGCGCATGCAAAGGAAAAATCGAAAAATTTGGATTTTCTATATAGGGGGCGTGGTATCCGCCCACTTTCACAGAATTGCTATCAATTATATGGAGCACTTCTGATTGTTGTAGAATGATCAAATACGGAAGGGCAGTAGAGCGTGCAATGTTTACAATGGACAAAATCAAAAATTTGAGGACTTCCATATAGGGGGCGTGGTATCCGCCTACTTCCTTATATTGGTTTCTGATTGTTGTAGAATGATGCAATTTGGTATAGAGGCAGGGCTTGCAATATGTGTAAGGAAAAAAATTTAAATTTGAGATTTATCATTCAGGGGCGTGGCATCAACCCACTTTCTTAGAACTATGCCTGATTGTTGTAGGATCATGAAATTTAGTAGAGCGATACGGCTTGCAATGCAAACAAAGGAAAAAAAATTTAAAATTTGATATTTGACATTTAGGGGCGTGGCATCAACCCACTTTCTCAGAAGTGTTGTCAATTATATGACGCATTTCTGATTGTTGTAGAATTATGAATTTCGGTAGAGCGTTAGGGTTTATAATGCATGCTGAGGAAAACTTAAAAATTTGGGGTTTATCATTCACGGACGTGGCATGCACTCACTTTCGTATTATTATTATTGTTTGCTGTACAATGACGATTTGTTAGAGTGTTAGAGCTCAGGTGCATTCGAAAATTGAAAATTAAAGACTTTGTGTTAAAAAAAAAAATACTTTGAAAAAAGGAGTAAAATCAAACCAAAAACATATATGTTAAAAAAAGAGCCAAGTTCTCCATGTATAAAAACCTTTATGTAACAAGTCAGCCGTAAAAAGTAATGAGATCTAAAAGTTTGCCAAGTTCTAAGTTTATGAAGGTTTATATCAAATATTTTGAGAAGAGTATAGTATCGAAAGAACTCCAAATTATCAGAGAAATTTCTTATTTAATGATTACTGACTAAAATTTGGTAAGTTTACTTGGCAAGTTTTCTATTTTTCATCTGATTATATACTCAAAATTCAAAAGGTTTTGAAAACTTGCCAAGTAAATTTACCAAATTTTAGGCAAATCGGCCTTCCGGCTTAGGCTCTATTTCAAGTTACATTGGCGCACAGCACAGACACACTAGCGCACAGACACGCACAGACCGATGACGGACGGTATGGCGAAACCAACTTTTTCGAACTTCTCTAAAAATGATGGATTGGGATTTCGGAGATTTCGAAACGTGGGAAAAAAACCGTGGACAAAAATTTCAATGCGATAAATCCGACCAATTACAAAAACTTCCTATGGGAAATTAATATTTTGCTTTTCGAATTTTATGTGATTAAAATAATTTGATGTTAAAAAAAATTACCATTTTAAATTTGCAAAAATATGTTTTTTTTTTAAAATAATTTCTTCCTTTTTCTTAGACAGAAGATAATATATCAACAGTGGCAACTTTGGTGGAAAGTTTCTCATCATTATTTATAGCCTCCTTGAATATTTATCAACTGAATAAGAAGTATGAATATAAGATCTAAGAACAAAACAACAACAACAACTATTATTTCTAAGAGAACCTCCCCAAATAATCATAATAATAATAATCAACCTAAAAAATTCATAAATAAATTTCTTAAGGCTTTTTAGGAAAATTTTCTGTTTCGTAAAAGTTTTGATATTAAAATCTTAATCTATTCAGATATTGATTCTCTTTCAATCACTTCTCTTCCTTTTAAGCTCTATATGCCAGGCATTATCTAAGCGCCATTGTGTGAACAGAATGTATGTATATGCGCGTCCCTAAAATCCACTAAAAGCATTCCATCACTATCATTCTACTTTTGCCGAACAAAATCAAACGAGATTATCGATGAACTCATTTATCATCTTTGCGTTATACGAGTAAGTACAATGAATATGGAATACTGCTTCTGGATGGGAAATGTGTCGCCTGATATCCGCCGGAAAATAAACGAAGTTGCAACAACTTGGTGGATGGTTCAAAAATTTTATGAAGTAAAAGGCGCACGTAAGAGCCGGATTTATAATGGAGAGACCTCTAGGCTCTTGGTTGAAGTTCTTTTCAGTCAAAATTTAAAGGTGTTCTTACCACGATATCACTGTACTTTTACGCAATTCCATAATTCAAAATTATTCGTCCTAAAGTAACCGATTCATTTTGAACTGTTTCCATTTATTATAAGCAAATATTTCCCACATTGGCTATAATTTTCGAAAACGAAGTATCAAAACTGACAGTATATTGTATATGTTTGGGGCTACAACAATAAGGGGTAAATTTTCTAAAAAGTTTTGATTATCAAAACTTATTTTAAATCAAATAAAATGTAGTAAAAGTTTCTTTCAATTTTAAAGATGGAAAGCCTTATTTATTGTAGCAGATTATTGGAGAGATCTCCTCTCAGAATTAATTGCCTGCAGCATTAATTGTATGGCGGAAAAGTGACATTTGGTGTCTATTCGTGTTTATATTTGTTGTTTCTTTCATCATTCATCATTTTTATGCGTTTGTGTTTGTTTTTTGATTTTGCATATGGTGACACTTTCAAGGGGTAATTTTTTAGTTTTCGTAATAGCCCTTCCACACTATCCCATCGAGTATTAATACATGTCAAAAAAAAAAGTGTGATAGAATTACATACGACTGCCAAATTTGTGTGAAAAAAACGATTTTCATATTTTGCTTCCACACTTGCATCCAAAAAATCAATTCACAATAACCTCAAACCAAGTGGGATAGAATGTGTGATGGTTTAAGAACCAATCCTAAAAATTTTCATGTATTAACACATGTCAAATTGTGTTAGATGGGCTGTCAAGTCATGTGGGATGAAATTTTACATTTTGTCTCCACACTATTATAATTGATTTACTTCCCACTTTTTTGACATGTGTTAATATTCAGTGGGATATTGTGGAAGGCCTTTAAGCATTTCGTTGTCAAGTTGGAGACCAACTAAAAATTTCGTTTCGTATCAGTAGCGTACTAGGCTTCAAAATCGGTTAAGCCGCTTGCGAAAAAGTCGAAAAAAATATGCAGACCTTATCAGCATTAGAGAAGTTTTTGAAATACATAGCCTTTGTCAAAACGGTTGTATGCCAGGTATCGTTATTTGTTTAGCTGTAATAAAAATCTAGATTTCCCCTCTAGACAGACAGACGGGATTCCGGGATCCACTTTTTTCGTGTTCTCTATCATTGTGATAGAATCTCGCGTTCGATTTCTTTACAAATACAAAACTTGCCCTGTAGTTCCTATAATCTGTGCCTACATTCTGTAACTATTACATAGCAAAAATCAGTCGAGAAACGGTGAAAAATGGAACAAAACTCATATAATTTGTTTCAGTTCTCATCGTTTCTCGACCAATTTTATCGATGTGAGAGTTACAGAACGTAGGCACTGAATTGCCCAAACGAAAGCTCCATAAAATTGCCAGATATGAGTGGAAAAGGGTTTCACGTTTCAAAAAAAAAAAAAAAATAATCGTGTGTGGTTTAAGTTTGGTCATAATTGAACGATTCGTTCGGTGAACAATAAATGCGGCCCTGCAGTTTCTCATCTCTTAAAGGAACTTATAAGAAAAATGCACTCTGCCATCTTAAGTGGTTATTCGGAAATCAATTATTACTTTGCTGGTAGCCATTTTAGCACTAAGCACAAGAGGAAAAAAGGGTAAATGGAAATAGAAAAGGTTAAATGGAAATAGAAGGTCCATACATATTTAACTTGAGGAGCTTTCGAAACGTGATATTCCATTTATATCTGCCTCTACTTCATCTTCTGGCATACTGAATTGAATGGGAAAAGATCCATGTGAAAATGGATTGGACTGTGTTTTTACTCAATATGTAAATTCAACAAGAGCAGCGCCAGTTTTCTTGATGTGATGTCCAAAAGAAACGGCAAAAAGGATATCAGCATCATAATGAATATATATGCGGAAGACACAAGGACGACATTAATTTCAATGCGTTTGCCTGTCGGACTAAGTAAATATTTACGTTCTTTGTTCCTGGTAAGTGCAGTATGCAAACAAGATAACTCAAAAACCCATTAGGGCATGGTATAGTTCTGCTGGCTTTTTGTAAAATGATGGCGGAGTGGGTGTGGATTCTTCCTTTTTTCGGTTAGAAATTGCTTAGGTGACTGCATCAAAGTTGTGAAACTGTGGAATTATGCAAATATAGCCAAAGGCAGCGTATGGCAATGTTTTAAAGAGCATCACCAGCCATATATACAATGATATACAAATACGGGCTTACAGCGCTTTGAGTATGCTTTATGAGCAGCAGAAGATAATTCAAAGTTTTGAGGCGAAAAGCTATTAAAAGTCTTGTTTTAGTCAAAGTGTGGCTTTCAGGCATTATTTAGATGGGGGTGCAACATAGTGGTGGTGTACGGTTTCTATTTATACACTAAAATAAACGAAATATTTTGACAATGAGGTTTATGAATTATTCGAAGAAGGTTATACGCAAACTTTGTCATAAATATTTAAGCAAATTGAAAAGAGAAGTTTCTCTAAGGAATGCGTTTTATATAGAAATAAATCTTAAGCTGGGAGGTACGTTCACGCATTTATAATTTTCATTTATTTATTTAAACTTCAGTCAAAACTCTCAGTCATGGTCGAAAAATGTGTACGATGCTTGAAAAACAGTTTTAAAAAATCTTTAAATAGATCAATAGTTAGTTTTGAGATTAATTTATAGTAAAAAAAACCTTGAATTATTTTTAAGGCTAAAAAAAAGGACACCATCTGATTCCAAAAATTCAAAATCTTATGAGCGTTTTTTTTTTTTGTTTTTTAAGTAATTTTTTATATACCTATAAAATTTTGTAAAGATTTTTAAGAAAAAATTGGTAACAACATTCTTGAGTATGAATATTGAATTAAAAATTAAATTTCCAAAAAAATCATCAACCCGTTTTTGAAATATGTATCGATTTTACAAAATAAAATTTTGAAAATTTTATTAAAAATTCAAAATTTTTTTGAAAATATTAATATGAAGTATGATTTCAAGTTATTAGAAATAAATACAAATAAAACAGCTCATGACGAACCAGCAGCCTAGTGACTTATAACTCTCAATCATTCCTGTGTGCTATCTGCCGAATACGAACGGCTAAAGCAAGCGGCACTTTTCTATGACAAGAGATACTCCTGGAGGATCTGAAAAAAACTTAAGGTGGAAGCGGCTGTAATTGAACCCAGACCTCTAGCATGACAGTGCAACGCGCACTAACCATTACGCCACGGGCTAACCAAATTATTTTTTTTTGAAAAATCGGTTGATCTGTTTTTGAGAAAAATAAGATTACGATAAAAAGAGGAATAACTAAAAAAATAAAAAAACTATTATTGTTGTTGTTTTGTGGACTATAATGGAAGATTTTTAGGGCCGAAAAATAAGATTTTCCAAAATTGCTAAAAAAAAAAATAAATGGCAGGTACCGTTATTTTTGGTTCTAAAAATGAAAAAAAAAAATTCGGGGAATGTCCAAAAAACGCTAGTTTAAATAAAATCGATCGACGCAGACAGACGGATGGAATTGCGAGACACTTTTTATTCATCTTCCCTTGCAAAACTTATGCATATTTGTATATAGAAAGTAGGTACATTATTGAATGTTTGCTATCATTTACACCCAATTCAATAATGAATCAGTTTGTACTCAATTTGTAGTTAGGAAAATTTGGCTTTAACCTCTTCGACAGTGTTTTTTGGCAAATTGTACTCGGTAACTTATTTTTTTCTTTTATCACAATTTGAAGCTGATTCCTTCTAAAATTTTCAGTAACGCCTAGGGTTAGGGTAAGTTACTGCACACAGGTATATTATTAAATGCAATGCAATTTTTATTATAAATCCAAAAATAAAGGGATACTTGAACCCACACATCTATCATCCACTGTACTATTCTGCCACAAAAATCCATATTTTTGGTATAATGCGGAAGAAGGTTATTTATTGTTAGGCATAAAAAAATAAAAATATGCAAAATGTATAGGTACATTGCACCAGGGGTACTGGACTAAGAATAATCCTAATCCCCCCCCCCTAAAATATGTTCATTCGCAAAAGGTGTCCAGTCAATGTTGTGTATGCAAAATTGTGCAAACTATCTCTTAAGGGACTCTTTACTAGAGACCACACTCTGCACTTTCACCTTCTCTATTCCATTAATTAAATTCTGTTAAGACCTACTTCATGTAGGTACATTCCTGTGTATACTAACCTGAAACCAAAAAGGACACAAAAAAGAATGCACCATCCTTTCCACATGTGCATTGTGATAGTGTTTGAATTTTATGGCCAAGCATCAGTGGATCCCGATTTTCATCAAGCAACGTGCATGATGAAAAACAAAGTTCAATCCGAATATACATATTGCAGCAACTGCCCCCAAACACCTCATCCACCATCAACCGTATTGTGTGTATATCAAATGGGGCATATAGTAACGACATATGTACATATATATTGTATACCTGGGGATGATAACACCACAAATGCGCACTGGCGCATACCAGGATATTCCAATTCTTCCTAACGCGATTCGATTCAATAACTTTACTCCTAATCTCTATTTTCATCCTTTGCCACTGCTGGCACACAGTGGGAAATGAGCGAAGCAGGTGAAAGAAAAGTTCGACAAAATAAGTTTTTATTGAAAATTTCACTTGAATAAAAATTTTAATTTTAATTTTAATTTTAATTTTAATTTTAATTTTAATTTTAATTTTAATTTTAATTTTAATTTTAATTTTAATTTTAATTTTAATTTTAATTTTAATTTTAATTTTAATTTTAATTTTAATTTTAATTTTAATTTTAATTTTAATTTTAATTTTAATTTTAATTTTAATTTTAATTTTAATTTTAATTTTAATTTTAATTTTAATTTTAATTTTAATTTTAATTTTAATTTTAATTTTAATTTTAATTTTAATTTTAATTTTAATTTTAATTTTAATTTTAATTTTAATTTTAATTTTAATTTTAATTTTAATTTTAATTTTAATTTTAATTTTAATTTTAATTTTAATTTTAATTTTAATTTTAATTTTAATTTTAATTTTAATTTTAATTTTAATTTTAATTTTAATTTTAATTTTAATTTTAATTTTAATTTTAATTTTAATTTTAATTTTAATTTTAATTTTAATTTTAATTTTAATTTTAATTTTAATTTTAATTTTAATTTTAATTTTAATTTTAATTTTAATTTTAATTTTAATTTTAATTTTAATTTTAATTTTAATTTTAATTTTAATTTTAATTTTAATTTTAATTTTAATTTTAATTTTAATTTTAATTTTAATTTTAATTTTAATTTTAATTTTAATTTTAATTTTAATTTTAATTTTAATTTTAATTTTAATTTTAATTTTAATTTTAATTTTAATTTTAATTTTAATTATTCAAATCAACAACAACAATTTGATATACATAATTCAGTAGTGTTGTTGTATTCTATAAAAAAAAATTTTACACAACCTTTTTTTAAGCGAGATGAAAATTACACGGCTACTATTGAAATGCCGAACTCGGCTTTACTACGTAAAAATTATGCCCGATTCAATTCAATTCAATTCAATTCAATTCAATTCAATTCAATTCAATTCAATTCAATTCAATTCAATTCAATTCAATTCAATTCAATTCAATTCAATTCAATTCAATTCAATTCAATTCAATTCAATTCAATTCAATTCAATTCAATTCAATTCAATTCAATTCAATTCAATTCAATTCAATTCAATTCAATTCAATTCAATTCAATTCAATTCAATTCAATTCAATTCAATTCAATTCAATTCAATTCAATTCAATTCAATTCAATTCAATTCAATTCAATTCAATTCAATTCAATTCAATTCAATTCAATTCAATTCAATTCAATTCAATTCAATTCAATTCAATTCAATTCAATTCAATTCAATTCAATTCAATTCAATTCAATTCAATTCAATTCAATTCAATTCAATTCAATTCAATTCAATTCAAATTGTTTAACTAAAAAATTATTTCCTATTTTTAATCTAAAACACACTAGTGTATGCGCTGCTGGCCGCCGGGCCACAGTGCTTCCGTTCTGACATTCAATTTAGTTGCTTGCCATGCAGGGTTGGGAATTGTGATGCCAATTCCCTTTGGTTCCATAATAAAAGTATGAATTTGGTAACTGGGCATCAAAGAAAAAATAGAAAAAAGCCAGGATTTTCTGAAATTCTTTTTTTTAAGTAGAAATAACTTTAAAACTCACTGGGAATATATTTTTCATCTACTTTCCATTTTGAATTTGATTATGAAGAAGAAGTGGTTTGCTACCGGCACAACGTTGAAGTATAATGTATTATTTTTTTTTTTTTTTATGAGATATACGCCTCAAGTAGTCCACATTTGTTTCGAGCGTCCACTGTAATTTGAGCTTAAGCCTTAACGGGTGGCCCGATTACGATTTGATTTAAATTTGTTACACAGCATTTTTATTTAATGGTAAATTCGAATATTTGGTTTAGGTACATAGCTGCCAAACAAATGTTTCGGTTTTTTTCAAATTTTCTCAAAAACGGCTATAAAGATTTTGATCGAACTCCGTAATGAACGTAGTGTTGTAAGAAAACTGCATTTCAGGTTTTTACAAAAAAATTCGCATAGCGGAAACAAGGTTTTGATATTTACATATTTTGAGAAAATTGTATTATATTCGAGTTATTTACGTATCGCGTCTTAATCGGTGGACCGATTTTGTTATAATTTTGCTGTTTGGTGCTTCTGAGTAGTTCCAACATTATTGCATCTAAAAATTTTGAAATTGACAAATTTAAAAAAAAAAATATCAACCATATTGGTTTGACTTTTTAGCATTTTTTCTTTAAAAATATCTAAATTAGCTAATTAGTCCATTGAAATGTTACAAAATTTTGGACGAACCTTGCATTTTGTACAGGACAAAATTTTCTTTGAAGGATCTGTAGGAGGGATTAGTGTGAGTGTAAAAACGAGTTTTCGGGGTTTAACTCCCCCCCATTTGGCCGCCATTTTAGAAAAGGGGGCGTAAAAAGGTACTCGCAATATATTGAGAACCATACATCACACAAACAAAATTTGACAATATTTGTGTAGAAATTTAAATTCTCCACAAATTATGTTAACACACTTTTTTTCGTAAAATTGAAAACAAAAAAGTTATAATCAAAAAAACATGATCATTGCCAAGAAAAGTATCATTAGGTTCGTTTGCGTACTCCCCAAATCTACGAATTTTTACGAATTTCTACAAATTTAACTTAAATTGTGTTCGTGTACGCAAAAAATGTGTAGTTTTTCGCAGAAGAGAGCGCTCCCGAGAGATTAAATTATTTCCCCTTTCTGACCATTTCAGCCCAAAAAAATTCTTCGGGCAAAAATATGAGTTCCGTCAAAAGTGACTTTGACATATTTGCCAGAACATCTTCAAGTAACCTAGTACACTCTGTGGCATCTGCCAACTGGTATTTTAATCGTGTTCGTTGCTCATAAGTCATCGGAAGAAAAAAAAAATAGTTAAATATAAACAAAATACCTACTCGAAATAACTAAAAAAAAAAAATTATTTGTTTAAGCGTTCGTGTACTATTTCGCAGTTTTACTTCTCTCTGAGAGAATTTCATCCCCACTCCTCAATATTTGATAGACTGTGAATTTCAATGCAGAAAATACACGAACAAAGCTATTATCTTCTTCTTTTATTTATTTTATATCCTTTTTAAGAAAAACTTCTTAGAACGGTCATATTTTTTTGGTTATAACTTTTTTGTTTTCAATTCTAGGATAAAAAGTGTGTTAACATAAATTGTAGAGAATTTAATTCTCTACACAATTATGGTAAATTTTTGTTTGTGCGATGTATGGTTCTAAAGATATCGCGAAGACGTTTTTACGCCCCCTTTTCCAAAATGGCGTCTAAATGGGGGGGAGTTCAACCCCGAAAACTCGTTTTTACATTCACACTGATCCTTTCTACAGATCCATCAAATAAAATTTTGTCCTGTATGAAATGCAAGGTTAATGTAACATTTCAATGGGCTATAATCACCAATTGCCATACGCAACATGAAACCTTCACAGGACAATTTTGTTTTGGTTTTCCTATGGTAAAAAGGGTAGCGGAAAAGAGATTGTGAGAAATTAATTTTATATTTTTCAATACGTACCTAACCATAAAAATAAAATTCTTCCCAACCTATTGTGGTGTAAATATCCTTCGTTTACTAGGTTTTAAGTTAAACTTAACATTTGCCTTGTGTGTAAAGCTAAGGAAGCAATAAAACTTTTTATTTATTGAAACCAATTTCGGGTTATAAGCTTGATATACGATATGCCTATTGTATTTTTTATGGAAAAGCCTTTTCTAAATTACCCAACCAGAGTGCCAGATATGAAATAAGACTCGAGATTTTTAAGTAATACATTTGATATGGTGTGCGTTTTCTTTTGGAAAATTATTATTATGGTATTTTTATTTATTTATTGCATACATACATACCTACAAGAGAAATTTTCAATAATTTTTACCTCCAGATTCAGAGAGTTTTGTCGAAATTATATAACCAAGAATCATTTGTGAATTCTAAGAAAATGAAAAGATAAAACTTTTATATCGAAGGTTATTTTATTTTTATTAATTTATATCTCTGGCATTTCGTATGGATAAATTCTGACTTCTCCTGATGCCATAAAAAACAGGATATCTTCTTCGGTATTACATTTTGTAATTACATTTACTTGGAATAAAAGTTAGAAGTTATTAAGGGAAAGTTATGGATTCGAAACAAATATCGACATCGAGATTTTTTTCATTGACGAAGAGAACATGGAAGCTCCGTTAAGTCAATTAATTTAACAGTACTTGAAAAAAAAAAAAAAAAGAAACTGAATTTGAACCCTGTTGGAAAATTGTAGGCCTTATGTTTCAAGATTTTTTTTTTTTTTTTTTTTTTTTTTTTGTTAAAGTGTCCAAGTATTTAGCTCTTGATTTAGCTCTTCATTCAAACTCTATTGGTGACACTTTAAATGGTTCATGGACTTCAGTTACTGCAAGTCAATTGAATTTCGCAAACTGGAAAATTCGAGTTCTATATTAAAATTTGATGGAAAGAATAGTTGTTGAGCTCGATGATGAATAGAGGTCGAAAGAGCCTCAAAACAGCATCGCAGATCGAAAAATCACTAAGGGCCAGTTGTACAAATATTTGATCCGTGGTTCAGGAATTTTAACTCACCAATTTCGGCGGATTAACTGTGGTTCAACGTTGGTTCAGGGATGTAATTGGCTTTTAGTGCATATTAGAACCTTGAACCATCGTTGAACCTCAGTTAACCCGCCGAAATTGGCGAGTTAAAATTCCTGAACCACGGATCAAAATTTAAACCACGATTTTACAACTGGCACTTAGCGCCTGATTCGCACTTTTTTTAGCGGATATTTTCAGTAACGAACGGTTTGGATAATATTTCAGGCGTTGTTCTACTATGTACATGAAGGCTGTTTCACAATGCGACGAGAAAACGAGACGTCAGCGTGACGAGAAACGCTTTCATCTTTTTCTCGTTATAAAATCGTTCCTCAATTCACAATGCAGCGAGTTATTCACAGAGACAACGTAGAATTATTCGTGTTTGTCAGTGAATTTGGGAAATAAAATACAAAATTTGAAAAAAAAGAAAATGAAAATGTTAAAAAAAATGCTTTTAGTACTTTTGGAAGTGTTTATTTACAAAAAAGCAAAAGGCAAAAAAAACCAAAAGTGTGCAGAAGAAGACTGTGGGAATGTTAATGAAGACAAAATTAATTAGTCGCAAAATAAAAACACCATATTTGCTCGCCATTTTCGGTATTTTATTTATATATCTACACAATTAATAAATATAAATACAAATACAGATACGCTCGGTGTCCTCTTCTCAATTGTCAAAATGAAAATCGTCGTCTCGTCGCGTCTTTTTTTCAATTTTTCGAAATCATGGCGTGACGGGACGACGAGAAACGCTTTATTGTGAATACTCTGGTATATTCTCATTGCTTAAAATTGGTTTGACAGCTACGACGAGCTCTCGTCACGTTCACGTCTCGTTTCCTCGTCGCATTGTGAAACAGCCTTGATCGTGCTCATCGCTGAACTTGTAATGAACTCGCTATGAGAATTATCAAAACAGAAATCAAAAATAATTTGACATTCAGACGCATAGGTCTCTATCGGAACAGGGAAGTCCATCGGAATAGGGAGTTAAACGTGACTTTCACTTCTGATTCTAAAAAAGTAACAACACGATTAGTGGAAGTTATAGATACTATTTGAACGCCGCTGATCGAGGTCATAATGTCTGTTAAGATTTTCCACGTATACAGAAGAAAAAGTTTTTATTAGGTAAGTCTTAATAACCTCACTTCGTTTCTCCACAAAACACTGGAGACGATTATTAATCTGCACCTTCTCAATCCACATAATTTGTGTAAATATCAACACGCTTACCTTAAAGGTCAGTGGAGACAGCGTTGCACGAAGTAGTTGTCCAAATTGAGAAAAGTCTCGAGTACAAAAAAAAACCCTGGCAGCATTTTAAGATATCGAAAGAGCGTTTAACAACGTCGCAACTTGGAGACGCACTATTGTCGAGAAAACAGTTACAAGAGGCACACCACAGGGAGGGGTAATCTCACCTCTCCTCTGGGTCCTCGTTGTTAATAAAATTCTTACAAGTTTTAGAAATTAAGGCATCAAAGGAGTGGCCTATGCAAATGATTTTGATATCAGGTAAGTTTCTTACTACTATCAGGGATATTATGGAATCTGCACTTAATGAACTATCTTCATGGGCAGAACAAAATGGTCTCGGGGTTAACCCATCAAAAACTGAACTTGTTCTATTTACGAAGAAAAGCAAACTAGAGTTTTTTACTCCTCCCAAGCTAAATGAAATACCTCTGAAACTCTCCAATGAAGCGAAATATCTTGGAGTAATCCTTGATTTAAAGATAACATTGAAACGGAGCACAGAGGAAGTAACAAAAAGAGCATCTACACATACAAAAAAACCTTTGGTACACGGTGGGGAATGCGACCGCAAGTCATGCAATGGATGTACACGGCGATCGATTGTCTCATACTTACCTACGGTTCGATTTTATGGTGGAAGGTCATAGAAAAGGATAGCTGCCTCAAAAACCTGAACAAGGTACAGAGATTATTAGCTTATATAGGAATAATAAGGGCACGGAGGTCTACGCCACAAGCAGGGCTGGAAATTATTCTCAATCTTTCAGCCCTGGATGAGTACATAAGGTGTACAGCAGCCAAAAGTAAATTTCGACTTAAGAAAATGGACTCTTGGAAGCACAGCACCTTTGGTCATGGGTCTAAATAAATAAATACATTTGGTGGCACAACGGCTCATGAAGAACCAGGGCCTAGTGACTTACAACTCTCAACCATTCCTGTGTGCGTGTCTGCAGGAATGGACCTACAGTTTAATGCCGAATCCGAACGGCTGGTGAGCGGCACTTTTCTATAACAGGAGATAATCTTGGAGGATTTGTCACTTCCTCGCAAGAGGCAGTAGCCCGGAAAAAAACTTAAGGTGGAATCGGCTGTTATTGAACCCAGACCTCTGGCATGATAGTCCAACGCACTTACCATTACGCCACGGGCTACGGGTCATGGGTCTATTTGCCAAAAATACTCCGGACTCGATGTGACCACTGACTACCTTCCACCCGTAATATATTTTAGAAAAAACTTCTCGGTTCTAATACCCGAAAGACATGAATGAGAACCCAACTCACTACTCAGTGAACGGGATATCCCCTTCTACACTGATGGGTCAAAAATTGAAGAAGGAGCAGGAGCTGGGGTATTTTGCGAAGCTTTTAATATAAGAGAATCTTATAAACTCCCAGATGAGTGTAGTGTCTTTAAAGCTGAGATTTATGCTATTGAAAACGCAGCCGAAATTGTTCACGAGAGGAAACTGAGCTCGTAGGAGATCACTTATTTTCGTGGACAGCCAAGCTGCTATCAATGCATTAGCCAGTGAGACTATAAGATCCAAGGCAGTAGCAAAATGTCGAGGCATACTGAACAATATTTGTTACACTAACTAAGTCAAACTCTGCTGGGTTCTTGGACATAGCAATATAGAAGGGAATAACATAGCAGCAAGGCACTGGCAAGGAAAGGCTCAATGATAAATAGAGACAGTAGTAGCCAATTAGATATGGGATTAAACGTTCCGATTAGCGTAATCAAAAGGAAGATAGACCTAAACGAAAGAGCAAATCAATAACTCCTGGATATCCTGGATATCCTAAATATCCTTGATATCCAGGAACGATTGCACCATCTCTAGAAGTTTATAGCCTAGAATTAGTGAAAAAGGAAAATCAGTATATTTTATTGCTGAGTAAAAAGAATATTAGAACCCTGATAGGTTTACTGACGGGACATTGTGCCATTGGCATAATGGCCACTAGATTTGGTGTATACGCACCCGATTTCTGTAAGAGCTGTCAGGATGCTGAAGAAATAAAAAAAACAATTAAATACCTGCTCTGCGATTGCCCAAACCGGAAACAGGTTTGTTGAAGAACTGGACGATTTAGCGCAGGTTTCAATGGTCAACATGAAAAAAAAAAAATTGAAAGCACGGACTGGTTCGTAAATGAACCAGTCTATGTCAACCACTAGCTTAGGATTAATCTGTGTTATAGGGGATCACAATGGACCAATATGCCCCCGTGTACGCAACAGCCTCAAAGCTGGGTACGCCTCTCCTAACCTAACCTAACCTATTAATAGTTTGAGCACAATACTTCACCTCAAACATTGACTTAAGCAAGAATTTGGCTTTTTGTAATATCTGTCCTTACCGCTTGACAACAACAAAAAATATACTTCCCATCTAATTGGTACAGTATGAAGTTGCATTCTTGTGTGAGGTAATATTAAATCAAATATTTTATTTATTAATTTTTTTTTTTCGCCCAGCCAGAAGGAATACAAAAACGTGTGCTGCAAATTATTGTGGTTTTTGTACGTGAGTGGTGAATGATGGTTTTCTGCTGAAAAATGCTGTATCCTCAGAAGAAAAAGAGAAAAGATTAAACCGCAAACATTTTTCGAGAAAAACTTTGTCCTTTCATCAAGTAATTTTGGAGTGAGTTGAAAAATTCGTACAATAATAAAAACACAGCATACATTTTGTGGTTTTTCTTTTTTTTTGGGAATAAGGATGAAGTTGGGATTTTAATTTTGGCAGAGTCAGCCATCATGTATTAACTTTTTAACTGAAAAGTGATAGACTAAGAGCCCACTGTAATTTTTGGGTGTGAAGTGTAGCAAAAATTCAATGATGCAATTAGATAGGTCTTTACTTTCTATTAGCAAATATGCCAGTCTTTTAAAGCTGTGGTTGGGGCGTTTGCAAATAATGCTGATAATTGTAAATGCATTTTTCTGAAAGCCCAGATAAAAGATATTGCACTTAAAAAATTATATTTAATAAAAGAGCTGAATACCACAGACATGAATATGAAGGTCTAAGACCTCTTAGGTGGGCCTTCTGTATACAAGACGCAATAGAAAAATTTATTTTTTAGTGCGTCTTGCATACAATCTCCGAAAGCCATAAACTTTTTATGAATTCTTAGATTTTGTCTTGAAATCAAAAATTTAACAAAAAAAAACCTCCGGTGCTGTATTTCAATTCAATTCAATTCAATTCAATTCAATTCAATTCAATTCAATTCAATTCAATTCAATTCAATTCAATTCAATTCAATTCAATTCAATTCAATTCAATTCAATTCAATTCAATTCAATTCAATTCAATTCAATTCAATTCAATTCAATTCAATTCAATTCAATTCAATTCAATTCAATTCAATTCAATTCAATTCAATTCAATTCAATTCAATTCAATTCAATTCAATTCAATTCAATTCAATTCAATTCAATTCAATTCAATTCAATTCAATTCAATTCAATTCAATTCAATTCAATTCAATTCAATTCAATTCAATTCAATTCAATTCAATTCAATTCAATTCAATTCAATTCAATTCAATTCAATTCAATTCAATTCAATTCAATTCAATTCAATTCAATTCAATTCAATTCAATTCAATTCAATTCAATTCAATTCAATTCAATTCAATTCAATTCAATTCAATTCAATTCAATTCAATTCAATTCAATTCAATTCAATTCAATTCAATTCAATTCAATTCAATTCAATTCAATTCAATTCAATTCAATTCAATTCAATTCAATTCAATTCAATTCAATAAGTTGTAGGGCACGTAAAAGCTATTAAATTCTTGTTTAAATACCAAAACAAAAAATCGGTTGCAGTTTGGCAATAACATGAAATTTGACCCCAATAAAAAATGGGCCCGAACAAAAAATGAAAAATAGCCCCAAAATTGAGTATTATTTTCATAATGAAAAATTACCACATTTTTAAAATGAAAAAATCCCAATATTAATGCAAAAAGCTCGAAAATAGAAAGAAATACTGAAAGCAAAAGCGAAAAATGGCCCAAAAAATATATGTATATGTATGTACATAAGCAATAAGAAAAGATAAAAGTGGGGAAGTTTTTCATAATGAAGTTTAACCCCAAAATCAAAAATTATAGGCGCCCTAAAAAAATGGAAAATGACCCCAATTCACAAAAGTTAATCATTTTTTGTTGTTGTTGCATTTCATATACAGTTTTGGGCCATTTTTTTCATTATTTGTTTGGGCCAATTTTTAATTGGAAAAGTTTCCAAAAACAAGTTTCTTCAGTTTGTGGACTGAGTGACTTTCGGAACCTTTACTGCCCTCTTAGACCGAGAGCTGGTGAACGATTTGCTCAAAGAGTTTTATACCGCTCCAAACTTTGTGAGCATAATGCTAAGATGTATCCAAGCTAAATTCCATTGGTCTGGCAGCGATACTAACACCTACATACTGCACTTATAAAATGCAACCAAAAAAAACAAAAATCGTTTTTTACCACTCCAATTTTTTCAATTTTATCAATTTGGTAGAAAAACCAACAAAAAAATATTTTTTTTAAATCGCTCCATATGTTGCTCACATACAATTTTTATTTGTCCAAACTGAATTTCGCCGGCAGCGATACTGCAATCCTAACACCACCATACTGCACTTTCAAATTTCAAAAAAAATAAAAAGTTTTTCAAACAGCTCAAAATTTTTTTCACATGTAAAAGTTTTCCAAATAGCTCCAAATTTAGTTTGCAAATAACTTGTATCTGTTCAAACTGAAATGTATTGGTCTGGTAGCGATACCGTGAACCTAACACTACAAAATTGCAGTTTCAAAAAAAAAATTGTTTTTTTTTGCATTCTGTTCATAACGGTAGTGTAAGGCTGAGCACGCACTTGCGATTTCGATCGGGCGACTATTTAGTCGCAAGAAATAGAACAAATGAGTTTCAATGTGAGTGATCGCATTTGCGATCGAGAAACTGCGACTGAAATTTATTCCATTGTTCAAGCGACACGTGATTGTCGCAAAATAAAATGAAAAAAATGCGACTAAATAGTCGCGCGAACGAAATCGCAAGTGCGTGCTTAGCCTAAGGTTTACGGCATATCGCTATAACTTACTTCACGGTTAGCTCTGCCCCGTGAACAGAACAGCGTTGCAAAGAACACTTTTAAAGTGGATAAAATGTAGTATTTGGAGCTTGACCATCAAATTCTGGATCCATCGCTGCATGGTATTATTTTTCAGTAAAAGTTAATTTGTTAAAATAAAAAGTACATTTCGATATACTCTTTTTTTTAAATGTTGATAAATTTTTAGATTTTGAAAGGCACGGATTAACAATTTGTAATCATTTTGTTTTAATCAGAATTTTTACTCGATAGAGCGGTAAATTTCTTCAAGTACTGAGAATCCGCACCTAAATATCGGCAGGTATACTAGATGAAGTAAGTTGTAACAAATAATAATTAATCTTAAACTTTCTTAAGAACAAATACAAAAAAAAAAACTACATAGTTACGTTTCCTTCGATAAGTAACAGAACTATGAGAATGAAACGACCAAAGAGAAGAATGGCGAAGATGACAGCATCAAAGTCATAAAAATTTCTACAAGAAAGTTTACTCAAATATTGACAGGCTAAGTGGCTTAGATTCCATTAGCACGGCTTTATTGGACACTAATGCATTGTATCCTTTTTTCTTGAAACAAAAAAAAAAACTACATAAATAAAATGGAAAACAAAATTCCTTCCTGCCAAAGTGACAGCTATCAAGAAGTGGATTTACTAGTGCACTCCCTACAGGAAGGGGGACGGAAGTGCTTCCGGTACTGAACTTCAGCTTAAGAGCTTTATAGGGGTTTGGTAAGATATGATTTCCGGTGAGATGTAAAATATCTACATTTTTTTTTTCTTAAAGAACAAGAAAATTCAAGAGTACAATTGTTGGTGACAGGCACATTTACTTCGAAAATGATAATGGTTTATTTACAGGAAATAAAATATGTGATGTAAGACCATATATGTACATGTAGAGGGAAATGTTACCTACGAAATTCAAAGCAGATCAAATAAAAAATAAAGTCTTGAAAACCGAGAGTAGTATAAGCAGTGGCATTGTTCGGGTTGAATTTAATCTGGATGGATGTCTGCGTTAGGTGTATATCGTACTTTCCATATCAAAGCTATAAGTACACACAAGGGAAATACCTTTGAAAATATTTATTGTCTGAATGGTAAATTAAATTGCTTTGAAAATTTGATGATTTGTCTTTAAGTGAACATCTGGCAGGTATTGTATATATGTATATACCGAACCTATACATGTATGAGCCGTGGATAAATTATTGTCTGAATTAAATTTCGCCATTTCTACTGCTAAGAACCACACATTCTTACGCAAATTTTAAATAATTTCTACAAATGTATTTCTACATTTTTCGGGTTCCATAAATACTAGATATAGCTCCTAGTAAAATTACGTCGGCAAATTTATTATTGATTGGAATTTTCAAAAAGTAATCGTCACAGTTGAAGCATGTGAGAAAAAATAAAGTGAAATTATAACAGTTAGTAGCTCGAAAATTCTACATTTGCAACACAATTTAAGGTTTATTATTTTAGTATCTTGTTTTGCCCCACCTAAACTCTAATTACAGCTTCTACACGATTTTTGAATGACCAGATAAGTTTCTTGACTGTCTTTTGGGGTATTTTTTCTCACTCTTCTATACTAGTGCCGCTTTCAGTTCATTTAATTGTTTCAGGAGATTGATTTCTGGATCTAACTCTTCGCTTAAGCTCATCTCACAAATGCTCGATAAAATTTAAATCTGGGCTTAGTGCTAGCCAGTCCATCGTGGCAATACAAACTTCCCTTAGGAATCCGACTATTCATGGCGCAGTTTTTCATCGAGGGTTATCATGCATTAGTACGAAATCTTTAGCAATATATCCAACATAAGGAACGACGTGCGATGTATAGCTGTGCTGAATATCGGAGATGTACCGATTCGCAGTTAAACCTCCCCTCGACCACCACCAGTCACAAAAACCAGCTCACTCATCTTTCAATTGAAATGCCTGCTTGTATCATACAAAACCTTTCCCCGTAAGTCACGGTTTCGACAAAACAGCTTTGTTCAAATCGCTCGCCAGGTTGTCTGTGAATTCTGCCCCTACGATCACTTCCATGCAGACTCATTTTACACTTATCCGAGAACATAATTCGCCTCCATATTGCTTTACTTGCCAACCTTGTCAGTGATTTGCAGTCAATGTCCGTCCTGTGGCAGATCGTTTCGGGGTAAAGTCTTCTTTTATAAGTCGTCTCATACCTACCCATTCACTAACGATTCTTCCTCGTACCTGTTTCAGCTATTATTGGACGTTAAGACCAGTCAAATGATGATTTTGGAGAGATGTTATTGCGATGAATCTTTCATATCTCTAAGTGGTACTACGGCAACGAACAGATTTGTCCAGTTGCCCTAAGCATTTTGTAGATCTTTAATATACAGCATTGGCTTAGAATTTAGATGGAGCTGAAGGGCCACATCACGTTTGGTTTACGTATTCCTTGTCGCAGTAGTGTAACAACTTGAGCAACATCTGCAGGTGTATCCATATATTTCCAAGATTAGAAGCATACCGATAAACAAAAAGCAATAATGGTCGTGTATATTGCGTATCAGCGTTTTTCCATTTTAAGTAAGTATAACTTGTTATTTTCGTTATTATGGCGGATAACGCGAAAACTATCCAATGGATTTTTATAATTTTTCCTATAATTTAATTTGATGTTGGGAAAGGTTTGAGGCAAGGCCATGCGTTATCATGCAACCTGTTTAACATCGTTCTTGAAGCAATTGTACACAGCTCGCAAGTCAACAATAAAGGGTACAATTTTTCAAAAGTCTGTTCAACTACTTGCTTATGCAGATGATATAGATTATAGATATCATTGGGAGAACGAAGCGAGCTGTTACCGGCGCGTATGCAAGTATTGAATCGGAGGCGGCGAAAATGGGTTTGGCTTTGGCTGTTAATGAGGACAAGACGAAGTGTATGCTATCATCGAGAAAGGAATTTCACCATCGTCGGCTTGGGTAAAACGCCACGATGGATAGATACAACTTCTAAGTCGTCAAGGACTTTGTATACCTGGGCTCCACTATAACATCGCAAAATAACATCAGTGCAGAGATCAAACGAAGAATTACTCTTGCCAATCGCTGTTTCTTCGGGCTAAGAAGGCATTTAAATAATAAAGCCCTCTCTCAGAGAACCGACGAGACCTTATATAAGACCCTAATCATCCCGGTCCTGCTACATGCGGCAGAAGCATGTACGGTACGCTGTCAAAAACGGATGAGAATCTGCTGGGGTGCTTTGAAAGGAAAATTTTTCGCGTGCTCTTCGGTCCAGTATGTATCGATGGAGGAGAAGATTTAACAACGAGCTTTACGGGCTTTACATCGACGTCGACCTGGTCAAGAAGCTGAAAATACAGCGGCTGAGATGGCTGGGACACGTGGAGCGTATGGACACCGACGCACCAGCCCGACGCGTCTTCGAAATTACCCCTGACGGTCAGCGTAGCAGAGGAAGACCCCACCTTAGATGGCGCAGACAAGTGGAGAACGACCTCAACCAACTTGGAGTGCGTAACTGGAGGCAGCTAGCTAGGGACCGAGCTGGCTGGAGGGGCTTGTTGGTTGAGGCCGTAGTCCATCCTGGGCTGTGAGCGCCATCTAAAGTAAAGTAAGTAAGTACCTATAATTTAAAGCTTAAAGTTCAGGCTTTAAAACGTGACCTTTAACATTTAAGGATAAATATTGTATCCATAGAGTTTGTTGCTATTAAAAGGCGAAATGGAGTGATTCCATTTTTTGATCGCAAGTGTATAGTTAAACATTTTTGTATGAAAACTCGATTAAATTCTGTTTTGTTCCTGACTCGTATAATATTGCTTTATAATTTTCGCCTCATCGTTTTAGGAGGTGAGTCATTCGGTTTGGGGTAAATTTCAGCTCGGTTTAAAACACTTAAATTCTTCGGGCGCCATTGCTTTGGATATACAAATGCTACTTACGTGATTGATATCTCATTCGAAAGCGTTTAAAAACGCCATCCATTTAACATATTACATATCGTTAACTAGTTAATTAGTTTTCTTTTGATAAACCTAATAACACATACCATGTAATCCATATTCGGTAGATGCCACAAGGGCGATCTTCCAAGGGTATTTTTTGAGAGAATTTCATCACTTTTCTTTAAAATTTGACAATTTTTGAGTTTCTGTGCACAAAATAAAAGTTCAGATTTTATTTTTAGTGCCATACCTAGAGGAAACTTGGTTTTAAATGTAATTTTTCAGCAGCAAAAGCTGAATTTTTTATTTCATCGAAATCGCAGCCATATTTCAACGTAATTTTACAGTTTAAAGCTCGACAGCGTTTGTTATAGTTTCGCAAAGTCACATTGACCACACTTAACGCCATGTAATTTTTTAAGTCAACGTCAAAAATTGACTGATTTTTGCACTTGTTACGGAGTGTTCGGATGTGATCAAGCCATGTGGTATGATCCTCATAGGTTTAAATTACGCGTCAACCAATTGACACCAAGTGGTCAAAAGCGTATTGGCATTATTTATATGGTCCGGATGTGACTATATCTAATACATATATAAAAATCTCGTGTTAAGATGCCTCCTAAACGGCTCGGCTGATTTTTATGAAATTTGTGGTAGGTGTGAGAATCGGATTTAAACTATATTTCATACCGCTAGTTGATTATGGTGACCATATTACAGACAAAATTTTCTATTTTTTTAACAAAATATATATTTTTATTTTTTTATTTTGTAGTTTTTAAATAAAAAATACTTACAATCCCAAATTTTTACCTTCCTAACGTCTCCCCACATTTTTTAAAAGTGATTTTAGTAATTTTGTATGAACAATATCTAAATAAAACGTCATCATTCGTTTTTCAAACAAAACCAAATGACAGATGGTACTAAGTCCTCATCGAACTGTCATCCACACAATCCCCAGGCCACTATGACGTAATGTTGAAAAAGTCAAGCTAAAAATAAATATGCGCGTCTAAATGCTACAAGATCATCGAAACTGTAAATTATCCTACAGATTTTTTGAGCTCCATGGATTTGCCAGGCATGCCAGCACACCTTCTGCGACTGAAAGTTGGTTCTCCGGATATTTTACTTCGGAATTTGAATTGAACCCACCACGGCTGTGCAATGACACGCGATAGGTGAGTAAAAAAAAGATAAGAACATAATCGAAACCAGCATTTTGAATAGCAAGTTCCAAGGCTGCCACGTATTTCAATTATTCCCACAGATGATCCAATTGAATTCAAACGCGTTTAACTTCATATTAAATTGGCATTTGCAATGATAATCAATAAGTCGCAAGGTCAAACCATGTCCAATTGCGGCTTAAATCCATGTTTTTTTCACATGGATAATTATATGTGGTATGTTCTCGCGTGGGCAAACCATCAATCTTATTTGTGTATTGTGTAGGCTAAAGACGGATTGACAAAAAATATCGTACAATCAATTTCTCTTCGAAATTTATGATCTTTACTTTATGCTTTCTTCACTTTATAATCACAAATATATTACTATTTTCACTTAACATTAAACTTTTAAGAGATCAAAAAAAGAAGGCAAGGTAATTAAGTAAAAATGAGAAAATTAATTTTATTTTTATCGGCGGTCATCGTCTACAGCCTTCCATTTTTCTTTCTGTCATTCCATCCCCACATATCCGTTTTATAATAAACAAAGAATGGACCGTCATCATACTCTACTCGGTCTCGGGAAGACCATATTTTCCTACGGCGCAAAGCCATCAGACATGTTCAAACCTTTACATATTTGGTCGATATCCACGTGGAATTTTTCCTCAATGGCGAATAAGTTGTGACCACTGTCGTTTTACTTGAGTTAACCGGCCCGGTACATCTGAAATAGGTCCCTAAAAATTCCTAGAACAGCACTGCGGCACACAACAACCAGCACACTTTTAGTTTCAAATTTAATATTTCACTTTCGATTCGCCTGGACGTCCAAACGACCCGACGAGATACGCCATATGAAATTCTTGATTGACGCGATATTTCTGAAGTACTCCGCACAAATATAGTGCTGCGACATTATTCTTCTCAATACAACACAATAATCATAAACTTTTTCACGTTTGTTTATCAAATGACAAAACGCACCGTCATTGCCGGTTCCGGCAGCATAAACGTCAACACGCACTTTCGTTCAAAACGTTTAATTCGTTCTATTTTACCGATAAACAATCGTCCTATTTTATCGATTATATTCGATTAATTTTATCGATCGTTAAACATTCAAACAAATTTATTCGTTATTTTTTATTTAAGAACCAAAATATTCACTAGAAATAATTTATATGGCAGAACAACGTTTGCCGGTTCAGCTAGTAACTTAATAAAAATAATGCTGACAGAGGGAGGGTAGCCGGATTTCCCAGAGCAGTACAAAATCTTAATACCCCAATTAAGATGATTACCTTTATTCATGGTACAAGTATATGTTAATAGTAAATTGTACAAAAACTTTCAGTGAAAACATTTCTTAAAAATCTCAATTTAAACTTGTCTCTTGTTTTGTTCTTGTAAATAAATGCATCAAAAATAAATAAGTAGCTATCACCATGAAACTTCGTGAATGCATCAAAATCAACTTCACATAGAACGTGTTGAATGTAGAATCAAAAAACCTTCCAACATCCATCTTATGGCTTACTCTAAAAAGTTTTCAGTTAAATATTTAAATTTGTGGTTGTGGGTGGCTGCTGCTTTGGTTTAGGTTAATTTAAGCGTTACATACCCTCTTTTTTCTTTCTTTGTAGTTTAGTTGTTTGTGTTTTCTTATTCAGTTCGCCGCCTCAGATTCTTTTAGCTAGGTATATTCGACGCAGTAGCTTAAGTAATGCATTATGCAACGAAATTCCAGGATTTCAAAAAGTTTAAACAAAAAAAAATTAAAATAAACATACATAGATATAAAGTTTTTGCACTTAAGTATAAAGCTCGACTATTCTTTATATGTAGGTACAAAGTTGTGGTGACGATACGTTAAGTGCAAACTTTTTGTGTGCACTTGATGGTTTCATCTGAGCGTTTTTAACGCCTTTCCTTGCGGCAAAATCTAACTTTACCTCAAAGTCATGGAGCAGATGAGTTAACATTTGGAGTACCAAGCCATTAATAAAAATTCTTTGGAAAGGTTGCTGAGACTGGAGTTAAAATAAAACGACGACACTCACAAAAGAGATAACTTCGATGGCAAGGGACGAAAAGTTTTCGTGGGAAGTTTGTTGCCTTGCCTAAGTATAATAATAATAATTCTCCCATCACAATAATTGTCGAATATTTTACGCGGTGGAAAAATATACGGTTTAATGGTTTGGGGGGTAAATAATTTAAATGAGTGCGTAAATATTCCGATTCCGACAATGGTGATGGTGAAAGTTTTCCCCTCTCAAACATTTGTGAATTAATTTTTATTTTCTTCAGACTTTATAAGTATTATGTGATGATGACAAGTTTTATGGACTTTAAGTGATGAGGCTGTTATTTCCTGACAGATTACTGATGAAATAATTTTTTTTAGCTGGAATACAATGTTGAAAGAAATTAAATTCAAATATAATTCAATTATTGTATATTTAGAATGATTTGTAATGTCAAGTTTGTTTGTTAAGGTGTCGAAGAATATTAACATTTGTGTTTTTATTTTAAATCAATAATAAATTTAGATTCGAGAAAAGTCGTGTGGTAAGACTTGTATGACAAGGATGGTTGTTTTTGACAGTTGCTTTAACGAAACAATGAAAGTCCCCTTTTACACAGGGCAACTGAGTTGCCGGCAACAATTAGTTCACAGGCGAGAAGGGCAGGAAGAAAGAGGGGGAATTGAAATCTCTCCGGGCAACAAATTCAGGAGATTTTTTTGACGTTTCTCTTCACACTACGTTTGTGTGCGTTCAACCAAGGTAGTTTAAAACGAAAATAAAGAAAATCTCCCGGTTTTTGTTGCTTGCGTGTGAAAGGTACAAGAGATTACGAAGAAGAGAATAAACAAAAATAAAACAAAATTATTTTTGTTATTGTTTTAGTGGACTATATTGAATTAAATTCAAATGAAAGATTTTTTGCGACCTTTAGTCCAATGCGTTTCGCCCAGGCACGACAGTTGGGCTCATCAGGTACAAGAGATTGTTAAGGAGATTTAAAGAAAATTTCAAAAAAATCACCAGCAACTAGTATCTTCGTGTGAAAGGGGACAAAAAAGAGTTCTAAATCGGTGAACTGAACTACAATTTAAAGCTCTACTTACACTAATTAGCTGTGTTATAGTATGAAATGTGTTTTTCACCCCTAGATTCTTTCAAAAACCCGCCTCGCAATGTATGCCAAACGAACAATTTGTGGGTACGACAAGGCATCCCAGGCTAAATTTATGAAGGTATTTTTAGTTGGGAAATAACACCTCGAACAAGTGTCTTGTTTTTTTTTTTTTTTTTTTAATATTAAGGTATTTTATATATAAAAATAGATCGTGGTCTGTTCGGATGCTTAAAACTTGAAAACGCCTGGACTAAATTGAATACTTCCTTCTGCGGGTTTGTTCGTAATTGCTACGAAAAGGTTTAGGAAAAAAGAAAAGTCGAAAAATTTTCAAGTGGAGTTGTCGGTGCACATTTCGTTTTTCAGTTCAATAAATGGACTCCGCAACCACCATACCTACCAATTGAACTCAGAATTTCAGGAAATCTTACGTGGAAGTCCAAGAGTTTTCCTATCCGCGTTTGGTCAACGTCGGCGTCGGTCTAGCAGTTTGCCAAAAAGGTACAGCAGCACAAATGTCTATGCGGAATAATTTTAGAAAACATTTTGTTCAAAATTAAAAAAAAATCTAAGGAGGAGGTCCGAGAGTGTTGCTATGTGTGTTTGGTCAAAATTGATTTTTCAGTTCCCCACCAATGCAGCAGCGCATGCATTTTCGAACTTACTTCAGATTTTGCTAAAAATAAAAGAAAATCTTTATGAAGCCAAGAGTGTTTGTGTTCCTATGCGATTGTTTGTTCAAAATAGGTCTTGGCAATAAGTTGCGTTTTCGAACTTATCTCAGAAACAATGGGCGAATTTTGAAAATTCTTTTTTCTTTGGAATGTTATACTTTGAGGATGGCTTTAAAGATATTACAATGTTTTACCAAGGGTTCGATAATAAAACCTATTTATTTTTAACTATCAACCGTCAATTATTTCCTTAACAAATTAAACACACTTTACTTCAATTCAAATTGTTTTATTACTCTTCAATCTTAATAGTATGCAACTTCAATTCACTTCCGGATACTTTTAACTTCGAACTTTACATTTCCGCTTTCAAAAATAAACTGTGTCTAATTCGTTCGAACTTCCGCATCCCCATTTTATACTAATTCGAATGATTCGAGACTTCTCTTGAATAATCTCGTATGACAGATTTCTAGAAGCTTCCTTTTCTGTTGTCATTTTCCCTCTTTCTCAAAATCTCCACAAAATTACACAAGATGGCGCTGTTGTCACATGAGAGAATATTAGACGGTGATTGGACCGTGGCAGTTGTAAAGTAGTGATTACACCGCTGCAGCTGTCAAGTAGTGGTTACATCGTTATACTATGTTTCCACCGAAGGTATATCTCAGTTTAGATTATATAAATCTATTTGGTGTTTCGACCGCTTAAAAAGATTAAAAAGTAGATTTATTTTGACAGTATGCAGATGTTGTTTCACTCTTTCTAATGGAGTTGGAGTGAGGCAGAAAGTTTCATGTATGTCCCCTTTCCAATGAATGCATTCAGTGTGAGAAAATATAGGCCAGTTCAAGTTTTAAAACTATTGGACCTATGAAGATTTAACAAGATTTATTTAGAAGAGATTTAGGAAATAAATTTGTATGGTAAATCTTCGGGATTTGAAGAAGATTTAGGTAAATCTACTTAAATCTCTGTTTAGTGGTCAGTGGAAACGTAGTATTACAATATATAATTTTTAAGTTAGTTTTATATAAGATTATAGGGCAAATGAAGAACGCTATACAAGCATGAATAGCACCTGATGGAACAAATACGCCTCCAACTTTATTTTGAGGGCGATACAACGTTCGCCGGGCTCCGCTAGTCTTTTCATGAAATAAAATAGCATTTTTGAAAAGTACTGGCATGAAATGTTGGTTGGGCTGAAAAATAAGGACATTAATATAATTAAACGGAGTAGATTCTCAGAGAAGGTGCTCCATAAGAATCAGAGGAGGTGCCCAATAAAGAAGCACCTGCTCCCGTTTCGTATGAATAAAATTTTACACCAACTAGTGAGAACCTCCACCTTCATGAAGTGTATAGGTGGTCTATATTAACTTCCCATTGGAAGTTATTGTAATCGGTGCGACGTTTCGAGGTCTCTGGAGTCGGATTACATTGTTTTTAGAAAGATGTCTGTGTACGTACGTTTGTACGTTCGTACGTTCGGAAGCTTTTTTTCGCTGACGATATCTCGAGAACTCATAGAAATATCGACTTAAAACAAATTTTATTTTACAGATAATAAGGCCATAACGTGCCGAAAGGATTTTCAGAAAAAAAAATACGTATACGCCCGAGTGTTCCATACAAGTATCGAACATTTGTATGATACACTCGTTTTGTTTAACTTTGTATTCCTTTTTTCGAACTCACTAATTATTACGCCACACACTATAACATTCGATATCTTTAACCCTACTTAAAATTATTAAATAAATGATTTGGTCTTATCTACCCGTTCTCTCACTATTTTGAAAATCCATATACTTACCTCATTGAGCATCATTAGTTGCTGGTCACTTTTGAAAAAAAAAAAAAAACAACGTCAGGGAAGTGTTCGCTTCTTTCTTCACCACCTAGACGAAATGTGATTACATCCTACTGCTTCTATTTATTTCGCATACACAAATGATTCGACTAAGATTGCTTAAATTATAGCAAAAATACATTTTATAATTCTTATCTTATTTTTAAAAATATTTCTCATAAAGTTCACAGGAAGTGGTTTCTTAAATTTTAAAAACTATTTTCAAACCAATTGTTTTCGTACTTTTCAAAAGTCATATAAACAGGAAGGAAAGACCCCAAAAGGGACAAGCATCTACCATAAGATGTACCTCCTCAAACCTTATGATTCAACCACTTGCACGAAATATTTCAGAAAACCAAATCAACCATACAATATCTACTTACATTAATCAAATTTCAAAACTTAAGACCTATGATGATATAAAATGCGATTTGATAACATAGCAATGCGCCTGCTTGATTTAGTCAGATAAAAAGCTAAGCCAACATAATTATGTAAATAAATTAAAATAAATTTGATGGCACAACAGCTCATGAAGAACTAGGGCCTAGTAACTTACAACTCTCAACCATTCCTGTGTGCGTGTCTGCAGGAATGGAGGGGACCTACAGTTTATTGCCGAATCCGAACGGCTAACAAGCGGCACTTTTCTGTGACAGGAGATACTCTTGGAGGATTTGTCAATTCCTCGCAAGAGGCAGTAGCCGTTTGGCGAGGCTGGGGATCGAACCTTAGACCTCCGGCATGACAGTCCAACATATTATGTATGTACATATATTCGTATTAACATTATATATTTTATTAAAACCATTTTACCTTTGTATGTACCTTCAAAGAGCCACATATTGCCTTCCTATTTGAGTTCAACAGTTGGCCAGATGCTTTATTCAATTTCTCCTAACACACAAACCCACTAATAGATAAAATTCAAATCAATACTTAGAGGAACTTCCCTTTATGGTGAAGAAATCTCTTTTAAAACTATTAGCAAATCCAGTCACTGATAAGACCACACAAACATACCACAAGCCCACTAGGTACTCTGCAACTCTCTTTCCATTGTGTGTATGAAGCTCGCTTTCCGTCTGTTTCTATATTCTTTCTTAGATTTTACAAATCACATTACATCGAACCGAACCAACCCTGATATACACGATGGTTTTGCTGCAAAATCACTTAGGCATAATAGTAATGAACTTGCCAGTATTTGCATGTGGACCAAGGGAAAAAAGTCCCATCCTGATCGGTATCGAGTTGACCACATATGAGGAAACTTGCCGCACTAAATCTTATATAAGACAAAGTTATGCCTTTTATTCACCCCACCTGCTCACCTACTTCAAGTGGGATTATGTATTTTCCAAAGGATGATGTACAAAAAGTCCAAAAAAGTTCTGCTGACTGCATTGTATAATGTAATTTAGAACCTCTGGTAGCCCCATTACGGCCGAGGGATTTTCTCTGTGTGAATCCCTCTCGGCAGAACATTACAGAGGACTACAAACTTCATTTTAAATGAACTTCCGGTCCAAATGGCAAACTTTACAATGGCCATGCCCAACCAAACACACACTCCTCCGAAAGGGACAATTACTGTTATGCGCTCTGACGTCTGGTTCTTAAATAATTTTCAATTTGAATAATGTATAGGAAAGGTATATATGCGTTTATGTCAAACTGACAGATGATAGCCCCGAGAAAAACGCACTGAGTAATCCTGTTGCACTGCAGTGCACAGCACATACCAGAATGCACTCCACCAATTTTATACAAAAGCCTCGGGATGGTCGGAAGTGAATTTCATTTTTAATAATAATTCCACAGTCTGAGCGGTTGAACCAAACAACAGGTTTTTGTGAGCTTTCATAGTAAACCTTCATATGCATGCATACATACATACAAAGAAGACGACTGATGGATGAGCATTTCCATAGTGCATCCGCCAGAGGATGTGGGAAATGGCTTTAGGTAGACGCACTTTAACTCCATCAGATTAATGAGGAAGCAGGGCATGAAGCCATGTTGAAGTGATTTTCATATCCGGTGTAAATGCATCCAATCCGTTCCATATGAACATGAAAGGCTTGTGGTATAATCTGCTTGTCTACCTACACGTTTAATGAAAAGAAGGGCAAAATAAAAATTCTTGAGTTTGTGGTTTGGAGTTGTATGATTTAAAAAAAAACGTACACGAGTTTTTTGAGAATATTTTTCGGAATGAAAATATGACATCCATGGAATTATGCAAAGAAAAACGAAAGCGGAAACTGCGACATTTTTTTTTTTTTTTAGCTAAGCGAATATCAAAACCTCTAGAGAGTGGCATCTAGCGGAATTAGAAAAACTCATTTTTTCTATACATAAACCACTTTTAGTCATAGTGGAATATTTTCTAAACATTTTTGGAAAATATTTAATGTTTTTAAGTTATTGCGTAAAAAAAACTCAATTTAAGGTTCTCCCAAACCAACGCGAATATTCGGCGCGACGAACGAAAATAATAATAACAACACGTGGTTGTCAAACAAAACAACACGTTGTTATTATTGTTTTCGTTCGTCGCGACGAACATTCGCGTTGGTTTGGGAGAGCCTTTATTTATTTTTTTTAGAAATTATAAATCAATAACAAGAATGAGTTAATGCAATAAGTTTTTTTCTTTTTTAACTCAATTCAAATCTATAAAACGATACAATACATATATGGAAGTGTACAATAGGAAGCACTTTTAAGTTAATTAATTTATAAGTTCCAATACAAAGCTTTTTTTTCGTTTCTATACAAATAGCTTCACTTTTTATTTCTTTGGCTGTGTTGATAAAGTACTTATAATAATTCTTTTCAAAGCCTCCAAAGTCCATAATTGTATATCTGTATTATCGACAGCAAGTGAAATAATGAAACAAAAAAAAAGTTTTAGTTATTTTCAATGAAATTTTCGGATTTTTTTACGATTTTCTCAAAAACTAAAAGACATTCGGCATCCGGTTTTTAGTGCCTGACTAGAAATTGATTAGGAGCATCAAATATTAAAACCAAAAATAGTGTTTTATATGTATATTTTGAGTTTGAAAATTGGTTTTTCGAAAACAATTTGCTGAACTAATTTGAAAGAACTGACTTCTAACTTTGAAAAAAGTATAGCATGACATTATAAGTGTTGCCGTTGATTTTAAATAATTTTGTTTTCCTTTCAAGTCAATTTTTTAGGAAATAGCCACTCCTGCAGCCTAAACGGGGGAAATAGACCCCCTGCCTACCATAAGATTTTTTTCTGTACTCAACCTAACCTACACCTTATGCGAATCAGCTTTTATAAGGTTTTGGAGTTGGACAATTGTCTTGAGTTAGACATACACTGTTAAGTCCTACGTACATATGTCCATAATGCCTTACAATCACTAGCTTTTCCAAGCTCGAAAATTAATTTTTACTGTATAACAAAAATTAAAATTAAAATTAAAATTAAAATTAAAATTAAAATTAAAATTAAAATTAAAATTAAAATTAAAATTAAAATTAAAATTAAAATTAAAATTAAAATTAAAATTAAAATTAAAATTAAAATTAAAATTAAAATTAAAATTAAAATTAAAATTAAAATTAAAATTAAAATTAAAATTAAAATTAAAATTAAAATTAAAATTAAAATTAAAATTAAAATTAAAATTAAAATTAAAATTAAAATTAAAATTAAAATTAAAATTAAAATTAAAATTAAAATTAAAATTAAAATTAAAATTAAAATTAAAATTAAAATTAAAATTAAAATTAAAATTAAAATTAAAATTAAAATTAAAATTAAAATTAAAATTAAAATTAAAATTAAAATTAAAATTAAAATTAAAATTAAAATTAAAATTAAAATTAAAATTAAAATTAAAATTAAAATTAAAATACAAAACCTTGAATTATAGCGTTGGACATGACAAGTGCGATCCACTATTGAAACTGTTAAATTTATTCGGAAAGATCCACTTTTTGTATAGTAATCTTCTTGTATAGTATCTTCTTCATTTTGTTTTCATTCTATCATTTGTCATGCATTGTTTCCCAAAATAAAACTCTCAGTTAGCCCACAGTATGTACCACTTTCCGTCAGCATATTAAAAATTTTATATTTAACCCTTATATTCTTTACTTTGGTAAATAAAATATCTGTGCAGTGTAATGAGGAGACCGAACTGTGGCAAGAGTGCAAATCTTGGTCGGGATTTTGTAGAAAAATTATGAGGCTCCTTTAACTTTCCTTCAATCATCAGCATAAACAAACGCCTGTTTTTTCTTTTCGAGAGGGCTTTAATTTCTGACTACATTCACGACTTTTTGCAAAAAAGTGGCAAAAATTTTAAAAAAATAGAAAATTGGTGGCTCATCAGCTCATAAAGAACAAGGGCCTAGTGACTTACAACTCTCAACCATTCCTGTGTGCTATTTTGCAGGTGGTGTGGCGTGTTATTTTCAAGTGGCAAGTGGTGGCGAAGCGGAATTTTGTACTGTATACGAGAATGCTTGTGATTTTTGACTTATAGACCGAGATCTGGTGAACGTATTTTGCCACCGTAGTACGCTTTAATCCCTTTCATATCACTTTTCCGCCACTCCATCGCCAAGCAACTTGTTCACCACTTCACTGCAACTCGCTATAAAGTTATAGCATTGTATATACATTCTATAGTATTCTCATGCAACACGATTTTGTACTTCTTAACCGGCGCTTTAGGTGGCGCTTCAATCACCACAATTGTTTCTTTGGAGAGTCTGATGAGAGAAGGGGGAATAAGCAGTAGGAATGAGAGGTTCGTGGTGTTTATTTTTTAGGAATAATAATGTGTGTAAGCGAGATACGTACAAACGGCTGTTTGCTTTGACATCTACACCAGAATAAGAAGAGGGAAATAAAAAAAATATCATTTGTTTTGCCGTGCACTTGGAATTGTTTTTTTTTTTAATGAATTCATGTACTGGTACACAAACACAAGTAATGAGTTTGCACAACGTGCAAAGGAAAAAAAGGGTTGTTTTTTATTCCAAACAGATTTTTTTTTGTGGGCTTATTGGGAATATGTGGGAATGTGAGCAAGAAATGAAGAAAAGGTCGAATTTAGAATTGTCTATCGGTATGTAGGTATGTATGTATATAATTTTGTATTAATTTCTGTTTGGTAGGTATTTTGTTTGTTTTTGATGTTGAATTATTTAATAAAAAGAAGATTAGGAGTTTTTGATATTCCAACTATACAGGTTAGTAAGGTAGGTATATAAAGCATACAATAGTGTTTAATTGATTAAGCGAGGGTTGAAAAATTATATGTATTTTAAAATCGAAGTGTTTGTGTTAATTTTTTTTTTACGAAAAAAAAAAACTAGGTAGGTACCTACCTGAGGAGTAGATTTATCAAAAACTTTTAGAAAATCTAGAAAGTGAGATAAATAGGTAGGTGCCTACTTATGAAAATAAATTTAGAATTGCAGAAAATCTACCTGTTGAAAAAAATAAATTTTTTATAGGCTATTTCCGCGGCTAGTTGTTTTTTTTAATGTAGGTAGGTTAGGTATGTATAAGGTATGTATATGGATGCACATTATGGTCAGTTTTTGTAGTACCTAATTTTTGCAAGTAGATAGGTTCATATATCTTTTTAAGAGATGAATTGAAATGTTCGAAAATCACACAAGTAATAGATTCTGTTGATTTGTAGGTAGATATTATGTACCTAGGTAGGTATATGACGCACAAATTTAAAATTTGCAAAATACCTATCTACAGTGGAGTAGATTGGATATTACTGTTACTGGTTGAAAAATTATATTTGTACCTACTTACATAAGTACATTACATACATAGCTATAGGTATGCAGTTGGATCTTAATTCCGAGTGTAATACCTATATATTGCAATTATTTGATACATATATCTTTCCTAACTGTATGCTATTGCTATACAAGTTTCTCAATAGTAAATTCTAATCAGCTTCAGTGGATTAATGTTCGTTTTTAGTAATATAATAAAACGAGTGGATATATGTACATACCTGTATAGGGTGATTTGCATAAGGTGTGACAAAAAGCTAAGGCGTGTAGTTTGGACTTGAGAAAAAAATCGTATGGGAATGGGTCTATATGCCCCCGTTTAGGCGGGAGGGGCAATTTTCAAAAACACTCACTTAAAACAGAAAACAAATTAGTAAAAAATAACGGTAATACCTACAGAGTTATGCTACAGCACCTTGAAAAGTAGAAAAATCTTTTTTTATTTTTATTTTTAAATAAAGTTGTTTGATAGCATAGTTTTTGAAAAATTAATTTTCAAAGCCAATATTTTGAAAACAAAATTTTCAATTTTAAGCTCATTTTTATCAAAATCTTAAGTACTATAGTACTACTTTTGTTTTCAAAATTCAATGATCTTATAAATTTTTAGTCAAAAACAGAAAACCGGATGGTAAAATGTATTTTAGTTTTTGAGAAAATTAAAAATAACGGGAAGGGCAATTTTCTAAAATTTTTTATAAATTCAGAAACTGCCGATTTTATTTTATTTTTACATTAAGTTATTTAGTAAACAGTTTTTCAAAAATTAATATTCAAAATTAAATTTTTGAAAAAAAAATTAAAAAATTGTGTTTAAACTAATTTTGTGCAACATTGTAAAGTAATATTTTTATTTTCAAAATTTAATACTCTTATAAATTTGTAGTCGAAAAACTGAAAACCAGATTCTTAAATGTCTTCTGATTTTTGAGAAAAGTAAAAAAATAATTATTTAAACTATCTGAATTTAAAACCAGAGTGGATTTTCTGGCTTTTAAAAAGTACCCATGGCATGACATTGTAGGTGTTGCCGTTCTTTTTTAATAATTTTTTTTGCATTTCAAGTCTATTTTTTATAAAATTGCCCCTCGGCCAAATGGGGTGGAAGGAATACACTCCTCCATCATATACATTTGTTTTTTTGCCTGGACCCAACATATAACCTTTTTAGCTTTTTTTAACTCCTTATGCGAATATCTCTCTATGGAAATATGGATTTAAAATTATTAAAAAATATTTCAAAATCTAAAAAAAAAGCTCCTGAAAATTATGTATGTATTCTTTTCCACATCACCCGATCTAGGTAAATACTTCAAAAATAACAAACCACTGACAAACTCTTAACAAAAATATTTTGGTTGAACACTAATTGTTCAAAAAAGGCGCGAAATGTACCCACCTACCTAATTCCCAACACTAATTTATAATCCTATGTATGTACCTAACTTCTTACAAATCGCACATATATACATAGGTACCTACTCTCCTTCAAAACAAGCGCGAAAATTATAAATAAAAAATTATGTACATATATAAACCACCACCTCTTTCTTTGCAAAATCACAACATTGTCTTTTTTTAACCAACTTCTCCAACTTCCAAACATTTTGCATACCTACATATACTTGCACAAGATAGGTACCCAGAAAAAAGAATACTGTGAACCATCACCACCACAACCTCTTTCTTTCCACGAAACAAAATTGCCTTTTTCTAGCTCCTTCAAACTTTCAAACATTTTGTGTACCCACATACGTAAACCTGCACAAGCTACCCAGAAAATCAATAACATTCAGATCACAAGAAGTCAAAAGAATCAAGATAAAAAAAGCCTTTAACTTGCACAGACAACCAACCGACAAATTCCTTACAAAAAATTCCTAAACAAAATCAGAACCTTTCTACCTACCTACTTGACAAAAAATCGCCAACACAACAAAGCATTTACACACAAACATACATACCTGCACCTCATTCTCAGCCCAGAAGAAAAAAATGTAAACAAACTCCTAAACAAAAAACTGAACTCACAAATTTTTTTTTCTTATACTCCTCAAATTCCCATGAATGCTCTTGCTACCCAAAAATAACAACAACACACATACGAAGCAAGATCGTTCACAAAATAGCAAAATACTGGCAGACAAAATTCTTTTTTCGTATTCCTCAAACACATACAAGAATTTTCTATACCTACCTACGTCAGCTACGCTACAACAACAACATAACAGAAGAGCAACACAAACCGAAGGTAAAAATAAAAAGATCATAAAAAAAAAACAAGCTCTCTTGGCAAAAAAAATGTAAACAAAATCCCCAACCCAAAACAAAATAGAGAAAATTGTCTTTTTCTTCTCTCACTTTGACTGCAGTGAATTTTGTATGTAGCGTTCTCGTTTTATTATTATCGGCATTTCTTGCCTGAAATTCCCCTTCGTTAATCTCCAATCTCTACAGCTGAGAGCTTCTTAATCGCCACTATAGACGTCGCCACTATCTTTCACTTCCATGAGAATACTATAGAATGTATATACAATGCTAACACCAGTGACTTTTTATATCTAAAACAAAAAATATTATCAGAAATAAGAGCTGCCGAAAAAGGCCGTGTGTGAAAAGATTGAATTAGAATTCCGATTAAATTAGTGTACAAAATTTATTTTTAGATGAAAGATATCCAGTCACCCTATAATTTGAATCATGCTTAAGTTGCTTTATCTCTTACACAAACCAAAAAAAAACTGAGCTAAAATAGGTTCTGAGATTAGCTTAGCAAAATAAATTTTCTTCGCAACATTTTATTGCAAACACAACACACAAAAAAGTCTATCAACAAAATATACTTCACAAGTGTGTGCCAGTGTGTATCTATGAAAATACGTTGGATTTTCGAGTAAAGCAAACATTCGATGAGAGCCGCAGTGCAGCCATCCAACGAATTTATTAGTCCATGATTAGCGAGCAAGTTAAGAAGCGGAATAGGTTCGTTCGTCCGTTGATGTTGAGTTTCCTTTTTTTTATTTCATAAATTAATTTTGTTGTTGTTGCTGCTAAGAGTCAAGTGAATGTTTTAAAATTGTGGTGAATAGCACAATTATGCTCGTCGCTGTCGTCTCTGTCGTTAACTCCGCCGTTTGCGTCGCCACCGCCACCGCCGCCGCCGCGCGGGATTAAAACTGTATCATCATTTCAACTAATTTATGCCATCGTATTTTTTGCAACAACGTTTTTGGATTACAATTAATCAAGACAACACAAGAACCAGAATCACCAGTCATCAGTTTTTCGCCTCATCAGCATAAAAAATGTAATAAATTAAAATAAATTTAGTTTCTAATTTTAAATTTAAAAGAGTGCAATAATTGCAATGCAACTTCTTTTAGCTACATAGATTCAAAATATTTCAAAGAAAAGATTAATTACAAAAAAAAAAAAGTTGTATACTTAACTAGATTGGAATTTCAAGTGAAAATTATTGTGTCACACCAACACTCCAATGTTGGGTGTTTTACTATATTTGTGTGCACAAAAAAGTGTTTCAAGTGAATGAGTGTGTTTGTGTGTGTGTGTGTGTTAAGACTATGTGTGTACTGAGTAGAAAAATAAAAATTTATAGATTTGGTGAAACAAATTTACTTATAATAAACAAAAAGAATTTCGCTTGAAAAATAAAAATGCATATGGATTAATTTCGATGGAGAACAAAATCAATTCGATCCCTTGCAACAATTTTAAGGGACATTGTTGATGCTTGATCAAATTTGATCATTATTTTACAGAAATTCTGAATTTACTATGAATTTGATTCAAAAATGCTTAGGTTTATGTTTAGGTATATGTCTGATGAATTAGATCCAAAGATACTTATTTTTTTTAATTTAGTTTTTCTTAAGTTCTTTTCACTGGATGGCTGATGTTGCTTGAAACAACTTAGCAACATAGATACATCTGCGCATATCTCTATGCATACAATAAAAATATCTCTGACAAACCAGAAAAAATTATAGAATAGACACTGATACTTTAGTAGCAGCAGTTGTTGTATGGGCAAGAGAGATGGGTGACAGAGGGCAATGAAAGGAGTGGAAAAAAAATCATCGTAGCGCAATCGTTTCGTGTTGCGCTGAACTCAGAGCCGAGGCGATTCGAATTCGACCGATTGTTCTTTATAATTTGTTGTTGTCCAATGGAATTTTCTTGCGCGGCATAATATATTTACAAGCAAACATACATTCTCTTGCTGTTGCTTCTCGATTTAACGACATACGTACATTTGGAATGTGCACAAACACATTAACAGACAATTGTATTTAAATGGAAAAATTAAGCTGTGTGTGCATATATATACGAGGGTTAGGTTAGGAGTATGTGTGCAATGTGGTCGATCCACCCGACTGATCACGCATTTGATGGTTGGGGGGACGACGACGGACGAAGAGAATTCGGCAGGCATGTGTGGTGCTGCCAGATTTCAAATAAAACAAAATATTTTCGTTCAAGAGGCCATTTGACAATATAAACATTTTTATTTTTATTTATAATAAGACTATAAAATAGTTAAACAAATTTATTCAACAACGGATATCGGAAAAAAAATTCAATTATTATAAGGTAATTAGTTGAAACTTGGTATGAGTGCATACAATTAATTTACACAAAAATTAGACTGCCTAGCCTATGCCAGAATTGTCAAAATTTAAATACATAGCTGTACCATAAAAATAATTTTATTATTTTTCATTTAAAGTGGTCATAAACAAATATCTTCTTTAGTTTCAAAGATTTATGTTAATTTTTTTCTACAGCAGCCTCAACCGCTTTTTTTTTTAATTTAGGGAAACAGGAGCAGATTTCATGTCAAAGTAGCTCAAAAAGACAATCGTTCATAAACGTCAAAATAACATGACCGGCAAAAAGATTTTGTTAGTTTAAATTCTTTTATTTTTCATTAATTGAATTTCCTCATAGCTAGTTTTATCGAAAAACTAGTCCAATTGGGACGGCATATTATTGACTTTCTTAGTTTAGTTAGTTTTGCGGAAAAGCTAGTTCTATAGGGGTTTCAAGTTTTAAATATTTCAAAAAAATATATTGATTTGATTTAGATGTCAAAATATGTATGAATATTTTAATTTAGATGTCAAAGTAATAAGAATTAGTGAAACAATTTAAACCCAAAACCTGAATAGAACTAGTTTTTGCTCAAAAATAGCTTTGAAGAAAGCCAACACTATGGCCGTTAGAGTTTAAGGTTTTTCAAAAACAAATTATTGATTTGATTAAATGTCAAAATATGTATGAATATTTTGATTTAGATGTCAACCCCTATAGATCTAGTTTTTCCGTAAAACTAGCTTTAAGGAAAGTCAATAATATGGCCGTAAAAGTCAAAAAATGAAAAAGGTTGAGCTAAAATTGATTTTTTTGGCACTTATTTTGCGTTTTCTATTTTTTTTTTCTTAAACATATTTGTTGATAAAACGCAGGTACGAAAACTTAAACGCTTAAATGCTTCTGTATCCAATGCGTAAACTCTGTCACAAAAATTAGACTTGTGGTTGATGCGTGAATGCTTTAATGAGTTTTCTTTCATTTTAAAACGCTTTAACTTGAAAAGAGAAATACAATCAAAATTACCTACTCAATTTAAGAAGATTTTGTCATTTATGATTAACACATGTCAAAAAAATTGGGAAGTAAATCATGTTTAATAGTATGGAAACAAAATACGACTTGACAGCCCATCTTACACAATCTGACCTTTGTAAATACAAACAAATCTTTAATATTGGTTCTAAAATGATCACACATTTTATCCTACTTAGGGCCAGTTGTACAAACGTGGTTCAATATTTAACCCGAGGTTCAGGAAATTTAAATTTAATTCGCCGATTTCCGTGGATTTATTGAGGTGCAACGATGGTTTCAAGGTTTAAGTATGTGATAATTGCTAAGTACATCGCTAGACCTCAGTTAAACCGCCGAAATCGGTGAATTAAAAATCCTGAACCAGGAATTAATATTTGACCCACGATTGTACAACTGGCACTTTGGGGTTTGAGGTTAAAGTGGATTATATTGTTTGGATGCAGTGTAGAAACAAAATGTGGGAATCATTTTCTTCACACAAATTTGGCAGTCGTAAGCTCGTAAGTCATTCTATCCCACTTTTTTGTTGCCAAGATTTTCCATTGGTAAATTTAGATTTCAATGAAAAAATTGATTTATTTTGTGGCGAATGGAACACAATTTCAAATTGATTTATTTTTGTCACTGTATTTGTGCATTATAGCTTCTATGTTATATTTCAAAAAAATCTTCATCCCTCGATTTACTTTAAGAAGAGAAATATATGAACTTGATAAAATCGCCGGTTCATTGTAAACTGCTACCATTTATTTATTAGCAATTTTTTTCCACATTTTTCAATATAATTTTCACAACCGAAATATCAACGAAAAACATTTGCAAACTGACAGCTGGATTTATGTTGGTATTAGTACAAGGAGGGGTAAATCTGCCGAAAAATTTAGATTTGCAAATTTGATTTAAAATCAAAAATAAATCAATTTATTTTGCCCAATGTAAAGCAAAAAGAGAGGAAATTGTGTTTTTGACAGATCCAAATCAAAAATAAATTGATTTATTTTACTAATGGAAAACCCCATTAAATTCGCTCTAAAAAACTCAACGTATACTATGTTTGCACCGCAGGTTTATCTCAGTTTAGATTAAATAAATCTATTTGGTGTTTTCATCGCACAAAAAGATTAAAAAGTAGATTTATTTTGACAGTTTGCAGATGTTGTTTCATTTTTTCTAAAGGAGTTGAAGTGAGGCAGAAAATTTCATATATGTCCACTTTACAATGAATGCATTCAGTGTGCGAAAATATAGGCCAGTTCGAGTTTTCAAACTATTGGACCTATGAAGATTTAACAAGATCTATTTCAAATCTTCGAGATTTAGAAGATAAATTTGTATGGTAAATCTTCGGGATTTGATGAAGATTTAGGTAAATCTATTTAAATGGTTTAATGGTCGGTGAAAACGTAGTATAAAGTAAGACTCGACTTAACTTACGAAATTTGAATGGTTAACTCAATTTTAATTCCGAAACGCGGATGGTTTCGTATACGTATTCAGTGTCCAATTTTTCAGCACAAGAGCAACCGGGTTTCTGCTTACCTAATATGACTGAATAATCGTGTGACTGAAATTACAAAAATTACTTTCCCTTAATTTAATTGGTTAACTCGAATTGTACCCCGAAAACTGGGTCTGAATATATTCGACTTTGTCTTAGTTCTGGCAATACCAACAATTTATTTTGTGGGTTTGCTTTTTTAATATCTATGTACATACCTACATGTATCTATACATATGAGGATAACTTATCATTCAACACAATTCCCATTAAATCCCCCATATTAGTTGACGAGCATTAAACCGAAAAGTAGATAATATTTGATTCCTTAGGAAATCTGACCAGCTTTTCTTCTTAATATTTTCACACTTCAATGTTTTTACTCTAAAAGCGTACCTTCATAATTTTCGCAGTTTACCTTTGTACATTATGTAGTTGCTAAAGTAATGTTTTCCTTGTGTTTTATTTTTATTTTCATTTTGCGTTTGAATTTATTTCCATTGCGATCGTTGACGTTCATTATACCTACATATTAAGATTACGAATAAGATCAGTCAGTTTCAGTTGTTCATATGTGTTTTCTATCTCTCTCCTTCTCAAGAAAATTGAGTGTGCTTGTTGATCAACTCTCTCTTTCCTGTCTCTGATCTAGTGTATACAATACTGCCGTATTTTTGTTGTTGTAGATCGGAATGTGCTGCCTGCCTTCTGCGTACGGGAACGGGATATTTGTCATTCATATGAGATCAAAAGAGTGAATGAGATGAGGCAACACAGCAACAACAACCCCATAATGAAGGCTGATAAATTTTCTTTATTTTTTTTTTATAATATTGATTGAACAAGAAAAAATACACAACAACACGACTTCATTCCAATTAAATTGTACCTAGGTTAGGTACATTTCTGCAGTTTTTTTTCTTTATAACAACTTCCCCCCATAAAAGAAACAACAACAGAGTTTAGACGATAAGAAGGAGAGTTCAAATATGTTGTGTTTTGTGATGTTTACTTGTTTTTCTTTAAGGAATTTCCTTTAATGGTATTCATAAATTATGTACCTACCTACTCAGCTTTTCTCCGAACAGTTTGATTGAAAAAAAAATCATACGCGAAGATGATCCTCAATACCTACTCCCTTTATCATCTTATCTTTTAAACAAAAATTATTAAATTATATTTTTTTTTTGTTTCTAGATACATTTGACAAAAACAAAATTAATAAAAAATGCAATCGTGTCTGAAAATTATCTATTGAATCGCAAAAGAATATGAAACTCATGGATACAAATTCAATTCCATCGAGTGAAGTACGCGTGTACGCCGTTAAGATCGTGTGAATTAATTTTCAAAAGAAAAAAAAAAATCCTATAAAATCTACAAAATAAAAGAAAAACAGTGAATTCGAAAAAAGAAATCAAGCCGCCGCCGACCAACGACGGACGAGAAAAATTCGTAGGAAATTCTTAATTTGTTTTTGCTGTTCGAATTCCGAGCGAAATTATGCCAAAAATACACAATCATGGTGAATTTCCGCTGCCAGATGGTTGGGATGTTGCTAAGGATTATGATGGAAAAATTTATTATATTGACCACAATACGAAGAAGACAACATGGCTGGATCCACGCGATCGGTATGTATTTTTTTTTTTTCTGTTTGTATCTTTACAATTTTAAGGTTAAATTTAACCGTTAAAAAAGCTGATTATTTTTGTTTTGATTATTGTCATTGTGAACATTTATACCTATTAAGGTTGTTTTTTTTTTTTTTTCGTTGCTTTCATGCAGACGTTTCTTTTTATAGCTTACCACCATTTACTTACCTCACCTCCACACACTTTATCACACAGAATTCCAGTCCGTTACCCACCTAAAAAAAAGAATAATTTATTTTCCTCTCCTCCCAACGAGACATGAATAATTGATAACTGAATTTATGATAAACAAAAAAAATCAAAAATGATAATTTGTCCCCTCGCCTTCGCCTTCGCATCGTTCGAAAAGAAAAAAACAAAAAAATTGTGTGCACTGTATTTGTTATCAACATGTTTATGGGAAGAAATCACTGAAATGTTTATAGATTGAAATGGGAGAGATTGAAACGGGTAGATATTGCTTATGCTATGAAATTGAGTGAGATAGAAGAAAACAATTTTCGACATAAACTATGGGGGCTTCGGACCGCATTCCAGCAGGGCGTTGCCAGATGAGTATTCTTGCTTTGATTTAAATCTACACGAATTAAATTGTATGAGAGAGGGGTTACCTTGAAAGTTAATTGAAGTCTGTATATATGTAGGTATACATATGTCTGGTGGTGAATTGGATTGAATAAAAGCCAGCATTCCGCATCTGTCGTGTTTTTATAATAATTTTTTTTTTTCAAAGGAATTTGAAGGGATTGATTGAATGTAGGTATTTTTTTTTTTTACTTTTGTGTTCGCTTCATTTATTTTTGTTGTTTCAAGCAACGAATGGGTATTCTTTTTTTTCTCCCTAGTTGTTGATTGCATTTTGTGTTTGTTTGGAATGTTATTGTTGAGTTTGAACTTTAAACTCTGGCTTTTTTTATAAGTTTTGAGAGGGGAGTTTTTGTTGAGCTGGGCGTTAAGAAGGGAATTTTAATAGTCTTTGTCATGGGATTATTCAGAGTATTAGGTGGAATGTGCCGGAAATTTAAGAAATAGGTAGGTAGGTAGGTATACCTTCCTATTTCTATTTGTAAACGAATTTTAAGAAACCTGAAAAGAAAACCTTAATTTTATTGTTTTAAAAATAAAACGAGATCGAAATTCATTTTAAGATAATTTTTCAATTCGTAAGTACTCGTACATAGAAACTAGCCTAATCATGTTCATTGAACGTAGCCACTTAAGATATTTTGGACGACCGGTATCAAAGTTGGGCAATCGATAGTAAATGTTTATAAATAAGGTCTTAGTTTGGTATGGGTTTATAAATAATTGATTCAGTCATATTTATTATATTTATGCAGATCACTCTTCGACAGTTATCTATATCCAGCTAGCCATTGTCTGAACCAGTTAGACATCTCCTTATTTATAAACGCATTATAAATATAAACTTAGATGATATTAGTCGTATTTTTATAAGATTTTTGACTAGTTAGAGTTAAGATAGTCCGACATAGTCGACAGTGAGATGAGTAGATTTTATGGTGAGTTAGAAAGAGAACGGTAGAATCTGCCGATTCGGGTGAGATCTTCCCTTCTCTTTCTTACTCACATAAAATCTAATCATCTTACTGGATGCCCCGTTCGTCAAAAATACAATGTAAACATCGTCTTATAGTAATCTATAATGAATTCAAGCGAACTTTTGGAAACGTTCAAAGAACCTTCCATTCATTTCAAGGTATTTTTTGAATTCCCTACTTGAAATCAGATTTATTTGTTCGTTGAACGTTCCCACTCTAGAATAAGTTTGGACAATGAATTCCAGTGTCCAAATTACGCAATCGATGGAATATCTTTATAAGTAAGGTTTTGGATTAAGACAGCTGTCTAAAGTTGGGCGCACTTTGGAATGTATTTATAAACAAGACTGCTTATACATAGGTATCTATTTATGTAAATATATTACTTTCAAGAGACTCAAGTCTGGTAATACCTTCTGCATGGTCAATTACAAGTGGAAACATTCACAATAGAACACTAATAAAATGCCAACAAAAAACAAAATCAAAAGCAATAGCAATCTAACTCAAAACAGCAGCAGCAGCAGCACCAAACCAACCTAACTAACCAACCAGCTCGCTTGCCGCACACAGCTCACAGAATACAGAGAGTGTTTATTATCTCTATACTTGGACTGTTAATCATCGCATTGGAATTTAAACGTTCGCTTAAGTATACACAACCGTAAACGCGCTCATTAGATATCTCTATCTGACCCGTCCGTCCACCACCCGTTCAACTGATCCTAAACTCTACCCCAAGTTCCAACCAGCAGCGCCCGCCATGTCAGACATCTATCCTTTCACGGTTTGCCACTCCGCCTTCACCGTATACCTCCACACCATGTGTACTATGCTGTATTTCACTTGAAAACACACCACTACTGGCACTGGGGGCATGTTGAGAGTCAAATGGAGAAGCCATGCGTTGAAGCTTTGAAATAAACAGTGCGCAGCTCATGTTGTACTTAGCGTTGTACCATTTGGTTTTGGTGGGTTTTGATTATGTTGGTGCGGTGCGGTACAACTGCAATAGTCGCAATATGAATATGAATGCTTTTATTTTTCATTTTTTTATATTTTAAGCTTTTCGATGTATTGTCTGAGAGACGAGAGTATTAAATAATCATTTATTATTAGGTGTGTAAGGAATTTGTAGCTCTTTATTGCCGCATTCCGATATTTTGATCTGCTCTAACTTTTAGCCGTCTCCGGTGTGGTATTCGCGAGAAGTCTTCAACATTCTACGGCCTTAAGCTGAAACAAGTGCATACTCATGTAAAATTGACGACTACCTATGACTTAGGCGTTTATAATGCATCATCATAGGTATGCAAACATAATTTGTATGCATGGACTAAATAGCGTTTATATTTGGACTAACTAGTACCTACTTGTTTCGTTTATTAGCGAAACAACATTCGATATATATTATCGTTAATTATTTGTGACAATTTTAATTTTTGCCGTGCGATGTTTTCTATGTTTTTTTATTTTTGAAAAAACATAGAAAACATTGCATTAAAAGTAACGGCAAATTGTAAAGCAATAAACATTTCGATATCACCCCTTGATTTACAAAAAAAAAAAATTAAACAAAACATAGAAAACATCGCACGACGAAATTGAAATTCTCACATCTACATAATTCAGAACTGCTGAACAGTTTATTTATCAAGCAATAAACTATTTGATATTAGACGATTCTACTCCTTTTCGCTAAGTTAATATAAACTTAGCAAAGCAGCAAAAAAAAATAGAAAACATCGAACGACAAATTCGAAACTATCACAACTAATTAAGGGTTAATTATCCACCTAATAATATTTCGATCGGCGCGACTTATATTGTTTCGCTAACTTGGCACTCATGTCCTCTCATGATATCTCAAAATTTGAACTTCTATTTTCTTAAATATGCCCTTTTGTGTTTAGTCGGTTTAAACCCATTTAATCACAAGGATTTTCATAGAATTTTTCTGATCAGGTTGCAAAATCGAACCTAGACATCCTAGACTATCATGTAACGGCTACAAGTACAACATTGATGAATTTATGAAAAAAGAGAAATCTTATTCAATCAAATTGACACAGAAAAATCTTCAGAAACGTTAACGTTAAGCCCCATTCACATGAGAGCAACCAACGAATGGCGAATTTATGAATAAATGGGAATTTAAGACATTAAATAACCTAAATTCTTCACAAAATTTAAATAAAATAATAGAAATGTAAGCTAGATTAATTTTCTAATACTAAAATTTTCATTTTGATTACTAAAAAAAGATAAATTTGAGAAATGAAATTGGTCGTCGCGAACGATCGCAATTCGCTACGACCGATTTGTTTTCTCAAATTTATCTTGTATTAGTAATTAAAACTGAAAATTTTGGAATGTAAACATGAATCTAATTTACTTTTCTATCATTTTATTTATATTTTGTGAAGAATTTGGGTTATTAAAGGTTTTAAAATCCCGTTTAATCATAAATTCCTCATTCCTTGGTCGCTCCCATGTGAATGGGGCTTTACTGTCAAAAAATGTATGAGCTACCTATGACACTTTTTTTTTTTTTTTCTTTCTAACAATTATGAAACTATTTAACTAGTACGAACAGACATTTAATCTTCCATTCCAATTGTAGGTCCCCTCAAATCCACAGGAATGGTTGAGAGTTGTATGTCACTAGGCCTTGGTTGTAGACGAGGTGTCGCGCCACCAAATTTAATTAAAATTTTTTGTAAAGGGGCTTTAGGTAATCACCAAAACTGGAAAACAAGTTAGAGAGAGTTGAAAGACATCCCCTGAAAGCAATCCCGGTTATTTTTTTCTGAAACATATTTTTGGTAATACTTAAATTTAAGTCAATATTTGCATTTCTTTTAACGGGATCGTTTGAAATGCATAATGCATAGCACATATCTACCTCATACGTATCGACAAATCAGATCTATCTTTAAACATACAAAGTTTTATTATTAATAAACATTAAATTTTCAAAATTCCTGTATCTTTCAAAAATAATACAGGGACAGGCATTGGAAAAAATATCAATCCATAAAACTTCTCACCTCTTTTATATAATTTTTTTTCTTTTTTTATGATCGCAATATACGTACATAGGTATATGAAGTTTATTTATAGAATTTTTCTTCTATGGAAATTGAAATTCCAGAAGGTACACAGCGCGCAAAAATTCTCCCGAGGCAATTTTTTTTTTATCTCTCTTTTGATTTTTACCCATCATAGCAACTACAATTTACGACTCTGGTATGTGTTGTGGATTTTTGACGCATTTCGACCGAAACAAAAAAAGTTAAAAGATTGTGCGTTCAATGCAGAAGAGATATTTTCTTATGATCACGAAAATGATTATACGGAATTTGTATCTGTATGCATAGACATAATGAATGCAATTTATCCGTACGAAGAAATGTTTGTTTTGTTCTTACATTTTTTTTTTAATTCACTGTAAACACATATTTTTGTATTCAAATCACATTCTTGAGAAACAGAAATTTTAATATAAAAGAGTTGGCTATTTTAAGAAAATGAATCCTTTTTCTTTATTTTCATAGCAATTGTGTTCTGTTTTTGGTTTGCTTTAAGGCAGAACAAGAATGCAGGGAGCGTTAGGTGTAGTTTTATTTTTCCATACTACCTAATTGTTTTATTCTTCCATAGTTTTGGAAATTAACAGCCTCCGACCGACGGACGTTTCCATTTTTACCAACATTTCTTAGGCCTGCTGCACACGAATCGTCTTTTCATGGACGCGTTTAAAATTTTTTAATGTAATTCCACCAAGGCTAGCCTTTTACAAACTGAACGTCACGTCATTTATAAAATATTGAAAATTTTCAACCAATATCACTAAAATGTTCAGTAAACACCTAATACTTCAAACTGTACCTACGCCTAGCAACAAAAAATGCTGAACTCTTGGCGATTTGAAGTTTATGTGCTGCGACGAACAAGTGCAGCTTTAGCAGGCCTCATGGTTGTCTCATTAAACAAACACAAGCCGCAGGAACACATACTTATTTGTAATAAATTAGAATCATACATAGAGCAGACACTTTACAGTGAAATAAGATTAACATGTTTATTCAACTACCCTAAGTGAGCAACTCAAATCATTACACGCCTACTCCACAGGACATACAGATGCCCAAGATCCAAACCACAATCCAATCAATCAACAATCAGCTTCTTTTTTCGCACTGGGCACTTTATGTCATGTCGTTAGTCATGTCGATAAATTCCACTAATAAGTCAGAGCAAGAGAATCACACAAAAATTCCTCTCAGTACTACTTCTGCCTCTCTCACACACATGGAACGTCAAATCTCATGGCAGAGCTCATGTCTTGTTCAAAAATTAGTTTTCGTCGACATGTTCATGACATAGACATGGATTTTTGTGCCTCCATTGGATTTTTTAAAGACATGTTCATAATCCTGCCATCGTTAATGGCCTGTGGAGGCGGCATGTTAGAAAAAAAAATTTAAAATACTGTCGAACCATAATTTAAAAATTCAGGCAAATAAATGTAGTTTAATGCAGAAAGATACAAAATTTTTAGAGTAGCGGAAATGCAAAATAAAGTAAAAGTAAAATATAAGTTATTTGTTGATATTTGATATTCATTACCATGGCAATGGCAATGGTTTGAATATGTTTTTGAGAATGAGACTCTTCATTCAAGGTTGGAAGGTCATTGTCCGTAACTCGCGTATATGACGAGATGCTTCGTGTGTACCTTGTACCTAGTGTTTCCACCGCCCGCAGCAGGTCTAACTAAAAAGTTCAATTTAACAGAATATTTTCTTTAAATGTGGATCACATTATTGAACATAAACATTCAAGCCTTATTCGCGTTTCACATACGATCCACACTTCAACGAACAAATTCTTCACGCGCGACTTACCTCAACTCAAAACCACTCTGAAAGTTCGCTTCATTTAAAAATAATCGGCCCTATCGAGTAATTCCGTCGGAGCGGAAAATTCTCCGCGACGTCGGAGGATATCGGAAGAAATCCTTATGAATCTGTCAAAAAAATGTCAATTAAAGACGCAGCTGTAACGCAAAACACCGGTGTGCATTCCATAATTCCGGAATAAGTCACGAACAGCCCTTCGGAAAAACACCTCGAAGCAAAAATCCTCCGATTCATATCAAATCGGTTCCGACGGATACCTCGATGGGGCCGAATATTATATGTATGTTGTGAAATAACTAAGTTAAAATTTAATAAATAAAAATCATTAAATTTTAAAATTTTAATCTTTTTGAATTTTTATCTTATACCTAATTTTTATTTCATCAAATAAAACAACAAGGAGACCACAGAAGAAACAAATGTGAATAGCCCTTAAACGATAAATTACCCTCCTTTTATTTTCTGTCAGTTTCCACAAAATATAGGATGTCAATTTCGTCGTTGACAGATTCGTAAATTTTGATATTGCCAGTGTTACCCGGAAATAGTTTTTTTCTTATTGTGAGTTTCAGTCGAAAAATATTTCACGCTCCAAAAATGTTCCCGATATTGTAAACTTTAATTTAGGGCGAAATGTAGGTAATGCCATTGACAGTTTAAATTTTCACTTATTTTTTTGCTGGCAAGCAAGAGAACATTTAAATGGAAAACTTAAATTTTGTTGCGGCGAAATTGACAATAGGTACCTACTCTTATGAAATTCCGCCCGAACAAAAATCGGTAACAATAGACTAAACTTCAACAACCAAAAAAATTGATACATATAAAAGTTCCACGTCATCAGACACCATTTATGTTCACTTCTGGAATTCATAATTAAACCTTGACTTCTCCAACATTAAACCAAGCCAAAACCAGCAATCGCTTAATCGTCTCATGTATCTATTTATATGTATGTACCCAATACCCATACATACATGCATAATACGAAAAAAAAATATTTATATAAAACCACATTTTTTCGACCCAGTACCAGATTAGCGCCCACACTATCAATCTTAAACTACCTGTCGTAGACAATTACCATTCCATTCCCACACCTCATATATGAGCTAGAATATAAATCTTTTTATACCTACATACATTGGTATATGGTCTCCCACTCTCTTTAGTGACTTTAATTAATTCTAGCTTATAATGAAACGAAATAACGATACATATTATGTATGTTTAACAAATTACTGTAGCGTAACGATGTGAACATTTTTAAGCATCAAAGGAGATGTTGAGAGTAAGATATCTAACACATATCACATTGTAACATGTTAGTATCAAGTACCTACAGAAATATAATAATTCTCTACAAATCATGGAATTTTTTCTGGGAGCCATGGGTTTAATATTTTTATACTATTCCTTTCATAGTCGTTTTTAGATAACATAGGTATAAACCTACTTTCAAACTATACAAAACCGGGATTTTGTTTAAAATATTATTGTCCTTTATCTTGTCTCAAAACATTAGCGAATTTGTTTGTAGGTACTGTAGCGAGTAACAGTACCTACTTAATTTTTTAAATATTTTATCGAAACTGTTAAACGCATTTGCATATTTAATTTGCCATTTGAATTGGTTTTTGTACAAATTAAATACATACATATATGCCGAATAATTTATTCATACTGGACAAATAGCCAAGTATTGATAGGTGTAAATATATATTGTAAGTTTTGTAAAGTTATAAAATTACGAAATCAAATAATTTTCTACCCGACTGTTAGTCGTGGTTTTTGGCCACCAAAATATTGGACAGTAGATCTACGCAAACACCAACAAAAAAGTTCTTTCAATTAGGTATTTCATTTCATATGCTTTTAAGATCAACCTAAAAAACTCGATTAAAACTAGACGCCTTTATTTTTAATATACCTACCTAGGTATACTCGTATCTAATGACGAATATTATCTAGAACTCAGCATTTAATAAAATTACTTTAAATAAAACAACAAATATATATTATATATATAATTTTAAAAAATATTTATACATATATTGACAATTAAAAACTTTTTGTCCGCCATATTTCAATTTTAAATAAAAACAAAAAACAGCGAAATGGAAATGAACGGACAGAAGATGGCAGTTATGTACGGATTTTGACAGTTGTTGATGAACTCCTTGCAACAAGAAATTTGTGTAGCAGAAAGTAGTTGCAAGAAGGGAACATTTCGTACTCTCTCGTTGTGCTCTCTTCTTGCTACTTTCTGCAACTTTCTTGAGTTAACAAACAGGAATTTGTTAAAAGTTTTGCGACGTCGGTCGTCGTACGAATTCGTACAAAGTTTCAGTAACCAAACAGACCTAATATTCGATGCTGAAATTTTTCCTAATTGGTTTTGTTGCTGAGCAAACAAGAAACAAAATGTCGCTTACTATACTTTTATTTTTTGTCGCTTACGATACTTTGGCGGAAAGGGCTCTATATGTAATTTTAAATAATAGTCTGGTTGCTGTTTAGAATTCTGACAGTCAACGGTTAAAAAAAAACTGTTATCCCAAATTCTAAGAAAAATTTACGTTTGAATTCAAAATAATTGATTCATAAGATAATTTGAACAGTTTAAAACTGTTTATATTTGATATTCAGAAGGTTGTCAATTTAAGCGATGACTAATGTCGTTTTCAATTGGATTTTCAGAGTGTTTCACTCTTTTTTGATTCCAATGGAATATGAAAAACTCTCTTCCGTAATATGTGTATCTATGTAGAAGTTAAAACTAAAATGAATTCTTCAATAATTTCAATTCCAGAACATCTCAAGAAGAAGCATTTACTATTTTAACAATTAATCCAACACATACTTTTAAAAATATGTGTGTTTTCAGAGTGCACTCCTAGCACTCTTTAATGAAATCCAGAGTGAAAAAACACTCCTAAATCATCACTCCGAACAGCCAGTGGAAGGTTTTTGGAGTGTTGGGAGTGTGGATGGAGTGAAAAAAGAGTGCTAGGAGCGACCAACGGAAAACGACAAAAGTTAAAATTAATACAAAATTCATTTCCCATAGGTACGTAAAACTGATCAAATGAAAATGACAAACATTTGATAAACATAACCAACTGAATTTAAAACTAAGTTAATTTTCGGTTGGATTTTGGGAGTTTTCTATTTCTATTAAATATTAAAAATTTGGAGTAAAAGGAGTTAAAACATTTTATATTTGATAGGAATGTAACACTCCCAAAATCTGCTTATTAAATCTTTTAATTAAAAAAAAACAAAAAAAAAAAAATCAAATTAAATTCAATTTAGATTGATTTAAATATGATTTGACTGGCTATAAACAATATTCTAATAATGACCTGATTGAAGTCTATTATTTTATTTTGTAAACCACAAAGAAGGCACCGAAAAAAAATTAGATTTGGGGCCTAGTGACTACTTCTCAACCATTTCTGTGTGCGTGTTATTGGCAGTATTGGAGGGGACCTACAGTTTTCTCCCTAATTCGAACGGCTAAGGTAAGAGACACTCATTCATGACAAGAGGTACCTACCTACTCTTGGAGGATTTGTCACTTCCTCGCAAGAGGCAATAGCCGTTTTCTTATACCTATATATAGGCAGGTAGGTACCTAATTCAAATAAAAACTTTCGAAATTTTATTTTCCACCAAATGAACCCCGTTAATTCAATTTTCTATACAAAGCTACATAACATTCTTTGAGATGAAAATTCCACGAATTCCGCAAAACTCTCATACACTTGGCATTGACATTTCAAAGGGGGAACCACTCCAACATCAAATCAAACCAAAAATGTCTAAACAACATAGGCATACCAAGGTATACCCCCGTCTCCTAACACATTTTTCTATGTAAAGTCTTCCCAAAATATGAACCTCCTACTTAATTTTTTAGTTTATCACCCACCAACAAAAAATCCATTTCGATACAATATCGAAATTCTTTTTAATCATAAATTTAACAAATGCGCAAAAGAATTCTTTTCTAATCACATAGCATAATATGTCACAAAGTATGTAGGTATAGGTGTAGATACTAGTATTGGTGCAGCATTAACACAATGCATTTTTATATAAATTTTTGTGGACGCGCGTTCACAGTTTACATATTACCTAGCTTTTATAAGGTTACCTGTCTGCCCCAAAGGTTAAAATCAACAGTAATAATAACATTCTAATCCATTATAGACCTTAATGTTATTGGGTATCGAACACGAGGAATGTAGTAGATAATAATACAATATATCTACCTACAATGGAAAAAAAATTAATTTAAATCTTCAAGAAAAATATCGGAAACAAACAAAAAAAAAACACAGAAAAAGTATCTTTAGCCTGTGATGAAGTGAATTTGTTGTATCTTCTTCCTCCACAAACAATACAGCAAGATCACAACATGCATTGGAATTTCGGGAATCCACCAGATAAACCAGCTTCCACTTAAAAAAGATCGACCAACCAATCTTGCGATTTCCCATCACAGCAACAACAAGTTAAATAGGTATATCTATCTAGATACGTACATACCTATGTAGAAACACGAGCTTGTGTTTGGGCCTTTGCTAAGGCACGTAGCTAATACTCCTACTCCTCAGCGGTTGCTACTTTCCATCTGGTGCTGATCGAATAAAAAATAAACCATGAAATTTAAAAAAAAATCTCAATTTGTATCTTTTTATACAAAAAAAAAATACCTATTCTTTTAAACAACTGGAATTCTTTTGAAATCAATAAATTGTTTGTGCTAATAAAATAGTCAGCAATAATTAGCAACAAAACAAAAAATACTCATTGTAGGTATCTATAGACAAATTAAGAGGAGATACATTTATACAAACAAAGGAAGGTAGGTAGTTGTATAGTATCTATAAATTATCATTTTATATTTCCTTTCATTTTAAAGAAATAGAGAGAGAGAGGGCAAGACACTCCAATATAAAAAAAAAAAAACTTAAATTACATCAGTAGTCAGAATGCATAGATACAAATGCATATAATTACAAACAAAATGCCTATGTTGCCAGATACTATAGAGATACCTAGATAGAGAAAGAGAGAAGTCCGATATTATATTAGATGATGGCACGGATGGTGGCAATAAAGGTGGCTGAGGGAATGAGAAAAAATAGAATGGAATGCGGTCTTGACGGGTTCTTCGACATCAACCGTGAGTTGATTCGACTGAGTCGCCGTCCGTCGTCGTCTTCGTATTCGTTGCTGTTGTTGTTTTTTGTTTTCTAGTTTTGCGTTGTTGTTGTCTCTGGCTTGACCATGCTGGAAGTAATGGTACGAACTGCGAAGGGGCTTTTAACTATTCTAAGAGTTGCGGATAAGACAGCTTTGAGACTGGTGCTGATGCACCAAAATTACGCTTGTTTTACTACCTTTGGTAATAAGCTGCTACCTACCTTTAAAATTGTCTTTTTTCATTTATTATAAAAAAAAATTAAAATTGGCACATTTACTTTACTATTTTATTTAGCAATCGCATGTAGGCATATATTTCGTAGTTTGGAAAAGATATCAAATAGAGTTATAAGGTAAATTATTATTTGTTTGTTCTTTATTTTAGCGTTAGGCTGTGAAATCAGATAGAAATTAAGGCTTGACAGTAACCACTAAATCAAGATTTAATTACCTATATGTAAAACTTATTGTAATCTTCTTTAAATCTAAAAATTAAGTTCGTTAATCTACATTTAAGCCTAATGCTAGATTAGAGTTAAGCCCGAGTTAACTCACCAAATTATGTGGGTTACGTCATGATTTATATTTAAGATGCTTTTGATATTCTATACTCCGAGTTTTTAAGGTCAATTCGCATGTTTTTCTAAATTGTTTCTTGAGTTAAATGTGAAAACATTGTCCACAGTTAATTAACTCTGGTTTAACTCACCACTGAAAAACTGGGCCTTAACCTTGTTAAATCTACATAGGACCAAAACTGTTGCAAATCGAACTGATACCCTTATCCATATCACACTGAGCGCATTCATTGTAAAATCCATTTTTAACTTTGTTCATTCACCTCCCACCAAAACTACCAATTTCTACAAATTTCTGTCAAAGTTAGTACCTAAATATTATTTAAAAAAATTGGTAGAAATTGGCAGTTTTGAGAAGTAAACGAACAGAGATAATTTGTAAGCTTTATTCTAGCATAAGTCTATTTATGGGGTATGGTGTACATATATATACCGACAGCACACAAAATAATGTCCAGCTTTCAAATTTAATGTCACAGTGTTGCCAATTTCACTCAGAGATTTTTTTGAGTTTCGGCAGTTAAATGTAAAAATTCCTTTTTTTTTAAACAAAGTTTGATAAAAAATGTTTTTAAGGACTACCCTTAAATATACTGCCTTCTTTAACTTTTTACATAGATCAAAACCGTTCCTGATAATATTAAATCCAAAAGAGAATTGTAAAAAAGAATTACCTAAACCACTAAATCATGAACTTTAAATTTAACATTTTAAAAAATCTGGATGGCAACACTACTAGACTGTGATTTTGTACTTACTTTACTTTAGATGGCGCTCACAGCCCAGGATGAACTACGGCCTCAACCAACAAGCCCCTCCATGCAGCTCGGCCCCTAGCTAGCTGCCTCCAGTTACGCACTCCAAGTTGGTTGAGGTCGTTCTCCACTTGTGTGCGCCACATAATGAGGGGTCTTCCTCTGCTGCGCAGACCGTCAGGGGTAGATTCGAAGACTCGTCGGGCTGGTGCATCGGTGTCCATACAATCCACGTGTCCCAGCCATCTCAGCCGCTGTATTTTCAGCTTTTTGACCAGGTCGACGTCGCTGTAAAGCCCGTAAAGCTCGTTGTTAAATTTTCTCCTCCATACTCCATCGATACATACTGGCCCGAAGATCACCCGAAGAATTTTCCTTCCAAAGCACCCAAGCAGCTTCTCATCCGTTTTTGTCAGGGTCCATGCTTCTGCCCCATGTAGCAGGACCGGGATGATTAGGGTCTTGTATAAGGTCTCGTTGGTTCTCTGAGAGAGGTCTTTATTACTCAAATGCCTTCTTAGCCCGAAGAAACAGTGATTGGCAAGAGTAATTCTTCGTTTGATCTCTGCACTGATGTCATTTTGCGATGTTATAGTGGAGCCCAGGTAGACAAAGTCCTTGACGACTTCGAAGTTGTAGGTATCTATCCATCGTGACGTTTTGCCCGAGCCGACGATGTTGAGATTCCTTTCTCGATAATAGCTTTCCTTTTTCTTGTCCTTATTAACAGCCAAACCCATTTTCGCCGCCTCCGATTCAATACTTGCAAACGCGCCGGTAACAGCTCGCTTCGTTCTCCCAATGATGTCAATATCGGACTTGAACGGACTTTTGAAAAATTGTACATTTGTTGTTGACTTGTTGCGTACAATTGCTTCAAGAACGATGTTAAACAGGTTGCATGATAACGCGTCGCCTTACCTCAAACCTTTCTCGACATGATGTTCTTGCCGACTTTGACGGAGCAGCGAGATTTCACCATCGTCACCCTGCACAAGCGGACGAGTTTGGCAGGGATGCCGAGATGCGACATGGCTCTGTATAGCTCGTCCATGTCTACGCTATCATATGCGACTTTGAAATCGATAAAGAAGTGCTGTGTATCGATTTAAAACTCGTGGGTTTTTCCAAAATCTGTCGGAGTCTGAACATGTGGTCGAAGGTTGATTTGCCGGGCCTAAAACCACACTGATAGGGGCCGATCAGATCGTTGACAAACGGTTATAGGCGATCACACAGTATATATTACAGGATTTTGTATGCGATGTTGAGGAGACTTATACCTCTGTAAATTGGCACAAGTCAGAGCATCTCCTTTCTTATGGATGTGGCACTCTATACCGAGGTTCCATTCATCGATCATAGTTTTGTAGCTTAACAAATAAAGGACACCTACAAAAGTTTTAATCTTGTATCGAAACGTGTTAGTCAAAGTGATGGCTTCTGGTTCTTGAACTAATTCAGTCGTATTTATAAAAGTTGTCTAACTTTAGACAGCCGGTCTAAGTTACAAATAATAATTTTTAATTGTTGTCTAAGGTTATATAACTTTAAACAACGGAATCGGTTGTCTAAACTCTAAACGTAGAGTGTAATGTAATTTTTTTTTCCGATTAAATAAAGCATATCTATTATATTTTGAGCTGTTTAGACACTGTCTAAATAGTCAAAAAATTAAATAAATACGACTGTTAGTATCTGTGGAGAAATAACTTTCAAACTTTTTTCCTCGCCAAAAGATTACCGATTAAAGGTACATTCACACTATACAACTGCAACTGCTAGCAAATGAAATGAATGCCAGCTATGCCAGTAAACTTAATGCTGTAAGTTTCAGCAGTCTCAACGTGATTAGCCGGTTCCATAGATTTCCCTCTAACTTCATAAACATCTTACCTTACCTTACCTTAACAATCTCTTCTATGTGCAATTGGCAGTAGAAGAACCAAGCTATAGCTTCACTATGCTATATAGCTGCAACATGAATTCTACTATTTTATTGTTGTTGCACTCATATCAGACATTAGAGTAGGACTTTTTGGAGTCAGACGTACTCAATAGAGTGGTGCAGTGCAACGTGTGCATGAGCGGAGGAACTATTGCAGATATGAGATTGTTGCTCTCCCATGCTGTCAATGCTATTGCACTGATCCATGCTTGAGCGTTTTTTTTAAGTAGGATTTTTTTTTAAGAGTCGCCCCACGAGTTAATGCAACCATTCAACTTTGCTGTTGCTGCCACGCTGCTGTTGCTTGTTCCCTAGCTTACATTATTGCTATGCATTTTATGCCCACCATTCCAGTTATTTGTATACGATGACGATGTGTATATCTATGCGGACCGGGATCACGGGGAGGGCCAAGGGAGTTCGAAACTATTCAAGTATGTGGCAAGGCACATAGTGCAGTTGATTAGATATACAACTTTTGTATCCGCAAGGTATGAAATCAAACATTCCATTCCAATGCTCTCTTCGTCGCGGTCCTCTTTCGTTCTCAAGCGATGCGACGAACGGACGGACGGACGGACGTACTATAAAACGACATCATAGTGAATGCATAAACGTCGACAGCGACGACAACGACAACGACGTCAAGTTGTGCACCTCGTTTGGGGGCTCGTATACACCCATTTGACAGGTATGCGGTGGTTGTTTGTTGTTGGTACTGTTTGACTCGTATACCTACTTCAATAGAAAATTGCACATATACGGCAATGTTGAGTATTTTGCAACAGAAGTTAGTTACCTTACTACAACAAAAATTAAATAAAATGCAACAGAAAAAATGCAAAAAAAAAAAAACTGAATACCTACGTATACCCACACTTGGTATTGGTGCTACGCGAATTGCGAACCCGTCGTCGCGCCTTTAGAGTTCTGGTTTTTTTTATGGCAAAAATCAAGAAATGTAAAGGGGGATTAAAATTGCATTGATTGCTGCAAAGGAAAATTCAACAACGCAGCAATAAGTTTTTCTTGTTTGTTTGTTTGCTTTTTTTAGTATTTTTTTTTTTTTTGGCTTTTTGAATTTGCAAAGGAATTCAAACATGGAATGTGAAAATTGGGCGGAAATGTATAATACTTAAATGAGGTTGACGATGGGCTTTCTTTTTTGAATTGAAAAATTAAATGTCTTAGGTTTTCAATTTTAAAATTAAAACGGAAGTATTTCATGTCAGGTTCGATATTTAAATAGGTAGGTACTTAAGTCGGTAATTAATTATACCTTCTATATACCTTTGCCTGCCTCAAAAATCACTATGTTTTGTAAACTAGGTACCAATCACTTCCATCTCTACCTGAAACATAATTATACTCATCAGACATATCCACTTGCTGAAACGAAACCTAGTTATCAATTTGTGTAAACTGTCACATAAGCTCTTATGTTGAACTTAAAAATTTAAGTTTCTTTGCAGCAAATGGGCCTTAATCATTTGCAGCAGTTTATCAGAGGACTAGGAAAATGAAGAAATTTACTGAATTATTTTATTTCCCAAGTCTGCATATAAATAATATTGATCTCTTCACCTGAATTATTATCGCATTTGCCGATAATACTCATTTTAATATTTTTTTTAAGATGTTCTTTTGCACAGCTTGTATTTTTTTTTTTTCAAAAACAGGTAAATGTCAACAAAATGTCAGTTTCAACAAAGTAAAGTCGTTTGTTAGAAATGACATTAGCCTAGTTCCTTTACTTTGAAACTCTGTGCTTTTCTGTGCATTTTACTGCCATTTTATTTATTTTATATGAATTTTGACAGAACGTTGGACTGAAAATCACACAAATGCACAGAAAATCACAGAGTTTCAAAGTAAAGGAACTAGGCTAATGTCATTTCTAGATACCTACCTCCCCTTTTTTCGAAGTTCACATCTTATAACTAAAAATATAGCTTAATTGAGAGTAGGTACCTATGTACCTACCTTGTCAAACTTTTGAATTAATTTGCAATTTCTAGACAGAATTTGAGAGAAAAGACAGGCGCGTATTCACCGTCGTTTTCTAAAGTCATGTTTTACTAAACAGCAGTTTATGACCTATTGGATCAATTATTATAATTCCTATCTAAAATCAAATTAAATTTTGTAATTATCAAAATAGGAGTTTATTAAGTTATTCGAAATCAAATATATATATTGGAATATTAAACCAGAAAAATTACAATAAATGTCAAAAAATTCAATTGAACCCACTTTTAAGTTAGATCAACAGTTTAAAAATGACCCAGTATAATTTTGACTATAGGCGTTTTTCTTATTAGAATTGGTTCAGAGCAGAGCACTGAATAGACCCTGAGCGAACGGAGTAAACTCTGAGCAAAGTATGTTCAGAGCACTCCGATTAAATTACAAAACACACCCGAGCACTCAATTGTCATATCTGTCAAATTACATGGAAACTGTATGAAGTTGACCGCGCTCAGTTTTTTACTCGGTCTGCTCGGTTGTTTTATACCGAGCTATAGAGCGCGCTCTGAACAAACTCTGAACATGCTCTGAACGAAAAAAGAAACACAAATTTGAACTGTTATACACTCTGAGCTAAAAAAGAAACACGATTTTTTGTTTGACAGTTCAGGCTCTACTCTGAACTAAAAAAGAAAAACGCCTTATGTATGTATGTAAATATGTAGTGTAAATAGGTGGGTACCTACATTAATTTCTTGCGAATTTGCACAAATTGTCAAAAATTCCTGTTTGTTTAACTCGAAAAAGTTCCAAAGAGAGAGAGCACAATGAGAGGTCAAATAATTTCCCTCCTTTGGATAACTTGCGAATTTCTGGTACATAAATTTCTGTGTGCAAGTATAGTGTAACTACTGTCAAAACCCCAACTGTCAGTTTATGCCACTTGACATCGACTAATAAATATAAAAAAAAGACATTGGCCGCGTTCGGGGGGTACTCAGATAGGCTATCTGAGATACTTTAGTATCGGATATGTTTTCGAACGAACCGGATAGGTTACCTGTCAAAAATCAAAACAGCTGACAAAAGTTTAAGTACATACCAGAAATTATTTTTTCCCAGATCTCTGCTGTGTCTTCAAAAACTTATATTGTGTCCTTCCAATTGACAGATATCTTCATTTTGTTTATTTTTGCAACAATTTGTATGGGTATTTTTATGTTTAAAAGCCAAAAACAAACAACAAAAAATAAAAACAAACAACTACTCAAGCGACACCCGAAAACCAAAAGTCAGCTGTTTCTCAAATTGCGCATCGGATAGTTTAGTACATATCCCGAAAATTTTAGGATAGCTTAAGATTTGTTTTTGACAACAGCTGTTTGGTTCATCAGCTGAATTTTCCTATGGCATTACAACAACACAAACCTATCCGGATAGGTTTGACTTGCCACCCGAAAGCGGCCATTTTGGTCTTAGTTATCTCTGACGTTTGAGGAGAAACATCAACGAAGGTCACACTTATCCTTTATTATATACCTAAGTGTAGTCAACCATTTACAGTATCAATTAACAACACCGTCAAACATCATAAAACCTCATCGCCTCATTTCGTCTAATTTAATTTAGGTAAATATACCTATTACAAAAAAAAAAAAAAAAAATATGACGTCCTAAATTGATCAGAATGCAAATAGATAAGGACAAATTACAATTAAAAAAAAAATAATTAATGTATGTACGTAAATACATATATTATAAAAACGTACCTAGGTTTATGTATCAACGCTATTGCAAACTACGTAAATTCCCAAAGAATTTGTAATAAAATTTTAAAATACATATTTCATAAAAGCAGTTATATAAACACGTTTAACTGTTCAGAAGCAAAATTAAATTTCCCATTCTTTGCACATTAACCAATCTTAGAGTCTAAATCTCAAAATGTATGAATAAATAAATACAAAAAAATAATTTAAATAAATAAAAAATAACCCTGCAGTACAAAACGCGCGATTTAAAATAGCCGCGTACCATTATGGCCGAATGACGTATGAGCTTCAAGAATTTATTTCTCGCATTTTTTCTTGTGTATTTGCGTCTGTGGCATATTTCTGTGTAGTATTTTTTTTTTTTAATTTTCAGTAGAGTTTTGTTTTTGTTTATTTTTCAATTTATTTTTATAATAGAGGTATTTCTTTTCGCAAGAGGAGACCCAGAGGCGTATTTAAGCAGCATTGGCTGATGGTTGGACTGGTGCTTTGACATTTTGTTCTGGGAGGGACGGGGAGAACTAACTTATGTATGTACGAATATCTCCCACTTAGAGCGATTATATAGAAAGAAGCATTCTAATTTATTAAAGAGGCAAATAGGGGACAAATAGTAGTAATAAAAAAAAAATATAGGTAGGTACCTACGTCAATGGTTATTTGTAACTTAATTAAATAAAATAGGGAAATGGCGAAGACATATTAAATTTTGTTTCATAAAATTGATTTTTTTATTCAATAATTTTGAATCTCTTTTGATCAGTTATTATTTAGTTTTTAATTTAAATAGAATTTAAGAATTTACCCATAAAATATAGAATTTTGACAGAAATGAAAAGATTTTCAGTTCTTTTATGTTGAATTCTTTTCAGCTAAAAATTCGTTTATTGAAAGAAAAAAAATCGATTCTGTTTGACAAAAAAATCGAATTTTTTGTTGAAAGGAATTCTACATTAATAAACATTTTACACGATGTGGAACAAATCGCAATGCATCATGAATTTTTAAACTGGCCATACACGATAGAGCCAAATAATGTCTCTATGTGAATGGGTTCGGCCGAGCCATTTGGACTTTCAGCAGGCCGGCTTTAGATTATGGTTTTCTTCAAGTTTGTTAGATTATTTAATTCCAGTTTGCTAGCAAGGGCGTACGAAAAGCGTGGGGAGGGTAAGCACACCTACCTGGTCCCCCCTTTCGTACGCCCTTGATTGCCAATTGTAATTAAATTTGTGATAACTTTAGGCCAACCACAAGCATATAGGTGTGCTTCCCCCTTTGTCTTTCAACATTGTTACAAACAAAATGCTTCGATAAAGTTTTCTTCAAAAAAATATATATATATTTTGTTGAAAGTCTATAAAGTTTTACTAATAGATACTAACAAGGGGCTAGCAAGGGTATCGCAGAACAAAACCAGAGTCCAGCTTGCTTGAAAGGTGTTCGATTTATTAGCATTTTGATCGAGAATGTATTTGGTATTTTGTTTCTTTTTATGTTTTTTTCAAGACAAAGTATCATGCTAAAATTCTATAAACAAACAAGAAGCTGATGATGGATAAGATATTTTTTTTAATCTTTTATATCAACTTATATATTATTAGAACATAAATTAGCTGATTTTTTGGATAATTTCGATTGAAACGAGTTTATTAATTTAATTTTAATTTCTTATTCAAAATGATATTCTATTTAAGCTGAATGGTTGTATTGTTCTGGAAGGAATTTTCGGCAGTAGATGAGGATGTGGCTATAGAATTTTTTATAAATGATTTAACTTTACTTTCATAATTCTTTGGTCTAATAGGCCTCAAATTGCACTTTAGTAAAACATAAGATTAGCAAACGACTATGAATACGCGCCAATATCTTGGAATGTCAAGAACGTTATTCACACCTGAAGCTTCATTTTCTTTTTCGTTAAAACCTATGCATCTGTTTTTTGATGCCACGAAATTAGGCATAAGTTTGATCATATTATTAGATATTATTATTTAAGTCTGGATTAAAATTGGCCGATTTTTCCACGAAGATTTTTACAGAAAACGGCTTTGAACAATTTTTCCAATGAGATTTTTTGACGTTCTTTTCTTTATTTGCATTGCTTTCGTTTTCGTTTTTCATTTAGATTTACTCATATCATCAAATAAACACACACAAAGAACTGAAAAGAATAGGTGAAAGAGACAGTCTGGAAAAATAGTGTGAGTTTTGACTTTTGAGGAGTCCGCATGCTAGTCTGAAACTACCGAAACTCCCTTTTTTCTTTACGAATTTTCAAATCCTTTTCGTGTAACTATGCATATTTAAGGTTTTTTCGTTTACTTCTTAAGGTTTTAGTTCAAGTATTGCAAAATGGCTGCTGTTGGTTTATTTATTTATTTATATACATATATAATATTTTTTAATTTTTTTTAGCAGTAATTGTCTGAGGAAGAGTGCAAATATACGTTAGAAATGTCGCATTTGAAATAATAACCAATTAAACAAGGCCTATGCCTACAAAAAAGTTTTGTTTTTTTGGTTACACCCACTTTACAACCACTCTCAATTGCGAATTAATCCATTTCATCCAGTTATCGTTCACTTCGTGCCAGTTGTACAATCGTTGTTCAATTATTGATCGTGGCTCAGAATTTTAATTCAACGATTTCGGCGGATTAACTGAGGTTCAAGGATGGTTCAGGCACCATGTAATTGGTTGAACTATCGTTGAGTTAAAATTATGCTGAACCACGGGTTGAATATTGCACTGCGTTTGTACAACTGACGCTAAGCTTTGTTTTAGAGTAAACAAGGCCTCCGCCTTGTCGAAAAGTCCAATTGATGTTTAAATAAAAGAGACACCAGACACTTCTTTTTACTTAAGTTCAAATTGGATGACATGTCTATTTGACATATCGGAAAGATACTTTCCGTTAAGTTATGAAATTAGCTACAATTAACTTCCCACTACTTTCCAATGAATGCATTCAGCGCGATAAAACTATATTGGTGCTTAAGAAGATTAATAACAAGATTTACATTTATATCAAATCTTTTAAAAATTTGATGACGCGACAGCTGATGTTGAACCAAGGGCCTAGTGACTTATACAGTGCCTACGTTCTGTAACTCTCACATCAATAAAATTTGTCGAGAAACGATGAGAACTGAAACAAATTATATAAGTTTTGTTCCATTTTTCACCGTTTCTCGACTGATTTTTGCTATGTGAGAGTTACAGAACGTAGGCACTGTTTACCTTTCCTGTGTGGTTATTGGCAGGAATAAAGGGGACCTAGGATTTTTTGCCGAATCCAAAAAGGCTAAGGTGAGAGACACATATTCATTGACGAGAATAAGTTATAAATTGACATGTCTAAAGTCACTTCCCAAAATAATGATATAGAAAATAAATAAGATAAACAATTTTGTCACAGCCTATATAAATTTATTCCGAAATAATGATTTTAATTATTACGAAGCAAAGAATTTCAAAAAAGAAAATGATGGCGATCGCAAATATTTTTTTTTTCTTCTTTATTTTGTTGTTAATTTAAATAAATTGATTTTGTTGTTGACTCTTGCCATGCATATAAAATTCTCTTTTATAAGAGATGGGTTGTCATAAAATAACACAACAAAACAACAACTGTTACGACCTTCGCATTCCAGAGCATACGAGGTTTTTTTTATTGGTTGAATGGCAACGAAGCGGGCGCGAAATCGGGCGGCCGGCGCGCGGTGGCGGACATCTGAATTTAACTCACAAAATAGCAAGTGGATTTGTTTTTTTTTTTTTTTTTTTTTTTTTTGTATACGTATAAAGTACCTATGTATATAATTTATTATTTCTTCGTATGAGTTTGGAAAACAAATAACAAAAAAAAAAACATAAATATGTTTAGTTCTGATAGAGCGTGTAATATGGCACAACACTGCAAACTACGGGCAGCTGAACACAAAAATACGACACAGAATCAGAAAGAGATCAACAAGCTAATGAAATATGTATGGAAGGGGACAAAAATAGCATTATAGTAAGAATAAAAATGTTTTTTCATATGGAATACATATGTATACATAAATATAATATGAGGAATTTATATTTTTTATTTATTTGTGATTTATATCTAACTATATTTTCGAATTGCTTAACACACATACTACAATGATATTCATTTTGGATGGAATGATATTATTTATCAATGAGAAATAGCACGTGGGAAATTTTATTTATTTATTCTTTGGGTATGGCCAAGGAAAAAAAAAGAATAAATAAAAATATATATTTTTTTTATGTTGTTAAAAAAATATGGCTCTCGTGGAATGTGACTCTTCAGGGACTTTTATACTGGTTTTGAAAATAAATATTTTATATTTTTTAATTAATAAACGATCAATAATTAGCGATTCGTATGTGATCAATCGATTGACAAATCGAGTCACGCTATATAATGCCAATTCTCTTGGAATACTTTTGACGATAGAACCTCTGTTTTGTTCACTTCCTAAAACTGCCAATTTCTTACCATTTTTTGTCAAAAGTTCTGTCAAAGTTCATATTAAAAAAAATTTCTTCAGATTATAGAGATAGTAGAAATTGAAAGTTTTGGGGATTAAACGAACAGACCTAATATATATCTACGTTGAAATGATTTGCCTTTCTGTCAACTTTATTAAAACCCTTTGGAAACTTTAAATGCTTCATATTAGGTCTGTTTCTTTACACGCCCGCGGGATCCCGTGGGATCCCAAATCTACCCAAAATGTGTTTCTTTACTTTTTTCTGGCACGAAAATGCCAGAGCTTTTGACTTTTTTTGATTTATTTAATCTCCCCTCCAGCAAGAATTTACGTCCCCTTTCACACAATGCAACTGAGTTGCCGGCAACAATTAGTTCATTGGCGAGAAGGGCAGGAAGAAAGAGGGGTAAACGAAATCTCCCCGGTCAACAAATTCAGGAGATTTTTTTGACGTTTCTCTTCACACTACGTTTGTGTGCGTTCAACCAAGGTAGTTTAAAAGGAAAATACAGCAAAAATTATAACAACAACATCAAAAAGCTCGAGCACAAACTTTTTCCCAAACTTTTCCCAAAAAGTAAAGAAACAGACCTATAAAAATCTTGAAAAAGTTTTATTGGACTGTCAAAATCGTGTACAAAAAATGGTTTTAATACTAGCATCAAAAATACCCTCAAACATTCAAATGTAATAGGTACTACGTTTCCACCGGCTTAACTCAACTGATACGTCATATTCCGTTAACATGGCAGTATGCATGTGTCATGTTACAAAAATATAAAAACATTTTGAAATTTATCCGGCATGCATGACAATATGCTACCGAAGAGCTTTAAAAAAAAAGGATTAATTCTGTAAGCTCTTGCATCAAACAAACTATAGAAAAAGGAGTACCTAGTTGATGTGGGCAATCTTAGCAATGGTAACTCTAATTTTGTGGATGTACGAAATTACAAAACAATGCTGTGGAAAGTCTGTGGTTATAGCCCTTCCACACTATCCCATCGAGTATTAATACATGTCAAAAAAAAGTGTGATATAATTACTTACGATTGCCAAATTTGTGTGAAGAAAAAGTTTTTCATATTTTGCTTCCACACTTGCATCCAAAAAATCAATTCACCATAACCTCAAACCAAGTGGGAAAGAATGTGTGATGGTTTTCGAACCAATCCTAAGAATTTTCATGTATATTCATGTCAAATTGTGTGAGATGGGCTGTCAAGTTATGTGGGATGAAATTTCATATTTTGTCTCCACACTATTATAGGAACCTACATGATTTACTTCCCACTTTTTTGACATATATTAATACTCAGTGGGATAGTGTGGAAGGCCTTTTATTGTGTATAATTAAGGGGCATTTTGTTTTTTGTTACATGGAGGGCCTTGGGGAATCGGTAGGTCCCACTGCTTTGAAAAAAGTTTTCCCATAAGGCCTATACTGACAATCTTTCTTAGATGAAGTATAGTTGCTTTCACGCTAGTAAGAGAGTGCTCGCTAGTAAGCTATAGCAGATCGAAACTCATTTGATTTTCAAGCTTACTAACGTGAATATTTCTACTTTTAAAAGCAAAGTGTACTCTCAAAACGAACTCCAGAAGCAAATATCAAGAACTTTGAATCGAACTAGCGTAAACAACCATCCAAAGCACTAACGCGAACTAGTACCAACTGCGAACTAGTACCAACTAGCGCGCTCGCTTACTTGTTAGGAAATTATTGCTATAGGATAGAAGTGAAGTTCTTTCAAAAACAAAGTGGGGTACCCCGCCTTATAAAATGAAAATTTTCTCACTTTAAAGTGGTATCCTATGGTGTTTAGAATAGTGCGTTGGACTATACCTAACGCCGGACAAATCCTTCGAGCGTAGATATCTCTTGTCAAGACCAAATGACTCAGTCACTAGGTCCACTGTTCTCCGCGATCCAATTCATTTTTGAGTGTCAATAGTTTTTACATAGGCCGTGTGCGAATTCGTTTAAAATTTCGATTAAATTCTATCCGAGATTAAATTTTGACATTTCTACGTACAGATTCACCTCACTAGTGTCAAAAATTATTCTTCGAATAAAATTTAACGCGATTTTAACTCAATTCACATACGGCCATAGCATCAAATTTTTAAAAACAACAAACACTAAACAGACTTTTTAAAATTGACGTACCTACCTACCTAAGTATTGCATACCTTCTTCTTCTTATACCTACTTATCGTAGAAATTAATTCAATAGATTGTTTATCTGCTATAAGTGGATATTATCTTTCTTGCGTTCTAAAAGCTGTTATCATTAAATTCCTTACCTATTTGTCTATCTTAAGCAAATATTAGGTACTTGAAGATATAATAAATTCTTTGAATTCCACAAAATGAACACATTCAAAAACAAGCTTGGCGTAATTTAAAATACGCATAGATACACACCCTGAAAACAAAAATGAAAATAAGGTAGGTACCCACCTTGTGAACAAAAAAAAAATCGAAAATAGAACCTCCAAAGGTCAATGGCATATTTTGTGTTTCTGATTATATTATGCCTTTAATCTTTAGTATTCAACAATGTTTTATGTTGTAATTTTAATTTTCAACACAAAATTATTTAAAAAAAAACGTACCTACTTCACCGGAATATCCGGTGTAGACCACCCCCAAGGCAAAGAACTTTATTACGTCGCAGACACAGGAAATACCACAAAATAGGTATATTCATTTTGTTATGTTTATATACGGCTCATTTATATATGTCGTTAAAAATCTAATCTGAAGAAAAAAACATTGATAAACTATTCAGCAAAATATATATAAAAGCAATTTGTATTTTTAGTGTGTTGGTTTGTACAGTGTACAGTGAACACCCTTGATAAAGATGTATGTTTTGTTTTTAACACAATTTACCTATGTTAAATTTTTATTATGATGAAGCTATGTCAAGGTGATGATATTGAAATGAGCAGTCAAGTCATATTCATATATCACGCATCTTATTTCCTTTCGTAATGTTTTTTTTTTTTTTGTATGTCTCTTTTGAATACGCATTTTTGAATGCGTACTTGAGAAATTCGATTACAATTAATGAACGGTTGTTTTTATCAATTCATTTCGTTTGGTTTTGGGAAAAAAATAGGTATGTAAGTGGGGAAATTGTATTAAAGATTGGGCAAAAATTCAAAATTTCGCTGTATTATACCTACTTAATTCGTATTTTTGTATTACTTAATTCTTAAAAAAAATTTATTTAAAGATTACAGTCACAATATTCTTTGTAAAGACTTTATAAACGATATTGGAACGTGGTAGTGATTTCGATAGTTAATGCTGTTTCACAATGAGAACAAATGCAAAGAGATCGCGTCATTCTGACGTCTCGTCTTCTCGTCGCATTGTGAAACTGCCTTTAATCACCCGGTTACGGTTGTCGTTTTACGAAAACGACATTAAAACGACAAAAACTTTACCGTTCTTCACTGTTCTCATCATTAATCGTTAAGCCTGTTTCACAATGCGACGAGGAAACGATACGTGAACGTGACGAGAACTCGTAGAAGCTGTCAAACCAATTTCAAGCAATGAGAATATACCAGACTATTCACAATAAAGCGTTTCTCGTCGTCCCGTCACGCCATGAGTTCGAAAAATTGAAAAAAGACGCGACGAGACGACGATTTTCATTTTGACAATTGAGAACAGGACACCGAGCGTATCTGTATTTGTATTTATAGGAGTGTTCAGTGAGGCTGTTCCGAATAGTTTGGAACAATTTAGAACAGAAAAGAACAGGTTTTTGCTGTTCAGTGAGAAATTTTCTGTTCTAAACTGTTCTGACTTGCTGTTCAGTGAGTCTGTTTGGAACAGTTTATAGCAAAATTTTCTGTACTTGCTTTTGAGGTAGAACAACTTAGAACAGATTAGAACAGGATTTGTGGGAAATGTCAAAATCAGTTGTTGTTCTGTTTTGTCCTGTTCTGTTCTGTTCTGACTATTTCTTCACTGAACAAAGCTTTTATTTATTAATTCTGTAGATAAAAAAAATAAAATACCCAAAATGGCGAGCAAATAAATGTTTTTATTATGCGACTAATTTATTTTGTCTTCATTAACATTCCCACCGTCTTCTTCTGCTCAAAAATGATCATTTTTTGCCTTTTGCTTTTTTGTAAATAAACACACCCAAAAGTACTAAAAGCATTTTTTTTTTTAACATTTTCATTTTCCTTTTTTTCAAATTTTGTATTTTATTTTCCAAAAATTCACTGACAAACACGAATAATTCTACGCTGTCGGTGTGAAGAACTCACTACATTGTGAATTGGGGAACGATTTTATAACCAGAAAAAGATGAAAGCGTTTCTCGTCACGCTGACGTCTCGTTTTCTCGTCACATTATGAAACAGCCTTTACTCTGTCACTTCTAAAGCCATGTTTTTTTTACTGTAGTTAAAGTAAAACGACAATTGAAATAGCCGTGTTTTTTTGCAAGCCTGAAAAGAATTAGACAAAAAACCATATCGGGTATAAACTATTGACATGTTGGACGCCGAGAATTTTCATATCTACTTGTTAAAGATAGTTTGTATAGAAACTCCATGTTTTTTCAGTGATGACATAGTTAATCTCCGATGTCGTTTCAACTTCCTCCGTGATTGTAAAATAAAACACGCTTATATTGATTAATATTTGGGCAAAAGATATAAAAGGTGTATTTTATTGGCAAATTTATAGCTAGTGCAGTAATATTTTCTTTGGTAAACAATCAAAAGTACCGATAAATAAGCCAGTTAATTAAGCCTAGTACATACTTATGAACCATGACGTGAACCCATGCAAATTTTTATTTTTGTTCACCTCATGAACGTGCTCGTTAAGTCGTGTTGAGAAAAGAGTGGAGAGTTTTCACTCACGAGTAGTGCTAAATGTACGGGAACGCTTTGATTTGGAACGTCAAATGTTCACAACGAATTCACAAGTCTGTACCAGCGATAAATGTCAAATATTAACATTCTCCACTAATCTGACATGTTCACTTTACGAGCACGTATGTACTAGGCTAGTGAATACAAAAGTAAACAAAAAGTGTCGGTAACGTAGATTTGTTTTTCACTTAAAAAAAGGATGTGTCCGACAGTATTTATAATTTAGAACTAAAGCGCGTTCACACAAGTAATTCCTAGAGAAAAAACAATGTTAGTATTTTTCTGTGTAATTTTGCACTAAATAGCCTACGTAAACTGTTACCGTGTTTTATTATCTACGGATGTGTATCATGACCATCCCTTAAAAATAAAATGCACAGCACTTATGTACTTCCTTATGTTGTGTGTTAGTTTTTCATGTAGCTATATTTTTTGTCTTTTTCTCTTTACACAAACGCCATCTATTTGTCAGAGTGAGAACTAATTTTTGAATTTTTCAAATAGATCCAGATAAAAAAGGAGAAAGTGATTCTAATCCGCATTATAACCTTCGGATTGGAATATTGGATTGGAGGGTAATACTTGACTCATATATTTCAACGAAATCTCAAAAGTGTATGCATTTTTAAGTTGAAATGTAATAATTTCGACTGAAATTATTGAAACCAGAGATTCCGTTCCAGAGTGGATACATACAAAATACTAAGCAGACATGTATACGTCTTAATTTATAACACTCAACACCCCACCTGCCACGAGACCGTTTTACGGGTGTTTACTGCTCTTTTTGTCCGTTGAATCCTATAACATTGTTTGATATATATTTTATTCTGTTTCAGAAATGGAAAAGTATTTATTTGTCGACACTTAATTGTCGCTTTCGTATATTTGAATAAAATTTCCAGACTGCGCATTCCAATAGTATATAATTAAAATTTTTTATATCATGGTTTCCGGTTTAATCGTGTGACTGTATATTTATTTGGAAAAAAAAATGATAATACTTTTATAACGAAAAAAAAAATTTAGTCGTATATTATCAATTTTAATAAGTATTTGCAAAAAAAAATAAACAAGGATATTTTTGTAATTTGCATGTTTTCTTGGTATTAAATTGTGTATATTAACTTATTCTAGTCAAATATAATTTATCTGAATCGCAAACTTGTTGTTTTTTCGATAATGGATTAATAATTTGCATAAAGCTATGGATACACTACATGAATGTGGGTTGAATTTTAGGCAAACAAAGAACACAATCAACTTATTAAATGGACATTATTTATTTTTTGAACTTATTATGTAATTTAATTGCTTTCTTATTTTAAGCATTCGAAAAAGTTTTTAATACCTTTTTAATATGGTTGCATTTTGATTATTTTTAATTCAATATGAGTAAACTGACAAAAATGTTTTTTTAAAGACCTAAAGCTTGGAGATCAATCAAGGATTTTTGAATTTTCAGAGTTATGACGACGCGACGGCGAAAATGAAAAAGAGAGCATAAATTTGTTTGTTTGGAAAACATTTTCATAAGTAATACCCTACTACATCTTTGTGGCATTTACTGCAAACATTTAAGTTGGCAAAAAAACTGTGTAGTGGGTACATTGAAAGGGGCTTTTATAAGAGAATGTATGAACAAAATTAGTTTGAACTATTCTCTTAAATAATTTTAATTAAAAACAAAATAAGAGATCTAACTTCTGGCGTTATAAAAAAGTATAGCACAACATTGTAAGTGTTGCCGTTGTTTTTAAATGATTTTTTTTTTTGCATTTCAAGTCGATTTTTTGGCCCCTCCCGCCTAAACGGGGGGAAATAGACCCCCTCCAATGCTATTTTTTTCTTGTCTTGACTTAATCTACACGCTCCAGCTTTTTGTCACACCTTATGTGAATCACCCTGTAGAGAGAAACAAATAATTGTTGTGATCCCATGTTGGGCGCCATTTTAAGGATAGTTATTGTTTGTTATCTTATTGAGTTTCTAGTCGTTTTTTGAACAAATAAAGTTCTTTTCCAATGAAATAAGAACTTGTACCACACAACATAATAACAATTCAACCTTTAACTTATACCTACAATGTACATAGAAACAAAAAAAAATTGAACTCATCAAAATTTTTGTATGGTGGTAAGAGGTTACATAGTTAACATATCCAACCAATCTGTAAGATTAGAGACTTTTGCTAAATAATTCCCTTACAATCTGCATGCAAAACAACGCACAGTGACAAACTAATATAAAAGCAAATAAAAATTGATGAAAAGGGAAAATTTTGTATTCTCATTTGTCCAGCAAAAAAATAACTATACCAAAAGAAGCCACATAAAAATCGCAAAGCCATTCCTTGCCCCGATAGAATTTCAAACACATCACAAACTCTTTGTGACTTTTTAGTTCAGCCAGCATGTCCATTAGAATGTTTGTGTGTGGAATATATTTATGATAAGCTTCGTTGCGGTTGAGTGCAGCCCTATAATGACCACTGTATGTATAATCAACACCACCCACTGCCTCTCTTCTCACCACACTGTCACCGCGCTCTGGTCGGTCAACCGTACCCCACCATAATGGCCGCTGGAGCCTTCTATTTGAATCCAATTTGTATTGCAAGGGTGCTGCACATTCAACAGCTTCTCCCCTAGCACCGCGGATCATTGCCCCGGAATCAATGGGTCATACAAAGACATACAAACTAATACCATGCTGGCTGACGATATGTAAAATAATTCCAAAGAATTTAATTATTATTCTGTTGTCTGTTCTAACCTAGCAGAAGTCAGCAACTTTTGCCATTTTGAGAGCGCGACTTGTGCACTTTTTTTTTTATTTGTGTCTCTTCTTTTTCTCCTATCCCAATCAGTCAGGCTATCCTGTTCGGATTTTTTTACTGCAACTCTGTGGGAAAAAGCCGATGATAAAATATTAATAACTTATATAAAATATGATATATAAGTATGTATGAATGTTTAGCTTCAGGAATTTTTATTTGTTTTATTGTATATAAAACTGTATTGAGTGATAGAATTGCTGACGTTCTTTGATCGGTCAACATGGAACGTGCTAACAGACATGGATGTCATCTTACTGCCTCTTAAGGCTCTTATCAAAAAAAAAAAAATTATACTGTGATTGTGTAATTTAATTATATATTTTTTACTAGCCTTTTGGAATGTTTTCAATGATAATAAACAATAATCTATCATATGCATTCCAACCGAGGACGGTCACCATCAGAAATCAAAAAGCTACTTTAAGTATTTCGTTGATAAGATAAATACAGAAAGTCAAGTACCTTCATGCATACATACAGGCAGACCACAGTCAAATGGACGAAAATAGCTACACATGTTTGCTGATAGGTTGCCTTAAATTAGTAAATTTATTGATCAGAAGAATTTACGACGTCCATTAGCACTAAATTGATTAACGCAATAGCGACCTTTGGGTGTTGAAATTCAAGCTATTGAACTTCTTTTAGTAATTTATATGCCTTGTTGACGAACAGCTGATAAACAATAGTATTTGCTATCGCAAACCAAATTTATATCAGTGGAATTATTTTGGTATACCTATGTACCTATTGGTAGAAAAAACCAGAGTCTTGACTAACAGCTGGATTATAATTTTTATGATACCACCAATACTATGAACTATTTTAAGTACAAAGTAAGTTCAGGTGGAAAAATTTTGTTAAATACCATAATATGATGTTAAAATCAATTTATACTTAAGTGGCGCCCAATGCGAAGTTTTCAGAAATGAATTTCTAACAAATGTTTTCCTCTTCAAATCGAATCAAATTAATAACAATGCAAATATTTTAGTATATTCACGAAGCGTTTGGTAGGAAATACGCAGAAATTTTGACTAAGAGTTGATTAAAATTAATATCATACCACCAAAGCTACTTATTTTTGCAAAATAAGGTGAAGTTACGAGGAAGTGGCCAATTAAAAATCGTATACAGTAGCACCTATTTTTAACAAATATTTACCTCAATGCAAATATTTTGGTAGACTCATCCTATTTGTGAAAAATACCAAGATGTTTAGACTAACAGCTGGGCTGATTAGAAATATCATTATACGACAAATACACAGAATTAATACAATATTATCATAACAAGGTACTTATTACTATCTTGTTTTGAAAATAGTGGGAGTGACTCCGAAAAAAACGTACACACTTAGATCAATTAAAATTCGTTTTCATACCCCATTATGTAGAAAATAATTTATACTTGAATGGCGCCCAATGCGAGATTTTTTTATAAATTATGTATATATGAATTTCTAATAAATCTTGACTAAAAAATTACCGTAATATTATAGGTAGTAGTAGCCGTGGCGTGATGGTTAGTGCGATGGACTGTCATGTCGGAGGTATAGGTTCGATCCCCAGCCTCGCCACCTAATCATTTATATAAAAATAAAACGGCTACTGCCTCTTTCGAAGAATTGACAAAACCTCCAAGAGTATCTATTGTCATAGAAAAGTACCGCTCACATTAGCCGTTCGGATTCGGCAATAAACTATAGGTCCCCACCATTCCTGAGGACACGCACACAAGAACGGTTGAGAGTTGTAAGTCATTAGGACCTAGTTCTTCGTTAGCTGTTGTGCCATCAAATGTACATATTTATTTTTAATATTATAGGTTTGTTAATTCGCTTTTGATAAGGTATACACGGGAACTTCTGCTTAATTAAATCTTTTATTTGCGTTGTAATATTTTTAACAATTTCGTTAATCGAAAAAACACAAGATAACATAAACTTGTATCTGAAAGCAAAAGTTGTGGGCTTATTTTATCACTCTTGCCGAATAAAATTTATTCAAGTCGCAGAGGAAATGGTCAATTCCAGAGGAATAAATAAATTCCAAAAAATCATTAAAAAAAAAAATTAACATATCTTCTTGAAAAGGAATGATGTAATAAATATGCTATGTTAGCGCATTTAGTACATAAAACTTTTATAGTTTAGTGATAAATTTTCTCCTTAAGAGTTTTAATAAACATTATTATATTTTTTGTTTTTGTTTCATTTTAGATACACAAAGCCACAATCTTTTGAGGATTGTATTGGCGATGAGCTTCCCGTTGGTTGGGAAGAAGCTTATGACACAAATATCGGTCGTTATTATATTAACCACATTAGTCAAACCACACAACTGGAAGATCCAAGACAAGAATGGAAGAGTGTCCAAGAGGCGATGCTTCGAGATTATCTCAACGCCGCACAGGACGTTCTGGAGAAGAAGAGAGAAATGTATGATGTTAAACAACAGCGTTTGCTAATTGCCCAAGATGAATTTAACCATTTGAATACGCTGGCCGCTAGTCGTAGTAGTTGTAAGTATAAGGAAGATCTTATCGTATATCCACACTTTCCTTTTTTTAAAAGCCTCCCAAACAATCTAAAAACTTAACATCGTACTGACGTTCGTTTTTTTTTTTTATTTTAGTATGCTCATCATCAAGCTCGATCAATACCCGCCATGATCCGGATCTTCTGCGCGCCGATCTAGTCCTCGCCAAGGAGCGCGTTCGTCGTCTGAAACAAGAACTCCATCACATCAATACTGACATATCGTACACACAGCGTGGCGTTAACACCCTCTATTCGGTTGGTGAAAAGATCAATGCCCGCCAAAATGGTTGCTACGATATTGCCGAAGTTCAAGCCATCCGCGAAGAAATGCTCAAAGTGCAAAAGTCACTTGTATCTGGCGAAAAGGTACGCGAAGAGCTCATGCAAAGTCTAGTGCAAATAAAAAATGAGCTTAGCCGGCAGCAATATAGTGAAGAAGCAGCCGCAGATCTACTCAATGCCACATCACCATTTGATCGTGTCTGTGTGGCATCACAAACAGACCTCTGTGGAGCGGCTAATGATAGCATGAATAGTGGAGCTAGATTTGCTGAAATGTGCAAAACCAAACTGCAATACAGTGAATGGCGCAAACGAATCAAACAACTACAGCAGCAGTTGGCCGATCATGTGGAACGCATTGAGCCTGGCCAACTGGAATCCGACAAAGATCGTTTGCTTTTGATTCAGGAGAAAGAAAAACTACTAACAGAGCTGAAGAGCATCTCGATGAAATCTAAATCGCAACAAGAAATTCTTATGATTGCACAGACGAGACGAAAATTAGAGGAGGATCTGAATGAAGCATATGAGGCTACCAATCAATGCATTGCTAACCGCCTGCGGTTGCACGAAGAAAAACAAACTCTTCTTGCTAAGCTACAAGAGGCACTTAAGTCAACAAAAATGCTGGAAGAACGACTCAAGTCATTCTCATCGGAGAGCACCTTCTCGATCAGCAGTGGATCTAGTTTGGGTTCATTGTCAACTGCCAGTAGTAAGAGTGCCCTCAGCTTTACAGATATCTATCTAGATCCTTTGTCAGTGGATCCACAAATCGACGTGGTGGATCTGCATCGAAGGTCACAAGGACTATTCCAGATGCAATCTGCCATGTCACTTTCTCCACGAAGCAGTTTATCAATGGAAACACCACCAGCGTCTCCAATGAAATACACTGATGCCCCGAAAGAGGAACCAACATATGCAAATGCATCAAACTTCAATTTGCCACAGCAACAACCGAAACAAAAAACATCAAACTACGATCTAGATTCTGCCATGTTTGACGTTATGATGCTGGAAGAAAAACTCCAAGATCTAAAGACGGTGCCAATAAATCTAGCTGCTCCACTGTCACCCATCTACGAAAAACCATCCCTGTTAGATCTGCCTCAAGATATGCTCAGTAGATCTTCATCAACATCGAATACTCGGTCAGTTTCGGCAGCTGTTAGTAACGAATCAGTGGCTGGTGATTCTGGGGTATTCGAAGCGTCCCGAGCTCATCTACCACGAAAGGAACTTGCACAGGTTCAAATTGGTTTGAAATACTTAAAGAACGAGGCTATTTTCGTAGTTTCCCTTGAGAGAGCAAATAATTTAGCTGCATTGCTGACCACCGCGACGGGCAATTCTCAGGTGTAAGTAATATAACAGATATATTAATTAATCGATTCAGAAAGAAATCACACACCATTCTCAAAATTTTAATGTTATTTTTCCAGGTACCTTCGTGCTGCTCTCCTACCGAATTCCCTGCAATCAATTCGAACAAAGAACGTTTCAGATTTCCACAAGCCAATGTTTGGCGATAATTTTGCTGTGCCAATTTCTTTGAGTAAATTACTAACGAAGAATCTTCATGTTACCGTCATCTGTGTCACTGGACAAAAAGAGGAGATTATTGTAAGTGTTCCTTAGACTAAATGTTCTTTTAAAACGGTGTCATTTCAAACAATTCATATTTTAGGGAACTGTTCACATAAGTTTGGCTGAATTCAATGCTGATGACTCAACACTCAAGTGGTACAATGTTCTCAGCTCAAGATTCATGCCGAGCTTTGATGGTAAAGAAGAATCTTCCGATGAATCGACAATAACCTCATCCCAAACATCGACACTGACGAGAAACCAAGCTCCTCCGTTCGAAATGCAAGCACAAATCGCTGAAGAACTCAAAGAGTATCTTAATTTGAATGACGATGCAGAAGAAGAAGACGAAGAAGATGAGCCGGACGATGAGGAAGAAGATGCTACTGGTGGCGATTATGGTAAAATAATATTTTCGTTTTCATAAAGATCTTTTTTTCTAAAATTATTTTTCATCTTCACAGCTGAATTAACGAGAAAAATGCTAGATGCCTATATGAATAACGTGAAACAAGAGTACGCCGATAAAGAAACGAATACCGAGTGTGCCTTCCCCCCAGAGAAATGCCGAGCTAGGCTGAGTGATCCCACCTCCCAACAGCAGCAGCAACAACAACAATCCGCCATTGACGACAGACCCGTCAAGCGATCACAAACTTTCACACCTAGCGCTGCTGTTGGTAAAAGTCGTTATACCTGCCGATTGAATCGTAGTGATTCGGATTCTGCTATGCATTTTGGTGTTACACCACATCCATTCCATAGAGGAGCCGTCGAAAGGAGATCACTGCGATTCCACACAAAGACTTCAAAACCAGTCACAAGTAATATCCCATCAAAAGAAAAATGGTTTTTTTTTTAACTTATTTAATAATGGTTCTTGTTTTTTTTTATAGAACTTCATCATACACATATCCCAAGAACAAGCTTAGATCTAGAATTGGATCTTCAGGCGCAACATAGCAAATTGGATTTCCTTAATGATGAAATTATTAAGTTGCAGAATTTGAAACAAACGTAAGTTAAATTATTTTTAAACTGTATAAAAATGTTGTATGCATTTTTGTTTTCTACAATAGCCTTGAACAAGCCCGAGATAATCGAGACACAAAAATCGCCACATGGGCAATGGAAAATGAAGAATTCCAAAGATTAGTTGAGCGTGCCGATCCTGCTAAATGCCCTGAAGAGAAACAACTCCAACGATTGCTGCACAAAACATCAAAGGAAATTTATAAACTGCGCAAGACCAAAGTTGCCAAAGGATCAGTAGATTTGGTCTCTTTCAAGTGAGTGCTTTTTTATATGTGCATACCTCACCATAGGTTTTTACACCCAACCTAACTTAAGTTGGGTGGTATTTTTTGATAAAAATCAGAGTTTAGTTAATCATTTCCTATTTTTTATTTAACTAATATAATTTTTTTTTAATTTAATTTTTATTAGAGAAAAAATTGCCTTCTTCACCCGCAAAGGCCTTTCAGTGCCAGAATTACCAATGGAATTCATTGTAAACGAAGAAGATGTCATCGAAGAAGATGAAGCTGAATATGAAAATGATGGCTACAGCACTAATCAACCCCCTGCAATCGCCATCAATACAGCTCTAGTAGAAGCCAGCACCAAAAGTCTACCAATAAAGAATCTCACAGTTACATCCTCCCCATTGCCAGTAGCAGTTTCTTCATCATCATTAACTGCTACAACATCTACATCGACGCCCAAAACACCGACCGCCAATTGCATGCCAAGGGAGCTCCCAACATATGCTGCAGCTACAGCCGCATCTAAATCAAGAGCAGCGGCTGCAGCAGCTGCAGCCCTAGCTGCAGCAAATGCCTGTCAACCATCAACATCAGCAGCTGCTCTAGCAGCAGCTGCATCAGTCACAACAACGTCCAGCAATACAGAAGAAGCTTCGACCGAGAACAGTCGGTTTGACTATGTAGTAGATCGAACCTATGGCGTTGAGGTTTAAGAAGCTTTAAATTGTTTGGAATTTGTTGTATTACACATACAATATACTTTTTTGATATTTTAAAAACAAAGTTGTTAATTTTCAAATTATAAACTAAAAAAAAAAAGAATTAGAAAATAAATTTTCAAAAAATTACACAAAAGAAACGCAAAAACTGATAATCTATTGTGCCTTAAAGAGGATTAGTTTTTTATTCTATTTATCAAAGGACGTTTGAATATTTAAAAATAAAAAAAAATATAACAAATTTTGTAAATTTAAGATTATTTAAATTAAATTATAGAAATGCTTATATTATGATATATATTTTTATACAAAGCCTATATAGTTATTCAGAAGATATATATTAATTAAACTTATATACATAAAAATATGTATGTATATAGATAAAACTTATGTAAATAAATAAACAATATTTTATATTTTATAAAACAATTTTAAATTAAAGCTTGCGTTTTTGTTGAGCTGTATATATTCTAAAATATTTAAAAGAAAATGAATTTAACTTTATTATTACATTATTTGCTATAAATGTAGTTAGCGAAGAGATATTACTATGTAGTATAGCTGCCTATTCATTGTTATTTTATAGTTATGTAGTTTGTAAAAAAAAAAAAAAAAACAACAATAAATATTAATAAATTATAAAAACAAAATCAAACAAAAAATTAAACAAATCTAACAAATTTGAGTATATTTTTATTTTCTCTTATATTAAATAATATTTTTATATTAAAAATAAACAACAACAACAAAAAAAAAAGAAAAGCCCTTTAAACCACCAAAATTAATAAACTAAAAATATATAGGTTAGATTTACTATATTTTTTTTTATAACTTATCAAAAAGGCTCTAAACGCCGACGTTATCTTGTAATATAAGTCTTCTATCCTGTCTTTTGCCTTTATAAAGAATTAACACATCTTTTTAGCAATTGTGCAATAAAACAATGGAAACATAAACTAAAAACTAATTTAAACAAAATAATAAATACTAGTTTTTTTTTTAATATATAAATATATATATAGACCTACTAAAGAGAATAATGTGTCTGTATTCAAATCAGAACAAATTAAATTAATTATTATTAAATTAAAAACAAAAAAAAAAAAAAGTCCCTAAATTTGTGGACGTTGTCAAGAATGAGACGAAGTGGAAAAGTATGCTAATTTTGAAAATGTAGAATATGAGAGAGAACCAAACTGTTAAGAAAATTAATATAATACAGTGGAAGTTTGTGGAATGTTATTTTATGTATACATACATCTTATACGATATACGTATTTTACTTGTCTAAGCTGTGTGAACAGCAGCTTATATGAAAGGACAGAGCTCTTGAGATTGTCCGTATTTGTTGTATTATATTTTGAATGAATTTATTTGATATGACATGAAATGATTAGAAATTTAAATAACATAATAATTAATATATATAAACAATACATATATACATATTATGCCAATTGATGAAAAATATACAAGAATGACATAAAACCAAAAAATAATCTTTTGTTTAATTTTTATTAGATTTTGCAAAGGTTCTTGGATACAACTGGGATATAACTACCAATGTTTTTTGTTTCCTAATTCTTCTAGGTAATTTTGATTATGGTCTGTTCGAGGTGCTAGATGAGCCGTTGAAAATGTTCATATTTTCCACACTTTATTATTCGACTTCTTAAAATGGTCACTGAACTCATACACCATAAATCACTTTGTTAATTTTCCTAATTGATAAAACAATGACGTACCACCAATATAAGTTGAACAAATCAAGAAACAAATTGGAGCCAATTTATAACAGTTTAGTTTATAAAAGTATACTGTTTGTGCGGCCCCGTAGGGCCAGGGACCTCTGACATACGCGTAAAACGCGCTAAGGAACACCAATTTTGTATGCCCAAAACTGTTATATAATTCTTCTAAATTTGCATTTCTGTAATATCAGGGGCGAACGCAGAAAATTTTTTTTGAGGGGGGGGGGGGGGGTTGAAAATATGAGATTTTCATAAATATCTTATTTTATTACTAAATTGTAGTTACTCGTGTTGAAATGATGTAATCAATCAATACATGAAATTTTTACAAGAGTATATCCATATCCATATGTCTTGGTACTTTTGCCATTAAAACAAGGAACTCCTCTTCATAATTCACCTCAATTTCGGTTAGGTGAAATAATAGCAACCCATCTAATCGCTCCTCTCCAGTCTTCTTGTGTAGATACGTTTAGAGATAGACCGTTCGCATAAAGCCACAGATACGGGAAGAGTTGCACCGATCTGTATAAAGCCATGTATTGTTTGATACAATAAACCAAGTTTTTTAATCCCTCTCTACTAACGCCAAACCAAAAATCGATTCAAATTAATGAAATGATAGAAATATAAACAGAAGCAAACTTTCTTCGGAAAAGAAACGCACTCCTGTATAATTCAATTAAAACAGCAGTTTAATTGAAATTTAAAAAATTTAGCTCCTATTCGACTCTAGAACTCCTGTGTATGTGTTGTCAGAGGATTGTGAAGACTTCTAAGCCTTAAATTGATTTAGATACAAGATTTAAGTATTTTGACATTTGAAAAAAGGCTACAACCTCTTATTGGCTAAAAAAGAAAAGAGTCTTATGGGAATTTTTTTTCAGATTTAAAAAGCTAAACTCTGCATTTTGTTAGTTGGGATTTAAAGAAATTATACTAAATAAATATAGTTGTTTACTTTTGTTCATACTTTATAATTTATTTAATATCCCTGTTTGGCTAAGTACAAGTACTGACCAAAGCTTCATATTTTTGTGAATTTTAACGAAAATTTCTCCAAATGAAACTCCTATTTTTGGCCCATAATAATATTTAACTATGGGACCTATTTTTGAAAAGAAATAGAAGAACTTGTGTTTTCTCCTATGGCACGAAAATGACACGGTGTTTTTTTTAACGAATCCTTATTTTCTCATTTTACAAATTTCGGAGGGGGTTTGATAATCCCTGATAAGTAAAAGTTGCCTAGTTTGATCCTTTTCTGGAAAATCATTTATATACAAAAGTGAGCTTTCCTAAAAAGATAACGGGTGCCTTTTTAGCATTCGGATTTTTAAATACAAAGTACTAAATAAATTAAGGCGAAGAAATGGTAAAAAAGTAACTTTTTTGTTTAATTTTTTTTTATTATAATTTTTTGTTTTTCCAATATATTTTCAAAAATTTTAAATGCCATTGTTTGAACTACTTAGAACCACTAGAATGCAAAATTATTACAAAATAAGTCGATCCATTCAGGGGTGAAAGCGACCAAACGTTTTTGTTTGCGCGGACGATTTGATTTGGTAGAATCAAGGGCCTAACCCCAGTTTCACAGTGTAAGTTAAAACTCTGCTTTTAGTTTAAACTTGAGTTCAACACTTAATTCAATTTCACAGTGTACGCTCAAATCTGAGCTGAATTCAACAAGTTAAACGCTTTCTTCTCTCCCCACCAATTCATTATACCTAACTTCTGCATTAAAAGATGAAACTGTTACCCCCAGCTTCACAGTCAAAGTTTTAACTTTAGATCAGCTGAACCTTACTCTTACACGAGTATTGTTTAACTTCTGAGCCATTGGCATTTATATAAAAAAAAATAGGGTGGAAGTGGGCGGATTATTAACGATCAACCAAAAGTAAATTTGCTTTTAAGCACCGGGAATCCGAACATGGGAAATATGTAGTTGTAGCTATAATTATTTTAATCAACCGTCGATCAAATGTTCACACTTCGACAGATTTTGGAAAAAACCCAGGAGTTTCAAATCGATACACACCACCTCTTTATCGATTTTAAAGTCGCATATGATAGCGTAGACAGAGACGAGCTATACAGAGCCATGGCGCATCTCGGCATCCCTGCCAAACTCGTCCGCTTGTGCAGGATGACGATGGAGAAATCTCGCTGCTCCGTCAAAGTCGGCAAGAACACCACTGAACCCTTTGATGTCGAGAAAGGTTTGAGACAAGGCGACGCGTTATCATGCAACCTCTTTAACATCGCACTTGAAGCAATTGTACGCAACTCGCAAGTCAACAACAGTGGTACAATTTTTCAATACTGGTGCTTTTACAAGTATTGAATCGGAGGCGGCGAAAATGGGTTTGGCTGTTAATGAGGAGAAAACGAAGTATATGCTATCAACGAGAAAGGAATCTAAACATCGTCGAATCGGGCAGAACGTCACGATGGATAGATACAACTTCGAAGTCGTCAAAGACTTTGTCTACCTGGGCTCCACTATAACATCGCAAAATGACATGTGCCTAGTGCGATATTAGAAATAGAGATATCATGCAGCAAAGGCTGCATGCAGAGCCTGGAATATGTCAGCCCTCATAAGAACCTGTGTAAATTTATTTTCGCTGCATTGGAAAAAGCTGCACATCTGTTTTCGGCTTTACTCTTGCCAATCGCTGTTTCTTCGGGCTGAGAAGGCATTTGAGTAATAAAGCCCTCTCTCAAAGAACCAAGGAGACCTTATATAAGACCCTTATCGTCTCGGTCCTGCTGTATGGGGCAGAACCATAGACCCTGACAAAAACGGATGAGAATCTACTCGGGTGCTTTGAAAGGAAGATTCTTCGGGTGATTTTCGGTCCAGTATGTGTCGGTGGAGTATGGAGGAGAAGATTCAACAACGAGCTTTACGGGCTTTACAGCGACGTCGACCTGGTAAAGAAGCTTAAAATACAGCGGCTAAGATGGCTGGGACACGTGGAGCGTATGGACACCAACGCACCAGCCCCACGAGTCTTCGAATCTACCCTTGACGGTCTGCGCAGCAAGAAGATGTACTCTTCTCAATTTTAACGGCAAGTAAACGGAAGATTAGTTAGTTTAGTTTAATTTCAATTCCAAATTAAATCAATCATTATAACTACCCTTAAAATAATCAACACAGTACGTTCAAAGTGTGCTTAAGTGTTATCTGAGGAGCAATAAAAGAAGAGCAAGTTTAATGATGGAATTGATAGGAAAGGAATGCAACTGACTTTTGGAGCATTTATAAAATATACAATAAAATAAGGAGAGCCAAAAAACATTACCTACGAAAATGCTCAAGAAAATCCCTTTTAAAAGCCTTTCAAATGAGAATTCAGTAACGTTAGTTGCACTTTTTGTATATCCGAAGAAATGGAGCTCAAATTGATTTAAGTACTCTAAACTGAGCTGCAATTTACCCCAAACCCGATGACTCACTACCTGAAACTATAAGGCAAAAGGTATAAACCAATACCGTTATAACGTTTGCGCAATCTTTATCTATCGATTGGTATATGAAGGATATGTCTGTGGTCCAAACAGTCACTGATCATACCACCCAATCCTCCGAGAAAGACATGTAATCCATGTCAAAAATAAAATTTAATTATTTGTAGTTAACTTTACACCACAGATACCTTTCCCCGTTATTTAAAAAACAGTTTTCAAAATTTAAAAAAGATGAAAAAAAGAAAGAAAAATCTATCGGGAGTAAACACGACACACAAGTTGATTCATTCAAAATTTTAGTCAATACCAAGTGTAGCATGCATCGCAGCCTGTACTGCATATACAATATACCATATAATGTATGTAAGCTCATTACAAAAACCCACTTCCAAGTATACAAGTCATGTGATTCAGGAGAGAACGTTTTTATTTATATGAGATGCTTAATTTTCTACCAGCTTAGTAGTCATACTTAAAAAAAATTAAAATATTACATTCACCTTTCACAATATTTGAAAGTAAAGATATAGAGTTATTTCAGGAGTCAGGTGTGAATTATGCATAAGCATGTTCCATACGCTCCATGTCTCTGATTTCCATGAAGTCAGTTTTTAGACGCTGCTTGACGATTTCTCGCCAGATTGCTTCCCGGTCTCGGTAGTTGGAAATGCCCATTCGCAAGAGCGAGTGGTCGGTGATGCGAAGCAGAGCCCGGCCAGTTATTTCGTTTTTCGAGAAATATTCAATGTAGTCAAGATACTCACTGCAGTGCCGTCGATACCAAATGAGGACATCCGATGCACTCCAGAGATAAACTGGCTTTGGACGTGTTACTTTAACACGATGTTTGGTATGGGTAAACATTTCGTTGATCATTTTTTTATTTAAATCTTTTTGGACTCCAGCATTTAACAATTTATAGGTAGATCAAAGAACTGAATTAAAGCGCTATACCTTTGCTGAACTTGTGTGAAATGGTCTCCTAAAATAAATATGTATGTTAAATTCATTAAGTAGTTTTCGATTTTTTAATGGCCGCGTTCATCAGCACATTTGACAGTTCTGAACTGTCATTTTTAGAGCTTCTGATTGGCCAGCAGTCATAAAAATTCAGTTAACGTCGATTGACATTTAGTTACGTTTCTTACGTTTTTTTCTGAATTTTCAGATGAAAAATTCTATCTGAAAATTCAGATGACAGCTAAAAGCAACAAAAAAACAGTTTTTGATCCAGTTTTTTTTTTTTGGTGTGTGGTCTGATCGTCTGGGTCTTGTATCGCTTTTCGGATTTTGATTTTAAAGTGCAAAAAATAATAAAAACAGAATAAATAATTTCAGACTTTTTTGTGCGTTCAGTGTTACGTTTTTCAGAACTGAATTTTTAGATCTGTCAAAAACGTTGTTATGAACGTGGCCAATATTTACGATTGTTTTCTAAAAAAATTAAGTTGTTGACAGATACGTAACCGCAGTTTGCCGTTAACTTTGCGTTACGTTTCCGATTCGCATATTCAACAAGTGCTGCCAGTTTCTATTTGAAACAGTACTACCTAAGCATTTTTGGTGTGGTGAAGTGAAGGAGAAATAATGCCAGAATTATATGAGGTGCGTTCTTTTATGTTACTGTGGTTAACTATAGTTAATGTGTCAAAAATAAAAGTTGATGTGCCATAGTTAAGAAAGTTACTCTTGGTAACTTTTTCATTTAGGAACGACCAGAGTTAACATTAGTTAATCTGTCAAACGAAAAAAAAATCGAATTGTATTTGGAATGAATAACAAAGAAAAAATATGATTGCATTAAATTTATTTGCAAAAATAATTATTAGGAATTCAAAATAGCATGTGTACTATTTCTGAATTAAAATTTCTTTACACTTAAGTTTTGTATAAATCGAACAGAAATAAGTGCAATTTTTTTCATTGCTTATGGCACAGAATTTTTGATAAAAAATTGACGAAATAAAAAGAAGAAAATGCCGACAGAAAGAAAATGCATCAGAAAATAAAAGAAAACTATTCCAAAAATCAAATTCGAAAAATAAAATCGATGAAATTGATAAAAATATATTTTAAATATTGAAAACAATTCCAAATCAAAAGGGAAAAAAGTAAACAAAAGATCCACCATTACATTTCAGCTGTGTTTGACAGATCAACTATTTCAACTCATATCAAGGAGATGAGTTGGAAAAAGTTACAAAAAGTTACTTTTTGACACTTTTTCTTTGAATTTAGGAACGACTTTATGACGTCATAAAGTTAACTCCAAGTAGTTTTCTGAATTAAGGAACGACGGAAGTTAACTATAGTTAACTATTGTTAACCACAGTAACATAAAAGAACGCACCAATGTGCAACAAACTGCATTGTATGAAGCTGTCCGTGCTCTAGCTTTTTGCCCTTTTTGCTCGGTTCGGTTAACTTATTCTGAGCTCATGGAGCAGGAGCAAGCTCCGAGCTAGTTATGAGCTCATACAAGTACCCATAAAAAAAAAACACAAATTCCATCACGAAACCCATCAATCAAGGAACGCATCGGCAAGCAGGGACGAATTGACTTTGAGCTTGGGAGTTTATTAATTCTGTTGATTAATTAATCATCCACACTTATTTAATGAATAAAAAACATTTTTATGGATGTATTTGTTTTAAATCCTTTTAAACAAACGACGAACCCTTTTTAATATTTGTTAAGCACATGGTAGTGAAAATCCGTGTAAAGCCTTAACTACATTGGCCACTTTTTGCAAAATTACAAAAGTAAAAATATTTTTTTCCCTCTAGCGCAGTTTTTTTGTTGCGGTTATTGTGTTTAAAATGTATTATATTGTAACGATGAAATCAGCACCTAACTACTTTCGGAACAAACAAATAGCCAAGTACAAAAATACCCTTATCGAAGACAACAACCATTTATAAAAAATCCCGAGAGAGCGCGCCCATCTCTCTCAGGGGGAAAATGCGCTGAATGGAAGAGTGGAGAGAACGCCATCTCTCTTCATTGGAATGGAACCTTCCAGAAGCTTTTGTGCCAGTACTTTCGAGTAGAGTCCCGAACCTCTCAGCTCACTATATAAGGAGAAACTTTTTGAGCACAGACACAGTTTATTTTTGAAAGCGAAAGTGTAAAGTTCGAAGTTAAAAGTATCCGGAAGTGAATTTAAGTTGCATACTATTGAGATTGGTGATTAATAAAATATTTGAAGTGAAGTAAAGTGTGTTTTATTTAAAAGGAAATAATTGACGGTTGACAGTTAAAAATAAATAAGTTTTATATCGAACCGTGGTAAAACGTTACATTGGTGTCAGAATAAGGGATAAAACTTATTTTATCTGTGCATTTAAGTAAATTAACTTAAAATAAAAAGTGCGTGTGTGTTTTTTTTTAAATAAATAAACAGACAATGGGTAAAATTTTGAATGATTTAAATTGTGTTGAACTTAAAGCAGAACTAAATAAACGAGGTCTTCCTACTGCTGGATCAAAAAATGACCTCATTATTCGTCTGAAGGAACATTTAAGACAACAAGGTGAAAACCCAGACTCGTTTATTTTCACGATTGAAATGGAGGAAGAGCAAGTAAGTACTAGTTTAGACATGACCAATATGATGGCTCTTCTGCTCGCCCAGTTCGAAGAACAAAGAAAAGAACAAAAGAATATTCTCGAAGAGCAAAGAAAAGAGCAAAAGAATCTTCTCGAAGATCAACGCAAAGAGCAAAAGAATCTTCTCGAACGATTTGAAGATCAACGCAATGAGCAAAAGAATCTTCTCGAAGAGCAAAGAAGAGAACAAAAGAATGAACAGAAGAATCTTCTCGAACAAATGGAAAAACAAAGTGTTGAGCATAAGAATCTTCTAGAGGAACAGAAAAACATCCTCGAAAGTAAATTAACTGTATTTGAAAACAAGTTCATTGTTCTTGATGAACGTTTTGAAGGCGTCGAAAAACAATTTTCGAAAGTAGACGCAAAGATCGAGAACGTTCAAGATAAGTTCGAGAAAGTGGAAAATAAAATTCAGAGCATTACGATGGAACTAGATAGAGTTCGGAAAATGAAGATTCGAGAAAGTTCTGGCGAATTTGTAAAGCGAAAGGAAATGCATCCGCCAACCTTTGATGGACAAACTTCTTGGTCGATCTACAAGAAGCAGTTTGAGGCAGCCGCAGCAACAAATGGCTGGGATGACGAAGACAAATTTATAGCTCTGACGCTTGCCCTTAGAGGACCTGCTGCTGAATTATTGCAAACCTTACCAGCAGACAAGAACGGCAACTTCACGGCTCTTGTGCAGGCCATTGACAAACGTTTTGGAGATGGTCATATGCAAGAAGTCTTCCGCGTCCAACTCAATACCAGAGTCCAGAAAAGAGGAGAAGGTCTGCAACAACTTCAAGCAGATATCGAACGGCTGGCTCACCTGGCATATCCAACTGCAGGAGAGGAAATAATAAACCAGTTCGCAACAGAAGCATTTGTCCGCGCTGTATCCGACATCAACCTTCAGCGAGCGATTCGAACTGCCGGAAAACGCACGCTTCCTGAAGCATTGGCATTCGCTCTAACTATGGAAGCAGCAGAACAGGCTTCACAAGGAGTCCATCGGGTAAGAGAAATAGAAGTTGAAGAATGCTCCTGTCAGAGAACCGCATTCCAAAGAAGTCAGCGAGACGGACCTGCTCGATGCTGGAACTGTAACAAGACCGGACATCTACAGCGCCAGTGCAGATTGCCACCAAGAAGAGCTGCATGTCAACATTGTGGAAGTAGAAATAGTACTCGAGAGCAGGTAAGCAATAACACCAATATTCCTGCTCAGCTTGTTTCCCAGCCGGGAAACGAGTAAGAACCAACTTCGAGGGGCAGAAGCTGGTTTCTGGTATCGATGGCCCCAGAACCACTATCCAGTTCTCACAGACTAAACGAAACAACAAAAGTCTGACTGTGGAGGCAACATTAAACGGCAAGAAACACGTGGCTACAATCGACACTGGTGCCACTGCCTCCATTGTAAGAAGGGACTTGGTCAAGATGACATGGCTGCATAACACCAATAGCTATCGTCTGAAAACTGCTACAGGAGAGGCAGCAAAAGTGTACGGAGAAGTTCGTCTTCCGATTCGTTTGGCAGAACTGGAGTTTTCACATCTGTTTTTGATAGCAGATATATGTGACGAGTGCATCATTGGAATCGACTTCATGAAAGAACACGGAATAATTCTGGATATCGGTAAGCAAGTTCTTAATTACCAAAATGTAGAGATTCCTATGGTTTATGGTGACGAAAAATCATCAACTCTAAGAAGTGTCATCAAAGAAGACATATGCTTGCCGTCTTCTTCTGAAGTGTTCGTTTGGACTAAAATAAAAGGCGATTTGGGTGGTCATCGATACCTCATGGTGGAACCAGATACTGACCAAGGCTCCCAAAACATCATCGTTGGGAAGACTCTTGTGGCACCAAAGAACAACATGGTACCTGTACGGATTCTGAACATCAAACCGTACGAAGTTAAGTTGAGAAAAGGAGAAATAGTCGGAAAATGTGAACCTGTGTCTGCGATAACTAAGATCACAGAAGAGGACACGAAGAAGCCTACGAACTGCGAACAACTAAAGGCAAAAATCCTTAACTCAACCAATCTTAGTCAACATCAACTAAGTATTGCCGGTAGCCTTCTTCATGAGTATGCTGACATATTTTCTTCACCAAGTGGGCAGTATGGTCGAACACAACTTGTGCAGCATCGGATCGACACAGGAGACGCCAGACCGATTCGTCAACCAGCAAGACGTCTCCCCCTAGCCAAACAAGCCGAAGTTGAAGAGATGATATCAAGCATGAAGAAAGATGGGCTGATCGAAAACTCTAAAAGCCCTTGGGCATCGCCAGTGGTCCTTGTCAAAAAGAAGGACGGAAGCACTCGATTTTGTGTGGACTACAGAAGGCTGAACGATGTGACAAAGAAAGACAGCTATCCTCTGCCCAGAATCAGCGATACTTTAGATGCAATGGAAGGTGCTAAATGGTTCTCTACATTAGACCTAAAGAGCGGCTACTGGCAGGTAGAAATTCATCCAGAAGATCGTGAAAAGACAGCTTTCTCCACAGGAAACGGTCTGTGGCAATTCAAAGTGATGCCATTTGGACTGTGCAACGCTCCGGCTACATTTGAGCGTTTGATGGAATGCGTTTTACAAGGACTTACTTGGAAATCTTGCCTGGTCTATTTGGACGATGTCATCGTGTATGGGAAAACATTTGACGAACATTGTGACAACCTAAAAGCTGTATTCCAGAGGCTTCGAGAAGCACACCTCAAGCTTAATCCAGATAAATGTGCTCTTTTCAAGACCGAAGTTAAATATTTGGGACACATCATCTCATCCCAAGGAGTAAAGACTGATCCTGAAAAAGTTGACACTGTGAAGAATTGGCCAACACCACAGGACAAACATCAACTCCGAAGCTTCCTTGGCCTAGCCACATACTACCGGCGTTTTGTGAAGGATTTTGCTGGAATCGCCAAAAGCTTGCATCAGCTTACAGAAAAGGGAAAGCCGTTCAAATGGTCAGGTGAGTGTGAGAAAAGCTTCCAGGAGTTAAAGCTGCGTTTATGCAATGCTCCTGTGCTTACCTACCCTACTCCAGGGAAACCTTTTATTATTGACGCGGATGCAAGTAATGTCGGAATTGGAGCTGTACTGTCACAAGTCCACGACGGAGAAGAAAAGGTTGTCGCCTACTACAGTAAGGTACTCTCGAAGCCAGAACGGAATTATTGCGTGACCAGAAGGGAACTTCTAGCTCTGATATTGGCAACAAAACACTTCCATAAGTACATCTATGGACAGAAGTTCCTTCTCCGAACAGACCATGGAGCACTCAATTGGCTTCTGAACTTTAAAAATCCTGAAGGTCAAGTAGCAAGGTGGATCGAGAGACTACAGACATATGACTACCAAATTCAACATCGAAGAGGAAAGTTGCATTCAAACGCAGACGCATTATGTCGACGGCCTTGCAAACAGGACTGCAAACATTGCACACGCCAAGAAGAAAAGGAAATGATTGCCGTCCAACGAATAAGAGCTGATCCCATTTACGGTTGGAGTAATGAAGAACTTAGGACTGCCCAACAAGAAGACTCGGACATAGAGCCCATTCTTGCGTGGAAAGAACACCAAGAAAAACCAGAGTGGTGTGACATCTCCGACAGAAGTCCGGCCCTGAAAGCATATTGGGCACAATGGGACTCACTTCATGTGGAGGAAGGTGTTCTAAGGCGTAAGTGGGAATCCGCAGACGGTAAGTCCTATGTGATGCAGCTGGTCGTTCCTCGGTCCAAGGTTAATGACGTTCTTCGAGAGATGCATGACGGAGCTTCCGGAGGTCATTTGGGAGTTAATAAGACTTTGGAAAAGATACGACAACGCTTCTACTGGCTACATGCAAGAGAGGACGTCGAAAAGTGGTGCCGAAAATGTGATACTTGTGCTGCTAGCAAAGGCCCAGGTAGGAAGCTTCAAAGTAAAATGCAACAATACAACGTAGGCACGCCTTTCGAAAGGATTGCAGTAGACGTCGCAGGCCCTTTTCCTGAGACCAACAGTGGAAACCGATACATCCTTGTAGTCATGGATTACTTCAGCAAGTGGCCTGAGGCATTTGCCATCCCAAACCAAGAAACCAAAACAGTTGTGGATCAGATTGTCTTCAATTGGGTGAGCAGGTTCGGCGTACCGATGGAACTTCATTCCGACCAAGGAAGGAACTTCGAATCTAACATCTTCCAGGAAGTTTGTTCGCTCCTTGGCATTAAAAAGACGAGGACAACGCCGCTTCATCCACAATCTGATGGGATGGTCGAGCGATTCAACCGGACGCTAAAGGAACATCTATCTAAGGTTGTCGGCGACTACCAACGAGACTGGGATAGACATATTCCATTATTCCTAATGGCATATAGGAGTGCAGTACATAGCTCGACAGGACATACACCATCGGAAATCTTGTTTGGAACGTCAATAGTGAGGTGAAATTTGGATGCCGGACAATTGAGCCACAACGAACAGAAGAATATGTGGATAACCTCAAAGAAAGGCTCATTGACATTCATCAACGAACCAGAGCATTCATAAAAACATCTAGTGATCGGATGAAAACACGTTATGATGCCCGAGCAACAACAACAGGATTTCAAGAAGGAGACCTCGTGTGGTTTTACAATCCCCATCGACAAAAGGGACTGTCACCAAAGCTTCAACAGAACTGGGAAGGACCCTACACTGTTGTGAAGAGACTAAATGATGTGGTCTACCGTATACAGAGAGGAGTAAGAGGGAAACTGAAAGTAGTTCATTGTGACCGTTTGCATCGTTATAATGGTGAAAGGAGCGACAGAATTGTTCGGGACGATCAATCTTAGGAGGGGGGCAATGTAACGATGAAATCAGCACCTAACTACTTTCGGAACAAACAAATAGCCAAGTACAAAAATACCCTTATCGAAGACAACAACCATTTATAAAAAATCCCGAGAGAGCGCGCCCATCTCTCTCAGGGGGAAAATGCGCTGAATGGAAGAGTGGAGAGAACGCCATCTCTCTTCATTGGAATGGAACCTTCCAGAAGCTTTTGTGCCAGTACTTTCGAGTAGAGTCCCGAACCTCTCAGCTCACTATATAAGGAGAAACTTTTTGAGCACAGACACAGTTTATTTTTGAAAGCGAAAGTGTAAAGTTCGAAGTTAAAAGTATCCGGAAGTGAATTTAAGTTGCATACTATTGAGATTGGTGATTAATAAAATATTTGAAGTGAAGTAAAGTGTGTTTTATTTAAAAGGAAATAACTGACGGTTGACAGTTAAAAATAAATAAGTTTTATATCGAACCGTGGTAAAACGTTACAATATTTATAATCTTATAAACATTTTATATCGATCGCTTTAAATACATTCATTTATGAAATTTGAAAGTATTATTTCAGAAAATATTTGGGGCTGGATATAGATTGACCCCTATTGGAAAGCATAGTGCATGTGAAAACGATTCCCTTGCGATGATGAATTCATCTTTTTCTTTTTTTTCTCTTGACTTCTTCTTCTTTTTCTATTTAATTGTAATAAACAAAATTTGTGAATGTTTCTATATTATTTTTTTTTTCGATTTTATGTTCTCTCCATTTTTGGTTCTATCTGCTTCTGCTTTGATCGTAATGAGATCTTTTCTTATTGAGATTTTAAAAACCTTATTACATGACTCGACCGAGCAACCAACGCTTTTAAGCAACCATTTTGCTTCTTCAATTCTTTTTCCAATAAATTATTCCGTTTTTGATTCTGAGGTTTCTAACAGAATACTGGCTGAACAGAACTTGAAAAATCGCTCTGTCAAAGTTAAAATGCATATAAACTCGCTTCAGTGAATACAATGGAGCCGCGGCCGCGAGCCGCAATGCTAGACATTGGTTAACTTTTAACTTTTGCCGCGCGGCGTTTGACAGATAAGGATAAAAAGTAACCACGGCTACAGTTAATGGTATCTTGGAACTTTCTATATTATCTATTTTATTTCAAAAATGCAAAAATACACATTCACAATAAAACTTCAAAATAAAAGTTTAAGAAATAACTACAAAATCAATTAAAAACAATAATTTCCATCTGCTGTTCGCGCGGTCCATTATTGTGTTCAATTTTTTTCGGAAGCGACGCTTCTCGCGGCAGCATCCAGCCAGTAAATATTCAATTAAATTATAAAAACATATTTAGAAAAAAAAAACACTATTTTTTCAAAATTTTCTTTTGTAAAACAGAATTTTGAAAAGCAGAACATGGAAAAGCAGAATTTTGAAAAGCATAATTTTGAAAGCAGAATTGTGAAAGGCAAAATTTTGACAAAATAATTTTGTTTTTGACCCAAGCAGAGTTTTGACTCCAACCTGATTTTCTCAAAAGTTATAACAACACACCTTTCACTATAGTTCTCCTAGGTCTGGTGTTCATTTATTTTTTGGTTCAGTGTTTTACTTATGTCGTTTTCGATTGGATTTTCAGAGTGTTTCACTCTTTTTTGATTCCAATGGAATATGAAAAACTCTTTTCCGTAATATGTGTATCTATGTAGAAGTAAAAACTAAAATGAATTCTTCAATAATTTCAATTCCAGAACATCTCAAGAAGAAGCATTTACTATTTTGGCAATTAATCCAACACATACTTTTAAAAATATGTGTGTTTTCAGAGTGCACTCCTAGCACTCCTTAATGAAATCCGGAGTGAAAAAACACTCCTAAATCATCACTCCGAACAGCCAATGGAAGGTTTTTGGAGTGTTGGGAGTGTGGATGGAGTGAAAAAAGAGTACTAGGAGTGACCAACGGAAAACGACATTAGAAATCCTTTTTTTTCGCAATGGGAAATACATGTGTACACACATATGTACATAGTTTGAATTCCATTTTCAGTACTTTTTTAAAGATAAATACCTACTTCATTTTTAATTTTAACTGCATACCTACGTATAAATACATTACATATAGGAAGGTCTATTTTTGTTTTTTTTTTTTTTAATTTGTTGCGTGTTGATGGTCTCTTGAAGAGAGTATCTTCTCGAATTTGGCGCCCCTTCAAGCTGCCGCCCGGGGCACGTGTCCCGATTTGCCCCCCATAGATCCGGCGCTGAGTAGAATAGGTAATATGATACGTTATATAGCGTAGGTAGTGTAGAATGAAACTCATCAAGTTTATACAAAAGTTTATTTTAAAATAAATAATGCGTAATCAGAACATAACAATTCACTGATAAATTAAATAACACCTAAGTATGAAAACAAAATTTCTTAGTTTTAAAAACAAATTTTCAAAATAGATATAACATCGTTTTCGATTTGATTTTGGGGAACAATCGAATATGGAAAATTTGGAAAAAAAATCCATATTCGATAGGAATAAAACACTCCCAAAATCAAAACACAAGGTTATGAATTTTAATTTTTCATATACTAAAAAAATACAGAAGAATTCTCAACATAATTTTAATGAAAAAGGAGCAAAAACGTGGCACCATTTACCCTTTTAAAGAACAAAAAAAAATCAATCTTGAAAAACAAAATTGGGCAGCGCATGCATTAGTTAAAACAGTGCAAAAGTCAGATGATGTTACAGAAAGTGCTCATGTGCATGCCTTCTCTAGAATCCAGCCTGTCCGGCCTGATATCTCAGATTTTCTTGTGCGTACGGATTTATACCATGATTGAGTGCTAAAACTTTACTTATTATATTAAGTTCAGGGGTATGATCAAAACGGATACCTGACTGATAAGCGGCTGCAACATTTTGCAATTGATTGCTAATCGGTGAAGTCAACTGTTGTCTGTAGAAATTCTGATTTTGACTTGTGGTTAGCTGGTTCAAACCCAAATTTCCAGTCTGAGAATCTTGACGGAACTGACGGGACCGATGATGCTGTTGATTTTCTTGTTGTTGAAGAAAATTGTTTGATCCGCTCAGGAGTGGTAGGTTTTGAAAAACTTGATAATTATTTTGAGGGAGATTTTGAAATGGCGAAAGCTCTAGTGGCTGTTGGTGTTGCACTAATGTTTCTGACAAGTTCGGTAAGAAAGGAAGTTGATTTGATTGCTGAATCTGAACAATCGATTGTTGTTGGGCGCCATTTAACTCAAACGCATTTGGATTTCTATTTTCTATGAAAGCCTGGTTGCCATTGCTGTTTATCCCAAAAACATTGTTATTATTTGTGTTTAAAAAATCATTAGAATTGAATTGATATCGGTTTGAATCGCTGTTGAAGTTTGAGGGTTTAGTGAAGGGCAGCTGTTGGTTTGATGAAAAACCAAAGCTATCTGGAGAATTGCTAGCTGTAGGTATAAATTCAATTGATGGTCGAATAGTAAAGCCACTGTTTAAAGCGTGTTGGTTGTTTAAAGTACTTTGATTTGGCAAAGTTGCCTCTTGTGTTGGAAGTTGTTGTTGCTGTTGACGTTGCTGCTCGAGGATCTGAAGTTGTCTTCGTATTTGTTCCTGCTGTTGTGTAGCTTGAAGTTGAAGCTGGTAGATTTGTTGCTCCAAGTTTCGCTGTCTTTCTAGAATATAGTTATCCACTAAAGGGAAACCAGAATTTTGTTGGAGGTTCTTAAATGAAAAATTAAAAAAATAAAAAATGTATTTTTAAATTTTGTTTTTTAAAAAAGTTTAATAAAATCAAACCGTATCCGAGTTGGAATGTTGTTTTTCTGCTGTTGCTGTAGGGACGACTTTTGGTTGTGCGACTTCGTTTCGTGAAAACTGTGCATTTTTTTGTGGTAGCACTGCCCCAGCGGGTAGCACATTCAACCTAGCTATAGTTGCTCCAAACCTAGAGGCGATGTCTGGCTTCTTAGTTGTGGCATATCTTTCAATAATAGGAATAACATTTTTGGCAGCACCTCTTTCATCTAGATCCACTGTGAAGGCAGTAACTAGAGGAGCAGCTTGTATTTTTATGTCATCCTTGGCGACCAACTCAATATTTTCACCGTCTTCATTATGAGTGGGCCTCGGAGTGGTTGTTGTAGTGGTAGTTGTAGTAGTTGTCGTTGTCGTCGTGGTTGTTGGTAATGGCTTCTTCTTCACTTTTGTGATTTGAAATTGAATTTCAGCCTTGCTCTCTGACGAAATTTCATTTGTACGGTCAGATGCTATACTCCTAGTTGCCTGAAGTTTATCAGGTGAAATTGATGCAGTGTCATTAAGAGCATCTGGGGATCCTAGGTTAACGGTTGCTACGATTTTATGTTTTAATTGCTTTTCTTTTCTGATAAACGATACAAGTGGTTGTTCTTTTGACAACTTTTCATCAAAGGCGGCAGTAAAGAATTGCACTGTTGGTGCAACATCAGGAGTTGTACTCTCTTCGAGGATCTCTTCAGGTACACTAGTAGTTGTGGATATTTCAACAACCCTTGCTGGGAATTCTGGCTCTTCATCATCATCATCATTTTTCGATGAATCCTCCTCGGATGAATATGTTTGTGCTGCTTGCTTCTCTAGTTTATCTATGGCACGAAGAAGGGCTTGACGAACAGTATCGTCTATGTTTTTAATTGATTCTTTCGGAATGATTTCGTTATTTTCTGTTGAAGTATTATCATCTCCAATTGCGACTGATGAAAGGATCAAAAGGAGAAAACAAATGAAGGCATACTGAAAAAAAAAACAAAAATGAAAATATTTAATAGGTTTCACTTTAAATTAAAAATGCTTTAAGATTGGTAATAAAAGACAGAAGATGAATCAGATATGTAGGTATCTTTAATAAATACGTTTTATAGAATTTTCATAAAACTTCTCGGGCCCATATTAAAGTTCAACATTATTTAAGAGCTTAAGTATGTGACAGTTACGCTACCGGAAAAGTAAAATATGTACACTGCGTTTTATACGTTTAAATACAGTCTTTCTTCAATAAACTTATTACGATTTCTCGTTAACCTTTTATAGCAAAAAAAATTCTTATAAATTAATTCATTGAGGGTAATATGAGGAAAAACTTCCAGGAAGAATTTTTAATTTTAATAAAAGGTTGATATAATTTTAGCGCTTTGACCTATTTTAGTCATAAAATCAACGTTTATTTTAAGGGTTAGTGACGATAAAAAAAACGACATAATCCCAAAAAAAACAATCTCCACAGACAAAATCCCCAAGATAAAACCGAGCACAAAAAAAAATCCCCAGGAGAAAATCCCTCTTTTTGGGATTTTAATCCTTCTTTTTGGGATTTTCTCCTGATGAAGCGTTTATATTTAATATAATCATTTTTGTATTGATTTTAAGATTTCCTTATTTAAAATAAAAGAATTTTTTTTAATGCGCTTTACCTTTATTTGATATTTCATAATATAATTGATTTCAATAAAAGTAGGTTAGATATTAAGATTGAAGTACTGAATTCATTATAAATTTAAACTTATAGTAATATTATTTCGTTTATTTTTACCGTAGTCTTTATAAAGTTACTGTAACTTGATTGACGAAATAAATAAATAAATAAATAAATATGCAGTCAAACAATACACCAACTGGAGTAAGCTACCACCAAGTTTTATAAAATAAAATAAATAAATTTGGTGGCACAAACGGCTCATGAAGAACCAGGGCCTAGCGACTTACAACTCTCAACCATTCCTGTGTGCGTGTCTGCGGAAATGGAGGGGACCTACAGTTTATTGCCGAATCCGAACGGCTAAGGCGAGCGGCACTTTTCTATGACAAGAGATACTCTTGGAGTATGCCATTCGTTTAAATACACATCGAAAAACCTGTGGTGCAGTGAGTAATAAAGGGAACCTTTCGTAAACTTTCCGTGAGAGCCAACCCCAAACGTTTTCCATAATGTTTCTAAGTCCGGTGAGTAGTGCGGTCAAGGCAAAAGTTCTACATTCTGACCCTGAATCCAGGCCTTCGTTAATCTGGCGGTAGGTATGGGGGCCTTGTCCTGCTGAGAAAATCCAACGATGTCCACCAAACACAGTTCAGTAAACTTGGGAGTGGCTCGCCCCAGTAGTCATTAATAGGTTTCCGCCGTCATTCGTGAGCTTTGAAAATCCAGTTGAGCTGTGCCATATAAGCTTACTGCTCCCCATACCGTTACACCACCTCCCTTGCTGTGCCTTCTATCTAATGTTATTTCCTCTTTCCTCATATCATGGAAATAGAAGTTTTAACCGTCGCGTTGTCGGGACCATCCAGATTGAATTTCTTTTCGTCAGAAAACACGACCTGATGTCATTCTCTATCCCATCTTATTTTTTTTGCTTCGCAAAACTAAGGCCCTCATTTCGACAGCTGGTGATTCTAAATTTTCAAATGCTTCATATGAGTGGCTTTTCAAATAATCCGATAACAGTTGATTTTTCTCCGGTCTAACCTTTAATTTTTCTGACTAATAAGGTTGAATTGGAGGCTTCTCGGAGTATTCCACGTCGATCTTGAGGTGTTGTTGTCATATTCCTTCGTGCTTCATAGTTTTTTCCATAAATTTTCATATTTCGACGATAGTTGCAGACGACTGCTATAAGCTCGAATTTGAGCTTTTTCCTCTACAGTTAGTTAGGTAATACACAACACCTGCTTTTGGCATAATTGTTAAATTGATAGAAAAAATAATTTTAACTACATACATATTTATGATTTGAATTTTTGCATCTAATTTTTAATTTTTTTTCAAACTACTAGATTGTTTTTCAAGGTGTATATTTTTAAATGAATGAAACAATAAAAAGCGTTCATTTTTTTCGAGGATTCAAAATTCCTCCTCATAAGCTTTATCCTCCAATTACCCTTAATAGATTCAACAATTTGATTTTTTTTAATTATAGAAAGTTCGGGGGGAATCGGAAAAAAGACTGTATTTAAACGAATGAAACGCAGTGTACCTATAAGCGTTTAAGTTAAAACTTAAATAATTAAGTTTCTTTTTAGCAAATGTGCCTCATAAATCTCCAATTTTAGATCTTCAATTTCAGATCCTTTCACGGCAAAATCTGGTGTCCCACAAGGGAGTCATTTAGGCCCTATTCTTTTTATCTTGTCAACCAACGACGTGGAAAGTGTAATTAAGCATTCGGTACTTTCTACGTACGCGGATGACATGAACATTTTTAGAGTAGTTTCTTCACTTGAAGATGCTTTACTTTTCTGCAGAATGACCTAAATTATTTCTGTGTTTGGTGTCAAAAGAACAAGAACAACTTAGAACTTAATGTTGGAAAATGCCTAGCAATTACGTATTCTCGAAAACTGTTTTGTCCGCCACCATGAAATTATTATATCAATCACGTCCTTGTTGCCAGAGTAATGAACGTTCGGGATTTGGGTGTTATCTGTGATAGTGAACTCAACTTTCGATCCCATTATGACAACATAGTTACTAGAGCTAACTCTGTTCTTGGCTTTGTCAAGCGTTGGTCTAAGGAATTTTCAGATCCTTACGCTACGAAATCTCTTTACACAACCTTTGTTCGACCTTTACTTGAATACGCTAGCCAGGTATGGTCCCCTTATCACCTCGTGCATATTAGGAGAATTAAAGCTGTTCCGCGTAGACAACTACAATTTACCCTCTTATCATGATCGGTTGAAGCTCATAAATTTGCAATCTCTCGAAAAACGACGTGAAGTGGCTGATATTATTTGTGTTCATCAAATTTTGTCTGGTGTAACTGATTCCTCTGCCCTCCTTGAGGTAATGAGTATTAACATCAACTCACGTTCTCTTAGATCAGTACCCGAATTCCATCTAGCTCCTCACAGAACGACTATGGTAGAAACGAGCCAGTTACAATAATGTTAAGGGAAGTAAATGCTAATTTTAATGTTTTTGACTGTAATCATAGCAAAATCACACAAAAAAAACTCCTTTATGGTTCTTCCACTTTCTAAAATAAGTCTTATAAAATAATATAATGTATGTATGTATAAATAGAAACGCTGTAATTTTATTGAGAAACTGAAACTACTCTTTCTAACTTAACAAATGCTTAAGCTGCTAATCATTTCATTTTTATTTTTTACTTTTTTGACTTTTCATTTTAAGATCTATTCTGTATGATCTTTTTTTTGTTAAACATATTTTTAACATATAACATATAACACATAGTTGTATTAAGTAGACCCAATTTTTGTCAACTTCCAGATGAGCTCGCGCTGTCCTTGAAGACGGGTTGTTGTGTTAAGTTGGCATCAACTTATTTTTATTTTTTTTTTTTGTGAGTATCTAAAAATTCAAGAATAAGTTCCGATATGACTTGCAACCGCAATTGCCGTCGTAAACGGTGTGAATGGACTCCAGCACGTGCGGGATCTGGGGGGAAAGAGGCGTGAGATTTATTATTTTTATCATAAAGGCAATAGTTACACCAACGAATAATTTTATCTAATATTGACCCATCCATCAGAACATAAAGCCAATTTACAACATCATCGCACTCATCCAAATAGACTTCTCTATTAAAACCAAAGAATACCTAAATGAAGCATTTCATAACGATAACCCTATTGTGACCCGCATTTAATTAAGTTATGCAATATTACAGGTGGGAGTAGATGTTTTTTTTTTTTAATGTTATACCGCACGTCTCGGTTACTAAATTTCATCTATATCAGCAACAGCAATTACGTTTAATCACAATCTTCTGGGACCTGAGAGTTCAGTTAACGCCATAGGGCGAGACACCTATTACACCAAGCAAATGAGTCGTTGCTTTATATACGTGTAGGCTTAGGTACTTTTATTTTTTTGTTTTTATTCAAAGAAAATCAAAACTAAAGCACTTGTTTTATGGAGGGAATTTTCTAATGTACATGTACATTATACATACATACATAATGTGGGGGAAGTGGGGGCAAGACCGCACATGGGGGCAAGACAGTTTTTGTACTATGTTGTATGAAAAAAAAATGGAAATTTCAACACTTACAATGAAAAACACGTGGCTTTTGGCATGATCGATCATGTCTTCCAGTATGAGGTAGTTCGGTTGAGACGTCGAGAATTTACGGTAGTTTTCGCGATTTTTCGAAAAAATGTTATCGTTTGGGTGAAATGTAAGTTGTGTTCTTATCAGTAAAATATTTAAAATTATTAACTTTTACTTTTTTGTTATTAGAAAGTGCATATTGAAAATTATTTATTGTGAAAGAAAGGAGACATAAATAAAAAAACTGCGTGAAGTTCGGGTAAGATCTTACTGGGGCAAAACCGCACATGGGCGGTCTTGCCCCTATGCGGTCTTGCCCCTATGTTTTAGTATGCGTTTACTTTAAAACCAACAGGCCATTATCAAATGAAATATCTTTGGTAGAAGTCACTGAAGAGCCCACCAAACCTTTCTCATTGCAAGAAGTTTCTAACTGACTGAACAGAATGGTGACGCAGACAGAGACGGAGCCGGAGCTGGAATAGCTGTCAAAATATTGAATTGAATACACGCAAATTCAATGTTGCGAACACAACGGAACGTAGACGCATACGGAACTGCAGACGCAGACGGAAAAGTTCACCAACTTTTAACTTTTCACGTACGGCACTTTTGTCGTTTTAAATTGTTTGAAGAAAAAAAAACAACTTTTTGGGTCGGAAAAAAATATTGTGGTTATTTGTATCGCGAAAAAAATTATTTATTAAATGGAAAATTATTGGAAACAAAAAATTTGAATTCTGAGCTTGTACACAAGAATATATTCTTTTGTTTTTCTTCAAAATACTTTTAAAGCTGTACAGCTCCATTGTGGACATGTAAAAAAAATAACGTACGACACTTTTTGACAGCTCTTCCAGTTCCGTCTGCGGCTTCAGTTCTGTCATTCTATTCTGTTCAGCCAGTAAAGCACCCAATTGGCACGTTCAATTGGCCGCGGCGCCAACGAAGTCAAAATGCTATGAATTTCCTACTAATGAAAACAATGTCAACACAGACTTAGTTGATGCTCTAGCCATCAACGTCAACAACCTTTCACTTTATCTTCTCCAAAAGAGCTTGTTAAGTTACCTTTCTTCTCAAAAGGCAAGGTGAGGAAAAACCGCAATGTTGACAATTTTTCCATATAAAGCTGAGCTGAAAGCTCCGGTGAATGACAAAAAAAAAGCAAGTCAACGTAGAAGCCGGAAAAAGTGACAGGCTCCAAAGGAGTTTTGCTGAAAGTGAAGATATGAGTACACTAGTGTTCCATCTTCTGCTTGGAGCTTTTTTTAAATCGAATCAATCTGTTGGGTAGATTAAATGCACCGTGTGCCCTGGGGGGGGGGGGGGGAAGGCTCTCGAAGCTTGTGCTTGGAGTTTGAGCAGATACAGAAGTCACATATATCTGTGACTTTTGAAAATAGGTTGCATTTTAGAGGCAAAAATTTTGTTGCCCCCAATAAACTTTGATAGGGCGGTCTTGCCCCAATTCCCCTATACAAAATCTTTCTGAAGAGACCTTTGCCATAATCAAAACAGACTCAATCAAACAGGAATTTATTAAATTTGATTTTTTGTTTGCAAAAATTTAGGCAAGGAGACTGTTTGAAACAAAGTAAAATATGTGTTCAGCGTTCGGACTTTACTGCAAAAGCAGTAGATCTACTGCGATTTTTTTCTTAATTTTAAAGTCTACTGCACCACTTTGCTTTTCTTACAATCTACTGGGATTTTTTGATTTTGTTTGAATGATCATAGAAATGAATGTAGGTAGAACAAAATGCCAAAAATTTTAAAATGTTTAAAAATATTCATGTCTACTATGCAAGTTTTGTCATGTAAATATGTATTTAGTTCAACTTTTCTTCAGCTATTTCCTTTTCTTGTTTCCTTTTACGATCACGCAACACACAGACGCAGAAGCAGGCGCATAATTTAAACATTTTTGTTTTCTTATGTCAATTCCTTTTAAGAAAAAAACCGATTTGTTTAGAAGACAAAATCGACTTTTCTGGACAAATCCCTTGTATTAAAAGAAAAAAATCGATCTTGTTTGTTTTGTTTGTTTTTTTTGGTAAAAGGAATTCAACATTAATTAATTACTAATTTTTTACATTAGAAAAAAATATTTTTTTTTTAAGTTAATTAAAAAAGTTGAAATTTAATTAAATTAATCGGGAACAGGTCGTTCTACTGTATTCCAAAATCTTTCCTGATTCTGTATTCCAGTATTCTGTAAATTTATTTGTCTGTATTCCAAAATTCTCTAAATCCGAAATTCTGTTTTAAAATTCTGGATTCTGGTATTACTTTTATGTGCCGTTTCTATTCCAAAAAATAATAGCGTATTTCCTTTATTTTAAAACTTTGTGGTCTTCTGTGCATTTGTGTGAATTTGAGCCCACAGTTCAGTCAAAGTTAATATAAAAAAATAATATTGTACTAAAATGCACAGAAAATTAAATAGTTTCAAAGTAAAGAAACATTTCATGGTGAGAATTTGGAATCTTTAGGGCATACATTATTCTGACCCAAGCCCCAACACGAATTAATAATTAAAATAACACTATAGTTCTACTGCGAAAATTTTGGTTTCACTGCGATTATTTTTTCAGTTTGCTGCGATTTACGATTTCTCAAATCCGAACCCTGTATGTGTTCAATTGAGTTAAGTATTTTGCAATATTATATTCCAATGCAATACTCTTGAGTTGGAAAATAAAAATTTCGTTTCAGAATGTATGAGAGAATGTTTGATAATTGCGTTTGACATGTTATTGTAATATTCCGCTTAATATAATAAAACGGCTTTAGGTATCTTATGCGTCCTACGGAAAATATTTGTATACATGTAGGTATTGCGTATAAAACAATTAGCCTACGCTTAATAGGTTCATATGGCCAAAAAAGTTTCACTTCTGTAAAAATCTCCAGGTATTGTTGTTTTAACAAACCAGCATAGCTATTTTTTTTTTTTTTGTCAAAAACAAACAACAAATTTCGTTTCAATTCAGGACAAGGGTATTTGTATTTGCACCAACAAGTAGCCAATTTAAATGCACCATGTTGTCAATCAATAAACCGACCTATCCATATCAGCATAATCATAATAATGTCATTAATTAATTCATAAACATAAATTTAAAAACCTAATGTTTTCTTTATATGTAGATATGGATTTGACATGCTATGTTTACAAACGTAACCGGTAACATATTTAAATAAGCTTCATTTTTAAACATTATAATGCATATTCAAGTGAATCTACATAATCTAGAGACCAATCCTAATTTCAATGCTTATTGGTAAATTGACTTATTAAAAAATTATATCTGGGGGCACGGTAGTGCCCCCTGCCAAGACGAGCAAAACGAGCGGCGGGCACTACCTACCTATATTTTCTCGTAACGCTTCGTCGGATTTTCAGGCCCTCATAACTTCGATCTGGATAGAGCTAGAGAGCTCAAATTTTCAGGATTAGGTGTAGTCCGCAGGCTTACATTACAAAATACACCAAATTTCATATTTCTAGCTTTTATACTTTGGGTGTAATTCATACCCAAAAACGTCGATTTTGTCACTGACCACTCACTCATCAAAACCTAAAGGGTACTTCTCGAAGTCCTAGAAAGCTGAAATTTGGAATGTAGGCTAGGATTTGCACACAAACAACAAAAAAATTAAGAAATCTATAACTTTCACCCTCCAAACCCCAAAAATGGGGGTTCATAATAAAACATCTAAGACAACAACAATTTTCACAATGCACACAAAACAATGCCACACAAAGAAATGCATATAACCCACCTATACTTGACGTAAGGGTCGTTTTTTTTTTATTTTGTACTCAAAAACATAAAAAACAACGCACAATGGCACAATATGTCTTTGCTTGAAATAAGGGTTGTTTATGTATTGTATGATCTTAACCACAATTGGTGGAAAAATTGTCGTGCCGGTATCGCTATGACGTATCCTTGGAATTATATGTTATATGTATGTATGCATATGTATTTATATTCAGGTGTGTGCGATAGGAAAAAATTATGAACTTTCAACTCTCTTCGGTCAAAAAAAATTATAAGAGATTTTTTATTGACGGCTCATTTTTTTAAGGTTTACCCTAATTATTGCGAAGTTAAAAATATACGGGTTACTTTTAATACTATATATTATATTGCTTAATAATTATGTATAGGTACATATGTAGGTATATGATTTTCAAGTACATATCTGGTGTTTTGCTAAGAGACTTAGCTCAATATAAAGGTTAGGTTAGGTAGGTTGTAGGTAGTTATTTAATTCCTAGGTTATACATATGCCTATTGCTACAATATAAACTGTGAAGTAGTTTAACTGGAAGCAGGGTTTCACAGTGAAGTATTTATAAGGGAGGTTCAAGTATTTTTCTTACGGATAATAGGTGATCTGATCCTACAAAAAGAAATGAAATCCCACCAAAAACATTTCATGTAAAAAAAGGTCGCCAAGACTCACATGCACATAACGCTTTCGCTGTGAAAAAGTTATGAGATCTCATGAAGAGCCAAGCCCATAACTCTACAAGGCCTAACTCCACAAGACCTAACTCTACCAACCCTACATCGTGGTCAAAAAGTATGGCTTGGCCGTTTCATAAAACTTTTGCATACCCAAAATCTATGGAAGTTTCTGTGTTTCGGTCGCGAAACGGCCAAGCCATACTTTTTGACCACGATGTACGGTTGGTAGAGTTAGGTATTGTGGAGTTAGGCCTTGTAGAGTTATGGGCTTGGCTCTTCATGAGATCTCATAACTTTTTCACAGCGAAAGCGTTATGTGCATGTGAGTCTTGGCGACCTTTTTTTACATGAAATGTTTTTGGTGGGATTTCTTATATTACATGACATTACATGAATTAAATTATCATCTCAAATTCATTCATAAAATACATAGAAATGTATAGCGCAATACCCTAACCAATGAACAACCTTAAATTGAAGTAGAATCTCACGAACCAACTTTTCATAGGGCAAATAGTTCAACTGTTGGCAGCTAACAGTGATTCTGCCTTTTCTGTGATGATCGAAGAAAAACTTAAAATTTTTTCTGCCATTAAGATTCACTGTGATTTTAAGATGTGATTGTGATTCACGAATTCAAAATATTATTTTGGAAATTCACGAATTGTATTAAAGGTGCTATAGCGGAGCTTACAGATACTTATACAAAATTCCAGCTAAAAATAAGGAAAACTATTTAGTAAATTGGGATGGGTGGATTCTAGAGCCCACATACAAAATTTTGGATTTTCAGAAAATAATATAAGGAGAAAACTTAATAATACATAAGCCGTGTTTTTTTTGCAAGCCCGAAGGGAATTGGATGAAAAAATAAAAACGATTTCGGGGCTTAACAGTTTACGTGTTAAATGCAACAACAACTAAGCCCATTCGGGCTTAACTAAGCACAGAGAATTTTCGGTGCTTAACTTAAGCACGGAGAAAAAGTGTGTTACCAGCAAGAATTTCATACATGTTATCGATTTTTTGTATGGATACACCATGTTTTTTCTGTGATAGCGTCGGTAGTCCCCGATGTCGTTTTTTTCCACCGATTTCCTACATGCTTGCAAAAGAACACGTCTCTAGGCTTTGCAACGTAAAAATAATTAAGCTCTTCTATATATTTTTCACTTTGGTGAAAACTCCGATAAATCGATGTTTTGATGGAGAGGGTGTCCCCAGTAAAAAATGGATAATTTTACAACCATTTATAGAAGGCTTTAAAACCATAAGTTAAATGTTAAAGAAATTACGATTTTTCTTAAATATCTGACACTATGACCACCGATAATTAATTCACCCTTTATGAGGCCAACCACCCATATTTGGCCTTATTTTACGACATCGAGATTTCTCTTTAATTTTAGTGTTGATAATTGAGTAATTTACCCTATACATACATATACAAGTTCCAATAATTCAATAATTATTTTTCAAATCAAAGATTCCATTGCTAAATTCCTTTTTACTGTTTTCTTATTTTTCACATAAATTCCGCACAAAAGATATTTTTCCTACTTTTTTTTACTAATACCTTTTCCAGCTGGTAGGCTGGTACCTGAGCGTATGGTTGCTTGTTGCTTAGCTATCACAGTAAAAAAAATAATATTATTTAGAGTGCACTATGATTTTTTTCGCATGTGCATGTGCATATCAAAATGTGAGGGATTCAATTCAAAGAAATGCACCAGCATTTTCTGTGCTTTTGCTTTGAGCTTCTTATCTTAGAAAAATACTTTACAGTAAAATAAGACGTGGCGTTTATTGCATGTTAAATACGCTGGCATATATGGAAATTGATTTTACTTTTACTTTTGTTTGTTTGATAATTTTAGGAAACCTTAGCTTGAATGGTAATCGAACATGCACAAGCACATTAAACATTTTCATGAATTATGAACTTTGAAAGTTTGTTAATGTTGTAATGCACTCTTTTATCAGTTGGAGGAATAAATATGAGTGAGAAGAAAAACATAGGCAATTGCCTTAAGCAATTCTATAAACACACACATAGGCATTCAAACTCCTTTCATTCATCCATTTTTATCACAGCAAAGTAGCCTGAGAATTACTTGGTAAAATAATACCTCTGTTTTGTAACGAGAAATTTTCACTAATGTCGAATTCCTTTTAAAAAAAAAATCGATTTGTTTAGAAGAAAAAATCGATTTTTCTGGACAAATTGAAGGAAAAAAATGGAGTCTGTTTAGAAAAAAAAGCGATTATTTTTGGTAAAAGGAATTCGACATAAGTTTCCCACACTCGGGTTTTTTTATCTATTGGTTTTGACAGCAAAATGTGAAAATTTGTGAAAATTTGCAAGAAATTTAAGTTACCAAACAGACTGAACAGTTGCTAAAAACTCGAAAGGTTGGTAAATGGCGCAAAATGTCAACCACAAAGTTTGCCGAAATTCGTGCATTGGATAATTGGCTTCTTCTTTTCTTTTTCTTTTTATCAAAGAAGTGGAAAGGCGGAATCTAAGGCCCAATTCACACAGAACTGTCATATGGTGCTGGCGTAGTATTGGTCTGCTACGGACGTGGAACGGATGTGATGCACTCTATTCAAACAGAAGTGACAGCGAATAGACATTTGTCAGTTTGAATAATTTTTAAATGCTTTCAGATGGCAAAGATGAGCAAGAAATTTTTTTTTATACAAACCATAGACACCTAATTGATGATAAGATAGGAAAGCGAAACAAATTTCGAGTGTGACGAGGAGGAATATAATCATACAAACGGTGTTTTTTTTTTTTTAAATCGCTTTTGCTATTCCATTAAGGCAATCTGAGTTTCAGCTTGCAGGAAAATCGAAATGACAGCTGATAGGTGTCCTTTTTTTTTATAGAATACCTAACCTATACGAACAAGGAAATCTTCAGGCGATTTCATTATGGTGCGCCGTTCATGTTGGTCACTCGTGTTTCTGAAACAGCGTGGCAATGGCAAGTCCCACCAGTTCCTTGCCACATCATTTATGTGTGTATTGTCCCATTAGATAACATGCGGATTCCACAACGTGGCATATGTATCCACCACGCCAGAATCACATCAAAACCATATGCCAGTTCTGTGTGAATTGGGCCTAAGTATCTAGCAAATGATATTAGGGTACCTACCAATTTTTTAAAGCTAGGTCAAGTGGAACCAAATCAATCATGCATACATTGACTTATTATATATGGACTGCCATAGTCGGGTGTCATTTCCATACAAAATTGCGAATGAAAATGGTTTAACGACTTTTAAGCACCATCAGCGCTCTCGTGGCACATCGGCAAAAAAAGTAAATAATTTAAAAGCGATCTGTTGCCACTTGGTTTCAACAAGCATTTTTTGGCAAAGAAACTAAGGCCATCTATTAGAATTCTTTGTATTTTGACTCCTGACGTTCTTGTCATTTGCCGCGGTCAATGCATTACGTTTTATATCTGAAATTTTAGATATAAAAAGCTTTTACACACTGCAATATTTTCTTGCGATTTTTAAACAACGTTTGCGATGGACGTATGTGGGTGACCGGGGATGACAAAATTACTGATGTTGAACAAATTGCAGAGTTATCGACCTTTCTTCTTTTTGTTTTTCTTTATTGTTCGAGTTGGTATATTTTATTGCAAATTCATCTTCTACTCTGTGAACTTCGCTTAATCAAATTCCGATGAGAGTTGTGGTTGGGGAAGTGTCAAAAGAGCTGAAGTACTACATATTATGAAAGTTGAACTGTATTATTTTCACTCTGGTTATTGGTTGATTTTTGCTCATAATTTGTTTTTGAATAAAATTGTAATACTGAAGGCTTATCTGTATTTAAAACTTTTTGCAAAAAGCACAAAAGTGAAAAACTAAAACATGCGGTATGTCATTTCTAGATGATTTCACAGAGCACAAACTTCGTTTTGCGATTTCGCATCCGCCAAATCTTACAAACTGATGGCTGTTGACAGATTCGTAAAATTCCCTATCGTGAATGGCCAGTTTGACATCACATAATAACTTTTCACTGAACTTTCAGATTTTTTTTTTGTGTTCAGTAAAAAAATTCATTTACACGATTTCAGTATAATGGTAAAATTAAACGTCATCTGCACTTGGTAATAATTTTTATGATAAAAATGGCAGATTTTGGTCTATTTACATTAATGGCAATATAATAAAAGACATTGAGAGTGTGTTTCTTTATTTATTCCGGATAAGGAAAAGAATGAATGGAATAGACGAAATGTTTATCTAGAATATCCAGAATGGAATGAATAAAGAAACAAAACTAGAACAAAAAGAATGGCAATCTAGTTGTTCGGTGAAATGTCAAAACAATTGAAGAAATAAATGTTTTATTTTGGATGTTTATGTATTCTTAAAGTCAAAAGTTTAGAAAATTTTACATTAAATGCATAAAATTTATACTCTGGTATATCTATTCGCGTTATTATGCTGTTTTTAAGTAATTAACACCAATGTGAATCTGCCATAATTGAGTTTAAGAACGTCAATAATACTGAATGCGCCCAGTATTCTTTTTCTATTCTTTTTATTCCACACTTCACATGGAATAAAAAGAATGCATTCCAAATGTTCCGGAATGAATAAAGAAACAACAAAATAGTTTATCCACACTGAGTCTGTTTCTTTATTCATTCCGGTATGTCCAGAATATTCGGAATACCAGTTTTGCGTTTCTTTATTCCACGGAACATTCCGGATAAACTATTTTGTTGTTTCTTTATTCATTCCGGAACGTTTGGAATGCATTCTTTTTATTTCATGTGAAGTGTGGAAAAACAAGAATAGAAAAAGAATACTGGGTGCGTTCAGTATAATTGGTGTTCTTAAACTCAATTATGGCAGATTCACATTGATGTTAATTTTTTAAAAACAGCATAAAATGCGAATAAACGAACCAGAGTATAAATTTTATGAATTTAATGTAAAATTTACTAAACTTTTGACTTTGAGAATACATAAATATCCAAAATAAAAACATTTATTTCTGCAATTGTTTTGACATTTCACCGAACAACTGGATCGCCGTTCTTTTTGTTCTAGTTTTGTTTCTTTATTCATTCCATTCTGGATATTCTGCATAAACATTTTGTCTTTTCCATCCATTCTGTTCCTTATCCGGAATAAATAAAGAAACACACTCATTATGTCAATTTTTCACTCGTGCAAATATGGCATTAGATTCTGAAATTTCAAATTTTCTCTTGAACGCGGCCAAAAGTTACACCCTATTTCCGCATTGTCACGAGAGCGCTGGTATCGTATAGTTTTACATTGAACCATCGTGATTTGGCTGCTGGCAGTCCATATGTATAATAGGTCAATGCATGCATATAACCACGCAATAGGTACATATATATACAAAAACTATTCCAGAACAACTTTGTATAGCTATTTTATTAACTATGTATGTAAAATGTACATATGTATATTAAGTAAATTAAAAAATAAGGTTTCTCTAATGCAAAAATCACCATAATGTTATTCACCGGCACAATAGGAACATAACTTAAACGCCTACTGGCCAACTCCCATAGGCATTTTAGGTAACCTATAATACATGAATAATCTCATAAGTTATTATTTCCGTTAGAAATGTTATCTTTACATTCATTTTAAAACTATGAAAACAAGTTAACATAAGTAATAAAGATTATCCGTCAAAACACACTTGATCTTAAAAGCGATCGCAATCGAAAAGAAATCACCTCGATTTTGATCAATTTTTGAATGCATAAAAATGCAAATGTTTAGTTATTATTCTATTACTTATACATAAATGTAAATGGAACCTTTTATATATCATGTTTTGATGTTTGTCTTATTCGATTCAGTTCAATATTTATAGCCAAACAGAAAGATTTAGATAGATATTTATTGGTTTATTTAAGAAAAAATTAACATATTGCTTATCGGTGAAGGAGGATCAACCTAAGAAACTAGTTCAATGAATATGTTTATAATTTCTACCTGCTGATGAACAGTTGTTGACCATAATTTGCGATGGATAAGTATATTGAAGAAAAACCTTGGTAGAAACATCAAGTTGTATGACTTTAGCTGATGGTATAAGAATGATTAAACTTGAGAGCAAAGTGTTGTTTGATGTCTCTTAAAAGAGGCTAAATGGCAGGAATGTCAAAAATTATATTTATTTATGTACATAAGTACAAAATAAGTCCTTGGAAATTCTTAATGCAAATCTTAATCAATGTGTGATTCAGTTCAAAATTAAAACAGATTTTGACCTCATTCTTCTCTCAACAACGCATAATTTCCTTGCATTCATTCATAATATTGGCTTAATGATGTTGATGTAGTATATTGTAGAAAAGGAAACACATCAAAAACATAAATGTTACAAAAAGAGCCAAGTTCTCCTATACAGGGTTTCCCGGTGCGGCAGCGTTGACGTAAACCATGGATTCATGAGGTTATTTTAAGTCGAAAAACTTAAGAAATTCAGCCCTATCACGAATTCCATCGTAATCGGAAACTTTACGAATCCCGAAAAAAAACTATCACCGAATCCGTTCGTAATGGCAATTTGTATGAGATTTTCCACTACGGTGGATTCTGTGATAGTTTTTTTTTGGGATTCGTAACAAGTTTCCGATTACGATGGAATTCGTGATAGGGCTGATTATTTCTAGTAGAAGGTATTCGCTTACTTTTCGACTTATCACGGTTTCTGTGATTTTTATTCTCGTTTCTTTAAATGGCTCTAACTTTTCCAACTTCAACCGATTCTTGATTGTTTGCTTGCAAATAGCAGTTTTAACCACCCTACAAATTTTACTTGCAATATTATAGGTACCATGTACGTATATTATATGGACTGCTAGTCTAATGTCAGTTCCATACAAGAATTGTCAAAAAAATGTCGCCAAAATAAGAAATAATAGCGATGCTAGCTTCAAACCCTACACTTCAGGAAAAAAAATGAACTTCAAAATTTTGATATAGTAGCTTGTGACATCTGTTTTTAAAAATTCAAAAAATAGTATTTAGCAATAATCAATAACTGACATTTTTAAATTTCATATATAGAAATGTGCGACATCTATGGTATTTTGCTTCTTATTTTTTTTTTTCAGTGGCCGCGTTCAATCCATTACGTTTACATCTGAAATTTCAGATTTCTGAATTCTTTGAGCTTCTGATTGGCTAGCTGTCATAAAAAGTTAGATGACTTTTAGTTACGTTTATTCTGAAATTTCATTTGAAAATTCGGATGACAGTTGTTTGTGGTGGGGGAAGTGTAAAAAGAGCTGAAGTGCTACACATCAAAGTTGAACTTTATTACTTTCGGTGTTAGTGGTTGATTTGTGCTTATATGTTTTTATATTAAAATTGTAATACTTACTTACTTATAAGTGACTCTTTGAATAAAAGGAATGATTTGTTTTACAAAAATATTCCCATAATTCTCCATCCGATTATTGTGGAACAATTTTTCATTGAAGTTAAAACAACTTTACTGCATAATAACAATTAAACCTTTTGTTAACCTTTTTACATAAAATTTCATCTGCAAAGCTCATGCTAAATTAACAATTTACGAATACATAAAGTTCTCTTTTATTTCGCTTCAATGAAAATTCAAAAAGTAAATACGGTATTTTGACTTTAATTTCTGATTTTTTTTGCGTTCAAAGAAAAAAATCTTATGTTGAATTCTTTTTAAGAAAAAAATCGATTTGTTTAGAAGAAAAAATCGACTTTTCTGGACAAATCCCTTATGTTAAAAGAAAAAAATCGATTCTGTTTAGAAAAAAAATCGAATTTTTTTGGTAAAAGGAATTCGACATTAATTTTCAGATTCTGAAATTTCAGATTTTTTATTGAGCGTACTCAATGTCAAAATTGAGGTTTCATTTTTTCCGCTAGTTGCAATTTCTGGCGCTAATGTCGGCAAAAACGACTGAGATAAAAATGGAACCAACTTGAGGTAAGCAATTAGCAGTCCATATAATACGTCCATGATAGGTACTATGTATAAGGCAAGTTTTGAATTCGTGCAAAAAATCGAACTCGAGATAACAATCTCACGATATGTAATAGAGAAAGTGGGTCCCGCAATTCCGTCTGTCTGTCTGTATATGTCTGTCCTCGGCCAAATGAAGCTATTTTCTTCAAACTTGGAGCATAAGATTTTTGGATGCGATTCCCTGTAGTGGGAGAATCGAATTTTTTGTAGCTAAAAAAATAACGGTAGGTGATTGCCATACAACCGTTTGAAAAAGGTTATTTACCTAAAAAAACGACTATCACGATTTTTATTTTTGTGTGTACTAGTGGTGGAACGGTCTGCATTTTGGTCAAAAAATTTACCAAAAAAGCGTTTAAAGCGTAAATGACTTTCTCGTTAACCGATCAACCGATTTTGATCAAATTTTTTACTCTAAAGGTCCTATCAAGTGTGAATATAGTAATAGTGCATGCAAATATTTGCAAAATGCAAAATTTTGATATGCACGTACTTTGTATGTATGTAGGTATGAATGTATTTAGCGAAATGATTAAATAAAAAGACACTAAAGGGTGGCCATTAAAAAAATTAACAATTTTTGTTTTAATTTTCTGAGCCTCTAAATAAGTCCCTGGTCCAGATAAAGCCATCCAGTCAAATTCCATTAACATATCAGTGATAATATTTAGTTGCACATCTTCTTGTTGATTTAAATTGCCACACCATATTACGTAACTCAAAGACTGGTTACGTACGCTTGTATGTAAGCAGATGAGAGAGCACGTTTTACCAAATGAATAAACCAACTATTAGGTATCAACCAAAAAAAAAGGTGCAACGAGGATGCATTCAACTATATATGTATACTTAACTTTCTCCCTGTCAGCAGCATCTTTAATAAAAGACGACAGGAGTTCCAGCTTCAAACGTGCTTGAATATTACCATCACCATCGACAAGACGCGACATTGGTTTAAAATATCTGTAATAGCCTGTTATGTCTGGGTTTTGCCCAATTTACAAGATTTTTTCCCTGTAAAAAGGGCATGATAAAAAAATGAACTGAATGCAAAGAAAAAACTACAATACATCATACAATTTTTTTTTTTATCGAAGATCTAACCCATCAGTAATCTTCAATTTGGGTTCGACTTAAGAAAGCGCTTTATAACTGTGATCACGCTATAGAGGCTGCAAATTGCCCTTCAATAAGCTTAAAGCTGACTTTATAAAACCTCTGGCATTTTCATTGATTGCAATATTCGGTTTAGTACGAAAGTGTTTATTATTTTTTTTTTTTTTCGTTTGCCAAGCTAAAAAATTTCACTGCGTCTAAAGATATTTTTGTTGGGAAACCATAAGCCACTAACATCTACTATAGTAAAGTCAATGGCATTTCAATGGATTGGGATTTCACTTTGCGCGGTTAAAACAACATAAAAAGAATAATATATGTACCTTACATCAAGTGAGCATCTTCACCTTGCACTTACCACTTTATGTACTGGGTTGCCTTGGCAGCGTTTTAACGAAACTTTGGGAATTATCTTTAGGCTTTGTGCGGATTAGACTACTTACAAAATGGCGTTTAATTTTATTGACAATAATGAAATGAATTTGTCAGTGAAAAATAAAAATTTAATCCAATGTCGAATTCCTTTTACTAAAAAAATGCGATTTTTTTTCTAAACAGAACCGAATTTTTTCTTTTAATACAAGGGATTTGTTCCGAAAAGTCGATTTTTTCTTCTAAACAAATCGATTTTTTTTAAAGGAATTCGACATAAGATAAAATTAAGTCGAAATTTTAATCAAACTTACACATGGCTTTGTCTAAAGATGTGTTCGTAAAAGTTTAAAGAACACTATTTTGAGAGCTCTAGTCCTGGATTTGGAATTTTTCAATTTACATGAAACTTTTGGAACCGGTATAAATCCGGCATTTTTTTGTGTAGTGGATATTAAGTTCATGCAAAGGTAAGATTGACAACACCATGAATAACAAAGCGTTGATCATTGAACACATCTGGCATCCCTGGGTTTGTTTGCAGCTTAAGCTTTAACTAATGTAGCAGGACAAAAATAAGATGCTCGGTGATAATAACTCAATGTGAGGTCTTAAATTAATTTCTCATTTAGCATCAAATTATAGAAAAAAAAAAAACTATGATTTTTCCGTTAGATATTTTTTCCAGTCATCCGTCGCGCCGATCTGTGACTTAATTGTGATTTGTGACCTCTTCGAGTCCGCACATGAAGTCGATAATGAAATTGGAATTTATTGAATAGGAACTAGATACCTATAACTCGGAACGTGCGAGATGTAATTATGATGTAAGACATCTTTAAGTTGGTCATTTACTTCCACTTTCTACAATGGAAGCTTTGTGATGCATGAGGAAAAGCCATTTACAAAAGCAGATTCATATTTTTTAATATATGAATGAAATAATAAAGGAAAGAAGTAATCAAGTAAAAAAGACTGAATTGGAATTTAAAAGGAGAAGTAGTTATATGTGTTTGTTACTTTATTGTACTAAATTACTTTCACATTACCACCGTTTTATAAGCGCAGTTATTTAAACATCGTTTTAATTAAGATCCGAGATAAATAACTTTTTTTATAATGGTTCTATGGCAGGGCAGGTATAGCTTTATTTCTGGAGCTAAAATAAATTTCAATGTCGACCCTAGAAAATCACTAAAAACCTTAAAGCTGGCCATACACGATAGAGCCAAATGGCTCGTCCGAGCCAAATTGCATCATGTAAATGAGTTTGGCCGAGCCATTTGGACTTTAATCAAAAAATCAATAAAATCGCTTTATAGTGGTTTACAGGAAGACAGAATTGCAGGGCCCTAAGATCGATCCCTGCGCTGCTCCGGACGTGATTTGTTTATATCGTTGACCTTCTGTTGTTTCGTAGACCAGCTCCCGGTCCTTAAGATAATCTTTCATCATCCGAAGTAGATAGGCTGGGATGTTGAAAGTGTTCTCGAGTGCGTTCAGCATGTCACTCCGTCTGGCCGAGTTGAAAGCATTTCTGACGTCCAGTGTTGCCATATGACCATAGAGAACCATCGTAACGATAGGTTTGATGGAAATCTTGAGTTCGATTTTTTACAAAACCAAAACTTGTCCTAATAATTCTACCTACCTATAATTGCAAGTACCTACCTAAAAATGAATTTTTGATGTAGTATCATAACTGACTGCAAAACGCTAACTTTTTGAAGAAAAAAAAACATAAACCTACGCAATAAAAAAATCGGTACCAAATATTTTGCGTTATAGTTCACACCACTCACTCTCTAACTAGTTGCATGGACGTACGCAGTTTGAAAAGGGGTGGGGGTCGGTTGCTAATTTGTTAATAGAAATAATATTATTATTAGTAATGTGTCACTTAAAAGTGCTGGTTGCACGGAGTTATGTAATTAAATTTTTTAAGTCTCAATAAAGAAAGCCCCTTTTTTGTAATTAACGCGCACTCAAGGGGTTATGACTTCCCTTTTAGTGTTTTAACAATAAACACAGTGCGAGCATTTAGGAAATAGAGGGAGAATTAGAAAGGAAATAACGATGTATACATTTGTCTTGAATGTCTGGATAGTGAAATGGGAAGGGAAAACAGAGTTGGGTAAGGAATTCCACATTCGTGTGGTACGACTGAAGAAGGAATCTCTATATTTGATGGTACGTCCGAAGTTTGACTCAAGGGTGTACTGCTGGGCATTCCTGGCAGAGCAGGTATTAAGCTAAAATTGTAAAGTAGCGATAAAACAAAGATAAGCAAATGACATTTCGACGGAAACAAATGTTTCCGAAATTGATTTGTCACCTATCAGCTTAAAGCTCTTTATTCTGAATTCTATCCATGTAGGTGCAGTGATGTTTTGGATGCACCCGACCAGATATGAGAGTTATATTCTAGCTTTGGACGAATGTATGCCTTGTATATGTGGTCGTTTCACAATCCACACACCAGCATTTACTTTCTGAACTTCAGACTTGTAACCATCCAAAAAAAAACTTGAATTGAACAATCTGAAAGCTAATTAGAATTACAAATCCAGCGAAGGAGTGATACGTTGATACAAAAAGCATGAATTTTCGATAAGAAAGCTTGATGCCAAACTCTATTAAATGCTTTCGAAATATCGAGCGCAATGATTTTGTTTTCTCCAAACCGATATGTAAGGATTGATTCCAATTTTCAGTGAGAAAAGCCATCAAATCACTAGTGGATCTGTTACGACGAAATCCGGAATGTCGGTCGGTGAGAAGCTTTCGTGATTCTAAATATTTCATAAGCTGATGCTTGATCAACGTTTATTTTTAAAGCTGGATAGAAGATGGAGTCATAAAATGGAGAAAAAAAACAGAAAATTAAAAATTAGAAAAAAATAGACTAAGCGCAAAGTCTAAGCCAAATAAGATTTTTTAAGAAAATAGCTAAAAATAATATCCTTTAGTTTTTTTTCACTAATTATTATAACTTGTACCGACCAATGTGCGTTTGACTTCTAGCGAAGAAATTTCGTTCCAGTTTCTCCTCCTGCTCATTGGAGCTGATGGAGCTTGCTCAGCGAGAACTCAGAAACGTGAACTGGCTAATGCAGAACTTCCACCAAACGTCAAAAACTCTATATGGGGTGGAAACAAACACACTATTAAAGGCGCGAACAGTATCGGTGTGTATTTATATTTGTTTGTATTGTTGTTTTCCCCCCATCTAGAGCTTCTTTTTGATTGAAGAACTGTCAAAATTAGAAAGAGAAAAGACAGAGTCAGATTCTAGAAAAGCCTAATTGATGTGTTAAATGAGTCACACTAGCTGTAAATATTTAATTTGCCAGTTTAATTTGTTAATCAGCACTTCAACTGGCTACTAAAATATTCAAAACTTTAATTGCCACTTGAAACAAACCCTTAAAATCAAAATAATAATGTACTACATAACGTACTGCATCTTCATCGATAATAAACTTATATTACTCAAATTATAAACATAAATGTGTTAATCAATGTCTTTTTTTTTTGTCTAAACATTTTAATTTAAATACAAGTTTTTTTGTAACACAATACTATTTGTGTATGGGTGTTTTGGTTTTGCCACTAATAATGTAAATAATAACTAATTATAAACTAATTTGAATAAAAGATAAAAGACCATACAACTAATAAAACAGAAAAAGATTAAAACTTAAAACTGATTTTGATTATGAGGAAACTAAACATGAAATAAAACGTAAGGGAATTGTGTGGGGAAACAACATTTACAAAAAAAACCTTTGACTACCGTTTTACTTGATGGTATTAATCCCAAAAAAAAAGGTTTTTTTTTATTTATCTTTCAAGAAATTTGTGGGCGTTTTATATAAATAACAAACAATTTATTAATTATACTTACTCATATCATAACAACGTAAACAACTGAGATTCATAAAGTATGGTAATCTGTTCAGTTGTTTACAAATTAATAATAATTTATTAAGCTTATCTTATTATAAAAGCCAAATAATCGAAATTGAATGTAACTGAAATTATAATGTTCTTTTTCATTAAATAAAAGATTTAATTTTTGTTTATTGGGAAGAAAGTTTTGTAAAGGTCCTCACTTAAGTCAGCTAATGAGTCCAAGTGGGACATAACGCCAATTTTTGTGGACTTAAGGCCGTTGAAAGGTATTTTGAAAAAAAGTTTGGTATTTTTTCCATTTTCAAAAAAATATCTGTTCTATAGATCGGATCTCTACACGAAAGATGCGATCTCTCTAGTTGAGAGATTTCATCTGCATTCACCACGCGTGTCAAGTTAGCACTACATTTTTGGAATTTAAAAAAATTAATTATGCAATTAAGTGTAGCTTTTTTGTTGTAAATTAGTTGTGGAAAGAAAAAAATTCCAAAATTTTGTTTGGATTAGTTACTAAAAAAAAGCTGTAGTAGGTAGCGAATAACTCGAAAATAAAGTATTTTTCTCAAAAAACATCAGATCCCTATTTTCGCAATGCGAATCATTTTTCAAAAAACTAAAACGTAGTTTTCTTAAAACTATTTTAGTCATAACAGGTGCTAAGTTTTATCCATATCGTTAGAGGCTTTTTTGGGATAATTAAAACAAAAAAGAACTGGAATATTTGTATGGCAGCTACCTATCCTATATGAGGTAAATAAAAAAACAGAATTCTAGCTCAAGAGGATAACATAAAAATGCTGTGTACCATAATTTCGAAGCAAATTGGCCCAACCGTTTCTTAGTCTTAGCTCAGTTAGACACATAGACGCACAGATCGACGACCAGTACATATAGCAAAAGCCACTTTTTCGGACTTCGCCATCATCGTAGTGTCAATTTGACATTTTTATAGATTTCAAATTTTCATTTTGCCGCACCTCACGTTTCGCATTATTAGCACTTCTTGCAAAGAAAAAATGGCGACCAAAAATACTTTTTTGTCAATCGGCGTTTTTATTTTTTTAGTTCAGAGTTTGTTCAGAGCAGAGTTCTGACTTCCGAGTAGACTCTGAGCGAACGGAGTAAACTCTGAGCAGAGTATATTCAAAGCACTCCGACTTAATTATGAAACACACTTGAGCACTCAATTGTCATATCTGTCAAATTACATGGAAACTGTATGAAGTTGGCCGCGCTCAGTGTTTTACTCCGTCTGAGGCTTGGTTATTTTATTCAGAGCTCATGGAGCACGCTCTGAACGGAAAAAGAAACACAAATTCCAAGCTCTAAGCGCTCTGAACTCAAAAAGAAATACAACATTTTTGTTTGACAGTTCGGGCTCAGAGCGTTCAGTTGAGGGAATGTAGAATAGAAAAGAATCCTGCCTAGACTGGGACTCGAACCCACACATCCAGGTTAGCAGTCAAGCACTACTTCCACTGCGCCAGGGCTGCCCCCAATACTACATATTATAATATATATTTAATTTTAATTTTCTATTCATCAAAATACACTAGTCAAAAAAATTGGGAGAACAAAATCACTTATTTTTAGTATTTTTTGAAGAGCTGTATCTCTGTGGAAAGTAGTCGTATTGAGATGAAACAAAAAGCATTCTAATGGTCGATTTCATCAATATTTAACAGGCTTTAACACATTTAAATGACGTATTTTGTATGGAACAAACGTCATTTAAACATTTAAAAGGGCTTTATGAAATCGGCCATAAAGCTTTATATTTTGTGTATTGAGAAATTTCAGAAAATAATTTTGTAAGGTACCGTTATTACGCATTGAAAAGAAACAGAACGAGCCAAAAACTTTAATTATTTAGCTCTTTATTTAACGTTATTACATATTTTTTAGGAGAATATCTGGCTTTGAATGAAATAAGAGGCTTTTGACTTTGGTAACAAATATCTCAGCAAGGAATAGCAACGCAGAAAATTAAAAAAATTGTTTTCTAAAACTTTCCAACACAAAATATATAAAAGTTTTGAATGCTTTTTGTTTCATCTCAACTGGATCACATTCCAAATAGAAGTTTATTTTTTTTTTTTTGTTTGTGCTCGTGGCCTGGCAATGTTTATATACGAAAATTTTTTTAATAATACAAATGCTATATACTACTGAAATAAATCAGCCAAGTAGAAGACTTAGCACTTTTTTTTTTGACTTGTTGAATTATTGATTCAAAATAGCTTTTAACGGCCTTTAGTCTATGAAAATTTGGCGTTTCGTCCCGGCAAAAATAAACTTCTAGCTTTAATGATTAGGAATTTTAATCTGGTTAGATATAGTTCACACTAGGTATTCATCATGAAATCTATGTAAGATGAACTGAACTCAATGGAAATTGCGTATTGACAAGGCCCTCACTAGTCAACTGATGAGTCCAAGTGAGATCGCCAGGACGAAAAGCCAAATTTTCATGGACTAAAGGCCGTTAAAAGCTATTTTGAATCAATAATTCAATAAGTCCAAAAAAAAAGTGCTTATCTTATCTTTAGATAAGTCCTTTAAATTATAATTACTTTGAATCAAATTTCTTCCTCCTTGTCGCTAAAATAACTGCATTTAATTTTATTGTATTTTATTTCCACGCCTGGGAAAAAACTATTTTTTTTTTTATGAAAAATTTCACTTCGCTTATATCTTTAAATTAGGCTTAATTGTGTATAACCAAATTTTTTAAAAATAAAAAAAATCCAACCAAAAACGACATAAGTTTAGGTCTTTCTTGAGTTGATTATGCATAAACATATAAAATTATCTTGTTTTATTAGATGCTTACAAAGCATGTTTACACGATGAATATTCCCAATATCATTTACAGCTTATATCGATATGTATTTCAAAATAAAAATGAATTAAATTAACAAAACCTAATAAAAATCAAATATCCCTACCGACATTGAATGAATGCTTATTGATTTAATTTAATGATAAGCATATTAAATATTATAGATAGCCATAAATTTTGATACTTAAAAAAGGGAGGTCATAAATTTATGTTTAAATAAAGCATGATTGTTGACATCTTTGTTGACATTATTTCCTGCATAAATGTATATATTTCTTCATCAAATGAAGTTTTAGATCTTTTGACAATAATGTTAATTTTTGACAGATTTGCAATTGACCTCAATAATAGGTAAATTGATTTTGCTTAGATTTTGTAAAGGTTTTTGCTAACAAATAAAACTAAAATTTACTTGAAGAATAGTTACTTTTTAAGGTGTTAATTGCTTATGACTTTATGATAAAATGCCAGACCTCACCCATTTAATTTAACCAAAGTCTGTTTACTAATGTGAAAGCTGGAAATTATTAATTTACGCTAACAAGCTGAAGTCTTTATAAGCCTTCCATAAAATAATATTTGTAGAAGAGATTTCTTGCCTCACAGCTCACAATCACAATATAATCTGACAGAAATTACGTTTAATTTTACGAGCATAATGCATAACTAAAGGTATTTAAATTTAAATCCTACGTTATTTATTTGTATGCAGTATGTGAAATATTTGAAGTTTATCTACATATGTGGAGGCGTTAATAAATGATGATTGCTCTTGAAGAATAATGTTTGCATTTTTGATAAAGCCCAACTTGCATGATATTCATCAGAGATGTAAAAATAAAAACTTAAGTCAATTGATGACTTAAGTAAATCAACTTAAAAGACTTATTTTATAAGTCTTTTGACTTTCAAAATGACTTTAACTTTAAATTTACAGTCAGCAGTCATGTTCAATATTCTGACTTTTAAGTCAATTAGGGCAGTCCATTGACTTATAATTAATTGACTGCATTACTTTTTGACTGGTTGCAGTCTTTAAGTCACGTAAAAGTCAGTAAGCTAGATAAAAGTCAGTAAGTCATTTGACTAGTAGTAGCCGTGGCGTGATGGTTAGTGCGATGGACTGTCATGCCGGAGGTCTAAGGTTCGATCCCTAGCCTTGCCACCTATTTATTTAAAAGAAAAAAAACGGCTACTGCCTCTTGCGAGGAATTGATAAATCCTCCAAGAGTATCTCCTGTCACAGAAAAGTGCCGCTCGTTAGCCGTTCCGATTCATTACGGGCCAGTTGACTTAAGTTAAAAGACTGCAGTCAAATGACTTACTGACTTTTAAGTGACTTAAAGCAAAGACTGCAACCAGTCAAAAAGTAATGCAGTCAATTACTTGTAGGTTAGGTTAGGTTAGGAGGGGCGTGCCCAGCTCTGAGGCTATTGCGTACACGGAGCCTATTAGTCCATTGTGATCCCCTATAACAGAGATAAAACCTAAACTATCGGTTGACATAGACTGGTTCATTTACGAACCAGCCTGTGCTTTCTATGTATTTTCTCATGTTTGCCATTGAGACCTGCGCTAGATCGTCCAGTTCTCCAACAAACCTGTTTCCAAAGTAACGGAGGCGGTTTGTTTGGAGGTTTGGGCAGTCGCAGAGCAGGTGTTTAATGGTTTCTATTTCTTCAACATCCTGACAGCTCCTACGGAAATCGGGTACGTAAACACCCAATCAGGTACATCTATCAGGGTTCTAATGGTCTTTTTACTCAGAGATAAAATATACTGAGCTTCCTTTTCATTAATTCTAGGCCATAAACTTCTAGAGATGGCTCAATCGTTCCTGGATATCCAGGAGCTCTTTCATTATTAGGTCTAATTTCTTTTTGATTACGCCGATCGGGACGTCTGGTCCCGTATCTAATTGGCTTCTACTGTTTCTATTTGTCATTGACCCTTTCCTAGCCAGTGCATCTGCTATGTCATTCCCTTCTATAGTGCTATGTCCAGGAACCCAGCAGAGTATGACTTGGTTAGTATTACAAATATTGTTCAGTAAATCACGACATTTAGCTACGGCTTTGGATGTTGGATCTTATGGTCTCACTGGATAATGCTTTGATAGCAACTTGGCTGTCCACGAAAAATGTGGTCTCTGATGAGCTCAATTTGTTCCTGTTGATGATTTCGGCTGCCTTTTCGATAGCATAAATCTCAGCTTGAAAGACACTACACTCATCTGGGATTTTATATGATTCTCTTATATTAAGAGCTTCACAAAACACCCCAGCTCCTGTTCCTTCTTCCATTTTTGACCCATCAGTGTAGAAGGGGATACCCCGCTCACTGAGTAGTAAGTTGGATTCCCAACCATGTCTTTCGTGTATTAAAACCGAGAAGTTTTACCTAAAATATATTACGCCGGACTAGATGTGACCACTGGTAAGTAGTCAGTGGTCACATCTAGTCCGGCGTATCTTTGGCAAATAGACCCATGACCGTAGGCGCTGTGCTTCCAAGAGTCCATTTCCTTCAGTCGAAATGCACTCTTGGCTGCTGTAAACGTTATGTACTCGATTAGGGCCGGAAGGTTGAGAATATCTTCCAGCCCTGCTTGAGGTGTAGATCTCAAGGATTACTCCAAGATATTTATCAAAGTTCCAGAGGAATTTCATTTACCTTGGTAGTGATAAAGTCCTCCAATTTCCTTTTCTTCGTGAACAGAACTAATTCAGTCTTTGCAGGGTTTACCCCAAGACGGTTTTGTACCGCCCAAAAGGATAGTTCTTTAAGCTCAGATTCCATAATCTCCTGTAATGTCGTTTTTCTTTTGCAAATAGGGATTTTGATCCCGGATCACGAATTTTCTTGGCAAAAGAAACGCAGATTGGGTTTGTTTTTTGTTTGCAAATGTATGTGTGGGATGTCAAATTTAATTTTGTGAAAAATAATTTTAATTTAATAAAGCAAAAAATTATTTTGATAGGCAAAGAATCAAAAACGGAATGCAAATGAAATGGAAAATCACAGAATCACAGAATCACACAAAAGCACAAAATGACGTTTTATAAATAGTGTGTGTGCAAGTGCGTGTTTCATGTAGGTGTAAATCTCTCTTTAATTCGGGATCAGAGATTTTGATCCCGAATTGTCAGGGATTGATTTTTTTTGGTTGAATGTAATGCAAAAACTTGTCCGGGATCAAAATCCCTCACAGGGATCAATTTTTTTTGGCTGAAAGAAAAACGACATAAGTCAATTGACTTCCCTAATTGACTTATAAGTCAAAATATTGTACATGAATGCTAACTCTAGTTTCTAAAGTCACAGTCAAAAATCAAAGTTTTGACCAAAAATACTGAATATAAAGATATGAATCCTCGGATGTCAGTTCAGTTTGCCTACAAGCTCTATCAGATAAAAAATGAGAAAGTATATGTGTAAAAATGGCGGTATAAAACTCACACATTCACAGTACTTATCTTCACAACTCACACATTTACAGTATTTATCTTCACATCACTCTGCTATATTGTTGTTGGATTTCACATCTATTCATCGACACAAAATTAAATTACAAAAACAAAAATGTAAACAAATGGGTTTTGGAGGGTGAAACGTACGAAGGATTCATATCTTTATATTTTTGGTTTTGACTTATATTCAAATATTTAAGTCAATTAACTCTGACTTAAATGACTGCAACTTCGACTTAACAGAATGCAATCTTAACAACTCTGATATTCATAAAGGCTCTCATGGTCCAAACTTGTCACAAGTTCTGTTTGCGAAAGTAAGTTTACCTAATTATGTTCGATTACGTTTAGGTTGTGTTCTTATGGCACTTTAAAAGTTGATGAATGAATATAAATTTAATGAAAGAAACAATCTTGTTGGAGCAAATTATTTATTAAAAATCGAAGTATTAAAAATAAAAAGAATCTATAATTACCTGTTTATAACCCATACCCAACTTTCTCAAGTTCAGCAAAAAGTATATAACTATAGGTGAAGTATTCATGTATAGATGAATTTATCAAAGATCATCTTATTTTGACAACTCAACTCAGAAATGTCTCTTAATGATAAGATCCAATTGCATTGTTGGCAATGGAATTATATTTGTGAGAATTTTATGTAATTTAATTAAAATTAATTAATGCCTATGGGGTGGCCATATCAACCATCATCTTCTACCTGAATGCTATCTTTAAGTTTCTAGGTCAACAAAGTCACTCAATCTTCATGACTTTGTACAGTAATTATAGAAATCTTTTAATAAAATCCAAGAAAATATAAATTAGGTATAGGTACCTCTACTTTAGCATATCGTGGTTGATGTTTATGAGCTTTTGTTGCATTCGTGACGCGCTAACAGAAGGTCGTTGTAGCATCCATCTGTTTTTTCATTTCTTGTCTCATTCTTCATGCCACAAAAACCTTTGTTATATACTCAGCAAATAAAGTTACTATTTGTTATTCGAAACCAAAACAGCATTACTGAGAGTGTGTTTTGTGCCGAACACGTTTTTTTATGCAAGCTCTGAATGAAAAAAAAAAAATAGATGAATGAACAGAGACATCTTAAGATTCATCACGAACTCGCTGTCATAACATTAGAAAAGACGTAGCTTTTTCCAAGTAGAGAAAAAAAGACATTTTCAGCATGTCAAATATTTAAATAAACCAATGAGTAGGAGGTATGTGGTATGTCGATTCAATAGAGCCAAACAAAATAAATGCCTTTACGCTCCCCTACATTGTCCTACGGACTTTGGTGAAATATGGACATCTTTATGACCTAAGAGTAATCATTCATTCTTGATTAAAAGGCGGCACAAATGAAAATTATGTAGGTGTTTGAGTTTGAGTATAGGTAAGCTTATATAGAAATTATAGAGGTAAACATTGCGTGCAAAAAATCTTCGTTAAACAAATTACTTTTCAGCACATTTTTGCATACAAAACGAAGCTGCTGAAAGGCGATCAAGCACAGCAGACGTGCCGGAACAGATGATTATTGGTAAAATATTATAAGAGGTAAGATAGGGTACCTTATAAGTTGTTAGCAGATTATGAGTTTTTTTCTTTTGAATGTTGGTTTACTTATGTATGCTTCGTGCGAATATGAGGAAACAATATACACTAATGGGTTCAATAACATTGGTTTGTATAGAGATATATATTTTAATTTTGGTACCATGAACTAAAGTCTAATGCAATAAAATCTAATGCAATGAAGTCCAAGCAAAATGTTGGATTTTATTGCACTTTAAAGAGTGTGAAAATAAAGAATTCACGCGAATTTTTAATTTTCACACCCCAAATGGATGAGAAAAGTGTAACGGACATCAATGTTGCTTAAGAGAAGATCAATTTGGGTTGTGAAAATAAAAAAAATTGCGCGAAAAAATTTTGTTTCCGTACCGCGGGAGTCAACATTTTTCTTGGACTACACTGAACAGTACCTTGGTGATTCTTTTGGGTAGGGGTCATCTGGCGGATTATGTTTGGCTGTTTTTTATTTCGCAATGATCATTTCGCAATTTCGTTTCTTACAATTTATTCATTTCGCATTTAATTGTTTGGCAAGTTTTGATATCGCTATCTTTTTGTTTCGCAAAATCATCTTTTTGCAAATTTCACATACCTAGCAAATTTGTATCTCGCATTTCATTATTTGGCACTTTATTAATTCGCTAATTATTTCATCGTATTTCATTATTTCGCTAACTATTATTTCGCATTTTATTATTTTGCATAATACTATGCAAAATAATGAAATGCGTAATTTATAACATTTGGCACAAAAATCCATGTTTTCAATTCTCTTTTCTAATCTAAATTAGTTTTGTTAGTTAAAAACATATTTAGCGGATTTTTTAACATTGAAAATGTTTATAGGATCGTTTTCACAGAGTTGTGGTGTTACTAAAATGATTAAATGAAATAAATTCAATAAATTCAATAAATCAGAAATGAACTCCAGCGTATAGGGCATCACAACGAAATTTTTGGTTGGTGTTACTAAAGAAATGACCGAAATGATTGAAATGAACACATGAATTTAGAATATGAAAAATTAACTCCAGCGTATAGGGGGACAACTATCAAATTTGTGGTTGGTGTTACTAAAACATTACTAGAATGATAAAAATAAACAAACGAACAAGCGATGAATTACAGCAGGCGTAGGCAATAGGTATACGGGGAAAAAACGAAGAAAGAAGAGTATTGTTCGTCGTCAACAGGCAAGCTTCAGTGGAGAATGGTCATTAGGTATATTCAAAAAGAGAACAAAAACAACAACAAGGTATTCAGAAGAAGACAAATGAACAGACAAGGCAATCAACAAAAGGGGACTGCCAGATGTTTGTATGTTGTATATGTGTGTATGCATCTACATAGTTATGGAGGGTAGGTAGGTTGTGATTTTGTGAAAATGAAAATGATAGGTATTTATTTTTATTCCATACAGAATACAATGCGGTCTTATAAGAAAGGCCAGTGAATGTACAAGCAGGAGTAGAGTTTTTTTCTAGCAACACTATTAAGACTAGATTAGATTAGAAATCAGTTTTATAAGAAATACTGGGGCCTTCCAATAATCAAATTTAGTTAAGACTTAAATATTTCAGTAAAATGGATCATAACTTAATGGGCTCTAAATAATAAACCGTGCATGCTAGTACCTAAATATTTACGTGGACTATAAATAATGAACCATATATTCAACTGACTTTAAAAAATTGAGTATATAATGTATGGTTAATAATTTAGGATCCATAACGTTAAGGTTAATTTCACTGCAATATTTAAGTCATAACTAAATTTGATTATTGGTAAGGCCCACTGTCTTTTAAGCGCCATGTTTCGTTGAAAATGCATATTTTTTGTATATTTACGTTTAACTTGCATATTTTGCCGTATTTTTGTATATTTTTCATTAAAATCATAACTTGTACAGTGTCTTCTAATGTTTATTCAATAAATAATAAAGGTCTATGGGGTAGGCATAACCAAAAAATTTAAAACATAACTTCAGGTTATCGCGAAAAAATTGGTATTAATGAAATTTGGGTTGGAGCTTTTATTATTATTTTTAAATTAACCTATTTTTGAGTTGATTAAATAAACTGGAACGATTTTATTCAATTTTGTGATCTAGTGCTTCTAAATATTTAAAGGCCATGTGTGAATTGAATTGAAATTTCGAATAAATTAAATTTTGAAGTTTGTACGTACACATACCTACAGATTCACCTCACTAGTGTCAACAATTAAATTAATCTTCGGATGAAATTTAACGCGATTTTAATCCAATTCGCTTAAACAATAGGTATAGATAGCTTTTGAAAATTTAGAAATAATTAACCCAAAAGTAAAAACATCCTGTCCCCAGTAATTCTGACTTTTTAACATTTCTTTCGTTGAAAGGTACCAAAATTTTTGTTAGCCACGAGAGCAAGCTCGTGGGACTCACTCGAGTAAATTTTGTTTTTTTATTTTTGATATAATTAATGTCTTAAATAAACCCATGTAGATGAATTTAAACGATTCACCATTATAAAAAAAATGCATGTACCTACCTATTTCAAATAGGTTTTAAGGCTTTCGCCCCAGCAGATTGACGTTATGTTCGACAATCTCACTTGTACACTACAATTTTTTTTTTTAGATTTAACGTGTATAAAGCTAGCTAGCTAGAAGTTTTGCTAGCTTAATATTAAGGTAACATATAGATTTACATAAATCAAAAACTATGCTAGCACAAAAATCGAGACTTTCACACAAGAATAGCACAAAAAGAGCACAAAATTCTAGTTATGGTTTCAATTGATTATGCCAATGTGTATTGTATATGCTAGCTTTATAAGACGTTTAGATTTATGTCGTTCTTTTTAGTGCAGTTTTTAAAAATACATTACATAGGTATACATACCTACATACATAGAATATATTTTTACAAGCAATATTGAGCATATTTTTAGGGCCCTAACCATTTTTTTTGAGCATATAATTACTTGTTAAGGGCATATATATGTAATTGATTTTTAAGGGCATAATTATAAGCGCTTAAAACTGTTTTTAGGGCATATTTTTGTTTGCCCTAATAGGTACATATGTGAGTTTTGATATTAGAATAAAAAAAAAAACGATTTTTTTGGTTGAATAGAAAAGTATGATGTGGTTAGTTAAAGAAAATTAACAAGATTTATTTTTTGCCAAATGGAAAGTGACACTATAAATACCTACACCTAGAAACTTCAAAACTTATAATGGTGTTTGAAACAGCTTATTACGTTTTAATTAATTTTTAAAGATTGAAAAGATTAGTCATGTTTTTTGTTTATCTAGCAAAATAAAGACATTTTCAATGTCCCCATGGTTACTCTATGAGTGAAATCTGTAAATTTTTTTCTAAAATGAATATAAAAAAAAATATTTAGCTTCCTTTTGAAAATCCCATTTTGATCCCAAACCCACAATTAAAACGATATAACTTCTTAATTATCTCGTTTTGACACAAAATTTTTTCACCATCTGATAGCTCTATTTGATACGCAAATTTTGGTACATCATACTCAATTTATTGAAAAAAGTGCCTACAGCACCGTTTTGATAATCAACGACACATACTTTCTCCGAAAAAAGCAAAAAAAAAAACTAAAAAACAGACACCTTAAACATTTAAAAATTTACGTTTAAATATAAAAAAGTCAGTGCTATTTTCTGTACACATCGGTAAGATAACCATACGGCCAGATACGGAAATGGCCAAATAACTCAACGGCGATATAAAGAACGGCCAAATAACGAATAGCCACATAAGATAACGGCCAGATAACAAAACGGACAGATACAGAAAGGCCAGATAACTAAATGGCAGGATAACTAAACGGCGAGATAACAAAACGGAAATTAATAGTTAGCGCAATGAGATCATGCTAAACAACAAACTGCCACCCAATAAATATGCGACATAAAAAACCGCGAGAGAACGTTTGCGAAATGATCCAAAGACAAAACAAAAAATCGCGAAAAGACTATTGCGATGATAATTGCGAATTAAGATTTGCGAAACAATTTTCATCCAGACGGCCGGCACCCGATTCTTTTATATGTTCAAAAATCAAATTAAACGAAAATTATTGTTGGATTTCAAATAAGTCCAAAATAGTTTTGGAGTTTATTGCATTCCTAAAAGTGCAATAAAGTCCAAAATTTTGCTTTGAACCTTATATTGCATTGCACTTTATTTCATGGCCATTTTCTAAAAGCAAGAAAGGCTGAACACGCCTAAAACAGTTACAGTTTCTGCCAAATCTGAATGGCTGAAAAACAGAGGCACTTTTCTGTAAGAAGAGATTAACCCCTTATAGAGGCAGTATCCCTGAAAAAAAAAATTATTTAGGTGGACGATGCTGGGAATCGAACCAAACACTACCCATTACGCCAGAGGCTACTACGAAAATTCCTTGATAAGTCACTTAAAAATTGTAAAAAAAAAAAAGTAAAATAATAAACTTTTAAATATGTGTACATCGGTACACTGTGGCGTATACGCACTATTTATAATTCTTCAATGATTTAAATCTAATTTAAGAGATAAAATCTTAATTGTCTGTATAAAATTCAAGCTTAAAGTTAATACTGAAATTATGCCCATAAATTATAACAATAAGATCATTACATTTAAGCATTTTAAATAGGTTTAGCTTATAAATTACGTTCAAGGTGTAACCCAGTAGCCATCACCCATCAAAATAAATAAAACAACAATAAAATCACATCTTTAATTTCCCACATTCATCTTCTGAAAAAAAAAAAAAACTTACCATCAACTGCATTTTAAATTTGTGTGTTTTTACTTTTTTTTTCTTAGTTACAATTGGGAACCAACAAATTATAGTAATTTCTTTTTTTGCACACGAAAAATTTAAAATTTCTACAAACAATTTGGGAGTAAATACGAATATATATGTACAAGAGAATTTAAAAAAAAAATTGAATTGAGATCGTGCCTCACAGTAATAATCGTAGATCACTTTCGTAACGACACAATATTTAAACTCCAGGTTTCTTCTTTAAAAGTAAACAAACCATCACTCATTCGTCACAATAATAAAAAAAAAAAAGTTAACAAAAAAAGAAAATAACGATTTAATGTAATAATTGACTTCGCAGGCTTTTACAATTTTTCAGGTAGGTTGACGAATTATTCAAAATCTTGGTACAATCTTGGAACTCATGTGGATGATGTTTAAATTACTTCTGAAGAGCTGTGAAAGGAGCGCTCCGGTGCTAACGGTTGGAAAGTTATTTGCAGACTGTTTGTCTGCAGAAATCACAAGCAAACAGAAGACGTTTCATATAATACTTGGGAACCAAGCCAAAAGATGTTCGACTGCTTCGGCCTGCGGATGGCTTTACCACAATTAGACGTGGACCACCACTGGCAAGTATTTACTGGCTCCAAACGAACACCGCCAAGAAGTGTAAGTTAAGACCAAATTATTGAAAACACCGAAAAATTGTCCGAATATAAACAAAAATGTGTGATGATACTTGCGGAGATGCTTTTCAGTTTTCACCTTGCCTTGCAACTACTCTAGTAATGTAATGCGTTATTGTAGTTGATTTATCATCAGGCCCGCACCCCTTTCTTAATTCGACTTTTGGCATTAAAAGCTTCAAGGCTTCTATGGATTTTTGGGTGTGGAGAAGAGGGCTGAGCATATACGTATGTACCAACGTATGTATGCATATACGATATCATGGAAATGAGTATCTTTTGTCCGAATAAACCGAGAGAAGATCGTGTGACTAAAAACTTAAACTGATTATGTCTTGAGGTCATTAGTGGTATTGCACTCTTACACATCTTTTCTTCTTCGACTGAAATAGCACTCAGTAAGTCTGGAATTTATGAGTAAAGGGCCTGAAACTATGTGTTTAAAGAAAAAAAATAGTTTTTGTTTTTTTTTTTAAACAATAATGATCAACAATTATTGCAATGTTGTGATTCAGAAAAATGCACTTTACCCCTTACTTATTTATCAACACAGAGAAAGTTTGTTATTTTATTTATCACAAGAAAATGTGGCCAAAAATATTTGCTTTGGCGTAGTCAGCCCAGAAAATACTTTTTAAAAACTATTCTTTTAAATAATTTGAATTCAAAACCATAATAAAAGAACGGCTTTTTGGCTTTAAAAGTTTAATGAGTTTTTTCTATTTTAAGTAGATTTTTTAGATAATTATCCTTTCCGAATAAACGGGGGAAATATACTCCTCCCCTTACGATTTGTTTCTTGTCTCAACTTAACCTATACGCTCTAGCTTTTTGTCACACCTTAGGTGAATCGCCCTTTTTATACCTAGATTTGCACAAAATAACCAATGAACAACTAATGAGCTGATTCGTCTTTAAGTTACAGCATCTAAAAGGACGCCTTCATCGTGTATTTCATTCAAACTACAAAAATTACGAAAACGTTAAAATACATGAAAATTTTGGTAGCTTTTTTGTTTTTGTTTTTTTATTATTGGTTTACCCTCGGAGAGGTGGTATGGAAAACAGTACAATAAAAGAAAAAATAAACCCAGGTATTGTGTAAAATTACATAAGCTAAAACATACATTAACATTTTTTTCAAAAGAACAGATAGTTTACGAGGAATTTCACCCCCCCCTTAAAAATTTTAGCCCCTGTCCAAATTTTGGGTACTTTTTGGAAAATTCTTAAGACATAATAACTTTGTTCGATGTTCTCTGCCCCAGGGTGGCCTGCACCTGGCCCCTCCAGCCAGCTCGCCCCTAGCTAGCTGCCTCCAGTTACGCACTCCAAGTTGGTTGAGGTCGTTCTCCAATTGTGTGCGTCACCTAAGGTGGGGACTTCCTCTGCTGCGCAGACCGTCAGGGGTAGATTCGAAGACTCGTCGGGCTGGTGCGTCGGTATCCATATACGCTCCACGTGTCCCAGCCATCTCAGCCGCTGTATTTTCAGCTCCTTGACCAGGTCGACGTCGTCGCTGTAAAGCCCGTAAAGCTTGTTGTTAAATCTTCTCCTCCATACTCCATCGATACATACTAGACCGAAGATCACCCGAAAAATTTTCCTTTTAAAGCACCCAAGCAGATTATCATCCGTTTTTGTCAGGGTCCATGTAGCACCATGTAGCAGTACCGGCATGATAAGGGTCTTATAAAAGGTCTCCTTGGTTCTCTGGGAGAGGGCTTTATTACTCAAATGCATTCTTAGCCCGAAGAAACAGCGATTGGCAAGAGTAATTCTTCGTTTGATCTCTGCGCTAATGTCATTTTGCGATGTTATACAGCCCAATTCTAAATGAAAATTCCCGGGGAAATGTTTCCCCGTAAATTAATTATTTTTCTTCTACAATTTGATTTATGTCAAATACCAAAAAAAGCTGTTTGTAGCATTCGGAACTCTTAGGCCAGGCGCGCACATGCAACTAAACAGTTTGGTTTCGATTTTGAGTACTATAGAATTGTATGAGAGTCCGCGCACATAAACCGGCGCGCACTCCCATATAATCCCATTGTGCTCAAAATCGAAACCAAACTGTTTAGTTCCATGTGCGCGCCTGGCCTTATTCCCACTATCGAGGGTAAAAAAAATCAACCGGGGAATTCGGAATCGTAGTATTTTACTCCCGAAAGAATGAGTCTCCCGGGGAGTTTTTTCCCGGGGAATATTTAGAATTGGGTTGATAGTTGAGCCCAGGTAGACAAAGTCCTTGACGACTTCGAAGTTGTATCTATCCATCGTGACGTTTTGCCCGAGCCGACGATGTTGAGATTCCTTTCTCGATGATAGCATACATTTCGTCTTGTCCTCATTAACAGCCAAACCCATTTTCGCCGTCCCCGATTCAATACTAGAAAACGCGCCGGTAACAGCTCGCTTCGTTCTCCCAATGATGTCAATATCATCTGCATAAGCAAGTATAGTTGAATGGAATTTTTCAAACCTGTGTTGTTGATTTGCGAGTTGCTTACAATTGCTTCAAGTACGATGTTTCTCGACATCAAAGGGTTCGGTGATCGGTGGTGTTCTTGCCGACTTTGACAGAGCAGCGAGATTTCTCCATCGTCATCCTGCACAAGCGGACGAGTTTGGCAGGGATGCCAAGATGCGACATGGCTCTGTATAGCTCTTCCCTGTCTACGCTATGTCATATGCGACTTTGAAATCGATAAAGAAGTGGTAAGTATCGATTTAAAACTCGTGGGTTTTTTCCAAAATCTGTCGGAGTCTGAAAATTTGGTCGACGGTTGATTTGCCGGGCCTAAAACCACACTGATAGGGGCCGATAAGATCGTTGACAAACGGTTTTAAGCGATCACACAGTACAGATGACAGTATTTGGTATGCGACGTTGAGGAGACAGGTGATGTTTATAATTATATGAAAGAAATAAATAACACAATTATCAACAAAATATCTTAAAATTACCATTCTAATTGGTCATATCCAAAAACATTTACTATACATTAACTTGCTAACAGCTGATTTGAATTTTAATAGATCTGAATACAAATGGCCGCGTCCGGGGGAAAACAGATAGGCTATCTGAGATACTTTAGTATCTAATATGTTTTCGAACGAACCGGATAGAGGTTACCTGTCAAAAATCAAAACAGCTGACAAAAGTTTCAGTACGTACCAGAAATTATTTTTTCCCAGATCTCTGCTGTGTCTTCAAAAACGTATTGACAGATATCTTCATTTTGTTTATTTTTGCAACAATTTGTATAGGTATTTTTATGTTTAAAAGCCAAAAATAAACAACAAAAAATAAAAACAAACAACTACTCAAGCGACACCCGAAAACCAAAAGTCAGCTGTAATCAGCTGTTCCTCAAATTGCGCATCGGATAGTTTAGTACATATCCCGAAAATTTTAGGATAGCTTTAGATTTGTTTTTGACAACAGCTGTTTGATTCATCAGCTGAATTTTCCTATGGCATTACAACATGCCAGAGGTCTGGGTTCAATACCAGCCGCTTCCACCTTAAGTTTTTTTCCGGGCTACTGCCTCTTGCGAGGAAGTGACAAATGCTCCAAGAGTATCTCTTGTCATAGAAAAGTGCCGCTCACCAGCCGTTCGGATTCGGCAATAAACTGTAGGTCCCCTCCATTCCTGCAGACACGCCCACACGCAATGGTTGAGAGTTGTAAGTCACTAGGCCCTGGTTCTTCATGAGCCGTTGTGCCACCAAATTTATTTATTTATTTATTACAACAAAACAAACCAATCCGGATAGGTTTGGCTTGCCCCCCGAACGCGGCCAATCTGTCAATATCAAAACTGACAAATAGAACTTTGTGGGCTTGACAGTGATGCGAACGAAGAACGAACGCGAAAATAAAAAATGGTGGTTTTTTATACTAGAAGTTTAAGGTAGAACTATAATTGTTGGAACGCAGCGTACGCAGCCGTACGAAACCACACGAATACAAGTAATTCAATAGACGCACACATAATTGCGTTTTGTTACGTTTCGTTCATTTTCGTTCATTTTTTGCTTTCGGAGGGGAAGAGCGCTTCTCGCACCTTACGGAAGAAAATTGACAGCTACATGTAAATTGTTGTAGTAAACTAGTCTCGAATCTCTCGTGCATTATGGTTTACGTGTGCATTTGACGTTTCGGAAAGAAATTTTTCGTTCGTTTATGACATTAGTTTCCGACAGCGTCCACCTATTATAGTTCGACCTTTAGTATGTTGTTACGAAGTGAAAACGTCAGACCCACAATGTGATGATTTTGACATTTATGAGTGAACGAGAAAGAGAGCTATATAGCTAATTGGTAAAGAGCCCTAGCCTTTCCGCGAGAAAAAACCTGGGTTTTGTAAGAGCGCATTCAGAGCATTTCAATTCAATTGTAAAATTTATTTTGGAAAACGTGGTTCATTTTTCAACACAAAATTTTTTCAGCGATGAAGATAATTTAATGTTGAGTGGTCACGTCAACAAATAAAACAGTCGGTTTCAAAGTGAAGGAAAACCAGTGCTATTATTGATACACCATTACACAAAAAATCAACGTTTGATGTGATTTATGGGCTAGTGGAATCATCAGCCTTATCATCGTACCCGATTGGAACGAAATTGTCTACAAAATGTGCGATTTTTGTATGTTCCCTTTCACACGAAGATACTAGTTGCTGGTGATTTTTTTGACGTTTTCTTTAAATCTCCTTAACAATCTCTTGTACCTTTCACATGCAAGCAACAAAAACCCGGAGATTTTCTTTATTTTCCTTTTAAACTACCTTGGTTGAACGCACACAAACGTAGCGTGAAGAGAAACGTCAACAAAATCTCCTGAATTTGTTGACCGGGGAGATTTCATTTCCCCCTCTTTCTTCCTGCCCTTCTCTCCTATAAACTAATTGTTGCCGGCAACTCAGTTGCCCTGTGTGAAAGGGGACTATCATTGTAGCCGTTCCGATAGGCCAATCGGACAGATCTACGAAAAAAAAAATTTATTGTGCGTTGAAATTGTCAAATTCGTGCGTTGCATGCCGATGAAATGTCAAGATGGCAGAAACGCATCAAGAATTCATGCAATGTTCGAAGATATTTGCTTTTGATCTCCCCGACAGAAAATCAGAAGTTGAAAATTTCCCGTAACCATACGATACTATTCGTATACCATGACTAGAAAAAATCGTCCGATCCGAAGTTTTCTCCGAACGGATACGATAATAGGGCTGATCAGGCGATACACTATAGGTCTTCTATCATATAAAAACTTTTAATTGCAATATGTATGTAGGTCTGTACTAATGGCAAGTTTTGGATTCGTAAAAAAATCGAACTCGAGATTTCGATCAAACTTGACATTAGCTGTGTTTTGTTGAGATAGTTACTGTGCCGATTCTGCAATGTTCCACATTAAGCCATAGAGTTACTGAAGACCAAATGTGCTGTTAACTTGTTGTTTGTAGAATTTGCATGTGAAAATTTTGCTTAATGTGAAGAGTTTCTTAATGTGCACATTAAGAAGTTGAACAAAACACACCTATTATGATGATAAAGAACCCGATTAAGGTGGGTCCCACAGTTCCGTCTGCCTGTCGTTATTTATCTCGAAAATGGCTCTAATGATTTTGACTACAAAAATTTTTGTGTACACCTCTACTGGTATTTTCTGCATTTTGGGGAAAAAAAATCATGAAAAACTGTTATTAACGGTACCTGCCAAAGAACCAGTTTTTTTATTTTAGACTTATGTCGTTTTTCTTTTGCAAATACGGATTTTGATCCCGGATCACGAATTTTCTTGGCAAAAGAAACGCAGATTGGGTTTGTTTTTTGTTTGCAAATGTGTGTGTGGGATGTCAAATTTAATTTTGTCAAAAATAATTTTAAATTAATAAAGCAAAAAATAATTTTGATAGGCAAAGAATCAAAAACGGAATGCAAATGAAATAGAAAATCATAGAATCACAGAATCACACAAAAGCACAAAATGACGTTTTATAAATAATGTGTGTGCAAGTGCGTGTTTCATGTAGGTGTAAATCTCTCTTTAATTCGGGATCAGAGATTTTGATCCCGAATTGTCAGGAATTGATTTTTTTTTGTTGAATGTAATGCAAAAACTTGTCCGGGATCAAAATCCCTCACAGGGATCAATTTTTTTTGGCTGAAAGAAAAACGACATTAGATTTCAGCGGCTTAACCGAATTTTATCAAAATTTTTGATCAGAAGATCCTTTTAAGCCTTTATAGTTTTTGGATTTAAACAAATCAAACTTGTTTTTTTGAAAATAGGTATTTATTTTCTAAACCATTTCAAGAAAAATTATATACATAAAAAAATATTTTTTAAGAATAACGACGACTTTTTAAATTTTGTCTGCACACATTCATATTTTTTGTTATAATTCAGACGGCGGCACAGTTCTTCATTTTGAAATTAAAGTACTTATGAATTATGAAAGAGTTTTTGTGTTTTAACACACGCAGTGTAGGCTGCAAAGCTTTCGCACTATCATTTAATTATTGAAGGTTTGAATAAAAGAACAACAACTTGAGTGAGCTACCACCAAGTTTTATAGGCTGGAGTCTGATGATCAAAATCCTTAAACAAATATTGACCAAATAATTTTCCAGTGCCCCTAAGGCCATACTTTTCCCATACTGATTTTGTAAGCAATGCACTTTTCCGTTTAATTTTGTTCTCCCGAACTACAGCAGAAAATGAGTTAGGGTAAAGCTAAGTATAGACGATTGTCAGATCTTACAATATTGTCAGATCTGTCAATGGTCTGACAATAGCGGACAATTAGCTGACAAATGACAAATTTGTTACAATGTAAAATTGTCCGTTCACACGATTGGTAGATTTTGTGCCAAAGTCTGACAATTTATTTGTCAGCTCTTGTCTGACAATTTTCGGACAGTTATATATCTGACAATATTGTCAGCTTGAAAATTTTCTGTTCACACGGTTGGCAGATCAATAAAGATTAAAGTCACAATAAAAATTCAATTGAGGATTTCAAGATCAAACATCTTTTATAGAATTTCACTTTTTAATGTATGTAGCCACTATCAAGAAGAGGATACTTTCAAAGTGATTTGAAAATCTAGTGTCATAGTGGTAATGCCAAAACAATTGGACGAAACAATTTAACTACAACTGGACATCGAGGGCGACGGACGACTTTACACACTACGAAGGAGAAATATGCCAGAGGTCGTCAAGGCGCGCTACGAAGAACGAAAGTCCATATTCTGTATCAAATTATTAAACAAAAAAAAAAATTTTAATTTTAAATCATTTATTTTTTGAAAGACGCAAGAATGAGAAGATCTTGCAATAATTGAACTATATTGTTTAGAAGAAAAAATAAACCTTTGCGTACAAAAAATTCAGCAGGCTAACTCTAGAGAGTATTTGATTGCTCGTATAGTTTCTTGGCCATTTTGAAGTCCAATTTTTTTTAACTTGTTGTAATTTGATGTTCACTTTATTTTCATCGTATTTAATCTTCATTTGAGTAGATATCTTTCAATGGTTTTATTTATTCCGAACAAAATATACAGCACAAGGAATTTAATATAAAAGTGAGTCCAGTTGCTTTATAGATTTCTTTTATTCAGTTGTGGAAAAACCACAAATTTCCTACAAAAATGTTTTTTTTATCTCTCAACTCGGCTCCAATCGTTTGACATTTCGAACAATGAAAAATTTGTCAGCAATTGTAAGATGTTTTCAATAAAAACATCTGACAATGACCAATCAGTCTGACAATGTCCTAATCGTCTGACAATGACACAAATTGTGCGTTCAGACGATTGTAAGATACCTGACAATTTTTTGTCAGATTGTCATCTGACAATTACCTGACAATGACGTTTCTGACAATATTGTCAGACAAAATTGTGTGTACAGACGATTGTAAGATATTTGGGACAGTATTTTCACTGACAGATCTGACAATATTGTAAGATCTGACAATCGTCTGTACTTAGCTTAAATAACGGACCACCTAATACTTTATAAAAAAAAAAAAAAATTTATAAAAATGATATTTCGTGAGTCACTTCCATTTTTTGGTTGAACCCAAATTTGACTTAGGAACCTAGTTGATCACTATAGATGTCATTAATGCCAAACTACGAAATTTACTTCAAACCTTTACCTTCTGTTGATAGGAAGAAAGTACTTTTAATAATATTTTTATCTGAGAATCACTCCACACAAGGCAGAAATCAGTTAGGAATTTTTTAATATTATTTGTAAACTTTTCTTAATAATGATACATTGCTTCAATTGAATCTTTATTTATTTATTTCAAACAATTAAGTTAAACGTGGAAAAACAAGTCACGGAAGAATAAAGTTCAGCTTGCTATTTAATGACAAAATATATAAGCTGATATTCTGACATAAATGCACTTGACTAGAAATGTAGGGAGATATTTCTCACCTAGCTTTCCAGTAGTTTTCCAATAAAATTTGCCTAGATTGGAAGGCATATTTTTGACAGCTGACCAATCAGAAACTTGCCTAGCTTTCTAGTTACGTACGTCTTCTGAACGTGCCCAATTTGATTTATATGTCAAATACTGAAAAAAAAGCTGTTTGTATCATCCAGAACTCTCATTCCCACTATCGAGGGTAAAAAATTCAACCGGGGAATTCGGAATCGGAGTATTTTACTCCCTAGAGAATGCGTCTCCCAGGGAGTTTTTTCCCGGGGAATATTTAGAATTGGGTTGATTGTTTTTAGAGAAGCTTTATTTCGCCGACGATACCTCGAGAACGCATAGAGATATCGACTTCAAATAAATTTTATTTTACTGGTAATAAGGCCATAACGTGCAGAAAAGATTTTCAGAAATAATCAATTAGCGGTTTTTCTATTACAGTAATTTAAAGAAAAAAGTTGTAAGGTCACCCAGTTTTTTTTTTAAAGCCATTAAAAATTGTTAAAAAATATCGATTATTTTGAGAACACACAAAGATATTAACTTCGGGTTAATTTTATTTAATACACAAAGTTATAATTGATAAACGGTAGAGTTTGTAAAAAAATTCAATTAACGTTTTTTTCTATGCCAAAAAAACTGCAAAAAAATGCTAAAAATTGTGAAAATATGTTATTCGGCTCGAATATCTCAAAAATAACCAATGATATCAACTCCAAAATAATTTTAATCTACACACAATGCCATAATTAGTAATTGATAAGGTTTGTAAAAAAATTCAATTGACGGTTTTTTTCTAGGCCAAAAAATCTGCAAAAGAAACTGCTAATTGTTGAAATTTTTCGTGTCACATATATTTAGAGAAAACAGCCTTCCCTTGATTGCACAAATGATAAATTTTTCAAAGATTTTTAAAGTTTGAAAGGGAACCAATGGGAAAATATCAGTGTGGGTCAAACCCAGCCTCTTTTTTTGTTTTCTATTGATTCCGTTGTTCATATCAAGATCAATAGTCAAATCTCCTTTTATATGTCTTTCTCGGAGGGTTGGGTGGTATGTAGCGAAAAAAGAATACCCAACCGGCGGAGGGCCCGGTTTTTCCATCAAATGTAGACATTGAATATTCAGAGAGACCTCAATGTTATTTCTCTTAAAAGACGATCTGTCGTGAATCTCATCATTTAACATTTTTCATGGAGAAGCTATAATTGCCCCACTTTATGCGGAGAACAAATAACTATTTTCTTTGATTCTACGTGCGCTTCGCCATAAGACTAATTTAGAACTTTTTCACAAAATTTCTTAACTAGTTTTCCAAATTTGAATTAATCGATTTTTTTTTTTCGTTTTGTAACAATAATAGTATTATTTTATTTTCCCTCTGTTCTTTTTTTTACATAAATTTGTAATTGATCCTAAACGAACACTATAAAAATAAATTGTGTTCCTTAACCTTTTTTGGCATATCTTTTAGATAGTATAAATATGTTATAATAATAAAGTCGCTATTTAAATATTTAGATGTTTTTATAAAATATATTTTTTGTATTTATTGCATTTGAATTAATACTAAGAAAATTAATATCTAACTTATATTTAAAGTTTTAATAATTAAAAAAATCAACAAATAGTGGAAGCTTTAACACGAAGTCAAGAATGTTTAAATTCGTGGCTGTAAATGGACTTTTTATAATCTTATTCAAATAATATTTACTAATTTTTTTTTGTTGATGCAGAAGTTATTGTCTTTAACAATTTATAACTATAAATGGAATATGTTTAATTTTCTCTCTACTATGAATACTAATGATTATGTTTCTGGAATGAAAAAAATTAATTGTAGGAAGCCTCTTGTCTATTTTTATTTTTCGTAGCTCGAAACGGACTGTGAATCTGATTTCGAGTCTTCTGAAATTGAATTGCTTGATTTTGTGCGTTTTTTCGCCGCCCATTCTACCACACAGAAACATGCTGTTCCGATAGTTCCAAAAACAACTAAAATGCTTAGTTGAGCCCGCAATCCTAAGTATGGCGAATAGAAGAAACTGGTGGCTGCAGCAACAGACTGAAATTAAAATTAAATTGATGACTCTTTTTATCAATTAAAGATTATGAAGTTTACAAACCTGTGTAAATTTGAACAGAGCAAAAGCTCCAACGGAATTCTTGACGAAAACTCCTCCCAACATTGAATAAATTTGTGTATTGAAACAAGCATCACCGAAACCAAGCAGGAAAGCGCACAACAAAGCTAACCAAGGCTTTGGTGGATCCAAATAAGATATATCTGTTGTACTCTCGAAAGGAGCACTATCCGGAAGATTCAAGAAGATAAGGAAAAACGATATGAGATGAATGATGTATCCGACAATAACAATTGGGTCACGACCATATCTCGTAGTTTTCGATCCCAGAAGTCCAAAAAGACCTCCTCCCAGGACTTCACCAGCTCCAATGCATATTCCAGCTAAACCAACTATTTCTTTTGGAGTTTTCGAGATGGCAGCTGTGAATCCAATCGATGAACCATAAACTCCACTGAAGAATGATAGTTCAAGGCCTAGAATTTGTATTAATACTGTATTACTTGATTTTCAAAATCAACTATAATTCTTACCTGTATAGAAAAATGCCAAACTCAAAAGCAACATGTCTCTTGTCATAAACAATTCTACAGCTGATTTCATAGCATAAACTGCACTTCCGAAACCAGATTTGACTTCTTGCAATTCACTGTCTGATGTTGAGTTATCATCGACTGATCTCAGAGTAGCCAAGAAGGCAATACCCAATATCGCAACAGCAATCAGCACTCCAATGACAAGTTGACGCGTCTCAGCATCGATAGTACTTTTATCCTGAAACTGAAAGTAGACAAACAGATTTCCGAAAAACATGCTGCACTGTAGAAGGGCCCAGAATATCCCCGAGTTTCGTGATATATTCGTCGGATTACTGCATCGAGCCAGATATGTGCCTTGACCGGTCCATGTTATAGAAGCACCAGCTCCTAAAATTGCACTGGCCAAGTAGAGAAGCCAAGTTTTAGGCCATAAAAAGACGACCATAAAGAGTCTAAAAAAATATTAAATAAATCATATAATTTGAAATACGAAATCACATGTATAGGCTAGACTAACGTATAGGTTAAGGAACCAACCAGCATGGCAAATCTTGGACCAGTAAATGATAGAAATGATGGTGCTAACCAATTGGATAGCGCGAATGCTGTGTAAATGACAGCTAAACTGGTATAGCCATCACCTTTGAAGCTGCTGTCTTCTGCAGATATACTGTCTAGAATGGTTTTCTGTAAATGAAAAGAAATATAAATATAATTAAAATTAATTAATTAACACATGCAATGTGTTCATATATTTGTATGTATGTTTGCTTATTTTAAGAGGTCACAAGAATGGGCTCTTGTTACGAATCAGGATCGGAACGCAAGACCATCGACTCAAGGAAACCCGAAAAAAATGGGTTTCCTAGTTTTCTTTGGTTTGTCATCTTACTGCCCTTATTCATAAACAAAAATTGGTTATTTCAGCTCTCGTGTTCAGGGAAACTACCTCCATTTGAGTCTGGAAAATTGTTATTCCATGGTGTAGTTTCCCTGAACACGAGAGCTGAAATAACGAATCAAAGGAATGGCAGTAATGGCAGTGGTACCGATTAGAATGTCATTCGTCTAGAATTGTTTCAATTGTTTTATCACAGCACCTCACCTGTAAGTATGCGAGGGATATTTGATACGCTATATTAGTAAAGCCTAGAGGTATGCAAAGATATAAAGCGGCAATTATTGGTAGGAAGTTTGAATTAAGAGACGGTTATTATTTGATGGTATGATCAATAAATTTAAAATACATTTGGTGGCACAACAGCTCATTAAGAACCAGGGCCTAGTGACTTACAACTCTCAACCATTCCTGTGTGCTTGTCTTCACGAATGGAGGGAACCTACAGTTTATTGCCGATCCGAACGGCTAAGGTGAGTGTCATTTTTTCTATGACAGGAGATACTCTTCAAGAGATACTCCCTCCTTGAGGGCTACTCGCAAGAGCCAGTAGCCCTGAAAAAACACTTTTTTGTGTTTAGGTGGCAGAGGCTGGGAATCGAACCCAGACCTCTGGCGTGACAGTCCAACAAACTAACCATTACGCCACGGGCTACTGTTCGATGGTAGGATCATTAGAAAAAAACAAGTACGCCCTCGGTTAATTTTTTTTACCAATAGTGACTCAATAATAGCTTTTTTTTTTTTAAAGTGTGAGTTAGTAAACGCAACTTTCAATGCATGATCTTTTATTTCGTTTCATCTTTGTTTCCATTTTTGGCATTTTATTTACTTTTATTGCAAATTGTTAAAAATTTTACAGGTACTAACTTTTATTTGTTTTTTTACTGAACATTTTTTTTTGTGACTCGGTTATTGCAACAACCTCAATAAACACAACAGTCTGAATTTTTACCGATTGCTTTTATCGAGCGAGTACTGTAAAACTCAAAGCTATGTAATCAAGATGTGAAATAGAAGGAATGGATTCCCAAAGTGATATTAATTCATTTATTTAATTATTCCTTTTTTTGTTGGTATTCATGATGATGTTAGTTCAATATTTTGTTTACAAATTTTTACATAATCGGTGAACGAAGAAACATATGTATATGGTCTGGGAGTAAATGTTTAAAAGCTTTGGTTATGTGAAAAAGATTATGTAGCAGAGATAGACATTTTCGCAGAACAAAAAATAGGAAGGAAACATTTTTTTTATACCTTCAAGAGGGCTATTAGAAAAGCCGATTCCACATTTTCGTGAAATCATGACCCCGAAGAAATCGTCAATTGATCTTTATTTCCGAAGGTGTTTTATGTTAAGAACTAAACTGTAGAATTTTTAATTTTTCGATTGAGTAAAAAGTATAACACTTACAGTAAGGGAGGCGACCATAGGATTATCATTATCATACGGATTTTTAAAAAAGTATACAAACTTGTAGATTATCTTTATAATTCTAGTTGTCGGGCAGACATTTGGTGGTTGTTGGCGCTAGTTTTGTGTTTTTTTTTTTTTTTACTTTGCGTTTTAGATATGTTGTCTAATTTTTTTTAATGAAATAAAAGTGGTAAAGAATACTTAAACGAAGTTTATACGGTTTTACAACTACTTTCACAATAAAGGGAGTATGAAAGCCTTTAGAGAGTTTGGCTCTAACTATCGACGCATCAGGAAAAATAACGGTACAAGCTTAAATTTTGTAAGGAATTATTTGCAAAATAGGTCAGGCTATAGAAATAATATGAACGAAGGCAGTTCACTGGTACAAAATAACTGATAGCGGAGCATTTTTAAGAGCTACATCCAATTCTAACGACTCAGCTTCAAAGATAGTCTAAAAAAAACGTTTACCTGTTAATTTGGTATGGTAAAGCATGTTAATATAAAAGCTAAATATTTTATAAGAATAATTATGTAAAAAAAAACACCGCTTATTGCCACTCGCAAAGAAACGCGCCCTCAGTTCTGTCAAATCCATATATGTATCGTGAAATACGCCAATATAAACTTGTCGTTTTCTCGGGTGAAAAAAAAATTATTTGGAGGAGGACAGATGAGTATACTTCTACCCTAAAATGCCTATTTACCGCTCCCAAACTAATTAAACAATTTTGGTAAAATAAGTAGTAGCCCGTGGCGTAATGGGTAGTGCGTTGGACTGTCACGCCAGAGGTCTGTGTTCAATACCAGCCGCTTCCAACTTAAGTTTTTTTCCGGGCTACTGCCTCTTGCGAGGAAGTGATAAATCCTCCAGGAGTATCTCCTGTCACAGAAAAGTGCCGCTCACCTTAGCCGTTCGGATTCGGCAATAAACTGTAGGTCCCCTCCATTCCTGCAGACACGCACACAGGAATGGTTGAGAGTTGTAAGTCACTAGGCCCTGGTTCTTCATGAGCTGTTGTGCCACCAAATTTATTTATTTTTTTTTTTTGGTAAAATAAGTACTTTGACGAGACTTAACTTTGTTTTTACTAAAAGACAGCTTCTGGTGACAGACCACGAAGACTAGCATACATTTTTGCACCCACAGTATTTATGTGGTCATTCCAGTTGAGTGAAATTTTGAAAATTACACCTAAGTTTCTAATTTTGGAAACGATTTGAACCGGAGAGTTGTTAAGCAAGATTTGCGGCCGTTTAGAAACACGAATAATATTGGACTTGGTTGGATTTAAGGTCAGTTCATTTAGGGTTGACCAGTCATGTACCGAACTCAAATCAATCAGAATTTGTTTTTACCGACGCTTCCTCTATCATTTTTAAAATTGACTTCTTTTTGCTAAAACCTATATTTTCGGAGACAATTGTAGTTTCTGTAAAACTTAGGGCCAAGATCGAATAAGGCCGAATGGTAGGCAATGTTTTTAAAGTTTTTTTTTTTCTTTAATTAAAAAATGGTATAAAACATAAAACACCCTATTGAAAGAACACTGAAGTCAGATGAATATGAATAGTTAATAAAATTTGCACGTCGCGTTGGTGTCGTTATCAACGAAATAGGTAAAACAATTTAAATACGTTGAAACAGAATGTCTTAATCTTAAAATAGCGTCTTCCAGTTCTAATACTAAAATTTACTTCCGCTTATAAAACTTGACCATGATAAGTTGTCTAACCTTGCGAAGCCTCGTTTTAGCGTAAAAAAAAAAACTTGCGTGATAGTGCAAAAATATAAAGAAGGAAATGATTGAAAAAACAATTCATGACAATAATTTAACCTAACTCTAGAATTCAAAACAAGGGATAAAGAAAAATATAGCGATGAATCAAAAAGTTTAATGTCCTACTATAAACAAAGTCTTTAGTTTGTTTTCATTCAATAAATTTAGGTCATTAACTTAAACAATCAATTTTGCTGTTTTCATTTTTAATTCAGATCGCATCATAAATATGCGTCATTTTCCACTCATATTTAGTTAAATGTAACATGGATACCTGATCACACAAATTCTTCTTTTTGTTTTGAAATCAACGTTTGACATTTACATTTACTTAAAAGTATGTATGTGATGATTGTGCTTAAATTTCAAATCACGTTTAATGACAATTTGTTAAGGGCGAATAGTAAAGCAATGTCACTGGTTTTCATGAAGCTGTACTTCTTTCAAAGTACTAAAGCACTCGAATTCTGCTTAAGAATGTTAAACAGTTTTTTTGGCATGCAAAGAAGAATTTGAAAGAGTTAAACAAATTTAAGCAATAATAAACTATAACAGTCTATCAACTGCAAGAATTGTGATTGTTTAACTAAGTTTAGATTAGTGTTTTTTTTTAGCACAAAAAAAGCTAATTTTACATTTTTATTTCATGTTAAAATAAATAAAAAAGAGGCTAGGTGTGACCCACACTGATAACTTCCCATTGGTGCCCTTTGTCATTTTTTTTTTATAAGAAAATTACCAATTCCAATGTTCAAAAATCTTATCAGTTGAACAATCGAGGGAAGGCTTAAGTTGGGCTGTTTGCTCTAAGTGTATGCGACACGAAAAATATTTTTCAACAATTTTTAGTAGTTTCTTGTAGTTTTTTTTTTTTTTTGTTAGTTTAAGCTTTTAAGAAACTCCATTAATTATCAACTATGGCGTTTGATATAGAATAAAATTAGCCCAACGTAAATATTTTTATGTGTTCTCAAGATATTCGAGCCAAAAATAACACTGGTTAACAAGGTTTTTTTTACAGAAACCAAATTGCATATATTTTTCCAAAGATTTTTGGTGTGCTGAACTCGAATTCGAAGTCAGAAATAATCTATCACGTCACTTTTTTTTAGATATTCCAGTTTGAAAATTAAAAATAACGTTTTTTCGCTATTTTCGAGGTTAAGTTATAACGTGAGATAATTTGTTTCAACGGAATTAGTAACGGTTTTTGAAAGCACTAATTTTCTTCTTTTAAATTCTGCCCAAAACTTCCCGATATCTGCGCATCAGTTCGTTGTAAGCCTGCATCTTATAAAATTGAAAAAGTCTATCAATGTAATATTTGGTACTAGTAAGGTGTCTTTTGATTGATCCCAACCTATATACCATCCCTGAAAACCGTAAAAGTTTTTGTTCCATCACCCTCAGTGTTTTTGTAGCAGAGAACGTCCCATCATGTGGAAGCTATAATTTATATTGATCGAGCTTAGATTTTCACACTTACCGCCATATTATTCACTCGATACATCCGGATTTAAACTTAAACCCAGATGAATTTACATTGAATTTGTATGATTTACATCTAGATTTAAGTTTTAATCTGGATGTATTGAGTGAATAATATGGCCGTTAAGATTAAATACATTACCCGCCTGGAAAAAGAATCTAGTTTTCAATAAGGCCCTGGCAAGTTCTTTATAGTTACTAACAAGGTTTTAGCAAGGGCTACTATAGGCATTCGCTAGGCCCTCGCCAGTTATGTACCTTTTCGCCTTGTCAGTTAAATTCTGCCTAAGCCCTGACTAGAAAAAAACAGATTTATTCCACATATTTCAACTAGTGTCTGATACCTACAGTTGCTTCTAGTATGCATTGTTGACGGAAGACATTTCCTTGGCGACCCACGGCGACTGCCAGCAGGATGATACAGTTGGTGCCTCCACGAAAATTCTCCATGGTTTTAATTTCAAAAGGCACTTCTCGTTGTTTGTTATGTTGATTTCTTTGAAAACTTCAGTGTACTTACCACGTTCCAGCTTGCCGATAAACTGATGGTTGGTCATGTCCACTGCAAAGTTCTCATATTCCCAATATTTGTGCCGTTTGTGTGCATTTGCGTCACGTCAGTATAAACGCATGCAGCGCCCGGTAGTATCATCGTTTGTGCTCCTGCAGGGGTGCACTTTTTTTTGCTTATTGGGAGGTATTCAAAACACATTTTTATAACGATATAATAAGATCCCGCTTTTTTTAATTTCCATAAAATGACTTCACTATTACTTACATAGTTAGTAATTATCAAGAGCCTCATCAGTATTTTATTAAAAAAATGTTCTCAGCGAGGTACTCAAAGGGCCCTATCATGTTATCCTCGTCTAGGATTCCCTTACCGAAATCTTGCCAGGGCCTTGCCTAAACTAGCCAAAAACTTGCCATTTTTCCAGGCGGGTAAAGTGTACATTTTACTTTTATGTTATTATATATTTTGTATAACTATATTTTTAGAATAATTGAATTTTTTGAACCAAAAAAAAACTGAAATTTTGTAGACCAATAAATTTTATTTTGTAACACATTAACTTCAACGTAAGATTTCTCGGGGAAAAAAAAGATATCGGAGATTTAAACAGAATTTTATAGAAGAAATTTTTTTTTTCAGAAACCGTTACAAATTATGTTGAAATAAATTGCCTCACGTTAAACACAACCTCGGAAACAGCGAACTTCGGATTCGATTTCAGCACACCAAAAACCTTCGGAAAAGTAAGTTTTGTTTTTGTAACAAAAAGCAAATTTAATTTTGTCGACCAGTGTAATTTTTTAACAATTTTTAGTAGTTTTTTTATAAAACAAAAAAAACTGTGCGTTGATTTTTTTTTTAATCTTACCAATTCTTCACTACGTCATTTATGTTTTAAATCTTACCAATTCTTCACTACGTCATTTATGTATAGAAAACGTGGAGAAATGTCAAAAATTTTGCATTCGATAAATCGTACCAATTAAAATAACTTCCAATAGGAATTTAATAAATAAATTTCTTACCTTATTAGTTTTAACAAGTGTCGTAAGAAGCTTTATATTAATAGTATATACTGTATACTGTAGTATACTGTTTTTCATTGCAATGTGAAAAATCTCGTCTCAAAACCGAGAAACGCTCTTTTGATTAAAACATGTCGGCATAATAAAAATACTTGGGCACGTACTGTCCAAAACTGCGAATTTCTACAAAATTACATTTTTTTTAATGAACTTTGAAATATTCTCGTAGAAAATTCGTAGAAATTCGGATTTGTTCACTGTACACGAGAAAACATATAATTTCATCTTCAAAACATGTCAGCTTTTTCAATAGTGTCTGTGACGTTACAATTCACAAGTACAGGGTGGGGCAAAAAGTATGAACCGGTTTTGACCGGCTGGCGCTCGGTCTGTGGTTGTGGTGGGAAAAGGGGAGGGGTCTCGTTGTGGCATTGAGAGAGTCTAGTTTTCAGTAGCAACCATAGTTTTGACGGGAGAGCATCGTGGGTTTGCCGTTCGGATTTTTTTGAAAATGGCCGTTCTGTTATCGCCACGCAGAGCCTTCCGACAACACTTCAATATCCTTGTTGGGGGAAAAGTCCCTGGCGGTAATGCAATTAGACGTTGGACTAGGACATTGGAAAACCCTGGTTCAACAGCAACTTCTTCGGCAATTGGAAGACCCAGAGCTGTAAGAACTCCTGAAAATGTCATCTTGGCAAGAAATGCTATCGAGCAGTCTCCCAGGCACTCAGCCCGTACACATGCAGTTGGTTTCGGCATGTCTAGCAGATCTTTAAGGAGAATTTTGCACGAAAATTTACAGTTTAACCCATGAAAAATCTCGTCTCAAAATCGAGAAATGCTCTTTTGAATAAAACATGTCGGCATAAAAAAATATCTGTTCGCGTACTGTCCTAAACTGCGAGTTTCTACGAATTACATTTTTTTTAAATGAACTTTGAAGCAGTGACAAGGCCCACTTCTTTGGGGGTACATAAAGGAAAAAGTTTTTAAACTTCGTCCACATACCCTGGAAGAACTTAAGGACAGAATCAGAGAGGAAGTTACGGCAATACCCATCGAAATGTGCAGAAGAGCGGTTGAAAGCTTCAGAATTCGCCTTCAAGAGTGCATCGCGGCTGATTTCTTCTTTAAACTTAATGTAAAAAACTAGATTCGGTACTGAATTAAACAATATAAACATAATTTCTGTAAGTTAATTTGTTTTTGTTTTACATATATTTAAACCTGGTTCATACCTTTTGCTCCACCCTGTATATGTATAAGGTTTGTTCGTATTTCCAAAAACTCTGAACAGAACTTTGGACATTGTTAGAAATTACCAGTTTTTTGAAAGTAAGCGAACAGTGGTATATATAGAGTCAAATCACCACTGAACAAAGATATTTTGAAGTTGATAAATAAGTCTGTTTTTACGTAAATTGTTCAGTCGCGTTTTTCATCAAATTCATTCAATATTTTTAAGACATCCTAAGTTGTATGTGTGGGAATTAATGCAGATCAAAAACCAAAACAAGAAAGATCGCATATTTCACCTTGAGATCTTTCAACAACAGGTTCAACTTCTATAATTAATAGTATGTGTTCCAACTGAGCCTGAAACTGTGCCATTTCAAGAACTTAATTTCGAATTGTAGAAATTGCACGCACTAAAACTGAGACACTGGCTCTCTGAAGGCAGGTGATGTAATCCTTCAACGGCTTGGTCGTTTCATTCTAATATTGGATGAAAAATATCTAAAATTGTTTGTAGTACAAATTTTAATTAAACAAAATTCATATGCCAAAACAAAATAAATCAAAAAGATAAACACGCGAACTGACAGCCAATTCGCTGTATTTTTGTTTGGTTACGTGAAATTTCTTACAACAAAGTAAGTTTTTTTTACTTTTGAGATTCGATTCTGCGATTTTCCGCTTACGCTTGCAACATGCTGTAATAGCGATAAATAATTTATTTAAAATAAGTAAAATATATTTCAACTCATAGTCAACTCTGAACTCGAAAGACTTGACCTAAATGAGTCCACTTTCAGTACCGTGCGTAAATATCTGAACGACAAGATATGCTTGAAAATATGTTAATTAATTGGCTACTACTGAATCTGAGCTTCTTACAACAAAAGATCTGAAACTACTACATAGGTCAGTATATAATTTTAGGTTTTTTTTTAAACCAAGTTAAGACAAATATCGAAGTTCAATGCTCCGGGGTATTATAAATTTAAAATTCATATCCATAGAAACTTTTGTTCATGATAAAAGAATAATTCTTACTGGAATTTATAGAACTCGACTTCAATGCACGAACAATATATCAAATATCCCTGACTTCTTTCGGTTCTTCGACCACCCCCACCAAACTAACTAGAATACGTGAATTTAGCTGTCTCTTTTCTTGCCAAGCTAAGTGCAAATTTCATCTATAAAGATGTATTTTTACTTAGGCTAAACGAGTTTAATGCCAGATTATTATCGTAATGACGGACGTTTTAGAATTATTGGAAAATCCTTGGCCTATATTTTACAAATAAAATCTTGATCAGAACCACTTTACTTGCAAACATGTTTACTTTTTTAAAATAAATCAAAGTGGCTAATCAAAGTTTTGCAAATAATAAAGAATTTAATCTTACCAAGGTTTTGTGCAGTGATAAGAAAATTCACTTGACACTTGGTCAAGATCCAAAGTAATTAATTCTGTATTTGAAAAAAAAAAAAAACATTGATGTTAATTAATTCATTCGTCAAGTTATCAAAACATGATTAAAATGATGTCATATTTTACTGTTGATTAGACAGATCATTGACATTATCTACTTTTTTTCGTCGTTAAAAAAAAAAAAAAACAAAACAAAAAAATCATCGTGAAGATTCACTAAAACCAACTCTTCAAGAATGATTCATATTGACCATCTTATTTTTAGATGTACATTATGTTATAGTAGGAAAAAGTTGTTTCGTAGGTTTTCGTAAAAGTTCATCGTGTTTATTTTGTTCGGTTGCAGAATGTCATTTTTGTTTTGACTTTTTTTTAAATAGAACGGCCTTGATGGTCTCTCATAAAATACTTTCGAAACGAGTTTCCCTACTTTAATTTTACAAGAGTATTGTTCATAAATTAAAGCGCTTGGATAAAAGTCACTGGAGCAGATCAACAAAAAAAAACACAGCACCAGCTTTTGGAATTTCCTTTTAAATTTAATTTGCAACAAATTTATTTTTTGCTGCGCAAAAATCCGATAATAAAAAAAAACATTGTAGGTATCTTAACTATATGAAGCACAAGCAATATTATTCTTATAAATGCGGTTGTTAATACAAATTCCAATTACCCCGCTAGTTCTACTTACTTAGCTATTGCATCAGACTAAATAGTACCAGTTATAGATTGTAGTACCTGCGATGACGGTGGTGTTGGAGCGAAAGGTGGGCGTGCACCTAAAGCGGATTGTCATGTTAAATGAGATGCTGGATTACTGAGTGAAAGGAATTTAATAAGAACTGATACACACAATCAGCAGTTGAGAGGGTCGACGTTTTTTATTTAATAAGAGAAAAGTTTTGATAATAAACATTACGTACATACATACATACATGTGTATAGTGTATGTATATTTTGGTTGTACTTATACATTTTTTCTGCAACTGTATAAATATGTAAATTTCAATTTAGTCAATTCTATCTCTAGACATTGTAAATTCTTTTTCAAAGATACCTGGAAAACAATTTAAGTTCTTATGAGGCCTTTAGAGAGATACTGACAAGGGGCTAGCAAGGGTTACTTTCGAAATTAGCTGGGCCGTCACTAGTTATGTCACTATGTGCTATTTCGCCTCGAGAAAAAAAAAAGTATTAAAGAATGATTGTTTACCAGTGCGGTACGCCAAGCCAACCATACTCCAGCGCAAAGCGTCCTCTTTATCTACTTATAGTTTGAAAAATTGGTCCTAGTTTTTCCATCAATATTCCATCCACACATTTTTCAAACTTACAAGAATATCAATTTATTTTGCAAAGAATGGAACGAATGAATCTTAATTTGACGTTAAATTTATTTTTTTCAGCCAAAAAAAATTGATCCCTGCCAGGGATTTTGATCCCGGGTAAGTTTTTGCATTTCTTTCAACCAAAAAAAATCAATCCCTGACAATTCGGGATCAAAATCTCTGATCCCGAATTTAAGAGAGATTTACACTACATGAAACACACACACTATTTATAAAACGTCATTTTGTGCTTTTGTGTGATTTTCTTTTTCATTTGCATTCCGTTTTTGATTCTTTGCCTATCAAAATTATTTTTTGCTTTATTAAATTAAAATTATTTTTGACAAAATTAAATTTGACATCCCACACACACATTTGCAAACAAATCAAAATCCCTATTTGCAAAAGAAAAACGACATTAAAAAGTGGAGCAGATTATCGATCTTGAGCATGACTAACAGTTTCGACTTAGCTTAGTGATGCACATTAGGCGGTTTTATTTTTTAGTTCAGAGCAGTTCAGAGCTGAGCCCGAACTGTCAAACAAAAATGTTGTCTTCTTTTTTGAGTTCAAAGCGCTCAGAGCTCGGAATTTGTCTCTTTTTTCGTTCAGAGTGCGTTCAGAGCGTCTTTCATAAGCTCAGAATAAAATAACCGAGCAGACGGAGTAAAAGACTGAGCGCGGCCAACTTCATACAGTTTCCATGTAATTTGACATATATGCATGCCAATTGGGCGCTCAGGTGTGTTTCATAATTAAATCGGAGTGCTCTGAACATACTCTGCTCAGAATTAACTCCCTTTGCTCACAGTCTACTCGAAACTCTGCTCTGAACTAAAAAAGAAAAACGCCTATTATCGATCACACTGACAGTTTTGACCGATGACTGATAAAGTATGCATTCTGAATGATGGTTCGTCACGCAAATTTGCTCACCAATTTCTTGTGAGCATGACTGAAGTCAGTAAAAACTGGCAGTTATGGTCGAAAATGCGTGTACCTCGCTTAAGGCTGGCGCAAATGGATTAAAATATCCAATTTTAATCTTGACTTTTCCACGTAAGGACTCACATAATAATAAATGGGGGTTTTGACCCCACCTAAATTAAAATTATATTACGGATTTTTTTCATGTTGCACATTTGCAGTTATGTAAGCAAATTCAAAACAAAATAAAAGTTACAAACAAACAAAAACGAAATGGGATATTTCTGATGAAAGGCCATCACGAATATTTGAAAAGTTTTCCTCGTCTATGTTTTCCCTATTAAAAAATATCCCGGGCCTTGACTTAACTTGTTCGGGTCTAACTCAGATGAATACAAAAAAAACGTTAGATTTAGACTTTTTTTCCACTGTTAAATCCAGTGGGGTCTTATCTAAAGATTATTTTACAAATGTTCTAATTAATATTTAAAAAAAAATTACATTCTTGATAAAAGAGAATATAAAAGGAGGTCCGAAGGCTGTCCTCAATTTGATTTTTATTATTCTTTATCATAATTCACTCAAAAAATTGTTTTTCCTATCAATTCAATTAATCGAAATGATTTATCATTGAAAATTAACGGTTCATTGATTCCATCAGTAAAGTGCAGCAGTCAAACAATGTTGTGTGTCGGTGTATAAAACACTTCAGATAATAATTAACGTCAAAATGCACTTTGATTTTATTTAACTGACAAAAAATACTTAGTAGTGTTTTGATTGTATGTCAATCGGAATGCTAGATACGTATAGATTCAGTAAATGTGGTTATCAAGATGATTTTATCGAAAGCGGTACGATTGACTGCAAACTAAAATATTTAATTCAATAACCTATAAACAATTTTGAACAAAATGATAACGCGAGATTTCATTTTAACGATAGTACGAATTCAGGCCAAGCAAAAAATTCGCGTTAGGTCGCAAAAAAAGCCCGATTCTGATTTTATGGGATGTTGTTAGGATAGATACCAACAGCCTTAAATAAATTTAACTACGTGGTGCTCGAAAAACCTCAAAATGTTCGGGCTTTTTTTTAGTTTTTGGTTAAAACCAAAATATTTATCCTTCAAAAAAATCACCTTCTTTAGGTTGAAAAAAAAAAAAATATTGAACACGATACTAGCTAAAAAGTGATGTCCCTCAAGTTAGCAGAGCAAGGTCAGCAGAACAAAGTTTTAATGATGCCATCATCATTAGGTGTTTAATAGTGGTGCCCGCCTGGAAAAATGGCAAGTTTTTGGCAAGTTTAGGCGAGTCCCTGGCAGGTTTTCGGCAAAGAAAACATGGACGAGAAAAACAAGACAGACCCCTATTAGTGCCTCGCTGAGAACATTTATTTAATAAAGTACTGGTGAGGTTCTTCATGGTAACTACCTATTTGAAATCATTTTACGCAAATTAATAAAAGCATATGTATATCGTAATAAAAATCTTTGTGTGTTAATTAACTCTGCAAATTTCAAATTATGATTGGAAATCAGTGTGTAAAATAGTAAAATCGCAACTGCAGACAAAACAGAAAAAGACAGAACCACAACTGATTTTGACATTTCTCAGAAATCTGTTCTCAGTTGTTCTACCTAAAAAGCAAGTACAAACAGACTCACTGAACAGCAAGCCATAACAGTTTAGAACAAAAAATTTCTCATTGAACTTGTTCTTTTCTGTTCTAAACTGTTTCGAACAGCCTCACTAAACATACACACACCAAAGTAAAATGTTGCTCCTCATCGATTGGGAAATAACTGAATTTTATCATCTAGGACAAGTACACAAAGTCGATGATATTCCGCAAGGAGCCATCCTTCCATGGACATGGACTGGACTGCACACGACAAACACACGAGGAACTGGATATCTATCTACATTAAAATATTATAGAGCGACTGACAGCTTCTAGCTTTGGCCCCCATATCTGAAATGGTTAAATGGAAAACCATGTAAAACGAAATATGTGGAACAAATCTAGTCTTTACTAGTCAGGGCTTAGGCAGAATTTAACTGACGAGGCAAAAGAGTTCATAACTGGTGGAGGCCTAGCGAATGCCTATATTAACCCTTGTTAGATTCTTGTTAGTAACTATGAAAAACTTGCCAGCGCCTTATTGAAAACTGGATTGTTTTTCCAGGCGGGTGCTGTTCTGCTAACTTAAATTCGATTTTTCTCGAACAATTCAATTTTTTTCAACAAAATCTTTTTGATTAAGTAGAAGCTCATCAAACTCGAATTAAGTACCCCATTTTCCAATACATTTTCCAAGATTGGAATAAAAAAAAAATAATTCAATTTTCCATACAAACCCTGCTCTGCTAACTTCTATAATACTGCCCATAATTTCGTAAAGGGCCTAACTAATATTTTCACTTTTTCGAGATAACGAGGAAAACACTAAATCGCTTACCGCAACCTTTAGATAGATTATGAAAAATACCTAAAAATATTTGTTTTTAAGCTATATTTGTTCTTTATTTTACAACTAACTTAAATATAAAAACTAATAAGTATTTGGCAAATAGGGTAGTTAGTGCTTTTAAATATTTGAAAAAATATGTTTAGAATGCCCTATGTACAGCAACGAATGGAATAGTTTTTTAAAAATTCTTTATGGGAACTTAAAATAAAAGAAAAAAAACATAAATTTAATTTAAAATAACTTATTTCCAAAAAAAAACTTTTTTTAATAACATTAATGTTCAATTTATAATTGCAGTACAGGCCTTATGGGAGAGCTTATTCAGAAAGAAACACTGGTGGCTGATCCTGCTTGCACGGCACCTTAATTTAAGAAATAAGAAACAGAATCACTGAGTTACATTTAAATTTGTAATCTTCTTTGAGATCACGTTCATCCCACCATGACCTATCTGCTTCCCGGGTGAAAGGACAAAGAAGACTGATCGTTAATTTGCAACCAACCCTTATTGACATTTGCGCAAAATTTTAAACAGCCTGATGTTAAGGTATTTGCATGATACTACTTAACAATTTTCGAACTTTAAAACTCTTTACTAAAATATTTTTAGTTTTAAACATTTTCTAACTACCATCATACTAAACGTATTTATCTAGCTGAACACGCCTAAAACAGTGACAGTTCAACCCAGTTTTGCAATTGTACCTGCAAAGTGACACTTGGATTTAGTATGATACTAAAAAGATAAAATAGACATACGGCGATTTTAACTTTAGTAAAATGTTAAAAAGATAATACGATGCTAACTCTTTTAAAAATTCGAAAAGCCTGCTTTTAACCTAGCATCATACTAAAAAATGCTTTAACATCATACTAAATAGTCTAAAATTTTGCGCCATATGAAAAAAAAAAAAAACACCGTGAATCGGAGTTACCATTGCCCAGTTAATGGAAATTCATATGGCATTTTCTTTGGATTTTGCTATGTAACTTTCAGGATTTAAGCCTTTTTAGAACTTTTAATATTGACGTTTTCATGTTTTAGGTTTTCCTTTATGTATGGAATGGAAAAAACAGTAAAAATTTTAATTTCTAAAATTGTAGCTATTGTCTTTTACAGAGAGTTTTTATTCGCGCGATGATGATGTTCGGTTCAATATTCAAGTGTAATTTTGATTTTGAAGTGCTAATAGTTTTCGGTTTGGAAAAATAGTGCAGTGCAATAAAGATTTACTTTCAAAATTTGAGGAAGTATTATTTTTGTACAAATGGCTTCAAGTTCTCCGAAGGACACAGATGCAAAGAAAAAACAGGAGATCGTTGACGCAACCAACAAATTTTACGACCTTGTTAAAAATAAGACAGAAGCTGTTCAAAGATTTTTTTCCGTACAAAACGAACCGTCTATAATTGTTTAAAGAAAACAAAATCAAAAGCCACAGCTCACCACCAAAAAAGAAAAAATGAATCTGATAGGAGCAAAGTCGATGATTTTGATAGATGTGCTTATGCTATCTAGTTCATCAGTTTTTCACCAACAATGAACTTCCAACACTAGACAAAATTTTGATTGAGGTTAAGCTCAATGAAAATATAACTCCAATAAGCCGGACATCCCTTCATAAATAAATAGTTAGTAACTCTATCGATATTTTTGTGAGATTTACGGCAATTTTAAATGCTTTAAAATAAAAATAGCTTATTGAAATCCATAATGGTCAGACTGAAAGGCAAATATCCTTTCTTTCTCTGTACTGCAAATATAAATTGAACAGAGTATAGTTACCAAGTTTCTTTGCTCAGTGTTCCAAGGCATTGATGGTATAAGGAAGGCCATCAAGTCATGCTATACAAACATACAGTACAGATACACACATGCATACGTTGCATTTAATAAGTCAATATTATATCCCGTTTTAAATTTAAAAAAGTCGTATAATTCAACTCTCTAAGAATATAACATTTAAGTAACCAATGCAAACAAAATTAATATCTAAAGCACATGCAGTTTACAACAAGTTCAACTTTAATGATATTCTATAAATATTTCAATTGAAGGTCAATTTTTAGGCCATAAAATTTATTTATGGCGTCCAGTTTGACAAGACAAAAGAAACTTTATTTATCAGCTTCTCTGAAAAGCTTAATTTAATTTTTATAATCATTATTGAAATGCGATATTAGTTTTTAAAAGAAATAAGTCAATAAACTTAAAATCGTCTTTTTGTCTTGCAAATCACACTAATGTTTATGGCTTTAAGCAACCAATACGAGTATACAATACCAACCAACCAGTTACCATCAAGGTTGGTGGAAGCGCCCCCATTCGCATTTGGTTGGAATTGAAAGGAAAATTGAGTAGGATTAAAAATAAAGTTAATATAATACCACTTCAGTCAGAGTGTTAATTTGTATGGGTAAGTTGCATTTTAAGCCACAACTTAAGTGGTTAATGAAATACGATTCGATATGTGAAATGGAATGTTCATTAATTCACTAAAGGTTAATGAACTTACAGTAGCTTTGATATTTAATATCTATGAATGTGCGTGCATTGTGCATATACATATGTATATATTATTTTATTTATTTTTACGGGTACGATTTCTTTTTATTTTTTTCATTTAAACGTAATATTTTGTTACAATGGCGAGTGATGAAAGATTTAATGAATATTTAATTGTAGTTCAAAGTGAAGGTAGGTACTCAAGTAAATAATGTTTGATAAGTTATGTTAAGATGATAGGTATAAATGTAAATTTTAGGCTTTAAATGGAAAATTAAAAAATCCGGTATTCAAATAAATTTTGCGAGGTCAAACTGAATCGCATGGCACGGCGGCGCTGTCGTTCACCGTCAGTAGCAAATGTTTTTCATGGTCACAAATATATAACATGATTTTTATGAAGTTGCATTTGTTGTAGCTTGTAAATTTGTAAATTTGATTTTTTTGGTTTCCTCCAGTAAGCATGGTACATAATTTAGACACGGTACCTATTTTATATCTTATTCTATGACGAATATGATATGTTTTTTTTTCACGAAGTGATATTAATGGCAAATATTTTGTACAGCACTGAAGGCATAATCATGTTTTACGACTACTTTCTTTACTCAATTACTTCCTCGTTAAAATGAAATATACAATCGCGTTTAAATCGACACACAACATTATTGCCATTGCCATTGTTGCGGCAAAAACATTTTCTTTCTTTTGTTCTGCGTTCTTCTTATTCTTCTTCAAATGTTTACAATATCGGGAGTAGTGAAATAAAATACATAATTGCTACTCATTTTGCATGGAAAAGTCAACGAATTGATGTCAATGCTCCGAGCACAACTAGTATAGTAGTATTTACTTTTGTTGGACAAAAAAAAATAATATTTATTATTAATGAATTCTAGTATTGTGTTAGGTATCAATGGATTATGAATAGATTTATAAAAATAGAATTTTAGGTTGTGAAGAAATCTGACAAGTTTATATTACTGTTTCACTGCAATTGTGTTGATTTCATTGTTATAGTTGATTTTTACTAGCGATGTATGTGTAGGTATATGGCAAGTTTTGGATTCGTAAAAAAAAAATCGATCTCGCGATTTTGATCAAACTTGACATTGGGATGACAGGGAAGATAAAAAAGAAGGTCTCGCAATTACGTCAGTTTTTCTGCCTGTCCATTCGCCTACAGCATAAATAAATGGGTCGATTTTTTTGTGTATACATATCCATGATCTTAATTAACTCCTTGATCTTCTTAACCACGTTCTTGCATGGAAAAACTAATAATTCACATTCAATGCTTAGCAACTTTATAGCCTTAAACCATACGAGCAAGTACAAAGCACATACACTCAGTCGATTATTTTATTTTATAACAGAAACAAATTTCAAAGTTGCCTTCTTCGTCACATGAAAGAAGAGGATAATATTATGAGGAATGCACTGTTTTTGAACCTTCGAAAGTCTAACGGCCAGTTGTACAGACGTGGTTCAAAATTTAATCAGTGGTTCAGCAGTTTTAAGTCGCCAATTACGGCGAATTAACTGAGGTTTAACGATAGTTCAAGGTTCAAGTATGAGCTTATAGCCAATTACATACCAAAACCATCGTTGAACCACAGTTACATAATCTGCCAAAATTGGTGAGTTAAAATTCATGAACCACGGATCAAATTTTTGAACAACTAGCCCTAAAAGTGTAGTTATCTTATCAGTGGAAAGTTTCTAGATCTATCATATTAATGTCTGTCAAATAAGCATTACCTACCACTTCAAAATTTTGAAAGTCCAACAATTGAATTAATCAATTGTCATGTACCTATTATTTGTGATCTTGTTTTTATTTTTTTATAAACCCTGGTAATCCCAATTTCTGACAGTTAGGTTAGCTTAACCACGCCCAAAAACTTACTTAACAAAAATAATGTCATTACTTTTCATGAATTCTTCAAATTCGAAAAAAAAAACTGAAAAAAATACCAAAAGAACATTAAAATGACATATTTCAATGATTATGTTATAATATAATAATATACAGGGTGTCCCGAAACTCAACGTCAAGCGGTTACCGGGTGATAGAGCAGGTTGTGCCCGTTCTTTGAAAAGTATGAAAAAATAATCCATCTCGCTTGGTTTGGTAGTTATAGCAATATTAAGAAAAGTAATGAAAATCGATACCCTAGCTCACATTTTTAGATGCAGTGGTTACAAATTTTAAAATTTTGCTGTGTTTTCTTTTTTTACGTAATCCTTAATAACCATGCTATTGATCGCAATCACAAATCCATGATTTAATATTGTCAGTTTCGTAAGAAAAATAAAGTTTGACTGAGTCATTGTTCAAAAAAATTTTGTAAGCTAACTTTGACACTTCATATTTTTAAAAAAATGTACCACACTACCCCCGGCAAGTTATTTAAAAAATGGCCCGTTTCATCAAGATTTCAAAATGGCACAACACTTGCTACTTATTTACTCGTACAAAATACGATTGCTTTTTTATTTGCAAAAGGACCTCAGCTCACTTCATATCACTTTTACGTAAATAATGCTTTTTTGTGCTCAAAAATCGGTTTTACTGAGGTGTATATGTAAGATAAACAGAGGCACTTGAATAAGACACTGTTTGCAGTAAATTAGAGTGAGACAGATCGACATTACACACGGTTCTGTGGGCTACCATCCTTCTTTTACTAGCAATTTCTCGTAATTGTGCCTTTGTGTTACCCTGGACTCGATTAGTGTTGTGAAAATTATGGTAATTCGTAATAAAAGCCTTTTGCGAATAGCGTATTAGTACAAGGCTCAAGAATATGAAAAAATCCATATTAGTCCATTGAAAGTTACAGTAACCTGGCATTTTATATCCCTTTAATGATAATTTTCTTTAAACTTTCATCTGTTTTAAATTTCAATTTGTTTTCAATTTTACGATAAAAAGTGCCTTACCATTTATTGTACAGAATTCAATTTCATACACAAATGTGCAAAATTATTTTTGTAAGACGCATGGTTCTCAAGATATAGCGAAAAACTTTTAAAACCCCATTTTTCAAAATGGCGCCTAAAAGAGGGAGGGGCTTTTAGCACCGAAAATTTCTTTTTACACTAACACTTATCCCTCCCATAAATCAAAAACATTTAGTCCTGAACAAAATGCCAGGCTAATGTAACATTTCAATGAGCTAGTATTGATATTCTTATATTCTTGAGCTTCGACAAATACGCTATTCGTGAAAGGTTGTAAGTACTTACGTATTATTAGATAATAACTAACATAATTTTCACAACACTAATCGAGGTCAAGGTAACACAAAGGCGCACAATTACGAGAAATTGCTAGTAAAAGGAGGAACAAAGCCCACAGAACGTAGATCGTAGCGTGCCGGGTGTAATGTTGATCTGTCTCACTCTAATTTACTGCAAACAGTGTCTTATTCAAGTGCCTCTGTTTATCTTACATACACCTCAGTAAAACCGATTTTTGAGCACAAAAAAGCATTATTTACGTAAAAGTGATATGAAGTGAGCTGAGGTCCTTTTGCAAATAAAAAAGCAATCGTATTTTGTACGAGTAAATAAGTAGCAAGTGTTGTACCATTTTGAAATCTTGATGAAACGGGCCATTTTTTTAAATAACTTGCCGGGGGTAGTGTGGTACATTTTTTTAAAAATATGAAGTGTCAAAGTTAGCTTACAAAATTTTTTTGAACAATGACTCAGTCAAACTTTATTTTTCTTACGAAACTGACAATATTAAATCATGGATTTGTGATTGCGATCAATAGCATGGTTATTAAGGATTACGTAAAAAAAGAAAACACAGCAAAATTTTAAAATTTGTAACCACTGTATCTAAAAATGTGAGCTAGGGTATCGATTTTCATTACTTTTCTTAATATTGCTATAACTACCAAACCAAGCGAGATGGATTATTTTTTCATACTTTTCAAAGAACGGGCACAACCTGCCCTATCACCCGGTAACCGCTTGACGTTGAGTTTCGGGACACCCTGTATATTATATGCTATAACTATACTTTTCCCGCCATATTATTCACTCGATACATCCAGATTTAAACTTAAATCCAGATGAATTTACATTGAATTTGTATGATTTACATCCAGATTTAAGTTTTAATCTAGATGTATTGAGTGAATAATATGGCCGTTAGCAACTTTTTTGCTTAAAGATAAATCGCTCGATACCTTTCAATATTGTGTTATCAAAAAATTTTTCGCTTCCGTTTTTTTACAAAAAAAAAAACCTTAAATAAGACAAAACACCCGAAAAATGGAATTGAATCTTGCATTACCACAAGTTCAAATTGCTAGAACTTTTCCCCTAGCTGTTTTATTTTGGGTATGGAATTTATTTAAACAATTGTCGCTCGATGCCTTTCAATAAGATGTGTCATAAAAAACAACATGTACATGATAGATAATTTCTAGTATCTACATATCAATGCTTCCCGAATTGAATTGAATGCAAATCTGTACAAAAAAAAAAAAAACACTTTTTGAGAAAGTTTGTATTTGACTTCAATTGACGTATTTTATGTTTTTTTTTTTATTTATAAGTAAGTATGTATGCTAAAAGGTATTTCGGGGCAACTGTTTAAATACTTATATGATATGATACTAGTTAAAAAATGTTTAAAATTAAGAACAATTATATTTTAATAATAATATGCATTACGTACATTACGTAGTAGTCGTGGCGTGATGGTTAGTGCGATGGACTGTCATGCCGGAGGTCTAAGGTTCGATCCCCAGCCTCGCCACCTATTTATTTAAAAGAAAAAACGGCTACTGCCTCTTGCGAGGAATTGACAAATCCTCCAAGAGTATCTCCTGTCACAGAAAAGTGCCGCTCGTTAGCCGTTCGAATTCGGCAATAAACTGTAGGTCCCCTCCATTCCTGCAGACACGCACGCAGGAATGGTTGAGAGTTGTAAGTCACTAGGCCCTAGTTCTTCATGAGCTGTTGTGCCATCAAATTTATTTATTTATTTTTATTACGTACATTACATTATAGATTATATACAGAAACAAAAAATATTTACTGAAACGTCAGGAATTTTTATTTAAAAGCAACTAGGTAAATTTACAATTTTTTGTTGTTCAAAAACTATAGTGGACTATGTACATATATGTACATTGTAAAAGCCTGTGGTTACAGTTGATTTGTAATGTGACGAACAAATGCTCTGAGGTTTCTTCCACAATTCTTTGTCAGAGGCGGCTGTTTACAATCAATGTTCTAAAGTAACCATTAAATGGGGTGGTTACTGTCAATGCGTTGGAGTTGGAAAGGAATTCTAATAAATCCAAATGATAAAAATGCTTGAAGACTAATGATGTTAAAGCATTTGCTAGGTTAAAAACAGGATTTTACAAATTTTAAACGAGTTAGCATCGTATTATCTTTTTAACATTTTACTAAAGTTAAAATCGCCAAACTTCTATTTTATCTTTTTATAGTATCATACTAACTCCAAATGTCACTTTGACAATTACAAATGTGAAAATGGTATGAACTGTCACAGTTTTAGGCGTGTTCAGCTGGAATTTATTAAGGAAATAGGTTTAGTATGATACTAGTTAAAAAATGTTTAAAATTAAGAACAATTATATTTTAATAATATCTATGTACCTATTTCCTGAAGAACTTGTGCAAGTATGATAACAAAACGGATGCAAGTAACTGGTTTAAAAAAGAGTTTAATGAGAGTTTTGTTAGTTTTAACTTGACGCCAGAATAATAATTTATCGTGAATATACTTATTCACTATAAAAATACCAGTCGAATATGGATACGGTTGAATAATAGTGATATGATAATAATATGGCATAATGGTGTTCTAACCTATTGACATATATCTGAACAACTCAACCTTTTCTTGTTAGCTCAACTTTTTAGCTCAAATTTTAAAATAGTATTGTGTGGGAGCCTCATTCTTCCTTGAAAAATAAAAACCAATTAAACTGTTTTGCGCTTTTTAACCGGACAATATATTGTCGTTTTCCGTTGGTCACTCCTAACACTCTTTTTTCACTCCATCCACACTCCCAACACTCCAAAAACCTTCCATTTGCTATTCGGAGTGATGATTTAGGAGTGTTTTTTCACTCCGGATTTCATTAAGGAGTGCTAGGAGTGCACTCTGAAAACACACATACTTTTAAAAGTATGTGTTGGATTAATTGTCAAAATAGTAAATGCTTCTTCTTGGGATGTTCTGAAATTGAAATTATTGAAGAATTCATTTTAGTTTTTACTTCTACATAGATACACATATTACGGAAAAGAGTTTTTCATATTCCATTGGAATCAAAAAGGAGTGAAACACTCTGAAAATCCAATCGAAAACGACATATGTTTCACACTAAACCTTTAAGGACCTAATTCCCCGTGTTTATCACAGAAAAATATCCAGTTCGTATCACAATGTTGCGTCATTTTTTAATCATGTCCATTATCTTAAGCGTCACTTATCGATTAAAACCATATAATTTTATAAGCGAACTAAACTCGAAAAACTAAATAATCGTAGATTAGAGGATACCCTAATTAAATACTCTTATCTATGAATCGTGGAAATATTTATTATTGAAATCTCATGACATCAAGAAGTCATTTAAACTTTACCATAAAATTTATAAATTCTTAAATAAAATGAGCTTATTAATTTCAATTGTTGATAAGCTAGAACAAAAATATTTCATCAACAAATAAAAACCAAAAACTATGTATGTATGTATGTATGTGTGTAGGTCCATAATGTACAAACTTATATAAACAAAAAAAAATGTATTGAGACGAGTCTAAAAAAAAACTCGTCTCGAACTTCTTTAAGGTCAATGAATTTCATCAGCGCAGAAAATTTGATTTGCAATCGTATTGGACTTCGCTATTTATTTGTTTTAGCTTTCGGGTTCCTCATGCTAAAGTGCGATGGTTTATGCGAAGATTTAAAGAAAAAACTAGACAACTTCTCTATGGGAATAAGATGTAGAAATCATTTCAGGTTTTTGGGTGCTTTAACATTATCTGAAGCGGCCCATAAACAGCATACTTGTGACAACACTTGTATTGGTGTTCTCAGATCCGCTACTGCCTTACACCGATTTTTGATATTTCTGTGTCGAAGAGTTTCAAGAAAATATAATTTTTTTTTATTTTATGCGTCAGTGTCGATAAATGTATTGGGTTCGATGAAATTGAAAAAACATATTTTAAAAAAATGAAAACAATTCAAAAACACTGAAAACATTGCAATGATGGGTTTGACAGATACCTAAACCATTTCAATTCATATCAAGGAGATGAGTTGGAAAAAATTACTAAAAGTTAGGTACCTACCTACTTACTGACACTTTTGCTTCGAATTTAGGCAAGACTTTATGACGTGATACAGTTAAAGTAAATGTTTTGAATTAAAGGAACGATAAAAGTAAACTTTACGGGAATATCGTCAATGAAATTTTCCAGGGAATCTCTTCTTCTGTCGAAAATTGGAATCGCCAATATTTTCAACCGTTACATCTTATAAGCTCGAATTTAAGGATTAAACGATACAATTTCTTCGGATACATAAGTGCCACTGACGTCATTGATATCTCTTTCGAAAGGGTTTGAAAAAGGACATCCCTACGCGTATTTCCCATATCGTTAATTCACGTTATAGCACATAAGACATGTAATCCATGTTAGGTAGGTGTCACAAGGGCAATCTACCAAGTGTATTTTTTTAGTTCAAATCTAATCCACTATACTTTTTATATTTGGTGGGTAAACTCGAGATTCACTGAACAGATGCTTTCATTATTTTATAAAATTAAATAAATAAATAAATTTGGTGGCAGGGCCTAGCGACTTACAACTCTCAAACATTCCTGTGTGCGTGTCTGCAGGAATGGAGGGGACCTACAGTTTATTGCCGAATCCGAACGGCTGAGGAGAGCGGCACTTTTCTATGACAAGAGATACTCTTGGAGAATATGTCACTTCCTCGCAAGAGGTAGTAGCTCCGAAAAAAACTTAAGGTGGAAGCGGCTGGTATTGAACACCAGACCTCTGGCATGACAGTCGAACGCACTAACCATTACACCACGGGCTACTACTTTATTATTTTATCCTATAGTTTTTTTGTAAGTTGATTCACATATTATTTTTCCTTTAAAAACTGTTTCTTGAGTTAACTGTGAATAAATGTATGTTAACTAACTCTGGTTTAACTTGACACAAAATGTTTTTTTCTTTTTATTCTTTATAAAATAAAAATAAAAATTTGAAAAATTAATGGATGGTTTTATACCATCCGAGTACCTAGGTATCAATACTTTCTTTCGATACCGGTATCGAGTTCAACTTTGGAGGTTCGTTTCATCCCCACCTGAATTTTGCTTATTTAAATGACAGCCAAATTTCTGTAAGACTTTATCTCGATCCCAATTTTCAATGGATGGAAACATGCCCCGGAAAATTTTATTCGCGATACCCCTCATAGTTAAATTTAGTTCGAAGAACAACGCACTACATGTCATAGCTCGCCAACGCATCGCTTTGTTGTGTTTTTCTTATTTCGCATGTCAATAAAATAACCGATTATTTTTCTTATTTCGCATGTCAATAAAATAACCGATTATTTTTTGTGACTATATACATAAGTATATACAATACGTGCTATACATGCGTCACAATCTTAATATTGAATTAATCAAGATATCGGATAAATTGTTTCGATATGGTTAATGGCCAACGATCGTCTACCAGTGCAAACATTCTTGATAATAGGGTTAATGTACCAATACCCGGCCACCTAATGCCTCCTTTTCTTATTTTGGTAGTTTCTTGATGTAAATACTACTTTCAACAGGCGTTGGATAATTAATTCGTCTGATAATATTTCTTTTTTTTTTTTTGAATCTTTTATCAATTCTTAATCAAATACAAACAAATTTGAAAGTAATTAGGTACCTACTTTATCGCAATTAAAACTAAAATTACTTTCATGGCGCCAGTTATAGCTATCATTGAAATTGAAACTCATTATTGAAAATTTTAATGATTTATTTTAAGATGTTTAGGATGAAAAATCTATGATTATTTCGATGTCAAAATATAGCTTTTAAATTAATTAATATACCTATGTGGCCAAAAAAATTTTTCATTTCGGCCCAACCTTTCTCATGAAATGACTTTTATTATTTTAACGATCATTGATAAGGTAGTGCAATCATTGAAAAAAAGAAAGTCAATTTATGTGGAAGGTTGGACCCAAACGAAATTTTTTGAGTCTTCAGCTTCACATTGGCATCAAATAATTACTGATTTTGCTTTTAATGTGCCCTAGAGCTTAAATTAAAAAATTTCAATGATGAATTTCAATGATAGCTATAACTGGCCCCTAAAAAAGTGCTTTTTCACCAGTGTACCCGGCCACCAACAAAAAAAAAATCAAAAAACCTCCACTTTTGTCTAGTCCGTCCACTTAAACTTAGTTCATAGGTAATATTCATATAATATTGCACTCCAAAAATTAAATATTCAAACTTTTTTAATTTAAATAATCATTAGCAAACTTTGAAGATTATTCCAAAAATCAGCGATTAATATGGCCAATTATAAAATTTATGTTATGACTATTTTTTGATCTTCATATCCTGATAGTATTAAAATCTGGGCGGCAAGAATAAAAAAAAGTAACGTTGTACCTAGCTTTTGTGGCCGGATACATAAACTGCGTGAGCCAGAAACCGGCCAGAGAGTTCATAATTGTTTTTTTTTTTTTTGTAGATTTTATGGTGTAAAATAGTGGCCGAATACCTACTTAAACCATACTTATTTAATATATTGTACCTACTCATAGTCTTGCATAAATATAAAGATCATAACTTAATAAAAAAAACAAAAGAGTGAACAATTTATCTCTTCAAAATATAGTATCCGGCCACTTCGCCGTTTACTGGAGCACAGGCGTCTACTTAGATTCCAGTAATTGGCCAACTTTAAATATTAAACAAATTTTTAATTTTTCTGAAAAAAGTGTTTCGGGGATAAAAAAGGTGTTTCAGATAAGCGGGTTTTTCTCTTAAACGGGTTTCTCTTAAGCGGGTTTTACTGAAATTCTAAATGTAAAACCCTGTGTTTGTTTTGGTGGTGTTAAAAAGCTTTTGTTGTAGAAATTAATGTAGGTACACCCTTTTCCTATAGCAGGTTTTTAAGCAAATAAAAATCATAGATTATCCGTCTAAGTAAGCTGTATCAAAAAATTATTAACATTCAATACTGCTAAAACTAGCGTTTTTACTTCACTCCCTCAAGTTATAATCCAAGACTCCAAATCGCACCTTTTGAAGTGCACACAAAATTCACAGTTTCTAATTTTTGTCCTGACAAATCTACTAAGGTGCGATTTGCCAAATTTTACCAAAAGCTTAAATAATAATTTAAATATTTTATTGCGGCATTCAAAAAGTGTTGGGAGTTCTTATTTACATAATTATGTATGTGTATGTATACCTACTCTTCTTAGCCGTTCGGATTCGGCAATAAACTGTAGGTAGGTCCCCTCCATTCCTGGCTGACATGCACACAGGAATGGTTGAGAGTTGTAAGTCACTAGGCCCTGGCTCTTCATAAGCTGTTGTGCCATCCAATTTACCTATTTATTTATTTTAACCAATTAGGTACCTAGTATTGGAATTGAAAATTGTATTTGTATACCTACCTACGTAAAGTTTATGCACCAATGACAGAGAAGTCGTAATTCGTATCTTAAGCGCTTAGGCCGGCCGCACATTGGATGCGTTATCGTACGGATTTCACTCGTGCGAATACGTACAAACACGCACGAACAATCCCATTCTTCTAAGTACTAAGGGAGTGCGCACACTGGGTGCGAGTGAGTCATACGTATACGTACGTTTACTTCCGACGTACGAAATGAATCCGAACTTGTTGGGATTTTTATACACGTTCGTACGTTGAAACATTGAAATGTATGGAAAGAGGACTTCGCGAAAGTGATGAGTCACCAGGACACTGCGTATTTGACAGAGAAAAATGTATTCAGTGTGCGCACTCGATTCGTGTGACCAGTATTCACACGTTTAAGTACGATATGAATTCGTATGTTGACGCATCCAATGTGCGGCCGGCCTCGCTGCACTCCATTTTGTCAGTGACTGATAAGTATCGAATTTTATGATTATCAATTTGATAATTTCGTTTTGAGTGTAGCCAGCTTTAAATATGTCCTTTTTTGTTTGTTTAGTTTTTTAATCACAACTAATTGAAAATCTTTCATAAGCTAGCACATTCCCAATACGTAGTAGGTACGAGTATTAGGTATGAACCTACCTACATACATATGTACATTCATTAGAATTTGCAAATTCCAACAAAACAGGATTTTTCAACTTGCCCCCAGTATTGTAAATTCGAAAACCCGTACTAATCTAAATTAATATTAATTTTATTATATATTTAGTACCTACCATTATTCAAATGAGATTATTGAAAAAAAAAACTGATGTTCTTTAAAAAGAGCCCGCGTCATAGAATACATTATTGTTTAGACTCGTTTTTTTTTATAGCACTTGATAGATCAGATGCTAGCTTTAAGAGGCCTCCACCCAAAAGTTCGAACTCAGATTCTAAGATCGGTAACTTCGAAAAAGATAAAAAAAAATAAAGCTCATGCTCGAACCTCAACACCTTCGAACAAACTCTTTCTCTTTTTCGGAGAGGGAGTTTTTTTTGTTTTAAATGTATTTGTGTGTTGGAAAGGGAACATCATTTTTTTCTTGTGTATCGCTGCGCGCTGTCTGTGGAGTTTTTTCTGTCGTATTTTTTGTCTTCTTATTAGGCAGTGTTTATGAATGCATTTGTAGGTATGTGGGAAAGGAATATAATTTTTTCCTTATACATTGTGGTGCGCTGCTGTGAGGTTTTTTGTGTTGTATTTTTTCTTTGGCATTATCTATAACAAACTTACAAATACCTTTTGATAGTATTTGTAGGTCATCATTTTATGTGGATGGGGTACCTATTTTTTGCGACATTGAAATTGAATGCTTTTAGATTTTAGGATATTGATGTTTTTTGGAAGGTGATCATTATAGTTTCAGGGTGTTTATTTTGTAGTGTGGTTTCAAGATTATTTTTTGTATAATTGCTACCTAGAATCAATTTTACGAGTAAAATAGGGAACATAAATATGTATCTGTAGCTACAAATAATTATATCTGATTTAAAAGTATATTTATGGTTCCTCTACTTATGAATTATTATACCTAATATGTATATAAGTACTACATAACGAAAGCACTTATTCTTTAGGAAATAAATAAATACCTTGTTCAAAGGGTAGTCTTAGGTGCCTACATATATCCTCATTATAAAAAAGTTAGGAGGGTAGGTAGGTAGGTAGATAGATAGGTACCTACCTACTTAAAAACGATACCTAGGTATCGTAAACGTATTTAGGTAGTTGCGGGGGACTCACCTTAGGTGTATCAAAAAGCTAGAGCATATTGGTTGAGTCGAGACAAGGAAAAAATCATTAGGTCGGGAGGGGGATCTTTTTCCGCCCGTTTAGACAGGAGGGGCAATTTTCTAAAAAAAAAAATATAGGTATATTGAAATAGAAAAAAGTCATTAAAAAAAAAAAACAAAAACACTTACAATACCTATCATATTATACCTACTTTTTTCAAGCCAGAAATCAATTCTTTTTTTTTATTTTTATAGCCCAGGAATTTCGTGCAAAACTTCTAAATTTTGGTAATGGGTTTGAAATTTGGTAGGGCTGTAGAACTAGTTTAAAGGAGTATTTAAGGAATTATCCCCGCTTCTAACTGTTGAGGAATTCCTGCAATCAGTGTTTGAAAAAATAAAAATAGGTTAAACAAAAAAAATAAAAAAAAATATTACGGTACATTTAAAAAAGTTCCAAAGCATCTCAAATAATTGGAAATTTAATTTTATACAAGATTTTGAACTTTTTTTTGTTTATTATTAAATTGGAAAGTTTTGTATTGAAAGTTTAAAATTTAATTTTTTAAACATTTTTTTGCGTTTTTTTTTTTCATAAAAATACAATAGATAACTATTTTTAGTAAAAACAAAAAATACAGCCTTGTTCACTATCAAATTATGCGTCATTTTTTCAGACTTCTTCCCCTTACCTTTCTGTAAAAAAAAAAAAATTATATTTAAAGCAAAACCGTAAAAAAAAATTTAATTTCATTCAAATGAAACCATAAAAAACGTATGTATGTTTGAGTTAAAACATATAATTTTGTCAGTATTTTATTTGCTTAGAGCTTGTATATAAGTTCTTACATAACTTTAATCAATGAATAAGTTAATAAAATATTATTTAATAATATCCCTAATTTGTTGGTTCCAAAGAATTTCCCAGCCAGGCTTAAACTTGCAGGTTAGCAATCACTCTGTTGTAACCACATTACGTTTCTTTAAAGAGCTGAGATGATATTGCATCAAGTAAAAGCATGGACAATAGGAAGCAGGTCACAACGTTAGCCTCAATTCACATAATTAAGATTTTTATCAAAAAAGGGTACCTATATTCGAAATCTTCTTTTTTCTGCGTAATTCTAAAATTGAGGTTTTCTGTAGAATTTGTTACTTAAAAGAATGCATAGTTTTAATTATTTTTTATTTAAATAGTTTACGATAAAACCTAACTAAACCAACCTCCATTACGATTTGTCTTCAAATATTTGACATTTTCTGAATTTTTAAGAAGCTTCTGCCATAAATTAATATTTTTTTATATTATATTATTTAAGAATAAACAATTGTTAATCATTTGGTGTATACAAATATTTTCTACACAAATTAGATTTTAAGATATAGGCATTTTAATAAAATAAAGATTTCCCGAAAAATCAAAAAATATTCGCACTAAAATCCCGTTATTTATTTTTTCCTCAACATCCACAGTTGGGGATATTTCTGAAAAGTTGTTTAATTGTATTAGGTATAATATATGTAAGTATGAAACCTATTACCAACATTTAGAAGTTTGTATGGAGCAATGTTTTTGTTTCCTGGGCTATTAATTCAAATTATTTGAGAGAAATGTTTTTGAAAAATTAATTTTCAAACTCATAACTTTGAACAAATAATGAAAAAAATATTCAAAATATTTTTTTTTTCAAAGTTTTACGTTACTAAGTAATAGTTTTTTTTTTAATATTCTATACTCTTATTAATTCCTAGTAAAATACTGAAAACAAAATGCTCAATTGTAGTTTAGCTTTTAAGAAAATTAAAAATAACGGGAGGGAAATTTTTCTAAAAAAATGACTTAAAACAGATAAAATTAATAAAAACAAACTTTCACCGTTATAACGACATGCTATACTCTTTTGTAAAGCCAGAAATCTCTTCTTTTATTAAGTTTTTAAATTAAGTTGTTTTAGTGAACAGTTTTTCAAAAATTAATTTTCAAAGTTAAATTTCTGAAAAAAAAAAAAAGGGTTGTGTTCAAACTGATTTTGTTCAACATTTTACGTTATTAAGGAATAATTCTGTTTTTTACATTCAATACTCTCATCAATTTTCAGTCAAGCACTAAAAACCAGATTGCAAAACATATTCCAATTTTTGAGAAAATTGAAAATAATAAGTTTCCCTTAAATTCGACTTATCCATCCATTATTTTGTTCCTCCAAAGCTCATATTTCCAGCACAATTAATTACATAGTAAAGTGGATTTCGTTATTTTTAATTTTGTCAAAAACATTTAGGCCCATCTGCTGAAACGAAACTTAAATATTTATGTTCAACTTAAACGCTTATGTTCTACTTTTTCCTCAGCGTAAACTGTCACATAAGCTCTTATGTTGAACTTAAATACTTAAGTTTCGTTTCAGCAAATGGCCCTTAAAGATCCAGAGACATTTAAAGATCCAGTTTTTGGTGTTTGACTAGAAATCGATAGGAGCATAGAATATTAAAAATAAAAATATTAGTTAACAACGTAAAATTTGAAAAAAAAAAAAAATTAGTTTGAACACAATTGTTTTCATTATTTTTCCAAAATTTTTATTTTGAAAATTAATTTTTCGATTTTTTTAGAAAATTGCTCGCCTAAACAGGGGGAAAGAGACTCCACTCCCATACGATTTTTTTCTTGTCTCAACTAAACCTTCACGCTCTAGCTTTTTCTCACACCTTATGTGAATCATCCTGTATACAAACATAGTAACAATAAAAAAATAAATACATACTGCCAAACTACATGATTAAAAAAAAAAAAACAATTTTAATAAAAATGGAAAATTTTCTAGAGAAGTAGGTAGGTACCATAAATTGATCTTTTTGAGTTATATTATTTTATTTCTGTTTTTTATATGAAATTTAGTTACGTTCAAATATTTTTTTTTTGGTTCACTCCACTAAAGGTTTATATTTTATATGTTTCTCAATGTTCGCCGTACTGTATCTACCTACTAATCTAATAATCAAAAATTATTTTTTTTAAATAAAAAATTCAATGATCATTATGAATTCACTCTTCACTCATCAAAACAAGAAAGCAAACAAAAGTAACAACAGCAACAATAATCAGTTTTCACATTTCATATTCTTCTTACAATCATTAGATACTTACTTACATACTGAGCCCTCCTACCACACCACCCTTCGATCGCATTGTGTAAAGCTCTCAAATATGTACACACAAAATCTATTCTCATTATTCTTTACATTTTACTTACGTGTTGTTATTTCTGAATTCTGAGCTCTGTCCATTATCACATCACTCACACCACCCTCAGCAACCTTTGTGTAAAGCGTGCCACTGCCATTACACAATACACATATACTTATCCTTATACCTTATAGGACCAAATAACGACAGCAACAAAAAAAAAAAAAAACAAAGCACAACAAAAATATTCTCGTCGCTCACCCCCTTCTAAGCAATCAATATGTTGGCGGTTCACGCAATCTCACTCACACAAACTCACATTCGTCTCGCTTTTTTTGGCATCTGTGTTGCAACCTTGCAACTCATAAATAATATTCCTTGGTTCTCCTCTCTCTTGACAATTACACATACATAAATAGATCTTCGAATAAAAACCATCTTATGGCGATTTGAAGAACTAAAATTTCGAAATATTTGAAAATAACGACTTTTTATTAAAAAAAAGACTTTTATAAAACGTATTATTTTTTAATAAAAAGAAGCTTTGTATGCTTGTTTTTTTTATTGAATTATATTATTAGAATATGTATATCATTTTAAAAAAGTTTTGTACTATTCGTATCATATTTAGTTATTCAAAAACACTATTAAAAATTAGAAAATTTACTTGTTTTCAAAAGCTTATAATTCAAAAATGGTGACTAATTTCAAAAATCAGTCACGAACAAATGGAAGCCCTATTTATTACCTTTAAAAATATATATATATTATAGGACTACCCCTCTCCTGTTTTCAGATCGGTCTGAAAGCATTTGGCAGTTTTTCGTAATTTCTCGAAACCTGTCATCGGAATTTTTGAATAAAACAAACAAAAACCAAAATCAAAAAAAAAAGCTCGAACATTTGGAAGCCAAGATATCAGTCTTTCATATGCAATTTAAATTTTGGCAATACGTGGTTCCAGGGCTAAGATCCGTATGCAACCGTTTTGCCAATTTTCCACTTTTATCGAAAATATGGGTGGAGGCCTCTTAAAGGATCGATTGGGTTGAACTTAATTTTATGTTACGAGTAAAGGATTAACCCGTTTTTTTCGCATAAATAATTTATTCAACATTAAGGGCAAAAATACTAGCAATAAACTATGGATACCTACCTCAATGTTTCCCATCGTTTGAAATGAAGTAAAAACAAACATAAACCCGAATCCGAGGATTAGGACATTTAAAAACTTTATATCCATGTTGCTAACAAGTTATTTGTACAAAATCTTATTAGAATTTCGTTTTTTTTTCTGCAGTTTAATATTTTACCGCTAAACACTGCGCACACTATTTATTTTGTATTATTATTTCCTTTTCTTATCTATAGCCGATTATGTATAATATGTACACTATTTACTGTAGCATCAGTAATTGGCACTATAATATGTATACGACACGACGAAGAGTTTATTTGATGAAATTAAACGAAGTGTTTTTCCTCTGATCGTATGAAATTCTTTAACTGTCGTTCATTTGAGAAAAACACCTCCCAAAATGATAACAAGTGCAGGAAAATTAATTGACGTGTGCAAGCTACAGAAGACGGAATAGATAAGTAGGTACGAACGAAACTACAAAAAAAAATACTAAGCAGAAGAAACAACGCGTCACGCGATGTAGTGTTCACTTTTCGAGGGGTAAAAATGCAATGATATGAAAGTGAGAATTAAAACAAAAACCAGAGTTTAAATTGATCAAGTTTCAACAACTCCATTCTCTCGTGTTTGTGAATAAACAATAAATATAAATAGGGGCTTTTCTTGGGAAGCGTGTGTTGGACTTGGGGTATGGACAATGAGCATGTTTGTGTAGGCGTTTTCTCTTCTTTATTCTTTGTCTATTCATTCGAAAAAAATGGAAGGAAAAGAAATGCATATTTAGCAAAGGAGAAAAATTTATGCATGCAACGTAGTCTGAAAAACAGGTAGGGTAGTGTTTGCTGATAAGGTAGAATTAAGGCATATCCAAGTGTTAAGGCACGTTCGAACCGAACGCGAAATGATGCTGCGGACAGAAAGTGAGTTTTTTGGGAACCCCGGATAGAATTGATTAAAAAAAACTATATTGGGGATTATCGATGCCATCACAAAACAAATAGATTTTCCATACAAACACCATATCCATAACTACTAAATATAGGTGTGTTTTATTATTGCCAATAACCCACATGGTTCAGCCCGAAAAAATAAAACGATACAGATGCAATTGAAAACAGTTATAATAATAATAATATCAAAAATATTCAGATTCAAAAATTTACTTGACAAAACGAAAACAAAAATATTAAAAAACAGTTACAGAAAATATAAATTTTATCGAAAACGACTCCTACGATTTTGATTAAAATTGTTATAAATACTAATATTAGTATGGTCTACGATCTGCTAAAAAAATACTCCATAAAAATTTTTGAGTTGTTTTTACAGAAGATGCGTTTTAAACCTGTAATCAAAGAATCAATTTCTTTTTCAAATGTTGTTTGTAGACCTCCAAGTTTATTTGGGTTATTGTTGTACTGCTTGAAGCTTGAAACATAGATTCTGAGTGTTGTACTCACCTCTTTTTCCCTATGTTTGTTTATTTTTTTTTATTTTTCATGTATTTAACTGTCTCTTTTCTTTACACTGAATCTTACACTACCTTACCATTTGCAACAGGCACAAAGACTGCTTTTAACACACTGCTAAATTCTCTTGCGATTTCTCTTTTGGTTTGCTTCTGATTGCAAAGACGCTTTTACACACTGCAAATTTTACCTCTGCGTTTTTTATGACTTTTCCTTTTCATTCCATCTTCGTATACTTTGCGTAAGTGAAAAGATTTCAGCTATCTGCACTCTTTACTCCACTTGATTAAGCGAAGTTCACAGTGTAGAAGACGAATTGAAATAAAACATACTCCAACAATAACGAATAACACCAAAACCAAAGAAGAAAGGGCGATAACGCTGCAATTTGTTCAACCTCTGCAATTTCGTCTACCCCGGCCACCACATACGTCCCTCGCCATAGTTTTTCGAAATCGCAAGGGAATTTCGCAACGTGTAAAAGCAGTCAAAGCCATCTACCCGGTAGATTAGAACTATTTTGTTGGGACTTTGAATGAAACCAGGATAGAAACCTAGATCCAATGTTGTTTTTGTATTACATAATTGTGTAAAATATTCAGTTTAACAATCGAGTAACAGCAATTTTTAAGAGGCTCTTAAAAAAGTCACTTTTTGGAATGGTTGCACAAATTCGGTAAAAAAAAGAAATTTTCTTTGAAGGGAAAAAAAAAGTTTTTTAACCTTAAAGATTTAAGCCTTAACTATATTGGTCAAAAAAGTTAAAAAAAAATAGAAAAGTAAAAATTTTCAAACTCATTTTGGGATAGTGTTTCTCACTGGAAAATATATAAAAATGATGCAGAAAGCTTAAATTTAAGTTTAAAAATAAAATGTGTATATACTTTTTCACAAAACCACTGCGCTAGAGGGAAAAAATATTTTTACTTTTGTAATTTTTCAAAAAGTGATCAATGTAGTTAAGGCTTAAGTAATGAAGAAACAATAAAAGAAATGCAGTTGTCAAACACTAAAACCTACACTCGATCTACAGTACATGTATGAAAGGTAATATCACTAGCGTTTCATTTTTGTTCTGTTCTGCGCATCTACAAAAATGGTGGATCCATCAGTGCTCATTTACATGTCAAATTTCGATATTTTGTCGCCTGAGAATTGTTTTGTCTCATACGCCATTGGCACTATTTCGAGAAAAAACGAAGTTAAAGGTTTGCGTACTTTTTATTCCCAAACCGTGTGATACTGTTTTTGTTTTATTTTTTTTTTTTTACCCAAAGCTTCTTCTTGTAATGAGTTTTTTTACCAAATTTAAAAATTTTTTGATTGACCGTTAAGAAGTAACGCTAATTTTCGTAAAATTCAACTTTTTTCACGTGTGTCCCACCTCCTATATTTTGTTATTTGGTCAGTTTATATTTCCATGAGCACTCGGTAATTTTCCTCCGACACTTTGCAAGAGCAGGAGCATTAAATATAAACAAGATTCCTCAAAAACACTTGCTTTTTTTTTCTTTCTATTTGGTTTACTGCGACAGAAAATAATTGAGCAGGGAATCCAAAAACAGCTTCCTCAGTTTATTGACAGCAAAACTGAGGAATTTTTGTAAGGAATTGTGTTTATATTTCTGAGAATACGGATTCCTCCGAGATCTCTGAAATATAAACTGGCCAATTGAAAAGTTTTTTCATACACGTGGGACACAAAATTGTTTTTATAATACGTGTTAAGAAATCATGTTGATCCTGATCCGTAGATAATAAAACATAGCTGTTGTAATGGAGGTGGTGCAAACCAACACTAAATTTTGTTTTGCGATTAGTGTCCCACAAACATTGCACGTGGGACAAACCAATTCTCTCAAAAAAATTACAGAAAATTGTATGAAAAATGTGTTTCAAACGCCAAAAAATGGTTTATGGGACAAAACAATTCTACAAACCGTTGATTTTCCTGGATATGGGACAAAGTCGATGCTCAATATCTCAGGATTGGTAGTACATAGCGCAAATCGGATCACAGATTTAGAAACAGCATATACCAAATTACCATAGAATCCCTCCCAACTAACGAAAACGATAATAACACGTGGTTGTCAAACAAAACAACACGTTGTTATTATTGTTTTCACGTAATAACACGTGGTTGTCAAACAAAACAACACGTTGTTATTATTGTTTTCGTTCGTCGCACCGATTATTCGTGTTGGTTTGGGAGAGCCTTTATCCACTTTTTCACCGGGTCTCTACCTGAAATATTTCATAGATTACTATCTGTCACTTTCAATAGAAAGAAAGAGCGAGTATACCATAAAATTGGTTGGGCATTTTAATAGCTTTACTATTGTGAAGTATTGACCGTCCCGTCGGCCCGCGTTCTGTTTGACCAGACCTTAAAGCGTTTTATTAACTAGTAGTTGCTGCGGTAGTGAGGAATTACCCACGATAAACAGAAACAAGGTATGCTCATTAGCTGTGTGACGTTAGAATCATCTGGGTTTCGTCGGGGAGCGAAAAGATAATTCCATATAATTGGAATTTTTTTAATTGTTTTTTTTTTTATTTTCACAGTCCCTATCACTTAAAAATAATTTGTTTAAATGCTAAATTCTAATCTTCATTTAAAAAAGAAAATAATACTCAAAAATGATTGTGACGTCATAAAAATGCCAAGATGGCGAGTTGAGTGTTTGTAATGAGCATACCTTGTATCTGTATATCGTGGGAATTAAGCCTTAACTACATAAGCCACTTTTTGCAAAATTATAAAAGTAAAAATATTTTTTTTCCCGCTAGCGCAAATGTTTTGTGAAAAAGAATGTACACAATTGTTTTTAAACCAAAATCTAAGCTTTCTGCATCATTTTTATACATTTTCCAGTGAGCAACACTATCCCAAAATGAGTTTGAAAATTTTCACTTTTGTACTTTTTCACTGTAGTTAAGGCTTTAAGCCTAGTACGCAGATCGCGCTAAAATTTATCTTCCATACAAATTTTCTCCAAAGATAAATTTTAGCGAGGACATTTAGCTAGACAGTACGCAGTTCACGCGCTAAATTTAAAAAGTCTCCACTTAATTTAGCGCGCGAAATAATGCTCAACGCATTCTTTCTCAGATAAATTTTGACATTTGTGCTCTTAGCAAACGAGTGTAGAGATAAGAATTGTAGAGATAAAATTTAGTTTAGCTTGAACTGCGTACCTGGCTTTAGCAATAAAACGCACCCGTTTTTTTTTTTAAACAAAAACTACTCTTAGCCAACCCTGTTCTGTCATCTCTCGCACTACCCACCCGGCTGAATATGTTGCCTACGTGATCCACGTAACGTTTTTTTTTTTTAAGCAGCTGCAAAAACAACTTTTTTGATGGCCACCCAAACACCAGAATAAACTGACATTTCTTTTCGTCTTCGCAAATGGCGGATCCCTTTGTGTATTTTCATACGTGTATTTTTTTTGTGTGTAAAAAAATAATTCAATTTTCATTCATAATACGAGAATAATATCTTTAAAGTTACAGCATAAGTGTACAAATATTAAAAAACTTTTTTGTGGTGTTTTCTCTATAAAATTTACCATATAATGTCAGCTACGCGCCTCAACGCAGCTGAAAAAGATCTTGAAAAATTCATTAAATTTTTGGCCATAAAATCTGTTCAAGTTGTCGTCCAATCGAGACTGGGAACAAAAATCCAAACTCAATGCAATCCATTAGCCACGGGTAATGATTGGTTTAACATTGTTATCGAAGACTATCCCGATGTTTATGCTGAAACAAAGCAGGCCCTTAATTTAGCTCCAGGTGAGACAATTATCAATCGATTGCCAGTTTGTGTAGAGATTTCACTGAGAACTGTCGACGGTGACCAGATGGTCTTGGAAGTGTGGTCGTTAGATTTACAATCGCCCGGAGAGAATAAAACGGAACAAGTGTTGAAAGTTGCCCATCAAATCTACAATCGGATGAGTATTTTGTTGAAATCATTGATTTCTCTTACGCGTGCCACACCCGCATATAAGCTATCTCGCAGACAGTGCCCAGATTCATATCGGATCTTTTACAAGGTCTACGCAGAGGAAAAACCCCAAGTTCATGCCCTCGGCGAAGGTTTTAAAAACGTGAGAGTTGGTCAATTGAATACTATTGTTGGCAATCTCACAATGTCGGTGGCATATCGCACCAAAATGACCTTCTCCCCCACGACCCAACACTGTGACAGTGCCATCATGCTTAAGAGTGACCATTTCTTAAAAGACCAAAGTCCCAAACACATTCGCTATCATAATGTGAAAAAAGCGGGCGAAAAAAAATTCATAGACATTGATAAACCTCTCAGACCTGGTGCCTTTGTCGACCTCTCAAAGATAAAGCAGTACACCGAGGATGACTTCATCCTCCCAGAGACACCTCCCTTCGACTGGTTGATTAAAAAGAACCGCACAGACAGTAGTGGCAGCTCGGTCCACGAAGATCGGACCCAATCTCCTTTGGGAAATAACAACAACAACGTCGACTTCAAGAACTATGAGCAACAACAATCGCCCATTAAAAGTCTATTGGTGCCTGTGCCGTTGGACGACACGAAGAACAAGAAGCCGTCACGGACGGCACTCCCGCCCGACGATGATAATCTGCTAAAGGAACTCAACTTCCCATTCGCCAGCCCCACTTCGCATGTCAACGATTTGGCCAGGTTCTATCGTGACTGCTATCACGCTCCACCCCTACACTCCTGCGAACTAAATTCGGCGACAGAAACTGAAGGCGTCGCCCTAGATCCAGTCGAGGATCTATCCAAACAGCTCGAGTTGTTCGAGACATCATTGGAGAACTACGAAATTCTTGTGTCGCAGCTGGGCTGCTCAACGACGTCCTCCAAGAGTAGCAGCACGAAGAGCACCTAGGAAAGACGCAAACATCTTAATGAAGCAGGAGAGAATCGCTGATATTGTTTAAGTAGTATCGTTAAGATATCGCTTTCTATTGACTATTTTTCGATGTATTTATCATTAGATAGGAATATTTTATTATATTATATTATTATTATTGACATACATTATACATACATACATACAAATTACTATTATTATCGCGTTGATTTTTTTTACACTAAAGTATTTTAATGAACGTTATTCGAAGAAAAACAAAAACTAAAAAATCGATCCATATAAAGGGGGAAAGAGGTGTGTCGGCGGCATCTCCCACTTTGGAAAAAGTCTAATTAAAAACTTAAGATTTATAGTACATAATAAGATAACTTAAACGATAAATTGAAAAATTAAACAATAAACAAAACTCGAGAGAAAAATAACAAACCATTTGTGCGAGTGTGGGTTCCAGATTATTTGAGATAGCGGCTTCACACTCAAACACACCCAGAAACAATGTTTACTTAAAAAATAAATTTATATATTTTTTGTTTTGTATTTTAAGGAAAAAAAACAGTTTTGGCCATTTAGAATAGACTTTAATGAGATTTATTATTTAATCAATGATATATACATATACGAAACACCTATTTGTTATTTTATTATTTTTTCTGCGAATCAGATATACCAGATGATGTTAAGTTACAAATAATATTTTTGTAAATAATAAAATGATAAAAATTCATGGCTAATTAACGAACGGCTTAAAAAAATGAGTGTTTTTTTTTCTTATGCATTGTAGTTTTGGTTTAGGTATATGTTCTGAATATTGTTGTTAATTACAATATGTAATTACAAACATTTCAGCTGACATCACGTTTTTGCTTTTAAATTTCCTCATTTTATTCGACAATTTTTTTTTCGTTAGTAACAACAACATGTAAGTAAGATTAAATTATTGCACTTGACTCTTAGGTTGTTTATTTATATCTTTATAAACACAATTGTTGCTGCTAGACGAGAGTGAAAATAAAATGAGATGGAAAAAATTGAATAATTTGAATGCTTACAAAGAGCGAATAAATTTAGATTTTTGTTTTCGTTTGTATAAAAAGAAGAGAGGGGGTATATTGGGCGTTGTTGTTAAGCAGCTAGAAATAACAAGTTTCGTTGCAAGTTGTTGTTACTAATAATAACAACAGCTATCAAGTGATTTAATTTTTAATAAAGGGAGTTTCTCAAATATAAATACCTATGTAGATGTGTTGTGCCTGAATAAGAAATGATATATTGGTTTTTAAAGGCTTAAATAATGTGTATGCAAATAGAATTTTAGAAAATAATTTAACCTTATTCAATGTTTGAATGAAAACAACAATTTGAGTGTTCTTTCCCCAAACGCTTAGGCTGTAGCTATTTTACAGGTACTAAGACAATCACTTGACTCCTTCTCGGTGGTGCTTAAAAAATAGTATGTACATTAAGTTCATTTCAATTGAGGAATTAGTTCAATTTAAATAAAGACCGAGTGTCCTCAGAAGCCTTTACACACAATAAGCATCGCACCGAAAGGGGGTTATTCTTAAATTCGCAGAGGATTTTTTTGATGCTGGATTTACATTTTCGTATTCCCAAAAACGATTCGCTTTCTATTAGACCAAAATGGAAAACGAAAATGCTTTCCAATGCTATTTTTCTATGTTAAAACAAAATTAATTTCGGTTTAACCAAAAGCGAACACCCCCCTGTCTTCCTCTTTGAAATTCCGAAAATTTTACAAGATGTTTTTGTTTTGGTATGTTGCAAATTTTATTTTCTAAAACCGGCTTTATGCCAATGTTCGTTTTCTTGTTTAATCGATTGCATTGCCTAGTATTTTTGCTAGCCCTCACTGTTCTGTTGATGTACTCCGTACTTGATTTTCAGTTTTTAAAGCTTATGTTGCGTATTGTTAAAAAGTTCTAATTATTTCAAAATGGTTTCAATATTAAAGAAAAAAAAAGTGGGTTCAATATTTAAAATTTAAATATGTACATTATATTCAATGTAGTATGAGTATGTATGTATACTGTAAGAACAAAATAGGAGATTATGATTGGATATAGAATCGAGAGGAAGATGGTCAAAAAGAAGAACTTGTGTAGATCGTTTCAACCTCTGATAAAACTTTCGAATATTTACCTCAATCGTAGCAATCCTTAATCATACACTGAATCGGCTTTAATTTCAGCCTCTCTTTTAATTCAGTTATAATGAAGGAAAAGTATTTTAAGTTGCATTTATAAATAATAAGCTATTGCAGTACAGTAAGCAATTTCAGCTTTTTATTAGATTATTTTAGCTTTTTAAACCGTTATTCTTTGCCTTGGCCTGCAAAATAAGAAAAAGAGAAGCAATGAAATAAGAAACAGAGTAGGTATATACTCAAAATTTGTTTTGTTAATGATGAAAGTTTTTTTTTTTTTTAAAGATAAACCGCGTTGCGAAAATATTGACAATTTTTTACGAATACATAATTTGTCCCTTAACTTGTTTACGTTGAACGCATAAATTTAAATGTTTTCGTTTTGTCTGAACATGAGTAGCGGGGATGGGTCAATGGGTACAAGCGAGCAGGAAACAACAAATTAAATCTTTCACAACTCTGCGTCAGAGTGTCAGGTGATTTGAATTTTTAAAAAATAACAATTTTCGAAATAATCATTTATTATAATTATTATAACCAAAATAATAATAGAGGAATGCAAAATGTAACAATGACCCATTCGACATAATGTCCAATGTCCATTTGAAATAAATAAAAAAACCTACAGACTTGCGTTATTCATACACTTCTTGTTGCTCTATGTTGTTTATAAAATGTTATCGTTGGCGTAAGTATCTAAGTCGAATCGTCGACAAGACGACGAGTGCGAGACGTGAATGGAAGTCTGTTTTTATTTTTATTTGGAATTTTGTACGATTATTTGCTTAACTTATTGCATTTATTTTGCTTTGTGGTGCACTTTGCAATTTACATGCAGTTGAGTTTTTTTTTTTTTTTTATTGGAATATTAAACAGTCTTCCGGCTGATACGTGGCTTGTGGACTCTGATGTAGGTTCACCGGCTTGAATAGTAGAGGAATGTAGGCGAATGACTTTTAGAGGAATTTTGTTTTTATCTCTTATTCTTTGGAAATTAATAAAGTATGTATATAATGTAATGTCTAGGGGACTACACTGCGCTTCAACTGAACAAGTATATAAATATATATTAGCTCTTTGGGAGTGAATTTAATGGTCGTTTAAGAAAAGAGAACGCAGAGCACAACAAAATTTCCTTAGTAGTTACATTCCCTAAGAGTAACAAAATTAAAAAATTTTTTTTTTTAAACCTATTATAAGAATAACATTTCAAATATAAAAACGATTTTTTTTTAAATTGGATAGGTACCTACCATTTGTTTTGTTTGTAAAGCTATTCTCTTTGAAACACAAAGACGATTTAAAATCGTACATGAGCAAGGTTTCTGAGTTTAATTTCTTAATTTGCACACTATGATGTCAAAATTCTTAAGAAAAAAAAACAAGTGTTTTGTGACATCAAAATGATATCATTTTTGAAATTTTGTAAGAAATATCACGTTACTAAATCCTACCAAAGACCTTTTACGAACATTTATTTTTTTAGCAAAAAACTATAACAGTTTTTATTATTACAGGCAATCATCGTACCTGTATAATAAAAACTGTTATAGTTTTTTGCTAATCAAAATCGTTAGATCCGTTTTTGAAAAAACTTGAAAAAAAAAAAAAACGAAATACATATTTGTAAAGAAGCTAGGTACCTGTTCTAACCTAAACAAAAATTTAGAAGTTCTTTTATGGGGAACAAATGCCTTGGGGAGACTTCTCTATCATCTTGTTGATAATCCAATTTTGATTAGAGCCTCGAACTCTTTTTTTTACACGAATAGTTGCCCTATAGAGAAAGTAAAAATTGATTAATCACCCCTATTACGGTTGTCGTTTTACAAAAACCACAGTAAAACGACACGCCTCTAGAAGCGATAATAGGCGTTTAAGTGAAACTAAAACTTAAGCTTTATCTCCCTTCATCTCCCTTCTAGCCATTAACCACTTTAGTCGTTTTACTGAAACCCCAAGAGTCACTTCCAGAGTAGTGTCGTTTTACTGTCGTTTCAGTAAAACGACAAACGTAATAAGGATAAATATCCAGTTTTACATTAAATTTGTATGTTAGCAAAAAATGATGAATTCGTTAATTGAAATATAAAAAAAAATACGCATCGATAAATCACTTGAATTATTTTTTTAATTTTACTGATAAAAATTCGTTTTCCGTACGGAATTTCTTTCAGTAAAATTAATAAATGCTTTTTTTTAATTATGAAAATTTCCTTAAGGAAAATTTTGTTAAATGGAAAAAATATTTCAAGTGATTTAACATCGATTCGTATCCTTTTCATATTTAATAATTAATGCTTGGCTTGGCATTTAGAAACCAAAAACTGGCCTCTACGTTTTTGTTTGAAGTTATAAATGACAATTAAATACCAAAGCTTATAGTAAAAGGAAATGATAATTTTGAAAATTTAAATATTTGAATCAATTTCTTTGTAACCTTTCTTAACAGTTTTTAAATTTTTTTTTCTACTTTTTTTTTGGCTTTCCAACACTTAATAGATGTTTTATTTTCTTGTAGTATTCAAACTTTCTTAAATTTCCTTGAAATTTAGAACCACGTTTGTACAACTGGCCCTTTTGCTTTGTTTGGAGAAAATTGCTGTTAAAAATTTAATAATGTTCTGAATTTAAAAATCAATTAAAATTCACCTTGTTGTGGTGAGTTTTTTGTGAGGTTTCTTTTGAGGATTAAGCCTAGTATACAGTTCTTTTGAATAAAAAAAAACTATTGTGGTAAATAAAAAATCTTTTTTCCGGAAAAAAAATATCTGTGGTGAAACAAAATTGTTTTTAGTCGAATATTATTTTTGCAAAAAGCACAAAAGTGAAAAACTAAAACATGCAGTAGAAGTACCTGTGTGCGAAAAAGCGTACAAAAAATGTGTTTGATAAGTCATTTTAGATTGATTTCACAGACCAAACACAATTTTTTCGCACACAGGCATCTATAAGCACATTTTTGTTTCATTTTTTTCACTTTTTGCAAAAAGTCTTGAATGTAGTTAAGGCTTTAAGCCTTAACTACATAAGCCACTTTTTGCAAAATTACAAAAGTAAAAATATTTTTTTTTCAGCTGCCGCAGTTGTTTTGTGCAAACAAATATATACATTTTATTTTTAAAGTCCCCTTTCACACAGGGCAACTGAGTTGCCGGCAACAATTAGTTCATAGGCGAGTAGGGCAGGAAGAAAGAGGGGGAAATGAAATCTCCCCGGTCAACAAATTCAGGAGCAACAATTAGTTCATAGGCGAGAAGGGCAGGAAGAAAGAGGGGGAAATGAAATCTCCCCGGTCAACAAATTCAGGAGATTTTTTTGACGTTTCTCTTCACACTACGTTTGTGTGCGTTCAACCAAGGTAGTTTAAAAGGAAAATAAAGAAAATCTCCGGGTTTTTGTTGCTTGCGTGTGAAAGGTACAAGAGATTGTTAAGGAGATTTAAAGAAAACGTCAAAAAAATCACCAGCAACTAGTATCTTCGTGTGAAAGGGGACAAACCAAAATTTAAGCTTTCTGCATCATTTTTATAAGTTTTTCTGTGAGAAACACTATCCCAAAATGAGTTTGAAAATTTTCACTTTTGTACTTTTTCACTTTTTTGGCCTATGTAGTTAAGGCTTTAGAATTCCTTTTTCCCTTCAAACAGAAGTACAACCAACAAAAAGAATCGATTTGAAATGGCTGGAATTCGGCATGCATTATGCGATGAAAAAAAAAATAAAATCAGAGTTCCCTTTACACAAGGCAACTGAGTTTCCAGCAACAATCAGTTCAAAGGCGAGAAGGGCAGGAAGAGGGGTAAACGAAATCTCCCCGGTCAACAAATTCAGGAGATTTTTTTTGACGTTTCTCTTCACACTACGTTTGTGTGCGTTCAACCAAGGTAGTTTAAAAGGAAAATACCATGAATGAAAGAATACAAGATTGCGCCATTTGTTACTTAATTGGAGACAAATGATATGTAAACAAACATGGCCGCCAGTAGTTTGTGTATTTAATCGATTGTTCGGTTGTGTTTTTTCCTTTCGTGGGCGTTTAGTAGTTTAAAAAATCAAAGTTTTCGTTAAGAAATACGATTATAAATACCGAATTAATATTTTTCATTTGAAATAAAGGTTTTTTCATTTAAAATAAATCGCCAAAAAGCAAATAAAGCGGCAATGTGTAAAGTAGAATAGATAATTCAGAACTTGTGTACTTTTGTTACACTACACTTCACTTTTAAATAATTCAAATTAGAACAATGAAATAAAAATTCAAGTTAAAAACTTTTCCCGGCCTTATCTAGTAGGAAAAAAATCATATATTTGTCTTTAATTGCGCCATATGAGCTGTCAAAAATTACAACAACAAAGCAAAAAAAATGAAATGGCGTAATCTTGTATTCTTTCATTCATGGGAAAATAAAGCAAGTCTCCTCCGATTTTGTATCTTCGTGTGAAATGTACAAGAGATTGTTAAGGAGATTTAAATAAAACGTCAAAAAAATTTCCAGCAACCAGTATCTTCGTGTGAAAGGGGACAAATATAATGTAGAATTTCTTTTAAGTAAAAAATCGACTTTTCTGGACAAATCCCTTGTATTAAAAGAAAAAAATCGATTCTGTTTAGAAAAAAAAAAATCGAATTTTTTTGATAAAAAGAATTCGACATATGTCGAATTCCTTTTACCAAAAATATTCGATTTTTTTTCTAAACAGAATCGAATTTTTTCTTTTAATACAAGGGATTTGTCCAGAAAAGTCGATTTTTTCTTCTGAACAAATCGATTTTTTTCTTAAAAGGAATTCGACAATAAATTACTTCAATTACCTACTGATTTATGTTTTAAAAATACTGGCATCACTTTATTCAAATTCACCAATCACCAACGTAGCGAGCTGTCAACGCCAATGACATTAGTTGTCAATTTTTGCTGCTCAGTTTTTTCAGTTTCAAAAGAAGAAATAGAAACTAGAAACTTTATCTATTTTAAATAACAAATTACTTATGTTTTAATAAATTTTTTTATAAATTAAGGTAAATAATAAGTACAATGGAGTTTTGTTATGTATTAAAAAATATATTTTAATTCTTATACTTGATCAATTTATTTTCAAATAGAACCTACATACGTAAAAAACAAAATTTCTATCCGCCTTAATCCAAATTAGGGAGAGGCTTGGTCGTTTGTGTTGTGTCTTCGTCGACATCTAGCATCACATCATCATCGAATTCTTGAAGAGGAATTTTATTTTTAAATTGTCAATTGATTATGCCACCCATCGTTCAGTAAGCATAATTATCATTTTTTTTTGACCTCATTCTAATCCAAAATCATATATTTCTTCCTAACATTTATGTTTGACTTTATTATTTGGATTTAGAATTATAAAATAATAGTCCAGTCCAGTTTGAAACAAGATTTCTATGGAATAAAAAAAAAAAAACAATTTTAAAATATTAAAAAAATATAAAAATCTATTTTTAAATCATAAACTGCTTACCTTATGTTGGCTTTGGGCTTTGGCATCATCATAACTTACCTTACTAAAATTGTTGCGTTGAGAAAAAGTTCAATTTGATGAATGTTGAATGTACTTTTGCAGCCATATGTTTTCTTACCGTAGATGACGTCATTTGTTTTAAATTAGATCAGTGCGTAATGTTAAGGTATTTAAATTAAATCCTACTGCTAGCCACGACAAAATATATTTGAGCATTATTAAAAGGTCAGGAACGTTTCTGTTTTTTTTTTTTTTGATAATTGCTATCGTATGTTGGATTGCAGAGCAACTCCAACGTAAACTAAACAAAAATTAAGTAAAGATTGTTTGCCATTTTTTTTCCAAGATTTTTGTTTTCAAATGAGGCATTATTTTGCTCAAAGTGGTTGGCAAAGCTATAACAACTCTCAACCAACTCTGTATATGTGTCTACAGGAATAGACAAGACCTATACTGCCGTTTTAATTAAAAATAACTTATCTGACATTATTTGTCGATTTTTTTAGTTAAGGCCAAGTTTGAAATCGCTTGCTTTTTGAGCGGTTATTGTTTTATAAATATTGAAAAAATGGCAAAACAAACTCGTTATGTAATCATACAAGAGTTTTAATACGTCGTAACACAGCAGTATAGTTTATTGAGAATCCGAATGGCTTACGTGAGATCCTCTTTTTTATGACAAGAGATGCTCTTGAAGGATTTATCAATTCCTCTGCTGAGATTCCATCCCACGTTATAATAAAAGAAATGTGTGTAGGTACCATCATCTGCGTCTGACTTTTTTTTGACTGGACATATGTATAGCACAATATAAATATTTAAACTGCGGAAGGCAGACAAAATTAACAAATAATACCACTTCTATTGCACTACTCAAATTTTGTTCATCACTGTAAGAACTTGAGTCGACACCACTTATAACTACCGCTAAAGAACCAAGCTAATCAAACGTGCTCTCTAACAGAAGTTATTTCTGGAAGCATGACTGTTTTAAGTTTGCTTATTTTAATAAGAATAAACTTTCATTATTATTCCAACAGCTTGGTAGGCCAACAGCTTGGTAGACCAACAGCACATATCGTTCAACGCTCCCGCTTCAATATGATATCATCAGTTTTAAGTAAACAAATTATGTGAGAAAACCGCATTTCCTAAGTATTGTGCGATAAAATTCAACAAATCAAAATCGCTGTAGGTGTGATTCATGTCACTGAAAGTATTTTTGAGATAAGAAAATACTTCACATTTATTTTACTTTCAATATATTAGAGACACTCTGAGGATAAAGCTGCATTGCAATTAAAAATTCTTTTTTATTTTCTTATTCATATAAATCACTAATCAAGATGATGTACTCACAAGCTGAAGTGTAATACCACATAGATCATTCTTAATCATAATATATTAATCCATAATATTTATTAAAACTAATTAATTAATTACAGAACAACGGCAGCTAACATGTCCCTGGATACAATGCAGTGTGCTCGCTGCGCCGAGGGATTTGAACCACGTGAGAAGATTGTCAATTCCAATGGAGAACTTTGGCATACTCAGTGTTTTGTGTAAGTTATTGTGTCACCCTTTCGGCAGAATAGAAAATAAATAACTTAAAAAATCTATTCGACAGATGCGCTCAGTGTTTTCGTCCATTCATCGATGGAATCTTCTATGAATTCGAAGGCCGAAAATACTGCGAACATGATTTTCAAGTTTTGTTTGCTCCGTGTTGTAATAAATGTGGAGAATTCGTCATTGGGCGTGTTATTAAAGCAATGTCTGCCAATTGGCATCCACAGTGTTTTAGATGTCAAATGTGTTCCAAAGAATTGGCTGATTCTGGATTTATAAGAAATCAAAACCGTGCATTATGTCATGAGTGTAATGCCAAGGTGAAGGCAGTTGGAACTGGAAAATATGTTTGCCAAAAGTGCCAGTGAGTACATACACATACACATATTTATTTTAGATTTACAGAAAAAAGTCAAAGATTAATGGTTCATAGAACTGTGATTTATTCGATAGTAGAAGGTCTGAAGATGTATATCATAAGGCGACTAATATAATAATCATATCAGAATCCATATTTCCTGCAGAAAAGAGATTCAGTCATTATATACTTTTAAATATTTCAATAACTCTTGAATCTTGTTTTAAAAAAAATGTGTTAAATGCATATATAAGACTTTGACTCTTTTAAACGATGTACATTAAGTATTTAGATATAAATGAAACGATATTTTTTTAGTGGCCTTATTGACGACGAACCACTCCGATTCCGTGGAGAAGTATACCATGGGTACCACTTTAATTGCACATCATGTGGTGTTGAATTGGATTACACTGCCAGAGAAGTTAAGAGTAGGCCTGGTTTTGCAGCTAACGATATGGTAAATGAAATAAACAGTTTTTCGGTTGATAAAAAGAAATATAGCAATTTTTTTTAGAACGAATTATATTGCCTTCGTTGCCATGATAAAATGGGAATTCCCATTTGCGGTGCTTGTCGTCGCCCGATTGAAGAGCGTGTTGTTACCGCTTTAGGTAAACATTGGCATGTTGAGGTAAGCCGATTTTCATAATGTCCCTTAAACATCAGCTGTTCTAAATTTTTTTTATTTTTTTTTTTAGCATTTTGTATGTGCCAAATGTGAAAAGCCCTTCTTGGGTCATCGTCATTACGAGAAACGGGGTCTGGCGTATTGTGAAACTCATTACCATCAACTTTTTGGCAATTTGTGTTTTGTTTGCAATCAAGTTATTGCTGGAGATGGTAATTTAATTTTCCTGTTTAAACATTTTAAATGAAATTAAATTAATTTCTCATTTTTACTTGTTTTTTTTTTTTTTTTTTAGTTTTCACAGCTTTAAACAAAGCTTGGTGCGTTCATCATTTCGCATGTTCCGTTTGTGACATGAAAATGACCCAAAAATCTAAGTTCTATGAATACGATGAGAAACCAGTTTGCAAAAAGTGCTACGAACGTTTCCCCAATGAGTTGCGTCGTCGTTTACGCAACGCTCATGAAATGACAATGAAGAAGAATATTTAAAATGTTTTATTTTTTTCTTAACAGCTGTAGGCTATTTTTGCTGTTTTTTGTAACTTATTCTCAAGTCTAAACAAATCTAACAGAATATGTACGTAAATCTGTTGTGCCTCGAAAGAAAGTGCCCTTACATGTTATTAAAAATAGATAATATTTTTTTTTTCAAAATATAATTAAATCAATAGTAAAAACAAACTATTTTTTATATAAACTTTACTTTTATTGTAGTATGTATATTTTTTGAAACAATTTTTTAACAGAAAACATATTTCACTGTTGTTTTTAAACACTAACACATTTTGTTTGTTAGTGATTACGTTTTTTTTTTTATTATTTTTCTTGTCTTACAACTTTAAATAAATGTTTTATTAACCAACAAAGTAAGCATTTTGCAGCTTATAATCTACATGATAATTTTACTACATAACCTTTTATAGTAATATATATTTCTTTTTGATAAAAATTGAATCTTTAACTTTTTATTAAGAAAATAAAGGAAAATTAATAAAATTAAACAAATTAACGGCTTAAATAAGTGTTTAATTTTGGTTTGATTGGAGGAGGGAATGGCGAGGCGAGTATTAGATACTCAACAAGAATTTTTTTTTAAATTGTTTTGAATTGAATGCCATGGAAAAATTAAAACTAAACCAAGATACACAAACATGTTCCGAATTTCCGTCGAGATCAAATTGGAATGGACTTCAATTCTGAAGTTTGATTATTGAATTCGATACGAATCAGTTTTTTTTTTTGTCGCAGTATTTCAGAGGTATTCAAAATTTTGATTTAGCACTTTATTAGAAGTAATATGAAAAAAAAATTATAATCAAAATATATATTTCATTATAAAGCCTTAACTACATTGGGCACTTTTTGCAAAATTACAAAAGTAAAAATATTTTTTTCCAGCTAGCGCAGTAATATATTCATTTTATTTTTAAATCAAAATTTAAGCTTTCTGCATAATTTTTATAAGTTTTCCTGTTAGAAACACTAACCCAAGATGAGTTTGAAAATTTTCACTTTTGTACTTTTTCACGTTTTTGGCTTATGTAGTTAAGGCTTAATGTAGATACTAAATCAAACAAGCCATAAATTTAAGAATAATTGGGCTTCTACAGAATCGCTGCAAAATCTAGCTGATGTTTAATGCTCTTTTCTCTCTTGAAATACCATGTCAAAAGCCAGCGTCGTGAATTGGCCAAGACACAGTTATTCAGTGAGCGAGAGTTAAGTCAACACATCAAATTAGAAGGGTTAAGTTGAGTTAAACTCCGAATTTCGTACATATGTACATACATATATTCTGATCACACACTAAAAAAAACTGGACCTAAATTGTTTTCGATATTGGATTCTATTTTTTCCCTTCCATCCACGCTACTCTAAGTAACAACATGTTTTGCGGGAAATGACGTTAAGTAAAACTATCATGAAGCCGTGGACTTTCATGACAATGAAGGAGAAAAGTCGTATAGCAAAAATAGCCAGGCCCTATATTTATTATATTTTAACCAATGAAATTTTAGCCCGACATTCGACAGAGGTAAAGGTTATAAGCTACTGTGCTATCTTCATTTCAGACGGAGGCTATTGTAGTTTATAGAAAACAATTCCAGAAATTTTTATAGCAACCTAACAGCGGGAGAAGATGCGTATATTTGAAATTGGTATCATATCACATAGTCAGGCATAATTCAAAATTTGAAGGTTTTGAATGAAACAGCAACAACTTTAATGAGCTACCACAATCAAGTTTTATAGGCTGAATTTTTAGGGTTTATAGGAGCATAGTGGGTAGTGCACTTGGCCCGGAGAAGCTTGGTTTATGGTTCGAGCCGCAGTGGCGGCAAACAGTTTTTCAAATAAAATTGAACATACATAGACAAAGCATCACTAAAGGAGTCTGATGATCGGCCTGGCGACCGTGAAATGGCTTTAACTCCAGCACATAAAACTTGGTGGTAGCTCACTGAAATTGTTGTTGTTTCATTCAAAACCTTTAGTAATATGATGGTTCAAAATCTGTACAGCCTAAACTGTCCGTGTGTTATCACACAAAACCATTTCTATTAATTCAAAATTTGTTATTGCGATTGATTCATTTTTATCAAAAAGCAATACAAAAATCGACTGAAGTGTAAAAAAAAACTATTTAAATTTGTTGTGAGATTTGGATGTATGATGAACTACAAAACAAAGACGCACCACACCGTCAAATTTCATGAAACAACTTATTCTCAATTTAATATGCCATAGAAGATTCATATTTTCCATCATTGTAATCTTGGGTTGTATTTAAAAGACCGTAGGAGTAGGTTATACCCACATTTCAAAATTTGTACTTAATAATTAACCTGCTTTACACCAACATACATTTGTTTGTTTTTTTTTATTATTGAAAACATCTTTTCATTTTAATTTGCATTTGTATAGTTTTGATTTGAGATCATTTAAGTTAAGTACGCAATAAAGTAGAAAACTTCAAGGAATTCCTGAGATTCAATTTTCGTACATCAAAGTTAACATAAATCAATAAAAAAAAAAAAGAAGTGTAATATAAACTGCACCATAATCTCTCAACTTATTCGCTAAGATGTTCAAGAAGAGGAGCAATTAATTCCATGTTTCTTACCACAATTAGACCACCCGAATTACACTTTTCCTCTTCTTCTAAATAAGAAACAGAAATTGGTGCCTTAGCATCTAAGCTCTTTCGATAGTCAAAAATGTCACCACCAAGAGATTTTAAAATCGCCTGAGGGCCACAAGTATCCCATTTGAATGTCGATCCTTTGCTTAGCAAATACAAATCCACCTCACCTGTGATAACTTTTAATGCCTTATGGCCAGCTCCAGCTGAGAAAGCAAATTCATACCCCAGTTCCATGACTTTCTGGAGGAGATCTGAATTCTCTGAAGTGGAAAAAATTCCTAAATTATTTGGTCGCAATGTGATATCTTCAGGACAATTGTGGGCCTCCATGGATTCTAAGCTTACGCCCCAAAAGAGCAAACTTTTGTACACATTTTTATCGATTTTGTTGTGAAAAGGTTGCGAAACGAGTCCAATTATCGGCTGACCATTAGAAATGCTGTAGGCTCCTATAAGAACAGTTACGCAATCTAGCCCAGTCGATGTGATGCCAGGAAAGTTTGTAAAAATAGAATCACCTGATATGTACTCGGAGGTCGCATCTATCAACACCCTTGTGTGAGAATAAAATTGATTAATTTGTACCTCGACTTACCAATTGGATCGATCCAAATGCCAATGTCGGGGTAGTTTAAGTCATCAGGCAAATCTGGGATGTCTCCAACTTGGTCTGAATAGTTTACGATATTGTGTACTTCCTCGGCTAAGACTTCAGCTGCTGATCGATTTCCATCGAGGACTTTTTCCAAACAATCAGCTGTTTCTGTAGCTTTTTCCCCAATTTCAATAGTCACAGTCTCTCCCAGTTTATTGGTGAATGATGACGATTCTTCACCTTTTATGTGATCTCTTATTTCTGGAAACTATTTAATAAAGTATTACAATGTTGCAATTTTAAGCAATATTCACATTGTTTCACCTCATTTCCAATGTAATGACGAACAGTTTCTTGAATTAGAACATCTGCGAGGGTCTTGAAGTCATGTACAAATCTGGGATTAGCTTCATCTGAGGACTTCTCCTGGACAAGCAATGCTAATAGATCTTCATTTGCCCGACAGGCTCTTGCTATATTGGCAGCCCTTTCGGTAACATTTATAAGACTCTTTAGCAAGTTCTTGGACATAATTAGAAAGCCGATTAAAAAAGTGTTTCGACTCAATACAAGAAACTAAGTGCAACTGAATGGAAGCCCAACCAAATTAATTTTTTCGCAAATCTAATTAGAAACAAGTAAAAAGGAATGTAAAAAAAATTGTGCCCCGCTTGGACGCAAGTTAAAAAAAACTATCGTATCGTGAATCGTCCGTTCCACCCACACAATTTATTTTTGTTATGATAAAAATTCAAGTAAATAGTAGTAAACTATAAAAAAAAAACTTTATTTGATTAGGATTGGTTTTGGTTTTATTTTTTTGGTTTTATTTTTATTTATCAGGAAGCCGAAGGATCATAGTTTTTGTTTTTGTTATGGGGCATTGAGAGTGAAAGAGAAAGCACAAGTATGACAAGTTGAAAAGTTTGAAGGAAAATTAAAGTCCACGATCCACATTTGTATTCCAGTTTCCACCTTCAAAAAAATTAAAGCTATGCGCAAACCTAATTCCCCTTTCACACGAAGATACTAGTTGCTGGTGATTTTTTTGACGTTTTCTTTAAATCTCCTTAACAATCTCTTGTACCTTTCGCACTGAAGCAACAAAAACCCGGAGATTTTCTTTATTTTCCTTTTGAACTACCTTGGTTGAACGCACACAAACGTAGTGTGAAGAGAAACGTCAAAAAAGTTTCCTGAATTTGTTGACCAGAGGTGCGTTCTTTTATGTTACTGTGGTTAACTATAGTTAATGTGTCAAAAATAAAAGTTGATGTGCCATAGTTAAGAAAGTTACTCTTGGTAACTTTTTCATTTAGGAACGACCAGAGTTAACAATAGTTAATCTGTCAAACGAAAGGGGTTGAAAAAAAAAATGAATTGTATTTGGAATGAATAACCAAGAAAAAATGTGATTGCATTAAATTTATTGCAAAAATAATTATTAGGAATTCAAAATAACATGTGTAATATTTCCAAATTAAATTTCTTTACACTCAGTTTTGTATAAATCGAACAGAAATAAGTCCAATTTTCTTCATTGCTTATGGCACAGAATTTTTTGATGAAAAATTAACCAAATATAAAGAAGAAAATGCCGACAGAAAGAAAATGCATCAGAAAATAAAAGAAAACTATTCCAAAAATCAAATTCGATAAAAAAAAATCGATTAAATTGATAAAAACATATTTTAAATATTAAAAACAATTCCAAATCAAAAGGGCAAAAATTAAACAAAATATCCAGCATTGCATTTCAGCTGTGTTTGACAGATCAACTATTTCAATTCATATCGAGGAGATGAGTTGGAAAAAGTTACAAAAAGTTACTTTTTGACACTTTTACTTTGGATTTTAGGAACGATTTTATGACGTCATAAAGTTACTCGAAGTAACTTTTCTGAATTAAAGGAACGACCGAAGTTAACTATAGTTAACCATAGTTAACCACAGTAACATAAAAGAACGCACCACGGGGAGATTTCATTTCCCCCTCTTTCTTCCTGCCCTTCTCGCCTATGAACTAATTGTTGCCGGCAACTCAGTTGCCCTGTGTGAAAGGGGACTAAGTCCCTTTCACACGTAGATACTAGTTGCTGATTTTTTTGACGTTTTCTTTAAATCTCCTAAATCTTGAACCTTTCACACGCAAGCAACAAAAACCCGGAGATTTTCTTTATTTTTCTTTTAAACTACCTTGGTGGAACGCAAACAAACGTAGTGTGAAGAGAAACTTCAAAAAAATCTCCTGAATTTGTTGACCCGGGAGATTTCATTTTCCCCTCTTTCTTCCTGCCCTTCTCGCCTATGAACTAATCAATCCCTGACAATTCGGGATCAAAATCTCTGATCCCGAATTAAAGAGAGAAGATATACACCTACATGAAACACGCGCTTGCACACACACTATTTATAAAACGTCATTTTGTGCTTTTGTGTGATTCTGTGATTCTGTGATTTTCTTTTTCATTTGCATTCTGTTTTTGATTCTTTGCTTATCAAAATTATTTTTTGCTTTATTAAATTAAAATTATTTTTGACAAAATTAAATTTGACATCCCACACACACATTCGCAAACAAAAAACAAATCCAATCTGAGTTTCTTTTGCCAAGAAAATTCGTGATCCGGGATCGAAATCCCTATTTGCAAAAGAAAAACGACATGAAGCACCCTGTCCGTAACTACTTTTAAAGCTGCATTCACCACCAACTTTTTGAAAAGATGACTGCCGTGAATGGGCCTGAATTTTGACAGTTTATACTTGAACTAATTGATCAAACAAAAAAATCAGTTCAATTTTTAAACAAATATATTTTGTAAATTGTTTCAACAGTAAAGACCACAATGGCTAAAGAAAAATCTCGACTTGATTTCGAAGGAGCAAAACGCCAAAATAACTCTGAGAACAATAGCTTCATACAAAGCGTTAATGCAGAAGATCGACGAGACAAAATTCTCGAAGATGTATTTTTGCGAAGCACCGAGGAGAATCCCTATGCTCGGCAAGTGAATAATTCTATTCAAATTTGTAGTGAACTTAAGGAGGATGCACGAAAAAGGTTTCTCGAAGAAAAAAGACGGCAGCAGTTGAGAGAGAATAATCAGGAGCTAAAGCAGCTGGAAATTCAACTGCGAACAGCTTACATAAAAAAGGCCGTAGCTGCACAAATTTACGAACAGGAGTCTCTAAAAGCAAAGCAGAAAGCCGAAGAAAAGCAAATCAATATCGAACTAGAGCAAGTTCGTCTAAAGACTGATGAAGCTGCTAGAAAGCTGGAAGAAGAAAAACGAGCAAAGAGTGCTTCCCTCAAGTCTGACCTTCAGGACCAAATTGCATTGTCCAATGCTCAAAGGTTGACCAAACACGAAGCGTTATTGAAGGAAAAGGAAATAATTGAGGAGGTTGTAAGGAAGTGCAAAGAAGAAAAGCTGAAAGAAGTTCGGGATGCTGCTGAGCGAAAAATTAGAGTGAAGATCGAAATGGAAGAGTGGATGAGAGCTCAGGAAGCATGGAAGGCAGCCCAAAATCAAGCTTCTGAGAGTGAAAACGAAAGGATATTGAAATTGATAAGGGAACGCGAAAGGGAAGAACAAGAAGCAAAAGAAGAAAAACTGAAGCAGCGTCTTCGCAAAGAACAAATCAGCGAACAGATTGGACAGCAAATCCATGCCATTCAGGTGAGACGACGTACAATCATTTATTTCTTATTGATAAAGTAATAATATGATTGCAGTTAGAACAAGATAAAAGCAGAGAATGCCTGATAGAACTTCTCATTGACGAACGTCAAGCGAAGGAAGAGCTTGAACTGCGCGAAAAGCTGGAACAACAGATGCGAAAAAGAGCTGCTACTACAATGCAGTTCCAGCAAGATCGCGAGGATAAAGACCGCCGGAAATTGGCAGAGAAAAAGCTAGAAGAGGAGTACTTTAAAGAGGAAATGCGTTTACTTGCTGAACGGGATAAGTTGGAGCAGTTATCAGATGAAAAGCGAAGAAAGAAACAACTCGAACATCGCAGAGCCCTCCAGGATGCCTTAAATGAAAAGAAACGGCTCAAAGCTGAGCAAATGAAAGAATTCATTAACGCCAGAGAGAAGGATCTGAAAGATGCTGAAAAAGCGTATGTAATATTTGTGACTTTGAATTCCTTCAATACATTTTATTTTTTAGTGAACAACTTGTTGAAGAAGAACGCATTCGAATGATAAAGCAACATGCATCTGGCCTATTGGGCTTCTTAGCGCCAGGAGTTTTGCGGAACTCGGACAGAAATCTTGTGTCGATACCACCAAAATAATATTGTGTGTAAAACAAATTTTTTTCTTACATTTATTCAAAATTAAACATAACGGTAAAAATTATTTTAAATTTATTTCTATGCTGGTATATACCTACATAGGTCAAATTTGTATTGTAAATAAACCAAGTCTATTTCATATTTCCTCTCTATTCATAGCTTTCAAAAAGCTATGAGCAGAGCACTATGTGGCAAGAAATTTGTATGGATACTATAATATTAGATATTCAGGGTGCCCAGTTAATAATGGATAACCTTGCAACCAGACATAGAAGGCCTTAAGACCTTTCAGAAAATAGCATACAAAAAAATATTTAAAAAATTGGTAAAAGCCCCTTTAGTTGATTAACAGCAAATGTTATTAGTTACTTTTGTAGGCTGAACCATTTGTTGTGCTGTTTTGAAAAGTACATTAAACAGGCAACTTTTTAAAGCAATTGACCACAGATGTTCTCATACATTTTTATTTTTTTTTACAGATGGTCAAACTTTTGTAAAAATAAATATTTTGTAGTTTTTGTATTGAAAAATTAGTTTTAAAAAATTATAATAAAAAAAATGCAACACCAAGAGCGTTAAATTTTAGTATTTGTCTATTAGAAAAGTTATTCAAGAAAATTATAAAAAAAAAAACAAAAAAAATCATTCATTGATGGTCCTAGTGTTAAGGTATTCGAGGAAAGAAGTAATTTTTAAAAATTTTTTGAAAAAATGTTATACCATGGAGACCACAATCATGGTAAATATTTTTTGTATGCTATTTTCTGAAAGGTCTAAGGCCTGCTATGTCTAGTTGCAAAGTTATCCATTATTTACTGGACACCCTGTATAATTTATATAATTAAAAAAATAACCCCAAAACTCTTTGTTATAAAACCTATTTTTGCGCTTCTTTTTTATGGGGTTTTCGAATGGTAAAAAAAATTAAAATTTTTCCGATCCAGATTAAAAAACTGGTTTTGACATTTTTCAACTTCCAATGGGCAAAAATAAATTGATTTTTTTCGAAAAAAAAGCCTTGATTTTGCATGTCTCTACTCCTCTTTTTAGTGTCGTTTTCCGTTGGTCACTCCTAGCACTCTTTTTCACTTCATTCGCACTCCCGACCAGTGTTGCCAGATGAAAACAAAATTTCCCCCCAGAAAAATTTAAAAACCCCCCAGATTACCACATTTTAACAAAAAAAAAAACCCTAAGTTTTTTTTCAACTTTTTCTTTCAATTTTTTATTCACAGCTCATACATGTACATATGTACCTACAAGTACTTTGGTATTCAAATAGCATTTAAAAAATTGTGTATACATATTAAAATTTAATTGAGCAGTAATTATTGGATATTCTTTGATAGTATATTCAATTTCAAAGGAAAATGCAGGAATTGGAATAATTTAACTTTAAAATGAATCCCCCCAGATTTCCCCCCAAACATTTCGTCCCCCCCAGATTTCCCCCAACGATGAAAAAAACCCTAAATCTGGGGGGAAACCCCCAAACTGGCAACTCTGCTCCCGACACTCCAAAAAACTTTCATTTGCTGTTCGGAGTAATAATTTAGGTAGGAGTGTTTTTTCACTCCGGATTTCATTAAGGAGTGCTAGGCGAGTGCACTCTAAAAACACACATACTTTTAAAAGTATGTGTTGGATTAATTGTCAAAATAGTAAATGCTTCTTGTTGGGATTGGGATGTTCTGGAATTGAAATTAGTTTTTACTTCTACATAGATACCTACACATATTACGGAAGAGAGTTTTTCATATTCCATTGGAATCAAAATCGAGTGAAACACTCTGAAAATTCAATTGAAACCGACATAACACCATTGTAATGCTATGAATATACACTAATGTCGAATTCCTTTTACTAAAAAGAAATCGATTTTTTTTCTAAACAGAATCGATTTTTTTCTTTTAATACAAGGGATTTGTCCAGAAAAGTCGATTTTTTCTTCTGAACAAATCGATTTTTTTCTTAAAAGGAATTCGGCATAAGACTAACAACGATAAAAAAAATCACCTGAAATCTCGTATCCATTTGCCACAAAAGAAAAAAAAATAAAATTTCGGGCAGAAAATCGAATTTACCATAGGTCCTCTAGACGTTCACTGAGAACGAGAAGTTTTGTCCGAATGAAAAAATTAACGAGGTTTGAGCAATATTCTGTCCAAATAAGTTGTATGGTTTGCAACAGCAAGTTTCAAAATATTTTGAAAACCATGCAATATAGTTCTCAAGCTGTTGTTTTTGCCTTACCCTGCTCACCAAGGAACAAGTGATCGGAACTGGAAAAGTTGAACAATGTAAATGCCGACTAACACAAATGCTTGACCTGCTTTACTAGTAGGGAGATATTTCTCACCTAGCTTTCCAGCCATTTTCCAATAAAAATTTCCCTAGATTGGAATGCTTATTTTGTACAGCCAGTCAGAAACTAGAAACTTGCCTAGCTTCTTAGACACCTATGTCTTTTGAACGTACCCAATAATGTGGTGCTAATACGGCTTTTACACATTGCAATATTCTCTAAGATATTTCAAAGAAATTGCAAAAGTATATTGCAATGTGTAAAGCCGTTTAAGTACGCGAACAGATCGAATAGATAAAACTCGTAGCCTGAACTGCACCACTACCAAAAGAACAAACGTCATTTCTCTCTCCATTGTGAATTGTGAGTGTCAAAATCAAAAATTAGAAATTTCTGACCTCCGCACGTGTTGTTTTCTTTTAAAACGGTTTTATATTCCTTAAATATTAATTGTGTTCTTTTGCTTTGCAAATACTTAACGAAATAAAAAAATGCCACCAGTCAAGAAAGTTAAAAAACAACCCAAAACATCGGTTCCCCCTGCAGAAAATGCAACAGATGAACCTGAGGAACAACTTGCCGTTTCCGGACAGGTAAAGCCCTAAAACTACCTATATTAACTATTTCTCTAAATCCTCTTTACTGTTAATATTTCAGCTGGACAAAAAACTGAAAAAATCAAAATCCCGAATCAATAAACAGCGTGGTATCGTGGTGATTAGGCATTTGCCCCATGGTTTCTTTGAAGAACAATTAAAAAACTACTTTGAACAGTTCGGTAAAGTAACGAGGTTACGTTTGGCTCGTTCTACCCGCACCGGTGGTAGCAAAGGTTTTGCTTTTGTTGAGTTCGAATATCCTGAAGTGGCTGAAGTTGCCGCCCAAACTATGGACAATTATTTGATGTTTCAGAAAGTTGTTAAGGCTCAGTTCATACCACCTGAGGCTCAACAGTACAACTACTTTAAGACGTCAGTAAGGAAAGTTTTAAATAAGGTAAGAATTTTGCCAGAAAAAAAAAAAAAACATTCAAGTTAAGGAAGATTTCTCTGCGAGGGCAGACATTACATACATGGTTATTTATATTGCCGAGACTAATTTATAACAGTAATAACAGCTTTTCGTCTATAAAAGTGGTTGTGCATTAGAGCGCTTGACACGAATTGAAAAAAAGTATGCCCACGGAGGATCTGGGCCCTGTCAGGCTGTATAACCAGTACTTTAATAAACAAAATAGAGTCACTTTAAATTTATATCCCACCTTAATTTTATCCCAAAAATATCGCATAAATTGCACTCAAATAAGCAGGTACATTTTTGCTAAAAACCTAATCAACTGTAGCTGATGGCTTCGAGGATAGCTTATGTACATATATGTTATTAAACAATAATTTGTCTCTCCACTTTTCTTTTGAAAGTACATACGATTTTTTTTAGTTTATATTTCTGAGTTCTTCGCGTTCCCAGGAATCCCCACCAATTTATTTCCAGATTTGTTGTCAAATACTGATTTTGAAATAGAATCCTTTTAGAAAAAAAAAATCAATTTTTTGGTAAATCTACTCCTCTTTTTACTAACACCACTATACACCAGTACAATTGACAGGCAGCTCCTAAGACAAGAATATACACTTATGACAAAAATCAACCTGAAATCGTAGTCGACAGTAAATTTAAAACAAAAAATCGCCAAGATTTTACATCGATTAACGAAATTTTTCTTCAACGGACCACACTACCTTACTTTTGGGCTCCACACAATCTAAATATAAATGTGGGTATAAATTATGATTAACATTAGTTAATGATATATCGTCGGTTCGGAAGAAAAACGACACAACTCAATAAATTAAATTTTTGAGCTAACAATGAATTTTTGTAAATTAAAGAAAAATTATCAATTGGGGAAAGTATCAGACTCTACTACAATATTAAGAACTTAATGAGCTGTTGCATAGTCTTGATATTTTAAAAGATTACTTGAAATTCAAATTTTCATTCAATTTTCTGTTGCCTATTTTGAAAAATGAGATTTGTTGAGTTGTTTCGTTTTTCTTCCGAACCGACGGTATGTATCTTCCTCGAAAGTCCGCTTAAATAGACTTTTAACATTGTTTTGAGTTGAGGATTGGAAAGTTTGATTGGTTTATCGCTACGCGGTTCCGTTGCTATATTTCTGCAGTCACTTTTAAATTGTACAATTAACTAATCAGATTTAAAAAATTTTTGCTTGAGATCCTCAAAAAATAAAAAATCACCCTAAAACATTGTTATTGACTTTTCATTTTTGGTTTCAGTAGATTTTCTTTTTTGGGACTTGTTTCATATGCTACAAATTATTAATTTCTTTGTTTTTTTTTTTTTATAAGTTATTATATTTACTAGGTATATTACTATTTCCTTTTTTAATTTATTATTGTATCTTTTAAAATAATTGCACTTCGATGCTTGATTAAAAGATAATGGGACCGTCTTTAATAATAAATAAGGAACTAGTTTTGATGTCATTGTTTTGTTACCTTTTTCATTGGAGCCAAAACTTCATGAAGTTAACTAAAAGGAACTTAATTTTTAGTTCTATGTACTTCGGTATAGAAAATTTCAAGGTCCTCAAGGCCAAAATATTAAGAAAAAGTAGGTCTGAACCAACAATTCCTCCATATTAATTTTTAAATATTTTCCAGATAGGTAAACCAATTTATGTTTCCGGGAGAACAGCAGCAATTCAAAAAAGAGCACTTGAATATAATAACTGGTCTGACGAAGCCTACCAGAAACGTATCGCTTCAAATCTTCGCAAACTAAAAAAACTAAAGCAAAAATACGCTCATTTGGGTATTGATTTTGATAATTTCACTGTCAAACCAAATATTCAGACAGTCGATAATGAAAATAAGAAAGGTGATGCAAAAAGTTCAAGCGAAGAAAGTGAGAAAACAGAAACCGGTAACATTCTTCTACTGAAAAAAGGCAAACAATCCGAAGATAAAAAAAAATCTAAAAATCAAAAAGTCAAAAAGGTAATAGAACTTAAGGACCTCCTCGAAAAAACACTGAACGAAGAAGCTTCGTCAGAAGATGAAGAATTTGTGCCGACTATCGGTGCAGATGAAGATATATCAACATCAGACGAGGAAGATTATGGTCTAAAGGATGACGAGGAAGAGAAACCGCAAGTTTTGAAAAAAGTACCAAAGCATATTAAGGTTGATCGCGCCGCTGAGCTTCTCAAGCGAAAGCCAAATGCTGGTGGAATTCAAAAGTTAAACAAAAGTTTAAAAGAGAAAAAATCCAAAAAGCCAAATAGCATGATGAAGAAGTCTTTAAAGGTTGAGGCAGCAAAAGATATCAAAAAGCTTGGAAAAACAAAACAGATGAAGAAAACAGATTTCAACAAATCGAATAAGAAGAAGAGGGTATAGATTTTAAGTTTTCAGTTTTATAAGGTTGTACATATAAAAGATATTCAACTCTTTTTGTTTTTTTTTTTATTTATGTACTTCACATTTGGGAAGCAAAATAATAAATCAATTTGTAAGCGCATTCATTTTTTTTAAAATAAAATACAAAATAAAACAATAATGTGTTTTTTTGTTTGGTGAAAGTAGCAGACTTCTTTAAGTCTACTACTACAGAACTTAGAGGGTACCATGCAACACCTTTGCCAATTGGAGATAAGAATAAGTTTGTGCTTACTAAGTGCGAACTGAAGGTAGTGCCCTAAGAGAATTATATCCGGACGATTGTGAGATTAACTGCCTGAACAGAATGGTGACGGAGACGGAACCGGAGCCGGAGCTAGAATAGCTGTCAAAATATTGAATACAAATTCAATAATGCGAACACAATGGAACGTAGCCGCATATGGAGCTGCAGCCGCAGACGGAAGAGTTCACCAACTTTTAACTTTTCACGTACGGCACTTGACGTTTCAAATTGTATGAAGAAAAAAAAACAACTTTTCGGGTCGAAAAAAAAATTGTGGTTATTTGTATCGCGAAAAAAATTATTTTTATAAAAGGAAAAGTATTGGAAACAAAAAATGTGAATTCTGAGCTTGTACACAAGAATAATGTTTTGTTCTTCTTCAAAATACTTTTAAAGCTTGCAGCTGCATTGTGGGCACGTAAACAAAATAACGTTTGACACTTTTTGATAGCTCTTCCAGTTCCGTCTGCAGCTCCGGTTCCAGCATTGTATTCTGTTCAGGCAGTAAAGTACGACATAATTGTTAGCACATATAGGTTGTTTAAATTTGGTTCAATCGAATCGAAAACAATCGCCTTAGGTAACTGCTGATGCTCGATTGTATCGAATGAAGTCGATTTTCAGTACATAGACGACGTTTGCCTCTTATTGTTGGTTTTATTAACTTCCCATTGGAAGTTATTGTAATCGGTCCGATTTGTTAAATTGAAAATTTTGACATTTCTCGACGTTTCGAGGTCTCTGTTTTTAGAGAGATGTCTGTGTACGTACGTTCATAAGCTTTTTTTTGCCGACGATATCTCGAGAACGTATAGAAATTTCGACTTCAAATAAATTTTATTTTACAAATAATAAGGCCATAACGTGCAGAAAGGATTTTCAGAAAAATTCAATTCGCGGTTTTTTCATTACAGTAATTTTAAAAAAAGTTGAAAAATGGCTTATTTCTCGAATATCTCTAGAACAATTAATGCTATCGACTTCGGCCTGGTTTCATTCTGTGCATAATGGACGTAGTGAAAAATTGGAAAAAATTAAAAAAAATCAACCCACATTTTTTTTTTTAATTAAAAAAACCATTAAAAATTGTTAAGAAATATCGAATATCTTGAGAACACACAAATATTATATTAACTTCGGGTTAATTTTATTTAATACACAAAGTTATAGTTAATAATCGGTAGAGTTTGTAAACAAATTCAATTAACAGTTTTTTTCTATGTCAAAAATTAGTAATTGATAAGGTTTTTAAAAATGATAAAATTACGGTTTTTTTTCTAGGCCAAAAAAAAAAATGAAAAAAATGATATCAACTCCCGGATAATATTATTCTACACACAATACCATAATTAGTAATTGATAAGGTTTGTAAAAAAATTAATTTTAACATCGAGTTCCAAAGGGAATGAATGGGAAGTTATCAGTGTGGGTCAAAGCCAGCCTATTTTTGCATTGGCTTTCATAAACCGCCCATGATTTGTCCCCAGCTTTTATCTTAAATAACTGCTATTCCAATGAGTAATAAAAACATACAAACAATTATCTTATTCTTAAAAATTTAATTTAATTTACATAATATGTGCATTTGTTAAATTTCGTATAAGCAAATTCGTTGATATGCATATGTATATCTGATTGAAATTAAAAAAAAAAATAAATAATTAATTAATTTTTCCTTATATTTAATTAACTATCATTATTTTAATAGTTTATACTGTTTTTTGTGGTAGTTCTTGAGATGACTTATTGCGGCCAGATTTAGTAGTTCGATGATTTCCAGTTCGTTCTTCTAGCACAATACGTTTCCATTTCATTCTACGATTTTGAAACCAAACTTTCACCTGAAATTACGAGAAAAGCATAAATTCAATAGAGTTAGGTTTAGGTATGTAATAAAATAACATCAACCTTAGTTTTAAAATGGTATACTTATTTTTACAATCTATAATAAAAATTCTTAATTATAATTTTTTGTTACGTATTCCGGTAAAATAATAAAAACAATTTCTTTATTCAAACATAATTACATAACTCAACATTAGGTGCGTTTTATTGGCAATTTTATAGCTAGCGCAGTAAACTTGGTGAACAATAACCAAAAGTGCTGGTAAATTAGCCAGTAAATTAGTGAAAATAGAAGTGAACAAAGAGTGTGGACTTGAACTTTGAATGTCAGTAACCTAGTCTGTTTTTCACTCACAAAAGGATATGAACACAGCCAAATAAATAGAGTGGACATGAAAGTGGATATAGCTTTTTATTTAACTTGTATTAGCTTTGTTCGTTGAACTTTACCCAGGGTTGACCCAGGTCTTCTCGACAACCCCAAGAGTTGTCAAAAAAAAATGGGTTTTTCGATTTTAAAAAACACTTTAGGGCTCTCAATTATGTGTTGTTGAAATTTTAAGCAAGAATGAGTTTCTGTACTCGAATAATTAAAGCATAAAATAAGATTTAAAAATGAAAATTTAAACCTTTCCAATTTCTTTTCTTATTTAATTTTATTCAATTAGTGTACTTTTTTATCTAATTTCCATTTAAAAACAAACAATCACGAATCTTCAACAAAATAAATGCTACAACTTATGTCACTTTGGCAGTTTATTCGTTACCTTAACTCGCCCCAGAAAAAAACCTAGATCTTCTTCAGGGCGACCCCAAATTTCAGAAAACAGAGAACTTGACTTTCAGAGTGAGTTCAGGGTTTTCAAAAAACGCTTTGGGGCGACTTCAGGGCTCAACGAACAAACATATTGCTGCGCTAGCTTTGAATTACCAATAAAACGCACCACAGAATCCATATCGTAGTGGAAAATCTCATACAAATTGCCATTAGGGTCGGTTTCGATGATAGTTTTTTTTTTTGGGATTCAAAAAGATTCCGATTACGATAGAATTCGTGATAGGGCTGACTGTTTACTACTTACCTACACACATGCAATATCGACGCTTCTAGTAAATAATTTATGTACCTATACCTACATTATCTTCATGCACATTACTATTTAACAAAATAATATTTTCCACCTGGAAAAATGATGGGCGCAATCGGGAATTTCCAGAAAATATTGTTTCCCACGGAAGATTATATTCCCACAATAATTTTTCTGCTATCGTAAATCTCCCCTCGAACGAAAATCCAATGCCAAATTCCCCTGGAAAATTTATTTCCAATTACAATAAATTACGAGTGTGTTTTTAGGCATCATTCACGTTCCCAATGTTTGAACGAGGGAAATATTGCCCTAGGAAGTTTTTTTTCTGATTTAATGAGGCTCTAAAAAGTTTTACATACACTGTAAGGGGCTAGCAAATGTTACTATTGAAATTAGCTAGGCCCTCGCCAGACGATTTTGCCTACGTAATTGAATCGATTCTGAGACCTACCTCCCACTCATATTACAAAAGTCAATGCTTCAATTAAATAATTAATGAACTTGACAAAAATTACGTATTACGTATTACAGTTCTAGTTAACTAATCAATTAAAGTGAGATCGCGCCAGGACGAAACGGTTACTTTTGTGGTGCCTGTAAAAGTGGTTATACAGTTTCAGTTTTTGTTGATAATAATTTTGATGGGATTGCAAAACTTGCTTAAAATGTTTGACCTATAGATATTAAATGGAAAGTTTTCCTCGTCTAGATTTCCCGTAGTGAAAACTTTGCAGGGCCTTAATTAAACTTTTGAAAAACTTGCCCCTTTTTATAGCCGGGTTAGATTTAGGATTTCTGTCTTCTCCGAAGCTATAGAATTTTGTAAAATTATGTTTTGTGAAATTTTTTTTAAATATGTGTAATTACATACATATTTGTTATTTGACTACCGTTATTTGCATGGGGATGTAGCTCAGATGGTAGAGCGCTCGCTTAGCATGTGAGAGGTACGGGGATCGATGCCCCGCATCTCCAAGAATTTTTTTTTTTTCAGTATTTATTGGTACGTATGTATGTAACATTAATCAAAATTAGGAATAACTAATCAAATCAAACCAAACGAAAAAATAGTGAAAGTATGTTACTTTAAAGTATTTGAAAACTATATGCGCATTGTATGTACTTGACCCTGGATTTCTGAACACTTTTTATTATATTTGTTGATTTTATCCACCTTCGAAATTTTAAACTTGGCTAAAATTAAAAAAAAAAAAACGAAATTGATGCAGTTGGACCCCCTGACTGAATCTTGGATCCGCCACTGAGAGCCAGTAGTCACATTGACTAACTTTAATAACTATGCAAATGCCTATTTTATCTTTTTAGTATCATACTAAATCCAAGTGTCACTTTGGCAGCTACAATTGCTAAAATGGGTTGAACTGTCACTGTTTTAGGCGTGTTCAGCCAGAAAAATAGGTTTACTAGTTAGAAAATGTTTAAAACTAAGAATATTTTAGTAAAGAGTTTTAAAGTTAGAAAACTGTTAAGTAGTATCATACTAATACCTTTACATATAAGGCTGTTTAAAATTTTGCGCCATTGATTTCAAGTATAAATACAAAAACAAAATGTATGTTAAGGTTGTGGTATAGGTACTATATAATCTACCTGTCTCTCAGATAAATCCAATGCCACAGCTATTTCATATCTCCTTAGTCTAGTCAAATAGTTTGAATGCAAGAATTCCGCTTCTAATTCCGTGATTTGATCTTTGGTAAATGTTGTACGTTCCTTCCGGTTTGCAGATGTTAAAACTCTACTTTCCTTTTTTGTTGCCAAGATGTCTGGTGTTTTAGTTATGGTGGCTAGAAAAAAAAAAAGAATAAGAAAACAATAACAAAAGAATATCTTTATTGTTTAAAATTTATGACCACACAAATAGTTTTTATGATTGCAATGAGTCCCAATTATGAACAACATGCCAAACAACCACTTGAAAATATTGAATATATTCATTGTGCATCATCTTCATTACCTACTGGTAAAAAGGTCCTCGAGCCTATAGAGTAATAAATTTATAAGTTTTGACAGAAGTATCTTCTACCACTGAAAATGTCATGATTTTAAGTAAATATAGGTAGATATGTAATTGAAGATTTAAATGTTGGTAGGAACCATAATCTATATCTATACGTATATACATTAAAAAGTAAATTTCTCCACCAATTTCTTTTTTTAAAATTAAAATAGCCCCACATAAGAGGTCTTGTACCCCCATATTCATGTCTAAGGTATTCTCTTTTATCAAATATAATATAGAGGGTGATCGGTATAAGATGCACCAAACTGCTGAAGCAAGTAGGCTGGGCTAACACAAGAAAAAAATCGTAAAGGAGGGGGAGTCTATTGCCCCCCGTTTAGGCAGGAGGGCCAATTTTCCAAAAAATTGACTTAAAACTGAAACAAAATATTTAAAAACAACGGTACAATTTAAAATGCCATGCTATACCTTTTTGGAAAGCCAGAAATCTCTTCTTTGATTTTCATTTTAAATCAAGTTGTGTTAGTGAATAGTTTTTGAAAAATCAATTTCCAAACTCGAAATTTTGAAATTTTGCACCGGCAGTTTGGTGCATCTTATACCGATCACACTGTATAATGGGCATTTTTAATGCAGCAACACCAAACCCACGGTATGCAAGACTTGTATATTTATTTTTATTTACAAATAGAAAGTAAAGACATCATTAAATTTTTGCTACACCCGAAAATTGTGTGGGCTCTCGATCTAATACGGTTTATAAACACTTAACTTCCGTTCTAGTAGGCGGATCTTCAAGTTTGGGGTTTTTAAATGAATCCAAAATATTAGGCAACATTTTTGTATACAAATTTATTGGAAAGGGGTAAAAAATTTCGTTCTAGAGGGGTGATTAAATCCGCTATCAATGCGATTTTTTGATTTTTAAAATGCAAAATTTGATGAAAAATTTTACAATTTTGAAAAATAACACTGGCTTATTACAGCGACTGTCTTTTAAAAAGTTATATAGGTTTAGGTGGAGTAAATGCCACAGGAGAGAAAGGCGGTGGGTCTTAAAGCTAAGCAGTCCATCCAACCACATTTATGTTCAGGTGAACTTTAACGAGCTATAACTTAAAGATGAAATAAGTATCAGATATAGTTAATACCTCATTTGTTAGGTATTTGTTTCTCTAAAAGTTTTTCATCGGCCATTTTGTCACAAACTAAAATTCAGAAGAGTTATTAAATGAAAACGAAACGGCCAGCCGTTTCAATATGGCGAGTTTTTTCACAACCCCTACCAAACCAAACATTTTTTTTATAATGTTGAGATGCACCAAAAACACATACGATACAAAATATTTCCCTGTCGAAACATGCAACTTCATTACATTTGTTTGACATTTTTTTCTCAAAAGCTTATGATAGCACGAAAAAAGTGTAATTAAAAGTGTAAAATTATATAAGCTACAACTTTTGCCTTCTCATATTTTTTAATTCACTGTTTGTTTTCGAGAAATTTGCAATAAACTGAAATTCAACCCCTTCACCCCCGTAAAACTTTAACCCCGGTGCAAATTTAGGGTACTCTTTGGAAAATGCTTAAGATACAAAAATAAAGATCTCCACCAAAATTCAACTTTGTCGAATTTTTTGTGAAATAAAAGTCTAATTTTTCTGAGCAGTGGACAGTAGATATTGAAGCCCAAAGGAACACACCTAATTTTTGTAGATAATAACAAATACATACATATGTACATATTTTGATTTTGATAAAATAAATATAAAACTACATTTCAATCAAGAAAAAACAATCGAAGAATACTATAATTTTATTTTTGGATAGGTATTAAACATTTCAAGTAATTTATTATTTTTTTTTTTAATTTTATATTTTAATTGTTTTTTGGTAAACTGGTGTAGATTTTGAAAACAAAAATAGTCTGAGCTTATCCCACACGACTTGACAGCCCATCTCACCAATTTGATATGTTTTAATACATGCAAAATTTTAGGATTGGTTCTAAAACCATCGCACATTGTATCCCACTTGAGAATTTGAGGTTATGGTGAATTTATTTGTTTGGATGCAAAATATCAAAATCGTTTCTTTCACAGAAATTTAAATTTGGCAGTCGCGGTCGTAAGTAATTCTATCCCACTTTTTTGACCTGGGCTCAGATCGCGTAAGACGATTCGATTGAACGATCATCGTTTTGACGATTGCTCTCTCTAATATTTCACCTCACATGTGATATAGAAAGCTATAGCCAAAACGATGATCGTTCAATCGAATCGTCTTACGCGATCTGGGCCCTTTATTAATACTCGATGTGATAGTGTATGAAAAGGCTTTTATGGATTTTGGTGCTGTCCAATACCATATCGTTTAAAGATATGTCGCGCACTTTGTCTGCAAAGTTTTTGAAGAAAAGAGCAAAACTTGTTGGAATTGCGTCAAACTGTTATGATGAATCATTCCCACATTACTTATAGCTGCTGCTATGAGCGTAACATTTCTTCCACGCACAGCTAGAACAATTACCTCTTCTTGAACGGGCTTGAGATTGGCGAAGATGTAAATTAAATCCACTCATCAATAAAATTAATTTTATCTATGTATATTCTCTGAAGCCCATTCCGTTTGGGTTAAAATCTACTTGGGTTTGGGTTAAATCTCTTTGCATTTGGGTTAATTCTATTTGGGTTTGGGTTAATTCTTTTTTAATCTTTTTGTGTTGATGTTAATTCAATGTGCGAATGCTATATTTGGAAAATCAAAGGCTTGTTAAAAATAATTATTCTTGGAAGCATATATTCAAATTTTTGTTTCAGCGCATTTAGAACCGATAGCTGCTATACCTAGAATATTTTTTATATAAACTTTCGATTTTTAAATAAAACTATAGGTACCTATATTTTATTTCCTAAGTTATTATTATATAATAAAACTACGTTCACTGTGGTGTATTTATTTAGGGACTCCACCAATTGTGTTCCAATTTTTCAACCAGGTACCTGGGTACTGGGAGTATTCGCCATACGGTGCCTAGTTGAATTATGAAATTTTATTTAACAGCCCGATTCTCCCCAACATCACTGATACCTCAAAAGCCACAAGAAGAGGTGAAATTATTTTTGTGACTTTTTCGTATTCTCCCCCAAAGTCACAACTTATGTGAGAGTCACAAAAACAATCGAAATTGTGATCTCTTTCAGAGCACAAATTTCATATGTTTTATGATTTTTATTTGTCACTCAGAAAATTATTGGAATTTTCTAATATTTTCAAATGTAAAATAAAGTAAAATGAAATTGGATTTGATTCATTCGAAATGAATCATAACATTCCATGCGTTCAACTACATCTGAAATTTCAGATTTCTGAATTTTTGGAGCTTCTGATTGGGCAGCTGTCATAAAAAGTTAGATGACTTTTAGTTACGTTTAGTTACGTTTATTCTGAAATTTCAGACAAGAAAATTTCATCTGAAAATTCAGATGACAGTTGTTTGTGGTGGGGGAAGTGTAAAAAGAGCTGAAGTGCTACACATCAAAATTGAACTTTATGATTTTCGGTGTGGTTAGTGGTTGATGTGTGCTTATAAGTTTTAATAATAAAATTGTAATATTTACTTATTTAATTAAAAGAACTTTTTGTTAATTGTTTAGTGACTCTTTGAATAAAAGGAATGATTTGTCTAAGAAAAGTATTCCCCTAATTGTCCATCGGATTATTGTGGAACAATTTTGCATTGAAGTTATAATAAATTTACTGCACAATAACAAACAAACATGTTGCTAATCTTTTTACATAAAATTTCATCTACAAAGCTCATGCTAAATTAAAAATTTACGAATATATAAAGTTCTCTTTTATTTCGATTCTATGCAAATTCAATAAGTGAATACGGGAATTTGACACAGTGGCTTTTGACTGAAATTTCAGATTTTTTTTGCGTTCAATAAAAAAATCCGAAATTTCAGAATCTGAAATTTCAGATTTCTTTGCTTTAAACCTACCCATTTTTACAATTGCACAATTTTTTGAAGCTAATCATTGCAGCCAGCGCCCAAACGACGGCTTTTGAGATCTTCAAGGCAAACACTTCCATTGTGAAAATACATATACCTACAAAAGCATTTGTTTGCTCACTTATACAAAATAAATGCACTCTTACCAACATTTTTTTTTTAAGTTTTAACTTAATTTGTACATATGTATATCTTATTTAAAATCTTTTGTAGGTATTTTTTTGATAATCAGCTGCTCTAAAAATGATACTATAAAAGTCAACTATGGTGTGGTGAGTTTCGTTGTGACTTTTCTTGTGAGGATTATGGGAGAATTCGGAAAATGTTATCGAATCACAACAATCCTGATAAGAGCTTGTGACTCCTCAAAAGGGGAGAATCGGGTTCTTAGCTTAGTGAATTTTTTATTCTGCTGGAAAACTGCAGCAATTTAAAGAACTTCACAAACGAATAAAAGATGACAGTAGTAATATTTAGCGGAATATCAAATATATGTTTGTTCATTGTTTATCCTTGGATCTGAAAATAACTATATCCCTAAATTTTTTTGTAAATAAGAAAAATATCGCATTTATTTTTGAATTAAATATGTACCTATAAGTTAATTCTTGATCTTTGATTGACGGCTACATGAAATTTGTCCCCAATGAAAAATGACCCCAAATGAAAAAAATTACTCCAAACTTAATGAAAAAAAGCCCCAAAAAAAGTAAGAAATACTCAAACCAAATCTAAAAGTTGCCCTAAAAATATATCCGTAAAGCAACAACAAAAGTTAAAAGTGGTGCCATTTTTCATAATGAAATTTAACCCCAAGATTAAAAATTAAAAAAGGCCTCAAAACAATGAAAAATGACCCCAATTCACAAAATTTAATCAATTTTTTGTTATTGTTTCTTTTCATATACATTTTTGGGGCTATTTTTCATTGGGGCCAAATTTCATGTAGCCTTGATTGACATTTTGCTCAAAAAATTATCTGGATTATTTCTCGTTTGGCGATTTCGCCACAAAATATTATGACATTTCACATGGATTTTAATTCAAATTATTATCCAAACAGTTTCCAACATTTTCAAAGTTAAATGGGAACAAGTTTAGAGCAGAAATAATTAACTATAAAAATTTGTATTATTATTTCTGTTTTCGATTAGCTTTTAATTTCTTCCTTTTATTTCTAGTATCGATTTCATATACTATTGAAAAAATGCTTGGGGGGGGGGCAAAGCCCTCGTCTTAAAAGTTTCACAAAATGTTGTTCTCCATAAAGTCAGTAAAACATGATTAAAATAACTTCCAATGGGAAAAGTTAAAAATCTATTTTTGTAAAAAGTCATTTCCCCCCAAATTTATCAATTTATGTGTTGCGAATGTGCTTTAAAATAATTTTTTTAAGCCCCCTTTTCTACAAACCTTTTGAAATGCTATTGTTTTCATCTCCATTCCAGTTCACTTTCCCACAATTCTGATATTTTAAAAAATTTATATCTATTCCATCAGCATTATCACTGCCACTCACAGCACTTAAAAACTCCCAATCTCCCCCAGACAAACGGTCAACATCATTTAACTGAACTGACGAGCTATCCTTAAATTCTTTGGGACTATCCTCACTGCCCAATGTGCTGTCATCACTAATGGCATTTTTCAAAGGACAATTTTTATTTTGGAACATGTCCAAATAGTTTCTTAAAGTGGAATTATCCGAATAAATGTAACTCTGATTTGAATTAAATTGGGTTTGTAATTCTCCAGGATAGGAGCATTGATTTGGAAAAATAACCGACGACGACGTCCCCGAGGAGGGCGGATAATTATGATGATATTCATGTGGTGAATTGATATTATAATCGTTTGCTTGACACTTTCGTGGTTGTTGTTGTTGTTGGTGTTGATGGAAATGAAAACCGTTATCAAAATTATTTTGAACGAATTTCTGATTAGCTCGTAGATAATAATCAAAGGTTTCAAATTTGAAACCATGATGGCTAGTGGCGGTTGAATACATAATTTGCAAAAGATTGGAAGATATAGGTAGGTACTTTCAATAAAATTATAATCACAAACGCTTTTTCCGCAATCACTTCTCTAATTAACCAAACGAACGTACTTCCACTTGAGATCAGAAACAAAACTGTCTGTAAGATTCTATGAATGGATTATGAGGCAACGGCATCAGCTACCAAGAAGATGTATCTTTTCATTTTAGTTTTACTATTTCTTGGGTTTTTTCTTAGCCAATCGGAATGGAGAATATTGTGAAAAAGGGAATTTGTTTTTATTTTAAATGAATGCTCATTGGTCCGCATGGTGAATCGATCAGTGTTTTGGGTTGGAATATTATGTTGTCATTATTGTCAATGGGCATGATATTTATGATGTCGTGAAAGATCAACAGAAAATATGATGGGAGTTTTTGGTTTTGGTTATCGTTATATTGTTGTCATAAGGTTTCGATGAATGAAAAGATCTTCACTTTTCTATTTTTAAGCTGATGATGGTTTAAATTTATCGAAAAACAAATAGGTTATTTTTTTAAACTTATATTTCATATTATAGATACCTATATAAACTTATTGAGGAATATGGTTCAATCACATATATTATTATTTATGCACCTACTTATACTTCTTTGGCACATGGACTAAATATTGCCGCATTCAAAGCAGAGATTATACCTAAAGTGAAATTGACTAGATTCTAAAAAAATATCTATCTCAAAATGATCTGCGAAGTCCATATAAATTCCTATTTTCATAATAAATGCATATTTTAAGTGCATATTTTTCATTTTTATTTTTTAATAAACTGTGTTTTATTTTCTAAAAGAGTCAAGACCGTGTAGTTGTTGATAAAGTTATCAGGTCCAACGAAAACAAATACCCTTTTCACTCAGTTTGAATTGTTGACGTTTTGGAAACTTTCACTTTGACGAGCAGTTTTTCTTCCAAAATTCACATTAATTATTACAAATTTTTATTAATAAAAACTGAATGAATTTTTTTTTTAGTATTTTTTTTTTGGGAAAAATAAGGCAAATAGATTATTATCTATTGAAAGTTAAATTTTGTTTATTTGCACCTGGTCGAGCAGCAGTTATGAAAATAATTTGAAATACTTTTTGACATTTCTGATGTCAAGTATCTTGATTTGAAGCATAATTGTAGTAGATTTTTTCCATAAACTCCAGTTCAGTAAATCATTGCAAGCAAATCGTATATGAATAGCAGCTGTGTTTTATTAACAGTCGTTATCAAAACTATGGACTTAGAAATCACGACTTTAGTAAATCTTCATGAATATGGCCCTATCAGTATTATTTATATAAACCCATTCCAAAGTATTTCTAACTTTAGACAGCTGTCCAACTCTAAAATTGCATTTATAAACACTTCCATCGGTTGTCTAAACTTATTCTAAAGTCGGCACGTTTAATGAGTAAAGTAAGGCCATTTTCTTGTTCCGAAATAAAAAGTTATGTTGAAATGAAACAAATGGGCAGAGTTCCAAAATATACGCGCATCAGCAACGCAAACTTGATGCTTTGTAGAAATATTACATTGCATAAGTCTGACGTTTCGGAATGCAAACAAAAAAATTTAAATCGAAGCAGCTAAAAAACTTTTGGATGCGCAGTTTGCGCAGTAAATGCGCATCTGATGAATTTTGGAACTCAGCCATGTTCTTTGGGCTCAAATTCATTAATTCACTCGAGAATGAATTATTACAGGTATGTCACGGGTAATATGAGCTCGTATTTAGACAGCTGCTGGAATGTGATTATAAATAATGAGTTCTCCAACTATTTAGACATTGGCTAGCTTGATAACTGGCCAAGAGTGTTCTAAGGAAATCTAATAAATATGACTGTATAACTTTAAAGGTTTTCGCGGAAAAACAGTTTGTAAATGTATGTTTAGCCAACTCGATAGTGAGTTCTCAATCGTGAGGCCTCAGGCTCAGAAAGCGATTTAGAATTGGAAAAATTCCAAGTTTAAAATCAAGTAATTGTCTTAAATTTTGTATAACAATTTATTGATTTAACCAAACTTTTGAAGATGAGAGGGAAAATTGTGACCTATAGTCATGCTTTATTCGGTAATGTAAAGCTAGCACAGCAAAATTTTCCTTGGTAAACAATACAAAACCAGTTTTGTACTTTCTTATTTATTTAGACATTCCTGGTTTCGTTGTTGTCTATCGATAGTTTTTTTCCTTTCCTTTTTTTGAAATAAGAACTAAGCTACATAAGTGATATAAGCTGCGTTTTATTGGCAATTTTATAGCTAGGGCAGTAAAATTTGTCTTGGTGAACAATAACAAAACAAAAAGCTCCTGCCGATAAATAAGCCAGTAAATTAGTGAATATAAAAGTGGATAAAGTTGGTGGACTTGAACCTTAAAAGTTGGTAACAGCCAATAAAGAGTGGACATATAAATTGATATAGCATTTTATTGAACTTCTATTGCTGGGCTAGCTAATCAAAAGTCTTAAGTCTGAAATTGAAAAAAAAAACATTGTTTCGCCAGGGACCCCGCAAAAATAGTCTTGCACACGCTAAATTTCGGTATAGCGCCGCCTCTGGGTAGCTCACTCAAGTTGTTCTTTCATAGAAACCTTCAAAAGTAGGTAAGTTTTCCCTAAACTTGACTTCCATCCATTATTTTATTGCTCCAAGGATCCTATTTCTATACTATTTAAGTAGCGAAGTAGATTTCGTTATTTTCAATTTTTTCAAAGTCCAAAAAACATTTATTGGCATCCAGTTTTTGGCTTTGACTAAAAATTGATAGAAGCATTGAAAATTAAAAACAAAAATACACCTAAAATTTTAACAAAACAAGTTTGAATACAATTTTGTTCATTTTTTTTCACGTCTTAGGTGAATCACCCTGCATAAGTACAAAAAAGAAGCATTTAACGATGAACAGCTCATTTTTATTTCTACTATTTTACCCCCCCACTAAATTTAGTGAGTTAACTCGGGTTTAACTTTAACCTCTCACTGAAAAACTATAGGCCTTAGTGGATAATGGAGGGAGCCTCTGGCCACTTTATATATACAAAATATTCTTTTTTTTGCGTTTAACACGTGAAAAAAGGTTGTAAAACCGTATCAAATACCTTATTTAGTATCCTATACTACTTTTATTTCATTTAAGCATTATTTTAAAAATGTTACACGCAAAGTAAAAAAATATCAGAAGTGGTTGGACTCGCGCCAACAGCCAGCAAAAGTTTGTCCAACCAATGGAATCATAAAGAGGGCAGAGGATACCTCATGCATAAGTAGATACCTTTATGGGATAGAATATGGAAGTATACCTCTTTAGCGATAAATGAAACTAAAAAAGTGTATTCTTTAACCGAAACGACCATATGAAAAGCTTGTCCGAATAGCGGTTTTGTTGTGGAGCTGTGTCAATCGTGATTGATTCGGTCTTTGTAACCCGTTTATAAAAATGAACGATAACAGTAAACCTAAACAATCAATCCCAACATCAACCATTCCAGTTTTTGAATAAATGACCGACGACGCACGTATGTATGTATGTATGTTTTGTTCATTCCACTCATTCTCAATCACATTTACACCTGTCAAAATAATAGTGTTACAGTGATCCCAGAGCGTGTCGGTCGGCCATAACACTAGGTTATTTCCACCTCCTAAATTAATCCAACTCCGTTTTTCGATCCAACGTACAAAAATTTTGGCACATTTGACACAGCTGTCAAAATAATCTAGTTCCAGTGGTCCCAGAGCGTTGGCCGTGACACTAGGTAATATCCACCTCCTAAATCGATTGGCGTACTCCGTTATTCGATCCGACGTACAAAAATTTTAGCATATTTGACACCTGCCAAATAAACGTGTTCGCCTTGTGTTCGGGTGCGTATGGAAATGACCCTCAGGCGATGGTATAAATGATGTTTCCGACGTAGTCGATATGAAAAACGTAGGTTTTAGCTTTAAACAATATCTTTTTTATTAACAAGAGAACTTACTTCGATGAAGGTTGATACAAGAAGAGGAAGTTAGATAGTAACCTGATAGGCAGGTAGATTACATTAAAAGTGTGGTGAAAATAAATTACATTAGAAAGCGACATCTTTGTGTCGATTAGAAAAATATAATTGAACATTTCTGTATTACCAAATCTATTACAACTTTATGCCGTAAACATTCCGGCCCCCTTGCAGCAACGCATGATGCAAATACGCTCTTGGTTAACATTATGATTTTACCACAAATAAAAATTCATTCATGTAACTTAAATGGAATAATAAAGTCATTCACAAAGAATAATACATACTATAGAAAATTTAAAACAAAGTTTATAATTACAGAAGTTAGAAAAGCGAACATAATATAGTTTAAAATCAGTGCAAGAAATTGGAGCTTACAATTAAAGCCATATACAAATTAGAAAGATAGAAATAAAAACGTAATGGTTGAAAATGTTGACATAGAGATCAGCTTTCTAATCAATGGTAAGTAAACAAAGCTTAACGATCGGACGAGTCATGATACCGTGTTGTGTTCTGACATCTACAACGCGAACCTGATTATCAATTCCCGGATAAACCTTTACGACACGACCCAAGCGCCATTCGTTTGGAGGCAAATTTTCATTTTTGATTACCACCAAATCATTTTCCTTTACATTTCGCTGGGGGTACTTCCATTTGTGACGCTTTTGAAGCTCCAATAAATACTCATTTTTCCACCTAACACAAAATTGTTGGTGAAGTATCTTAAGTTTGGTCCATCTATTAAGACAGCTCAAGGACGAATCAGTAAGGTCCGGTTCGGGTGGAGCTAAAAGAGGTCCACCGCGAAGGAAGTGACCTGGAGTTAAGGGTAAAATGTCATCAGAGTTATCTGACATTGGAGAAATCGGCCGAGAGTTGAGACAAGCCTCAACCCTAGCCAGGAGTGTAGAAAACTCCTCAAACGTATATTTGTGATCAGCAGCAATTTTTCGGAAATGTTTTTTAAAGCTCTTGACCCCCGCTTCCCAGAGGCCACCCATGTGAGGGGCACCGGGTGGAATGAACTTCCATTCCAATTGACGGTCATGGTACAGATCGGAAGCGATGGAAGGCAGCGATCGTTTAAATGTCTTAAAATCATTTGCAATGATTTTGCTTGCACCGACTAAATTTGTACCATTGTCGGAGAAAATGGTTTTCGGCATACCTCGACGGGCAATAAAGCGACTTAAGGCTCCTAAGAAGGACTGACTTGAAAGGTCACTAGTGGCTTCCAAGTGTATAGCTTTCGTAGAAAAGCATATAAATAAACACACATATCCTTTGGATAAGTGGCAGTTACGACCTGAAAATGTTTTCAACGTAAAGGGGCCCGCAAAATCCAGTCCAGTATTTACAAATGGCAGTGAAATCTCTGTCCTCTCAATTGGCAGAGCTGCCATTATTTGTTGTCTCGTTTCCTTTCTATGAATGGTACATACCTTGCAATATCTAAGGAGTTTCTTGACCAGATTTTTCAGCCTCGGAATCCAATACTCACATCGCGTCAAACGCAAAACTAATTGGTTTTCCCCGTGAAGTGAAATTTTGTGAATAAATTCAACGAGGAGTGTCGTAATGTCGGCATTGTAAGGCAAAATTACAGGGTATCTTTCGTTATAAGAAAGCGATGAGTGAGCTAATCGTCCATTAACTCGAAGTATTTTGTTGAAGTCCATAAAAGGATTGAGATTTGATAAAACGCTTTTAGCCGGAATCTGCTCACCTTTTGAGAGCATGGAATACTCGGCGGGATAGTGCATGGACTGAGTTAATCGAAGAATAAGATTTTTTGAACGAAGGTTTTCATCATATGTTAAATCCTTAGAACGATAGTTGAATTCGGATTTTAACTTTGGGTGTGTTCGATGAAAAAATCGAAGAATGTAAGCTACTACATTTAATGCTTTTGGCAAAGACGACAATTTTTTAATAATATTGTCGATGTTGAAAACGTTTAAAGTGTTGTGATTAACTTTTATCGGTCTTTTTTCCAAATCCTTTTCTTTTGGACACGCAAAAAGTGTTCTAGGCCAGAATGTTTCGGCCTGTCTAAGCCATGTTGGACCTGACCACCAAAGGCTACTTTCTCTGAGTTGAAACGGGGTCAACCCACGAGTAGCAAGGTCAGCTGGATTATCAGCAGAGCGAACATGCATCCATTGAGCGTTGGAAGTACTTTCTTGTATGAGGGATACTCTGTTACCAACAAAGGTAGCCCACGTGGTCGAAGGTTTTTCTAGCCAACATATGACAATGGAGCTGTCTGTCCACAAAAAAAGTTGGTAGTTTTGTCAGTCGAGTTGAGGTAAAACTCTTGTGACGAGATTGGAAAGGAGTAAAGCACCGCACAATTCTAGCCGTGGAAGTGAAAGTTTTTTGACCGGGGCTACTTTAGTTTTCGCACAGAGAAGGTGACTTGACCAACTGTAAGGATCGTCCTGAATACGCAAATATAGAGTAGCAGCGTAGGCACTTTCAGACGCATCACAGAATCCGTGGATTTGAATTGAATTTGAATTGGGAGTGTATTGAATCCATCTCGGAATTTTAATGGATTCTATTTCCGAGAAATTATCCAAAAATTCCTTCCAGCGATGACACGTTAGGGGCATAAGACTTCGGTCCCAAGACGTCCCATCCTTCCAGATTTGCTGCATTATAATTTTAGCAGTGATAATTATCGGGGATAACCATCCTGCTGGGTCGAATAACCGAGCTATGGCTGAAAGAACAGCTCTTTTAGTTGTTTGAAAATCGAACTTTTGAGCGAAAAAATGAAAAGAATCCGTTTTAGCATTCCATTGAATGCCGAGGGTCTTAGTGTTACTTTTGTCTTCGAATTTAAGAAGTTCTTCATTATAGAGATCATATAAGGGAAAATTCTGTATGAGTTCAGGACAATTTGCTGTCCATTTTCGTAGCGAAAATCCTGCTGAACGTAAAGCCATTATAAGCTCATTTTGAGTTCTTAGGGCTATGTCAAGTTCGTGGGCTCCCGATAAAACGTCGTCAACGTAAAAATCGTTTTGCAAAACGGACGAAGCTAGTGGGAAGGACTCTTTGACATCATAAGCGAGCCTTTTCAATGTCCTTAAAGCAAGGTAAGGAGCACAATTTACTCCAAGCAGCATAATAATTTTCGCAGTATAGCTCAGATGCGGAAAGACTTTGGGATTCCGGAACTTCCTCCACTTTCCAAAACTCTGAAATTTGTTGATCTAGAGAAGACTCGTTGAGACTAGATACAACCGTCGAAAAACTTTTTATATCTTTAAATGGTATGGGTCCTGAAAGGATCCAGCCAAATATAGTATTTTGACCTAGCAGGGAACCGAAAACCTGATGTTTTATACCCTCTTGTATAATAGAAGGGTATATATCGGCACCAATAACTAGGTCAATGAGGGAACTTTCAGAAAAGAAAGGATCCGCAAGGTTTAAATCTATTGGGCAGATTTTGGTTGATTGTAGCTCACATGAAGGGAGATTACCTGTAAGGCGTTTCAAAACGTATGCTGTAGCTGCTATAGTTTTACTGTCGTATTTGGAACCTAGAATAAGTGAACACTTTTTAGAGGAGGTGGCAGTAACGACGTCGCTCATACCAGATATTGAAGCTGCGACTGGCTTCACTGGAAGATTTAATCTCCTCTGGGCATGCTCACTTATAAAGGTTACTTCTGATGCAGGATCAACTAAAGCTCGAAGAGTAAATCTATCCCCTAAATGATGAACATCAACAAGAGCAGTTGCTAAAATGATCTGGCTGTTATGTCGAGAAACGTATGTTTGAATTTTGACAGGGTTATTAGTGGACTGTATAGAAGGGTTTGTATTTGGTAAAAAACTAGAAGATGGTTGAAAACCGTCTGCTGAATGTGAAGTAGAACTAGATATAGAATTCAATGAATTATTTTTATGTACGGCTGGGTTATTGAATGAAACTGAAGAATTATTTATATGCAAAAGGGTATGATGTCTTTGTAAGCATTGTGTACACGAATATTTACTTCGACAGTCAGTAGCTAAGTGAGTTGGAGATAAGCAATTTTCACAATAATTCAAAGATTTTACTGTAGAAATTCTTTCTTCCATTGGCATTTTTGTAAACTTTGGACAAAATCGTAAGTGGTGATGCCCTTTGCAAAGTTTACATTGTGAATCATTCTTTGACTTCACATGAAATGCCTTATGTTGTTGTTTTTTTGTTGGTAAAGACTTGGCGGGTTTAGAAGAAGGGGAATGCTTTTCAAAACATTTAATATCAGAAACGGTTTCTAATATACGGTAGCGATTAGTTAAAAATGAATCCATATCTTTCCATGCAGGAATATCGCATGGTTTTTGAATGGATTGTTCCCACAAGGATAAGGTAACTTCCGGTAACCGACTTGAGCACAGATAGACCAGGATTGGGTCCCAAGATTCAGTGGATATTTTAAGACTTTTAAGATTTGAAATTGCGTCATTTATTTGGCGTTGAATGTCTTTAACTAGTTTGCTAGATTCAAAAGTGATTATAGGAATATTAAATAGGGTTTTAAGTTGATTATTTACCAATATACGTTTATTTTCATATTGGTCTGCCAGAGCAGCCCAAGCTAGTTCGAAATTGTCGGCGGTAAGTGGAAACTTGGAAACGATGTTTAAGGCATTACCTGTGGTCTTTGCACGTAGGTGAAAAAGCTTTTGTACGGAACATAGCTTTGGGTGTTTGATATAGACGGCCGTAAACATGTCCCGGAAGGACGGCCAGGTCAAATAATCACCAGAAAATATTTCGGTGTCACATGCTGGAACTTTTATGCATGGATAAGAGGAAGAGTTAATATTTAATGCTGGAGTAATAGAATTGTCGTTTTTAATTATTTTGAGTTTTTTAATGTTGTCTATTATTTCTGATAAACAATGAATGTATGTTGCGGAAGAAGACCTATATTTTCCTTTTAAAGTTTCTAGGTATGCTCCATCACCTTCACCATCGTTTGGTATAGGTTGGAGGCATAATGCGTAACATTGTTTAACTTGAAGCCAAAGATTATTTAGTTCAATCTTATATGCTTCTAATGAACTTTCAGTCTGATCACACAATATTATTTCCTCATAATTGGTTTTAAAAATTACCAATTCATCGGTAGAAACGATAAAATCGTCGAGAAGTGTCATTTTTTTTTTTTTTTAAATGATGTTATCGTAAAATAACACGAGAAGTAATATAGAAGGTAATCAACAAATGAAGAAAACTCACCCAGTAAAATGAGGAAATTATCCAAGAATGACACAAGATTGTGTGAAAAACACGATCTCTCTTTTTTTTTTTTGTTTTATTAACGTTACTTGCAGGTTTTCCAAAATGGTTAACCCCAGTACTAAGCACGTTTTAATTTTACTGTACACTTTTCACAGCACTCAATGTAGGAACACAAGAGGGTACAAGAATACCGTTACATATACTTGTTTTTTCTCTTTGAATTTGAATTTTTTTTTTTTTTTTTCTCAGAATTTTTTAGAAATAAATCGAAGGAAACCCGAATAAAACTTAACCACTTTATAGAAAACTGATCTTTTTGAACCCTCAAACCATCAGTTAATTTCTTCAAATTATATATTTTTTTTGTTTTTATAGATATATGTAAAATGTAAGTACTTAATGGAAAAAAATTAACTTTTAAATTCTTGCACTTACTTTAGAACATATAAGTATGCACGCACCTGATAGTAAAAATAGACTGATGACTAAACTGTTAACTGGACTGGACAGCGTCTTTGATGACTTCGTGGGCAAACGATTTTCGGCTTCTTAACTGATTCTCTCTGTTGCGGCGAATTCGTTGATGATATAGATGTATGGGTGTGAGTGATGTATGATGTATGGCTTGATCCTCTCGCGAATATATGATGTAATGATGAACTTGAACTTAAGAGTTTTGTATGTGCACTTTTGATCAAGTGCTCATTTATGTACTGGAAACTGGAACTTGTGGGTACATAGATTTGAACTTGAACTTGAAAGTTTTTGGTCAAGTGCTCGTTTTTGTACTGGAAGCTGGAACTTGAGGTACATAAATTTGATCTTGAACTTGAAAGTTTCGACCACGTGCTTTCTATATATTTTGTAGTCTGGAACTTATGTATGATTGATGAATATGCAATTTGCGCGGGAGTTTTTTATTCTCATGCAAATGATTCTTTATATGATTGTTCGTACAGTAGGAAACGATAGATTGATCATATAATATTGATTGATCAAATTACGAATAATTTTTAGGAAATATTGCAAGTGTTGCAAATGATGAATCGTAGATTCTCCTTGATTTATGGATGATGTTCAACAAGGATTGGTTAAAGATGATTGTTTGATTATCGTCGATAAACGTTTGAAGCAAGGACTGCGATAATATTTTCTTCTTGTACGAACTCGTAGAGTGCTTTTGCAAGAATTATAATCTTGGCAATTAATTGAAGATGATGATTGGTCAGATAATAAGAGATGAAACGTGATTTTTTCTTATTATCCGGCTCGACTGGACCAAAATGTTCGGGTGCGTATGGAAATGACCCTCAGGCGATGGTATAAATGATGTTTCCGACGTAGTCGATATGAAAAACGTAGGTTTTAGCTTTAAACAATATCTTTTTTATTAACAAGAGAACTTACTTCGATGAAGGTTGATACAAGAAGAGGAAGTTAGATAGTAACCTGATAGGCAGGTAGATTACATTAAAAGTGTGGTGAAAATAAATTACATTAGAAAGCGACATCTTTGTGTCGATTAGAAAAATATAATTGAACATTTCTGTATTACCAAATCTATTACAACTTTATGCCGTAAACACCTTGTATAATGATTAGATTGAGAATGACTAGAACGACCGAAACGTACCTATATCGTTCATTTGAACGATTGGAATTGGAATCCATTGGTGGAAGCTACGGATCACAATCACAAAGACCGAATCAATCTGATTGAAATATCGAACAATTTAATCTTTGACCATAATAATTGAAATAATGATTGATTGAAAAGATCGAATCTTTGAAGCAATCAATCATTGATTGATTGATTCGATCTTTGAAAAAGAGCGATTGGCACAGCTCTATTTTGTTGATGTTTGGAATAAAGATAGGTATCTAATCTAACGGTAGCCCTCCCTTAATAAAAGCATTTTATGTAGCTGCTATGTGTTGTCGTTTCTATCTACATATATGCATGTACAATGTAAATTTTTGTGAACGAGCCTGACAATAAAATTACAAAGATTGCATCGCGATTTCCCAAATAAACAAAATAATATAAATAAAAATAAATTCAGGACCATGCATTCTAATTCTCAGATTTTATATGTTTTTGTAGACGGACGCATCGTCAAGTATAAGCAATAATAGAGTCTCTCCTGCCATTTAAACTCTCGACAATCTTTGACACTTGCACCGATGAACCGGTGATGGTGATATAAAATGCAAGTTGTATCTTTTCTTAATGCGCCAAAATAAATATCACGCGGCCGGGACGGCAAGATGATACACAACACATCCGTTTAAGAAAAACAAATGAATGAATATATTGTTTTGTCCAAAGTCAGATACTTTTCGTAAAACATATCCCATCTGGCCTGTAGAATGCTATTACATGAGGAGGTGGTGCTATCGCATGAGTGCCGACTGAGTGCCCTTGTTGCCACAAAAATATGGAACAAAAGGACGTTCAAATGTTTCCCCCGGCCGACCGACCGGCCGGCCTGCGGCGTGGCGGCGGCAATATTAATGTTATTACATTCGCATAGGTTCGCGTGGTATGTTTATGGAGCGACAAATCGTACGTACAGATCTAAATGAACTTCACAGTAAGCTTATTATGGCTTCATGGATATATATGAAGGTGCCGCAGTTCTTGGTTTCTATTGTAGATATAATGCATCCCTCTAGACAGTCTGGAAGCATCTTCTTTTCCGGCTTTTCCGGGTAAGCATAGATGCGATGCTGTTATAGAAATATGGTTTTTTGGTATCGACAGCATATGCTATGATATGTGGCGGCACAACTTAAGCGGAAGTTGGACGTACAAATTTAAGAGATTTCGGAAAAGGAAATTAAATTGTATCAAATGCTATAAAGATATCCATCCATATTATACTCAGGAGCTGATATAGAGCATTAAGATCCGATAACCTAATTGAACACGACCAATTATTGCGAATGGATTTTTTTAACAACGTTATTCCAATGTTACGAAGCCGTTTAATTCTCAGCAGAAACTTTTGTTTAGAATTAAACGGCTTCGGAACATTTGGAATGGCAAAGTATTTTGATTAGTTCCACAATGTAATACTACAAAATTGTCCCTTCCTCAAGGAGAGAACATTCATTTTTGTATACATTTCATGAAATAAGTATGCAGGAAACTATTACTTGGCAACTCCTATTTATCGATTTTTCTGAGTGTTATCGAAGAAACCACTGAACCAAACAAGACAAGTTTCAGAAAATAGTTGGAAGAGCATCGATGACTATGGAGACTTCAGAGATTTTGATTTCACAAACTCGCTTAAGAGAAAAACCCGCTTATCTGAAACACTTTTTTTATCCCCGAGTATTTTTCGAACAATTATACCTTTAAAACGCTCCGCTAAAGCGAAATTCGCTTAAGTGAAAAACCCGGATACCTGAAACATATTTTCAGTTAAATTTTATATATTTTATTGAAAAAAAAAAACTCCCGTTAAAAAAATAAATTGATTCACACAGAAGAAAAATTTGCTGAATCCTTTCGTTATTTTTCACCTTCAGCATTTCCATCACGGAAACGACATTTCAAATTCTGACTGTGACATTTTGCAGTTTCTCTTAAGCGGGTTTTACTGTACCGATATCAACAACTTCTAACTAACTTTTATACCTATACCAACACATACTTACTTTGTATTAATTGAATTGTTCTTTCATAATTTTATTTTATCTACCATCTTTAAATATTGTATCCAGTGGAGTATTTAGGTTTTCTGCCGCCCTGAGCTATTTAAAAACTGTCGCCCCCTGCAGTTACTCAGAATGTGTTTTCCCCCCACTGATTGAGGATAGAGGGTTGCTGTATATCTGAAAAGAATACAATACCATAATCATAATCACAGTTGTTGGCACCTTTGAATAAGAAGTAAAGGAACTGGTGTATATCACATATACAGTGTACGTGAGTGAGGCCGCAAGAATTGAAAAAAAAAAAACAAAGAAACTCAGAGCCGTCATTTAAAATATACTTTCTCCTGTCAAAATTAGAAACTCTCGTCCAGGGTCGTATTAGTTTTTGTTGGTGATGCAAGGCGGTCACATATCCGTTGAGCGCCCGTAGTGCAGTTATTTTTCAGCGATTTAAGTTAGTTTTATTATACTCACTTTTAATTTTATCACAATTAAAAAAAAAAAAAACATGACTTTCATTCAATTATTTATTTAATCGGATAAACATGAACCAAATTTTTTTTAACCGGTTCATTAACAACTGCCGTGTTCCTGTAAAGGTGCCTAAGTACTTTTGAAAAGATAAAAATCGTAATCTAGTTTTACCAGCTACACATGTTCCTACTTTCCTAACCGAAAAGAAATATAACTAAAAATCATTTGGGCCCCCCAGCTTTTAGCCGTCTAACTGCACGCCGACCCTGTGTGAATGCATTTGTGTTTGTGTAACTCATACTAGGTTGAAAAAAGCCTCAGTTTTTTCACGATATACCCGTTCCTCTAATTTCTTCTTCTATGGCACCCACGGGTGTGGAAATGGACGATTTAGTGCTTTAAAAACAGTTTCGTTGTTTACCAAACTCCATACCGTGTCCACTTTTTTAAATGGAGAAAACAATTAATCGAAATGGCTTCTTTATTCAACACAAATAAAAATTAAAGAATAATTTTTATAAAGATTTAATTGAATCAAAAAGGTGAGTATACGCCCGAGTGGACCACTATTTTAATTGAATGAATTTCATCTCTTTTAATGGAATATATCTCTTAGTTTTTTGCTGTTAAGACTATTTATATGCGTGTTCTTATTTTTTTATAATCCTTGATTGTCTAGAAGTCGAAAAGGCTCTTCTTTGCAATTACCTTTGGTTTTTATTGTTTCAATTTTAAAGTTTAAATTCAAATAAAAAATGAACCAAAAAAGCTATCAAATTATTTTTTGCGCAACAAATTAGAATTTAAAAATCTACAATTTTTGACACCAAGAAAATTATTATTTTCATAGATACCGTTTTTTTATTTTAATACTTTTGCATCTAGAAAGCAAAATCCAAAATGGCAGACGAAAAAGGCCAACACCGCGGCAGACGGGTTAGAAAATTGCATTGTTAGCCCAGGAAAAATGTAATTTTTACAGCAGAAAAAATGCAAGTGAAAATTTTTAAACGCAATTATCATAATTTTGACATAATGAATGTTTCCCAAAAAGTAAATTGTCGGAGCCGGTTCACATACAAAGTAATTAGGGGTTTTATGTCAAAAATACAGTTTATTGGATATAACTTTTTAACGGTAAAAGCTAGAAAAAAATATTTCATAAAAAACTTGTAGACCATCAAAATTTCTACAAAATATGTTATGGAATTTTTTTTCTCCTGACTTACCGTTTAGAAGATAATGGCTATTTTAAAAACGGAAAATGACAAAAATGTTGGTTTTTCGCACATAACTTTTAAATGGTGTGTTGTTTTGAAAATATATTCATACAAATTTTATTCACTATGTGACATTATATAGTAAATCATCAAAATTTGTTTTCTAATAAGAGCATTGAATTTTGAAAACAAAACTTATACTTAATTACATAAAATTTTGAAAAAAAATTAGTTTGAAACTTTTTTTTTCATTTTTTTTTTAAATTTCGAGTTTGGAAAATAATTTTTCAAAAACTGTTCACTAACACAACTTTAATTAAAATGAAAATCAAAGAAAAGATTTCTGGCTTTCCAAAAAGGTATAGCATGGCATTTTTAATTGTACCGTTGTTTTTAAATATTTTTTTTTCTGTTTTAAACAATTTTTTAGAAAATTGCCCCTCCTGCCTAAACGGAGGGAAATAGACCCCCCCCTTATGCGGAAAAAATCAAAGTGAAGATTTTTAAAAATTATTATCTTTGATTTTATATAGAAATACAGGCTAAAAAGTCTAAGGGCAAATTTTTCAATCGTCAGTTAGGCAGTCGATTAGTACTAAATTTTTAGAGAGAATAAAAATTAGTTTTTCAATGGTCAGAAATAATTTATTCCTGAGAATAAAGCTATCTGCTTACTTCAGAGCAAAATAAAAATATTCCCAGGAAGGAATAAATATTTTCAATGTCAAAAAACACCTTTCCGCCTTGAAATAAACGTTAAATAAAAATTAAATTCTTTGAAATGTATCAAAAACAAAAACAAACACAAATAAATTTGACGTTCAAATTATAATATTCTGTAGATTATTTTTTCATAATTGAAAAATTCGATTTAACTGCTTAAATACTGCATATTGATTAGAGCAAATGAGGTAATTTCGTTCAAAATTTCCAAATTCAATTCAAAATCATCTCATTTCCCATACAAATTCAAATTTCCAAATGAGGTAATTTTAGCCGTATAAAGTTAGCATGACAACTTTCGAAAAAGTTACATCTCTGACTGTCTCAGAAATTGCCGTATAAATGCCGTAAATATGCCGTGAAAAGAAAAAAAATTGCCGCGAGAAACTGTATGACTGTGATGTACAAATTTTTAAATCTAACTAATATATGCTGATAAAAAAGTACGTACGTATACGCCACAGTGACTCCGCTAATGCTTATTTTAAAGCGTGTGGGATCCATTCAAAGTGGAATCCATTTAAAATGGCAGAATTCAATGTAAAAAGCAACAGAAACAAGTGATTGACAATCTGGACCGTCAAACAAAATTAGAAAATAAAATAAAATGTGAACACTTTTTTTTTGTAATTTCCTAAATTACCTCATTTCAGCTGTAATAAAATCGCAGTATAAGAGTCAATATTAAATTTATTCGTCGGATATTTAACTGATTGCTTAACTGATGATTGAAAAATCGGCTCTAAATGAATTCCATTTAGAACTTTGAAACAAAAAAAAAATTACTCTGAAAACCTGCGAGTATCTTGGAATAAAATGCAAAAATCTCATCATTATTTTTCTTCACTGTCGCGCCGCTGCGCCGCCGTTTAAAAGTTTTCTTTCTTTGTTTTGCAGAAACAATACAAATAAAAAATGTTCTATCATCATTTTAAATGCAATCTAATTGCTTAAATAATTCAAATATTGCGCGTACCGCCATTCGCATTTCACCTTCACCATACTGAGACGATATCTACTTCCTGTAGTTTATGCCCCTAAAATTATTCACAAATACTTAAGACGATCCTCATTCACATTTTCTCATTTCAAATTAATGTAAAACGATAAATAATATAACATACTTGTAGGGGTAAAATAGGTTCCACTGTATGTAGTAATTATTTTGCTCTGGAAAATCAATATGCCCGGCTAGCTCAGTCGGTAGAGCATGAGACTCTTAATCTCAGGGTCGTGGGTTCGAGCCCCACGTTGGGCGAGTTTATTTTTAACAAAAAAAAAAAAAAAAAATACTTTTGCTTGAGGGAAGTTGCTGACTCACATTACTAATATGCCAATAAAGAACGATAACAAAAAATAATATCTATTAATTTTCGGGAAATCCTCCCTTCTTTTAGTTGGTGATATGCGATTATTCTTGAGGTTTTATTTTGTGTGGTTCTTATGTTGATTAAATGAAATTTTTCTTTAAATACAAAAAAGCTATTTTTAATCTTCACTCATTCATTCCAAATATTATTGTTTCCGTATATTATTATATTTCGATAAAAGACTTATATTAGATAGATAATGGGATATATTTTATTTATCGGCACATTTCAACATTTTTACTATCTCAAGTATAATTTAGTATTTATTTAAGAAAACTGGATTTTATATAAAACTTAAGATCACCAAATAAGATTTCTACTGCAACTAAAAAAAGTGTCACCTTTGAACTTTTTGAAATATATCGATGTGCCAAAAGCACAAATATCTCAAAATCTATTAGCATAGCAAAATAATTTTAGAATTATTTTAAAGACAAGAAAAATAGTTTTCATTTTCAGATACCACAATAATTTTTCTACGTCATTTATTTCGCACGATATGAACAATTTATTTGCAAAAACAGTAAAATCTTTATTTTCCAATCGACAAGCACAAATATCTCGACTTTCCCATGAACGATTTTAAAGATATTTTACTTATATAACAAGCTCAATGTCACCTTTCATTTTATGCTAAACCCGGTCGTGTACACTGTCTCTTGGTCAGAAATGGGAAATATTCCTTTAATAGTGGTTCCTTAGACTTTAGGGTGTTTCAATATGTAATGTATAACAGTTAACGTCCAACAACCGCGTTGGGTGGAATCACTTTATCTTTGATGTTGGTTTATGTAATAAGTCGGTTTCCATATACTAATGAATGCTTTCATAGACAAAGGCTGATTTTAACTTTATTTTAATCTTTAGCACTCACATTTTTTCCCCCTAGCTTTTTGATTTAAGATAATTTCTCAGCTTATCACACCTTCAAGTTTAGGATAGGAGCCATTCAAAGCGAGGTCCATTGAATTTAAATTACGGCGTATAAACAGTTAAGTATGTATGGTGGGGGGGGGGGGGGCAGTTTACCCCCCTTCAACCCCTCTGCTAGGCCCATTATAGGATTTGGGGTAGGTGCGAGGTTGGGTGTATGCAAAGTTTCTTCAAATCACGATTCTTTAAATGTAAAAGAAACTTTGCATACACCCAACCTCGCACTTACCCCAAATCCTATTGTCTGCCAAGCAGGGGGTCCGCAGGGGGGCAGCATGCCCCCATACATACTTCAATGTTTATACGCCGTAGTTTTGTTATTTCTTTGGGGACCTATTCCATTTTTTGTTTGGGGACTTATTTCTGCTCTTTTGGGGATTTATTTCATCTTTGAGTTGGGGGGTTTCAAAAAAAAAAAAAAAAACATTTTGGGTTCATTTTTGGATTGGGGGGGTTATTTCATTGGGGAGTTATTTCACGGAGTTATACTAAGCATAGGTCCAGTTTCAAGGTCAAATCAACAAGTAAGTGGGACTTATGTAAGTGGCCAATATGAGAGATGAAGGTTCAATAACACAGTCTACGCTTACCTAAATGTAGCGGCACTTAAGTCTCCCAAGCAGGGCTGTCGAAGTACTGCAATTGCAGTATTTGTACTGCTTTCGGAAACTCCGTACTGCCGTACTGCCAACACGGCCAAAGTACATATGTATTTTACAAATTTTAACCGAGTAAGAATCGGATTATCTTGTTATTTATTTAACTAAAGTTAAAATTATCAAATTCCTATTGTATATACTTTTAGTATTTTACTAACTTCAAATATCACTGTCAAAGTCACAAATCTAGAAATGGTGTGAAACACTCACTGTTTAGGCGTTTGAGCTGGAGTTTATAAATGAAATAGGCTTAGTATGATACTAGTTTTAAAGTAAAAACATTTTAGTAAAGAGCTTTAAAGCAAGAAAATTGTTAAGTAGCACCATGCTAATACCTTAAGATCAGGGTATTTAAAATTTTGAATTTTATAGTTTTTGTTTACCACAATTGCTACATGAATACTTTTGAAGCTAGTTTTCAAATTATTTTTACAAAAAAAAAAAAAACTAAAGGAACAAAAAATTCATTGTTTCTTAATTTTTGTCTTCTGTACCTACGAAACCATGATCAATCTTCAAAATCAAGCCAAAATAAAAAGGAGGACTCAGAAGTAGTAGGTGTACCTTTAACAATACTAAAAATAAAGACATTACAAAAAACTTGCTCCCAAAATTTTGTGCAGGAGTGTAAGTATACGAAAAAAGTTGTATTTCACTGCCGTACTGCTGTGTACTGGGCTCAGATCGCGTAAGACGATTCGATTGAACGATCATCGTTTTGGCTATAGCTTTCTCTATCACATGTGAGGTGAAATATAGAGAGAGCAATCGTCAAAACGATGATCGTTCAATCGAATCGTCTTACGCGATCTGAGCCCTGCTTTTTTTTCCTTGAAGTACTGCTTTCTCAAAAACTGAAATGACAGCCCCGCTCCCAAGTGTCACTTACTCAACATATCAAAAACCGAAATCTACATTAGATACTCCCGGTTCCGAAGAAAAATATATATTTAATAAATCTTTGAAATTCACATCTATAAAGACTTTCTAAACAATCAAATAATTTCCTCTCTTTTGTCTGTTAACACTGAAAAACTTCTCCAGCATACAAAGTATGAAAAAGTAAATGTAGACACCAACGTGTCGCAATCATTTAATAAACTATTATGGAAGTCAATAATTATCCGATTGCATTTTTCTGCTGGAACATTGTCTTCATAAAATTTTCTTAATATAATTATTTATTACCATCCTTTGATAATAATTTCAATTCAATCATTTCATTATTGGTTGAACGAATTAGTTTACATCAGAAATGTAGGTATACCTAATTTGAATAAGCCCGATAAGAAAAAAGAAAACCAACCGATAAATCAGAGGGTATACACATATCTGTCCCACCATCATGAATTCTTACAAAGGTCAAAAGAGGTGCTTTATCTATTGATTAATTTCAGTGAACGGTAAACGACACGCAATCCTGAAATAATTAAGTACATAACAAAACAAATGTTCGGCTAAATGAACTTCAAACTAGGGTTGTTCTTGTTATTGTCGTTTAAGTTTTTTTTACGTTATGAAATTGTAGGGAAATAATATGTAGATGGAGTTAGTTGAGTTGTTGTGGAAAATTGACGGGAACTAGGTCAGCCCTTAATGCTATAAATAATGTTATGTTTGTTAAGGAAAATTTCAAATCCGACCGGTCGTAAAAGGAACAGAAATTTAAGAAAATATATATCATCAAACCATATTTAGGTCAAACTCATGTGGATATTATTATATTATACACTCACGCAGGCACAATTATCCGCCCACCTGCATTTTTTGTCACCCTAACTCTTTAAGTTCACTTTAATTTATCTGCTGATTTGGTTTTTGTTTAGCGGATATTTTCGCAAGAAAAAAAAAACTAAAACCCTTATTTCGCCCGATAAAATTTTCATCGAAGCATTTTTTTTTGCAATTTAAGCGATTTTAATATTGTTTCAACGTACTGAGAAATCGGTTTTGCATCGCTACTGAAGCTCGTACACGTCTTTTTAAGGTGAGGAATGTTGGTGTGAGTGAACGTGCCATCAGAAAAAGGTTGGCAGAATTAAATTTCAGAGCTTTCCGACCAGTGCGCGCCCCAAATTGCTCCAACAGCACCGTACAGCAAGACTTCGTTTTGCGTGAGAATGTGTTAACTGGACTGCAGAGGAAGGAAGGGACGTCTTAACCTCAGATGAAAGCAGGTCCAGATGGACGTCAGCGTGTCTCCAGGCGAAAAAACGAAAGGTTTGCTCCATGCACGATAACCGAAACAGTGGGTTACCAAGGAGGGTCTATAATGTTTTGGAGAGGCATCAGTTATGAAGCTCGCACGGACCTTGTTGTGTTCGATAGAGGCAGTGTGAACGCTCAGATATACGTGGAAAACGTTTTGCAAGACCATGTGATACCTTTCGCACCAATTTTTGGTGAACACTTTCGATTAATGCATGACAACGTACTCTGCCATACCGCAAATTTTGTAACTAACTACCTAAATGAGGTCGGGATTCCAGTTTTGCCATGTCCATCTTGCGGTCCAGATCTCAAACCTATCGATCATCTTTAGGACAACCTTAAAAGACGTGTCCGAGCGAGAACATATATATCTATCACTCTAGGAGAGCTTAAGATAGCTGCAGTAGAGTAGTGGCACAACATCCCTCAGTCGGATGTTCAGGACATCATTGACGGATTGTAAAACCGGCTCCACGAAGTAATTAGAGCCTGCTTTCCAAACACCCATTATTAAAAATTAAGTTTTTCAATAATTTTACCACTTTTCTAACAACAAAAGATAACATCTTTTTCAGTAGTTTGTGTTTTTGTTTGTTTTTTGTGTTAATTTTTAAATAAACGTATGGTTTTTTCTTAGAATTTTGTTTTTTTTTTATTTTTCAAACTTTGCTTTTAACATTACTTAAACCCAATGTGGTCTAAACTTGATGGTTTTTTAATTTTACAGAAATACAAGATGGGTGGGTAAATGTGCCCGTGAGTGTATATTATATAAACAAACAAACATAGCAACGATACCAACATTCAGTGAATGAGAGGCAAAGGGTTGACAATCAATTTTTCTTGAACTCGGTCCTTTTTGCATTTGAACACTTTTCACAGAACAACACAATTATTTTATGTTTTTGTTTAATGTTGAATCCAAAACCTGTAGTTCGTCAGGAAGCATAAATTAGTTACCTTATTTATATAAATTTCAAATAATAAAAGGTAGACTGCTTCAAAAAAGTTTGGGTCAACATCAATATCCCGAAAACTCAAAATCACCAGAAAAAAAAACGTTGATATGCACAGTTTCGGTCAAAATAATTAGGCTTATTCTGCGAAATCTTTTATTCTGTTATGAATTTCCATACAAAAGTTTAAGCTGTCAAAAAATCTTTTATGAATACTTATTTTGGTATTCGGCATGCCAAATTCTGCTATGAAATCTGCTAAAAAATCTATTATGAACAGTCAAAAATTCGAACTGCCAAAAAATCTTTTACTAATTCCATTTTTGGTATTCAGCATGTTAAAATCTTTTATGAAATCTGTTATGAATCATAAAAGAATAAAAGACAAAGTTTTATGTCTCTTATCATAAAAGATTTGAAAGATTGAATTAAAAATTATTGATTTTCTTCTATTTCGTCAGCGACTATGATCGTAGCGAATGTGAAAATGAATTGATTTGCTATTGGGCCGATTTTGGAAGGTAAATTTAATATTTGGCTCAAAAAATAAATCCCTATGTACACTATGTAAGTAGTAATTCAGTAAAAATGATTAATGACTTTTTTTCAATTGAATTTGTTTTTAATTATTTATTTTTAATTTAGCAACAGAATTTTCGAAAGCCTTGAATTACTCGCTGCTCATGTTACTCAAATTCAAATTCGCGAACATCAAAAGGTTTCAATACTCGATATAAAATGCTTGCACGTCCGCACCCACACAAAAGAAAAACCTCATCAGTGCCATTTGTGCGATAAGAGCTTTTTGCGAGCAGATAACCTGAAAATTCACATACGTTGTTCGCATTCGGGAGAAAAACCATAATGTTTGCTCTTTTGAAGGCTGTCGAAAAGCATATTCAAACTTATCCAATCGGTTCAAGCACACTTTTGAAAAAGTGAAATCAAAATCAAAAAATAGAATTCCATTTGTTTTACTTTATAACAAATAAAAATAAAGAAGCACATAATAGTTTTAAACAGTGTTATTTTCCATCTTGTTTTGGTGTTCTTGTTTTAATGTTGTTGTTTTTGAGCTGCTGTTGTTGCTGCTACTAGCGTCGCTCATATTTTTGCTACTGGTTGCGTTGGTAAATTGGTTGCAGCTATTACTTGCCCCTTAGTCTTCCTTGCCGCTTGGTCACCTATCCACCGGTGGCATCCTTCAAGATCAGAGTCACAGCCTAATGACACCGACGGCATAAGGTTTGCCTAATATTACGTACGGCAAAACGTCCTGAAGGTGGGAATTCGTAACAAAATTTAACGCACAAATGCTTTTTTTCTTACCTGTTGCTTTGTTGTCACTTGATGATCTAACCACAATTTAATGTGCAGCTACTGCAATAAATCCATTATTATATGCACCCAAATCTATTTTCATAGCATCTCCTTCCTTTAAAATGCAGTCAGGATCATTCTGTTGGTTAAAAGTGACACACACAATGCTAACTGATACACAGATTGGAAATGCAATTACTTTTTTGATGTATTTTTGCTTTTCGTAAACTCATGGAGACATAAGCAACACAGAGATCGATGACTCCTTTTAATGTTTAACAATTTCGCCAGCCAACTTAGGTATATTTTGTCAAACCTAAATCCTTAGCGATGGTTTTCTCTTATTTGTCGGCCATTGTTAATTTGTTCGTCCTTTTATCTAAATTCAGAAATTCGTCAGTAATAAATTGTTAAAAGAATACTTAATATGTATTTAATACCTGAAACTATTAAATTGGTAAATTTATTTTACTTTTTTGTTGCCCTTCCTTCTTCCATAACTCATTTGACAGAACAGCTGTTGATTTATAAAAGATTTTAGTTCTGTTTGCTTACACTTTCGTTTTCGAAGTTCCGTAACATAATTTTATAAAAGTTCGAACCCCTGAATACCAATTATAAAAGATCTTTTATGCTGAAGGTCTTTTATGATTCATAACAGAAAATTCATAGCAGAATAAAAGATTCGGCAGAATAGGCCTAAATATAGTGTAGTGTTTAAAAAACCATTGTTAAGCCGCTTATTTATCGTATTTTTGATTGCCTTGATAGTCAAAAACTGTAAAATTTTGACTTACCGAGTCCTTTCCGCCAAATTATCGTAAACATTTGAATTATGATATTCGAATAAAATACAATTTTTTGGAACGTCTTTCATAAGATATTAAAAAAAATTAATTTTGCTACAAACAATATAATAACGCTTCGTTGTCTTTAAAATTTTATATAATCTGTAATTATTGATATTTTTATGTATGTATGACATTGAATTTAATATCTATGTACATATTTATAATATTTTTTTCAAAATCAGGTCTGAAGAAGGGTGTAATCACGCCCGAAACGTGATATATAAAATAAAAAAAGAACACAAAAGGTATTTACATCTTCCAAATATTTTTAACGTGTTATTGCTGTGGAATAAATAAGTTCTATCATTCTCTCCACATAAAAAAATCCAATTCAGTTAGGTCAATCTTGCAGGCAAGTGAACTGCTTCATATTTTCTTATCCAATGATCACCGTACTGTTGCTCTATAACTAACACCAGCGCCGGGTCTACGATTTTTCCGAACAGGGGCAAAAACCTGATTTGGCGCCCCTTCAGCATTTGAGGTAAATGATCTAAAAAAAAAAAACTGAATAATAGGTAGGTACCTATTTTTACTTGTTGGTTGGATTTCTTCAAACAGGGAGCAGGCTTTTTACTTAGCAACTTTTATGTACGTGTGACATAAATAATAAAATAAAACACAAATCATATAACTCGTATACCAGGGTATTTTGCATAAGATACGTCAAAATTTTAAGACTTGTAGTTTGGGTGGAGAAAAGAAAAAAATCTTATGGGAGGTAGGTTTACCCGAGTAGGGACCTTTTTTTAAAAATCGTGAAAAAGTTATTGAAAAACAATGGCAATACTTACAATGGTAAATCCATTCTTAATTTAATATTATTTCGTTTTATTTATATTAGTAAATAGCTTTTAAATAAAATTAAGAACATTTTCATGCAACTAATTTTTCTCAAAATTTTACGTAGTTCAGTAGTATTTTTGTATAGTAGTATTTATTTTTTCAAAAACTTAGCCCTAATTTTACAGTGGTGAATTAATAAACCAGAGTTAGATAACTCTGGATATAAATTTATTTACAGATAACTTTAGAAGAAGTTTTCAAAAACTAGAAGAGTCTTAAGCATAAAAGACTACGTCTTATTCGTACTCACCTGTATACTTAAATAAATTAAATTAATTTAATTGAATTGAAATAAATTGAATTAAAAATTAAACTAATTTGGATTAAAGTGTTTGAAAGGAATATTTAAATATTAAAAAAAAAAAAATATTATTTGATAACGTAAAATTTTGTACAAATTTAGTTTGAACATAATTTTTTTTTATTTTTGTATTGAAAATTTTGATTTTGAAAATAATCTTTTCAAAAACTATTCACTATTATTAATTAATTTTTTATAATGAAGTTAAAGCGGGCTACAGGTCATTATAAAAAATTATAAAGAAAGGTCACGTAAATTAATAAAAACTTTTATTATTATTTAATTAAAAACTTCATAAGAGAACGCATTTCTGACTTTAAAAGCAGTCTAAGCATGACTTTGTAATCCGTGGAGTTTTTTGTAATGATATTTTTTTTTTAGTAGATTTTTTTTAGAAAATTGCCTCTTCCGACAGAGCTAATAAGTTTTATGAGATAAAAATACAATACCACTGCTTGTCAAATCAATTTTTATAAAAAAAAAATTCCTTCAAATTGATTGCTTCATGAACCGAAAATAACAATAAGAATGTGCCATTTTAACTGTTTATTTTTTGTCTTTTTTCTTTGCGTTGAATATTTTTTTTTTCTTAAACAATACATTTATTTCAACATATACAACAAAATTTAATAATAAGATTGTATATTATAGCTGACATTTTCAACAGGGAATCCAAAAAACTAAACCATCCACTTTATCCTTTAATAACTCAAGAAGGAGTGCTATAATTTAATAATAAGTTAAAAACATTTTTAAAGAAAATTCAATTTCCTTCAAGAATACGTCTCAATCATTTCGGAACAATAACCGGTTGTAAGGTTATAAAAAAAGAAGCAAACAAAAGAAAACTTCACATATAATTTGTATGGAAAAAATCTAAATATTACCGGGCTTATTTTTTCACTAAACTCTAACTAAAAAGCTAGTGGCATTAAAAATCAGAGACATTTTAGTTTTTTTGAATCAGTCTATAGTGTACAGCACATACATAACTTGAATTACATTTTCAGGCCTTTTTACTTACTTGGGATACATAGGTATTTGATTTTTTAATTTTAACTGCCTTGGTATAAAATAGGTCTACAATTTTTTTTTTTCAAAATTTTTTGCGTGTTGATGGTCTATTGAAGAGAGTGTTTTCTCGAATTGAGCGCCCCCTAAAGCTGCCGCCCCTCCATAGATCTGGTGCTAACTAACATACATACAAAAAAACCTGTGTGTAACAAGTCAGCCATGAAAGGTAATGCGATCTAAAAGTACGCCATAGTTCTAATACTAACGGCCATATTATTGACTTTCTTCAAAGCTAGTTTTACTGAGAAACTAGTTCTATAGGGATTTCAAAATTTAAGTTTCTCAAAAAAAATTATTGATTTGATTTAGATGTCAAACTATGTATGAATATTTTGATTTAGACGTCAAAGTAATAAAAATTTGTGACAAAATCAAAACTCGAAACCGCTATAAATCTAGTTTTTCGTTAAAACTATAGTTTTGAAGAAAGTCAAGAATATGGCCGTAAGGTTTAATATCAAATACCTAAATACGTATATTTTAAGTAGGTACAGTAATATCTTATTTAATGATTACTGATTAAAATTTTTATAGTTAAATTGGTGAAGTTTTCAAAACCTTTTTAATTGTAAGTAAGTAATTACTGGTAAAAAGAAAACGTACCTATTTAAAATAGCAAAAAAAAAAAAATAAACAAAAAAATGGCAACACTGACTAAAAAGTGTTTTACCTGTTTTGAAAGCCAGAAATCTGTTCTTTCATTCTTTTTTTTAACATCAATCAACAAACGCAAATAGAGATCTAACAAGTACTTCTAGAGTCTTATAAATTTTAGCGCCGCGCCGTCAAAAATCAAGATATCATCGATTAAAGATGTATCGCTTACTTTTTCTGCAGGTTCTTGAAGAAAAGAGCAAAACTTGTTGGAATTGCGTTTGGGTTTGCGTTTGGGCTAAATCTATTTGCGTTTAGGTTAATTCAATGTGCGAATGCTATATTTCACGTCATCGCTTAGAACTTGACTTTCTTTGCTGAACTACCGTGCCTTTTGAGGATGAAGCTCGTTAAATCAGTGAAATGTAATTTAAGAGTGCTGTCAAATCTTAATGTTGTTGATGGAATTCAGCCTAAGTGGTAGTTTGAAGGGGCAGATTACTGATGCTTAATTTGTATTGACTTGTGAATGTCTTCTGTTTGCATAACTGAATATTCTGCAGCCCATGAAATTATGTGATTTTTCTTTCATCGAAAAAAAAATTGATCCCTGTGAGGGATTTTGATCCTGGACAAGTTTTTGCGTTTCTTTCAATCAAAAAAAAAAAATCAATCCCTGACAATTCGGGATCAAAATCTTTGTATTTTATTTTAGGTTGGTATTTTAAACTCCTTTCACACGGGGATACATGAATATGACTTGCTTTTAAATAGTTAGCGTAATTTGTCTTACAAAAAATTAGACTGACTTTAAATTAACCCGTTTACTGATAAATTAAGAGAACTGTCAAAGAAAAATGTCAGACCTTCCGTCACAAACATTAAAACAAATATCTTTTAACAACAATAACCTTTAATTTTGTATGACGAAAATAATGGGGGTTTTGGATAATTTCTAATGTACAAACCGGTGGAAAATAAGAAAAAAAAAAAACTGCCCTACAGCTTAACTACATGCTCAGAGGCAATTTATACTTTGTATTGTACAAAAAAAACAGCAAACTGGTGAAGATTACTTGCTAGGCTCTTTTTTCCTTACTTATAATTTACATTGTAATTTTAATTATATGTAAATAAATAATTATAATAATAATAATAATATAATATTTACATTTTAATCAGAAAATTCCTCTTCTTTTATGAAACGTACTTTACGAGCATATATTTTTTGTATGCTTTAAAAAAAAGAAATGTGTCTAATTCCTGTAATGTAAAAAAACACCATCCAAATTTTACATGTCACACACGCAATTGCAAACAAAATAGAAATCCATTCTGGGTTTCTTTTACACGTGATCCCGGATCAAAATCCCCATTTGCAAAAGAAAAACGACATTTAGATTTTGAAGATACATAAATAGGTGATCTCAGTTCCAGGTCAAGTGCCATTTTTTATAATAGTATTCACCTACAGGTATACCAGATGTTAAAATGCTGTCATTATTCAAGGAACAATATTAATTAATTAAGAACGTATTAAAAAAAAAAAAGCAGAATAGCTGACATTTTACTTAAAGAATTATCAATTTGCATTACAAAGAATTATTCTTGATTCATTTAAATGCCAACAAATGTTTTAATCAAATCCGCTGTGACAACATAACCACAACCACATCCAGTCTTCTTCATATTCATCATAGAATAATAAAATTACTCATTGTAAGTTATATTATTGTATCATTGGTATAATTTTAGGGTTTGCGTCTTACTTTTAACTTAACTTTTGCCAATAAATTTCAATTGGAAATTAATTCATAATGAAGGCCAAATCATCTCAAAGTTATAATATAATGCACCATGCACGTAGCAAGACAGAAATAATTACATCCTCAATTAATTTTGTTGTAAAGTACAGTCATCGGTACAGCGGTAAATATTATTAGGTAAGCAAAACAAACAGAGCTTGTCATCCTCGTCGAGTGAATCAACGCTTACTTTTTTAATGAGGTCATTCCGATTGGATTTGATAAGATTCTATAGTTACACACGGACGGTACCTTTATTGTTTATATTGAACAAATAAAATCTTTAAGGAATAAATTTTGATCTACTTTAGCTTTAGTTATTGATAGGAAATGAAGAACCGGAGTGTTGTACAAACAGTGATGCCTTGTTTATTTTTAAAAGAATTGCAAATAAAATGTAAAAGTGTGAACAAAGATTAAGTCATTGCACTGGACTTTGGGCATGGGTTTGGGTAGGTAAGGTACCTACTTTTTTTTTATTGTAGTGATTGATCAGTGTTCAGAAATACATCGATTACTTAGGTATGTATATCTTATTTTTAGCGGGTGTATTTTTATAGGTATTTACTCGTACCTACACGACTTACTATATATTAAATATAAAACGGTGCCGTGACATAAGGCCAAATTTGGGTGTTTGGCTTTATGTCACTTTACAAAATGTGTAAATTTGGTCTTATGTCACTTTACAAAAGCGATTGAGACATAAGGCCAAATGTAATTATCTAACATTTCCAAAAGCTCCCTTTACAGTAAAAGAGGTTTCGGACATCTTTAAAACTGCAACTATATTGAATAAATTCGGCATGTCGCCCCGTATATGCATATATCACTGTAAAAAGCCGAAATACTGAAATTCTAGAATTTAACGGTAAATCCTAGAGCACTCAGCATTACGGCGTATAAGTAGTAAGGTATGTATGGGGGGGCATGCTGCCCCCCTGCAACCCAATATAGGATTTGGGGTTGGTGCGAGGTTTGGTGTATATGTATAGGATTAATTCAAAGTTTTTTTTAGTCCAGACTACTTAAATGCAAAAGAAAATTTGTATACACCCCAACCTCGCACCTACCCCAAATCCTATAGTGGGCTGAGCAGGGGGGTTGCAGGGGGACAGCATGCCCCCCCATACATACCTTACTACTTATACCTCACTTTTTATACGCCATAATGCTGGGTGCTCTTGGAGTTATTGGTAAATTCCAGATTTTTACTAATTCGGGTTTTTACAGTAACATATGTATATGTACATATACAACTACGTGGCGACATGCCGATTTTATTCAATATAGTTCGGTTTTCAAGAAAACAGTTCAAAGTGACATAAGGCCCAATTGGCCTTACGTCACGTTTCAAAAGTGACATAAGGCCAACTCTTAAAATTATGTCGCTATTGAAAAGTGACATAAGGCCAAACACCCAAATTGGGCCTTATGTCACTTGGCCTTAAGTCACGGCACCATATAAAACAATGACACTCTTGTTATTATACAAATACCCCTAGAAGAATATTCTAGATGGAAAACCCGATCTTAAATGCAAATTATGTATCGATCATTACGACGATTCCAGCAAGACGGACGATGGGGTATGATCAGGGCCCTATTGCACCAACAAATTATCACTAATAAGTAAGCAACTTATCATAAATCGTCTTTCGATTTTGTAGCTTGGGGTGACATAATTTCCCCGCACATAATGTATATGTACCTTGTGTCCGATTTAAGGTCAATAAAAATTATTTCCGCGGACATTGTGTCATCCCGCCACAGCAAAATCGTACCACCAATCACCATTTATTATAATTTGCTAAGTGTTGAGTGATAAGTCGTTCGTGCAAAAGGCCCCAGGTCAGGCAGCTTTTCAGAATCCATCCTTGAGTATGTAGATCAGTAAAGATTGCAAAATTTCAACCGGAAGTTCTTGTAGTTTTTAAGGCCGCAAATAGCGAAATAGCCATATGTCTGTATGTCTGTATATATTTGTGTCTGTATGTCTGTCCAAAGCATACAGTAGCCTAAACCAATTAAGCGATTTTCTTCAAAATTCGAGCATAAGATTATTGGGTGATTCCATAGTGAGAAAAGAAACGCTTTTCATTCCATTAAAGTAAAAACAAAAATTAATAAAACTTTGGAAACTGAAATTTTTAAAAACGATAGTTTCAAAAACTATTTAAATGTTTCGAAAAATGGATTCTTCAACTGAAAGAATGTTCTTCTTTTTCTTGGAGATCAATGAAAATAATTTAAAAAGAAAAGGCATCGGGGACACTATTGTTTATTTAAATTCAAAAAAAAATAATTTTTAAAAGTAGTAATTTTTCTTATGAATTTTGTGAATTAACTTTTTTAAGAAGAATGCAAAACATTTTAATTTCAATAAATTACGAAAAAAGAACAAAGTTTTTTCAAAGTTTAAAAATATCCGAGCACTTTTTAGAATTTTCAAATGTCATTTTCGATTGGATTTTGGGAGTGTTGGATTCCTAACGAATATGAAAAATTTGGAGTGAAAAAAATTTCCATATTCGCAATATAGGAATAAAACACTTCCAAAATCAAATCGAAAACGACATAAATTTTTTTAGTTTTATTTTTCAATTCCAGGACAAAATTAGCCGTATAAAGTTAGCATGAAAACTTTTAAAAAAGTTACTTTTGACTGTCTCAGAAATTGCCGCATAAATTCCGTAAATATGTCGGCCGTAGAGAGGAAAAAATTGCCGCGCCACTAGTTCTCCCAAAAATTGATGTCATGCTAACTTTATATAAAGTTAGCATGACACTTTTCAAAATTTGTTCAAAAATAACTTTTGATATGCCGTGAAAGGAAAAAAATTGCCGCGACAGTGGTTGTCCCAAAAATGGTTTTCATACAAAATCTTCAAATAAACTTAGCATGACGGTCTTTCTACATTGTGTCCAATGATGGAGTGGTCCCTCCTTATCACCAAAATAAGGATCCAAGACTTTTTCCAAAGGGCCATCTGTCTGCAAGACTCACTTAAATAAAATTCTACTTTATTGTTTGCATTCTTTAAGTGAGTCTTGCAGGGAGATGGCCCCATGGAAAAAGTCTTGAACCCTGATTTTGGTGATACGGAGGGACCACTTCATCATTGGACACAAAAATTATTTTGCTATCACAATTATCTACAAAACCGATTTTTTACATGCTTTGAGTGAGTTTCCAGAAAGATGGCTCTCAGCGTGAAAATCTTGGAACCTCATTTTGGTGATGAGCAAGGACCACTCTATCATTTGGAACAAGAATTATTTTCCTATCACAATTATTTGTAAAATGGATTTTTTGCATTTTTTACAGTACATCTTGCATACAGAAGGCTCCACTTAAGAGGTCTTGGACCCCAATATTTATGTCTAGGGTACTCAGCACTTTTATTAAATATTATATTGCAGCATTATCTGCAAAGTCCCCAACCACAGCATGCAAGACTTGCATATTTGCATAAGGAAAGGAAAGATCTATCTCTAAACACCAGTGAATTTTTGCTATCATTCACACCCAAAATTTCGTGTGGGCTTTCGGTCTAATTACTTTAAAATAAGTATTAGCGGATTCACTGTGGCGTATACGTACTTTTTTATCAGCATGTTAGATTTAAAAATCTGTACATCACAGCTTTACAGTTTGTCACTACAAAATTGAAAAAAAAAAACAACAATAACTTGCGCAATATAATCCTTATTTCGAGAATCTGTTCGGAATACAACAATCAGTACAAATTTGAAATAATCAAGTAGAAAAATAGTAACGATAAGATTGTCAAAACAACAACAGTATAAATAAACCCTATTTTGTTTTTAATAGACTCTCGCAATAAGCTTCTGTATCGATACACTTCCAATTTGTATCAATCACCAATGTAGAAAGACCAGCATGCTAAGTTTATATGAAGATTTAGTATGAAAACTATTTTTGGCCATTTTTGGTGACACTGCGCGGCAATTTTTTTCTTTTCACGGCATATCTACGGCAATTAATTTCAACTACATATATGTGAATGCCGCAGCTTAGCAAGAACCATAAGTGGCACGATCGTGCTTTTTTGACACGATAATTTCCTTGTGGCACCGTGGCACGAAAAAATGCAGTATGTCAAGTTTTTTTACTTCCATTATTTTATTTAAAAAAAAGCAAATTTCAACAAAATTTAAGGAAAATTGGTCCAAATTCCGTAAAAAGTGGATAGAAACACATATTTTTTTACAATGTACGTACAGCAAATGATTTCCTTTGATTTTTTTTTGTATACAACCCGTTATAAATATTGATCGTTTTTTTTTTTTTTTTTTCAACAAAATAAAAGAATGGATGGTTTTTCATTTGGCACGAAAATTGGCACGTTTTTAAAGAAAATATAGCACGTTTATTTTATTTCGGGCGGCAACGCTGCATCGGAGATTATTTTTTGACGAATTTGGTGACGTGACAGACGTCTCATTTGCTGTCACTAGGGATCATTCTGAAATCAATTTACGAGTACAGTTCCGTTTTAATTAGGCAAGGCACCCTAGCTTAATCTAAGCTTCCACTAAATCTTTTCCTACCCCTCCTAATCTAACCTACCCATTCCGGTGTGATCGAACATAGATCAAATTCGTGTGACCCAACCGTATTTTTATATTTTTAATTATATAAATATTTTAATGTACATAAATGTATACAGTGAAAGCTCCCTTAGCCGGACAGCGACGGTCGCAACACTTTTGTCCGTCTAAGGGAGTTGTCCGTCCAAGGGAAAGAATTAAAAATAGTTAGGTAAGGAAATGTATGGTATATAGTCGCATCATAAAAAATGTTTGCACCTACAAGTTTGAAATTCATTCAAACTAAAAATGAACATGAAGATACAAGAAACAAGATACAAAAACAGACTACAGCTGCAGAAAAAAATCCGTTATGAATTTTATCACAGACAGTAATTTGGTGAAATCGCAACTATTGTCGCTGTGAACCAAGGGGACCGTTTTTAATGCAAAATAAATATATGGAAAATTATTTCTAAAAATAATGGTTGAAATTTACATACTAAAAAATAGTTTTTGTCCGCCTAGGGGAATTTAATTTAACAAATCACGGCTAATATTCTTGTCTGCGTCCGGGTAAGGGATCATAAAATGTATGGAATTTACATCCAAGATCCACGGTCGTGAGAATTTGTCCGCCTAAAGGGATTGTCCGCTTAAGGGATTTGTCCGAAATAGGAGCTTTCACTGTTTAAGTAGTAAGTTTGTAAGAAAAAAAACTGTTGAAAGAAAAAGTTTAACATCGAAAACAGTTTCTAAAAATGATTGTGTATTGTAGGAAGAAAATATAGATTATATAGGACGCAAATGCCCCTTCCCTCTGCCCCCTTGTGTACGCCCTTGCCAGTTATAGCTTTCATTGAAAATCATCATCGAAAATTTTTAATTTAAGTTTTGAGGCACTTCAAAAGCAAAATCGGTTGTTATTTTAATGCCATATTTTATAGAAAAAAAAATCATTATAGCACCAAACTTCCACATAAATTGACTTTAATTATTTCAATATTGCACTACCTTATCAATGATTATTGAAACAGTCCCAATACTAAACGTCTTAAAATGAATCATTAAAATTTTCAATTATGATAAACAAAGATAGTTATATAACTGGCACCTTACTCAAGGTAGAGTTTCAATATGCTAAAATCAAGTGCCACCTATTACGGTAAGTATGCGCTGGTGAAACCGGCCCTAAAGAAACACTGATTTTACTTTCAAAACGTCTTAACAATTTAAATTAGAAATGATGAGTTTCGATTAAAGATAACTTGCATTTAACTCTGACGGCTAGTGCTAGATGGCTTTTATCCTTTTACAAATGGTGTAAACTGTAATGTAAGGATATTATGCATGAAAAATAATCAAATATAAGAAAAAAAGGATGGGTAGCTGCTTCCTAAAATGTTTATAGGGCGGAATTAGTCTTTCATCTTCGTGTGAAATATCACTCATACGCCATACGCACAAAAACTTTTATTCGATGCACCCCCGGTTGATTTGCACAATAGGTACCAAAATGCTTAATCGTTAAGATTGGATCATAAAAAAAATCATATACAGGATCTATTTCCACTTTAGAAGAGAAGAGCAATTTTCAAAAAAATTACCTACTTGAAATAGAAAAAAATATAAAGAAAACATTTACAATCTCATTACCAACATAATTGGATTTTATAGAAAAAAGGTTAATCAGAAAATATTTTTTGAAAAATTGGTTTTTAAGTTAAACATTTTGGGCCTTACCAATAATCAATCGCTAAACACGCGTTTAGATAAACACACCGTTAAACTTTAAAGATGAGTTAATTATTGTGCTTACCAATAACCAAGTTAAGCACGCCTTTTACTAATTAGCACTCTATTACTAAATCTACTACATTTATTGTCAGATAGACAGCTGTAGAAATGACATTTGTGTTTTTGTTATTGTGAAAGGTAAAAGATATATTTTGTTAGATCGATTTCTTTTACGTAAATAAAAATGAATACAGACGAGGATATAGTAGAAGATTTAAACATTTTGGACGAAGTATCTTTAGCTCGTATAACCAAAATATATAAAAAGAGAAACGATCCCTTCTCTGAATACAACGACACAGTTTTTTTCCGCTACATTAGGTAAGTCCTTTTTGTTGCAGTAATCGCGCTAAAATAAAACTTATTTAATAATTCCTTCTGAGAACGACTAAATGCACTGAGATTACTCAGAGCCTTGGTTTTCATTCTGTTGTATTGGTCTCTTATCTGTTTTGCGGTGAGACTATACCCGCTAGCTTTGAAAACATTTTCCCAAGCCTCGAACTTTGATTTCAGGGATTTGCCGTCATTCAGCTTAGAGTCGATAATGGTTGAATAGGGGCTCACTGACTCTACCAGTAACTCCTTCATTGCTGGTGTCCAGTTAGAGGAACGGCTTCTTTTTGCAGCTATTTCAAATTTTTAACCCTGAAATTAAAATTTTCAAATAATTAAACAAAAGTTATTAATCCAATTTATTTTACTCACCTTATTTAATGAAAAGCGCAAAAACTTCAAGCCAAAACAAAGAACAAACCTCAAGAAAAAATATTTTTTTCTCTTTAACTATGTATTTCAGCTGTCAGAATGACAGCACAAACAACGCGTTTACACTTAGTCACGAGGTTAAACATAATTTTCTTCACTTTAAAATTTAAGGCGACGTTTTGTGTTATGCTGACTATTAAATTGATTATTGGTATGGTTTTTAATTTAGATTCCACTTAAATATTTAAGTCATCTCTAAATTTGGTTATTTTTTTTTTAGTTTTATATTTTCTGTTGGTAGGTATTCAATTTTAAGACGAATGAAAATAGCTGAAAGGAATGATCATAAACATAAAATGTTGTTTAATTTTTGAGAAAAATAAAAATTACAAAAAACCAAGTAACTTGCCAAGGTTATCAAATTTGGCTACCTTTAAAAAATAGTTAATTTTTCTGCATACCTGCTGGGACAATTTTAATACAAAAATCAGTTGTCCAATTAATAAAGGTTTATAAAATCTTGTTAATTTTTTTTTTCCAAAAACAAAAAAAAAATATATAAAAACACAGATTTTATATTTTTAACTCTGGCAATGTCTGTTCACTTCGTTATATCATACTAAAAACAAATTTAGCTTTGCTAAATGTTTAGTAGGTACATAACACATCACGTAACGTAACGTATTTCCATCCTCCATATTCATTTCATTACATATTATAGGCATTGCCGCTAGGGCCTGGCTGGCTGTGGTGGTGTGGCTGCTAAAAAGCAAAAATAAACAAACAAACGTCAGATTGAACTCTCTCGAATAAAATGTAAACAAACCCCCCAAAGCCAACTGAAAATAGTACTCTCTAGCCGGCCTTTTATCCATCCTATTCCCACGCATCAGCTCAGCATTACAATTCATACAGCTCACTCTCAATCTGTATAGAGATTTCACTTTTGGTATTGCGCTCTGCTTGCCCAAGCACCGAGAAAGAAAGACACCAACCAAATCCATTCCATCCAACCTCACCTAGCGCTAGCCAGTGAAACATTCAATTCGATTCGAACCAAATCCAACTTTACGATTATGCGTTTAGAGCTCGAATCCATTCGAACAGTTTCAGTATATTTAGTTTAAACCTAGACTTTGCGTCCGTCGGTCGTGTGGAGTGTGTGTGTGTCGGTAAAAAGTTCTAGTATACTAGTGAAACCACAAATTTTAGTCTTAACATCTATGCGACTTTTCGGTTTATTTTGTTTTAAAAAAATTTGCTTTCCTTGAATAACCTCTTTGTGCACAAGAGTTAACCTCTTTTAAACACGGTTCTCTAATTTAAAGTTCTTTAATCTTGGTGAAAATTAAACAAAAAAAAATAAACAAAAAAGAATTGTTCCCTTAAGCATTTAAATGAGAAACAAAGTGTTTTTGTTGTTAAAGAAATAGATACATTCGTGAATCTGTGTATACCTTTTGATTTTTCAATTGTGATCCGGCCAATTAGTTTCTTTCCCGTTCAGGTTAGTTAACTTTTTTGTTTTTTATGTGTCGAAAACATAATAAAATACAAATTAATCTTTGACATGAATGTTATCACCTGAATGCGTATCTATATGTTTGCCTGATATTATTTTTTTTTCCATGGGCATTTCCTCAATTTTGGTTTATTTTGGTAAAGAATAAGCCCTTTACTATATAGTTCAGGTGAGGTAATCATTGTTATAAATATATCTTTCCGTTTAATTAGATACTGTCAGAATTTGGAGAAGAAAAAAAGCAATTTGGCAGTGATATTAATGACAACTTTAAGTAGTAGGTGTATTGTGGAGCTTTGGCCGGTAATAAGGTCTGAGTTCAAACTAAAAGTATAAATTGGAAAATTCAATAAACCATATGACAAACTATTGAATTCAAAATTGGAGTAGGTACCCATTTATCGATTTGAAAAATAAAAAGGACAAGGACACATAGTGTGTTGGCGCAGCACTAGGAGCAAAGGACATACGTCATGAGTGCCAACTTGTTGTTGCTTTGTGTTGTTTCTATATAAACAAGTGGTATACTCAACTTCATATAAAATGTAGCAGGAGGTACCTACTTTTGCAGATTCTATTTCGAGAATAGTGCGCTTAACACACCCATGGAAATCCTTTTCATGCCTTTTTTTTTGTTTGTGTAGATTAAATAAACAAAGATATTTTTGCAACAATTTAAAAGAAAATTTAATGGTCTTATTAATAAACATTGTCTAACTTTAGACAGCCGTCCAAGTTTTTAAAAAACCTTTCTAATTTTTGCTAAAGTAATCTATCTTTTTATCTTGCTTTAGACAATGTAATCTATTGTATAAACCTAGAGAAATGCAATATTTTTTTTATTTCCGACTGTTTCAGAATACTTAGACATAGTTTAAACAGCCAAAAATCTAATTAATAAATTTTGGTAATATGTTGTAGCCTAGTCTTTAAAGCGCGCGCCGGTCGCTGTCGCGATTTCTCTGTCGCATGTGCGGTCATTCACATTGATACCTCTACTCATAGCTTCTACCTATTCCTGGCTACTTAATCCCGCGATCAAGGACAATAATTTTTTTCCATTACGACAAATTTACGTCAAATCCACGACAATATATTAATCCAATTTTTTAACTTTTAAAATTTTAAAATTGTTACGCTAACTTTACACAAATGAAAGCAATTTGTTGCGATTTCTTAATCGAAACGACTGAAAATCGAAAGAGTGTTGCAAGCCTAAGTGTTTTTTTTTTTTTGGTATGGAATTTGTTTTCAAATTGTCTGTAAATTTCTTTTTATGTTTTTATTTTGTTAAAATCATTTTAATGTACTTTTTGGTAAAATATGTCAATTGTTATTAAAAGAATAAAGAAAAATGATACTACTAGTTGTTGTGGCAAAAAAAATACCAAAAAATCAAAAAAAAAATAACCTAAAAATGTCAACATATGAGTTTTACAATAAATTGCGGGAAAACCGTTACCCGCATAGAAAAAAAGTTGTAGCGTTGGTAAAAGTCCTAACTGCTCTTGTGTAAATACAAAAAAAAAAAAAACAAATTCAAGAATCGGTTGCAGTTTGGCAAAGTTGGAGCCACTTAAAAAAAAAATAGACCAAAAATCATAAAAACCGTTATAAGTCGAAAAGGAAGCGAAAACAAGAAAATTACGTCTCAAGTTTTTCATCTTAAAATGAACTCAGGAAGCCGAACCTAACTAATTTTTGTCTGCATCGCAGACCGCTGGACACCTAAATACAAGGTTTCCCCTAACTGGCTGAACATAATGGTGACGGAGACGGAGACGGAGACGGAGCCGGAGCTGGAATAACTGTCAAAATATTGAATACACGCAAATTCAATGTTGCGAACACAACGGAACGTATAGACGCATACGGAGCTGCAGACGCAGACGGAAGAGTTCACCAACTTTTAACTTTTCACGTACGGCACTTTTGACGTTTCAATTTGTATGAAGAAAAAAAAAACAACTTTTTGGGTCGGAAAAAAATATTGTGGTTATTTGGATCGCGAAAAAAATTATTTATTAAAAGGAAAATTATTGGAAACAAAAAATGTGAATTCTAAGCTTGTACACAAGAATATTCTTTTGTTTTTCTTCAAAATACTTTCAAAGCTGTACAGCTCTATTGTGGACACGTAAAAATATAAAATATAACGTACGACACTTTTTGACAGCTCTTCCAGTTGCGTCTGCGGCTTCAGTTCCGTCATTCTATTCTGTTCGTTCAGCCAGTAATTCGTGCTTTGTATTTTAGGGGAAGATTCCTGGAATTATTCTTAGAAAAAAATCAAAGTGCAAAAAACTCTATACCCCTTCCCCTTGAGGTGGGGTGGGGAAATTTCAGAAAAATTGACCTAAAATGTAAAAATATAATATTAAAAATTAAAAGAAGTACATACATACCTACAACAATATGCTATAGCTTTTTGGAACTTCTTTAAATGAATAGTTTTTGAAAAATTTAATTTTAAAGTCAAAAATTTAAAAAAAAATTGTGATTTTTTTTTTAAGTAATTTTTTTTTCAAAAGTTTGCGTTATTAACTCCCACTGTTTTTGCAATTCAATGCCCTGGTTAATTCTTAGTCAAATACTCAAAACCAGGTGTAAAAATCTTTTTTTTTTTTGAGAAATTAAAAAAAAACTAAAAAATTACTTTTTCCCGAAAAAAGGTTTATATATGATTGGATTTTTTTTGCTTCATAAACATAACAAAATACTTTCGTTTTTTTTTTAATTTTTCAAAAACTAAAAAGCCTTGACAAATGCAATATTTCTTTTTTTATTAAATAAGCATATTTGGTTATGTTTCGAAATAAATACTTAGACAGAGACTAAAAGTAAATAGTAAAAAATGTGGGAGAGTACGATTACATTCGCGCTAAAAATTGATAACGGTTTTTTGTAGAGGGATCAAAACTAGCATTTTTTACGATGGAAGGGGGGGGTCTATCTCGCCCCGTTTAAGAGGTAGTGGCAATTTTAGAAAAAAAAAAGACTTAAAATGAAAAAAAATATTAAAACAACAACGGCGACACTTACAATGAAGTACTATACCGGGTTTGAAAGGCAGAAATCTGTTCTTTAATCTTATAATTAAATTAAATTATTTAAGTCAATTTAGAGTTGATATACGCATTGACCACAAAAATCCAATTTGGCACTTTATTTTACAATTTGAAAAAAATTGGTCTAAACTTTGTTTTTAATTTTTTTTTATAAAAACTTTGAGTTTGCATGCGAATTTTTAAAAAATCTTGACATAAATAATTTAATTTAAATTTAAGATCAAAAAAGAGATTTCTGGCTTTCAAAACCGGCATAGTACTTTATTGTAAGGGTTTGTTTCATAACGTCTGATTAAAGTTTCATTTAAGCTATTTTGAACTTACGTTTCACAATATCTGAATAGGTCTAAGTTGCACTTAAAGTTCTGAATATTTTACAGGCCAGTTGAAGTGCTGATTAACAAATTAAACTGGCAAATAAAATATTTACAGCTGTCAATGTGACTCATACAACAAATGCATAAATTTAATAGTTTGGACTTACATATGACGAATATTTGTATGACGGAGACGAGAAGAAATCGTGTATTTTGCGTTATGACCAAATCACTTACTTCACGATAAAAATACCACCCCTAACACCACAAAAACGCACTTTAAAAATGAAAAAATCATTTAACCACTCAAGTTCACTTATCCACGCACAATTTCTAACGGTTAAAACTGAATTATATCAATTTGCAACGATACCACGGGCCTCGGTCCACTTCGCGGTCTAAAAAGTTTATCTAAGACACTTCAAAATTCACATTTAAGAATTAAATTAATAATTATTTGATTGAATATTTTCAATCAGTCATTTTTTTTGGAAAACTGGAATAAATGACAACTAGCTAATCGAAACATAAATTTATGATTGTGAAACACAAAGTTTTTTAATGAGAGGATTTAAGTTACGGATAATTTATGTGTCGGATAGTTTATGGGGAACTTTAATCAGACATTGTGAAACATACCCTAAGTGTTGTCGTTGTTTTTTTTAATAACTAATGCAAAAATAATCATTTTAAGTCTTTTTTTTTTAGTTGCCCTACCTCCTAAACAGGGCGAGATAGACCCTCCCATAGTAAAAAAAATGCTTGTTTTTGACCCCTCTGTAAAAAACCTTTATCAATTTTTGTCGCCAAAGTTATCGTAGCCCGTGGCGTAATGGTTAGTTCGATGAACTGTCATGCCAAAGGTCTGGGTTCAATACCAGCCGCTTCCACCTGGTTCTTCATGAGCCGTTGTGCCACCAAATTTAATTAATTTAATATCATCAAAATTCATATATTTTGGAGATAAAAACCTATTGGTAATACTAATAGATCTTTTTTTATAATATAATATTGAAATGAAAAATCCTGCAACAAGGTCAGGTCAGCTCGTTTTTCTTTTTGAAACTTTTAAATTTCTTACAATGGTATAACAATGAAATATTTTGCAGTCTGTTTTTATGTCAGCTGCTCGTTATAAACACACTTTCCTTTTTCACTAATTATACCCCCTTCTCCTCTTTACCCCTATACCCTCTATATCTATAGCCTTCCTTTTTAAATTGATTGTGTCTGGTCCCCCGGTCTGTCTGGTTCAGGATGTTTGTTTGCAAAACTACTGCATTGAATCTGGGGGCATGTGCGGTAGTGCATGCTGTCAGCAATTTTGCCGCAATCTACCGATGTTTATAATCTTAATAGTGATGCGTATCTTTAGAGTGCGTCTCATTTTGTTGTTAGTGTGACAGATGATATAACAATGGAAATACCATAGTTATAAGAGATACTTCCCCCAAAAAATTCTTTCATCCTCACACATGGTATAATATTTTTGTTCCATTTCGATTATATGTATGTGTCGTTTTAAATAGATACATTGTACACTTCATCACTTAATATAGATTCAAAATTGAAATGGCCTTGATTGAATGGTTCAATGTTTGTTAATGGTCTGTTCTAGAAAATTATTCTATTGAAATGGAAATTCCAACTTGTAGTACTTATATTTGTTTTTTTTTTATTAATTGAATTGATGAAAATAGTTAACAAATGGAAAGTAATTTGTGAGTTAAATTTAAATAAAGAAAATAATAAATAAAAATTAATATAGGTACCTGATAAATATTGCATAATTGTCATTCGTTCTAAACTTATAAACTATACGAGTTTTCAAAATGAATGATAAGAAATTAAAAAAAAAGAAATACACTATCAATTAAGCTCAACTACTTATTTACATATAATCTGGGAAGTGACTAAGCTAAGATTAGACGACATGAGTAAATGCTACACAATTTTGTGACGTAATTTCGACGACAAACTATAAGTACTTATCTCATCGCAGTTTTTGCAATAGAGGATACCTACAACTGTCCAAATATTGACAATAATACTACCCTGGTGTTTTAAGTTTAAGAGAGCTTTCAAAAAATATGAATTTTCTAGGGATTACAGTACACCGCAATGATGAAAATTACCTCATACAGTCACCCCTCGCCTTCCGTCACCAATAAGAATGCATTTTTAACCAGAATCCTCGCAACAATGTAAAGAAAATGTATCTTTATTATACACTTTATTATATATATAGGTTATATCCAAGCCAACTTGTGCGCCCCCACAAACACTTGACTTTAAATTCAATTCTCAATCAATATAAACAAATCGATATAAACACATCAGTAAGATAATACGATCATAAGAATTGTAAATCAGCACTTTTTGCCATCTGCAACTTGTGTGAAAATATACAACAAAGAGAATCATTGCATCATCCGCAGCCAAACTAAGATTTGCTGCGTTAACATTTTAATAGTATAAAAAGGGATCGCTTGGTCTCATTAAGATTCATTACTTAATTTGAGTTAATCAGAGTTTGTTATACATTCTTCGTATAGCTGAAGATTTCCCCCGACCCACGGTAAGGGATCTGAAGCTTTAATAAAAATTAAATATCTTAAAGTAAAAAAACGGTATTTTATTTTTGCCCTGTTCAGTAGAACAGGAAGAAAGATTTTTTTTGATAAAAATCGAAACTTAAATTTTCTGGATAACGGTAAACTCTTGTATATATTGGAGAGTTATCTTCTGTGGGGATTTTATGTTTAACATGATTTGTGAATGTCAAATTATCTCCTTTTTTATAAAATGCATTTTTATAAGTTTTTATAACTTCTAATAGTTTTTTCTTTTCTTCCTCATTTAAATGAGTAATTCTTAAATCTTTATTAATTGTGTTATTTGTAATGGAGTCTATAGGAACAATTTTATTAAAATAGTTGATGGACTCTTCATATTCTATTTCTTCATTTGCGTTGAAAAACAATGGTATGATTTGGTCATTCAATTTTAATGTTTTTGTTTTATAGTTTATTTCTCCATTGTTTGGAATCAAAATATTGTTTCCAATAATTCCATTATACTCTTTGTTGAAGGTATGTACTTGGAATTCACAATCGTAATTAACTGGTAATGCAAATTTTGTTTTTGGGATTATAACGTCTTTTTTTACGACTATTGAGTTGCCTGCTGTACGTATTGTCATAGGTTTAATACGCCATTTAGTATATTCTCTTGGTGAATCTTCTTCACGTAAAAGACTGTTAGTTGCTCCTGTATCAACTAGTAGTCTTATAGTTTCATTTTCTTTCTCTAATTTAATATAGGGTAGTGAGGCTCCGAGGCTGTATGCCGAAAATTTGCCTGAGTATCTACATTTGCTTGTTCTTGCTCTTGGTCTTGCTCTTTATGCATATAATAATATTATCCATCTAACTACTCGAGAAAAACCTTTTGATATCCATTTTGGTGTCATAAATAAAGAAACAATTTTTAAACGAATCGAAGATAATAAAATCAAGACAATTAACAAATTAAATGAAAAACGTAAGGATACAGAAATAAACGAACAATATGTGAAAATAACCGATCCTGATAAAATAAAAAATAAATTGACCCCTAAATATAAAAAAATAAAAGTTATAAATAAAGAAGGAAAAAAGTATACTCTTAAAGAAGAAACCCAACAGAATTTTACATAAAGATCAGTTCCATAAATTAAAGAAATTTACAGAAAATATTCCTGTTCACAGGGATGACACTTCATCAAAAGAAGCAACTTGTGGATCATCAGCTGATCAACCAACTACTTCTAACCCTAATGATAATGATTTTAACAACTCTCAACCAAGCACAAGCAGAACTAGAAATCATTGATTTAAATAAAGGAAATGGCTTTATCATAATACAACTAAAAGAATATCCATTAATTCAAAATTATGAAACAATTTGAGTTAATCAGAGTTTGTTATACATTCTTCGTATAGCTGAAGATTTCCCCCGACCCACGGTAAGGGATCTGAAGCTTTAATAAAAATTAAATATCTTAAAGTAAAAAAACGGTATTTTATTTTTGCCAAAAAGTGCTGATTTACAATTCTTATGATCGTATTATCTTACTGATGTGTTTATATCGATTTGTTTATATTGATTGAGAATTGAATTTAAAGTCAAGTGTTTGTGGGGGCGCACAAGTTGGCTTGGATATAACCTATACATATACCTAAACGATAATTGGAAAACTGTCTTAAATCTGCAAATCCCGAAGATTTGCCATAAACATTAATTTCCTAAGAATTCTATCTACCCAATTTTTAACTCTGACAAAAATTTCCAAAAATAAAATGCATGACTGAATCGCACGAACTTGCTCTTGTAGTAAGCCTTAAGTTAAAGGAATGGGAATGGGACTTAGGGCCATTTGCTGAAACGAAAAAATTTAAGTTCAACATAAGAGCTTATGTGAACCCTTAGGAAAAAGTGAAACATAAGCGTTTATGTTGAACATAAATATTTAAGTTTTTTTCAGCAACTGCCTTAGAGGTTAAATTGAAAAATCGTTTAAAATCAACATAATTCGAGATTAATTTATTAGAAATATCTTCTTAAACTGTTTTAAGGCTAAAAAAAAAAACTAAACCATCTGATTTCTTTAACAAATCTTAGTTTCAGAGAAAAAATAAAAATTGTAGGAGCGGTTTTTTTTTTAAATTAATTTTTTATGTATAAAATTATGTAAAAATTTTTAAGAAAAAAAATTGGTAGGTACACATTTTTTAAGTATTTATTTATGTTGAATATAAAATTAAATTTCGAAAAAAATTATCTACCCGTTGTTGAAATATGGAATTTTCAACAAAAAAAAAATTTAAATTTTTTTTTAAAAATCCAATATTTTTTTTTTTTTTTTGAAAATTTTGATATCATTTTTTGAGAAGCTTTTGTATAAAAAATTTAATTTAAATCGGTTACACAAATAATGAGATAGTCCAAAATAAAAAAAAATTGTTTTGTGAGAGGTACTGTTAATAATGGCTAACTGTAAATTTTGTCTTTGACAGATCGTAGACCATACTAATATCAGTATTTAGAACAATTTTAATCAAAATCGTAGGAGTCGTTTTCGAATAAATTTATATTTTTTGTAACATTTATATGGAACGTACCGTTAATTTTGACTATAAAAAAAATTTTTGTTCAAAATATTTTAGATAATGTAAAAAAACCGCTTGGTACCAAGTTTCATACAAATCAACCATAAGTCGTTTTCGAAATATATTGTTTAAAAAAAAAATTGAAACTTTGTTTAAAAATTCAAAAAAAAGTTTTTTGAAAATTTTGGTATACGTATACAATACTATTTAAATTTTTCAGAAAAAAATTATCAAAATCAGCTTATTCCTTTTCTAGAAAAACGAAAATAAAACAAAAATGGTTCTATCGGAGGTACCATTTAAAACCATTTTTGGAAATTTAATTTTTACAAAAAGGTAGCATATATCTAAAAAATCTGTCGAGCCATTTTTGAGAAAAATAAGATTTTCCAAAAATGCTAAAAAATATTATATGGCAGGTACCGTTGTTTTTGGTCTTAAAAAGAAAATGAAAAAAAAAACGTGTTGGGGGAATGTCCCAAAAACACTTAATACCAGTTTTAATAAAAATTGGCCCATGGGCTTAGGCTGTAGGCGAGTACACAGACAGACCGACAGACAAACAGACAGACAGACAGACAGATGGACGGAATTGCGAGACCCACTTGTTTCGTCTTCCCTATCATCGTAATGAGTTTGATCAAAATCTCGAGTTCAATTTTTTTTACTCAACAAATGAAATTTTTTAGCTAAAACTGCATTTTTTTTTCAATAAAATAAAAACTACCTTTACCAATTAGAAAAATACCAGATTCTACTACAATATTCTGAACTTAATGAGCTGTTGCAGGTTTTTGATTTTCTGTTGCCTATTTTAAAAGATTTTATGAGTTATGTCGTTTTTCTTATCCGAATTGACGATACAAGACGTTTTAGCATTTTCATATTCATATAGGTACAGTTTTTTTGGCGTACGTAAAATTTCTTGCAAATTTTCACAAATATTCAAAATTTTTTACATTTTGCTGTCAAAACCCATAGCGAAAAAAAACCCAAGTGTGGGAAACTTTGTTGAAAATTTAACGTCTCCAAACAGATGTATTGGAAATGTTGAAACTTCTTCTTTAGATTATGCCTGTTTGTTAACTCGAAACGTTGTACGACGTCGGTCGTTCGATGTTGCAGAATTTGCTGTCAAAACCAATAGGAAAAAACCCAAGCTTGCAAAACTTGTTGAAAGTTGCAGACAGACGGATTGATTTGATTGCAGGTCCAGGTTGTCACTTTTACATCTGCAAAATTTTAAAAAAGGTATGTTTGCTATGTTTTTTTTCGCGAACTGTTACTGCTTATACATGCTCAGATGCCATTACTTATACTTAATAAAATAGTTTTAGTACGAAACAGTAGATCCAACATTGCGTTTGTTTGGTAAAGTGAAATTTTCATTAAGTTTCCCACACTTGGGTTTTTTTAGCTATGGGTTTTGACAGCAAATTGTGAAAATTTGTGGAAAATTTGTAAAACATTTCAGGTTACCAAACGGACTGATTTTCTATCGATAGATGCGCAAAACTAAAGAAAAACGCTGATGAAATTACATTTAATATGTGTTGTGTATACCTGCTGTGGAAGACAAAGACAAAGTCTGTCGTTTTGACATTAGTTGAACTCTTAAACTTATGGTTGTGGGTAAATCGAAAAGACGTCATAATTTTCTTATCTTCGTTTACTTTTTTGAGGCTATGCGAAAAATCGCCCAAAACCTAAAAATCAGAAATCGCCCAAAATTTTTCTTGGGCGATTCTTCATTTTACACTATTTGGGTGATTTTTCTAAAAACAATCCAAACAATTAATGTCAATGAATTAATACCATCGAAGTGCTTAAAGTTTAAAATCTATTTAGGTAGTAGGTACCTACCACCATCTACTTCCGTCAAAAGAAAAACTAGGTCAGTTTTAGCACTGTTTTTGTTTCAAGCGACTCACGGCAGCGACAGCATCGGCATTCGTCGCCAAAATCACGTTTATAATAAAAACGATTCTATTTATACGCCAGTTGCGGTGGATTCTATTTTGTGGCGAAGATGACTCATGTCTCATGCGGGGTTGAGAAAAAAAGAACACTTCAACTCAAAAAGACCATTTTTATGATCAAACAAATCAAATGAATAATAGATATCGAGCATTAAAAATGTCAAATCCAAAATGACACATTTATGTTTGTACATACATATGTAAGGTACGAATGTACATCATTATTTGATGTCATAAACAAATTGTCAAAATACAAGGCAAGGACATCATGCGATGGCATAAAATACCTTTACCAAAGTTTTATGTCAAAATTAATCTGGTCAGCTTGTATGGCTTCCCACCCGCCAATGGATTTGGATTAAGTTTTTTTCAGTGTTCATTGTTATTTTTATTTTGTAAACAAAAAATTATTTTTTTTTTGTCTCTTACATGATATGGGGGAGAACTAAAAAAAAATTGTTTACACGCTTCGTTGACGTTTCCGATGACGACAAGAGGATAGAGGAGGTTATGTTTCATTTTCATTGGGTTTTTGATTACCAAAACCAAAACTTTGGTTATTCAGTTTTGTATTTTCTGTCCCACCTGGTATAATGACGACGTAGAATGAGGTAAGGTAGTGAAATTAAAGATTTTGATTTTTGACCTTACTGTTCATTTTGTGTTGGTTGGTATGGCTATTCCGTGCAAAGGTATCTTTTTCATTAATAGGAATTTATGTGACACTTAATAGGTAGGTATACCTACCTAACCTACCCATTCATATGCTATTATTTTGAAAAGGAATCATTTTCGGATTTTTTTTTGTTCTACCTGATTCGTATTTTGCACAAAAATAATCATGCAAACGTTTAGGTTAGGTATCTACATACTCCCGGATGTTAAGAATCCGATAAATGCGGCTGAATTTCAATGATTTAGTGGGATCTGGTTCGTGGGTGTGTTTGAGGAGCATACATAGATATTATATTATCTTTAATTCTGATTTTTTTCTTCAGAATACAAAATTATTTTATAAAAATTATGCTGTGAATTTTAATTCTCTATTTATTTATTTTATTGTTTTTCTGATTAAATTTATAACAATCAGAATTATGGCGAGGATACAAAAAAAAAAAATCGAATAGATTTTGATAGTATTATGACAGATCACGTACCTACATAGGTATCACAGTTTGAAACTACCTACATATTAGGAGTGGTAAAAATGACGCTATCATAGAATTAATCGATTTTCTGAAGACGAACATTTATTTATTTATTTATTTATTTATTTATTTATTTTCTACTACATATTGTAGGACATTGTCCCTTATTTATATGCTTAGATAATATAAAATACAATAATGAAACAAACGATAAGGTAGATTTTTACAAATTTACTACAAGTTAAAAGAATACCAGTGTACTATACAGTTAAATTTAAATAATCGCAAGAAAATCATGTATAAATACAAAGAAATAAATATTTATATAATAGCTTTCATATCTATAATTTGGACCAGGGAATGCTCAAGAATCGGAAGTATATTACGAAAGAGTAGCAGATACCAAACGCTTGAAGTTATTAAAATTATAGATAGATCGCACTTGCCTCGAGAGACCATTCCAAAGTTTAATGCCACGAATCAGAAATGATGATGCACCTCGAGTACTTCTGTGTCTTGGCAAGCAAATTCTATTAGAATTGGATGTATTCCTTAAAAACACAATTTTACTGAAAAGATATGCTGGAACTGATTTAAAGATTATTTTATGAAGAGTGGTAAGAACTCTTAGCTTTAAAAAGGAAGGAAACGACATCCCCAGGAAAGACTTAATAAAACCAGAAATATGATCCCTCCTCTTTATGGAATAAACATACCTGACCACATCATTGAAACATACCCTTAATCTTGAAAGCACTATACCTGTGGCACCTGAAAACATTTCAGCGCCGTATAAAAAGTGGGGAACCAGAAGAGCCTTGGCAAGCTTAATTTTAATATGGAGAGGCAAATAGCCATCAATATTATAAAGTTTGCGCAAGATAAAATTAGTTCGACTTATAAGGCTGTTAACATGAGCTTCCCAAGATAAGGTTTCATCAAGTATAAATCCCAAACTCTTAACTTTGCTCTGATAAGGGATAATAACATTATCTAACACAACCGGATCCAGCATGTTACTTACTGGCCTAAAGTAAAACGCTATTGCCTGCGACTTATCTGGGTTCAATTTCAAGTCATTACGTAAGGCCCATGTATGAACAGAAGAAAGGTCAGCATTTACATCAGAGATAAATGAGGAAACTTCATTTATCGGGCACGAAAATAGTAACTGAACATCATCAGCAAAAAGATGAACGAGTGAAAAAGATGTTGCATTATAGAGGTCATTTATAAATATAGAGAACAGAATCGGCCCAAGGATCGATCCCTGAGGAACACCTGAAAATATCTCAACAAAATCCGATTTATTGTCACCAATACAAACATATTGGAAGCGTCGCGATAAGTATGAAAATATAAGATTACAGGCACTATTAGAGAAATTAAAGTATCTTTGGAGTTTGTAGCAAAGACGAACATGGTTCACGCTGTCAAAAGCCTTGCTAAAATCTAAAAGAAGTAATATAGAAACGTATCTACGATCCATGTTCATCTTGATTGTATCAGTTACATCAATTAAAGCTGTAGTTGTGCTGTGATACTTACGAAACCCAGATTGGTTGCAAAAAAGTAAATTCTTACTATTAAGAAAATCATTGATTTGCCTTTTCATTAAAATCTCCAAGATTTTCGATGTGGCTGGTAACAGGCTAATGGGTCTGAAATCAGAAGGTTCTTGAGGGTTAGATTTCTTACCAACTGGAATAATTTTGGCACATTTCCAAGCTTGCGGATATGAAGAAGTAGTGAGGACTGTGTTAATAACGTGTAACAAATGGTTAGAGATCAAAGGAAAAATGATCTTAATGAATTTAATTGGAATTTCATCGAAACCAATAGCGTTGGATTTAATAGAAAATAATGCATTATAAAGCTCATCAAGTGAAACACAACGAAAAGAAAAAGCCATTTCAATTTCCGGTAAATAACTAACATTACTTGCCGTGTCCGCATTGCTTTGATGTTGAGAGAAATATGCATTAAGAATTGATGGATCAAGATTTCCATAATCTATACAATTATCATTCAAACCAATAGAATTAATTTTTTTCCAAAGATCCTTGTTAGATTGAATATTTTCAAACTTACGAATGCCATATTCCATTTTTAATGCTTTAATTTCACTTTTAACCTTATTTCTGTACTTACAATATGTTTTCCATTTGTTCTCTGAGGGATTGCTTCGATATGCTATGAACGAAAGATCTCTTAAATTGATAGCACTAGCAACTCGAGGGGAAGTAAGAGGATTGACTTTTTTATTAGGTTTAAACTTTTTAAGAGGTACAAATACATCATACAAGTACTTTAAGTGGGTGTTTAATAAATCAACTTGACTACTTGAATCATTTGTACTATATAAGAGATCAAAATCCATCTGCGAAAAAGTGCTCCGTAGCTGACTAATATCAATCGCGCTGAAATCCCTTATTTTTATTTCAAGATCAACTATTTCAGGAATTATATCTAAAGATACAAAAATAAAAGCATGCTTAGAAATAGCAGGTATCCAGAACTGATCTATAAATTGTACAACTTTAGGGTCATTAACAATCATAAAATCCAATAAAGAAGTATTCGAGTGAAAATTATCAAAATGTGTTGGGATATTGCTGTGAATTGGGTTCAAGTTACATCTACTTAACAAATTATCACAATAGATCCTTTTGTTGGTATCCAAAAGATTAAAATTGAAATCACCCATGATATAAATGTTGCTATATTTTTGCGTGAGATTAGTCAAAATCGGCTCAACTTTAGAAAATTCCCCCCTGGGAAGATAGATAACACCAACGATAATCTTACTATTACCAGAAGAGATTTCCGCGAATAAGAACTCAAGACCAGGTTCTATACCTTTCAGTATTTTTGTAGGTCGAATTTGTTTGTCAATAAACAGTGCCACACCACCACCCCTAGCCCGCGGTCTATCCATTCTATAAACTTTGTAGCCAGAGATATCCACAGCCGAATCACTATGATAGCTTTTAAGCCAAGTTTCGGAAACACCAATGATGTCTAAATAGTGACCACTAAGAATGGATTTGACTTCATTAAACTTGGAACTTTTATTGTTAATGCAAAAACTTTGGCAGTTTAAGTGACCAATATTAAGATAATTTTTCCGATGCTTGAGCCTGTCTCTAAGGTAACTAGAGTCACTAGACTGTGCTCCTATAATTAAGTCAGCCATTTGAATAGCTTTAATTAAAACGTTACTTTTTAAATAATAATTATTGAGTGCTAATAGATAAAAGATAAGAAAGAGAGAAATATATTGCGATAAGGAAAGTTTATTCAATCAAAAAAGAAAAAATAATAATAAATGAATAATAATAATAATAAGTAACAATATATGATATTCGATTTGATTAATAAAAACTAAGTTATATAATTCATAAAGGGCAAATATGTGCCCGCCTTTATTTGAGAAAAAAAAAAAAAAGGAAAGTTTATTGAAGTAAAAATAGAAAGAAAAAAAAAAAATATGTATATATATATAATTAGCATGTTTATAATAATAAATCAACAAGGATTCAACGGCGCGTTGTGCGTCTGGTAGAGATAACTCCAGGTGAAGGTCTTGGATTTGATGAGCTCTTAGAAGTTTTTACCTTAGCATTAGATACTCCTTTATGATTAACAGGTTCTTCAACAAAGATGACATCTTGTCCCAGCAATAATTTTTCAGCAACAGGGTTATTGGAAGATTCAGTTTGTATATTATCAGTAATGAAACTTGTCATGTCAGTTTCAGAGGATATAGAATTAGTTGAACCATCAAGATTAATAATTTTAAAATATTTAAAGCCAGCACTGAAGGATTTTATTTTGCCCTTTTTTAACAGATCGACACAATTTTTTCGAATACTGTACATTTTTTTAGTTAAATTGTCATTTAGAAAAATCCGGGATTCGATCCCCAATTCCGGACAAATTTTATCCAAGGTCAGAGGTGGCGAAAGAGCAAAGTAATTTTTCATAACGCGATCTCTTGTTGTTATGGACAGAAACTTAATAAGCAAAATATTTTTATCACTAGCGAGTCTAAAAACTTTCGAAAAATCTTCAGCTCTTATTTGTACATTTAGATATGAACACAGCTTAACTGCAAAGGCAAAAATATCCTTTTCAAATTCCGGGCACCCCGACACCAAAATGTCAAGTCTTTTATTATTAAATTCAAACAATTCAGAACATTTGCAACTTTGATTTTTAATTGAGTTCAGTTGAGATTTAATGTCCAAAAGCTCACTATTTACAGTCAACATTTTTATATCCAATTGATCTGTGACTTCTTTAGACACAATTCCAGGTAAGTCTTTTTTGATATCATCAGCAACCGTGTTCAGGCGCACATTCATTTGAGTAAACAATTTAAACATGTGGTTGAATTGCTTTGATATCATGCCAGGGGAATCTGAGTTAGAACAACTTTCACAGAGGAGAGCAGGGTCACCATCAGAAGCATTGGTTAGAATTGCTTTACAGCCCACACAGTTCGACATGATGTAGAGTTTTATCAATTTTTTTTTTGTCTCTTATTATGAAATAAAGTTATAAACTGGCACTGCACTTTTCCTTCAAGTACCAGAAAAAAAAAAAAACAACAGTTGTATTGTAAAAGAGAGAAAACTGGGAGATTATAAGAGAGCACACCACATACACTCGTTGAGATAATCAATTTATATCACAAAGTTAATCATGAAATGATTTTTTTAAAGAAATTTGGTACTTTCGTAAGATATCAAAGCTTTTTTTTTTTTAACTTTTTATGTAAACATACTTTACTTATATAATTTGTTAGATTCTATAAACTTTGCGGCGAAATAAAATAAGAAAATTAGAAAATTCGGCAGAGCACACAGAGCACGTTGCTTATTCGTTTGACATTTTATTCTATTTTTATTTTATAGGTAGTTGGCTTGAGCGCAAAATAACATTACAGTATTGTCTCGCTAATCCGAACCACCTTGAATCCGAATATCGCGCTAATTCGAACCTTAAGTTTGTTCCATTATGTTCTTTACAATCCGAACCTACCTCACATTCTGTACGCTGTAAACCGAATTCCAACTTAAAAAAACAATGGTTTTCACAGTTTGGTTTTTACAGTCTATAAATAAATAAATTCGGTGGTACAAATGGCTCATGAAGAACCAGCGCCTAACGACTTACAACTCTCAACCATTCCTGTGTGCGTGTCTGCAGGAATGGAGGGGACATACCAGTTTATTGCCGAATCCGAACGGCTATAAGGTGAGCGGCACTTTTTTATGATAAGAGATACTCTTGGAGGATTTGTCACTTCTTCGCAAGAGGTAGTACTTACTTTACTTTTGATGGCGCTCGCACAGCCCAGGATGGCCTACGGCCTCATACGCAAACAACAATCAAATCAATGCTCCACCTGATGCAATAAGCTTTGCTTGTTCACAAGCGTATATAAATTTACAGCAACAACAATCAGAAACAGTGCATTTAGAACAACAATCAACATCTCAAATGCAATCAACACACCGGTACAATTTTCGGAAGAGAAAATAAAAACAAAGGGAGAAACAACTACCACCCACAAGCCATGAGTTGACCCGTGACCACGACTAATGTAATTTCGTCGAAACGTCGGGTGAAAGCATTCAATTAATTTGAATTAACATCAAACGCGGTAAGTCCGCTAAGAAAATAAACTGAAAATGTATAAAAACCGCGAATACCATAGTTTAAAATCGACCAGGTCGACGTTGTTGTAAAGCCCGTAAAGCTCGTTGTTAAATCTTCTCCTCCATACTCCACCACCGACACAGACTGGACCGAAAATCACCCGGAGAATCTTCCTTTCAAAGCACCCAAGTAGATTCTCATCCGTTTTTTCGTGGAGGTCCATGCTTCTACCCCATACATCAGGACAAGGATAATAAGGGTCTTATATAAGGTCTCCTTGGTTCTTTGAGAGAGGGCTTTATTACTCAAATGCCTTCTTAGCCCGAAGAAACAGCGATTGACAAGAGTAATTCTTCGTTTGATCTCTGCACTGATGTCATTTTGGGATGTTATAGTGGAGCCCAGGTAGACAAAGTCTTTGACGACTTCGAAGTTGTACCTATCCATCGAGACGCTCTGCCCGAGTCGACGATGTTGAGATTCCTTTCTCGATGATAGCATATACTTCGTCTTGTCCTTATTAACAGCAAACCCATTTTCTCCGCCTCGGAATCAATACTTGCAAACGCGCCGGTAACAGCTCGCTTCGTTCTTCCAATGATGTCAATATCATCTGCATAGGCAAGTAGTTGAACGGACTTTTGAAAAATTGTTCCACTGTTGTTGACTTGCGAGTTGCATACAATTGCTTCAAGAACGATGTTAAAGAAACCTTTCTCGACATCGAAGGGTTCGGTGGTGTTCTTGCCGACTTTGACGGAGCAGCGAGATTTCTCCATCGTCATCCTGCACAAGCGGACGAGTTTAGCAGGGATGCCGAGATGCGCCATGGCTCTGTATAGCTCGTCTCTGTCTACGCTATCATATAAAAATAAATAAATAAATTTGATGGCACAACAGCTCATGAAGAACTAGGGCCTAGTGACTTACAACTCTCAACCATTCCTGTGTGCGTGTCTGCAGGAATGGAGGGGACCTATAGTTTATTGCCGAATCCGAACGGCTAACGAGCGGAACTTTTCTGTGACAGGAGATACTCTTGGAGGATTTGTCAATTCCTCGCAAGAGGCAGTAGCCGTTTTTTCTTTTTAAATAAATAGGTGGCGAGGCTGGGGATCGAACCTTAGACCTCCGGCATGACAGTCCATCGCACTAACCATCACGCCACGGCTACTGAGGTTTTTACAGTCATTTTGTTTATATTACTCCTCTGTGTTACAAACTTCCAGAACTGATTTCGCTATCAATTAAGTACATACACACATTGAAATATATGAATACATAAATGAATTCGCTTTAAGTTTTTTAGTTTTTATAAAAGTTAATAGGTTACCCCTATTTATAATGTAATTTTTCAATTTTTGGTTTTAAAAAGCAGTAAATACGGATTTCTTTGTAAAATAACTAACGCTTTTCCTTTCCCTTCTTGTACTCATTAATCCGAATAATTTGATAATCCGAATACCCCCATGCAATAATTATTTCGGATTAGCGAGACATTTTGCCCGTTTAGTGTTTTTTGTATGTAAGTTTTAATTCCGAACAAACTGAAATAGTACTAGACCAACAAATTTCAGTAAATTAATGAGAATTACTTAATACTTTAATGCATTTACTGCTTTCTCCAAAATTTAATGTTTTTTTATAAAGTTTTTTGTCAACAAATTTTTCACAAAATTGTATGAAGTCTACTTTTGGAGTCAATTTTTGAAGTTGTTAACATTTCGTGTATGTCAGTACTGCCATCAGATAAACTGAAGAATTGTGTTCACAAAAACTTCTAATTCTGTTCGATTCTGCGATTTCTAGCGAGGGGGCCATTTTACGTTGGTGGGCCATTTTAGGCCACCTTCTCCTATATTAATTCAAACATTATGTATCTACAGATCTTTTATTTACTATTTTTTTTTGGTAGCCTTTTGTAGAAAAATGTTAAACCAAAAACACAGGAACTTCTTAATCGATTTCAAGGGATTTTACATTTTTTTTTTCACGAATTAAAATAAAGTGTCTGAAAACTAGTGGACAAAAATTGTTGAATTTTAGTTTTATACAGAATCAGAATAAATTTAATAAAATAAAAGATTGGAAATGTAAATTATTGAAATATGCAATAATTTCATATTTGTTGGAACTACTTATGACCCGTATTCGATGACAAAAAAACATTAGTGTCGTGATCACTTAAAGCTTAATTGATCGTTTTGACGATTATTCTCTCATATGTATGTATGTACGTTTGTGTAGAATGAAGATGGAAAACGCAAGAGGTACTTCATCAAAAAAAAAGCAAATACCTGACCGCTACCTTTAATATCATTTTGGAAAGATTGAAACAGCAGGAAACTAACCATTCAATAAAACTAAATAAACGCAAACGTGTTACTCAATTTCTTTTTTGTTTTTTCTTAGCCAAGGCGCTCACTGAAGTGGTGACGAAGTGGAGTGGTAGTGGCGTGGTGACTAAGTGGCAGGTGGAATTGGGAAAACCTATTTAATTTAATGAAGACACGCTTATCAAATTGGAGTGGCGGTGGCATGATATTTTGCAGGTGGTGTGGTTCCAGTCTTCTGCCACATACCACGAACATGTCTAATTTTCAAGTAGCAAGTGAGTGGTGACGGATTTTCGTACTACGCAATACACGAATATGCCTGTGATTATTAACTTATAGACCGAGAGCTGGTGAACGTATTTTGCCACCGCCGCGCGTTAAATCGTTTTCCTACCACTTCGCCGCCACTCCATTGCCAAGCCACTTGTTCACCACTCCACTGCCACTCGCTACTCCTTTACCACTCCACTTCGTCAACACTTTAGTGAGCGCCTTGCCCTATATTTCTTTCGAAATGATGTCGGGTTCGGGTTGTTTGTATACCTATGTTTCTGGTTTGACATTTCTCATATTGATATCTCACTTGCACTAGTGGAAACATTTTCGTTCAGTTTTCAAAGCAGGGGAAAAAATGCAGGGATAGGTATAGCAAACTGCAATAGTTAAAGAAAAACCGTGAAAGCCTTGGTGCAACCCACGTTTATTTATCATTTCATTTTTAGCAAAAACCGCTTTTAGTGCATTTTGGTATAACTGGGCATAAATTGTCTTCAATTTTTGATACCACTCTTGTTTTTTTTTTTTTTTGTATATACAGTAATACAATTTTATTATTATATTAAGCTGATGTAGATCTAAATACCAATCTTCATAATGAATTAGACGACTCTGTTATCTATAGACATAAAACTCTAAAATATTCTCATGAATTCTCAAAGTGAAAGTACCTTAGATAATATAATGAAGGCAGGTCAAGTGTTTTTTCTTTAACAAATGTTAAGGTTAAAGAAGGTAGGTATTCCTTCATGCATTTACATATATCCAAAATATTTACGAAAGAAAATAAAACCTAATTCATTTGCGTGACCAAAAACAATTTGGAAGATAAAAAAATAAAATAGGTAGATTGGTAGGTATAGCAACTTCTACTTTCTAACTAAAATATTATGTAGGTATGAAATACCTAATTGTTGTATAGTAATTAGAACCGTTCTACTTAAAAGTTTTTCCTTGGCAACAGTCTTTGTTTTAAAGTAATTTTGCTTAAGGTAAACTAATACATCAGTCAGTATTTTATTGTACATTCATTGATACTTTATACTTTAAGGCCCATTTGCTGAAACGAAACATAGGTATTTAAGTTGAAAATAAGTGCTCATGACAGTTTACGTTGAGGAAAAATTTATCACAAGCACACAGGCGTTTAATAGAACTTAAATATCTATATGTTTCGTATCATCAAACTGTTCTTAATCTCAGATTGTGTATGTCAACAATAGGTCTGTTTGGTTACTGCAACGTCGTACAAATTCGTACGACGTCGCACAACTTTTCACAAATTCATGTTTGTTAACTCAAAAAAGTTGCAGAAAGTAGCAAGAAGAGAGCACAACGAGAGAGTAAGAAATTTCCACTCCTTGCAATTGCAACTTTCTGCTACAGAAATTTCTTGTTGCAAGGAGTTTAACAACTGTCAAAATCCGTATAACTGCCCTTTTCTGTTTCTTCCGATGTTTTTTTTTTTAATTTAAAATTGCAATATGGCGGACAAAGTTTTTAATTGTCAATATATAAATATTATTTAAAATTATATTTATAATACATATTTGTTGTTTTATTAAAAGAAATTTATTAAATGCTGAGCTCTAAAAAATAATCTTCATTTTAAGAAAGAAAATAATACAAAAATATGATTTTGACGTCACAAAAATGCAAAGATGGCGACTAGGGTGTGTCTAATGAGCATACCTTCTATGTTCTGTCTTGTTTATTGTGGGCTGCTGCAACTAACGTTTTACGTTTCAAACACAAACTGCAACAAGGCGTTTGTTAACTTTGTGGCAGGTTTTACTCTCTTTGAGAGAATTTTTCTCTTCTTTTAGAAATCTGACAGATTTTCAACTTTGTGCTACAAAAGTAACCAAACAGACCTAATGTAAAGTTTGAATCTTTAGAAAAGAAACTATAAATAACATTTGAGAGGTAAAAAATGTATAATAAAGTTTATATTAAAAATGTCACATTAAAACAGCAACAAACTGCACTAAATATAAAAAAACGCAATGGTGCTCCGTTTGATTGATAACTACCTAACTAAACGTAATACAAAATGGTATTAGAATTGCCAATTAGAACGCATGTTTAGTTTAGACCCCTAGCTCTATGCTTCGTACAACATTGTTTTATTGCAATCACGTTCATTGAATTAATTGCGAAATTTTCAACACGAGACATATAGCAGTACATACATATATCGATAGCTGATTTTAGCGCCAATAAATTTATAAAAGGTAGATAATTCAATTAAAAGAGTTCATTGAACTTTAAGAAGTCATAAACTTTTAATGACTATACCTATATTTCCTTCCTCATTTAGAAAAAAATAGAACAAAGACTATCGTGGTTTTAATTTATTAATTCAAGATTATACTGATAATTTTTTTCGATTTTTTTTCTTTCTTACTTATACTGTGGCTTTCACATTATATTGAAACATTTATGTCGTTTTCGATTGGATTTTCAGAGTGTTTCACTCTTTTTTGATTCCAATGGAATATGAAAAACTCTCTTCCGTAATATGTGTATCTATGTAAAAGTAAAAACTAAAATGAATTCTTCAATAATTTCAATTCCAGAACATCTCAAGAAGAAGCATTTACTATTTTGGCAATTAATCCAACACATACTTTTAAAGATATGTGTGTTTTCAGAGTGCACTCCTAGCACTCCTTAATGAAATCCGGAGTGAAAAAACACTCCTAAATCATCACTCCGAACAGCCAATGGAAGGTTTTTGGAGTGCTGGGAGTGTGGATGGAGTGAAAAAAGAGTGCTAGGTGTGACCAACGGAAAACGACATTAGACAAACACTATACTCCTATACTTGTCAGTTAAAGTAAAGTGTTTCATCGTATTCATTTGACCGAAAGCAGATGTTTTATGTTCTTTAAGTTGAAAAAATAGAACCATCACCTTTGCGATAAAAATAAAAATTCCGCGGGTGGTCAAGCATGACAACAAAAATTAAATTACTAGAGGACTAGAGGACTATAGATTCACATTATTAGAACAAATTATGTTTTTTGTTTGTTTGTTTGAAATTTTGAAATATGCTTTAATAATAATTTATTCAAAATTAATTAGTTCAAGTGACGGAAACGTTTGTAACACATTTTTAACATCATCCATCACGAATGAATCGAACGTGAACGGCACAGATGATGAAAATAAGTATAGAAAACAGACTGCATTCTTATTCGTTCTGTCACCTGTCAGTCAGTGGAGTGTGAGATGTGTCATGTGCAAAGAGCTGCGCGTATAATGATGGATGGACAGTCAAATTATGTTTTAGCCCTTGCACACAATGAGATGTAGCTGCAGCAAAAAGAATCGCTATAGCACAAGCTGTCATAAAATCGCTCATTCATGTACAGCAAAGAACGTTTAAAATGACGTAGCGTGGTTCCCAACGACTAGCTTCAGTAAGAAGAGAGAGAGAGAGAGTTGAACAATCCCATATATGCCGTCTCAAGTGCACCTTGTAGCGAGTAGAAAAGCTAAAGTTCAGTCAACTTTAGTTACAGCGACTTTCTTTTGCTGCAGCTGCAGCTTCACATTGTAGCGCTGTAAGCTATTTTCGTATCTTATTCACCTTTAAAAGTGCTAAATACTGCGGCTGCAGCTTCACTATTGTGTTCGGCCAGTTATGCGTGAAACAGATTAAAGCAGCAACAGTAACAGCACCAGCGACCAGCATCGTCAACAGAAAACAAGTTACCACCAGCATCAGTAACTGCTTTGTGTATCTATGCCAGTGGACCCATTCACCGATCGAAAAATTATTAACTGGGCAATTAGCGGTTAATTAGTCGTGAATTAGTTATAATAATTTCGAATTTATCGTTCAATGTTTTCTATGTTTTTCTTTTTTATTAAATTCATTTAAAGTTCGAAACGTATTCCTTGAAAATGGGTTTAAACTGGTGTAATATTAATATTTATTGCTTAAAAATTTGCTATTAGTTGTCGTGCAATGTTTAATATAATTTTTCAAAAATAAAATAGTTAACATAGAAAACATCGTACGACAAAATTGAAATTTTCACAACTAATTAAGCAAGAACCCAGTCGATATACCTAAGAAAACTCATTTCCAGACGTTCGTCGGTAATTTGACAATTTTGCAAAAAAAAACATAGAAAAAAAAACAACTAATTAACGGCAAATTATAAAGTGGTAAAACATTTACAATAAGAAGTTTTTATACGTTTTCGAGATGCTGCTTCCCTAAGTTGACACGAATTTCACTTTTTTTGCAAAAAAAAAAAAACATAGAAAACATAGAGCGACAAATTCGAAACTGTCACAACTAATTCACGACTAGTTAACGGCAAATTATAGAGTAGTAAAACATTCACAATAAGAAGTTTTTATACGTTTTCGAGATGCTGCTTCGCTAAGTTGACACTTTTTTTCCAAAAAAAAAAAAAACAAATTCGAAATTTTCACAACTAATTGACGGCAAATTATAGAGTAGAAAAACATTGACAATAAGAAGTTTTTTCACATTTCCAGAGACTGCTTCGTTAAGTTGACACGAAGTTAGCAAAACAGCAAAAAAACATAGAAAATATTGCACGACAAAATTAAAATTGTCACAAATTATTCACGACTAATTAACGGCAAATTATAGAGTAGTAAAACATTCACAATAAGAAGTTTTTATACGTTTTCGAGATGCCGCTTCGATAAGTTGACACGAATTTCACTTTTTTTTGCAAAAAAAAACATAGAAAACATAGAGCGACAAATTCGAAATTGTCACAACTAATCCACAATTAATTGACGGCAAATTATTGAGTAGTAAAACATTCACAATAAGAAGTTTTTACACATTTCCAGAGACTGCTTCGTTAAGTTGACACGAAGTTAGCAAAACAGCAAAAAAAACATAGAAAACATTGCACGACAAAATTAAAATTGTCACAACTAATTTAAAACTGCAGAAAGGCTAATTATTAAGCAATAAACTATTCGCTATAAGACAGTGTTTCCCAACCTTTTTTGTTCTATGCCCCACCAGAACATTTCCAAAATCCTCATGTCCCCCTAACATTATAATGTTGATATCTAAACAATTTTTAACATAAAAAATCTGATATGTTAAAAAAAAATGGGTGATCAGAAAAAAATGCACATAGAAAAAAAGTAAACGCAGTAAATTTATTTCCGAAACATATATGTACTGCCTTCTTTATAAACAAAAATGGTTATTTCAGCTCTTGTGTTCAGGGTTACTACACCATGGAATAAGAATTTTGCGGACTCAAATGGAGCAGTAGGTAAACAATTGCCTTTAGTTTGAGTCTGGAAAAATTCTTATTCCATGGTGTAGTTACCCTGAACACAAGAGCTGACGTAACCATTTTTTGCTTATAAATAAGACGGATAATGTGAAGAACAGAAATTCAAGTACAAAATAATTTAATAACTATGTAATATTCATTATTTAAAATTAGTGAGATCCCTAGAATTGATACTTCCTGCAAATAGATTTTATGTCAAGTTCAAATTTAGAGAGCTTCAGTCTCAAGTCTCCTCGTTTTGTCATATCTCTATCAGAAAGTCATTTATGGCACTAAATTCGCATTTAGTTAAATATGACCGAAATGTATCAACCCAACAGCTCTCTTGCATATTTGGTTGCATTGCTATCTGATTTCGGTTTCCTCACAAAGCCATGCCATCGCTCCTTTTCCGCAAATTTTTCTTGATTGTAGGTATATTTGAAATATCAGAACAGAAAGATTCACTAACATTCGTTGCATTATCCAAGATTGTGAAATTAATTTTTTCAAATCAGAAAATCTTTCAATCAATTACATCTATAGCAGTATCGGTCACTTCACATTTTTGGAGCAAAAAAAAACCTTTCAAAATTTTTGTTGTAAATACATATATGTCTAGCAAATTCAATAAAGGTAACGAAACCAAATTTCTTCTTCTTCATTCCTCAAGGTGAACGAATACTGGCGAATTTTTCTCTTGCCTGAACAACCACTTATCAGAAATATATTTCCAAAGGTGACACAAGAAGAATATATTTTTAGGAGAGATGTGTGATTGAGCATAATTGTATATTGCCCCCCTATAAAATGAAATTGCCCCCCTGTGGGGCGTGGGACCCACGTTGGGAAACACTGCTATAAGAGGTTTTTACCCCTTTTTGAGGTGCTGCTTCGCTAAGTTGATATCAACATAAAAAAACATCAAACGGAAAATTCGAAATTATCACAACTAATTCATGACTAATCAACGGCTAATTGCCCAATTAATAATTTTCCGATCGGTGAATGTTGTTTCGCTAAGTTGACACTCATCCTGTATAGTAATGTTGGAATTAATTCAAAAACTAAAACAAAAGAGATGAGCGTTTTTTGTTGCTTTTCTGTTATGAAATATTCCAATGCAACAATACCACACTCATTTAATTTTCTGGAATGATTTCCCACTCAGAAACGTGGATTTGAAGTAAACACATTAGTTCTCTTCCAATTTCGTAATGTTAAACAGTTGACAAAAAAGGTTTAGCATTAAACTAGCTATAACTTTCTTAAAAATAACGGTAAAATCTTGATTGAACATGCAATCGACAGCGTAAAATGTACACTATGTAATATTGTAATACGAAATTTAAAATCATGAAAGTACCTATTTTGTTCTATTTTATATCAAAAGTCAAGTGTGTAAAATTATTAAGTGACAATAATCCAGTCCAGTTATGTTCATAGAAAAGTCGTGCTTGGAAATAATTTTTCATCGAACTGGGAAATTTCTCGAAAAAATAAAACCTATTAAGGGATATTCCAAAATTTAATAAGAAAGCTCTTTTAACGTTCTAATTTTGTAACGTAGGGAGTTCAATAGATTTATTGATCCAGATCCAATCAGTTATCAGTGACATGACGCGATTAACCATACACCACCCCTGATGTCAATCTATATCTAAGTATACATTCTATACAATTCAACCTAAACAATGCATCATGCCCGAAAATCATAGTTCCGACTGAGGCCATGCTCCATTCTAAATTTTTACCGAAGTCTCCTTCAAAGCCATATCGTCACGTCGAAGAGAGGAAAAAAGTCTTTGATCTTTTTGTATCACTCCTAATAAATATCTAGCTAGAATAAATACCTCTCGGTATAAAGCGTTTTTTTTTTTTTGGCGGTCTAATTGACGATTTCAATAATAGGAAATTTTGTTTATTTAAACTACATACAGATAATGTACGATATACCTACCTAAGAGAACAAGGCTTTCTCTTAACTAAATATGATTTTATTCGTGTTATTATTAATTTATTATTCCTCATATTGTAGAAATGTGGGGTCACAAAGCGCGCTCTCGCAGATTAATACCAAGGTGATGACCGATTTCTTTTAGCTTAGCCATATAGCCACCCACTTAAAAGTGCTAAAGCCAATAATTAACTTCAAATTGAGAACAAAAAGACGACGATGAAATCATATTATTTATGGCTAATCAATGACATTGCCATATGGATCTCACTTTACTTCAAACGAGGGCGTTCTCTCTTATGTCCATATAATAAAAATAAAATTTTATGCTATTAAATAGTCTTAATTTCTATATCATGCGATTTATCCATTCAAACAGAAATAATATCATTACTCATTTATTAAATGCTTACTGACAAGCATCAATTAGAAGCACTTAATGTGAAAAAACTAAAAGGCACTTATAGCTAGTATCCCAAAAAAACATCAGCCATAAAATATATTAAATATACTACAAATAATGTAGGGATATTTAAAGAAAATTATATCTGAAGAAACTGTGATCAAAAATATATAGTCCAACACTCCAACATAATCTAAAAAGGTCTGAAAATTGTAACTTAAATTTATTTTAACTAATTTCCATTACGTCAACGCTTTGAGTATGTGTCGTTTATTTAACCTCGAAAAGTTCTTTGGAGGTCGTTGTAACGTCACTTTTTTGCTTAGTGTGACAGATGTAATTTTACTCTTTGATTCGATGATAAATTATGTGTTTTATTTTATAGTACAATCCGATATAGTAGTAGAATGTTTGTACTTATAGGTACATTATGTGGTGTAGATACTTGAGATAGAAAAAATAAGTGACATACAAGATTCGCTTTTGAGAGATGTAGGGCTAGAAGCCACAGTAATTAATCATTGTTAACACGACGCGACTGTTAGTTTTTATACATCTCCTAATGGTATTGTGTAATCGATCAATTTTTAACTATATTGGTGTCAATTAAAGTAATTTTCTTTTTTTTTTTTATTATTTCAAGATATTACATATTTCAAAGAGGAGAGCATGGGGCTTAAATATATATAAAATGCATGCCCGTGCGATCCGAGTTTCTTGTGGATCGAGCTTCGATAATTTTAGGGCTGTATTAATCAAGAACAATTCGATTTTTTTGATCCGACCATCGAAAAGTATTGATTTATTGAAATCACAAATTTTCATTTCAATCGATCCCAATCTCGACCATTTCGATGATTCTCGATTTTCCATCCCAATCTAAATCATTTCAATAAATATCGATTTTCGATATTAAACTCTAGTCCATTATGAATAGACGAAAAAATGCCAAAGAAAGAAAAAAATATTCTTAGAGGCTGAAGTTTTGCATATGGACGTTAATAATGGGACTCTTCAAAAACTGAGAGAGTTCCTCAAGGTTCCGATGACCATTATAAGTCTGTTATAAGGGGTCAAAGACCACAAAAATGAGTTTTTTTTTTGAAAATATCTCAAAAACGGTTTGTGCTAGAGAAAAATTTTATTTCATAATCTTGTAGCTGAGGCAATTTCCCACAGAAATATTCTTAACGGTTTTTTTCTTAGCAATAAAAAGTTTCTGCAAATTTTCATGACCTTTGTCCCCTTTAAAGAGATTTTTTGACTTTTTGATTTACTGTTACTTTTTAACGGTTAATGCTACGAAAAAAAAAACCGCTAACATCATTTTTTTCGGAAATTGCAACTTTTTGTTGCTCGTAGTTGCACGCGGAACTTTTTTCCCGGCAACTTTTTGTTGCTTACCCTCGCCCACTAGGCAATTTCCGAGCAACTTCCAGCAACTTTTGAGAATTTTCTAAATTTTTTGCCTAATGAGGGCTTTTAACCCGAAAAACAAGTTTTATTTTCACACTGAACGACTTTTGTATCGTCACTGATCCAAGATACAAGGTCAATTTAACACTTCAATTAAAAGTACTCGGAAATTGCCTAGTGAGCGATGGCAAGCAACTCCGAGAAACTTTTAGTTGCTCAACAAAAAGTTGCCTAGTGAGCGATGGGCCTTAGAGTCTACATGGTTCAGTGAACAAGCCCAATTTCTATCCCCAGACTTGACTTCGGCCAGCCAAGGTATTCAATTCCAATTTCTGTACCCAGACTTGACTTCGGTCAGCCAAGGGAGTCAATCTCAATTTCTGTAACCAGATTTGACTTCGGTCAGCCAAAGGAGTCAATCCCAATTTCTATACCGAGATTTGACTTCGGTCAGCCAAGGGAGTCAATGCCACTTTCTGCCGTATATGAAATACTCTGTTATGTACCTACCTTAAGTAAAGATATAATGAAATTGTTAAATTATGATGAATTATTAGACTTAGTTGTAAGAAAGATTTAATAAAAAACTAATTTTTGTAACTGGAGTTCCGAACTTTCAAACACACCGAGTTTTATTTTGCTTTCTACGGTACGAACCTTTGATCCGCTGAGAATAAAAAAGCATCAAACGAAAAAGATCGAATTATCGGTTGATCATTTTGGTAATCGATTCTTGAACGATTCGATCATTTGAATTGAACAATTTACGCAGCTCTAAATAAATTGCGGGCAATTGTGCTCATTTTTTATTTTAAAGAATATGATTCGTTATTGAAATTTGATATGAGGATTTAGTGAAACAACAATTAATTTTATTTGGGACACACCCAGTATAACGAAGGATAAAACTTTTCAGCCAATATAATAGATTCTTATATCTAAAAACCCCGTACTTATGTCCCTAAAATGCCAACTCGAATTGTATCTACGCAATTACAGCCACATTTATAAAAAAAAAATAGGGCCCAAATCATCGCACCCGTGAGCTCTTGAGGTCACTGAATTATTTTAATTGGCTTGGCACTACTGTTTACAATGTATTTTAAATGCAGCAGCAATGCCAATGTACAATATTTCAGTACGTATGGCCCAATCACTGATACGATAATACGGCCCCAGTATTCGCTCCTTAACACACGTCACACGTGTTAGCAACCACACGGATATAGAACGTATATAACTTTTCTTATTGACAAACATATTTTTGCGTCTCCCGCCCAACTTGCCCTCATCCCACACCAAATATCCAAATATCGGATATTTTTTTTTTTTTTTTTTAGAAAATAAAACATGTGTAAATGGTAGAGAATGGGCCAATTCTCAAAATAATTTCGATAGAAAAGTTTGAAATAATATTTTTATGCACATGAAGATTGATTTAATGCGAGATTGGTATAATTGTTTTAAAATAAATGCACCATGAGCAAGAAACAATGCATTATGATACTCTTTTGTTTTTTCCTTTTGCCAAATGATCCGACCTTCTTCTATAAACTTGGAACGAGATATACTACATAGGTAGGGAAAATAATATAAAACAAAATGCAAATGTCAAAGAAGACCCAGACATGATTAGCAGCTTGCTAAATATGAACACAAAGTCACAGTCAGTGCCCATAATGTCCTAAAAATAAATCCCGCGATAAATGTACGCAGGCATTCGTATTTTTTTTTTTTTTAATGAATGTCTATGTGCACGGAAACGATCATGACAGAGAATTAATGTTTGCATTAAAAATCCGTTTCGAGATAAGTAGGTAGATACGGTGGGTGTTTGCAGCAAAATGAATTGCATCTTGCATTTGTAAATATTTAAACAAAAAATTAAATGTACGACTGTGTCGCATGAACTTGATCTCATTGTTCTAAGTTTCTGCATAAAATCAAAATGATTTGGTTATGTATGATTTCAAATTGTTTTTTTTTTTTTTTTAATAATTTTAAATTCGTTTTTTTTTGGTAAAAAAATGTCAAGCTTTTTTAAAAGAATAAAATGGGCTTTTAAAAATAAAAAAAGGTAAAATTGATATTTAATCACGTGTTTTTGTGAAAAAAATAATACAAAAGTAAAAAAAACAACCTAAAAATGCCAACAAATGGGTTTTATAGTTAATTTCGGGAAAACCTTTACGCACATAGAAAAACATAGAAAAAAGTTATTTAATAAACGGTTCTAGTTTGGCAAAGTTAGAGCCACTTAAAAAAATGACACCAAAAATTATAAAACCGTTACAAGTCAAAAAGGTATCGAAAACGAGAAAATTTCCTTTTAATTTTTTTGACTTAAAATTATCTCAGGAATCCCTGGTTTTCGGCTGCATCGCCGACTGCGGGATACCCTGTATATTAAAGCTTAGTACGCAGATCGGAAAAAGACAAATTTTATCTCTACAATTCCAATCTCTACAAAAACGATAGAAAATCGCGCTAAATTAATGTTTCTCTTCTTTTTTTATCTTTTTTTAAAATTATCGCTAAATAATAGTTAATCGTGCAAAATTATTGACCTGTCAAAATTTTCCCCCGCAAAATAATGCTTCGAACATTATTTTTCCTGGCAAAATTTAGTGGAGACTTCACCCTACAGCCGGTTCAAATGTCACAATTTCGCGCGTGAACTGCGTACTGCCTGGAAAAAAACTGAATGACTGTATGAAAAGAAAAATTTTTCCCGATCTGCGTACTAGGCTTAAGGTTCAAACAACCCTGGCGAACACAACAAAATTAACCTCTGCCATAAGGTACTTGTGGATTCTCCCTTTTGAAAAATGTATGTTCCAGAAATGAGAGTGGAAGCCTAGGTTGAATTTGCAGTGGCGTTTGCTATTTCAGACTTAAAATTAGTGAATAATGACATCTGCTACCTACCTTAGACTATAATTAAGTGACGTCTTCTTTCTCAGCCTGTAGTTTAGTGACATCTTCTATCTAAAACTGTTATATAGTGACGTCTTCTATTTCAGACTGTAATTAAGTGACGTCTTCTATCTCAGACTGTAATTGAGTGACTTCTTCTATCTTTGAAAGTAATTGAGTGACGTCTTCTATCTGAGATTGTAATTTAGTGACATCTGCTATTTGAAACTGTGATTTAATGACGCCTGCAATCTCATAATGTGATTGCAGGTTCAATGACGTCTTCTATCTCAGACTGAAATTGAGTTACGTCTTCTATCTTAAGCCAATGCCACACGAGCGTCTAAATGGACGAACTTTCATTTGAAAGCGCGTCCAGTATAAAACTCTCTTGATGTCACACGAACTTCTTTTTGGACGCGCGGACGGAATATTTTACTAAGTTAGTTCCTTTTCTTTGGTTGATAAATCAAATTAATATAGAATTAGTGGATGAAAATTAAAAAAATGGCCCCTACCGCCTTCCCTGTTGTAATGAGCCCTATAAAATGTATAACATTTTTGTAGAGGGGAGTTAGGGTAGTAAAAATGTGAAATATTGTTTTTCAAAATTCTGAAAATTTTCATCAACTTTTGAATTTAAAACACTTTTTTGTTTATAAACTGATTAAATAACCTCCATTGCCTCTCTTGTTAGGTTTATGCCTATAAAATTGCTAACAGAATTTTAGGCAAGGGTTCAGGGAATAATTTTGCATAATTAGTTTCTCAAATTTCTAAAATTTTACATCAACTTTTCAATTTAGAATTCCAGGAATTGAATTCAATTGCTTTCTCATTACGTTTTTAGGGTGGAAGGGGGTACCCCTCCTCAAAAATAAATACAATTCTAGCATGACATTTTATCTTTGTTTTAAGATCTTAACCTTGAAAATCACTACAACGAAAGATATAATTTTTTGAAAAAAAGCTTAACTTTGAAAATTTCCACAATTTTGCACCTAACGGGCCTTTCTCCACTGGTAGACTACCAAGAGCAATGAACCCAAACACACTTTTTCTATGCAATTTTTCCGATTTCTCGACTTAATTGAAATTAAGATTGTGAGGTTTGTGGTGCACGTAAAATATCAAATGAAATATCAAAATAATCGTTAATTTCTTGAAATTCGAAATAAGATAAAACCAAATTTAACCATGCATGCAATAAAAAGATATGAGCTCATAGAACAAGGATTCTAATATTGCCGTTATCTCAGCTCAACGGTACTTTAGGAACTCAATTTTTTTTAATTTAATTTTAGGTACATTATTTCTTTTATCTGTGAAAATTTCAACAATATCTATTAAACCACTAAAAAGATAAAAATAAAAAAAAAACACAAAAAAAAGCCATCTAAAAATTATCTGGAAGCGCGTCCACTTGGACGCTCGTGTGACCATACTAATTTGCGACAGTACCCCTCATGCCGTTTTACAATCTGCGCGGCATGAGAGTCAAACAGTCGACAAAGTTGGACGCGCGAACGAAACCAATAAGTAGACGCTCGTGTGTCCATTCCTATAAGTTTTCTTGGTTCTCAGGACGTACTTCCAAATGGACGCACAGAAAAAGACGCTCGTGTGGAATTAGCCTTAGACAGTAATTGATTGACGTCTTCTATCTCAGACTGTTATATAGTGACGTCTTCTATCTCAGACTGTTATAAAGTGATGTCTTCTATCTCAGTCTGTAATTTAGTGACGTCTGCTATTTCAAACTGTGATTTAATGACGCCTGCAATCTCAAACTGTAACTAAGTTGACTCTCATATCTCAGTCCTATGGAATTATAAAAATTTAGTTATAAGAAGGTGTATATGAATTTTGGATGACATTAAAGTTCACATAGTCATAAAAAAATGTGAAAATTTAAAATTTTGAAAACTATTCATATATGTAGGTATTATGGTAATTGAATTCTTGAATCAATTACGTGTTAGCTTGTAAATTGCTTTATCAAAGTAAATATTTAAAAAATCTACAATAATGTTCTGCATCAGCAAACGAAAATAAACTAATTATTTCCTTATTCTTTTTCCAGGTTTGATTACAAAAAACCGCAAATACACAAGACTGCATCGTAAAAAAGATAAATTTTCCTCATTGGAATTGAATTACATTAACTAGAAAGCCACTTTATCTAGATAGATACTGTTATGCCAAAGTATCAGAATCATCACAATCAGCATCATCCAAACGACAACTGATGCTGCTATAAAAAGCACATATTGTATCTCTTTTTAAGGAAAAAATGATCAACAACAATAACAACAACAACAACTTTGTCAAATATCTAAGTTCTGAATTAAAATTAAACATTTTTTGCGCGAATCTATTCATAGTGTTTGTCTGATAAATTCAAAATAATTTACAGGAAACACGTTTATGGTGTGTTGTGTCATAATTTGTGTATACATCCTCTACCTGTTGCATTTAGAGTAGTAAATTGTGAAATTCAAATCTAAGTGTTTTTGAAGTGTTTCGAAGTTATTTTGGGTATACAATTATCCTAGTTAGATGTTTTTCAATAGATAAAGTGTGTAAATTTAATAATTCATTTTGTGCTACGTAAGAAGTATTTGTTGTTATTGTGCTTTTATGAAGTGGCATCGTGCAACCAGAGAAGCAGAAATAAGATTTTGAAATTGTTTCTTACAAGAAGAGGAAAGTGCGAACAGGGTGTGCAAAAATATCTGAGAAACCTTCATTTTAAACAAAAGGTCGTTAAAAAAAAAACACACACAATCACAATGGACGGAGGATACATAAATGAAGGTAAGCAGCATAAAGTTGTTGACTATATTGTTTTTTTTTTTCTTTTTAATCAATGAAAAGATCTTGTAGGCTTTTTTCTTCTTTTTGTTTATGTCATATTTACTATACTTAGCTGTTGCATGCTCTGCCAATTTCAAGTATTTTTTGCATTGTTAAGTTTGATAAAGTCATTTGCAGAGGAAAAGAAAAAAAAGAATAATGGCAGGGCTTTTCCGATACACAGAATGAATCTACTTTAAGTACATTAAGGTAGGGTCGACAATTTTTTTTTTTGTCAATTTATTGAATATGGGTACTTACCTTTTTGAAAATACATTTGCTTGATGGTCTAAGTGCTTAGATAAGTTATAATTGTGCATATATCTTAGATTCAAAGTACCTAGGGCGGTAATTATCGAGCGCAAATAAAGTCAAGAGATCTCTCACGTCACAAATTATATCATCAACCTTATACCTAGTCAATATGTATTTAGAGCAGGGTTGGCCGAACTGTCACTTTTTAAAAAAAACTACATTTGTTACTTCTGATACATAGTTTATGTAGTTAAACGTATTTAATGTAGTTAAATGTAGTTAATGTAGTTAATGAAACAAATTGTAGTTTCAAATGTCAAATTATCTGTCAGCTGTCACTTTGCAAATTTAATTTTGTTTTGAAGTCGAACCAAATTAAAAATTACGATAATAGAAATGAAGGAAAAACGTTGTTCCTTGGATTCTTAATTATGAAATCGGATTTATACGCTATTTTGTATTCTATTTTTCAACATTCTTAAGTCTTATTCATTCAAATTTTAAAGTTTTTTTGTATTTACTATACGTGTAACAAATTGTAGTAAATTAGACGTGTAGTTTATTCAATTTACTACACGTAGTAAATGATGTAGAAAATGTAGTGTAGTTAATTCGGCCAACCCTGATTTAGAGGTAGGTAAACTGTGTATACATTATGTAATAAAACAAGTATTTGAGTTACTTACAATCTCATAAACTAAAACGCGCTTAATATATACCGCCCTTAAGGTTTGTGGAGATGTTGAGGCTTACTAAATGTATCTCAGTTGAAGGATTGTTTTTTTATTTGTTTATTTATTGTAAAAAAAAATCATACACCTTTAAAATGGTTAATTCTTTTTCATGTAAAAATAAATACCTACTACAATTTAAAGCCAGTTTTTCAGTGCGAGATTATCCCAGTTTCGGAGTTTAAACTAACTTAACTTTTGAAACATTTCTTTTTTTTTAAAGTCAATTTAGATTCTGAACTCAACACATTTGGTGAGCTAATCTCTACTCTGAAAATCAGCTCCTGAGTTAAGTCGGGTTCAAATTACTCCAGACCAGGGTTAATTCCAGCACTAGCTCTAACATTACTGTGTTTTCTGTTGTGCTCGTCGTTGAATGAATGAATTTATAATTGATCTGGCGTTTTTATTTGCACTGCGACCTTGAGATCTATTGTGCCCCCTTTATTAGAGCCAGATGAGCTTGCTCATTTATAGCTCCAAATTTTTAGAAAGGGTAATTCGCTCTCTGCTATCTGGTGACGTCCCAGTAGCCTATGTCTTTGATGAACTAGAGCTTCACAACTACCTAAAATGTGGTCCGGTGTTTCATCTTGAGCGTTGCAGAATCTGCATGTTGCAATGCTCACTAAGCCAAGGATTCTGAGATGTCTCCTTAGCTTGCAGTGACCAGTGAGGATGCCCCCGTCATTATTCTTAGATTATTTCTACTTAAGCTTATACAGGACTCGAACCGTTCTTGGTTGTAATTCCCAAGTAGTAGTTTAGCCTGTCTTAGCTTAGGGAGTTCATTCCAATTTTCGAGTCTTTTGGCCTCCTCTTCTGTTCTGATTTTGTTTTTAATCACGTTTTCTCCTATTACACAATATAGGGCTCTGGACCCAGTTAAGAGTGTTGTTGCACCTGTTTTTGCTAAGGAGTCTGCCTCTTAATTGCCTTGGACACCAACATGGCCTGGTGCTCGTCGTTACATATTATCAATGCGCATCTCATACAAATTTTTGACTGCACATTTTTATATGGCGGGTTCCAATATTGCGACCTGCTCCCAGAGCGCTGAGAGAATTATTGAAAAGCCCATAAAAAATCCAAAGTGCGGGTTCCAACATTGGAGCCAGCCATTTTCAGTAGAAAATTTGTATGAGATGCGTCTTCTTGGTAACTTTATATTCTTTGAATATTATGTATTAGATCTGCAGGGTGATTCACCTAAGGTGTGACAAAAAGCTAGAGCGTTTAAGTAGGTTGAGTCGACACGAGATAAAAAAAATCGTATGGGGGGGGGGGGGGGGGGGGTCAGACAATTAGGACATTTTCAACCAACGACCTGAAAATTAAATTGTAAGACAAAATCTATACCAACCGTGTGAACAGACAATTTAGCATTTTAAGGTATTTGGCTATATTGTCCGCTATTGGGCCTTGTCACCTTGTAAATAAAAAAAAAAGTAAAAACTGTTTTTGAAAGAAGCTAAATCTAGCTAGTCATAGCTAGTACCTAAAGCTAGGCCAGTTCTAGCTTAAGCTTTGTTTTATGTAAATACAAAAAAGAATACACTTTTTACCTTGAACTAGAAAATTTAAGTTTAAGCTACATATTTTTAGCTTTCGTTTATTTATTCACATGTGTCGGCATAGGTAGCTTAAGCTGAAACTGAGTTTTATGAGTTTTAAATGGATAGGTCCAAAAATGTTTTTTTATCAGTCAGCACCATCAAGTGAAAGCCTATACGGACGGGTGGGCCCATATGCTTTAAACTTGGAAGAGACTAATTGTATTTCACTCCCTGAAAAGTGAGTTCAGATTTTTGTGTTAGCATTTTTGTTCAATTTAACAAGTAATTATTGATGTCCGTGAGTCGTGGCCACTGGACTTCCACAATTATGTGAATTCGTCTGCTGCATGGCTTGTCTCTAGTATATTGGGGCTATGAGTGGAACGTGGGAACCTTTATTCCGATCATCAGCAAATCTAAGATGTATGGAAATTGAAATATAGGTGCAATCAACAGCTCTTAAATGAAATCTCTATTTTGCCTTTTCTGATTCAAATATCTTATCTGTTAACTTACTCTAGGTTTACTGAGGTATCTAAAAAATATTCTTATTCTCTGCTCAGAAATCTGTGCCCTCCTCTACGCTTTGCTGATTCTCATTAAAAATATTCAAAAAGCCATTGACAATTCTTTTGAAAGCCCCAAGAAAAAAACTATGATAGTAATCTCTACAAATTTTTTTTTTATAATTTTACTATTTTCCTATAAAATGTTGGTTGTCTACCGCGTATATAAAATCACTAATCAGCCATATTTGCACTATTACTAAAGACAAAAATTCTCATAATAAAAACTAGTCAAAGGTTTCTAGACAGAAGTAAAAGAATCTGGAATTTTTTGTAGCTTTTACTATAATATTCTAGTTTAACCTATTTTTAATCACACGAATTGAAGGTTAAGCTGGAAAAACAAGCTAAAGCTAATGAAATCTAGCGAAAGCTATTTTAATAAAGGTATTACTAAATGAAATCTTTTACTAGCTAGCTTAAGTCTACAATTAGTTTTATTCACGCAAAACATAGCTTCTACTTAAAAATTCAAGTTTAAGCTTTAGATTTTTTCTATTCACAAGACCCAGATCTGGCAGTTACAATATTGTAAGATCTACCATGTTGTCTGTACTTATGCAGCTTTAGAATATTTATATTTAGATTAAAAATAGCATTAAAATCGAAAAAATTTGAGTCAATTTTAGAAAGAAATCAAAATCTAAGCTTTATATTCGTCTGCAAAGTCTTGATTTCAAATATCTTTTTTTTTTTTCAAAAATTGTTTGCATCATTTTAAAATTGTTTTTCTATTATTATATTTTTTTTTTTTTGTTATTTGAAATTTGCACCACAAATACATCCATTATAATTAGTCACAATTTTTTCTGCAATTCGATAAAATCATCTGCTCATGAAAAAAAAAAAATAAAAAAAAAAAAATATTTTCGTGCTATGGTGAATCTGCCTACACATCAATTTTTCATTGGGTCATTTTATATTATGAATGAGCATTTAGAGAAAATCTATTTCGAGAGCATTTTGTTATGATGTAATTATAGTCATTCGAGTATTAGCTCTTTATCTAGATGTGTGCATCTTTTCGATTCATTAAATGCAATTATTCAAAAATGCATTTTGTTTGCTTTAGTAATTACTTAATATTTGTTTTTTTTTTATTTTTATATACCCTATAATAAATTACATAATATATTTAAAAACAGATGAAAATTTATATTTATAAAATAAAATGACTTTTATTTTATTTATGCTTGCGAAAAAATAGAGGACTCAGATGCTATTATTGGAGTAGATAGTCCAGGTATGAATTTCTTAAATGATTTTTTTTATTTATAAAGTATTTTATTATTGCATTATAATAATTGAATTGGTCAATTAAAGACTTTTCACAAAAATTCATCAAATACTGTATTTAAAAAATTTAATGAATTTTCAAAAAAGGAGGTGATTCACAATTTCCCTCCTTGTTCGATTGGGGTGTTTGATGGTTTTTTCTTGGGTTATTTTATATTTTTAATTTTTTGCAGATTTTGTTTAAAAAAGCTGACTGCAAAAGGTGTTATATAATTAACAAAATATTGATTTTGTATACATAGTGAGTATGGGCGACATTAAAACATACTTACGTGCGCTGCTTCATATTATAAATGCCACAAAATAGTATCTTATAAAATGTCTAATAAAAATTTCATTCAGAAAATTAAAAAGAAAGCACGTCCCAACGCATACCATAAATACCAGTAGTGGGTCGATTCGATGGTAATTAACGTCTTCGGCTCCGTATCGAGCGACTAATAAAACGATTAAATTAATGTTAATAGAACTGCAATGTAATTCTATCGTTTTTGCTTCAATATTTCTTTTTTTACTATTAATAGCTCACAAAGATAATAAAATAAAAATTACTGTGCAAAATCGAACTTTAGCCATTAGTATATTAGCATAATTGAACGCCAATGAAAATTCATATGGAATATGCGACACAAATTTATGTGGCGCTTCATTTTGATGATGTCATATTTTTGTGATAATTTGCATACAAAAATTTCCCTAACCATATTATGGATTGGTTGGAGGGTAATTTTATTTTTCTTATTTATTTTTTTGGTTTTTTAATTTGCAGACCATAGATATACTCATGTCAATTGATTTTTAATCATTTAATAAATGAGTTTAGGGGAGGCTTTAGGTATTATAGAAGTGATGTCATCTTATTTCAGAATTTTAAGAGTTTCCTGGAACTGGAAGACACAAATAGGGGAATATTTCAGCATAATTAATTGAGCGAAGAACTACAATTGCCACTGACTTAATAAATTTATAGAGTTTTTTTTACATAAATAAACATATTAACATAAATCTACGATAAATAATGAATTCATAGTAGTTTTACTTTAACAGAAACAGAAAATTGATAAATTTCTTAGAATAATAGCCAGAAAAAACTATTCTGCTCTCTGATGTCTGCCGTCCTTTATTTATTGTACCTATAACCTATGTACTACTCCCGGTTGTATAAATTTTAATTGACGTGAGCTGCAAAATGAAATATACCTACATTAGACTGATTCAACAAAAATAAAAATGTCTCCGATTTTCAATGCCACTATAATTTTTTAGTTAGAGTTCAGTATTGACACCAGGTAAATTGCTTTCGACACCACCTGCATATCAGCGCGTGAACTACTAGAGGGGGATACAAAATTTTTCGATTTGGCATTCAATGTATTTCCCATAAGAGAAAACGAAAAAATGGTCTGGAAAACATTATTTTTACTAATTTATTTTATATGAACGCGTATCGGTATTTTAATTGCAATGTAATAATAAAACACGTGAGTTTGTGAATCGAGCTTAAAATATATCGAAACTAAAAACTAGAATGCTTTAATTTATAGATAAAAAGTGTAAACAAATCATCCTCACAATGATAACCAACAACAACGATACCCAGTTAAGGAAAAAGCAAGGCAGAGGCGTAGCCAGTTTTATTTAAAATATGTTTTGTTTTTATTTTGTGCTGTGTAAAATGTGTTTGATAATTTTAAAGAAATTTTGCCCATAATTATGAAAATACATGAAACTATTTTTTTTGGTGAAATTTTTTTGTTTTTTTTAAATCGAATAATGCCGAAAATTATTTTTTACTTTGTTTTGTACTTTTTACAAAATTTAATTTTAATGCTAAGAAAAGCTCCCAATAGCTAAAATAGAATCAAAAATTTAGCAAGAATAATAACAACATTTTAAGTGAATTATAAATGTGTTCTCTTAACAAGCTGTTCCAATCCTGTGTTTAAAAATTTACCGTATCTATTAATTATTTAAGTTTTCTTTATATTCTGTTAGAAAGTTTTACGTTAAAATGTTCTAAACATAAAACATACCTATTATCCTATTTCACATACTAAAATGCAAATACATACCTACAATATACCTATGTATCTATACTTCTATGTTAAGAAAACTATTTCAGTTCAATCAATAATTTATTTTGCCCCTAAAATCCTTCCCTCACTACGCACATGATCTCGTTTCAACTCCCGACGTTCATCCATTTTGAAAAACAACAACAACAATACACGTTTGTTTACATTCTTTATGGGCAAAATAAAGCAAATAAGAAGTTATATTCGGTATATATTCTTCTTGATTAACAAACTAACATACATTATTAATCTATTGCAATTATTATATGGATACCCGTTTATATAAAATTAATTAGTAAAATTAATGTTTTCCAGACAATTTTTTCTTTTTCTCTTATGGGAAATACATTGAATGTCAAATCGAAAAAAATTTTATCCCCCTCTAGTAGTTCACTTACTGACTGCCAGGTGCCGTGACTCCTGGTGCCAATAATAATAAGTCTGGTAAAATTTCAGCCGTTTAGATTCGACATTTAGAGGTCGCTCATCGCAAATTTCTTATTTGCATACAAATTGTATGGAAAGTTTTCTTTTGTTTGCTTCTTTTTTTATAACTTTATAACCGGTCACATCGTACGGAAATGATTGAGAAGTATTCTTAAAGGAAAGTAAATTTTCCTTTAAAATGTCCTTTACTAATTTTTTAACTAAAGTTCGTCCAATTATTCTTGTCAGTGCAGGGAAGATAGGACGTTTGCATCTCAGTTTGGTTGCAGCGTATTGCATAAGTCTATCGCATGTAAAAGCTCTAATCGCGATGCCGTAGTATGCATAATAAATCATTTCAAGTTTAATTGAAATTGATCAGCGTTGCCATCATAGGTAAAATTGCACAAATACAATTATGAAAACTAAAAAAAAAATTAAATTAAAATAGGTGCGTTTTTCTAAGGGTATCCCCAGTAGGCCTAATCCATTAAAAAAAAAGAAGAAACAAATAACAAAAAATAAAACTTCATTTATTTATTTATAAATAGTTCATTGAGCAATTAAAAAACAGAATCATTTTAACAATAAAAAATAATATTTGCATTGAGTTATAAATTGACCAAAAAGCCTACTTAAATAATTTAAAATATAAAATAACAAAATATTTAATACATGAATACCTTACATAAAAATGTGCTTACAAATTTTGTGCAGGTACCATGAGCCGTTCTCAAGATATTGGTTGCGTCTTTTTTTTTAAGATAGCCGACGCACAACACCTACAGCCGCGCCATTTTATTTTTATAATAAAAAACAACACACACACTAATTTGAATCATAAAATTTGACCATTATATTTTTGAAAAAAAAACTTCTGCCGGCTGACTGGCCTAAACAGTTTAAAACAACGACGAACGACCACACTTAGTGTTTTTTTGATCCTAAGAGCTTTAAAAAAAGCTTTAATTCTGAAAGCTCTTGCACATAAGCAATAGGAAAAGGAGTCTTTTATGTGAGTTAGCTTACCAATGGTCACACTATATTGTGTGAATACTTTTAATAACACAAACAGCAAGAGATCATGTTTGGTTATTCATTGTGCCTACGGCTGTGAGCGAAATAGGTCGTGGGGGATGTATGTCGCTTGAAAAAGAAATTACAAAAACAATTCCGTGGGAAGTCAGTGGCTATTGTGTATATTTAAGTGGCATTTTGTTTCGTGGAGTGCCTTAGGATATCAGTAGGTCCCACTGATTTGAAAAAAGCTTTCCCGTAAGGCCTGTACTGACAAGAATAGTTGGACGAACAATATACTCGAATTGACGTCGAACGGCAAATCATTCGATAACATAGGAATTCTTGTAATCAAAACGTGTTCACCTTTATAATTTCCCTATAGAACATTTTCTTCGATGACGTTGTTCATAAGCCTTTTTTACTTTAAGGCTGGTGCCATTGCATTGATTGATTCTACGTACCATAATCACCGAACCGACTTTAATGCGGTGGCAAACCGGACAATTCTAGTGTGTGTGAAGTTAGCATATCAGCATATCAATTTTTTTTTGGAGTTCTGGTCGCATGCACCATAGTTCTATAGTTCCCGATAGTTTTCCAAAATAGTTCAAAACTCGGTTGGATGTGTAGGAAATAATCTGGCCCGAAATCGCATTTTGAATGGCCGCATTAAGATTGTTGATGTCTTTGTTTTTGGCAGCCAATATAGCACGTTCGCTCAACTAAATGTGGTTCTTGTATACAATGCCCGGAAAACTCTTTGGATGAGTTCTTCTCTTGAAACAGTGAAATTTGAAAAATCTTCAGGCAAAGTAATAAGTCCGGTAGAAACATCTGCAACAACTTTCCCATTTCTAATATCAAATAATTTTTTTTTTTTAAATGTCTCTGCAGTTTGATTATGTTGCAAGTGAACACGAATGTTTAAATTCAGTTGGAATGCCTTGACGTGCCGCCACAGATAAAATGATTTCAGACATGCGTTGATTTCGTCAGAAGCTGTTGAGTGTTGATCTCGGAATGACCACTGAAAAGGCGCTGACTTTCACGTTAATCTTGCAGTGTTTGATTCAAGGCTTCCAGTTATATTTTATGCGCCATCGTGCATTCATTCCAAATGATTATTATTTTGCATTGCTGCAGAACTTTTGCCATTGTCTTGGAAATATTGCACCACCAACCAAGTGTGTGACAGTGTGCCACCAACCAAGAACGTGGCAGTGATTCCTGAAGACGCCAGTGCCAAAACATGACCTTTCGATCGTTAACTATATTCGAAAAAATAATTACCTCTTTCGTTTTTTTTTTATATTTTTTTTTTTCAAATTTTAGTTAGATCAAGGTTATCTCTATTTTCAGCGTTTCAATTTTTCTTTATTTTTGTTTATCCTTTTGATTTTTCTTTAATAAATAATTAAATTTGTTGCTATGGACATTATGCAAACAGCATATCAACCAACATTAAATTAGCTAAGAACCTTCCACAAAAAATGCCGAACATAATCCAAAAAAAATCAAGCAAATCCACCGGACCATTCTTGAGTGATGTGGATACAAACGAAAACCATTTCATTTTTATATACATACATACATAGATATACATAGATAGATGGATAAAATATTAAAAAATTGTAATAATCATTTGATTAAAAATTTAAAAATTAAAAACAAATTTAAGTTTTTTATTTATTATATTTTTATATATTTAATTTATCAATTAAACCATCAACACAACTTGGAGATACAAAAGTACTTAAAATTTATCTTTATTCACTCTCGAGTAGGTCGAAGAGAAAAGGTATCACGAACATTCGAATTTATGAGCACACATTACACCATATTAAAGAGACAGATATGGCATCGGATAACCTTTAGGTAGCTACCAGGCTTGCCAGATTTATATGAGGTTATATCGCAAAATCTGACAAAAATATCGCAAAACATCGCAAAATCAGCTACTTTAGTATCGCGAAAACAGCAAAACCAATTAAATGGAATAGTTAATGGTAACAAGAACATTGAAATCATTTTTTTTTATTTTTTCTTTTGATAAAAAATGAATCCGCAATAAATTCAATTTCACTCTTAAGCCTAGTACGCTGCTGATACGAAACGAAATTTTAAGTTGGTCTCCAACATGACAACGAAATGCTTACGAAAACCATGACGAAAAATTACTCTTTGAAAGTGTCACCATTTGCAAAAACAAAAAACAAACTCAATCGCGTACAAATCACAGAAAGCAATGTCGTGATGAAAGAAACAACAAATACAAACAAGAATAGAGACCAAATGTCACTTTTCCGCACACATTTAATGGTACAGGCAATTTATTATGTGCGAAAAAAGAGGGGAGGTCTCTCCAAATAATCTGCTACAATTATCGAATCGAACAGCGTACCGCAGAAAGAAAAGCAGAACGAAATTTTTCGTTTATGATTTCGTTGTGTCATTTTTGTATGGGATTTTTCGTTTCGCATCAGCAGCACACTAGGCTTTAAGTAAAAAGTCTTTTCTTGAATATTTTTTCACGCAATCATTGCTCTGTTTAAGTTTGATAAAAAAAATCACGACATCTTTCAAAAGGTATGTAAATTGACGATTTTCTTCATTCAAACTGGCTAATTTTAAGAAAATTTAATACCGCGAAAACCGCAAAAATATAAAGATAACGCAAAATAAATTAAAAAAATAAAACCGCGAAGTTCAAAAAAATATCGCACATATATAGCGTAATCTGGCAAGCCTGGTAGCTACTTTAATTTAAAATTCAGCCAAATCAGTATAATTTTACTAGGAGTAAACGTAAGGCCCTTGTGTGAACTCATTAAAACCATCACTACTCGTATTTGCAACCAAGCCACCATAAACTAAATTTAAACGGTCTTAAAATTTCAAATGTTAATTATAATAATAATCCCTCTGAACATATTAATCTCAAAAAACACAATCTTCTTAGTGCCTATAACGAATTCTATCTCACTTTACATCATTGACACTGCACAACACATAAACCCCTTTAAATGAACTCTTCCACTTTCATATGCACAACATACTTTGTTCTAAATCACCCACTTAACTATAAGCTTAAATGACCATGGACGTGGCGGTAAATAATTTTTTTTTTTTTTTTTTTTTACCGACCACCTTCTCTGGTTACAGAAATAATTCCACAATGGCAACGCCACAACAACAAATAATGAGTGCCCTTTTGTTCGGCTTACATGTTATGTATATAATTTTCTTCTATGATTAAAATGCATCGCTTTATAGCAGTACAATAGACATTAAGGCGCCAATGCACTTACAATGATGGGCTTTGAAGAAAAAAAAAAAAAAAAAAAAAAAAAAACAACAACAACAAGACATTTTCTATTGAACTATTTTATGGTAATTGATTTTTCATTTTGATGGGATAACTTATCATAATGTTGCAAGCAGAAAGAATGTGCATTCGTTTATGAGTTTTGCTGTAGAGTTCAGGTTTTTATCGTTTGGTGCGGTTTATTTTGCATCAAATTGTTTTTTTTTTTTTCTGTTCAGTTTTGTAATAAAGATAATAATAATGCTTTTGTAGGAGAGCTGTTGCAATTTGAAACTATATATTTAGAGGCAAAAAGGTGTTAAGTTTTTATTTTTCGATAATATAAATAGGTATGTGGCCTTTTCTCTTTTAAATTTTAAGGTCTAGCAAATTGAGTAAAAAATTGCACTAAAATTACATATTTCGATATGCAAATTTTTTTTTTTGTATGTGTGTGGGTGTATACATCTACAGTATAAAAATTGAGCTGGTAATTTTGTGGTATCCCCGTAGGTATTTGTTTTTTTTTTTTTTTTTTTTTGAATTTTGATATTCAAATTAAAATGAATTTTTTAAACGTCTTTTTTAAGATATTTAGAAAATTCATTTGCTATAAAAAAAGAATAGACCGCGTTTTTAATATATTTGATTTTCATATAAATTGCCTGAAGGAGGGTGTAAACACACCCGAAACGTCGCAAACAAATATAAAAAGAACAAAGACCTATAGCCAACCAAAGGTATTATTTAAGTTCTTGCAGTTTAATAACGAAATAAATGTATACCTATCGTATTCGTATATTATGTATAGTATAGGTCAAGTTAAGCTCGTTAATAGCCCATTTTTTTAAGATATTGTCACTCCCTTAAAGTTTTTAAATGATCAGTTTGTGAAAATATTTACATTTTCACAATTTTTTCAAAACAAATTTATAGTTTTCGAGGAATGTGCTAAAAACTAAACTTCACCCATTTTAGCCCCCTTAAAAATTTAAGCCCTAGTCCAAATTTAGGGTACTTTTTGTAAAATGTTTAAGACATACATTAAATAAAGCTCTTCACCGAAATTCAGCTTCGTCGAAGGCATTGGCGTAGTTAGCGATTTTCCCTAGGGGAGGCAACCAGCCAGCGGACCAAAAGTTCGAAATCATGGCTGTACCTGATGCGGGGTACGGGGTGTTTTTGCAAACGTAACCAATTTTTTGTTGGATTTTCAACATTATCTTCTGTTTGCTTGTGTGTACTTTATATAAGTACCACGTTTATGCGGTGTTGAAGCTAACCTGTTTTTACGTAATTTACTATCGAACTTAAGTCACAAAATTGATTATATTCACCCAATTTTTTTTAATTAATCGTTGGAATATTTTAGATCTATTTCTCTATAGATCTTAAGAAAAACACAAAAAAATATGTATTGCATAAAAAAGCAAATACCTTCAACTGAACAAAAAGGGGAGAGGGGTGAAGTTCAAATTTGTGAAAATGCACGATTTAATGTGCTGATGAGAGAAAATTAAAAAAAACTTTACTTTTATTATAATTTTTCGTAATTTTAAAACCGTGTTGTATATTTAAAAAAATAGGCCACTAATTTTCCTTAAATTTTAGTTTAAATTTGATTCAAACATTATATAGCATAATAATTCAATTAAAATTATATTCTTTTTATAATTAATTTATTTAAATTTTAGCAAAAATAGAAAAAATCTTCGTTTGGGGCTAATGTACGCAATCATTTTAAGGGGAAAGTCGCATGGAAATCGTATTAAACTTCATATATTTCTGCTTCATTTTAATTTTAAAGAAAAATCCCCATGCGAACTTGTATGGAAATTCATGCATTGACAATAAAATTGAATTTTATAGTTAAATTGTTAAATTTTATTTGGTTAATGCGAAATAATATTTATTTATGGATTGTAAAAATAGTTAAATATAAAAACTGGGCTTTAAACTTAATTTATTTTTAAAAACGTTGATCTAAAACCCTGTGTGCTTACACTCACCCAATAAATTTGTCGATATTGATTATTTTTTAACGACCATATCATTGACTTGCTTGAAAGCTAGTTTTACGGCAAAACTATAGTTGTATGGGGGTTTTGAGTTTTAAGTTTTTCACAAATTTTTAGTATTTAAACATACTTTGACTTTTAAATCAAAGTACTCATACATATTTTGACATCTCGATCAAAACTTATTTAGAAAAATAATTATTTTTAAAAATCTTAAAACTCCAAACCCAAACTAGTTTTGCCGTAAAACTAGCTTGAAAGCAAGTGAACAATATGGCCGTAATTGTGTATAGATATAAGTAAACAAAACAAAAGTTTTGTCAATTTTTCTAGGGGGGGGGGGCAAGAATTTTCCTAGGGGGGCATTGCCCCCCCTTGCCCCTTCTAACTACGCGCATGGTCGAAGGGAGGCGATTTTAGTATTTTCCGGTTATATTTTGCACTAAGTACCTACTCTATATATAAATATTTTGACATTTCGAAGCAACAACTAAAATTTTCACGACTTATCGATAATAATCAAGACATAAAATTATGCTTTGTAGGACCATGGGAACAAGAACACTTTGCAAACACAGAAACAAAAATGAGGGCTTAACTACATCTAAGTACATTCCATTCACGACAAAGTGGCAAAAAGTTTAAAAGTGAAAACGAAACCATACTCTCGAGATGCTTGTGTGCAAGAACATTGTGTCTGATCTGTCAAAATTATTCCATATGACATCATTAACACAATTTCCAAGCGTTTTTTTCCACATAGCAGATAGGAGTCTCTAGCGCATGTTTTTGTGTTTTACTTTTAAAGCTTACCTATGTACATTTAAGACTTTTAGCAAAAAGTGGAAAAGTGAAAAAAAAATAATGTGCTAGAGATGCCTGCGGGCGAAAAAGTGTACGAAAATTGAACTTGATCTGACATTTCAGATTGAATTTACAAATTAGAAGTAATTTTTTTTGCACAGCCATCTTTAGAGCACGTTTTTGTTTTTCATTTTTTTTTTTTTGCAAAAAGTCTTAAACGTAGTTAAGCCTTAAGTCAAGTGAATGTATTTAAGTCTTTAATTGGAACTTCTATTGTTTCGCCTGCTATGAATTACCAATAAAACGCCGCATCTGACCTGTTTGTTAACATAAAGGCCAGTTATATGGATCAGTTAAACGCATAAATAAAAATGGAAGCAAGATAAAACTAATAATAATAGGCTTACGCATGTTCAGGAAAATTAGATCTCTGAGACTTCGATCCGTCAAATAGTGAGCAAGCGAAATTTGTTTCCACAGTATTTTGACAGAAACACTTTTTGACGAGGAATCCTGTTCATGTAACTCAGATTTACTTTGGCCTCCGGCTCTGAGATCTCATTTTCCTGAATCAGTAGGCAATGATCGTTATTTCGTAATTAATAATATATTTTTTTAATAAATAACTCAAAAATATTTTGAAGTAGGTAATAATAGAAACTATTTCCTCAATGCTAGAAATAAGAACATTTAACAATACCCCCTTCTAAAATGATTGCAGTCTGAAGTCTGAGGTCTCAAAGCGAAGTCAGTGAATGCAATGTTTTTAATGAAATTATTAGTGTTTGCATTGACAAAAATCACATTCTTATACAACCCTGCAATTTTGAAGATCTCAAAAAAAAAAAAAATATTATTCTACCACTTTTTACCTTCAATTTTCCCTCTTTTTCCCCCACTAGAAACTATTTCAATCTTTGTCGGACCGAGTGATAAGGTTTAAAATTATTTGATGTTTCCCCTGTTTTTTTTTACGTTTTAAAAATATTAGAAATTAATAAAAATAATTAAATTTAAATATTTAACACTCCTATTTTAATAATATTTGTATTAATAAATCAATTAATTATTATTCACGTTCTAACCCTGAACTAAACGAGCAGTTTTTGCAATCCAAATGTGTATTTTATTTTTGTATTACTTTTTTTTTATTAAATTTTGCAAAAGAATTTATTTAAAGACACGATTTAATCATTTGAAAATATCTATAATCTTTGAGTTTCTTATTCTATAAAAATCTTGATAAAAAGGTGATCAAGTGTCGAGTTCCTCCATTTAATTAAAAAAAAAAAAAAACTAAAAAAAAAACAAATAAATAAAATTTCACTCACCAGAAACATCAATTATATCTTTTCTTTTTTGTATTTAGAATGTTATTAGTTTGAGTGGCTTTTAGATAGAAAAAATACAATCATTGAAAAACATGTGCGTGTTTCATTTAAATGTTTATCAAACAAACTGCAAGCAATTTTGTGCTAAAAGAACATTATGATTTAGTATCGAAAAGAATCTAAGAGAATAGTTTTTTTTTTGGTTTTTATTATTTATGCAGCTTGAATTGATATTCTACATTTTGTTAGAAAATGCAAACAAGCTGTTACATTTCACAGAAAAATATTTGCCTGTTTTTTGAATTCATAAGAAAATAAGTTTTCTTTTTTTTTTTTTCTTGAAAATAATTGTAGCATAAAAAAACACTTGTTTTATTCCACAACCTACAACAACCTAGTTTGTAAGGTATGTGGTACCTACATACTTATTATAAAAATTAAAAGAGGTTCTTTCAATTTATTTTAATAGTGTTTATGATATTGGTCTCATGAAAAACCCAAATTTTCGAACTCGAGCGCCAAACGCATCATGGTCAAAAATCAAAAAAACCCCGAAATTTTCGCGCTTTTTTCAGTTATTATGGCAATTTTAACCCCAAAGGATAAGTTTTTCGACTATAGCTTCGCCCCACGATTTCAAAGTAATTAAATTCAACGCAACATTGTCAAAAATCGAAAAAACTGCGAAATTTTCGCATTTGTCCGCTTTCACACAAGGCAACTGAGTTGCCGGCAACAATTAGTTCATTGGCGATTTTTTTGACGTTTCTCTTCACACTATGTTTGTGTGCGTTTAACAAAGGTAGTTTAAAAGGAAAATACAGCAAGTCTTCTCCGACTCTGTATCTTCGTGTGAAAGGTACAAGAGATTGTTAAGGAGATTTAAAGAAAACGTCAAAAAAAATCACCAGCAACTAGTATCTTCGTGTGAAAGGGGACTTTGTTCTTACTTATTGCCTTTCTAATTTAAGAACGCTTTACCATTTAAAGTAACTAAAAATTAGTGAAGTGGATTTTGTTATTTTTGGTTATTTCCAAAACAAGAAGACATTTAAGCATTTGGTTTTCAGTATTTTACTCAAAATTAATAAGGGCATTGAATATTTAAAATAAAAATGGTACTTATCAACGTAAATTAAAAAAAAAATAGTTAAACCCAAAAAACTATGTTTTTTTTCCTAATTTTTGAGTTTGAAATGGAATTGTTCAAAAGCTGTCAACAACTTTATTTAAAAAGAAAATTTAAGAATGGATTCCTGTCTTTGGCAAAAGGTATATAGAATTTTATTCTATAAAATTTTGTTGGGTTTTTTTGAGTCCTTTTCTATTTCAAGACAGTTTTTTGAAAAATTGCCCCTCCCAATTAAACGGGTTGATATAAACTACCCCCTCCAGGGGATTTTTTTCTTCTTTTGACCCAACTTTTACGCTCTAGTATTTTTATGCATCTTGTGCCAAGAACTATCTTTTTTTTATTATGCTGAAAATTATACTACTTGTTGTTATAAATTTATTATTAATATTTTCGAAACTGATGGATCTACACAGATGGTTCTGGGCTCAAATTGAAGAAAATTTAATTACTTTAAAATCGTGGAGCGAAGCTATAGTCTAAAACTAATCCTTTGGGGTCAAAAGTGCCAACAACTGAAAAAAGCGCGAAAATTTCGCGTTTTTTTTTTATTTTTGACCATGATGCGTTTGGCGCTCGAGTTCGAAAACTTGGGTTTTTCATGAAGCCAATATCATAAACGACTCAGCAAAAAATCAGAACTACCGGATCTAACGCAAACACGCCCTCCTATGAGACGACAAGGTTACTGTGGTGTGGAGTATATAATATTGTTATGTTTTTGTTCAATAAAAGTTAAACAGACGATTTTGAGGTGCTTTTTTTATTTAAAAAAATTTAAAGAAAATATACATTTTTCTATTTTAGTTACGGGATTTTGGGTTTTTGGGATTTTGGGTTTTTGGGATTTTGGGTTTCCGGGATTCTGGGCTTTCGGGGTTTTGGGTTTTCAGGATTCTGGGTTTCCGGGATTCTGGGCTTTCGGAATTTTGGGTTTTCGGGATTCTGGGTTTTCTGGATTTTGGGTTATCGGGGTTTTGGTTTTTTGGGATTCTGGATTTTCGGGATTTTGGGTTTATGGGATTTTGGGTTTTCGAGATTTTGGGTTTCCGGGATACTGAACTTTCGGGATTTTGGGTTTTCGGGATTTCGATTTTTGATTTTCTGTCCGTCTCCCTTCAAATGGTTTAAATTTTTTTTGCGAATATCCCATAAATGATAAATGAGGTGTCAAAAATCGCGGGTGACCTTGAAAAACTTTAACCCTCGATTAAAAATTTTCTAAGTGTGACCAATTTCTGAAACTACCTGACCGTTTATGACCAATTACTGACCTTTTAGATTGCATACTTTTTTTGGGAATATCCCATATATATAAACTAAGAAGAGGAATAACAAATATAAAAGAAAAATATTCATCGACCAAAAAATTGCGTCTTAACTGATGAGCCCAACTGTCGTGCCTGGGCGAAACACATTGGACTAAAGGTCGCAAAAAATCTTCCATTTGAATTTATCCCATATATATGGGGTGCTAAGATTCCATAGCCATCTCTATCACTGCTAAATGTGTGTTTATGTTACAACTGCGAGAAAAGATTCAAGCAGCAATGTGTTCAAAGCTGAGATAACATACATTGATTTATTGTTGTTCTACATTATATTGCTCTAATATAAAATTCTTAGAAAAAATAATGTAACGATATGCGTCAGTCATATCGCTGGCTTAAACATAATTTATCAAAATTTAAACAGAAACAAACCTATCCATTTTGAGCGATTTATGGCCAATACTAGAAACTTATACGTAAAATAGTTTAAAATCATAAAAAGTCTGCTATTTTGTTTTATTTTGCTTTATTTTTAAATAAATTTATTTCTGTCCAAGTATGCATTTGGAAAAAAAATCAAGCCTAAAATTAAAAGAGGGCGATAGTGGTTTTTTTTTTTTTTTTTTTTTTTTCGAACTTACGTTATAAGACCCAGCTACTTAATGTGCTTTTAGTATTTATATAGTCTTTTTAGGTATGCGTATACTTTGTATGTGCATACATTTTTTTTTAAATACAAACAAATTAGTTCACCGCCGAAAGCCGCTAATTTAATGTAATCTGCAGTTATAACTTAAATTGCAAAAAAAAACATCACCCTGTTTTAATTAATTTTTTTTTTTTTTTTTTTTTTATAAAAGTATATTTTATGCGGCTCTACAGGGCTAGGGCCCTCATGTGGCCACACTTCGCGCACCTATGGTTTTTTTCACAACAACTTTTAATGACAATAAAGTGTTATAACTGTTATAAAGTGACATTTCTCTAGTCTCGGCCTTTAAAAATACTTTTGCCTACACACATGACACAATTTCTAATTTATTATCTATTTGTACAAGCGGATATTCTGCTTGCGTTGCAAAGAATAATTAAAAAATATTCGTTAAAAGCCATTAAACCTGGTTATTTTAAATTAAATTAAGCTAAATAAACAAAGTTTTTATTGGTTTTTCTGAAAAACAAACTGGTGAGCATGCAAGTTTGTAGAACATTACATACAGGCAGAGTGTAAGATCGAAGATATTAGTTTTTAAATGCATATACACATAGAGCCAAGTAGTAAAGTATAAAAACAAACAAATTTATTAAACAAAAATAAAAAAACTATAAATATTTCAATTGAAAAACAAAAAGACCTATGTCTGTTAATTTCGCACGTAATTCTGTGCTAAATAAAATTATGATTTATCATCTTTGAGATGATTTTTTTTTCTATTTATACACCTACATCACACAGACCTTAATCTGACATTCTATATACCTATCTTATCGGAAAAAGTAAACAAGCTGTTGAATATTTTAGAAAAAAATGCTGTTTTTTTTTTTGAATTCCTTAAGGTGTTTATTATTCTTTAGAACAGAAAGAAAAACACGGAAATTAAAGTATTGCTGATAAAAAAATGTGTCATATAAAAATTGTTTATTAGATAAAAATAGTACGAGTAGCTATGAAGAATGATATTCAATTAGATCAGGTGATTTAAAAATTGTTTTTTTTAATGTAAAGTTTGCTAAGAATATTTACACGCATATTAGTCACTCGGAGATTTTCCGTAATATTTTCTTAAAATAAACAAATAAGAAAAATAAAATGTCTATTTTATAATCATTACTTTCATTACTCATTACTTTACTTATTACATAAAGACGAAACAAATATTTAGTTTGTCCGCGGTAATCTCAGAAAGTATTCAACCGATTTACTTGAAATACATTTTATAATTTTCCATATTCTTTTAAGAATGCGATGGGATATTTTTTGTTTTTAAAATATGTTTGTTGAATAAGATTATTAACTTTTATAAATTTTTCGTACACTTTTTTGTCGAGTTTAACCAACATGTTCAATAATATTTTTGAATCTGCTTGATATTAAAAAAAAAAATGAGAGCTCTTGTATTAAGCCAATAGTTTTATGCAAATTTTAAGCCCTAAATCATTTCTTAACTGTACTCAAAAGTTGAGAAATAAATTTATGTACAAACTATAAATTTATCAACTTTTTGTATTTTTTCATCTATGTATTCGATTCAATTGCAATTAACGGCTTGCTGAGCTGAGCACTGTTTTGATACGATATTATTTAGTAAAACTAAATATTTCATAAACTTTGCGAAACAACGCAAGTATAGAAAATAAATAAAATAAATAAAATAAATAAAATAAATTAAATAAATAAAATAAATAAAATAAATAAAATAAATAAAATAAATAAAATAAATAAAATAAATAAAATAAATAAAATAAATAAAATAAATAAAATAAATAAAATAAATAAAATAAATAAAATAAATAAAATAAATAAAATAAATAAAATAAATAAAATAAATAAAATAAATAAAATAAATAAAATAAATAAAATAAATAAAATAAATAAAATAAATAAAATAAATAAAATAAATAAAATAAATAAAATAAATAAAATAAATAAAATAAATAAAATAAATAAAATAAATAAAATAAATAAAATAAATAAAATAAATAAAATAAATAAAATAAATAAAATAAATAAAGTAATTAAAATAAATAAAATAAATAAAAAATAGATAAATAAATAAATATATGGAAAGTGTAAGAGTTTTACCCAAAAAAATTTGCACCCTTCAATACTTTTCTTAAAAATCTACAAGAGCCAGCAAAGTTTTTGAATTTTGAGAAAGAATTTCAACAGTCCTGGTTTTTAAATATTTTGTCCCTCTTACTACCTCGGTTCGAATGTGAAGAGTCCGGCTGATGGGATGTGTTGCGTTTTCCTGGTCCTAGGAACGTACCTTTTCTAACGGAAAAATATTGATTTTCAAAGTCATTTTAACAGTCTTATTTTTTTTTTCATTGAGTTCTAAAAAACGTTTGTAATATCAATCGGGACAAAATATTAAAAATAACCAGAATTGTTAAAATTCTTTGTTTTTTCGAAGTTGCTAGCTCCTATCATATTCAAAAATGAATTATTGTGAAATAAATCATAATAGGGGAGTAACAAAAGATAATAATTTTAAAAATAAAAATAAACAAAATCGTACTCGTTACGTTACAAACGTTAGATACACATCACTGATGACGGGTGGAGACTATCTTTTCCTAGATCCACCCGCTTTTTTTTTTTATGTAATTAAGTTATTTTAAAGGCATTCCGAACTTTTCTTCTAAGAAAAACTCTATTGTTTACATACATATCTACAAAGGTACAGTATGACCTTTTTAGATTTGATTAATGAAAACAATTTCAAATTAATAACAAGATTATTCATTTATTTATTTGCAACATAATATTAATATACGTATTTTGCAAAATTCTAAATTTTTTTTAATTATCTCTCCCAGAGATTCTGTTATTATATTGTTTGTCACTTTGACTGCTTTTGAAGCTTCCCGAAAAATTTGGTTTATTCACAAAAACAAAAAAATTATTATTAATTTTGTTCTCATTTTTGAATTTTAATTAATCTTTTCAAAACGCCCATAAAAGTTCAAAAAGTCAAATGAAACTTATTCAGCAATTTATCACACTTTGCTTATTTAATAAATAACATATAGCTTATATACATACATGCGGCCATTAATCTAATGGCACGAAATAAATAATTATTTTTTTTTTTTGACATAGTCGTTGAAATATCTACTACTAATTTTACTGTTAAGCTTTATTTATAAATTTAATAGAGCTTTAGTTTGACATTAAAAATTAGTTTAAATGTGTGCCAAGAAAGAAATGGTTTAGATACATTATTTCATTCAAAATTGTGAGTCACAGTATTTTTGTTTTGGTTGATTTTAATTAAAAAAAAAAAAAAATCAATAAATTAACGTGGCCTTGAGATTATGTCGTCGTTTAATGAAAGTTATTGTATTATTCTTTCGTTTTTCGTTTTTCGTTTTAAGTTTTTTTTTTATTTTTTAAATTTTAATTTGGGTGTTTTAAAATAGTGACACATATTTACAATAGAGTCTCGAGCATAAATAAGAAGTTTGCTGTATTACGTCTTCAACTGATGCCACCGCCGAACCCTTTTATCTTCCGTTTTATTTTTTTAATTTGAATTCCGGTCGGATAGATTTTTTACAAAATTAGGTGATTTTTTCACTTTTGGATACTTATAATAAAAGATAATGATATTATAAGTTAATTCCTTAAAGAAAACGAAAATTATATTCACATCAAGAAGTGAACCTCACAAGATTTTTTTTTTGGCAAAGATGATTGCAAAAAAAAGTAAGAATCTTTCACGACAAATTAGGTGCAAATATTTTATGCATTACTTTTCCATCCATCTGCTTAGGCAAAATAAATTTTAAGGTTCTCCGTTGTGCTAAATCATCAGCTTCATTTAATTGTAAGATAAGATCATATATTATTTACTGTCAGAATGGATTATGTTCTTTTTTCGTACTACCAACCATCTTCTAAGAAAAATTATCTCATCGGTTTTGAATTTGATCTCCCAGTCAACTATATGTATTTCCATCTTTCTACAATTTCTTTGGTCAATGTCGTCGTTTTTGTAAATGATCCGATTATTTATTATTATTGAATTTAAACACATACATATGCTGCAAAGTAAATATAATAATCCAATGATTATTGACACGACAATTTATAAAATCCGATTTGAAACGGCATCGGCTGGGGCACACCATATCAATAGTCATGGATTAGAATTTGATATTCACTTCCTGTCGTCAAATTTCAAAAAAAAAAAAAAGAATACACACAACAAAAAGTGCAAAAAGTTAGACTATCAAGCCAAAGTCATTTTTTTTTTTCAAAACATAATTGGTATTCATTTGAGAGACTGCCTGGTAGCGGTTCCATCTCTTAACAAGCATTGGACATTCGCTTAATTTGTCGTTAGACAATAATAACAATTTGCAGAACACCTTAGAGAGAAAATGCGTACGCGACCAGCCTTAATCAACAGGGCTGTAGACAATAAGGGGGACAAAGTTTTGTTGATGTATTGCAAATATTTATCGAGTATGTTAGGTTGGTATATTATATACTCGTACATATGCCCGGAAATACTCGAATTTTTGTTTGAGTTACTAAAGAAATGACAATTTAAAACAGTATTTTTTTTAAAGGCACCGTTTATGCGGCCCCACAGGGCCAGGACCTTCCACCGGTGGATGTACTTCGGAAAACCAGAGTTTGTTTTCAAAGTCACATCGAAGCAAATTAACGTACTTATATTGGCTATAAACTGTTATAACTGTTATAAATTGGAATTTCTCTAAGCTCGTCCATAGTGTTCATTTTGTGCATTTATGCTAGTAATGGATAAATACTATGGTCTTAAGAAAAACTTTTCTGAATTGATTTTTTTGGACGAGACTAGAGAAATACCAATTTATAACATTTATAACAGTTTATAGCCAATATAAGCCATTAAAAAAAGGTGGGCATTAGCGCACTTTGCACGATTTGAAAAAAACAAGAACTCTGGATACAAGTGGAGGGCCCCGGCCCTTCGGGGCCGCATAAACAATACTTTTTATAAACAAAACTGTTATAACTTGGCATGTACCTAACAATTTTAATCTTTATCAATTCTCACAATTTTTTTGGTATGACTGAAGTAATAGGTACTGTAAATTCAAATACAAACAAAAAAGTAGTCTTAGGCCGCTCGCACATTGGATGCGTCATCGTCCTTAAACGTGCGAATACTGGTCGTACGAATCTAGTGCGCACACTGAATACATTTTTCTCCGTCAAATACGTAGTGCTCGCGTAGTCCTCTTTTCACACATTTCAATGTTTCAACGTACGAAAGTGAATAAAAATCCCAACAAGTTCGGATTCATTTCGCACGTCGCAAGTAAACGTACGTATACGCACGACTTACTGCCTGAACAGAATGGTGACGGAGCTGTACAGCTGCATTGTGGGCACGTAAAAAAAAATAACGTATGGTACTTTTTGATAGCTCTTTCAGTTCCGTCTACAGCTCCGGTTCTTTTCAGGCAGTAATGCATCCAATGTGCGGACAGCCTTAGCTTTGTTTAAGAGCAAATGTCATTATGGCTTTTGTGGGAAGATTTAAGCAATTCAAATTTTTTAGATTGTAGAGATTTCGGGGAGATCTTAAATGCCCGAACTGATTAATTGAAGTAATAAACATCTTATTTACTCTGAATAGGAAAATTAACAACTTTTGCTTTAACTTTTGATCCCCCTTAAAAATAATTTTTAGCTACAGTCGTTTTGGTTGCTGTTGCTGTCAAAGCCAAACCGCAATTTATATTTTTTTTGTACAAAAGGCAATTTTCCAGTCAGTATAGGTATGGTTTATTTTTTGTTCGTAATGTTCTAATGTTGACAGAGACTTATTGGCTATCCACTATCAAGGTGACAGAGAAGTGGTAGCTTGTAGAAGAAGATACAGGCCTGTGCTGTGCAGTATGCAATGCACTGATGTCGATGATGCAATGTGAATGTTAATTGTAATATTGATTCAGTTTGGTGGGAAATTAAAAGGGTAGGGGTTCTGGCTTGGGCTGGATAGTGGCTAGTTTTTTTTTTTTTTTGTCCTCTTTTAATTTTAATCAAACAATAAACCCACAGTTGTTTGGAATTGGCGCCAATATATTATGCATACATGCGTTTTTATGGTTTACACAGAGCTTTTAAAGTTAAAAAAAAAATGCATTTTATTTCGACACAAACATCTAAATTATCTTTTCAATACAAAAAGTTCACTTTTGTTAGAGGAGTGAAGTGATGTCGATAGGTTGAAATGCGGGCCGGCCGACACAGGCTGTACTGCGGATGCCGCCAACACTCCATTTGATGTGCACTGACCGCATAATAGAATTAGATGTTGGGCTGTGATTTCTACCAGCAAACGCTACATTCTTCCATCAATGCACTTTTGTAGAGACATGACTTTGAATGATTTTATTTATCTTGGTAGAAAATTAATTGAGTTAATTGCCATTATATGTATGTATATTGAATGGAATATGATAATCACTTAAGACAGACATGTGATTTAAATTGATTTGAATAATTTTAATAGTTCAGAAGCTGCTTATGACAAAATATGTATATGTATAGGTACTGGTATATCCGTGTGAATGGGAACGCAAGAAAATGCCTCAAGGACAAAAATATATAGATATACCGAAGTGATATTTGGGTCATCTATCAAAAAATGATTTGGTTTTTTAGATATATAATTGTGAAAATTCGTTGAAGAGTTTGTAGAGATCGAGCCTTTTATCGCTAAAACTAAAAAAAAGACAGATATCAGAAGGCACAAGGAGAAACTTATGTGTATTAAGTTTTAGGGGGGGGCAAAACCCCCATTTATTCGGCTTAATTACAAGCTAATGCTTAAAATAAATAAAAATAAATTTGATGGCACAACAGCTCATGAAGAACTAGGGCCTAGTGACTTACAACTCTCAACCATTCCTGTGTGCGTGTCTTCAGGAATGGAGGGGACCTACAGTTTATTGCCGAATCCGAACGGCTAACGAGCGGCACTTTTCTGTGACAGGAGACACTCTTGGAGGATTTGTCAATTCCTCGCAAGAGGCAGTAGCCGTTTTTTCTTTTAAATAAATAGGTGGCGAGGCTGGGGATCGAACCTTAGACCTCCAGCATGACAGTCCATCGCACTAACCATCACGCCACGGCTACTACTAAGCTAATGCTTAGACTAACTTAAAAACTAAGAAACTTATAGCTAAGTTTTGTGGTTAGTGAGGAGGTTGATTCAGGAGACGGGATTTTAGGCAAAGGGTACTTATAGGTTAAAATCGAAGTTATTAGTGTATGAGTTAACACTCCGCAGCATCCGAGAGACTGGTTCATTAGAGCCGTAAGACGTACGGTGGGTGGGTCGTGGGTATATAAAAGAGAGGGGGATTTCGTATGTTACGAGGGTTGGTATTAAAGAGGATAGAGTTGTAAAGAGTATAATGCAGTCAACTGAACCTGTAAGTAATCTATGAATGAAGAGAATTTTATAAATTTTTCTTCGTTCTTCTAGAGAATTTAGGTTTATTAGTTTAAGGCGATCTTGATAGGGAGGTAGGATCAAGGGATTATTCCAGGACAGACCTCTAAGAGCGAAACGAAGGAATCGACGTTGGATACTCTCGATTCTGGCGATGTGAATTTGTTGGTAAGGGGACCATACTTGACAGGCGTATTCGAGCAGAGGACGAACAAAGGTTATAAAGAGGGATCGGGTCACGTATGGGTTGAAACATCGTTAAACGAAGCCAAGTGCAGAGTTGGCCTTAAGAATTATGTCGTCATAATGGGAGATGAAGTTAAGCTCTTGATCACATATTATACCAAGGTCACGTATCGATTCGACGATAGATAGGTGCTGATTATGAAGAAGATAAGGACGGGGTGAAGATTTGAAACGTTTACGTGAAAAAGTGATCGAATGGCATTTGGCAATATTTAAATCTAATATCTCACTAAATGCTCACAATTTTCAGGCCACTCCCATTATTACTTCCACTCTTCTCATTTAATTGTCAGCTGTTTCTAAAAACTTGAGAGTAGCTGTTTGCCGCCCAAACAATTTTTTTGTGCTAAAAACATTTCCATGAAGGTGAAGATGATTATTTGGAAATTATTCGAACAATAATAAACATTTTTTTTTTTCAATCCGCCACCTAAACACCTATCGCTTTCAAACCCAAAATGAAGAACTTTCGCTTTTTATAAGAGGTGGCATGAAAAGCGAATCGCTTTTGAGAATAGGAAATTGCAAATACGCCACTAAAAGCGATCCGCCGCGCTTTCTGGAATAGCCCTACTAGGTCAGTATGGCTCTACCACCAAAATTATCGAAATCTTAAAAAAATGTCATGCCCTTCAGGCAATAGGGAACTTTACGAATCTGTCAATTCCATATAACTTTGTATGGGCTTGACAGATGCGAGCGAAGAACGAACGCGAAAATAAAAAAAGGCTTTTTTTTATACTAGAAGTTTAGTATGTTGTTCCGAAGTGAAAACATGTCAAACCCACAATGAGATGATTTTGACGTTTATGAGTGAACGAGAGAAAGATATATTGCTATTTGGTAAAGAGCCCTATACGAGGAAGCCAACATAAGCTTTGTTCGATGTTCCCTGCCCCAGGGCGACTTGGGGAATGTGAATTTCAATCAACTGTCAAAAAACTCAGGACTACTCGGGTTTTTGTTTTACATTGAACACCTCAATCCAACAAGTTTCAGCAGATGATTTTTTTTTTTAACACATCATTCATTAATTTCCTTTTTTCACCGACTTGCTATTTCGTTTATTATTATATGGAAGAAATAAATAACACAATTATCAACAAAATATCTCATAAAACCATCTAAATTTGTCATCAACATTCACAACAGCTGATTTGAATTTTAGCAACTGTGAATTCTTACCCCGACAAAAAACCTAGGTTTCATTAGAGCACACTCGGAGCTCATCCCGAGCCGAGCGCACATCGTACATAGTGCAAATAACCTAGGGTGAAAAAAGTGCTACATAAAACGCTTTAGAGCGAGTTCAGAGCGACCCAGTGCGCCCTAGGGCTGACATCGAACAAACCTATAGTTTGCTGTCAATTCGACCATTCAACACTACCAAAGTATCATATGACTCTTCCCCTACTTTTTTAGGCAGTTTTGGGCAATCTGTCAAATTTTAAGGAGTGGGGATGAAATTCTCTCAGAAAAAGAACGCTTTTTGGGCATTTTTGGGAAAACAATTTCTGCCACTTTTTAAACGTCAAAAACATATTTTAAAAATTATAATTATAAAATAATTTTTTTTTTTAAATGTTTTTATCACTAAATACAGAAACCAGACCGACATCGATAGCAAAACTGTAAAAATAACAATAAAAAAATTTTTTTGTTCTTGTGACATACTTCAGACGCCAAGATTTGTTCCAGACCATGACCAAAACTGCCAATTGTAATAATTTGTCAACAATTGTTGCCCAAATCCTGTTCCACCCTTCATTTTTTTCACATGAACTCAAACCTGCCAATTTCTGCCTAAAGAAATTTCTTGGCCACAAATTGTCAGGAAGGGAAAATGTTTTACTCTCTCGTGAGCGCTCTCTTTTGACTAAGACTGCCGAATTTTTGAAGTGTGGAATTGTGACAATTGGCAGTTTTGGTCAAGGTCTGGAACAAACCTTATGTATACTTAATGGAAGGAAAATTCTTTTGAACTTGTTCGGTTGCAAGATAAGACCAGTGTGCGGACTTTACTGCTAAAGTAGTAGATCTACTGCGCTTTTTTATTTATTTTCAAATTTACTGCACCACTGCGCTTTTCCTATAATTCCCGAAGGCCCTGCTTTTAAAAAATATCGATATATACAAATCTAGTCAGCCGTATAAGTAGTTTCTCTTTTCTACCATTGTGACGAAGAAGTGTTTTCTACCCTGGAAAATTTACTGCGAAGGTGTTTCCATCCGTCCTCTCGGTTTTATTCCAAGTGGAAGGAAACAGGATTTATCCAACCTGTCCCCAACAAAAGGAGAATCTTCTTCCTTATTCAACACCAACTATCGTCTAATATTGCCCTCTGGTCTCTTTTTTTTTCTTTCCGAGGTCTTGGAATCACTAATAAATCAACGGCTTGAAGTATTAAATTAACAAAATAAATGCTGGTGTACCTCAAGGTTCGGTTTTGTCACCGACTCTCTTGTCTTTTGTCGATATACATATTTATTGTCCTGTGCTTCTGATCCTTTCAACCTTTCAATTGTATACTAAACATCATAAAGACCATTGTTTAATACAAACCGTTTTCTACATTTTATTTTACTGTTTCCTCCCATCCCTTCACCCCCCCCCCCCCCCCCCACAAAAAAGAACAAATAAAAATCAACCAGTGTGCATTGTGCTGTTGTTCTTTTTTTTTCTTGGCAAGAACTTTCTAGTTATAGTTCTTTTTCTTAATTAGGCAAAACTAGATTAATCTAAGCCTTCATGTTTATTGAAACCATAATATATTGATGTAATGGCCAATAAAATACAAATTTCTTGCGTCATAAAAAGTAATCGTTCTTAAACTTTATACCACTTTGAAAACCACAAAAATAAACCTACGTGCTTTTTTCTCGAGTATGTGGGTAGGTAAGGTACCTGCCCAAAAAATGTATGTTATCTATGTATTATTTATCTATTCACTGTTTTTGCTTCCGTCAACTTACATGTACAAACAAAAGAAATTTGAAACAGGTGTCGCTGCCTTAATTTATCTGCATGATAGCAGTAAAGACACACCTTTTAGTCGAAAATTTATTACCTTTAAAAATTTATTTACAAAATTATACAAAGAAAAAAATGATTAACATAAAATTTTCTGACCATTAGGTCATTTAACGTGTCGTAATTCCAATATGAATGATTGATAAAGTACCCATTGCATTCGCTTCCGAAAATCATCACTTTGTTGGATTTTGTTATGCGTTGATGTCTCGATATTTACAGTAATGTAGATTTATATGAATGAATTGGAATACCAATTATTTATACTAAATCAGTTCACCAAAACACAAGAAAATTAGGTTATCCAGAAAAGTTCTTCCAGGTTCACATTTTTGTTTATATTTTCTTATCCTACTTCCAATGCCTGGTTTTGGTTTTGGTGTTCGGCAATGAAAGTGGCTGGTTTGGTTGTTCGTTGTTGTCGATATTGTATCTTATACATCTTGCTTACATCTTTAACCAATGTAAATAAGCTTTTACTCTATCTATATAGAGAAAACGCAAGCTCTATATGCATTTGAAAGTAGTTTTTCATGACGAAATTAGTTATTTTTAGATCTTCCGGTGGTTTAATTTTGAAAATAAATCGATAACAGGAAGATAATTATACAAAATAAAGCCAGAAATTATTGAAATCCAACAATTTTTTGTTTCAGGTGTTTCGGTTGTTAAGAAAATTGAATGACGTAGAAATAAAATGAATTGGAAGCTTTTAATTTTATTGTATAAAGACTAATTTTTTTCTTACTTGTACTTCCGTTCTTATTCGAAGTTAAAGCAGTTTAAAATTTTAAACATTTAGTTTGTAAAAAATTGTAAATATAAAATCGAGTAAAGCCCCATTCACATGAGATCGACCAACGAATGACGAATTTATGAATAAATGGGATTTTAAAACATAAATTCTTCACAAAATCTAAATAAAATGATAGAAAAGTAAATAAGATTAATGTTTAAATACTAAAATTTTCAGTTTTAAATAATAATACAAGATAAATTTGAGAAAACAAATTGGTCGTAGCGAATTGCGATCATTCGCGACGACCAATTTATTTTCTCAAATTTATCTTGTTTTAGTAATCAAAATGAAAATTTTTGTATTGGAAAATTTATCTAGCTTAAATTTCTATCATTTTATTTAAATTTTGTGAAGAATTAAGTTTATTTAATGTTTTAAAATCCCATTTATTCATTAATTCGTCATTCGTTGGTCGTTCTCATGTGAATGAGGCTTAAGTTCTATAATGCAGCACAGCACACTATTTTTGATATTCATACCGATATGAGAAATAAATCTTTCGCAATTTCTCTTACAATCAATTCATCTAGGAACTCCAACCTTTTTGGATATAGTGCACATTAGATATTTAGCATGATATCTATGTAAAATGAACTGAATTTAACAGAAATTACGTATGGACAAGGCCTTCACTTTAGTCAAGTGATGAGTCCAAGTAAGATCGCCAAGATGAAACTCAAATTTTTGTGGATTAAAGGCCATTAATAGCCTATTCACACTGGGAACAAATCTAGATTTCAAGCAATAAGCATAAAATCTTATTGAAATCAACAAGATTTTCTATACATTTTCAGATTTCGTAATCTAGTAAATTACTACAAAATCTCCTCAAAATCTTCTTGGAACTGGAACAGTATATGAATGTGAAACAAAATACTTTTACTTTGTTGTACATTCATTCTGTACCAAGAAGATTTCAAGGAGATTTTGCAGTGATCTTCTAGATTACGAAATCTGAAAATTTATGGGAAATCTTGTTGATTTCGATGAGATTTGGTGCTTTTTGCTCGCAAACTAGGTTTTGATTTGGTGTGAACAGGCTTTAAAAGCTATTCTGAAAATCAATTATTGTCGGTTTAGCCGAAAGTGAAAAAGTGGAAAAAAAAGCCGTCTAATCAGGAAATGTGCCTCGGCGGCATTTGGCGCTCTGTAACTCTTACATCGATAAAATTTGTCGATAAACAATGGAAACTAAAACATGAATACATGAGATTTGTTCCAGTTTTCAACGTTTCTCGACTAATTTATAGAACGTAGGCAAGATATCCTATTGCATTTGCTTCTCCTGAGTCCTGACAGATCAAATATTTTTAGTTTTGACGATATTATTCTCAAAGTGTGATATATTGTGATATATTATGCGTTGCTCTAAAACTCCGAAATGTGAAAATTCTAGAATATCCTGCTGAAAATTATTTATAATTTTTCAGGAACCTGTACCTATCTTGCCTGAAACAGCCGCAAATTTAATTAAAAAAAAAAAAAAAACTCTCTTAATTGAATACCCATCTAAAATGCACTGTAATTATAATACATGCTTAGAAAATTTGTAATACCTCCTTCACAGCTTGTAGGTTAAAAGAGAACCCTTTAGGCCTTATAGGTTCCGAGTTAGACAAGGCATCATACTAGCATTTCAAGCATTGTAACCTTAATTTGGTAGATTTCGGCTGGGATGTTATCTTCTAGGGTTTTCAGGCTCCTGAGATTAAAAAGAATTTATTTCAAGTAAGTAGTCCCACAAAAAAAAATCGCATAGGTCTAATCAGGAGAGCATGATGCGGGGCTGTTGAGCTTGCGAGGTCGCCTCTTAGCGAAGTAAGACGACATAGGGTGTATGTATGTAGATGGGCATTTCTGCGCACACCTATACAATAAAATCCATGACTGGATCGTACAAACTTGCTCTTGTGGTTCAAATTTCCAATGACTTGGAATTTTAGAATTTGTAGGTACACTATACTTAGATACAAATACAAGCATATATTTATTCTTATAAGTATGTACAAAATTAGTGATTAAATGGAAAAGAAAAATGTGAAACTCGTTCTTTAAGTTGCGAAAACAACTATGTACTTGAATGTTTTAATCTCAAAATGAGGAATGCTATTTAAACTATTGAAAAAATACAAATTCATGGTAAATAAAATTTAAAAAACCGAGGGAGCGGATTCCTTGAAAATTTTTTTTTTTTATTTGTTTTTAGTTGGCCATTTTTAAGTATTTAATAGTGTACACCTAAAAATGTAATTTAAAAAAAATCAATAACCCATTTTAAAATATCGATTTTTCAAAAAAAAAAAAATTAAAAAAAATATTTACTTTTTTAAACCAAAATTAATTTTTGGTGAAAATCTTTAAATGCAATATGGTTTAGGTTTAAAATCATTACCCGAAAAATTTTGTTTTTATCAAAATAAAAAAAAAAACGGTTTACCATTAAAAACAAACAAAAGTAAACACAAAGATTTTAAATCCTTAGATCCTTTTTGATTGATACATAACCTTTTTCAAAACAGTTATTTGCACGTACCGTTATTTTTGGTGATAAGTATACAAAAAATTTGATTTGAATTCCCTAGAAGCGAGAATTATACAGCACAAAATAAACAGATTTGCGGAACCCATGCCGGAGGTCTAGGTTCGATTCCCAGCCTCGCCCACCTAATTATAATAAAAAAAACGTTTACTGCCTCTTGCGAGGAAGTGATAAAAGTGCCGCTCAAATTAGCCGTTCGGATTCGGCAATAAACAGGACACGCATGCAGGAATGGTTGCTAGTTGTAAGCCAATACAGATAGACCCTAGTTCTTCATGAGCTGTTGTGCCACCAAATGTATTTATTTTTTTTTTATAAAATGCAGACCATGTCTCCAACAGTAAACACAAAAATTTTAATCAAAATCGTTAGAGGCGCTTTAAGTTTAAGTTTAGTTTAAAAAAAAAAACAATGTGACTGTACCGCTGTCCGGCCCGGCCACCTTCTATACTTCGCATCTTACAAGCAAAAAATCTACTTAATTTTTAAACTAAATAATTTGTTTTACAAATGAAACAAGGACTTATGAATATTTCAAAATGTCCTTTACTGTTTAGTTTAAAGTTTTTGCTCTAAAATGGTTAACAATTCTTTTTGTGACTTCTACATGAGTGAATATAATTACCAGTCGGTTAACACCATAAATAGCGCTAATACACCTATATATATAGATAAATATTCGTTTCGAGTCAAATAGTTTTGTTCAAATAAATTAATTTACAATTCAAATTAACAAAATTCTTACAGAAAATGCAGTAGCACTCAAAAGTTATATAGTGACAAATTGACAAGGTCATCAATTTATTACTAATATTACTTTTTCAACCAACACACTGATACACTATCCGTCATCGTCTTACGTCTAACTGAGCTATTAAGGCGCCCTTTGCATTGTAAAAATATTTGTTAGAAATTCTAGAAAAATAACACTGTGTAATACATGTCTGGTGTAAAATAACTATGCAAACATTATGTACTTTTAATTTGTTATGAATTTTATTAATTGAAGTTCTGTTTATATGAAATTCAATTATGTTGACAGAAACAAGGTTCAGGTGCTATTCAGGTTTTCTATTAAGATGTCAGTTTGACACATTAAAAAGTCTATAGTTAACAGATTCTTGGTTGATTTAGGTCGTTTGTTTTTAGATAATTTTGTGATGTGCTTATTTATGTACATAAGTACAATATTTATGTTTAGATGGCAGGTTGTGTAACAAGTTTAAGGGTACAAGGTTAAGGTGTTTAACAGTTAAGGTGTAAATATAAAGCACGAAATGAGTTCTTTTTTGTTGCTTCATTCTTTTATTAATTGTTCAATATTCAGTGTACAAAAAAAGTTTGTTCTCTTGCTATTATTCGGTCTACATCTATGTTTTTACATTCTGAGTGTGTTTCTTTATTTATTCAGGATAAAGAACAGAATGGATGGAATAGACGAAATGTTTATCCAGAATGGAATGAATAAAGAAACAAAACTAGAACAAAAAGAATGGCAATCCAGTTGTTCGGTGAAATGTTAAAACAATTGAAGAAATTAATGTTTTCATTTTGGATATTTATGTATTCTCAAAGTCAAAAGTTTAGTAAATTTTACATTAAATGCATAAAATTTATACGCTGGTACATTTATTCGCGGTATTATGCTGTTTTTCAATAATTAACACCAATGTGAATCTGCCATAATTGAGTTTTAGAACGTCAATTATACTGAACGCGCACCCAGTATTCTTTTTCTATTCTTTTTATTCCACAGTTCACATGGAATAAAAAGAATGCATTCCAAACATTCCGGAATGAATAAAGAAACAACAAAATAGTTTATCCGGAATGTTTCGTGGAATAAAGAAACGCAAAACTGGTATTCCGAATATTCTGGACATACCGGGATGAATAAAGAAACACACTATCTATGATTGTGTATGCATGCTTGGAGTTGGATTGTTTGAAAAAGCATCAGTCCTGTAGTATAAGAGCCAATTTTTGTTAGAACTGAATGAACTCGCGTGAGTTAAATTATAGTTTGTTTAGGACCAGTTGTACAAACGTTCGTTGGTCAAACTTGGTTCATATTTTTAATTCACCAATTTCGGTGGCTTAACTAAGAGTTAACCAGGAATCAAGCATGTAATGCAGTATTTGTCAATTTGAAAACTAAAAATTTGTCAGGATCAAAGTTGACTGAATTTCAGTAGTTTAAACCCAAGTTTCGAATCAACTGTAACAAAAACAATAATTTGGTCAAAAATACCCCAAAAAGTGGGCGTATAACAAGTTTTTATGTGCGATTTGTTTTAAAGGATGTTAACTAAAAAGTTTTCATAAAACACAACACTCTTCTTTAACAATTTTGGAGATTATATAAGTTTTTTTTTAAGTGGGCGTGTTAGTGGGCGGAAAGGTGCCTTTTGCCATCTCTTTTAACTCCTACAAATTTCATCAAATTGAGTGGAGTGGTTTTTCATTGGCTATATTTCAATGGATTTCTCGAGAAACGTAAATTTTTCCGTTATTGTTATATCGCATATTTACTTTTAAAGCTCTCTTCTGAATTCTGTCCAAAAGACTCCATCGTTATAAAATTTTTTAAAGGTTTTGTTGGAAATTAATTCAAATTTTCAGAAATGCCCTTATTTTTTTCTGTGGCATTATTCGTTGCTGAAATATTAGTGACCAAAGTCAAAAGCCGCTTATTTTTTTCATTCAAAGGGAGATAATATTTGGCAAACAAATTTTTAGAACTGCGCCTATAGTTTGAGTCCGGAAAATTCTTATTCCGTTGTGTAGTTACCCTTAACACAAATAAATAAATAAATGATACAGTTAATGACTAAAAAAAAAGAAGAGGCTATGGGTTTGACCCACAACTTCCCATTGGTTCCCTTTGAAACTCGACACCCGATGTTATTTTTATAAGAAAATTATACCAATTAAAAATCTTCGAAAACTTATCAGTTGTGCCATCAAAGGAAGGCTGTTTGCTCTAAATATATATGCAAATCATGTGTCGGTATTCACGGACGGCTCTAAGACAAATGAAGGGGTAGGGTCAGGCATCTATTCAGATAATCCACCCATAAACAGATCAGTAAAGCTGCCAAAGTTTTGCCGCGTGTCTTCTAAGCGGAAGTACTAGCGGCCAAAGTTTTGCCGCGTGTCTTCTAAGCGGAAGTACTAGCCGTTTGTGAAGCCGCAAAATATCTTGCCACATATGAAGTAGTTAATAGAAATATCGACATCTTCATAGATAGCCAGGCGGCAATTAAAGCCATTACCTCAATCGCCACAAAGTCAAAGCTGGTAGAACGCTGCCGCAATGACCTGAGGTCTCTATAAATGCAACAAACACATTTACCCTATGTGGGTCCCATCAGGACACTGTGATATATACGGGAACGAAATGGCGGATGAACTGACCAAAAACGGATTATATATACCGAATCTTCGGTACTCATACCACTGGAGCAAGAATAGAATAATATCCACCAGAATTTTCTAATAGCCGCAAATGATAGGTGGTTACCACTTGACACTTGTTGGTTTTCAAGGAATCTGTGGCCGAATATTTCAAAGAAAAAAACAGAATACCTACTCAAGATAATGGGCAATAGCACATCTGATTTATGTAGAGAGTGTCAGGACGAAGAGGCAAAGGAGGGCTCTTTTCACTTCCTCTGTGAATGCCCCAGCCTAGCAAGAATCAGAAAAGCTGCCCTCGGAGAATAATTCGACGAATTGGGCGACATTTCAAACTTTCCTCTTAAAATCATCCTGAAATTCATCCAGAATGGTTCAGGGAGGCTCCTTAAACCTAAACTTCCACTCCTTACCCCTCCTCGCCTACAACTACTCCTTACCTACCTTACCTATAACCTACATCCTGAGGAGCGCGAAGCGCAATGGATCCAATGAGATGCGAGTGAGATGGCGCGGTTTGGCCGAATCATCACCCCTTATCCAACCTAACCTGGTCTCGGCTGTTTTTTAAGTTAAATATATTAATAAACATACAAAGCTGCGAATATGTCTATTTGTGGTTCAATGACATTTGGTGTTTGAGTAGAACAAAAAAAAAAAAACAAAAAACCATAAAAGAAATTTTCATCTGATGTTTCGCTATTAAATTTCCCACAGCATCATGCTAAATGTTTTACTACCCTGAACTCGAGACTGATTAAAACCACAAACACAATACAGTTGAATGCACAACAATCAAGCTTATAGGTTCAAACGTATCAATAGACTTTTGCTGAATAAAAGGTTCCACAACGTATCAATAGACTTTTGCTGAATAAAAGGTTCCACAGAGTATCAAGTATACATAAATAAAAAACATATTTAACTTGAAACAAGCATCAAATTTTCTCATTTATTTTAATCCTAGTCCTAGTAAATTGATATACTCACATAGGAAACTAAAATGCACTTAACCATTATCAATCGAACAGTATATCTTTATTCTTTATACAACAATGTGGTAAACAATTTTCATATCTGTAGATATGCAATCAGCATTCAATATTCCATGGAGCTATCATCAATATCGGCAGAATCATTATCAAAGAAAATTCGCATCCCAGAGTTGTTGGTGAAATGAATATTATATAGAGCTGCCAGTCGCATCAGTTTATAACGAATCGATATGGCAGAAGGCAGAACAATTTATTAAGATATGCTCTAGTGCGTTTTGGTTTCCTGTTTTTTGTTGCACGTTTACGGATTGGATTTTGATAAGATACACTCTCAGATTGAGGATTAGATAAATAGGTTTTTCTTGTTTCTTGTTTTTAAGCTCCAATAATATTTGAATCTTGTGGCTTGGAGGCAGAAGGGCGTGGTTGATTTTTCTGAGTATTCATTCTCTGTGATGGAAAGAAAAGCGATCCTTAGGCGATACTATGATTTAATTTAATAAATTAGCGATCCACTTTGATGTTGTGCATTGTATTTTATAACTCAGTTTAAATTGATAGAAGATATGAGCTGATGTTGTTTGTGGTTGGTGGTTATGTTGAATCAATCAACCATTAGTTATCTTAACTGTAATGAGCTATATAACAGTTTTTGAGACTAGATGCATAAAATTTATAAAATGCCTCGCAAATTTGTAGTTTTGTTGGCTTGGAAAAATACTGTTAACTGATTTTTTTAATCTGTAGCAGTAGGCAATCAATTAAGGGATCTTTTGCACCTATAGAATACAATTATTTTCAATTTAATTCAATTGTTTTATCTCGAGATATTCGAAAATAATTTTTCAAGAATTTTTAGTAGTTTCTTGTAATTTTTTTTAAATTTTAGGTTTTTTTTGATTTTTTTTTATAAACTCTACCAATTATCAACTATGGCATTGTGTATGGAATAAAACTAGCCCGTGTGTGTTCTCAAGATATTTGAGCCTAAAAATATTTTTCTTCTACAATTTTCAGCAGTTTCTTTTGTTAAAAAGAACGGTCGATTGATATTATTTAAATCTTACCAACTCTTCACTTAGTCATTATATGTACATAAAGGAAATTAGGCCGAATTTTACAACTTTTTTTTTATATTACTGTAATAAGAAAACCACTAATAGAATTTTTGTGAAAACCATTTCTGCACGTTTAAGACTTATTCTTTGTAAAATAAAATCTATTCGAAGTCGATATCTCTATTCGTTCTCGTGATATCGTCGACGGTAAAATGTAAACATTTTCGATTCGACAAATTTAACCAATTACAATAACTTCCAATGGGAAGTTAATAAATATCAATTTGAGGGCTTTAATAAGATTTGTACTGGCTTTATGAGGGTTGGTCAGTTATGGTTGTCCAAATTTATTCAAAAATCATTTTTACAAATATCCAGCTCCAAGAAAGAACACCTGAATAATAAATAAAAATGTTTCGCTGCGCCACAGCTCGCGAAGAACTTGTGCCTTTATAAAGTGATAGTGACTTTAAAATTTCAAACTCGTTATTTATGCCAAACGGCCGAAAAAATTACGAACACCGTAACTTTTGGACTAATTGTTTGATCTTTAAGAATTAAGTCTTTAAATGAGGGTCAAATATTTGTGTGTATGAAATATAAAATGTAATTCGATTCTTGTCATTTTTAATTCAAAAGTTGATTAAGTACACTATTTGACAGAATTTCTAAAACAATAAAGTTAGACCAAAATTGTGAGAAAGGATCAGGTTAGTTTTAAAAATCACCCGGATATTAAGCATCATGCATACGAATCTTATTTAGACGGATTGGTTTTTGATTTTTATCTTTTCAAGGGATGGATTTAAAAGTTTGAAAAGGCCTGTGTCTCTTAGATATTGATTCATATTTCTGGTAAACCTTTTGTTTTTTTTTATAATTCCCATTATGCGGCTAAAACAACAGTTTAATTGTGCTTACAGTTTTCACTTAATTAGCTTTGTCACGATTTCCATCGTCCTCGGAAGCTTGTTAGAAATCCCGAAAGAAAAATGTTTTAGAATCCATATTGTACCTGTAGTAGAAAATTTCATACAAATTGCCATTACGAATGGATTCGGTGATAGTTTTTTTTTCGGGAATCATAGAAGTTATCGAATTATATGGAATTCATGATAGGGCTGAATAATTTTTGAAGGGGTGAATTCATTGATTTGGTTTTTCACCACAATCATCACAAAAGAGAAAAGAGAAAACCAAAAAAAACTGCTGTACGAAAATTATTGTCTGAAAGTTCAGTTAATTATTTAATATACTCGACACCTAATAATTTTAAAAATAAAAACGGATAATGCTTCTTGCGAGGAATTGACAAAACCTCTATCTCTTGCACTGCTGTCGTTTTGGCTACTATAGTAGCATTTGGCTACTTTGCTGCGGAAAGGGCTACTGTTATACCCTTCTCTCAAAATGGCTTCCCAGTCCCCAAGACACCACATTAAAGAATTAATTTAAAAGATTATCTTACATTTTATGAATACAAATTTTAATTTTTTCACATCGCTGTTTCAAAAAATATTGCAAATTTCTGTTATGTTTCAAAACGCGATATAATGATGAAGAACTACTCGAAATAGCAAACTCTCAATGAAAGTATTTAACAAAGTGATGTTATGTATTTATTTACTAAAATAATGCCAAAAAAAGTCTTTCGTTTTCTATTATGTTTATTTATTTTACACTTAAGCCTAGTTTATACATCAATGCGAAGTGAAATTCAAATCGAAATGAAACATCAATAAATCTCGCGTCGAAAGGTTTACAAAGAAAATAAATTCTGTTTTATTTCCTCCTTGTCGCTTAAATAATTGCATTTAATTTTATTGTATTTTTCACGCCTGGGAAAAAAGCAATTTTTTTGTATAAAATTTCACTTCGCTTCGATCTATAAAATAGGCTTTACTAGTAAAAAAAAATTGAGGGAAGATAATTTTACACAGTTTTTTTAGTGTTTTTTTTTTTGAAGAGCTGTATCTGTTTCTTTGTGGAAAGTGGACGTACGGGCGTTACTTTACTATGAAAAAAAGTGGACAAAAATTGTTATTTTAATGAAGATTTCACAATGTTTACAATTTTTTACTTTAATTTGTTTGAAAGACTTGATCATTCGGTAAAGAAAAACAGTTCGATCGATCAATTCTAAATCTAAAAAATAAGTCTAATAAGTCTTCAAAATGCTTTACCAAAAAAAAAATAAGAAAAATATATTAAAAACAAAAAAATTGGCTCGTGCTGTTTTTTTTGATTGTGCAAACTCATTTGCAAAAATGAATATTAAATATTGTTATATGTTTCGATAGAAAAAGTATTTGTCTCTTTTCATTTGGAATCATATTATTAAATGAATTATTTTGAATTTTTGGGGGCTCCTCAACCTTTAAAAATGCTCCCTTAATTTTCTGACAAGTGCTACCCTCGGAATTTGGAAATATTAGCCGTTCGGACTCGGCAGTAAACCGAAGGTCCCTTCCATTCCTGCAGACACACACACAGGAATATTTGAGAGTTGTAAGTCATTAGGGCCTAGTTCTTCATGAGCTGTTGTGCCATCAAATTTATTTATTTTTTTTATACAATTTAAAAAATTCATTGAGAAATGAGAAGATACAGACAATTTATTTCCATCTTATGTTTCATGATAACACTTGTAACGAACCACGGTGTTGTCGGCTTGGATTCCAAAACTGAGTTCTATGGCTCACCACGAAGAGGTAGAATACCAAGCACATAGTTCAGCCTGAAACTCCATTTGACCTCTCTCTCCCTTACCACCGTTACAACGTTAGGTATACAGGCCCCTAACGCTGGTCCGGGCAGCAGGAGAGAAAGGGTGTCCAGGCTACGGCAGCGAGGCATGCTTGCATTAGCACGAACTAGCTCGCCGGAGGGGGGGTTCTTGCCACCATAGCACTGGACGGGGTTACGTGATTGTCATGCCGGAGGATATTGTATACGTAAGTACGGAAGGTTCAACAAAAGTTGAGCCCGAAATCTTCAAATAAAATGGGTAGGAAGGTTTGTGATTCCAATAGGGGGGGAGGGTCGAAGATGTTGTTGACCCAGGAGGTTTTATCCCACCCATTGTGTCGTAAGGACACCACCTTGGCTACTGCTTCCTCCGTGTCCTGCAGTAGCCCCTAACATGTCATTGGTCTAGCTTACCTTCACGCAATCTTCATGAGGCCTCTTCTCTCTAGCTCGTCACCTCCACCTCTGACCTTGGGTTTTATCACTCCATGCTAAATGCTAAAGACTAATATAGAAAAAAAAAGGAAATCCAACTTCCCATAAAAAAAAACAGAAATTCAAACCACTCCAAATAATGGCTCAGAAAAATGCATCGAAATTTAGTGTTTTAGATTTATAAATTTTATTGTGGGCACTGATTTACGTTAAATTTCATAAATGTTATTCAAAAAAAAAAGAAAATTAAATTTATTATGTAAGTTGATTAATTTTATTTATAGTAGGCAAAGTTTACTTTAGTAAAATAAACACAAACAAAATTGGTAAAGGTTGGCAACCATGGATTAATTCGTTGAACTTTAATTTGATTTATAGTATTAAACGAACATAAAAGCTTATAACCAAATTTCAAAAAAAAAGTTTCTTTTCTTAATATTTGACTGGTTGGCAACCATGGGGAAGAATTTAAAATTAGATTTTTTTTTTTTTCTTTTTATTTATTTATTTAATTATTTATTTTTTTTTTTATTGGTTTATTTTAGGTATGCATGAATAAAGCATCTCTTTTTAACTACATTTGTATAATTAAATGAGATTTACTTTTTTTTCGACCTCCCCGCAAGAAATCTCCAAAACAAAATCAATGTTAATTTGATGGAAAAAAAAAAACGAAATAATAATCGAATGCAAACTTACTCAGAATGTAGGTATCGCCATGTAGTGCACCACTTGGTTGATCCTTGATTCGTATCACTGAGAATAAAATTAAGGGTTATGCAAAAAAAATTTTGATTTTGTTTTTAATATATATATTCCATGGAGGGGGGGGGGGTTGTATTATCACTTTTAAGATATGTAGATCTATATATTTTTTTTTTTTCTATTAATTTTAAATTCTTTTACAAGTTTAAGGTAAGTATCGGTATTTATCTTAAAATTTTTTTTTTTTTTTTATTTTATTTAAATTGGCCACACCTTTTTAATTTACTATATAATTTTTTTTTTGTTTAGGTTTTATATAAAAAAATAACTTACACGGAAGCAACACATCGGACAAGATAGGTACAATTCACAAATAGGGAAGAAGGGCAGGTACAATTAAAAGCAAGGTAAAGGGTAAGTAAGTAACACAAGGGACACAATATGCACAGGGTTTTTCTGGTTGCAAGTGGATGATGACTCCAGGTAGGTTGATATGGTAAGTATCTGTAGAACACACACCAAGATTCAGGCAGAAATGTAGATAAATCACCGGAATACAGGTAATTGTCTATGTTGGTAATTTATTTGAAACTTGTACTTTTTGAGTTTTTTTTTTTTTTCTTTCAGGGTAGTTTTTTTTTTTTTCTTTGCGTAACTTTATTATTGTGTTATTTTCTTTTCTTTTTTTTTTTTCAGGTTCGTGGTTTTCGGTATCAAGGGGGGTAGGGTGCGGTATTAACTGTAGGGGTAGTTTTTGTTTGTTATTTTATCTTTTTTTTTTATGAACTTTTTTCCCAGGGTAAGTATGTAGGGAGGAGCACAGGTTTTTTTTTTTTTTTTATATTTGTTATTTTAGTTTATTTATGTTGGCATGAAAGCCACATTTTTTCTTTTTTTTTTTTTGTACACATATATGTAGGTATATTTGCATTTCACTTCCTTTGTTTTTTTTTCTTTTTGATATCAAGGCGCTTAATTCACGTATTGATTTAAGAATAAGAATTTATTCAATTTTTGAATTCGGGCGCGTGGCGTTCTTCTCTTTTTTTTTTTCTATTACTTTTTACTGCTCGCGTTATCCTTTTACTAGGGTTCTTTATTCGAAGCGATCCGCACTGTCTACCAACCGAAAACCAACTAACTCTCCCCAATGCAACAGGGACCACTTGTTGGTGGCGATGCCAATCTTAGCTAACTGGACTATCATGTCACCCACGAATAGCTGTCCAGTTAGCAGGTATTGACATCAGGCCACCAACTATTAGCGGTCTTGCTAAAGTTCAAGGTTTATGCATATGGGTTATAGGATCATGCCATCACTCCTACCGGTGAAATTTGGAGGATAGAGAAAAAAAAAAATACATTTCCCCGTTGATCTTACACTATTGTATCATTATTATTGAGTATTATTTGATGGATTATTTAATCATAGTCTGAGCTATATAGTTTATTATTATTATTATTATTATTATTATTATTATTATTATTATTATTATTATTATTATTATTATTATTATTATTATTATTATTATTATTATTATTATTATTATTATTATTATTATTATTATTATTATTATTATTATTATTATTATTGTTATTATTATTATTATTATTATTATTATTATTATTATTATTATTATTATTATTATTATTATTATTTATATTAAGGTTTTATTAATTAAGGTATTATTATTTTAGGTATTATCAATTTAGGTAATGTTATTTAAGGTATTTTTATTGTAGGTATTATTATTTTAGCTGTATTATTTTAAGTATTATTATTAACGATTATATTATTTCAGGTAATATTATTTAAGTATTATTATTTATAGTATTATTATTTAAGGTATTAATAGTTAAAGTTTTATTAACGGTAGGTTGTTATTTATTGGTTTATTTATTAATTAATTTATTTATTTATTTTTTTAGCATGGTGCCGTTTCCTACAAACCTTGTCTTTTTCAGGAGAATTTTTCGAATGAAAAGGAGAAGGAACGAAACGAAACCCTGATCCTATTTACTTTAGTGGTACACGGAGAGAAACCAAGAAGGAAGGACACCTAACCTTATAATTTTTCCCTGAGCGGAGTTCTCGTGCACAGACTGATAGCCGGGCATTCGTTGGCACTACTTTTTCAGGTCTTTACCGTGGTACACTCCCACTTTCCTGCCATTTAGGTCCTCTAGCTCATATAGATTGCTCCCAATAACTTTAGAGATTTTCATTTTTGTGAATTTTGGACTAAGTTTTGCACAGAATCTTTTAGAAGCATCACTCAACGCAAAATTTCGTCGAAAGACTGTGTCTCCCACTGCAAACTTGATGTCCTTGCTACGAAGGTTGTATTTAGTTTCATATAGTGTATGCGCTTTTTCTAGGGAGTTTTTGATATAAGAGTGCATTATATTCATCTGGGCTGCCTTTGAAACAATGTCTACGTTCGCGTTGTTAAGGCTATCGAGGTTACGAAGCAGTTGGTAATCCGAGCCATGCTCTACGCAACTTTGACCAAAGAGCGCTTCATAAGGCGATACTTTTATCGCCGAGTGTACTGTCGTTCGAAGGGCGCTGGCTATCGACTGCAAGTGGATATCCCAGTTCCTCTGGTCGGGGTCGATGTATGATCGTATCGCGGCGAGTATTGACCTATTAACTCTCTCGCTAGCGTTCGCTTGCGGAGAGTAGAAGGCGGTTTTGACGTGGGAAACACCGTACAACGTCATATGTTTCTCAAATTCTCGGCTGGTAAACTGTTTACCATTATCCGAGAGGATCGTCTCCGGTACCCCAAAAATACAAAACACCTGCTCCTGCAGAAACTTCAGTACTGCGTCCGTTGTCGCTTTTCGGAGTGCTTTTACCACCACAAACTTGGTCAACTGGTCCAGCGCAATCACAATATGAGTATTTCCGTCTCTTGATCTAGGGTATGGACCTAGAAAGTCGAGGTACAACATCTGAAAGGGTCTCTCTGCTGAAAATGCTTTACCCATCGGTGGCCTCAGAGTTGCATTTGAAGCTTTCGAGGCCTTACAGATGTCGCACCTCCCGATAAACGCTTTTACCTGGGCTGCCATGTGAGGCCAGAAGAACTGTCGCTGGAGCCGATACAATGTTTTTGCAATTCCTCCATGCGAAGCACGAGGTGGTTGGTGTGCCAGAGCTATCAAGTTTTCGGTTAGCGATACCGGAACCCAAAGCTTCCATACTAGGTCATCCGCTATGGGATTCCCTGTGCAATGTTTGACCTTCTTATAGACGAAATTTTCCGACACTTGAAGATCAGGTAGCTTATCTTTTTGTTCTTCGATGCTGTCGATGAGCTTGCAGTATTCCGTAGATTTAAAACTAGGATCTGCAAGATCAATATGCAACACATCACAAGGATCTTTCAACATCGAAACATCGCAAAGCAGAGCGTCGACTCCATACACTCGTGAAAGTGCATCGGGTACGACGTTCTGGGTTCCTTTGCGATGCTCGATGGTGAAGTCGAATCCTTGGAGCTTTAAGCTCCATCTCGCCAACCGACCACTGAGATCTTTTTGGTTCATCAACCACCTCAAGCTGGCATGGTCTGTAACTATTTTAAACGCATGTCCTTCAACGTAAGCTCGGAACTTCTGGACTCCCATGACAGCTGCCAGGCACTCTCGCTCGGTCACATTGTAATTGCGCTGGGCCGAGTTGAGCTTCTGTGAGTGGTAATATATCGGACGCTCACTACCACTCTCGTCTACTTGGCTTAGAACGCATCCGATGCCGGTATTAGACGCATCGCATTGTATGATGAACTCCTTCCCGAAATCTGGATTCACCAGGAGCGGAGCGGAGGTAAGGGCGGTCTTAAGCTGGTTGAAAGCTGCGATGGCTTCGGCTGTGAAGGCAAACTTCTTGCCCTTTTTTAACGTGTCGGTGATTGGAGCCGCTAAAGTGGAGAAGTCCTTCACAAAACGCCTATACCATCCTGCTAACCCAAGAAAACGTCGGACCTGTTTCGCAGATGCTGGAGTGGGAAAATCTGCTATGGCCGCTACCTTATCCGGATCCGTCTTTAAGCAACCATCTCCCACAATGTAGCCTAGGTATTTTAATTCTTTGAAACAGAATTTCGACTTCTGGACGTTCATCGTAAGACCGGCTTCCTTCAGTCGACCGGCCAAAATCTTCAACAGTTCCATATGCTCTTCGAAAGTGCTTGATACCACCAACAAGTCATCCAAGTATGGAAAGATTTTTTCTCTCAGTTGATGGGGTACCACTTTGTCCATTAACCTGACCATGCGTTGCGGCGCATTGCAGAGACCAAAGGGCATTACCGTAAACTGCAACAGAGGCATGCCGGGCACAGTAAACGCCGTCTTTTCCCGTGACTCTTTCTCCAGCGGGATCTGCCAAAAAGCATCTTTCAGATCCACACTCGATATGAAATGAGTATCTGGAAGACGCGATAGCAATCCTTCTATATGAGAAAGTGGATACGCATCTTTCTTTGTCTTGGCGTTGACTTTCCTGTAGTCTAGGCATAAGCGATTTTTGCCGGGCTTTCGCACTAAGACCACAGGAGAGCTCCACGCGCTGGTACTTTCCTCGATAACTCCGAGTTTAAGCATACGTTCCAATTCCTCATATAGCAGTTTCTGTACCGCTGGAGAGACTGGGTAATGACGTTGTTTAATGGGCTCGGCATCCCCTGTGTCAATTGTATGTATCTCTAACGTTGTTTTTCCTAAGCCTTCCACGGCAGAGGATGGGAACAAGTTAATGACATCTTTTAACCGCTTGGACTGTTCGTCGGTTAGTATATGGGCATTCGGGTCAGTTTCGTTCGGTCCAGGAACTGCGAAGACTTCGGAGATCAGCTGAGGAGCGATTTCAAACTCTTTCCAGAAGTCAATACCCAGGTACAGTTTCTGCTGCAGAGACGGAACCAGATAAAGGGGAATTATTTTCGTCATCCCTTTATAGGTAACTTCCACACAGACCTTGCCCACTATAGCCTGATGCTTCCCGTCCGCAGTCTTCACTTCGGACGAAATTTTTGAAAAGTCTTGGCCGTGCTTCCGAAGAAAATCAAAGCCATCCGCCCCTAAGCAGCTAATGCTGGCCCCGCTGTCGAGGAGACCTAAAAGGGGCTCCCCGAAGATCAGGACCGTAGCATAAGGTCGCGGATCGTCCGAACTGCATAAAGTGGTGGCATCGATGGCTTTAAATGCTCTCTTTTTCTCTCTGAACTTTTCCCTAAGTTTAGCTACCTTTTCGGAAACGATGGTTTTCTGGGTTCCGAAAATTCGCTTACGGACGTCAAGGTAGTTTTGCAGTCTTTCATGTAAAGGTATTAGCGGTCTTCTTCTCGGTGCCACGGGGGGTGGTGGAAGTTCTGATTCCGGGGGTGTGATAGGGCGTCTCAGGATTTGGATGTCCGCAACGGGGGTGCGTGGATGAGGTTCGTTTGAGCCTGGAACGGACACAGAGTTGCTGAAGGGTGGAGAGGGATTAACGGGATTGTTTACTGCGACTCCGGGTTCTTCTCCAGAGAGCAATTCCCCCGGGGCTTTAAACTGCTCTTCGCCTCGTTTCCCGAGCATCGTGGGCATTGCGGTGAGGTAGTATTTTCCCAGCCACACCTAAAACAGAAAAGGAACCTCTGAGATTCCGGGCATTCGAAGAACGAATGACCCTTACTCTTACAGTTCCAGCAGGTATAACTGCGAGAATCCTTTTCTTTTTTAGGGTGGAATGCCTCTAACTCAGGAACGTACTCCTCTTCCTCTCTTCCTTCCGCCACCAGCTCGGAGACAGCACTTTTACGGGGAGGTGGTACTGGCCCAATTCGTGCTCTGTGTGCTCCGGCTTCCCGATCGAGAATGTATTTTTCAACTTTTCGGCACACATGTACCATCTCGGCCAAGCAGTTAGTGGTGAAAGTGATCAAAAGCATTCCCATCTGTCGTCGGACATTATTTTTCAGAACGTCGATGATTTCCACATCGGGTTTGGGAACTCTTAGACGGCTATTCAACTTTTGTACGGCAGAGAAGAATTCATCAAAAGTTTCGGTTTGGCCCTGATGGCGGTCGTACAACTTTCTCGACAACTCCGAGTCCGTTTCCAGAGTCCGAAATTGTTCTATTAAGGCGTTCTTCAACACTAACCAAGTCACATCCGGATTTGCTTTCACATACACCCAAAACCAGGTTTCTACTGCCCCCGTTATAAAATGGTGAAAGTTCACGACGACTTCGTCCCATGTTGCTCCGTAGCTAGTCTTCAAACGTTCAAGTCGGAAGAGGAAGTCGTCTACCGTCATCTGCTTGTTGTCGAACTTCAACCCCCATTTGTGGAAGTTCTGTAATCTATAGCTAGACTGACGAGGTATTGTGGCCGACTGAGTGTTGTTGACTGGATCACTCAAGCTCAAGTCATGTAAACGTCGCAGAAAGGCATCCATATTCGAAGATTCACCTGCTGTATTTCGTCGTGGAGGTGAACTAGTTCGAGGAGGTGTTCGGTTTCTAGGTGGCGAGCGATTGCGCGATGATGATCGTGGCGGAACGCGCGAAGTCGTTGAGAAATGGGGGAGATCTTCCTGTTGGCAGGATCTTCTTTGCGGGATTGGCCGGTTCACTTCTGGTGTTGGTGCCATAAGCGTCTCGCGAACTATGCCTGCCACTTCGTCTCGAATAGCCGTTCTCGTTCGGTCCAACTCGCTGGTAAAGAACCGAAAATCCTCAGCTCGACTTGCCCCAACAGCAGCAGTGACAACTTCTTGGATGTAGCCGGTCAATATTTCATTCCCACCCACGGATGCTCGTGGTCTTGGAGTAGGCCTTGGCGGTGGGGGTACTTGATTGTTAGCCTCCTGGGCTTGCGCGAGCAATGATGCTGCCCCTAAGTCATTGTCTGTCCCCACTGCCGGGCGTTGAGGGGTGTGTTCGGGTTGACCCTGTGGGAGAGTTAGATCTGCAAAGGAGTCAGCTAGGAATCGCGACCATACGACCTGATTATGTAAGCTAGCCTTACTTTTCGATCGAGTGACACGTTTACTCATTTTGTATACGTCTCGTAAAAGTAGTTTGCACACGCCAAAAGTAGTTGGAGAAAAAAAAAGGGATCGAAAAGGATCGATGTTCAGGGTAAGCAACGGAAAACTGAATAAGAAAAAAAAAAATGTGATTGACGGCTAGTCCAAAAAAAAAAGTTAATAAAAAACAAGATTTGATAAGGAATAAAAAAAAAGATAAAAAAAAATAAAATAAAAAAAGAATAGTAATGAAACAAAGCAATAATTCGAAATCACCGTTTAAATAAAAAATTTCAGAAAAAAAAATAAGAAAAAAAGTAGCAGAATGAAAAATGCTTTGTAAAAATTAAAATTTCCAATAAAAAAAATTCAAAAATAAAGTTTTAATTTAGAAAAGTGCATTAGCACGTTGATAAAAAAAAATAAAAAATGTGAAAACAAAATGAATGGATTTTGATAAAAAAAAAATAAATCGAAAATAGTAAACAAAATCTATAAATTCATATGATCGAGGTGGAGATGACACTGAATGCTAGAAGAAACGAAGAATGCCACATGTGAAGACTGATACTGGAACCCCCTATGGAATCACATAAGCTTGACCAGGAAACCAGTCTGACTATACTGCATCCACGATATTGTATCTCAGACCAGCTAAGTTACACCACGACAGAGTGTGCTTGCTATGTCCAGCTAGCTTATCAGCCAAGCTGACAGTCAAGCATCTGAATCACTGTGTAGATAAAAACATAGTAAACTGTTTCAAATATAAAATTAAACAACTGAAGTTGAATTAGAAACATCTTCAAACTTAGGCTTTAATATGAATACTGAAATCAGGACTTTCAAATTAATTTTGTTATGGCAGATCGCAACAGCCTTAATAAGGGTGGATAAACCCATTAAGCGGACGTCCGCAAATAGACAAAAAAAAACAAAATTAGGGAAAAGATTATCAGAAAAAAATAACTGTTTTATAACCAACAAACACAGGTCTGAAATACAACATGTGTCTGCAGCATAATCGCCCTATAGTATTCCTGATCAAACTTCCCACAAGATGTTATAATTTTTGAAGAATCGGGCCCCACGTTGGGCGCCACCTGTAACGAACCACGGTGTTGTCGGCTTGGATTCCAAAACTGAGTTCTATGGCTCACCACGAAGAGGTAGAATACCAAGCACATAGTTCAGCCTGAAACTCCATTTGACCTCTCTCTCCCTTACCACCGTTACAACGTTAGGTATACAGGCCCCTAACGCTGGTCCGGGCAGCAGGAGAGAAAGGGTGTCCAGGCTACGGCAGCGAGGCATGCTTGCATTAGCACGAACTAGCTCGCCGGAGGGGGGGTTCTTGCCACCATAGCACTGGACGGGGTTACGTGATTGTCATGCCGGAGGATATTGTATACGTAAGTACGGAAGGTTCAACAAAAGTTGAGCCCGAAATCTTCAAATAAAATGGGTAGGAAGGTTTGTGATTCCAATAGGGGGGGAGGGTCGAAGATGTTGTTGACCCAGGAGGTTTTATCCCACCCATTGTGTCGTAAGGACACCACCTTGGCTACTGCTTCCTCCGTGTCCTGCAGTAGCCCCTAACATGTCATTGGTCTAGCTTACCTTCACGCAATCTTCATGAGGCCTCTTCTCTCTAGCTCGTCACCTCCACCTCTGACCTTGGGTTTTATCACTCCATGCTAAATGCTAAAGACTAATATAGAAAAAAAAAGGAAATCCAACTTCCCATAAAAAAAAACAGAAATTCAAACCACTCCAAATAATGGCTCAGAAAAATGCATCGAAATTTAGTGTTTTAGATTTATAAATTTTATTGTGGGCACTGATTTACGTTAAATTTCATAAATGTTATTCAAAAAAAAAAGAAAATTAAATTTATTATGTAAGTTGATTAATTTTATTTATAGTAGGCAAAGTTTACTTTAGTAAAATAAACACAAACAAAATTGGTAAAGGTTGGCAACCATGGATTAATTCGTTGAACTTTAATTTGATTTATAGTATTAAACGAACATAAAAGCTTATAACCAAATTTCAAAAAAAAAGTTTCTTTTCTTAATATTTGACTGGTTGGCAACCATGGGGAAGAATTTAAAATTAGATTTTTTTTTTTTTTCTTTTTATTTATTTATTTAATTATTTATTTTTTTTTTTATTGGTTTATTTTAGGTATGCATGAATAAAGCATCTCTTTTTAACTACATTTGTATAATTAAATGAGATTTACTTTTTTTTCGACCTCCCCGCAAGAAATCTCCAAAACAAAATCAATGTTAATTTGATGGAAAAAAAAAAACGAAATAATAATCGAATGCAAACTTACTCAGAATGTAGGTATCGCCATGTAGTGCACCACTTGGTTGATCCTTGATTCGTATCACTGAGAATAAAATTAAGGGTTATGCAAAAAAAATTTTGATTTTGTTTTTAATATATATATTCCATGGAGGGGGGGGGGGTTGTATTATCACTTTTAAGATATGTAGATCTATATATTTTTTTTTTTTCTATTAATTTTAAATTCTTTTACAAGTTTAAGGTAAGTATCGGTATTTATCTTAAAATTTTTTTTTTTTTTTTATTTTATTTAAATTGGCCACACCTTTTTAATTTACTATATAATTTTTTTTTTGTTTAGGTTTTATATAAAAAAATAACTTACACGGAAGCAACACATCGGACAAGATAGGTACAATTCACAAATAGGGAAGAAGGGCAGGTACAATTAAAAGCAAGGTAAAGGGTAAGTAAGTAACACAAGGGACACAATATGCACAGGGTTTTTCTGGTTGCAAGTGGATGATGACTCCAGGTAGGTTGATATGGTAAGTATCTGTAGAACACACACCAAGATTCAGGCAGAAATGTAGATAAATCACCGGAATACAGGTAATTGTCTATGTTGGTAATTTATTTGAAACTTGTACTTTTTGAGTTTTTTTTTTTTTTCTTTCAGGGTAGTTTTTTTTTTTTTCTTTGCGTAACTTTATTATTGTGTTATTTTCTTTTCTTTTTTTTTTTTCAGGTTCGTGGTTTTCGGTATCAAGGGGGGTAGGGTGCGGTATTAACTGTAGGGGTAGTTTTTGTTTGTTATTTTATCTTTTTTTTTTATGAACTTTTTTCCCAGGGTAAGTATGTAGGGAGGAGCACAGGTTTTTTTTTTTTTTTTATATTTGTTATTTTAGTTTATTTATGTTGGCATGAAAGCCACATTTTTTCTTTTTTTTTTTTTGTACACATATATGTAGGTATATTTGCATTTCACTTCCTTTGTTTTTTTTTCTTTTTGATATCAAGGCGCTTAATTCACGTATTGATTTAAGAATAAGAATTTATTCAATTTTTGAATTCGGGCGCGTGGCGTTCTTCTCTTTTTTTTTTTCTATTACTTTTTACTGCTCGCGTTATCCTTTTACTAGGGTTCTTTATTCGAAGCGATCCGCACTGTCTACCAACCGAAAACCAACTAACTCTCCCCAATGCAACAGGGACCACTTGTTGGTGGCGATGCCAATCTTAGCTAACTGGACTATCATGTCACCCACGAATAGCTGTCCAGTTAGCAGGTATTGACATCAGGCCACCAACTATTAGCGGTCTTGCTAAAGTTCAAGGTTTATGCATATGGGTTATAGGATCATGCCATCACTCCTACCGGTGAAATTTGGAGGATAGAGAAAAAAAAAAATACATTTCCCCGTTGATCTTACACTATTGTATCATTATTATTGAGTATTATTTGATGGATTATTTAATCATAGTCTGAGCTATATAGTTTATTATTATTATTATTATTATTATTATTATTATTATTATTATTATTATTATTATTATTATTATTATTATTATTATTATTATTATTATTATTATTATTATTATTATTATTATTATTATTATTATTATTATTATTATTATTATTATTGTTATTATTATTATTATTATTATTATTATTATTATTATTATTATTATTATTATTATTATTATTATTTATATTAAGGTTTTATTAATTAAGGTATTATTATTTTAGGTATTATCAATTTAGGTAATGTTATTTAAGGTATTTTTATTGTAGGTATTATTATTTTAGCTGTATTATTTTAAGTATTATTATTAACGATTATATTATTTCAGGTAATATTATTTAAGTATTATTATTTATAGTATTATTATTTAAGGTATTAATAGTTAAAGTTTTATTAACGGTAGGTTGTTATTTATTGGTTTATTTATTAATTAATTTATTTATTTATTTTTTTAGCATGGTGCCGTTTCCTACACACTACACCCACAGGTGTTGTCATCAGTAAGGAACACCTTCGAAACAACGTCGATGAAATTCGATTTGATGCAGCTCCCTCGAAGTGAATGCAACACAATCCGAAAGATGATATTAGATTCATTCTGAAATTTTTGATATTGACCCCTTTTATTGGAATTTCTAAAGAACTATAAATGTTACAATCTTTATTGAAGCCTGTGAACGCCTAAGGTCTTAAACCAACTGATCTTTACTGAGATCAACGATGACGTGATAGTTATAAAAGTTCTGTATTGTTAAACTTATTACTTGTATGGTTTTACGTCAATAGCAACAAAAAAAAAAAAATAAACGCTCATAAGCCACCCACACGCGGTCACCCATCAGGAATTGATGCATTCGTTAACTATGCGTCTGCTACACCTTAGCTCATAATCAAGGTTACAATATTGCATTGGTCGTGCCTTTTGACTAAGCGAAACTATAAAAAAAAAAAGTTTTTATGGTTTTTTTATTTTCATTCATCAAGGGCGATGCATTAAACTTTAAAACATCCGCCCTCGCACTCGTTGAGTATCTTTGCGACGATAAACCCACCTGAAGGCATTGTATACTTGTGTGTGGTGGCTTTTGTTGACAAAATTCTCCCAGGCTGCATAACTGCTTCGCTGGCTGACTGCTCAAATTATAATACCAGAGATATAAAAAAAATTCATTTTGAATTCAAGAGCTCCAGTCCAGCCAGACACGAACTGACGAACTGCAACTCTGGTGGGTGACGTAATGTTGTGTGCGAGACTGGTTTATAAATAGTATATCGACAATTTATTCAACTTGCATGCAAGCAAAAGCAATCTCATTTATCATCAACTTTGAATAAGAATGCTGTCGAAACAACAACTGAGTCGCGCTGTCACCAACAAAACGACTCACATGACGACTCGAAGTAGCTTAGGTATTGCCTCATTGGTCATGGTTTTACTTTAGGCGGCAATATAGCAATTACTTTCATTCATAAAAATTAATTTTATTAACAAGTCCAAAAAAAGATCCGATACAAAAGCGCCGAGTACGAGAGGTAGCCGATGGTGTGTCATGAGTTGAACATTGAAAATCTTTTACAATAAGCCGGGGTTTTATGTTGACAGATGACACAGAAGTGTATTGGCCGAGTGAATGCTGATTGGGAGGCAATTTATTGTATCTATTTCGAAAGGCTCAATTATTTGTGACTCGTGTCAATCGAACAAAACATGGGTTCTAGACAGACTCACGCTTTTGTTATCTTTATTGGACTTAGATACATAGTTTGGAGGCGTTCGACGATGAACGAACTGAAATTGATAAGCTTCCATAAAGTATAGTTAAATCTGATTGTTTTTGAATGCTGCGATTTTAAGCAACAACAAAAAGTGAGTCTCGCAATTCTGCCTGACAGGATAATTTATTCGTTAAAGATAATTCATTCCAAGTTGGTAATGGTTTAATATAGGTGAATCCCTAGGTGCGATACAGACTACTCAATGTCGGAACTAGGAACTGTCAACAACTTGATCGATTTGTTTCAATGTGGAAGAGAAGGGAAGAGGAAGTGTTACTGGGTGAAAATTAGCATGTTCAGGAAAATGGGATCTCAGAGATTTCGCTCCGTTAAACAGCGAACAAGCAAGACAGAAAAATTGAGAATTTTTGCTCAGAAATCCTGTTCACGTAACTGAGATTGTTGAGGGCTCTGCAATCTCATTTTCCTGAACTTGCCTAATTATTGTGTATTAGGTGTTATTAGCATAAATTCTCAAAGAGGAATATGAAGATCTCAGAAAAAGTTTCTATGATATCCCTCCCCGCCACTTATTCGATGCTTATGTGAGAAAGTATAGAAAATCGTATAAGTAAATCAACTTTCCTTGCTAAGACGGACTAATATTCATTGAATTCATAACGAGAAAGATCATGATAATGGTAATCTTAAGCAGCACTATAGATTCCTCTGTTTCGATAATCGATTTTCTATATAACACAAAGGCATTTGGCAGTCTCCTGATGATCGAAAATTTAATCAAAGCGATCATCGAATTGGCTTAAGGCACTTCCCTAGGAGCGTATTGGGAACAAGTGCCGAACGATGATCTTTGACTTTCTTAGGAGAACATCAATCACAGAGGTGAAAAAGGTTGGTAAGCTCTGATCAAAGAATAAAAAGTTACCAAGAAGACGCATCTCATACAAATTTTCTACTGAAAATGGCGGGTTCCAATGTTGGAACCCGCATTTGGCTTTTTTATTGGCTTTTCAATAACTCTCTCAGCGCTTTTAAAATGAGATACCACATTCAATGAAACAGTCTGCTTTTTTGTCCTTGAAAAACCCATACAAAAAGCAAAAGCTCTGGAAGCAGGTCGCAATATTGGAACCTGCCATATAAAAATGTGCAGTAAAAAATTTGTATGAGATGCGCATTCTTGGTAATTTTATTTTTTTGCTCTGATATACCTAGATCTTGCGCAAGACTCTTTTACTGAAAAAATGAAGCCAGAACCTCATTTCAACGAACCATGGTTTGAGTCTAAATGCATTTTAGTAGTTCTTCTAAATAAAAGTTGGTATCAAATTCAAAAAAGTGCTTCCTACCAGTAATGTATGAGATGTTTTAGCAAAAAACATGCTGCGAAATTTGTATAAATTTGTTTGTGCAACAGCTCGTGAAGAACTAAGGTCTATAGTGAATTACAACTTTCGTAACCATTTCGGCGTGTGTATCGTAGCTCAGTAAAAATATAAAATTGTAAAATACGAACCAAATTCCCCTAACGGGAATCGTCGATCATTACAAATAAAACAAGCTTTTAAAGTGGAAAAAGAGTTAAAAACCACTATCTTTATTTTTCCTTCAAGAGGACCTTCTTGTTATGAGTTTTGACTTTAAAGTTTAAACTAACTCTTTCGTCTTTCGTTATGCATTTTTACAATGGTTATTCTTTCGTTAAGTTTTAAATGAGCTTTCAATACTATCTCAAAACACGCATCGACTGCAAAGTTGCCAAGCTCATGCTGTTCGATACAGTGTTATCAACAGAAGTGAACGGGACCGATGTTTAAGGTGAGAGAAACTTTCTCAAGACAAGAAATACTCTTGGAAGATTTGTCTACTTTTGGGTGACATAAGCTACGGGGAACGGGCTTCTACATTATGTAAGTACGTCTATTAGAAGAGTAAGCAAATAAAAAACTGAATTAAATAAAACTGTGTTTCCAAAGAAATGGTAGTGCACACTAGAATGTCCGTTATTTCCCAAACTTTTTTTCTTGGATCGGCCACCCCCTAAATCGAAAGTTTATGCGCTACGAAAAATTTATTGACCAAAACAAATTTTATCCGAGGTCATTAGCCCGTGCCTCTAAAGCCCTACATTTCCCATACAAATTTTTGTGAAGATTTTGCACTTTTTACCTTTTATTTTTTTTTCTCTCGAACTAATGTAGCTATTCCAATTTTTTTTTTCTGATAATAGTTTTTCAACTATTCCTTTTAAAAACCACATTCAAAAATTTATGTAAAAAGAAAAATTTATAATTTATTTCGAATTTAAGAAAGTTCACATATTTGTACTTTTGACTTTTTTCACATTTTATTTTTTTTCTCTGCAATTAAATAAGCTATTCTAATTTTGTGTTTTTTTTTTTTTTTGATTTTTATAAAATAATAATGCTCTTAATAAAAAAAAATTCAAAAATTCTGAAAAACAAAAACTTATAATTTATTTAATTTTTTTAAATTATTAAATATTTCAATTTCTTACCCGTTTTTTAAGTTTAATATTTGTTTTTCTTCAACTACTGCCGTATTTTAATTTTTTTTTATTGATTTTTGCATATTAATAATTCTTTTAAAAAAACAAATTAAAAAATCTATGAAAACAATTGTATTTTTATTTATTTCGATTTTTTAAAAATATCATATTTTTACTTTTCACATTTTTCGCTACTTAACGATTTTTAATCTGGTAATACTAATACATTTTTTTAATAAGAAAATTCAAGTTAAAACTTCGTAAACAACAGCCAAACCAATTAAGTGCAAATGAATAAGACAGCTCAAAAGTTGTTTTGTTATTGTTTACCGGATGTAATGTTTGTATGTTTGCTTTTGAATGATATTACACTACATGAGGGAATTTTTACTGCGCTGGCTATAGAATTTTCCAATAAAACAAAGCCTCATATTTCTTTGCATATAATGATGTGGTTTGAAATCAAAAACACCCCTAGTTTCAACAGGGGCCAGCAAAAATAATCTTGTGCGCGCCTCATTTAAGTCTAGCACCGCCTCTGAATAAAAAATGAAACTCAAAAACAGTATTTAAATCAAGGAGTAAGTGAGTAAGTATAAATCCAAAAATCCCAAGACTACAAAAAAAATCACTTACAAAAAAACTATGGCCCTCGTAATTTTTTTAAACATAGTATTACCAATAAGTTTTTTTCCATAAAATATGAATTTAGATGATATAGCAACACTAAGAAAAAATATTAAAAATCGTTAAGTATCAAAAAAGGTAAAAAAATATGATATTTTTTAAAACGATCGAAATAAATAAAAAAAATGTTTACATAGATTTTTGAATGTGTTTTTTTAAAAGGACTATTAAAAGAATTATTAATTAAAATAACTGCCGTATTTGAAGAAAAAAAAAATTTGAAGTATTTAATAATTTAAAAAAATTGAAATAAATTGTAAGTTTTTGTTTTTCAGAATTTTTTAATTTTCTTTTATTAAGACCCTTATTATTTTATAAAAATCAAAAAATAAAATTAGAATAGCTTGTTTGGTTTCAGAGAAAGAAAATAAAAGGTGAAAAGGCGAAATAAATTATAAATTCTTCTTTTTATATACATTTTTGGATGCGGTTTTTTAAAGGAAAAGTTGAAAAACAATAATCAGGAAAAAAATTAAGAATAGCTAGTTTAGTTCGAGAGAAAAAAAATAAAAGGTAAAAAGTGCAAAATCTCCATACAAATTTGTATGGGAAATGTATGGCTTTAGAGGCACGGGTTAATGACCTCGGACAAAATTTTTTTTGGTCAATACATTTTTCGTAGCGCATAAACTTTCGATTTAGGGGGTGGTCGACCCAAGAAAAAGAGTTTGGGAAATAACGGACACCCTAGTGTACACCATTGTTGCCAATTGTCATGCAGTCGATGTATATTAATATTAAATTATTTCTTCTCAAATTCCGATCATTCTTGTTTTACAATATCTTAGTAAAGTTCTGATTACTCGATATTGATACATAAACATTGCCTCAGTGTATCATCTCACAATTCATAGACATCGTGAAACAGACCCTAAGAATAAAATTATTCTAAAATTCTTCAGATACATAATTTTCTTTTTTAAATTAATTCATAAGAATATCAGATGTTTACGATACTCTTTGCATAGCTTATAACAACTACTTAAATACCATCGGTATTAAAAAGTGTATTATGCCTACTATGTATCAGGTTTTTAAGATTATCAGCTAAAGATAATCGTTATGCTCAATGGGTTGAGCTTTAATTGCATTTCTATGAAAATATATTAGTGGCCTGTGGGTTTAGTAGAAATTATAAAGTTTGGACCTTTAAAAATGACAAAAATTTACACATAAATTGATTCTTTCATTATTGATTTCGTTGATATTTTCATTCATTATTAAAACTGTTTTTTTTTTTTAATTTATGCTCATTTTGGAATCATATATTATAGAGACTTTTTCTTTAATTATTGGAAAAATGTTTTAAAACTTTTCAGATTATCTTTTCAAATTATTTAAATTAAATGGGAGATATTGTGAAGCGTAAAGGGTATTAATTCAAACAAATACCATTTATTAAATAGTTTTAGTAATGAAAGCAATCCAAATGAAGTAATCATACAAATAGTTTAAAATGTATTTGTTTAAATTCTTGAGTTTTAAGTATTTTTTTCAAATTTGTATTCAAATATGGAGTAGATGAAAACAAAAGAAAGTAATAAGTATTCTACCACTGTTAGTGCATTTTTTTTTTCAAATAAACATATTTAGAACTTGATGAGAACCAACCAGAAATTCTTAATTTACAACTATTAAACATTCTAGTATGCATGGGATCAAAAATTTTCAACTGTATTCGAACAGCTAATTACCTGAACAGAATAGAATGCTGAAACTGGAACTGGGAACGGAGCTGCAAAAGATGTCAAAAAGTGTTGTACGTTCTATTTCTTGATCAACAATGCAGCTGTACAGCTTTGAAAGTATGAAGAAAAACAAAACAATATTCTTGTGTACAAGCTCAGAATTAACATTTTTTATTTCCATAATTTTTCCTTTTAATTAATAATTTTTTTCGAGACACAAGATCACAATATTTTTTTCCGACGCAAACTGATGTTTTTTTTTTTCTTCATACAATTTGAAATGTCAAAAGTTTTGCACGTGAAAGTTAAAAAAGTTGGCGAATTCTTTTTGCTCCAGTTGCAGCTCCGTCTCCATTCTGTTCAGGCAGAAAAACGATACGTAATAAGAGTGTAAATTCCCCGCAAGATACAGAGGAAGTTTTTTCATATAGGTACTACCTCTTGCGAGGAATTACCAAATCCTCGAAGAGAATCTCTTGTTATACAATAAAATAGCCTCTTATTTTAGCCGTTTGGACTTCACAAAAAAATGTTGGACCCCTAATTTTTCGACCTCATAGTTATTGTTGATAAGTTATTATACTCTGTCTAACAAAGATTGTCAGTTAGGGGAAGATAGGACGTTTGCATCTTAGTATCGTTGCTGAGTATAGTGCATAAGTCCATCGCATTTAAAAGTTCTGCTGATGTAGTAGCCCGTGGCGTAATGGTTTTTCCGGGCTACTACCTCTTGCGAGGAAGTGACAAATCTTCCAAGAGTATCTCCTGTCACAGAAAAGTGCCCCTCACCTTAGCCGTTCGGATTCGGCAATAAACCTGGTTCTTCATGAGCCGTTGTGCCACCAAATTTATTTATTTTTTATCGTGATGCGGCCGTAGTATGCGTAATAAACACTTTTTCAGATCCTTAAGGCTTAAAAAAAAAAAAAAAAGAATTCATTGTGTAAGCTCTTGATGTGGGTAATCTTAGCAACGGTAGCTCTAAAAAATAAAATAAAAAATATTGTGATTGGTTACCCATTGTGCCTAAGGCTGTGGGCGAGATAGGTCGTGAGTGATGTAAGTCGCTTAAAAAATAAATTAAAAAAACAATAACAATGCCATTGTTAGTGTGTATATTTAAGTGGTATTTTGTTTCTTTAAGTGCATTGGGAAATCGGTAGGTCGAACTTATTTAACAAAAAAAGCCTTTTATGGCCTATACTGACAATCTTTGTTGGACGGAGTATGACCTGTAGTTCTCCACGAGCTATCTTGCCTTCAATTTATTAGTTTGGACTGAAATTCAATCCCCAGACCTCCGCTGTAAGATTCCAATATACTAGGGGCCAGTTACACAGTGAATATACTTACCGAAACAAGTGGCCCTCGTTTTACATATTGAAGGCCAGTTTCACAGTGGATATAGGAATAATTGTCATTTAAGTTTTCCATATTGGGTTGGGACCTTAGGATCACTTTCATAGCCTAAGTAAGTGATACTTAATTCACCAGGGAGATATTGGGACTTTATTTCCCATCATTGCCCACTTAAGTGCCATTTCCTTTTGGACTGTGAAACTGGGCCAATGACTTATTGAATACTTTCATATTTTGAGTAGGTTAAACTTAAGTGAATAACATTGCAGACTAAAGTGTCAGTTGAGTACACTGAGATATTGAGCTTTTATTTCGCATAAATATTGGCCACACAGATTTTAAAATTCCCCGTTTTTTTTTTTTAATTTTCCAACTGAAGCCTTGGTAAATTCCTTAAGCCCGGAAGAAACAATTGGTACGATATCATTACTAATTCAAAATGTATTTATGAATTTTTCAATGAAAAAATTCATTTAGCGCCATCCCATAAAGAATGGTGGTCATCATAGTGCTATATCTTATATCCTAAAATTAATGACTATAGAATTTGTTTTGCATGGCATATTCATTTTTATTTATGTATAACTAAACGATTCCTAATCTAAGCTTATAATATCATAATTACTGCCAATTTCGATTAAAAATTTCAAGAGTTGATTTCTTTAATGAATGCATTACCTAATGTATAAACTCATAAAATGTATACGTTTATACAGAAACTAGAAGCAAATGATTACTGTCTCAATGAAAATCCTTTTCTTTTTCGACAAAAGACAAGACGGTGGGGTCTTAAAAAATTGAGTGACTCAATTCAAATAAATTAAATAGCGCGTGCAGAAAGATAAATTAGCTAAGAAGAGAGCACATACGAGCCATGCAAATTCATTTAAACAAATTTATTTGACAACGCCTGTTGTGTGTGAGTTGAGTGTTGATGATACAAAAGAAGAGACTAATTCGGATTAATAAAATGATTAAAGTACTTTACGACTTTACTCTTGCGTGACTGCTCAATTTACTGCTTTCAACGGAAATTATGAGTTTTGTTTGACTACACAATGGCTTCAACCCAAGAATAAGAATGTAAACTCATAAATTAAGTTACTTACTATTAAATTTTCTTTTTTGTTTTTAAATAAATTCATGACATTCACTTGAAATGAGTTGCAAACATGTGATATAAACTGTGATGCCTTTTTCTCAAGGCTAAGGTAAACTTGTGTTAGTCTAGTGTATTCCCGAACATAGCAAGTAAAACTCGGGTTAAGAAAGTAAGAACTCTAACCATTTACCCAGATTTAGTGCCAGTTGTTGATCCGTGGTTCAGGATTTTTAATTCACCGATTTCGGGAATTAACTGAGGTTTAGCGATGGTTCAAGCATGTACTTAGCTCGCTGCTCTCTCGATAGCAAGAGGGAAGATGAGCAACGATAAAAATCTAATTCCACAACCACAAGCCTCTAGAAGGGAGTACATAACAATACTGGTGGAAAAAGAAAACATTTTAGGACCAAAAAGGTTAGCTCAGTGTTACCGCTGGGCGACTTTAGTCGCACTTTGCGGCTTTTTTTGCGTCTGTGCGGCTAAGCGACGACCTTTTTACTAGTGCGACCTTTTTATAAGTGCGACCTTTTTTTTTTAATAAAAAAAACAAAGAAACAAAAAATCAACCGTTATTTTCGATTTTTTCAAAAACTGACGGGTATTTAGGCACCCGGTTTTAATATATGACTAAAAATTGATGGGAGTATCGAATACTGAAAACAAATAATTAATAATATTATTAAATAACGAAAAATTTTTGAAAAAAATTAGTTTGAACACATTTTTTTTTTCATTATTATTTTCATTATAATTTTGAATTTGAAAATAAATTATTCACAAACTATTCTCTGAAACAATTTGAATTAAAAGGATGGACTTCCAGCTTTAAAAAAAAAAATATAGCGTTACATTGTAAGTGTTGCCGTTGTTTTTTAATGATCTCTTTTCTATTTCTGGTCGATTTTTTTTAGAAAATTGCTACTTCCGCCTTAACGGGGGGAAATAGAGCCCCTTCCACACGATTTTGTTTGTCTTGTCTTGACTCAACCTATAAGCTTTAGCTTTTTGTCATACCGTATGCGATTCACCCTAAGTATTTTAGTGCATTCCCCATTTGTATGGAAATCTAAAAACCTTAACCATAAAAAATAAATAAATAAATTTGATGACACAACAACTCATGAAGAACTAGGGCCTAGTGACTTACAACTCTCAACCATTCCTGCAGGAATGGAGGGGACCTACATTTTATTGCCGAATCCGAACGGCTAACGAGCGGCACTTTTCTGTGACAGGAGATACTCTTGGAGGATTTGTCAATTCCTCGCAAGAGGCAGTAGCCGTTTTTTCTTTTTAAATAAATAGGTTGCGAGGCTGGGGATCGAACCTACCGAGTGAATTATTTTGAAAACCGTGATTTTTAGGAACAAAAGTGTAATAATCTTTTTTGTAGTAAATTTTCTAAGCTACAAATTCACCATCAAAATTTTTTCTGAACAAGGAACCGTTAGGGACATATACCTGAAAAACCATTTTGGGGCGCCTTTAACCCCCCGTAGAATAATTAACTGCGCTCCTATCGATGGGGACTTTTTCAGGAGACTGTATACTAAAGTTCTGCTTTCCGGCGATTTTGGCTGTTATAAAAACTGCCTAATATGACTGCATTATCATGTACATATTTGAAATTCACTTTAAGATTCAAAGCCCTTTTTGTTTGCCACTATCTCCAAATCTCCAATAATCCCCATCAATATATATTTTGTGTATAGGTGGAACTATAATAGGCGGACGCTGGCGCTGTCGGAAACTAATGCCATAACTGAACGAAAAATTTCTTTCAGAAACGTCAATTGCACACGTTAACCATAATGCATGGCTAGTTTACTACACCAATTACAGCTAGCTGTCAATTTTCTTCCGTAAGGTGCGCTCGCGAAGCGCTCTTTCCCTCCGAAAGCAAAAATGAACGAAAATGAACGAAACGTAACAAAACTCAATTATGTATGTGAGCGTCTATTGAATTGCTTGTGTTCGTGTGGTTTCGTACGACTGCATACGCTGCGTTCCAACAGTTATTATAGTTCTCTACCTTATGTAATTTGATGCAGTTAATAATTTGCAGTTTGTACTTATTGTACTCATTATAATTATGTGTGTACCTGTACAGAAACAAAACGATTAGAATTGTTAGAATCCATCAAAGGCGGTATTTATATAGCATATCTTGTTCTCATACAAATTCAAATTCATTAAAAAATAGCATTAGCCTTGTTTACTAGTGCATTTTTATCTTTGCTTTACAAAAGTTCATTGTTAATACAACAACAATTTGGTAAAATTCCGTAGGTATTGTTGTTGTATTTATTTAACATGGACCGTTTTTTAAGTGACCGACCGACGATAAAAATGCACTAGATAGATAGATAGATAGCTATTATTTCTGTTTGTTTTTTTTCACAAACAAAGAAAATATAAAAAAAAATTAAAAAAAACATTAAAATTCCATTAGTGCTTATGTATATCTATATACCTATACATTTATTAAAACTTATCAATGTTTATAACAATTTTTAATTTTTTTTTTTCAGGTACAAATACAAAACAATAGTTGTTGTTCTCACTTAACGTACAAAAATGCTCTTATATGCTTGGCGGTAAATATAACATAAAACTTAAAACCGATCCCAAATTACGCTAGCCTGATTTTTATCTTCGATGTGAGTGTAATTTACTCTATTAAAGTAAACTGGCTTGTATTTATATCACAAAATCACCTCTGAACGTATTTTATAGGTCACACGATATTATACATAGTTTATAAGTTGCTTTGATAAGAGATCGGTAATTAACAGATTGTTTTGGCTCAGTTTGATGGTAATATTCTGAATGGAATTCTTCAAAATAAAAACTAAAAATAGTAATTTCTAATACAGTAAAAACTCTTTAAACACAGAGAGATTTTTTAAATATTTTAGTTGTATTTTTTTTTGTAAATAACTTTAAAAATTCTTTTTGTGAAAAAAAAAATGTTTAAAATATGTTAAGTTACTAACATTTAAAAATTAAATAAGTAATTTTTAATTAAAAAGAAAAAAATACCTAGGTACACAATAAATTATTTTGTGAATAAAAAAAAGACTTAAATGATAAAATTCGAAATTTAAAAAGAAATATGTTTGGTAAAAAATGGCGGGAAAATTGTTATACAATCAGAAAAAAGTTGTAAATTAGATTTAAAGAGCTATCTCATAGTAACTGTCGTCGTTTAAGGCTAAAAAAATCTACATGTATTTCTTATGGGATAGATTTTTACCCAAAAAAAAAAACAAAACTTTCTGCTGAAAAGTTTTTTTATTGAACTGTAAACTAATCCCAGAAAAAGAAAATTATACTCACCACGATTGTTTTGTGCAAAAAAATCGAGTTTGTGCTTACACGGTGCCTCATGAGTAATGACTTTTTATGAACCTAAAGGAGTATGAAAGTGACAAAACATCGGAGAGTCATGACTCTTGAGGCACAGTGTAATAGTTGAACGTTTCACGACAGATATTTTTTTTCTGGAAAAAAATTTTTTTTTTTCTTCAAGATAGTTTTTGTTTTATTCAAAAGACTGTATACTAGGCTTTAGCTAAAAAATCCGACCAAAAGTCATATAGTCCATTGAAATGTTACAAAATTTTGGCGGAACCTTGCATTTTATACAGGACAAAATTTTATTTGATGGATCTGTAGAAGGGATCAGTGTGAGTGTAAAAACGAGTTTTCGGAAAGGGGTGCGTAAAAAGGTCTTCGCGATATCTTGAGAACAATACATCACACAAACAAAATTTTACCACATTTTAGTATCGAATTAAATTCTCTACAATTTTTGTTAACACACTTTTTATGGTAAAATTAAAAACAAAAAAGTTATAATCAAAAAAAGAGGACCATTGTCAAGAAAAGTATTATATCTTCTTCTTCTTATCTCCCTGAAAGCTCGTTTTTACAATCACACTGATCCCTTCTACAGATCCATCAAAAAAAAATTTTGTCCTGCATGAAATGCAAGGTTAATGTAACATTTCAATGGACTAATAAATGTAATTCGAAAACGAAGAGAAAACCAGGTGCCAAATTACCGCATCAGTGATTGGTACATACGTTACTGAAATATTTTATATTGGCATTACTGCTCCAATTAAAATACATCGTAAACAGTAGTGCCAATTGAAATAATTCAGTGACCTCAAGAGCTCACTGATGCGATGATTTGGCCCCAGAACTTTGCCATTTAAGTTGTTACTGCAGTGCGGTGACCAAAAAGAACATAAATATTCGCTTATAAGAGGTTCGACTGTATTTTATTTCAATCAAATCGATTAGAGTGCATTCACCTTTCTATGTATAGTCAATCGATATTGCTATTGATATGTGAATAAGCTTCACCTCTATGTCTACCGCTGAAGTTCAAAAAACACTTACAGTTTCGCAACTTTATTGTTGCATTAAAGAAGTTCAAAACTGATTGATAGTTTTGAATTATCTTATCTAATTTGTATTCTTTTGCTGTGGTTTAATTTTAATAAAACTTCAAACGAGTATTTTGCTGGTTTTGTTTACAATCGATATTACATATACCCTATGGACTATATATTATGGCTTGGGGGCGATAGCCTTATCTTAAATTGGGGCGCAAGCATTGCAGAGCAGATTGATTTATGCTTTTTTGGTGCTGTTTGGGTAAGGAGAAAATACTCATAGATACTGGTTTATTGTTCTGTAAAGAAAAAAACAACTCACAATATCGATTGTGTAGGAGGCGGATTTTATTTAACTAGATGAATCGATCATAGAAAAGTTTTTTTTTATTGCTGAGTTTGGGTGTATAGTATATGTGTACGATAGTCTTTTGTGGAGTGGATAGAATATAATAAGGAGAGGCGTCATCAACACAACTTAGGGTGTTAATTTTAAATGAATATTGTTTCAAGTTGAATGAGTTTTCTAAAGTTTTCTAATAGTTATAGATAATAATGAAAAATATTGTTAGATTTTTACTGTCGTTACAACTGAACTGGATATTTATGTAGGTTGTGCATAGTTATAGTTTTGACTTGACTTTTGAATTTTACAGCTTCTTGTATATGGTTTATAAAATTAGACTTGTATGGAATCCAATTAAATGGACTAAAGTCAAAACCGAATTTCATGTGTCAGATTGAAAGTCCTGTTAAGAAGTGTGAATTGCTGCATTTTTAAAAGCACCTGGGTGGACAACTTCTTATATGAAGCACCTGCTCTGTTTTTCAGAAGCTTACGAAGTGACTTCTATGTGCTCCAATATTTAGGCGTCGACGACATTGGCCTGGCCTATCAATAATTTTTAGAAATAAACTGTGAAATTTATGTGTAGTTAAATCTAATATGTAAAATTGCATTGTGTGAACTTAAGGCCAGTTTTTCTGTGTTGGAGTTAACTCGAATTAAATCAGAGATATTTAGCTCAGCATGTAAATTTTTTACTACATATTTACAACTCATCAAATTGATGGTCTCTCCTCCAACTGAAAAATTGGATCTTAAGCCCCATTCACATGAGAGCGACCAACGAATGACGAATTTATGAATAAATGGAATTTTAAAACCTTTAAACCCAAATTCTTCACAAAATCTAAATAAAATGATAGAAAAGTAAATTAGATTCATACTAAAATGTTCATTTTAATAAATACAAGATAAATTTAAGAAAACAAATTGGTCGTAACGAATTGCAATCGTTCGCGACGACCAATTTCTTTTCTCAAATTTATTTTGTTTTAGTAACCAAAATTAATCTAGCTTAAATTTCTATCATTTTATTTAAATTTTTTGAAGAATTTAGGTTATTAAGGGCCACTTGCACAAAACGAACGGATAAATAAATAAAACTGAGGATAACTATCCCAGTTTAAATAAATAAATACAAACTACTCGTTTTTTAATTGCAGAACGAAAAATAAATAACAAGCTGATGAGATATTTTTTCAGAATCACCAACACAACAAACACAAAACACATTGAAAAATAAACAAACTCAAACGCTTTGACTTGCTTTCTAGTAAAAAATTATAAAATTTGACGTGAGAGCTGAGAGCTATTCAAATTTAAAATATTTATTCAGAGAACGAGGAGAATATAACTTTTTTTAACTTCTGTGCAAGTGACCCTTAGATAGAAAAAAAATATTTTGCTACAACATGATTTGTTTCAAATCAGTCAGATAGCTTTACATAAGTATTTATAAATCAGGAGTTACTGCTGTAAAAAAAAATTCTGTGCAAGTGGCCCGAAATGTTTTAAAATCCCATTTATTCATTAATTCGCTTTTATGTGAATGGGGCTTTATTGTGCCATTTTACTTATTAATTTCCCATTGGAAGTTATTGCAATTGGTCCGATTTGTCGAATTGAAATTTTTGAAATTTCTCCACGTTTCAAGGTCTCTGGAATCCGCTTCCATCGTTTTTAGAGATACAGACATATGTTTTTGTAATGTGTACAGGTACGTTCGGTTCGTACGTTCGTGACCTTTTTTCCGCCCACCGACGATATCTCGAGATCGAATAAAGATATCGACTTCGAATAAATTTTATTTACAGATAATAAGGCCATAAGGTGCAGTTAGGGTTTTCAGAAAAATTCAATTAGCTATTTTCTTATTACAGTAATTTAAAAAAAAGATGAATTTGGCTTATTTTTTGAATAACTCTACAACAAATAATGCTATCGACTTAAGCCTGAAATAATTATATGCATAACGACGTAGTAAAGAATTCTTAAAAAACTCGACCCACTGTTTTTTTTTTTTAATAAAAAAAACATTTGAAAAGTATTGTTACAAAATATCAAATATCTTGAGAACACACAAAGATATTAACTTAGGGTTAATTTTATTTAATACACAATGCCATAGTTAATAATCAGTAGAACTTTATAAAAAAAACTCAATTGATGGTTTTTTTTTCTAGGCCAAAAAAATACAAAAAAACTGTTAAAAATAGTTGAAATTTTTCGTTGCGCATATATTTTGAGAAAAACAGCTCAACTTTTGTCTTCCTTCCTTGATTGTACAACTGATAAGCTTTTCTCATGAAATATAACATCGGGTGTAGAGTTTCAAAGGGAACCAATGGGAAGTTATAAGTGTGAGTCACACCCAGCCTCTTTTTTAATTTGATTTTAATTTTTGTGAAAGTTCAAGTGAACTGAATTCCAAAGAGCTTTTTGCCGAGGTATGACAGTGGACTCATCAGTGCTATCGAACTGTTCTAAGACTCAAATTTGGTCGATATTTATCGACTCTTCTAAAAATCACAGTTTGGTTATACAGTGGATTTTATTATTGTAGGGAAATGAGTTTAAATTCAGACACGTAAAGAATAAATGCCCGAGGTTAGGCGTTTTATAAAAAAAACGAAGATGAAGAAGTTTAGAAAGAGTTATGTAATTCGGTGCAGCAATTAAATATAATTCAATTAAAAGTTTATGTGAGTTCCAAAAAGTGTTTCCCCCAGATACGATATAGTGGGATCCCTTCGTTTCGTACCCTTCTAGGAAGCAAATTCTAGTCGTTGTTTACCGACAGAATCTAACTGATTTGCCCACTGTTGTACATACCCGCCTGGAAAAATGGCAAGCTTAGGCAAGGCCCTGGCAAGATTTCGATAAAATAAAATTAAATAAAATGGATTCGCGGTTAATTATAGTGAACTTTTGTTAATTTTATCAAGAAAAAACATGTTTTCAATACCTCCTAAAAAGCATAAATATGATTACACTACCGGGCACTGTACGCGTTTAAACCGACGTAAATGCACACAAACGGCACGAATATTGAGACTATGAGTACTATGTAGTAGACAGGACCAACCAGGACGACCATAAGATTATCGGTAAGCTGGAACGTGGTAAATACATTGAAGTATTCGAAGCAATCAAACAAACAACGAGAAGTGCCTCTTGAAATAAAAACCATGGAGAACTTTCGTAGAGGCACCAACTGTATCATCCTGGTGGCCGTCGTCGTCAAAGAATTGTCTCCCGTCAACAATATACAGACTTCAACAAATGTAAGTACCAGACACTGACTGAAATATGTGGAACAAATGTAGTTTTTACTAGTCAGGACTTAGGCATAGGCAGAATTCAACTGTCGAGGCAAAAAGATTCATAACTGGCGAGGGCCTAGCGAATGCCTACAGTAACCCTTGCTAGACCCTTGTTAGTAACTATGAAAAACTTGCCAGGGCCTTATTGAAAACTAGGTTCTTTTTCCAGGCGGGTAGGTAAACCGCATATCTTGTGTCGTTTTTTCCGCATGTGGTTATCTTATAGGCCCATAACTTATATTTTGATCCATTAACCATCAGCGATCGGCAAGTGATGTTTTTTTTTCTTTCATTTGAATATTTAAACATAAAACTGTTGATGGATTTTTTTATAAACTTTTTTTTTTTTCAACCCACAGTTAATTTTAAATAAAAGGTTTTTTTTTTAGTTTTTAACAGCATATTTAGGCATAATCACGCTCTACGTCCAACTACCCAAAATAAAATAGTCAAAAGTCCTATTAAAATTTATAACTTTCCAAAAAAAACAAATACATATATACCTACATTTATCATTATCTTTATAGGTTAAATAGAAATAAATTACTTCCTATAATTTAGGAAGATAATAATGATGATATAGCTGCCCACTCTTATCTTATCTTTGTAACTTTATGTTAAAAACGATAGCCAAAAGGTATATCTCAATTTGTTAACAAGTTGCATCAAAAGACAAGAAGGCTATAACAACTGGGTATTGTTTCTAAAAGTTGATCAACCTATAATTATATATTCAGCTTCCTACAGATGTCGGCTTTATTCTTTTAAACATACAAAAAAAAAAAACTGTTCTTTCTTCTGTTATTTCTATAAAAAAAAAAAAATTAATGCAGCAGAAAAATCACCATTATAATGCCAAAGAGAAAACAAATAATGACAGAAAATGAACTTGTCTGAACCACGCGTATAATAAACCAATCTCCAACCCAAAACCAGTGCTGTCGTTCTAGAAAAATATTTAATGGCTTTTTTATATGAGACAAGAAGCCTTCCGAAAATTCGTAGAAATTAGCAATTTTGAATAGTACACGCACTATCATTCTTATTTAATAGATTTCCTTAGAGCTTAGAGCACTCTTAGACAGTTGTTCAGCTATAGCTATTGTCAAAATACTGTTTTCTTGTCTGAATCTGTTAAAGAAAAGCAGCGAACGATGAACCGTCTCGAGAGCTACAGTAAGCTTTGGAACTTATCCGTCAATCTCGAGAAAACTAAAATCAGGGAAGGAGGTGGTAGACCCCCACGCAACGAAAAATGGAGATATCAAGGGGAGAATGTTTCAGTAGTTCGTGAGTATAAATACTTAGGGGTGATAGTCACTGCAAACCTCAACATAAGAAATCATTTTTAAAGAATAAACTGGTCGAGGCAAAATGGGCCGTTTCTTCCGTGTGGAACCGCTGTATTGATAATAAATTCATTTAGCATAGTTTGAAACAGAAAATTTTTCGTGCGACTGCTATCCCATATTGTTCTATGGGGCACAAATTTGGGGTCATGGTTAATTCGATGTAGTGGAAAGGTTCCTGAGGTATTTTTTAAAAAGATTTTTTCAGTAGCTTTGTAAATTTTCAATTTTCTCATAAACTAGATGACATAAAACCATTTATTTTTCAGTATTCGATTAAGAATTGATAAGGGCATCAAATAATTAAAGTCAATTCAGTAAATTTTTGAACAACAACAACAACAACTTAAAGGTGCTACCACCAATTGCTTACGAATTAATTTTGGGTATTTTAATTCGTTTTATTTTTGTTTGGCTAGAGATATAGCTATTTCAAGGGGTGCCAAGCCCTATATCATCAGTCTCCTTTATAGTGGTGCTGAGCTTTAATCCAATTTTATTTGAAAAACTTTCTACACATCATGCGGTACTTGAACCCGCGCATCAGATTTGCTCAGTCTTCGAAGCTGTGTACACTACGCACTCTGCCACCGTTGACCACTAACGTCACAGGTCTAGATGTGCTGTTTGTTTATCAATTGCATTTGGTGCATCAGCATTTTTATAAGCCTCTTTAAGTATGCTGTCTTGTTCCGCCTCCATTTTCTCCGAACCAATTCAGTAAATTTTGAAAAAAATAAATAGTAATTTAAAAAAATTTTTTTTTTTTTAATTTTGAATTTGAAAGTAGGTATTTTTTTCAAAAACTATTAACACAAATAACTATACTGAAACAAAATACAAAAAACGGTTTTTTAGCTTTCAGAAAATTTATAATTTTTGTATTGTAAGAGTTGCCGTTTTTTTTTTATAATTCTATTACATTTTTTTAGAAAATTGCCCCTCCTGCCTAAACGGAGGGAGATAGACCCCCTCCCATAGTAAAAAATGATTGTATTAAACCCCTCTACAAAAATCCATTATTATTTTGTGGCGCCCTAGTTATCTTACTCGTGCCCAAAACTGAGATGAATTCAAATCAAAATAAAAGAAAAATTAAAAAAGAAGTAAACAAAATTAAAAACAATTATTCTTTAAAATTGTGAGAATCAACAGAAAAGAATCAACGAAAAGTTATTATATGAGCTTATACAACTAGAATTGGATTATCCTACGAAAGTAGCAAATTTTAATAATACGAGTATTAGCACTTTCGACATCATTGGATAACAAGCCATCAGAACCAAAAAAAAACAAAAGAGCTGCGACTAAAACATCCGCGACATGGCTTTCACATTATTTCTATGAACTGTGTTATGTTCTGAACAATTGCAGGCTATTAATGTTTGTCAGTGCGGTTTGCATTCGTCGGAATGCCATTTGTGGATTTCAAGTTTCCCCAATATAAACAAAAAATATAAATGCCTGCAACATTAACCATTGGAGCAGCCACAAAAACCTGGAAAAAAGGGAGACATAATGTATGATGGTGGACTTATCCATTGGGTACATTTTATTTATCGCATTACTGTACCTTCCAACAAATCGTTGTTTTGTAAGAGTTGAATGGTCTAAGAACAACACGCATTTTTTTACTTGTTTCAGTCACTGTCTGTTCTATTGTTATGATATGAGTAAAGTCATTTATACTCTTTAGCCATTTTGCAGAGTGCAAAAAGTTGTTTTACAATATTTCTCTGTCAATTTGTATCTTTTTTTTTTTTTCAAAGAAGTGTGGCACAAAGAAGACCAAACCTATTTCAGTACAAGGCATGTGCTTGAAAAAAAAAATCTATTCCCTTAGGACTTTCCTTGCACAGCCAAGCAATCGTCAGATAAAATATTAGTCATATTTCAATCAAATGTCTAAGCAATTACAATTATCAGATGCGGACAGAAGCGTTTTGTCAATCTACCAAGAGAGTGCGATTTATTATGATTTTGTGATTTGAAGTCGTGTCACGTTCCTATCTACGGAATTTATTAGCAATATAGTTTTTATTTGATGAATTGTAGACACAATATAAGATGAGTGATCGGGGAATGATGTAGATATAGAAATTCTAGTTGATATTAAAGGACGAGAAAGGTACCTACATGGTACACGTTACATCAGCATTTATCGAAAGAAGCATCGAAAGCATCAAGAAGGTACCAAGGGAGTGCCGCGTATCGTGAACATTAATTTGTAAAGGCGTGCAATCTATTACTGGCTGAACAGAATGGTGACGCAGACGGAATCGGAGCTGGAATAGCTGTCAAAATATTGAATACACGCAAATTCAATGTTGCGAACACAACGGAACGTAGACGCATACGGAGCTGCAGACGCAGACGGAAGAGTTCACCAACTTTTAACTTTTCACGTACGGCACTTTTGACGTTTCAATTTGTATGAAGAAAAAAAAAACAACTTTTTGGGTCGGAAAAAAATATTGTGGTTATTTGTATCGGGAAAAAAATAATTTATTAAAAGGAAAATTATTGGAAACAAAAAATGTGAATTCTAAGCTTGTACACAATAATATTCTTTTGTTTTTCTTTAAAATACTTTCAAAGCTGTACAGCTCCATTGTGGACATGTAAAAAAATAACGTACGACACTTTTTGACAGCTCTTCCAGTTCCGTCTGCGGCTTCAGTTCCGTCATTCTATTCTGTTCAGCCAGTTAGTCTATTCAAGGAAGCAAACTTCAGCTGCAGCCGCAGCTGGACAATTTTTAACTTTTTACGAACAGCTCTTTTGACGTTCCTAAAAAAAACTTACAATTGTTGCTTTGTGTATAAAAACAAATTGGTTTCAGTTACGGTTCAGGTATGTAATTGGCTACTATCACATACTATTTCGCCAAAATCGGCGAATTCAAATTGCTGAACCACGGGTTAAATTTTGAACCACGTTTGTACAACTGCCCCTAACTAAATACTAGATTAATTCTAAATAATGTATTTTTTATAATTAAAAGCTGTTTAAATATGACCTATATACATAGAAGTAAACTCAGATGGGAACCCAACTCGCCACTTGGGAAGAGGGTATCACCTTCTACACAGAGGCGATAGTGTCTTTCAGGCTGAGATTTACGCTATTAAAAAAGCAGCCGAAATGGTTCACAAGAAAAACCTGACCTCGTCGGAGATCACATTTTTCGTGGACAGTCAAGCTCCTATCAAAGCAATACTGCCCATAATTTCGTAATGGCCCTAACTACAAAATTTCCGATTTTGAGTTTATGGCATTTTTGGAGTTGGGGTATTGCCTCCGATTTATTTGTATTTGTTTTATAACGCTGAATCTTCAAATGAAGCAGGAAATCCCAATTTCTAAAAGCCCTAATTTAAAATCATATGCATTAAAGCTTAAAAAAGCCCTAACTACAACATAAGGCAAGCCACAGTACACAAAAATAAAAATATATATTTTATTACAGGGTAAAGAGATGATGTATACCTGAACGGTATTTTTTACTACATTTTTTGAAATATTTTTGTACATAACAAACTTTAAAACTTTTAAATTAAAAAATGAATTTTAATTTTTATTTTCCTTTTCTTTTTTAAGCTTAATAAATAAGTTATTATAAATTAAATTTGTTTTTTTTTCTTTTATATTTAAGTTCCCATAAAGAACTTTTAAAAGAGTGTTCCCTACGTTGCTGTACATAGGGCATTCTTAACATATTTTTTAAAAATTTAAAAGCACTAACTACACTATTAGTTTTTATATTTAAAGTAAGTAGTAAAATAAAGAACAAATTAAGCTTAAAAACAAATATTTGTAAGTATTTTTCATAATCTATCTAAAGGTTGCGGTAAGCGATTTAGTGTTTTCTTCGTTATCTCGAAAAAGTGAAAATGTTAGTTAGGGCCTTTACAAAATTTTGGGCAGAATAGCCAGTGAGACAGTAAGATCGAAAGCAGTTGCAAAATGCAGAGGCTTACTGATAATATTTGCAATACCAACCAAGTCGAACTCTGATGCTGGGTTCCTGGACATAGCAATATAGAAGGGAATGATATAGCGGATGAACTGGCAAGGAAGGGGTCATTATCAAATATAGACAGTACCGAGTATCTTTTTCATTAATTCTAGGCCATAAACTTCTGAAGATAACGAAGTCGTTCCTGGTAATCCAGGAGTTGTTGATTTGCTCTTTCGTTATAAGGTCAATCTTCCTTTTAATAACACCAATTGGGACACTTGGTCCCATATCAGATTGGCTTATATTATCGCTGAGTAAAAAGAATATAAAGACCCTGATAGGTGTACTAACGGGACATTGTGCCATTGGAACAATGGCCGATAGATTGATTGTATTCGCACCCGACTTCTGTAGGATCTGTCAGGATGTCGAAGAAATTAAAACCATTAAACACATGCTCTGTGATTGTCCAAACCTCCAAATAAACCGCCTCCGCTATTATGGAAATAGGTTTGTTGGAGAACTGGACGAGTCTCAATGGCAAATATGAAAAAATATATTGAAAGCATAGGCTGGTTTGCTAATGAACCAATCTATGTCAATAATTGTTAAGTTAGCATCTCTGTTTATGGGGATCACAATGGACAATTAGGCCCCCATGTATGCAGCAGCGTTTGGGCTGGACATGCCCCTCCTAACCTAACCTTAACTTAGCCCACGGTCACTATTGTTTTGTTTTACTTCAAAATACTTAAAAAGCTGTAAAACTTAATTGTAAAAAAAATTCCTGTAAAAAAAAATTCAACAACAATTATTTCATGCCCGAAATTTTGACAGATAAGTGATATGCGAGTAGATATACAGCAAAAAAAACAAATTTGATTTCGAGTTTCTTATGTATGCAGACCAAGATACGGTTGAATAATTTTCTGTCAGTTTAATCTGCAATTTTCTTTTAAAGTTAACAAAACTGTCTTCAAATTTTATATAAAAGCCTTTTAATGTTTTTATTACAAATCGCATAGAAATTCGCGCTCTCCGTCACTTTTCTACTCAATTGAACTGCCACCTAGTTGGGTGGTCTACTTATATGTATGCATATAGTTAAAAGGAAAAAAAAAATAGTTTCGTACCTACCTACCTAATTTGTAATATTCAAACCAGTTCGTAAGGTATTAACAGACAAATTATACCTACCTACTTTAAAATCGCTCTAAGTTTCACTTTCTTTTGGGTCAAGATCAAAATTAATTTATCCATCCAAAAAGCCTGATCAACAAAACGCTGAGAGTGCTTCTCGACCTTGATAATCAAACATTACAAAAAATAAAATCAATTAGTGATCTAGCCAACCAAAGAAATATCTTAGCTTCTTTACTTACCAATGATTCGTCATCATCATTGTTAATTTCAAGTTCAGCAGACGGTAAATGTATCTTTTACCATACCACAAACAAAGCAATACCGTCTCCGCATTTTCTATTACGTCGCGTCTGTCGGGTCGTTTTAGATAGGTATGCCTACAAAAAAGGTGTAGGCAAATCGTGAAAATGGTTAAACATTAGGTTTTTCATAATGTCGATGCCACCGACGCAATGGATCTTGTCACGTTTTTCTCCTCTTTTAGGATAAGTTGACGAGGAAACGTGCAAACTCAAGCCAAGACCGACCGGTTATGTCTGTGCAAACATAACTCATACACGCGACTCGGGTGCGGATCTGAAATTTCATCTAAGGAGGGGGCAATTTCGTTCATATGTTTTCCATTAGGTAAGCCTATATTTATTTTAGAAAAAAACCTTGTCAATAAAAAAATTTCCAAATTTTGGCAGGCTTTTTAAATAAAAAATTGTGAAATTAAAAAAAAAAATAAAGAATTTTATCAAACTAAAATCTTTTTGCGATAGAACATCTTTTACCTGCATTATGTAGTTTATACTACGTTTTCATTAGAGCCGAAATAGGAAATTTGCTTAATTGCAAAAAAAAAAAGTGTTCACATTTCAAATTTCCTTATTTTGTTTGACGGTCTTAGAATGTCAATCGCTTGTTTTTGTTGTCATTTGAATTCTGTCCATGGAATTCTGTCATTTTAAATGGGTTCCACTTTGAATGGATTTGATTTGGGTGTGTTCATAAAAGTTTTACGTAATTTCCTACTGAATTTCGTGCAAATTTGGTTGAAATTACCTCATGAATTTGTATGGGAAATGAGATGATTTTGAATTGAATTTGGAAATTTTGAACGAAATTACCTCATTTGCTCTAATGAAAATGCAGTATTAAACTAATAATAATACTTGAGGCAATGGGAATCAAAACTCTTAATATCCATACCAGAAAAACTCTTTAGGACCAAGTTTAATTGTTAAATAACTTTTTAAAGGAACTATAAATATATTTTTGCTTTGAATCATAAAAAAAAGATTATTAGATAAAATAAAATGTTTTCTAATACTGCGAAAATTTCGTTGAAATTTTCCAAATTCAATTCAAAATCATCTCAATTCCCATACAAATTCAAATTTCCAAATGAGGTAGGTACTTTCAACGAAAATTGGTAGGAAATTACGTTAAACTTTTATGAACACCCAAATGGAATCCATTCAAAGTGGAACCCATTTAAAATGACAGAATTCAATGTAAAAATCAACAAAAACAAGATTTTGACAGTCATGATCGTCAAACAAAAATAGGAAATTTGAAATGTAAACACTTTTTTTGACGAGTTTTGATTCTCATCTACTCACTTATACAATGTTGGATCTTTGATGTTTATATAAAATTTGACATCTATAAGTTTTGTATAAAAAAAAAAAATAAATTTGATGGCACAACAGCTCATGAAGAACTAGGGCCTAGTGACTTACAACTCTCAACCATTCCTGTGTGCGTGTCTGCAGGAATGGAGGGGACCTACAGTTTACTGCCGAATCCGAACGGCTAACGAGCGGCACTTTTCTGTGACAGGAGATACTCTTGGAGGATTTGTCAATTCCTCGCAAGAGGCAGTAGCCGTTTTTCTTTTAAATAAATAGATGGCGAGGCTAGGGATCGAACCTTAGACCTCTGGCATGACAGTCCATCGCACTAACCATCACGCCACGGCTACTAGTTTTGTATAACCCTCCCTATATTTCCGCGCCTGATTCAGCATCAGCATATTTTAAATGCCGGTATGATGGTTGTTTAACGTAAGCTTTTTTTTTATCAGTTATTGTTGCGCGATTATGGCGAACTTGTTTGCAAATAAATATTGAACTTTGATCTTCTTTCACAAAATTTGCATGAATTTTTGTTTTGAATATATTATTTACTTTATTTGGCATAAAACTGAAAGATGTTATATATAAGGCATCCCATTTTGTTGATGCGGAAGTGCTTCCAGTTTTCGATAATATAAGGTAATCTATCTTTCTGTTATATTTCGTCTGTATATGTAGGTAATGTGAAAGGATCTATAAGCCAATAGCCAGATAGTCTTTTTACAAAAAAAATTACAAAAAGTGGAAAACATAAACATGCTCTACAGATGCCTGGATTCGGATGCGGAATATATTTTTGATTTATGAAATATAACTGAAACGGAATCGGAAACAAAAAAGCTAAAAGTTAAATTAATTTTAACAAAAACGATATTGATGCATAACAAACACGGCTACATATGGTTTGTAATGAATGATTTGTAACTACATACACACGATTATTTAAATGTTTTTTGTTCAATTTAGAGGATAGTTTCGTTTTTTTAAATAGTTATTATTTTTTGTCTCAACTTTTTTAGGAAAAAGGATCTATTAGAAATCTTTAGCTACGTGCGACTGAGTCATGTAGATGTAGATACTCTTTTTATTTTTTGTTTTTATTTAGTTAACATATAAGTATACATATTGGTATTATAAATTCAAAGAAATTTAAATTTTTAAATGTCTAAATACCAACATTAAAATGTTTTGAATAAGAATGTTAATTTAAGTTTTTATGGAATCTCTTTGGACATAATTAATTTTTTTTATTGTTAGAAGTAAAATGAAGTGTATTATGTATCTACATTTATAATAAGCTTCTTTTTTGTATGAATGTCTATATGAGATGAGATTTTAAATCTTACGATGATGGTTCTCCCACGACAAAACCTTCATAAAGTCTTTTTTTTTTAATTTAAAATACTTTTAATTAATTATTTTTGCAATAATCTAAATATGTGATGACAAAAATATTCATAATTAAAAATATAGATGCTGTGCAAAAGATTATTATTATCTTAATAATATTTCATCATCGGGCTGTTTTTGTTTGAATGAAATGTTTGAAAATTTTTAAAATGTGTGGACCAATTATCAAAATTATTTTGTTTTGCTTCTCATTTAATTTTTATCATCAAAAACTTATAACGTATGTACTTATGTTGCCATGATAATTATAAAAAACTTTGTTTCATTATCAACCTAAGTGTGGCAATAAAGTTTCGTGAGCGGCACAGAGGGCCCAAAAAGGTAGTTAACATAACATCTTCTGAACTCGCGGAGTGGGCCACTCCAAAAAGTATTATTGATTGTTGTCCAAGAAGACGCGTTCGGCGTTAGGCACATCAAATCGCGATCAAAAGTGTTTCGTTAAAAACATGAAAATTATTTAAAAATATGTCGCACTAATTGTTAACACTAAAATCCTGAGAGCAAAAGTTTGATTTATTGAAAGTAATATACCTAACAGGTTCCAACTAAAAGTGAAATATTCCCGTGTTAATGCTCCTCGTTAAAATGTGCGTGTATGTAATAAGTTGGTAGAATGATTAAATTAAACTCGCAGATTTAGTTCTTTAACGCCCAATTTCTTCACATAGGTACTGAGCTAGCTTAGAACCCGGTCTAGCTGGACCAGGTACTAGCTCTGGTACTGGGTCCTAACGAAAAGTTAATACCTGAGCATTTCTTCACATCCCTAGTACCCGATCTAAGTTCACACAGCGGTACTAGGAACTTAATACGACTACAACTGGTCTAATACTGATTTTGACAACATTTTGGCATTTTAAAAATTATTTTGGTATTTATTTAACATTTACGTCAGTTTTTGTGAACTTTTTAATTAATTTTCGACAGAATTTACCTGTTTTCTGTTTGTTTAAGAAGATGAATATAATAATTATAATATTGTCGTGTGTTGCATTGAATTCTTCCTATTCAAAATATGTGAATATTTATTTTGTGTTTGTAGTAATGATTTCTCCGAATTTGTGAGTTTTGGTAGTATTTCGAATTAAGTTTTGCGTGTTCGCGTTTGACCACGGACCTACTAATGGGATAACCAAATTCGCAGGCTTCAAAATGTGTGCGCCTAATTCAAATATTGGTGAAATATTTGACCGAGCATCAATTTCGGTTCATTTTTTAACAACGTTTAGTCCGCCAATGATATTTTCCGGTTACGTCAACGGTCAAAAAATCGGTAAAATGCATAAGCAGCCACTTCAAACTCTGAAAATGTTGCTGGCTTTTATCCAAAGTTGAAAACCTTAAAACCAATAAAATTAATAAAACGCTCTTATGTTTCATTTATTAACAAAAAAGAAATGGTCAAGAAGTTATCAAAACTGAGCAATATCTCTAAAAACTAAATCCATTTTCTATACACAAGAACATCACACAAAATGGAAAAAAAAAACTAAATTAACAATGTTAACAAAAAAACGCACTTATTACCTATTTCTTCAGAAAAAAACAGGCAATAAATGGTCAAACTAAATGAAATTAATTGCTCTGATTTGAGTATTAACCTGCTAGACTGTCGATTTCGAGGTCCTAGCTTAAACTAAGTCCTAACTAGTACTCGGTACCAATTTGACAGGACTAGGGCTTAGTACTTATGTGAAGAAATCATTTGGTACCGATTTGAGTACTAACAACTGATATAATAACCAGGTCCTAGCTGATTTTGAGGAGCTAGCTAGTACCGAGTCCTAACTAATACTCGGTACCAAATTGACAGGACTAAGCCTTAGTACTTGTGTGAAGAAATGAGTTGATACCGATTTGAGTACTAACTTTAGGGCTAGTACCGGTACTAGCGTTAGGACTCTGTGAAGAAATTGGCTGTAAGCCTTCTTTTTGCTTTCGACTTTTTTTCTAGTAAATTTGCAATAAATATAGCTTTTTGCAAAGATGCTTGATTGAAAAACAAGCAATTATTATTGAATACTAATTTATTTATAAATTTTAACTATTCAAATGATCATAAGTCATGTCTCGCCAGATGTTAGTTGAATAACATAGTGACGCAGAAAAATAAGCAAACCAAATACTCGTTAAATTATTTCTATATCTATTTAAATTCAACGCCCTTGATGAAAAAGTTATTTTTTCATTCTCAGAAGATAATATTTTCCTCAACTATGCATTCACATGCCTCCAATTGTTATATGTAGGTAGAACTAACTTATTCCTCAGCTATGTGTATGTATCCTCATGTTGTATTTAACGTAAATAAGCATTAAAGTCGATTGTTACTGTTAGCCAGATGTTTCCCAAGCCTTCGACCCTCCTCGTAGACTCCAAAAGCCACAAGTTGATCAACATCAACACAATTGCATTTGCATTCAAATGAACTTCAGTGCAATCAACGAGAAATACACAAACATCGCACACACTCACCCAGCCACAGCCAGTCAGTACAAAAACAAGCTACCTATTCATTGAAAAAAAAATGATATCAGAGAAAATTAAAGTCACTATCAAATGTCGCCCTAAAAATCAGCTGCATTGTCTGTTTTATTTATAAGTATACCTGTGGCTGCCTGGCTTATTGTATGACATAATGTGAAACTGACAAACAAACAAAAATTATATACCTACTAATTCAATGTCATTTGCATCGAAATGACAGCATAACGTATTTCGACCTCATCCAATGTGCGAATTAACTGTCACTTTCCGTACTGTCACTGTCACTTTGGTGACACCAGCAGAGCTGCACGAAGCAGATAATGTTAGTTGCCATCAACCATGCATCGATTTACTTGCGATTTGCATTTTAGACCAGATTGTTGACCCCATTTCTATCTTTAGTTTTTTTCATTACTTTCCGTATTCTAAAAATAAGTAAACGAGTACGAGTCGAGTATCTAGAAGATCTACATGTACATTATTTCGAATGAAACAGTGTGTTTTTATTCTTTCAGGTTAGAAAATTCACCCACTTTTCGATTTTGTTTATTAAATTAGCTGCTGTTTTGTTTGTTATTCTCAAATTAAATCCTCATTTCATAATTTAAAAACACCTTGTGGCAGATTCGAAGTTTAGAGGTTCATTTTTATTTTTTTTATTTATGATTATTACCTCAAAGACACATACAATATACTATAAGAGTCATCAATTAAAATGCAATGCCACCCTTCGTTCTCACACCTTTTCAGTTGATTTATTAAGATATCAATCTATCTAATTAAAGAGTTTTTAAGTTGTGCTGCCATAAAATTAAGAAGCACATGGGTTATGTCATTATGAGGGAGAAAAAAAATATAGTCTGCTCACGTATAATGCAATAAACAACAAGTGACTAAGTGAGGGAAGAATTTTAATCTCAGTTTGAATAAAAAAAATATCCACACATAATAGGTATACCTACTTATCCCAAGTAAAAATTGTATCTAAAAGTTGAGGAAAGAACTTCACGGTTGGTGCATTATTTTTTTTTTGTTTTGTTTCGTTTCTTTCTTTTTTTTTCCCTTCGAGTTAGAGAATGATTTATCTGTCAGCTAAGAAATACACTGTCTACGAATTTTTTAAATTTATTTTTGATGAATAATTTTGGAAAAAATCGGTCAAGGTCATCAGTTTTTGTATAGTTATGAATGAATTTAGATCTGAATTTATGGCGTCACACTCAACATGACATTCTTTTTCGTAGTAGTATATTGGAACATGTGTGCTGTGTTTATACATATTTGCAATATTTTTATTTAGGCATTTTATTAACTTAATAAACAGAAATAAAAACAAACAGCCGTATCTATAATAGAATCTTAAAGGCTTCTTAACTTTAAAATGCCTTAAAACAGCACTTAAGCATGAAATCGGTATCTATAATCAATTTTCACATTTAAGCAACGTTGTTTAAAGGTCTCTTAACTTAAACGCCATTCATCGCGTTTAGAGGTTGGTTAAAGCTATCTTAAGTGTAGTTTGACATTTGAGAAGCATTTTTTTTATATTTGTAATTGTGAATTTGTGTTTTGTGTGTAATTTTTCTTAAAATATGAATTTAAAAATGGATTTCAAAATTTAATTTCATTTATAAATGACTTAAATATAAAAAAAACGTTAGGATATTTTAATTTACATAATATGTTATAATTGGAAATGTTTTACGTTACCTTGTCGGCAGAGTCGTAATTTTCTGACCTTTTTCTCTTATTGGCGAGCATGGCGAAGTTGTTTATTGTTTTCCAATTATTTTTTTATTTATTAAATCTGTCACGAAACAGCTGTTTTAAAAAAAAAATGTAGTAAGATTTTGTTTTGTTTGTACTAGATTCGTAAATTCCTTTACGTTACGTGACACAACTATTGATTAGTTAAGTACCCATGCATAATTGATTATAGATGAGAATTTAAGCAACGTTGCTTAAATTCAAATTAAATATTTAAGCGAACTTAACTAATTTGCCTTTAAGAAATGTTTTAAGAAAATCTTATAAATATGGCTGAAATTATTTAGTTTCCTACACTATTAGCCATGTTGAATAATCAAAAAATATGCATTATTGGTTTCGAGGGGAAATTTGGATTTGGTTAAATGACGTCAACTTCTGTTTCAAAGATATGAAGTCGCCTTATGGCAAGACATTATCAATACTTTTAACATCGTCATTTTTAGGGTGAAACGTCGTCAACGTGTTGATTTTTTTTGTTGACCGTATACTCACTTCCACTGACTGACTGACTGACAAAAAATACCCTTGGTAGATTGCCCTTGTGGCACCTACCGAACATGGATTACATGTCTTATGTGCTATAACGTGAATTAACGATATGGGAAATACGCGTAGGGATGCCCTTTTTCAAACCCTTCCGAAAGAGAATTCAATGACGTCAGTGGCACTTATGTATCCAAAGAAATTGAGCTCAAATTAATTTGAGTACTCCTAATTTTGCTGCAATTTACCCCAAACGCGAGGACTCATCACCTGAAACTATGAGGCGATAGCTATAAAACAATTCCTCTATAATCTTTGCGCAATCTTTATCTATCGATTAGTATATTTAGGATGTCTGTAGTGCAAACAGTCACTTAGCAATAGGGCGCGAGCGGTACATGTTTTCGTGACGGTCCTCATTTCGCTACATCACACCCAACCGTCCGAGAAAGACATGTAATCCATGTCAAAAATGAAATGTTAGTTTAGCTCGAGCCTGGTTCTGGTCTGTGACGATCTTGCCACTGGAATAGCTCTGCGCAAACCGAAGCTATGGCGGTGGCGATCACGATAGCGATTCTTGTGCTCTAAAGCTGCGATCAAAAACATGATCACTTACATCAATGCGAGCGATATTGCAATATATTATTTGGCGGCAAAGTTGGTCCTCTTTCACACGAGGAACCTGATTTTCCAGCAACTTTTACTTCCTCGGTGAGTAGGGCAGGAAGTAAGAGGGCTAGACAAAATCTCCCTGGCCAACGATTTCAGGAGATTTTTTTTTTGACATTCCTCTTCACACTTCGTATGAGTGCATTCAATCGGGGTATTTTAAAAGAAAACTACAGAAAATCTCCTACAATTTTGTTTCTTCGTATATGAAAGGTACAAGCGATGGTTAAAGAAATTTAAAAAAACGTCAATAAAATCTCCATAGTAGCCCGTGGCGTATTGGTTAGTCTGTTGGACTGTCATGCCAGAGGTCTGGGTTCAATACCAGCCGCTTCCACCTTAAGTTTTTTACCGAGCTACTGCCTCTTGCGAGGAAGTGAAAAATCCTCCAAGAGTATCTCCTGCCACAGAAAAGTGCCGCTCACCGCAGACGTTCGGATTCGGCAATAAACTGTAGGCCCCCTCCATTAAAGCAGACACGCATACAGAAATGGTTGAGAGTTGTAAGTCAATAGGCCCTGGATCTTCATGAGCCGTTGTGCCACCAAATTTATTTATTTATTTTAGAATAAAAATCTCCAGCAACTTGTTTTGTAAGTAATTTCCACCCGATCACTTAAAACAACTTCACTTTTGTAGTGGCCATAAAAATAGTGCATGAAATTTTCAGTTATAGAACAAATATCCAAAAGAAATGAAGTGTCAAAATTTGATGACATTTTTACTTTTAGTAATTGGTTTTAAAAACACAAAATCGCTCATTTTTGAGACTTTGATTCCCCCTCCTGAAAAAGGTGACTAAGACTTTTAGGTGACACTTGGAAAAAAAATGTTATCGAAACTTCAAAATATAGTTTGTTGCCTACCTATCAATCCATGAACTGTCAAAATCCATTGAAGGATGGCTTCGATTGAAATGGATTAGAAAACCTCAAAAAAATTCAAATTTTAGCGCAGAAAATTCAAAATTTTTCCGATTTTATTTTTTGCTCCGGAAAAATTTGATTTTGAACCGAGACCGAGACGAGACTGTACAATAAAAATTTCAGTAGAAAAAGGGGAGACCAAGTTCGAGACGAGACTTGGTTAGGCGAGACCGAGACAAGATTAAAAGTTTTCGATTTTGACAAGACAGAGACGAGATTAACAAAACCTTCGCCTGGTTACGTCTCGGTTCCAGCCCTACCTAAAATTAAGCGTATTTATTTTCAATTTTCTTAAATTCGCTCTAAAAATTTTGTAATGTAGATAACATTCATTTTTTTTTTTTTTGTAAAAAAAAAACATCTGTTTCAAGATTTTGGCTGAAAAAGTAAACTTTACAAAAAAAAAAAATTGTTCCTCCTTGTCGCTTAAATAATTGCATTTAATTTTATTGTATTTTTAAGCCTGGGAAAAAAGCTATTTTTTTGTATGAAAATTTCAATTCACTTAAATCTATATATAAACTAGAATAAATGTCGTAAGATAAACAATGTTGAAAGAAAAACTTCAATATCGAAAATACTTTATGTACCTATATTTTGTAAAACACAACAGAAAAATGTAGGAGTAATTTTGACTAGGGAAAAAGGGGGGGGGGGGGGGGGAACACAATATTTTCGATTTTCCACATTGACATTTAAAAGAATAGTTACGTAATTTTTCAGTCATTTTTGAGACTTGTTTGTTTTTTTTTTTTTTTTCTTTAAAGATCACTTACTTGATCTTCTAAATTGATCTAGGCATGATTTATCGGCTTGAAATAAAGCTTGTGTTTTATTTTTTTCAAAAAGCTTTCATCTAATCTTTTTTGTCCCATTTAAAACACCAAATTCGTGACATTCTTATAACCATCAATACAACTCAATTAAGGAAAATAATAATCGATTTAACTTAATTAATTTGGATTACTGCTCGCGTTCAGGCATCTTTGTGACGCGACGGTTGAGGCTTCTCATAATTTGTCTTTGTTTTTGCAAACTGAAAAAAAAAAAAAAAATAATAATAAAAATTTGTCCTTGGCATATGGCATTTATTAAGTGGCAGATTGTAGAATCAGATATGAGAATCGTTTCAGACGCAGACATTGATTAATAGCACACAGCCAGTAGGTACTTTAACAACGTAAAAGGGATTTCTTCGAATACATTTATCTTTCTGATCAAAATCATAAATTAAAGCGCATTTCCTCCAACACTTCTACATTATTCCAAGTTTTAATAAAATGATAAACATAACAAGCACTTGCACTTAAAGTTCATTCCTCACATATACATTAATACAATATTAATCCACAACGAATACAAAATGGATAATGTGATATGAATATGCATGAATGTCCATCTAATATGCACCATATACACACTTACTCACAGCTAATATCCATAACAAAAAAAAAATCTCTTTTCTCATCACCACAAACTTTGTATCACTTTTCATTCATTTCAGCCATTACTAGCAATAGTAACAGTGACAAGCCACAACTACATTCATCATCTTCTTCCTCATCCAAGGGAATTTTCTCATTGAAAAAACTCGACGATTGGTTTCACATTGAATTGTTTTCAAAGGATTCTTCGGGTATGTGTGTGTCGTCCTCATTATCAGATCCCTCTACTAATTCTAAAATAAAAAATGGTTGGTATTGATGTTGTAAAACGTGTTATAAGTGTTGTAATTTTTAACATTGTACATATTGAAAATTGCATATTTTTTCTATGTTAAAGTATTTTTTTTTCTATTTTTTAAACCAAATTTATTATTTTCGCAATCAAAAACCTGTTAAAAAATAAAACTTTTTTTTTGAAAATTAGCGTTATTTTCAGAGCTGAGAAATTGATTTTAGGTCTAGTTTAGTGACTCGGGCTTAAGACAGGCCGATCTGCCTAAACAGAATGGAGACGGAGACGGAAAATATTGAATATTGAAAATATTGAATACACACAAATTCAATAGCCGTATTTTTTTTGGGATTTTATATGTAGTACAGTGAGAAATTTCCAAAAAAACGCATCCGCAGAAGCCTTTTTTATATTTCACATTTGGTACAGCTGTCAGAAAAAAACACATATAAAAGATAGTTCGCCACAAAAAAAAAAAAAACAAAACAAAAATATGTAACTTTAACCAAAAATGTATTATAGATACATAAAATGGACAATTTTTCAGACGATTATGATAAGAAAATAAAGAAAAAGTTCTTCTTTCTCAAATAATTCATGTGATAAATTGAAAGGGTTTCAGCAATAAATGCTTTAGGAAGGGGTTTGTTCGAAGATTATGGTCAACGTAAATTCACCTTTTAATTTTTTTGGCTTTCTTTTAATTTCCTTAAAAATCTCTTGAAAGTTTCACACGAATAAACAAAATCGTAGAAAGTTTTCTGTATTTTCCTTTTAAGGTGGTGTGTGTGGTTGCACGCACACATACATAGGTATGTAGTGTGAAAAATGTCAAAAAAAATTTCTGAAATCGATGACCGGGGAGATTTCGTTTACCCCTCGTACTTTCTGACCTTCTCCCCCAGACCGAAAGTAACTGGCAACTCAGTTTACTCGTGTGAAATGAGGCTTAGATGTCGTTTATGTATCCTGTAGTAGATGACGTCTTCGGCGATAATTTTGTTGGATAAAAAAAAAAAACATGATTTCTTAACTGAATTGTATGTGGTTTTCCATTTGGATGTAAAAGTTTATCAAAATCTAGATTTCGAGAAAAAACCACCAAATCTCATCGAAATCAACAAGATTTCCAGATTATATAATCTAAGATTACTGAAAATCTTCTTGGAACTAGTACAAATGTAAAACAAACATACTTAATTGCTCATTTTTTTCTTCGGAACAACACTTCAGCCATAAAAACGAAACTGGAAAGAGAGTTTATTGTTGTACCTATACTCTACTCATGTATTAAGTTTTTTTGTGAATAGAAAAAGAGAGCTTGTTTCTTGGGACGCTTACCTAATTCCAATAAATTTATTTTTAGTTTCTATCAACATTGACTTTCGTTTGAAATTTCAAACAAAGTCTAGTTTATGTGTGAACGATTCAGTGAGATTTGGTAATTTTGTTGCGTAAAATTGCTCCTGTTTAAAGAAGAACAGAATAAGATTGATTTAATTGCCCAATGGAAATACACACCATGAACAACGCACAACTACTCTATGAACACATCCATCGAGATTCAAATGAAATTATCGCAATCGCACCAACATCTAAAAACAAAACTACTAAATTCCATTGGATACTCGAACCAACGTCACAAAATCCTCCGAAGTAGGATTCTACTTCTCCTTTTATCGACAGTTGTCCTACTGTGGATGTTGTATTTGTAATGCGTTGAAAATGCTACCGTACTATGTATAGCTTTCCCAAAAAAAACACGGCTAAGTTTGCGAAAACAACGGGACGTTGCCGCATACGGAGCTGCAGCCGCAGACGGAAGAGTTCACCAACTTTTAACTTTTCACGTACGGCTCTTGACGTTTCAAATTGTATGAAGATAAAAAACTTATAAAATTATTTATTAAAAGGAAAAGTATTAGGAATACAAAATGTGAATACTGATCTACACAAGAGTATTGTTTTGTTTTTCTTCAAAATACTTTCAAAGCTGTACAGCTGCACGTTAAAAAAAATAACGTACGACACTTTTTGACAGCTCTTCCAGTTCCGTCTGCGGCTCCGGTTCTAGCATTCAATTCTGTTCAGGCAGTAAGTCAGTTCGCTAACCCAATAACAACACAATTCCATCAATATCTGTGGATATTGGTTTTGGTTTATAGCTGTTTAATTTTCCAAACCTGGAGATTAATTTTCATGATACAAATGTTAAATATATTGGTCACGTCATTCTATTTTTTCTTTCTTATACAAATGCATTTATTGTTAATTTCTTTAAATTCTATACCAGTCTTAACTTTTTATTATTGCTCCACATATCTATTTTAGATTACAATAACAATCTCGTCACTTGGGGCGTATATTCACCTAAGAATTCACCATCATCAATCGATACACAATCTTATAATCTAATTTCTTCGAAAAGTAAAAAAAAAAATCGTACTCAAAGCTCCGATTTTCTATCGACTAGACAACGAAGCTATAATTGGTGTCAATGTGAAAAAAACATCTCTGTTTAAATTTCAATAGATATACAAAAATGCCCACACACAATTCGAAACAAAAGTTAATTTTAAGATCAATGGTTCCGTTCGTGTTCGGAAGAAGATTTCTCAAGAAAACAACAAAAAATAAAAAAACAAACAAATAGGTAGATAATGAAAAATGTGTGACCCAAGCATAAACATTATTTACTTATTACGAGAAAACCTATCTTTCATCATATCTTGCATTCAATTAGTATTCTTACAGGAAATTCAAAGAGGCAGAAATCAGGTAAACGAAGAAGGTAAGGAGCCATAGTGAATTTCTGAATATTTTAATTTCAATAAAGATCATGACTGTGTTGCACTTAGTTGCTTTTTCAAAGGATTTTTAATAATACATGATGATCCTAATTTTTAAGTCAAACCAAGACGTTTTGACAATGCCTTAACTTTAATAAATCAAAAAAATCAATACATATGTATTATTATTAATTAAAATTGGATTTCGACAAAAATTAATATTATTAAATTCAATTTCAATTTCAATTTCAATTTATTGATTTTATTGTATAGTCCAGTCAACGAAGACCTAAAATCATAAAATAAATGAAATAAACCGTGTAGTCCGGGTTATTTTTTTAAGTGGTAGGGGTGACATTCAGTTCCAACATACTAAAAGTCCCCAGCCCAGGGGCGCGAGCTTAAGCCTGGAGAGGGGGTTAAAGGTCCCCTTTTTTAGTTTTTCGCGAATATTTCGAAAACCAAGGGCTTAACTGAAAAAGTCTGGACCAAGGAATTAAAGTAAATTAAATTTCCTACAAAAAATGTTATATTTATATTTTCGCTTGGAGCAACACTTAGGAAGATGCGGGGTGGAGAAATGTCAAGAAATCTAAAAAATCGGTCATTAGCCTACAAAATTTAGTGTTTATAGATCAATTTTATCTAGAAATAACAGAAAAAATAAGTATATGTATTCAAAATTATTCCATTGATGATTTGAAAGGGAGTTTATGGGGTTAAAACAGGTGGCGAGGGTTAGAATTTCCTAATTCAATTTATTTGCTACAGTGTTTGCATTCACTATGAAAAATACTGTTTCTTTAAAGGTAAAAAGTATAATGGATTTTTCCAAGTTACTGACCATGACTTTGTTAAATAATTTTTAGGCATGTACTAAGAAGTTTATGATAGAAGGGTCTATGTCCCCCCGTCTATAAGGGAGGGACCATTTTATAAAGCATTGACGTAAAGTGCATTAATAATTATTTAAAATCAATGGAAGTACCTATAAAACAACACTATAGGTTTTTGAAAATCCAAGGACCTATTCTTTTATTTTGTTGAGAAAACAAGTTTTTTTATTAAACAGGTTATAAAAAAAATGAACTTAAATTTAAAGTTTTGAAAAAAAAAATTTATAATGATTTTATTTTTAAAATTTTTTGTAACTAAGTGCTAAATTTTAGTTCAGTATTTATGGCCGTTGTTAATTCTTAGTCAAACGCTAAAAACTAGATAGCTGTAGGTCTTTCAGTTTTTGAGAAAAACAAAAATTATGAACACTACTACTTTCTTAGAAATTTTTTCTAAAGAACCTTTACTCCCCTCCTGTCTATAGCTCGCGGCTCTGGACTGGGGACTTTCAGTATATTATACCTGAGCATCATCCCTAGCTTATGAAAAAATAATCCAGACTACATGATTTTTCCTTCGTTGGCAGAGTGACGGTTTTACAAGAGAAATAATTTTCTAAAAAAGTAGTAGCTTTCATAATTTTCAATTTTCTCTTAAAGTAAAAGACTTATAGCTATCTAGTTTTTAGCGTTCACCTAAAGATTAAAAACAGTATCAAATACTAAACGAAAATCTAGTACTTTATAACAAAAAATTTTGAAAAAAAATTATCATAAACTTTTTTTTTTTTATTTTTGATTTAAAGTCATTTTTTTTCAAAAATTTTTAACTAAAATTACTTGCTTTAGCAGTGAAATAATAAAATAGGTTTTTGCATTTTCAGGAAGCTATATTATAGCATTGTAGATGTTTCCATTGTTTTTAAATGATTATTTATGCAGTTTGATCCAATTTGTTCAGAAAATGGTCCCTCCCGTATAAGTGGGGGCAACTAGACACCCCCTCCTTAGCAAGTTTTTTCTTAATATATCTCTTTAAACTATTTCACAAAGTATTGGTCAATAACTTAGAAATACGATGCATACTTCTTACCTTTGAAGATTTAGTGTTTTTCATATCACAAAAAACCCTGTATCAAATAAATTAAATAAGGATATTTTAACTTTCGCCACCTTCTTTAATCCCATACCTTCTATCTCATCAAGTCAATGGAATTATCATGAATCGATACATATTTACCTTTTCTATAATTTCAGGGTTAATTCATCAAAAAAAGTTAAATTTTTAACGCATTAACATGGTTTTTCAGATTTTCTGACATTTGTACCCCACATATCGCTCTTAGTATTGCTCCTAGCAAAAATATGAATAAAACCTATTTTAAAGAAAATTTTATTTGCTTTCATATTGTAGTGTTAACTTTTTCGCTAATACTCTTGGTTTTCAAAATATTTACGAAATAGTACAAAAGGGGACCTTTACCCCCCCCTCCTGTCTTAAGCTCGCGGGCCTGGGCTGGGGACTTTTAGTATGTTGTACCTGGGGGTCACCCCTACCACCTAAAAAAATAATCTAGACTACAGGATTTATTTCATTTATTTTTCCTTCGTTGACTGGACTAGTAGTCAAACACATTAAGATATAATAAATCTTATAAACTAGTGCTAAGTTATAATTATTTTAATTTAGCTGAAAAACATCTCATAAACTGCTTGAGTATAATGTAACTATTGTAAAGAAATAAGGTTTTTGACTAATTACAAAAAAGAAAAACATAATTATGAAATATTTAAAATTAAAACATTGAAAAAGTAATCAAACAGCAAATATGTAAAATAATTCAATTTAATAGGTGTAGTTTTAGTTCCTTTTGAAATCTCTTCTGAGTTGCAATGTCTCTCATATGTCGTGGCAGGGAGTTCCAGAGACGGACGGTATGAATGAAGAACTGACGTTCGGATGTCAAACAAGTAAAACGCGGTTGAAGAATCTGTGCTGATGTTCAAGTGGAAGCACAAAACGTTATCGTATTGAACAAATTAGATGGTTGTTGGGTCTGTATAACATTGAAGAGCAAGGTCAGCGATCGGAATTTTAATAAGTTGTCGAATGTGAGACTACATATTTTCTTTGAAAAATGTGATATTCTGTCAAATCTGCGAAGACAATATATATATCTGGCGGCATTGTTATAAGCTATATTAAGTTTTCTTTTGCAGAAAGCATCGCACTTCCCATAAACTTCGCATCCGTAGGTCAGTATAGGAATTATAAATGATTTAACGAGGACAATACAATAGGAGTAAAGTACTGAGTCGCCCATAGAGATCGAAGAATACCGTACACTTTGCCCACAGCTAAGATGATGTGGTTATTCCAGCTCAAAGTTTTATGTCATTCCCAAATTCTTTGCCGTGTTAAAAAATTCAATAGAAGCACTATTTAGGATGACCGAAGGAAAGTAAGAAGTGGATACAGTTTTTTTAGAAATCACAACACATTTACGGCCATATTGTTGCCTTTCTTCAAAGCTAGTTTTGAGCAAAAAATAGTTCTATTCAGGTTTCAAGTTTTAAGTTGTTCACTATATTTTATTACTTTGACATCTAAATCAAAATATTCATACATATTTTGACTTCTAAATCAAATCAATATTTTTTTTTTTGAAAAATTTAAAACTTGAACTTTTTAGTAAAACTAGCTTTGCAGAAAGTCAATAATATGGCCGTTAGATTTGTTAGTACATATTAAGTAAGAGGAGATTTTTTTTTACCAGTCTTCGATAAGTCCGAGAGGGCAACCTATGTTTAGTTGAGCGTCGTCGGCATAAAGTTGAATAGAGGAGCATTTAACAACAGAAGGCAGTTCATTGATATAAAGGGAAAACAGGATGGGCCTCAAGATAGAACCTTGGGGAACCCCCGAAGGTACAGAGATGAAATTTGATAAAACATTATTGATAAAGACAGCTTGTTTCCGACTAGAAAGATAGGAAAACAGGAGCTTAGTAGCAGAGGAAGAGAAATCGAACTGGCTTAAAAGTTTATTGCAAAGAATGAGTGATTTGAAATTCTAAAGAAAAAAAAGTAAACTTCTTATTCAATACATACAATAATTTTTTTAATTTTTGAAAAATTATAAACTTATAATTCTTATACAAAATTTTAAATATTGACTTTAATTTTTATTATGTCAGAAATTTTAATATCCGTTTTTTATATTCAATATAAAATTTTGTAGTAACATTTTTTTAAAACAATCAACAATAAACAAAACAGTTGGCGAGATTAAAACAAATATTTATTTAGCTAAAACTAATCAAGAATTTATTATTTTTCTAAATAGAACTCCAAAATTCTTTTCAATGTTCAATATACAAAGGGACGCATGTTTTTTTCATGAACAACGAGTTCTAGTTGTGATAAACTTTTGAACGCTTTCAGTCGTATTTCTAAATATTGGTCCCTATTGCTGTTGTCGATCAGCGATCGCACTTCCAAAGATCAGGGAAGTCATCGACTGATTTTGACATATGTCAAAGTGACAGATGTCAAAGTGACGGATTTCAAAGTGACAGATGTCAAATTTATCAAAACAAAATTAATTCAATTTTTCAATTCAATTTCAATTTTCAATGACCTTTATTAATCAATTTTTCTTCTTAAAAATAGTTTTACAATTCATGTTATAGCATGGCTTGCGCCGTCTGCCAGAGTGACAACTTTTCGTTTGAAAAAAATTAAATTAATAGAATATAAAAAATATGTGTATGAAGAATATTTACATATATATTCTAGAACAAACAAAATTAAAACAATACAAACAAACTTTAAAATTTAATATTTTAAAAGTTATGTACATGAAATCAAGCTAATGAAAATAATGGATAGCAAATATTCTCATTGTCTGTGTTCATAACATTTTTAGCTTTAAAAATTGAAAGAGACTCAAACGCATCTAATTTTCTTTGGTAGTGTACGTTTTTAAGCAAACGAAGACTATTTTCAAATGGTCAGATGCTCTTCGGTGGTTTATTGTTATCACGCAAAGAAGAGACATGAGCAGCGACTGATGAGCGATTTAGTTGTTTATTTTTTATACAACTCATGTGTTTTTTGTATCTCGTCTTTATGTTCCGTTTCATCTTCATATATTTTTTGTTGCAGTCTTTACAGCTGATTTCGTTTATGACACTCTTAGCACTTGTTGGTGTGATGTCTTTGGTTGAGCCGAGAATAATCCTTAGCTTTTCATTGTTGTTTTAAACCAAGTTTATATGTTATCATTTTTGAGTGTTTTCCGTAATTGATTTGTTAGATGTCAAAGTAGCTAGATGTCAAAGTGACAGATCTCACTTGTTCTATATATTTTTCTTCACATTTCTATTCGATCATTTTCTCTGTATTTGGATATCGTTTAAGATTAATATTTTATTTTTGCAAATCTTTCCGATATTTTAATAGTTATTCTGCTATTCGTGGCGGAGACGAATGCAACAAATCAAAGATCAATCATCAAAATCGGTTCAGCCGTTCTTGAGTTATAAATTGTGTAACTAACCCAACTTTGTTTTATTTATACGCATACATAGATAGAAGATAGATTTTATACATTTTATTTATTGGAAGAAATTTTTTTAATTAAGAAAAAACTCATATTTCGATCCCAACAAAATTTTTGACTTGTTTTTCAAAAATGCGGTTAGTAGAGAGCGATCGTAAGATCGATAGTTATCAATTGATATCGTCAAATAAAATACCAATTTGTCGATCGTTGATTGCTATCGTCGATCAACGATCGAAAATTTCAATAGGGTCCATTTTTTTTAAATTGTTGTCTGTAAAAGTCAATAATAATATTAAAAGGAGGATTCACTCAGACGCCTTTCGTTTAGAAATAATTCTGAGGTGGGCCTACCCACAATATTGGGGCCGATGAATAGTATCGGCCTGCCCCCCATAGACCAGTTGTTTTATGGCTCCGGCACGAATTCCATGTCATGTTGTGGCATGATCATGACTGCTCGCTGCACAGCTGGACACTATCACACCATCCAATTTTGTGTCCAGCGTCAGCATTTTTACTAACCACAGCCATATCAAAGCTCCCTTTCGGGGCCTTTCCCAATAGATAGTCCAGACCGAAGTCTGGGGGCCACTAATTCCCGAGCTACCATAATTTTCACCTCTGGTCAGGTTAGCCACTGCATTTCTGAATCACTACATGCAGTTTTCACTGCAAACAGATCAACATTCCACAAAACTCGGAGAACCGGTGCCCAACACCACGTTTGTACAACTGATGGTCCATAGACTATTAATTCAACGAAGGTGAACCATCCAAGGCCAAGTATGTGGAAATGGCAAATTATACAGGGTGTCCCGAAACTCAACGTCAAGCGGGTACCGGGCGATCTTACATACACCTTGGTAAAACCGATTTTTGAGCACAAAGAAGCATTATTTACGTAGTAGTGATATGAAGTGAACTGAGGTCCTTTTGAAAATAAAAAAGCAATCGTATTTTTTACGAGTAAATAAGTAGCAAGTGTTGTACTTTTTTGAAATCTTGATGAAACGGGCCATTTTAAATAACTTGCCGAGGGTAGTGTTGTACATTTTTTTAAAAATATGAAGTGTCAAAGTTAGCTTACAAAATTTTTTTGAACAATGACTCAGTCAAACTTTATTTTTCTTACGAAACTGACAATATTAATTCTTGGATTTGTGATTGCGATCAATAGCATGGTTATTAAGGATTACGTAAGAAAAGAAAACACAGATAAATTTTAAAATTTGTAACCACTGTATCTAAAAATGTGAGCTAGGGTATCGATTTTCATTATTTTTCTTAATATTGCCATAACTACTAAACCAAGCGAGATGGATTATTTTTTCATACTTATTAAAGAACGGGCACAACCTGCCCCATCTCTCGGTACCCGCTTGACGTTGAGTTTCGGGACACCCTGTATATGCCTAAAGCATGGTTGTTGTTGAACCTCAGTTAATCCACCGAAATCGGTGACTCAAAATTACTGAACTACGGATCAATATTTAAACCATGATTGTACAACTGGCACTTATTGTCAATTAGATGCATTCGCTCAAATTTATGGTACAACATGGGGAGCCTATCGTCAACTTACAAGTTTCTTATAAACATCATTAATCTCACTATTTTGGGATATCGTCTTCTTAGCATTTAATTACTTTATATGGCTGCACCCACATATAATTCCAGCAACCCGAATCAAATCAACTAATTTTATCAGTAACAATTAAATTCGCGGCTAACATCAAAGGTGTGGTATTTTAGACATTATCTGAACCGATAGTTTTACGTTCTTTTTTTTGTGGAAGATTTGAGACGCTGAAGAAGAGAAGTGTTTGCCCTGCAGGGTAAAAAATAAGCATGAATCAATCAAAATATAACATGACATTTGAGATTGATTTTTTTTAAGAATACAAAAACAAACTTTTAAGAAAAGTAGGTATGCAAACAAAACTTGAAGGTATATACCAAGTTCGAGGTGTTTATAGTTTGAGTTACGAGAGTGCATTATTCTTTGATCACGAAAAAAAAAGAGATATTCTGTCGATATTATTACTTCTAGGTTGTTTGAACTACTTAGAAGCATCAGACTTGAAACAAAATCAGTCCAACCACTAAGAAGCCATACGTAAATAACTCGAAAATAAGGCAGTTTTCTCAAAAAACATCGAAGCCCTTTTTCAATAATACGAATCTTTAGGCAAAAACCAGTGAAAGCACGGATGCACAGATGCACATACACACAGGCGCACAGACCAACGGACGGTATGGCGAAGATCACTTCAACCTCGATTTTGTTTTTTACACGAAACAAATACTTGCCCTATACTCGTTGACAAATAAAATCAGAAAAATCAAGAAGAAATGGTCGCCATTAACTATCAAAATCTACATGTTTCTATCGGAAAACTCTTTATAGCAAGACATTAAAAATTAATAACAAAAAAGTACGCATACGCCACAGTGAACTTGCTTCGATATAGCTCACACTAGATATTCGTCATGAAATCTATGCAAGATGAACTGAATGAACTGACGAAACGCCAATCTTTTGTAGAAAAAGCTAATTTGTGACTTGATACTTGGTTATTTCAGCTCTCGTGTTTAGGGAAACTACACCATGGAATAAGAATTTTCCGGACTCAAAATAAAGGCAATTGCTTACTGGTCCATTTGAGTCCGGAAAATTGTTATTCCATGGTGTAGTTTCCCTGAACACGAGAGCTGAAATAACCATATTTTGTTTATGAATAAGGCAGTAAATGTATATCTTCAATGTTTGGCCATCGCAAGTTCATCCAATCGTGTCGTGCAAATAAAGCACCTATGGCTGACAGAATGCCATGATTACTGCTTTATTCTAGCCTTATTGTCACAATCTTGTTTTATCACAAAAAATGGGTACCCTACACAATGTCATACAAATGGCGATTTGTCACGCGCGTAAGTAGATAGTTATGAAATCAATGTTCCAGAATGCACAAAATCGTCGCCGTTGAGTCGACTCAGGAAGCAGTTAATTGAAATGCATCAGGTTTAACCAATCTTAAGATTAGGATGTTTAGATTCTTACCTACATATATGTGTAATTTATGTATTAGCAAATTTAAAAGCCTTATAATTCTTAATATTAAAGAGTTTTTGTGTGCTTAAATGATCTTGATAATATTTTGACGAATAATTCAACTTGTCACGTTTACCGGCCGTTGATAGCGTTGGCGTCACCGCCGCCGCACCGGTCGATTAATTGTATAAAGTAAGAATTATGTACATATTTACATTTGAAATACTTAGCTATTTAGGAAATTCATCACGTTTCGTGATTTATTTGAATTTGTTTTACGTTTATAGTCATAAACTATCAAAAAGTTGTAAAATTGAAGAGTAACGCAAACGTGAGTGATGATTAGATTAGATTATATTGGATTTTTTATTGCAAAGAATAAATTATGTTGCCTTCACTTTTGGTGTCCAAAGAGGAAATTTATGGGCAATTTGGCTTTTATATTTCTTGGAAATTATGTAGTTAAAAACATAAATGATGAATTCGCCAAATTCTTTGTTTTGAATAAGTAAGATATTAAATTAAATTCTCTAACATTTAACTGATAAGTACTGTTTTAACTTCATGGGCAGTCAATTCATTTTGTATAGTTAAAGAGTTCTCAGACAAGACATTTGTGATTAAAAGATTTTACCCTTTTCAATATTTTCGAGAACCAATAAGCGTGGAATTTTTTTCACGTTATATAAATATATATACGTAAATTTCTGAGCCAGTCAAAGGTTATACTTTTTCTATAACTATCATGCTGATTTTATATACACTTGCGAGCAAAAAGATGAAATCACCCTCTTGCTTCACGTAAAAACAATAATTACTCTCAATGTAATTGACATGCATGAATGTTTATGGTATCGTTAAAACACTAGAACCATAAGCTTTAAATCAAGATTAAAAACATAACAAACACTTTGGGATTTCAAGAGATAATCGTCATAATTGAAGCATGTAAGAAAAAATAAATTGAAATTAAAAAAGGTTGTAGCTCGAAAATTAAACATTTACGACAAAACTAAGCAATATTTATTGTTTCAATATCTTGTATTACCCCGCCTAAGCTCTAAATACAGCTTTTAACGGATATTTCATTGACCTGACACTCTCTTGCGGTATTCTTTCCCGTTCCTCTAACAGTGCCGCTTTCAGTTTTCAACTGTCTTAGGAGCTGGATTTCCGACTTTTACCCTTCGTTTAAGCTCGTCTTACGAATGCTTGATAGGGTTTATGTCTGGACTTAGCGCCAGCCCTTCCATCGTGGCAATACCAACTTCCCTAAATAATCCGACTGTTCCCCGCGCAGTGTTGCGTTATCATGCATTAGTATGAAATTTTTGGCAATACATCAAGCACAATGAACGACGTGATGCAGTAGAATATCGGTGGGGCACACCAGCATTTATGTTGTGGGTTTCAGACTTGAATCCGTCTAATACAACTTGTATAGAGCGGTTCGAAAGAAAGTTTCTAATCCAACGAAGAAGGGATTCATCAATACCGAAAGAACGCATTTTCGATAAGAGAGCAAGATGCCAAACTTTATCAAATGCCTTTGAAATATCAAGTGCAATAATCTTACTTTCTCCAAAACGATGTAAAGATTGGTTCCACTGTTCGGTGAGATAAGCCATCAGATCACCAGTGGACCTATTGCTGCGAAAGCCGTACTGCCGGTCATTAAGAAGCTTTCGGTCCTCGAGATATTTCTTAAGCTGATAATTTATCAGCGTTTCCATGACCTTGGAAAGAAGGGACGTAAGTGCAATCGGTCGGTAATTGGAGGGTGAAGAAGATTCGCCTTTTTTGGGAATTGGCTGGACAAATGCTGTTTTCCAACTGCTCGGAACAAGCCCAGAAGAATAGGATAGATGAAAAAGCTTACGCAGAGGTTTTGCCAGCGTGGAAGAACACCTCTTCAGAACAATGGCGGGGATACCATCTGGACCAGCGGATTTATGTGTATTGAGATCCTTCAAGACTCTCGCCAAAGAACGAGTGCGAAAGTAGATTTGTCCCATTGAATCGTTTACGCGCTTAAGAACAGGGGGAGTCATGAAACTATCTGGCAGCGTAGAATTTGCGGCGAACTGCCTAACAAAAATGTTAGCTTTCTCCAGAGAGCTAACGAAAGGAGTGTCATTGACAACGAGCGTTGGAACCGAGGAAGACGAAGTATTCCGAATGTTTTTTACAAATGACCAAAAATTTTTACTACTTGTGGGACATTGTAGTATTTTCTGCCTTAATTTTTGGTCATTTAAAAATTTGGTCCGTCGAATATGGGCGTTGCAGGTCTTCCTGGCTTGTTTGAACTTTTTCCGGTTTTCCTCAGTGGAGTTGGCTCTAAAACACCGGAAGCTTTCCTCTTTTTTATTTAAAAAGAAAAAACGGCTACTGCCTCTTGCGAGGAATTGACAAATCCTCCAAGAGTATCTCCTGTCACAGAAAAGTGCCATTCGTTAGCCGTTCGGATTCGGCAATAAACTGTAGGTCCCCTCAATTCCTGCAGACACGCACACAGGAATGGTTGAGAGTTGTAAGTCACTAGGCCCTAGTTCTTTATGAGCTGTTGTGCCATCAAATTTATTTTATTGGCTCAGATGAAGCTGACGGGCCACAACACGTTAGTTATTCCTTGTCGCAGGAGTGTAACAACTTGAGCAACATCTGCAGGTGTGGTATCCACTTATTTCCAAAATTATAAGGCCTGTTAAATCTCAACTATTCCTGTGTGCGTATCTGCAGGAATGAAGGGGACCTACAGTTTACTGTCGAATCCGAACGGCTAAGGTGAGCGGCACTTTTCTATGACAAGAGATGGAGGATTTGTCACTTCCTCGTAAAAGGTATTAGCTCCGAAAAAAGCTTAAGGTGGAAGCGGCTGGTATTGAACTCCAGACCTCTGGCATGACAGTCCAACGCAGTAACCATTACGCCACGGGCTACTACGGGCTCGATATGTACTGAGGGAAAACAAATTTGGATTCGTTTGCTCATTATTTGATGGAGGAAAGTTCTGAGACCGTTCAAGTCTTTAAACCTTTGGAATCGTATTTGAATTATTTTATTTTGTAAACTTAAATTTACTACTACATGAGATTGTGGTACAATCTGTTACTTTTATATGAAAAATCAAACACCTCGTGTCGTGAAGCAAAATTATGTAGATAGATACATATTCATGTTACAACTCAAGATATCAAGGGTTTTCTTTCGAATAAAAATTTGATCAGTAAACGAGATAGTAGAATGTATGTAAATTATGTATACTGATGGGTTACTCAACGGTATAGAACTTCTTCATGATTTCAATTAGTCTTCTGGAATTCTCCATTTTGCCAAACTTAAAACGAAAAATATTTGTTTAATAAAAGATAAACTGCCGACCGCCGCCGCACCGCCAACATCGCAGCCATCATAACAATGTGGGAACAAATTCGTTGGAATTTGTATTTCCATAATGCATTACATTTTAAAATTGCATGTCTTGCAATCAATACTCTGGGAGATAATGTTGCATTTATTGTTTTGTTTCATTTTTTTTAAATCTAATAAAATAAGTTGACGACGATCCAATTTTTCATATGGTCGCCATTAAAAATTTTACAAGTAAAATATAAGCACTTTGGTTTTTGTTTTTAGAGTGACAATAAGGGACCATGGGCACTTTTGTGTGGACTTTGGGCCCACTTTTATCATTGCTCAAAAGTGATCAAGCTTACATATGTCATATGAAAGCTGATGGAGAGTACTTTATTTTAAATTGAAAAATTTGATATTAATTTTTTCACAATTTAAAATACAAAATCTTAAGCTGTTGTTAATATAAAAGGCGATTTAGAACCTAGTATTTAAAATTGTGAAAAAAATCAATATTAAATTTTTTGCTTTTCAACGTTTTTAAGTTGGAAATTTTTTCGAAACTACAAACAGAAATAAGTTGATTTAGAAAAGGAATGAAAGAACAGACTTTTGGCTTTTAAAAATAGTAAGAAACTTTTTAGTAAGTGTCGCCATTTTTTTTTACAAAAAAATTTATTTAAAATTTAAATACTTTTTTTTATAAAATCCGTAAAAACATCATTTTTGCGCTCGATTTCAATTAAGCCTCTATATCATAAAATAAAGTATTCTCAACTAGCTTTTATATGACATAAGTTTTACCACTGTTGAGCAATTTTGAAAAATGGGCCTAAAATGCCCATGGTCCTTTAACACTAATCTGACGCTTGACTGATGATTTTTTCCAAGTATATACTTTGGCTTTCTCCTGAGAATATTCTTACACCAAAAGAACGCTTACAGATAATAATGGGCTATAAATAGCCCCAGCTGTTCGATACGATAGATATTTTCGATTTCCCGGCACATGAACGGACCCATTTGCGCAAGAATTTAATATATAGACTGAAATTGCCAACACTTTGTCTCAGACTTTAAACTTGTAAATTATGTGCAATTCTACTTGAGGTTAAGAAAACATGCATCGCCGAAAACATGTGGTTGATTTTATTATAGAAAAAAAAATGCATTTACAGAGATGACAAAACGTCACTTGATATGGTGTTCTCTGGAAATGCTTCTAGTCCCTTAAGGGCGCAATGCGTAATTTCGGCTTCCTTTTTGCCTTTAATAAATTATATTCGCACGCATTTTTTGTACTGGATTCTTTGCTCATGCTATTCAAGTAATTCTGCGAAATTAATTAACTTTTCTCGTGTGTATGTGCCCCAAGTAAAAAAAGAAAAGTGTCATTGAAACCTCATGGTGATGTAAACTTCGATTAACCTTGTTTTAACCCTTGTTGTCCTCTTTACTCACATATTCTTTTAAAGGGCAAGTATTGGTCTTCTGTGTACAAAAAAAAATTAAGATTGTAGGTAATCAAAATTGACACTACGATGATGGGAGAAGTGCGAAAAAGTGGGTTTCGCCATGCTGCCCATCAGTTTGTGTGCCTGTGTGCCTATGCATCCATTGAAAACGTGAGCTTAAGCCTAAACGGGTGTACCAATTCGCTTCAAATTTGTTTGTAAGGGGTTATTTTTATGTAAGGTGAAGTTCGAATTTTTAATTAAGGCCGTCTAAGAACAGACATGTAGTTTCCATACAAACATTTCGATTTTTTAAATTTTCTCAAAAACGAATCCTCAGATTTTGATTAAATTTCGTACCTACTTGTAACTGTGTAATTGTGTTTCAGGTTTTCGGATATCTTTTTAAGTTGTCAGTTTTCAATTTGAAAACAAAAAACGGTTATAGGCTACACAATATAAAGAACACGTGGGGCGAAGAATTGTTGAAGGCACCACAACAATCTTCTAACGGTTATATTTAAGATTTTGAGTGTGCGATACTATATAAGGGAGTATAATTTGAGGTGTGGAAAGTTTTCATATGTGACATCAATAAGGTAGCTTTGGTTTAAAAATTAGAGATCGAAAATAACCTTCAACCATTTATTTTCAATAGGTTTCTCACTGAGAGATATTTAATTCGCCAATTCTTTTTTGGTTTTGGTCTGAGATTTATTTTTAAAAAATATTTTTTTAGGTCTTTGCGTGAGATTTATCATTTAATTTGAAAAATAACTCTTACCTGTTAACATTTTTCATAAAAAATAAAGGGAAACGATCAACCTTTAACCATTTTTATAAAAAATAATTCAAAAATGGTTAATATGATATATTATATTATTTTCTTTATTTTTCAAATAAAAAAACATAATAAATGTATTCACAAAAAAAGGAAAATAAAGATGATATAATATAGGTCTATTAGCGTACAGCGAATCTTGTAATGTATGTACAAATGGGAGCGTAACGAAATCCCGAATCACAAAATCCCGAAAAAAAAAATAAAATATAAAAATCCTTCCGAAAGATTTATTTTATAGGTATTTCACGGGATTTTCACTACTCTTTTTAAAGTATTATTTTGTACTTTTTAAAAAATATTTCTAAATTAATATTTTTTGACAAATTATTTAATTTTATTGAATTAATTTTTAATTATTCAAAATTTAAAAGGTAAAGGTACTTTAAGCGTTTTGGCATTAAATAACATTTTAAGCGTTTTTATGAAGTTCTAGAGGAAAAATATTGATTTTTTTGAAAATATTTTTGACAGGACCACGGAAAAAATGCCAAAACGCTTAAAAGGCATATTAAGCTGGAAAAAAAATTCTGGAAAATGCTCAAAAAAGTCTCGTTAAAAAGTTTAAAAGAAAAATTTACTCTTAGAATCTAGAAAGTGGCCATCTTTCAATTGATGCATCTCATTATATGAAAAATCTACCTTTGTCTTTAAACGCGATTTGCGGCTAAACTAGACGTGCTAGAGGCATCAAAGTTCACACCTTTCGGCTAAACTAAGCGACCTAGCGACTTAAAAAATGCATATTCGTGATCTAGGAAGTGCCAATTCTAAACAATAAAAAAAGTTGGTATAAAAAGTGTTTTCCAAAACTTAAAAAAAAAAAAAATAAATACATAAATAGATAAATAATAAATAAATAAATTCTTACTGTCAAATCTTTAAAATAGGGAAGGTACTTTCAAAATTATACACTACCTGACCTGCTCTCGAAGAAATACGGCGGTGGTAAACTGTCCAGAGGTAAACACCCACAACAAAAATTTTACCAAACTCTAAAAAATACCCACCCTTAAAAAAATACCTCACTAGCCAGTAGCCAACAAACCGCACCACCTAAGCCCAAACAAAACCAAAATCACAACTCAACCAACCGAACCCACTGAAAAAAAAAAAAAATTAATATCCCGGCTGTGGGATCTTATGCATATATGCAATTTTCCCAAAAAAAGTATGCAGTCTAAAAGGTCCGTATGTAATTGTTCATAAAAGGACAGGTAGTTTCAGAAATAAGTCAAGCTTAGAAAATTTTTAATCCAGGATTGAAGTTTTTCAAGGTCACCCGCGATTTTTGGCACCTCATTTATGGGATATTGGAAAAAAATATAAGTCGATTTTTTAGAAAATGGCACCTTTCGCCTAAAGGGGGAAATAGACCCCCTCCCCATACAAGTTTTTTCTTGTCTTAACTCAACCTACACGCTTTAGTTTTTGTTTATACCTTTTAGTGCTTAGGTGAATCACCCTATATTCAAAATAATTCCTTACATTACAGTTTGACCCTCGCCCTATCATCACTTTTACTAATACCACGCCTTATCACTTTAAACTTTTACCGAACTTTAAAATAAAGGTTTCTCACTGAGTTAAACCAAAAAAATTTTTTTTAAGTAAAATGGTTTTTAAGTGACCATTATTAAAGATCTGAGCAGATAAGCGTTATTTGGAGACCTTTGAAAAGGTTGACTTTTACTTTCGATCTCTGTTAAAATAGAACATATGGAATCGGAATGACAATTTTGTTTAATTATGTACTTTCACTCGAACTGTGTTATTATATAGGGTGATTCGCATACGGTGTGACAAAAAAGCTAGACCGTGTAGGTTGAGTCGAGACAAGAAAATAATCGTACCGGGCGGGAGGTCTATATCCCCCCGTTTAGGTAGGAGGGGCAATTTTATTAAAAATCGACTTGAAATAAAAAAAAAAAAAAAACAATAAAAACAACGGCAAGACTTACAATGTTTTGCTATATTTTTTTCAAAGCCAGAAATTCGTTATTTTAATTTGTTTCTAATTCAAATTATTTGAAAGAATAGTTTTTGAAAAGTTAATTTTAAAACTCGAAATTTTGAAAAAATTGTGAAAAAATTGTGTTCAACTTCAAACTAATTCTTTTCAAAAATTTACACGCTATTAAATAATATTTTTGTTTTCAATATTCGACGCTCCTATTAATTTTTAGTCAAAAAACCTAAATATTAAAAAAATTGTCACCCCTGGCTAAACGCAGAGGGGGGGGGGGGAATGGCCCCCCTCGCATACGATTATATTTTCTTGTCTTGACTTACTCAACTTATACGATCTAGCTTTTTGTCACACCGTATGTAAATCACCCTGTATAAAAAACTAAAGGGTTTATTTTTTGTCTTTAAGTTAACTGAAATTTGTTTGTGCAGATGTTTTGTCTAGATACTTGCTGTGATAGAGGCTAAGGAAGTTTCCTAAGAAGAATAAGCTATTATAGCCTTAATTATTTCGAAATATAACAGAGATGAAGGTGTCATAAAAATTAAATTTAATAAAAGTGTAAGAGGGGGAGAATTTGAGTAGGTATAAGGACTATTTAGATGAAGTGTGGATGTACCTAATTTTATACACAATACTTAAGAAATCTTAACTTGAAATTGAAAAGAATATTTACTTTCGGGATCAACAACCCGACATAGTTTTGCCAAGGCCACAACCTTCTGCGTACGTATATCTATTGTCCACGACACACACATTTGTTTTTATATTTATGATATCGCATCAAAAACTCAAAATATCCTAAATCAAATTCATTCACTTAACATATATAAATGGATTCTACGAGCTAAACATCTTAAATGACTGAACTACCAACCTTACCTACATATTCATATCAATTTTGTTTCATTTAGATAATTGATTCGGTTTTTTTGTTTGCTTTTAGGTGGCCAGCTCAAAACGAAAAATGGACAAAAATATGTTTTAAATGGAAAACCAGAACGAATGACACGTTCATTTGCAATCCTGTCAGGGTGTGTCCTGCTACTTGCAATATTGACCGCAATACTGATCACGTATTTTATAACTGCAAGTGCATATGGATCGAAAAGGTAAGTAGTGTAACTTTCTAAATTCTAATTTTTTAAAAGGTCTGTCATACTCTGGCTAACCCATTTTAATAGAATTTAAAATTAATTTCCTCTAACCTACCTCATTTATAAATGTCATATACCCCCTAGAGTTAAGTCAACAGAACTCAATTATATTTCACCCCAAACAATTTGTTGGCCTATGCCAAAGTTTCACTAATTTTTGCCTATCTAAAAGGAACTCCTAATTTTCAAATACAATTAATTCTTTTTCGGGAAACCAACTGATGCGCTTCTATATTCGAGGACCAAGACCAAACCTTGTTTTTTCAACCATATCCTAGGCGCACAAACAACAAAAAACATGATACCATCCAAAGTTTGCATGACTTCATTCTACATAATGACCATATAATTCTTGCAACAATTAAGGGATTGGGAAATTGGAATTATTTCCTGAGGCGTGGTTGACCCTGCATAGCTTTGCTGTTGGAAAAAGTTGACCTAAATTTTAAGCAGCGGTTTCTGAACTCGTTTATTGACCCGGTTTTTTTTGGCAAGCAAATTTATTTTCTTTTGAATTTCCGCCAAAAAGGGTATTTTTTTTTTAAACTGTTTACCTACCATTGACCAGGGCGTGTGATGTGGAAGCTTTGTACTTAAAAGTTTAATTTTGCTAAAGGGAAATAAGTGTCAGTTGAAACCGTGTAGCAAATTGATGATTGAAAACAATAATAGTTGGTCTTAATCATATGGTATTCGTTTGTTAACTATGTATTTAAATGAAATGTAGGTTGGTATGATATTGATTTCATATAGTTCAACGAACATTTAAGAAAGTAAAGTGATAGCAAAGGAAACATGATGAGTTTTCATACAAAATGCGTGAGAGAAATTTTATGAATTATGTAAGTCAGTAAAGTTTTTAGGCTTGGAATTTTTAACATTAGGCCCTCGCCATGTAAAATTTTCCAAACAGTGGCATTACAGTGGCACTTATTTAAGCAAAATTAAAAAAAAAACTAAGTAATTGTGAAAATAAAAATTCAAAATTTGTTTCAAAAAATTTGACTTTGAAATTTAATTTGTCAACAACTTTTCACAGACGGTATTCATATTCGCCTAATTCATCTGACTTATTTTTTTGACATTCCTGTGCTTTTTCTCATTCCGATATAATCAGTGCAAGAGAGATAAAGATACAAAAAATTTAAAAAAATCGGAGGATTTAGAATTTAAGACTAATGTGAACAACTCTATCAAAGGACTTAACTGTAAAGTATAATATGCTGCTGATGCGAAACGAAAAATCCCATACAAAAATGACACAACGAAATCAGAAACGAAAAATTTCGTTGTACTTTTCGTTCTGCGGTACGCTGTTCGATGAGCGTAATCGATAATTGTAGCAGATTATTTGGAGAGATCTTCTGATCTGATCCCCCCTCTTTTTTCGTACTGAATTAATTGCCCGCACCATTAATTGTGTGCGAAAAAGTGACATTTGGTCTCTATTCGTGTTTGTATTTGTTGTTTCTTTCGTGCCAATATGGCTTTCTGGGATTTTTATGCGTTTGTATGTTTGTTTTTGTAAACGGTGACACTTTCAAGGGATAATTTTTCGTTTGTGGTTTTCGTAAGTATTTCGTTGTCATGTTGGAGACCAACTAAATATTTCGGTTCGTATCAGCAGCGTACTAGAGAGGCTTAAGATCAAAATTTTTTCCTCAAAAATCTCAAAAAGTCGACAATTTTAACTTGCTCTAGAGGAAAAGTTTAGGTATTGATTTCGTGTAAAAAAAAAGTTTTGGGGTTTCAATCAATGAAATTTAGCCCCAATGAAAAATGGCCCCAAAAATGTATATAAAAAATAACAACAACAAAAAATTAATTAAATTTTGTAAATTGGGTTCATTTTTCATTCATCATATGAAATCTATGTAAGATGAACTGAACTTAATGAAAATTGCGTATCGACAAGGCCCTCACTAGTCAACTGATGAGTCCAACTTAGATCGCCGGGACAAAACGCCAAATTTTCATGGACTAAAGGCCGTTAAAAGCTATTTTGAACCGTTATTAACGGTACCTGCCATAAAACCGTTTTTTTTTTTATTTTCGACTTTCTAGTTAACCACTTAACCGATTTTGATCAAAATTTTTACTTAGGAGGTGGTATCAAGCGTGAATAATACTGCATACAAATATTTTCAAAAAAATATTTTTTGGATTTAAAAAAAAAAAACGTTAAATTTTTTTTTTTTGAAAAATCATTTTTTTGAAAACGGATTGAAGAATTTTTTTTTGAAATTATGGTAATAGCTGTATATTATTATATTCTAAAAAATGGCATACCAATTTTTTTTGTCTAAAAAATTTCAAGAAATTGTATATATAAAAAATAATTTTTTCAGAAAACCGCTCGAACGATTTTTAAAATTTTTTCTGCATAAATTTAAACTTTTTCAGGAATTTTGTTGGTACTTGTTTTTATCGATTTAAAGAACGTTTTTCATTATTTATTTCCATATTCAAATTTCCATTCTTGAATTTATTAAATAGATAAATATTAAATACATATATAATTATTAATTTTATGTTTTATATTACACTCAATCTTAAAAATTCGAAGAAACTTTTTCTATAAGAGCAAGTTCGTGTGACCCAGTCGTGCATTTTATTTTTTGTGAACTTTAGTCCAATGCGTTTCTCCCAAGCACGACACTTGGGCTCATCTGATGCTTACGTTTACCTTTCTAAGACGTAATATTTTGATCGATTTCTACCGGCTCTTAATAAAGTCTTTAGCGTATATACACTGCAAATATATTATACCTAGGGAAACTATTTCGTCTTTTTTTATTTGAGGACAAAATAACAAATTTTTGCCTATGGTGGCAAAATTTCCAGACTCGGCATCAGGGGTTTATTATTGCTGAGAGATTATCATCGCTAAATTTGGCGCATATTTCCAAAGTTCCCAGCGATTTTCAATGGACAAGAGTCCCATTGTAGTAGCCGTGGCGTGATGGTTAGTGCGATGGACTGTCACGCCGCGCCGGAGGTCTCGGTTCGATCCCCAGCCTAGCCACCCAAGCACGTAGCCAGAGGGGGGGGGGGGGGCCTGAGGGGATGAATCCCCTCCCTAAATGTCATAGAAAAGTGCCGCTCAACTTAGCTGTTCGGGACTGTAGGTCCCCTCCATTCCTGCAGACACGCACACAGGAATGGTTGAGAGTTATAAATCACTAGGCCCAAGTTCTTCATGAGCTGTTGTCCCATCAAATTTAATTATTTATTTATAGGAGTCCCATTCACGATAAAATTATACTTACTAGTTACTATCACACTGTAGCGATTGCCGTAACCACGGACTTAGGTCAACAAAAATTCGCCCAGTAGATATCGAAACACATACCAAAACAAACATAGCTTTTTTTTTTAAACAAATTCGATAAAAGTTGACAGAAAAACACAATTTCCTGAACGAATTTGTATTATTATTTGTACAAATCATCCCTTTAATACTTCTTTAATTCTTACTAATTGATTTCTTTGGCATTTTTCCAGCTGCACAAATGGTCACAGTACATCGAATTACAACAATCATGGCGAGAATTTCAGCGCAACGATTGCCAGTGCAAGTACTTTTGGAATGCGGTCACCAGGAACTAATGCAGCAGCTGCTGAGGGACATGACCCATATTCCAATGTGCCCAATAAACAAAATAATAAGGTCCTTAACCCCATCGATCGAAAGCTGCATTTGTATGAAGGATGGAATCCAGAAATATACCAGTAAGTGTCAAAAAAAAAAAATAAAATAATAAAACTTTCCAACTGAGTATAAAAAATGTCAACTACCCTTCAACTTTTTTTTTATGATGTTTGTTTACATTTTTTTAAAATGTCAACTGTCAACATCAATCTCATTATAGTAAATGACTTTTTATAGGTTTTATATTTTAAAGTGCATAGCAAATAGTCTGGAAGGTAGTGTTCCTTTTTACTTTGAAACTTTGTGATTTTCTGTGCTTTTTACTACCATTTTTTTTTATATGAACTTTGACAGAAAATTGGACTGAAAATCACACAAATGCACAGAAAATCACAGAGTTTCCAAGTAAAGGAACTAGGCTAATATTTAAAAATATAAACAGAAACCAACACAACATGTTCCACAAGTAGCAAGTAACAATTTATTGAAAGTTTAAAAAATTGAAATTTGTTATTTAAAAACTATAAAAAGTGTCGACAACTGCTAAATTAATAATCTTCAATTTTCTTTAAATGTAGGTACTTTTATCAATTGAGTTGAGTTTTAATTTCGAGGTTTAAAATTTATCAATTTTAATATACTTACTTACTTACCTTAGATGGCGCTCACAGCCCAGGATGGACTACGGCCTCAACCAACAAGCCCCTCCAGCCAGCTCATTCACTAGATAGCTGCCTCCAGTTACGCACTCCAAGTTGGTTGAGGTCGTTCTCCACTTGTGTGCGCCACCTAAGGTGGGGTCTTCCTCTGCTGCGCAGACCGTCAGGGGTAGATTCGAAGACTCGTCGGGCTGGTGCGTCGGTGTCCATACGCTCCACGTGTCCCAGCTATCTCAGCCGCTGTATTTTCAGCTTCTTGACCAGGTCGACGTCGCTGTAAAGCCCGTAAAGCTCGTTGTTAAATCTTCTTCTCCATGCTCCATCGATACATACTGGATCGAAGATCACCCGAAGAATCTTCCCTTCAAAGCACCTAAGTAAATTCTCATCCGTTTTTGTCAGGGTCCATGCTTCTGCCCAATACAACAGGACCGGGATGATAAGGGTCTTATATAAGGTCTCCTTGGTTCTTTGAGAGAGGGCTTTATTACTCAAATGCCTTCTTAGCCCGAAGAAACAGCGATTGGCAAGAGTAATTCTTCGTTTGATCTCTGCGCTGATGTCATTTTGCGATGTTACAGTGGAGCCCAGGTAGACAAAGTCTTTGACGACTTCGAAGTTGTACCTATCCTTCGTGACGTTCTGCCTGATTCGAAGATGTTGAGATTCCTTTCTCGATGATAGCATATACTTCGTCTTGTCCTCATTAACAGCCAAACCCATTTTCGCCGCCTCCGATTCAATACTTGCAAACGCGCCGGTAACAGCTCGCTTCGTTCTCCCGATGATGTCAATATCATCTGCATAAGCAAGTAGTTGAACAGACTTTTGAAAAATTGTACCTCTGTTGTTGACTTGCGAGTTGCGTACAATTGCTTCAAGAACGATGTTAAACAGGTTGCATGATAACGCGTCGCCTTGCCTCAAACCTTTCTCGACATCAAAGGGTTCGGTGGTGTTCTTGCCGACTTTGACGGAGCAGCGAGATTTCTCCATCGTCATCCTGCACAAGCGGACGAGTTTGGCAGGGATGCCGAGATGCACCATAGCTCTGAATAGCTCGTCTCTGTCTACGCTATCATATGCGACTTTGAAATCGATAAAGAGGTGGTGTGTATCGATTTGAAACTCATGGTGGGAAAAAAAATCAATTTTAATATATATCAAGGTCTAAGGTTCGATCCCCAGCTTCGCCACCTATTTATTTAAAAGAAAAAACGGCTACTGCCTCTTGCGAAGAATTGACAAATCCTCCAAGAGTATCTCCTGTCACAGAAAAGTGCCGCCCGTTAGCCGTTCGGATTCGGCAATAAACTGTAGGTCCCCTCCATTCCTGCAGACACGCACACAGGAGAGAGTTGTAAGTCGCTAGGCCCTAGTTCTTCATGAGCTGTTGTGCCATTAAATTTATTTATTTTAATGGGAGTGGCAGTTTCAACGCTATCTCACATACTATATATTTTGTTCTACATGTCTGGGATCTGGGAATTAAAATGTTTTGTTGAAGTTATGATTGCAATTTCTGGAGATGACATCATTCATTTGGACTTCTTGCAGTCATTCTGGTTTGAAGAATTAAAAAAAAGGTTGTTTACACGCTTGTGCCCTGTTGGCCTGGTTTGTTGCTAATTTCAATGCAGCACAAAGTATACAATAATAGTCATACATATACAGACTGTGACTGGCGTAAAGTAGTTTGCCTCGTTTCATTGTTGCAATCGGAAGACGAAGACGGCGGCGGCGATGATGAGCTTTGTCATTGTTGTTATTGTAAAACATATTTTTTATGAGTTCCATGCGGACTCTTTTAAAGCTATCCCTGTCCCATAAACCATAATACATAAACACTCCAGCCAAACTATAATATATTTTTTGCTTTTTAATAGCAGATAAATAAATAATTATTGGTTAAAGTATTCCACACACTATTGTATGACCCATGCATGATTCCTTGCGTGCTGAAGAAGTTCATGACAGTTTTATTACTCGATAGAAAATAGCTTTGAATACTTGATTTTTTATTTAGGGCTCCATTTATACATTATGTACATAAATAGTTTGGTAGAAAAATCAATATTAATATTTTGAAATGGCTGATTATTTTATGAGTTCAGACAGTTTGGGCATCGGCATTCGACTTTCTCAATTATTTGTGTTTCTTGAATTAACTTTGATGGTTGCGTGAAGTTTCAAATTGATTGTTTTTAAATTTATATTGCGTTGCAATATTAATTATTGGTAGCCCAATTTGTATATGACACCTTGTTAAATTAATATCAATAAAGCCAATAATATAGAGGGTCAATTGAGGACTGAAATTTGTTTATATTAATTTGTTTTGCGTTCTCGGTTATTGGATATTCAAAGTCTAATCAATACAAATATTTTTATGGAATAATAAAATTAAGATCAATAGAGATGCTCGCACCAAATGGATTCACAAACAACACAAACGAAAAAATTGATAATAACTAAATAGGGCGATAGTCCATGGATAACGAAGAATTGGTAACTTGTTCAACCATTCGCGTATATGTTTCTACTTTGTAGGAATGGAGTATGGAGCGAACCTACAATATTGTCTGCCGGAGATGAGATGAGACGCACTTTATCAATGAAGTAGGTACTCTAAGAGAATTGGTCACTTACTCACGAGTCAGTTCTATTTTTAAAGTCCTTCCACACTATGACTATTCCATTGAGTATGTAACGAAGCGTTCTATATGCTACACTCCTCCACCGCACTACACCTATCTCCAGAACACCAAGCGAGAATTGTGTTGCAATCCACAAACACCTGACGTCACACAGTTCGTTATTCCATTCATTCGTTATACCATTCAACTTTATGGAGTTCACACCCACTTGCACCAGAGAATAATATATGGGGACCTACTCGACTAAAATGAAGTCACCCTTTTGGTCACGCTCAAGTCATATGGGCAATAGTAAACTTGATTCTAGAATCAGTTTCACTTTCGTTGCTGACGAGTAAAGTCAATTCGGTCATTGATTGCCACCAGGGGCTTTGGTACCTGTGATCTATTAAGCCTTAGCTTGATTAACCATTGCCACCAGGGGCTTTGGTACCTGTCGATCCATTAAGCCTCAGCTTGATTCGAAAGCCACTAGGGACCTTAACCCTATTGATCTAACAGAGCGATAGCTTGCCGTTCCATAAGCCACCAGGAGCGTAGTACCTGAATGATCTAGTGCCACTATAGGCCCGTGACCCTATTGATCTACCAGAGCTATAGCCTGCCGTTCCGTAAGCCACCAGGGGCGTTGTACCTGTAAGATCACTTGCTACTAGGGGCCTTAATCCTTTTGATCTACCAGTGACTAAGCCTGCCATTCTATAAGCCACCAGGGGCGTAGTACCTGCACGATCTAGTTTAATCTAGGAAATTAACCTACCGCCGCCGCCGCCGGCCGTCTATCTGGATTCCAGAATACCAGAAAATTGAATACCAGAACAACTAAATACTAGTTTATGAGGTATACAGTACAGATTAAGCTAGAAGTCCTGTAGCTGATCAAACTCTAGTATCACCGCCGCCGTCCGTAAATCACCGAACATCGAGTTAAAGTACCTACTATTCATTATTTGTTATATAGAATAAGAGTTGTTAAAATAAAGACTTTGTTATAAGGTTATAAGGCCTTTACTACTGAAGTTTAGTGTTTTTTTTCAGACGACCCTGGCAAGACCGGTGAGCGTAACCTCGGCAGGAAAGCAAAAAGCACATCACAAGTATTAAAAATGTAATTTACTGTACAGTTACAACAGGCCTTAAATCTGAGCAAAAATTATTAAAGATCCTTTGCAAATCGTGAGTCGACTTGATGGCAGTATGGTAGAGAGTAATAAGTAGTGCTTAGTCTTCAAATAATATTTTTTTTTTATTATTTTTGTGTTATCTACTGATTACTGAATTTTTAAAGAAATAAATAAAATCCTATGCTGTTTTTTGACTTTGGGAAGGCTTTTAAATGAATTTTTATTGTGAATTAACCTTTTTTAATAAAATTACACTTCTTGCCAACACGAAAAACCAAATATTCAGACACGAAAAATCTGACACTTAAAACTAAGGCACTAAAATATTCAGCACTTAAATGGCAGCACAGATCCAGCGCTCAATCGGCGGCGGGCGGCGCGGCGATGGTGAAGTGTCCATCTATCAATTTGCGGTTGCCAATGGTACCATACCGTACCGCCACCAAAGTATAAGGCCAGGCGCGCACATGCAACTAAACAGTTTGGTTTCGATTTTGAGTACTATAGAATTATATGAGAGTCCGCGCGCATAAACCGGCGCGCACTCCCATATAATCCCATTGTGCTCAAAATCGAAACCAAACTGTTTAGTTGCATGTGCGCGCCTGGCCTAAGGGACTCCCAATTAAATTTCTTGAGGCCATTATGTTTTGGTTTGGCGAATCTTAAGCATAAATAATAAATACAAAGTGAATATAATAATCAATCTTCTAAAATTTCACGTTTTGAGTTATTGGATTGAAGCTCATTATCATTATGTTTGATTAATGTTTTCAATTAAAAAAAAAAAGAATTGAATTATTTAAAATGAAATTAATTCAAATTATTTGCCACTAGTCTTTTTCAATGAATTAATTATCATGAAATTAAAATAAACGATTGTCTTAATTTATAATCTTTATTCATTACATATAATAGGATTATTCGTATTAATTTGTTTTTAATCGCTTAAAATCAGCAAGATTTTAATAATGTTAATTAATTCATCTTTATAATAAGCTGTGTTGTATTATACTAGGTGAAAATATATTTCATAACAAAAATCATTTTTTTTTAATCAATATTTGGAAAAAGGTTTAATGATTTTTGTTTAAATAACGTTAAAAAAAACGTTTAAGGAGTTTTTTTTTTTAGAATATAGCGAGTTTCATGCTTTTTTCTTTATTCTATTGTTTATTATAAAAAAATGGGAGACGTACCTATACATTATCTCCAAAGAAACAATATCTCCGGATAAAATATCCAATTATTTTAAGACCAAAGAGACGAAATCTCCATGGGTAAAGGCACCCAATGGACTTAATCCCCAAAGAAATAATTTTTTTTTGACATAATCTCAAAATCCCCAAAAATCTCTACGTTTACTCAACACATATATTGACACTAGGGCATTTTCAAATTCCAAAAAAAATTTAATATTGTTACCGTAAAAAGCATAAATAATGACATTCTAGAATTTACCGGTAAATCCTACGTCACTGTTTATACATAGGATGGGATACATTCAAAGTTTCTTTAAATCCGACTGATTTTTTCGATGTCAGAGTTACAGAACGTAGGTCCAGATTCTTTAAATGCAAATCCCCAAATCCTATAGAGGGCCAAGCAGGTGGGTTGCAGGGGGGCAGAATGCCCCCCATACATACCTCACTGATTATACACCGTAATGCTGGGTGCTAGGAAGGACTGTACCGGTAAATTCTAGAATTCACGCGCGCGATTTAATTGCTTGATTCATTTTGGGATTTTTTTTGGGAGATTTCGTCTTAAAAAGATTTTCTCTTGGGGATTTTGACTTTACTTAGGCTCGTCTTTGGGGATTTTGTCCATGGGGATTTTTATTTTGGGATTTTGTCTTTTGTTTATTCATCACCATATATATATACACTTGTCAAAACAATTAAGGGAACAAAAAAATAATAGGAAGCAAAACATCTTTTGGAGAAAAAAAAAATTACAACTAAAATTTGAAAATTTTGAAAAAAATATTAAATTTTTGCTCAAATTTTTTTTCTTTGACAAAAAATGTTTTTTTTTCTTCTCCACGCTTATCAGTATTGTAACTAACGCAAAACTGTGGAAAAAGTGGGCAGAAATTGTTGTTTTCGCTTCCATTTTGATGACAATTTCACAATGTTTACGAACCACCCAATTTGTTCCCTTAATTGGTTTTCACGAATTTGATCATTCGGTACATGAAAACGGTTCAATGGATTTATTCGAAATTTTACGAAATATTGGTGGTCTATAGTTCTTTAAAATGTCTTACCATATTAAGCCCAACAATCAATATTTTTAAACCAGTAAAAGATTTACAAAAAGTCTTTAAAAAGTCGATTTTTAGACCTTTTCTGAATGTAACGATGAGGAGCCAAAAAAAAATAATCGTTATAAAGTTTTGAAAAAATCTTGTAGAATATTTATTCCAGTTTTTAAAACTACCCATAAATTTTCGGTGTCCTCATTCCTTGCGATAATATTGGTAGTCAAAGTCAAAAGTCAGTTTTTTCATTCAAAGCCAGATATTCTTTTGAAAAAAAATTGTACAATGACGAATAAAGATGACCTTAAAGCTGAATAAACAAGTTATTGAAACAAAACATTAAATTGGCTCAAAAAAATTTTCAAAGAAAATAACAATGTTCAAAAAAAAAATTTAAATTTTTGGGTCGTGCTGCTTCTTATGATTGCCAATAACGGTACCTTAAAAAAATTATTTGCGAAAATTCCTCAATACAAAAAGTACAAAGCTTCAGAATGCTTTTTGTTTCATCTCAATACGACCACTTTTCACAGAGATACAGCTCTTCAAAAAACACTAAAAAAAGGTATTTTTTTTTGTTCCCTTAATTGTTTTGACAAGTGTATATATTTAATATATTTTATTTAATAGGTATATAGTTTTGCTGTTAACATTTCAGTGACTTATTTAATGCGTAAAATACTGCAAATGTATATACAATACTAAATACTATAGTTCTTTATACTACATAAATATATATTCATTTTCTACTTTATGAATTAACTAAATATATTGCATAGGTACCTATACAGTTTTCAGACTAAAGCCTTGTAAATAGATCGGGAAAAGACAAATTTTATCTCTACATTTCTAGTCTCTACAAAAACGTTGGAAAAGACACGAAAAATTAATGTTTTTCTTTTTTTGTTTTCTTTTTGTAAAATTGTCAACAAACAATAGTTGATCGTGCTTATGTTGCAAAATTATTGACCTGTAAAAATTTTTCCCGCAAAATAATGCTACGAACATTATTTTTCCTGGCAAAATTTAGTAGAGACTTTACACTACAACGGGTACAAACGTCACAATTTTGCGCGTGAACTGCGTACTGCGACTGCCTGGAAAACGACTGAAAACAAAATTTGTCTTGGGAAAAATTTTGTATGAAAAGAAAAATTTTTCCCGATCTGCGTACTAGGCTTAATTGACTGAAATAATAATAAAAAATAATTCCGAACAGAAAAACACAACAATTTTATTTGGCATTATAACAACCAAGTCCTTCGATAAGATATTTTAACTATGAATGTTAATCTAAAAAAAAAACATTGACTTCAATAAAATTCAATTTATTGATTTATGTTCAAACTATTTCGAAGCCAATTTTCATTCGACAACACATAGCTATGCCACTGTGTCTATGCTGTAGCAATTATTTTGTATGGTTCTTTGCATAATTTATGATTTTTTGATTTGCTGCATTACTATTAGGTTTGGGTTGGTTGCTAAAAAGGGCAAGTAATGAATTCGTGAAAAATTCTGTAAAATATAAATAAGATATGGAAAAAAGAAAAGCACTCTTATAAATTTTTTTATATGGAGCGAATATACTTAGTTAATAAACTCCCTTAAGTCGGAAGCTTATTTATCTCGTGTGGTGTGTTGTGTCGAAATCTATCTTTTTCCGACTGCGTCATACCATACCCTGTGTTGGAAAAAAAAAATGGATCTCGCAGAAATAGAATATTTAAAAAAGAAAAAAATTTCAGTTAGTAACATAGCCCGCTTGATCAGTCAGGACAGTCAGCGCAAGCAACAAAACACTCCCCAACATACCACATGACACGAAGCATGAGCGGTTCTCGCTTAAAGTATCAGATCTTTAACTAAAAATTTGGTGAAAATAGAAAAACACGCTTTAAATCAGGACACACCCTTGTCTGCCTGCAGCTTGAATTTGAAACCATTTGTAAGTCGTATTTACACAAATAAAATTTAGTTTCACATCTAAAACTTTACATATGTACATTAATACATATTTGTAATTCATTGCTTTTTACCAAATTTTTAATTAAATTTGTTTCAAAATATATGAAAAAAATTATTTTTGGGAACTTTGCCTTTGCCGCCCTCTATATTTATTTGGACACTTACTACTATGGAGAGTCATACCTATATGACATGCAATTTCTAGCTAAATATTCGCTGTTCTTATGTGTATCAACTTATGAGGTCACTTTTTCCATTGCAAATTAAAAATTATATATATGTAGTCCGGTCATTGCAGTCAAAACAGCAACACTTTAACCACTTTTGGAGCATAGAGCAGAGAATCCTTCCATCTATCCTGGTTTGAAGCATGGTGCTTTAGCTGTGCCCGCGTTTGAATATCTAAGGAATAAGCTTCACTATAAGTACAGTTGACCTCCATGTTGTTCTTGGTCTTCCAACTCGCCTTACCACCCTGAGGATTCCATACGAAGGACTGCTTCGCTATGTTATCGTTTGGTTTTCTCAGTGTATGGTCAATACATCGCCACTTTCGTTGTTTGATATCAAGATCCACTCCTTTCTGACCAGTCCTATTCCACAGATCAACATTAATTTGATATGATTTGTGGCCAACGAATCTTGAGAATGTATCGTAGACATCGGTTCACAAAAGTCTGTAGTCTGCTCTAGATGTCGGCGGAGCATTTCCACGTTTCACAAGCGTATAACAGACCCAAAGAGTTTAAGCTTGTTGCGTAGCGTTATTATACTGGAGTTCCATATAGGTGCAAGGATTCCAAATGCACTACGGGCTTTGTTTATTCTGTTGACATAACATCCAAGTCCGTTCCACCATTAATTTATACTATGCTACCTAGATAATTGAACTGTGTTACACTCTCAATATATTCACCTGCCTCAGATAGATAATATGCTGTTGTGTGTTCCGACCGGTCTGCAATATTTTGGTCTTTTTAGCATTGATCCTTAAACAAGCCATCTCACCGTTCGCTTGCAGGAATTGGCACATTTGATTCAAGCCACCTACATTATTGGACATAAAACAGATATTATCGGCGTAGTCCTAATGACTGAGCTTCTCAAAGAGATTCCATTGGATGCCATGCCTCTTGTTCGTGCCAACCGTGGCAGTCAGTACATCGTCAATTGCCAGTAGAAACAGAATTGTTAATAGCACATCTCCCTGTCTTACTGCTTGACGCACCTCGAATGGATCGGAAAGCTGTCCATTGTGCAAGACGAAACACCTTGCATTTTTATAGGATTCCTTGATATTAGCGACTACCTTCGAATGCCTCCTCAAAATCTACGAACATGAGGTATAGAGGTGACTGGAACTCAGCTGATTGTTCAAGGATTATTCCAAGGGTGTTAATGTGATCGATGCAGGATCGACCACTGCGAAAACCAGCTTGGCGTCTTATCCGCTCGAGTATAATAGTTGCCATTAATTTAAGGAACGCAGACAGAACAGTTATACCACGCCAGTTATTGCAATTTTTAAGATCTCCTTTCTTTGGTAAATTTACAATAACGCCATCCTTCCAGTCTTTCGGATAGGATTCGTGCTCCCATACATCCTGAATTAGTGGAATCAAAATACCAGCCGATGTTTCAGGACCTACCTTCAGGAATTCGGCAGGTATGCCATCCAGTCCAGCTGCTTTGTTCGTTTTTAAGAGAAGGATCGCATGTTTAACCTCAGCCTTGGTTGGTGGGCCGGTATCGATGCCCCTTACAGACTTGTGCATGTGAACCATTTGCAGTGCCATTCATCTTCTTAGCTGATCTTCCTTTGTCACTAAAAGATTGCCATTTATGTCTGACACGGGGCGCTTTGTACTTTTACGTTTCCCGACAATATCCTTAGTGATTCTGTATAGTTCCCTTGCGTCTCCTCTCCTTGCAGCATGTGCATGTTCCGCCAGCTTGTTAACCATTGCCCTTTTATCACGTCGCACACAGCGCTGCACTGCTTTATGAGTTGCTCCATACTCACTCTGAAGAACTGCTTTCCGATGAACAACATTTTCAGCAATAATTCTCCCTTTTAGTGTTCTTCTGTGGGTGATTTTGTCCCATGTGTCTTGGGATATCCATGGATCTCTAGATCGTGACTGTATCGGAACAGTTGCTGAGCCGCCTTGCATAAAAACATCCTTTACTTGGTCCCATTTGTCGTTAATAGACATAATATCATTTACAGCCATGTTCGATGTTGTTTCCATGAGTTTAGTGGTGTATATGCGGCAAACATTTGAGTCAGTAAGAGCACTTGTTGGGAATCTTGGTCTCCTAGCTGTTACCTCTGAGCGTCTCTGGACAGCCGCAGTTTGCAGCTGAAGTGTTGCTAGTATAAGGTGATGATCGCTACCAGCATCAGCCCTACTAAAATTCCGTACATCACCAAGTGACTTCCTCCATCGTTGTTGCATTATGAAATGGTCAATTTGGTTTTTTGTTTGACCATCAGGAGAAATCCATGTGACTTTGTGACAAGCTTTGTGCGAAAACAAGGATCCACCAACTACAAGCTGACGAGCGTTACAAAAGTCGACTAGCATATCACCATTTTCGTTTCTCTGACCTAAGCAATGCTTACTCAAAACGCGCTAAGTGACGTGCTAAGTTGATGCGCATGCTTTTTTCCCCCTCTTTAATCAAACCTATACGTGTTGAAATTTATTTAAAAATTAAGACCTTACTTTTCACTTAAAAGGAATAAAATACGATGAAAATAGAACTTCCGGACTCTTACAAATTTTTGTGTAACAGCACAGTTCGGCTGTACTTAATATTATCTTCGCAAATGCATAAAATGGCATCATTCGTTATCTAAGAGAAACTACGTGCGACCTAGCGCATACAATTAAATCTTTTTTTCTTGCATAAGACAAGGTGTTTACTCAAACTAACCCACATCTTTGCGGATCTGGCATTCAAAATACATAAACCTTTACGTCATTCTCCGATATGAAATCAGAATTAAATCGCAATGGACACGAACAGACGACATTTATAACGCTGCGCTCGCTGGTGAAGCAAGACCAACCACAAGTCAACGCACAGTCTAGAAGTACCTATTCATGTTGTCTCATACTCAACAGGCGTCATAATCAATTGCCTTCAACAGCGAGCGAGATGAAGCAATTAAATGACGTTTACAAGTAGGTCTCTATATGCACAAGCTCCGCCTGAGGCCCTCTAGATAGCTATACTACCAGCCAAATCCCACTCGCGCCCACAAGATGCAATTATGGTTCGAATTCTTGAAGTCTGCCACTGTGCCAACGATTCATTCATGTAGCACGCAATCATTATATTATTTGAGGTTTCAAAGCCGCCGCTCTAAGACCAGAAGTCAATAAAGACGATTTAAGTATGGAACACGCAATGCTCAGCAAGCATCATCTTCATCATCACTACTTGACTTGAAGACGTTCTTTCTTGTTTTGACCAACCAGGAAGAGATCATGGGTCGGTTAAATTGAATTCTTTTTTAATACATCTGCTGTTAGAGTGGGGCTCTTCATTTTCTATAGCCTTTGGGTGAAGTTTTCAATTGAACAGAGGCAGTTTTTTTTTTTTGTTTTTATTAAAAAGGCTATATTGCATGCAGCTATATTAATAATTTTGCCACCGGCTTTTTAATTCACGCATAATGGCTAGAAGCATCTTGGAACAAGCCTAGTTTCGTGTTCCTGCAGCACAACAAGCATGTCGGGATGATTTGATTTTATATTTTCTCTTTTTTATGCCACGCCATCATCGCCATGCTGTGTTGTGACTGAGCCTTGAGTGGACATTATGTCATCATGATTGAAATTGAGCGTGTCGGCATAGTCTGACTGACGATGGAGATGATGTTGCGGATAGTTTTTAGATTTTAATTGATGAGCAAACAATTTTTTAGCGAAGCACAAGAAGAAATATTTAACTCTTCTAATGGCGACTTATAGCAGCTCTAAGTGGCAGGTGCGATTTAAAAATAAAATGAATGTTAGATGGCACGATCTGTGTGCGCTGCGGTGCTGAGTTATAAATTTATGACGACTGACAGTTTTTACCAGTTTAAGTGCATATCGTTAAGGAGTAATTTTATTTCAATCATGTCCCATAATCAAGTGAATAAATTAATTGTAGAAGCTGTTAAAGAAGTTACTAAGAGGATGTATATAGACAACAATATTGTCGTTGGTTCTTATGGTGCTAAGGGGGATGTTAATTGCTCTAATGCTCTCTGATGGAAGTGAAAAGATAATTATGATTTATTATCAAAATATAGGCCACGAGACAGACCAGAAAAATACACTAGAATCAAGATTGTGACACAAAGAATATAACGAGTTTGAAAGGTTTATCACATTTTAAAAGAATCCATTTTTGAATGATATATAAATTGTAAAAATGTCATAGATACAAAAATACTATTTGATATGATTTTATAACCTTTTCACGTTAGACTCGCTCGATTTTCCACCAAAACTCTGTCCGAAGACTGAATTCATACAGAGGGCAGTCTTATTTCATTTCATTTGACACACCATTTATATATGTAAATCCTTTAAGGGATAGGTATTTTTGCCAAAAAATTTAATTGGAAAAGTGCACTTTCCTTATCCTTTTTTAATATAACAAACTAATGATGGTCAATTATGCAAGAATGTAGATTTATGAAAGAAGGAGAAAAATGGTAGATAAGATCAAATCACGAATTTCGTAATGATTTCAGGTAGGGTAAAAGAAAAAAAAATATCGAATGTAGACCGTGGAAAAAGTAAATAGTGAGTAGGACTATTACGCCAAGCGTAGGTAAATTAAACTTGAGCCTCTGCCACCAAATGCGTCATCATATGCCTTATCATTATCATTACTATTATAGGTATAAAGACGAAACAAATATTTTGTTTGTCCGCGTTTTTCTCAGAAAATATTCAACGGTTTTACTTGAAACAAATTTTATAATTTTCCTTATTCCTTGAAGCATGTAAATAGATATTTTTTTTATTTGTAAAATATATATCTGTTGAATTAGATTCTTAACTTTTAAGAACATTTCGTACACTTTTTTGTCGAAGTTGACCAACATATTCAATTATGCTTTAAAATTTGCTTGATATTTTACGAAAATGGGATTTTTTGTATAAAGTCAATAGTTTTATGCAAATTTTGAGCCCTAAATCATTTCTTAACTGTACTTTCAAGCTGAGAAATAAATTTATTTACTTTTTGTATTTTTCCATCTATGAATTCGATTCAATCGCAATGACTGGGTTGCTGCTTTGTTCCATTTCATAGTCGTTCCGTGTTTTGTGTATTTTCTTTTCTGTATTTGCTTCTGAATCTCTGTCCTCTCAATTGTTCGCTCATCCACTCATTTACATTTTTATTCCTCCTTTCATTCCACCCAATTGTTGACGGCCAATGCGTAGTGTGTTTGTTTTTTCCTTCTTCTTAAGCGAACTAAAATATTACATATGTACATACCTACATATTTTAAGTATGGGCACCCTGCCGTGCGCAGTGGGTTTATTTTTTGCTTCTTCTGCAGTGAACCGAAGTGTTACATAAATGTACATATTTTGAGAGGAAAATAAGCAGGACATTCAGTAGAAGAAGCATGAAAAAAAAGGTTTACTGAAAGCTGCTAAAGATTATGAAAATGAAACATTACTGATTTCAACTGAGTGGAGTAAGGAATAAAATACAGTGCAAGATCCCTTAGCCCGGCAGTGACGGTCGCAACACTGTTCTCCGTCTAAGGGAGTTTCCGTCCAAGGGAAAAAATAAAAAAATAGTTATAAAAGGAAATGTATATTTGGCATCATAAAACTGCTTCAGTGAGAGAAAATAAAATTCTTTATTTGGTTACGGAAAGCATATGTATGTGTATAAAATTTTTGTTAATAATATAGTAGAAATTGCGGTTAGTCTCATGGAGCATTTGATATACTTTTACCTACTCTTATTAAAAAGTATATTTAAGGCTTGCGAAGCAACGCGAGCACGGGTCGGCTGGTATGCAAATTAATTTGAAACAAATTAGCATGTACCTGAAAAAAAGTACGTATACGCCCCAGTGTATCATAAATAATGAACACATATATTTGAGAATAAATAAATAAAAAGGGTTTTTGTGTGATACTGTGTGGCCTTCAGTCCTGTGAAGTTAGCAAAATAATTGATTAAAATTGAATAAAAAATCAGAGTTCCAGGTAGCAAACAAAGAGTTCTAGAGTTCCTCATACTTTATTTCAATACTTCTGGTAAATGAGGTGATAAAATTAAAAAAAAAAAAGTATTCTATGCTAACTTCACGCAGCAAGGACTTTTTTGAGAAAAAGAGTTCTGAGCATGTTTTTCAACTTAAAGAGAGTTAAAGAGTTCCTAATGGGTTTTAAAAATAGTTCTGCAAAATTGGAAAAGTTAGGGCAAATTCAGTTTAACTAAACAATTTAACTCATGCCATTTTCCCATCAGAAAATATTTAGAGAATATATGAAACATTTTCTAAGCTGGTATTTAACTATAGAATCCTTAATTTTATACTACGTTTCCACCGACCACAAAACCGAGATTTAAGTAGATTTACCTAAATCTTCTCCAAATCCCGAAGATTTACCATACAAATTTATTTCCTAAATCTCGAAGATTTGAAACAAATCTTGTTAAATCTTCATAGGTCCAATAGTTACAAAACTCGAACTGGCCTCACACTTTCTCACACTGAATGCATTCATTGGAAAGGGGATATACATGAATATTTCTGCCTCACTCCAACTCCATTAGAAAAAGTGAAACAACATATGCATACTGTCAAAATAAATCTCCTTTTTAATCTTTTTGTGCGGTGGAAACACCAAATAGATTTATATAATCTAAACTGAGATAAATCTTCGGTGGAAACATAGTACTAGAATACAGTTATTCTACGATGAAAAAGTTCTCGAAACTGGCGAACCTTATTTAAAAGGAAGCAAACTGAAAAGGATTTAGGAAATAGTGTAATTTTAATCTTTTTACTCAAAAAAGTTCAAGAAGCACGAAGATGGGTATAAATCTGAAGGCATGCGATTAAGCAAAAAAAAAGTGCCCCTACTCATAAAATACTTCAAAATCGTTTAGCATTTCTCCCAAAAGCATTTGAGTTGCGCTTTGTTTTTGTATGTTTTCATGTAATTCTAGAAACGAATCCAGGAGTTAAAATCTATCAAAAATACAGTTTATAATATTGATGTAATTACATTTAATAAGATTTTTGACGCCACATTGTATATGGGTCTGACTGACTCTTTTGCTCATCAATTTCTCACATCAACAATATATGGTGAATCTTAAAACACGCCTTCTTTGATTTATACGAAATAAGGGCAATTATTAACAAATTTATTAATTTTTAACATTGCATTCCTTTTTCTTTTTAATTTAAGCTGCGGCTTAACCGTTTTGAACTTCATTTTTAGTTTATCATCAATAAATTGTATTGCCATTTTAAAATTATCATTCATTCTGATTCGATTGTAAAAAAATATTTAAAAAAATTTATGCATTCAAATATTCAACATGTAGCAAGCAAATAATCTAACAAACGCCACAAGTGCAATTGAGGAATCAAGTAAACAATATTGCTTGGCAGGCGCCCAATAAATCCACTGCGCCGCCATATTATGAAGTCGATCCGCCATATTCGATGAGCTGGAAAAGGGACCATGACTTTTCCTTCCGAAAATTGTTTTTGTATATTCTTCTATTTTTGATCCCGTCAGGTACTGGTTTATTTATACCTAAGTGCGATTTTCAAAACACACGCATGTGTCAGAATACTCAGTGCTCGTAATGCCTTGAAAAATGCAACAGAATCATGTGGAAATAGGCAAGGGCGTACGGAGGGGGGGGCAGATGGAGGCAATTGCCCCCCTAATAAATATTACTGTCCTACATTTTCTTTTATTGAGTAATACACAATATTTCCAACAAAACAAGTTTATGCCCTATAAAAAATTTATATACAAATAAATTCTGTCATTAACTTGTGCCTCTTACATAAAAAAAAAAAATAATTTTTAAAATATTTACTATAGATTTTTTTCTTTCATAAATATAATAAAAATCAACAAGAAAATTAAGAATATTTGCAGTTGGGAGGAAAAAAATACGTAAAAGTTCATAAATTCCGTAAAAATATGTATGGGAAGGCTATAGCTTTATAGGCACGGGTTGATAAACTCGGCCAATTTTGTTTTTGGTCCGTTAATTTACTATAGGGCATAAACTTTTTATACAGGGAGTGTCTGATCCAAACAAAAAGTGAGTTTGGGAAATAACGGACACCCTAATATGTATGCAGAAGCTATGTTAAAATTAACCTTTTCAGTCAAATTAATGAAACGATTTTTTTTTTTATAAACACTGAATATTATATCTACGTTTCGAGGGTTGTCTGGGTCTAAATTCCACTTACAAAATTCTGGTTTTCAAAATTTTGCTTTCAAAATTCAGCTTTCTTTGTAGCAAAATTCTGCGAATATGTACATAATACAAAAAAAAGTTTTGAAAAATTAAAAAAAAATTTTAAACTTTTTGTTTTATTATTTGTAGAATTTTATAAAACAGTGTTTTAAAATTTTAAAAATTATAATATATTTGTTAAGAGAAATATGTAATGTTATTATTATTATTTATTAGTAATGTGTCGCTGAAAAGTGCTGGTTGCTCAGAGTCATGTAATTAAGTTTTTTTAAATTTCAATAAAAAACCCTAATTTACTTTCAAAGCTGGGTAGCAGATAGAGTCATAAGTCAACGGCTCATGAAGAACCAGTGACTTACAACTCTCAATTATTCCTGTGTGCATGTCTGCAAGAATGGAGGGGACCTACAGTTTATTGTCGAATCCGAAAGGCTAAGTTGAGCGGCACTTTTCTATCAGTGCTGCCAACCGTGTGATAATTATGCTACATGCATGATAATTTCAGGTCGTGTATGATGTATAATAGGAAACCATTATCGTACGCCAAATGTATGATAGTTTCCATTTTAACAAAAAAGAATAATTATAATTTTGAAGATGCCTATATTAAGAAATTAAAATGTATACTTTCATTTCTTATTTAATTCAAATGCTTTTAAAAAATATAATGATAGATAATATTTCTCAATTAATAAATGGGTTAAGACTTTCAAAATAGACCAGCTTTCTTCTCCTTTTTCTGATTAATAAGACTTCTTTTATTTACATGCAAGGAATTAGGCAAAAAAATAATAAAACTTATTCTTTAAATATCCAAAAATGTAATGCTTTGAGCTCAAAATAAAGAACCCGTGTGAATTGTTGCATTGCAAAAATGAATTAAATTTTTAAAGCCAGTTTTCAAAAAAAAAAAAATGCCACGTAACAATTTGTGAACATTTCTGAGAAAAATTACGCCAATTTTAAGTATTTATTAAATTGCAATTAAAAACTCAATTTAGAAAAAAAATCATTTTATCTTCAATTTTTTAAAATATAAGTCTAATTTCTAAAAAAAAAAATACAAGCTTTTGAGAAAGACCACAATAAAAACAGGTTCTATCAGAGGTAAATCATGGTTTAAACTAGAATTATATTTACTTATAATTTATTTATAATTTAAGCTGTAAAAATGATAATTTTTGTCTAAAACTTGCTAGATAATGTTGAAAAAAATTTCTTGGATTTCAAAAACTCAAAAAAATATATTTTTGATTTTGCTATACAATACTATACCAGAAAACAATCTCCATAAAAAGTGATCAAAACCAATTTAACCGTTTTCGAAAAAAGTGAAAATCAAAAACATGCTTCTATGTTTAAGAATCATTTTTTGAAAAAAAAAAAAGTTTTTCACCAAAAGGTAGCCTATCTGGTTTTCATACGCGAAAAAGAACTAAAACAGCAAAAATGTTCAAAATTTAAAGAGACAAAAGCTAAATGATGGACAAAAGATTTTCTATGATCTTGGATTTCCTTTTAAAAATAGCAGAACTATTTTAATACATAGAATTAATTATTGGTTATAAGCATTCTTGATAGATTAAAGAATATCTTTAATGTGAAACAAAACGCCCTTAAAGAAACAATAATTTTATTCGTCTGAAAAAAAATAAATTAGAAAAAGTCTGATTATTGATATGAGATTAAAGCTAAGTGTTATATTTAACATTAATAATATGTTATTAGTTAAGTTATGAAATGCAGAAAATAATTGTGGGACAAAATTATAGAGAATTTGAAACCCAACAAATTTTGCATGAAATAAATCTTCAAAAAAACTATATACTAACTTTTTTGTAGAATTTACAGGAGCAAAAAGTAAAATCCAAGATGGCAGTGAATTTAAGGCGTATGAAAAATCGGGGTAATGTCAACCATCCTTTGTATGAAAAATTAAAAAAAGCGGGGTCGCGGGTCAGATTATAAATACATTTGACTAAAGTTGATAACACCAAACCAAACCAGTAACTTCAATCATCACCATTAGGTCAGAAGAAGTTGAAATTGGTAACGGTCTTTTAAAGAAACAAGATTTTTATTTGTGTATGATAATTTTGTTATTCGTATAATGATAAAAATTAGACCATTGTATGATAATTCTATTTTATGAATGGCAGCACTGTTTTCTATGTCAAGAGATACTCTTGGAGGATTTATCACTTCCTCGCAAGAGACAGTAGCCCTGAAAGAAACTTAATGTGGAGGCGGCTGGTATTAAACCCAGACCTCTAGCATGATAGTCCAACGCACTAACCATTACGCCATGGGCTGCTAAAATTTATTTTTCCCTAATTAATATAATTTGTACCGACCGATATCTTGTTAAAGCAAAATAAAATGAAATGTGAGTTTGCCCCCCCTAATCGAAACCCTGCGTACGCCCTTGGAAATAGGTATACCTATGTACCTATAGCCCAAAATATGTAGAATAAACTGATGAATGTTCAATATTTACTAAAATTTCGCAATCTACCATATGGCAGCAGCTGATGGAATGAGTGAAAGCAGGGAATGCAACAGAAAACACATGTTAGTAGGTATTATACCTATGTCCAATTGTAAATATATAGCCTCCATTCTCCATTGTCTATCCACCGGCTATAAAAAGAAAGGCGACTACCAACTCTACTCTATAATCTTCTATGCTACCCATATGTATAATAGTTTATCGTGCCAATGAGTGCAATATGAATGTAATTGCTCGATGTTCCTTCCTGAGATTGAGTGCAACACTTGCTATTGCTCGGTGATGGTGAACATGAACAGTACACCATCACAAATGAGAAATAGAGTCGATGAGCAAAATTCTTAAAATAGTTTTCAAAAAAAAAAAAAAAAAAAACTAAATATTTTGAGACTGTGAAGTGGAATGCGAGAATTTTAAATGGCAAATACCATGACTTGGTTCGTCTTTGTGTCGCGCAAGTCTTTGATTTACAGATTGGAATTTTGTGGAACAATCCCAAAGTTGACAATTTATTTTGTTGTCTAGAAATGTTTGCGGAGCAGTGAACTATAGCAATTTATGGGCAGCTAATAAAAATTCTTTACGCAAAATTAGAGATTAGATTATAGACCGAGCAATTTTTGGGTGTGATGTATAGCAAAAATTCAATGATGCAATAATATAGGCCTTTATACTTTTTATTTGCAAATACGCAAGTCTTGCAAGCCGTAGTTGATGCGTTTGCAAATAATTCTGCATTGAAAATGAATTTTTTTCTGAAAGCCCAGATAAAAGATAGCACTTAAAAAATGATATTTACTGCCTGAACAGAATAGAATGCTGGAACTGGAGCCGTAGACGGAACTGGAAGAGCTATCAAAAAGTGTCGTACGTAATTTTTTTTACGTGCCCACAATGGAGCTGTACAGCTTTGAAAGTATTTTGAAGAAAAACAAAAGAGCATTCTTGTGTACAAGCTCAGAATTCACATTTTTTGTTGCCAATAATTTTTGTTTTAATAAATAATTTTTTTCGCGATACAAATAATCACAATATTTTTTTTCGGATCCAAAAAGTTGTTTTTTTTCTTCATACAATTTGAAACGTCAAAAGTGCTGTACGTGAAAAGTTAAAAGTTGGTGGACTCTTCCGTCTGCGGCTGCAGCTCCGTTCTGTATGCGGCTACGTTCCTTTGTGTTTGCAACATTGAATTTGCATGTATTCAATATTTTGACAGCTATTCCAGCTCCGGCTCCAGTTCCGTCTCCGTCACCATTCTGTTCAGCCAGTTAATAAAAGAGCTGAATACCATAGACATGAATATGGGGGTCCAAGACCTTTTAGGTGTGCCTTCTGTATGCAAGACGCACTTGAAAATTCATTTTTATAGTGCGTCTTCATTCATGTCTATGGCATTCAGCTCATTTATTAAATATAGGTTTTTTTTAATGGTATATAGGCACCTTTTATTTTGGCTTTCAGAAAGAAATGCATTTTTATTGCAGCAACGCCCCAAGCATAGCTTGCAAGACTTGCATATTTGCGAATAGAAAGTAAAGACCTATCTTATTGCATCATTAAGTTTTTGCTATACTTCACACCCAAAAATTGCTGTGGGCTGGGCTCTTAGTCTATTAGAAAAGATACGGGAAGGATTCGTTATTTATTTTTTATGTACATAATGTATAATAATTTTAGGCTGTGCAAAAAATATTGCATCTAGTGGCATGATATAATGTATATAATTTTTAATCAAAAATAAAAAAAAAAAAAAAAAAAAAAACATTATTGGCACCTATTTGATTTTTTACACTATTTCGCTAATAGTTGTTACTTATTGACCTTTTGGATATTCGTCCCCATAACTCTGCTGTGTTAACTAAAAATGACGTATCTGAAATTTGTCGATTTTTTTAATTAAGTGAAGTCCTTTTGGGATGGTTTTTATAAACAACTAAAGCTGAATCTCACTTTCTGAACAATTTACCAATCGAAACACACACATCCTTTTTTTTTAACAAACTTCTATACTTAATCATAAAAAATATGTAGATACGTCATCTTTAGTTAACAGGGCAGAACTGCCGTAAATATACCTAAAGATAAAATAGTTTGGTTGATCCATATATCCAACGCACTAATTTAAAAATATGCAGGAATTGAAAAAGTTAACAGTCACGTAGGTACTAAATACAAAAATGTTTAAAAATGATGAAACAAAGGCCGACAAATATTACAAAGTTAATTAAATAATATTTGGTAATATTTTAACGCGAGCAATATGGTGCGAACTAATGCTGTTATGTACCTATGTCAAAATAGTTTTGCAAGTATGTTTTTAGCAATTATTTTGATTATAACTGCGCTTGAGCGAGCATAATTCCAACTTGTGATGTTTTTAAGAAATTTCTTTGACTTTGCCGAAGAGTGCTAATCTTCAACAAATTAGAGATGTGATGATATAAGTAATAGATATTTTTAAGTATAATGAAGAACACTTTATGACTTTATACGAAAATGAAAGTGATATTAATTTATTTCATAACATGTGGATATATTTATTGCAATTTTAATAAGAGCTTTTGAGTTATGTGTTAGCAAACCGGTGGCACAACATACGAGAAAATGTTGTCCCTTGCCACTTAAAGTTTTGGGTCAGAGAGGGAGCATTTCCCTTATTTGATGTCATTGTCTCCTATAAAAATTTAATTTTTTAAGAGGCAAAATCACCTCGTCTGAAAGCTTTATTTAGAAGGTGACAAAATATTTGTAAAATTAGAATACGCATAATCTTAGACCAACTTATTTGCATGTAACAAAATTATACCTACAAACATAATTACAAATTTGTAAATACATATAAAATGGGCAATTCTGTTTACAAAATTCGATAAAACCCTGAAAAAAGGCAGAATCCGCCAAATTGTACAATGATTTTTCACTGCATTGCTTAATTCCCTCACGCGATCACAACAGCACGCAACGCCTATTTTACATTTGTTCGAAAGTATGTGTTTTACATCCAACATCCAAGGTGACGATGTTATCATAATACCTTCATGGGGGAACACGGAAAAATCAGAGAGCCACAAAATTTGTTCACTTTAAAAAAATTAGCAAACTTGTCATAATTGAGCACCTTCGACTAGCTCAAAAACGAGCAAGAAGATCGTGTGCCAACTTAATATCATTCCCTATAGTCCAGTAAATAGAGACAAAAAAAAGGGGTTACCCTACAAAAGGTCGGGTAGTTCTAAATTTTGGATATATTATATAATATGGTCGGTAGATGAAAAATAAAAATTTCCACAACCACGCCCCCTCCGCCCCCTTCACAATCCTGAAAAAACCGCTCAAAATTGGCACTTTTTTTCAGCTTTTTTTCTTTCTGGTGTACTTTTTTGCAAAAAAAAGTTATATGGCAACTTGTAGAAAACAAAATTTCCTACAAATATGGTCTGTGTAGTTTTTTTGTACAACCAACACCAACAAAGCAAAGAGGCAGGAGCGGTTTTTTTTTATTTTTATTAGATGGAAGAGGCTGGGGATTGAACCTAAACCTCCGGCATGACAGTCCATAGCACTAGCCATCATGCTACGGCTACTACGTCTATCGTTTGTTACCTTTTAAATGTTTATCTGGAAGATTTAGCTTATGTCCGTAATCAAGCAAGACAAAAATTAATGTAATATTTTATGACCTCATTGTGAAGAGAATGATAAGAATAGAATTTATCAACTTAAACCAAAACACCTTACTCTAATATGATCAATTAATATCCTTCTTTCATTCTGTTAATCATTTTTCCCAGATCATTGAATATTTTGAAAAATAAAAAAATTTACTGTCCGTAATCAAGTGATGCAGAGTGTATCTCCAATATAATAACACATTAATATTAATACATTATGGAGTATATGCCCCAGGTCTCTAGCTAATCGGAAAGTTAGTTTTAAATCGACTGCGAAGTTTTCGTCGTACGGACGTACAAAGAAGGAAGCTAATTAATAAAAAACGTACAAAAGGGCAAAAAAAACTCTTTCTCACTCTTCGCCGAAATGTTTTAACCTCAAAACAAAATAGTGTACATGAAATTTGTAGGTAATTATTTGTTATGAAGACTTTTTCTCTAAAATCACTAGTTTAGAAGTTATAAGCCTGCGAAGTGGGAAGAAACTGAAAACTTCACAAAATACGAAATTTTAGCCTTTTTTGGTAGCGTCATAGCTTTGTTGGTGTTGGTTGTACAAAAGAACTACACAGACCATATTTGTAGAAAATTTTGTTTTCTACAAGTTGCCATATAACTTTTTTTTGCCAAAAAGTACACCAGAAAGAAAAAAAACTGAAAAAAGTGCCAATTTTGAGCGGTTTTTTCAGGATTGTGAAGGGGGCGGAGGGGGCGTGGTTGTGGAAATTTGTATTTTTCATCCACCGACCATATTATATAACATATACAAAATTTAGAACTACCCGACCTTTTGTAGGGTAAAATGTCTCTATTGATTGGACAAGCTGAATTTTGAAAAGCTGAATTTTGAAAGCATAGAATTTCGACAAAAGAATTTTGACCCTGGAAATATTTTGACCCCAACCCTTTGCTGCTGAAGTATAATGAAAAATGCCATACCACAAGATCACTCTTTTTTCTCGCTAAATTAACTGCCCGGACCATTAGTTTTATGCGGAAAAGGACCATTTGGGTTTGATTTATATGTTTTAAATGAAAAAATATTACAAAGTAACACGTTTAAATTTAAAAATATTTTTTTTAACTTAACATAAAATTATAAGATTTAAATTTGTGCTGGTGTCAAAAAGCACAACTTTATTCAAGAAATTCTTGAATTATCGTTAACAAATTTTCCTACTCGGAAATATTTTTGTTAAACTAGAGATAGATAAAAAACATTTTAAATAAAAAAAATAAATACAAATATTTAATTTGATAGAATAATAAAAACTCCACATGAACTAAAATAAAATGAAAGTAGTCAACACTTAAGCAACCCTTTGTCAACAGATTTAGGTATTTCATTTTTGTGTTATTTCAATGTAAACTGACATTTTTTGACAGAACTTAAAACTGCCAGGCCGGTTTCTTAGGGAGAAATTCTCAGGAAGTGGAAATGTGTTCTTCTGCAAAAACTACCCAATTTGTGAAGGTTGTCAGCGTTGCCATCCGAAATAAAATAAACGTGCCATATTTTCTGAAAAACGTGCCAATTTTCGTGTCACATGAAAAAAACACAAATTCTTCTATTTTCTTGAAAAATCTGTAATCAGTTTTATTACGTGGTATAATAAAATAACAAAAATATTTATTCATTTTGCATTGTCAAAAATTATGTGTTTTTGCCTACTTTTTACGAAATTTGAACCAATTTTCATTAAATTTTCTTGGATTTGCTTCATTTTAAGTAAAATAATGGAGATAAAAAACGTGCCATAATGAACTTTTTCGTGCCACGAGGAAATTTTCGTGTTAAAAAAGCACGATCGTGCCACTTCGGAAAACGCTGTAACATTGTCCACAAAGTTTTATGAACAATTATTTTAAATATGATTTTATCTGATATTTTGAGTGGGCGTTAAAACTTCAGTTGCATACTTATCTAAATAATTGAAAATAAAACCCAATCAATTGGATTACTAAACCCACTTTTGCGGGAGTAAAACGCACTCTTTCCATATTCATGAACTCCGATCACTGTAAACCGCATACATGAATCCGGAGAACATTCCCACTGCAAAACTGGTTGTGATTTCAGCAATAAATCAATAAAAATATAATTCAATTCAATTTTATTCAATTTATTTATAAATGTGCACAAGTAAGACATATAGTTTTTTTATAGTACCTCTTATGCTAACATATACTGCCTTATTCATAAAAAAAAAATTGGTTATTTCAGCTCTTTTGTTCAGGGAAACTACACCATGGATTAAGAATTTTCCGGATTCAAAATATAGGCAATTGCTTACTGCACAATTTGAGTCCGGAAAATTCTTATTCCATGGTGTAGTTTCCCTGAACACAAGAGCTGAAATAACTATTTTTTGTTTATGAATAAGGCAGATAGTTTATAGGGTTTTATCACAGAAACCTATGTGTTTCTTATAAATTGTACATTGTTATCGGAGGAGAGTTGCCGAAGTGGCACGATTGTGTATTTTTGATACGATAATTTCCTCGTGGCACAAAAAAGTTCATAATATGGCACGATTTCTTATTACCATTAATTATTAAAAAAAAAAAAATTTGAATTTTGAACATTCCGTAAAAAGTGAACAGAAACATATATATTTTTAACAATGCACAAAAAAAGCAAGTAACAAAATAGAAAAATTTGTGTTTTTCAAATTGCACGTTTTTTTTTTTTTTTAATATGGCACGTTAATTTTATTTCGGGCGGCAACGCTGTTCGGTCAAACATTTCAATACAAATGAAATTTTCTATTTTTAAAAATGTTTAAATTTTACAAAATTTAGTTTTAAAAAATAAGTATATATAGGGAAACGCTTTCGAGGCATGATGGGTGGGCAATGGAAGTTTTGTATATACCTAAATTTCATAAACTGTTGTGTATTTATTTAGGGTACACTCAGCATAATGTACTTGTGTGGTATATGCATGTTGGTTTTGTTTAGGGAAATCATGTCAATCAAGCATTATATGAATTATTTATTTATTTTTCTGACATTGGTAATGCATTTTTACAATATAACGTCCAACGAGGGCATTGCACAATTATAAAGTGACGATGATTAATTGAAGTAAATAAAAATATTAATTTATTTATTTTTTTTTCTTTCAGACTTAATATTGAACCAAATTTAAAAACTTCCCAAAATAATGGAACTGTGGCAATTTATATATCACGTGACTACAATGTTAAGGGCTTACAACCTATAGTTTTGGATGTTAATAATATAACAATTATCGAAGCTCGAGTTGTACGAACACTACCAGATGGCAGTGATTTGGAATTTGAAAGTGATTATGGTGAAAATTATACGACATTTGTCATTAATGTCCAAAAAGATGTCGAATCTGAGAAGGATTTAAAACTTGTCATATATTTGGATTTTGTTAGTGAAATAACAAATACATTACAGGGAATCTATAAGATAAGTTATATCAACACAGAAACATTAGAAACCGAGTAAGTTTTCAATAAATTATGTAGCTCATTTAGACCAAGTTATTCAGTGACGACGCTAACGAGTTAAACCAGATATAAATTTTTTTCCACTTAACTCAAGAAACAAAAATTGAAAATAAAATAAAATACTTTACGACTTATTAAATGAGAATATGATCTTTGAAGCAATTTAAATAACGTATTGAAAGCGATTCAAAGGAAAATATAATCTTATTTATTTTTAATTTTTTCAAAAACTAATGAGTTATTTAGGCATCTCGTTTTTCGTGTTTGACTAAGAGTTGATAAAAGCATTGAATTTTGAAAACAAAACAAGTGCTCAATAACGTAAAATTTTACTAAAACAAATAGTTTTTATAAAAAACGTAATTTTTTTTTTCAAAATTTTGAGTTTGGAAATAAATTTTTCAAAGACTATCACTTTTAAAAAACATTATTAAAAAACAAAATTGAAGAATGGATTCCTGGCTTTGACAAAAGATTTAGGATTTTATTCCAAATATTGTCGTTGGATTTTAATGAGTCTTTTTTTATTTCAAGTCAATTTTTTGAAAAATTGCCCCTCCCAATTAAAAAGGGGGATATAGACTACCCCCTCTAAAGGATTTTTTTCTTCTTTTAACCCAGCTTATACGCTCTAGTATTTTTATGCATCTTGTGCCAAGAACCATTTTTTTTGATTATACTGAAAATTATATGTACTTTTGAATATCTGTATTTTCGAAACTATTGGGTTTACACATATAATTCTGGGCTCAAATTGAAGAAAATTTAATTACTTTGAAATCATAAAGCGAAGTTATAGTCGAAAAACCAATCCTTTGTGGCTAAAATTACCAATAACTGAAAAAAGCGCGAACATTTTGCGGTTTTTTGGATTTTTGACAATGATGCACTCGAGTTCGAAAACTTAGGTTTTTCATGAGGCCAATATTAAAAATGACTCAGCAAAAAATCAGAACTACCGGATCTAACGCAAGCCTTGATGAATAAGGTTACTGGACTAATAAAAAACTTGGAGGCATCTATTCAGTAAATACCAAGTTAACCCACCCAGTGGGGATTTAATTCGGGTTTAACTTTAATCCTGCACTGAAAAACTATAGGCCTTAATGTGTAAAACAATTCAAAAAGTTCAAAATAAGACATTATAGTGAATTTTACAAAACTAAAAAAAAAATAATCCTCTGCTTTTTTTAGGTGGATGATAAGTACACAATTCTCACCAATCGACGCACGCCGAGCGTTTCCTTGCTTCGATCGACCAGACAAAAAAGCCAACTTCTCAATCAGCATTACACACGAGCGATCAAAAACCACAGCCTTATCTAATATGCCTTCAAAAGCAATCACGTAAGTTTTTCTATTTTACTAACAACAACTTAATATCTTCTATTTTATATCCTTTCTTTAAAATTATTTTCTCAAATCTTTTATTATCTTCTGTTTTTTTTTTTTGTTTTGTAGAAAAGACCGTGCTGGTTATGTGAAAGAAGATTTCGAAACAACTCCCAAGATGCCAACATATTTGGTTGCCTTTGTCATATCGAATTTAGTTAAAGCAAATTATTCTGTTTCCGATAAAAATGCTAAGACAAAAATTGAATTCTACACACGTTCCGAGGGTGTTGATATGACAAATTTTGCCTACGACTTTACTCGCAGAATTTTACCCTTTTACGAATCATACTTTGGCATCGAATATAAACTTCCAAAAATTGATATGGTCTCGGTGCCTGATTTTGGTTTTGCTGCCATGGAAAATTGGGGTCTAACTACATTTAGGTAAGTCACTGTCACAAACGACGCATCACATAAATAATTGACAACCCCCATTGTTTGACATTTTATGAACAAATGTATATCACAACCTTTCGAATAAAAGGGTCATCATAGTGCTTATGTTAAGTGGCATTTAAGATATGGGTAGATGTGTGTATGTCTGTCAATTAAGATGTCAAAAAACAATAATTGTGGTGGGAAAGTAGATAATAATGAATTTTTTTTTTTTGATACTGTCTCATTACAGAGATTCATCCCTTCTGGTACCACAAGATGAAGAAAAAACTTCTTCGGCAGAACATACCGAATATGTGGCAACCATAATCGCCCACGAGTTAGCTCATCAATGGTTTGGCAATTTGGTAACTCCCAAATGGTGGGATGATTTGTGGCTGAAGGAAGGATTTGCCACCTATATGAGTTACGTTGCTGCCGATTTCATACATCCCGAATGGAAAATCATAGAAACATTTACAGTCTTCGAGTTCCAACAATCAATGGACAAAGATTCCGATAACAGTTCACATCCAATAACATTCGCTGTCACTTCGGCCAGTGACATTCGACGTATTTTCGATCCCATTACTTATTCGAAAAGCACAATACTTCTGCGAATGTTGAATTCCATTGTTGGCCCTGAGGCATTCAGAGATGCTACTAGAGAATTCCTGAAAGCCTTCCAGTTCAAGAATGCCAATCGAAATGATTTGTGGAGTTGTATGACTTTTCAGGGTCATGCCAAGCGTACTTTGTCACTTGATATCCACATTAAGGACATAATGAACTCTTGGATTAATCAAGCAGGATATCCGGTGGTGACAGTGAATCGCAGTGATACAAGTCTGATAATCACTCAGCAACGGTATATGTTGCCACAGAAAAATTTCACGGATGACACTCGCTGGTACATTCCGATAACATTTGAAACCGAGGAATCGAAGAAAGGCGATGACATCCCGACACATTGGATGACAACTGATGACAAAGAGATCGTGATCGAGAATGTGTTCAGTAATGCTAATAATTCGGATATTATGGTGTATATTAATTTGAATCGACAAGGCTATTATCGTGTGAACTATGACTACGACTCGTGGATTGTGCTCAAGAAAAAATTCAACACGTTGCCCAGTATCACAAAGGCACAACTGCTGGATGATTCGTTCCATTTGGCCCAAGCTGAGTATTTGACATACGACATACCGTTGACATTTCTAATGGAGATGTTTTCCGCGACTGATGATGAATTGTTGTGGGCCTCATCAGAACATGGTTTGAATTATATGATATTCATGCTGCATAGGGAGCCAGCTTATGAGACTTTTAGGGTAAGATTTAATCATTGATCCCTCAGAAAATCCATCGTTATTGTTATGGAAATTTGACATTTGTGAAAATGTTAGCAGAAATTTCTTATAGCAAAATCTGATTAGCGATGGAATCTTTAATAGGATTGGCTTAATTTCGAATAGTTTTGGATAATTTATTGAATATTTTTAGGCTTTTATGAAATTCGTTGTCCGTCCAGCATTTGATCAATATGGACTGAATGAACCCAGCGATGAGACACATGCCCAATTGATGCACAGGGCGAGAGTTGCACGGATGGCATGCAAATTTAATTATGACAGATGCACGACTGCTGCCCAATTGAAGTACAGGGAATGGATGAGGAATAAAACAAATATGTGAGTTTTTTTTTTTTCATTTTCTTTAGATATTTTTTGAAATTTTCAGCTTGCATGGTCACCAATGTGTTTGCGAGGATGTGTCGCTGCGGAGATTTGGGTTTGCTATGATTTTGTTTGCGGGGATGTGTCTCTGCGGAAATTTAGTTTTGCGTAATTAATAAGATAATGTGGGAATTGGATTAAAATTTAGATTACATTTTATCACGCAAAGATTCGCCTCAAAGTGCCAAGAATTAGTCGTCGAATAAAAGCTAGCACGATTTTTTTTGTTTTCTTCCTTTAAAAGCCCTTCCACACGTTGCTCTCTATCTGCAGACAAAATTTTAAAAATCGTTGGAGCGGTTTTCTTAAAAAGTAATTTTTTATATACCTACATACAATTTCTTGTCCCCATGGACATGTTTTCAGCAGCTATTGACTACTGCACTCATACTCTGGACCTCATAGTACGGATTTTAAAGTTATTTTTCTACCAGGGAGGAGTGGAAAGATGACATCGTGACGAGAGACTTCGACAAAACTATCTTCATTGATGGGTCAAAGATGGAGTGTGGAGTTGGTTCGGGTGTCTTTTCCGAATCTCTGAATATTTCCAAATCTTATCGGCTTCCCAACTTCGCTAGTGTTTTCCAGGTGGAATTGCTGGCAATCAGGGAAGCATGCAGGATACTTAAACAAGACCCTAACAAGAACCGTAATACTGCCATCCTGACAGATAGTCAGACAGCCATTGACAATGTCGTGATGAGCTCTCAAGCCTAGATGGGAACCTCAGGGTCTCTCTTATCTGGTTTCCAGGTCATCGTAGCATTGAGAGAAACGAGCGAGCAGACGAACTGGCCAGGCATGGATCAGCCCTTCATGACTACGGAAAGAGTCAATATTCCTCTTGGGGTTATGAAGGGCAATATATTCTCAATTTTTCTAAGTGAATCCAACCGTAGGTGGCGCAGTTTAGCTAACTGCGTCATATCTAGAAAGACATGGCCCACCTATAGCACAAAACCAGAATAACTGACCTATTATGCAAACCCAGGCGAGACAAAGCCAGGTTCGTTGCGACCTTTTCTGGTCACTGGCCGATCGGAGAGCATGCGGCGAAGCTGTTGCAGCTGTGAGAACCAGCAGGAAAGGGAAACTGTCTTTCATTTCCTCTGTAAATGTCCCGCTCTGGCCAGAATCAGAGCACAATCATTTGGAAAGGCCTTTTTCAACGACCTCAATGAACTCTCCGAACTGAGAATCAAATCTTTTCTCAACGGGTTGAAGTGGCTCTAAGATGAACTTAGTAGCTACTGCACCATTTCTCCGTCAGAATCCTTAGACCACAAGCAGGTGGAAAACGGACTTCTGAAACCAACAATCTGCCTAGCCTGGCATTTTGACCCGCCAATCCCTCATAACACCGTTTTATAAATAGGTCACACGAGTCATGGTATCAAAACGGCGCTCAGCGCTAATTGGGTCACCGAGCTTGGGTTGCTCGGGGCCGCCATTTCTACCTACCTTTAAAGAAAAAAAATATTGGTAATGCCATTTTTAAGAATATAATAATATGCAAATAAATGCATAATTCAAAAAAAAAAATCATCAACCTGTTTTCGAAAAAAAAAAAGAAATGATTTTTCAAAAAAAAACTTTGAACTTTTTCTTAAAAATCCAAAAACATTTTTTTGAAAATAAACATACATGATAGGACTTTCAGAGTTAAAATTTTGATCAAAATCGGTTGAGCGGTTAACGAGAAGGTAGAAAATAAAAGAACCGTTCTATAAAATCATTAGAGCCGTTTTTGAGATAAATAACTTTTTTTCAAAGCGGTTGTATAGCAAGTAGCTACCGTTATTTTTTGACCTAAAAATAATCAATAATCTCGTTTTTTACTCCTTAGCATTAGTGGTTCCTGAGATATAGGACGTCAAACATCGCGAAAACCGTAACTGACTGACAGATCATCAAAATTATGGAGCACTTCCCGACACCTAAATGTTGTAATGTTGTACAATCGAAATTTCGGGGTTTTCCATATTGGGGGCGTGGTATCCGCCCACTTTCTCAGAATGACTGTCAATAGAATATTTCTGATTGTCGCAGAATTATGAAATTTGGTAGAGCGGTAGAGGCCTCACAATGAGTGCAAAAAAAAATAAAATTAAAATTTGAGATTTATCATTCAGGGGGTGTGGTACCCACCCACTTTTCTCAACATACTTATCAATTATATGGACCACTCTTAATTGCTGTAGAATGATGAAATTCGGTAAAGCGGTAGGGCTTGTAATGTGTTCAAAGCTAAAATCATAAATTTGAGTTTTTCCATATAGGGGGCGTGGTATCCGCCCACTTCCTCATAATTCTTATTAATTATTTAAATTGAAATTTGCCAAATTTCAAATTTCTCTCATGATTTGTAGTTGTTTCGATATTACTCGCTATACTTAAAATACTTATTTGATATTACAGCTTCATAAACTTAGAACTTGGCCAACTTTCAGATCTCATTACTTTTCTCCGCTGACTTGTTACATACAGATTTTTGTATACATCGGAGAATTTAGCCCTTTTTTTTAAATTTATGGTTTTGGTGTGACATAAGCTACCAGTTCAAAATCAACAGCCACGAATATACTACACTAATCCAATATGGCAAACTGAAATCGTAATTATGTTAATCCACCTCCCACGATAAAAACAAATTTTACATTTCATCGAAAACTGAAATGACCAAATTAAAATCCAATTTATAACGTTCAATAAATATTTCCAAATAACGTTACTTACGTTTTTGCATTATTCGAGCTCCATTTGATGTTTCACTTCTGTCCCTGCAAAGCCCAACTGCCCGGCTAGCTCAGTCGGTAGAGCATGAGACTCTTAATCTCAGGGTCGTGGGTTCGAGCCCCACGTTGGGCGAATTACTTTTTTTTTTTTTTTTTATTTGCTTAAATTAGTGTATAGACATTATGTTTGTTTGGGTATGTACTCTCCAAACCTACAAATTTCTTCTAATTAAACTAAAAATGAAGAGACATTATTATATCATTGGTTTTGTAGAAAACTACTAATGTAGAGGGGAAATATTTTCTGCCTCATCATAATGTAATTCACGATCTTTCACATTAAAAACTAAGCGAAGCAACACAAGCGCAGATCTACTAGTAATAAATATTACTATAGTCATTTGAAAATAATACAAAAATCAAAAATATTAAATTTCTTTTCTTATTTACAGGATTAAACCAAATTTAAAGGAAGTAATTTATTGCACAACACTTGCTGAGGGCTCATATCAAGAATGGTATTTTGCATACAAGCAATACAAGCAAACAACCAGCGCATCAGAAAAGGAACAAATTTTAATATCTCTTGGTTGCACACAAAAACCCTGGCTATTATCAAAGTGAGTTCAATACAATTACGTACATATCAAATTTGAAAAATCAAATAGAATGGAAACTAGTTAGGTACATACATATTCCATATTGTTTTTGTCTTGAAGATCGTCTGCCCATCTTTGTCCATATTTCCAAAAGTAAAAAAAAAATTAAAAAAAAAAGATTCAGGTTCTACCGAGATTTGAACTCGGATCGCTGGATTCAAAGTCCAGAGTGCTAACCATTACACCATAGAACCGTTGAGATTTTCAAGTCTAATTTGGTATTTAAACACGAAAAGAAAATATAATGAACAAAATGTAAATTTTGTGCATTCGCTTTCTATTTTCTGATACGTCATTTTTTGTATCATTTCAGAAAATCTATTTTGTTAAAAATCAAGGTTAAATAATGTATTTATATATTTTTGCAGAGCAATTTATTCCTAATTTTATAAAGCGTAGAAAAACGATTTAAAAATTAAACAATACATAAATATGATACGTCATACTTATATACAAATGTCAGTGTGATCACGACAGTACCTACTCAGCAGTAAAATTTTATTTTAAGAAATTATTTAATTGGATAAGCGCGAAGAATTGAATTGAATTGAATTGAATTGAATTGAATTGAATTGAATTGAATTGAATTGAATTGAATTGAATTGAATTGAATTGAATTGAATTGAATTGAATTGAATTGAATTGAATTGAATTGAATTGAATTGAATTGAATTGAATTGAATTGAATTGAATTGAATTGAATTGAATTGAATTGAATTGAATTGAATTGAATTGAATTGAATTGAATTGAATTGAATTGAATTGAATTGAATTGAATTGAATTGAATTGAATTGAATTGAATTGAATTGAATTGAATTGAATTGAATTGAATTGAATTGAATTGAATTGAATTGAATTGAATTGAATTGAATTGAATTGAATTGAATTGAATTGAATTGAATTGAATTGAATTGAATTGAATTGAATTGAATTGAATTGAATTGAATTGAATTGAATTGAATTGAATTGAATTGAATTGAATTGAATTGAATTGAATTGAATTGAATTGAATTGAATTGAATTGAATTGAATTGAATTGAATTGAATTGAATTGAATTGAACTGAATTAAATTGAATTCAAAAGCTTAGAAATATTTTATTTTAATTAGAATCTTTCCACAAATCAAGTAACCAATTCCGCAATTCTTAAAGCTGTCTTATACCTTAGATCAGGATTTGAGGACAGGATAATTCTACAAAATTATTTAAATGATACATATGTATATATTATATTATCAATTATCCCCTCTATCATCTTGTTCTATGTTAAATTGTATTTAATATCAATTTTGTTCTTAGATTCCTTAACTTGACCATCGATCCTTCTTCTGGAATCCTAAAACAAGATGGTGCTCGTGCCTTCAGTGCTGTGGCTCAAAATCCAGTTGGATTTGAAATTGCATTTGATTTTCTTGCAACAAATATTAAAGAGATCTCAGAATAGTAAGTTTAAAAATTAGAAAAAATACAAAACTCATTAACAAACATTTATCTTGTTTTTTTTTTTTGTAAAATATAGCTTTGGAGATGGATTCTCAACCCTCACTCAAATGATCGACTCAATTACCTCATTTATGAATAAAGACTATCACCGGGAGCAACTGGAACGTTTTGCCATACGAGCCCGTGAATTAGGACTTACATCCGTAGAGAACACAATTCAACTCGCTATGCAACAAGTAAATAATAATATTTACTGGAGAAATCGATCCTACTATAGTCTCAAGAGTTTCCTTGAAACGATAGTCAGTGAGTTTAAGATAAATATATTTTAAGTACCAGACATTATTATTTCATTTTTATATCATTGCTTAAACTTAAAATGTATTTATAACTTTCATTTGTATAGTATTTATACATAGAATATTGTTTTAATAAATTAAGTCAAAAAAAGATAACTTCGATATAAAATAAGGCCCATTTTTATTTTAATAAGATTTATGATATAATTTGCTTACAAGTGATATAAATTTTAAGATTATATTATTATGCGAAGCTTGAATAGAGCTCGATGGCCTTTTGTAAGATTTTGTTTTTTTTTTTTACATTTTGGGTGCAAACAAAATAAATAAGAGCGAAAACTGAAGACTAATGTTCCTATTATTCATTAGAGATTTTACATTTTCATTTGTATAACAATTAAAAATTAAATTTAGAAAATTAAAATTTTTGTCTTTGGGCCAAGTATGTCATTCCAAGAAATTTATAAATTTGTGTCAAATAGTTAGGTACTCAACATTAAAGTTCTTGAGCCCATCTTTGCATTTGCATCATTCAAAATCGAAAAAAAAATTATTTTTAAATTAAAAATGTGTTGCACCTTTTATTTTTTGAGACCTAAGGCAGATTTTAAGTTAAATAAAAAATTAAATTACAAAAATGAAACACATGTAATATCTAAAATAAACTGCCTAAAATATAAATCAAATTGTACACTATTTTAACTTTAAAATAAATAAAAATCTATCCTTTTTTAATTATGTATATTTTTACAAAACCTACATTAAATTTAAATCATAAATAAACTTATACATAATAAACCTTAACAACTAAAACTGGAACCGTCTGTAACATCAAATTAATAAATAGATAAATTACACGCACTTAAGTAGTTAAGTAGAAATTTAAAATTAAATAAAAGAGAAACTCACAAAAAAATATTTTAAAATAAATTTAAGCAAAACAAGTTCGAATTAAAAAATATTTTAAATAAAAACATTTAAAGTATTCATGTCACAAAAAAATAATGTCTCCTTGTTTTTTTTTTTTGTTATTATTATTTGCTTAAATTTTAATGACAATTGACAAAAAAAAACGTGAATTTTGAAAAAAAGTGTAAATTAAAATTATTTTTAGCAAAAAATCTGATTTCTATTTTGAGTTTTTAATTGTATAAATGAAATCTGAAACCCCACATTAAATGCCTTAACGAAAATCATAGAAAAAAATTGAGAAAGCAAATGTATTTATACAAATGAATAATAAATGAGCCTTAAAAAGAGTGTCCTTAATGCGAATTATTAAAAACGTTTAAAAAAGCTAATAATGCAAACGCTTAAAGTCTTGTGTTTTTTTCCTTAACGCAATGAAATTGTAATAAAAAATAATGAAAACATAAGATTTAAATTTTAAAAGAAGCATTATTTGTTTTATCATCCATCACTTTATTTATTATCAAATTTATTAATGAATAAAATTAAACTTAAATATAATAAAATTGTGTTTTATTTACAATATGAGCTTATAAAACGACAGAATAAAGACTAGCAGACTCGTAATCGTATGAAAATGAGCGAACAAATAAAGAATCTGTCAATGTAGAGTTGAAAATTCCATTTCGAAAAAAGTATCAACTTTTCTTTTAAATATCGAATTTAAAAAAAATTAAATCCAAAAGATGTTTTTATTTTTGGAAAAATTTGAAGAGCAGTATTCTTTCAATTTATTAAAAGCTTCGGTATAAAATTTTCATTTACATCGGTTGTACAGATAATCAAATGGTCGAAAAATCAGATCAAAAAGGTTCTATGAGAAGCATAGTTTTATTCATACATATATCGATTATGGAATCCGCAATTAGTTAATACGCAGTTATTCGGCAATATATTGTTCTCTTTTCTTTTAACGTTAAATCGATGATAGCACCACATTGCGATCGGCATGCATTGACCTATTATATATGGACTGCAAGCAGCCAAATCACGATCGATGGTTCAATGCAAGACTATACGACACAGGCGCTCTCGTGACATTGCGGAAATATGGTGTAACTTTTGGCCGCGTTCAAAAGAAAATCAGGAATTTCAGAATCTAATGCCACATTTACACGAGTGAAAAATTGCCATAATGCCTTTTATTATATTGCCGTTCATGACCAAATGGTTGTAAATAGACCAAAATCTGCCATTTTTTTGTCATAACGTGCAGATGACGTTAAATTTTACCATTATACTGAAATAGTGTAAATTAATTTTTTTATTGAACGCAAAAAAAAAAAAATCTGAAAGTTCAGTCAAAAGTTATTGTGTGGTGTCAAACTGGCCATTCCCGATACGAATCTGTCAACAGCCATCAGTTTGTATGATCTGGCGAATGCGAAATCGCAAAACGAAGTTTTTGCTTAATTTTAATATTTAAAATGGTGATTTTTATATCGCATAATATACCGGCAATTGCTTTCAAAAGATAAACAAATTTTAGTTCCCCCAAAATGATGGTTTTGACGGTGGGGAAAAAACGAGATAGGGATAGAAACTCTCATATAAGAAAAACACGCTTATAAGACAGGCATTCCAAAACACCATGCACATTCCCATATATAAGAAACTTATTCTGATACAAAATCTCATTCACTACATAGAAATTTAAACTTTAATACGAAATTTTCCCATGTAAACTTCTAAATGAAGCGCCGTGTAACTTTCACAAAATTTCTGAGCCTACCCTTAAATTGCCAAGATTGAAGATCGGCGATAAAGAAATAAGCGCATACATTTGACATTTCTTATAGGCATTTTTATTTATATAAGTAATTTTCTTTCTTATATACACTTTATTTATATAAGATACTTTCTTTCTTATATAAAATTTTTTATATAAGAAAACACGGATATAAGGAAGGAGTTCCTTGGATTTTTTGAGTTTCTTATATCCGTCATGTACTGTATATATAAAGAGCTCTATCGATCCAAATGGCTCGATGCCGCCGAACCCATTCACATGATGCAAGCAATTTGGCTCGGCCGAGCCATTTGGCAATAACATGTATGGCCAGCTTTAGACTTTTGATTCCAAGAATCACTAAACAATTATTAAAAAGAAGTAAAGGCTTAACTACATTCAAGACTTTTTGGAAAAAAAAACTATAAAAAAGTGAAAAAGTGATAAACAAAAATTAGTTTATTAATGCCTTTGTTCAAAAAAATTAGTGTCTGATCTATGAAATCAACTAGAAATGACATACCGCATGTTTTAGTTTTTCACTTTCGTACTTTTTGCAAAAAGTTTTGAATACAAATAAGCCTTCAGTATTACAATTTTATTAAAATAAAAATTATGAGCACAAATCAACCAATAACCAGAGTGAAAATAATACAGTTCAACTATTATGTGTAGTACTTCAGATCTTTTGACACTTCCCCCACCACAACTCTTATATAAATTTGTTTAAGCGAAGTTCACAGAGTAGAAGATGCATTGCTGTTGTGTATTTATGAATTAAAACAGAGAACTCTAATTTAAACAAGACTTTATTGGTTTGCTGCTAATCAAAGAGTGAGTTTACAAAATGAAGTTTGCCACCTGTTTTTAGTAAGTGACAGCTGTAAGCTATGTTCGATTACATAATTTGGGTGTGTATCCAATATCTCCCCTCTAAAATTACTATACGTATGTATAGTCTGCAAATCCAAGTCTTCTCGGTGCAACTCGGTTACGTACTGGACGCTGAGACACATTACGAACTGGTTGATCTTCCTGTTCTTCTGCACGAAAGAATTGATTTGAAGAACTGTCTGGGTTGGCTTGGTGTTCTTGCCTTGGTAATAACTCTTGTGTTGTTGTTGGAGGAGTAGTTGAAACATCTACTCCTTGGTATGATTTTCGCTCTAAAACCGGAATGTCACTTTCCTGGAAATTTAAAAGAAAGTTAGAAATAGATTTCTCATTTACCGAATATCTAGGCTTCAATTGGTTCAAGTGACGTCTCCAGGTTTTATTTCCTACTTGAACTGCTGTATTAGCACTTGCTTCTGCAACGAAGTTGGAATAACAATTTTATTTTGTAATAATAAACAACCTTTTGCTTCACTTAAAGCTTCTCGGCGGAGATAAAACAGTCTCAGGTTTGCATCCTGTATTTCCGTGGGCCAAGAAGTAAGGAGAAACCGACGAACTTGCTTCAAAATCGGATCATTTTCCGTTTCTTTTTGGATATCATTGAACTTGACTGGTAAATTTTGGACTGAATCTGATAAAACTTTGTTGACTTCATCTTCAATTTGAATTGCTGCGATTACGAAATCTTCTTCTTTTTCAACAGCTTGACGATTTATCAATCGAGATAACGCATCGGCATATCCAAATTTTAAGGTACTTACGTATTCAATTTTGAAGTCATATAAAAGCAATGTTAGCGCCCACCTCTGTAACCGATGAGCAGTGTAAACTGGGACTCCCTTTTTAGATCCAAAAACAGCTAAAAGTGGTTGATGATCCGTCTGAAGTATGAATCTCCTGCCATAAATCCATCTATGGAACTTCTTAACACAAAACACTAGTGCCAGTGCTTCTTTTTCGGATTGGCTGTAATTTTGTTCCGCTTTAGTCAAAGCCCTTGAAACATGCATCACCGGCTTTTTGGAACCATCCGGGAATTTATGGAGCATAACGCCACCTATGCCATCTTTTGATGCATCCCCAGCGATGATGATCTTTTTCCGTGGATCGAAATGGACTAAAAGTAATTCCGATTGGAGCGCTTCTTTTGCCTTGATGAATGCATTGCGGCATTCTTCTGACCAACAGAACTTCACATCCTTCTTGAGTAATTTATCCATGGGGGCGCGTATTTCACGCAAATTTGCAATAAACTGCGAATAAAAATTCAGCATTCCCAAAAATGAACGTACCTCTGTAGGGTCCTTGGGCTCCGGCATGTCTGCGATTGCCGTTGTTCGATTTGGGTCAGGCCTTCGCCCATTTCTGTCAATCACAAAACCCAGAAACCTCACCTGTTGTTCGAAAATTCGGCATTTATCGTAGTTTAATTTGAAACCCCATTCCTGAATACGCTGCAAGGTCCAGAATATGCCTATGCTCTTCAATAGACTGCAGCTACGATGATGTCATCAATAAATGGCACTACCCCTTTTAATCCAGACAACATTGAACTTGTTATTTGTTGGAACGTACCTGGTCCCGTCTTCCAACCAAGAGGCAGTCTTTGGTACTGCAACAATCCTTGATGCGTATTAACTGTAGCTTTTGAGAGTCTTCACTCACTTTAACCTGTAAGTATGCATCAGACAGATCAATGGTTGAAAAATATTTACCTCCCTGCAGCGTAATAAATATTTCCTCCGGCAAAGGTAGTGGAAATTGATGTGGCTCCAACGCATCGTTCAAGCCTGTAGAAAAATCTGCACATATTCTCACGCCACCAGTTGCTTTTTTAACTACTACAATGTACTTCTCGCTCAATAGCATCTGGTAAAATCGGTGTTTCTAATATTTTACCTAAAACTTGATTACAAATAGAGTTGATAGGAACATCAAATAATTTCAAGGCATCAATCCAGTCTATTCCCAATATATTTAACTGCGGAATACTTGTTATGTAACCAACACCTACGAATTGTGTGTCTCTGAAAGAGACGTGACACTGCAACTCTCCAGTTAAAGTCAAGGTTTGTCCACTAGCATTCCTAGCAGAATGTTTTGTTGACTGGATACTTGGACTCCCAAGGCCTTTCCATGTTTCTTCCGAAAGTATGGTTATGTCGGATGCTGTGTCAATCTGCAGTTGAACTGAATAACCATTAATTTGCAAACTTATAAATTTTCGTTTGCAGACTTGATCCACTTTAGAAACTGAAAAGATACTTTTAGATTCGAAATTAATTCTTGATTGCTTAGAAAATTTATTTTTAAAATGAATTTTTTTCTTGTTTTTCCTATTTGCACTTTCACAGAATCCTTCCTTATGCCCTTGACGTCCACAATCAGTGCATTTATGTGCTTTGTACCAGCATTTCTCGGCATAGTGCATGCCGCCACAAAACCAGCATGAGCTCTTCGGTGGTGTCTTGACCTTTGTCTTCCCTTGAAGTACTGCTCTAACTTGAGTATCCTCAGTCCGACCATCAACGAGTGCTACATCATGTTTTAACATGATCATTCGTTCACATTCCAAAGCCAAATCTGAAAGCGTCAACTTCGAACTACTTTCATCCGCCTCAAAGCTTAGCAAGAAACCGTGTTCTGATCCATCTCATTTGCACTTGTCAGACCGCAAACAAACATAAGGCATTTTTACCGTTTCTTTGAAATTCAAGTCACGCGATTTTTTTGGTAGAATAAGGTTAGAGTATCGATTGTACGTTGTCTCATCTAATTTTCTTAGCAGCAATCTCACTTTTGACGCATCGTCCAAATCCTTACCATCCACATTGAAAACGTCTTCATGACGGCCAAACCATTCAGAAAATGTCAATCCGTTTTCGGGGTCATAAATGAACCTGGTTTAGCCATTCGCCAGCGTCTCCATAATCCTCTCTGCAGATGATTTAATTGTCGTGGATGATAAAGCTATGCTATTGTTGAACGATCCATCCAAAAGAGACTACATTAGCTCCTGTTGCTTATCTAAAAACTCTTTCTGATTTTTTAAAAATAATTCAAACTGTGCTTTATCCATTGCACACTGGGTTAATTCTTTTTATAATTTTCCTATAAAAAACAAAAAATACCTCGTCGCCACAATATGTTGTGTATTTATGAATTAAAACAGAGAACTCTAATTTAAACAAGACTTTATTGGTTTGCTGCTAATCAAAGAGTGAGTTTACAAAATGAAGTTTGCCACCTGTTTTTAGTAAGTGACAGCTGTAAGCTATGTTCGATTACATAATTTGGGTGTGTATCCAATAATTGCAATAAAATATACCTACTCGAACAATAAAGAAAAACAGAAAGAAAAAAGGACGATAACTCTGCAATTTGTTCAACATAAGCAATTTTGTCTGCCGCGGTCACCCACATACGTCCCTCGCCAACGTGTTTAAAAATATAAATATTGCAGTGTAAAAACAGTAAAATCTGGTATTTCAGATCTTAACCGTAATGCATTGAACTCGGCCAAAAACAAGTACGTCAGGCGTCAAAATACAAAAAAATCTAATAGATTGGCTTAGTTTCTTTGCCAAAAAATGCTTGTTAAGTCCAAGTGTCAACAGATGGCTTTTGAGTTACTTATTTTTTTTTTTGCCGATGTGCCACGAGAGCGCTGATGGTGCTTAAAAGTCGTTCATTAGCGATTTTGTATGGAAATGCATTTCATTTTCAAAGATCGAATCAATCAATTATTGATTGCTTAAAAGAATCGGTCTTCTCAATCAATCATTATTTCAATCATTATGGTCAAAGATTAAATCGTTCACTATGTCAATCAGATTGATTCGGTCTTCGTGATTGTGATACGTTATAACAATAAGTTTTTTGCAAATATCTCAGAAACGGTTTCTGCTAAGCAAAAATTTCATTCCACAATCTTATAGCTGAAGCAATTCCCACAAAAATTGTATATATTATTTTTTTCGTAGCATTAACCGTTAAAAAGTTACAGCAAATCGAAAAGTCAAAAAATCCCTTAAAAGGGGCCAAAGGTAATGAAAATGTGCTGTAAATATTATATGAGATGCGTCTTCTTGGTAACTTTATATTCTTTGATACCATTTTTGTGGGAAATCGTCTCAGGTATAATATTGTCGAATAAAATTGTTGTCTTGCACTAACCGTTTCTGAGAAATTTGCAAAAAAATCTCATTTTTTTGAATTTTAACCCCTTATACTGACCTAGCTGTCATCGGATCGGTGAGGAACTCTCTCATTGTTTTTCTTTTATGTTTTTTTTATTTCTTTGTGTGATGTGATTGAGAATGAGTGGAATGAATGCGTGCTTCGGTCGTTTATTCAAAAACTGAAATGATTGACGTTGAGATTGATTGTGTCGGTTTACTCTGATTGCAATTAATCATTTATTTTGATGAACGGGTCACAAAGACCGAATCAATCACGAGGATGGAACTGGAAAAGCTATCAAAAAGTATCGTACGTGCCCACAATGCAGCTGTACAGCTTTGAAAGTATTTTTACACCATTCTTGTAAACAAGCTTAGAATTCACATTTTTTGTTTCCAATACTTTTCCCTATAATAATTAACTATTTTTTCTTCGACTTACCCTTTGAAATCATCCTCGCCACGCCACTAATAGGTACTCTATCAGTTTTCTATTGCATCGATTGGATGTCATGTTTGGTATTATGTAACATAATCGAATGAACAATTCACTGGAAATATGTCAGTTTTGACAATTCGTTGGTGTTCAAATAAAAATTTTAATTTTTTTCCTTGATCATTTAAATTTTTAATGCGAATTAGTTATATATTTTTCCGTTTTAAAATGAGTAGAATGGAGATAACGGTCATATAAAAATAATTTCTCTCTCCGAATGTTCTTCTTTGAAGGATGGTGCAGTGCAGACTTGAACAAAAATTAAACTATGTCTCTTCACTATTCCGTTTCACAAATCACAATGTCTGATTAAAGTATATTAAGAAAAGTAGAGCAAGACAGATTCATGTAAAAAAAAATGCATTTCTGAAAGAGTACCACATGATGAACATGTTCGTCTTTGCCATAATCTTCATCTGATGCGTTCCTATAATCTGCATTTATGAGGATACCGGCTGTTGAGGGATCTTAGCACCTCATAATATGGGATATTCGCAAAAAAAAAAGTATGTCATCAGCGATTTTTAGCATCTCATTTAGGCAACTTTTAGTTGCGCAACTAAAAGTTGCTCGGATTTGCTTGCCATCGCTCACTAGGCAATTTCCGAGCAACTTTTGGGTTCAATATTTTTAATTGAAATGTTAAATTGACCTTGTATTTTGGATTAGTGACGATACAAAATTCGTGCAGTGTGAAAATAAAACTTGTTTTTCGGGTTAAAAGCCTCTCATTTGGAAAAAATTTTGAAAAATTCGCAAAAGTAGCTGGAAGTTGCGCGGAAATTGCCTAGTGGGCGAGGGTAAGCAACAAAAAGTTGCCAGAAAAAAAGTTCCGCGAGCAAATCCGAGCAACAAAAAGTTGCCTAGTATGCGCTCTCCCATATAAGCTAATGTAATTGGATTGGGAGCAACAAAAAATTGCTGGGGCTAGCAACAAAAAGTTGCCTAGTGGGCGATGGGCCTTAGTGGATACTCGAAAAAAAAATATTACATCATCTGAAACGTTCCTTAATCCCCATAAAAGGTTAGATGGTTTTAAAAATTGGTCAGATTTTTTAATCAATTTTTAAAATGTATTTTTTTTCAAGGTCGTAGGAATTTTTCGCACCTCTGAAAAATTACTGATTCTTCATAAAAGGTCAGCTAGTTTCAGAAATTGGTCAAGCATAGATTGTTTTTTTTTTTAAATTTTTTATAAAAAAAATTGCAAAGTAAAGCAAATTTTTTTTTAAACTCATAGCTAAAAATCTTCAGCTGACCAATATTTAAAACTGCCTGATCTTTTATAAGGATTAAGTAATCTTTTTCAGATGGTACCTACATACTTTTTTCGAAAATCCCATAAATGAGATGCTAAATCGCTATGACCTTGAAAAAATTAAAAAAAAATATTTAAAAAAATGTATGTCTGAACAATTACTGAAATTACCATACCTTTATGACCTTCTTTTGACCTTTTAAGTTGTATAATTGTTTTTCCTAAATTCTTTAAATGAAGTGCTGAAAGTCTTATACTTTAACCTTTAAAAAAAAAACTTCGAAAATTAATTAAAAAAAAAAAAAAACTATGCCTGACCAATAACTGAAATTACCTGAAGTTTTATAACTATCCAGTGGCTCTTCAAATAGTATACTTTTTTTGCGAATACCCCATAAGATAGGTGCCCAAAATCGTGGTTTGTCTTGAAAAACATTAACCCTGGATTAAAAATTTTCTAAGCTAGACCAATTTCATAAACTACCTGACCTTTTATGACCGATTACATGACCTTTTAGATTGCATACTTTTTTTGCGAATATCCTATATATGGGATGCTAATATTCTACAGATGAAGAATAAGATACAAATGTAAGTCCGCCTTTAATCATGCTCAGAACACAATTATGTATCTACAAGATGGTGGCTTTTTTTAGAAATGGTACACCCGGGCGTATACGTACTTTTTTAGAAATATTTTACGCACTAGAAACTTAAGCACATTTTTTTATTTTCAAAGACTTATGTTAAAATAAATACATGGCTGAATCGCACGAGCTAGGTCTTGTGGCATAAGTCACGGTCGCCATGGTTGACTAAGCTAGAAATATTCGAGTTCATTTTTCAAATCAAAAAACAAAAAAAATACTTTCTTTCTCTAATAAAAATATTTATTTTATAATTTGGTTATCTAATATGTTAAAGCTCTTTATGCATATAAAGTTGGACGTACATATATAGAGTAAGTACAAGCTGTGTCAAAACAATAATAATGGTGGATTTACATATCCGAGTTCTGCAAGAAAAAAAAAAAAAAAATTGTAAAAAACAAAATTTATTTATAGAGAGCAGGCCAATCTGTAGAAATTCTTCATAAATTCAGATTATAGGAAGAAGATTGAGATTATAGGGAATAGGAACATGTTCAGCTTTCTATCACATATTGCGGCTTTTTGGCTATGAATCTGTGGTGCTCTACATTACTTGATGTCTGCAGTTGAAAAAATGATAAATCCATCAAAAATACATCTGTAAAAAAAAAATCCCACTTGCTATACAAATTCCTTCCCACTAGTTTACTATAATTTGTATTATTTCTTAGCACTTGATTCTTACTGTACTAAATCCCGTTAAACTGTCTCATTTATCATATACAACAACCACAATAATTTGGGTTTTGTCTTTGATATTTACAACAAAACTCAGCTAAGTGAAAAATAAAATTTGATTCAATAATTTTATCGGGGGATGTAGCTCAGATGGTAGAGCGCTCGCTTAGCATGTGAGAGGTACGGGGATCGATGCCCCGCATCTCCAGTTCTAATTTTTTTTTTTCGATTAAATGAAAACATGTTTTAATTAAAAATTTATTTTACAAATAAATTTGATTGAATTACAATAATTCTTGAATCAACATTTTTCCTCCTTGTTCTTTTGACCTTGCGTGAGGCGTCTCAATTTGCAATCTTATTTCTGCTATTGTATCTTGGAGCTGAGGCTTTTTGGTTATTTGACTGGATGTCTTTGTCTTTTCCCTCGATGCTTTGGATGGTGCTGCCTTTCCAAAATTCTCCATTGTTTTTATCAAACTATTTTTTACCACTTTATTTGGTTTAATCAATTCAGCTAAGTCGTAGTCCGTCGCAGACTTTGGTTGTTGTGAAACGGCCTTAGGCGGCTTATAATTTTCAATGGATTTTTCATTTGAAGTACCGCCACACTCCATAATTTGAAGCCGTGTAGCATGAAGTGGTGCTACTTCACCTAATTCCTTACGAAGTTCCTCCAAAGCCTTACAAGTAATAGCATTTGTTGGTTCAATCAACTTTATCTGTTCGTATGACCGAAAAGCATCATGTTTCCAGCCCATACCCAAATATGCTTCAGCTTTGCGAAGCCATGCCTTTATATTCGATTTATCACGCTTTATACATTCATTGCAATCTGCAAGCGCCTCTGGGTACTTTTGCAGTTTTAAATCTATGAAAGAAAAATGCAAAAAAAAAACAAAAACATTAACAAACACAAAAAGTATTTTAATCATTAAACAGCATTTTAGTATGAAAATGCTTACTTGTGATAGCTCGATTATTATAACCAGCCACTGAAGGTAAAATTTCTATGCAACGCGTATACTGTTCCAATGCATTTGTGTATTCTTTTAATTTAAAGTACTCATTTCCACGAATTTTGTAGCTGAAAATTGCAAAACCAGCATGAGTGACAATAATTATAGGGATCGGGTCAATATAAGAAAATATGAAACCAAATCAGAAAAGATATTATGTTATTTTTAATGAAGAACCTCGAATCTAGCATAATTAGTTAAAAACTACAAAAACTGCATCTTGAGAAGGCATTATATTTAATAGGAATGCACGAGCACATCTTCATTCTAAAAATTTCATTTTAATTTTTTTAATTGATAAGATTTTGAAATAAATTAAATAATCCCCACGCCTCTTCCCACCCCAGATACCATACACACTTGGGTCTATTTTCACCAAGTGAATACAACGACAAGCAGTAGTAAATATTGCAAATCTGTTTAGTAGAATATTAGTTAAAAATATGCACGACTGGATCGTACGGCGTTGTTTTTGTAGTTAACAACTATAATGTTATGAAATCTTTAACAAAAATACATAAAAAAGTCTAACGTATGTAGAGTAGATAATAAAAATACTTATTGAAGGTTTGAATGAAAGAACAACAACTTGAGTGAGCTACCACCAAGTTTTATAGGCTGGAGTTATAGCTATTTCACGGTCGCCAGGCCGATCATCAGACTCCTTTAGTGGTGCTTAGTCTATTTATGTTCAATTTTATTCGAAAAACATTTTGCCCCACTGAGGCTCGAACCTAGACCAAGCGTCTCCGGGCCAAGTGCATACCTTTATACCTTTTAATTTTATGTTTAGTTTTTTTTCTGTTTAAAAAAAAAATATTTTCAAAACTTTTAAATGCAATATTATTTAAACTACTCAGAAGAACCAGACTGCAAAATAATAACAAAATCGGAAGATATTAGCGAATAACTCGAAAATAAGGCATTTTTCTCAAAACATATCAATACCCTATTTCCGAAATGCGATTTGTTTTTGCAAAAACCTGAAACGCAATTTTATTGAAACTATTTTAGTCATTATAGGTACTAATTTTAATCAAAATTAATCCGTTTTTGCGAAAAATTAAATAAACCGAAAAATTTGTATGGCAGGCAGCTACCTGTTATAGATGAGCAAATCAAAAATTCGAATTTCTTCTCTAGGGAATCACATAAAAATGCTCGCAGTACAAAATTTGAAGCAAACCTGCCTAACCGTTTAGGCTCTAGCCAGCGTTGCCAGCCACTTTGGGCAAAATAATGCCTCACTTGAGAAAAAAAGATGCCTTTTTTAATAAAAAAAAGCATCACCTAATTTTTTTTTAATTAACAAACAAAATCTTTTAAATAACAAACAATCCTTTATTAAAAAAAAAAAAAAACTTAAATAAATCACAATAAATTATTAAGGAACATTAGTTAATTAAGTCATTTAAATTACAAAGATACTTATGAAATACAAAATATGTACATATATTTACATTTTTAATCGAAATCGCTCTGTTCCTTAAAATCATTCACATTTTTTTGAAACAAAGATAAGGAAGGATACACTTAAATTCCAGATCATAAAAATTTTTATTTTTGAAAAGCGTCTTTGCGTGAAGAATTCCACTTAAAGTTTTTGTATTATATAAAAGTCTATTTCTCAGCTTCGTTTTTTTTTAAATGAATGCACGAAAAAAATCTTCAAACCATCGCCGCGCCGAGGAATGCGGCAAGCATAGAATATGGTTTACTAATTTTTTAATAAAAGGAAACATATTAGAACCATCTCCTTTTTTCAATTGAAATGCCCCCGAAGTTCGTAAAAGTAAACATGCTCAATCACTGCTAAAAACAATTGCAAAAAAAATGGTAGTAGTAATGTACATTTTGGGCCAAAATTGATTTCAATACTGAGAGCAAACATCAGCGCTTCTAAAACAGTGAACATAATTTGAAACAGACTGCATTTGCCTGCAGAAATGCGACTTGAATGTGGCAGTGTTGCCGAAGTTTAACTTTTACGAACTCGACCGCCTTCTTCTTAAGCGAGAAACAGATTAGACCAGCAACAGCACCGTCCACAGCAACAGCGGCCGCCATTAATTTAGAACCAACGTATTTCAATTGCTCAACACAGATACGAACAGCAACGTCAACAGCGTTGTTAGGCATAAGTCCTAAATTTGCTGTTGCTGATGTGAGACCACATAGAAAATGCTTTGATTTGATATGTCAAACAGATATAAATGTAGTTGCTGTTGCTGGTGGCAATGTGTTTGAGAAATTTTTGCTGGACAGCGAGTTGTTTGCTGTTGACGGTGCTGGTGCTGTTGCTGGATGCTGACTTAAATTTCTCAAAGATCTGAATTCAATAATTAATATCATTAAAGTTGTTTACAATAATAACATGAGGAAAATGCAGTGTTCCTCTCAAGTATATCTCTTCTAACGGCAAAAAAAATTTCTTTACTACCATTGGAAAATTGGGAATAGTTTGAAGGTGGATACACATTCTTTTTGAAAATAGTAATTATTTTTGCCAAATTTGGTCTTAAAATGTTTTAAACAATAAATAAATAAAATATAAGAAGGACAAATAAAAAATAAAAAATGTAGTTTATAAGAAATGAAAAAAAAAAACCGTTTTAAAAAATTTTAAGCCTCAAAGCCTTTAGGCAGTAAAATAATGCCTAAAAGCATTAAAAAACCTCAGTTGGCATCGCTCGCTCTAGCTCAAATTACAGTGGACGCACGGTGGCACGGACGAACAGACCGGCGACCGGCGGCGGGTCTTCTCCATTATCGTAGTGTCAACAAATTTTATTACCTACAACCTCGAAATTTTTTTTACACGAAACCACTAGTACTTGCCAAAAAATCGATTTTACCTTCACACATATCCCTCGTATACATCATCATTAAAATAAAAGTTTGAAGTTTGTACCGTTGCAAATGCAAGGTCGATGTAACATTTAAATGGACTAAAAGTTTAACTGCAAAACATGCATCGCACAGGAATGGTTGAGAGTTGTAAGTCACTAGGCCCTAGTTCTTGATGAGCTATTGTGCCACCAAATTTATTTATTTATTTTAAAAGTTTAACTCACAATCTAACTCTGGATTTACTGACAAGATGCTTTAGATGTTTATTCTTCTGAGATTTAAGGTCGATTTATTTTCTTCAGAAAAACTGCTATTGTAATTAACTGTAAATAAACATATCGAGAGTTAACTAACTCTGGTTAACCATAAGCCCATCGCTTTCTAGGCAATTTCCGAGCAACTTTTGGGTTGAGTATTTTCAATTAATATGTTAAATGAACATTGTATTTTGGATCAGTGACAGTACAAAATTTGTTCAGTGTGAAAATAAAACTAGGTTTCTGGGTTAAAATCCTCTCATTTGGCCAAAATCTTGAAGTATTCCCAAAAGTTGCTGCAAGTTGCTGCACAGAAATTGCCTAGTGGGCGAGGTAAGCACCAAAAAGTTGGCGGGAAAAAATTTCCGTGAGCAACTCCGAGCAATTAAAAGTTGCCATATAAGCTAAAGCAATTAGATTGGAGGAACAAAAAGTAGCTGGGGCTTGAAACTTAAAGTTGCCAAGTAGGCGATGGGCCTTACTCACCATTAACAAACTTTCTTTCACTTTCTGGAACAAGTTGGGTTGGGAATGGGTCGTTATCCTGTATCCCAAAATTCGAAATTTGTATGTATATTACGTACCCTAAAGTACCTACGAATATCGAAAATATGAAGTACAATTTTATGTACATTATTTTGCAATCACTGAACTGAAGGGTATAGGTGTTAAATTAAACATTTCAAGAACTTACTCTTCTGATAACTTTTCCTTCTCGACTGTGGAAAGTTTGTCATAAATATTCGACTTAGTACCATCAATAGCTTCTGTCCCTGCAGACTTCTTCTTCTGATTTATTCTATTCAATCGTTCGACTTCTTCCTTACATCGTTCCTCGTCCAGGTCCATTTTAAGGATTTCAGCATCGGCATCATATTTATCCCATTGATTGTAGTTAGTTGCTGCAACTGGAGTTATTTCCTTGGATTTTCTCTCAAGTTTATTATCTTTGACTTTCTTAGTGTCAACTTTACCACCTTTTCTGATTGGTGGCAGTTGGATTTCATTGCCATTTTCCGCACCTTTTCGAATTGTTGAAAGAATAGAATCTTTGTTTTTGATTTCATTTGACCATTCCTGTGTAAATAAATGCCAATTAATAAGCTATTAAAAACGATATTGTTTGACTTTATACTCACAGATATAGGTGCACTATGCTCTTTCCAATCTTCTGAACTCAAACTATGTTTAGTAATTAAACGTTCTTCTGTTCGTAAGGCTTGACTTTGTGGTTTTAGTTCTCTTAATTTATCTTCGGCACATTTTGTCAAATCTGGATAATAGCCTTCTTCGCCAGATCTTAGAATTGCCACAATTCTTTCCAGCTCCTTAACGTGCTTGCATGTTTTGATATAATCAAAGTCAAGATGAGAAATTGGTATCTCGTACTTTTGCAACAATGTTCGTTTTTCCATTTTTTTTTACACCACTATTACACAACCTGCTTCTTTTGATGTTAATGTTTAAAGCAAAATTAAAGTTTCAAATTAGTTTTCTTCTTTGACTGACATACAATTCGAGTGTGGTGTTTTTTTTGTTTATCGATCAAACAATTGAATGGAATTAATAGCAAGTAACCCTTAGGCAGGGCGCTCAATGAAGTGGTGACGAAGTGGAGTGGTAGTAGAGTGGTGACTAAGTGGCATGTGGAATTAATAAAACCTAAATAAACATATGAAGACGCGCTCATCAAAGTGGAGTGGCGGGGGCAAGATATTTTGAGGGTGGTGTGGTGCCAGTCTGGTGCCACTTATCTCGAACATGTTTAATTTTTAAGTGGCAAGCAAGTGGTGACGAAGTAGATTTTTTTAATTCTAGAAGATGCTTGTGATTATTGACTTAAGTACGAGTGGCATCATATGTAGTTTGCTACCTCAGTGCGCGTTAGATCACTTTAATATCACTTCGCCACCACTCCATCAACCAAATGTTCACTATTCCACTGCCACTTGCTACTCCACTACCACTCCACTTCGTCTCCACTTCAGTGAACGCCCTGCCTTAGGCTACAGTTTAGGTGGTAGCGATTTTTACTCGCGCGAGTAAGCGATGCTCGCTTGAAATTGAAGATACACGTGTTTTCAAGTATATTCCAGAAACCTTGTCATCTCATACTGCAATAAACTCAAAGTCGGAAATGTTGCAGTTAGGGCCATACGAATATAATGAGCATATGAGGAAGATCTTGCGTTAGATCCGGTAGTTCTGATTTTTTGCTGAGTTGTTTAATGTTTATGACTGTGTTTAGATTGGGAAGGTTGAGGCCGTTATCACGACAGGTTTGTTGGAAAGAGAAGTGAGGGGAGTTCCCCGCGAGGGGTTATCCGCACTTCTCTTCCACAGAAACCAGTCGTTATACCGGCCTCAATCTTCCAATCTAAACAGGGTCTATGATATTGGCCTAATATGAAAAACCCAAGTTTTCCAACTCGAGCGCCGAACGCATTTTATTTGTGTTGGTCGTCGGACAGTCACTAACAATTATATTAGCGTTGCCGAAGTGGCACAATCGTGCTTTTTTGACACGATAATTTCTTCGTGACACGAAAAAGTTCAGCATGGCACGTTTTTTATTTCTCCTATTTTACATAAAATGAACCTTTAATTCGACAAAATTTAATGAAAATTATTCCAAATTTCGTAAAAAAAATCGACAGAAACTCATATTTTTTGACAGTGCACGATTAGAGTAAATGATTTCCTTTGATTTTTAACTTCCCATTGGAAGTTATTGTAATCGGTCCGATTTTTTTATTTGAAAATTTAGACATTTCTCAACGTTTCGATAAATGCGTCCAGTCTTAATGAACTAACATGTATAGATGGTATGTCTTCGTGTGGTTTAAGTCAATTTAATGGATTGAGTAATCGTTTTGGAAAAATTCTTGACTTAGTGTTTTTCGCCGATACAATTAACAATAAAATTTCTGTTTTAACTGCTACTGTAAAACTAATAGACGAAGATCGACATCATCCTGCATTAGATATTTCACTAGGTTTAAACATGTCTTCTCCTTACAATAACAATAATAACAACAAATTTGAATTTGACTCTTCTAAATGTAATTTTGTAGATCTTTTTGATATGTTAATAACTGTTATTTGGAATTAATTATTTTGTAATTGCAATATTGATGATATGTGTAATAATTTTTATAGAACTCTATTTAACTGCTTTTACGAAACTATTCCTTTAAAAAGAACACGTTTTGCTTCAAATGCACCACCATGGTTTGATACGCGTATTAAAAGCTTAAAAAATAAAAGCAACAAAGCTTGGCTAAAATATAATATAACTAGAACTGACGATGATTACAGAACTTTCTTAATTCTAAAACAACTTTTCACTGATTATTCTAACACCCTATATGACGATTACATTTGTAAAATAGAACATGATATTAAATCTAATCCAGATAGTTTCTGGAATTTCGTTGATAGTAAAAGAAAAACGTGTGGCTATCCGAATTCGATGTCAAATAATTCGTCAACTAGTCATGATCCAAAGGTTATTGCAAACATGTTTGCTAACCAATTCAAAGAAGCATTTGAAGAATCAGACTTTAATAATTCCTCTTCTTTTTCTTCTGACAGTTTTACTCATTTAAACACAATTAATTTTGAAATAAGTGAAGATACAGTTGTTCAACATATATTAAATCTCGATGAGTGCTTTACTCCAGGCCCCGATGGTGTTCCATTTTATATATTAAAAAAATGTGCTTCTTATTTGTCATATCCGTTATGTGTTCTCTTCAATACATCCTTAAAAAGTTCAATTTTTTCTATTATCTGGAAAAGTTCATTTATTATTCCTATACATAAAAAAGGCCCAAAGAATGTAATAATGAACTATAGACCCATTGCTAAACTATCTGTGATACCTAAACTGTTTGAATCAATTGTGAGTAATGTTCTTTCTTTTAATTGTAGTTCTATTATTTGTGATAGCCAGCATGGCTTTGTTAAAAAGGGATCCACTGTTACTAATTTATTTAACTTCGTGTCCTTTTGTCTAGATGTATTTGAAAAACGCGGGCAAGTTGATTGCGTATTTACTGACTTTAGTAAAGCCTTTGACAAGTTATGTCACAATACACTTATTTTAAAATTATATCATCTAGGATTTAACAACAATTTTATAAATTGGATTTCTTCATACTTAAAAAATCGTCGTTATTCTGTCTTGTTTCGTAATGAAAGTTCAAATCAATTTGTTGTCAATTCTGGCGTCCCTCAGGGCAGCCACCTAGGTCCTATTTTATTTGTTTTATTTATTAATGACTTGGTTTCAAACTTAAAAAACTCGTCTGTCCTTGTTTATGCTGATGACATTAAGCTTTTCAAAAGTATAAAATCCTCCTCTGATTGTTTATTACTACAAGAAGACTTATCAATATTTAGGGAATGGTGCAATAAAAACCGACTTATTTTAAATGTTGACAAATGTAAAACTATGAGTTTTACACGTAAAAAATTTCCGTTTTTGTACAACTATACGTTTGACTCTTGTCCGTTATGTAAGGTTTCTATGTTTTCTGACTTAGGTATTATTCTAGATCCCAAATTAGCGTTTAATGATCATTTAAATTATATAATTAAAAAAGCCAATAGGGTTCTTGGATTCATTAAAATATTCGGTCGTGATTTTCAGGACCCTTATGTTCTTAAACTTCTATTTATTTCGTTTGTTAGACCAATTCTAGAATACGGCTGTGTGGTATGGTCACCTTATTACTCAATACATGTCACAAGAATTGAAGCGATCCAAAAAAGGTTTCTGCGTTTTTGTCTTCGGTCTCTTCCATGGTCAAGGGAAAATCTACTTCCCCCTTATTCTCAAAGACTAGCGTTGATCAGCCTCCCTTCTTTGACTAACCACAGAAAGTATATACAATTTTGTTTTATTGTTGGGATTAATAATGGTTCGATATCATTGCCATCAGTTCTAAGTAAATTAAATTTCAGTTTCAGCTGTTCGAGTTTAAGGCGACAGCAACCTATTATTCAAATATTTAGCAGTTCCAACTATGGTGTATGTAGCCCTTGCAATCAATTAATAACAATTTATAACGAATTTCATTTTTGTTTAGAATCTGTAAATGATAATATAAAATGTAAAAAACTTAAACTTATGTTTTTCAACAATATTGAATAATAAATGTAAATTATGATATGTATTAGATTATATTAGATTATAAGAACTATTTTTTTTTTTTTAAACATTGTTAACGTTAGGTTTTAACGAATTAAATAAATAAACGTTTCGAAGCCTCTGGAAATTTTTAGAGAGATGTTTGTGTACCATGTGTGTGCGTATACGTTCGTTCGTTCGGAACCTTTTTTTCGCCGACGATATCTGGAGAACGAATAAAGATATTGACTTTGAATACATTTTATTTTACAGATAATATGGCCATAACTTGCAGAAAGGATTTTCAGAAAAATTCGATCCTTGGTTTTCTTATTACAGTAATTGTTTCTCGAATATCTCTAAAACAAATAACGCTATCGACTTCGACTTGGTTTCAAATCTTGAGAACACACAAAAATATTAACTTCGGGTTAATTTTATTTTATACACAATGCCATAGTTGATAATCGATAGAGTTTGTAAAAAAATTCAATTGATGGTTTTTTTTTCTAGGCCAAAAAAACTTACAAAGCAGCTACTTTTTCGTGTCGCATTCATACACTTACGAGCGAACAAATGGAATCACTCCTTTTCGCCGTTAAAAAGCAACAATCTCTATGGATACAATATTTATGCTTAAATGTTAATGGTCACATTTTAAAGCTTGAACTTCAAACTCTAAATTGGAGGTAAAATTATAAAAATCCATGTGATAGTTTTGGTGTCATTCGCTAAAATAACGAAAATAATAAATTGTACTAAAAAAGGAAGCACGAGTAGGCAACATTTGTACTAAATATTCGAGCCCATTATTAGTTTTTATTCATCAGTGCAGTGTGCTCTTTAAAGAGAATTTTTACATACTCTCCATTTAATAGGCCTTCTAATCTTGGAAATAAATGGATACTACACCTGCAGGTGTTGCTCAAGTTGTTACACTATTGCGACAAGGAAGAATAACCCAACGTGTTGTGGCTCTCCATCATTGGGAGGCGAGTTAAGTTATGTTCTTGGACGAGTACAAAATGAGTCTGCATAGAAGTGATCGTAGGGGCAGAATACAGAGACGACCTGGCGAGCGATTTGAACAGAGCTGTTTTGCCGAAACCGTAAATAATGGGGTAGGGTTTTGTATGATACAAGCAGGCATTTGAATTGAATGAAAAGTGACTTTCTTTTTGTAAATGGTGGTGTTCAAGGGAAGGTTTAACTTCGGATCGCTATATCTCCGGTATTCTGCTGCATTACATCGTTACTTATGCTGGATGTATATTCCCGAAGATTTCGCACTAATGCATGATAACGCTCGATGCAACACTGCGCGGGGAACAGTCGAATTCTTTAGGGAAGTTGGTATTGCCACAATGGCCTGACTGGGGCTAAGCCCAGACTTAATCCCTATCGAGCATTTGTGAGACGAGCTTAAACGAAGGGTTAGAGTCAGAAATCTAGCTCCTGAGACCATTAAAAACTGAGAGTGGTAGGTACTGGTAGACGAATGGGAAAGAATACCGCAAGAGACAGTCAAGAAACCCATCAGGTCTATGAAAAGTCATTAAGAAGCTGTAATTAGAGCTTGGGCGTGGTAATTCAATACACTGAAACAGTTAATTTTGCTTAATTTTGTCGTAAATGTTTAATTTTCTAGCTACTACCTGTTTTAGTTTCACTTTATTTTTTCTTACATGCTTCAACTATGACGATTATCTTTTGAAATCCCAAAGTATTTGTTATGTTTTTAGCTTTGATTTAAAGCTTATGGTTCCAGGGTCTTAACGATACCATAAACATTCATGCATGTCAATTATATTGAGAGTAATTGCAGGGCTCACAACTGTACCGAACCAAGTCATACAAAAAAAAAAATGTTGCGTATTTCGTTCATTTTTTTTTTATAAATCAGAACAAAAGTTAGAGAATAAACTATCAATTTGACTGCAATACGAGGAAAATATTAATGGCAAAAAATAGAAGAATTTATGATTTTTCCATATGGCACGAAAATGGCACGTTTGTTTAAAAAATATGGAACGTTAATTTTTTTCGGGTGGCAACGCTGATATAATTTTCATTAATTCGCTAGCTTTTCGATTCGCTTCGAAAGGCTTACAAAGAAAAAACCTGACAAAAGCAGATTTCATACTAGCATTTAATTTAAGACCAACGTTCTCATATTTTGGTTATTAACATTACAACCACTTCTAAAGGCTGCTGTTTTGATAACGTATTAATGTTACACTTGTTTATCATGTACAATTTATTTATTAAAAATCATTATCCAAAAATACATAAACTACAATGTTAAATTGTTAAATTTGGTATAGACAAAAATTTTACAGATTCTCTCAGTTACAAGATTTATGCGATTGATCAGGACATGCCATTTGATAAAGGAATTGTATAAGTGTCCTTGTTGGACGTCCAGTCATACGATTACGCAAAAGATATGGAATTGTGCCTTCATTGTCGAGCATTCCAACACCTCTGATATCTAAATGAGCCCAATCAGTGTTTGGTACAAATTCCTAAAATCATCACAATCAAAATTAATATTTAAAATTAAAAAAAGAAAAAAAAAAACTAATCAATATTTTACATTTAGGACTGCAGCAGCTAAACAAGAAGAAGCCAATCCACTGCCTGTGTTACTAATGTCATAGCTGATGCTATCTGAGAAAATTAAAAGGAAATTTAAATTGTTTAAACTGAAAAAATAATAAATATGGAATGCTGGCAATTAAAAAAAAGCATTCTTACTTCTGACTTGATTTTTGTAATATTTCCAGAGAGGCATTCTCCAAACTCTGTCCCCAGTAATTGAGCCGGCCTTTTGTAACTGCTTCCAAAGGTAATGCGAGTTGGAGAAAACAGCTGCTGCTCCACTACCAATACCTTTTTTTACTCCATTCCCCAATGTAGCAAGATCAATAACCATTCGAGGCTTATAGGCTTTTTGTGCATATATCAGGGGATCTGCCATAACGACGACACCAGCTTTATTAGTTTGCTATAATTTTGGTAGTTTTATATAATAAATATCGAAAGCTTGTTTCTTTGTTTTTGGAAACTAAAATTCTCACCTCGATTGCCAAAATTTGACCATTCAAACAGGTAATTACATCGCCAGGCTTACAGGACATACCGGAAGGCATGTTTTCACACAAAGGTATTACAGCTGCAATATTTATGGGAAGAGAGAGCGCAGCTGCTGCACGAATTGCAGCGACTACAACTGCTGCCCCAGCCATTGAACTACGATATTGATCCATGTGTTCTCGTTTTCTCATAGAAATGCCACCACTGTATAGGGATTCAATGTATTTATGACTTTTTAGACCACGAACTTATGTATTTTACCTATTAAAAGTGATTCCTTTACCAAGCAGCAAAACTGGCTTATCCTCCGGGGATGTGCCACAATAGTTGATCTCCAGAAGAACAGGTGGCTCACAAGAACCCTTGGCGATATAAAGGAAGGAATTCAGATGGTTTTGCTGTATCCAATCCATTGCACGAATTTCAACAGTCATTCCACATGGACACAGTGCATCGACGGTAGCCTAAAGAATACTTCCCCAGTAAAGTGTCTTAATATTTATCATTTGCTATATCCTATACCTGAGCAAATAAAGTTGGTGTCATTAGATTACTTGGAGCATCTGTCAGTCGTCTTGCTAGATTTTGAGCATCAGCTTTGAAAATACCCCGGGTCCATGCTGAAGTTTCGGAGGAATCGTACAATTCCAATTTGGGAACATTAGTTTTTTCGTTCTTTTTCTTGTTATCCTGGTATCTGTATACAGCAAGTCCACTTCCTTCAGCAGCTTGTTCGGGATAGTCCATGGAATCAACATAGACTTCAATACAACCTTGCATTTGAAGCTTTCTGGCACCAACTCCAGCAGCAGCCCGAACGTTCTCCTTTAAATTGTTAGTTTTTGCTTTTTGAAATATTGATAGAAAAAAACAAAGGAATCATACCATTCCTTCATCGAGCATTTCAAGTTCGTTGAAAGCAGCTCCCTCACGGCCTAGCCCAACTACAGCCACGGACCTATACTCAGAATCGACGTTGTTAAAAACGTTTCCAGTTCCAATTTTTCCATTAAGCTCAGAACTTAAAAAAAAAATGATGGAAAAATAGTTAAACTTCCAAAATCTAATTCCATCTTACTCTCTTATGAGCTGCATAAGCTGCCCTTGAACCTTGTTATCGAACTTCTCCCCACTTGCTGTTAGCTTAACAGGTTTGTCATCCTCCTTTTCGTACAATCCCAACACTAAACCTTTCTGCGTGTATAACACAATAAAATAAACAAAATTATTTTTATTTGGTAAATTATAAAGCTACCGAAATTTTATGTTGATCATCAGATGAGATAAAACGACGAAAAATTTTAAATCTCAAATTGTGTTGCTCTTGATTTGAAACCAAACGAAATGTTTTAAGACAATTATGCACTGCCCGATATGCCATTTTTAAATCCAAATGCTTTTTAAAGAAATATTAATTATTAATCTTGAAAATATTTTGTTTAATAAAATAATTTAAAATTTAATTTGAAGTGAAAATTCAAAGCTAGTTTGAGATATTTAGAATAGACCAAAAGCTGCTGGTGAATGATTTGCTCAAAGTGCTTTATACCACTTCAAATTTTGTTTACAAAATATTTATATTTATCGATAAACTAAATTTCATCAACTTGGCACCAAAATCACGGTCATAACACACCGCAATGCACTTTCAAAATGTAAAAAAAAATAAAAGTTCTTAAAACTGCTCAAAATTTTGTTCATTTAAAGTGAATTCCTTCAGTCTGGTAACACCGCAGCCTTGTAACACCAAAAAAACATGATGAGTTTTATACTGCTCCAAAATTTTGTTCAATAGTATTACTAACGGTTCAAGCTGAAGGGCTATCGCTGGCCGAACACTACAAAATGTACTTTCAGCAATTTGTTTTTTGCATTTAAAAACTGTATTACGGTAGTGTTATAGGTACGCGGTATTGATTCCAAATCCCAGACTGGTAGAATTCAGTGTGGACAGTTACTAAGTACCTACAAGTGAACATTATATGAAATGGAGGTTTTAGGAAAATGTGTCGCTAACAGGTCGATAGAAAACATAGGTACAAATGCCATTTCCAGAAAATTTGGAGCAGTACATACTTATAAAACACTTTGAGAAAATCTTTATCGTTCACTAGCTCTTGGTTTAGAAGCTTTCTCTACGTTTGATCGTTATCGAGTTTTTTTTTTAGTTTTGATAAATCTGTTTGTTTTGTGAGTGATTTAAGTCCAGCCTATCTTTTTCTTGTAGAGCAAAACTATTATTCGTACATTAAGGAAATCGACAAAGAAATAATTTGTACTTGTTTTGAATCAAAACTAACATAACGTTGAAGGCACACATCAGAAATAACTGTTAATCTTTATTTCGATTGGTTTCTCTTTGACAATGAGAGTTACCACATTTCTTAACATAGATTTCGGTTTCGGTTTGAGATTGGATTGTTTAAAAAAAAATGAAATTTTTTAAATTTTTTAAAATTAAAGCTTGGTTTCACAAACCATCGCGAAACATTCGGAGCGACGACGAATCTTCGAACATTTTTTGACCCATAATTTTAATTTTGTATCACTTAGGGCCATTTGCTGAAACGAAACTTAAGTATTTAAGTTCAACATAAGAGCTTATGTGACAGTTTACGCTAAGGAAAAAGTAGAACATAAATATTTAAGTTTCTTTTCAGCAAATGGCCCTTAAAATTAAATGTTAAGATGAAAATGCCTCTTTGAATTTTACTTGAGGCACTGGGAAGTTTAGTGATGATTGATTTCTTAAAAGCCTAATTAACTGCATTTCAGCATGCAGTGCTTACAAAATACTAACAGTCATACCGCGTGTTAAAAATAAATAAATTTAATGGCACAACAGCTCCTGAAGAACTAGGGCCTGGTGACTTATAACTCTGAACCATTCCTGTGTGCGTGTTTGCAGGGATGGAGGGGGCCTTCAGTTTATTGCCGAATCCGAACGGCTAATGTGAGTGGCACTTTTCTATGACAAGAGATACTCTTGGAGGTTTTGTCAATTCCTTGTAAGAGGCAGTAGCCGTTTTATTTTAAAAATTATTAGTTGGCGAGGCTGGGGAACGAACCTAGACCTCCAGCATGATAGTCCATTGCACTAACTATCATGATGCCGTGGTCACCGCGTGTTAGTTGGTCGATTTTTGTTTGTATATTTGTCTAAACGTGCTTCAAGATAGATCCTAAATCCACACGGTGCTTCTCTGATAAAGAAGCCTGACGCTCATTCTTTAAATTGTTAAAACAGATTTCAAAAAAGTTGTTAAATATTGCAACGATGAAATCACTACTTAACTACTTTCAGAGTTAACGAAAATCCAAGTGTAAACCTTCCCTAAACATTTAACGACAATAACAAGCACCTAAAAAAAAACAACAGAAATTCTAAGTGGATAGAACGCCAAATTAAGTACAAGAGAGTAAGAGAAATGGGTTGACGACTAGAATAGAACTTTCTAGAAAGCTTTCGTACCAGGATATTCAAGAGGAATCTCGAACGAGCAAATAATAGAGATAGACACAGTTTTAATTTGAAAGTGATTGTGAACAGTTCGAAGTTAAAAGTATCCGAAAGTGAATTTAAGTTTCATAGGTAGGTACTATTTAAATTGATGATTAGATAATACAACGATTTGAAGTGAAGTAAAGTGTGTTTAATTTGTAAAGGAAAAAATAATTGACAGTTGAGTTAAAGAAATAAGTTATATCATCGAACCTTGGGTAAACCGTTACAATACTAAACAAACGCATTTCCGGTGCATTTTTTTTAACTTAAAATTGAAATTAACAAATAAATGAATTATTTTACACAAAATTATTTTTTGATTCAAAATAGCTTTTAACGGCCTTTAGCCCATGAAAATTGGCGTTTCGTCCCGGCGATCTCACTTGGACACATCAGTTGACTAGTGAGGGCCTTAAACTTAATGGAAATTGCGTATTGACAAGGCCCTCACTAGTCAAATGATGAGTCCAAGTGAGATCGCCGGGACGAAACGCCAATTTTCATGGACCAAAGGCCGTTAAAAGCTATTTTGAATCAATAATTCAACAAGTTCAATTAAATAGTGCTAAGTCTTCTACTTAGCTGATTTATTTCAGTAGTATATAGAATTTGTGTTATTGAAAAATCTTCAAAATTATTTTTTGTCAGAACAGCCACCCTTGCCAGGTAAAAGCCTATATATTGTAAATAAGGACACGATTTTATAATTATAGAATATATTACTTTGTATTTGGAATAAATATTAAAGTATTGAGTGCTTATAAATCAAATCAAATTAGTATTTAACCATAGTATTTTAATAATAAAATAAAGTAGAAAAATAGTGTTCTCTAGCCTGTAGTAAGAAATAAAATGATAAGAGCACCGCACGGCAATAGTCAGCTGCACTCTATTAAGTTAAAAAAACGTCACAACAATATACAAAAATAAACAAAAAAAAATCGTTTACGACAATGTCTGATAAACAATCAACCTGTTTCCATAGTCTCCTTCATTTGTGACCTTGGTGTTATTTGTGACAACTAGCTTAACTTTCGTTAACATCTTAACAGTAGGTATCATTAATAGACCTAATTCTAGTCTTGGGCTAGTTCTACGTTGGTCAGGAGAATTCTCAAATCCCTACGCGTCGCACTAGGTCTCTTTATATTACCTTTATTAGGCTTCTTTTTGAATATGCCTCCTCAGTCTGGTCACCTTACCATTAAGTTCATATTCAACGCATCGAGGCTGTTTTTCTTGCTTGGTTGGGAGGACCTATATAGCTTACCTCCCTAAAAAAATTGTCTAAAGGTTATAAACCTGCCGACCTTAATTCGACGTCTTCATAATGTTGACATAATTTATATACATCACCTTTTGACTGATACCACAAACAGCCCAGCTCTGCATGGTAAAATTATATAGAATGTAAACCATCATAGCCTCATGTCCGTATCAACATTCTTGATCCACTTCCATCGTACTGAATATAGCCATAACGAATTATGTCAAGGATGTTTCGGAAAGTTAACAACTCAACCATTTTTTATTTAAGTCTCTGAAAATCTCCTCTTCAAAAAATTTGATAAATCAAAATAATATAGAATTCAAAAAACGGCCCTACCGCCTTCGCTGTTGTAATGAGCCCTATAAAATGTATAACATTTTTGTAGAGGTGAGTTACAGTAATAATGTAGAATATTTTTTTCAAAATTCTGAAAATTTTCATCAACTTTTGATTTCAGAATACTTTTTTGCTTATAAATTGATTTAAGTCCTCCATTGCCTCGCTTGTTAGATTTATGTCTATAAATTTACCATTATTATTTTAGGGAAGGATTCGGGGTATAACTTTGCATAGTTAGTTTTTCAAATTTCTGAAATTTTATAACAACTTTTCAATTTAGAATTCCAATAATCGAATTCAATTGCTTCTCAATTACGTTTTCAGGGTGAAAGGGGGTCCCCTCCTCAACAATAATTATAGCCTAAAATTTTATCTTTCTTTTAAGATCCTAACCTTGAAAATCGGATAATTACAACGAAAGATATAAAAAAAAGCCTAACTTTGAAAATTGCCACAATTTTGTAATCAACGGACCTTTCTCCACTGGTAGACTACCGAGAGCAATATAACGCAAACACACTTTTTTTCTCGATTTCTCGATTAAATTCAAATTAAGATTGTGAGGCTTGTGGTGCACGTAAAATAGCAAATGAGGTGTCAAAATAAATACATAATCGTTGTTTTACTGACATTTGGAATAAGAAAAAACTAAATCAAACTATACATGCACTGATAAGATATAAGCTCATAGAACAAGGGTTCTAATATTTCCGTTATCTCAGCTTAACTGTACTTCAGGACGCTGCACAGTGTGGGAATTTAGAAATCTAGCGGAATTAAATTAATAGCGCTAGTGCATTAAACTTTTTCTTATATTTTTTTCTGCTTATATAATATAAATGGGTCGTAGAATCAAATACAACTTAAATTTTTGTCATATCTCTTCAAAGTTTTTTTAAAACGAGCTTTGAAGTGACCGATCTCTCATATGAAAAAATGTTAATTTTCTGAAAATCACTACCACGCATAAAACAAAACTTGGGTTGGTTTTTTGATAACTTTTTGCAACAAATATGCTCAGATGTAATGTTAAAAAAATAAATTACAATTGGAATAGGTCAAAATGTGTGGCAAGGGGGCGGGAGGGTTTTAACCTTACCAACAAGAAAAATATTAATAACATGTCGCATGTTGAACTTTTTATACACTTTTTTCTCCTAAATTCAAAAAAAAGTAAACAGAAAATTAAATAAAGCAAGTTTTTTATATATATTAACATATCTGAATTTATCTGAAACAATAAGTTTTATTTTTTAGTCTTATTTTTGATTGCCATAAATATAAATGTAATAAATAAATCGACATCAGCATTTAATACATTTAATAACAAAAAAAGTACATGAATAGATTTTTTAATTTAAGATGGAACATTTTTTTTCTTTTCGGAATGCACCTTAGACTTGCTAAGAAAGGGTCTGAAGATATCAAAAGCCTGTTAAAAAGATCTCTCATTGTTTCCAAACTGGATGTTTTTCTCGTAAATAATTCGCGATATTTAAATTTGTATTTAAATTTGAAAAACACCCTGTACATTTTTATTGCTTTTATATTTATTATATTATAAGTATTATTTTATAAAAAAATATTTTTTTTAAGTAACATGTTAAATTTTTGTATTAAATAAATAATTGAATGAAACACCCTGTAAGTTGTAATACATATAATATAATATATGTATACAAAATACCTCAATTTGATATTATGTATTATTTTATTAATACATATTTTTTTAAAGTAAAATGTTAAATTTTTGTATTAAATATATATTAATTGAAACATAAAACACCCTGTAAGTTGTAGTATGCAAAATATCTCCCTCTCGAATATTGTGTTTGCAAAGAGAGAACACATTTCTCAAAGTTAAATAAAATATAAGAACAAATAATATTAGAAAAAGAAAAACAGAACATGATTTTTTGGACGGTAAGCGTTTAGAAAAATTAGCAAATTTTTCAAGTGCGCAGATATGCGCAGCAACTTAAAACGCAATATGAAAGGTGAAATGTCAGCCTTTAAGACATATATAGTTTCCCTCCTGAATAACCCTGAATACATTAAAATTTTCTCCAATAAATGTAAAAATTAACAAAAAAACACATTTTTTTTCACTTAAAAACACAACAACAAAAAATTGAACACCCTTTTAAATATAATTTTACTCACTTTCTTATTCTCTTATATTGTATTAAATAAATAAAAAATAAAAACTTCAATTAAGACTCACAAAAGACGTTTAAAAGTGAAAAACCCCGAACACCTTCGCACCGCAAATTTGACTCAAATAAATCACAAACTCTCACTTTAAAATCAATTCTCTCAGTAAAACATGCTGTCCACCTAAAAATTTTGGTATACTTGCTTACAGGGAGGTATTAGCTATATATTAAACCAATTTTTGCTTTGGTTCATGCGAATGATTTTTATAATAAAATTCCGCTAGATTGCCAGAATCCCACACTGTGCGCTGGTGTGACCATACTAATTTACGACAGTACCCCTCATGCCGTTTTACAATCTACGCGGTATGAGAGTCAAACAATCGACAAAGCTGGACGCGCGGACGAAATCGAAAAGTGGATGCTCGTGTGTCCATTTCTATAAGTTTTCCTGGTTCTCAGGACGTACTTTCAAATGGACGCCCGGAAAAAGACGCTCGTGTGATATTAGCCTTTGGCTAAGCGAGAAGCGATGCGAGTGTACTTATTTTTCTGTATCATTTGTTTTGATTTGTTATGAAGGAAAACTTTTCTCGTATTCAAACTTTCATGCTTGCTTCTCGCATCGCATCGCTTCTCGCACTACTGTAAGTGCCAGCCTTAAGAATTCAATTATTTAATTGCATCAAGCTTCATAATAAATTAAATTAGTATTCCGACGAGAAATGGATTTTGTCATGCGATTATATTGAAACTGTGTACTATATGGAATAATTTAAAATTTAAATTAAATTAACTTAACTGATACGCGCGCCGATTGACACTTAAAGCCTAGTACGCAGATCGGGAAAAATTTTTCTTTTCATACAAAATTTTGCCAAGGACAAATTTTGTCTTCAGTTTTTTTCCAGGCAGTACGCAGTTCACTCGCAAAATTGTGACGTTTGTACCCGCTTTAGGGTGAAGTCTCCACTTAATTTTGCCAGGAAAAACAATGTTCGAAGCATTACTTTGCGGGAAAAATTTTTACAGGTCAATAATTTTACACGATGATCAACTTTTATTTATCGATAATTTTACAAAAAAAATAAGAAGAAAAACATTTTTGTAGAGATTAGAATTGTAGAGATAAAATTTGTCTTTTCCCGATCTGCGTACTAGGCTTTAGCAACTACTAATTTGCCAGATTGCAATTGTTATTTCTCCATGTTTAGTGTTCATTCAATTTTCAAATATTGTTTTTATTTAAATGAACATGAATTTATAGATTGCGTATACAAATAATTGAATTAAGCTAAGTTATAAGAAAGTAATTTGGGATGAATCTTATAAACCTAAATGCTTTTTAATAAAACGCCCTGCCAACGTCAATGGCCTTTGTTCTAGGATTTCTTTTGGAACATTCGCTTGCGAAAGCTAAAAGGAATTGTAAAAAAAAAAAAGGTTTAATTTATTTAAGTATAATATTTAAATAGTTATAATATTTTTACCTGATCCCCTTTTAGTCGATCAACAAACGTCACACATATTTCGCCAGCTTTAATACCAACGTGGTGTGTTAAAGATGCAAACATTGTTGCTTCCATTTCAATATTTCGAATACCATGATCGTGGAGTTTCTTTAAAAACTCCATTTTTTCTTGTTCATTGTGTGAGCAAATAGCACCATCTAGACGTCCTTGACCTTTATGGTAAAGTTGGAATTTTTTTTTTTTAATTAATATCTTCTGTGAGAGGGACTTTATACCTTCATAGAAATCATCAGCAGCCATTGTATTTGCTAAAATAGTTTGAAATTCATCATCTAATTCTGCACATGATACAAGGTTGGTGTAGACTTCTTCATTGAATTTCGCTGGACGGCATACACGTTCTCCTAGAATTGACTTAAAATATTAAACATTATTAATTGACTGGTGTGATATTTTAAGCGCATATTTTGTACTTGATACTTACCAGCTCAAATTCATTTCTAATGTAACCATTGTAAGCATCTTTTGTGACTACTACAGTTCCAACTGGTACACCTATTCCACCACAAGTGCCTATTCTTAAAAAAATTGGATCTTTGCATTTGGCATACGTGACTAGTTTGATCAACTCATGTAGAAGGATGCTCATCGACGGCATTCCAATGCCATGACTTGCACATAAAACTGGACCAACCTGTGAAAAACAGTAACAGTACAGTAACAATACGCGGTTTCAGTACAGTTACAGTGCAGTTACAGTAAAGTTACAGTACAGTTACAGTACAGTTACAGTACAGTTACAGTACAGTTACAGAGTACAGTTACAGTACAGTTACAGTACAGTTACAGTACAGTTACAGAGTACAGTTACAGTACAGTTACAGTACAGTTACAGTACAGTTACAGAGTACAGTTACAGTACAGTTACAGTACAGTAAATGTACAGAGTGAAAGTACAGAAAGAAAGTATAACAATAAAATGCATACATAATTTTTGGACATACACCAAAGTCTTAAATTACTTTCAAAATCAACTACAAACCTTAAATACTGCATAACGATGAGCTTTCTCGCATAGATCTACTAATTCACCACTTAAGCCCAAAATCTTTTGCAGATATTTGGCTAATTGAAACATGCGTACTTTTGTTCCGCCCATACAGACAAACTGAGGATATTAAATTTGCAAAAATAAAATTTAAATTCTTGGTAAAAAAAAAAAAACTAAATTCAGCACTCACTCTAACATCTCCAAAATGTTTTTCTAAATCTGTACTTTTGTTGTTAATACCAAGATGATAAAGATAATCAGATTCAATTTTTTCCAGATGCTTATTTGGCAACTGAATTTGACTATTTAAAAAAAAAAATAAATAAAAATAGAAAAAAATATGTTTAAAATGCATCTTACTTTCTTTGACTCATTGTTGATTTTCTTTAAATTTTCCTGAGTACCTAATTGTTGTATACATTCGCCACGCGTGCCGCTGCTGTTCTTCAATCTGCAAATAAAATAAAGTTGCAATAAAATAGTATATGTATATGTAAGTAAACTATACGTTATACGGAGTTAACTCGGCTCTCTTTGCCGGCCGACTCATTTTGGGTTCTCGGAATTTTATCTCGGTCAGCTTATGTCGTTTTCGATTGGATTTTCAGTGTGTTTCACTCTTTTTTGATTCCAATGGAATATGAAAAGCTCTCTTCCGTAATATGTGTATCTATGTAGAAGTTAAAACTAAAATGAATTCTTCAATAATTTCAATTCCAGAACATCTCAAGAAGAAGCATTTACTATTTTAACAATTAATCCAACACATATTTTTAAAAATATGTGTGTTTTCAGAGTGCACTCCTAGCACTCTTTAATGAAATCCGGAGTGAAAAAACACTCCTAAATCATCACTCCGAACAGCCAATGGTACGTTTTTGGAGTGTTGGGAGTGTGGATGGAGTGAAAAAAGAGTGCTAGGAGTGACCAACGGAAAACGACATTAGTAAAACACTAAACCGTCAAAATGAGTCAGCGGAGTCAGTCTAATCGGCTATTGTTCAGAAGAATAAGATCTCATAGAACTTATCAATCTCTTTTACATTAATAAGATTCCTCAATAAAAATCCTTAGTTTTGCTGTCAAAATACTGGAGTTAAAAAAATTTGAACTCGCTTGCTCGCTATTTGATGAGCGAAATCTCCAAGTTATCACTTTCCTAAACGTTGTATTTATGTATAAGACAGGATATGGCTGTGTATATGTACTCAAATTTAGCAATTAAGAATAACAAGTGTTTTGTGGAATCAAATCACAGATGTGAACACCAGATTGCATGCATAGAGACAGCTGGAATTCAACATAAAAAACTTTAATTTGAGATACTCCCTGTAAACTTGTTTCAATTAAATTTGAGTTTTTTTATTTCAAATTAAAATTATTTATATACTCTGAAATAAAATCCTACTACTACGCTAAATTGGCGAAAAATATTGATAGAAGATTGAAATCTTGATGAGAGTATTTATTACAACAGAAAAGGAGAATTATGGAAAAAAACACAGAATTTGATTTATAAATTAGTTAAAATAATGTTAGTTTATATTTAAGTGATGCGCAGTGTATACACAAACTAAATCTTTTGCTTACAATTTATATCATATTGAATTTATTTTTTATGATTTTTATTAAGTAGCTCAGAACAAAGATAAAACAACCTGCAGTTTTGATATGAGAAAAAGGTTTTTTTTTTCATATTCTAAACAATTACTCTTTCAACAAAGGCCATTCGTCATATTTAAATATAAAAACACAATCAATTTAAATATGTATTTAGATACAGTCAGCACACGATAACAATAATTTACAGTCATATATTAAATAAATTAGCACGAATATAACACAGTCACTTGTCCTTGTCGGTCAAAGGCGTATATTTTTATGAAGGCGGTTTTGGTATATCTGATATGATAGGTGGCGCTGCAATCAATTAATTACCAAATTCTATACTTAAGGAGCAAGAATTGACTTATACAATGACTGATACAATGTTCTTTTATGTTTCTAAAAAGTAAACCATAATGAACGGATTAACCCTCCGTTGGGTGCAAGTATGCAAAGTTTCTTTTGCATTTAAAGAATCTGGATTTAAAGAAACTTTGCATACACCCAACCTCGCACCTACCCCAAATCCTATAGTTGGCCAAGTAGGGGGGTTGCAGGGGGGCAGCATGCCCCCCATACATACTTCACTCTTTTTACGCCGTAATTTTGTTATTTCTTTAAAGAAATAAGTACCCAAATTCGGGGACTTATTTCATAGTTGAATTTGGGATTTAATTCATGATGAAATAACCCCCCCAATTTAAAAATGAAATAAGTCCCCAAAAATCGATGAAATAAATCCCGAATTTTTCGATTTTCCTATAAATTTTGGGGATTTATTTAATTTTTTTTTGGGGGAGTTATTTCACGGAGCCTAAATATTGGCCCTGCGCTTTGTTGATGGTGATTGCAAATGCCAATCGAATTGGGAATTGAAATGGCAATTCCGGACGACCCACGCAAGAGTTAAGACTATGAGATTTTGGGATTAAATCGCTGGCTGCTAGAATCAGTTTAATTAGGAACGTTTTTCCAGTTCCCCCAGGCGCATCTAAGAAGAAGATTCCTCCAACCACGCTATTGACAGTTTGACTTATTTTATCATAAACGGCTTTTTTCTGAGGCGTTAACTTAAAAATATTTGATTACACAAAATATCACTCGTATTGAAATTTTGTTCACGTTGAAATTCTAGATCGAACAAAGCAGCAGCAAATCAATTCGGAGATGGCATTCCAACTGATTAAGAAATTTGTTCGCTATCTCTAAGCACAAAATCTTCAATCACAATTAATGCTTCGTTGTAAATTTCTGCTGTGAAATCTATGTTCGAATTAGAAGATATAAGCATTCATCTTGATTGGGATGCACGGTGTACAATCTGCCTATCGTAGTTTCTTTGAATATGCCAGGTTGTCCATCTACTCGCTCTCCTCTTTTGCGAATTTTCTAAACGCATTTCATTTATAATATTCGTCCGTGTAAAATTAAGGAAAAACATACTTTAAATTTTTGCTTCAAATTTTTGACAAAAAAAAACAAATTTTTTATTGGTAAATAATGTTCATGATTGCTGATATCTCATAACAGTAAGTAGGTGTAGCATTTTATGTCCAACTGATGGCGATATTTAAAAAGAGTATATACTTAAATACGATCGTATGCAAATGCAATGTTGTGTCAAAATATCAAAGCAATCGGTGAAGAACTTTCGGAGATTACTTATAAGGAACAAACGTACATTTACATTTTTATTTATAGGTAGATAACTTATGAAAATCATTAAAAAATTGTCCTAATTCTCAAAAAAAAAAAAAAAAACTGTGATACTCGTACACTCGGGCGTATGCGCACTTTTCTTATTTTTTTTTTTTTTTGAATTTATAAAAAATGTTCCTTCCGTGACAGTCTTACGCCAAGGGCTAGTTCAAAATGCCTTTTAAAAAGTTCTTAAACACAAAATCGAGCAAAAATGCAGTCTATTATGAATAACTAGGGCCTAGTGAATTGCAACTCTCAATCATTCCTGTGTGCGTATTTGCAGGGATGGAGGGGACCTACAAGTTTATTGCACGGATCCGAACGGCCAAGATGCGCTGCACTTTTCTGTGATAGGAGATACTCTTGGAGGAGTATCGAAAGAGGCAGTAGGTTTGAAAAAAAAAACTGACAAAGTTAAAAAGAGAGTGACCGTTGGAAAGTTATTTTTATGTACTTTAAATGTTAATATGGTATTTTTTCTCAACAAAATTGTGACTAAAAATAAGTAAAAAAAAAAGAGGCTGGGTCTGACCCACACTGAAAACTTCCCATTGGTTCCCTTTGAAACTCGACACCCGATGTTATTTTTTATAAGAAAATTACTACTTAAAAATTTTCGAAAAACTTATCAGTTGGTTCAATCAAGGAAAGGCTGTTTGCTCTAAATATATGCGACACGAAAACTTTCAACAATTATTAGCAGTTTTTTTTTTTTGCAGTTTTTTTGGCCTACAAAAAAAAAACCGTCATTTGAGTTTTTTTCAAAACCTTATCAATTACTTATTATGGCATTGTGTGTAGACTAAAATTATCCCGGAGTTAATATCATTAGTTGTTCTGGAAACATTCTAGCCGAAAACATTTTTTAACAATTTTTAACATTTTTGTTGCAACTTTTTTGGCTTAGGAAAAAAACCGTTAATTGAATTTTTACACAAACTCTACCGATTATTAACTATAAGTTTGTGTATTAAATAAAATTAACCAGAAGTTAATATTTTTATTTTTTTTCTTAAGATATTCGATATTTATTTAACAATTTGTAATGTTTTTTGTAATTAAAAAAAAAAAAAACTGCGGTTTGTTTTATTTTTAAAATATTACCAATTTTTAACTACTTCATTATGCATAGAATGAAACCAGTCGATAGCATTATTTGTTCTTGAGATATTCGAGAAACAAACCAGTTTACAACTTTTTTTTAAATTACTGTAATAAAAAAAACCTAATTGCATTTGTCTGAAAATACTTAAGACCTTATTATCTGTAAAATAAAATGTATTTAAAGTCGATATTTCTATGCGTTTGCGGGGGGGGGGGGGGTACATACATACATATATCGCAAGTATAAAAATGATTAACAACGTTATTAATTTCCGAAAGACGTTAAAGTTTCCCTAAACCTTAACTATTGGGAAATCCTGTAAGATTCAAGTGAAAAGTCGACTAATAGATTTTTACTTATAGGTTATGTATTACTTTCGTGCTTAAAATTAATCAAAATTGGCACTACGATGATGAAGAATTCCGAAAAAATTGTTTTCGCCATACCGCTTGTCGGTCGGTCTGAGCGTCTGTGCGCCCATGCGTCCACTGGAGTTTAAGATAAAGACTGAACGGGTAGCTTAGAATTTAATACAGAGCATTTTTATGGAGGAGAAATTCGAATTTTTGATTTAGCTCACATAGAACAGGGGGCCGATTCTGGTTCTGTGAAAAAGTGAAGGCTGTTTCACAATGCGACGAGAAAACAAGATGTCAGCGTGACGAGAAACGCTTTCATCTTTTTCTCGTTATAAAATCGTTCCTCAATTCACAATGCAGCGAGTTATTCACAGAGACAGCCTAGAATTATTCGTGTTTGTCAGTGAATTTGGGAAATAAAATACAAAATTTGAAAAAAGGAAAATGAAAATGTTAAAAAAAAAAATGCTTTTAGTACTTTTGGGAGTGTTTATTAACAAAAAGCGAAAGGCAAAAAAAGACCAAAAGTGAGCAGAAGAAGACGGTGGGAATGTAAATGAAGACAAAATTAATTAGTCGCAAAATAAAAACACATATTTGCTCGCCATTTTCGGTATTTTACTTATTTATCTACAGAATTAATAAATATAAATACAAATACAGATACGCTCGGTGTCCTCTTCTCAATTGTCAAAATGAAAATCGTCGTCTCGTCGCGTCTTTTTTTCAATTTTTCGAAACCATGGCGTGACGGGACGACGAGAAACGCTTTATTGTGAATACTCTGGTATATTCTCATTGCTTGAAATTGGTTTGACAGATACGACTAGCTCTCGTCACGTTCACGTCTCGTTTTCTCGTCGCATTGTGAAACAGCCTTGAATCTAATAAATCGTTTTCACGTTCGCTCTCATGCATTGCTTTCACTTTTTTCATTCACTTTGTTTTATACAAAAAAGCGATTCTCGTTCTGTGAAACTGTCAGACGAACTGTATTTGTATTATCGAACCACCTTACCATTTCCTCATGTACAGTCAGCGCAATTCTCTCAATTTTGAAGAGTACATAGAAACGGTTGAGAGAGAAACATTTTTTTTCTATGGATTGGACAGAGATGGAAACATGGTTGGTATTTTCTCTTTACTTGTTTTTTATTCACCCTTTCACATTGAAGATTTACGAAAATTTGACGGCGTGAAATGAAATGTTCGAGTCTTTCACGTATATCTAGCTTCTTATTTTGTTATTATTTTGTAATCTAGTGCTTCTAAGAAGGTCAAACAAAATTGCATTGAAAAGTTTTAAAAATGTTATTTTTTTTAATAAATAATTTTGAATATTAGTCAATATTTATTTATACTTTCAACTCTTTAAATTTGTTTGTTAAAATTATCATTAGACACATTATTGAAGCATATCTTTTATATATAGCTAAATTGCAGTTGTTAACAACAAGAGCAAGTTCGTGCGATCCACAGTCGTGCATATTTTTTGATAAGGGGTTGTTACAAAATCGCAATCTTGACTAAGTTAAGTGGCGTATTTAAGTGGTTTAAATCTAAATCTAGGCAGGTACATACCTACTTAAAACAAATTTGCAAACAAACTTTTAATGAAGATAAGCTTTCGGAGTATTTGTCACAATATTAAAATACTTACTTAACATACGGAACACCAATAATAATTTTTAACACAATGTTTTTCTTTTTTTGTTCACTTTTTCATTGTAATTTAGCTTCATATCATGCTAATGCTTAATTCAGTTTTCATTCAAAAGTGATAATTTTTGTTTTTAATATTAAATTGGCCAACAGATATCCACGCACGCACAACCGTCACTATCGATATCTTTCTATAAACTCAAAAGTCTTTTCCATATCGATTTTTTATTTACAGAGGCTTCCAATAAAACCTCCATCCATGGCATAAATTATAAAGAAATAAAAAACCGAAGCAACACCCAAATTGTCGCCATTAAAATTCACATTTGTACCTTTTTCGATCAACACCTCTATTTACCTAACTATATCACCCGTATATCGTGTGTGACGTGTTACAAGAACACGTTAATTTTCAGATATCTATTTTTCTTTTTTAATCTTTAAACCTGATAGGTAAGGCATTTCTGACTGTGACCATAACATTGGCCTATTGGTCTATATTGTAATAAAAAGATTTTTTTTTTGCTTATCGTCACAAAAAGTTTAAAATTAAAACGATCGTAGATATACTCACTTCAACTGCCGCTTGGTCTTCTCAACAATAACTAAAAACTTACTGCCCGTTACCGCGATATAAAGCGACTTGTACAAGACTGATTTGTTTGTACTTCACTTTTCAGATAAGGAAATAATTAATTCAATGGGTTTTAAATTAGTGTTGCCATTATTAAAATAAATATATTTTTTTTTTGTAGAAAAACACTCTGAAACTAAGAACTAACGCGATCTAATTAGATTCATAATGAATAATGTGTTTAATATCGTAGTTTGTCTTGGCATAATGGTTAGGTTAGTTCATAGGACTTAAATGTTGATCGAATTCCAGGCTTTTTTTTGTCTTTTGCGAGCAATTCTCTTTTGTCATGATAAAAATGCCTCTCATCTGCCACCGCGTCGCCGTTCTGTATCACCATAAAACTATAAGCACATCTCACAGCTGCTATGTCGCGCCATCAATTATTTTATTTTTTATTAATAAAATATCGTAAATGCCCTTCTTTTCCATATAGCCCAGGCAAAATGTACTTTTAAGGCTGATACATTTTTTGTTTTCTTTTTATTATTCAATTGCTCACAGTTCGAAAGGTTTTTGAAAACTTGAACAGTAAATTAAACAAATTTAAGTCAGTTATGTTTTGGAATAAAATTGATTTTAATACTTCATTTTTATATGAAAAACAATGAAAATTAATCCGTTTGTTGTAGATACTCGTGCATAACTTGGCTGAAAATTAACTGATTTGCATGGGATTCTTTCAATTAGATTTGTAAAATTTAATTTAGCTCTTTTTTTTTTTAACATTAATAGTTTTAAAGTTATTTAAATTACCCTGACAATGGAGATCTTAATTTAGTTTTAAATTTTGAACTTTATGTTGTGAACTCCATACAGCAAAAACTCGCTACTTTATCTTCATTCTTTTATGATAAGTTCAAACCACTGTTATAGTTAAGGGAATATTTTTTAAGTATTTGTAAAATTATTTTACATTTTGTCAAAGTTGATTTGTTGAACACTATTAATTTATCGTTATTATTAATGACCTACGCACATTCGAAACATTATCAACTGATATTTTGGAAAATACCCGGTATCAACATGTGCAGCAACTTAGCAGGTCACTTTTTCTGTTGCAGATTAAAAAGTGTAAAGTAATTAGTTGCTACTTAATTGCTAATTAAAGTTACGCAAAAAAATTTATTTTTCCAGTTGGCGTCAACTTAGCAGGACACCCATTTTATCGCAAACCAATACAGCAATTAAAAGATTTATCTGTAAAACTGATTTAAATTAATTTTTTTTTGGTAGAAGTAAAAGTCATACTACATATCAAAATTTTCAAATAAAAAATGGATTTAAAATTTTTTGATACTTCAAAAACGGGTAGATAATTTTTTTCCAAATTTAATTTAATTCACCATTAATAAATACCAAAAAATTGTGTACCTACCAATTTTTTTTTTATTTATTTTTATTATGTTTAATAACTTTTTATTTATGTTGAAGGTTTGAATGAAAGAACAACAACTTGAGTGAGCTACCACCAAATTTTATAGGCTGGAGTTATAGCTATTTCACGGTCGCCAGGCCGATCATCAGACTCCTTTGGTGGTGCTTAGTCTATTTATGTTCAATTTTATTCGAAAAACATTTTGCCCCACTGAGGCTCGAACCTAGACCAAGCGTCTCCGGGCCAAGTGCACTACGCACTGCGCTACCGAAGGTCACGTGATCATGTCGATCGAGTGCAGGTTTTATTGTTTGACGAATGCATTTGAATCAACAAGCATTTTTACTAGCCACACACAAGCTTGTTGTTGTTCATTCGGGTTCTTTCTTTTTTCTCCATAGTCCCCTTTCACACGAAGATACTAGTTGCTGGTGATTTTTTTGACGTTTTCTTTAAATCTCCTTAACAATCTCTTGTACCTTTCACACTGAAGCAACAAAAACCCGGAGATTTTCTTTATTTTCCTTTTGAACTACCTTGGTTGAACGCACACAAACGTAGTGTGAAGAGAAACGTCAAAAAAGTTTCCTGAATTTGTTGACCGGGGAGATTTCATTTCCCCCTCTTTCTTCCTGCCCTTCTCGCCTTTGAACTAATTGTTGCCGGCAACTCAGTTGCCCTGTGTGAAAGGGGACATACTCTTTTCATAAGTCAATAATTCGTTGAACATATATGTAAGGAGGGAGATTGTATGAAAGATTTGACGCTGGTCACTTTTTATTTATGTTTGATAAATTTTATATAATTATAAAAAAATAATTTAAAAAAAAGATCAGATGGTGTAGGTACTTTGTTTTAGCTCTCAAAACAATTCAAAAAGATTTTTTAGTAAATTAATTTCGAATTATGTTGATTTTTAATAACTTTTTCACTTTAAGCTCTGTATAATACTACCTTAAACTTAAACTGCCATTCGAAAATTAGGAACATATTTCTTTTAAAATTAAATGAATAGGTTTCTTTTTTATGACTTTAAAACCACAATGTGATTGAAATTAAGACCAAGTTGTGGATTTTATTTTTATATGTTCTTCAATTTTTATATGGATAAATTCCATATACATATACATATATACTTATAATACACTCAATCTTTAAAATTCGAAGAATTTTTACTACAAGAGCAAGCTTGTGCGCGATCCAATCTTGCATTTTATTTTTAGGTCGATTCATACAATTTTTTTTTGGAAATTTGTTTCTTGAGTTGACTGTAAATAAATTTATTTTTAGAGTTAACCAACTCTGGTTTAAATCGCTACTCGAACATTGGACCTAAATGTTCTAAATTGTATTCGAAAAATGGACAAAAATGAGGGCTAGTCATATTTCAAGTGACTGACCTCAGATGCCCAATCCCCCCTCCCTCGGATTCAATTAGCATTACCACTGTCTTATTGTTCTATTATAAATAAAGAATATTTGTATATAAAGTACATTTTCAGCTTTAACGAACGTGATTTAAATGTTCGTTTTTTCTTACATGTTTGGGGACGCAAACTTAATTCAATTTATTTTCAAAAAATCAGCTTTGACTGAATTGACATTAGCCGTGTTTTTTCGGGAAAGCTATCAATAGTACAGTAGAATTTTACACGCATTACAAATACAACATCCACAGTAGGATTACTGCCGATAAAAGGAGAAGTATAGAATCCTATTGCGGATGGGTTTGTGACGTTTGTTCGAGTATCGAATGGAATTTGGTGGTTTTGTTTTTAGATGTTGGTGCGATTGATAATTTCATTTGAATCTCGATAGATGTATTCATAAACTAGTTGTCCGTTGTTCATGGTGTGTTTTTCCATTGGGCAATAAAATTAATCTTTTTCTGTTCTTCTTTGAACAGGAGCAATTTTCCGTAACAAAACTACCAAATTTCACTGAGTCGTTCACACATAAACTAGATTTTGTTTAAAATTTCAAACGAAATTCAATGTTGATAAAAACTAAAAAAAAAAATTCTATTACAATTATGTAAAAATCCACAAATTTTTATAAAATTTAAAAAATCCTGCCTCCCTTGCCCGTCTCTTTCTCACCACAGAGTGGGAACGAGAAAAAGTATATAGACGTCAAAAAAAATCCAAGGTGTAAGTCCAATGTGAACACCGTCTAAGAAAGGCTACTGCGGATGCGTTTTTTTTTTTTTTTTGAAACTTCTCACTGTACTATATATTAAATCTCAAAAGAACACGGCTATCATTGGAAATGGCTAGTACTCCTTTTTTTTAAAACCGTAAATAAATTATAAATCGGACAAAACATGGCCGAGTTAAAAATCGTTGAGTGCAGGAGATCACTCGAAAACGGTTTTTTAACAATAAATTTAGTTTTTGACGGTACAGTAAAACCCGCAAACTTTCTTTCACTTAAGCGGGTTTTTTACTTAAATGAACCCCGGATAAGTGAAAAAAATTCACTTAAGCGGATATAAAAATTCCATTAAGTGGAGAATTAATGTTAGAAACGTATACCTTTTGAGCCATTTGAAATGTTGTTTTGGATTTTTGTTTGAGAGGACAAAGCAATTTGTTTATAAAATGAAAATGTAAACGTTTGAGAAATAATCAGGAATTCAAATGTTATTTTCGTGGTGAAAATAGTGAAGGTGAAAAATAAAGAAGAAACGAAAGCATTCAGCAAATTTTTCGTTCTGTGCGATTCTATTTTTTTTTTTACTTAAGAGAGTTTTTTTTCAATAAAAAATATAAAAATGGAAAATATGTTTTAGCTACCCGGGTTTTTCACTTAAGCAGAATGTTTTAAAGGTAATTGGTCGAAAAATACACGGGGATGAAAAAATTGTTTCAGATAAGCGGGTTTTTCTCTTAAGCGGGTTTTACTGTATAGAAAAGTTTTCAAGTATAGGTTCGTAATGTACTCGAATAAACCTAAAACATCTACTAGGTTAGTTCAGAAGTTGAAAATTACTGGTTGATATTACTAGCACAGTATAATCTGTTGGGCATGTTTCAAAAAAGTTCAGTCATACTAAAGGTGATATTACATTGTCATATATATATGACCAATGCTAGTCATATAAAATATGGCACAATATTTGTATATAATATGACAGGTAGTATTAGACTATGCCATATAAGTATGCCATATACATGATCACAAGCTTTTTATGTCAATTTTTGTTTACAAATATGACACACTAGCTACGAAAAATTAAATATTAAAAAAAAATATGATTTATTTGACCAATCACGTTTCATTAAATCAAATATTTTTTTAAACTCAAAATAATTCATGAGTGTCATATATATGGAGTCATATATATTTTGTCATATAAATATGACTATCACACTTATATGACATTTTTGAGCCATATTTATTTGGCAAACTTGCCATATATATATGACAATGTAATACTGCCTTAAGTGATGTATTTTAACTTTTGTTTCATTATCAACCCAATTCTAAATATTCCCCGGGAAAAACTCCCCGGGAGACACATTCTCTCGGGAGTAAAATACTCCGATTCCAAATTCCCCCGTTGAATTCTTTTACCCACGATAGAGGGAATGAGACTTCTGAATGATACAAACAGCTTTTTTTCAGTATTTGAAATATAAATCAAATTGTAGAAGAAAAATAATTTATTCCTGGGGAAACATTGGGCTGTATAACTTTCGAAGAGTAAACTAGAAAAATTAAAAGTTTAAATAAAAGTAAATATTTTCAAAGAAATCTCCACGAAATAATGTTTGAAAACAATAGTATTTCTTTTAATTTAAAGATTTATTTAAAATATCGATTACAATGCTTTAATTTTCATATTAACATTATATACAAATCACAACAACAAAGATTTAGTGCATTTTTAACATGAAAACAAAAATAATAAAAATTAAATTGCAGGTTTTCAAATACCATGTAAAGATATATTATATACTCAAAATTAAAAGTTGTATAATTGTAACAGCAGGTGCAGGTTTATTATATTTTTTTTTTCAATAACAATAATTTAATATGTAATAGGTTTATATAATGAATGTATTCAGCAATATTTTTATGTTTGTTTTACGAACCTACAATTTGCGTAGGAATTGTTTTTGAAGAAATTTTTCTTTGGTACAAAATTTTTTTTTTAACTTCCTAATTTAGAGTAAAATTGTAAATTTTAGATATGGTATATTTAAAGTTTTGAAACTAATTATTTTCATAATTTTTTCGTATAGATTTCTGCATTTTATCTGATGATTAAAGATGTTCTTTTTTAATGTTATCAAAATATGCTCTCCTTTGATTGTTTCTTAATTTAATTTAGGTGAAGCTTGGAAAACCCATCATAAAGCCTTTTTTAAAAGAGTATATTTAGATAAATAGTTGCTGCTTTTTAATATGAGGCAGGTTAAAGAAAGAACTATACAAAATGTTCGAAAAAGCGTTCGAATATTGTGTTTGATATGTCATTTCAGATTGATTTCACAGACCAAACACAATTTTTTCGCACACAGGGTAACAGCATTAGCTAACTTTTGTTTATCACTTTTTCACTTTTTGTCGTAATTTTTGTAAAAATTCTTAAATATGGTTAAGCCTTTAGGGTTTTCTAATTTAATAAATCGACGAAGACTAGAAAAAGAAAAATTGAACGGAAAACTATTCAAATTCTTAATAACTTGTGTGTTTATTTTTGTAAAAATTCTGACAGGCAGTTAACTGAGATTCTCAAAGATGCGCAATATACATTAGTCCATTGAAATGTTACATTCACCTTGCATTTCATACAGGACAAATTTTTTTTGATGGATCTATAGAACGGATCAGTGCGAGTGTAAAAACGAGTTTTCGGGGTTGAACTCCCCCCTATTTGACCGCCATTTTGGAAAAGGGGGCGTAAAAAGGTCTTCGTGATATCTTGAGAGCCATACATCGCACAAACAAAATTTTACCACATTTGTGTACCGAATTAAATTCCTTACAATTTAAGTTAAAACACCTTTTATCGTAATATTGAATACAAAAAAGTTATAACCAAAAAAAGATGACCGTTTTAAGAAATTTGTCTTAAAGAGTATGTAAAATAAATAAAAGAAGAAGAAATAATATTTTTTTGACAATGGTCATCTTTTTTTGATTATAACTTTTTTGTTTTCAATTTTACGATAAAAGTGTGTTAAAATAAATTGTAGACAATTTAATTCTCTACAGAAATATGGTAAAGTTTTGTTAGTGCGATGTATGGTTTTCAAGATATCGCGAAGACCTTTTTATGCCCCCTTTTCTAAAATGGCGGCCAAATGGGGGGGAGTTCAACCCCGAAAACTCGTTTTTACACTCAAACTGATCCCTCCTACATAACCATCAAAAATACCAGGAGTGCCAGGTTGTGCAGGCTGGGATTCAATAAATAAACCTCTGCTCCGGCCGGCCGGTCGGCGAGCGTGTCAGATTCCACTAGCCATAAATGCAATGAGGTAATACTTCCTTAATCGTCACAAATTAGTTCTTAAGTGGTCAATAGATGAGTCCACTATAACATCGCAAAATGACATCAGTACAGAGATCAAACGAAGATTTACTCTTGCCAATTGCTGTTTCTTCGGGCTAAGAAGGCATTTGAGTAATAAAGACCTCTCTAAAGGAAAAGAACCAAGACCCTTATCATCCCGGTCCTGCTATATGGAGCTGAAACATGGACCCTGTCAAAATCAGATGATAATCTGCTTGGGTGATTTTCGGTCCAGTCTATATCGATGGAGCATGGAAGAGAAGATTCAACAACAAGCTTTACGGGCTTTACAGCGACGTCGACCTGGTCAAGAAGCTAAAAATACAGAGGCTGAGATGGCTGAGACACGTGGAGCGTATGGACACCAATGCACCAGCCCGACGCACGAGTCTTCGAATCTAGCCCTGACGGTTTGCGCAGCAAAGGAAGACCCCACCTTAGGTGGCGCACACAAGTGGAGAACGACCTGAACCAACTTGGAGTGCGTAACTGGAGGCAGCTAGCTAGGGACCGAGCTGTTTGGAGGGGCTTGTTGGTTGAGGCCGTAGCCCATCCTGTAAGCACCATCTAAAGTAACTAAGTAAGCTAAGATGAGTCGCATGAAAAGTGAGTCAAATGTGGACTCCGCCTTGTTGTTGAATTATTCTCTTTCCGCAGTCACTGTTTTCTCTTTCTCCAGATTCAAAAAAAAATGTCTACGGCACTCAGCGACTAAGCGCAATAATTAGAACAATATACAATCCGATACAATTAAACTATAAAAAAATATTCGAATAAATAAGTTACCTTACTGCCTGAACAGAATGGTGACGAAGACGGAACCGGAGCCGCAGCTGGAATCGCTGTCAAAATATTGAATACACACAAATTTAATGTTGCGAACACAATGGAACTTAGCCGCATACGGAGCTGCAGCTGCAGACGGAAGAGTTGGCCAACTTATAACTTTTCAAGTACGGCACGTTTCAAATTTATGAAGACAAAAAAACTACTTTTTGGGTCGGAAAAAAATATTCGACCCTATCGAGGTAACCGTCGGAGCGGAATTCTCTCCGATTTCCTACGAGTCGGAGACATTTTGTTGGTCGGAGAACTTCCTCGAAGCAAAATGTCTCCGATTCGTAGGAAATCGGAGAGAATTCCGCTCCGACGCGACGGTTACCTAGATAGGGCCAATTTTGGTTATTTGTATTGCGAAAAAAATTATTTATTAAAAAGAAAAGGTTTGGAAACAAAAAATGTGAATTCTGAGCTTGTACACAAGAATATTGTTTTGTTTTTCTTCAAAATACTTTCAAAGCTGTACAGCTGCAAAAAAAATAACGTACGACACTTTTTGATAGCTCTTCCAGTTCCGTCTGCGGCTCCAGTTCGAGCATTCTATTCTGTTCAGGCAGTTGAGAGCGTTTAAAACATATTTTTGGTCTTGACTTAGAAGTTGCCCTTAAAGTGTTCAATTGAAATGGAGATCTTACAGCCAGGATTCTGGGTATAGAGCAAAGCAGATTAAAACTTAGCATCTATTCATTCAGCGACACACCAAACTCAATCCATAAATTAATGTAACTTGTATTCGTCATCTTTCTGTTATTTATACTTGCATAAAAGCCTATCTCAGGAACTTAAACTTTTCAAAATTTAATAAACCTTAAATATTCTGGTACATATGGATTGAAAAATTATTTAAATTTACTAAAAGCTTTTCTATTTATTTAGCTACATTTATGATTTTTTTTTAAAGATGTGTACCTGCGTAAGGCTTATATTTAGGCCTGAACACTAACGGCCATATTATTCACTCGTTTAATCCTTAAATCCAGATGTAAAATAACTTAAATCCAAAAGTGGAAAATTAAAAAGAAAATAAAAAATGGATTAGAATAAATAAAATGGAAATGGATTTAAATTTTCGGATTGAATAAATCCGGTTGGATTTAAAGTTCACTCAAATCCAATTTAAATCTAATTTGAATAATATGCCCGTAAGTGTTTGAGAATGAAATATTTTAAAAGAATTTTAAGGGGATATATTAGCTTCTTTCAGTTAAGCCATATAATGATCTTATGATCTTCGTTAATGGTTTAAGGCTTTAAAAATTTAATTTTGTATCTTTCTCTACCGGAAGACATTTTGTTTACTGTTTTTATATATATATTTTCTGTTAAAAATTCTTGAAAACCACAAAATTGGAATAATTAAATAAAAAAAATATACTATATTTTTTACATCAATATTCTTATTTTATTTTTTTTTTTATTTAAACTATAAAATCTTAAGTAAAAATAAATTATAGTAACTTCGGTTTATATTTAATTTAAACTTAATTAAAAATAAAATAATATTTTATGTATATCATATCATTTTGTGTGTGCGCTTTAATATATGCGTGCATCCAAAATTAACAATTTTACACAAATATTACAATGCATTTTGTATATAATATATGAAGGTAAAATTACATACATCTAATGTCATTTATGTAAGCAATATATATGTTATTTTGACATTCTAGCCCACATCACAATTTTGGCAGATGCCTTCGATGAACAATATCTATATAATTTATTTATTTAATATTATTTTTTTTTCTATTTTGCTATTTAAAATTATATTTGAGGTTAATATTTTGTTTTTGTAGGTATGTATGTGTGTATAGTGTGTGTGGTGTGTGTATGTATGAGAATTTATAGACATGACAGAATATTTATTTATTCATGGGCTTGAGATTCTTGTTGTACTAGTTTCAATCGTCGTGGGGATTTAATTGAGTCCGGATGATCAGAACCTAGTCGCAGCATTTTCTGCGATAGCACCTTGCGAATGTAACGTGAGACTAAAATTTGAGGTCGTTCCTGCCATTCCAACATAACTTCTTTAGGCGAGTTTACCTGGAAGATAAATTTAAAAAAAAATGTTAATAAATCACAGTTTATAATGATTAAACTTAAATAAGCAATTTTTACTTGCTCTATACTACGAGTATGGGGCAAGTATTGGTTTCGTGTAAAAAAAAAATCGGGATTGCAATCAAAATTGATACTAGATTTTGGCAAAGTCCGAAGAAGTGGGCTTCGGAGCTAGAGCTTAAATATTTGGACAGATTTGCTTCAAATTTGGTACAGATAATTTTGTATGGTTCCCTAGAGGGCAATATCGAATTTATGATTTAGCTTATCTAGAACTTGCCATACAAACATTTCGAGGTTTTTTCAAACTTGTACAAAAACGACTCTTAACGATTTTGATTAAACCTCGCACATGTAATGAACAAAGTAGTTCTAAAAAAACAGTGGCTCAGATTTTAGCTAGAAATTTCTCTTATTTTCGAGTTATTTACGAATAGCTTTTTATTGGGTGCAGCAATTTCAAGTTAGCGAGGAACCCCTGGTAAAGGCGTAAAAACTTATTATATTTAGTGGTTTACTGATCAATAATTTGCCGTTCGTCGGTCCTGAATAATTTGTGATAATTTCAATTTTGTCATGCGATGTTTTTTTTTTTTTGGAAACGTAGAAAACATTGCACGACAGCTAACGGCAAATTGTAAAGCAATAAACATTTCGATATAACAAGTGTATTTTAACGCCTTTTTGACGGAACTTTATATGAAATTAATGGGAAGGACATAATCCCGAATTCCAAAATCCCGGATGGTAGAAAATGGGAATGCGAATGGACAAAATTCCGAATGCCTAAATTCCGAAGTCAGAATCCATAATGCCAGAATCCCGAATGCCAAAAAAATCCCGAATGTAGCCCGTGGCGTAATGATTAGTGCGATGAACTGTCATGCCAAAAGGTCAAGCCGCTTCCACTTTAAGTTTTTTTTCCGGGCTACTGCCTCTTGCGAGTCTTAGAAAAGTGTCGCTCACCTTAGCCGTTCGGATTCGGCAATAAATTGTAGGTCCCCTCCATTCCTACAGACACGCACACAGGAATGGTTGAGAGTTGTAGGGCACTAGGCCGTGGTTCTTCATGAGCCGTTGTGCCACCAAATTTATTTATTTTATTCAGAATTGAAACCCGAATTTCAATAATTTTTTTTAGTGCTATTTTAGTACTTTTAAAGAAATCGAACTGTTTTGTTTGGCTTGACTTCTGTTCATTTTTATGTTTTGAAATCAAAGGTAATAACTCTTTGACAATCATTCTGTTTCTTAAAAGAACTTATACACGAAAAAAAAAAACTTAAAAATTCAATAAAGGCTATTTACATTTAAAATTAAAATCAATTTAATTAAAATTTTTTTTTTATTTTAGGAAATGAGCTATATTTTTCAAAAGATCAACCTTTTCAAAATCAAAATATAAATGATTTTATGAAAAAAATTATTTTAAAAAAATATCAAAATATAAATGATTTTATGAAAAAAATTATTTTAAAAAAATATCATTCGAGGTATCGCTCCCAATCCGAAATTAATTAAAAAAAAAAAAAAAAACATAGAAAACATCGCACGACAAAATTGAAATTGTCGCAAATAATGAAAGACAAAATTATCAAGCAATTCCATATAAGAAATTCTTACCCCTAATTTGATATCAATTGGACAATTTTGTAAAAAAAAAAAAACGTAGAAAACATTGCACGACAAAATTAAAATGGTCTCAGTTATACAGGACCTAAGGTGTGACAAAAAGCTAGATAGTGAAGGTTGAGTCGAGACAAGAAAAAAGTCGTAATGGAGGGGGGGGGTCTACTTCCCCCGTTTAGGTGGGAGGGAAAATGTTAAAAATAGAAAAAAAAAATCAATAAAAAATAACGGCAACACTTGCAATACCATACTATTTTTTTTTTAAGCCAAATTTCGTTCTTTTATCATGTTTTTAATTCCAATGAAAAATTGTGTTCAGAATAATTTTGTTCAAAATGTTATGTTATTAAGTGGCATTTTTGTTTTTAAGACTCCATGCTCCTATCAATTTCTAGTTAAACACTGAAGAGTAGAAGCTCAAGGATTTTTCAATTTTGTAGAAAATTAAAAATAACATTGCAACATTAAAAATCGACATTGCAACATTAAAAAACAACAGTAATCCAGTAACCGTTACAACGGCATGCTATACCTTTTTGTAAAGCCAGAAATATATTATTTTATCTTCTTTTTAAATTAAATTGCTTTACAGAACAGTTTTTCAAAAATTTATTTTCAAACTTAAATTTTTGAAAAAAAAAAATATGTATAAACTGATTTTGTTCAAAATTTTTCATTATTAAGTAGAATTTTTGGGTTTAATATTTAATGCTTCAGTCAAACACTGAAAACCAGATGTTAGAACGTATTCTAGTTTTTGAGAATAACAAAAGTAAGTTTTCCTTAAATTCGACTTCCATCTCTTATTTTGTTTCTCCAAAAATCCTATTTCTACTAATTAAGTAGTAAAGTCGATTTCATTATTTTCAATTTTCTCAAAATCCAGTTTTTAGTGTTTGACTAGAAATTGGTATAGAAATGGGATCATCGAATATTAAGATTTAAAATATTTGATTATGTTTTGAATTTATGATTTGAACAAAATTAATTTGAACACAATTTTTTTTTTCATTATTTTTTCAAAATTTTGGGTATGAAAATTAATTTTTCAAAAACTCATTTGAATTAGGACGAACTTTTGGCTTTAAAAAAAAGTATAGCATGATATTTTAAGTGCTGCCGTTATTTTTATTGATTTTTTTTCTGTTTAAGTCGATTTTTTAGAAAAATCCCCCTCACACCCAAAAGGGGGGAAAAGAGACCCTCCTCTTTCTATACTATTTTTTTGCTTGTCTCGACTCAACGTACCTACACGCTCTAGCTTTTTGTCACACCTTAGGTGAATCACCCTGTATACCCCTTTTTGAGGTGCTGGTTTCACTAAGTTAATATCAACTTAGCTAATTTAAAATTATCACAATTATAATTAATGACTAGTTAACGGTTAATTATCCACCTTATATTTTTTCAATCGGCGAATGTTGTTTCGATAACCACAAGACTGCATTGTTAAAAAATAAATTTGACTTTATTTCTTCTTGTATAACATACCTGATCACCATTTAATCGATTCAGCAATGCAACACACACAATAGCCGCCTTAATACCCGCATGGAATGTCAATGCTGCAAATACTGTACTCTCCATTTCTATATTCACCACACCGTTTGAGCGCAGAGTTTGTAAATACTCTAGCTTATCACTTTCCGTATAATCACAAAATGCTCCATCTAATCTTCCTTGACCTGATGAGATTTATGTATAGAAATTTAAATGAGTTTTAAAAACTAGTTCCTTATTAAAATCATCAAACCTTCATAAAAATCATTTGTACACAGAGTCTTGCCAATCACAGTATCATAAGGATCATCTGCGCTGGCTAAAGCTTTTAGCTCACGAGCAACTTTTCTATCGAGTTTGGCTGGACGGTGAACAACTTTTCCAAGGATACACTATTAAATATAAAAATACAAATATTTATAAAATTTATACAGTAAAATATTTAAACTTTAACTTACAAACTCCTGGCTGTTCCTTAACTGTCCATCTAAGGCGTCCTCGGTAATAACGACAGTTCCGCCCTCAACTCCAACTCCACCACATGTTCCAATTCGTATAAATATTGGATCCTGGCACTTGGCATGGTACATCAACTTGATCAACTCATGCATTAGGATGCTAACCGATGGTGTACCCATTCCATGACTCACAGCCAACACTGGACCAACCTAGCATTAGAGCACACCGCACAAACTCATTCATCTTTCTTAACATCTAAATATACAAAGCAATTAAGTTGCAAGGTTCATTACTCACTTTGTACATCGAATATCTGTAGGAGAATTCACTGATGTCCTGCAACTGTGTACCAACTGGCAGTGTGTAATCAATTTCCTTCATGATGAAATGAGCAAACTGTTCCATCCGCCTGGGGGTGCCTCCCATGCAAACGAACTGTGAAAATAAAAATAAAGTTACATAAGATCTCAATCATCAGCCAGTACATGCATAGTGTGTTTCCGGACGTTAGCTTGGAAATTTTAAATAAATATAATTATAGAAAACTCAATCATGCATAATGGAGGACTGATATAGGTCGGTTTTGCTTGTTTGCAGTTGCAGGACGATGAGTCTCTGAACGGCATTGTTTCGGTCCCTTTTTCCCACTTAAATTATAATAATTTATTAATGCAATAGCCTCTCTGCGGATGATGGCTTGAAATGATTTTGAGTACGAAGGAAAATAACAATAAAATTGGCATGTGGTAAAATGCTAATTGCGTGCATAAATTGTATTAATCGTTGAACAGAAACCGCATGCGACTTGTGATTTAATTGAAATGTTGGACAAGTATTTTAACAGGCCGTTTAACACCAAAGTACCTACGTATGAAAACCTAATTTTTAATTTGCATAAAATACGCAAAGCTTACTTCTTTGAAAATAATGTCAGCATAAAGCTACAGTGACAATTGCCCGTATGGAAAAATGACAAGTTTTTGGCAAGTTTAGGCGAGGCCCTAGCAAGTTTTCGGAAAGGAAAACATGGACGAGTAAAACATGACAGACCCCAATTAGTGCCTCGCTGAGAAAATTTATTTAATAAAGTGCTGGTGAGGCTCTTAATGGTAACTAACTATGTGAAATCATCTTACAAAAATTAATAAAAGCAGGATCCTATTATATCGTAATAAAAATCTTTGTGTTTAATTAACTGTGTAAATTTAAAATTAGGATTGGGAATCGGTGTGTCAAATAGTAAAATCGCAACTGCAGACAAAACAGAATAAGACATAACCACAACTGATTTTGACATTTCTCAGAAATCTGTTTTCAGTTCTTCCACCTAAAAAGCAAGTGCAAACAGACTCACTGAACAGCAAGCCAGAACAGTTAAGAACAGAAAATTTCTCATTGAACTTGTTCTTTTCTATTCTAAACTGTTCTGAAGATCCTCACTGAACTTTCCTATATAGTCTTTCACATATACTTGCATGCACACCAAAGTAAATGACAATAAATTAAACGTCAGTTTATTCAATTTTGCATGCGCAAAAATTTTTTAGTGGTCATAAAAATAAAAATTAAAAAAAAATAACATGGATTCGCGGTTAATTAGTGAAATTAGTGAACTTCTATCATCTTTAACAAGAATCGCAATCTCGCAATCTCGCGCACCGCCACAGAAGCAGAAACGATGACATTACCGAGCGCTGCATGCTTTTAAACGGACGTAAATGCAAACAAACGGCATGAATATAGGGACTATCAGAGCTATGTTTAAGACAGGACCAACCAGGATGACCATCAGTTTATCGGCAGGCTGAGACGTGGTAAGTACACTGAAGTCTTCGAAGCAACATTCTTCCATGGACATGGACTGGCCACGACAACGATCATTTAGAGTGTACAACCAGGGTGGTGGGTATCAAGGAACTGGATGTCTATCTAGATTAATAAAATATAGAGCGACTGACAGCTTCTAGCTTTGACCCCCATATCTGAAATGGTTGAATGGAAAACCAGGGCTTAGGCAGAATTTAACTGACGAGGCAAAAAGGTTCATAACTGGTGAGGGCCTAGTGAATGCCTAAAGTAACCCTTGCTAGACCCTTGTTAGTAACTATGAAAAACTTGCCAGGGCCTTATTGAAAAATAGATTCTTTTTCCAGGTGGGTGGTATAGCGCAAAATACACCCAAATACCCCATAGATGGCGCTGCTGTAGAGTTTACAAATTCTGTATTTATGGATGAAAATGACTCATACACATATTTGTAATAAAATATTGTTTTAGTGTCAAATTCAACTAAAGAATTTTTTTTTTTTCAAATATGATGGTTATTCCAGCTTCATTATAAAGTCAAGTCATATTTTAGGATTTTTCTTGTGACCAGCCTAACATCAGCCATAAATATTTCGCAGTTTTAGTTCCACTTTATTAATAAATTCCTTACCTATGGGAGGGGATATAAACGACGGAACACAAAAAAAGACGTGTAATTCAATTCAAGTCTTTATTGTAACTCAATTTTAAACATGTTTCTTTTTGTAAAAATAATAAAAATGAAATGAAAGCACACACAAATCTTGACCCAAGCTACAGGCATTTGTGTGTTCACATTTCTTATCTTATACTTATCCTAGGTTGCTTTGCGCCATCACAAGACTATGTTTAATCGTTCGAGTGAACTGTATTTTTTATTCTTCTAATAACGCGCAGCTGCACAAACTTGTGTTTTATGTTCATTTATAAACACACTTAAAACAATGATAAAACAATGGTACACCTGGGGGTATACGCATTTTTTTTTAATTTATTTTTTTTTTTTTTGAATTTTTGTTTGTTCATATGTGCATATGTACATATAACGTGTACATTTAAAATTATTTGAAGTTATAACTCAAAGTATTTGTACTGTTCCTTAATTCAGTTATTTCTTGTTAAAACTAAAAACGTCTTATTTTTGTGGCTTATTATTGAGTTTACACGCTTCTGTCTGTTTGGCTTGGATAGATTGATTTTCTTTAAACTTGGTCGTAATTTTTGCTCAGAAATGACTTACATTTTTTTTTTTTATTTAGCTGATTTATATACTAGATTAGGCTAAATTCTTGTGAACATTTTCTGAAAAATTGTTATTAATGGCACACTTCCCATACAACCATTTCTCTGATTTTCACTTTTCTCGAAAACGATTCAATTAATTTTGATCAATTCTGAAAAAAAAAAATTTTTTTGGGAACGCTAATTTTTACTTGCGATATACATATGTACTGTTTTTTGGATTTTTAGGGTGAATATTTTTTTTAAATTATGGTTTTAGTTGCATATTATTATATTCTTAAAAATTGCATACCAATTTTTTTTACTAAAATATGTATTTCAAGAAATTTTATATAATAAAAAATTATTTTTTTAAGAAAACCGTTAAAAAAATTTTTAAAATTTGTCTGCATAAATTTATATGTTTTCAAGAATTGAGACTAAAATATTAAAATTACTTGTTTTATCAATTTAAAATCGTATTCCTGATTTTTTTCATATTCTAATTTCTGTTCTGCAATTTATTAAATGGATAAATACAAATATAATTATTACATTCAATCTTTAAAATTCGAAGAAACAAGAGCAAGTTCGTGCGACCCAGTCGTGCATTTTTTTTTTTTTTTTTGAAAAACCAATATTTCGAAAACGACTAAATTGATTTCTTATTAATCTTGGCTCTATATAGAAGATTCAAAAAAAATTTTCTTATATCCAAAATGTCCTGTATTTTCTGAAAAAAAAAAAACTTTTTAAATAATCTGTAAGGAAAATCTTGTTTTTCTCGATAACAACTTCTACAACTTTGATCAAAATTTTCTGTAATTATTAAAAAGAATATCAAAAATTTAAAAAAATGGCGCTAAATTTTGAAAAGTAGATTTGCAAAATTTTCATTTTTACAAAATTCTGTAGATGATAAAAAAGTTTCAATTAAAAAGTTCAAGTGACGTGACATCAACTTCATGCGCTTTGCCCAGGAGTTGAGGCCACTTGAACTTTTTAATTGAAATCAATTCAATCAAGTTAGTAATTCTTTAATAATGTCTTCATCTTTTTGTTATGGATAGTAAAAAAGGATCAAAAATTAAAAAAAAAAAACATACAAAATTTGGAAAAACTGAATTTTTAAAAGCAGACTTGTGAAAACTTGAATAGCAGACTTTTGAAAAAAAAAAATTTGTTGAATTTTGATCCCAATCCCTTATAATACCATAAATTCACTATTATATGTCCTACGGATTTAAATCCTTAAATAAGTTTCAATAATTTAACATCGAAATTGTCAAAAAAAAAAAAGTGGATTTAAAAAAAATCAAAATATTTTATGGAAATGTAGGTTTCCATACGATTTTTTTTGTACCAGAGATGCTTAAACTTTTTCATTTTTTTTAATTTCTCAATTTTTGGAATTAAAAACAAATTTAAATTTTTTTTAATAAAAAAAGTCCATAAGCTATTAAAATTCTCTACCGATTGTAATTTGGCACCAATAGTGTAGAAAATTGCTGCCAAAAAAAATAGATGGAATTCATCCATTTGTAGTCTTGGTATTCAAAAACATAAAGTAAGTACAAAAAGAAATATACACTGAACGAAAAAATGCACATATTTTGAGTACCATTTGAGATAGCCCCTTTTTATTTCCGGTTTCGGAACAATAATAAAGTGGGCTATACGCCAATTCAGGATTATCCACTCTTCACCGGACACCCTGTATACTGAAAATTAAGAGTTAACAAATTTAGATGGTGTGTGTAGATTGCGTTTGTTTGTAAAAACAACTTCAAAAGTTTTTAATCAATTCTCATATTGTAATGAAGCGTTACACTTTCGCTCTCACCTACCAGGATATTATAAAGCTACTCACCGACAACCGAAATTTATTCACAATGAACCAGCACCCTGCGTCATCAAAAACACCAAACACCAGCACCCTACTACCATCCAACCAACATAGCACCAACCGATCATTCAAATCAAGCACTCATCATTACCGCAACAACAAACACCAGCCACCCACCAACTAGTGAATCATCATCAAAGTCATCATGCAGAATAAAAATATTTCATTTGTGAGTTTTAGAATTCACACTTCCTCTTACCACGAAACATGACAAGAGGACGTATGAAAAGCCTAACAATTCGAAGCTTATTTGACTCGTTGCTCGTTGTAGTTCCTAATTTACGAATTGGAAATACTGAGGCATAAGGTTCCGGCGAATATCAGTTTATAGCAACTTTTGGTCGCCTCAGGTTACTTTACTTGATACATTCGTGTATCATTTAGAGATAATCTTTTTGGTACTAAAATTCTCCGTAGTTTATTTTCCCTCGGATTAGCCCTGGGCTGGAATCAGATTCCTACCGTTGTTCTCCCTGCTTGCTCCTTCAGAGTGAGACCGTGGGCGGTGGGCCAAGTAATTTTCCCTTGGGTTAGCCTTGGGCTGGAATCAGATTCCTACTGTTGATCTCCCTGCTGCTCCTTCAGAGTGAGAGCGTGGGCCAAGTAATTTTCCCTTGGGTTAGCCTTGGGCTGGAATCAGATTCCCACCGTTGTTCTCCCTGCTTGCTCCTTCAGAGTGAGACCGTGGGCCAAGTAATTTTCCCTTGGGTTAGCCTTGGGCTGGAATCAGGTTCCTACCGTTTATTCCATGATACGCTTCTTCTAAGTGTATATCGTGGGCCGAGTCTACTCCTGTAGCTCTTTATAAAAAGCTTTGCCGTATATGAAATACTATGTTATCTAATTTAAGTTTAAAACGAATTGTAAGATTGTAAACCCTCTTCTTGTTAAATAAAGATATATTGATAAAACTGGTAATTGGTCAGAGTTCTACTTTCTTAACCCGAGTTTTAGTTGCATTTTTCGGGAATACCCTGGACACCGACGAGCTTACCTCAGCCTTAGTAAAAAAGCATCACAATATCTAAGTAGACACAAATTTTGAATTTTAATAATTTAAACTGTAAGTTTCATGCATTTGTATATGAAAGACAAAACAATTGTTTTTTATTCAGATGAATAGGTTTACAATCAGTCTTAAAAACCACAGTGTGATCGTATCGTACATAAGCGCAAGTTCGTGCGACCATTAGTGTTACAGTTTATATACTGTAGGAATAAAAAAATAAGACGAGACTACAGAAATACCACTTTATAACAGTTACAACAGTTTGGGAGTAAAAAATAAACTATAGTGGTCTTATTAATAAACATTGTCTAACTTTAGACAGCCGTCCAAGTTTTTAAAAAACCTTTCTAATTTTTGCTAAAGTAATCTATCTTTTTATCTTGCTTTAGACAACGTAATCTATTGTCTAAACCTAGAGAAATGCAATATTTTTTTTTATTAAAAAAGCATATTTCCGACTGTTTCAAAATACTTAGACATAGTTTAAACAGCCAAAATCTAATTAATTAGACCACAGGTGTCCAAAGTATGTCCACCAGCGCAGCGTCGAAAACTTTGACGTAATACAAAATTTTCCACACATTCCTTGATTCCAAAATTAAATTTTTGGATTCAACCTTGAATGAGTAGTCTCATTCAAGGTTGGAGGGTCACTCAAGTCCGCGTATAGAAACCTTTCTTTGACTAGACTATATTGAAAACTTTTCATTAGTAAACTTCTTATGTTTTGGCCCTCTGAGCACCCAACCCCAGAATTTGAAAATTTCATAAAAAAAAAAAAAAAACAGATAGATACCTTTGTTTATGTGTCTCATAACTTTTTTCATAACGGTGTTAATAACATAATCGATACCCTTCAAACTTCTAAGTTATTTATCCAAGCCCGGTTGTATATTTTGATATTTTTGTTTCTATTAGATAGACCCAAACAGAAACTTTACCGTACAATCTTAAGTTGGTTCAATAATTTCTTCTTGCTAACAAAAACAAAATTCAAAAAACAATACCACACACAATCCTTCAAAACACATTTTATTGATAACAACAATTTTTTTTTGTTATAAGAAAAGTTCAAAAGAAGAAAAAGTTTAAGAACACAAAAACATCAGGACTGAATGCAAATTGATACGAATCTTCAAGAATTGTTTGAAATGGATTAATACAAAAAAACACCGAACTGTGAAAAGAGATTTAATTGTTTTCAGGATATTTTTTAATTTAAAATCAATAAAATCAACATTTTTCTTTAAATTAAAAAATATATGTTATGTTTCTATGAACAATTATATGTTCGTACTAGAATAGAGCTCTTAAATGTATCTGTCAAAGATTAATGATTTAGGCGCCAGACGGAACCAGAAGTGGAAATCTCGATCCTTTGTCCATTGTCGCCTTCTATAGCAGGAGCAGTTGACAAGTCATCTATTATAATGTTTAATTGCTTCTTCCAGTCAGTCGACTTTTATTCTTAAGCACTGTTGGTTCCAGTCAGCTTGCAATTCATTAATTCGTTTTTTTTTTCAAGCTATTACAACTCCCTTTCACATCAATGAATGAATATTTATGTCTACAGATATTATTGTCATTTGTCGACTCTCTCACATTGATGAAAAGTAAGCTAAATCACATTGATAACGGTAAATATTCCTGATTCAAGAGATTATTTCCACTTGAAGGGGGCAAATTAACAAAAAGGAATAATGTATGTACACAGGATTATTATTAACAAAGAATTATAAACATAAATGTTATCGACACAGGTGACGGTTGTAGGTGCCCTGAAGAGATTATTTTCATGCAACCATTACAAATCCTCTTTGTATACGAATCATATTCGTTAATTCTTAGAACATAATAAGGATTCTTTTTTTTTTTGTCTGAAATATCCTTCATACAATATTTTATCGCCATGATTCATTCTATATCTAGAATCATAAGAACTTTTAACAAGTCGGATGATATGAGGGTTTAACACTTCAGGGCAAAAAATATGATACATTGGCAGAAATTGGGTTTGAATATCAAATGAAGAGATAACTCGATGATAACAAAAAACAAAATTTAAAACAAAACTTTTAACCAAAAACTTTTGTAAATTGAGTTAGGGATTTTGTTTTCTTATTTATCGATGACGAGAACATGGGTTGTGTTCACAAAAGTTTTATTTTCAATATCTATTGACGTTTGTACTTTGTAGGGATTTAAAAACATTTTAAGATTTATTTAAAAATAAAGAGATTTTGGTATACATATCTGTAAAAATAAGTTCTAAAGCTTTTAAATATTTAAAATCTTTTAGGAGAGTTGTGATTTTTGAATAAGTCCAGAATATCACAAATAAATTTAATGTCCCTGGGGGGTACTTTTCTGATTTGAATTTTGCCGATCATATTTCTTAAGGCTGATTTCCAATGTGGCCTTGGGCATCGCTTTGACAGATTTTTCTGTCAATGTGAAAGTTCACACATAGCAATGGGTAGAAATGTTACGATTTGGAACCTATTAGCATGTACACAAACGAACATAACACAAGCTACCTCAACGTTGAAGTTGACAGCGCGCGTTTTGACAACTCAATTCATGTCAAATTTCTTTCAACAGAAAAATCGATTTATTTAGAAGAAAAAAATCAATTTTTCTGGACAAATTCCTCCTATTGAAAGAAAAAAATCGATTTTGTTTAGAAAATAAATCGAATTGTTTGTTGAAAAGAATTCGACATTACAGTTATGTAGGTTCATTTTGATTTTAAGAATGACAGTTCAATTGTTTTTAATCAGCTGATTCTCTTGACCACGGTTGCCACTTTGGTCATTTGTGACCAAATTTGGTCATTATTTTTTCACTTGGTCGCATGGTCATTATTTATTCCATTTGGTCATTTTTTTTAAATATTGATTTTATGAAAATATATTTGTTTTTATTAAGTTCTACTTTGATTTCATTTTAAAATGCTCTGAGAAATTATTTATTTATTATTTATTTATTTATGTTAGTCTAATTTAATTAAGTTCATTAGGTACCTACTTTGTGAATGAATTTTATTAAAGCCTCGTTTATAGATCGAAGCGAAGCGAAGCGAAGTTTTCATACAAAAAAAATTGCTTTTTTCCCAGGCGTGAAAAATACAATAAAATTAAATCCAATTATTTAAGCGAAAAGGGGAAGAAATTTCTTTCGAAATAAATAAAATTCAACGGACTTATCTAAACCAAATATAAAACTAAATTAATTTTTCTTTGTACACCTTTCGACGCAAAATTTATTGATACATATTTCATTTCGGTTTGAATTTCACTTCGCTTTGATGTATAAACTAGACTTAATACATACAAAAATAATATGTCATCTATGTAATATGAAGAATATGTTAAAATAAATGTGATGAATTCTTTGTTTTCTGTGTTTAGAGGTTCAAATATTTCGGACTCAAATTAGTTTGGTCATTTTAAGCTACAGTTGGTCATTTTTATTTTTAATTTTGGACACAAACTTTATTTTCAAGTGGCAACCGTGCTCTTGACGTGTCGTCTGTCATGTCGCTTGTAAACGTAAGGGTCTCTAACGCGAACGCGCCATTGGAAATCAGCCTTTATTTCTCAAAAAAAAAATACTTGACGTGCATGGAAGTCAATTTAGTTTGCGGCTGAATGTAGGTCGAACACAGTGCAAATAAATTATTAATAGCTATATGGACTGTTAGGTCTATTTTATTTATTTTCTAGTTGTTTTCAACTGCAAAATATTGAACACATTATAAAAATATTCTTTCAAAAAACAATAATGGTTATTTTTAATTATTCAATAAATTCTTTATTTAAATAATTGTCTCAGAAGAAATTAAAACAAAAATCTATACGCAATTTTAAGGTATTTAATAATATTCATCGTAATTTCAAAAAAAAATCTTTTACAATTTACACGTTTTCAAAATGTATACTGATTTGTCTAAAAAAAAATAAGATTTTTTTTAACCCAAAAATCAATATATTTTTGCAATTTTATTCAAGCATAAAAGGACCTCCTGAAAAAAATCTGTTTAAAATCAATTAAACTAAAAAAAAGTCGAAAATTATGAAGAAAAAAATTCAAAATTCGTTGGAGCGGTTTTCTTAAAAAAAATATATATCAAATTTCTTGATATTTTTTAGAGAAAAATTTGGTATGCTTTTTTAAGAATTAATTTTAAATACAACAAAACCATAATTTCAAAAAATTTATCAGCTTGTTTTCAAAAAAAAAAAAAAATTTTTTTAACCCGAAAAATATTTGCTTGCAGTATTTTTTAGACTTGAAAGGACTTCCAGAGTGAAAATTTAGATCAAAATCGGTTAAGTCGTTAACGAGAATGTAAATAAATAAATTTGATGGCACAACAGCTCATAAAGAACTAGGGCCTAGTGAGTTACAACTCTCAACCATTCATTTGTGTGTGTATGAAGGAATGGAGGGGACCTATAAAGATTATAACCGAATCCCAACGGCTAAAATGTGAACGGCACTATATGACAAGAGATAGTCTTAAGTCTTAAAAGTTTTGTCAGTTCCTCGCAAGAGGCAGTAGCGTTTTTTTTTTTTTTGTAAATTACACATTATTATGTGGAAGAGGTTGGGAACTGAACTTACACCTCCAGCATGACAGTCCTACGAACTAACCATCATGCCATGTCGAAAAAAAAAAAACAATTCTATGGCAGTTAATTTTTTTCCATCAAAATGCATACTATATTAACAAACTGAAAGTTTAATCAAAATCGTTAGAGTCGTTTTTTATATAACTACCTTTTTTAAAATGTTTTTTTTGCCATATACCGCTATTTTTTAAGCTTAAGAAAACTTCTCGATTTACTGTCTAAGGAACCAGCTAAAAATCATACGCTCCAAGTTTGCAGAAAATCGCTTCAGGGCGCGGTTTAGGCTGCAGGTTAAAGTACAGACACTTTTTGCGTGTTCACTTGATTTTTTACAAGAATTCAATACTACCTAAATCGCAAGTTAAATTTTTAAAAATAATCATTCATGCATTCTTTCCTCAATTAAAAATGGATGCAAGATTTCAAAACTCTATTACAATAAAATAAAATGGCTTTTTTTGAGGTCAATTTAATAGAAGAGAGGCTTGGATTGCTTTTGTGAATTTTTTAAGATGTTTCGAAACGTGCCGAAATATTTTTAGGTATGTTAAATATATCTCTGAAATATGTGTTCGTATCAAAATTTAATGAACAACAATTCTCAGCTAAGCTTTGGAAGGACAGTTTTATAAATTCTCTAAAATTGTAATTTTGAAAGCTTAGATAAAATATTTTTCAGTTTCTGGGCGTTTGTGAAATGTCCATATTGAGATTTGGTCTGGTATACGCCTTAAATATTTATATTAAAAGAAATCCTGGAAATTAGTTTAAAAAATAAAAAAAAAAAAATCAAGTTCCTTAGGGCCACTTCCACAAACGAACCCAGGATAACTATCCCAGTTTAAATAAAACTTCTCGGTTTTTAATTGCACGAACGGAAAATAAATAACAAGCGGATAAGAATATTTTTTCAGAATCACCAACACAACAAACACAAAATAAACAAACTCTAACGCTTTGACTTGCTTATTCGTAAGAAATTCTATAATTTGACGGAGAGTGAGTGGTATTCAGAGTTGAACCAAAGGTTATTGCAGTCAGAAAACTTTCGTGCAAGTGGCCCTTAGCTGTTTTTTCTTAATATTTTGATTTTCTTAGCAAAAAAATCCTTATCAGTATTTTTAATATTTATATTTTTAAAATATGTATATTTAAAAAAAAATTGTCATGAAATTTTAATGCTTCACAAATTATCTGTTTTCCTTTTGAGAGAATTCTCATTGAATATTCTATACACAGGCACACACTTCAGCATAATATATTTGTGTGTCCTTTTTCCTATATAATTCTTCTTTTGTTTCGGCATTTTTGTCTTCCCAACTCTTTGTTTTTGGTTTGACAAAGGCAAAAGGACTTAACGATTTACTTTTATCATCCACCCACGCCGTTATGGCAACAATTGTTTGTTGTTTTTTTTTTTTGTGGAAATTTTGTTAAATTAATGCTAAGTGGATTCACCATTTTGTTAAACGCCTCCCTTAACCACTTTGACATTTTGAATGAATTTTATGGTAATTTATATTTTATGATAATATCTATAAAACAGAAGAGAGGTGTTTCAAGGTTGAAAGATTAATTTTTTTTTTTAATAAAAACTGGAAATGCTCGATTTAACCATAGAAAGTAATAATAAATTAATTACAACCTGAACTGACAGCAACAGGAGACAATGGTGTCAACCTAGACTTCAACTTTTTATAAAATTAAGTCAGAATGAACCTATTTATATAAAGGTTATTGCGTAGTTGGTTTGAAATTAAATAATAAATTCTTTAATAATCAATATTATTTAATTTATTTAATACTAGAATAAAATCGAAAATTCTATTTTTGTCTTAGTTTTAAGTAACAAGTTTTCAGATGTATGTTATATTTATATCTACTCTTTTTAGACAAAAAAAAACAAACTTGAACTTATATTTTGTTTTTATATTAAAAATCACGAAAACAAACAAACCATTATCTCATTATGCAAAAATTTGATGTTTTGTACTTGAAAAATAATTCATTTTTTTGATAAGGTTTGTTATTAAACAACTTAAGTGTATGTACCTAGATTTTTTTTTATTATACGATTGATAGGGAAATAGATAGAGAAGTGAGGTAAATTGATGAATGACGAGACGCAAATAATATTTTATAAAAAAAAAAATAATACACAAATTGATAAACAAGCATTTTGAGCACTGATTTTAATTACGTACATAAAAGTAATTAATAGCACATAAAACCTTGATATATAGTACGTCAGAAATAATAGTTTGCCGATTTGTATGATAATGCGAGTAACTGTTAGATCTAGTTCACCCGACAATGTACTGAACGTTTTTTACTGTCATCAATTTTTAAGGAATAAATAGAAAATTTAATTTTGTAATTGTCTAGATTTTTTATTCAAAAAAAATTAGAAAAAAAAAAGAAATGAAATGAAAATGATGGCGAAAATAAAATGCAAACCAACTTGTTCAAATGAATTTGTAAGAGTGATTTTATTTAGTCATAAGACTTGGTGTATAGTTGATCTGTACAATAGTTACATCAATTTTATGACATTTCAGATGGTTTGTAGCTCAGTGTGGATTGTATTATAAGGTTTGTTTCCGCTTCAGATTTGTTGCAACTCCGTAACTCTTTCGTGGTACATGCACACAAATTTATTTTTGTATTATTTTTACTGTCCATGTCTTGCCCTTGGCAAGGCACTCACTGAAGTGGTAACGAAGTAGAGGGGTAGTGGAGTAGCGAGTGGCAGTGGAATGGTGAACACGTGGATTGGCGGCTAAGTGATATGAAAGTGATTTAACGCGCACTGCGGTGGCAAAATACGTTCACCAGCTCTCGGTCTTTAAGTAAATAATCATACTCGTACATATGTAGTTAAAAAAAATCCACTTCGTCACCACTCACTTGCCATTCGAAAATTAAATATGTTCGACATAAGTGGCAGCAAACTGGCACCACACCACCTGGAAAATATCATGCCACAGCCAATCCACTGTGATGAGCGCGTCTTCATTTAATTACATAGGTTTTACCAATTCCACCTGCTACTTAGTCACCACGCCACTACCACTTCATCTTGTCACCACTTCGATGAGCGCCTTGCCTTAGACCACAGACATTCTCAAAAGAGGGTTGAAGAAATAATTATGTCTATCTACATAAATGTAGGTATATTTTGTTCTTTCAAATTTTGTAATTTTCCAATAGGGTAAATTTTTTGGCTCTGCTCAAAAATTTCGTAGTCTGACATTTCTTCTTTCTGTAAAAGCCTTACCCCTTGAACACAATGAGATGTAGCTGCAGCAAAAAGAATCGCTATATCACAAGCTGTCACTGAAATCGCTCATTCATGCAGCAAAGACCGTTTACAATGGTGTAGCGCGACTATATCACGACTATAGCTTGAGTAAGAAAGAGAGAGCGTTGAACGATCGCAAATATGCCATCTCAAGTGTAGCTTGTAGCGAGTAGGAATGTTACTGGCTGAACAAAATAGACTCGCGGTCGATCGCGCGAATCAGCCGCGCCGCTGTCACGAGAAGCTATACGCTTTCGAAAAAATTGAATACAATGGAACGCGCGAACAGCGGATGGAAATTATTGTTTCTATTAGATTTTGTTTTCTTAAACTTTTATTTTGCACTTTTAAAATTTCAGCAAGGCTTTTGACTAAAACTCTCATATTGAGTTTTGCTATTTTAACTAAGAAAACTGGGATTTAATGAAAAATTTGTCTTGTGACTTCAATTTTATTTACTTAATAGATCTATACTCGGTACTTCTTGCGAATTAAATATGTTTGAATGTAATTCTGGAATACCACAGGGTAGTTGTTAAGGACCCATACATTCTATTTCATTTATAAATGACCTACCGTCATTGTTAAAGTTTTCAAACTGCCTCATTTATGCGGATGATGTTACAATCTTCAAAATAATTTCAAACATTCGCGATTCCGAAGAGTTGCAGTGTGACCTTAATTCGTTTTTTTAATGGTGTGTTCGTAATTGTTTGGTTCTTAACATTGATAAATGTAAAACTATTAGTTTTTCTTCTGTTAATTATTTGCTTAATGGTATACGTGTTTATCTCAAGTAAGCGATATGTCTATCTTTGGTTTTTTATTTTATCAAAAACTTGAATTCATATCCCTAAACAACACCATAACTAATAAATCCAACTCAATTCTTGGCTGGATAGTCAAGACAATTTTCTGATCCTTTTGTTATCAGATCAGACGAAACGCTCTTATTTATCTAATTATGAATTTGATATTCCTTAAAGAAGCTTAAGAAATTTGACCTATTGCGTATTTATTTCCTATTATAGACAATTTTCTCATTCCAATAAAATATTTAAATTATTTAAAATTTTGAATAAAAAATATAAAAACTTATTTGGTCAAACTGTTGATATTTCAAATAATTTTAAATCAACTTTTTTTTCCAATTAATTAATTAGCATATACATAACATTATAAATCTACTAATTAGCTGATTTGTAAATGAATTAAAATTAAATTAAATTGACTTTGCTTTTTGATAGTGGTGGTAACGCCACTTTGTTTGTATGCTCTGTCAAAATGGTAGGATAGCATGCTCTAAAATTTAGTAACAATTTTTTGAAAGTAGAGCTGAAATTTTGGAGTTTAGTTTCAGAGACCAGTATTAAGGCCCATTTGCTGAAACGAAACTTAAATATTTATGTTCAACTTAAACGCTTATGTTTCACTTTTTCCTCAGCATAAAGTGTCACATAAGCTCTTATGTTAAACTTAAATATTTAAGTTTCGTTTCAGAAAATGGGCCTAAAACACATATCTTCAGACTCACAGCCCGCCCTTGACGATCCCACCAAAACCAATGATTTTTATATTTGTGTATTCTTCCACCTGATACAATTCATGCCCTAAAATATGTCTCATTACTCCAGGTGCACTGACCAGGCCCCCAGGCAAACCCGTATACCGAATGTACATTTTTATCGAAACCAAGCTTGAAATTAACATTGGGCCTTACCAACAATCAAATTTAGCTACGATTGACTCCGAAAAATTGAGAATATAATATATGGTTAATTATTTAGGATCCATAACGTTATGGCTAATTTTACTGCAATATTTATGTCATAACTAAATTCGATTATTGGTAAGGCCCATAGTATTTTTAAAAACATGAAAACTCTAATTATGTTTATACACTAGTAGGTACAAATATTAATACATTCATAGATATTCTACCAACCTTAACATCATGAAACATTTCATATAGATCGTGACTTTCACTTCCTAAAGCCAAATGATATAAAATATCCTGATCCATTAGTTCAATATTGGAATTCCTCAGTTTGACACATCCATCGGAATACCTAGTGAAAAAAATTACAGGAAAAAAAAAAAAAACAAATTTAGTAAAAAACTTTAACATAATATGCAAATAGCTGGGACTTTGCCAGAGAAATTAATTAACAAACATTTGATTACAATATGTCTTATGTATTTGCCAAAATGAAACAGTTATAGGAGGCACCTATTCATTACGGTTTTAAGAAGAATTAATTTAATCATAATATTCATAAAAAAATGTATAAGGAAAGGACTTTTCGAAATAAATTAATAGGTAAACTCTTTTTTAGCTGTTTGTTTTACTCGAAATCGGTTAAGGATCGAGGATCAACGATTTGTATCGACGCGACATTTGTATGTTAAAACATGTATTTATTAGAAATTAATTTTTAAATTTATTTTGTTACAATATATTATTTATAAGCCCCTTCCAAAGAATGGCTAACTTTGGGCAGCTGTCCAACTCCAAAACCTTCCCATTGGAAGTTATTGTAATTGGTCCGATTTTTCAAATTGAAAATTTTGACATTTTTCCACGTTTCGAGGTCTCTGTATGTGTATTGCGTGTATACTTAGGTACATTCGGTAGCTTTTTTTCGCCGACGATATCTCGAGAAACTTCTAAATGAGTGTCAAGTTAGCGAAACAACATTCACCGATCGAAAAAATTTTAATTGGGTAATTAGCCATTAAATAGTCGTGAATTAGTTGTGATAATTTAGAATTTGTCGTTCGATGTTTTCTATGTTTTTTTTTGCTGCTTCGCTAACTTGATATCAAGTTAGCGAAGCAGCACCTCAAAAAGGGGTAAAAACGTCTTATAGCGAATAGTTTATTACTTAATAATTTGCCGTTCAGCAGTTCTGAATGATTTGTCACAATTTTAATTTTGTCGTGCAATGTTTTCTACGTTTTTTTTGCTGCTTTGCTAACTTCGTGTCAAGTTAGCGAAGCAGCATCTGGAAAACGTATAAAAACTTCTTATTGTGAATGTTTTACTACTCTATAATTTGCCGTTAATTAGTCGTGTATTAGTTGTGACAATTTTGAATTTGTCGCTCTATGTTTTCTATGTTTTTTTTTTGCAAAAAAGCGATAATAATCGGTAGAGTTTGCAAAAAGATTCAACTAACAGGTTTTTTTTTTAGGCCAAAAAAACTGCTAAAAATTGTTGAAATTTCTCGTGTCGCATATATTTAGAGCAAACAGCCTTTCCTTGATTACACAACTGATAATTTTTTCGAAAATTTTTAATTTGTAATTTTCTTATAAAAAATAACATCAGGTGTCGAGTTTCAAAAGGAACCAAAGGGAAGTTATTATAGAGTAGGTCAAACCCAGCCTCTTTTTTATAATGATTTCAACTACTTAAGCAAGTTCGTGCGATCTAGTGACCAGTCGTGCATAGTTCTTTCTTACACTTTTTCTTTAATCACAACATTATGGAATCATTACCATAAATTTGCAATATCTAGCATTATAAGAGCCTTGAACCCCATGCAGCAGGTTTGTACGATCCAGCCGTGCATAGTTTTTTTCTCTCAGTATTGATTTTTTTTTTCACATTTACATGTTAATCTCAATTTTAATGATATCATATACCTACAAATATATACATAAAACTCCTCACTTCTTCAGCTTTTTATATGCTAATGAGGTTTCTCTGTCACTTTTCAATATCTATTATGATGGTGCTTTCAGTCCTCACTCCTTTTTACTTTTTTTCATGAGACAACCAATCAAAGCTTAATGAAGATTCCACGTTCCCGAGATAAAATAATTTACTCTTGTTTAGGCTGACCAGACGTCCTCTTTTAAGAGGACGAGTCCTCTATTTGTAATACAAATTTTGGTCCGGTATCTTTTTGAAAAAATAAACGATTTGTCCTCTTTTTAGGTTCTAACCAGTTTATCACTTTTTTTCTGTGAAAGAAACCCTATTTTAATGGTTTAAAAACGTCGTTAAAACGAGAAAAAAATAAGTAGGTAGAACGTTTTAAAAAAAAAATCTGCAAGCCACCCTACTTATGTATAATAATTGCACAGGTTGTTGACCGCAAAGGTATCTATTTTCAAAAAAAGAGGAAACTCAAAGTCGAAAATGTAAAAATTCTTTTTTTTTTTGCAAATAACATTTTAAATATGACACTTAATTTTGAAAAGTCGCGATATTTAAAAAAAAATTACGTCATACCAAAGTTATTTTCATGTTAAATAACGAATGACTTATTTATTTTTACTGTATTTTCTTTTCTTTCTCTTGTAAAATTGGGTATTTTTTTGTATTATAATAAATTAAAAAAAATATGCACCTCTCTCTCATTTTGTTAAATTTTTGATTTGAAGGTGTCCTCTTTTCCCCTCAACATAAATCTGGTCACCCTACTCTTGTTAAATCAGCAAGAGTCTGTCAGATTCTTTTGAATATTTTAAATTCAATTTTAAATAAAGACTTTTTGATTAAATTAAAAAAGAACCAAGCATAAGTTTCAATTCGCTCTATAATTTAATTATACATTGGTAGTCTCAATTTTATTTTTCATCATCATTTTGATAATGCTGACCACAAAAAGTTATGAATTTTTTGCATCACATTTCATAATGCTCGTTATAATGCTATGTGGTAGGTATAATGTATGCATACAGCTAACATTTGTCCTTCGAGATGAAATTTGATGAACCCCTGTAATGTGGTCTTTTACTATATGTAGATACACATATGATGAAGATGATACATATACCTACTTACATATGTACCTATACATAAATAGTAATGCTGATGCAAAGGAAAAACATTTTTTTTAGGAAAAGTCAAGAAGATACTGTATGCTCTCATTATTCCAATTTATTTAATTTTTTTTTAAAGGATTTTGTATCCTTTTAAAATTAAGGTTCTAAAAGTCACATAGGTACTTACCTGTGTTTGCATACATATATATAAATGTTTTGAATTTTAATCAAAGAAATATTTGGTGTTTTATCAGACCTATGTAAGCATCATAATAATAATGATTTCTCCTTTTACTATAAACATACCTTGGTTGCAAGAAGTATCCTTTTTTGTGACAGGTTTTATTAATACAAGCTGTCTAGAAATTTGAAATTGGATTTTGTTTCACAGAACTCGTTTCAATCTGGTTTAAAAAAGCAAATAATGTTGGAATAAAAAAAAAACTAATATTTAAAAAAAAAGCCACAATACGTAGATACAAAATAGTTTTCTGTTTTTTTTTTTTTAGCTTTTATCTTGATGAAAAACTGTTCCACAGGACCCGGATTTTTCTGCAAAAACTAGTCGATGCAATTTTTGGAGGTGAAATAGGAATTACGTACAGTACAGTTCAAGATATTTAAGCTCTTTTTCGTTTAGTACATACGGATGCTATATTTTAATCATACACCTCATCGCAAACAGTGACACAATTGATTTTTTCAAGTTTTTGACTCTTCTCTAAACTATTTTGAATGCCTTCTTCGTGCTTAAGTTATTCGATTAAATATAAATGCATTTAATGAGCTATTGGATATTTATCGGTAGCTTAAAAATAAAAATATATATTTGAGCTTAAACTCATTCTTTTGTAATGGTTAGATTTTGACAATTCATGGAAGTTTATTTTAATCTTTAGAATAATTAAAACAGTAGTTATCATGGTAAATCAAAAACGTCGAGCCAAAATGCCGAGTGTTTTCTGATTGTGATCTGGAGCGGACCCTCGATTTCAACCAAAACAATATCATCTACAATGACGAGGCCCATTTCGGAAGAATAGATTCGTCAACAAGCTAAACTTACGGATTTGGGACGATGCAAATTCACTAAGTGCCAGTTGTACAATCGTGGTTTAAATTTTGATCCGTGGTTCAGGAATTTTAACTCGCCGATTTCGGCGGGTTAACTGAGGTTCAACGATGGTTCAAGGTTCTAATATGCACTAAAAGCCAATTACATGCCTGAACCATCGTTGAACCACAGTTAATCCGCCAAAATTGGTGAGTTAAAATTCCTGAACCACGGATCAAATATTTGTACAATTGGCCCTAAGTGGCAATGAATCCTTAGAAAATCACATTTTGTTGTGGATTGCGGGCCGTTGGCATCATCGATCCTTTTTTCTTCGAAAACGGCGCGCGCGGCGATGTCATTGCCATCATCATCAACGAAGAAAGTTACGGATCGATATTGTAACCAGTTCAGGGTTACCAATAGGGTATTTTCGCCCGGAGAATCCAGGAATTTGATTGAATCATTTTGAAATGATGTGTGTACCCGGACATTATTTTTTTTTTTAAATACAAAAAAATATGATCATTTTTTTTTTTTATTTTGTGATAATATTATCGATGAAGGTATGAATAACATAGGTTTCACCCTTCCAGAACCAATTTTATTTGACTAAAATTTAGCCAGAGGCCTCTGATAATTAAGAAACTGAGTCTTGTGAATAAAAAAAGGCTTAAGCTAAAACTCGAGTTTATAAGTAAAAGCTAGGTTTTACGCAAAAAATAGGCTTAAGCTAGCTTTAGTAATAGATATCATTTAATAATAGCTTTTTCACAAGCTTTAGCTTCTTTTTACTGCTTAACCTTCAATTCGTGTGATTGAAAAAAGACGAAATTGAAGTTAAATAAACAAGTTATCAAACTAAGAGGTTCAAAAAAAAAAATTCAAGGAAAATTACACTCTTCTCACACTCACTGGCTCGTGCTTTTTCCTACGATTGCGCAATAACGGTACCTTAAAAAAATTATTTGTTAAAATGTCTCAACACAAAAAACATACAGCTTTAGAGTGTTTTTTTGTTTTATTTCAATGCGACCACTTTTTACAGAGAAACATCTCTTCAAAAAACATTAAAAAAAAGTTAATTTTATCTTTGTTCCCTTAAGTTTTTTTTTATTATTATTTTAATTTAAAAAAAATATATATTTCGATTAATTAACTGCAAAAAAAAGCAGCTATATCTTTAGCTATTAATAAACACCATCCCAAGGATATCAATCTTGACGTTAATTTAAAAAACCGAATAATATGGCAGAATTAATTACATGTTCATTCTGCACCACCGTGCTGTAAGGTTTATTTTAATATGCTTACACTTACATTATACATACATTGTAGTAGTCGTGGCGTGATGGTTAGTGCGATGGACTGTAATGCCGCAGGTCTAGGTTCGATCCCCAGCCTCGCAACCTAATAATTAAAAAAAAAAAAGGGCTACTGCTTGCCTCTCGCGAGGAAGTGACACATCCTCCAATTGTCATAGAAAAGTGCCGCTCACATTAGGCGTCCATTCCTGCAGACACGCACATAGGAATGGTTGAGAGTTGTAAGTCATTAGGCCCTAGTTCTTTATGATCTCTGTTGTGCCACCAAATTTTGTTTTTATTTATTTTTTTTTACATTATACCTACTACCCACCTTTAACTAAACCAGATTTTTAGATGGTCGTATAAAATATAGGCTCTCGAATAAAAAATGTATTTATTTTAAAATCAGATGAGTAAGTTTATACTTACTCAAGCTCTAAAAACGTAAAAACACAGTGTGATTGTACGTAAGATAAGAATGAGCTCATACGTGCGACCCAGCCATGAACTTCCGTTTTTGATGAATTGCATCATACCACAGAATGAGTTCTAAGAAACAAATAAGTACGAACGTAAATAATGATAGTTAATCAAAAAATTTTGTTGAAACTGCATTTTTGAAATGGGCCGCCACGATAAGCAAAAATTATTAATAACCCTAAAATGCTTATGGGACATTCAACACATGTTGCTCAGTGGGAAACTCAAACTAGAACAATTATGGAATTTGAATTATAGTTTTTATTTGTTTTTCAAGTTTAATACGTTGGAAAATTATGAAAACTCTAAATTTGTATTCAAAGTTATGCTACCAATTTCATTTAAATATTTTTCCTTAATTTTAACTTTATTTATATTTATTTTTGTTTTCAATTTAACTAAGCAGAAAAACGCACTGAACTTAAATTATCAAAAATGTGCCTTAATGTCTGTTTCATAAAAATTTGCAAGTGGTGCAGATGATAATATCAATGTACCTAAAGTGACAAGTTGAAAATTATCAAATATGTGACTCATAAATAATTTCACAATTTTATAGTATCTACTGCCGGAAAATATTCGAAAATATTTTCAAGCGCTGATCAAAAAAAAACTTCCCCAACAAAAAACAACGATTTTTCAAAAAATCTAACTTGTACTGTTTTGTGCTCAGTTTGTGCTGCCAAGTGCCGAAGAGATAAAAAAATGGCTCCCCAATGAAAAAAATGCAAAAGAAACTGTGCATACCCAACCTCTCACCTACCCCAAATCCTATAGTGGGCCAAGCAGGGGGGTTGCAGGGGGTAGCATGCCCCCCACCCCCATACATATCTCCTATATATACGCCGTAATTTTGTATTTATCTAAAGAAATAAATACCCAAATTTGGGGACTTATTTCATAGTTGAATTTGGGGACTTATTTCATCATGAAATAACCCCCCTATTTTAAAATGAAATAAGTCCCCAAAAATCGATGAAATAAATCCGCAATTTCGGGGAGTTTTTTCATATGAAAAAACTTCCAATTTCCATATAAATTTTGGGGATTTATTTCATTTATTATTTGGGGAGTTATTTATTTCACGGAGCCCAAAAAAATATATTCATATATTTGCATATTTGCAGCTTTCAGAGCCAAAAATTCATTTTGCGAAGCGTGAAGTTAGCACAAGTTAAATTTTTTTAAGAAAATAGTACTTTTGCAAAAATTTTATCCGTAAAATTTGAAAATGGCGAATCTGAAAAAAAAAAAAAAAAAAAAAATATTTACGGCACAACGAAGCACATGTTGAGCACAATACAGCACATTCTTCATTTTTTTTTGGAAATCGAAAATGACGGTGCTAACTTCAAGGTGCTTCGCAACATTTGTTAAAGTTTCAAATATGCGATTTTTTTTATCTCTTTGGTTCTTGTTACGTTTACATTACGTTTTTTTAAGATTAATATAAATTTGGTAGCATTTTGTATGCAACTTAATAAAATGCAAAACGAAAGTGAACGAAAAAAATGTCAACCCCAATGAAATATCCGGCATCTTTGGCCTCTTTCATTTTTCAACCACACACGAGACAAGAACTTAACTATATTGAATAAAAGTTATATTTAGAATAAAAGTACAAAATTGTTTTATTCAAACATTCAATTTCATACACAACAGTTCTTATTATCATTTTTTGAGCAAAAAACAGCACAACTTTAAGTTTTTATAAAAACTTAATTTTTAAAAAAATGTCATTTGCGAATTTGAAAAAATTATTTAAGGCACATCGCACAAGTTGAGCATAATACAGCACAATATTTTTTTTTTTTTTTCGAAAATGGCGGTGTTGACTTCACGCTAAAAAAATGGGTAGCCTCTAAAAACCATATGCTTAGTACGATTTAAAAAAAAAAAATACGGCACATGGCAGCACAAGTTGATTTTCTACGAAAATCAAAAATTGCGGTGCTAACTTTACGCACATGACTATGAAGTTCCTTAAGTCACATGAGGGGAAATTTAAGTCACACTTATTCTGGTAATTATACATATGTGAAGCTGGTAATTTTTTTTCTAAATTGTTGTAAATATAAAAACATCAGAAAATTGTTCAAATTATGAAGTTCATTATTTAAATTGCTTAAACAATTCCTGAAATAATTTTGGCAAAATACCGTCTAAACAAGAAAAATAAATTTGCGAGCAAAATTAAAAAAAAAAAAGTCGCAAAGTAGTTTTGTAAAGAAATTAATAACATTTCGTTAACGTTTTATTTTTATTTAATACGATTTTAAAAACTATTTTCTTTAAAATGGACTAAGCTTTAAAGAATTACCCTCACACCTTAGCGAATACTTCCTAAACCTTCAGACATAATAAAGTTCGAACAGATTAGAAGTTTAATCAAAATCGTTAAAGACATTTTTGAGATATTTCTAAAACTATCAAAATCATAGTTCGGAATGTGCACGTTTAAACTTTGAAGCTCTAAATATTAAAATAAAGATCTTTTGTGACAAATTTTAAGGTAATCTTCTGGTTTGTTTAAGTCCGTTAGATTTGAGTTTAAAATTAAAACGAAGCCAATACTAAAAGAAATGAAAATAATTTATTTCTTCATCAAAATCTGCAATTCCATTCCGAGTTTCGTTGGATGGTTAAGAGTATAGCTATTTTTCAAATAATTTCAATAAATTTCATTCGAATTTACATAAAGGCAGATACATAATGTATTATGTATATTTAAGTTTTTGTGTGGAAAACATACCTTGTTAATTTAAACACACAATTATCGTCGTCACAAAAATCAGTAATATCTTCAGTTTTGTCTTTACACTTGCAACTTTTCGCGGTTTCGCAATGATTTCTTGAGCTTTGCTCTTCAACAACAACTCCAGTTGGTGGCATTATTAAATTAATACAAATTTCAATATTAATACAAATTTCACTAATTTACTCGTAAATTGAGCCCGTATAGTTTAAGTCTTTTAAATTAATATTAACACCACGAGAATTAAAATAAATGAAGAAAAATTAAGTACCCAATCACATACACGCTGGCTATATTAAACGATCCCTTCCGATCTGATCTAATTCAAATTCTGAATTGAACTGAGTCCAAGTCGTCTAGCTTGGCATGTTTTATAAACTTCAACTACCCAAACAATCCAGTCAATATAAGTTAACGCGCAAACCCAATTGATGATGCTAGACACCGTGTGTTATTTAACTCCTATAAGCGAATTGTGGATCTTTCAATCTACTCAAATTCTTAAATGATGAGATGAAGTTGAGTTGACAGAATAGAAACAACAAAAATGTTATGAATTTCTTGCAACTAATAGATACATACATGTTAAAACCCAGGGTTGGTTTTAGACTGGGGTAAATAGTGCTACTGCTCAGGGCGTATAAAGTTTGGGGTAGCAATTATTGAATTTAATGTAGTTTCCATTCAAGAACACTTTTTGATGCGTAATTTTTGTTTTGTGTTAGTTTGGCTTAAAACTACAGTCCAAAAATAAGTGTCAAAATATGATGAGCGTCTCCCCGCTTTGTGGGTTGATCAGCCTTTTTGACTTTATTTTTTTTTAGTTCAAAACAGTTGATAGATTTTAAAATTTCTTAAAGCAAGGGGCAAGGAGCCAAGAAGAGCTCCTTGCCCCTTCGAGCATTTAAGCACGTTGAAACGCACAGTCTTCGACAATGGGCGACATTCACCAATGGTAACAATATCACCGGCTTTATAACGGGCCTCCTCACAGGCCACTGTAAGCTAAGAAGACACCTTAGTATTCTTGGCCTAGTGAGCAGTGCCACTTGCAGATTCTGCAATGCCCATGAGGAGACGCCGGACCACCTATTAGGCAACTGCGATGCACTCATGCACCAAAGACATAGATACCTGGGACATCACCAGATAGAAGAGAGCAGACTATCCTCTCTAAAAATACCCCAAATACTAAAATTCCTCAAGGAATCTAATTTGGAGGTTGAGCTGTAAATGAGCAACCTCATCACACAACTCTAGATGGGGGCACAATAGATCTTAAGGTCGCAGTGTAATAACACCCAAAATTTTCCTTCATTCATTCATCACCGGCTTCAACATCCCTGAAAGCTGATGAACAGTGGACACTCATGTTCCTGTGACGCTTCTCGAAACGACTGTATTTGCGAACAAAGTGCAGGTAGTCCCTACGAATAACGATGGTCCTTTGCATTTTGCATTTGCGGACAACTCCGGTTAGGATGCGGCCACGAATCCTCACATTGGCGGTGAACGGACATTTTTTGTCAATGTAAGTTCCATAGCCTCACGTGGGGTCTTGAAGCCTCAAGCCAATTTGTCGACAGCGTCGAAGAGACTTCTTCTTGGCCAAGCCAGGCTTGTTTTTATGGTTTAGGTTGATACCAAACTGTTTTTGGAAGGCTTTCTCGTTCTGATCGGCCATATTGATGGAAAGGATGCATCAAACGAAGTATAATAGCCAACATTGCGCTTTGGCTGAAATGTGCTTAGGAGCTACGTTGGGCTGATACAGTAAAGTGCTCTTTCGATGATGTATGACTTTGTATGAGGGCATTATAGTTTTTGCTAGGTTAGACTTTTCTATTTTAAACAAATGCCAAAGAAAATAAATCGTCCCCGCAGCATTCTTAGATACCTTTGTTTTTCGAACCGTTGTCTTCTGAAACTTTGTTTTTGCAACTTCAGCATTTTGAAACTCGTCACACCCGTAAAAAAAATCTATTATTCTTATCTCCACCAAAAAAAAATCTAAATTTGTGATCTCTTCAGACAAAATTTCAATGAATTTGAAAAGAAAAAGTTGTGTCACACAACTAACATTCTTTTCTTAGATACAAATTCCAGTAAATAAAAGATGTTAATGTTAATTCCAAAAAGAAATACAAAGCTAATTAGGTAAGGCTCTTACATTTTTAATTTAAATATATTAAAAGTATTTTTTAAAAAGCTTTTAATGACCTTTAGTCCACAAAAATTGGTGTTTCGTCCCGGCGGCGGCGATCTCAGTTGACCAGTAAGGACCTTGTCAATACCCAATTTCTATTAAGTTCAGTTCTGATGAGTCAAAGTGAAACCGCCGGGACGAAACGCCAATTTGTATGGGCTATAGGCCGTTACAAGCTACATATTTTGAATCAAATTCTGCTTTTCAATATTCTGCTTTAGAATACTTATTGTGTGAATTACGTACAGAATTAAGAGTGCAAAGCTACGAGCCGCCGATTTGCGAAGGTCGCAAATATTTGCGAGTACTGACGTCACAACAAAAATCGCAAATATTCCCTAAAATGTATACGTTTGACAATACTCACAAACGTGTTAAGACGATTTGCGAATTTTGTACCAAAACTTGCAAATACGTTTGCGATCAAGGGGCTCGCAAATGATGTGGTCGCAAATGGTATCGCAAATAGTGTGGCTAATTTGCGAGTTGTTCACACGGTTTGCGACAGCATTTGTACAAAATGCATTTTTAATCATTTGCACGTTTGCGAGCATGACAAATTATCTTTTTAATAATTTGTGTACATACTTTTGTTTTTGTTGCATCTCATCTTGAAGAGTAGTTCACTATTTATAAATCATAAATATAAAGTGGACGAATGGCTAAATATAAGTAGAAATTGTTTATTATTATAAAAAAGGTGGGGGGAGGGTAATTTCTGAAAAATGGATTTAAAATGGAAAAAAGTTATTACAAATCTTTAGCTTTATTTAAAGCTGATATTTCATTGCTTTTTGTTTTGTATTTTAAATCAAGTTGTTCAAGTGAATAGAATAAAAATTAAATTTCGAATTAAAAAAATTTTAAAACAAATTGTAATTTTTTTCCAAGTTAATTTTTTTTTTTCAAAATATTACGTAATTAAGTATACAACCCCTGGACACCCGTATACATCAATTAAACTGAAATATTTCATGTGATTTAAGATATCTTCCTTTTACTTCTGTTTTTCAATTAAAGTTTTGTATAAACATATTTTTAAATACATTATTTATAAGAATATTACTTGGGAAGATTTTGAAAACTTGCGGCCTTTGTGAAGAAATTTGCCGTTAATTTCTCAACATTTTGAAACTATATATTTTGAAATACCAAATTTTACAGGTATATTTGAACAGGCAATTTTTCTTATACTGTTTTCTATTATTATTGGGCGCCATTTCTTATTAATCCTGCTCTGTTTAAAATACTACGATCATTGAACCTTCCATTTTCTTTTCAGTACACCTGGTGATTTGCGAAGCCGCTTTGTATGATGCAAGTTACCTACGTATTTTTATTTAAAAGTGGTTGAAGAGAAATGATGAAAATGGTGAAACCATGCCATGAACATGCGAAATGTGTGCCGTGCGTGACAAACAGCAGGTAAAGGTTAAGCGTTGAACTGACTCACGGCCAGTGGTGGTGTTTTTTTTTTTTTTCTTTTTTTTTTTTATTTCGATTTACCATTTCCAACAGCTGGTGTTATCATTGGATGGAAAAAAAGGGGCTCGACTTTTGTGGTCTGACTAATAATAATTTAATAATAATTTTGTGCAAGAATGTGTGTAGGTTTTTACTTGGAAATTGCACCAAGAGCAAACAAAAATATATGAAAGTAATGAACGAAAAATAATTGTTAAAGAATTTCATAACATAATAATATCGTTGTCGGTAAATGTGTTTGTACATAATAGTTTTATATTGAATTCTCTTATTGGTATTTCGTTTTGCGTTGTCGGCCTTCCCTTTATAAGTCTATGGGAAAAAAGAGAATAATCTGTGGGAAAAAAAAAGAAGACTAAATTTTGTGCCGACAAAAATGTTTTAATATTTTTTTTTTTTTTTCAAAAACGAACCATTTTTACCGCTATTGATCCTTAGACCCTAACGCTGACCTAGACCCATTTGCTGAAACGAAACTTAAATATTTATGTTCAACTTAAGCGCTTGTGTTCTACTTTTTCCTCAGTGTAAACTGTCACATAAGCTCTTATGTTGAATTTAAATACTTAAGTTTCGTTTCAGCAAATGGAACTAAACAATTTAAAGTTTCAAACGTCAAAATTGGTTTAATAGATTTATTTATTTTTTCAAAGGAGAATATTTTGAAAAGTTTAACTTACTTAGTTACTTCTAATGTACCTATGAAAATTAAAAAAAAGGAAATTTTTTGGATGTAAATAAAAACTCACACCAAAAACTCAATGGCGCAAAATTTTAAACAGCCTGAAGGCTGTTTCACAATGCGACGTCAGCGTGACGAGAAACGCTTACATCTTTTTCTCGTTATAAAATCGTTCCTCAATTCACAATGCAGCGAGTTATTCACAGAGACAGCCTAGAATTATTCATATTTGTCAGTGAATTTGGGAAATAAAATACAAAATTTGAAAAAAGAAAAATGAAAATGTTAAAAAAAATGCTGTTAGTACTTTTGGGAGTGTTTATTTACAAAAATCGAAAGGCAAAAAAATACCAAAAGTGAGCAGAAGAAGACGGTGGGAATGTAAATGAAGACAAAATTAATTAGTCGCAAAATAAAAACACATATTTGCTCGCCATTTTCGGTATTTTATTTATTTACCTACACAATTAATAAATATAAATACAAATACAGATACGCTCGGTGTCCTCTTCTCAATTGTCAAAATGAAAATCGTCGTCTCGTCGCGTCTTTTTTTCAATTTTTCGAAACCATGGCGTGACGGGACGACGAGAAACGCTTTATTGTGAATACTCTGGTATATTCTCATTGCTTGAAATTGGTTTGACAGATACGACGAGCTCTCGTCACGTTCACGTCTCGTTTCCTCGTCGCATTGTGAAACAGCCTTGATGTTAAGTTAAAACGATTTCTGGTCACGACTTAACTTTTTGTCACATCTTATGCAAAACACCCTGTATATTCTACTCTTGCGTGCTACTTTCTATTCTACTCTAGGTTAACTGTCGCATATCGCATTCGCTTTAACTTTAATTATTTAACTTTGGTTTCACTTTTAGGTATCTACTCTTTTAGTAAATTTAGAAAGAACTTCTTGCATTTGAATATTTTTCTCTTAGTACAATCAAGTTTTAAACTATGTGTAAGAGCAAGTACATACAACCTAGATACAGATACATATAAAGTTGCTATTAATTTTATTTAAATTAAAAGATAGAAAAAAGTATTATGCAATCCTAATTTTTATTTCTGTTCTTTCCAAGTTGTGCTGGAATTTTGTCTCATGATAATTTTATTTTGTATTTTATAAAAAAAAAAAATATTTCAATCTTGTTTTCCTATTAATTTAGTTATATATCTTAAGCATACCCAACCCATACTTGTTTTTATCTTTTTTATTTGAAAACAAATACATTTGCAATCAGTTATATTTCAATTTTCTGACATAACAGATTATGTATTTATTTTGAAATATTTTTAATTGGCATTATTCAACCATTTGTAATCTTTGACATGCAATTCTTTCTTTGATTTGATTCAACTCGCAATTGAAAGACATTTTTGCATTATTTAACAATATTTAAATTACCGTTACTCAATAAAAAAAAAAAAAAACTGTACTAAAGGCTATGTTAAAGGTTTATTTTAATAATTTTTTATTGCTGAAGTTGCACAATTGATTGTAAGCTCGTTTGCGGCAGCTATCAACCTATTCAGGGGATTTCCCTGAATACTTTAATTTACAAGCACGAGCACCTGACATTTCATTAATTAATTGAAATTGATATTACTCATTTCATCCCTCAGGGAACAGATACATAAATGTCATTTGTATACTTGGTGTTCAGATGTTTAAAAGAAAACTTGTGAAAGAACATATTCGAATCCGTGAGGTGTATTTTGAATCAACAATTACAGTTAATCATTTCATGAAAGAAAAATTTTTACGAATTTTTACTCAAATTTTAATGACATAATTAAATAAATGTGGATTAACTGAGTATCCGTAATTTAAAATTACCTTTATAAATTATAACAGTACAACAAATAACATTGAAAAAAACGAGTACTATATGAAATTTGGGTTCCATTAAAAAATTAAGACGTTTTTAGTTTTTTTTTTTTTAAAGGAAGAGCAAGAAAAATTATCTCTTGACCCCAGCCAAACATATTCCTCTGTATTTATGCCACTAGAACAAGAGAAAAGTAGAATTCACAATTGTTTTCTACAAGCCACAAATGACAGATGGTCAGCAATTGATACCTGTCGGATCTCGAGGAATCTATGGCCGGAAATCTCTAAGAAAAAAACAGATTACCTTCTCAAGCTAAGCAGACCTCAACTGTCACTCTTGGTGGGAATCCTAACGGGTCACAACTCAATGGGAACCCACATGAGCAGAATGGGTATCACCACATCTGAGCCATGGATGGGGCATCTCGGCATCCCTGCCAAACTCGTCCGCTTGTGCAGGATGACGATGGAGAAATCTCGCTGCTCCGTCAAAGTCGGCAAGAACACCACCGAACCCTTTGATGTCGAGAAAGGTTTGAGACAAGGCGACGCGTTATCATGCAACCTCTTTAACATCGTTCTTGAAGCAATTGTACGCAACTCGCAAGTCAACAACAGAGGTACAATTTTTCAAAAGTCTGTTCAACTACTTGCTTATGCAGATGATATTGACATCATTGGGAGAACGAAGCGAGCTGTTACCGGCGCGTTTGCAAGTATTGAATCGGAGGCGGCGAAAATGGGTTTGGCTGTTAATGAGGACAAGACGAAGTATATGCTATCATCGAGAAAGGAATCTCAACATCGTCGGCTCGGGCAAAACGTCACGATGGATAGATACAACTTCGAAGTCGTCAAAGACTTTGTCTACCTGGGCTACTCCACTATAACATCGCAAAATGACATCAGTGTAGAGATCAAACGAAGAATTACCCTTGCCAATCGCTTTTTCTTCGGGCTAAGAAGGCATTTGAGTAATAAAGCCCTCTCTCAAAGAACCAAGGAGACCTTATATAAGACCCTTATCATCCCGGTCCTGCTGTATGGGGCAGAAGCATGGACCCTGACAAAAACGGATGAGAATCTACTTGGGTGCTTTGAAAGGAAGATTCTTCGGGTGATCTTCGGTCCAGTATGTATCGATGGAGTATGGAGGAGAAGATTTAACAACGAGCTTTATGGGCTTTACAGCGACGTCGACCTGGTCAAAAAGCTTAAAATATGCGCTGGGACACGTGGAGCGTATGGACACCAATGCACCAGCCCGACGAGTCTTCGGATCTACCCCTGACGGTCTGCGCAGCAGAGGAAGACCCCACCTTAGGTGGGGTACACAAGTGGAGAGCGACCTCAACCAACTTGGAGTGCGTAACTGGAGGCAGCTATCTAGGGACCGAGCTGGCTGGAGGGGCTTGTTGGTTGAGGCCGTAGTCTATCCTGGGCTGTGAGCGCCATCCAAAGTAAGTAAGTAAAACAAACAAAAAAAAAGAATGAAAATTTGAATTAACGTAAAAAGTCATTATTGGGGCTATCGTGAATAAAATTTCCCTGGAAGTAGTTTGCTCCTTCGAAAATCGAAAATCCTAATATATTCCCACTGATGCTACTTCTTGTAAACTCGAATTAGGCTTTTTTTTTTAAATTACAGCCAAATTCCCCTAGAAACTTTATTTATACTTTACTGTTTATACGCCATAATGCTGGGTGCTAGGCACTGTATTTGTGGAAGCAAGCTTTTTTAGATTTTGAAAGGAAAAGATTATAGATTTAACGGGAACTAAAACTACCCATTTTTTTTGAAATTTTTTTCCCACCTAATATGGGAATAAAAACCCCTTTCAAAAAGTGGTTTCTGTTCCCGCCTAGTGGGAACTAACACCTTCGGTGGACTTAGTTCCTGGGGACTTAGTTCACGGCAACATGTCTGTCTGTACCTCGGCCGACAGCCTTAAACACTGAACCGATGTTCTTTAAACTTGGAGCATAAGATTTTTGGGTGATTTTTTGTATCTCAAAAAATAACGGCACTTGCCATACAACCGTTTTGAAAAGGGTTATTTATCTCAAAAATGGCTCTCACGATTTTTTTATATATATTTTATTTATGTGCTTTTTTGATCATTTGTTTTCTTTTGTGAATTAAAATAATTCCATATTTACACCCTACGTTTCGTTGAAAATTCTTAACTTCTTCAGGGGTCACAATTTAAAAAAAAAGTTACATTGGTATCTGATGTTCAAAAATTTTTAATAATTTAATATTGTTTTTTTTTTTTTTGTAAGTTTCAATAAATTGTGACCCCTGAAGAAGTTGAGAATTTTCAACGAAACGTACGGTGTAAATATGGATTTGTTTGTGAGACCGATCATAATAGAGTTGCTTTTTTGCCATTTTTCTGAGGTCATATCATAGATTTCCATGAGATTTCACAAGCTGAGATTAAAAATCCTCAATTTATGTTCAACTTTGAGTGAATAAAATCGGCCAAAGTGTCAACTTTAAGTGAAGAAATTCTCAAGTTATGTTCAACTTCGAGTGAAGAAAATCGCCCTTAATATACCAAAATGGCTTTGAAGAATGGGAAAGAAACAAAAATAATTAATTTATTAATACCTATGTATGCACACCCTGTTTATAGAACAGAATAACCATAACCAAAACCAAGTCTTCCTAACTCCAAAAGGCAACAGGATACTGTTATTTCCAAGTTGTTCTTTTTTTCATCCCAATATGACAACAAAGACATTTCATTATTAAGATATCCTTCCAAATTTATAGATAAAGTAAAAATAAATAATGTACATAAAACATTCTGTCGGTGTGATTTCTTATTCAAAAGAAAATAATATCGACTTTTATCAAGAAACAAAAATATCCAACTTCACATTTATTTAACAAAGATATATGTAGGTAAATATGTATAAAATATTGTTATACTACTCACTCATCCACTTCATCCTCGGATAATGTAAGGCCATTCTTATTTAATGACATCTTTTTCTCTTTATTTATGCTGCTTTGTTGGAACCTGAAATAGAAATTGGAATAGCGTTAAAGAGAGATTTCTGGTTCTTATTTTGAATACAAAATTTATGCGAGGCAAAAATTTAATATTTTGAAAACTTTTATGAGTTATGCCGAATTTAGTGACAAAATGTCGTTAAATTTGTCATTTTTTACCAACAAATTGTCATAATCCGGTTTTATGACAGTTAATTGGTATAAAATGACCAATTTGATGACCTTTTGTCACTCGTGTAAATCTAGCATTAACATGAATTTTGAGACATTTCATTGAAAGTCAAATATAACTTGTAATAGAGAGAGTAATGCCGGATTAACACGAGTGACAAAATGTCATTTAACTGTCATAAAACCGAATTATGACAATTTATTGGTATAAAATGACAAAATTAATGACATTTTGTCACTCGTGTAAATCCGGCATAAAGCATTGCGCAAACCTAAGCGATGCCGCACATGTAAATCAATACGAATGCTCACATCTAAGCGATATGTGGATTGCGATTAGGTTCCACTGCTGCGTTCAACCAAGCGACTTTTACTGAACGCAGCACGCACCATTTGATCGCAGTATGTCACGATATTTCAATTTTTTTGTGAAAATATTAACAAAATTCAAATGAACAATAATTTAGAGCAGCAGATCCAAATTTTGTACAATTTTTTTCACAAAGAATACAAAACATAAAAAAGCATACAATTTACGGATAAAATGTTTAAAGCTATGCGCAAACCTAAGCGATGGCGGTGGCGATCACGATAGCCTTTATCGCGCGATCAAGGTGCGATCAAAAACCAGCTCACATCAACACGATATTGCCTGTTACGCATAGCATATTTCCTCATCAACCCACTTAGCCAATGTTAGGTTAGGTTTAATTTTGTCAGTGAATTGAAACGACCGGTTGGTTTCGCGGATACAGTTCGACTCACCAATTCTGGCGACCTAGCTTGGACTTCTGGGTGCAACTTCCAGAATGCATTACTCTCCTTTGTCCCCTTTCACACAGGGCAACTGAGTTGCCGGCAACAAATAGTTCATTGGCGAGAAGGGCAGGAAGAAAGAGGGGGAAATGAAATCTCCCCGGTCAACAAATTCAGGAAACTTTTTTGACGTTTCTCTTCACACCACGTTTGTGTGCGTTCAACCAAGGTAGTTTAAAAGGAAAATACAGCAAGTCTCCTCCAACTTTGTATCTGCGTGTGAAAGGTACAGGAGATTGTTAAGGAGATTTAAAGAAAACGTCAAAAAAATCACCAGCAACTAGTATCTTCGTGTGAAAGGGGACTTTGACCTATTGAGTTGCATTGTGGGAGTGACCCACTGAGCCGTTGCGTCACATTAAGTGTGACAGGAAACTGCAGTTATGCATATTTTATGCATAGTTGTCATGCAGTGCAATTGGCTAAGTGGGTTGATGAGGAAATATGCTATGCGTAACATGCATAGCATTCCTCCCCCCCCCCCCCCCCTTAAAAAATCCAAGCCAGATTTCCAGAAACGGATTTGTCTTCTTTTATTTAATTACGTATGCACTTAAAATATTCTTATCTTAACAAAAAAAAAAAAATGATTTTGTAAGCAATATATGTACAACAAATGCATGCAATTTTTTTTTATTTTTAAATACATTTTCAATTAATTTTTGACATCTACTAGAAATTATTTAATTTAATTTAATTTATTATTTTTATTTTTGTGTTCAAAATTATATATTTTTTTTTATTTTAATAAAAGTGTTTTTTTTTTCTAATATTGTATGCAGATGTAAATTATATGTATTATTATGTTTTTTTTTTGTCCTTGTTCTTATTTTTTTTATTTCATTACATGCACATTTATATTATTTTTAACATTTTAAATATATTTTTTTTTTTTCATTATACATTATTATAAGGTACCCCTTTTTTTGTGTTTTTAATTTTGTGTGTTTGATTTATAGTCATAAATATATTGTCTACACAGATATTCTCATTCACGTCAGTAACAATAATCAGTTACTACAACATAATCAGGTGATCCGGGACTCCCCCCATCCAAGCTCTAGACATTCAAATAGGTCCGCATCTTCTATTGCAGAATGTGGATTTTATGGAAAACAAAATCACACCTATGCCGAATGCCAAATACGCAAAAGAACACCATACTGCGATTCTTGCGAAGATTATGGGCATAATTCAAACAGTTGTCCTCATTCGCAAATACGGGTTACGCGAACAATAACGCAAAAGCCCAGAATGAAATGCAAGTGGTGTTCTAGGATGGGGCGAATGTTCCTCCAAAAGAAATTACTTAAAGGAGCAATCGGGAAACGTGAAAAGGGCCAGCCAGAGCAACTGAGTTGTGCCCCAAAAACTTCCATAGCTAAAAATGTTCATAATCCAAAAGTAAGTTCTTCCTTAAAATATTCTCCAACAGCTAAAGCTATTGAAAAACCTTAACCTAACAGTATTATATGCTTTTCAATTACGATTATAGTTTCAAGAAAATTTTCAAATATGTATTGATATCCACTACGACTACAGCCTCGGTTCCTAAACTGTGTTCCGCGGAACCATTGGGTTCCGTGAAAGAGTAAGTTAATTTCAAACATTTTTGAGCAAAAGAAATAATTGACGTTTGTATTTTTTTAATCAAAGTATGACCCATAATTTAAAAAAATGATACTACTTCCCCTTTCCAAAGAAAATTACGAGCCATCTGTGTGAGTATAGTTCGCGCATACTCTTTAATAAGGTTCAGCACACTATTCCACAAAGAATGAACATTTTACACAAAAATACAATCGTGTGCGTATCGTTCATACACAGCTGTTACTACATAACTGCTTAACTAAATTTAAGACTTTTTTAAAAAGTATGTCAAAAAGTGAAAAAGTAATCTATGCATTATATAAATAGCCTTAAATCACTGATCTCTATAACACACTGGATAGTGGATTCCCTACAAAGTATAACAGTTTTTCTACTTCCAATTGAAGATGACAAGTACGTAGGCAACTCAACACTTTGGGTATGTTCAGTGAGGCTGAGAAGGCCAGTTCAAGTTGCTGAGATCTAAAAACTTCTACTACAACCGAAGAGGGGCAAAAACCAAAGTGGAATTTCTAAGAAAAAAAAAAAGCAAAAGAACCATCACTTGTTTGTAAATTTGATTTTTTTTTAATTTAAAATAATTGTAAAAGTGAATTTAAAATATTTCAGTTGCAATTTTGTAAAAAATTTTGCATTTCATTATGTTATACAGTTATACCGTTATACAAAAAAATATAGGCAACTCAACATTATAACAATTCTCAAATGGCATCAACTTTCTTGTATGGATTGTCTTTCCAGTGTATAATAGAGATCAGTGCCTTAAATAAATTTTGTGGTACAATCTTCTCAAAAAGTATTTGACCGATTTTGATAAATTTTTTATGGTTGGAAAGTCACAATTGACCGCGTGTGCAAAAAAATTGTAATCAATCCGAAATGACATATCAAACACAATTTTCGTAAGCTTTTTCGCACACAGATATTTCTACTACATGTCTCGGTTTTTCAGTTTTGAGCTTTTTGCAAAAAGTTTTGAGCCTTAAAACCTCACAACAATGAAAATATAGTCAGAATGAAATTGAAATGAACTTCCAAATTTGCGTCTTATTCCCTTCAATATTGCTCGAGAGTCGTGAATACCTCAATTTGTTTTCGTTTTTTTTTTTTTCAAAATGTATAGTAATTAACTATCAATAGATATATTTTCTTTATCAAAATATGAACATATGTATTTGATCCTGTATAATTAGACAAATTTTGGGTTGGCATTCAGTTTGTTTGGTAACGTCAAATTTTTTACAAATTTTCACATTTTCTGTCAAAACTCATAGCTAAAAACAACCCAAGTGTGGGAAACTTGGTGAAAATATCACGTTACCAAACAGAGAAATAGATTGGACGCTACCCCAGATATGCGAATAAAGCTTTCTGATATAGAAGTCAGTTTTAAAACAGTTATTTATAAATCAAACAATGAAACAGTTTCATTCTTTAAATTAACCTTGAAAAACTATTTTAAATAAAAAAAAAATTAATTTTAAAATGTATTATTTTTCATTTTTGTTATTGTTAAGAGTTAGGGCTCCAAAATATATTTAGGAATTAATTAGGGTTCCACAGCTCAAAAAGTTTAGGAACCGCTGCACTACAGTTCTGTTTTCGTCATTATTTTCAATTTTTATTGATAATAAAATATGTAGTATTTCATTGAATTTTGAACAACAACAACAACTTAAAGGTGCTACCACCAATTGCTTACGAATTAATTTTGGGTATTTTAATTCGTTTTATTTTTGTTTGGCTAGAGATATAGCTATTAAAATACCCAAAATTAATTCGTAAGCAATTGGTGGTAGCACCTTTAAGTTGTTGTTGTTGTTCAAAATTCAATGAAATTGACGGAATAAAGAATGGTCAAGTCTAATAAACTGACATTCTAGTATAAATAATACAACACAAATAAAAATATGTAGTATCAAATCCCCAAATTATTTTTTTTAGTTGATTATTATTATTATTTAGTTTATTGGTATTACTACGATTTGATAAAAGTTTCATGGATTTTTCAACCAAAAATATTTGGAATGCAAAGTTACACTCAATCACAAAAGCAAGCATACAGTAGTTAATTGAAATGTTTGCATACACTTCTTGTAAATCACAATGTCTTTAGTGTTTCAAAAACCATAAAGGAAAGCTGATGATATAAAAATAATAAATAAAATACTAAACAAAAACAAAACAGTATCTAATTAAGTCCTGCCTACCAATACCGAGATAGAGAAAAAATATAAAAAATTGCTTTCCTTTCCATATTTTCTGTCCTACGAAGAAGTAATAACTTAATAAGCAAGTCAAGTATTGTGTTTTATTTGACATGGTCTATAAATTCAAACAATGTCTAAACTAAAGTTAAGAAGTTAGATGCTTGTGTAAATGCGAACTGCAAATACATTCCCTGTATAAACACATACATATGGACGTATATAGTTAGCACCATCGAAAGTTTATATTCTCCTGGTTGAAGTCAGTCAACATAATCATTACAGAGTAACTTCCATTTATCACAACAATAAACTTGAGGCTCAAAGTTTAATTTGTGTTTTTATTTTTTATAAGCAGCACCTCTCAACCATTTTTTCACTTGCGATATATGTATATGTAGATACTATATGGCAAGTTTTGGACTCGTACAAAAAATCGAACTCGAGATTTTGATTAAACTTGACATAACGATGATAGGGAAGATGAAAGAAGTGGTCTCCCAATTCTGTTCGCCTGTCTGTCCATTGGCCTATAGCCTAAACGCATTGGTCGATTTCCTTTAAACTAAAAAAAATCTAGCGGTTTTTGGACATACCCGCCTGACAGAACCTAAAATAACGGAACCGCCCAAATAATTTTTTTTAGCATTTTTGGAAATTCTTATTTTTTTCTCAAAAAATGGAAATTAAAATCTCCGAAAAAAAGTTTTAAATGGTACCTCCCATAGAACCATATCCTTTTTCTTGAATAGGAATGAGCTGATTTTGATAAATTTTTCATGAAGAATCTTCTGAAAAATTCAAATAGTATTTAATACCAAAATTTTGAAAAATTTTTTTTTTGAATTTTTAAAAAAAGTTACAAAAATTTTGTTTGAAAATCAAATATTTCGAAAACGAGTCGGTTTATTTTTATGAAACTAAGTACCGAGTGGTTTTTTTTTAACATCATCTAAAATATTTAGAACAACACTTTTTCTTATAGTCAAAATTACAGTATAAAATATAAATACATTCCTATATATAAATATAAAAATATATAAATGTTAACAAACCGTTACAGTTAATTAAACACTGACCTAAAGCCCACAAGAGGTATTAAGATTTAGAGAAGAAGGTCACAAAAATAAGATTTAATTTAGTTAACCATTATTAACAGTAGGTACATATACATCTTATTGACCCATTTTCTTTATTTTGGACTATCTCATTTTTGTATAACCGATTTAAATTAATTTTTTTAAATAAAAGCTTCTGCAAATTTAAAATCATATTGCTTATCAAAATTTAAAAAAAAAAAAAAAAAACAAATTTTGGATTTTTAATAAAATTTTCAATTTTTTTTTTTTTTTTTGGAAATACGATATTTTACAAACGGGTGGATGATTTTGAATTTTGATCAAAATTTCATTTTTAATTCAAGATAAATAAATAATAAAAATTTGGTCCCAATTTTTTTTCTTAAAAAGTAATTTAAAAAAAAAAACCGCTTCTACGATTTTAAATATATTTTTCTCAAAAACTAAGATTTGCTCAAGAAACCAGATGATGTAGTTTTTTTAGTTCTCAAAAAAATTAAAAAAAAAAAGTTTAATAAATTAATTTCGAATTACATACACATTAAATTTTTCGTAGCGCATAAACTTTCGATTTATAACTTGGCCGATCCAAAAAAAGAGTTTGGGAAATAACGGACACCCTAATACACATGTACATTATGTATGTTATGATTTTTAATATAATCTTTTAACTAAAGCTCAGTTTTACATTTACATATAATAATACCTAAAACTTAAGGCTCCCTTAACCAAATTATTTGTTTTAAAATCAGAAACGTCTGTGAAGTTTTGCAGTGCAATTTTCACCTAGGGGAAAGGGACTAAGACAGGAATTTGCAGTTTTTTTGCATTTTGTTTGCATTTCTATTCCGGATTTTGCAGTTCAACAAATAGCGGGTGTAATCGCGCGACATAATGAACACATCACTGTTTTTCATGATCTTAAAGTTTAGTAAAAGTGAATTTAAGAGTTTAAAATAAAACTTTGATGTCTTTCTTGGTCAATTAAATTTTAAATGCAAATAAAAATACAAAAATTATCACCTGGTGACATGTTTGTCTTTTGAATTATATGAACTGAGATAATTGTTGTGTGTCTTTAGAATTTGTTTATTTGTTCGCTTTAAAAAATATGTATATTATATACATATTATATCTATACCTATTTCCATATGTAAATTTAAAAAAATTAAAAAAAAAAGAAGCATTTACCATTTTGACAATTAATCCAACGAACGACCTTTAAAGTATGTGTGTGTTCAGAGTGCACTCCTAGCACAACTTAATGAAATCCGGAGTGGAAAAACATTCCTAAATCATCACTCCGAACAGCAAATGGAATGCTTTTGGAGTGTTGGGAGTGGGAATGGAGTGAAAAAAGAGTGCTTGGAGTGACCAACGGAAAAGACATATGTAAGTCAACCTTTTTAAAGATTTTTTCCCAATTTTTTTTTACTTATGCATGTGTATATATGCATGTAATATTAAACCTTTATTTTAAGACCTTATTATTTAAGATCCTCACCCCATTACCACAGTTAGAACCGAATTAAGAAGATTCGTAATTTGCTAATCAGTTTTCTGTATCTGTATAAAAAAAAATAGAGCTCTGAAACTCGTAGTTTTTCAATTTATTTGAAATTATAATTTTGACACTAGTATACCACGATATAGGTGTAAAAGGGTTATTATTAAAAAAAAAAAAAAAGGGCTGGGCTTTGACCCACACGGATAACTTCCCATTGGTTCCCTTTGAAAGTCGACACATGATATTATTTTTATAAGAAAATTACCAATTAAAATCTTCGAAAAACTTATCAGTTGTGCAGTTTCAGTTTCTTTTGCAGTTTTTTTGGCCTAGAAAAAAACTGTTAATTGGATTTTTACAAACTTTACCAATTATCAACTATAACTTTGTGTATTAAATAAAATTAACCCGAATTCAATATCTTTGTGTGTTCTCAAGATATTCGATATTTTTCAACAATTTTATATTAAAAAAAAAAAAAACTGTGGGTTGATTTTTTCTAAGTATTACCAATTTTTTACTACGTCATTATACAAAGAATGAAACCAGGCCGAAGTCGATAGGATTATTTGTTCTAGAGATATTCGATAAACAAGTCATTTAACAATTTTTTTTTATTACTGTAATACAAAAAACCGGCAATTGAATATTTCTGAAAATCCTTTTTGAACGTTTGGGCCTTATTATCTGTAAAATAAAATTTGTTTGAAGTCGATATTTATATGCGTTCTCGAGATATCGTCGGCGAAAAAATGCTTCCGAGCGTATGAACGTATATAATGCACAGACATCTCTCTGAAAACAATGTATTCCGACTCCAGAGACCTCGAAATTGGACCGATTACAATAACTTCCAATGGAAAAAAAACACCTGAAAGTTCATTAGTATTCGAATATTTGCACTTAATTTTGACTTAAGAAATCCAAACTTTTGATCATATCAATCAACGTTTAAAATATTTCATGTTTTTAGAATAATCCCTTTAAAAGATGAAAAATCCTGAAAAAAAAGCAATACTATTGCCATTTACTGAACATTGTAGCTTTCTATTAGTGAAAAGATTTTAAGAATCGGTTCAATAGTTCTAGAGATTACCCTCTTCATACGAACAAAAAAATTTACGAATTTATAATATTATAATAAACAGAAGCACAGATATAGATTACATAATTTTTAAATACATCCACAGTTTATATGTATGTACGTATGTATGTATTTATTTACGAGCTTGGAATCAAATGGAAATTTATTTATCACCCACGCTCAAGGACATATTATATACATTTTCACATTACATTTTACTTGGATTGAAAAGAACATCTGCGGTGGACAGTTATTGTTGTGAAGAACGAAGATACCACTCTTGAAAAGATTCTTCAGCAAAAATTTTATTTGATAAACACAATTGCACTAGAAGGGGTTTTTATATGCTAAAATATTATTTAGAAAAAAACACTTAGGGATGTAAGTGTGTTTAGGCAAAAGAAAAATTTTGTAATAGGTATGTATATATTTAGAAGAATGAACCTTCGTTGCCTCCTTAAATGAAGAATGAGTTCTACATGCATATGTACATATATTATAATATTTTAATTTCCAAGTTCTTAAATCTAGTTAAAAAAAGTTTTAAAAATGTAAAAAAGCACGCGATTTTTTAATAAACAAAATAAAACAATACTAGTGAGGGCCTTGTTAATACGCAATTTCTGTTAAGTTCAGTTCATCTTACGAATATCTAGCGTGAAATATATCCAAAAAGATTAGAAGTCTTAATCATTAAAGCTGGAAGTTTTTTTTCTGCCCTGGGCCTGGCAATGTTTATATTCGTATACAAAAAAAACAGCAGAAATCTTTGTAAGATGAACTGAATACTGAACTTAACAGATATTGGGTATAAACAAGGCCATCATTTTAAAATATTATTTAAGCTGTTATATGTATAAGGACATTTGTTATATCAAAATAATGAACTACAACTAATCGAGCAGCTAGAATCTAGAATCATATCGGTAATTTCAATCCGCAAGAGTTGTTGTGGCATAAGTCTATCTATGAAATGGCAAAATATAAGGAGCAAAAATTATATACCAGTTGTAAATTTAGTCTCACCAGGAAAAACAGTACTGCCAATTTAAAAATCAAAATTCTTGTAGAAAAAAAACCCTTCATATTTTATATGTACCTATGTGTCAATAGGTAGGCATACATCGCGAGGTCCGTCAAGCTAAGTCCACCACAACGGAAATTCTAAAATCTAACTATGCAGGTATTAGGGGCTAATTTAGTACTCCAATCCCGAAAGAGTCCCAAATTCCCTTCACCCTAAAACCTGCGGTGAAGGGAATTTGGGGCTCCTTCGGGATTGGGGTACTAAATTAGCCCCTAATTCCTGCATCACTAGATTTTTGAAATTGTGAATTGGGAGGTGTGGTGGACCCAGCTTGACGTCAAGCTGAAAGAGTAATACACGATTGAAGCTGAATAAACAAGTTATCGAAATAAAACACTGAATTGGCTCAAAAAAAAAAAATTTAAAGAAAATGACAATGTTCAAAAAAAAGAAAAAAAAATTAAAATTTTTGGGTCGTGCTGCTTCTTATTATTGCGCAATAACGGTACCTTAAAAAATCTAAACATCATCTCATTTGGTCGGGGATCTTTTTAGTGTATATATATTGAACCAGATTTAAATATATTGGAGCTGAAAATTGAAAAATTCGACCAAAAATTAGAAAATTCCACCGAGAAATAAAGAAAATCCTGAAAACACCTTGAAATTTCAAAATTTATGAAATGAAATTGTGTTTATACGCTCATAACTCGGCTTAACATCATCCCATTTGGTTGGGGATTTTTTCTTTGGATTCGTATTGAACCAGATTAAAATACAACGGAGCCGAAAAAAATTGAAAATTACCAAAAATTACGAAACTTTCTTAATAATTTTTTTTTTCGTACGCGCATAACTCGGCTAAATATCATCCAAATTGGATGGGATTCTTGGTTTTGTTTTCTTGGATTTGTATTGAATCAAATAAACACACTACGGAGATTAACATTGGAGAATTAGGCCAGAAAAGTCGGAAAGTCGTGATAACAATAAATTACTACTTTCTGAATTGTTTTTTTTTTTGTTCGAACAGTGTTTCTACATTGGCGATTGATACGTAGTGCATCAATACAGAAGCTTTTTGCGAGAGTTTGTTAAAATAAATTATTCAAATAGACTTAATTTATACTGTTGCTATTTTATCGTTAATATTTTTCTATTTGATTATTTCAAATGATTGTTTTACTCCGAATAGACTCTCACAATAAGGCCAATAGTGCACAAATTATTGCTGTTTTTTTTTTCTAATTTTAACACAACGAAAGTATTTTGAATTGAATATTTATTTTGTATCCAATGTATTTAGAAACAGGTAAGTAGACTACGAAGCCAAAAATTGGAAAATTTGCCCGGAAAAGCTAGTAAATCGTAGAAACCATACTTTCTGAATTGGGTTTTTGTTTATACGTGCATATTTCGGCTGAACATCAACCGATTTTTATACGAAGGGACATTTATAATTAAATTATTCTTTTTAAAAAAGTATAACTTATTTGTTTCTATTGATGTAGAATATAGGGTAGTTCTAAGAAACGTTTAATATATAAAAATTGTGTGACGAATTTGACCGGTTGGTCAGTGATTAAAAGACAAAAAAATATATGTGACGAAGGAAGTAATATATTTTACTGAGATAAAATTCGCAATCGATTTCAATTTTTTTAAGCAACAAACTCTGATGACTTAACTCTTTATAAAATGAAATGTAAAGCTTTGATATATATATTTTTAAGTCTAACTAATATGTATATGCTGATAAAAAAGTACGTATACGCCACAGTGACTCCACTAATGCTTATTTTGTATTATTTATTTTAAAGGGTATGTAATGTTAAACATAGGAACTAAAAACAGGCAAAGAATAATAAAGAGGATTTTTTTCACCTCCCTCTCTTCTTATCCACATGTAATAGATTACAAGATCCCAAAAAAATGGAAATATCAAAATTTATCAGTGTGTAACACGTTTGGCTATATTTTTTTTATAAAGGTCACAACATTTGGTTATTTCCTTCTTCACCTGATGGTAAATCCTCTAGAAGTAGGTACTCATTTTGTTTTATTATATAGGTATTCCAGTTCGAATTCATAGCTAAGACAGGACAACGTCTGTTGGGTCAGATAGTAAAATGTAAATTTAATATACATATACATATGTACATAATGTACATACATCGCATGTTATGAAAATTGATGGAGCGAGAGCTTGCAACATGACGATGGACATAATCATAAAGTTATTTAAATATGCGAAGCAAGGCAAGCACGGGCCTGCTAGTATTCATATAATTTTACCTTAAAATTAACTAATTGTTGGCAAGTAGTGTTATTTTTATAGAATATAAACCCCTATAACTATAATTTATTTCTTTTAAAATGAATTTACATTATTCAGCCTATAAATCCACAGTATGATCATTTATAAAAACAAGGTCGTATTTTATTTTTTTTTCGAAAAAAAAAAATACCTACTCCATTCATAAATTATATGTATGTAGGTAGGTACCTATATACTTCCATAAATTTATGTTCATTACTCTCAGATCTCATAATCATAATATTTACTAAATCTCTCTTCTCAAATCGAATTATCTCTTTATCTCTCAGCTAGCAACTTAACAAAGGGTCTTCTTGATTGATCATCCTAAAAGCTGAATTTGTATGTATTTTTATGAACATTTTTGATTTATAAACAAATACGACCCGGTGTTCTTCTATCTGGTGATGTATGCAAGTTTGAATAATAAATCTTTATTCGACAACAATTTTTGCAATTCAACAATACAAATCGATTTTTATTTCATGTTCACAGCATATCGGATTAAATTGACCTGAAAATAACAAAATATAGGTATATCTAATTCATTTCCACATTTGCAAGTAATTACTTCAATTAAGGCAATTTCCAATGCCATCATCAATCAATCCCCACCCTGTTTTACACTTGAAATAAAAAGTATGTACAAACAAATATACCATATACCAAATAGCCCATATAAAAAGCGAACAAATGACACATACCTATGAATGAATAAACCCTTAAATTAATATTCAAAGCAAAAAAATATTAATTAAACGTGTAAGTAAGCTAATTTTTATGAAAACAAAAAACTCAATTTTCGTTGTTGTTTGAATGCGCCTCTAATTTTTGTTTATATAGGTAATTCAAATAATTTATATACAAAATACATACCTTTAAGGGAGGATTCTATATCTTTTGTAAGTTCAGTATCAGAATTGACAACAACTGATACCAAATAAGCTACTTATAGGTACTGATGGTGGCCCGAAGGATGGCTGGTGGAGCTGTTATTGATTTTATTAACTTCCTTTTTGAAATTTTCTGGGCGTCCTTAATCAATTTTCTATTTTTACATATATTTTTATTAATTTTTTTATCGGTCACGAAAACTTATTGTTTTGATAATTTTTTTTATAAGAAGGTAGGTAGTTACCAAACACTTAAAATAGAAAAACCTCCTAAGCAAAATCAAAGAACTTTTTTTAGAAAACTTAGAATTTTGTTTTTTTTTTTATAGTTCTAATATTTTTTTTTTTCAAATTATGGAATGGACAGAAATATGAGATTTTGTTTTTCAACTAGAAGGGCGCTGAATATGAGCATATATAGCACCAATACTGATTCTATATAAATTTGAATGAAAAAGAGGAAATCTACCAACGCGTTAAACCGTCCAGCACAAACTGAATGAATATATAATTTGTAGTTAAAAAGTTGGCCAGCAATTTTTTTTTTGCATAGAGTAGAGACGTTGTTTGGTTACAAAAAAGACTAAAATCCACTCAGTTTTGGAGAAATAATGACTCAAACGTATGTTAAAAGTTAAAAGCTCTCTCTAAAAATGCGTGCGACTTTTCCTAACTCATTTTTACAACATAATTATTCTGTGTATGTACATACGTAATAATAAGACCTAAAACTTCGTATCTACATTAAAAATAGGCAACATTGTCAAAATGCTTTTGAAAATGAGTATAGAATGCATGAACTTGAGAGGTTCTTGGATGTACAAAACTTTATGCGAAAATGAGAAAAAACTGGCACTGTCGCAATAGCTTCAAAGACAGTTCTGTTCTGATAGAAAGATGAGGCTTTTGGGGTCAAGTATTACATGTGCGCACTCTTTATTTAGTTTTAATATCTATCTATTGATACAACAATAAATTGTTGCTTAAGTTTTCTATGAAACCTATAGAACAGTCTTGTGGTGTTGTAAGGTGATCAAATGAATCAGCAACATGTTGAATATTAATGTTAGTCAGTATGAAAGCATTATTATGTACATATGTACACAAAATATGTGCAAAGAGAAGGGTTGAGTGGGTGTGGCTGTTACACACTAGGGATAGGGACAAAATATATCATCAAAGTTTTCGTATTCGTTGTCGCATAGATGGCAACAAGTGTCTTAAACAATAGAATACTTATTACATACCTATACTTATTACTACCCATAATTTCGTAATGGCCCTAACTACAAAATTTTCGATTTTGAGCTTATGGCATTTTTAAACTTAGGGCACTTTTACTGCTTTACAAATATTGACTGCAGGACTTAATTTGGTAAAACATTTTAAAGAACTAAGAACTTAATTTGGTAATACATTTTAAAGAACTATAGACCACCAATATTTCTGTAAAATTTAAAATTAATCTATTGAACCGTTTTCCAGTACCGAATGATCAAAGTCGTAAAAAACAATTTAAGGAACAAATTGGTCGCTTCACAAACATTGTGAAATTGTCATCAAAATGGGAAAGAAAAGAACAATTTTCGTCAACTTTTTTCACAGTTTTGAATTAGTTACAATACTGATGAGATTTTAATGGGAAGAAAAACATCTTTTCGAGAAAAAAAATTACAACTAAAATTTGAAAATTTTGAAAAAAATATTTAATTTTTGCTCCATTTTTTTTTTCTTTGAAAAAAATGTTTTTTTTTCTTCTCCACGCTTATCAGTATTGTAACTAACGCAAAACTGTGGAAAAAGTGGGCAGAAATTGTTGTTTTCGCTTCCATTTTGATGACAATTTCACAATGTTTACGAACCACCCAATTTGTTCCCTTAATTGGTTTTCACGAATTTGATCATTCGGTACATGAAAACGGTTCAATGGATTTATTCGAAATTTTACGAAATATTGGTGGTCAAAGTCAAAAGTCTGTTTTTTCATTCAAAGCCAGCTATTCTTTTAAAATAAATTTGTACAATGACAAAAAAAGATGACCTTAAAGCTGAATAAACAAGTTATTTAAACAAAACATTAAATTGGCTCAAAAAAATTTTTCAAAGAAAATGACAATGTTCAAAAAAAAGGAAAAAATTCAAAATTTTTGGGTCGTGCTGCTTCTTATGATTGCGCAATAACGGTACCTTAAAAAAATCATTTGCGAAAATTTCTCAATACAAAAAGGATTAAGCTTCAGAATGCTTTTTGCTTCATCTCAATACGACCACTTTTCACAGAGATACAGCTCTTCGAAAAACACTAAAAAAAAGTGATTTTTTTTGTTTCCTTAATTGTTTTGACAAGTGTATAAAATTTTGTAAACATTTTTAAGAAAAAAATTGGTACACAATTTTTTAGTATTTATTTATGTTGAATTAAATTTAAATTTCGAAAAAAATTATTTACCCGTTTTTGAAATATCGAATTTTCAAAAAAAAAGTTTTGAAATTTTTTTTTTTAAATCCAAAATTGGTTTTTTTTATGCAGTATTATTTCAACTTTGAAGAAGCTTTTGTATAAAAAATTTAATTTAAATCAGTAAGACACCAAATGAGATAGTCCAACATAAAGAAAATGGTTCTATTAGAAGGTACTATGTTGCTAACTGTAAATTTTGTTTTTACCAGATCGTACACAATACTAATATTAGTATTTAGAACAATTTTAATCAAAATCGTAGGAGTCGTTTCCGAGAAAATTTATATTTTCTGTAACGGTTTTTTAACATTTATTTGAAAGGTACCGTTAATTTTGACTATAAGAAAAAGTTATGTATAAAATATTTTAGATAATGTTAAAAACCCGCTTGGTGCTAAGTTTCATAGAAATCAACAAAATGGTTTTCGAAATATATGGTTTTCAAAAAAAAAAAATTTGAAACTTTTTTTGAAAATCCAAAAAAAGTGTTTTGGAAAATTTTGGTATACAAAACTATTAAAATTTTTCCGAAGATTCTCCATAAAAAAAAATTATTAAAATCAGATTATTCTGTCGAGCCATTTTTGAGAAAAATAAGATTTTCCAAAAATGCTAAAAAAATTATATAGCAGGTAACGTTATTTTTGGTCCTAAAAATAAAGGGAAAAAAACGTGTCGGGGTAATGTCCCGAAAACACTTTATACCAAGTTTAATTAAAATCGGCCCATGGGCTTAGGCTGTAGGCGAGTCCACAGACAGACAGACAGACGTACAGAATTGCGAGACCCACTTTTTTCGTCTAATGTAACGTCAAGTTTGATTGTTTATTCTCTAAAGTAAAACCTCTTATGAACCTTTTGTGCCAAAAATATTAGCAGTAGGCTTTTGTTATCAATTGATGAAGCCATGATCAAATATTTTGGTTATCATTCCTCGAACCAGTTCATGAGGAGAAAATCTGTTGGATTTAGCTTCAAGAACTGGGTGGATGTCGCATCAGAAGATTCCCAAGATGGTTTACTTGCACTTCGAAGAAATGTTGCTTGCCACTATCTAAAAAAGATACCCTATTCAACTTTTAAACTCGATGCGTTCCTTTTCAGCAAGCATTCCCTTTGCTGAAGGATCCCATCATCCCAAAAGAATTGTCCTTGTTCAGGATTGTATTCAAAGTGATTGTGTTGTTGTAATCCCGTGTGAAAAATCATCTGGTGAAACAAAAACTCAACTTAGGTATCTGAAATTTTTTGAATAGGTTGACAGCGTCTCGGGTATGTTCTTGAACGGTGGTATTGATGCCCCTTTGTGAGTTTTGTGACATAGCTCTGTGCGTTGGAAAAGTATGCTTCAAATAATTTCATACGAAAATTAGAACCCATATCTTACCACTGTACCTGCTTGGGTACCGCTTAATAAACATATTAGTGACTTAAAAAAAAAAATAAAAAAATTTTTGTATTGCTATGATCATTTTCATTAAAGTTTTGTTGCCAATAGTTTGAAACGACTTCGGTAGTACATGGGTTAAAGTAAGAGTTTCCATCTCAAACACTACACGTTTTAGTTTCCTTTGTTCTAACAGGTTTTAAATGATGTTTGACTAAAATTGGTTTATCCATACATTCAGTTATCGGTAAATATCATTTTTAAACGATTTTTTGATCGATGCATCCTATCACCTCAAATTAATTTTTTGAAATTAATTTTAGTTTTTAACAAAATACAAATACAATAAAATTATTTACTGCAAAATAAATTTTAATCATGTTATTAGGTTTAAACCGTACATTAAATCTTGTGTTCGAAATAAGGAAACTTTATGTTTTATGGGTTTAGGAAACAAGTGTTCGATTACTGGGGAATTTGGCTTTTGTTCAGTTTTTATTTTTTTTATAAAAAACAGTTAAAGTAAATAAAAGAAGCTTAAATTTAATAAAAACAATTTGAGTTTCAGCAAATAATTAACCTTACATCACGAATTTACGTTGCAAGGTTTCCTCACAGTTGAGGAATACTTTTTTTGTAAGCCACTAAGTGCTCGATTATAGGGGAAATGACCCCATAGGCCTTAAAAGAAATGTTTGTTTGTTTTGTTTAACCGGACAAGTTTGCCCTTTATGAACAAAAAACAAATAATAAAAGCTTAGACCAGGTTAGGAATGCTTTTTTATTTCAAACTTAAGACCACGATTTGGTTTTTTGTCCAACTAATTCTTTATTCCCCTAACTAGTGTTTTTATTTGATAGCTTGGTTTTTAAAAATTAAACAAAGTTTAGGTAGGTACTCCTCTGTGTCTTTTACAAGGAGACCTATGTATATAATAAATTAATTATATGAGCCATTCCATATGAAAACGTCTAAAAAACTAATTTATTTCTTCATTATTTTAGATTTTGCTCAAATTTTGTGAGTATATGTATCTTTTTTACCCCCCCGCCCCTATTTGCGTTTGGGTAAAATCTATTTGCGTTTAGGTTAATTCAATGTGCGAATGCTATATTTTATAGTAAAAAAAACTCGGTTAAGTGAAAAAAATATGCATGTATACAACTACAAAACCAAACAAAACAAAAAGTAATTACTAATCAATTACTAATAAATAATTTTTGTTTTATCAAATTTTTCTTCTTGTAACTAGGATCCGCTTAAAAAACGTTTTTTTTTTACCGGGATCCGCTTAAGTGAAACTTTTTTTTCATTTATCGGAGGTTCGATAATTTTTTCGGTTATCCGAGTTTCACTTACTGGCTAAACAGAATAGTGACGCAGACGGAAAAGAAACAAATAATGCGAATTCTGAGCTTGTACACAATAATATTCTTTCGTTTTTCTTCAAAATACTGTAACGTTTTACCACGGTTCGATATAAAACTTATTTATTTTTAACTGTCAACCGTCAATTATTTCCTTTTTAAATAAAACACACTTTACTTAACTTCAAATATTTTATTAATCACCAATCTCAATAGTATGCAACTTAAATTCACTTCCGGATACTTTTAACTTCGAACTTTACACTTTCGCTTTCAAAAATAAACTGTGTCTGTGCTCAAAAAGTTTCTCCTTATATAGTGAGCTGAGAGGTTCGGGACTCTACTCGAAAGTACTGGCACAAAAGCTTCTGGAAGGTTCCATTCCAATGAAGAGAGATGGCGTTCTCTCCACTCTTCCAATTCAGCGCATTTTTCCCCTGAGAGAGATGGGCGCGCTCTCTCGGGATTTTTTATAAATGGTTGTTGTCTTCGATAAGGGTATTTTTGTACTTGGCTCTTTGTTTGTTCCGAAAGTAGTTAGGTGCTGATTTCATCGTTACATTGCCCCCCTCTTAAGATTGATCGTCCCGAACAATTCTGTCGCTCCTTTCACCATTATAACGATGCAAACGGTCACAATGAACTACTTTCAGTTTCCCTCTTACTCCTCTCTGTATACGGTAGACCACATCATTTAGTCTCTTCACAACAGTGTAGGGTCCTTCCCAGTTCTGTTGAAGCTTTGGTGACAGTCCCTTTTGTCGATGGGGATTGTAAAACCACACGAGGTCTCCTTCTTGAAATCCTGTTGTTGTTGCTCGGGCATCATAACGTGTTTTCATCCGATCACTAGATGTTTTTATGAATGCTCTGGTTCGTTGATGAATGTCAATGAGCCTTTCTTTGAGGTTATCCACATATTCTTCTGTTCGTTGTGGCTCAATTGTCCGGCATCCAAATTTCACCTCACTAGGCAGTCGTATTGACGTTCCAAACAAGATTTCCGATGGTGTATGTCCTGTCGAGCTATGTACTGCACTCCTATAGGCCATTAGGAATAATGGAATATGTCTATCCCAGTCTCGTTGGTAGTCGCCGACAACCTTAGATAGATGTTCCTTTAGCGTCCGGTTGAATCGCTCGACCATCCCATCAGATTGTGGATGAAGCGGCGTTGTCCTCGTCTTTTTAATGCCAAGGAGCGAACAAACTTCCTGGAAGATGTTAGATTCGAAGTTCCTTCCTTGGTCGGAATGAAGTTGCATCGGTACGCCGAACCTGCTCACCCAATTGAAGACAATCTGATCCACAACTGTTTTGGTTTCTTGGTTTGGGATGGCAAATGCCTCAGGCCACTTGCTGAAGTAATCCATGACTACAAGGATGTATCGGTTTCCACTGTTGGTCTCAGGAAAAGGGCCTGCGACGTCTACTGCAATCCTTTCGAAAGGCGTGCCTACGTTGTATTGTTGCATTTTACTTTGAAGCTTCCTACCTGGGCCTTTGCTAGCAGCACAAGTATCACATTTTCGGCACCACTTTTCGACGTCCTCTCTTGCATGTAGCCAGTAGAACCGTTGTCGTATCTTTTCCAAAGTCTTATTGACTCCCAAATGACCTCCAGAAGCTCCGTCATGCATCTCTCGAAGAACGTCATTAACCTTGGACCGAGGAACGACCAGCTGCATCACATAGGACTTACCGTCTGCGGATTCCCACTTACGCCTTAGAACACCTTCCTCCACATGAAGTGAGTCCCATTGTGCCCAATATGCTTTCAGGGCCGGACTTCTGTCGGAGATGTCACACCACTCTGGTTTTTCTTGGTGTTCTTTCCACGCAAGAATGGGCTCTATGTCCGAGTCTTCTTGTTGGGCAGTCCTAAGTTCTTCATTACTCCAACCGTAAATGGGATCAGCTCTTATTCGTTGGACGGCAATCATTTCCTTTTCTTCTTGGCGTGTGCAATGTTTGCAGTCCTGTTTGCAAGGCCGTCGAGATAATGCGTCTGCGTTTGAATGCCTCTTTCCTCTTCGATGTTGAATTTGGTAGTCATATGTCTGTAGTCTCTCGATCCACCTTGCTACTTGACCTTCAGGATTTTTAAAGTTCAGAAGCCAATTGAGTGCTCCATGGTCTGTTCGGAGAAGGAACTTCTGTCCATAGATGTACTTATGGAAGTGTTTTGTTGCCAATATCAGAGCTAGAAGTTCCCTTCTGGTCACGCAATAATTCCGTTCTGGCTTCGAGAGTACCTTACTGTAGTAGGCGACAACCTTTTCTTCTCCGTCGTGGACTTGTGACAGTACAGCTCCAATTCCGACATTACTTGCATCCGCGTCAATAATGAAAGGTTTTCCTGGAGTTGGGTAGGTGAGCACAGGAGCATTACATAAACGCAGCTTTAACTCCTGGAAGCTTTTCTCACACTCACCTGACCATTTGAACGGCTTTCCCTTCTCTGTAAGCTGATGCAAGCTTTTGGCGATTCCAGCAAAATCCTTCACAAAACGCCGGTAATATGTGGCTAGGCCAAGGAAGCTTCGGAGTTGATGTTTGTCCTGTGGTGTTGGCCAATTCTTTACTGTGTCAACTTTTTCAGGATCAGTCTTTACTCCTTGGGATGAGATGATGTGTCCCAAATATTTAACTTCGGTCTTGAAAAGAGCACATTTATCTGGATTAAGCTTGAGGTGTGCTTCTCGAAGCCTCTGGAATACAGCTTTCAGGTTGCCACAATGTTCGTCAAATGTTTTCCCATACACGATGACATCGTCCAAATAGACCAGGCAAGATTTCCAGGTTAGTCCTTGTAAAACGCATTCCATCAAACGCTCAAATGTAGCCGGAGCGTTGCACAGTCCAAATGGCATCACTTTAAATTGCCACAGACCATTTCCTGTGGAGAAAGCTGTCTTTTCACGATCTTCTGGGTGAATTTCTACCTGCCAGTAGCCGCTCTTTAGGTCTTGTGTAGAGAACCATTTAGCACCTTCCATTGCATCTAAGGTATCGCTGATTCTGGGCAGAGGATAGCTGTCTTTCTTTGTCACATCGTTTAGCCTTCTGTAGTCCACACAGAATCGAGTGCTTCCGTCCTTCTTTTTGACAAGGACCACTGGCGACGCCCAAGGGCTTTTAGAGTTTTCGATCAGCCCATCTTTCTTCATGCCCGATATCATCTCTTCAACTTCTGCTTGTTTGGCTAAGGGGAGACGTCTTGCTGGTTGACGAATCGGTCTGGCGTCTCCTGTGTCGATCCGATGCTGCACGAGTTGTGTTCGACCATACTGCCCACTTGGTGAAGAAAATATGTCAGCATACTCATGAAGAAGACTACCAGCAATACTTAGTTGATGTTGACTCAGATTTGTTGAGTTAAGGATTTTTGCCTTTAGTTGTTCGGAGTTCACAGGCTTCTTCGTGTCCTCTTCTGTGATCTTAGTTATCGCTGACACAGGTTCACATTTTCCGACTATTTCTCCTTTTCTCAACTTAACTTCGTACGGTTTGATGTTCAGAATCCGTACAGGTACCATGTTGTTCTTTGGTGCCACAAGAGTCTTCCCAACGATGATGTTTTGGGAGCCCTGGTCAGTATCTGGCTCCACCATGAGGTATCGATGACCACCCAAATCGCCTTTTATTTTAGTCCAAACGAACACTTCAGAAGAAGACGGCAAGCATATGTCTTCTTTGATGACACTTCTTAGAGTTGATGATTTTTCATCACCATAAAGCATAGGAATCTCTACATTTTGATAACTAAGAACTTGCTTACCAATATCCAGAATTATTCTATGTTCTTTCATGAAGTCGATTCCGATGATGCACTCGTCACATATATCTGCTACCAAAAACAGATGTGAAAACTCCAGTTCTGCCAAACGAATCGGAAGACGAACTTCTCCGTACACTTTTGCTGCCTCTCCTGTAGCTGTTTTCAGACGATAGCTATTGGTGTTATGCAGCCATGTCATATTGACCAAGTCCCTTCTTACAATGGAGGCAGTGGCACCTGTGTCGATTGTAGCCACGTGTTTCTTGCCGTTTAACGTCGCCTCCACAGTCAGACTTTTGTTGTTTCGTTTAGTCTGTGAGACCTGGGCAGTGGTTCTGGGACCATCGATACTTCTTACCTGTTTTTCTGGTTGTGGAACAAGTCGAGTAAGAGGAGCGTTGGTGTAATTGCCACGTTGTTCTCTGTTGTTTTCTCTGCTTCCACAATGGTAACATGCAGCTTTTCTTGGTGGCAATCTGCACTGCCACTGAAGATGCCCGGTACTATTACAATTCCAGCATCGAACAGGTCCGTCTCGCTGATTTCTTTGGAATGCGGTTCTCTGACAGGAGCATTCTTCAACTTCTATTTCTCTTACCCGATGGATTCCTTGTGAAGCCTGTTCTGCTGCTTCCATAGTTAGAGCAAACGCCAATGCTTCAGGAAGCGTGCGTTTTCCGGCAGTTCGAATCGCTCGCTGAAGGTTGATGTCGGATACAGCGCGGACAAATGCTTCTGTTGCGAACTGGTTTATTATTTCCTCTCCTGCAGTTGGATATGCCAGGTGAGCCAGCCGTTCGATATCTGCTTGAAGTTGTTGCAGACTTTCTCCTCTTTTCTGGACTCTGGTATTGAGTTGGACGCGGAAGACTTCTTGCATATGGCCATCTCCAAAACGTTTGTCAATGACCTGTACAAGAGCTGTGAAGTTGCCGTTCTTGTCCGCTGGTATGGTTTGCAACAATTCAGCAGCAGGTCCTCTTAGGGCAAGCGTCAGAGCTATAAATTTGTCTTCGTCATCCCAGCCATTTGTTGCCGCGGCTGCCTCAAACTGCTTCTTGTAAATCGACCAAGAAGTTTGTCCATCAAAGGTTGGCGGATGCATTTCCTTTCGCTTTACAAAGTCGCCAGAACTTTCTCGAATCTTCATTTTCCGAACTCTATCTAGTTCCATCGTAATGCTCTGAATTTTATTTTCCACTGTCTCGAATTTATCATGAACGTTCTCGATCTTTGTGTCTACTTTCGAAAATAGTTTTTCGACGCCTTCAAAACGTTCATCAAGAGCAATGAACTTGTTTTCAAATACAGTTAATTTACTTTCGAGGATGTTTTTCTGTTCCTCTAGAAGATTCTTATGCTCAACACTTTGTTTTCCCATTTGTTCGAGAAGATTATTTTGTTCATTCTTTTGTTCTCTTCTTTGCTCTTCGAGAAGATTCTTTTGCTCTTTGAACTGGGCGAGCAGCAGAGCCATCATATTGGTCATATCTAAACTAGTACTTACTTGCTCTTCCTCCATTTCAATCGTGAAAATAAACGAGTCTGGGTTTTCACCTTGTTGTCTTAAATGTTCCTGCAGACGAATAATGAGGTCATTTTTTGATCCAGCAGTAAGAAGACCTCGTTTGTTTAGTTCTGCTTTAAGTTCAACACAATTTAAATCATTCAAATTTTTACCCATTGTCTGTTTATTTATTTAAAAACACACACGCACTTTTTATTTTAAGTTAATTTACTTAAATGCACAGATAAAATAAGTTTTATCCCTTATTCTGACACCAATGTAACGTTTTACCACGGTTCGATATAAAACTTATTTATTTTTAACTGTCAACCGTCAATTATTTCCTTTTTAAATAAAACACACTTTACTTAACTTCAAATATTTTATTAATCACCAATCTCAATAGTATGCAACTTAAATTCACTTCCGGATACTTTTAACTTCGAACTTTACACTTTCGCTTTCAAAAATAAACTGTGTCTGTGCTCAAAAAGTTTCTCCTTATATAGTGAGCTGAGAGGTTCGGGACTCTACTCGAAAGTACTGGCACAAAAGCTTCTGGAAGGTTCCATTCCAATGAAGAGAGATGGCGTTCTCTCCACTCTTCCAATTCAGCGCATTTTTCCCCTGAGAGAGATGGGCGCGCTCTCTCGGGATTTTTTATAAATGGTTGTTGTCTTCGATAAGGGTATTTTTGTACTTGGCTCTTTGTTTGTTCCGAAAGTAGTTAGGTGCTGATTTCATCGTTACAATACTTTCAAAGCTTTACAGCTCCATTCTGGACATGTAAAAAAAATAACGTGCGACACTTTTTGACAGCTCTTCCACTTCCAGTTCCGTCTGCGGCTTGTTCCGTCATTCTATTCTGTTCAGTCAGTTAAATGAAAAACCCGCTTAAGTGAAAAAATAACCGCTATTTTTTGTCATTGCACTCAAGTAAACGATTGATATGCATTGTAAAAGAGAAAAATTGTCGGCAAAACTGTAAATAAATGTGATAAATTAAGGGTTGTTTGAGCTGTGTGAGCAGAAGGCTTTGAAATAAGGGTAATTTGCGGAAAGCAATTTCTATTTTTTGATTATTAATTTGTGAATTTAATAGTATACCTACCAGTGGCGTGGCGTCCATATAACGCGATTCCTGCCGAGTTACCCTCTGAAATTCTCTTTCAACAATGTTTATAAAATAACCAGAAATATGAATTCTTATGAAAAAAAAACATAATTTGTGTGTATTCCTTCTTTTTCTTTGACTCCTCTCTGTTTAAAAAATGCTTTCTTTTGTAAAAAAAAAAAAATAACACGATTTTCTTCGACTTATGTTTTTGGTGAATTTTCTATGTACATCTCTGGCTGCGTTGCTGTCAAGTTTATTTCACAGGATAAATAGCGATAGGTTTCTGTTTTAAAAATTTAGTTTATTATTCGTTAAGCTTAAGCGAGATGTTCAAATGGGTAGATATGTGTCCTCTATAACCTCTGTCTATCAACTCCTACTCTCGACCTCCCCGTGGTGAACGTCGGGTGCCTAGTACCTTAACTGAAGATGGGGTTCCAATCCCTGTGGACGGTTTAGGTGGCAGCAAATGAGAGAGGGGGGGAGGAGTGTTCCCACTAAGGCACTTCTCCTTTATCCAGGCGGCAGCGGAAGAATTCCCCAGATGGAATCAACGGTGGCGTCTACAGTTCCAGTCAGGTTGAACTACTTAGTGAACACCTTATATGGGCTACTACGACGTATTCGTAGCTCAGGCCTATAAGGAGCGGTTTATCCGGCTCCCCGTCCTTGGAGTTATAATAAGGATCTGGTCCTCCAGGCTAGGGGGTTGTGCGTCGGGGTGACTTCCCTACCACGGAAAAAATGTCGGTTCCGAAACGACAACAAGCCTCGGATATGGATGATTTTAATGTTGACGACCCCAGCAAACGAAAAAAGGACAACGAATTTCGGATCTGCACGTGGAATGTCCGGACCTTAAACAGGCCACGTGCAGCCGAACAATTAGTGGAGAACCTGGATAGGCTAAAGGCTGATGTAACAGCCATCCAGGAAGTGCGATGGGATGGAGAGGGCATACGAAGGATGCAATCGTGTGACATCTACTTCGGCGAGTGCTGCAAGGAGCAGGGTCAGCGGCTCTTTGGTTGTGGTAAGGGGAAGACTTAGGCAAGAAGTCTTGGGCTTCAGAAATGTAAGCGAGCGCCTGGTCACAATCCGCATCAAAGCAAAGTTCAAAAACATCACGTTGATCTGTGCCCATGCCCCAACGGAAGAAAAGGATGACTCAACCAAAGAAGAATTCTACGATCTCCTCGAGGATACGTATGATAGGTGCCCCAAGTACGACGTTAAGATTATTCTTGGCGACTTCAACGCCAAGATCGGAAAGGAGGGCATCTTTGGTTCGATAGTCGGAGGACACAGCCTGCACGACAACACTTCCGGTAACGGACTCAGGCTCATTGATTTCGCGGCGGGGCGAAATGTCATCATAGCAAGCACTCAATTCCCACACCTCAATATACACAAAGGGACCTGGCGGTCTCCGGATCAACGAACCGTCAACCAGATTGATCATGTTGCGATAGACGCCAGACATGCTTCCAGTATCCTGGATGTCCGAACGTTCCGAGGTGCCAACATAGACTCGGATCACTACCTAGTGGTAGCGCAAGTACGTATGCGGATATCCATGACGCCACAACGACGAGCGAATGCTGTAAAACGATTTAACGTCGCGAAGCTAAAATCGCAAGAGATAGCCAGGACTTTTGCAGACCACGTCTCTCTTAAACTCTCAACAAGCCCGCCACAAGCATCATCTGTAGAGGACCAGTGGAAGCACTGCCAAAATGCCATCAAAAGTGCCGCTACTGATGTACTGGGTTTCACTAGGCCACCACAACGAAACCCCTGGTTCGATGAAGAATGCAGACTGGCGCATGAAGCAAAGAACGAGGCCTACCAAGCCATGCTGCAGGCTAGAACCAGAGCTGCTGAGAGAGCAGCCCGGGAGCTCTACGGGCAAAAACGAAGGGAGGAACGCCGACTTCTCAGGAGGAAAAAGAGAGAGCATGCGAAGCGGGCGGTCGAGTCTATTGAGGACTGTAGCGGCAGGGGGGATGTTCGAAAGTTCTACCGAAGGGTGAGGCAAACTACCCAGGGTTACAAGGCCAGAACGGAAGCCTGCCGAGACGAGAGTGGGAATATGGTGGTAGACACACAGTCGGTGCTGAGGATCTGGAAACAACACTTTTCTAGACTGCTAAACCGCGAAGATGGCCAAAATTCCGCTGTAAGACAGAACACTCCATTCAACCTGGACGATGATGGTCAAAACTTCCGTCCACCCGACCTAAATGAAGTGCGGTTAGCGATAGCCAAGCTTAAAACGTACGATAGCCAAGCTTAAAACGTACAAGCTATTCAAAGCAGGGGGAGATGACTTGGTAGGGAGTATACACCAGCTTATCTCCAAAATTTGGTCGGAGGAAAGTATGCCCGATGAATGGAACCTCGGTATAGTGTGCCCTATCCACAAGAAAGGAGATGCTCTGACCTGTTCCAACTACAGAGGTATAAGTCTCCTCAACGTCGCATACAAAATCTTGTCATCTGTACTGTGTGATCGCTTAAAACCGTTTGTCAACGATCTGATCGGCCCCTATCAGTGTGGTTTTAGGCCCTGCAAATCAACCGTCGATCAAATGTTCACACTCCGACAGATTTTGGAAAAAACCCAGGAGTTTCAAATCGATACACACCACCTCTTTATCGATTTTAAAGTCGCATATGATAGCGTAGACAGAGACGAGCTATACAGGGCCATGGCGCATCTCGGCATCCCTGCCAAACTCGTCCGCTTGTGCAGGATGACGATGGAGAAATCTCGCTGCTCCGTCAAAGTCGGCAAGAACACCACCGAACCCTTTGATGTCGAGAAAGGTTTGAGGCAAGGCGACGCGTTATCATGCAACCTCTTTAACATCGTACTTGAAGCAATTGTACGCAACTCGCAAGTCAACAACAGAGGTACAATTTTTCAAAAGTCTGTTCAACTACTTGCTTATGCAGATGATATTGACATCATCGGGAGAACGAAGCGAGCTGTTACCGGCGCGTTTGCAAGTATTGAATCGGAGGCGGCGAAAATGGGTTTGGCTGTTAATGAGGACAAGACGAAGTATATGCTATCATCGAGAAAGGAATCTCAACATCGTCGACTCGGGCAAAACGTCACGATGGATAGGTACAACTTCGAAGTTGTCAAAGACTTTGTCTACCTGGGCTCCACTATAACATCGCAAAATGACATCAGTGCAGAGATCAAACGAAGAATTACTCTTGCCAATCGCTGTTTCTTCGGGCTAAGAAGGCATTTGAGTAATAAAGCCCTCTCTCAGAGAACCAAGGAGACCTTATATAAGACCCTTATCATCCCGGTCCTGCTGTATGGGGCAGAAGCATGGACCCTGACAAAAACGGATGAGAATCTACTTAGGTGCTTTGAAAGGAAGATTCTTCGGGTTATCTTCGGTCCAGTATGTATCGATGGAGTATGGAGGAGAAGATTCAACAACGAGCTTTACGGGCTTTACAGCGACGTCGATCTGGTCAAAAAGCTTAAAATACAGCGGCTAAGATGGCTGGGACACGTGGAGCGTATGGACACCAACGCACCAGCCCGACGAGTCTTCGAATCTACACCTGACGGTCTGCGCAGCAGAGGAAGACCCCACCTTAGGTGGCGCACACAAGTGGAGAACGACCTCAACCAACTTGGAGTGCGTAACTGGAGGCAGCTAGCTAGGGACCGAGCTGGCTGGAGGGGCTTGTTGGTTGAGGCCGTAGTCCATCCTGGGCTGTGAGCGCCATCTAAAGTAAAAGTAAGTATTCGTTAAGCTTATTGTATACTTACAAATTAATAACTTGAAATAAAAAAAATTAACTTGAATTGCCAATTAATGTTTGCGAATCTTTCTCTCACTTCCCATTTGAAATAATCCACGCCACTGATACCTACATACTTTTACTGAATAAAACAAAAATAAATGTATTATTATTAATTAAAGACTTGGGTTAAAATCAATATTATAAAATGGTTTGTCCTCAAGCGATTATTCATGTCTACGTCTGATTTCACATTATAATTTCTCATTCCAATAGACAGACAAAAATAAAACGTCCGCCTATTTCGTTTACTGCCAAGGCCTATCAAGAAAAAAAATGAACACCCTCGTTTCTAAGCTTATCCGCCTCAAGTGGTGTCGACGTCCGTTTCCTTATATTGTTGATTTCTTCAATGCGAAAAGAAAAAAAAAACTTAAAAGTTGACCTGAAAAAAAAAAGTCCATCAACAACTACTTTATCTAAAATTGTAAACACCGTAAGCTTTTTGAAATTACATAACAGGTCCTTGAGTGGGAAGTACTTATGTATGTATGTATGAGAGAGAGAGAGAGAGAGAGTGCTTGTTTGCGCAAATGCTATCAAATCTGAGTCAGAATTACAAAAATCCACTCTGCGATTATATTAGTGAAATTCCGATTATCGGTTTTCCATTTAGGAAATAGGGGTATTTTTTTTTTGTTTGGCTTTAGATTATTGGCTTAAGGGGTTTGATGGAGACTTGAATAAACAATTGATTTAGTACAATTTTGTTTTTAATAATTGATTCTCACCTGCCAGAGGTAGGTAGGTACATATACTCCAGACACTCAATCTCAACCTCTTAAAATGAGAAACAAATACTATTTTAATGTTATGCAAATGAAAGCGAATAATTTTTGAAAATGAAATCATAAAGATAATCCATGTCAATCTTTGGTAGAAACATAACTCAAAGAATTGCTTTTAACAAAAGAAACAAATTTCTTTCATACATTAGTAGAGCTGTTGCGCATTTTGACGCTCATTACAAAACACACAATGCCCTGCAGTTAGAGTTTGAAAAATGTGGTATTTTGTTATGAGAATAAGGACAATGTACAGTGAAGATTCGCACGTACGAAACAAGGCGTGTATAGCAAATGCATCTTCTGCATTGGGCGGTGGGGTAAGATGAAAAATCATGAGCAAAAGATATAAATGCGCAGCTAACCTGCAAATATGTACTTATGTACCTACATAGATATTATGTGCTTTTTTTTTATCAAACCAACTAACCCTGGGTGTTTGTTTTAAAAGCATAGTAGGTATAAAAAAATAACATCATTAAACGTATATCTATACTCCATATAATATGTATGTATAAATTAGACCAGGCAGTAACAGACTTTTTATTTTAACTGTGTCCTTAATCTTTTTCTAAGGCCTTGTGCAAATTGGATAAAAGCGCATTACAGTCAGTATTTGAATGAACATAAACTGTCTATATAACTTCGAACTTTACACTTTCGCTTTCAAAAATAAACTGTGTCTGTGCTCAAAAAGTTTCTCCTTATATAGTGAGCTGAGAGGTTCGGGACTCTACTCGAAAGTACTGGCACAAAAGCTTCTGGAAGGTTCCATTCCAATGAAGAGAGATGGCGTTCTCTCCACTCTTCCAATTCAGCGCATTTTTCCCCTGAGAGAGATGGGCGCGCTCTCTCGGGATTTTTTATAAATGGTTGTTGTCTTCGATAAGGGTATTTTTGTACTTGGCTCTTTGTTTGTTCCGAAAGTAGTTAGGTGCTGATTTCATCGTTACAATACTTTCAAAGCTTTACAGCTCCATTCTGGACATGTAAAAAAAATAACGTGCGACACTTTTTGACAGCTCTTCCACTTCCAGTTCCGTCTGCGGCTTGTTCCGTCATTCTATTCTGTTCAGTCAGTTAAATGAAAAACCCGCTTAAGTGAAAAAATAACCGCTATTTTTTGTCATTGCACTCAAGTAAACGATTGATATGCATTGTAAAAGAGAAAAATTGTCGGCAAAACTGTAAATAAATGTGATAAATTAAGGGTTGTTTGAGCTGTGTGAGCAGAAGGCTTTGAAATAAGGGTAATTTGCGGAAAGCAATTTCTATTTTTTGATTATTAATTTGTGAATTTAATAGTATACCTACCAGTGGCGTGGCGTCCATATAACGCGATTCCTGCCGAGTTACCCTCTGAAATTCTCTTTCAACAATGTTTATAAAATAACCAGAAATATGAATTCTTATGAAAAAAAAACATAATTTGTGTGTATTCCTTCTTTTTCTTTGACTCCTCTCTGTTTAGAAAATGCTTTCTTTTGTAAAAAAAAAAAAATAACACGATTTTCTTCGACTTATGTTTTTGGTGAATTTTCTATGTACATCTCTGGCTGCGTTGCTGTCAAGTTTATTTCACAGGATAAATAGCGATAGGTTTCTGTTTTAAAAATTTAGTTTATTATTCGTTAAGCTTAAGCGAGATGTTCAAATGGGTAGATATGTGTCCTCTATAACCTCTGTCTATCAACTCCTACTCTCGACCTCCCCGTGGTGAACGTCGGGTGCCTAGTACCTTAACTGAAGATGGGGTTCCAATCCCTGTGGACGGTTTAGGTGGCAGCAAATGAGAGAGGGGGGGAGGAGTGTTCCCACTAAGGCACTTCTCCTTTATCCAGGCGGCAGCGGAAGAATTCCCCAGATGGAATCAACGGTGGCGTCTACAGTTCCAGTCAGGTTGAACTACTTAGTGAACACCTTATATGGGCTACTACGACGTATTCGTAGCTCAGGCCTATAAGGAGCGGTTTATCCGGCTCCCCGTCCTTGGAGTTATAATAAGGATCTGGTCCTCCAGGCTAGGGGGTTGTGCGTCGGGGTGACTTCCCTACCACGGAAAAAATGTCGGTTCCGAAACGACAACAAGCCTCGGATATGGATGATTTTAATGTTGACGACCCCAGCAAACGAAAAAAGGACAACGAATTTCGGATCTGCACGTGGAATGTCCGGACCTTAAACAGGCCACGTGCAGCCGAACAATTAGTGGAGAACCTGGATAGGCTAAAGGCTGATGTAACAGCCATCCAGGAAGTGCGATGGGATGGAGAGGGCATACGAAGGATGCAATCGTGTGACATCTACTTCGGCGAGTGCTGCAAGGAGCAGGGTCAGCGGCTCTTTGGTTGTGGTAAGGGGAAGACTTAGGCAAGAAGTCTTGGGCTTCAGAAATGTAAGCGAGCGCCTGGTCACAATCCGCATCAAAGCAAAGTTCAAAAACATCACGTTGATCTGTGCCCATGCCCCAACGGAAGAAAAGGATGACTCAACCAAAGAAGAATTCTACGATCTCCTCGAGGATACGTATGATAGGTGCCCCAAGTACGACGTTAAGATTATTCTTGGCGACTTCAACGCCAAGATCGGAAAGGAGGGCATCTTTGGTTCGATAGTCGGAGGACACAGCCTGCACGACAACACTTCCGGTAACGGACTCAGGCTCATTGATTTCGCGGCGGGGCGAAATGTCATCATAGCAAGCACTCAATTCCCACACCTCAATATACACAAAGGGACCTGGCGGTCTCCGGATCAACGAACCGTCAACCAGATTGATCATGTTGCGATAGACGCCAGACATGCTTCCAGTATCCTGGATGTCCGAACGTTCCGAGGTGCCAACATAGACTCGGATCACTACCTAGTGGTAGCGCAAGTACGTATGCGGATATCCATGACGCCACAACGACGAGCGAATGCTGTAAAACGATTTAACGTCGCGAAGCTAAAATCGCAAGAGATAGCCAGGACTTTTGCAGACCACGTCTCTCTTAAACTCTCAACAAGCCCGCCACAAGCATCATCTGTAGAGGACCAGTGGAAGCACTGCCAAAATGCCATCAAAAGTGCCGCTACTGATGTACTGGGTTTCACTAGGCCACCACAACGAAACCCCTGGTTCGATGAAGAATGCAGACTGGCGCATGAAGCAAAGAACGAGGCCTACCAAGCCATGCTGCAGGCTAGAACCAGAGCTGCTGAGAGAGCAGCCCGGGAGCTCTACGGGCAAAAACGAAGGGAGGAACGCCGACTTCTCAGGAGGAAAAAGAGAGAGCATGCGAAGCGGGCGGTCGAGTCTATTGAGGACTGTAGCGGCAGGGGGGATGTTCGAAAGTTCTACCGAAGGGTGAGGCAAACTACCCAGGGTTACAAGGCCAGAACGGAAGCCTGCCGAGACGAGAGTGGGAATATGGTGGTAGACACACAGTCGGTGCTGAGGATCTGGAAACAACACTTTTCTAGACTGCTAAACCGCGAAGATGGCCAAAATTCCGCTGTAAGACAGAACACTCCATTCAACCTGGACGATGATGGTCAAAACTTCCGTCCACCCGACCTAAATGAAGTGCGGTTAGCGATAGCCAAGCTTAAAACGTACAAGGCTGCTGGTGCGGATGGCCTGCCAGCCGAGCTATTCAAAGCAGGGGGAGATGACTTGGTAGGGAGTATACACCAGCTTATCTCCAAAATTTGGTCGGAGGAAAGTATGCCCGATGAATGGAACCTCGGTATAGTGTGCCCTATCCACAAGAAAGGAGATGCTCTGACCTGTTCCAACTACAGAGGTATAAGTCTCCTCAACGTCGCATACAAAATCTTGTCATCTGTACTGTGTGATCGCTTAAAACCGTTTGTCAACGATCTGATCGGCCCCTATCAGTGTGGTTTTAGGCCCTGCAAATCAACCGTCGATCAAATGTTCACACTCCGACAGATTTTGGAAAAAACCCAGGAGTTTCAAATCGATACACACCACCTCTTTATCGATTTTAAAGTCGCATATGATAGCGTAGACAGAGACGAGCTATACAGGGCCATGGCGCATCTCGGCATCCCTGCCAAACTCGTCCGCTTGTGCAGGATGACGATGGAGAAATCTCGCTGCTCCGTCAAAGTCGGCAAGAACACCACCGAACCCTTTGATGTCGAGAAAGGTTTGAGGCAAGGCGACGCGTTATCATGCAACCTCTTTAACATCGTACTTGAAGCAATTGTACGCAACTCGCAAGTCAACAACAGAGGTACAATTTTTCAAAAGTCTGTTCAACTACTTGCTTATGCAGATGATATTGACATCATCGGGAGAACGAAGCGAGCTGTTACCGGCGCGTTTGCAAGTATTGAATCGGAGGCGGCGAAAATGGGTTTGGCTGTTAATGAGGACAAGACGAAGTATATGCTATCATCGAGAAAGGAATCTCAACATCGTCGACTCGGGCAAAACGTCACGATGGATAGGTACAACTTCGAAGTTGTCAAAGACTTTGTCTACCTGGGCTCCACTATAACATCGCAAAATGACATCAGTGCAGAGATCAAACGAAGAATTACTCTTGCCAATCGCTGTTTCTTCGGGCTAAGAAGGCATTTGAGTAATAAAGCCCTCTCTCAGAGAACCAAGGAGACCTTATATAAGACCCTTATCATCCCGGTCCTGCTGTATGGGGCAGAAGCATGGACCCTGACAAAAACGGATGAGAATCTACTTAGGTGCTTTGAAAGGAAGATTCTTCGGGTTATCTTCGGTCCAGTATGTATCGATGGAGTATGGAGGAGAAGATTCAACAACGAGCTTTACGGGCTTTACAGCGACGTCGATCTGGTCAAAAAGCTTAAAATACAGCGGCTAAGATGGCTGGGACACGTGGAGCGTATGGACACCAACGCACCAGCCCGACGAGTCTTCGAATCTACACCTGACGGTCTGCGCAGCAGAGGAAGACCCCACCTTAGGTGGCGCACACAAGTGGAGAACGACCTCAACCAACTTGGAGTGCGTAACTGGAGGCAGCTAGCTAGGGACCGAGCTGGCTGGAGGGGCTTGTTGGTTGAGGCCGTAGTCCATCCTGGGCTGTGAGCGCCATCTAAAGTAAAAGTAAGTATTCGTTAAGCTTATTGTATACTTACAAATTAATAACTTGAAATAAAAAAAATTAACTTGAATTGCCAATTAATGTTTGCGAATCTTTCTCTCACTTCCCATTTGAAATAATCCACGCCACTGATACCTACATACTTTTACTGAATAAAACAAAAATAAATGTATTATTATTAATTAAAGACTTGGGTTAAAATCAATATTATAAAATGGTTTGTCCTCAAGCGATTATTCATGTCTACGTCTGATTTCACATTATAATTTCTCATTCCAATAGACAGACAAAAATAAAACGTCCGCCTATTTCGTTTACTGCCAAGGCCTATCAAGAAAAAAAATGAACACCCTCGTTTCTAAGCTTATCCGCCTCAAGTGGTGTCGACGTCCGTTTCCTTATATTGTTGATTTCTTCAATGCGAAAAGAAAAAAAAAACTTAAAAGTTGACCTGAAAAAAAAAAGTCCATCAACAACTACTTTATCTAAAATTGTAAACACCGTAAGCTTTTTGAAATTACATAACAGGTCCTTGAGTGGGAAGTACTTATGTATGTATGTATGAGAGAGAGAGAGAGAGAGAGTGCTTGTTTGCGCAAATGCTATCAAATCTGAGTCAGAATTACAAAAATCCACTCTGCGATTATATTAGTGAAATTCCGATTATCGGTTTTCCATTTAGGAAATAGGGGTATTTTTTTTTTGTTTGGCTTTAGATTATTGGCTTAAGGGGTTTGATGGAGACTTGAATAAACAATTGATTTAGTACAATTTTGTTTTTAATAATTGATTCTCACCTGCCAGAGGTAGGTAGGTACATATACTCCAGACACTCAATCTCAACCTCTTAAAATGAGAAACAAATACTATTTTAATGTTATGCAAATGAAAGCGAATAATTTTTGAAAATGAAATCATAAAGATAATCCATGTCAATCTTTGGTAGAAACATAACTCAAAGAATTGCTTTTAACAAAAGAAACAAATTTCTTTCATACATTAGTAGAGCTGTTGCGCATTTTGACGCTCATTACAAAACACACAATGCCCTGCAGTTAGAGTTTGAAAAATGTGGTATTTTGTTATGAGAATAAGGACAATGTACAGTGAAGATTCGCACGTACGAAACAAGGCGTGTATAGCAAATGCATCTTCTGCATTGGGCGGTGGGGTAAGATGAAAAATCATGAGCAAAAGATATAAATGCGCAGCTAACCTGCAAATATGTACTTATGTACCTACATAGATATTATGTGCTTTTTTTTTATCAAACCAACTAACCCTGGGTGTTTGTTTTAAAAGCATAGTAGGTATAAAAAAATAACATCATTAAACGTATATCTATACTCCATATAATATGTATGTATAAATTAGACCAGGCAGTAACAGACTTTTTATTTTAACTGTGTCCTTAATCTTTTTCTAAGGCCTTGTGCAAATTGGATAAAAGCGCATTACAGTCAGTATTTGAATGAACATAAACTGTCTATATTTAGCTGCAACTCTGAACATAAATTTATCTACTGTTCACTTTCAATTTTCTTCAAACCACAAGGTCTCACAATTCCGTGTCTGTCTGTCTGTATGACAGTGTGTCTGTCGGCTTTAAGGTAACGATTTTTTTAAAACTTTGGAACGTAAAGGTATTTTAGTAATTCCTAGAGGTGAAATTAACAATTTTACCAAATGGTTTTAACGATTTCGATACAAAAAATGGCTTTATGGTGCAGATATACAGCCCTATTCTGCTATTCGATCCGATCAAAACTTTCGATTTACCTGAAAGTTTCATTCAATTTACCTTTAATTATTTCTTTTTAATCTTCAATCTTTAAAATGCAAATCTTAACTTATATTTATTTGAGATTCTTAAAACAATCTAATCGTTTAGAGCAATTATTTCCCTTCGACGGATAGCAGAATACAAACTTTCACGTGAATGTTTAGCAGAATAGTGCTGATATGGAACTTGTCATATATGGATATGAAATCTCTCGATCTTTTTAATAAAAAAAATTCTTGGGATGATGCCAAGAATGTAAAATAATGCGTCAATTAGGTCAAATAGAAACCAATGCTCCATCCGAAAAAAATCATTAAGTCCACAACAAGAAAAAAAACACTAATTTTTGTTAAGATTGGCTACTAAGTATTTATTTTCTCAAAAAACAAACACGCAAATTTGCTTAATAATAGGTATTTATTTCTGTAAATTAAAATAGGTATTATGGAAAATATTTATATACATAATTCATGTAAGAATGATGGATTTGTAATTAATATTTTTTTCTTAAATTAAAATTAGACTTGCAAAGAGAAAACTCCATTTCATTTTAATTCGATTGCCTCGCTTGTTCAGAAATCTCATTAAGGGCATCTAAATTAATTTTAATACTCAAATTGCCACAACGAACTAGATTTCCCTGTTGCTTCATAATTTCATAAGATTGTTTATCGATTGCCAATTTAAACAATTTTCCCGAATCATCACCCGCATTCTCACATTCGATACGTCTCCATTTCTCAGTTTGCATTCGACTATCGGTCTTTTTACAACTATCCAAGAACTCAGATATATGAGCTATGGAATTGGGAACAACCAAATTTATAAAGCAAGTTTTGAAGTGACCAAAAGACCATTCCAATTTGGCGCCGGGCCATAGTGAAAGCTCTTCAGTTAATTTCTGCTGAATGAACACAGTAGTAAAGTCATCAGCACATGTCATCCTGATTAGGCCGTCCTCATGTTTGTGATCTATGAACTTCGTTTGATATGTGGGATCCGTGAGAATTCTCTTAGCGACCGATTCTTTGATTTCATTTAAGAATATCGCAGCATTTTCGGGAGAAATCTTTCCATTAGGAGCAGCACGATCAGCAATTATAATGTCTATTGGTTGATTGAAGTAGAGGCGATTTTTCAAACGAGTTTTTTCAAGACTTGTATAGCCATCATTGGATTTCACTTCAGTTTTGGGAGGTCTAAAACGATCTCTTTTGGTAGGTGAGTCTAAGCGGATACGTTTTGAATCAGTTGAATGCCTCAAGCGGTCATCTTCGCCTTTGTGCGGTTCTCTTTTTGGTCGACTTGAATCAACGCTATCATCATTGAAAGCTTTTTTCGTAAAGACATCATCCCTTCTTCTACGTTCATCGTCAAATCTTTTATTCTGCTCGATCCGGTCGTTTTTTAAATCCCGCCTAGGGTAGTTGAAGTCATCTCCTTTACCACCATTGCTGGTGTTACTTCTATTCCAACTCGTCCTATTGCTATATTGGCCGCGTGTATTTGTGCTTCTGCTGCCCTTATCAATTCCCGCATTAAAACGCTCTGGTTCAATATTAGATTTAGCAGGCTGTTTCTTTGGAATCTTAAATGATTTTGTTACTTTGACTTCATTTACTGCGGCGGGATTTTCCGTTAAGGATTGTATAATTTTTTGGGATTGAAAATAATTATCCATAAGGCTTTTCGATGAACCGCTGGAATTTAAATCGCAATTTATCTTCTTTGGAGGAGCATTTGATTCTTTTCTTCGATCGTCCATCCGCTGTCTGTCCCTTCGATTCATGGCGGTCCTTTTTAATGAAAAAGTAGATTAATATGAAGATATTTTGAATAAAATTAATTTGAGATACCTTTGTTTGTATTAAAAACAATTAATCAGAGATTTGGATTCAATTTTAAAGTGAAAAATAAATTATTAATGCACACAAAAATAGTAAACAAAAATTAGAATCGCTTACGATATTTGTGATATATGTCAAACCAAGCCGGAAGCAGGAGTGTTTTACATCGTAAATCATAAGGCGTTCTGGGTTAAAGAAAAATTCTTATTCATGCTCCCCTGAGGTGCGTTCTCTTATGTTAATGTGGTTAACTATAGTTATGTGTCAAAAATAAAAGTTGATGTGCCATAGTTAAGAAAGTTACTCTTGGTAACTTTTTCATTTAGGAACGACCAGAGTTAACAATAGTTAATCTGTCAAACGAAAGGGGTTGAAAAAAAAAATCGAATTGTTTTTGGAATGAATAACCAAGAAAAAATGTGATTGCATTAAATTTATTTACAAAAATAATTATTAGGAATTCAAAATAACATGTGTACTATTTCCGAATTAAATTTCTTTACACTTAAGTTTTGTATAAATCGAACAGAAATAAGTGCAATTTTTTTCCTTGCTTATGGCACAGAATTTTTGATGAAAAATTGACGAAATAACAAGAAGAAAATAATGCCGACAGAAGGAAAATGCATCGGAAAATAAAAGAAAACTATTCCAAAAATCAAATTCGACAAAATAAAATTGATAAAAATATATTTTAAATATTGAAAACAATTCCAAATCAAAAGGGCAAAAAGTAAACAAAAGATCCAATGACGCACCACTGAGCGCTCTCAAGTATTAACTGACCAATTAAAAAACAATTTTGACAACTTACTGTATTAAAAATTTTAAAACCTTCTCAGAAGCACCCTGTTCTGAATGCAAGACCTATGCAACACTGAACAACTGGAAACCTGGAAACCACATGACACCAGGTTGTCAAATGTGCAAGATACAACAAACAGCAAGTTTCTGGGCACTGGGTGCAAATTACAAAAGATAAGTTAAAAAACTAAACAATACGGAATTTTTTAAATTCTTTCTGATTTCTATTCATGAGAACGTAATTCCTGGTAAGTTTTGAATTCAATAATTATCAATCCAATCAAACAGTTCCCACACTTTTTATTTCAGAAAATTAATTCGAAATGAATGCTTACCAAAATGAAAGAGGACATTTTTCCAGATCTGATACAAATCCAAATATTATCCCGACCGAATTTTGTCGAGACCAAGCCGACAACAACACAGAGATTGATGTAGCAATTTACGATCGCAGTGACCCCCAAGGCCTAATGCTTACTATGGAAAAGACTAAAGCTTTGAGGCAGGGTCTCTTTGAAATGATGTACAGAGACCTATTGTCCGAAGCAGACATAAGTCCCAAATTCAATGGCAGTAAGATGGTGGATGGTGTCTACAGACTCAAAGCTGTCAATGAACACTCTGCTGAATTCCTGGTGGACATAGTTGAACGGATGCCGCCACCATGGCCGAATGCTCAACTTTATGTAGATTATCAGAAACAGATTAAACAAATCTTTGTCGAAGCTTTCGTTCCAGTTGAAATGGTTGTAATAGAAGAAGTTCTATATAAGATTAATCAATTCGACAACAGATTCCGAACAGACCAATGGAAGACAATAGGTTGTCGTCGTCTTGGCCAAGGATACGTGTACACATTCACCATACAACCAACTGATTTTGAACTTCTTAACACTTATGACGGATTTATACCCTACAATGGCACCCGCATAGAGTTTCGTGTTTTGAAAAACCCTGAATTGATCCCAAAGGTAATATAGATGAAAAATAAATTTTGAAATATAAAAAGAAGTTGAGATTTTTTTTTTTATCATAGCTTAAGTTTCATAGTGATTGCTTAAAATCGAGAACTGTTAGTATATCCAATTCAGATTGACTTTGGGAAGAATAAAATATGCCAGTGGTAAGGGCTTTAGAGTTTGTTTAATTGATTTTGAATAAAAATATTTTGTTAACTAACATAACAAAACCGCAAAATCTGTGGTACGAACTAACAAAAAACTAAAAACTGCCATGTGCATTCAACGAACTATGATTGATATAGACGCATCGATATGATTTTAAAGACACTCAGCCCTATCAAAAATTCCATCGTAATCGGAAACTTTACGAATCCCGAAAAAAAAACTATCACCGAATCCGTTCGTAATACCAATTTGTATGTGATTTTCCACTTAGATGGATTCTGTGATAGTTTTTTTCGGGATTCATAACAAGGGGCTTCATCACGTAAAACCAAAACGATCGAACGATATCGTTTTGAATAAAGCTATCTATATTTTTCTGTACAGATATAATAGAGATAGTAATGGTGAAAACGACATCGTCCAATCGTTTTCATTTTACGTTATAAGGCCTAAGTTTTCGATTACAATGCTTGCGTTCGGGTGGTAGTAAGATAGGCTATCCACCTATCCCAAAAATTTTCAGATACCTTGAGTTGTTGTTGCATCAGCTGACATCAGAAGTTTTTCAACAAGGGATTACAACAACACAAACCTATCCGGATAGGTTTGGCTTGCCCCCCGAACGCGTCCAATGAAATTCGTGGTAGGGCTGACTAATTTGTTAATTCTGTCAAATGAGCTAGTTGAACTCTTGCATCTGAAAATTTAGGGGATCAAATCTCTTTCTTCTCCCGTATCAATTAATTAATACATTTTTGCATAACATTTTATTTTTCGCATGGGAACTGTAAAAGGCTTGAGAATAAATTAAGCACTAATTTATGTGTCAAGGAACAATGCCAAGGCAAACATAGGTAGTCTATTCTATTCCGATTATTCTTGTGAGATTTCGAGGCGTGGTCCATTATGTTCTTCAAATTTTATACTCCTTTTTCTTTTTAGCACTAAAAAGTCGGTCAATGTGGGTCCAGGCATAGTTTTCCAAGAATTGACTATTCATGATTGAGCTTTGTTTGAATTATTTACCGAATATACTATCAACTACATTTTAGATGGAATTTTGGTATACTTTCTATTATGGCAACACTGGTTCATACGTCAAATTTGTTTGTATGTTTTTGCTGATAATTGCACATACAAAAAAACAAAGGAAAAACAGAGCAAAAAAAATTAAAGAATAAAGAACCGACAGTGAAAAAAATATAAAAGGAAAAGTTAATCTCGGCTCAAGATTAGTTACGCAAATTATTCAAGATTTAAAATAATATCGGATCATAACAATAAAAATTAACACAAGCATAATAAATAATTACATCAATGTATAAACAGTTTTATTAACCTTATAAGATAAGTTTGCCAATTCAAGTTGAAATGAATGAGAAGAAAAAACTATTTATACTTCTCATCGCTATCAGTTTTATTTCTGTAGTCCATTCAAGGTCGACAGCGTCCATTGATATCGCTGGTGCTAGAGGCAACTTGTCACCCGTGGTATTTGTACCTGGCGACGGCGGCAATCAGCTAGATGCTCAGCTGAATAAAACTTCCAGTGTACACGTGTATTGCCAGAAACATGCAGAATGGTTCAACATCTGGCTTAATCTTGAGCTTCTCGTACCGATGGTAATAGGTTGCTGGATTGACAATGTGAAATTGCTTTATGACAACATTACCAGAACGACTCACAACACTCCTGGAGTTGAAATTCGCATCCCTGGCTGGGGCGATCCAGAAGTGGTCGAATGGATCGATCCAACTCACGCAAAGTCTGGAGGATATTTCAAGGATATCAGCGACCAGTTGGTCGGACTTGGCTACGAACGTAGAAAGTCTATATTTGGGGCTCCTTACGACTTTCGGAAAGCTCCAAATGAAAACGCCGATTGGTTTGTTAATGTAAAGCATTTGGTCGAAGATGCTTACGATATGAATAATCAAACACCAATCACTTTTATCACACATAGCATGGGAAGTCCCATGACACTTGTGTTCTTGCAACGACAGACCCAACAATGGAAGTCTAAATATGTCGCCAGAGTAATAAGTATTGCTGGGGCCTGGGCTGGTAGCGTTAAAGCCGTTAAGGTCTATGCCATGGGCGATGATCTCGATTCCTTTGCACTGAGTGGAAAAGTGATGCGTGAGCAACAAATTTCGACGCCATCAACAGCATTTCTCTTGCCATCGCCATTGTTTTGGAAGAACTCAGAAGTTCTGGTTGAAACTCCATCACGGCAGTACACCATGGGTCAGCTGGAGGATTTCTTCAATGATATAGACTACCGAGATGGCTGGGAGATGCGCAAGGACAACATTAAATACTCACTGAACTTTGCTCCGCCAGATGTTGAGCTGCATTGTATCTATGGATCCGGTGTGCCTACTGTAGAGAAATTGATCTACAAAAAAGATAACCTGATCGGTGAGACACCAACGCTTATCAAGGGCGATGGTGATGGAACAGTCAATTCTAGATCCCTTAAGGCCTGCATGTATTGGGGAGACTATCAACGGCCGAACATAACAATGTTCGATGTGCCAAAAGCGGATCATATATCGATTTTAAGTGACCCTCGGGCACTTAAGTATATAAGAAACATATTTGTAAAAAGCTAAAAACTGGATTCTGTCTAGGACGAATGCCAGACGAATTTATAAGTCCATTTATACAATTTATTGCACTTTGCTATCATTTCATTTTATTGATAAGTAGCTATAGATAACGTTTAAGATTTCTTTTTTGAAATAAAATTATCATTAATGCCGTAATTTTCTGTTTTATTTATGTAACACAGAAATAGGTTATTGCTCGCTCCCGGTTACCAAAATATTATCCATCGTCCGATGTACCTAATATTTTTGGAGTTTTTGCATTAAGATTGGTATTGTTCATGATTATGCACTTGTTGTAAATTCATATACATAGAAACATAAAGGGTGATTCGCATACGGTGTGACAGAAAGCTAGAGCGTGCAGGTTGGGTTGAAACCAGAATTTTCTCAAAAACTTAAACTTTAGTTTTTGACTAGAAATTGATAGGAGCATCGAAAATTAAAAATAAAAATATTATTTAATAACGTAAAATTTTGAGAAAAATTAGTTAAAATTATGTTTAAATTTTTTTTTTAAAAACTCTGAAATAATTTGAGTTAAAAATAATATAAAAGAACGGACTTCTGGCTTTGAACAAAAGTAGGTACCTATAATATTGTAATTGTTGACGTCATTTTTTAATGATTTTTGTTTTCTATTACAAGTCGATTTTTTTTTAAAAATTGCTCCTTCCCTTGAACGAAGGAAAATAGAACCCTCTCCATTACGATTTTTTCCTTGTCCCGATTAAACCTACATGCTCTAGCTGTTTGTCACTCCGTATGCGAATCACCCTGTATTATGTATGTATACAGTATACATATAATCATAAATAAGAAAAGCAAACCCCAAGTTTAAAGACCTTTTAGGTTTCAAAAAAAGGAATAAGCAAGTTTGCAGCTGGAGCTGGACAATTTGAAAACAAAACTTCCCATTGGAAATTATTGTAATCGGTCCGATTTGTCGTATTGAAATTTTTGACATTTCTGCACGTTTGAAGGTGGAGGTCTCATCGATTTTAGAGAGATGTCTGTGTACCATGTGTCTACGTACGTTCGAAAGTTTTTTTTCTCCGACGATATCTCGAGAACGAATAGAGATGTCGACTTCCAAAAAAATTTATTTTAGAGATAATCAGCCTTATCTTTTTACGATTTCTACGAAATGTACGAATTTTTTATAATTTTAGCCGTTTTTAGATCTGCGAAAAAAATTTAATGTGAGTTGAAAATATCAAATTCTTGCGTTGCATGCCGATGAAACGTCAAAATGGCAGCAACGCATCACGAATTCAGGCGATGTGGGAAGATATTTGCTTTCCGACAACTTCTTCGACAGAAAATTAGAAGTGGCAAAATTTCCGTAACCATACAATACGATTCGTATACCATGAGCAGAAAAAATCGTCCGATCGGAAGTTTTCTCCGAACGGATACGATAATAGGGCTAAATATGGCCATTACGTCCAGAAAGGATTTTCAGAAAGATGCAATTAGCGGTTTTCTTATTACAGTAATTTTAAAATTTGTAAGATGATTTGTTTCTCGAATATCGCTAGAACAAATAATACTATCGACTTCGGCCTGATTTCATTCTATGCATAATGACGTAGTGAAAAATTGGTAAGACTTAAAAAAATCAACCAACAATTTGTTTTTTACAAAAAAAAAACTATTAAAAACTTTAAAAAATTTTCGAATATTTTGAGAACACACAAAGATATTAACTTCCGGTTAAATTTATTTTATACACAATGCTTTAGTTGATAATCGGTAGAGTTTGTAAAAAAATTCAATTAACTTTTTTTTTTTTTAGGCCAAAAAAACTGCTAATAATTGTTGCAATTTTTCGTGTTCGCATTTATTTAGAGCAAACAGCCTTCCCTTGATTGCACAACTGATAAGTTTTTCGAAGATTTTTAATTGGTAATTTTCTTATAAAAAATGACATCGGGTGTCGAGTTATCCATGAATACTTGCTTTATCTAGCTAGTAAATAGCTGAGATTAAAAACAAGAATCCTTTTTTCTAAAGGAATAAGAACAAATTTTCGGATTTATTTTAAAGACGTTATATTTCAATCACAGCACGGAATACAAAGAATTATAATGTTTTAATGTATTTTGTTTGTGTGTTTGCTTTTGTTTCTTATTTTCAAAATTTTTAACGTGTTTTTATTGTTGTTTTTTTTTTTTGTTACTGTAATTTATTGTTTATGTGATGTATTGTATGAATGTTTATGTTTGTTTGAATATTTATTATTTTACTTTTAAAAATACATATAGCAAAATTAAGATACTAAAAAGATACACATCATTATTCTGAGATTTAGCAATAATCTTATATAGGAAGGTATTTTTCTATATTTTTTTCTATTCGCTTGCTATTTAAAGGTAAACACGTAGCAACTAATATCAAAATTACATTTTGTTATTTAGGATAAAAAGTACACTAAACATATACATTAATCTCTGCGACATTTTAGTTTTCTATTTTTAGTTATCAAGGAACAACAATAAGACTCGATTGTGATTAAAATTAAAACAACAATTTAGCTGCCATAAAACATAAGTCTATACTTACATCAATTTTGTAAAATATAAATACACATAGCTTTAAAATATATATAAACAAAAATAATCTCAGAAGTTTGTATATTGCAATAATCGTTGAATAATCATCGTCAGCCTTTTTGGGAAAGGATTTTGGTTTAGATTTTTGTCAAATAGGTTTAGTTTTTTTTTTTTAAATTTACAGTTCTGCAAAACTTTATAAACCAATAAAATATATTTCGAATTATTGGTGGATAGTTCGTAGTTTTGCAGGTACAAAAGAGTCTTTACTTCTAGTAGATATAGCCTCTGGTGGGAAAAACTGCACGAGCGGGTAAGTAGGCAGGATCATGTTGATTTCTGTAATGACGAGCTATAAAAACAGCCAAAACCTGGAATTAACAACATACAATTTATTAGAAGAGATTTGTGATCATTGTAGGATGAAGGTAAAAGCAATTATCTACATTTATCTTAAATTTTTAAATACATAATAAAATAAATGATTAAGTTTAATTCATGTTGAGAAGGTCTTAAGTAGGGTCCAAAGCACGATGACGTGCCCCTGCCCATTCAAAAGAGAAATATCCTGTCTTATACAGACGCGGTCCGTTGGAACCGTTCTTACGCCTGTGTCAACGTGAATATACTATTTTAGTAATAAACAAAAAAGTAAATTAATATAAAAAAAAAAATTAAAAATAAGCAGAAATAAGAAAAATATTATTTTAGCACTCATTAAAAATTGAAGTAAAAATTAAGGATAGTTTAGGTTAAAGTGGGTGCCAGCAAGATAGAGCATTAAGTTTGGTCTACTGTGATACTGATGGTGATAGCAAATGAATCTAGGGAACATGCTCCTACCCCATTAAACCACATCAGGCTTCTTATGCAGCAACATTACTCATGCCTGTGCCTGAAAAATGGAAGGAAGCTTTTGCTTTGATCAGGACATGCACAGTGAATTTGAGGAATCGTTTCTTCCTCCTCTTGGTCCATACAGTTCCTACGTAAATCGCTTGAATGTATGCCAAGCCGAGTTGCGGCCGGCTCGTTCAGAGAACTAATGCTCAAAAGACTAGTCTCATGAATGAGAAAAAAAAAAAAAACGAAAACTAAATGGTTACTTTAAATGGTGACAGAGATTATGTAACGACAAAGACGGTTATGTTTAGATTTTAGCACAAGACTGACTATTTTATGTTACATAATTTTAACGTGATAAATAGAGTTCTATTGAAAAAAAAAATGCAAAACTGCTTCGCTAGGCGATTTGAAATTGGATCAACAGAGATCCATAAAAATAAAAATTCAAGAATCTTTTGTACTTTTCAAAGTTCGAACTAGTTAAAGAAACGAGACCAAAAATCGTAAAAACCATTATAAGTCGACAAGGAAGAGAAAACGATAAAATTAAATCTTAAGGTTTTTTTACTTTAAATGACCCCAGGGACCAATGGTTTTCATTGACTGTGGAACATCCAGTACAATATACATATGTATGAACTGATAAATCAAAATCAATATTTCTAACTTTTCGAGCATCAAAATCAAATTATTAAAAGTAAAACTAAATGGGAAACATTAAAAGAAAAGCGTTAAAAAAGATAAAGTGAAATTTATCTCACCTAAAAAATTAGTTTTTTTCTCCAAATCATTTCGAAAATTAAAGACCCCTTTAAATTACGTTAAAAGCTTAAGTTTAGTTTAAAAGCACAACAAACACAAATAATGGTTAATGTTTCGTTTAAATAAAGCTTTCGATTAATTATGTTATTTTAAACACTGATAGCGCGTTTTGTTATTTTTGTTTTGTTATAGGAAATGGTTATTTTAAACACACACACACACACATAACGGGGAGAGTTTGGAAGAATATTTCTCATGTTAGAATTCATCTTCATATTTTTTTTTATAATATTAACTTAAAATGATGTCAAAAACTGTGGAGGAAATGAAGTTGAATGAAGAGAATCTCTATTTTAAAGGAATGCACTTGGCAATCCTCGAGGATCCTTTTGATTTCGATAGCGAACAGTTAACCAAACACCAACAAACTGTTAAATAGAATTAGTTAATGGAATAGAATTCAATCATTGGATTAGTAATTGAAGTTGAGTTATTAATTATTATGAATTTTATCAAACTTACCTCAGTGAAACTGAAAAATATCCCAACACCTCCGCACAATTTGAAAGCATAGTCAATTTTGTCTTCGAGCATTGGCAAACACGGTGGGCATTGGCAACTCGAATCGTATGGATCTATACAACATTGTTTTTTGATTATATCACAGGAAGTATCGTCAGGCGAAATTGATGTTGAATTGAAGCCACAGCAATAGAAAGTGTCTTGGACTTCTTTTCGAATTGAATTTGGTACATTATTCCATCCTTGTTCGGCCAATTCTTGTTGTTGGGCGGAGTTAACAGCTAAACATGAGCTGGCAATCGAGAATTGAATGAGGAACAATAAAAAGAGGATGATCATGTACTGTTTAGCTGGTTAAGGATTATAATTTATTTAGCAATGTAACTTATTTTCAATCATTCAAGCTGGGTTTTAAATTGTTTTTGGGTAGTTTTACAATTGCATGGTATTTAAAAGAATAGCCTAGGAATGAAAGAAATGTCAAAATCACGAGCGCACTTCACTTAAGTAAAACTGACGTTTCGTCCCTTATAAACGCCACGCCAATAGTAGCATAATCCAATATCGGAAATATATATTTTCAATTTTGTAAAAGTAAAATAATTTGTTGGTTCCTAAGTACTAAGATAACAAAAATAAAAGAAAACAAATTTTGTTGTTTTTTTAGTGGACTGTATTGAATTAAATCCAAACAGAAGATCTTTTGCGACCTTTAGTCCAATGCGTTTCTTTCGCCCAGTCACGACAGTTGGGTTCATCAGTTAGATGTTGTCGTACGCATCATGTCAATGGGTTCGGCCACACACCTTGCCGATTCGTTTATATGATGGGGTTTAAATGGACGGGTCTAAAATTCACTTAAACACGATTTACAAACAGAGGAATAAAATGGCTGTTGAACTTTTTAAATAATTCGCTCTAAAATTTAAATTTCGTATTCTTATAAACATAAATCTACTGCTACACATAAATTATTATGCATGGCAGAGAAAACATGGTAATGTGTAGCGATGAAATGTACATAAAGTTGCCTTGACAACACAGCACATATGTACCTACTACATTTTGAATGTCTTTTCTTATCTCATCAGTCGTCAAACTACCACATAATGACATATGTACATATTTAATTTGCAAGTTATTCATAAATTAGAAATATTTAAGTAACTACTTTTCCAATCGACACCGACGTTTTTGGCTGATCACCGTTACCATAAATGATTGATACATACAGTGTAGGTACAAAATCTATTTATAGAATAATAGAAATTTTCAACTGGAAAAAATATTTACATAAATATTATGTACTCCATTTAAGGGTCGATATTTATGTTAATTACTTGTCTCATCAGTGTTTGCAGGAAGCTACTGATAAGAGATAATAAAAATGAAAATACTTAACAGAAAATAACTATGTGCGAGTGACCTGATCGTTAACCTGGTATAGATTAGCGTTTTTTAAAATTAAAGATTATATATTATTATAAAAGGTAGTAGGTATTTGAAAAGGATACGAAAAACAACATAACTTGATGATGCTTCACAGCTCCCGCCAGTCCCAGCATCGATATTAAAATAAGGATTACTCCGCATGCCAGAATACCACTGACGATTGGTAGATTTGTTACAATGGAAGCTGCACGTCCATAAACACCAACTCCAATCAGTAGGAAGCCCACCAGCTGCAAAACAATTAAGTTAGCATTCAAAAAATTTCATCGAATATTTTAAAAATAACAAAAGAAAAATCGATAAAAAACACAAAAGTGCTTCCATGGGGTGGAGTGGGTTGGAGCTTTGGAAGATGGTATAGCTTACCACATAAAGAATATTAAGTGCAATTAGAGCGTTTTTCGAGCACGTAAAACCTCCGCACATTTTCGATAAACTATTGCAAACACTCACGAACTAACTTTTGTTAATATTTAAAATATTGATAAGGCCTTTAAACAATTTGTTTTTCTTCACTTTTTCTTGTCTTGTCTTGTTAGAAAATTTAATAAGGTGCACCTGCACTGGAAATGGCAACTCTCACTTTTGTTTGACAAATTTTTTGACAAGACAACACAAAAGAAAAAACGAAATAGCTGTGAATTGTCAAATTAAGCTTGCATCTGTGAGAGGAAGTGAGAAAGATATATATATTAAAATTTAAAGGGTGGAATTTATTATTTGAAAGATAGATGGCGACTCAACGTCGTCAAAACTACACTACAATCTTGTAAAATAGAACAATTTAAAAAGATTCAAAACGTGGGAAAATATTTGAAAATACGATACTCATCATAACATAAAACAGACATAACTGGATGGTAAAAAAGACATTTTTGTTGTAAAATTAAGAATTTAAATTCAATTAAAAACTAAAGTCTAAAGAACATTTTTTTTGCTGTTTCTATTTTTCAGAATTTTGGTTAGGTAGGTATATATATTTTTTATGGTTTTACCACCATAGGTGCCGTGAAATAAAGAAAATGGAAATAAAGCCGATCCACCTTATTTAAAAAAAAAACATTGGAAGTATTGTCGAATTTCAGCATTTTCTATGCTCGACTTTGTTTCCAATGAATAGCTTATAATGTCGAAAAAGAAATTATGTCGAAAATAAAAATGGCAATAAAGAAAAAATAATTTTTTTTGTGTTTTCTTTATCGGCGAAATGGAAGTAAAAATAATGTAGAAATACTTTGGAAATAAATGCAAAACTTGAAATCTGTTTGTTAATAATGTCAAAATGTTTTGGAAATAAAGTCGAAATTTAGTGTATGCAATAAAAGCGATAGAAAACCACAGTACACATATTGATGGTAATATATTGCGCATCTTCGACAATTACAGTGACCTGCCTGTCAGAATCTACAAAAACAAAACAAAGGTCTGTGGTGCGTTCTTTTATGTTACTGTGGTTAACTATAGTTAACTATAGTTAACTTCGGTCGTTCCTTTAATTCAGAAAAGTTACTTCGAGTAACTTTATGACGTCATAAAATCGTTCCTAAATTCCAAAGTTAAAGTGTCAAAAAGTAACTTTTTGTAACTTTTTCCAACTCATCTCCTCGATATGAATTGAAATAGTTGATCTGTCAAACACAGCTGAAATGCAATGGCGGATGTTTTGTTTACTTTTTGCCCTTTTGATTTGGAATTGTTTTCAACATTTAAAATATGTTTTTATCAATTTAATCGATGTTTTTTTGTCGAATTTGATTTTTGGAATAGTTTTCTTTTATTTTCTGATGCATTTTTTTTCTGTCGGCATCTTCTTTTTTTTATTTCGTCAATTTTTCATCGAAAATTCTGTCCCATAAGCAATGAAAAAAATTGCACTTATTTCTGTTCGATTTATACAAAACTTAGGTACAAAGAAATTTAATTCGGAAATAGTACACATGCTATTCTGAATTCCTAATAATTATTTTTGCAAATAAATTTAATGCAATCATATTTTTTTCTTTGTTATTCATTCCAAATAGAATTCGTTTTTTTTTCAACCCCTTTCGTTTGACAGATTAACTATTGTTAACTCTGGTCGTTCCTAAATGAAAAAGTTACCAAGAGTAACTTTCTTAACTATGGCACATCAACTTTTATTTTTGACACATTAACCATAGTTAACCACAGTAACATAAAAGAACGCACCTCTGTGCCTTTACTTTGAAAATCTGTGCTTTTGTGTGCATCTTACTGCCATTTTATTTTTTTATATGAACTTTGACAGAACGCTAGGCTGAAATTCACAGAAATGTACAGAAAATCACAGAGATTCAAAGTAAAGGAACTAGGCAATTATTTCTATTTTCAAATACATAATATAAACTATTAAAATTGAAAAACACAATTCAAATTTCAAAAAACACTGTTTTGCAAAATTCTACAAATAATAAAAAAAAAGTTTCAAAATTGTATTACCTACAGATTTTTGTAAAACACAATTTTGAAAAGCAGAATTTTGAAAGCAAAATTTTGAAAAGCAGAATTTTTACAAAAGAATTTTGACCCAAAACCGTTTTAGGATTTCGACTGAAAAGGTAAATTTTAACAGCTTATGCATGCATAATAGGTTGTCCGTTATTTCTTAAAATAATTTTTTATTTGGGTCAGGCATCCCCTATATAAAAAGTTTACCTAATTTCTACAGTAAATTTTTGGACCAAAAAAACAAATTTTTACGCGATTTATGAAATTTTTACTTATTTCTTTTTTTCCCGAACAACTGCCGATATTCCTATTTTTCTTGTTGATCAATCAGCCTTTTAAAAAACCTCAGTCAAAGTTTAGGGAAGAAAAAAATTATAAAAAATATTTTCAAAATTACTTATATATTTTTTTTATGGAAAAGCACAGATTAGGTATTGACAGAATTAGATTGTAATTAATTTTATTATAGGGCATAAACTTTTGATTTAGGTGTCTGATCAAAAAGATTTGTATGGGAAAAAACGGACACCCTAGTGTAGGTAGATAAAAGTAGCTATAGTTAGTATCTACAAAAATCTACCTCAAAACTTTGTCCTTTGTTAATTTTGAAGAAAATATTGAAACGTTTTGTTTGTAATGACGAACGACATATGATTAAAGAAAAAGATAAAGTCTAACTAAAATAATTTATCCTGATGGCTCTTTTGCAACAATCTGAAAACAAAAATATTGTATTGAAATAATTTTTAACGCAAATTATTTCACAGCAATTTCCTTTGCATACATTTTGTATTAATTTTTTTCTAATAAATTAAAAAAAATATGCAACTTTTTCTATTTTTTTTTCTGATTTTTGATTTGTCCTTATTCCATCAGCATAGATCTGGTTACCCTATAAATATGAGCTATGAGCTTTGTTTTACAATTAACTAATTATCGTTTTTTCCCCTTAGCCCGTGGCGTAATGGTTAGTGCGTTGGACTGTCATGCCAGAGGTCTGGGTTCAATACCAGCCGCTTCCACCTATAGCCGTACGGATTCGGCAATCAACTGTAGGTCCCATCATTCCTGCAGACACGCACACATGAATGATTGAGGTTGAGAGTTGTAAGTCACTCTGGTTCTTCATGAGCCGTTGTGCCACCAAATGTATTTATTTCTTTTATTTTTATTTTCTTATTGCATATATTATCAACTAGCAGGCCCGTGCTTGCCTTGCCTCGCATGTGTAACTTTATGATTGTAAAATACTTTTGTACTTATTGTTATTTTTTTTTTTGTTGATATTTTTATATTTTAGTCCAGTAACTTTATACATCAGGCAGCGTGTGCGTTAGATCCGGTAGTTCTGATTTTCTGCTGAGTCGTTTATGATATTGGCTTCATGAAAAACCCAAGTTTTCGAAATCGAGCGCCAAACGCATCATATGGTCAAAAATAAAAAAAACCGCGAAATGTTCGCGCTTTTTTCAGTTATTGGCAATTTTAACCCCAAAGAATTAGTTTTTCGACTATAACTTTGCTTTACGATTTCAAAGTAATCGAATTTTCTTTAATTTGAGCTCAGAACCATCTGTGTAGATCCAACAGTTTCGAAGATACAGACATTGAAAATATAGCAATAATAAATTTTTAACAACAAGTAGTATAATTTTCAGTATAATAAAAAAAAAGATGGTTCTTGGCACAAGATGCATTAAAATACTAGAGCGTATAAGTTGGGCCAAAAGAAGAAAAAAATCCTCCGGAGGGGGTAGTCTATACCCTCGTTTAATTGGGAGGGGCAATTTTTCAAAAAACTGACTTGAAGTAGAAAACGACTCATAAAAATCCAACGAAATTTTTTAGAATAAAATCCTAAACCTTTTGTCAAAGCCAGGAATCCTTTCTTAAATTTTTTTTAAAATAAAGTTGATTTAGTGAACAGTTTTTCAACAATTCCATTTCGGAAAAAAAAAAATTATTTTTTTGAGTTTAACTATTTTTTTCTTTTTAATTTACGTTGATAAGTACCATTTTTATAATAAATTCAATGTCCTTATTAATTTTGAGTCAAACGCTAAAAACCAAATAATTAAAATTAACAAAATCTACTTTTTGACCATGATGCGTTTGGCGCTCGAGTTCGAAAACTTGGGTTTTTCATGAGGCCAATATCATAAACGACTTAGCAAAAAATCAGAACTACCTACCGGATCTAATGCAAACACGCACTCCTATTAGACGACAAGGTTACTGGACTTTTTGAATTTCTAACAACTGAAGACTTATGTGGGCTATTAAGGTCTTTTATTTTTATTTTTCTGTTAATTGCGACGTTTCGAAAGTGGTTACTTTCTTCATTAGGCCTGTAATTATAATATTCTAAATAATTAATTTATCTTAAACATACATACATATAACTACTATACTTACAATTTGGCGATATTATAAAATACTATTGTTATTATTTATTTTCTTTAATTTGCTAAATATTCTCAATTTTTCAATTGTCTTTAAATAGACATTTATTTAAATCAAGAATTTTTGAATATTAAAATCTAAATTTATTTATTTTAAAATATAAAACATTTGAAAAATTACTGATATGAAACAAGGTAAGCTAAATTCTTAAATAAATCAATTATTTAGAATTAGGCCTGAAGAAGAAAGTAACCACTTTCGAAACGTCGCAATTAAAATTAAAATAAAAGACCTAATAGCCCACATAAATCTTCAGTTGTTCTAACAAAAAAGTCAAGAATATAGAAATAATAATTTGGATTTCTGACATTTTAAACAATTTATCACTTTTCTTGTATATTTAATTTTTTTTTTTTTGTAAAATATTGTCCATTTTTAAAACAAATATAGCCTATTTTCATCCTCATATTCCAAGCACTTACTCTACCAATTCTAATTTCAATCAAATACATATGTATTTTTGGATATTAAGAGGAACAAACAGATAGACAAAAAAACTTTCACAAATATAATATTTAAATTAGGATTAGTCGAGGGCATCATGTATTATTTAAAATAATGTTAAGTTAAATAAATTTTGATCTTATTTATTATAAATATTTCAATTTTATTTGTACTTAAATATAGATATACTGTATACATTTTTTCTTAAAACAAAAATAGTTGCAATAAAGACGTGTTTTAACTAATTTTTTCTTTTTATTGCGGTAAATTTAGTTGAAAACGTTTAAAATAAAATTACAAAAATAAAGTAGAAAAAACATGGCTTATTGGAAGACTTATTGTATTTAAATTAAAATAGTTGTTTTTCATTAATTCCATAAGTACATAGCGTACACTTTTTTAAAACATAACTTTTTTAAAACATAATACAAAATTGTTGGAATAACTTTAAGAAAACTCACATTATGTAGATAGGTACCTAATGTATTTACATTTAAATGTAAATGATTATATTTATAAGCACCAAGAGATACATCAAATAAGGTACTCTGTTTTGTAATATAAATATTTAGAAAACAGTAGTATTATTGATTCTTAGCAAAATCAAGTTGTAAAATACAAAATTGTGTTAAGCAAACTAAATCAAATATTCAGTTACGAATATCCAATTTAAAGTTGACTGGATAGCTGATCATTGTACAAAGATTTTAATAAATTAAGAGAGTTTATAGCCACATTACAATAGATGTATAGTTGTTGTTAAAGCTGCAGTAAAAATAAATAGGTGTATTGCCATGCTATCTTAGTAGGTAGGTACTTAAGCGTGACAACATTGTTAGGGTAAGACTTCCAAATGCCCATACAATGTACCGAATCAATTTAAATTTTCAAAACCTCACTAAAAATATCTTAAAACTAGTTTTACAAAATAAATTCCTATTCATAATATTTAACAACTAAATAAATAAATACCTTAATAACAAAATTCGAGTCTGTAGGTAGTTATGTAGACATTTACACAACAAATTTCGGAAAGATAACAGAGTTTGCTTTGACATACATATTATGTACTGATGTACATATGTACGTTTTTCTACGATAACAACTACTAGAGTTTAATATAGTACATAGTTAACAAAAACCATTAAAAAAAAAACTTAAGTATTACATAATAATATTTTCGTTACACCGTCACTTGCTTCTTTTGTTGTGAGTAATTTCTTTCTTTAAGTAATTCATCCAGTTGTTCCTCTTGATAATAAACTGCAAAATCAGCGGGCGTAAGACTCTCAAAAATGGCGCAGACACTTGGTTTAAGATTGTAAAAGAAAAGCAACTGACCGCGGCTAGCGAAATCGTTGAAGAGTGACTCAATTACAGTGGCTGCTGTAAAATCAGCCCCATAGACATGTGATGCATCAATTACAACTGGTAAATTTTGACCATGACGCATCGAATGTTTAGTTACAAGATTGCGAACATAATCAACTGAGGGGAAAATTAAGCAACGATCAGGTGTAATCATGAGATATTCAACTCCACCGGGTGTTGTAAGATTCTCGGTGGTTAGTTTTGGCCGAGCTGCATGGTAGAGTATGAAGATTACATTAATTCCAATTCCAAGAAGGATTCCAACTTCTAGGGGCAGAGCTAGGCAAGCAAGAAATGTAGCCAATCCAGGAATAAGATCGATTTCTGAAATTAAAAAAAAAAAGTTTTTTTTTTCAAAGAACTTTTACAATAAAAGAAAAAAAAAATGCAATACTCACTTTTGGACCTCCACATCGGTTTGATCACTTTAACCTCGACCATGAAGACTACAGCAGCAATAATGATCGCAGCCAGTGTTGGCTTTGGAATGAATGCAAAGTAAGGCGTGAAGAACATAAGCGCACAAATAACCAAAGCTCCCGAATAAATATTCCCCATTGGAGTTCGCACACCACTAGCATGATTTACAGCTCCTCTACTTAAAGCACCAGTTCCGGGAAATCCTTGAACAAAAGAATTCACAATATTTGCCGCTCCGATCGCAATGAGTTCTTGAGTAGCATCGACCGGCTTTCCATTGGCTAAAGTACAGAATGACAAATTGTTTAGTGATTTGTTGTTGTTTAGGATTTCTTGTAATTTTTTACCAAAAGCCTTGCAAATGGCTATATTCTCCATGAGCGATATTAGTGGGACGACAATTAAACCAGAGCCCATACTACTAATAAGTTCTCCGAATGACTCTGTTTTGAGGCCATTCGTGGTATTGGTGGTGATTGAGAATGGCGGCAGCTGAAATGTGGGCATTCCTGGAGGAATGTATCCGATGACTTTAAATGGAATACCATGTTCCGTACTGTTGAAATAGTATCCCATTGCTCCACAAACAATAACCAAAATAGCATTACGTGAAGTTCCAATAATCCATATGATTTTATTCATACTTTTATGAAATGTAGTCCAGGATGTTTCATCTTTACCACCAATTTTAAATGATGCCAACCGCTAGAGGGAATTTTGTTAGACTATTTTCTTATATAGTTTAGTATTGATATGCTGAACTTACCCTCATTGTTAACAAGATAACGATGCATGTTAGCCCCAAGATCGTATCTATAACTCGTGTTTCTCTGATGTTCTCAAAAATATGCGTCCAAATTTCAACAAATGTAGAACCTTTCGCCGCAATGCCTAATACATCTTTGATCTGACTCGTCACAATGATTAACGAAACCGCCGAAGTGAATCCCGACGAAACTGGGCCCGACACAAAATCGATCAGAAAGCCCAAATTAAAAAGACCCATCAACAGTTCTACTATGCCACAAAGAAGACAAAGCAATACAGCTTTTTCCCACGATCCATGGGCTGTTTGAAAAGTAAGTAGGGCAGCAATAGCTGTTGGACCAATTGGAACATCTTTGCAGCTGCCCAAAAAAATATAAACAAAACAGCCAAGAAATGAGCCATACAAACCGTACTGTGGAGAAGAAAAAAATTTTGATTAAATTTTGTGCAAGTAAATAATAATGATACGAAAACTTACTGCAGCTGGAAGCCCAGCAATGCCTGAATAAGCTAAGGCTTGAGGTATCACAGTTAAACCAACAGTTATTCCAGCAACGAGATCACCAATTGCATCAGTGCTGGAATAGTTAGGAAACCATCGCAGGATGGGAAAACGTTTGTGAAGAATTTTTTTTGTAAACGACTTTTTCGTTCTGTCCCTAAGCCAACTTGTTGCGCAGGCTAAAGGTTTAGTGGGCGGAATGATTTTCTTACCATTTTCTGTTACTGCAAAAAAAAAAAAAAAGAAAAAACATTTAAAAATTAGAAGATAGATTTTAAAAATTTAAATTTACATTAGGTGCGTTTTATTCGTAATTCATAGCTAGCGCAGCAATTCAAGTTCAATAAAACGCTATATCAACTTTTATGTTCACTCTTTATTCTCTGGATGTGTTCATACCCTTTTTTGAGTGAAAAACAAACTACGTTACCGGCATTTAAGGTTCAAGTCCACACTATTTATCCACTTTTATATTCACTAATTTACTGGCTAATTTATCGGCACTTTTGGTGTTGTTATTGTTCACCAAGGGAAATTTTATTGCACTAGCTATAAAATTGCCAATAAAACGCACCTATTATTATTTTAACACAAGATATTAAATTTTCAGAAACCGGACTTTGTCATGTCTTTAGAGCTCGAATATTAATTTAACTTAAGCTTAGTAGTAGCCCGTGGCGTAATGGTTAGTGTGTTGGACTATCACGCCAGGAGGTCCAGGTTCGATTCCCAGCCTCTTCGAAGTAACAAAAATGTTTGTCAAGCCTGCATTTTGCAAGGAAGTGACAAATTCTCCAAGAACTCATGAAGAACCAGGCCCTAATGACTTACAACTCTCTCTCAACCATTGTGCGTGTCTGCACTTCTGCAGGAATGGGGTTTATTACCAAATCCAAACGGCCAATGTGAGCGGCACTTTACTATGACAGGCAGATGAGATACTCTTGGAGAATTTGTCAATTCCTCGCAAGAGGCAGCAGCCCTGAAAAACATCTTTGATTAAATGATAAGTTTTTTTTTTGGTTGCATTTAAACTCGACTTTGAAATTGTATATGCTTAACGTAAAAAAAGTTTTACTTAAAAGAAAACTTGTAAAAAAGAAAAACCAAATATAAGATGCCATAATATTGGTTATTCTATGAACCCGCTTCCCTTCAAATAGAAAGCAATGTATGTGAGCTGAATAAGAGACGAACTGTCAACTTATTGAGGTACTGTTAGATTAAATAAATTAGCACATAAATATTAAAAGCTTATTATTTGTTAAAATCACCTTTTATACGCAGGGAATTCAAAACCCATTATTAGAGATGATAATTGATTTAATATCACATTTGTATAGATACAAATAAAAAATGTATGTTATTTTAAAATTAACATAATAAAAAGGTTTCTCCTAATTACAAACCATTATTCAATTCTATTATTATCAAAAGTATTAAAAAAAAAATACCTACAGAATTATTATCTCTACCCCCATTCACCAATACTTTTGAGTTTGAAATCGTTTTGTTTTAAAATCGAAATAAGCCAACAATTAGTAAGTATCGGATAGGTGTATACGAGAATTTATTTAAAGAAAAAAAGATTTGGATGGCTGCGCATGAATGCATTTCAATTAAATCCCATTTAACAACGTGATTGATTAAATTGCTAGCTGCCTATATATGCAATTCAATTAAAATTATACAAGTTTTTAATTAGAAGTTTAGTTTGAATTTTTAAGGCGGAAATTAATTAAAAGCATACTCTAGAGGGGATATTTTTTATTTTAATAAAATATTCTAGAAATACACTGATTTTGTGACCTGGGACCTATTTCACCAAAAACTTTTTCACTTCTCAACTTTGCAAAAAAATAATTTCTTGTCAAGTAAAAGTGCGATGTATTTTAGAAAATTTGCAAAGTGTAAAAGTCGTTTTACCTTTCAATTTTTCAGACTATTTTTGAAAAATGAAAAGTAAAATTATTATTAATTAATTTAAAAAAGAACTTTGCATTAAAATTCGTATTTTGCAAAGTAAAACTTGATCAAAATTGTTACATTTAGATCAATTATGCATTGAAAAAGAAATCATGGACATTGAGCCCTGTAAAATCTCTTTTTTTTTCACTGGATCTGCCGTATTTGTCCTTATTGGGGCTATTAACACTGCATTAGGGAAATGCCGATATTTGGCATTGAAATTTTCCTTATTGCAACATAAAAATCGTCATGCATCGGATAAAGTTGATACGCTTCTGTCTGTTTCATAACCTCGACTTTTTTACTGCACCAGCTGCACTGCAGATGATATTAGGTTTGTTCCAGACCTTGACCAAAACTGCCAATTGTCACACTTTGTCAACAATTTTTGCCAAATCCTGTTCCACACTTCAAAAATTTGGCAAAAGAGAGCGCTCACGAGAGAGTAAAACTTACAACTTGAGCAAACTGCATTGCACGCTACCTGGCCAGTAGGCTGATTTCCAATGCCGCGTTGGGCGTCGCTTTGACAGATTTTTCTTTTAACGCGAAAGCTCACACGTAGCAATTTAAGGCTCTCCCAAACCAACGCGATTAATCGCTGCGACAAAAGAAAACAACTATATCAACACGTGGTTGTCAAACAAAACAACACGTTGTTGTTATTGTTTTCTATTGTCGCAGCGATTAATCGCGTTGGTTTGGGAGAGCCTTTAAGCAAATTGTTTACAATGACGCGTTGGGTATTATGTTACGATTTGGCACCTATTAGCATGTACACAAACCAACGTAACATAAGCTACCTCGACGTTAAAGTTGAAAAAAATCAACTTTAGCGTGCGTTTTGACAGTAAACTAATGTTCGAATTCCTTTCAACAAAAAAATCGATTTATTTAGAAGAAAAAATCGGGTTTTCTGGACAAATTCCTTTTATTGAAAGAAAAAAATCGATTTTGTTTAAAAAATAATGGAATAGTTTGTTGAAAGGAATTCGAAATTACAGTTATGTAGGGTCATTTTGATTTTCAGGTTCTCTGCAAGTCGTCTGTCATGTCGACGCGTTCGTAAAGCTTGTAAACGTATACGTAAGCGTCTCTAACGCGAACGCGCCATTGGAAATCAGCCTTTAACGTTTACAGCATTATAAAGACCGATCTGGGCCACACACAATCATTGCTTCTAAAGCGCTTTCCATGGGTGAATTGTACTAGAGTTGTGCGATTTAGTTCACTTGAGTGATCGATCAATTTAGTTCGAATCGTATAAATGAACTAGTTCGTTCATTTTAGTTCAATTTAGTTCACTTTACAGAAAATTTAAAAACTGCAAGCAAATCTAACCTTTTCAATTATTCCTAAAAGTAGCTGTGTCGTTACTTCAGAGATCTCGGAAATATTCTCAGAAATATAAACACAATCACAAAAATTCCTCAGTTTTGCTGAAAAAAAAACTGAGGAAGGGTTTTTTTGGATTCGTTGCTCAATTATTTTCTCTCGCAGTAAATCAAATAGAAATAAAGGAAAAGCAAGTGTTTTTGAGGAATCTTGTTTATATTTAATGCTCCTGCTCTTTTAAAGTGACGGAGAAAAACTAATGATCGCTCTGAAATATAAACTGACCAAATTAGTTGTAAGATAGTTTCGCGAACTGTCACTGTGCTTTTTGGTGGAGAACAGAAAAGTCAATCATGACAAGGCAGAAGAGATCAAATCGTGTATCTCTTTTACATGCCAGTGGAATTCAGAAATTTAAATAGGTATAGACATAGACAGACACTGGTAAGAGCCTGACTACAAGATTCTTTTTTTTCGGTTGTTTCGTCTTTTTGACAGACCGGTTGAAAGGTAAAGAAATGTTAGGGGAATTTATCTACGTTTCTACACCCCTCACCATATCTGTCAAAATAACGAAAGAAGAAACGAATCAAAAAATGATTGGTGTAATCAGCCTTTAACTCCTTTCATCCAAAGAAAATATAAGTAGAGATAAACTAGCGAAAAAGTCAAATTTGCTGACAACTAATTGAACTAGTGAACTATTCAACTAGAAACGTGAACTTAGTTCAGTAGTTCACTAAAGTGAACTAGTTCATTGAACTAGTTCGTTCACGAACTACACAAGCCTAAATTGTACCGTCAACACATCCCGCTACACAAGAAAATCCTCGAAGAGAATTTTTTGTCCAGGTGTTCGGGAGAAATTCATCAATGATTAAGGCTGATTTCCAATGGCGCGTTCGCGTTAGAGTCGCTTACGTATACGTTTACATTCGTAGCTTGATAAACTACACACAAAAGTTGTTGCAAGTGACTTAAACCAAAGAATGCGCATCTCATACACATTTTTTACTGCACATTTGTATATGGTGGGTTCCAATATTGCGACCTACTCCCAGAGCTATTCTCATTTTAAAAGCGCTGAGATAATAATTATTGAAAAGCTCATAAAAAAGGCAAAGTGCAGCTTTCAACATTGGAACCCGCCATTTTCAGTAGAAAATTTGTATGAAATGCGTCTTCTTGGTAACTTTATATTCTTTGCTTAAACCCATATTCCTTTGACTGCCAAATTGAAGCTTATTTCCAATTTAAGAAAGAAAATAACTAAACTGTTGTGTTTGTTAATTGACAACTCTCTTTTGTCAAAAAATTATTTCCGTTATCAAAGATAATTCTTAACTTATTATTTTCCGACACCTTTTCAGAACAAACGTTTATTTGGAAATGAAAATTTCTTTTTGCATATTACTGAAAATATATACATATAATTTGCAAAGATTATTTGCTTGGTGAAACGAAAAGTACAATATTTTTTTTTTTTCAAACTAACAAAACTTTTCACTTTGCAAGAAAGAACTTTTAACTTTGCTACTTTGCGTTTTGGTAACACGTAATTTGCAAATAGGAAAACTATTCAACTTTTCATTGCAATAATTTTCTCTTTGCAAATTTGTTTTTGGTGAAACGAAATTTGTAAAGTAAAGCCTATAGTTTATAGATCGCAGCGAAGTAAAATTTTCAGAAAAAAAAAAATAGTTTTTTTCCCAGGCGTGAATAATATAATAAAATTAAATGCAATTATTTAAGCGACAAGGAGGAAGAAATTTGTTTCGAAGTAAATATAATTCAATGGAGTTATCTAAGCCAAACATGAAGCAAAAATTATTTTGTTTGTAAACCTTTCGTAGCGAGATTTATTAATGTTTCATTTCGATTTCGATTTCACTTCGCATTTTTATGTATAAATAAACTAGGCTTAAAAGTGAAAAGTTGCAAAACGAAAAGTTTTTGGTGAAATAAGCCCCTGGTTTATTATGATATATATATATATATGTAGATACATTAAATTATAAGAACTCACATATGAATTCATTAGATCCTTGGGACCCACCGTTTTCGTCCGTATTCGTTGTAATGCTGTAGGATGAACAATTGAAGCCATCGTTGAAGTAAACATGATTAGATGCCGGACTAGTCTTCATATTTGTGACCGTCAGAGGTCCTCCCCCCAGGACGCAACTGTTCACGCTATTCGATTTATTGTGATTTTGATTGTTTTGTAATTGATGTGAATTTCCTAAAAATTAAAAGAACACAAAATTAAGTTAAATTAAAGCTTATTGAAATTAATTTAAATTGGTACTGCCTTCACGTAAGTACAACATTATTTTGAAAAGGCTGCTTTTGCTTTTTTTTTGGCTATAGATACCCAACCGACACATGATTTTGTGGTATAGGTATCGTAGCTCGTAGTTATCTTACGCGAATCACCCTGCATAACACACGTCATAACATATCTGCCTGTACGAATAAATATTAACAATAACAATTTTAAATTTGCATATATTATCTATTAGGTAGGTACTTTGTAGGAATCGTTTGTATTTTTTTATAATTTGTTGTCAAATTAATATTCCACTTGGATATTTGATATGCTATTCCAAAATCGGCTGTAACAATTCAACAGTAATTTTACCAGTAATGTACCTAATAGTAATCGAATTATATGTAAAAGTGACATCATTTTGACGAACTGCGGTCAAATTACTTTGAAACCAATTAAATAGATTTATTATCACTATCACGGAACAATGCGTATGCGGATTTAATCTTCATATGGTCGGTGGCAGGGCTGTCGTTTTGAAAATTTGCATGGGAGTATTTCGTATTTGAGGGGAGTACACAAATTTTTTTTATTAAAAATAACTAAGAAAAAAATCATTTTAGCATTGCACTGCTGTAAGGTAAACAAATCAAAGAACCAATAAATATTTTCAATGTGCTAAACATTGGCTTTCCAAGGGCGTTTTCATTTTCCCAGAACACATTTTCCCAGAACTCTTCCCAACTATATGGGAGAGCGTCCATTAGGCAACTTTTTGTTGCTCGGAGTTGCTCGCGGAACTTTTTTTCCGGCAACTTTTTGTTGCTTACCCTCGCTCACAGGGCAACTTTTTGTTGCCGGCATCCTTGTTTGTCAAAAATATGGTGTCAAAATGGCGTTTCTGCTTAACATTATGGATGCCAAAATGGCGTGCATTTCCTTTTTACCCTCTGTCATTTTGGCCAATTTCTGGAAATGGAATAAGCTTTCCTTTTTTTCAACACATTATAATAATAAACAATATAATATTTTATAATTATAAATATTAATTTATTTCGCATTGCCAGCTTACGATCATACATAGCCAGACAACCGGAAAGCAGCCATCACAAAAAAAAATATGGCGACAAAAGTCAAAGTCTAGTCCCACAAAGTTGCTCGGAAGTTGCTCGGAAATTGCCCAGTAGCCGATGGCAAGCAACTTTTTTTGCTCTATGTTGCCGGCAACTCCGAGCAACAAAAAGTTGCCTAATGGGCGATGGGCCTTATAGTAAAGGAAGTACGGGAGTACAGTGAATGTCAGGGGAGTATGAATACTCCCTTAGTACTCACTTGAGTAGCCCTGGTCGGTGGCTGGTTTGCGTTGATCATAAACGCGCGACATTTTATCCACATGTCACATCTCACTCAGATCTCACACACCTATAAAGCCATCTATCGTTCAATTAAAAAAATTAATGTCCCCGGTTATTTAATTAATAGATCGTGACTTATTTTTAAGCATGTTTCCAATGATCGAATTATAAGATTGACATGTATGTATGTATTTGTTCGTATTTATTCTAAGCCTAGTAGATTAAACAAAAAAAAAAAAACTTTCAATCATGAATCTTTTAATAAATCCTAAATCTTTAAAGTGGATCAGGAAGGAATTATGAAATTATAATTCGTTTATGATGAGGAAATAAAACTTCAAGCGAAATTTTGAAATTGAAACTAGATCTAAATTAAAAAAATTTTTATAAATATTCAGACATCAAGAACTGAGTGAATTTTGATCCGGAAAATATAACGTTTGTTGTAACGTTGGTCAAAAAAAGAAAAAATATCGATGAAAATTTTCAGAAAAAAAAATGATTCTTTTGGTTTACCTTTTTTTTGTTTAATTTGATTTGTTAAATGCTGTTTTTCTTTTTAATATTCGATGCTCTTATTAATTTTTGGTCAAGCACTAAAAAGCTTGAAATCTAGTTCTTGAGAAATATGTAAAAAAAAAATCGAAATTACTTTACTACTTACAGTCCATCAGTGACTTTTTCGCCGAAAAGACGGGGACTTCAAATCAAATCCGGTAGTTCTGACTTTTAGCTAAGTTCTTTTTGAGTCAAGCGCCGAACGCAACATTGTCAAATTTTTTTCTTCTGATTTTTGTGATCAGAAGAGAATAATTTTAACCAAAAACTGGTCCTTAAGTGTAAGGTCACATTTTCAGTTTTTGGTTAAAACTATTCTCTTCTGTTTTGAAAATAACCCAATTTTCTTCAAATTGAGCCCAGAGTTATCTCTGTAGCACCAAACTAATTTCATTTTCATTTCATTTATTTACGTTAAAAAAAAGCCTTGAGATGAGATCTCATTTATGGCTCAAAAATAAATAGTACATTCAGGAATTATAAAGAAAAACATACCAATAGTTCCCAAAATACAGCTTTTCAAAATTTATTAATTTTTCTTACCTCACAATTTTGTAGGTATTGTTGTGATTGGATAATAATTTGAGTTTGAAAATTAATTTTTTAAAGAACTAGAACCTTTAAAGAATTTTATTTAAAAATGAAATTAAAGAATGGTTATAAGAAAAGGTAGGTAGGTATGACCTTGTTCCAGATGTAAAAAAAAAATACGTACATATGTATGTAGGTGTAAGATGTAGAGGTAAGAGGCTCATTAGAAAAAATAACAAGTTTTGCTTTTCCACTCTCACTGGTTTAGTTTTTATGACCCTTACAACCCCTCTAATTGTGGTGATTTATATGGGGTGAAAGGCCAAACTGACTATTTCTTCTAATGAAACCATTTTTCATCTAATAAGTATTTTTACTTGCGATATTTGTAGGTAGGTACTAGTAGGGCAAGTAAAAAGTAGTACCCGCAATTCCGTCTGTCTGTCCTCGGCCTACAGCCTAAACCAGTGAAGTGATTTTCTTAAAACTAAAAATAAGGGTGGCAAGTACACTTTGAAAAAGATTATTTATCTCGAAAACGCTCTAACGATTTTTTTTAAATTTATGTATGTACTAGCAGTGGTATGGTGTATATTTTGGTAAAAAAAACAGATTACCAAGAACCGTTATTAACGGTACATGCCATAGAACCGTTTTTTTTTTTTTTTTCGACTTCCTCGCTAACCGCTCAATCAACCAATTTTGATAAAAAATTTTACGCTGAAGTTCCTATCAAGTGTGAATAATCTTCTTCTATACATATGTATATACATATGTATATGTATATACATATGTATGTATAAAAGTGAATCCCTTTTTGTGTTCTTATGCGCATAAATCGGCTAAACATCATCCGATTCGGTTGCGGATTTTTTTGATGTTTTTTTCTATTGAAACAGATTAACACACAACGGAGCTGAAAATTGGAAAATTTGACCGAAAATTAGAAAATTCGATCGAAAAAAAAGGAAAATCTTGAAAACACCTTAAAATTTCCAAATTTCTGAAATGAAATTATTGTCGTACGCGCGTAAAAACTTAAGGCAGTTGATTACTTAAGTCAATTGACTTAAGTCATCAACTGACTTAAGTTTTTACATCTCTGCTCTGCCCAAATGAGGTAATTTCGCAAATTACAGAAAAAGTGTTTTCATTAACGTTCCTCGTTTCGTTTGACAGCAGCTCTGGTCAAATTTAAGAAACTGAATTGATAGATAAAATTAAAAACTTGAAAGTCATAAAAAATAATATATGCAAATTGTTACGCAAAATGTTTGTTTCAGGAGAGTGATAGAGTAGGGATGGTTGTTGCAGACGGGAAGATGCTGATTTTGGGGGTTGCTCTGGCTAGGGATGCAACCAAGGTAGTGTGGGTACAATTTCTCGCGCATCATGAACATTTATGATGCTACGACTGGCATGTTTTTGCATGTTTGCAACGGATTTGATGGGTCAAAGAAGTTCCCCAGTGAGACGACGAGCTAAGGAAGGGTTTCTGATGCCAGTAATGAACCCTTAGACAAAACCAGTGACGTTTATTCGAAGGTGCACAGGTGTTCACCGCACACCCTACCAGAATCTTAGTTCCCATACGTATCCAAAGTTTTTCAAAATACGCATTTGTATTTCTTTTCATTAATAAACCCATCAATATACATAATATGTACATAATGCGTACGAACTCAAATAATTCTCAAACAAAAATCAGAACAAATAACTCAAAACTTCTATTCAAAGTGCAACCAATTTTCTGAGTATGGTGTTCTTTTAACTTCAGCGCACCGCAAACTAACCCAAATCCACATACAACATATCGATATAATCGATAGAACCTGACTAGATTATATATAACTTTTGATTGAGTGAGAGGATTTATTTCATAGAGGTATCTAAAGAAAGGTAAGAAATCAACCCATTTCACGATGTATATTATATATTTATAAAGGTTCATAATAAAAAAATATAATTAAGAAGCTGTAAGCCCAAAATTGATTATTTTTAAGTCACATTTATCGGTAAATGTGATGAAAAATTTGAAAATTTCGGGATTTTAGGTGTTCGGGATTTTGGTTGTCGGGATTCTGTCCGTCTCCCCAAAACTAGTTGTGACTTCATTATGATAAAGGTATCAAAAAAAACGTCAATGAATCATGAATTTTATTGATGTCACAATATTATACCAACTCATTTATAAAAAATCTTAAAAATTTCAAACCGAATGTATTTTCAATTTTCTCAAAAACTAGGAGACATAAACCCATTCGGTTTTTTGTGTTCGATTCAGAATTGATATACGCATTGACCACAAAAAATAATATAGCACGTCATTTCACAATTTTGAAAAAAACTGGTCCAAACTTTTTTTTTCATTTTTTTTTATCAAAGTTTTGAGTTTGCATGCGAATTTTTTAAAAAACTATTGACATAATTAATTTTTTCTTATTTTAAATTTATAATAATAGAATAGATTTTTGGCTTTCAAAACAGTTGTAATGTGTAAGTGTTGCCGTTGTTTACAATTTTTTTTTTTATTTTAAGTCATTTTTTTTCTAAATCTGCTCCTACCTCCTAAACGGGGTGAGATAGACCCCCCTCCTATAGTAAGAAATGCTTGTTTTTGACCACTCTACAAAATACCGTTATCATTGTTTGGCGCCAGAGTTATCGTACTCTCACGGAAAATACAATTTTACTGCAGAAAAAACATAGCGAACACCCTACTGAAAGCACCACGGCACGTCACTGGACAAAACCGATCGTTACATTGACTGCAACTTCATTTTCCCCCCCGTTGAATAGTCCCACTGTGCAATGGCCGATTGCTCTATTAATTTTTATTTTATTTGATTGCTAACACTTAATATATATATAATATATTGAACAATATAATATATATATACTTATATACATACATATAGGTAGGTAGATAATTAATTTTTAAACTTCCAAGTAATTTTAAATAAAATAACTCTCATAAATGAAGAACAAGTAGCAAAAGAAACGCTTGAAGCAACACGTAATTTTTTATTCCAAGTTGTTTCGTAGAGTAGTTCAATTAGCTTCCACGCTCCAGCTCCACCCCCGTCTCCACCTCTTGGCTTATTATGTTAATTCATTCATTTTGTGCGCATGCGTAAGTTTCTCAGAATAGAGAACATTGAAATTTATCTGTGATTGATATCGTAGGTAAGGTACCTACTACCTACCTACTATAGATTTCAGGATTAACACGTTTGAGTATGAGGTAAGCTTATGAATACGTACCATCTACCCTCTACCTATATGTTTAGAGCTAGAACCCTAGAGCCACAAAAAAAAAACATAAGTACAGTAAAACCCGCTTAAGAGAAACTGCAAAATGTCACAGTCTTTCTTTCACTTAAGCGGGTTTTTCACTTAAACGAACCCCGATTAAGTGAAAAAAAAATTTCACTTAAGCGGATCTAAAAATTCCATTAAGCGGTAATTAATGCTAGAAACAATTGTATTTATCTTTTATTTATCTTTGAATTATGAAAATGTAATTTTCTTTTTAATAAATGTCAAAATACGTATACCTCTTCAGCCATTTGAAATGTTGTTTTGGAATTTTGTTTGAGAGGACAAAGCAATATGTTTATAAAATGTAAATGTAAAAGTTTGTGAAACAATCAGAAATTGAAATGTCATTTTCGTGGTGAAAATGGTGAAGGTGAAACATAAAGAATAAACGAACGCATTCAGCAAATTTAAATTAATTTTTTTTTTCACTTAAGAGAGTTTTATTCTAATGAAAAATATAAAATTGAACTGAAAATATATTTCAAGTATCCGGGTTTTTAACTTAAGCGAGTTTCGCTTAAGCGGAGTGTTTTAAAGGTAAATGGTCGAAAAATACTCGGGGATGAAAAAAGTGTTTCAGATAAGCGGGTTTTTCTCTTAAGCGGGTTTCTCTTAATCGGGGTTTACTATAATTAAATTGGTTAAAAATTACGTCTTAAATTTTCAAGAACTTAAGTATAATTATGCCTAAAAGCATAGCCGGTGAAAGATAAAAATTTCGGTTAGTGACGATTTTAGTATTTTTTTTTTTTGGAAAAATAGCTTTCTACTTCACTTAAAGCCTTAATAAAGTAGGTATTGTTATTGATTCAAAACTGTAAATAAAAAGAGTGTACAAAAATTGTATTTCAATTTACAATTTGGCGATGATTACATAATAATTAGAAACAATACAATTTGTTTCATCATTTAGTACCTAGGGAAAAACGGTTCGATGGATCAATTTGGAATTTAACAAAAATAAGTTAATTCTGAATAAGATGAAACCGTGGTTTCGGATTTTTAGCTTTGGGTTCACTACCTAATAATACCTTCAAATCGAAAAATGGCGTCGAGATGGTATTCCTAACCTCTATACCTATGACAAAAAATTTAAAATTTGTTGAGTGTACTTATACTTATGTACTTATAACATATGCCTGTTATATAGGCAACATGAAATTTTCACCAAGTTTCCCACATCTTGCTTTTTATATATAATATACAAAAAGGTTTCAAACATTTTTTGCCATAAAAGTGCGCCTGAGGCGATTTGAAAAAAAAAAAAAACGATGTGCGCGAAGTGTGTCCACCTGCGCCTTTTACTACTTTTATAAACCAGACTTTTATCTTTGGTCCTTTTTTGTCTTATGAAATATAGGAACATATATGTACATACTCGTAGGTTCATACACATAGATTTTTCTCTAAGAAATATTAACGTACTGAAATTTAAAACAAAAACAATATTTCTGTAATGTTTTTAAATGACTTTCACTCAAGGTACCCTCATATTAATTAATTAATTAATTCATTATACATTCAAATGTTTCATGGGTTTAATAACTGCAATTCTTTTTTTAGTTCAAGAATCATTACATTTGAGTTATTGCCTTAGCAAAAAAGTCATAATGCCTACATTTATGAGCTTACTCAAAGAAACACCTGTTAATGAGGCGCCACATGCTTTGAAAAATTTCCATGTTTAGTTATTCAATACTGTATCATATTGATACCTATATTTTAATATGAGCAGATATCTGGTTTAGAACCAGATCACATATTTTATTGGTAATAATAATTACTTTATTAATTATTATTACTTTTCCACAAATTTAAAATGGAATTTTCAGAATATGTTTATAATATATAACTATGATTCACAAATTTGTACTTCATAATACATAGATTATACATACATATTGCATTTCATATTTACTGAAAAATTAACCTTCGTCGGTAGGGGAAGTGGGGGCAAGACCGTTTTTGTACTATGTTGTAGGAAAAAAAATGGAAATGTCAACACATATAATGGAAAACCTCTGGCTTTTGGTATGATCGATCATGTCTTCTAGTATGAGGTAGTTCGGTTGAGGCGTCTAGAAGTTACGGTAGTTTTTGTGATTTTTCGAAAAAACGTTATCGTTCGGGTGAAATGTATGTAAGTTGTGTTCTTACTAGTAAAATTATTAACTTTTTTTTTTCGTTATTAGAAAGTGCATATTGAAAATTATTTATTGTGAAAGAAAGGAGACATAAAGAAATAAAAATCATAAAATCTCCATGAACTTCGGGTAAGATCTGAATGGGGCAAAACCGCACATGGTCTTGCGGTCTTGCCCCTATGTTTTAGTGTGTGTTTACTTTACAACCAACAGGTCATAATGATGAGAAATCTTTGGTAGAAGTCTCTGAAGAGCTCACCAAACCTTCCTCATTGCAGGAAGTTTATAAAAAACCCAATTGGCACATTCAATTGGCCGCGGCGCCAACGGCGTCAATATGCTATGAAATGTCTACTAATGAAAACAATGTCAACACAGATTTCGTTAATGTTCTAGCTGCTCTAGCTAACACTCCATCAACGTCAACAGCCTTTCACTTTATCTTCTCCAAGAGAGTTAGTTAAGTTACCTTTCTTCTCAGTAAAAGGCAAGGTAAGGAAAAACCGCAATATTGACAAGTTTGCCGTATAAAGCTGAGCTGGAAGCTCCGGTGGCTGACAAAAAAAAAAGCAAGTCAACGTAAAAGCCAGCAAAAAAGGTAAGTTACAGGCTCAAAGGAATTTTGCTGAAAGTGAAGATGAGTACACTAGTGTTCCAGATTGTATTTGCATCTTCTGCTTGGAGCTTTTTTCAAATCAAATCCATCTGATGGGTCGATTAAATGCACCATGTGTCATTTGTGGGCTCTTGAAGCTTGTATACTGGAGCAGATGAAGAAGTCACATATCTGTGATTTTTGCAAATAGGTTGCATTTTAAAGGAAAAAAAGTGTTGCCCCCAATAATCTATGATTTTTTTGACAATGTTTTCTAATAGTTTATTATAATTTATTTATTTATTATAATAACATATGTACGTAAGTTCCTAGAAGAAATGTAAGCCTTAGTGAATAAAAACTTAAAAAAAAATAGAATAAATTTGGTGGAACAACGGCTCATGAAGAACCAGGGCCTAGTGACTTACCTCTGGTATGATTGTCCAACGCACTAACCATTACGCCACGGGCTACTACGAAAAAACTTGGATTCTCTTGGAATAAAATTGGCAGTTTTGGGAAATAAATTTGTTTCTTATATTCGAAAAACGTTGAGTTAGCTTTGTGTGCGATATTTTTATTAAAAAACGTTTTTAATTGTTTTCAACGCAGTCAAACACTAAAGGTGCGGTCTTGCCCCCACTTCCCCTACCTATATTGAGAAAGAACGTTCTTAAGTGTACTTTCATTCAGCTGTCACTATACTGGCTATAATTTTTAGATAATAGCGATATAATGTAAAATGTAGGTTCTTGTGATAAGTTATGGATTGAAAAAAAAAAATGATCTTGTAATGGTAATCAATGTCGATACAGGGAAAAATGTTTCCTTCTTTCTGGCTAAAGTCGATTTTCTTTTTTTATTTTTTGAAGACCAAAAATAACGGTACCTCGCCGTATTAATTTTTAAGCATTTTAGGAAAAATCGATTTTCGTCAAAAATGGTTAGGATAGGACCAAGCTGGATCTACACAGATGTTTCTGGACTCAAATTGAAGAAAATTTAATTGCTTTGAAATCATAGATCGAAGTTATAGTTATAATCCTTTGGGCTTCAAATTGCCAATAACTGAAAAAAGCGCGTTTTTTTTTTGTTTTTGACCATGATGCGTTTGGCGCTCGAGTTCGAAAACTTGGGTTTTTTATGAGGCCAATATCATAAACGACTCAGCAAAAAATCAAAACTACCGGATCTAATGCAAGCACGCCCTCCTATATGAGACGACAAGGTTACTGAACTATAAAGCGAAATCTATGATTATTTTGATGCCAAAATAAAGCTGATGACTTAATTAGTATATCGGGCTAAAAAAATTATAATTTCTGCCCAACATTTCGCATGAGATGACTTTTATTATTTCAATGATCATTGATAAGGTGTACAGTCATTTAAATAATTAAGGTTAATTTATGTGGAAGGTTGGGCCCAAACCAAATTTTTAATTTTCTCATAATCCAAAAGACATTAAGGGCCATTTGATGAAACGAAACTTAAGTATTTAAGTTCAACATAAGAGCTTATGTGACTCTGAGGCAAAAGTAGAATATAAGCGTTTAAGTTCAATATAAATATTTAAGTTTCGTTTCAGCAAATGGCCCTTAATAACGTAAAATTATGAACAAAATCAGTTTGAACACAATTTTTTTCCATTATTTTTTCAAAATTTTGAGTTTGAAAATTAATTTGCCAAAAACTGTTCTCTCAAATAATTTGAATTAAAAACATAACAAAGGAACGGATTTCTGACTTTTAAAAATAGTATTTCATGACATTGTAAGTGTTGCCGTTGTTTTTTATTGATTTTTTTCTATTTTAAGTCGATTTTTTAGAAAATTGGCCCTCCCGCCTAAACGAAGGGAAATAAACCCCCCCTCCCATACGATTTTTTTCTTGTCTTGACTCAACCTACACGATTTTGCTTTTTGTCACCCTTAGGTGAATCATCCTGTAGGTATATTAATGGGTGTGCATTGAGAAATAAATAACAGGATTCAGAGGTGAGTTCCATTGCATCTTATTTCAATTTGCAAATTGAAGGTATTTGTGGTTTTTTTTGACATTTTATGATAGTTTTTATTTTTTTTTTGAAGTTTTGGAACGTGCAATTTAGTTAAATTATTATTTCTAGATACCTACTATGTGACACTGATATTTACCTTTTATATGCACACGATACTGTATACAAATAATAGCATGTCATATTAGCAAAGCTTATCTACAATAATTTACTAAAAAACTTATTCTTAAAAAAAGCAATCTTTATTCAAAAATAACATCTTAGCACTATTATAGACATGCCTCACAGCTTTTCTAATAATTTAGTGACAGGACAGCAATAAGCACAAATCAAGAAAGTAAGTAAGCACACAAGTTGCAAATATGTGACAATTGCCTATTATTATTTAGCATATGATGAAGTACCTACCTATAGTGAGTGATTTAGCAGTGGCGTAGCGTGGGTTTTAGCCGCCCTGGGCAGAACTAATTTTGCCGCCCTTAGCAATTTTTTTCTGTGCCTTTAATTTTGTTTGCTGTTTTTAATAAAATCAAAGTGAAACAGCTACTTAACTTACCTTGTTATAATTTAATTTTTTATTCACAGATTTATTATATTTATTTATATTATATTATGAAGATAGAAATGACTAATCGGGTGATGATTGCTGAAAAACAAAACCGGTTTTAAAAAAATCAATCCGCACTGCCTTTAATTATTATTATTCTTATAGTGTAGTAGTAATTATTATATATTATTTGTTTCTATTATTGTTATACATAAGGAAATGAAGAAACAGAAATATTGGCCAAAGCTTATTTTTAACTTAAACATATTTCACAACAGCCCATCAAAATTAAAATGTTCGAAACTGATTTTATCTTTTACAAACGGTTAACATGTTTTTTTGCAGCTCAACGAAATTCCACAGCTTATCTTAGAATCGAAACTTCTAATTATCTATTTCAAAGATTCACCAATTACTTAGCAAAACTGTGTTAGCTATACTTTTACATTTTTAAAAACTATTTTTGTTTAGATTTATCAAACCTATACATATATTTATATGTCCGATTTGTTTTTACTTTCTCGAAAGAACTGTCAGTCTAAATTTTCAACCAGTAACCAGTTTTAAGAACTTCGTAAAATGTGCCGCCTTGAAAAATTCTCAACATGGGCTCTAGCTCCCTTACTACGGTAACAATGACGAAGGGTCATGGCCTCTGGGATAAATCCCTCTACACAAAGATTAATTGTGAAAACTAAACTTTCTAAAGTGAAGAATAAATGAACCTGTAAATTTGAGAATTTTGATTAAAATTCTCTTGCCCACTGCCTATCTCTATGGCGGATAAATGTCGAACAATTATCCGAGCAATAAATCCAGCAATTGTCAGTTACTTACGAATTACTTAATTTAATGATTCGGCATCATTCTTAATAAACGTGACAACATTTTGTTTGTAATTCATTTTCTATTTAAATATTTTTTTTTCAATAAAAACAAAAATACATTACATAATGTACATTGTACATTCTTTATAATTTTTTGTTTTCCTGAATTTGTTCTTTCATTTTTTTAAAAACTGAAACCATCATTACCTTGGTTGTTTGAAAGTTTACATACATAATTTTGTTAATTTAATTAAATTAAAGTCATATTATTATATTATATTATAGGTATACATAAATAAATGAAGATTTAATTCAAACATATTTTTAGTAAATAAAGAAGATATGTGAATGAGGGAGCTTTTGTATTTACAGTATGTAGCTTTATTGTTATTCAATGTGAAAGCAGTGTTACCGCTCGAAAACTTTATTTAAATAATTTATCTGGACTGATAAAATTTATCCACAGAAAAATGTATCGGAATGAAAAGAAAATATAAAAACATAACATACAAAAACCATTTACATTAACGTAATTAGAAAATTTGCAGTAAAGTGCCCCCCCCCCCCCTCCTCGCTACGCCACTGTGATTTACGACGTAGGTACATAACTATATCTAAACTTGGATATATAAATTTAAGCTTAATTTTCCAATAAATTAGTCATAATGTGAAGCAATTTTTAAGAACAATTTAGCTATCGTAAACTCATTATTTTATATAATAAAATTTATATAGTAAAATTCGAATGCTAATCACAGCCAATCTATCATGCGCCATTATTTTACTCGTATGTGGGATATATAGAGACGACATGCAATATCATTTACATTGTAAGTGGGTTAATATTGGTATATGTAATACAATTTTAGTTTCGATGCCAGCAGCTAAATTTGAAATATTAGGATAAGTGAAATAATGAAGAAAGGCTTAACCCATACGCAGAAATTGTCTTGTGAGGTTTCGATTTTTTTAAGTGAGGTACACATTATCGATCATGCATGACAGTCAGCTGACTGTCAGTCAATATCAAAAAGTTTTGTGAGCATGAGCTTGCCTGGAGTTTGCCTGACAAACCATCAAACAGAGTGTACACACTCTGAAAAACCATTGTTCCCTGGCTGCTCTTCTTCCTCCATTGCGAAAAATTACTATTTGCGATTTTTCCAGATTAACTGTTAGCTTCCATTTGAAGCAATATGCGATGAAACTATCTATTAGAATTTGCAGTTTGGGTGCACTATCCGAGATGATAACGATGTCATCGGCAATAGAAAGTTGATTCCTAGCCCTTCTAGAAGGATTCCTGTTGGGAGCTCAGTGTGTAAATCATTTAAAAACAGAATAAACAGTAATGCGCTCAGAACGCATCCTTGTTTTACACCTTTGTTTGTTCGAAAAAAGTCTGTTATACTATTTCCGTCCCAGACAGCAGCTATGGTGTCTTCATAAATCGATCTTAAAATTGCTATCATTTTTGTGGAGATTCCGAGTGCAGCCAGTTTATAAAAAAGAGCATTTCTATTGACGTTGTCAAAGCAGCTTTTAGATCAACAAAAAAGCATAGAGTTTCTTCTTTTGGCTTAGTTGCATCTGTATAAGGCATGTTAAGTTGTAAATCTGATCAACAATGGAATAATTGTTTCGGTAAGCAGCTTGATATTTGCTAAGGATGTTGTTTTCTTCAACCCAAATTGTAAGCCTATTAAGGAGAACAGATGTGAACAATTTATAAAGCGTATCCGAAAAGGACAATCCACGATAGTTAGTTACATCATCAGCATTGCCTTTTTTCCATAGGGGATATATGATGGATTTTTTGAATGAAGAAGGAACTATTGTAGTTTCAAATATATCGCTGAATAACTTGTAAATTGCATCTATAAGTGAGGGACTAGCATTTTTATAAAATTCATATGGTATTCCGTCTATGCCAGGAGCTTTATTATTTTTTGATGTAGTAATTGCTAAAACAATTTCATCGATCTCTATTGGACGATCCATTTGCGAAGTGTTCATTATATGTGCTTCAGGATACAATGATAAAGATGACTCAACTGTATCAGTTAGTGCATCTTGGAAATGGGTTTTAAATATTTCGGCAGTTAGATGATTTTTTGAATTCGGTGTGTCACCACGTATATTGTGTATATGTACGTAGAACTAAAAACGGGTTCGCTATCTAATGGCCGATTTCATAAAACACTTTGTCCCCTTTCACACGTAGATACTAGTTGCTGGTGATTTTTTTGACGTTTTCTTTAAATCTCCTTAACAATCTCTTGTACCTTTCACACGCAAGCAACAAAAACCCGGATATTTTCTTTATTTTCCTTTTAAACTACCTTGGTGGAACGCACACAAACGCAGTGTGAAGAGAAACGTCAAAAAATCTCCTGAATTTGTTGACCGGGGAGATTTCATTTTCCCCTCTTTCTTCCTGCCCTTCTCGCCTATGAACTAATTGTTGCCGGCAACTCAGTTGCCCTGTGTGAAAGGGGACTTTCAACTATTTAACAGGCTTTTAAATCTTTAAATACATACGTCATTTCAAAATTAAAAAACCTGTTAAATATTTGTGAGCCCGGACATAAGTCATGTTGACAAAAACCCTGAGGGGCTGAAGTTGAAAACTTATCTATAATGTAGACTTTCTTAGGTCTAAAGTACTATTATGGATTTAAGATCCTATACACGATAAATAAGAGTTGGATAACCAAATTACGTACATATGTATATTCAATTTTTTAAATCCGGATCTTTGATAAAAATAAACGTCTACATTCTAATCATTAATCATTTTGAAAACAAATATTAGAACCTGCCTACACAGTTACCTACATACTATTAACCTAAATATCAAGGCACGTGAAGATAATTATATAGGTTTTACATTCCTTTAATTCATTAATTTATTTGATTAGAATCGCATTAAAAATAGATCACAATAGGTATATACCTAAGAGTTTATAATTTTAATTAATTTTATTATTTAATTACATCTCTAACAACAACAATAAACTGTCAAAACTCCATCCTGGATATATGTAATTATGTACCGAAGTGGATACGTTTCTTTTTCTGAGAAAACATCAAATCATCACACTGACTGTCGGGAAATGCCATCTAAATTAAACGAAAAGTCGAATAATGTAAATTGCTTCATTATAGCAGGTGCTACCTATTGTTGGTTCTTCGATTGTGTATACAAATACAGTAAAACCCGCTTAAGAGAAACTGCAAAATTTCACAGTCTTTCTTTCACTTAAGCGAGTTTTTCACTTAAACGAACCCCGCTTAAGTGAAAAAAAAAATAAATAAATAAATAATTTCACTTAAGCGGATAAGTGAAAAAAAAATTCAGTTAAACGGATCTAAAAATTCCATTAAGCGTAGAATTAATGCTAGAAAGAATTATTGTCTATATCTTTTATTTATCTTTGAATTATGAAAATTTAATTTTCTTTTTAATAAATGTCAAAATACGTAGGTATACCTCTTCAGCCAATTGAAATGTTGTTTTGGATTTTTGTTTGAGAGGACAAAGCAATTTGTTTTAAAAAATATAAAATGTAAACGTTTGTGAAATAATCCGAAATTCAAATGTCATTTTCGTGGTGAAAATGGTGAAGGTGAAAAATAAAGAAGAAACGAAAGCATTCAACAAATTTTTCTTTCTGTGTAATTCAATTTTTTTTCACTTAAGAGTTTTTTTTCAATTAAAAATATAAAATTGAACTGAAAATATGTTTCAGTTATGCGGGTTTTTCGCTTATGCGAGTTTCGCTTAAGCGGAGTGTTTTAAAGGTAATTGGTTGAAAAATACTAGGGGATGAAAAATGTGTTTCAGATAAGCGGGTTTTTCTCTTAAGCGGGTTTTACTGTATTGGATAGACCCATAGGGTCTTGTTTACCCCGAGGCCACACGTGACACGAGACAGTACTGGATATAGCCACCAGTTGGGTTTATATACTGTCTGTCAAAACTAGATGTCATCAACCTGACAGCGCAGCGATATCTCGGCCCTAAGACCACTATGATGCACAGTACACATATATAGAAGGTAATATCTTCCGAGTTTTCATTTTTGTAAATTGTGGACGAGGGTCACTGCGATTCGGAAACACTTGTGTTTTGTTTTTGTAAATTCTGACAGGCAGGTCACTGTAATTTTCGATGCGCAATATATTACCTTCAAAATGTGTACTGTGACTATGATGCATTTTCAAAATGCAAATAAAAATTGTATAGGTATGAATCAAATTTGGAGCGATTTAAAACAATTTTGTTTGGATTTTGAAAATGCATTTTCGTTGTGTAGGCTCAAGTTAACGCTGCCGTTGATGGAATTTAGTTTTAGACAGATAGAAATACCTCGCCTGTACGATGACGAACGAGCGTCGTGAAAGGCCACCAAATAAGTTCATCGTCTACGTTTTTCGAAATTGCAAGAGAATATTGCATGGTGTAAAAGCAGTATACAGGGTGTAGGTGGGAGGGGAAATTTTCTAAAAAATCGACTTTAAATAGAAAAAAAATTATTAAAAAACAACGGCAATACCTACAATGTCTTGCTATATTTTTTTTTAAAGCCAGAAGCTCGTTCTTTTATTTTATTTTTAATTCAAATTATTTGAGGGAACAGTTTTTGAAAAATTTATTTTCAAACTCAAAATTTTGAAAAAAAAGAATGAAACAAATTGTGTTCAAACTAATTTTTTTCAAAATTTTACGTACCTAATTAAATAATATTTTTGTTTTTAAAATTCGGTGCTCCTGTAAATTAACGAGCAGTTCTTATGAAACAAATTTAAACCTTGGCTGACAAAAATGTAAACTTTTGACATTGGCCTCGTTCAGGATTGTATCCAAAGCGATCTGGATAGCTTTGTGTTGTTGTAATCTCTAGTAAAAAAACATCTGATGACAAAACAGCTGCTGTCAAAAAAGCTATCCTAAAAATTCTGGTATACTTATCTATCCGATGACCAATGTCAAGAACAGCTGACTCTGAAAACAAAAAAATGTTTGTTGTTTGTGTCGGTATTTTTTTGCGAAATTAAATTAATTTAGAAACAAAAAGATGCATATATCGATAATTCTCAATAATGTGCAATATGAAATTGAGGATACAGAAGAAGTCTGTACAAAAATTCTTTTGGGCAAGTAATAAAAATTTGCTTTTTTAATGAATTTAATCGAATTTTTTTTATAGATGCAAATTTTGCAAGTTTGTACTGCATGGGAGCCGAGCAGGAAACAAATTTAGGAGGTCAGTGCATATAAAGTGTGTTAATTGTTTTTCCATTTTATATTTATTAATTTAAAGATTCAGAGATAGCTGTACCACCGGAGGCGGAGGCAGAAATACGACCACCAGACATTTCAACCGAAGTTGTTGAGGAACCTTTGAGCCAGGCAACAACACTTATTAATAGCCCCCTTCAAGGTAACACAAAAGGTGAGCAAATTAAAGTACATAGGTTAATTTCTGAAAAAATAAATTAAAATGAAAAAAAAAAAAAAACTATTATCAACAAAACTACATTATGATGTAACTACCTTATATCTCTTTTTGCAAAGCTAATTCCATAAGTCCATATCATTTATTTTTTAAATTAAGTTGTTGCTTTATTTACTTTTTTTACTTACAGGACCATCGTGGGAGGACAAAAACGTGCTTTTATTCCTAAATGAATGCATTAAATATAAAGCTGATTTTAGGAACCCAAAAATTCGCCGCCGACAAATTTTTCAAAAAATTCAGGAGGCTATGGTTGCAAAGGCGGGGGTATCCTTCACTCCTACCGCCCTAGATATCAAACTAAAAAATTTAAAGCTTCGATACCACAACATTCTCGAAAACAACAAAAAAACCTGAACAGGGCGAGGGCGTATGCCGTGGCCATATTTTGATTTGGTGGGGGAAGAGTTTGAAGGGGAGGTAAGAGTGAAGGATTCCCCTACTATAAGCTCCCTAAACCCCTCTTCGGTCGCGAATAACCTCGATAACTGTCCTGGAACCTCAAATCTTCCAACGTGTAGCTTGGAATCGTTACTTCACAGTAGTTCTGATTCCGAGTTGCTGTTTCTTCTCTTACGAGCTCAGGAAAGATATTTGGGACGAGGGAACTCGCAAGCAGGTCGTTTAATACGAACAGTTCAATTCTCCCTATTTTTGCCAAAAATAAGCTGATATAAAATGAATGCACAACGTAAAAACTTATTTGGTAAACTACCCAGAATTTCATCTTCATCATCTTCGATTAAATTCAATGAATTTGAGTTCGCCATTTTTAATTATATCGAATATATTACATTAAATAAATTACTTCACCAAATAAACTTTAAATTCACAAAAGACAAATTCGCCGGTAGGAAAAATTGCACTCAATTTTTTTCTTGCTCAGCTGTTTTGAGTTTTGACAGCAAACCTATCCTGGTCGTTCAGAAACATACATGGATACTCGAGTATCCAATGTCGTTTTCCATTGGTTTCACTCAGGGATTCACTCATTCTGAAATCCAATGGAACAGTACTAACTACTTCTACTCAATTTACAAATTTTGTCATTGTATTGGTGAATCGTTGTATCATTATTTGATTTGATATTTTTGGCTTGAAGAGAATGACAAGCATGGCGTCCTTCGATTTCGAAGATGTTTTTATTTTCTTACATTGAGTGAGTTTTTTCTGACGTTAGAGCTTTTAATGTATTAGTGCTTCTGAGTGGATGCTGATTTTAAATCGAGAAGCGAAATTCTCTTCTCAGAATCGTCTGTTGACCGTTTTTTTTGCCAATGGAATGGTTTTAGAAGAGTTTGGTTTGATTCCGGACGCTTCCAGACGTCCAATGGAAAACGACACAAGATAGGCTATCCTAGTGCATACTGAACGCGGCCATTGACAGATCATAGAAACATTTTAAGGGTCAGTTTGTATTCAAAAACGCTGAAATATTGTAAAAGTAGAAAATCGAGTAACCTCTCGTTCTTGCATTCATGTCGCGATGCACAAAATTTTCTAAGATTTGATAAAGTGCCTTAACCTCTAAATGCCACCTCCAATATTTGTGTCTACGTTCTTTGTATTAATCCGATCCAAACGGAGAAATCTCTTTTATACTTCTAAATATCAATTTTGAATTCATTCAATACTATCTGTTGAACAAGAAAATTGTGTGACTTTTTTGTTTACGACACTAAATCTGACAGTCGCACACGTGTGTTTAAAATCCTCGGTCTTCGCCCCTCTCACTCATGAAAAAGCTTCATATTTGTAAATTTTTTAGATCACAATCGAGAAAAAACTAACTTACGACAAAATTACTAGGTATATCAATAATAATATTGCAAACAACGCCTCAGGCGGATGCGTGTGTAGTGTGTTAGTTTATGCTGCCAACAGCTAGTAGATACTTTTGAATACATTAATAACGGCTTCCGATTCGTTTAACTTTAAACGATGGAGAGGTATGGTGTTGTGACCGCTGTGCGCCATGCCACCGCCGCGCCGTGTGCCACGATCGTTCAGCATGCTTTTTTAGTACATATGTAGATATATTAGTATGTCGTTTTCAAGTGAACGTTAAACTTGTTTTGCTAAATATTTCTATTTAATTTTCAGTATATGACAAATAGTTGTGATATTACTTTCGTTAAGTTATAATATATTTGTATAATCTGTGATAATGAAGCTTTTAATCAATAAATTAGAAAGGGCTAGACAATTTAATTAAGACACAAATCTATCTACTTTCTTTTTTAGCACAAGGTCATGGGAGTTCTTTAAACTGATTAGCATCTTGTGAAAGCCTATTAAAAAGGTCAAACACTTATTATTTTTGATGTCTCCAACTATTTTGTATGACCCAGAAAATAAAACTTAAAGAATATGGAGGAATGTTCAAGTTCAAGGTGAAACTTGTTTTTATTTTAGGTATGTAGGTATGGTATACCTACCGATACTGATGCCGGTTTCTACGAGGTTATTGCAGTTTTTGCATTATATACTCGATTCACAACATTTTGCAATTGAAGCAGGTATATCTAAAAATAATAATAAAACTTGCAATGGCCTCAAAATAAATTTTATATAAATTAACCATTTTGAACCAATGACAAAGATTTTCTTTGTATGTACCTATATGTACATATTATGCAGGTACCTTACATACTCTAGAGGGGAAATACGATTTTTTGGGTTTTATGTCATCTTAAACGGAAAGCTCACATACAACAATTTTAGTTTTTTTTTTAAATTTTTTTTTGCACAATTACCGTGGAAATTTCTGTTTGTTTTTTGATTTTATTAGATACTAGCCGATAATACCCAGCGTTGCTGGGGTCTTTTTAAATAAAACTGTATGAAAACCAAATATCAACCAAAAGATGACTTAAAATCATCACTCGAAAAATGTTCAGCTCAAAGAGCCCTACACAACATCCATGTTATCTACTTGTCAGGTAACATTGACGTTTGAAATTAAAAAATAATATTTATTAGGGGTGCGAATGCCCCTTTACCCTTTCTTGTGCACGCCCTTGCCTATAATACAAGTTCTTTTCTATTCACCATCACCAACTACTCCACTCATGTTTTTACTACCCTACCCACTTTATGTTCTTTTTTATATGAACTTTTACTACACCTATAACTATACACAAATATCACCACGATTTGCCGATGGCGAAAACAGTGAAACTTACTATCTACCTATCACCCTTTTTTTTTTTGTCGATGAAGAATAATTCGTTGCCAAAAAACCTGCATATATTTCTTTACCACACTCATCGCTTATCCTCATAAAAATTTCTACCATATTTACTACTTAAATAAATTTATATAATAAAAATATTACCTAAAAAAAAATTTTTTTTGAGCCGATTTTGGAAATCAGCCCAATTCGTTGCATATATTTGCTTTTTATATCGAAAAGTGCTATCGGCATCAAACCAAAAATAATGATTTAAACCAGTTAAATCTGCCACAAAAGACAATTTCTTCCTTATAAATAATTGAACTTTAAGTAAATGTGAACTGAAAAAATATAAAACAGAATTTTTCAAGAAAAATACATATGTACATGCCTAATTTTAGAAAATTTCCATATGATTTTTTTTGTAGTAAGTTAATTAACAAACTTTATTTTTATTATTCTGTACTTAATAAATATTTTCTTATCAGATTGATCATAAACATACCAGCTGAGTGGAACTTTAATTATTTCTATTTTATAAAATGGTACTTTTATTACTGAAAATACCTGCAGCCAAAATGAAAATAAAAAAAAAAGTTACTCTTCTATAAATGGTGATCGGTATAAGGTACACCAAACTCCTGGAGCGAGTAGGTTGGGTTACATGGTGGCTCCACGAGAAATATTTCATAGAATACTGTATTGCATGCTAGGAAAATTGCTCATGGAGGCTACTCATAGTATTCTATAATAAATTTCTTGCCACTTATTGCTTTGCTCATAGAAAGCTATGAATAGTATTCTATGAAGAAGCAATTTTCCCTTTGACATCTGTGGGTTTGTTTCAATTTTTTTTTTTGTTTTGTGTTTTTTCGAATGTAATTAATTTATTGCAGGTGCCAAAAGGAAGTTTTGGTCTTTTTCTTATGGATTTAAGTAAAATTAACAATAAATCAATTCTTTAAATTGTTTTAACTTCATAACTTTGCCCTGTGAAATTTTGAGACAAATGAAATAGAAAGCTATTAAAATGCCCAATCAATTTATGGTATACTATCGCTATTTCTTTCTATCGAAAGTTACAGATAGTAATCTATAAAATATTTTAGGTGGAGACACCGTGTTATAAAAAAAAAATTAAAAAAAATAAATTTGATGGCACAACAGCTCATGAAGAACTAGGGCCTAGTGACTTACAACTCTCAACCATTCCTGTGTGCGTGTCTGCAGGAATGGAGGGGACCTACAGTTTATTGCCGAATCCGAACGGCTAACGAGCTGCACTTTTCTGTGACAGAAGATACTCTTGGAGAATTTGTCAATTCCTCGCAAGAGGCAGTAGCCGTTTTTTCTTTTAAATAAATAGGTGACGAGGCTGGGGATCGAACCTTAGACCTCCGGCATGACAGTCCATCGCACTAACCATCACGCCACGGCTACTACTAGGAGACACCGTGTTAAGACAAGAAAAAAATCGTATGGGAGGGGGGGTCTATTTCCCCCCGTTTTCTAAAAAATTGACTTAAAACAGAAACAAAATATTTAAAAACAACGGTACAATTTAAAATGCCATGCTATACCTTTTTAGAAAGCCAGAAATCTCTTCTTTGATTTTCATTTTAAATTAAGTTGTATTAAAGAATAGTTTTTAAAAAATTAATTTCCAAACTCGAAATTTTGAAAAGAAAATGAAAAAAAAAAGATTCAAACTAAGTTTTTTCAAAATTTTATGTAATTAATTATAATTTTTGTTTTCATAATTTAATGCTTTTATTAATTTTCAATAAAAAACTGAAAACCGGATGTTTAAATGTACATATCTTAGTTTTTTAGAAATAAAAAAAAATAAAAAGTACTTTTTTTTCCAAGAAAAACATTTTTTTTGGTTTTCCCAAGTTTGATCTGCTCAGGTCAATTATTAAATTAGTGGATTACCCCTTTTTTTATTTTTTATTGCATACCATCTAGTTTTGAGCAAATAATAAAATAAAATAAACTGGATGAATTAGATTTCAACTTTTTTATTGAGGAATGTGTTTGTGTTCAATTTAACAAAATTGACCTGCATGTCTACCTGTTAACCAAATAAAAAGGATTAACCCAACCTACTCGCTCCAGCAGTGTGGTGCACCTTATACCGATCACCCTGTATAATAGTACATATAGATTAGATATTTATTTATTGCACGAAAACTTGAAACTGTCGCAACTAAATAAAAGACTGACTTAGGTATCTACATCAAATTATTATTTATTAACCTCTTTTCGAGAGAGGATATATAAGTGGATAAAGCGTTTTATTGCAGCTTGTTTTGCTACCATACATAAATTACCAATGAAATGCATCTATTGTAACAATTAATTAACAAATTGAACGCCAAACTACGTCCCCTTTCACACAAGGCAACTGAGCTTCCAGCAACAATCAGTTCATAGGCGAGAAGGTCAAGGCTGTTTCACAATGCGACGAGAAAACTAGACGTCAGCGCGACGAGATCTCTTCGCAGTTGTTCTCTCTTAAAAACGAGTTTCAAATAACGAAATAATACATAATATAGTATTTCTCGTCGTCACGTTGCGTCTTTCTTTCAATTTTTCGAACTTTACGACGTGACGAGACGACGACAAATACTTTATTATGTGTTATTTCGCTATTTGAAATTCGTTTTAAAGAGAGAAAAACTGTGAAGAGATCTCGTCACGCAGACGTCTCGCTTTCTCGTCGCATTGTGAAACAGCCTTCAAGAAGAAAGAGGGGTAAACAAAATCTCCCGGGTTAACAAATTCAGGAGATTTTTTTTGACGTTTCTCTTCACACTACGTTTGTGTGCGTTAAACCAAGTTAGTTTAAAAAGAAAATCTTCGGGTTTTGTTGCTTGCGTGTGAAAAGTACAAGAGATTGTTAAGGAGATTTAAAGAAAACGTCAAAAAAATCTTAAGCAACTAGTATCTTCGTGTGAAAGGGGACTACCCACATAACCAGTATTCGATTGGTAAATGCTGCTTCGCTACATTCATCCGCAAAATCACTCAGGCCAAAACATGAGGACACAAATATTAGACAACCAAAGTCGGTCCTTTGACAGATCTTGGAATTTTATGATTCTGGGTTATGGTAATTGCTGAATCTATTTTTGGTCGCTATCACTATCACAGACCTTGAATGAATAAGATAGTTGTATAATATAGTAATATATGTACATACCTAATACAATATTTTTCCTGATCACTAAAGCATTTTGTATCTAGATATAAAGTGATCTTGAGCCATAACAAGTAGCACTTCAAGCAAACGCGGACGCGTTCACTCATAGAATCTATCGTTTCATTTGTCATGTAATTGACTTGAATTCTTTGCATCAATTTCATACATTTCAGAGAAGAGCAAACATTCAAAGACCTCTCTTAGCTAGCATAATTGAGTATTTTTATATTGCCTGTCAACATGCGTTTTTATACAGTGTTTACCAACATATACTAGTTTAGGTATATTAAAAAAAAGCAAATTTAAACACACTTGCCAGTGTCAAGTATATATAATTGCAAATAAGAAATCATTATATCAAGTTTTATCCAGATCCAATTTCTATTTGAGGAAATAACTAAACACTCAGTACAAATCCACAGCTTATTATTTTATAGGAGGTTCCTATAGTGACAAGAGATTCAAAGACCAATTAACTAAATTGCAAGTAATGTACCTACTTACTTTCTTTTTGAAAGGTTGTTTTTCTATTTTATCCTGCTTAAACAATTTATTTAAGAAGTTAAAGAAATTCTACAAGGCCGTAGATAGAAAAATATTTCATTTCGAGTATGTTATAATTTTTCTCAATATAGTATAAAGGTGTTTTATTTTCTAGAATAAACACTTTAAAAGTAATAAGCCAAAAACTCACAAAATGTTGAGGTTTTTCGAGTACCACGGAGTTAGCACATGCCTTTCGAAGCTGTAAACTGTTACTATCTACTTCCCAAAAAATCGTGGTGGTGCAATTTTTTGCGACCTGCAAAAAATGTTCGGTAAAGATCGCATTCTTAAAACATTTTCTTTACTGAAAGGTTCTCAACACTGGTCATGCTGTTTAAAAAAAAAATGGCCGTTGAAAACTCAATGTTATCTATTTAGTTTTAATCTACATATTATGTAGATAAATGTATACCTTACATAATTGCTACATTTTGAAGTTGGAGATCGGAGAGTTTGATACAAAATTAAAACAAGAGTGTCAACTTATCGAAACAACATTCACCGATCAAAAAATTATTAATTGGGCAATTAGCCGCTAATTAGTCGTGAATTAGTTGTGATAATTTCGAATTTGTCGTTCGATGTTTTCTATGTTTTTTTTTTTTTTTTTGAAAAGCAGCACCTCAAAAAGAGGTAAACTCATCTTATAACGAATAGTTTATAGCTTAAAAATTAGCCGTTCAGCAGTTCTGAATTAGTTGTGACAATTTTAATTTTGTCGTGGAATGTTTTATACGTTTTTTTGCTACTTTGTTAACTTCGTGTCAACTTAGCGAAGCAGCCTCTGGAAAACATATAAAAACCTCTTATTGTGATTGTTTTACTTCTCTATAATTTACCGTTAATTAGTCGTGGATTATTTGTGACAATTTTGAATTTTTCGTCGATTTTTTTTTTTTGCAAAATTGTTAAATTAGTATCAAGTTAGCGAGGAAACCCTGGAAAAGCGGTAAAAATTTCTTATATTGAGTATTTTAATGCTTTATAATTTGCGGTTTGTGAATCCTGAATTATTTGTGATGATTCTAATTTTTTCGTGCGATGTTTTCTATGTTTTTTTTTTTTGCAAAATTTTCAAATTGGTATCAAATTACCGAGAAACGTCTGGAAAAGAGTTAAAAACTTCTTACTATATTGATTGAGTTCCTGCTTAATAATTTAACTTTAGTCAGTTCTGAATTAGTTGTGAAAATTTTAATTTTGTCGTGCGATGTTTTCTATGTTTTTTTTAAATTAAATTCATTAAAGTTTGAGACGTACTCGTTGAAAATAGGTTAAAACTTGTATAATCGAAATGTTTATTGCTTAACAATTTGCCGTTCGTTGTCGTGCAATACTTTATATATTTTTTCCAAAAAAAAACAAGCATAGAAAACATCGCAAGACAAAAATGAAATTTCACAACTAATTCAGGACTGATTAAAGTTAAATTACTAAGCAAGAAACCAATCCATATAATATATCAATTGGACAACTTTGCAAGAAAAAACATAGAAAACATAGAGCGACAAATTCAAAATTGTAACAACTAATTCACGACTAATTAACGGCAAATTATATACATAGTAGTAAAACATTCACAATAAAAAGTTTTTATACGTTTTCGAGAATTGAAATTGTCACAACTAATTCAGAACTGCTGAAACTTACTTTGAAGTAAGATTGCATTAACTTTAAGAAAATTTTTCTATTCGTTACTTAAAACATGCCACACTTTAGAATAAGACACAGACACAAGGACAGGAATGGTTGTTGAAATGAGTTATAAGCCACTAAGCTCTGGTTCTCTACGGGCAGTTGCGCCAACAAATTTATTTATTTTTATAGAAATATGTATAGATGCATTTGTGATTGTGATGTGATAGTAAAATAGCGTTTACAATTGACTGCGATATTTGGTGACTGGTAGTAAGCAAGTTGCTTTAGTACACAATAGATACTTATAATAAATACAGTCAAAGCCGCTTAAGTGAAACCCGCTTAACTGCCTGAACAGATTGGAGACGGAACCGGAGCCGCAGCTGGAATAGCTGTCAAAATATTGAATACACACAAATTCAATGTTGCGAACACAACAGAACGTAGCCGCATACGGAGCTGCAGCCGCGCAGACGGAAGAGTTCACCATCTTTTAACTTTTCACAAAGGTACGGCACTTTTGATTTTTCAAATTGTATGAAGAAAAAAAAAACGTTTTGGGTTGAAAAAAAAAATATTGTATGTATCCCAAAAAAAATTATTTCTTTAAAAGGAAAAGTATTGGAAACAAAATATGTGAATTCTGAGATTGTAAACACAAGAATATTGTTTTGTTTTTCTTCAAAATACTTTCAAAGCTTTACAGCTGTATTGTGGGCACGTAAAAAAAAAATAACGTACGACACTTTTACAGCTCTTCCAGTTCCGTCTGCCGCTCCAGTTCCAGCATTCTATTCTGTTCAGGCAGTAAGTAAACATCTTACCTAAGTCCCGTGCATTTTTCAACATAGTTCTCACAAACAACTCCGCTTTACTGAAACCCGTTTCACTTAAGTGGGTTTGATTGTAACTATATATTTTATCATATTACGTATTTAAATAAATTTCAATTTTATGAGAAACTCAATTATCACTTCAATTGCCATTCCGGATGGAACAATCAACTATATTGCAAAGATTTTAAAAGAAAGTTACGCCAGCCAAACCGTTGTCTATCTGAAAGTCTGAAGAGATTTGGGGGTTTCCAAATTACATAAAGATGGTGAAATTTCAAATTATGATCTATGAAGAAGATTCTAACTAACAGAATTGGTCAATTGCAAAAAAAAAAAAAACATTGAAAATGCAAACCAAGATTCTATGAATAGGTAAAGCTGGACGAATATTTTTCAATTATGTCTAAGGGGAATTACTCTTTTATTTCAATATCGATTCATACGTCGATTATACAGCTTTATGTATTATATTTTTATGCTATGAAGACGTTGGTGTCGGAACAAATGGACTTGTTAGTTGTGTGGTATTTTATTACTTTGAGTTAACGGTCTTTACATGACGGTAAGTAATAAAGATTATGCTCTCAGATTAATTTAACAGTTAAGCTAGGAATGTTTAATGATCATGTTGTAGAAAATACTTGATTTTAGTAGAGTTATGACCATTTATCGTGTTTCTTAGCAATTCAGGTTGTTTAAGCTTGAGTTTGATTGCTTAAATTTTTTTAGTGCTGAAACCTCTGTTCGTTTACCACCCAAAACTGCAAATTTTAGGTAATTTTACTTCAAAGTTCTATATCAAAATTCAGATAGAAAGAAATAAAATTAGACTAAAATTTGTAGAAATTGTCAATTTTGGGAAGTGAACGTCAGATTTGGTTAAAATCTCGGGTTCGACTTTTTTACAAAACCGAAATTGTACTATATAGTATAAATCGCAAGTTTAAAAATTATTATTCATGGAGATTATGGAATTCTCAATATTGGATCTGTCGTGTATGGTGCTCGTTTTTTTCTTCATCCATTTAGCGTGTAAAGAAAACCGAACACTGTGTATTAAGTATTGCTAGTTCCACATTAAGCATGATTAATTTCATTTGTATGTAAAATTTATTTAATAAATGTAGGTAGTCCAAAGACAAGGACAAGGTACACCTAAAATAATATTTAATAATAAATAATTTTAAACATCCATATAGAATTTCTGGTATCAGGGGCGGACTGGGAGTCAAAGGGCTTACCGGTTCTTTTCGGAAAAGGGCCCCAAAATACATAATTACTCTAAAAATGGTTAAAAATAAAAGTTGATATGCAGAAATTGTTTCTTGATATTTCATTTTTTCATAACTATTAATGTTTCAATGTACAAACATTTATTAATATCTATGTTCAATTCATTGAGTGTATAGGTAATCGTAATTATTTTTTAGTTTTTAGCAGAGTCGACTAGCAGATTTATTTATTTGAGTTTTTGAACATAAATATATACATAGCTACCGAAAAAAGTTTTACAGAGGGCTTAGTTCTTTAACATAAATTTTACGACGTTAAGAGGGTGTGACTTTCAGTTTAGTAAAAACAAAATTACATAAGTCAAATTTTTTTTTTCAATTTTTATTAGTGTTTTTAGAAGAGCTGTATATTTGTGAAACAAAAACTATTCGAAATATTCATATATAAGTTTTTAATTAGTAAAAATAATTTAATACCGATATTGCGCACTCACAAGAAATAAAACACATACAATAATTTCAAAAAAAGAATTGAAGAGTCGAATTTTCTTCAAAAATTTTTATAAGTTAATAAACTTCATCAATTTTTCAGCTTTAATTTGACGATTCATCACAGTCAAATAATTATTTTTTGGTTTTAAATTGTTTATCTTGAATTAAAAAAAACACTGTTTGGATTTTTATGCACCAATATGGTAATTTGAAAGCAGACTGTTTCAATGTTTGTGGTATCTTTTAGTTTAAAAGCACTAACAGAATTATTGAAAAGCCCATAAAAAAGCAAAAGTGCGGGTTCCATGTATTTCTTAATCGATTTTTTACATAATTGAATTTTTAGAATGATCTTTCGCATGCAACTTGACTGCAGGATAAGCTCATGATTAATTTGTATCCGAGAAAAAGATGTTTGTGTGTTTTTACGTCGAAATAATAGCGCCGCAAAACATTAAAACAACATTTTACGCATTTACGGCAGTTATCTATTTTGTTTTTATTTGTTTCTTGACGGTCCTCCTTCTCCTCCGCTTCATCTTCACTCTCATTGGAATTCAAATTATACGCTTCACTTTCCGGTATGAATTCATCATTTAAGCTCATTTTTATTTTGGGCCAAGATTTAGCGAAGTGGATCAATTATGATCGCAACTGCGCAGAAGTAACTTCGCCAACAAACATAACTCTGAGATCAGAATCCGGTGGGCCTCCAACGATCCATAGGGGCTTAAATTGATTAGAAGGGCCACAAACATAATCCTGTAGGCCTCGAAAAGTCCATATGGGGCCCAAAAACTTAATCAAGTGGGCCTCCAATGATCATAGGGGCCTACATTGACTAAAAGGACTACAAACATAATTCTGTGTGCCACAAAAAGAGCCCAATGGGCCTCTAAAGATCCATAGGGGGCCTACATTGACTGGCCACAAAAATAATTCTTTAGGCCTCGAAAGATCCAGAGAGGGCCCACAAACATAATTCTGAGGGCCTCGAAAAATACATAGGGGGCCACAACAGATTTATATTAACTAAAGGGGTCTGCAACCGAGTTGTTGCACCATATTGAATTATGATTATCGATCAAGAATTCAAAAAAAAAACACTATATTTACTATAAGGTCTCTCGTGAGTGAGTTGTATGAAAAAGTTTTCTTTTAAAAAATGAAATTTCAAGTGCTTTTAAGAAAATTTTCTTGCCCGAGGGCTCACCGGGAAAAATCCAGAGTTCCCGGTGGGCCAGTCCGCCCCTGTCTGGTATGTATCTACCTACAATTGTAAATTTTAAAATACAGCTGCTGAGTTTGAGTTCCTACTAATGATTGATCGAATTAAAAACAACAAAAAACATCTTATATCATTACCTGTATATTTGTTGACTTTGTTAAAACTGAACATAAAAATATCTAAATCCAACAAAAACAAAACATTTTTGTTTTACGTTATGTAAACTGAGGATAAGGCGGAGCGCATCAGACGTATTGGTTTCGAATTGAATTGAAACTTAATCATCAGATTTTTTCATTATAGGAATTTTATTTCAGATCAATAAATTTACTCACTGCAATAGTTGAAAAAATTAAGTTGTCCAGGTTGAAACATACCTAAACATGGTTCACCACGTTAACATTGCGAACCATAATAATTAATTCGTGCGAACTATTCGCGCGAAATATTGGCTGGCTGGTAAAAATTGATGACCATCTTATAATAGTTGTAATTGATGCCTTTACTAATTTGCATAAAAATATAAAAAAAATTTAATAATAATAATGATCCCATTATGGTGGTTCTAACGACTTTAAAATTTGCTGACTTTTGTTTGCTATGAAGATAGCTAAAACAGCTTTAATTTAATATGAATGATTTGTTTTTGTGTACTTATTTTTTGTTTATTTATGGTTTAATATTCTTTTCAAAATGTTGCATAGTAATGCTTGAATTACACGACTAATGAATCACTATAATTTATATTCATCATTTTCTACCTTCTATTTGTGGCAATAATTGACAGACAGAATTTTTTTGTGTTTTGTAAAATGTGTTATTGTAGCATAAAAAATAAATAATTGTGACAATAGATGGTGATTGTAGCCAAATTTTTATTTATTTACATGGATCCATGTTTTAAACAAAAAATGTTTAAAAATACAAGATCATCAAATTCAATTAATTGACACTATATATTTATGTATATATGTACATACGTAGGTTAGGTATGTACGAATGAGAATACAATAATTTTGAAATTTAATTCTTTTCCCATTGAATTTTTTTTTTTCCAACACGATGATTAATTGCTAAAATTTTCCATTTCTAATTTATTACTTCTTATTACTTCCTTCTCATTTGCATACGCGTATAGTTTTGTGATTTTTTTCCTATTTGTATTCTTCAAAAATATATACACCTACAAATTATTCTATTTAAAAAAAGATATAACAAATAATTTCTTAATTGCATTTTATAGCAAAGCACATAGATTTGAATGAGAATATTACCCAGACTTATTGTCTGTGAATGGAATGTATTCACATCATCATAATATGACGAAATCAGCAGTAATTTGCATTCCACTCGAGGTGTGTAATTAACAATTAAAATTATTTTAGTTCATAGGTATAACAAATAAGCTGTTTGTTTTGTTTTAATATCAAATTATATAAAAAAGTGTGCATGGGTTAAAGAAGCTCTATGATTTTTGAAGAAGACAATAATTTATTTTATTAAAAATGTCATACTTCTGTGAATTATGCTATCTGAGATATTGGGCACGTTCCGACGACTTACTGGCTGAACAGAATGGTGACGGAGACGGAACTGGAGCCGGAGCTGGAATAGCTGTCAAAATATTGAATACACGCAAATTCAATGTTGCGAACACAACGGAACGTAGACGCATACGGAGCTGCAGACGCAGACGGAAGAGTTCACCAACTTTTAACTTTTGACGTACGGCACTTTTGACGTTTCAATTTGTATGAAGAAAAAAAAAGAACTTTTTGGGTCGGAAAAAAATATTGTGGTTATTTGTATCGCGAAAAAAAAATTATTTATTAAACGGAAAATTATTGTAAACAAAAAATGTGAATTCTGAGCTTGTACACAAGAATATTCTTTTGTTTTTCTTCAAAATACTTTCAAAGCTGTACAGCTTCATTGTGGACATGTAAAAAAAATAACGTTCGACACTTTTTGACAGCTCTTCCAGTTCCGTCTGCGGCTCCAGTTCCGTCATTGGGCATGTTCAGAAGACGTACATAGGTGACTAGAAATCTAGGCAAGTTTCTAGTTTCTGATTGGTCAGCTGTCAAAAATATGCCTTCTAATCTAGGCAAATTTTATTGCAAAATGACTGGAAAGCTAGGTGAAAAATAGCTCTCTACATTTCTAGTCAAGTGAATTTATGTCAGAATATCAGACACAGTTGATTATATTTTATCATTAAATAGCAAGCTGAACTTTATTCTTCCGTGACTTGTTTTTTTTTCACAAAATTCCTAACTGATTTCTGCCTTGTGTGAAGTGAGGCTGAGTTCCAAAATGTAGAAAATGTTTTGATGCGGAAGTAATGTCTACATTTTTCTTACGCATCAGCAACGCAAACTTGATGCTTTGTAGAAATATTACATTGTATAAGTCTGACGTTTCGGAATGAAAAAAAAAAAACAGTTTAAATCGAAGCAGCTAAAAAATTTTTGGATTCACAGACTGCGCAGTAAATGCGCATGTGATGAATTTTGAAACTCAGCCTAATTCTAAGATAAAAATATTATTAAAAGTACTTTCTTTCTATCAACGGAAGGTAAAGGTTTGAAGTAAAGTTCGTAGTTTGGCATTAATGACATCTCTAGTCATCAACTAGGTTCCTAGTTTGCGTTCAACGAACGTAGTTGACTACATATTAAGTTCCCTATGTCTTCTAAACGTACTTATTGAGAAAACTGTCATTATTGAGATATTGACAAAACTGCCATTATTTCTTCTGAATCGCACGAATTACAACGGAAAACCCTAGGAACTTCAAATCGGCACCCAGCAGCTTTCCATCGATTTCAAGGCATCATATGAAATGATCTAACGAGATATCATCAAAGATGTCTCTGAAGTCTTTGCTGACCTTGATGGATCAGCCATGCGTTCACCATCGTCAACTTGTATTCTAGCGCCAACGAACGATTTCGACAGGTGTGCTAAACATAGTTATACATGCATACATAACTTAATAATAATAATATCCATTCTCACTTCAAGTTTATGTTTCAGTTTGTAAAATGGAATCATTTATAGAATCTTGCAGCTTAAATATAAACTAATTTTTCTATTTAAATATACATTATGAATTTGAAAGTTTTATTTATCTTATTAACACTTTTAACTCGTATGTTCGTTCTCTTCATAAAAACAAAATCAATACAAATAAAGACATCGTTAAAAAAAATTATCTCAAAAACATGCTAAATATATTTTTAATGTGTGTCAATGCAAAATAATGAAAACTAAAGGTATTTTGTTGAAAGAATATTGACTTTGTTTTTATTTATCACACCATGCAAAACCAAACCAAAAAGAATCTTTAATAATAATAAGTGAAAGTGAAATATCTTTCTTGTTTTGTCAATTTTGTTTTAGTCCAGTTAAATTAGGAAATCAAATTGCATTTTACGATGGACAAAATTTTTATTATGGTATCTGTTTGGGTACACCTCCTGAGTATAAAACCGAGTTTTCGGGATTTTCGGGGTTAGGGAAGAAAAGAATTACTTCGGAGCATTTCCTGATTTATTTTTTACCTTTTGTTGTCCGTAATCTGCTTTTGTTACAAAATTTAAATGACAAAACAACATTTTTATGTAAACTCTCAAGTTTGCTCGGACAACTTCTACTTTTTCCGGGAGTTAGAAAATCTAAAGTTGATCAACTCTAGAGTTAAAAATCTAAAGTTAAAAACGTCAACTTTGTGTGAATAAAAACAAATTCACAAGTTGAGAACAAAACTCTTCAAGTTATGTTCAACTTTGAGTGAATAGAATCGGCCTAAATTATCTGGAAAATAAGATATAAACAACTACTGTATGTTGCTTAAGCTTTAAGTTATAGCGGGTCAAAGTTCACCTATGCATCACGTTTTGAGGGGTGGTGCGACTTTACTTGATTTTTTGGAGCTAATGCTTAGAGAGTAATCTGTATTATTTTTAATTACCTATCAAATGAGCCTTCAATCGATATTGTTGGTCAAATATTGTGCGGTCAATCCAACGCCAAAGCTCACACTGCATGAGTTTTAGAAGCGAAAAATAAATAAAGTTTTTTTTTTTCGAAAATGTTTTCTGATTAATCGTATGAAAAAGCTGTAACCTACAAGTTTTTTTTACAACAGCAATATTAATTAAACAAAAATATGATCCTTTGAGTTGCATCCGCTACGCCGCGCCGCACAGAACGTTCCTGTGCAGATCACCAAAGCGAATTCCTTTTTCCTCCACCTTAGAGTGCTATGTAAAACTTTTCCCCTTCTTTAATAAAAATTTCTGGATTCACGTTTTTTCTTTTGAAAATTTCCACTTCTGAAGCAAATTTGGCATATTTTCCCTGGTGGTAATAAATTTAATTTTTCCTGCTGACGCTGTATCACAGCCGTAAAATGTGTGTAAAAACAAAATGCTGTCTGATACTGTAGTCTCGTATTTGATACTTTTTTAATAGTACTATTTATTTGGTGATTGCGATTTTTTTGTTTCTGAAGGAAAACATTGGAATGATGCTGCCCATGTTCAGTCAACAAAACAAGAACATTAATTTTCTCGGAAGTGACTGTTACAGAATTATTCAGACTGTAACAGCATTGAAATTCACATCACATATTCTTCGGTATCTTTCCCATGTTTTGGTTTGCAGGATCATCGGAGTGCCAGTTAAAAACTATGACAGCATTCAAACCACAAAAATTTTCTACGTAATTGACATATTTCTGAAAAATCTCACCAAAAGTGGTGAAAAAGGAATCCTCTACCCATCACAACGTACTTATCTTGATGAAGATATTTATACATAATGTAATTTTAAAATAGTAGTAAGTATATTAGTTCTTTTAATAAATAGCATTGGCAACACTCTAATATACAAACTAATATGTCAAATAAAATCAAGTGACTTTGCGAGGAACCACTGAACCAGTAAGTATTTTACTAACAAATACAAAAAGATAAACTTCGTTTTTATGTATTGATGAAAATGCATCGTACAGTGATAACTTGAAATTTTATCATACCCTTTCATGTGAAGATAGCCAACGGGAAGCGAGCAAGCTCGAATTCATAACATTTTCCTTTGGAAAAGCAAAAAAAGGATCAACTGGTACAGATGAGTTGATATTGATGGTGATTGTCCTTGTCATGGCTGACAGGGGAAGCACCTTGCTTATATGAATGTATTTAAAAGTAGTTCCCGGCCTTATTTCACTGGGACGATAGATCGGAAAAATTTTTCGAAAAGAAAACTATTTATTTTTCATTTCTAACTCATGCAATGTGAACTTTGGCGTTGGATTTACCGCACAATATTTGACCAATAATATCGATTGAGAGCTCATTTGATAGGTAATTAAAAGTACTACAAATTACTCTATGAGCATTATCCCCAAAAAATCAAAGGTAAAAGAGTTATCTCAAGTAAAGTCGCACCACCTCCAAAACATGCAGAACCTAATTTGGTAAAACATTTTACTGGCTGAACAGAATAGAATGACGGAACTGAAGCCGCAGGCGGAACTGGAAGAGCTGTCAAAAAGTGTCGTACGTTATTTTTTTTGCATGTCCACAATGAAGCTGTACAGCTTTGAAAATATTTTAAAGAAAAACAAAAGAATATTATTGTGTACAAGCTCAGAATTCACATTTTTTGTTTCCAATAATTTTCCTTTTAATAAATTATATTTTTCGCGATACAAATAGCCAGAATATTTTTTTCCGACCCAAAAAGTTGTTTTTTTTCTTCATACAAATTGAAACGTCAAAAGTACCGTACGTGAAAAGTTAAAAGTTGTTGAACTCTTCCGTCTGCGTCTGCAGCTCCGTATGCGTCTACGTTCCCTTGTGTTCGCAACATTGAATTTGCGTGTATTCAATATTTTGCCAGTTATTCCAGCTCCGGCTCCGTCTCCGTCTGCGTCACCATTCTGTTCAGCCAGTTAATGACCTATAGATAGACCACCAGTACATCTGGGAAATTTCAAATCGATCCATTAAACCATTCTCCCTTACCGAATGGTCAAAGTCGTACAAACCAATTAAAGGAACAAATTGCCTGGTTTATAAACATTGTGAAATCGTCATCAAAATGGAAACGAAAAGAACAATTTCTGTCCACTTTTTTTCACAGTTTTGCATATTACGATATTGCGTATTACGAAACAAGCGATTTTCTAACGTTAGATTTTGAATGGTGAAACGGAAGAATTTATTAACTATAAATCATCTCGCAGCTGTCAAACTAGAAAAAGTGTTACCAATTTACAAAGCAAATCTCACCTTGCAACTACCTACATATATAATTCTGTGTTTGTTAATGTATAGTATAAAAGGATCAATTTCGTATTATATTTTAATTATGTTAATCGGAACCATCTTGGTTTATTTCGCAAGCTTAATTCTTTATTTCCTTGGTTAGTGACCTATAGATACCTTTGAAAATTCTTCTTTACTAAGCCCAATGATACTTTATCTGTATTGTATCAAAACAAAAACAAAAAAACATCAGCACCTGTAAACAAAGAAATAATAAAACACTTTTTAGAGTCATGGCGAACTTTCCTCTAAAGTCTTAACTACTTACGAAAAATGAATCTAATCAAAATTCCCAACAAACTGTGCGTGAGTGGAAAAATTTATAACTACATACCTACATTATGAACAACTACTATTTTTATTTTGTGAAACATCCACTCGTCATCCATATAAAAGAAAACATTTGCAAAATTTTTAGTAGATAGGTTGTTTGTATGTAATTACCAAAAAGACTATGATATCACACTTTGCATATAAATTACTCAAAAATTAAACAAAAATGCCACTTAATCAGCTAAATCAGGATTGACTTCTATAATAGCTTATTAACGGACATTTCTGGCATGCCCCAAAAATTACAAAAAAAAAAAAAACAAAAAAAAAACACCCATAACGCATCAGAAAAAGAGCAATTTTTTACCTACTAAACTACAAAAACAAAAATAATGCTCAATGGAATGTACCTAATAACCACGTTTCTTGGTTCCCGTTCCCGTACAATCTTTCACTCAAATTCAAAAGGTGGCTCTGATTTTTGCCTCCGACTAGACTACCGCAGCCAGATCGGCGATATGGCTTGAGTAACGAGTCTGCCTCTGTTTTCTGATTAGTAATCAGCACCAAACCAAACGAACTTGCGAATTCGTGTTAAAAACAATAAACATTTATTTTATAGCTCAGAGGGCAGTGTTGCAGTTTAAAAAATTAAATTGATTTTCTATTTGCAATGAAAAGCTGACTGAAATTTAAATCTGACGTTTATTTGTGGAATAAAATGCAACACTATGCCACAAGAAAATGTCAAAATACTAAAGGAATTGTACCTGAAACACTCATAAGCTATGTAAACTGTGCTGTAGTTTATCAGTAGCCTTCATATAGAATGATTTAAAAATTTATTCAGAGTATGTGTATACATAAGAAGTGTACATAAACAACCAACTATGTATGAAAACAAATATCTAGATGCTTTTTGAAAATATTTTTAATAATCTAAGCCGATGTCATGTGATGACTTGACAACTTTCAACGCTAACTCCGGTACTATTTTTGTTTTATGTAAACCTGTAACTGCAAGATCATTCGTGGAAAGCAATAAAATAGAAAACTATACTAAAATAAATTTAAAAAAAATATATACCTATTATATTTACTCCGACACTTACCCTTGCTTCTCGTATAATTTTAATCAAAAAAATTCCCGGAAGCTAATCTCCTGTGCGATCAGTTTTGATCTTAAATTTCAAACAATTTTTTTTTGTCAAGCACAAAATTCCAAACTAGATTTTAACTGATAATTTTGAACAAAAATATATTTTTTTTTTACTTTTAAATATATTCGTTTTTTTTTTTTCGCACAATCACTTTAACTTAAATCACTGATGGGCAGACGCGCGGTTACTTTTAATAATTTCTAGAGCATTCATTTACTTTTGTGGATACAAAAATTTGAATAAAACAAAACAATTTAAACCGACATAAATATTTTAAATACTTTTGTTTGAGCTAAGTTTTTATCGGTGGTGATATGTGAGGCTTGAATGCGCGTCGAAAGCAGACTGAAAAAGCTCACAGAGGCTAACGCTTATTTATTGTTTGTACGACGACACTTTTTCATTATAGCTTAAAATTGGCGATAGTTATATGATGATGATCTGTTATTCGCATTTTGCGAGGTGGCAGAGGCTTTTACTTTTATAACTCAAAAAGATTAGCTGAATGAAGTGAACTTACAAGTCTTGATTAAATTCAAAGTCGATGATTTAACAAGAGCTCGCGGAAAATATGTATGTAAGAGCATCTGGCAACTTTGAATCTTTATTCTTAAGGAGTAATAAATTGAAAATAAGCTTATGCCGGGTGCCGGCCAAGTGTCAAAGTAGGTACTCTTAAAATGCTTTATACATAACCGGATTTAGCAAGTAAGCAACTGTCTGAGAACTGAGACACATTGTCTATTTCATGGGTATTTCCATTATGTACAATTTCAAGACACACAGCGTTGTGTCTACCGCAAAGCTAAAGTAAATTTTGAAAACTTTTTTTTTTGAAAAAGTTTAAACCACCCAATAAGTAGATATTGTATTCTATATTTACAAATAAGTTCGTTAACTTTTAATAATTAAGGCTTAACTACATTTAACATTTTAGGCTACATATTCGTAAAGTGGAAAAAAAGAAGAAGAAATCATGGCGTAGAGATGTCTGTGTGCGAATAAATTATGAGTGTCAACTTAGCGAAACAACATTCACCGATTAAAAAATTATCTCTATAAACATAGAAAACATCGAACGACAAATTCGAAATTATCGCAACTAATTCACGACTAATTAACAACTAATTACCCAATTGATAATTTTTCGATCGGTGAATGTTGTTTCGCTAAGTTGACACTAATAAATAAATTGGGTTTGTTGTGTCAAATCAATCTGAAATGATAGTTCAAACACAATTTTTGAACGCTTTTCTGTATACATAGGCCGTGTGTGAATTGAGATAAAATCGTGTTAAATTTTAACCGAAGATTAATTTTCGACACTTTGGTGAGGTGAATCTGTACGTAGAAATGTCAAAATTTAATCTCGGATAAAATTTAATCGAAATTTTAAATAAATTCGCTCACGGCCATAAGCATTTTTAGGTAATGCTTTTGTATTTCACTTTTTGCAAAAAGTCTTGGATGTAAAAAAGCCTTTACTCTTTTTAATCGTATTAAATAAATGGAGAGAAAAATGCTGCTGGATAAAATTTCGATTAAATTTTATCCGAGATTAAATTTTGACATTTCTACGTACAGATTCACCTCACTAATGTCAAAAATTAATCTTCGGATAAAATTTAAGGCCGTGTGCGAATTGGTTTAAAATTTCGATTAAATTTTATCCGAGATTAAAATTTGACATTTCTACGTAGTACAGATTCACCTCACTTAGGCCGTGTGTGAATTGGCTTAAAATCACGTTAAATTTTATTCGAAGATTAATTTTTGACACTAGTGAGGTGAATCTGTACGTAGAAATGTCAAAATTTAATCTAGGATAAAATTTAATCGAAATTTTAAACGAATTCGCACACGGCCTTAAAATTAATCTTTGGATAAAATTTAACGCAATTTTAACCGAATTCGCACACGGCCTAACGCGATCTTATCACATACGGCCTTAAATTTTGTGGTGCTTATAGCTTACGATGGTTTACAGAGCGCTTGGGTATAAAGATATTATCGAAAGCCAATTTCCTTACGACAAAAAAAAGTTGAATCACAAACACAATACCTAAATGTGTTTCAGTTAATATTTCTGGAAACCGATATTTGCCATTGGTTGTTTAAAATATTGTTAAAATGCCCAAGAAATAGAATTTTTCTATATATTTTAAAAGCAATGATGTGGTATTGTTTATTGCTATTTCGGAAAGCCTGTGATAAAAGCAAGGCTCAAGCAAGAGCCAAGACCAAATCTCCCAGTTCTGAATAATAACAGATAACTCGAAATTTCTTTGGAGTTTATTGCTTGACAGGTATGGAACGAGCAATTATTTTGACGCACTACAGTACAGTACAAAGTTGAAAAAACAACAACACCTCCAAGAGTATCTCCTGTCATACAAAAGTGTCGCTCAAATTAGTCGTTCGGATTCGGCAATAAACTGTAAGTCCCCTTTAGTCCCCTTTATTCCTGCAGACACGCACACAGGAATGGTTGAGAGTTGTATGTCACTGAGTCCTAGTTCTTCATGAGCTGTTGTGCTGCCAAATTTATTTATTTTTTTAATACAGCTGTTTGTGAAATAGTTTGTTTTACTGGTGCTAGTTGATAAAATGCCTTCCACACTAACCCACTAAGTACTAACATAATATGTCAAAAAAGTGGGAAATAAATCCAGTAATAATAGTGTGGAAACAAGATATGAAATTGCATCCCACACCACCTGACAGCCCATCTCACACAATTTGACATGTGTTAATACTCAAAAATTTGATTGGTTCTAAAACCATCACACACTCTATCCCACGTGGGGGTTTGAGGTTATGGTAAAATAATTTGTTTGGACGCAAGTGTGGAGGCAAAATATGAAAACATTGGCGCAAAATTTTAAACAGTCTGATGTTAAGGTATTAGCATGATACTACTTAACAATTTTCTAACTTTAAAACTCTTTACTAAAATATTCTTAGTTTAAAACATTTTCTAACTAGTATCATACTAAACCTATTTTTCTAGCTGAACCTAAAACAGTGACAGTTCAACCCATTTTTGCAATTGTAGCTGCCAAAGTGACACTTGGATTTAGTAAAATTTAAGAAGATAATACGATTCTAACTCGTTTAAAATTTGGAAAAGCCTGTTTATAACCTAGCATCATACTAAAAATGCTTTAACATCATACTAAATCGTCTAAAATTTTGCGCCATTTTTTTCACACAAATTTTGGCAGTCCGAAGTAATTCTATCCCACTTTTTTTGACATGTGTTATTACTCGATGAGATAGCTATAACTGAACATAATTCTCATGTTCTTCCTGTGCGTTCAACGGAGAATATTGCACCTGAAGTGGTTTTTGAAGTGACGGAATTATTGGCATGACTTTTGATATGTGCGTTGAACTTTTTATAAAGAAAATTCAATTTTACAAATTCTGTGTTGATTCATAAAACTTAATGTTTAAACCATTTTTCTTATACAATTTTGAAAGGCAAACACAATGTTGCAATGAGAGACCTACCTATATATGTATTCGTTAAGGGCTCCTTTTTGTAGAGGCTATTCTTAAGACATCAAGGTTTGAGGAACATAAAAAACCGTTTATTTTACTTGAACCACCTTAATAAACTTAGGTATAAAATAGATGATATCACTGTATTCACTACAAAAAATCGCTTTATAGATCTACAAACATATGTGGATAAGTTTAAAGTAAATCGAAATAATTATTGATCAAGTGGTTACGTGAAGGCCGACGACGCGTTGTCGTCGGCGGCGTAAAAACTTTTATTTTTTAATGAATACAGACAAAACAAGACCCATAATACAAAATCATGCCAGACTCAACCATGTGATTGTATTATTGTTTACATTTGAACTAAATTGAACCGCATCAGCAGCATTTTTATTTATTTATTTTTAAATAATGCTGATTCTTAAGTAGCTTAGGTCTAAGGGCAATTTAATAAGACAATGGTAGCTTGACACAGAATTGAGTTCACTCACGGTTTTATAAATAAAGCTTTAATAGTTTTGTTTTGGATAAAGCAATTTATTTATTGAACTGCTTGTGTCTTTTTTGATTAGAAGCAAATCAACATGCATTCAAAAATCTTTAAAATAATTTGTCGAAGATGAAAAAAATATTTGAAAAATTCACGATAAGATCGCACGAACTTGTTGTTAATACATATGTATTTTCAAAACTGTAATATCACATTAAAAAACACGATGCATATCAGCAAAATGGCCATGTCAGTTGCCTGGTCGATCAGTTAAAGGTTAGGTATATTTACCATTCCACCCAAAATACACATTAACTATTTCCAAAAATAATTCGGGTGAGCATTAGAGAAAGATTCGTGTGAGAAAGATGAATTTAAGAATTGTGATTAAGGTTAAACTGAATTGAAATGGTTTGTTCTTCATCGTATAGCAAAAGGCTTTCATTTAAACGACCATGTGGCCAGGCGCTTTGATTTCAGTTCGAATTCCTGGATACACCCTTCACTTATTTGTCAGTTTATTTTTAAACAAAAAATCAATATTTATACGATGAAATCAAAATGATAAAAGAATGGAAGAACTCATATGATCATTCTCCAGCCGTATAAATTCATCACAAAAAATGCCAAAAAAAATTATAAGTCAGTAAGAGGAAACATGAAAAAACAAAAAAAATCTTTATTTTATTCAATAATTATAAAAAATGAAATGAAACATAAAAAAGTTCCTCTAAATAATGATAGTGAATTTTATGATCTTCACAAAACTATGTACATACATATATTCAATTGTTTATATACCTAATTAAAAGAGGTCACCCGAAAAGCCAATTTTTATCAGTTTACTATAATCTGTCTGGCAATTAATGTTTCATTTTGAGATTAGTAAGCTCCAGATGATTCATACAGATATTAGTTCAAAACCGCAAAATGTATATAAGCTGCATTTTATTTTCCCTCAGATCTGGTCCGGATTGGATTTGGAAACATAAATACAAGTAATACAATAACAATACAAGATCCAGGTCTGCCTTTTGGATTTGGATTTCAAAATCCATTTTCTGAACACTTTCCTAGCAATATTTTAATTTAATAGGTTGGTACCACTGCTGAGATTTACAAAAAAAAACTCAATAAAAATAAAAATTCTCGAAATCAAACACATGCCATTCCAATTTTTTTATCAGTTTAATAGAGCCGACGCGTCGCGAGGCACGGAAAAAATACATAAAAACTATTAACTTAATGGAAATTAAACTAAAAAAAACTGTTTCATTTTTAAACATTCGCTCTTTCTTAGAAACCAAATATTATTTCAAACAACGTTTGTGAAAATTTTCCTTCTGTCAATTTTATTATGCAAATAAAGCCAACTGTGAGAAATAAATAAATTTGTGATCCAGTTTGTTTTATTATCATGATCTGATCCGGATCAGATTTAGTGGAAAATAAAACGCAGCTATTAACAAAAATGAATCCTTTTAACTTGGCTGAACATCATCCGATTTGCATAGGGATTTTTTTTATTATTCGATGTATTGAACCAGGTAAACGCACTGTGAAGCCGAAAAACGGGAAAAGTCAGAAAATCATGAAAAACCGAAGATGCATGCATACTTTCTGGGGTGGATGGTGGCGATGTCTGAAAATCCGTTTCGAATGGGAAAGCAAAAATATTGTTGATGAGTGACAAACAATTGACAATTGGGTTGACATTAACAAGTGGGATAGTCAAGAGATTATGTTACGCTGTCAGACTCACGTTTGATAACTGAGCAAAATGTTCGAATGGGACATATAAAATTTGGGTGGAACGAATAGTTCGCTGGGTCAGCTAGTTTTAATTATTTACAAAGTTTTGGTTAAGGTAGTTCAAAGGAGTTTTAAAAGTTTTGAAAATTTTCATCTAGAAAAAATATATGCTTCTCTTTTACTTGCTCTTAAAAAGTCCTCCTTATCAATATATTACATGTTAATGCACTAATGATACCGGTTTTACTGCGACTTAAAAACTAAAAGAATGGCGTAACGATAACGGAAATCAGAAAAAAACACCCATGTTTTTTTTTATATTATTTTCAGACATTTTTTTTATTATTATTTTACGTTTAAGTTTTAGGAAATTTATTTTACATAATATCATTTAGGGGCTTTCAGAACTGATTAAGTTAAGACATTATTTTCTGTCGGCTTTTTGCTCTCTGAGTTGACTAAGAAGAGATAAGTACTATAATATTCAGCGAAAAATCATTCATATGATATAACAACAAATCTTATGTTATTTAACTTAATCAGTAAATTCTGTAACGAGAATTTTTTTCTTTTTTAAAAATTTCTAATCCCCACGTGTGATTACAGAAATTAATTTGTTAGCAAAATTACACATATATATATACACAGTTTGTAAACACATGTAGGCACTGAAGCTTTCATAATCTCAGAAATTTTTTAAGTGGGACAAATAATAATCTAACCTAATATTTTTTGGGGAGATTTCTAAAACGAAAATTACTTGGATTCCTTTCTCAGATTTCGTTCTCAGCCAAAACAACTATTCTTTTAAAAAACTACACAAATAACTTTGAATGCAAAAACTTTAAAATGTATATGCAGGCAGGCTTTAAAAAAATTGAAAATGTCAGGCTCTATTTTCAATAAAGACTAATTTTGACTAATGAAACAGAGGACTTCAACGTCAACTTAAGATTTTCTGAAATTTTGAGAAAAATCGGAAATTAGTCTGAAAATGTATGCGTGGTTTTACCTTGCGGACCGTGTTTTCTGAAATCTGCTGCACCTTGCTGGCAAACTGCAGGGATGATTCTGACAAAACAAACAGAGGGAAATTTTCGGACTTCCACCTAAGATTTCCTGAAATTTTTTAGCTCAATTGGCTCAATATGGTGGTTTCGGAGTCTATAAGACTCATAAAAACTAACATTCATTTTCAAATAGTCGTTAAGTTTTCTGAAATTATTCAATTTTCTGTGAAATTTTCTTAATTTTTTTTTCTGTAAGAACCTTCAACAAAGTGTTAGAAAACTTTAAAAAAAAAGATGAATGAAAACGGTAAAGTCGTTCTCAAGTTATGGTGTGACCGAGGGAAATAGGGATTCATTTTTATATACATACATATATGATAGAGTTCACTAAAAAAACAACAAATGTATTTCATTCAGTTTTTATAAAACCTTCGTGTCAATTCTGTGTTTTACTGCCCATAAGAAGTAGCTTGACGTTAAACATGGTGCATTTTTTTAATACATTCGATAATTTTCTTAAAAATATTTCAATACTTAAAAAATAACGCTCAAAGTAAAGCGCCCTCTATTGGACAATAGTAGAAGAAACATAGAATTAAATATTGCCATTAGTGTACCGCATGTATCCATCGCACGTGTAGCTGCTGTCACCTTAAAATGTGACAGATATTTTCATTTGTGTTATTTTTTTTTCGAAACGAGGCAAGCAAAGACGAAGAGAAACAAGCAAATTTATTTATATTTGTTTTTAAATAAAATATAGAACATCAGTTTATTCAAAATTATTTTACTTATATTAAAATGAAACGACTGAGTGATGCAAGGGCTAAAATTCTCTTCGAGAAACTTTCTAAATAGTAAGTTTAATCTTGAAAATCTATTTTCTTTTTCATTTGCCACAAATTCATTTATTTATTGCTTTATCTATTTGCAGCATCGGCAATAACGTGAAACAGCTAATTGACCGTCCAGATGGCACATACTGCTTCCGTGAACATCGAGATCGAGTCTATTACGTTTCCGAGCGCATACTTAAGCTATCCGAATGCATGGGACAAGATAGGCTGGTCTGCGTGGGAACATGCTTTGGTAAATTCTCAAAAACCGACAAACTGAAGTTCCACATCACCGCCCTCTACTACCTGGCTCCATATGCCCAATATAAGGTTTGGGTGAAACCATCATTTGAACAGCAATTCTTGTATGGAAATCATATCCCAAAGAACGGGCTAGGTCGTATCACGGAAAACACTGGACAATATCAAGGAGTTGTCGTTTACTCCATGAACGATTTGCCACTTGGATTTGGTGTGACTGCGAGATCGACAACAGAGTGCAAAACAGCTGACCCTCTGGTAAATGTGTGCTTCCACCAATCGGACATCGGTGAATACATTCGCTCGGAAGATACACTATTCTGAGTGGTGGTCACTGGTTCTATGATAAGAATGAGTAGGAATAAGCTAGTAAAGTCAAATGCAAATAAAATAAATAACTTTCTTATTAAATTTTTACTAAATATGATAATTTTGTTTTATATTTTTGTTCGCAATAAGAAAAGAAGTTTGTTTAAAGTTTTTAAATTTGTTTGTAAGGTGCATTTGAACGAGAAAGATTCCCGGCTCAACTGCTAAAGGTCTTTAAAAAAAAGTTCGTCTAAGTTGGTTCTAAACAAATAAAGAAACAAAAATTCTGTAATTTTTTTTTCATATTTATATTATATTCATTCTATATAGTCGTTCTTCCCTGTTACGAATTCCATCGTAATCGGAAAATTTACCAATCACAAAAAACACTATCAACAAATCCGTTCGTAATGGCGATTTGTATGAGATTTTTCGGTGCGATGGATTCTGTGATAGTTTTTTTTTTTTTTTTCGGTATTTGTAACAAGTTTCCGATTACGATGGACTTCGTGATAGGGCTGGTTGTAAGTGATCAATTTAATATGCTATTTTGCATTGATAACAGCTTAAGCTTCTAGGTTGAAGGACAGACGATACAAAAACTGTTTTGAGGGTGATTCTGTGTTCCACCGATTAGGCGGAAGGGGTAATTTTAATGAAAAGTTCTATTAAACAGTTTTTGAAAAAATTATTTTCAATATTAAAACTTTTTAATGATATTTTTCACAAACGTTTACGTTATTAAGTAAATTTGTTCATTGGATTTTAAAAGAAATCGATATATATACATACTAGAAGTTATTCAGCCCTATTATCGTATCCGTTCGGAGAAATGTACGATCGGAGAAAACTTCCGATCGGACGATTTTTTCTGTTTATGGTATACGAATTTTATCGTATGGTTTACAAGAAATTTTCTGTCGGGGAAATCAGAAAGCAAATATCTTTACACATCGTATGAATTCGTGATGCGTTGCTGCCATTTTGACATTTCATCGGCATGCATCGCACAAATTTGACATTTTCAACGCACATTAATATTTTTTTTTAGATCTGTCCGATTGACCTGTCGGAACAGCTACAATGATACAAAATTAGTAGATTTCGTAGAAATCGGAGAGAATTTCGTTCCGATCGGGTAAGATGATAAGGCTAATTATTATCAAATGATCTCCAAAGTCGAGCCTCTATTGAAGGAATGGAACTTTTTTGAAAATAAATTTAAAATTAAAAAAAAACAATGCAGGTCTTCTAGGGAACCGTAATGTAAGTTTGGAAAAAAATATTTCAACTGACATAATATAACGTAATGCACAAACAAAAATGGAGAATTTTTTTAAATACAATTTAAAAAAAAAATTGCGTATACGCCTAAGTGTACCGCCCTGTTTTATCATTTTTTTAGATAAAATAGGACAACAACATATTTCCGTAGTGTATTTATCCGGTTCAAAACGAACCCAACAAAAAAACTCCCACGCAAATTGAATGAGCTCAGACGAGTTATGTATGTATGTGGACCAAAAAAAAACGATTAATTTTTATTATATAGGGTGTCCCCTAATTCTTGCTTTATATTTTGGAGAATGATTCCTGGGATTATTATAAAAAATATTGTATGGGCACAAAACTCTATTGCCCTCCCCCCCCCCCCCCCTTTCCCCTTAGGCGGGGATAAAGCAAAAACTAGTTTTTCATTAGTCAGATATAATATGTACATACGTGCGTTTGTAAGTTCGTGAGCTTTTTTTCATCGACGATAATATAAATAAATTTAGTTTTACAGATAATAAGGCTAAAACGTGCAAAAAGGTTTTTCAGAAACATATTCAATTAGCGTTTTTCTTTTTAAAGTAATAAAAACAAAGTTGTGCTTATTTGTTGAATATCTCGAGATCAAATAATGCTATAGATTTTGGTCTACATAATTTCATTCTATTCATAATAACACAGTGTAGAGGCTTAAAAAAAATCAACTGACATTTTTTTTTCTTAAATTAAAAAAAAGAAAACCGTTAAAAATTGTTGAAAAATGTTTTTCGTGTTGCACACACAGCGCGGCGTAATGGTTAGTGCGATGGACTGTCATGCCAGCGGTCTGGGTTCAATACCAGCCGCTTCCACCTTAAGTTTTTTTCTGGGCTACTGCCTCTTGCGAGGAAGTGACAAATTCTCCAAGAGTATCTCTTGTCATAGAAAAGTGCCGCTCACCTTAGCCGTTCGGATTCGGCAAAAAATTGTAGGTCCCCTCCATTCCTGTAGACACGCACACAGGAATGGTTGAGAGTTGTAAGTCACTAGGCCCTGGTTCTTCATGAGCCGTTGTGCCACCAAATTTATTTTTTTTATTTATTTACACACAGCAGATAGCCTAACTTTGGTCTTCCCCTTGATTGCACAACGGATAATGTTTTCGAAGATTTTGAATTCGTAATTTTCTTATACAAAATAACATCGGGTATCGAGTTTTCTAGGGTACCAATGCGCAGTTATCAGTGTGGCTCACATCCAGACTCTTTTTTAATATGCAATATTCTTATCAGCTACGAGCAGACGGCAAGTCGCAAATTTATATGTGCGTACTCTCCGAAAAGGGTGTTCAGACGATATGCTTTCAAAGTCGCAAATGATGACGTGAAAATGACGTCAGAGTAACAAACGTATACGAATTTTGTATGCCGCCCCCAACTAACAATTTTAGTCCTATAGTAATCCAAAGAAGTTCCTTATTACTCCTTAACCTACTTCTATAAGTTTTGTATTATACTCCAAAGAGTTAAAAAGGCGAAATTTTCTTACTCCGAAGAATGCTCTCATAAGATTTGTAAGAAGTGCTATAGAATGAATGTACATATTTCTATAAAAAAAAAAAACCATTTGTATTTATATTTTATTTTAATTTTATATTTGTACTGCATATTGTGTATATTTTTCCGTATGATCACCTGAAGGGGTCTTTAGAGATAATAATTATTAGTTAGTATTGTAAATATTAGTATGTAAATTAAAAATTACTTGCACGTCCTTGGAATCTAACCGGAGACCCCTTGCACCAATAGTCTAGCACGCTAACCACTCGACCAATCTGGATTGTGCGGTGCATTGCATCATATAGTCATTCATCAAAGACGCTGCACAATAATGTAAAAAGGTATGCGTACTTATATCATCGCTATAGAAAAAAGAATACTCCTATAGTTTTTCTATAGCGATGATCTGAAATCGTTTGAGTTTTTTGTTTACCGTTCCTCTCTTTTTTTAGATTGTTGGCGGTCTTTGTTTATATTTTTATAGTAGTTGCTAGACTTTTTAATTTTTGGCAACGATTTCATTATTATTTATTTAAAAGAGTTTAGATATGAATAGGTTTTAAGATAAATATAAATGATTTAAAATGGCTGCGTAGAAACCATTTTAAATCATCCTCAATTAAAGCTTTACAACATTTTCTTATACAATTGATATCAGAACGAAGGTTCTTTAACTTTTTTATAGGATAATTTTCGTAGCAAAAACTTTTTAGTCGTTTTATAGTATGAGTATAGTATGATTATAGAATAATTAACTCATTGTGCCTGTAAGGCTGATATAATGAACTCCAGAGCGATGAATTATACCAACATTAACTCCTATAACCACTTAACTCCGCTCTGGAAGGGCTATAAAAGTGCTATAGTAGCGAATAATGCTTATGTTGCCAAAATCGGGAGCAATTTTGTTAGTTGGGCCTGCTCGTAGCTTACTCAAATACTGAAAACCAAATGTAAAATCTTTTTGTTTTTGAGAAATAAAAAAAAAAAACAACAAGACCTATCCCCACTCTGAATTGAATTAAATTTTACTAACGGTACCTTTCATAGAATTGATTTTATCATTTTAAACTTCTTGACTAGAAGTAAGTATAACTTTTACTAAATTCAATCAAATTGCTAATGCTGGAACTTATTAGAAAAATTATTATTACATTATAAAACTTAAAGATAAAAAAAATTAAATATTGTATGTAATTACAAAATTAAATAAAAGAGTACCTATGTATGTATGTATTTTAAAAAATATTCTTCGAATATTATAATGAAAAAATAAAAAAAAAAAAATTTAAAAAAAAACAGTTTAATGTTAGCTGGACAAACTGTGCTTTTTTCAACAATTTATGACATTTTCTCAACGACCACCAAGCTTAGCTCAAGCCTTATTTGTTGAATAAAGTTAAAGTTTTGTGGTGGTGAATCTACCAGCTTTCAGTCCAGTTATGCCACATTTCAATTAAATAAATAAACATCAATATCAATAAAAATAACAATAGTTAAAAATACGTTTGAACCATTATTAATTCAAGTTCTAACTTTTAAGTATACATATTCTATGAAACTTTGGGCAGAAAACAGATTAAGCTTGTCTACCATAAGTGACAGCACTGTTCCAGTAAAAAAAAATGCAAGTATACTTTCGTAGAGAGCAAACAGAATTAAAGAAACTTAAAAGAATTGAGCAATAAACAAGAGGTATCCAAACCAAACCAACAGAGGCATTAAAAGTCGACTCGCTTAGTTAGTTACTTGTAGTTACATATATGTACTTAAATATAAAAAAAATAATTGTAATCGATATCAGATTTTATTTATGTACATTTTTGCTATCTCAACATCGCCTGAAGTTTAAATAATTTGGGTACATTGTGCACTTTTATCAACACTTTTGCAATCAATTATGAATAACAATGCATTAAAAATAAATGTCCAAAGTTCACTCATCCAATGGTCTAGTGAATGTTTGTTTTAGTTTTTTTTTTTTTTAATGTGAATATTGTGAATGTGAATTAATTTATACTTTTTGGAAGGTGTTTATTTTTGTTATGTTGATTGGTGTGGTGGCAGTCCAGTCAATGCAAATGCCCGAAAGGGACAAGTTATTCGTGAATTTAATACTATGTACCTAGCCTACCTACTTTAATTTTTTTTGTTGACTTGTTTTTACAACACTGATAAGAAAAATAGAAGCATCTTGCTACTCTCATCTAAATTGCTCAGGAGACTACACTAGTATTGTGAAAAGTGAAAAGCTTGTGGAAATACATATACGTGAGATCATCATCGACCACAGTGCAGTTGAATTATTATTTCACCGATACCTATAAAAAAAAAACTGTTTCTCAAGTGAGTATTTTTAAAAGTTAGAAGTTACTTTATAACGGTTCTGCTTATAACACTACTGATATGTTTATGAGCCCCCGAAGGGTCAGGCTTTGCGCACCCTGATTTTGTTTAGCTTAAAAGCAACTACCATGTTTTGTAACCACGTTCTTCATCAGACATACAAAAATGATCAGTCCAGAGAACATAGGCCAATTTGTTTGTTTTTTTTTTTTTTTTGAGCAATAAATTTGCAATACCGCGATATATATTTAGGTAGTATAATTGATTTAAATACGATTAAATATTATGCGTTTTTTTTTTAAACGTGAGGGAAATTGAATGAAAAACTATGTCGGGGCTAATTAATTTACATGTTAAATGTAACCAACAACTATTCCTATTCGGACCTAGCAGAGAATTTTTGGCGTTCACCAGCGTTATCGACAGTTTGTATGGAAACTCTATTTTTTTTTTTTTTGCGGTGATGGCATCGCTAATCCCCGATATCGTTTTTCAGCCAACTTCCTACAAAATCCCTTTTAGTATAGATGTAGGGGAAGGTGGCCTAAAATGGCCCACCAAGGTAAAATAACCCCTCGCTAGAAATCGTAGAATCGAACAGAATTTGAAGGTTTTCTGGAAACAATTCTTCAGTTTATCCGGCAGTACCGACATACACGAAATGTTAGCAACTTCAAGCTAATGTTTTAAATTTGACAGGTCAAACTATATCTAGCCATCTCCAAAAGTAGACTTCATACAATTTTTTGGAAAAATTTGTTGACAGAAAACTCTATTAAAAACATTAAATTTCGGAGAAAGCAGTAAATGCATGTAAGATTTAAGTATTTTACTGAAATAAGTTCGCCTAGTACTATTTCAGTTTGTTCGAAATTAAAACTTAAATAAAAAAACCCTAAACGGGCAAAATTGCAAAGGCACTCCTAGACTGAGGACACATTATCAAAAGCCCTAAAAAAGAAATAGGCTGGAAAAAAGTATCCAAAACATTCGGAGTTCCAAAAACTACACTAAGGAGACGAGCAGCCAACAAAAACAAGATTTTGAATGGCTTAGAGAAGGGTCCACCTTTTCAAAGCGAATGGAAAATGAGCTCGTTGACTTTATTTAGCCTTTAGAATGGCATATACCAGTATGCCATTTTACCCGCGCAATTTTGATCGTTGGAATTTGAAGAAGTTTTGAAAATAAAATACTTTAAATACTTTTTGGAGCTTTTTAAATTCGTAAAGCAAAAAAATGTAAGCATTACAGCCATATTATTCACTTGGGGTATAATTTGGGTTTAAATGAGTTTTGTATCCGTCAATTTAATCCGCATTTTTTAAATCCGACAATTTACGCTTATGTCCATAATATTCACTAAAAAAAAAGCATCAAGCTTGATGAAATAAAAATGAGTTAAACGCATGTAAAACCCACTTAAAACTCACTTTTTTGTCGCTTGCTTTTGTATTTTATATTTTGATTTTACACCAGAGTTCAATTTCTTTAACTGCTCTCTGGAAATCTGTTTAAATTAAATCGAATTAAACTTGAAAAAATTTAAACCTATTTTTATTTCCGGGTATAACGAGTGAATATGATGAGCTTGGGTTTGACATTTGGGTTTAAGTTACTTTAAACTCAGATGTACATTTTAATCCGGATTTAAGTCACTTAATAATATGGCTGTTATTGATTAAGCTTTAAAATGAATATAACACTTAAGAATGTCACTTTTTTCCGAGAATTAAGACATTTTCCTTAGGGGGGCCATTTTAGGCCACCTTGCTCTACCTTCTTAATGTTAGCTTAAGCAATTGACAAGATAGAATGAAAAATATACGGTTGCCTAATTTAAAATGGGTGCGTGGTCTTGGCAACCCTATGTACATATCACTGTTTTTAGACCATGACTCACCTCATCAGGTAAAAGGTTAAAACTAGTTTAAAATAAAAGATAACATATCGTACTAAAAATAAAAAAATAGCGTTGCCACTTATAAAATGACTGCATGAATGTGACAACCCGTTTTGAAGGAAAAAAGTGTAATAAACATGTTATTGTTCACAACTAATTTATTTCGTTTATTTGAGCCATGTATTATTTACCAAATGCGAGCTGAGAATCTGTAGAAAAATATTAAAATACATTTAAGATTTAAGAAACATATTAAAAGGTTAAAAAAGAAATATTTTATTACAGACATAAAAGTTTTCAATAGGATTTTTAATAAAAAACGATGACTACTTCTATAGACTCCACTTAAACCGGGACAATTATACCTATTAAAGCTTTATTCTCATTTCTATATAAAAGTTGTTGCAGAAACTGTAAAAAGCACATGGCAACCCTGCTATTATAACTATATACCGAAATTACAAGTTTAGATCAAATGCTTAAAACTTCATAAGCAAGGTAAAAGCTAAAAAAATACACCAAATTAAAGCTTAGACTCTAATATATAAAAATAGGCTGCGTGATCTTAACTGGGTGCATGACCCAGACAACCGGCAGTCGGCTTATCTTACTGCAATAGCCGGCTGTCAAGACCGGTAATGTTTGGATATTGGTATAGTATGCCGGTTTACAGGTTACCGGACAAGCGTGTAAAATACGTCTAAAATTGGTTTAAATTCGTCTAAAATCAGTTCATCACTTTCGAACGATTCTAAATGCTTATGCGATGTTGCGTTTTATTTTTTTTTTTAAATTGTTATTAAAGTAAATCTGGGTTTTAATTTCGTGTCTCTTTTTAATGCTTTTTACATAGATATGGATCGTGAGAGTATTTATGTATCAAAAGATGGAGAGCCATCGACGTTTGAATTTGATGAAACCCTTCCATCACTACCACTACCAGATTTAATGTCCACATTGCTTCGTTACTATGAGACTCTTAAACCATTCGGAACTGCCGAAGAATTGCTTAAAACTCGAAAAATTCTAAATGAATTCAATCAAGGAATCGGATCACAGCTACAGAGCAAACTTAAACAACGTGCTTCCAAAATGAAAAACTGGCTTGACCAATGGTGGGATGCTTATGCTTATCACACTTTAAGATTTCCCCTACATCCATATGTTTCTATGTCAATGGCTCTCAAATTAGACTGCACCGGAATTGAAGAAACCCAAGAAAATAGCCTCAAAACAATGGCTAGAATAATGTATCATACGATCGAATATTGGGATCTTTTGCGAACTGAAAGAATGAAACCGGCTTCATCGGGTGGTGGAAAAATAAAATATTCTTCAGCTTTGTTTAGAAGATTTTTCTCGACGACTCGAGTTCCTGGTGAAAAGGAGGACAGAATCGTTAGTCATTTTAGATCAAGTAAGTTAAGTTACGATGATTTTTGCTTTTCCAGGATTAATCTATTGAAAAAATTATATCTTTAGTTAGTGAAGCTGAAAAAACTCCAACTCATGGTTTGATCTTAGGAAAAGGAAGAATATTCATTTTTAGTTGCCTCAATGAAGACGGTTCAATTCTGGCACCCCAACAGATTTTGAAAATCTTAATCCAAGTATCCGGAATTCTAGAGTTCGAAGGTAAAGGTGATTGTGTTCCTGTATTGACTAATGATGACAGATCTTCATGGGCAAAGGTAAGTTTCTGCCAGATGTAAGCGAGTACAAGTTGATATTCCTATTTCATTAGAATCGGCAAAGATTACTTGAGATTTCGTCAAAGAACCAGGATTACCTTAGGTTGGTAGAGAGTTCTGCTATTGTGAGTGTTTTAGATTATAACCAGCCCAATGACCACGAAGAAGTAGCTCAAGCTGCTTTAAATGGTGACTTCCATTCAAAATGGTCAGACAGAAGTAGCATATGTATTGCTTTTAAAAGTGGAAGGTTTGCCCTCGTTGGAGAGGTAATTATGTTAAAAAATACAAATTCCAGACCGAATATTTGAAATTTGTATATTTTATAGCACTCAGCCTATGATGGAACGCTTAGCATGCACTTTTCGTTCTTTATCCAGCTTAGTCTCATGGAGAGCGGAGAGCCTGATTGGAATGCTCCGTCTAATTATTTACCTGTACCAATCAAGGAACTCTTATTTGATTTAGATGATACTCTGCGAAATGAAATCGCGAATGTGATGGTAGAATGTGATGCTCGGGTTGGTTCTAACCTTCTTAAGAAAAAGTAATTTTTCTAACTTATCTTCAACTATATTTTCTAGCGAACGGATGTTATTATAACTGATTTTACTTTCGAGGATTTTGGAAAGGATTATTTGAAAACATTGAAGCTCCATCCTGATTCCTTTATCCAGGTTATTATTCAATGGACATATTACTTGCTACATGGAGAGTAAGTTCTTTTGTTGCTGCAGCAAGTTTATAGTTATTAACCTATTTAATTAATTCAGACTTGCTTCAATTTATGAGACTGCCTTGATGAGACACTACTATAATGCTCGCACAGAAACACTTCGATCGTGTACAATGGAAGTTGTCGATTTCATCAAACTCATTACAGATTCAAATTCTTCAAAAAATTCAATTGCTGAAAGTTTTCGCAAAGCTGTCAACCATCATACTTTTATGATGAATAAAGCCCGTGAAGGAAAAGGCATCGATCGTCATTTGTTTGGTTTGTGGTGTGTTGCACAGGAAGAGGGCTTAGAAATTCCCTCACTCTATACAGATCCACTTTACTCGAAAAGTGGAGGTGGTGGAAATTTTGTTTTATCCACGAGCACATTGGGGTACACCATAAATAACGGCTATGTAGCTCCAATGGTTATGGATGGCTATGGAATTTTCTATAGCATCGTTTCAAATGCGTAAGTTTTCGTATCAAAAAAATATCCTATTTATTATTTTGCATTAAAATAAATATTTTATATAATTTTCAGAATTCATTTGTATACAACGGTGTTTCGTGGAAGTGATAAGACAAGCGCACACAAGTTTAATAAGAAGTTTGCTGAAGTTATGCTAATGGCAAGGGATTTGCTCCAAGGATCTCCAGATCCACATGCCAAATTATAAAATTGAAATGTGTAGTGTATGCAGTTCCAAAGTCAAAATATGTGTTCCAAATAGTTATTTGGATGTATCTATGTGATAATTCGTTGTTTGCCTTAAATAAAGACCGGTAGGGATTATAAAAGGGGATATTGTTTATGAAAAAATAAATATTTTAAACCGGAACTAATTTTTCCTCATCAAAATAATTTTTTTTTTAATTGAGGAAAATTAAGAACTGATTCACGTTAATTTGCTTTTGTGTCTCAAGGCAAAAGAATTTCAAATGAGAAAATGATGTATTTAAAACATACAATCGTGCAGATTTTTTTGGAAGGGAAGTGAAATAAACTTAAAAAAAAAGTCAACAAGCTCTGGCATTTTCGTGCCCAAAAAAAGTAAAGTGTTGAATAAATTCAAAATATTCTTGACATTCCATGTCGAAATTGATTCGTATTAGAGTTGTTCAACATTAACTTAATCAATTTTTAGTATGTGTCTGTCTGCTCTCCAAACTGATTCTTTTATAGAAAAAATTCTTTCAATAAATGCATTACTTACGGGAATGTTTAGTACTTTTAAAACAATTTTAGAAATTTGAGATTCTTCTGAGCTTTTTAAAAATCAAAACCCGAGCTTTATTTACAGATATGTTTTGAATTTCTCGCAAATTTGGTAAAATTTGTATTTGATAACATAAATTTACATTTATCAAATTAGAAAGAACAACAACTTGAGTGAGCTTTCACCAAGTTTTATAGGCTGGAGTTTCACGGTCGCCAGGCCAATCATCAGACTCCTTTAGTGGTGCATAGTCTATGTAGTTCAATTTTATTTGAAAAGCTATTTGTTTCACTGAGGATCGATCCATAGACCAACTTCGTTTCAATGCTGCCAAATTTCTCTTAATTGAACATTTTTATTTATGTCGAATTCCTTTCAACAAAAATTCGATTTTTTTTTTTAACAGAATCAATTTTTTTTTCTTTAATGTCGAATTGCTTTCAACAAAAAATTCAATTTGTTTAGAAGAAAAAAAAATCGATTTTTCTGGACAAATTCCTTGTATTGAAAGAAAAAAGTCAATTCTGTGTTGAAAACAAATCGAATTTTTTGTTGAAGAAAATTCGACATACTAAAAGGAATTTGTTCAGCAAAATGTTTTTTTTTTTTTCTAAACAAATTGATGTTTTTTGTTGAAATTCGACATTAGATTAAGAAATGCGTTCAGGGATAAAATAAATGAAACAGTAGGCCCGGAGATTAAATCAAATTCCCAGAGTATCCGGGTGAAAACACCCATGTTGGTAACCCTAGACGCACCCCTCCCACATACATTACGTAATTATTGTTTGCTTGTAAGCTTGTTTTACGAAATGTGATAACAAACACTAAAATCTTCCATTTAAATAGCTAGAAGTTGTATTAATTCTTACAAGAAAAAACGCCGTTAGTGGATAATAAAAACGTCAAAAAGTTTGTATAAAACCTACAATATTCAGCTAAATCTTCTAGAAAAGATTCCACAAATGTTCACCCACCACAATAAAATAAAAACATCTTTTTTTAACAAATACTATTTAAAACATTTAATTTTTAATTCGCTTAAAATATAAACAATATGAAAAAATATCTCGATGCGGTTATAATAGATTCTTATTTATATAATTTTCATATAAAAAAAAAACGCCTTATTTTTCTATGAAAAAACTTCGTTTTGAATTATAAATAAATATTAAAAATATACAATACATGCTTTTTTTAATACATACAACGTTTAGAATATTTTTATATTATTTAACCTTAATTATAAAAGAATTTTGAAAACACATTTGTAAAAAAAAATAGATTTATAGAAAAAAAAAACTAACCCATTTCTATTAAAATAAAATGTGTAAATTCAAAATTTTGAGCATTGCAAAAAAAAGTTCAGGTCCAACCCGTCTTTCCTGCTGATTACTTAGACGTTCATATAATTGTGATTCTCTTCATTGCCACTGTTCTCACATGTTAGTTTGCCATTTGGTATGTTTTGATATACTTCCGCTGCAATAATATCCTTTTTTACTTGTGGTGCAGCTTGGGGTTTGAATGAGCTACAAATATCCTTTGGTGCAACTTTGGTGAGCTTTCCGTAGATAATGTTTGATCTATCATTAAGAGTTTGTACTTTGATAGGCTGCACAGTGACACCATTTTGATAGCTATGCTCATTCTCTTTGGCCTCGACAATGGTGTTCAAGTAACCATTGCTGTTGAGTGATGATGACATCGACTGATCATTTGGTGCTTGGAATACTGGAAGGTTCGATGGAAACATGTAGTAATGGTCACTATTATTGCCATTGACGGCCGGACTGGGACTAGTTGGGGTCATAACTCGTGGATGATGTGGGAAAACGATTCTCTCTTTCTCCTCGCCAGGTGTGGAGCTGGGTGTCAGTACCGGTCGAGGAGGTGGTGGGACTAGATAGTTGTCCATGAGGCTGCCGGGTGAACCGATTCGACACATCCCGAAGCGGCGTTCTTCATGATCTGAATGGGTTCCACTGTCACCAAGGCTAGCGCCGCTGCATGCACTTCCAGTACTCAGCCTGCCAGACGACGAAGACGAGGAAACGCTCTGAAGACTCAGAGTACTAATGGGACGCTGGCTCGACTGGAAGGAGGAGGCAATCGATGATTTTGTTTCATCGTGATTTTCAACCGTCACTTTGTGAACCGGTGTCTTGTGTCGCGAGAATAATTTTTTGATCTTTTCGAAGGGAGTTTCACGTTTCATGGTGGATTTTATTTGCACTTGAATTCTCTCGTATTCCTGTCTCAAGAGTTCGATTTGTTCTTGTTTCTCTTTGAAACTTTGTTTGACATCGTTGCGGTGCTTCCATTTCTCAACCAATTGTTCCACATCTCGAATTGAGAGCACGTTATTCTTAAAGTCGTTCATTATCTCCACCAGCTCGTCGTCAGCATTACCTTTGCTGCTGGAAGCGTCACTGCCGGTCCTCTTCAGCGTTCCCAGTTTTGAACTGGATCCCATTTTGTTCAAATTCATTCGTGATCGATGCATTTCTTCGAGTGGCAGTTTTTCAAATTCAACAGGCTTGTTTGAGGGTTGGAACAGATAGTTGCCATCGTCTTCGATTGTGGTCTTCACAGGGATGTTTGACGGTTGAAGCATATAATCGAGCATAGAGGCATTACAATTGTCCGGAACGTCTTGACTTAGTTTATCGGCCTGATTGAAGAGCGGTGTATGAACGTTACGTTTGTTCTTTTCCTCAGATTGATAATATGGCGGCTCACTGATCTTAAGCTCATTTGTGGTCACTTCGGCTTCGGTAATTATTTTCATTTGATCAAAGTTTTTGGTCATTTCTCCAGAGCTCTGTAAATTTTCGTCTTCGCTTTCTACACTAACGTAGTTGAGATTCGAGACTGCCATTGTGGTTGATGAAGCTTGGGCAGGAGAGGGAGAATTATCTCGGTCGCTGCCACTGCTCATATCCATGTACTCAGCCTGTACGGGTTCTTTGGCTTCTTGAGATTTCTGTCTACAAACAGTTTTCTTTGGTGACTCGGTCCCGGCCTTTGCTTCGATCATAACTTTATTCTTAGAGCTTGCATCACCAGTTTGGATTCCCTTAAAATAGTGGTACATCGTGGTGAGTTCATGGAATTCAGAGAAACTATTGATGCTCTGTGCAAGTTTGTGGAATCCCTCGAGATCAGCTAGTTCCGCAGGTGTTTTTCCAACACAATTTCGAACACCACATGCCGTATCACCACCAGGGCATTCCATCAGCTGGATGCAAAGGCGATCTAGACCAAATCGTGCTGCGAAATGCAAAAGAGTTGGATACTCTTCAGGACTTGATTCGCGGATGGTAAGGAAGTGATGTTGTTTGTCAAACGGACCAGTTAACAAATGGAAATTTGGAGGCATGTTCTTTTGGAAGCATTGCAATAAATGGAGATCTAACGAATCACGTTCATCCAGGCCGATTCCCAATGAATGACACATAAATTCAATAGGAGAGTCCTCGGCCCTAAGTAATTGTTCAAGCTCTCGAAGACGGCTTTCGCACTTGATTGGTCGGCTTCCAATACTTTTTTCATTTTTTTCCATTCGTATTTCCACCATCGTTGAGATAACCATGCAGGATTCTAAAATCAAAGAAGAATAATATTAGTTTTCGAAAAGATTTCGACGCATTGTCATAAACATACCTGGAATTGTAAATTGAACTGTAAAGGGATTTCTACGCTTGAAGTTTCGCACTTCAATGAGCTCTCCCGATTTTTCAATCATAATCTTCAAAACATCATCCTTGTCCAGGGGTTCGTTCAACATCGCCACAACTTTATTTTGTCCAATTTTCACTTTTCTCGGCAGAACTGTGAATCCCTCACAACTGCTAAAACTTTTCGTTTGACTTGTATTCATATCCTGGCAAGGAGGACGTTGACATAGAGCCCTTCCGAGAATATCAGTTGCTATCCCAAGAATATTTCCAATTTGAGATTGATCATTGCCACGAATAACACAACGACGCCACTTGTGGAATGATGGAAGGGCTGTAATAAAATGATTTGTCATATTAACTACGAGTTGTTGAAATTTTCAGATTTTGAAACTTACCGCTTTTATGAATTTCAAGAACCTTTTCCTCGCTTACGTCCAACAATATAGAAAGAACTTTTTCAACTTTCAAAATGGCCGAAAGCTGAGATTTTAAATGAGAATGTGATGTAGCCAAGAGGGCTGGACACAGAATGACAATCTGCAAAGCAGCATCCTGGTACTTTCGGGCAAGGTCCTCACTGAAGGGACCATCGTTAATTTTAACGTGAAGAAAACTGAAATAAAAAAAAAGTAGGAAGTTTATTAAAGTGTTCGATTGCAAACTATTGTAAATGAGCTTTCAACGCGAAGCTTATTACTAGCGCGTTGTACGGTTTTAAATGTATTTTTAGTTTCAGTGTAGGGAGAAGTCATTATTTTTTATTATGATGGCCGGGGGGATACAAAAAAAACACCTAATACTTCGAACGTGTACCTGTATTTATGAATCCATATACCTCAACGAGTAGAAAGGAAACTATTATAATCCTAGGAATATTATAAAGAAGAAAGTGTGTTTGTCCTTCAACAAGAATCGAATGGCTGGACTGATTCTAATGAAATTTAGCATACAAATAGATTATGTCATGGAATAGGTTATAGAATAGGTTTTATAATGCCACAATGTTGCGGGGGGCCTAGCGAAGAGAGGGGGTAATAGCTAAATGAACCTTTGAACCTTTTTGACATATTTCAGATCGTTTGTTAAGCAAGCTTAAACTATCTACACACATACAAACATATTTTTTTCTTGAAATGTTTTTCACTTTTGCCTGAGTAATTTCCTACATTTTGGCTAAAAAAGAACATTACAATTTCGATTTAATCAAAACAAGAATTTGCTTTGCCAGATGTTTCCGGCTCAGCAGCAAGGTGCCCAACCTTTGAAACTTTCGAGAATTCCAACACCTAATCTGATAAAATTTTATGAAAAGAATTTCGAGGCACGTGGGAAAAAAATAAATAATAAGACGTTGCCAATTTTAAATGCCATTAATAGATTTAATTTAGAAAAGTTAAATTTTGAAAAATAGACTCGAGAGAAAATGACGTTTGTATTTTTATTTCCTTCGATGAACATATTCGATAAAAATACATATATATGTGTGTATTTGTGGATTTTTTTTCTAAATATTTAAACCTGTTTTCGAGAAAATTTGAAAAAAAAACTCGTTTTACCATGTTTGTCTTTACCCCTTTTTACCCTTTATTTAAAAAATAACATATACATATGCATAGCTACATTTTTCTGAACTATTTGGTTATACATTGAGCCTTGAAGTCCATCTTATGATTCTTATTTATTCAAAAATAATTGTTAAGATCGTGTAACACTTTTTTGTTTCACCCTAAAAACAGCTTACAGGCTATATTATTGACATTCTTCAAAGCTAGTTTTGCTGAAAAACTAGTTCTATAGGGGTTTCGAGTTTTATAAGTTTCTCAAAAAAAGTATTGATTTGATTTAGATGTCAAACTATGCATGAATATTTTGATTTAGATGTCAAAGTAATCAAATTTGTGAAAAACTTAAAACTCGAAACCTCTGTTTTTCGGTAAAACTAGCTTTGAAGAAAGTCAAGAATATGGCTGTTGATGTGGTGAAATATATAATTATATTGCTCTTAATTGCTCGAATTCCAAGCTTTTTTACTTTTCAAAACACAAAAGTGCTTTCTGAGACTATCTCAAGCAAACAAAGCAATATTTTCTTTTTTATTAATAAACATACATAGATGACTGATTTTTTAGGTTATTAACTTCTTAGGGCAAGTTTTGGTAAGTAAATACTGAATTAACAACAAATACTTTTGATACTCTTTTCTTAGGTCGATCCTCATGAATTCTTTTCTGATAAAATGTTCTCAAGATAAATATTAATCAATTTATGTCAAAAGCTACTAACTCTAGTTTAACTCACTACTGAAAGAATGGGCCTTAATGTTTATATTAGGCGTTTTTCTTTTTTAGTTCAGAGTTTGTTCAGAGCAGAGCACTGAGTAGACTCTGAGCGAATGGAGTAAACTCTGAGCAGAGTATGTTCAGAGCACTCCGATTTAATTATGAAACACATCTGAGCACTCTATTGTCATATCTGTCAAATTACATGGAAACTGTATGAAGTTGGCCGCGCTCAGTTTTTTACTCCTTCTGCTCGGTTATTTTTTTCTGAGCTCATGGAGCACGCTCTGAACGCACTCTGAAGGAAAAAAGAAACACAAATTTCAAGCTCTGAACTCAAAAAGAAACACAACATTTTTGTTTGACAGTTCGGGCTCTGAACTGCTCTGAACTAAAAAAGAAACCTATTTAATATCATAGATTAAAGAAAAATAGATATTTTATTTTTAAGAATAAATTTCGTTGCCAAATAGTTTTGTCAAAAATAACCAACCAACACTAAAAAAAAAAATAATAATAATTTTTGTTCCCAATGGAAATCTAGACTAATCAAAAAAAAAAAAAAAATAAGGGAACAAAATTTTTTAATTTTTTTTTTGTTTTTTGAAGAGCCTTATCTCTGTGAAAAATGAACTTATTGAGATGAAACAACAAGCATTCTAAAGCTGTGTTTTTTGTTATAACAATGAGAAATTTTAACAAATGAATTTTTAAAGTATCGTTATAGCGCAATCATAAGTAACAGTACAAACCACAAATTACAATTTTTTTTGAAGAGTGTCATTTTCTTTGATTTTTTTTTTTTTCAGCCAATAAAATGTACTTTTGGCTTATTTGAAAAGAATAAATTGAAAAGTAAAGAATATTTTCTGTTTGCTTTTTCACAGTTTTGCGTTGGTTACAATACACAGAGATACAGCTCTTCAAAAAACACTTAAAAAAAACTGAAAAAAATGCTATCCCCTTAATTTTTTTTCTAGAGTAATTCAAAATTTAGAATCAGTTATTGTCCATTAATTGAGTGTGACGTTTTGAACGCAGTATTAACATTTATTTAAAAATCTTTAATGGAATAAGATGAGTTTTCCACCTAACGTCCTGTATCATAATGTTTGTGTATGTAAATTTCTGATTAGTTTTCCGACTCTTAATTTTAAGGGCAGGCCGGTAAGGGTCATAAATTCACATATAAAAAATATTAATTAATTAATAAATTATTCAGAACAAAAAATGATTTTTCACCTATGGACTTATGACTTTATATAACTTTCATAAAAACTTGATCGTTTGTGAAACCGAAACTTTAATATTATAATTTATTTTCGAAATAAATAAATTAAACACGAATTATTTTTAAACTCACTTGAAAGGTTTACGTCCTCGTTGTTTTGTAATTTTATCGAAATGGTTTTTAAGAAAATTCGCTCGCAATATTGCCCGTTCGCTATGTTTAGCTGTTATGATCAGGATGTCGTCCATATTCGAACTGGTTACACAGTTATCTGAAATTTTAAAAATAAAATGTCTCTTGGTTAAAAATCGATTCAGGTAAAGATTGTTTTTTTTTTTTTTTTTTTTTTTTTTTATCGATAAAGGTATTCCCATAGGTAAGTTGATAAAAAAAAGTATTGACTTGGGCTATTCTTCTAATCTCACCATAAAGATGATTTTACATTGCGTGAAATGCAAACACCACCCTCTTAAGAATTCTTAAGTATTTGCCTATAAGATATCCTTTTTTAGTATTTTTTATTTTGTTTATTTAAATTTGTCTTTGAGCTAATAATAATGTTATCTTTAAGATACGAGCGATCAGCGATTGTCCCTATTCTATTTTTAAAGAGAATTATAAGCGTGTCTCTCCCACAATAAATGATTACAACAGATCTGATCGCCGAGGATGGGAATCAGACAAGTTAGAGTGTAGAGTTGTGTTTTTAGTTATTTAAAAAAAAAAGGGGGAAGAAAACGGACGACTTGTCTGTTGGAATTATTAATATTGTCCTTGAGAATACGCCGCCGCCGCCACCACCACTGTTTGATATGGGGTTTTTCAAAACAAGCAAAAGAGTCACATTGTCAGTGCGACTATTAAGAAAAAAGAATTCAAGAAGTTGATGAGCAATTGTCTGGCAGAAAACGACATGGATACATAATTTCATGGCAAAATGTGTAAGCAAAACGATCGTTTTGAAATGTCGCGACGACCGTCGGATGTTTTGTTTTAGTTGCAACTGGATGGCAAAATTATAAGTTTTTGTTCTTTTTACAATAAGTTGGTGAATCTGGTAGCAATATGATGAAAATGACAACGAAAAGAAAAAAAATAAAATTCGCTGTTTTATTTTTGCGCGAAAGTCTATAATAGGATCTTCTTTCTCTCTCTCTCTCTTTCTGGACTGAATTATAATGACTTAAATGCTGTATATTCTATCCAATATGCATTATGAGAATTAAGATAGACGGTAGGTCATAAATAAATCGAAGAAATCGTGAAAAGGAATAAATTTGCTTAAGGATTACTTTCTTGAATACATAATTTTTGTTTTGGCATACATTTTCAAATGGGCCAAATGGTCTGGTCATTGGATCAAGGGGAATAAAATGTAGGTATACGCATACGTTACGCGATTAAAACATAAGATACCTACATTACTGTAGTTTTTGGACAAACATCAATAGCAATACAAATTTTGAAAAGTATGGAAGTTATTCTACGAAACCTATTACCCATATACCCATTTCAGCAGTTATCTAAATATACTACCATATACAGGGTGGGGCAAAAGGTATAAACCGGTTTTGACCGGCTGGCGCTCGGCCTGTGATTGTGGTGGGAAAAGGGGAGGGCTCTCGTTGTGGCAGTAAGAGAGTCTAGTTTTCAGTAGCGCTAGCGACCATGGTTTGGACGGGAGAAAATGGCCGTTCTGTTATCGCCACGCAGAGAGCCTTCCTACAGCGCTTCAATATGCCTGTCTGGGGAAACGTCCCTGGCGGTAATGCAATTAGACGTTGGGCTAGGAAATTGGAAAACACTGGTTTAACAGCAACTCCTTTGGCAATTGGAAGACCCAGAACTGTAAGAACTCCTGAAAATGTCATCTTGGCTAGAAATGCTATCGAGCGCTATGTGACAATGTTGGGAAGAGTTTTTTTGAAGCCGAGCTGGAAGAATTGAGTGGCTACATCCCACACTGCTAGGATTTCAATGGCGAGATTGAGGCAAGTGTTCCCCCAGCGCCTTGTCTCTTTGGAGTGACGTGGAGTGGCCTGCGCGCCCACCAGATTTGAGCATTTGTGATTTTTTCTTTGGGAGTACACAACGGAAAAAGTTTTTAAACTTCGTCCACATACCCTGGAAGAACTTAAGGACAGAATCAGAGAGGAAGTTACGGCAATACCATCGAAATTTGCAGAAGAACGGTTGAAAACTTCAGAATTCGCCATCAAGAGTGCATCTCGACTGACGGCCGCAACCTACGTGATATCATCTTTAAAACTTAATGTAAAAAACACTAGATTCTGTACTGAAGTAAGTTGAATTGTTTTTGTTTTACATCCCTTTAAAACCGGTTCATACCTTTTGCCCCACCTTGCAGCATACACTGCGCGTGTTTTACCACACAAAAACCTTTTCAATATTTTAAAATAAGGTTTATGGAATTGGACAGCTATTCTAAAGTTAGGAATACTTTGGAATCAATTTATAAATGAGATTTAAATTTTTTTTAGATTGCACTGCATTCAATTAAATTTTTCGGTTTGATAAACTTTTATAAGCTCCCTTCTCTTCCTGATAAAATGGACAGGGGTCATTGCCTTGTACATATACTTGGTAGGAAAATCACAGCCATTCATTGTTCGTGAATTGCAGGGTTGGTAAAATGTTTTTGAATCAGACCCTTACGCGTTACATTGATCATAAAAAGGATCGTTAAACGCATTCGAGATGGGTTCTAGAAAAACAGAAATATCATTAGAAATGAATCCAAATAAATTCACGGTAGAGCATGGTAAATTTTTTGTAGGAAATTTCATTATCTTTCATTTTTGTATACGATTTATACTTTCAGAGTTAAGCGGCCAGTAATACTTTTTTTTTTATTTTTTCCCAATATCTCCTTAACGCTTGAAATTATGAAAAAAAAAATTGAGAACAAAGCATACTTTAAGGCACCTTAACTCTGAAATTATAAACCTTCAAAAAAATATTCTATGTAAAAATAAAAGATAATTAAATATCCTATGGAACAAATACTCGCAAATTTTGTGTGCTATATGAGCCGTTTTTGAGATATTGGCTAAAACGAGTTTTTTTTAAAATGGCGGCTGACGTTTTAGTCCTACTTAGAAACGACCCACCTAAAAATAAAATAAATTTGATGGCACAACAGCCCATGAAGAACTATAGGGCCTAGTGACTTACAACTCTCAACCATTCCTGTGTGCGTTTCTGCAGGAATGGAGGGGACCTACAGTTTATTGCCGAATCCGAACGGCTAACGAGCGGAACTTTTCTGTGACAGGAGATACTCTTGGGGGTTTTGTCAATTCCTCGCAAGAGGCAGTAGCCGTTTTTTTTTTTCTTTTAAATAAATAGGTGGCGAGGCTGGGGATCGAACCCACGAAACGACCCACCTACCAATTCTAATTATAAAATGTGACCAGTATTTTTTTTTAATTATGAAAAATCTTTTTTAAATCTGCCGACTGGCCTATAGATAGTACAGTATTAATCACCAGTACAAAAAGAAGTTCAACTATGAAGATCAACATCACTGGAAGCCGCTTCCTGGAACCTGCAGAATTTGGTAAATTTTCAGAAAAAAAAAATTAAATATTCATCAGTTAGGTACTTAAACAACAAAAACTGATTGTGAATTTGGATGAAGAACAAGTTTAATGATAATTTACAAAACCAAATTGCTATTCGTAAATAATCTGTAAAGGATTTGGGTTGCTTTAACTACAAATGGACGCCGGCCCCTGGTTTTTATCGACTCAGGACGAAACAGTGAAGATTGAATCAGGAAGTCTTATGACAAAAACCACTATTTTGTGATATGTTAAATTTGATTTGAATTTTAAAATGTCCATTTTGTATATAAATGAACCTAAAATGAACCTTCACAACACTGATTTTCTGATTTCAATCCTATTTTTGAATAATTAAAAAAAATTAAATTATTGTCACAATTCTTCGGTCACAAACATTAGTTTACCCAAAATTTAAAATTTTTGACTAAAGTCTATTTGGAAAGAATTTCTATTCTATAAAATTTATATTATAATTTTGCGTTGCCCGAGAGCATTATTAAATTGAAGAATATTACCTACACTGCACCTGCATAATTTTAAAACTAGATACCAACATAAAATTTGCATAATTAAATCTTTAGAACAAAAAATACAAAGCAAACCAAAAATTAAAAAAATATTTTCTTAATAGATAAAAATTAAAAAAAAAATCTAACATAAAATAATATTCGCAAACAATAAATCATGTGCGAATCATGAGTGAAGATTTTTATTTGATGCAGGTTGATAATCTTGAGCAATTAAAAATTTTTTCGTTTCGCGTCAAAAGCGTGTATAAATACAATCAATTTTAAGACATGTCAACACCTTCATATTTAATAAGGAACATTTAATTAAAAATAATATTCAATCATAAGCAACATCAGCATTTAAAAATAATTTAAAGAGTTTATGAGTTTAACAGACTGTTTAATATTAATGACGAAAAACAATCTAATAAATAAATTCGTAAGAACATGGGAATAGTATTTATTTTAAAATTAAAAAAAAAACACCGAAAATCCTCACTATAATTCATTACTATAAACCCCATTTATATGGTCCCCCCTTAGGGTGAAATGCAACACTCACTATTTAAAAAGAAAAAAAAAAGCCAAAGAAAAACAATAAACACACACACAAACAGAAACTAATTCACTTGGTCACCTTTTAACTTTGGCATATTTCCAGAATTTTTCTTAATCATCCCACAACAACCACAGTAACTCATTTATTATTGTTAACACATTTTTCTTACAAACTCGCACAATCCAACAAATTCGATCGATCGAATCAAATTGCACTTTCCTTTCACAAAACAAAAAAAAAAAAAAATAGTCAAATGGCTTTCTTAATTTTTTATAGATAATCCGATTGAAAACATCCGTCAAATGGATGGAACTATATCATCCGCATATCCCAAACCGATCTTTATGGCCACTAAATTGCTACTATGCTACGGTTGCTCCCACTATTTCCGTGGAAACAAAATGCGCGCCCTCTCCTTGTTGTGGTTTTTGTGGTCTTTTCTTTTATTTTTGTTGCACATCAGAAGCAGCAAAAGCCAAAGTGACTTCAGAAAACCGTCGCGTCGTCGGTCGATCCCAAGAAAGCCAGATGCAGTGAATAAAATTTTATTTTTTTTTTCACTTTTTAGACGTTTTGTGTTTTTTTTTTTTTTCTTGAAAATTTAAAAATAAAAAAAAGGAAAACAAAAACAAAAACAGAAACCGAAACCATCATCATCAACCCCAAAAAGAAAACATTTTTGAATATATGTAAATGGCGCCCAACGGATCAACGCATGCAAGAAGTTCCATACATCCAGACACTGCTTGTTCTGGAGTAGCTCCTGTTCGATCCGAGAGGGCGGCAATAAGTCCCAATCAAACGCAAATAACGATGCGAATATTCGAAGACGGAAAATCTTACAAGAATTCTCTTTTTGGCAAGATCACCGCGCCCGATCGCGATCTTACAGCTTTTTTTTTTTTGAATTTTAATTTTTTTTTTTTTGTGAATATGTTCGCAGTAGTTGTACTTTGAGTTCACTTTTGGGACATCTGCTAAGTGTTATGCCTTTGACCGAAAATAAAAAAAAAATCCCATCTGCCAGCAACTAGAAACCAAAACCAACACAACCCGCTGCTATCAAAATTAAGACAACTTGCATCTTGAGATTGCTTGCGATTGTTTTGATCACTGCAATGCTGATTCATTACAAAGAACGTGATCGAAATCGTGACGCTCTCGCTATAATGGCTGGCAGAGCTCATTCGAGCTAAAGCTGACAAGCTATAATGGGTAATGGTAGTATATAGTTGATGTTGATGTTCGAAGATGATTCGCACTGATGGTTTATGTTTTATTTCGAGTCAGTCATTGTTGGCATATCGATTGCAAATAAAATTTTAAATATCTAAAAGTTCAAGGACCTGTGAAGATCGTCAGTCGATCCGATCTCCGCCGCCGCTCGCTACCACACCGCAACGATCGTAGCTGTCAGAGTTTCTTTATTTTTAGGAATCGAAGAGATAAGACAAAGAACTTTTCCTTTGCCTTTTTTTTAAAAATCAAAATATAAAATGTAGGACACTGTTTTTTCTTAAGTTTATCAGCGCGAAAGAACAGACAGACACTTACTTGAGTGGTTTTCGCTAGACCGACAATTAGCAAACTGATGAGAGTTGAAAAATTGAAATTGATTAAGGAATTCTTGTTAAAGTTTCTGTTGTGTTTTAGTTTTTTTTCTAAATTGACGAGACGAGGTTTGAAATTAATTAAATCATCACTTAATGGCCGTCATGGTTGATAATAATAATGTTATGTGTGTTCAAAAATCCCACTCAAAAAAAAAAAAAAAATCATCAGTTTAATGTTTTTTATGTTGCGATCAGTTAACTGGCCTTTCCTTACAGTTTCATAACTTTAAGATAACCATAATGTCTGCTTTGTACATGTACACAAACAATACATACCTACCCATACATACCTACATACATACAAAAATTAAAGATTGAGCCTCAACTAAAATGTATATGAAGAAAATTAAAGAAATTGTCAATTGAAGATGTGAAGAATTAATTTCTTTTTTTGATTTTTCGGGAAGGAATTAACCATCAAAAAAGATTATTCACTGATTTTTGGTCAAGCTGTCTGATTTGTTTATGTGTTTTTTTTTTTTGTAATTTTTAATCATTTACGATGAGTTGATTTACGTACCCGCATTTAACTCTTTCACAGACAAGACAATCCTTTGAAATTTGTTCTCAGAATAAGGGTCATCCTCATCATCCAGGCAGCACGGGTGACCAAAAGGCATTCAATTGGTGACCGTGTGCACCAATGCAGACATGAAAATACAATAATTGTCAACTTCCGGAAAGTTAAACGATTCCAAAGAGGGAGAAACCAGTGTAAGTTTTTTTTTTTATATATTTTTTGTACACACTTTAAGTAGATATAGTGGGTGAGGGTGTAGGGTTGGATTATTAAGCAAAACTTTATGCGTGGACAGTGGGAACACTTCCGGTTATGGCGACGATTTTTTCCTTCGTTTTATAGGCACATCTATCATGACAATTATTGTCTATAGTTTCTCAATATTGTCTATAGTTTCTCCTTTAATCTTAAATGTTTAAGAAGCTAGCAAAAACTGTTAAATCATAAGAATGTCTTCGCGGTTTTATTATTTAATACCTTTGCATAACTAAAAAGATGAAGCAGAATTAATTTTTGCAGTCTTCATTTACAGTAAATAGAATATATTTCAATTTTTCTGTGATAATTTTTGGACAAAAATTATTTAATTATTAAATGAAATTTTAAGAGCCAATTTTATAATAGTCAGTTAGAACTTAATCTTCAGAAATATTATAATCAAATTTTAGTTTTTCAGTTAGTATTCAGATAAACATAATACATGGGAGCGAATCACATCTCTGCTTTCGACATTCTGCTTTTCATAATTCGACCTTGCCTTGCAAGAATTCTGCTTTTAAAAATTCTGTTTTTTTTTTCAACTCGGTCTTTCGAAATTCTGTTTTTTAAATTCTGCTTTTCAAAATAATGACAATTTGTATTTAGTAAAATTAAATTCTGCTTTTCCAAAGAAACATTAATTAACAATATTTATGCAAACTAAAAAATTTTAGGTTTACAACAAAAAAATGTCAGTTTTTTAACAAACAAAATTAATAATAAATAATCTGAAAAAATCTAGAGGATATTTTTAGCTTTCTTCTTAAAAAATCTTATTTGACTTAGGCTAAGCGCGTAGGTCTATTTTCTAATTTCTAGTTTTCTTTTTTTTTTACTTTTATCTGCTATAGCTTTGACAGTAAATAAGGTCTTTTCTTATTGAGATTTAAAAAAAAACTTTATTACATGAATCCGAGGAATCAACACTTTTAAGCGACGATAATATAAATGCTTCTTTAATTCTTCTTCGTTCCAGGAAATGATTCTGTTTTTGATTTTGACCTTTCTAACAGAATAAAAGTAAAATTATAAAAAAAAAAATAAAAAATAATATTATTTCTATTTACAAATACATAATGTTAATTTTTAAAATTGTAAAACACAACTAATATTTCAAAAAAACACTGTTTTACTAATTTCTACAAATAATAAAAAAAAAAAAACAATTTTGAAACTTTTTATGAGGTATTTTTTTTCCATGAAAGGTTTTATCAGCTTTTCCTTTCAACTTCAATTTTTCTTAATTATGTATTGTTTTTGAAACATTAAACCATTATTCAGTAGCAAGATATTATTATCATAACTCTGTGTAAATTGTGCGGTTACAACCAAATTTAAAAACTATGCTGTAAATAAAGAATAAAGAACCCTTTTTTATGAGGTATTTAAAGAATTTTTTAAAACAGAATTTTGAAAAGCAGAATTTTGAAAACAGAATTTTTACCTTAACCCATAATATATTCCTGAGAATACGAAGAGTAAATTTAGCAGCTTGGAGTGACTTAAAATTTATTCCTAGGAATAAATATTATCAATGCCAAAAAAAACATTTCTCGTCAATTTCGCTTTGAAATAAATGTAAAATAAAAATTTTGAAATTCAAAAAAGTATATGTATGTACCTATTTAAAAAACAAATACATTCAAACTCGCTTAAGTAAAACAACAAAAAATCTTTATTACTATTTAACCTAGATAAATCTCAGATAACAGAAAAACAAATTGGCGAAGCTGATTTCAGCTACATTCATATTTGAAAACAAAAAATGAGATCCGTTCATCCTGAATTGCTATAAAAAATCTTCGTTCCATGAAGAACTGATGCATTCAAAGCCTATAATCTTTTCTTTTTGTTTTGTTTGATTTTTCTAGTTCTATCCATATTTTTTTTGGTCATATAAGCGAGTTTTTTATCACCTACACATGCATAAGAAAAATAAAATTTCAAAGGAATATTTTCTTTTTTGCATAAGGGATTTTCCTCTTAAGCGGATTTAAAAATGCTCGAGGGTTAGTTTAGTTTTTTAAATAAGCGGGTTTTTCACTTAAGTAGGTTTGGGTTGGGCTGAACAAACCAAAATGCAATTGAGGCTCAAATTACGAGATTGTTTCCCGATTCTTTAAAAGAAACTTTTTTCCTTGGGTATGTAACTGACTATTGTAAATTTGGTTCTAAGGCATGCTATTGAGTGAAATAACAAATTATCAAAATTAATCTTCGCCCACTACCACGCCTACTTTTGGCAAAAATCGTCAAGATTGATTAAAATCTAGTCTGCTTTCTCCGTAAATCTATTTTTTTTTCTCTTAAAAAGTAATCAAAATTTTAGCCATAACTAACCATTTTCAAAGGAACCAATAACTCTTGCGATTTTCAACCACCCCTCCCCCTCGCCCCCCTTCGATCATTATCAATGTATTAAAAAATTTCACATTCGCAATACCTATGTATTTTTTGCTAAGCCAATCACACGTCTCCTTTAACATTCTGAAATATAGGAATTCGCTATAAGACCGTTTAGCTGAGCGACCACTGACTCACTGATTTAAGCCGGATCCAAACATGAACCGTGTGGTGTATTGTGGAGTGTTGTGGACTGAGTAAGTGAGTACACTAACCAAGCGTGCAGTCTTACAAACTGAGGTTTTTTATTTTTTTAATATTCTGTTTTCAAGAGCATTGTTTTCTCTTTCCCGCACACTAAAAAATTGTCTGCGCAATAGCGTGGTATAAGGCAATCCTTACAAAACAGATTTCGACACAACACACCACTCCACAACACAACACATCATCCGAGACAAATATGGCTCTACGCATATGAATGGAGCGATAGCGACACACGACTCCACAACACACCACACGAGATAGATGTGGTCCCGACTTTATTTACTCATTGAATGACAGAGATCATCGAAATGATGGATCCTTTCTCGAGACCGTAAAAGCTTGTAATTTCATATAAGAGGTCTTGTGGTAAAAATAAAGAAAAATGTTGGAAAACTTTCTCATAGTTGTGGAATGATTTGTTTTTTTAAATTTATGTTTTCAAAAAACAAGTGTTTGCAGCGTGAAACAAGTGTATCTATAAAAAATTTGGTGGCGCGACAGATCGTGTAGAACCAGGTCCTAGTGACTTCTAATTTTCAACTAAGTATGTATTCCTATCTGCATGTTATTGGCAGGAATGGAGGGGGCCTAACATTTGTTGACAAATCCAAATGGCTAACTGGCTGAACAGTACGGTGACGGAGACGGAACTGGAGCCGGAGCTGGAATAGCTGTCAAAATATTAAATACACGCAAATTCAATATTGCGAACACAACGTAACGTAGCCGCATACGGAGCTGCAGCCGCAGACGGAAGAGTTCACCAACTTTTAACTTTTCACGTACGACACTTTTGACGTTTCAATTTGTATGAAGAAAAAAAACAACTTTTTGGGTAGGAAAAAAATTATTTATTAAAAGCAAAATTATTGGAAACAAAAAATGTGAATTCTGAGTTTGTACACATGAATATTCTTTTGTTTTTCTTCAAAATACTTTCAAAGCTGTACAGCTGCATTGTGGGCAGGTAAAAAAATAACGTACGACACTTTTTGACAGCTCTTCCAGTTCCGTCTGCGGCTCCAGTTCCAGCATTCTATTCTGATTAGGCAGTAAGTTGAGAGGCACTTGTTCATGACAAGAGTTACTTCTAGCCTTGAAAATATTAGGCTTTGTGTATAGTTAAATTTAAAACTCAGAGTGAGGCAATAAAAAGAATCCATGCCGATGAAACAACTCGGATTAGAGAGTCCCAGTGCAATTGTGTATCTCTTTTCTCTTCATCCCAACCGACCGGATGTCTTTCACTATTTCATCGACAGAATGTACAAGAATAATAATTAATGCAAGGGATTTTTACTCGCATGGACCACATACAATCACGTGCTTTTCTAATATTTTCTGTTATTTTCTTTGCAGAACAGGTTAATTAAACACACCTATTAAAACTTAACAGGTTCAACTGAATCTAAATTCCAAACTTTTTTCATATTTATTCAGCTCGTTCCCTCGAATTCCACACATTGTGTTTATTTATAAACTCTTCTTTCTTCCACATGAAGTTTTGAAAAAAAAAACAAAAAATTATTAAAAAGCAGGTACCTACCTATACATATTTTGTTTCACAAAATCCAACGAGTTTTGATTAAGTCCCCCATAATAAAATGTCTTAAGAAAACAAGTTAACACACCGATTTGCCCAAAAAAATATCTCCCTTTCCATGTTACACATAATAATAAAAAAAAAAATAATGAACAACCTAGCTCCATTCCAAATAAAACATGAATCAATTCTATTTTACACAGCCGTGGCAGTGACAACACTATCCCCCGTGTGTGCAATTTTATTGTCCATCAATCAAATTCACAATTTTAGAATTCAAGTTGAATCTCCGATCGGGAATGTTCTCAACGTGTTTTTCTAGCGATCACCTTTAAATAAAAAGAAAACATTTTGCTTCCCTCTTTTTTGCCGCAGACTTCAAGCCGTTAAAAAAGAGTCTAATAATAAATGTCCTCATAAATATCTCGACGTGGCTCATTTTAGAAAACTTCTTCCCAAAAATGCATATAAATTAAATAGGAAGACCATGCTTCGCTGATGATGCTTGAACTGCCAGAGACTATAGGGAAGTGTGCCCTCCTTCTTATAAAACATAGAAACGGAACAAATAAAATTGGTTGTATCTAAAAATTTTCACAGATGCATCAGTGAAATAGCAAATGTGCAACATCTGCAAAAATAGTGGTAATACATTATTTCAACATCATATTATGCATCGCTAGACTAACCGGATGCTAGAAATTAGACTCCCATTTGTCGGTCGTATTGGAATCCGGAATGGAGAAGAGGCCTTTTCTTTTATGCATAACGATCAGAAATAAATGGCCATGTTGAAGTGCATCTGTCGATAGGCACTCATTCAAGTTCAATTTCAGTTCATTTATATAATCGTTGGTTTTTTGTATTATGCGCGAATCAACTCGCTTAGCATTGAATCGTATGTTAAGCAATTATGTTGCTGATCAGAATCTATAGCCCTTATTTTGTTGCCCTTTGTTTGTTTTTTTTTTTTTTTTTAATGAAAGGATGTTGCTTCAAGGCTTTCAGGGTTAACACTCCTTGAAAAAGCATAATTTTTATAAAAATATGGTTGTGAAGCGAAAATATGATGAAGAAGAAACTTAAAACTCGAAATCCCTATAGAACTAGTTTTTCAGTAAAACTAGCTTTGAATAAATTCAATAATATGGCCGTTATAGTTTCCAGTTAGAACCCTTTGGCCAGTATGTACGAGGCCGGGTCCCCGAAAAGGCAATCAAATGGCGGTACCGCACCTCAAATTCAAGCATCTTTTAAAAGAATGCAACCAAATTTTAAAGCTGATTTGTCAAATAGTTTTGCTGTGAAAACCATTTTATACAGACGCCTAGGAGCATTGTTCTAAAAAAATAAAAAAAGTGAATTTCATGTGCTCAATAAACACTATTTTTTACGCAAAAGAAACATCACGCAAACAAAATAAAAGCTTGACAAATACTATGGGGACTTTTTACCATCGATTAGGAATTAGGACCATTAACCACGACACCACCACTGGTTTACTCAATTTCGGAGCGGTTGGTCATACGAGCAAAAGTGATATCGAAGGTTTTGTTCAGCAATTTGAGGTCTGCAATACAAGAAATGGTGAATAAAATCCATATACATAGTTTGATATTGGACGATCAGCGAGTGAAGGTGCGCGAACTTGAAGAGGCTACAGGCTTATCACATGGTCCAATGATTTCAATTTTGCATGAATATTTGGATTATGAAAAAGCTTTCCGTAAAAGGGGTGTCGCGTTTATTCACAGTTGACAACAAACGAATCGTTTATTCTCTGGATTCAGTCCCCTGCGAATATTTTTTTATTTCCGAACATGAAAAAATGGCTCGGCGGTAAAAGATTTGGGTCGAATGAAGAGGTCACCTAAAAGGGTCTCGAAAAATCGTATTATTTGAAATGAATCAAAAAATTTGAGAAGTTGGATGAAGTGTTTCAAGCTAATAGGGGACTATGTTGAAAATTAAAATATTTTTTTTTGCCGAAAAGACTGTTTTTTATATAAAATTTCACGAACTTATTGCCCCTCACTCGTACTTTGGGAGTTATCTAAGTCCAAATTTTGCATCTTTTGTCCACCTCTTCTTTTGTATTCATGTTTTCTCCTATAGAAAAGAGCTCAGGATTATATAAGGGTATTGCCCTAAGTTTTTTTTTTTAAAGAGTCTGCCTCTTTATTATCCTGGGCACCAGCTTGAACTGGTACCCAATTATAAGTGTGACATGACATTATTTCAAATGGTAGCTAAGTTTTGTTTAATCCCGTTCTAACTTCAGACAAAATAACTGTAAAACCAATTGTCAAATCGCAAACTGTCAGTGTATTCAGAATTTTTACCATTTTTAGAAATTCCGTCCAATAACTAAGGTTCTGTGCGAATAGATAATGGGTCTGTACATTTACTTCCCAAAACAGACAGATTTGGTCCAATGTTATTTTTTTTTTAAATAAACTTTGACAGAAATTTGGCCTAAAATGTAGAGTTTTAGGCAGTTACTAGACCCTAGTCATTCATGAGCTATTTTGCCAACAAATTTAAATTTTTTTTTGTATTAATATTAGGTGGACGAATCTGGAAATGGAACCTAGACCTCCGGTATGACAGTCCTACGCACAAACCATTATGCCACGGCTATACTACGCATACATACGAAATACTGGCTTAAAAGTCTATTGATAAATCTTGCTTGCATAAAAAGTTATTCAGGGTTAAATGTCAAAAATATTGAAAAAAATCAATATGTTTAACTTGTAACCCTAAATTACTGAAATTGGCTTCTAGTTTTCCAACACTTGCTGAGAAATTAATTCGCTCAGCTGAACCCAATCACGCGATAGAACAAAACTCAGCCGAGTCTTTTCGCTACTTAGTCGTGCAAGCTAGCTTTAAAAATCCAAATCGTTGGTAACATATGGTTGAATTTGCGTAAATCCCTTCCAACCTATACTATTACCTTCTGAGTGACAAACTTCTTCTTTTTCTTCAATTGGCTACATAAAAAAAATGTTTTCAAAAAAAAAAAAAAAAACCAAAAAAAAAATGTGTCAATAAAAGAGAAAACCCATCCCATTGTCTTAAGTGGCCATCGGTACGGTTCTTCAAGTGCGTTATTTAACAAAGGACATATACACAATCCTCAAGTACCTTCACTCAGAAATAATTGTGCGGGCCTACTCTTATACATACATATTCTGAAAAGAACTTACTGTGTACAAGGGCAGTTACGAGTACAGTTCAATTGAAAAAAAAAAAAAAATATGAAAAAATCCCCGAAAAACTCTCTTTATTTTTATTGATGTATACGGGTTACATTTTACATATGTGCTGCCGCCGAAGAAGAAGATCAACTATTGCAAGACACAATTAAGCAAGCATCACAGCGTGTGAGTTGCTTTGCAGTATTACTGCATGGCATATTGAGTGTCCTTTGTTTGAATTCAATTTGCCATATGTTAATTCAGGAGAATTTTGTTTATAAAAGTACTTAGTATGATCCTGGTGGAACTAGCAAAAATTCAAAAAAAAAAAAAAAACAAGTCAAAATGTCATAAATTAAAATCTTTTTGACATTTATTACAAAAACAAAGCTGTCAAAAGCGTCAAAAAAAAATAAATGTCAGCTACATTTTCGTTTTTTTAAAGAAATAATTTTAACGGTATTTTAAAATAACGATAGATAATAATTATTACTAATTCCAAATCGAACAGTGCAAGTTCTGATTCATTCATTATTTGCTATTTTATGTAGGTACACAGTCGATTAACGCTCCGTCTAAACTCACAAAACACTAAACTAACAAAATTCCATCGAATTAAATGAATGAACCGTATGATGAGGGTCTGCAATCTGTGTAGTTTATGTAGATATGTAATAAAAAAAAATGTGTAGATGCATATTTTTCATTATTGAAACCAATTTTTTCAAACAGTGTGGGCTCCAAAGTCGGGGAATGGAACATCTGTGATGTGGCTGGCAGAGAGATGGACTCCAAGCCAACATAAAATGCCAGTCTACACACATGTAGAGCACGTAAACAAGCGATTTCCTGTCGTTTCTAATCTAAAAATGGGGAAGAGAACACGCGCTCTTTTATGGAACGAACGCATCGTGTTTTATTTTTTTTTACGGCTGCCCCTTCTGAAGCTGATATCTCGATTTAGAAAAAAAAAATAACTAAATTAAAATCAGTTCAGGGAAAAAAAATAAATTCGTTCATTAAATTAGAATAAACGCGTGTTAGATTTCATTAGAGTAGAGTTCTATAGACAGAGGATCGAATCGGATAGCTAAACAGTTCGAAGTGAACAAACGAATAAAGAACGAAGAATTCATTTAAATTATACAGGAGTCTTGAATATAAATGAAGAAGTGTGCTTGAACAAAAAAAATGTCCTATGCAACAGGAGGTGTCCATGTGTGTCGAATCGGATGTTTGTGTCCAAACATGGTAAACATTTTCATTTGATTTGTTTTATGTCAAAAAGCTTGTAAAATGCTGCTTCTTGGAATTTGATGGTTCGACGACATGATTATTGGAATTTTGTATATTCGTGAATGATTAGTTAGCTTATATTGGGAAGGAAATCGCAATAAATCAACCTAGCAGCTCTAGCAGGTGTGGAAGTCTTATTTTTCGTTTTAATTTATTAACAGATCATTGATCAAATTAGATCATTAGTAGAGGATTTCGTGGAATACATCTATAGTTGAAACAACTATTTTAAAAGCTTTGATTGCCTTTAAATGTTTTTTTTAAAGCAGTATGTACGCTACTTCTATGGTTGGATACAAGTTTATTTAAAAGATTGGCTACCTTCAAGTTTTATTGACTAGAGTATAGCTATTTAATGGTTCTCAAGCCGATCACAAGACTTTTTGCTGGTGCTTTGCTTAGTCTGTTCATTGTATTCATTTTTTAACATTGAAAATGTTTATAGGATCGTTTTGACAGAGTTGTGGTGTTACCAAAATGATTAAATGAAATAAATCAAATAAATCAGAAATGAACTTCAGCGTATAGGGCATCACAACGAAATTTTTGGTTGGTGTTACTAAAGAAATGACCGAAATGATTGAAATGAACACATGAATTTAAAATATGAAAAATGAACTCCAGCGTATAGGGGGACAACTATCAAATTTTTGGTTGGTGTTACTAAAACATTACTAGAATGATAAAAATAAACAAACGAACACAAGCAATGAATTACAGCAGGCGTAGGTATACCGTATACGGGGAAAAAACGAAGAAAGAAAAGTATTGTTCGTCGTCAACAGGCAAGCTTCAGTGGAGAATGGTCATAAGGTATATTCAAAAAGAGAAAAAAAACAACAACAAGGTATTCAGAAGAAGACAAATGAACAGACAAGGCAATCAACAAAAGGGGACTGCCAGATTTTTGTATGTTGTATATGTGTGTATGCATCTACATTGTTATGGAGGTAGGTAGGTTGTGATTTTGTGAAAATGAAAATGATATAGGTATTTATTTTTATTCCATACAGAATACAATGCGGTCTTATAAGAAAGGCCAGAGATGCCTTTGAGTTTGCAAGCAGGAGTAGAGCTTGCTTGAAATCGATGTAACTATATTAATATGTAGGACAACCAAATATATGCGGTTAGAAAACCGTTTTATAAGAAATAGGTACTGTCTTTTTTAAGCGCCATGTTTCGTCGAAAATGCATATTTTTTGTATATTTACGTTTGCCGTATTTTTGTATATCTTTCACTAAAATCATAATTTTTTCGGTGTCTTCTAATGTTTATTAAGGTCTATAGGGTAGGAATTACCAAAAAATTAAAACCTAATTTCAGGTTATATCGAAAAAATTTTTTTTAGAAAATTAACCTTTTTTAGGCTGGTTAAATCGACTCGAACGATTTTATTCAATTTTGTAATCTAGTGCTTCTAAATATTTTAAGGCCGTGTGTGAATTGAATTCAAATTTTTATTAAATTTTATCCAAAAATTCAATTTTGAAGTTTCTACGTATACCTACAGATTCACCTCACTAGTGTCAAAAATTAAATTAATCTTCGGATAAAATTTAACGCGATTTTAATCCAATTCACACACGGCTTGAACAATAGGAGATAGCTTTTGAAAATTTAAAAAAAAATTAACTCAAAATTAAAAAAATCATGTTCCCAGTAATTCTGACTTTTTAACATTTCTTTCGTTGAAAGGTACCAAAATGTTTGTTAGCCACTAGAACAAGCTCGTGGGACTAACTCGTGTAAATTTTGTTTTTTTTTTTATTTTTGGTATAATTAATGTCTTAAATAAGCCCATGTACATATATGAATTTGAACGATTCACCATTAAAAAAAAAATGCATGTAGGTACCTATTTCAAATACGTTTTAATGGCTTTTAGCCCAAGCAACGTTATGTTCAACAATCTCACTTGTACACTACTTACATATTTTTTTGTTTGTTTTTAGATTTAACGTCTATAAAGCTAGCATATACATAACATAATCAATTAAAACCATAGAATTTTGTGCTCTTTTTATGCTATTTATGTGTAAAAGTCTCAATTTTTGTGGTAGCATAGTACCTATTTGTTTTATGTAAATCTATGCTACCTTAATATTAAGCTAGAAAAACTTCTAAACCGGTCAACATAATCAATTGAAATAAAAACTAGAATTTTGTGCTATTATTGTGTGGCAGTCCCGATTTTTGTAGCAAAACTTCTAATCCGCCCAGCATAATCAATTGAAATAAAAACTAAAATTCTAGTTATGGTTTTAATTGATTATGCTAATGTGTATATGCTAGCTTTAGACGTTTAGATTTATGTCGTTCTTTTTAGTGCAGTTTTTAAAAATACATTACAAAGGTATACATTCCTACATAGAATATATTTTAACAAGCAATATTAAGGTATATAATCATATAATTACTTGTTAAGGGCATATAATTGATTTTTAAGTGCAAATATTATAAGCGCTTAAAACTGTTGTGAGGGCATATTTTTGTTTATCCTAATAGTTACATACATATATGAGTTTTGATATCAGATTTAAAAAAAAGAAACGATTTTTTTGGTTGAATAGAAAAGTATGATGGGGTTAGTTAAAGAAAATTAACAAGATTTATTTTTTGCCAAATGGAAAGTGACATTAAATACTAGAAACTTCAGAACCTTTAATGGTGTCTGAAACAGCTTAGGTATTACCTACGTTTTAATTAATTTGTAAAGATTGTAAAGATTAGTCATGTGTTTTGTTTATCTAGCAAAATAAGGTCATTTTCAATGTCCCCATGGTTACTCAATGAGTGAAATCTGTAAATTTTTTTAAACTTTTGTGTTTTTATGGAAATGAAAACATAAAACTACATAAAAAGTTCGGCTGTGAAGCAGCTTTTACAATTTGACAGTAAAAGTTTGTTGAAAGTAAACCTGGTTAAAATGTTCAAATTCGTGTTTAAGAGGTTGTAGATATGTAAATAATCATTATGTTTCAGTAGTTATGTCTCTTCTGCAGCCTTATTTATGTTAGGTTAGAAAAAACGTTGATGCGATAAGCTAAACCATCTACATCCGATCTCATATGATTCAATGCACTTACCCAGGGTATAAAAATACCAAGAAGGAGTTAAAGAAAAAAAATATGAACATAGATCAGTTTTCGCGAGCCTTTTTAAACCATCCTTAACTCTGCATTAAGCTAAGGGTGTCCCTTAATGGCTTTTTTGAGAGATTACTCAGTTCGTTGGAAAAGATTTTTTTTCAATTTACTCCTTTCTTAAGGCTATGTTGTATCAGGGATTTAACTAGCACCCTCTTGACAATTTAAATGTAGGTATTGCTGTGTAATCTGCTAATCATGTCAGTTTCCATAGACTTGTTACCGGTAAATGTGAAAAACTAAGAGATACCGAGACGAGACAAAGTTTTTTTGGCCTGACATTAGCTGAAATTCCTAGCGGTGATGGTGATTTCGGAAAAAGGTAATAGATGGTTAGTGCATAGGGCTGTCATGTCAGAGGTCTAGGTTCAATTTCCAGCCTCGTCCACCTTATACAGGGTGGGGAAAAAGGTATGAACCGGTTTTGACCAGCTGGCGAGCGCTCGGCCTATTGGGTTGGTGGGAAAAGGGGAGGGGTCTCGTTGTGGCAGTGAGAGAGTTTAGTTTTCAGTCGCAACAATGGTTTGGACGGGAGAACCGTTCTGTTATCGCCACGCAGAGAGCCTTCCGACAGCACTTCAATATCCCTGTCGGGGGGAAACGTCCCTGGTGGTAATGCAATTAGACGTTGGGCTAGGACATTGGAAAACACTGGTTCAACAGCAACTCCTTCGGCAATTGGAAGACTCAGAACTGTAAGAACTCCTGAAAACATCATCTTGGCAAGAAATGCTATCGAGCGCTATGTGACAATGTTGGGAAGAGTTTTTTGAACCCGAGCTGAAAGAATTGAGTGGCTACATCCCACACTGCTAGGATTTCAATGGCGAGATTGAGGCAAGTGTTCCCCCAGCGCCTCGTCTCTTTGAGGGGTGACGGGGAGTGGCCTGCGCGCTCACCAGATTTGAGCATTTGTGATTTTTTTCTTTGGGGGTACATAAAGGAAAAAGTTTTAAAACTTCGTCCACATACCCTGGCCGAACTAAGTACAGAATCAGGGAGGAAGTTACGGCTATTGCCTTTTGCGAGAAACGGACAAAACCTGCAAGAGAATCCCTTGTCATAGAAAAGTGCCCTTCGGATTCGACAGTAAACTATAGGTCCCCTCCATTCCTGCAATCATGCACACAGGAATGATTGAGAAATTTATATAAAAGGCAGGTATAATAGAAAATAATTTTTTCCAAATAAAAATCAGTTTACAGCGTACAAATTAATAGTAGCGTTTTATAAAAATTCAAAACTCAAGTGAAAAACACAGTGTTCAACGAACGGAAAACTTATACTTTCTTCGAAATGAAGATCGAATTAAATGTATGAGACTAAGGGCCAGTTGCACAAACGTTGGTAAATATTTAACCCGTGTTTCATAAAATTTAATTCGCCGATTTTGGCAGATTTACTGAGTTTCAATGATGGTTTAAGGTTCAAGTCTGTGATAATAGCAAAGTTCATGTCTGAACCATCGCTAAACTTTAGTTAATCCGCCGAAATCGGTGAATTAAAAATCCTAAACCACGGATCAACATTTAACCCACGATTGTACAACTGCTCCTAAGGGCGAGCTTCAGCCCCCTCGTTCAAAATCTTAACTCATTGATTTCGGTAGATTAACTGAGGTTCAACGCGGGGTTAAAGCATGTAGGTACATAATTTGAGTACTCGAACCACCGTTTAATCTCAGTTAATCTGCTAGAGTCGATTAGTTGAAATTGCTGAAAAACTGCTTGAATACCTAAGGAAAAAAAGCCTCTTAAGCTGATGATGGTCTTAAAGTTCTGGATAAGAAGTATAAAATCATTTTTTAATCTTTCCTAATTTGGTCCTGATTTCCCGGTCGTTTTTTTACAAAAAAAAAATTTAGACCTATAATATTATTTCGGCTCAGTTTTTTTCAGAGTCCTGGACTAAAATTTATTCATAGTTATAGAATTAATCGGAAGACGTAAATTTGAGAGCATCTGTTCAGCAAATAGCGATTTAACCCATTCAATTTGGTGGTTAAATTCAGGTTTTACTTTAATCTTGCTCTTAAAAACTAAGCCTATTAAAACATTCAAAGTATTAAGCTGATAGAGGCTCACACGATTAAAAAAAATCTATGTGAATAAACTGATTAGTTTAAAATAAACAACACAAACAAAATGCTTTAAGATGAAGACTCTTACTAAAGTTCAAACAAAATTGCGTTCAAACACCACCGAATGGAAATTATATATCTTCAATGTCTATTTAAAATTTAGCAAAAACGCATTCTATCTAAAAAAAAAAAAAAAAAATTGATAACTAGTTATGTTGCATTTCTAGAATTGAAAGAACATCAAAGAAGTTAAATAAGCAAAACAGAAAAGAAGTAACACATTTGCCGATTAACAAATAATTATACTCAAAAACTTGTTTACTCGAACTAAACTCGTATATACAATGTTTAAATACAAATCGCATCCGGATTTTAATTCCACTCTGTCCAAATGTGATCTATTTCAATTTTATTGGAAAATCAAAATCATCGAATAGGCGCATTTCCGATATCATTTCCGTGTGCATTTCTACATATAAACAAATCTTTTTTTTAAGGGTTTGGTGTTTGGTCTTTGATTAGGCTTAAATAGCTGAAATATTTAGTTTATAAACTAAAATTGCTGTTTTTTAAGAAAGTAGGGAAAGAAATTCTTACTCTTTCGAGAACTTTATAACGTAAAATGTTATTTTGGACTTTTTGTCGAATAGAAACGCAATTTATTATTTCCGTCTAAGTAAAACTTTCTGAGAATTTTGATTTACCGATACTTTTAAAGAATCCAATTGCATTTATTCCAACTATCAAAACATAAATAGGAATATGTATTCATATGAATTTTCCAGAATTTTTTAACTTGATCTCGAAAATTTAAAAACTAGCAAACCCGTGCTCGCCTTACTTCGCATTCGGTAAAAAAAATATTTTTCATTTAAACCACTTTTTATTTTACTATTTTTAACTTCCCTTTGGAAGTTATTGTAATCGGTCCGATTTGTGAAATTGAAAACTTTGACACTTCTCGACGTTTCCAGGTCTCTGGAGTCGGAATACATTGTTTTGTAGAGAAATGTCGGTGTACGTACGTTCGGAAGCTTTTTTTCGTTCACGATATCTCGAGAACGCATTGAGATATCGACTTCAAATAAATTTTATTTTTCACATAATAAGGCCATAATGTGCAGAAAGGATTTTTAGAAATATTCAATTAGTGGTTTTTTTATTACAGTAATTTTTAAAAACAAGTTTTAAAACGGCTTTTTTCTCGAATATCTCTAGAACAATAAATTTTATCGACTTCGGCTTGGTTTCAATCTATGCATAATGATGTAGTAAAAAATTGGTAATATGTACATACTTAAAAAAAAAAATCAACCCATAGTTTTTTTTTAAATTAAGAAAAACGTTAAAAATTGTTAAAAAATATCGAATGTCTTGAGAACACACAAAGATATTAACTTCGGGTTAATTTTATTTAACACACAAAGTTATTGTTGATAATCGATAGAGTTTGTAAAAAAAATTAAATTAACGGTTTTTTTCTAGGTCGAAAAAACTGAAAAAAAATGCTAAAAATTGTTAAAAATGTTTTCCAGCTCGAATATCTCGAGAACAACCAATGATATCAACTCCGGGATAATTTAAGTCTACACACAATGCCATAATTAGTAATTTATAAGGTTTTAAAAAAAAAATCAATGGACGGTTTTTTCTAGGCCAAGAAAACTGCAAAAAAAAAAACTGCTAATAATTGTTGGAATTTTTCGTGTCGCATACACCTATTTAGAGCGAACAGCCTTCTCTAGATTGCACAACTGTTAAATTTTTCGAAGATTTTAAATTGGTAATTTTCTTATAAAAAATAACATCGGATGTCGGTTTTCAAAGGGAACCAATGGAAAGTTATCAGTGTGGGTCAACCCCAGCTTCTTTTTTTTTTTTTTTTAATTGGTCTAAAATTTGAAAAAAAAAAAAGTCAATTTACATCCTCATATTCCAAGCTCTCGCTCTACCAATTCCATTATTCATAATCACTTAGATATTTTCTGAGATTTAGAGTAACAAGCAGACAGTCAAACAAACTTTCCCATTTATAATATTAAATAGGCTGTGAAATCAAAAACAATAAAGAACCGTTTTACAAAACGCATATTTTGCTGAATCACACTGTGCACAAGCTTTGTTCACTCCTTCTCGTGTATAGGTACCTACAATGTTTAAATACACAAACCATCCGGATTTCTGGTGATCCATTTACCTCATTGTAAAGCAAAAAAAAATCATCGAATAAGCATTTCCGATAATATTTCGCAAATACCTACATATTTTAATTTTTAAAAAAAGATAGAAAAAAAAAATACGTGTCCTCGTTTCCCTGTTGTTGATTTTTGAAATTTACCATTCCATAACACCATCAGCAGCGTGAAGAAAAATTAAACAAATTCCCCATCGATCGCAAAATATACATACATATGTACATATCAAGCTATATGTACACTTGCTAGATACTCGTCTTCTATATATATGTACCTACTCTATACCTATAGTCCTCTTGCTAAAAAAAAACAACAACTAAACAAATTGGTTTATGTTAAAATTCAAATAAACAATAGACGTGATTTGAATAGAAAGTATCACTGTTATCCCATCTCTATATTATATTCGTATTACAAGAAAACGTGCTTAGATAGAATTACGTATGGATGGAGACGATCGACAACGCACAACGAGTATATCTAACGATGGGGTGGGTGCTGGAGGATCATGCTTCTACAATTCAATTCATTTTGGCAGGATAGTGCTTTGTTGAATTTTTTTATGGAGAACTAGCAGAGTATTAAAATTGTGCAGGAAATTTCAATTTATGTTTTGTTCGAACTGCTACTCTGAACTTGTCCCTTCATCATAATTTATATTATAAACTTCCGGAGAAAATTATGAAACTCATTAGATTTTCAAAAAAAAAAAAAAATCATTACAATGGAGAGGGAAGGATTTTAAAAAAAGAATCCTTTGTAAATATTTTTAGAATGATAAAAGGAAGCACGAGCCGTTTTTTATGATATGCATTTGGACTGTTGGTTTTATGAAAAAAAAAAAAAGGGGGAGAACTCTCATCTCTTTTATGTTTGGAATATTGTCGGTTGGGGGAAAGGTATGACAGGAAATCCAACATATTATTAGTGTCTCCATCTGTACAGTTATACATTTTATAACTCTTTCATTTTCTCATTTAGATAACACTTAGGTAGGTACTGCTGGTTGCAGTAGGTCTAGGTACCTACTTAAAAAAAAAAAGTCAAATCTATAGAAAAGACTACACAAACTAAAGTATAATCCAACTCAAGTGGTGGATTATGAGAATCTAAAATAAAACAGAGAGGGTTTGTTTTTTTTTTTTTTACTACCCTATTCTTTTTGACATTTTTGTCGTGGCGGTGGCGACGCCGACGAGGACGACGTGGTTGCAGATAGTTCGGTGAGGGTGCTGGAGCTCTATTTGCCCTCATCAAGTGCGTTTACTATGCGTAGATATACATTATCACTTCAAATCATTGCTTTATGTGAGTTTGAAGAGATTTTAGTTAGTAGAGGCATAGGTACATTTGAGTTAGATGCTTTGCATTGGTTATAACATTTGGAACCGCGCTCAACTTGTAGGTACTTGGCTAGCCTCTCACAATATACGATGCAATATTATGATAAATTTCTGAATCTGAAGTATTATTCGGTGGATGATTTTTATTTTTTTTTTTTTTGTTTAATGATAACAACGACGACGATGATGATGATGATCGGTGATGTCGTGGCTTGTCACCACTTAAGATTGAATTTATGCATTTTAAATTTTTGCTCTATATAATGTGTATGCGTAGGTATACAATTTTTGTTTGGTTCTTCGTTTTAGTAAGCGGAATTCCCATACCACTTAAAGATGATAGTTTAAAAATTTTCCAGAAATTATCTGAGTGGGAAAATCTGACTTTATCTATCTACCTAGGCCGGGTACATATATACAACATTATGTAACTGCATTATATTGTTTATACCTTTGCCTACCTATCTTTTTACGAAAAACTATTAAAATTAATTTTGATCTAAGACTTTATGTTTCTTTGGGATTAGATTTTTTTGAAAAATCAACATCAAGTGCAAGGGCGTACGCAGGGTACATTTTTTCGTTGAGTAATGCACACTATTCTATCTTCGATGTTCAAATTTTTCTTTAAACGATGCCGTGAACTAAATCCCCAGGAACTAAGTCCACCGAAGGTGTTGGTTCCTACTTGGCGGGAACAGAAACCTCTTTTTGAAAGTGGTTTTTATTCCCATATAAGGTGGAAAACAAAATTTCAAAAAAAATGGATTGTTTTAGTTTCCGTCAAATCTATAATCTTTTCCTCTTAGAAAAACTAAAGAACTTGCTTCCACAAATACAGTGCTACCACCCAGCACGGCGTATAAACAGTAAGGTATGGGGGGGCATGCTGCCCCCCTGCAACCCCTCTGCTTGGCCTACTATAGGATTCTGGGTAGGTGCGAGGTTGGGTGTATGCATTTATAGAATTTGGATTTAAAAAAACTTTGAATTTATTCAACTTTGCATACACCCAACCTCGCACCTACCCAAAATACTATAGTGGGCCAAGCAGGAGGTTGCAGGGGGGCAGCATGCCCCCCCATACATATCTCACTATAATAAGTTCTCTATTCGTATTTTTAAATGTGTATAAAATTCCCATTAGAAAGTGGACTTCATTCTCACCTTGCTTGGGAATAAAAACCACTTTCAAAAAGTGGTTTCTGTTCCCACCTAGTGGAAACTACTAATACCTTCGGTGGACTTAGTTCCTGGGGACTTAGTTCACGGCACCCTTTAAACATGTCGTTCGTCATTGCAAACAAAACCTTTCAATACTTTCTTCAAAATTAACAAAAAAATAAAAATTTTTGGTAGATTTCTGTACTAACTAGCTACTAGGTACACTACGGTGTTTATTTCCCAAACGAAATGAGGTAATTTGGCAAATTGCAAAAAAAAGTGTTTACATTTACCAAAGTTCCTAATTATGTTTGACGGTCCAGAATCAGAATGTCAATAGATTGTTTTTTACATTGAATTCTGTAATTTAAAATGGGTTCCACTTTGAATGGAATTCATTTGGGTGTGTTCATAAAACTTTTACGTAATTTCCTACCGAATTTCGTGCAAATTTTGTTAAAATTACCTCATTAGGAAATTTGAATTTGTATGGGAAATGAGATGATTTTGAATTAGATTTGGAAATTTTTAACGAAATTACATCATTCGCTCTAATGAAAATGCAGTATAAGCGCTTAGCCCAGGCCGAATAAGATTTCTTAAGAAAATAGCGAAAAATATCCTTTAGTTTTTTTTTTTCACTTATTATTATAGGTAAGTGATAACTGATAACATACCGACGTTGTTTAAAAAAATTGAAATGTAATTTTGCCCCCCCCCCCCCCCCCTCCCCCAATCGAAATCCTGCGTACGCCCTTCTTCAAGTGAATTTCTTAAAGCATTGAAGAAGAAGAAATCGCTACATGATTTGCAAGCATTAATTAAGAGCAGAATTTGAGTATTAAAATGTTGTAAAAGTGTATTGCCTTAGGGCGGCAAAATATCCATGAGGTTCGACACCGGGTTAATGATACAATAAATATCTCAAGCATTGCTAAATGATATAGTTGTTAGTCGGCAGAAATTGAGGGGATCTACAATTATTAGCCAAATCCAAGCTAAAGACGATAGGAACTTTTTTATGACAACAGAGATAGGTATTCTCTTAGTGCCAGTTGTACAATCGTGGTTTAAATTTTGATCCGTGGTTCAGGAATTTTAACTCGCCGATTTCGGTGGGTTAACTGAGGTTCAACGATGGTTCAAGGTTCTAACATGCACTAAAAGCCAATTACATGCCTGAACTATCGTTGAACCACAGTTAATCCGCCGAAATTGGTGAGTTAAATTTCCTGAACCACGGATCAAATATTTGTACAACTGGCCCTCAGAGTAATTTTAGGTGGAATAAACCGGATCGGAACCCAAAAATCCAGCGTGATACTTCAACTTTAGCCATAATACATACGTCAAGGTTTACCAACTGCCAAACAAAATATAAAAGGTTGTTCAATATTACTGGTTCAAGGTGCAATGGCGTACCTACTGATGCATAAAGCGATGCATGCATTTTTCCTGCAAATCGGATTAAATTTAAAAAAAAAGGGACTGAGTGTGACCCACACTAATAACTCCCCATTGATGCCCTTTAAAATTCGATACTCGAAAATTACAAATTCAAAATCTTCAAAAACCTTATCAGTTTTGCAATCAAGGGAAGACTAAAGTTGGGATGTTTGCTCTATATGCAACAAGAAAAACATTTTTCAACTATTTTTAGCAGTTTTTTGGCTTATAAAAAAAAAACCGTCAATTAAATTTATTTAAATAATCTTATCAATTATGAATGTGCTTCATGCTCTATCAATTCATAGATATAACAAATATTAGTTTTAGTCATTTTAAAAAAGTTAAAAAAATCAGTTAGGCCACTCTGCTTCTCATGGCCTCGAGCCGAAACACATTTTCCAACAATTTTTAGGAGTTTCTTTTGTAAAGTTTTGTTGGCTCAGAAAAAAAAATAAACTGTCTGCTTTTACAAACTCTATCAAGTGGCTTTGGGTATAGAATAAAATTAACTCGAAGTTAATATCTTCTCAAGATATTCAAACAGAAAATCATTTAACAAAAAAAAAAACTCGTTGATTTTAAGTATTACCAATTCTTTTCTACGTTACTGTGTTTAAATTGAAATTCGAGATATTCGCGAGAAGTACGCCATTTCACAATTTTTTTTTATTATTGTAATAAAAAAAAAAACCGCTAGTTGAATTTTTCCCAAAGAGAAACTGAACTGATTTTTTTTTAGTTCGAAACGGGTTCAAACTGTATCATGATTTTAACAGATTCTAATTAAAAATCGGCTGAATTGAGATTCCTTCACACATTATGGATTCTTTGATAATTTACTAATTCAATTTACTAATTCAAATTACCAGTTACCTTAATCCTTGATTAAGGACGGTGATAAGCTTAACAAACTAGCCCAATAGAGTGTTTTAATAGAACTGTAACGTGGAATTATCAATGCCGAATTAAAGTTAAACCCGAGTAAACATACCAAATTTAGGGCCAGTTTTTCAGTCGTGAGTTAAACCAGAGTTAGTTGGCTACAGATATAAATGTGTGTACAGTTAACTCAGGAAGCACTTTTTCAGTGGCAGGGTGAAATATATGAAATAATGCGCTAAAATCGATGAATTAAAATTCCTAAAACACGGCTCAATATTTGAACCACGATTGTACAACTGGCCCTAAAGAAATTTACACAACTTGTCCAAAAAAATTAACTAAATTGATTAACTTTGGCTGGCAGGATCTTTCCAAATATGCAAATGGTGCCCAAATCATGTACATTTTCTGAAATTCTCAACAACTTCTGACAATCTTTCTATTCAACTGGCCTTATGACATTTTTCAATTTTTCCTCTCACAAACTCTTCATTAACCTTAAAATTTTCAGCTCTTTTGGAGACAGTTTTCTTTCTTGTTTCAACTGCAACCTCATCTTATGTCTGACGATCGGAATTTTGCTTTAACCAACAATTTCCCATTTTCACTCAATATTAAAGAATTTATGTAAAGAACATAATTTAATACAATTTTCGAAATAAAAAACAAAACGAGGCATTGAGGCGTTAAATTGAATCCAAAGATTAATTTTTGAAATGAGGTGAATCGATGTGTGGAAACGTAAGAATTAAATCTCGGATAAAATTTAATCAAAATTTTAGTCCAATTTAAACATGGCCTTAAAACCGAGTAATAAATTTAAAATATGGTTAAATCTGAATTAAAAATACAACAGTTCTTTGAAGTTAAATAAGCTTCACCAGTGTTTCATTTTTATTAAGGTTTAGACTATATTATTGGTTGGGCGCCATTTTAGTAAAAAAAATTATTTAAGAAAAAACGTTTTAATTAACAAATTTAAAACTCACCACAGCAAAATTCTTTATTTTCCATTATAAATTTACTATTTCTATTTATAATTGGTAATTATGGTAATTGTTGCTTCAAAAATTCCTAAAACATGGAATATCATTTAAGCAAACCATACACGTCACACCACAATAATTAATTTTAAGACAAATTTAGTTGACTTTTAACATATTTTTCTTTGATCCCATAAAATTTCTTAAAACTTAACTTTCTACCACAATGCACTTTTTAAAAAAATATGTATATGTGAGTATCTATTATAAACGATCAACAATTTGCAGTTTTCGATTCTACCAACGAGTCCGTTTAAATTCTTCGAAAACACGATCTAACCACTTGACAATCGTTCCGATATCTGTTGGCCATGTAGCAAAACATCAAGAGAACACTGGCTAAGAGACAGAATAGACAGTAGCACAAAGCAATAATACAACACAGTATCACTTGCAAAAAAGGAACGAGTTAAAAATATAAATGACAAACAAAAATATCACTGCCTCTGCCTATATAAAATATGTAGATATGCAAAATGAGAAATGAAATGAAGAACTAAAAATATAAGGAGTAAAATATAGAAAAAAAAATCCCCAAGCCAATACGTCAAACTATTAAATTATGGCAATGCTAACCATAAGTTCTGTCATGTATGTAGATTTTTTTTTTTACATCCCTTCTGTCATTCTCTTGATAATGATTTTTTTTGTTTTAATTTTTATTCTCTTTCCTCCAAAAAGCAAAATTAATAATATTTTTTTTTTTATCAATAAACAATAATAATGGTCGATGAAGACCGAAAATGACGAACAACGACAGAAAATTGAAGGAAAAAATTAAAAATGCAACATATGATTGTTCGTGATTGACAATGGATCAAAATACAGCCCGCGCTATAGTGGAGAGGGACGACGATGACGACGGCAACGAGACGGGACTTTATGGAAACCGAGAGGAAGCCAGCTCTTGACACTTGATTAAATTAATAATATTTTTTTTTTTTATATCTATTCAAGTTTTTTTTTTTTATTTTTATTTTTTTTTTTTGCTCTGTAGGAGTTGACTTAAAAATAAAGAGAGAAAAAAAGGAAACACTTTTCCCGTAGAAAGAGACGTGACTTGTTGACATAATGTCAATAAGTTAATGCACGCGCATGCAAAGTTTAACTTCACCCCCGCAAACAACTTATGTATATTTTTTTTTTTAATGGATAGGATCTTTTTCTATACAAAAACAAACTCAAAATTAGTTATTCTAAATGAATTTTTGGTCAAAAGAAAGAGATAAAGGGCCTATAAAGGACGAAAGATCTTTTCAGAAGAATTAAATTTTCAAGATTCATTCATGGGGATCACGATTTTTTGTTGGTCTTTGGGTCTTTAAAGATTTTATACGATTCGAATTTCAATACGAATAGACTTCGGTTTTGTATCGAATAAAACGATGAAAAGAATGCCGGTTGTTTTAAGGATCGTATGCTTACAATACAATACTATAGATACTGTGTTTTTGATCAACCGATATATTGAAAGGTGGTTTTAATGCGACGATTACATAGTATTTAACACGTCGATATGGAGACACTTAAGAATGCAGAATATACATTTTGAGTGCAGGCTATAAAGAAGAACACTAAAACGAAGTTAACAAATAAATGGACCGTGAGAGAGCAAAGGAGTTGAAGATTTATTTTTTCTTCATTTAAATTCGTAGGAATTATTGATAAAGAAAAATTATTTAGTTAACTTAACAAATATCTAAAGTTGTCTGCAGATTGTATTATTTATAAATTTTTTTCAATTCAATTCATAGAAGAATCAGGTACCAGGGTAGTGGTAAGGACTTGAAAGTCTTCGTCTAAATCCACCCTATTCTACCTTAAATGGTACATTTTTTTTTGTGAATATCCAAGGTATATGAGGCGCTAAGATTATGGAGCCTGAAAGTTGTAAATTTTCAAATAAGATTGACGAAAATTCAGTTCAATATAATTTGTGTTCAAAATAAATATAAGAGGTCCCAAAGGGCTTCCCTGAGGTACTCCAGTAGTTTACAGACAATCCCTCTGAAATGTAATCGACATTGACGGTCAAGTTAATAAGATCGAATCTAAGATATAAAACGAAATATGGAAAATAAATACAATACATTTTTTAAAAGATTTTTTGTTAAAAGACTCACGGAATTTTAAAGTAGATGCGAGTCCGATAGGCTAAGTAGAGCGGCACTTTTCTATGACAAGACATACTCTTGGAGGATTTGTCACTTCCTCGCAAGAAGCAGAGGCTCTGAAAAACATTTTTAGTGCTTAGATGGCAGAGGAAACACCTTGTAATGATGCATTACACCCTCTTCCCTGCCGCCGCCGTTTATCAAATTCCTTGCAAAGCAAACCCGAAGCAACATTATCATGACTCTAGAAATGAGCATGAAACCAAAACAAATACCCGCCAAAACTCTATACGAAAAAATGCTTTTTCTGTCAAATTAAAATTCACACTCAGTTTTAACCGAACTATGTATAAAAGACCGTGAACAAACTGAAAAAAGTTGAGCTCTGCCATAGCAGGAAATAGTACCAATCCAAAGTACTTGGTGAGTATCCCTTTTGAAAGTCTTACTGGCTGAACAGAATGGTGACGGAGACGGAACTGGAGCCGGAGCTGGAATAGCTGTCAAAATATTGAATACACGCAAATTCAATGTTGCGAACACAACAGAACGTAGACGCATACGGAGCTGCAGACGCAGATGGAAGAGTTCACCAACTTTTAACTTTTCACGTACGGCACTTTTGACGTTTCAAATTGTATGAAGAAGAAAAAAAAACTTTTTGGGTCGGAAAAAAATATTGTGGTTATTTGTATCGCGAAAAAAATTATTAAAAGGAAAATTATTGGAAACAAAAAATGTGAATACTGAGCTTGTACACAATAATATTCTTTTGTTTTTCTTCAAAATACTTTCAAAGCTGTACAGCTCCATTGTGGACATGTAAAAAAAATAACGTACGACACTTTTTGACAGCTCTTCCAGTTCCGTCTGCGGCTCCAGTTCTGTTCAGCCAGTTAGGCTCCAGAGTTGACAGTGGAAGCCCAGGTTTAAAGTAGTTAGTTAGTGACGTCTGCTACCTCAGACTGTAATTTAGTGGCATCTGCTATCTCAGACTGTACTTCAATGCTGTCTCGTCATATATTTGGATTAAAGAAACTTAGTTTTAAGAGTATATATGGTTTATATAATTTGGTAAAACTTTTTTGGCTTAGCGATAAGATCATTCTGATATGCTGAATAATCAATATTTAGAAGTGATACCATAAAAATTGTACGTAATCACGTACGAAACATCGTCTATTTTGCAATACAAAAATTAAGAAAGACCTAAAGCCCTTTAAGGATTTGAAAAATTGGAATTTTAAAAAGGTCACGAAAAAAAAAAGGAATAATAATTATTTTTTAAATAACGGCTTCCAAGAATTATACCAGAGGAAAATGTGGCAGAATTTTGTTGGAATAAAAAAGACCCAGAAAGACCCTACGCAAACTTACGGCCATCCCCTACTTGGGTGTGCACGGGTCTTATTTTGTATTGTTTTTTTTTAATTTTAAACTGTATTGTTGGAAAATAGAAACATTTTTTGTATTAATTTCCAAAACTAATTTCTATTTTGGTTTCTGGCTTTTTTTTTGTCTGATAAAATGTTCAATATTTTGGGCTTATTTTATAAAATAAAATATTTCTTTCCATTTTTAAGCAGAAACTAATTTCTGGCGTATTTCGTTAAATTTTTTCGCTCTCCACGATTTTTTTATAATTATAAAGTAGGTATACGACATCATAATCGATGTCTAAGTATATCAACTATTGTCATTAGAATCCGTCCAGCTGTTCTAAAGAAAATTTCCTTCAGAAATAAGAAAACATAATTTCATGCGTTTATAAAATACTTGTTTTACATAGGTATATAATTTGGAATTTTTGCGCCAATTTGTTTTTATAAAAAAAATTTAGGGAAAAAAATGTACATACCTACATATTGTTTTTATTTACATATTTACGTTTACCTAACTAAAACAATACCTAATGAAATATGCTTCCGTCTTAAGTGATTTACGAGGTAAATTCTATTTACACCGCAATATACATAACAAAAATACGAATAAGAACAAAATATTTGTTGTCTGTCAATTTCGTCTATCTTACGTCATCGGAATGTCAAATTCCATTACATTATTGATTGAAACTTTGTAAAATAGAAAAAAAAAAAAGTCAATATTTCTTGTTGTCAGGCTGCTCATTTATTATTGCTTATTTGTAAGAACAATTATAATCACTCGACACCTTATAACATAACAAAAAGGCATAAGGCATTTCTTTTTTTTTTATAGAAAACATTACGACATAGCTTTTACAGCCGGGTAGAATTTGCCTGATGTGGATGTCAAACTGACGCCAGCTCTCAATCAAGCAAGGAATCACATTCATCTTTGGAGTCTCTATAGAAAGAATGTGCATCTATTACATTATAGCTTTCAACGCTTTGCGTATTAGGTATATGCCACCCCTCCTTAAACATTAAATCAATCATTCACCACCCTCACGTTAAATCTATAAAAATACTGAAAAAACCTCATTACATCACACAACGTGTATCTTATCTTTGCCATGCGTGTCGCTTTTATACCGTGTCGTCGTTGTGTCGTCAGTCAACTAAACTAACTGACGACGACGACTTTAGTTTTTGCTGTCAATATTTCTGATAAAATTTAAATAAAAAAAATAACAAAAAACAATTGAGAAAAAAAAAAAAAACAATACCTGGACTTTGTTTGATTTGAGACCGTAATAGCTAGACTTAAGCTCCGTTTAAAAACAACTTTATACACATTTATTTCACAATAATTTTTCACGACATATTGTGGTAATAACTCTCAGTGGCAACCGCGCGCCATTAACAATGGCGCCATTTCTGCAGCTACGTGCGCGGTATTCTCAATTTAAAGAAAATATATTAAGCTGATGCTTGCCGCCACCGTAATCGCCACCGCAACAACAACTGTCTCAGGTTCAAAAACGAAATCATTTATAAGTTATTGCAAATGGACGCTTAACGGTTGCAATTACAAGGATATATGATACGAAAGTGAGAGTTAGCCATTTACTGAATGATTTCATTTATTATGATGGCGGCTGGTGGCTTGTCATCTTTTGTTTTAAAATTTATGAGACAATTTTTAAACATAAAAAAAAAAAACTTAATTGAGGGAGAAATAAATTTTGAAGTTATTGTTTTTTTATTTAACGAAATGACAACACAACACAATAATGAATCTACATACGTATAGAAAGAGAGGTCAGTAATCCATAAGAAAAGAAAAACAGAAACCAAAAGAAAATAAAAACATAGGCCAGCAGCAGCGTTACCACCTTACCCTAATAATTGTCAATTGCAGTTTCCGGTTAACGTTAAACTATCAATATGGTCGGGTCGTTCACATAAACCAATGCATCAGCAAAATGCAGTATGTATATTGTAAGGCACATAAGAACCCATTACATATATGAAAGTATAATACAAGAATAATAATTATATTTAATTTTCATTTATAGTTCCTGTTTGGTTAATGCCAATCAACAGGAAAGGGAGTTTATAGCTTTGTTTGCTCCAAAAACACCATCAGGAACTCTATGAAGTTGGGCACGTGCCAGTTGTTGTTGCCATTGTGTGCATGGTGTGGCTAGCGGCGGCCCTCCGGTTGAGGGTGATATATGTATGTATGTTTACATTTGCATACTAAAAATGGTAAAGAGAAACCGTTCGTTCCATCATACGAAAAAAGGAAAACAATAAATGGGCAACTGTTTTTTTTCTTTTTTAATTTAAATTTGAAAAAAAAAACATTGCGCTGTTTTTGATGGGCTAAATTTGTTTTGGTCGTGTGCTTCCTCAGAAATGCATTACATATTTCCATTTAGAATCTAATATATAGGAGTAGGAGATATAAGAACTCTAAAAAAACACATTAGACTCTTTAACATGTTGATCTTCTGGATTTATATTCTGGGTTGTGTATATGCGCGTCGATCAATGTTGATGGCTGATGGGTGAACTGTCAGAATTGACGAACATATGTAAAAAGTCATCGATTTCGTTTTTGGATGGTGTCAGACGGTGTATTTGTTTCATACCAAAAAGGGGGGCTCTGTATATTATTTGTGTTGGAATTTCACTTTTCTGGAATGAGTTCCAATTATAGAACTCAATTCAAATGAAGTTGAAACTTCCGTGTGTGTTTTGTTTTGCGGGACTGCTAATGCCGGAGTTTTATGGGAATCGCGTCAGGTAGGTAGGTACGGGTACGATCCGGGTGAGATGGAAACTTTGAACTCCATAGAGGTAAACATTTCAATATCGTTTTCGGAGAAAATGTTCAAACGATTTTAAAAATTTCGAAGCATTCAAGTTGTGTGGGAATTTTCATTTGATTGGGTATGGGTATGCATGAACAGGTATAGATACTTATAATGAAATATATTAAAATTCAAAGCTGTTGATTGACACAAGAAACCTCTTCAAATTACCAATTAAACATTCAAAGTTTTTAGAACGGCATTTGAGTGATGGGCAGTTGTCGAAGACTCTAAGAACATTTCCGAAAATTTCGCAATTCAGGTTCAGTACTTCGAACTGTCAAAATTAGGGATACTATTTTTCATTGTTCTTTCAAATGATATGCGCATGAAAATAAAGGGCAATGTTATTAGCAATTTTCAACGAAGACAAGATATGAAGATAATGAAGAGAATTTATGTCTAAAAATAAAAAAATTCTAGACATAACTGGGATGCACAGGGTACATGACACAAAATCCTTCAATGATTTATTTCTATATAGTGAAGCCCCTGGGTAAGAAGGGAGAAAGGGAGGAACATTACAGAAAAGATTAGACGAATAAAAGTTGCCAGAAAATGATTATGATATTTGTAATATTATGGATTCGGATGTAGAATTTGTAGATATTTTTCGAATGTTATCAAAATGGAGGAATCAAAGGGCACGGTAGTGCCCAGCCAAGTTCTCGGCACTACTCCCTTTTTACAGGAACAAACTCAAGGGCTTTTCGACCCCCCTCTAACTTCGGAACCAATAATGTCAGAAACTTCAAACTCGCCATATTTGCTAAGCTAGGCGAGCACAGGCGGCTCACCAAATTTCAACTCCCTAGCATTAGTGGTGCCTGAGATATAGGACGTCAAAAATCGCGAAAACCGTAACTGACTGACTCACTGACTGACAGATCATCAAAATTATGGAGCACTTCTGGACACCGTAGAATCTTGTAATTTCGCACACACCGGTAGGCCTTGTGGTGTATACAAAGGAAAAACTCAAAAATTTGGGATTTTCCATATAGGGGGCGTGGTATCTGCCCACTTTTACAGAATAGCTATCAATTATTTGGAGCACTTCTGATCGTTGTAAAATAATAAAATTTGGTAGAGTGGTAGGCCTTACAATTTGAACACAGGAAAAGAAACTTAATTTGAAAATTATCATTCAGGGGGCGTGTCATCCACCCTCTTTTCTGAAAATAGTTATCAATAATATGGAGCACTTCCCGATACCTTAGAATCTTGTAATTTCGCACAACGGTAGGCCTTGTGGTGTATACAAAGGAAAAAATCGAAAATTTTGGATTTTCCATATAGGAGGCGTGGCATCCGCCCACTATCAGAGAATTGCTATCAATTATTTAGAGCACTTCTGATTGTTGTAGAATGTTAAAACTCGGGAGGGCATTAGGGCTTGCAACGTTTGCAATGAACAAAATCGAAAATTTGAGGTTTTCCATATAGGGAGCGTGGTATCAGCCCACTTCCTCAAACTGTTTTCTGATTGTTGCAGAATGATGAAATTTAGTACAAAGCTAGGGCTTGCAATGTGTGTAAAGAAAAAAAAAATTAAATTTGAGATTTGTTATTCAGGGGCGTGGCAACCACCCACTTTCTTAGACTTATGTCTGATTGTTGTAGGATGATGAAATTTGATAGAACTTGGCAAGTTTTCAAAACATTTTGAATGTTGAGTAATCAGATGGAAAAAAAGAAAACTTGCCAAGTAAACTTACCAAATTTTAGTCAGTAATCATTAAATAAGAAATTTCTCTAATAATTTGGAGTTATTACGATATTACTCTACTTAAAATATTTGATAATAACTCTTCATAAACTTAGAACTTGGCGTACTTTTAGATCTCATTACTTTTCACGACTGACTTGTTATACATAAAGGTTTTTTTGTATACATGGAGAACTTGGCTCTTTTACTATCAAAAATTCTACATCAATATAAATACCTATAATTATCAAGTTTTTTTTTAGGTCCAAAATTTGTTTTGTTTTTTATTTGAAAAAATTTAGGTGGACAATATTATAAAAGATTTTCTTATCAAACTTGATAATGATAGGGAAAACGAAAAACGTGGATAATGCAATTCGGCTACACGCTACAGCTAAACGGATAGGTTGCTTTTCCGAAAACTTGATATACCTAGGCACACACTTACTATTTTAAGTCATTGCGATTAAAAAATCGCAATCGCAGCAAATTTTTGCTGTGCACGCACTTGCGACTTTTAGTCGCGCGATTTTTAATCGCGAACGAATGCAACATACATACATTAATTAGGCTAGGCACGCACTTGCGATTTAAAGTCGCTGAGAATAAAAACTCGCGATCGCAACAATTTTTTGCACTTCCGATTTAAAGTCGTTGCGATTCAAATATCGCTCTAAAAATGGAACCTGTTTAATTTTTTTAAGCGCCGTGATTTTTCAGTCGTATGTGCGTGCAATCACATTTAAAACCATGTGTTTTATTTCTTGCGACTGAAAAATCGTGCGACTTACAATTGCAAGTGCGTGTATGTTTATTTCTCTCCGCGACTAAGACTGTGATTTTTAAATCACAGAAATTTAAATCGCAAGTGCGATCACAACCATGTAATTGCATTTGCGACAATCGCGTCGTTCGAAAAATGGAACAAATTTCAGTCGTGATTTCTCGGTCCAAGTGCGGTTACTCACATTGAAACTCATTTATTCTATTTCTTGCGACTAAATAGTCTGGCGATCAAAATCGCAAGTGCGTGGTTAGCCTTATTTAGTCATTTCCCCGACACGTTTTGTTTTAATTTTTTGTATACCAAAAACAAAGGCACCTATGCAATAGTTTTTTAAGCATTTTAAGAAAATGGGTCAATAGATTTTACATACAGTCTACTTTCTTGAAAACAATTCAACTGATTTGGCTAATTTTTTTTTTTTGATTTTTTTGAAATAAGTTTCTAATTTCGTTTCTGAAATAAAAAATCAAAACCTGCTTCTCATCAATATATTATATAATATTGAATTTTAAATTTTTCAAAAAAAAAAAAAAAATTTTGTTTTTTTAGTTCAAAATTTGATATTTCAAAAACGAATAATTGATGTTTTTTATGTTAAATTTTTAAATCTAAATTAATAAATATGTACTAAAAATATTACAATATTTTTTGTATATACATTTTTTTTAAAGTGTTCTGATTTTTTAATTAAGATTTGTTGAAAAAATCAGACGGGGTTTATCGGGTTGGTGTCAGAGCAATTTTGTATTTGTGTTGATCAATTTTTTTCTAATTATGTTGATTTTTTAACATTTTTCGGTTAATATTTGATTGTTATTTTATTTATTTTTGTGTTATCATTTAATGCTGCCTTAAACTATAGTTACTACTTATTTGGTAGATAGTATTAAAAAAGCCTGCCATAAATAATTTATTTATTCTACAATATTCAGCGTTTAAAACAAACCCCAAGTTCGTGTTTCCCAGTCTTGCATTTTGTTTAATTAAACTACAAGGATTACTTCACAAATTTGTGGTATTGTATTGAAAAGAGTATTGAAAAAAGTTTTTCTTAAAACTTTTTAAGAAATTTAATTTATATATTTCTTGGAAAAAATAAACATTAAAACAGTAAAAGCAAAATAAAACTGGTACCTTAACCAATTTTATAGTAATCGTTTTACGTTAAATCGTGAACTTAGTTCACAATTATTATAAATTAACGTTGAGGTTTGAGGATTTGGTCAGTTTATCCAGTTGAATTCCTTTGATTTACAATTTTTACCGCTTTTCCAGCAATTCTCATTTTTCATTTGATGAAAATTTCACAAAAACTGTCAAGAATGAAATCCTTCAAGACTCATTCTTTCTTTAATATTTAGTAATCAAAAATTTTATGTTTTATGTTTTACCCTTATTATGTAAGTATATCCTTTTAAATTAAGAAAAAACTACCTCTGCCTGTCATAAGTTCTAACAATAGCTTTGTTCAGTGAAGAAATAGTCTGAACAGAACAGAACAACAACTGATTTTGACATTTCTCACAAATCTCTGTTCTAATCTGTTCTAAGTTGTTGTACCTCAAAAGCAAGTACAGAAAATCCTGCTCTAAACTGTTCCAAACAGACTCACTGAACAGCAATTCATCAGAACAGTTTAGAACAGAAAATTTCTCACTGAACAGCAAAAACCTGTTCTTTTCTGTTTTAAACTGTTCCAAACTGTTCGGAACAGCCTCACTGAACACTCCTAATATTATTTTGACTTGAACATTATTAACGACTTCCATAAACACTAAACTATGATAAGAAATATACCATTTATCGCCTATTCAACAGGTACATATATAATAAAAGAAATCATAATATTTAAATAAAACTTACCCCTTCTTCTTCCACCAGTTCTATATCTGGTTGGTGAAACAACTGGTGGTGCAGGTGCGATCATATTTGGGACCTCATCGGGTGACGTTGGACTTTTTAAACGATCTCTTTGGCTAAAGTTGCCAAACGAATGGCGTCTTGACCCATGACAAGGCAGTGTGTGATGATTTTTACTATAATTATAATAAAAATACAATATTATTAAAATATTGTTTAAAAATAAAATAAAATATATTTTACCTTAAGGGTGATGCATTGAAGACATCATCATTTTCGGGATTAAAATTAGCAGTTTCATTATAAGAACCTAATCTCTCACGAAATGACTCAATGGTATTAGGACGACGCAGGAATGGACCATTAACACTACTTGTCGGAGAACCCAATTCAAATGCCTACGAATGGAAATATAGTAAAAAATAAAATCAATATTTTTCTACTTAGTCAAAAAAAAAAAAAAAAAAACTTACATGCATACAGCCAGAACCAACAGAATATGAACCAATTGATCCAAAACTTCCACGCGGACTGCCTAAAACAGATGCAGCTGAATCCAAATTTGCCGAATTAATTGGCCGAATTTTCTCAGGAATAGCAACCCGTGGGCTACTTCCTTTAGAATTTCTTCGCTTGAATATGGAAAAACCCTTGCTGGAAGTTGACGAATCTGGTGTTTTTGGTGAAGATTTGTCATTGTAAAAATAATATGGGTTATCTGGAAATATAGAAATGAAAAGAGATTTTTTTTTGAAAAATATTCTAAAACTACACTTGCTTCATTTTATAAAACTCTTTTATAATTGAATTAAATTTAATCAAAAATAACAAAGATAACAGTTTATTTTCTTAGAACCAAATAACCTATTACATCCACAGGGTGATCGGTATAAGATGCACCAAACTGCTGGAGCGAGTAGGTTGGGTTAAGACAAGAAAAAAATCGCATAAGAGGGGAGGGGGGGTCTATTTCTCCCCGTTTAGGCAGGAGGGAAAATTTTCTAAAAAAATTGACTTAAAACAGAAAAAAAAATATTTAAATATTGAAAAAAAAAAATTTAAATTGTGTTCAAACTGATTTTGTTCAAAATTTTACGGTATTTAGTAGTATTTTTATTTTTAATATTCAACACTCCCATCAATTTTTAGTCTAACACTGAAAACCAGATGTCAAAATGTAGTCGAGTTTTTGAGCAAATTGAAAATAACAAAAGTAAGTTTTCCTTAAATTCGACTTCCATCCGTTATTTTGTTGTTCAAAAGATCCTATTTCTACAAAATATGTAGTAAAGTAGATTTCATTATTTTCAATTTTCTCAAAAACTAAAAGACATTTTAGCATCCAGTTTTCTGTTTTTTTCATTTTTTTTTTCCAAATTTCGAGTTTGGAAATTAATTTTTCAAAAACTATTCAATAACGCATCTAAATTTAAAATGAAAAACAAAGAAGAAATTTCTGGCTTTCCAAAAAGTTATAGCATGGCATTTTAAATTGTACCGTTGTATTTTTTTCTTTTTTTAAGTCAATTTTTTAGAAAATTGCCCCTCCTGCTTACACAGGGGGAAATAAACCCCCCCCCCTCCCATACGATTTTTTTCTTGCCTTAACCCAACCTACTCGCCCCAGCAGTTTGGTGCATCTTATACCGATCACCCTGTATATTGGTTGTTTCAGAAAGCTTAAAAAGCATCTCTTTAGTCTTGATTTCTTTAATTCTAAGGATGAAAAATTTTTACAAAATTCGTACTATTTAGCTAACATTTCCTTAAGTTTTCATAAGAAATAAATTAAAAAAGCAATGTTTTGACCATTACACTAACAAAAATAAACAGAAAAAAACAAGTTGGGAATAAAAATGCCCGTAGGTATGCAAAGAATTTTCTTATGTGTAAATGCGACACCCCGTTTCCACCACACTTCTCTTTTAAGTTGGCTCCACACCACACGATGTAGCAGCTTGTTTATAATGATTCAATGATTCGTCAGAAAAATCACAACGAAACGAACCCCTAAAATTGTCAGAACCCCCCAAATTATGCAATAATTTTTAATAGATAATTATTTGACGATAAACGTTGATGACAACAGCCACGCAAAACAAAACTTAAGAAAAGTATTTGTTGCATCCAAACTGACAATGTGCCGGGTAACTACTTCAGGGAACAAAGAACACCGATTCTGTTCCACAAGTTCGCGAACACTAGCACTTATGGAACACTTTATCAGGTTCTACTTTCATTCCCATTTTAAAATTTAGATCTTAAGATTCAATGCGCACCAATGATTTAAATAGTTTCCTATATTCCCTGGAATTAATGTCACCAGTCCCAGTTAGCAAACTGACTAAGAAAACTATCTATAGCACATTTTATTATATAGACAAGAGCATAGTTGACCTTGCTTAAGCTGGAAGAGTGACTTACATATAACCATGAAATCTACTACAACTGAGGAAAACTAGGCTCTTTTGAACAGGGATAGTTCTCTCGAAGAAAGCCTGAACGATTTTAAGACCTTGACAGTTTCAAATGTTTCTACATTATACATGCTCAAAAACTAAAGTTAACTTCTAAGATCCAAAATATTTGTGAAGCTGCAATAACTTATACACAGTCAAAAGTACGAAACACAAAATTATATTATCAACTTTGTTCACATACTTATTCTCTCTCTTAGGGCCATTTGCTGAAACGAAACTTAAATATTTATGTTCAACTTAAACGCTTATGTTCTACTTTTTCCTCAGCGTATATTTAAGTTTCGTTTCAGCAAATGGCCCTTAATGTATAAGTAAACTTTAAGGTTTTATTTTTTTTTACCAAACCATATTTTATCTTAATGATGTACTCAACGTAATTGCAAAGAATATAAATTTTATACAAATCCCTACTACACATTCTCTGCTTATCTACTTCAAAAATTATTTAAAATTTGTTTGTATATTTATGAATTTCAATAAAAGTGGCATTTGTTGGGCGCCATTTAGTCTATTTTGTTCTTCCTATTTATTTATTTATTTCAAAGATAAAATTGGATATACATATTTTGTTTTTACATTTTTCAAAGTAAGAAAATGCAGAAGCTACTTTCTTTTGTTCGCCGACAAATTCAGTATGGGCATGCATATGTGTGTGGGGAAACAAAGTAATCGAAAAGTATGTTGGTTTATTGAAAATTATATTTTGAACATTAGGAGCCTATTTCACATTGTCTAAGTTAATTTCTGATTAGTTTCCCGACACATAAATTAGTATGGCACAGAGTCGCATAAGTCCACATCAAGAGCAAAAATCAGAGTTGTCTTTTGACCCAAGTGTGTGGGTTAAAAATTCAAAAATATTTTTTATTTTGGATTTTGGACTTATAACTCTGGGCAAATATTAATTTTTCGAGTAACTAATCAGAATTTTACTTTGACATTGTGAAACAGACGCTTAATGATGAAATTTTTGGACCAGTTTTTTTCAGTCGTGAGTTATACCAGAGTTAGTTAGCTCCAGAAAGAAATGCGTGTACATATAACGCAGGAAGCACTTTTTCAGAAGAGAATGCATGCGGATCGACGTAGCAAACTGGAAGGGTAAGTTAACTCTAATTCAACTTTAATCTCACACTGAAAAACTGCCCCTTAATAATTCAAACTTATAAAAATACAGTCAAACCTGTTTAAATGAAACGACAAAAAATCCTAATTATTATATTTTCACTTTTTACTTGAACGGACCTCGGATAACATAAAAAAAAGTTTCACTTAAAAGGATTTTGAACCTGAATGCGAACAAGAATATGTTGATAAAACAAAAAAAATTTCTTTAGTAACAAAACAATAACGAAGTATGTAATGGCCTGGTTAAAGCCTGCTCAACACTTTTATTTCGTTTGATTTTTGTAAATTTCACTTTTCACTTAACAAAGTCTTTTACTATAAAAATATAAAATTTCAAAGAAATATTTTTTTTTTAATATCCGGGGTTTTCACTAAAGCGGATTTCAGTAAAGCGAAGTTTTTTGCGGGAAATCTGTCGAAAAATGCACGGAGTTTAGCTATGTTGTTTACTTAAGCGGGTTTGACTGTACATCACAAATCACATATCAAAGCAGCTGCAGTATTCACACTCAGACCAGTCAATAAAGACAAAAAATTTACGTTAGGACGCAAAAAAATGCAAAACGCTGATTTGCTAGAAAGTGATCAGGATAGATACCGACGGTCTAAAACCAAGTTTGAAGCTTCAAAGGACCTGCACTGAAGCATGATGCTAAAAAAAAACCTCGAAATCCTTGGCCTTTTATCAGCTTTTGGCTTATAACTTTTAAAATATTTATCCTTCAAAAAAATCGCTCTCGACATTTTTGAAGCAGACAATTTAAGCGCAGCCGCTCAGTAGGTTAAATAGATCTACAGTTGTTATCTTTGGAGAAGAATAATATGCAGCTAAAATATTCAGCCTGCAATGGTAAGTCACAAGACGTTTATTGAAGACCAATTACATATGCAGCTTAAATTAAAGCATAAGTGGAATTCTGTAAAACTAATAGTTCCGTTGTTATCAGGAAAAAAAAAAACAAATAAAATAAAACAAAACTGGGTAAAAAAGGTTAAGTTTTTAATTTAAATTTTTTCGAATTTTTTTGGTGTGCTGAACCAAAATCTGAGGTCAGAAATAGTACATTATATTACGTTTTGTGAAATATTCCCCTTTAAAAATCATAAAAAAATGTTTCTTCGCTGTTTTCGAGGTCATGTTATAACACGAGGTAATTTGTAAGCCGTTAGAAAAAACTGAAATTTCTTATTATTTTTTAAGGATAAATATTTGAAAAGTTATAAGCAAAAACTGAAAAAAGCTGAAAATTTCGAGGTTAGACTGTTGGTATCAATCCTGACAAGTTCCCAAAAAATCAGCGTAGTGCAATTTTTTGCGACCTACGATGTCTTTATTGACTGGGCTAACTTCAAAAGAGCTGCGATTGAAGGTTTGGCTTTTTCGTTGCTCACATCTGTGCGCTCGAATCGTTTATCGCAACTTCAACATAAAGTCATAAATACACCCTTAGAGCCTCTGATCAGATTGGAAATAAAAAGTTTTGGAAGTTTTTTTGAATGCCTCTGAAAACACATTCGTTTATCGATATACTAACAAACACCAGCAACAACAATGATAAAGTTTAGGGGATGAAACGCCTGTTTTCTTCGTGTCACACGAGTCGTCTCGTAACCCGTCTCTTCTCGCTTTGCTGACCAACAAAAACTTACGTGATGTCGGAGTCAAACTTCCACATGAACTCTTATTTTTCTCAAAAACATAAATTGATCAAAAAAACACTGATACAAAAACTGTGATATGGATGCCAAAATTTTACAAATCACGAAGACATATTGGGAAAGTTGGTAAAAATTTTAACTGGGTAGATGAAGACGAAAGACATTCAGCTACATTCAAAAACAAAATTTGTTCAAATCTGCTCAATTCAAATTTAAATTTCTGTCCCGTTTAAAAAGAAAATATACTCCCCAAGGATGTCCAAAAATGTCGATTAATTTTGCTTACCTGATATAAAAGAGCTTGTATTATCCACAGTCACAAACATTGTAATTATATATTTTGTTTTATATTTCGTCACTTCTTATCAATTTTATTTATATTTTTTTGAAAATATTCAAATAATTCTTGTTTGTTCAACGAATTCGTTTTTATCTATCAATAAATTGTTGCAAAAAACTCATTTTTATCTATTTAAATAGAATGTAAACACTTCACATAAAACCCCTTATGCAAATATGAACAATCAAATTCATACAAAGTCAACAATCACTTTCACTATCTATCGTTGCGCCAAAATGGAATTTCGATTCAAAATAAACAAACATCAGCAAGAACAACGAATACAAAAAAAAAAAAAAACCAAAACCAAAACATTGAATTCAAAAACAGAAAAGAAAATTCCCACTTGAGGACGACGACGTCATTCGATTTAAAACGCACTAAATGTACTGAACAAACGAGGACGGGTCATATCGTCATGTACCCTTAGAAGTTCCGTCCGATTCGAATTCTGTGAATCCGCCGAAGTAAGAAAATTCCAAAACAACAATATCTCACAGATACTTTACACGCATACCACTTTGGGAACATTTTTTTTATGTTGCTCTAGCTTGCGTTTGTCATGTGCTGTTGTTGTATCAACTGCTGCAACATGCGGGGGCTTCGAAAACAAAAGAAAATCATTGAAAAGTGCACGCCATGCATTGCACTGGCTCGGGGCTCGTCTCTTTGCCATCGCCATCGATCGAAGCAGAACCCTCTGTTCTTCGTCTTGCTTCTATGGTAGGCCTTCCCGTTGCCGTAATTATTTCATATTGCACCCACTCTACTACCAACAAGCAAACAGTGTAAGACAGGCAGCAAAGAAACACAAACACACACAAACAGAGTTTGTGGAAAATCTATCAGAATTTTCTCCCCCCATTCAGACGCTCGCATGTCAATTTGACGTTTTGTGTACGATGATGTTTGAGGCAGACTGAGTGTGTAGCAAACATTGTTGTGCTTCATTGGGAATCACGGTTGGAAAAGGGCTTACTATTGTACTGAATTTTGTACTATTTAATTTTCCCAGTACGCAAGTACCACTTTTCAACTTTCAGTACTATTTCAATTACTGGCAAAAGACCAATTCTGAAATTTTCATTACCTGGGTTAAACGCATCACTCAGGTGCTAGTTTGGCATAAGCCTGATGAAATTCATTCGAGATTTTTATACAAATTTCAATTAAGATAATCGAAAAATTCAAAAATGTAGGTACCTTTCGAATGTAAATGTTTGGTGCGGTAGGAACTTGCCTCAGTTTTGCATACCTACATAGTAAAAAAATATTTTTTCGTATCTAAAAAATTAAGGAAAATAATCAATTTTTTAAAACTTTTTTAAACAAGCTGAGTCAGTTTGTATGAAAATCGAAAACAAATATTTTAAAACCAAATGATGTGCTATATACATAGCTTTTGTGAAATCTAATATTTCATGTTCTTTAAATGAATGTTTTTAAGAAATTAAATTTCAAAGTCAAAATAAAAAAAAAAAAGTAAATGGTAAAAAAAGCGGAAAAAAGGGTTTTAATTATGAAATAAAAATCATTGTAGGTATTGGAGTATGAAATAAAAGATAAAAACTTTTATAAATTATAAATATAAATATTTTTTTATTCAAACTATATCACAACTTATGTTTTTTTAATATTCAGACCTATCGAGGTATCCGTTCGGAAGAAAGTCCGATACGAAAGTCAAATTCGATCGTAACTTAGATAGCGTTCGAGGTATCCGGTTCGGAACGGATACCTCGATTGAAAATTTTCCGATTTCGAACAAATCGGAGAAAATTTGCTTCCGAACGGATACCTCGATAGGGCTGATTATTTTTGACGCGTTTCGGAAGTCAAAGTTCAATCGTCAGGTTCGATTTTATATTATAAAAAGTTCCATCTTTAGGTTCGAACCTGATAATGGAACTTTGACTTCCGAAACGCGTCGAAAATAATATTAAAAAACAAAAGCTGTGACATATTTTGAAGAAATAAATATTTATATTTATAATTTATAAAAGTTTTTATCTTTTATTTCATAAAAAAAAAGTTTGTTTTTAATTTCTTAAGAACTAAAAAAGAGGGAAGACAAAACTTTCCTCCATGCATTTAAAAATTTTAAAATGATTCCTGTCCTAAAAACATATGAACGTTTTATGAAATATGAATTTTCACTCAATAATTCCAAATATGAAAAAAAATATGTAGGTATATATAAAAAAAACTGTAAAAATTTTCTTCCGAAAAATATTTTTTTAAAAAAATTATCTCCGCGAAAAAATAAGTAAACCAAATGCAAATATATTCAACAACATATACCTACTATGATTCCGATTTATCTTAAATTATTTATTAAACGTTAGATTTTTCAGAATTTTTTGACATATACATTTAATAAAATGTACTAGCGGCGAGCTCGGCCAACTTTGTATCGCCCTCAAATAAAGTTATCAAAAATATTAATTGTTGATCTCCAAATCGAGATGGTTGCAAGGGGTCGATGGCTGAATACTCAAATCACATTTTCCTCTAACGATGATAACGTCCAATAAAATATTAAATTCCTGTAGAATTCACGATTGGAAAAATTTCGGTACTATTTGTTCATTTTCAGTACTATTTTTTTTCTGCTTTCAGTACTATTGGCAAAAGTCGATTTCCATCACTGTTGGGAATTCATAACTTAGGGGATGTTATCAAACGTGTTGCAGTTCCATGCGAAAATGGAGTTTTTGAAAGTTTTGAAATTATTGTGTATTATATTGCTTGAGTTATAGGAAGTAGTGAGTGGGGAAAACTTGAAAATTACGGATCTAACTGTTAAGGTCGAACATAATAGATGGACGCTGTCGGAAACTAATGTCATAAACGGACGAAAAATTTTTTTCCGAAACGTCAAATACACACGTAAACCATAATGCACGAGAGATTCGAGACTAGTTTACTACAACAATTTGCATGTAGCTGTCAATTTTCTTCCGTAAGGTGCACTCGAGAAGCGCTCTTCCCCTCCGAAAGCAAAAATGAACGAAAATGAACGAAACGCAACAAAATGCAATTATGTGTGCGTCTATTGTATTCGTGTGGTTTCGTACGGCTGCGTACGCTGCGTTCCAACAATTATAGTTCTACCTTTAAGTTAGGCCGTGTGTGAATTGAGTTAAAATCGCGTTAAATTTTATCCGAAGATTAATTTTTGACACTAGTGAGGTGAATCTGTACGTAGAAATGTCAAAATTTAATCTCGGATAAAATTTAATCGTAATTTTAAACGAATTCGCACACGGCCTTAGTTAAAAACTTAGGCGCAACACTAAGGCAACTTCGTATGATGTTAAAGCATTTTTAGTATGATGCTAGGTTAAAAACAGTATTTTCCAAATCTTAAACGCAATCGTATTTTATATTTTTTGTATCATACTAACTCCAAATGTCATTTTGACAATATTAAATATGTGAAAATGGTGTGTTCCGCAAGATTTTATTAGGCAATTAGGTTTAGTATGATACTAGCTAAAAAAAATTTAAAACTAAAAACAGTTTAGAACAAAGTTTTGAAGTTAGCAAATTGTTAAGTATTATTATGCTAATATCTTAACAACAGGCTGTTTAAAATTTTGCGCCACAGATTTTGTTCACGACGATCAAAATCGCCTGACTTCAATGTTGAGGAAGAAAAAGACACTTTTTCTTTTAAATATTCCCAAAGAATGAAGTCCAACTGTGTCAAATCGCCTGATTGTGGCGGCCATATTAACATCGCCACGACGTGAGATATCACGGTCATTGAATTTCTCGCGCAAAAGAGCCATTCTTTCGTTGGCTGTGTTGCAAGTGGCACCATCCTGTTGGAAGCACATATTGTCCAGGTCCATATGCTAAATTTCTGGCCACAAGAAGTTCGTTATCATTCCGCGATAACGAACACCATTCACGGTAACTGATTGGCCGACAAAAAAATAACGAACTGCACGAAGTGCATTTTGATTTGAACGCGCTGCTCAATTGTGTACCTCTCCGTGGTTGAATTTGTCAAACACTGAAACAAAGAAATGACAAATTGAGTTGAGCAAAAAACTTGACGTTAAGGTGTGACTCACAATTAACATCGTGCACCACCCTTTACATAAATGTAACGAGCTAAGATTAATTTGCGCAACAAATTACAGTTACTCTTTGATGATCCCCAGGACACCGTGACATACATAGGAATGAAATGGCGACTGAACGGGTCATCGCTTGACCCGAGCCAAACAGATTACTCTGTATTTATGCCACCAGAACAGGATAAAGTAGAATTCACCAGAGTTGCCTCAAAGCTGCAAACGACAGATGGTCAGTAATTGACACTTTGTTGGGTTTCGAGAAATCTCTGCCGAAAATCTCCAAAAAAAAAAACAACAGATTACCTTCTTGAACCTTGCAGGCATCAACTGTCCCTCTTGGTTGGAATCCTAACGGGTCACAACTCAATGAGATACCCACATGAGCAGAATGGGTGGTATCACCACATCTGACTTATGCTGAGAGTGTCAGGATGAAGAGGCGAAAGAGTGCTCCTATCACTTTCTCTGATGTGAGAGCCCCAGCCTAGCAAGAGCTAAAAAGACAGTCGTTGGACGCTGGAGAATTATTTTTTGACGTATTAAGCGATATCTCGTGTTTGCCACTAAGAAACATTCTGAAATTCATTTTGAACTCCAAATAGTTCAGGGAGGCACCCCATACGCATACTAACTCCTAAGCTCCACTAGCTCCTCTCCTTACCCGTCCTTATACCTACCTTACCTATATCCTGAAGAGCACAATGGATCCACTGAAATTCGAGTGAGATGATGCAGCTTGCGGTATTATCACCCCTCCAAGCCTAACATAACCTAACCTAACTATTAAAACAATGGCTGGCTTGACAACTATCGAAGAGTGTTCTTGTTCTAAGGAAATCTTATAAATACGATATAAAGGGTCTCGTTCACTTTTAAAGGACCTCCAACCTTTAATTGGTTAAACGAGGAAAAGTATGTCTAGTCATCTTACCCGCTGTATTTTGAGCTTTTTGGCCAGGTCGACGCACGGCGCACTGCAAAGCCCGTCAAGTTCGTTTTTGAATCTTCTCCTCCATACTCCTTCCATGCACACTGAACTGAAAACTACCCGAAGTATATTCCTTTCAAAGAAACCATTGAGAATATACTCTTATGAGGTATATTCTCAATGGTTTTTAACAGGGTCCATACATAATGCTTCTACCCCATACAGCAAGACCGGGATATTTAAGGTCTTGCATAAGATCACCTTACTCCTTGGTCTTTTGAGAAAGGGCTTTATTACTCAAATGACTTTTTAGCCCGAAGAAACAGCGATTTAAAAGATTGTTTTTAGTCTCTGCACTGATGTCATTTTGCGAGGTTGGTTGGGTGTATGCAAAGTTTTTTAAATCCATATTCCTTAAATGCAAATGAAACTTTGCATACACCCAACATCGCACCTACCCCAAATCCTATAGTGGGTCAAACAGGGGGGTTGCAGGGGGGCAACATGCCCCCTATACATACTTCACTGTTTATACAACGTAGTTTTGTTATTTCCTTGGGGACTTATTTAATTTTTTGTTTGGGGACTTATTTCATGCTCTTTTGGGGATTTATTTCATTTTTGAATTTAAGGACTTAAAAATAAAAACATTTTGGGGAGTTATTCCATTTTTGGATTGGGGGGTTATTTCATTGGGGAGTTATTTCACAGAGCCATTTTTGAATGACTTAATCAATTTGATTTAACTTTTAGAAACGTTCAGAGAATATCTTATTCATTTCCAGATAACTTTTTGATTCGTAACTAAGAAACAAGCCTTATCGTTTCTTGAATGAAAGCATTCAGCGTGATATGGGTATAGCGTATATGTATAGAATGGTTCGGTTTGTAAACTTATTAATTCTTTGAAGATTTAACAAGATTTATCGTAGGTACACATAAGTACATAAACATATGTTGAATTCCAATACAATTACAAAGTTAGTTTTCGTGGGTTAATATATTTTATTTGCTCAAAATTAGTCACACAAATTGATTTCTATTCAATTTATCAATATGCAGGGTGCTATAAATTACAACGAATTAAAAATAATCACTCATCATTTACAATATCTTTACCTACATTGCATTGCAACTAAAATGCACCCATATCGCCAGGAGACCACACACAAGAATTCTCATCTGTCTTCTATTCAATCTCTCGAATCCCCCTCAAATGTTTTTGTGAAATAAATAAAACAAGGTAAACGCAAGGGAAAAGACAAAAAAAAACAAATAATTTAAACAAAACATGTTCACTTAATACTGCCGCCTTATTTCCGGGATCGATTGCTCTAAGCGAATAATTTTATTTGGGTGTGTTTATGTGGGAACCTATAGGTAGAAAGCAACAGCATTAGCAACCACAGACACTATGCCAGTATATCGTTTCCGAAATTTTCAATCTGTCACCGTCTTCAGGAAACAATTATTTCATTCTGAATGCATATGGACTAGGTGTAGATGTATGCTCCCCTTGAGCAATACTGTCCCTGCCTTATATCCCCCAGAAAATCGTAAATTTTTCGATTCAGTATTGTATAGTCTGAGTAGTAGCGTTGCAAATGTTAGAAATTAAAATTTCAATAATTTTTACTGATATGATTATAGTTTTTCAAAACACATCTTAGTTGGTGTGTAACTTTCATAAAATAAGGTAAATATTCCTTTTTTCGATGTTGATATGTAGGTTGAGTCGGTGTAATTTGCCACACTTAACAATAAACAATTAAAATTAATAAGAAAATGACGAGTTTAGTGAAGGATTTGGTTCCATCAGTAAGCCCATTGCCCACGAGGCAACTTTTAGTTGCGCAACTAAAAGTTACTCGGAGTTGCTTACTATCGCTCACTAGGCAATTTCCGAGCAACTTTTGGGTTCAGTACTTTTAATTGAAATTTTAAATTGACCTTGTATTTTGGATCAGTGACGATACAAAAGTCGTTCAGTGTGAAAGTAAAACTTGTTTTTCGGGTTAAAAGCCTTCGCATTTGGCAAAATTTTTGGAAAATTCCCAAAAGTTGCTGGAAGTTGCTCGGAAATTGCCTAGTGGGCGAGGGTAAGCAACAAAAAGTTGCCGGGAAAAAAGTTCCGCAAGCAACTCCGAGCAACAAAAAGTTGCGCAACTAAAAATTTCCTAGTGGGCGCTCTCCCATATATGTAAGCTAATGTAATTGGATTGGGAGCAACAAAAAGTTTCCGGGGCTAGCAACAAAAAGTTGCCTAGTGGCCGATGGGCCTTAGATTGTTATTTTATTTAATAAAAAAAAAGGAAGAAAAACATTACTTTAATACTTATAATACATTGCAAATAAAGTTTAAAAAAAAACGTTAAAAACGGGGGTAAAATGCCACTTAAGTGGGTGAAATGCCAGTTCATGTGAAATGAATGTGGTATTTTACCCTAAAACGTCAAAATTTATACCTAAACACATCCCGAAAAGAAAACTAATGTAACAGATCACGTCTAAAGACAAACAAAAATTAGGTTTATTAAACGAGACTAACTCTTTAGGAAGAAAAATAACGGTTTTAATTAAACTGAATTTAATATAAAAACACTTGGATTTATACTTTACCGAATATTTTCCAAAATAAATATCTTAATTGCGCATTCGTGTGCCAGGAAAACTTAGCTTAACTGAGCTAATTACATTGTCAGCGTTGCCAATATCAAGTTAGAAGTCCCAAATATTGAAAAGTGGAATATCGCCCACACTGGCAAAATTATATTAAATAATGGATATTTACCCGGCGATTTCAAAATTTTGGTTCGGTTTTAAATAATTTTTAAAATAAAATTTTTTCCTTAAAATAAAAATAAAATAAACGGGAGGCGAAGCGATATGCGGCTACCTAGTAACTTTTGTGTGCAAATTTCAAGATATTTCGTATTTTAGAAAATTATAAAAAACCTAAATTTCACTCAAACATAATTATTTTGTTTGCCCCTTTTTTAAAGAGATTCATTTCAATTCTTATTGGTCAGGCCACAAAAATTGCCCACTAGGCAACTAAAGTTGCTTACTTTCGCCCAATAGGCAATTTCCGAGGACCTTTTGAGTTTAATATTTTCCATTTAAAATGTAACATTTACCATTGTATTTTTGATCAGCAACAGTTCAAAAGCCGTATAGTGTGAGTATAAAACTTGGCTTTCGAGTTTAAAGCCTCTCATTTCGCCACCATCTTGGAAAATTCCCAAAGGTTGCTTAGTGGGCTGGGGTAAGCAACTTTAAGCTGCCCACATTTCCGCGAACGGCACCGAACAACTCCGAGCAACTCTCTCATATAACAATTTGTACCAGGAGCAGCGTTGATAAATTTTTTCCAAAAAAAAGTCACTACGCACAATCGTATAAAATTCCAAAAATATTACAATTTAAAAAAATGAAATGCTAATTTATAAAAAAGATTTTGATCATTTTTACTTTCCATTCGGAAAATATTTTTTTTTTATTTCTCAATTGCCGCGTTTTTTTGCAAGTCTGAAGGGAAAAGGATAAAAAAAAATTATGTCGGGGCTAAACAGTTTACGTGTTAAATGCAACAATAACGAATTCCCTACGGGTTTAGCTAGGTACAGTATGGAAAATTCCTGGTGCTTTACTTACACACGGCGAAAAACTGTGTAACTTACTTACTTTACTTACTTACTTTAGATGGCGCTCACAGCCCAGGATGGACTACGGCCTCAACCAACAAGCCCCTCCAGCCAGCTCGGTCCCTAGCTAGCTGCCTCCGGTTACGCACTCCAAGTTGGTTTAGGTCGTTCTCCACTTGTGTGCGCCACCTAAGGTGGGGTCTTCCTCTGCTGCACAGACTGTCAGGGATAGATTCGAAGACTCGTCGGGCTGGTGCGTTGGTGTCCATACGCTCCACATGTCCCAGCCATCTTAGCCGCTGTTTTTTAAGCTTTTTGACCAGTTCGACGACGCTGTAAAGCCCGTAAAGCTCGTTGTTCAAATGCCTTTTTAGCCCGAAGAAACAGCGATTGGCAAGAGTAATTCTTCGTTTGATCTCTGCGCTGATGTCATTTTGCGATGTTATAGTGGAGCCCAGGTAGACAAAGTCTTTGACGACTTCGAAGTTGTACCTATCCATCGTGACGTTTTGCCCGATTCGACGATGTTGAGATTCCTTTCTCGATGATAGCATATACTTCGTCTTGTCCTCATTAACAGCCAAACCCATTTTCGCCGCCTCCGATTAAATACTTGCAAACGCACCGGTAACAGCTCGCTTCGTTCTTCCAATGATGTCAATATCATCTGCATAAGCAAGTAGTTGAACGGACTTTTGAAAAATTGTACCACTGTTGTTGACTTGCGAGTTACGTACAATTGCTTCAAGTACGATGTTAAAGAGGTTGCATGATAACGCGTCTCAAACCTTTCTCGACATCAAAGCGTTCGGTGGTGTTCTTGCAGACTTTGACGGAGCAGCGAGATTTCTCCATCGTCATCCTGCACAAGCGGACGAGTTTGGCAGGGATGCCGAGATGCGCCATGGCTCTGTATAGCTCGTCTCTGTCTACGCTATCATATGCGACTTTAAAATCGATAAAGAGGTGGTGTGTATCGATTTGAAGAATTCCCCAGATGGAATCAACGGTGGTGTCTACAGTTCCAGTCAGGTTGAACTACTTAGTGAACACCTTATATGGGCTACTACGACGTATTCGTAGCTCAGGCCTATAAGGAGCGGTTTATCCGGCTCCCCGTCCTTGGAGTTATAATAATGATCTGGTCCTCCAGGCTAGGGAGTTGTGCGTCGGGGTGACTTCCCTACCACGTAAAAAAATTTCGGTTCCGAAACAACAACAAGCCTCGGATATGGATGATTTTAATGAAAAACTGTGTTACGGGCATGAATTACATACATGTTATCGATAGTTTATATGGAAAGTCCATGTTTTTTCTGTTATGGCATAGCGTCGGTTATTCCCGATACCGTTTTTTTCTTTCAACCAATTTCTTCTGGGCTTACAAAAAACACGGCTAATTTAACAGATAATTATATTTTTGGCAATACCAAGGCAAATACAATTTTCATCTGTCAGTTTACAGTTTTCTAGAAGTTATTGTGGCTTTGAAGTTGTGTTTAAAAAAAATATAAAAAACAATTGCTTATAAAAATTGAAAGAGTTAAAAATGAATCGATCATTGATTTATTTTTCATTTCTGAAGGTGGATAATTAGATAGACTTTTTTTTTTCTTTTTGAAGTAGTGACTCAGAATTGAATCATATTCGACACAAAAAAATAAATTTTAAAATTAAATGTAAAGGACATTAATGATGGATTTACATTGATCTTCATCTGCAAACATCAAGAAAAGTAGAGCAGGATAGATCTATGCCAAAAAACCGAATGCATGAAAGAGAGATGAACATGTTCATCTGCGCTATAATCTTCATCTTCGTTCCTATAATATGCATTCCGATTATATCGCTATAATTCATTAGAAATATAAAGACTTTAATGCAAAATGTGATTCTTCTATGATGTTGGACTTGTTCCCAAATAACTTGCCGCCCCATATTCATTTTTATCAACACTACCACCCAGACTATAGACTTTGCATTGTAATCATGGCGATCATTATTGTCGTCAACGTACATAGTTGTCATAATCACAAATTCTATACGACTTCTTCCTGTTTCAGCTTCGTTAATAGATTTTTGTAGGGCTCAATGCTCAAGGGAAACCCACTTTACCAAAAGCTAAGGTTAGAGCAAGGGTACAGAAAAAACGACGCGACTATCGAATCATAAAATAGAAATGACCGAGGCACAAGTGCGGAACGAAAGAAGCAGTCGATAGACGAATAAAACAACCCTATAGAGCGCTGCATGTATACGCTGTCAGCACTGTAAGACAATAATAATGTTGGTATGGCTTTGCAATTGGAATTGTGCTCCGGTGCATCTTAATTATTTTCTCCTGCCCCGATCGGGGATCGAACTGATATAACTTAAGGGGAAACAAAAAGGGTTGACTGTCATATAATATAACAACAACAACTACTACTAAAATAATGGCAGCATTTCAGCAATCACAAGTGAAACGTCCTGTTTATTTGAATTTTAACAGTTATGTATGCGTGGAAATTCACGCGGGAGTTGGTGTATATAAATATTTTAACGACTGAACGAGTATCCGTGTATATTCTTTATAGATTTTGAAAACAGGTCTTTCTAATGAAAACATTGTCCATATGGCATCATTTACGAAATTAAAATGTTTATCTTAAAGTGCGTTTACTTTTTACTTGCTGCAGAATGCACAGCAGTTTAATAGTTTAATCTTGTTCTGACCGTTAAATTTTGTTTGTACATATGTAGGTCTTATATGGGAAAATGTTTTCTCTTTTTTATAGTTGAATGGACTTACTGCGTAGGAGGCGATGGTATACCTTACCTAATCTATTAAAAATAAAACAATATTCTTAAGCGAGTATAAACTATTAACTCAAAAAAAAAAAAAAAACATTCTGTAGATATTGCATACTTGTAGAAGAACTATTAAATTTAGTGGTCCCATTTCAAAATATTGTAATTTTGCTTCTTGGTTGATAAAAGAAAAGGATTGTAGACAAAGTCAGCTCAATTAAAAATTAATAAATCCGGAGATGTGTTTCACCGGGAATAAATTATTTTGTTCTTCAATTTGATTTATATGTACATATGTCAAATACTGCAAAAAAGCTTTTTGGAACATCCAGAACTCTTATTCCCACTATTGAAGGTAACAATATTCTACCGGGGAATTCCGAATAAAAGTTTTCTACTCTAAAAAGAATACGTCTCCCAGGGAGTTTTTTGGCGGGATTATTTGCTTGAGTTGAGGATTTTGAGACTACTTTCTCAAAGACATCAGTAAGCATATACTTCGACTTGTCTTTATTAACAGCCAAACTCATTCTTGCCGCTCCCGCTTCCATACTTTTAAGCCCGCAGGCTGGTAACGGCTCGCTTTATTCTTCCAATGATATCATCATTCATGATGCTTCAGCATCATCAAAACTGGTCCAGCAATATCGTGATGAGCTCGCAAGCCTAATTGTCAACCCTAGTGTCACCATTATCTGGGTTCCGGGTCATTGTGGCATTGAAGGTAATGAGCGGGCAGACGAACTGGCCAGGCAAGGATCAGCCCTTCATAGCTCACTTGCGGAACGAGTTAATATTCCTCTAGGTGTTATGAAGGGCAATTTATTCTCAAATTTCCTAACCGAATCCAATCGAAGGTGGGGCATTCTGAGCAACTGTATTATATCTAGAAAGATGTGGCCCACTTATAGTAAATCCCGAACAAAAGATCTAATCTGCAGATCAAGGCAGGACATTACCAGGATCGTTGCAATCTGCACTTCCTCTGTAAATGCCCTGCTCTAGCCCGGTATAGACTTGCTTTTTATGACGGCCTTAACGAACTTTCAGAAATGAAGATCAAAGACTTGATCTCTTATCTTAACGCAACGAAATGGCTTTAAGACGATGAGACAGTAGCTTTTGCATCGCGACCCCCTTCTGATTCGCTAGACTGCTAGTATGTGGACTTCGGGTTTGGAGGGGACACGGGATGCATGGTAACCGAAGGATCGCAGGGTGCCAGCCAACAAGGGCCTAGTACAGCACTCTGAAAATGGTCTCCGATGCGTAGACATAATTTTAACACAATCCACAACCAACAAAATCCAAAAGGCCAAACCACGGAGCCCATCTGAGTTTGGCAGTGTAGTGACTAATCTGACACTTAACTGTCTGACTCCTTGTTTTTTTTCCAAAATTTGTCAAAGTATGAATATTTGATCGACGAGACACGGTTGAGTTGTTGGGCCTTAAACCACACTGTCAAAGGCCAATCAGATCGTTAGCAAAAAGGTGGTTTTAAGCGATCAAACAGTAGATACTGAGGACAGGATTTTATATGCGACGTTGAGGAAAATTGGCACAGTTCAAAGAATCTCCTTTTTTGTGGAAGGGGCACACTATACTGAGGTTCCATTCATCGGGTATGCTTTTTTTTATCATTTTGCAGATAAGTTTGTGCATGCTCCCTACCAAGTCTTCTCCCGCTCATTTTAATAATTCAGCTGATGGAAGGCCACCAGAAGTCTTGGACGAATTCAGCTTGGATATCGCTAAACCGCATTTCATGTAGGTCGGGTGAATTGCAATTTTGACCATCATTGTTCGAGTTGAATGGAGTGTTCATCGCCACTTAGCAGTATAGCTAGAAAATTGTTGTTTCCAGATCAGTCTTCGCACCAACTTTGTATCCACTACCATAATCCCACTCTCATTTCGGCAGGATTTTTACTTACTTTACTTTACTTTAGTTAAGATGGCGCTCACAGGCCAGGATGGACTATGGCCTTAACCAACAAGCCCCTCCATCCAGCTCGTTCCCTAGTTGGTGCTTCCAGTTACGCACTACAAGTTGGTTGAGGTCGTTCTCCACTTCTGTGCGCCACCTAAGGTGGGGTCTTCCTTTGCTGTGCAACCCGTCAGAAGTAGATTCGAAGACTCGTCGGCCTGTGCGTCGGTGTCCATACGCTCCACGTGTCCCAGCCATCTGAGCCGCTGTATTTTCAGCTATTTGACCTGATCGACGTTGCTGTAAAGCCCGTAAAGCTCGTTGTTAAATCTTCAACTCCATACTCCATCGATACATACTGGACCGAAGATCACCCGAAGAATTTTCCTTTCAAAGCACCCAAGCAGATTCTCATCCGTTTTTGACAGGGTCCATGCTTCTGCCCCATATAGCAGGACCGGGATGATAAGGGTCTTATATAAGGTCTCCTTGGTTTTTTGAGAGAGAGCTTTATTACTCAAATGCCTTCTTGGCCCGAAGAAACAGCGATAGGCAAGAGTAATTCTTCGTTTGATCTCTGCGCTGATGTCATTTTGCGATGTTATAGTTGAGCCCAGGTAGACAAAGTCCTTGACGACTTCGAAGTTGTATAGATACCTACCTATCGCGACGTTTTGCCTGAGTCGACAATATTGAAATCCCTTTCTCAATGATACGATATACTTCGTCTTGTCCTCATTAACAGCCAAACCCATTTTCGCCGCATCCGATTTAATCCTTGCAAACGCGCCGGAAACAGCTCGCTTTGTTCTCCCACTGATACCAATATCATCTGCATAAGCAAGCAGTTGAACGGACTTTTGAAAAATTGTACTTCTGTTGTTGACTTGCCAGTTGTGTACAATTGCTTCAAAAACAACATGATAACGCGTCGCCTTGCGACATCAATGGTTCGGTGGTGTTCTTACCAAGTTTGACGGAACAGCAAGATTTCTCAATCGGAATGCCAAGATGAGACATATACATATAGCTCTGTTTAGTTCTTCTCTGTCTACGCTATCATAAGCGACTATGAAATCGATAAAGAGGTGGTGTGTATCGATTTGAAACTCCTGGATTTATTCCAAAATCTGTCCACAGGATTCTGCGCTGGCCTTTTGTAGCATTGGGTAGATCGCTTCACCTTTTGGTTGAACTTTCAAGCATCACTCTTGCCGCTAAAACTGCTCTACGCGTGCTCTCTTTTTTTCTCCCGAGAAGTTGGCATTGTGGTCGCCTACTGAAACCCAACAAAAGCATTTTTGTAGTAATACTCTGCGGTTGATGCTGGTGGCAAGCTTCCTGAAAGATCAAAAGAACTACGCCACCAAATAAATGACGATCTCTTGCGATTTCAACTTTACAAAATCACATCTCTTCACAACATCCGCTCGGCGTTGTTGCGTCATGGATATCCTAATTCGTACTTGGGCTGCTACACCAAGTAGTGGTCCGTGTTTATGCTGGCCTCTCGGAACATTCGGACACCCAGGATACTGGGAGTTTATTTAGCATCTATCGCAATCTTGTTGACGGTTCGTTGATCTGGAGACCTCCCGATTAACATGGTCAATCAAACTGAGTCTATTACCGGAAGTGTTGTATCGTGCAGACTTTCCGATTTTTGCATTGAAATCGCCAAGAATAATCTTGACGTCCGTCGTCGGATTTCAGGCACATATCATTACGTATCCTCGAGAAAATCTTAGAATTCTTTCTTGGTTGAGTCACCTTTTTCTATCATGATGGCGTGTGTACAGATCAAAGTTATGTTTTCAATTTTTGATACGAATTGTGACCCGGCGCTTGCTTAGATACATTTCGGAAGCCCAATACTCCTTGTCTTAGTCTTTCCCTTACCACAAAACCACAACCAAAGAGACGCTGACCCTGCTCTTAGCAGCAATCGCCGAAGTAAATATCACAGAATCTCATCCTTCATTTTGTATGCCTTCTCCACTCCTATGGCACTTCCTGGAAGGCTGTTACATCAGCCTTTAGGCTATTCAGGTTCTCCACAAGTTATTCGGCTACACGGGGTCTGATGTGAGATCTGAACATTCCTCGTGCAGATCGGAAATTCCTATCCTTGTTTCGTTTAAAAATCTGCGAATAATGTTTATCGAACTTTCTGGGTAATTTTTTTAATTATTGGTTGATTGGACAAAGGGTCATGGAACAAGCCTTTTGCTTCCTTTTTAATTCCAAATAAATACATTCGATTATATATTTCTTTAATATTCTTTACAAACCTTAAGAAATACATAGTTATTTCAGATGTCCTTAACCAACAAATAAACAATTGATATTCACACACCTTAGACCCCTAACTCTAATTTCTCTTCTCGTTTGAAATTGAACCCAAGGTGCTGTATGCGCTCATGTTTACCTGAATTAATTTCCTATTCTTAAGAAGGTATACTGCTTCCATGTGCCTATTTTAGGAGGATAAGGAACTAAATAAGATCCTTATCATTTATGTTTGCCCAGTAGGCTGTATCAACAAAGGACTATGTGTATAAGAAGTTATAAATTTGATACGTGTTTTCACAACCGCATCCGTTATTTGCGCATCATTGAACCAACAAGCATCTATGTGTGACACAAGACGGTAATTGAAATGTTTTTTCGTTTATCCTGACAGAGGCACTATATATACCTGCATCCCGCTTTATAGATTCTAAACTGTATCCTGTTTATAGGATGTCCTCGATCCCTAAACACATTTACACAAGTGCGCTCGTGAAAATAAAATAAATCTTTTGTAATGATCATGACATGATGAGCATAAGGGACTTTGGACGACACGACGATGGTGATGGTGGCAGGCAAGGCACTATATACTGACACTGAGCATCTCCATCGATGATCGGGGTCGATTTGAAACTCAATCTGACACTTATACGCGAGAGGAGTTCGTCGAAAACGATCTTCATCAGCTTCAGCGTCCCTGAATGAAGATGGCATATTTTCGGGATCACGGGCCATCCGTCAACCTGTGGTTTTTTGAGGATAGTTTATTATTCCTTTTTAAGGGACTTTCAGTTCGTAAGCCCTACGTTAGAAGCTATTTTTAACCTACAGCTCGACGGTCGATCGTCCCTCTGATGCTCTAAAGAATTATTATGATGATGGTGGTTGAAGTGATGCTGCTTCTGCTGCATGTGTTGTACATTTGCATCCTAACTTGCAGGGTTCTTAAATTAACAAAAAAGAAATAATAATAATAATTATAAAAAACAAAGAAATAGAGAGGGACTGCTGCGTGACTGTGGTGTTTGAGTTTTGAAATCTGTTCAACAGATGTACTCCTGGGTTGAATCCTTCTTATAGTTCTTCTTTTTTTAAAAGTCTGGAACGTACAGTTCAATGATAGACTATGTAGGTATACGCGACCAAAAATGATCATTCGAATGTCTTTGATTATATAGGGGACAAAATGTTATAAGGTGCTGTATTGGTGAGGTTGTTTTTCGTGGTTTCCCCCTTGTGGCACGCGTCGTTGATTTTTTTAAATTCGAAATTTCATAAATTATAATATATTTTTACTTTGTTGTTGTTGTTGTAATTGAATTCGTTATGTGGAAAATAATTTGTTTCCGTATTTTAGGAGGGTGTACGCTTTTACTTCCACTACTAACAGACAATATGGTTTTTGTTCCGTTTCTGGAAAAAGTAATTAAAAACTGTTACGTAGTTGTTTATGATGCTTGTCGCGAGTTTAGTTTTCAGGTACGTTAATGTTATGTACACGCACAGCCATTATTCCTACCTGCATGTTTTTCAAGACGAAATGGTTGCATGGTTTTTAAAGTCATTGAACCTTTGAAGCAATTTTATCTGCAAAAGAATGTTTTAAACCAGCATTGCATAGAAAAGTGTTATTAGAAGTTTTAAATTAAAAAATAACAAAAAATGAAACTGTGGATACGCATATGAGAAGGATACCTACCACTTACACATCTGCAATTATTCGTATTAATAAATAGGCGTGTCCTGCCAAATAAAATCTCACTGAGCGCTCAATGTCAATTTGACGGAGGCGAAATCATTTCGTGGGACAACATTCTCCGCTCAATTGTAAAAAACTCAGGTGTTACAATTGGGCTTTTCCAGAATCTGACTCTGTCTTTTCTCTTTCTAATTTTGACAGTTCTTTAATCGAAAAGAAGCTCTAGATGGGGGGGAAAACAACAATACAAACAAATAGAAATACACACCGATACTGTTCGCGCCTTTAATAGTGTGTTTGTTTTCCCCCCATCTAGAGTTTTTGACGTTTGGTGGAAGTTCTCAATTCTCGTAATGAAATTCTGAAAAATCACTTTCAACTTTTGCTTAAAATATTTAATTTTTGAAGCAGAAAACTTATTGAAATGAATGAGAAATAATAAAAAGTTCAATTTATTTTAGTTTTTATTAACATTCCCTCTTTATTTTGTATTTATTTACCACTTTTGCACTTGCGCACCAAAAAAAATTTAAATTTGGTTGTCAAAAGAACAGCTGTTTTGGCTGAGAAAGAAAACTGAGAAATTAATCCAAAAAATTTTCGTCTCACTTATCTCCGCAAAATATCTCAGCGCTCAGGTGAGATTTTTTGTCCCACTTAAAAAAATCTCTGAGCGTGGGTCTGGCCTAATATGTAATAGTCAGTGACATGGTGACAGCGAGCGAATAAATTTAACTGGCTAAATTTGGCGTTTAAAGTATGGATACCTTCATAACGCACACATGCATACATTTCATAATAACCGTCTGAACTACAAGTATATTTTTCATCAATCATTGCATGCGTTTGATACATGTTTAAGAATTTTTTGCGACCTTTACTGGCTGAACAGAATGGTGACGCAGACGGAACCGGAGCCGGAGCTGGAATAGCTGTGAAAATATTGAATACACGCAAATTCAATGTTGCGAACACAACGGAACGTAAACGCCTACGGAACTGCAGACACAGACGGAAGAGTTCACCAACTTTTAACTTTTGACGTACGGCACTTTTGACGTTTCAATTTGTATGAAGAAAAAAAAACAACTTTTTGGGTCGGAAAAAAACTTCTAGCTTTAATGATTAGGAATTCTAATCTGGTTAGATATAGTTCACACTAGGTATTCACCATGAAATCTATGTAAGATGAACTAAACTTAATGGAAATTGCGTATTGACAAGGCCCTCACTAGTCAACTGATGAGTCCAAGTGAGATCGCCGGGACGAAACGCCATAAAATTTTCATGGACTAAAGGCCGTTAAAAGCTATATTGAATCAATAATTCAACAAGTCCAATAAAATAGTGCTAAGTCTTCTACTTGGCTGATTTATTTCAGTAGTATATAGAATTTGTATTATTAAAAAAAAAAAAAAAAAAATCTTCGTATACAAACTTGCCAGGCCACGGGCACAAAAAACTTCTAGCTTTAATGATTAGGAATTCTAATCTGGTTAGATATAGTTCACACTAGGTATTCACCATGAAATCTATGTAAGATGAACTGAACTTAATGGAAATTGCGTATTGACAAGGCCCTCACTAGTCAACTGATGAGTCCAAGTGAGATCGCCGGGACGAAACGCCATAAAATTTTCATGGACTAAAGGCCGTTAAAAGCTATATTGAAAAAATATTGTGATTATTTGTATCGCGAAAAAAATTATTTATTAAAAGGAAAATTATTGGAAACAAAAAATGTGAATTCTGAGCTTGTACACAATAATATTCTTTTGTTTTTCTTCAAAATACTTTCAAAGCTGTACAGCTTCATTGTACGACACTTTTTGACAGCTCTTCCAACCGTCTGCGGCTTCAGTTCCGTCATTCTATTCTGTTCAGCCAGTTAGTCCAATGCATTTCGCCCAGGTACGACAGTTGGGCTCATCAGTTAGATGCGTCTTAGAAAGGTACGACGCAAATCTTCCATTTGAATTTAATTCAATACAGTCCACTAAAACAACAACAAAAATAATTTTCTTTTATTTTTGTTAATTCTCTTCTTCGTTAAAAATTTTGTGTTATATAAGCCTCAATCAACGTAACTATTTTCCATGACATTCAAGCCAATTATGGAATCCGCAAAACTGCATATGCGGGGATAAATTAAATAAATCGTGTAGTCTGAGTGGTAGGGGTGACCCTCAGGTCCAACATACTAAAAGTCCGCAGCGCAGGGCCGCGATCTTAAGCCAGGAGAGGGGGTTAAAGGTCCCCTTTTTTAGTTTTTCGCGAATATTTCGAAAACCAAGGGCTTAAGTGAAAAAATCTGCACTAAGGAATTTAAGTAAATTAAATTTCCTACAAAAAATGTTGCATTTATATTTTCGCTTGGAGGAAGATGCGGGGTGGCGAGAAATGTCAAGAAATCTAAAAAAACGGTCATAAGCCTACAAAATTTAGTTTTTATTAACAATAAAAGAAATTTTATGTCAAAATGCCTTACTGACTTCACTTTATTTTTCTGATTACTTTTACTTTTACTTTTTTAACATAAATAAAAAATAATACGAAATAAAAGCAAATGTCAATTCTGAATGCATTTCGGCACAGTATGCCGAAATTGTTAATGATATTAGACTTCACGGTTGTTGTTCATAGGATCGGAGTTTACACGATTACTTTCATTAATTTTTTCTTCGTTGACTGGACTATAAAATGATTAAATGAAATGTATTCAATAAATCAGAAATGAACTCCAGCGTATAAAATTTTAAAATTTATAAAATACACGGCTGTTCTGATTTTCGTTCGAATACCAGAACGTCCCGTTTTAAAATTTTCGCAGTTCTGAATTCCGTATTGTATTAGATTATACGGATTGAAGGGTGTTCTACAAAACGAACGGATCTGCAATTCGTAAAAAATTTGACGTTTTCATTTCGGTCATCTTTTTGTTGGCGGATAGCAGATTCGGTTGATGATAAATTTAAGTTTTTATTGTTTCTTAATAAAAAATCTTACATTTAATAATAATAAATAGGGGAAAGCATACAACACAACAACAATTCGGCTACATGAAATTTGCCCCAATGGAAAATGACCCCAAACAAAAAATGAAAAATGGCCTCAAGAATGTATAAGTACATAGAAAGGAAAAACAACACAAAATTAATTAAATTTTATGAATTGGGGTCATTTTTCACTGATTTGGGGCCTCTCTTCATTTTTTTTATTTTTGGGTTAATTTGCTTTATAAAAACTGGCCCCAGTTTTATATGTTGTTGTTGCTTTATGTATATATTTTTGCGGCCATTTTTCGCTTTTTCGATTTGAGTAGGTATTTCTTTCTTTTTTGGGGCTTTTTTTTTTCATTTTGTTTGGGGTTATTTTTTTATTTTGAAAATGGGGTTATTTTGCTTTATGAAAAAAGCCCCAGTTTTAGGGCAATTTTTTATATTCTGTTTGGCGTCATTTTTTAATTGGGGCCAAATTTCATGTAGCGCTATTTGTTGCTTTTATGGAAAAGCATCCCCCCGACCTATGGAGAGGATGGGTTAAGACTGACAACAGGCCAGAATGTATTGAAGAACTGACGAATGATTTAAATGCCTTAGGTAGGACTACCAAGGAGGGATGCTTCTGGATGGATGCAACAGTATCTTCTTCTTCGAGTAAAATCCAAAGAGGTACATCCATCTTCCGAATCAAATACAAAAACCTTTGAGACGAAACTAACAAACATAATTCTTCTAACTTTGTTTAAAACAAGGGATTAACTCACCGCTCAAAACCACCTGCTAAAGAACCCAATAAAACCTTTCAAATAATTAAATATTATAAATAATAACTTTTGAAATCAGCTACAATAGGTTCGTTCGCGTACTCCCCAAATCTACGAATTTTTACGAATTTCTACAAATTTAACGCAAATTGTGTTCATTTACGCAAAAAATGTGTAGTTTTTCGCAGAATAGAGCGCTCTCGAGAGAGTAAATTATTTCCCCTTTCTGTTAATTTCAGCCCAAAGAAATTCTTCGGGCAGAAATATGAGTTAAGTCAAAAGTCACTTTGATATTTGCCAGAACATCTCTTTTCCTATACTCCTCTGTTTTATTTAATTTAATGTAATATTTTGCTTACTTTTTTATTTTATTTTGAAAATCTTTTCAAAGAAATGATGACGATATTTATTTTTTTTTTGTTTTCAAATATTTGACGTTAAAAAACCGGTAAAAATAATTTGTTCAAAGCGTTCGTGTACTATTTCGCAGATTTACTTCTCTCTGAGAGAATTTCATCCCCACTCCTCAATATTTGATAGACTGTGAATTTTAGTGCAGAAAGTACACGAACGAAGCTATTAAAATCAAAAATCGTTTGACAGCTCTTCAGAACAGACACAGCTGACTTCGATTTTTCTTTATTTCAAGTTACTTGCACTGCAAATTGAACCCGTTCGAAAGTTTTCGTTTCCGTTTTACAATTCGGTCGTGATAGGCTCTTATTTTCTTGTGTCAGTAAATGAGAGCGTAGCTTCTGACGTAATGGTTATTGCGTTGATGGACTGTCACTCTAGAGGTCTGGGTTCGATTCCCAGCCTTTGCCCTCTAGTGTTTTCAGGGCTACTGCCTCTTGTGTGGCAAATCTTCCAATAGTATCACCTGTTCGGCAATAAACTGTAGGTCCCCTCCATTCCTGCAGACACGCAAACAGGAATGGTTGAGACTTGAACTTGCCCTGGTTCTACATTGATGAGCTATTGTGTCATCAAATTTATTTTTTTATTTATTTATTCAGTAAATTAGACTTATTCATTTGATGATATCTATTAAAAATCTATTAAATAAAAAATACACGAATCACAACGAACCTTAAAACTTATACCTATTCCTACACTGTACTATGAAAAAAAAACGTATTTTTAAGTGCAAACCTTGTAAGCAATTAATACTTTACACATTCGAAGGCTTCTCTATTAACGCCCTGATATTGAACATTTCCAACCTTAACAAGATATTTAATATATCTTGTCTTCCAACTACCGAACATAATTCCCAACTCAAAACATTCATAAATCAAATTTCCGCATGTACCCACAAGCTACGAGCACCCGTAGGTATACCAACATGTTGCATGTGATGGTCATTTGACAGTACATTTGACAATGCATTTTCCCAGAACATTTTCCTAAAATACCTCTGTGATGGTTATTGTGAAAAATGAATTTCCTCTCAAAAAATTCATATGCCTATTTAAGGGATCTATTAGTATAGATTCAACCCTCTTAATTCAAACGACATATTAATGAAGGGAAAAAGTAGGCGTTTACACAACATAAGCATAAGAGTTCAAAACACAAAACGTCACCACACAAAAGTGCATTTCCCATGGAAATACACAACACAGCAACAGCACCCTCGCCCCCGAAACAGAATATATGATGCATAATGGAATCAATGAAATCATAATCGCACCCATAAGCCAAGAATACATTTTGAAATCTCAGTTGGGATTGCGCGTTCATGCTGTTTACTAACTGCCAAGACAAACTGGGGTCATCCATCAATTTATTTGTTTCTCCATTATCCACCACGACCATCAGAGCACGGATATGGGAACTGCACCAATTAATGTCTTCCATTCATATTGAATCCAAGGACTGGGCTGGATTGTGATATAGCCTAGCCATGGCATATAGGCATGAGATTTGCATGTAACTGAACTGCGAACGTCGCATAGACGCGTTCATTTTGCGTAATCTCTCATTTGTATTAGGTAGATACTTACACCTACTCCCGATCCCGAATCCCGAGGGACAGTTCATTCCAATTGCAACTAATCTAATGTGACAGCGCAAAGAAATATTGAATCTAATTAAGGATTGGAGTCAAGGTTTCCCATTTGTGACAGTGCCGTTGACGATGGATGGTACCGCAGCTCCAGCTATCGCTGTCGTGGTTTATTAATTAATTGCATAATAGCTATATATATTTGCTATACGAGCTTGTACACATATATCCATCAGCATTGGAAAGCCGGTGATTGCTTTAGATTGCCCCACACGGAATAGCTCCGACCGACTTCTATGGCTGATATGCAAAGACCTGTGTGCTAAGCTAACTGTGATAGTTCCAGAACTTCTATTGAATTCAAATGCTATTATTACGACGCAAGGCAACGACACACAAAGCAAAGCCCATTGACTGACCATTTTCGGGACAATCGCAGTTGTAATAAATTATTCCGCACAAATCAATTAACGTCGCTTCGGTAATTGAGTAGGTATTAATTTATTTAATATTTTGGAAAGGAATAATCGAACGGTCCAAAAAAGGAAACGACTTGACTTGATACCAACTGCATATACTCGTATATCAAAAAGGGGTTCTTTTGTTTTTTTCATTGACTTACCTACGGACATCTTCAATGATGGGATTATTACTGCTTGGGTACAGTTTGGCAGCAGCACCGGCTTCTAATGGTCTTTTGTATTCGTTCTTCAAACCAAAGTTGTATACTTCCGCCGGATGAACGAAGAGTTCCGTGTTGAGATTTCTTAATTTTTATAAACTGCCCTGCGAAGGAGAATGATAAGAAAGAAAAAAAAAAACAAAAACAAATATATTATTAATACTTTGTTAACAGTCTTTAAAGTTAAAGTGCGAGGTATTGATTGATTAATAAATTTTAAAATAATAAAAAGATGTACCTACATGGGAGGGAGGCTAATTTTATAGGTTATAATTTGTAATTCATGTAACATAGTAAATTTTGTAGGGCTAGCACTTCTAAAAATGGAAAACCTAAACATATTAATAGGTTAAGCAAGCTTTCAACTCATAAAAGCCTCTATATTCAGTTAGACACGCATCAGGTAGTACAAATCTATTAGCCCTTAAAGGTGGTTAAGTTGAAATACTTTTGATCGTAGATTGTACCTTTACCTTTATTTAAGTTCATCGAAATCAAAATTGTATCAAAACTATTATTTATTTAAAACTATGTCATGAGGCCCTATTATAGTTGGTTCTAAAAATGGTTGGAAGGTCATAAAACTATTTTCTAACTACTTCTTGCCTTAACAGTGCTCGTGGTAAGCTTTAAATACATTCGTGATTAAAACGAAGTTGATACTTATGAGTTATGACTATCAAGTTTTAATGGCTTTTATAAAAAGGGCCTAATTACAAAATTAGGCCTAATTTTCATTCATAACTTTTATTTCTTTGGCGTTAGATTAATTTTACTTTGAAAAAAGAAAAGACACATAACGTCAAAATTGTTAAATTAAATAAAGTAAGGTAGAATAAGCCTGTGCAAGCTTCTGATGAAATCTTACTTTTATAAAATGAACATACAGGATTTGATTCGTATTAGATGCGGCAATGATCTAAAAAAAGGACTTATAAATAAATAAATTTGGTGGCACAACGGCTCATGAAGAACCAGGGCCTATAGTGACTTACAACTCTCAACCGTTCCTGTGGGCGTGTCTGCAGGAATGGAGGGGACCTACAGTCCCCTTCTGGTGAGCGGCACTTTTCTATGACAAGAGATACTCTTGTAGGATTTATCAATTCTTCGCAAGAGTTAGTCCGAAAAAAAACATAAGGTGGAAGCGGCTGGTATTGAACACAGCCAGACCTCTGGCGTGATAGTCCATCGCACTAACCATTACGCCACGGTCTACTACAAAAAAAAAGAACTTAAAATGGGATAAAACAACGCCAGCATTTTCAATAAAGTGTTATCGTTTTTTTTTTTAAGCCAGAAGTCTGTTCTATCATTTTGTTTTTAAGTCACATTATATCTAGGATTATTTTTTGAAAAAAAAAAAACTTATTAAGATTTTTGACTAGTTTGGAAAATATCTAATATTTTATTAAATAAAATAAAATATCATATTTGTCTAGATTTAAACAACTGATTTCTTAAGTCTAATGTCGAATTCCTTTTATCAAAAATATTCGATTTTTTTTCTAAACAGATTCGAATTTTTTCTTTTAATGCAAGGGATTTGTCCAGAAAAGTCGATTTTTTCTTCTGAACAAATCGATTTTTTTCTTAAAAGGAATTCGACATAAGTGAAAGTGAGATAAAGATATCCTTATTTTATGATCTTTTCGTTTTATATTATGTATAAACCTCTATTGGGCTATAGATCAGTTTTTTGGTATTTTTACTTGCAAAAAATTGAACTCGAGATAACAATCAAACTTGACATTACGATGATAGAGAACACGCAAAAAGTGGGACCCGCAATTCCGTCTATCTATCTGTGTGTATGTCTGTCTGTCTGTCTGTCTGTATGTCTGTATGTCTGTATGTCTGTATGTCTGTATGTCTGTATGTCTGTATGTCTGTATGTCTGTATGTCTGTATGTCTGTATGTCTGTATGTCTGTATGTCTGTATGTCTGTATGTCTGTATGTCTGTATGTCTGTATGTCTGTATGTCTGTATGTCTGTATGTCTGTATGTCTGTATGTCTGTATGTCTGTATGTCTGTATGTCTGTATGTCTGTATGTCTGTATGTCTGTATGTCTGTATGTCTGTATGTATGTATGTCTGTATGTCTGTATGTCTGTATATCTGTATGTCTGTATGTCTGTATGTCTGTATGTCTGTATGTCTGTATGTCTGAATGTCTGTATGTCTGTATGGTATGTCTGTATGTCTGTATGTCTGTATTGCTGTATGTCTGTATGTATGTATGTCTGTCTGTATGTCTGTATGTCTGCATGTCTGTATGTCTGTATGTATGTATGTCTGTATGTCTGTATGTCTGTATATCTGTGTGTCTGTATGTCTGTATGTCTGTATGTCTGTATGTCTGTATGTCTGTATGTCTGTATGTCTGTATGTCTGTATGTCTGTATGTCTGTATGTCTGTATGTCTGCATGTCTGTATGTCTGTATGTCTGTATTGCTGTATGTCTGTATGTCTGTATGTATGTATGTATGTATGTCTGTCTGTATGTCTGTATGTCTGCATGTCTGTATGTCTGTATGTATGTATGTCTGTATGTCTGTATGTCTGTATATCTGTGTGTCTGTATGTCTGTATGTCTGTATGTCTGTATGTCTGTATGTCTGTATGTCTGTATGTCTGTATGTCTGTATGTCTGTATGTCTGTATGTCTGTATGTCTGTATGTCTGTATGTCTGTATGTCTGCATGTCTGTATGTCTGTATGCCTGCCTGTACCTCGGCCTACAGCCTCACTGAAGCGATTTTCTTCAAATTTGGAGCGTAAGATTTTTTGGTGATTCCCTAGAGGGGAAATTGAGATTTTTTTATAGCTCAAAAAATAACGGTACTTGCTATATGACCATTTTAAATAAAGTTATTTATCTCAAAAACGGCTCTAACGATTATTTTGATGAAAAAAAATTACCAAAAACCGTTATTAACGGTACCTGCCATAGAACCGTTTTTTTTCGATTTTCCCGTTAACCGCTAAACCCATTTAGATCAAAATTTTTATATAGGAGGTCCTATTAAGTGTCAATAAACATTTTCAAAAAAATATTTTTTCGAATTTTTTTTTTTGAAAAATAATATTTTTTGAAAATGGGTTAATGAATTTTTTTTTATGGTTCAAGCTGTATATTATTATATTCTTAAAACTGGCATACCAAATTTGTTTTCTAAAAAAAATTTAAGAAATTTTATATATAAAAAATTATTTTTTAAGAAAACCGCTCCAATGATTAAAAAAATTTTTTTTTGCATAAATTCACATTTTTTCAAGAACCAGTTGAACCAGTGTTTTCCAATGTCCTAGCCCAACGTCTAATTGCATTACCGCCAGGGACGTTTTCCCCAACAGGGATATTGAAGTGCTGTCGGAAGGCTCTCTGCGTGGCGATAACAGAACGGCCATTTTCAAAAAAGTCCTAATAGCAAACCCACGATGCTCTCCCGTCCAAACCATGGACGCTAGCGCTAATGAAAACTAGACTCTCTTACTGCCACAACGAGACCCCTCCCCATTTCCCACCACAATCACAGGCCGAGCGCCAGCCGGTCAAAACGGATTCATATACCTTTTGCCCTACCCTGTATTAACAATATTTATGTAAAATAAAAAAATTTCAATTTTACGATAAAGTATATCAGGTTTTAACAAATACCTACCATAAATAATAAGTAATATAAGAAAAGCCAAACGATATTTGTAGATATTCTCTTAAGAAATTTTATTTGGCATTGGCTTTACTTAGCAAGCATCATAGGTCTACTCTCTAATTTTTAATTTCTTTTCTTTCTTGCTTTACGTTCTCTCCATTTTATGGCTCTATCTGCTTTGACAATTACAATAAATAAATTGTTTTCCTATTGATTTTGTAAAAACATCATTACCTACATGACTCTTCTTCAATTCTTTTTCGTTCTAGGAAATGATTTTGTTTTTGATTTTGAGCTTTCTGACAGAATAAATATATAAAATTTTAAAACAAAAATAATATTATCATTATTTCTTAATTCAAATACAAAATGTTAATTTCTAAAATTTTAAAACACAGTTTAAACTAAAAAAATTGATAATTTTAAAATTCTGAAAATAATAAAAAACCGTTCAAAAATTTATAAAAGCGCGCGCTTTTTAAATTAGCTTACTTTTACTTTTTTCATATTTAATTTTTTTTTGAGCAACACATTATCATTAAAATCATTAATTAGAAACTGCAGCTTGGCTACTAACTTTTTTTTAACAGTGAAGAAATAAAAATTAAGGCGGTAGAACAAAATTGCGGCAAATTATGCAAAAATAGCTCAGCATTATAAAATCTCTTAATTATCTATTTTATTTTTCGATAAAAAAAAACTCCTAATTTCCTAAATTAAAAAAAAAATTTCAGTTATTTTCAACAAAATTGAGTTTTTTTTAATTTTGGCCAGTGCTGGTGATATAAGAGCTAAAAACTATTTTAATTCAATTTCAATTTGTACGTAAATATGTACCTACTTTGCATAAAAAAAAAAAAAAAAAAACAATCAAAACAAATAAATCAAAAATGGTTTCAATTTTCAGCCAATAAAACCTAACGAACGACATGGGCTCCCAAAAACGGTTCAGAGCATTAAAGTCACCCAGACACGATTTTGTTTTGTTTTTTTTTTTTTCGTATCTTTATAATGTTTACGAAATAGGTAGGTGGGTATGTATGTATGTATCACATGTACATATATTTTGTCATTGTAATTCTTCACAAATGCTGAACGGAATGGTAGAAATTCGCACGTGATATTCTATTTACCGCTTTTGGCAATTTAATTAGCATTCAGCCCCCATATTGAGAATTCTGTCGAAATACCTTTGTTTATTGGAATTTATAATCGCCTTTTATTGAGTGCGATATTATGTGCTTACAAGTGCATAGTGCATTAATTACATGTTGTTGAGTCGTTTTTTATTCTTTTATTTTGAAATAAACTTAAATTTTCATTAAGTATGTATTCAAGTACATAGGAATATGTGTCCAAAATATTTTTTTTTCCTTCATCTATCATGTAGGTATATCGGGAATTCAATTTTCAGATTGAGAGCTCTGGCAGGGGCGTACCTACACATGACTTCGATTTGGGGGGCACATTTAATTTTTATTTCTAAAACAAAAGAAGTAAAAGTGGATTTAAACAATAGCTTTAAATTCTATATAATTTATGGCCGATTGCATAAAGCCCTTTTAACTACACTTGTCAAAACAATTAAGGGAACAAAAAAAATCACTTTTTCTTAGTGTTTTTTGAAGAGCTGTATTCTCTGTGAAAAGTGGTCATATTGAGATGAAACAAAAAGCATTTTGAAGCTTTATATTTTTTGTATTGAAACATTTTAGAAAATGATTTTTTTTAGGTATCGTTATTGCGCAATCATAAGAAGCAACATGACCCAAAAATTATATTTTTTTTTTTTTATTTTTTGAACATTTGTCATTTTCTTTGAAATTTTTTCTGAGCCAATTTAATGTTATGTTTCGATAACTTGTTTATTCAGCTTTAGGGTAGTCTTTTTTCATCATTCCACATTTTTTTTTTCAGAAGAATATCTGGCTTGGAAAGAAAAAACAGGCTTTTGACTTTGACTGCCAATATCTTCGCAAAGAGTGACGACACGGACAATTTAAGGGTAGTTTTAAAAACTGGAATTAATTTTCTACAAGATTTTTTCAAAACTTTGTAACGGTTATTTTTGTTTGGCTCCTCACCGTTACATTCAGAAAAGGTAAAAAAAAAACACTTTTTAAAGACTTATCTTTTACTGCTTTACAAATATTGACTGCAGGACTTAATTTGGTAAAACATTTTAAAGAACTATAGACCACAAATATTTATGTAAAATTTTAAATTGATCCATTCCGTTTTCCCGTATCGAATGATCAACCAATGTACAAACCAATTAAAGGAACAAATTGTATGGTTCATAAACATTGTCAAGTCGTCAACAAAATGGAAACGAAAACAACAAATTCTGCTCAGTTTTTTCTCAGTTTTGTGTTAGTTACAATACTGATAAGATTTTAAAGTAAAAAAAGACACGTTTTTTCAAAAAAAAATAAACACAAAATTGAATATATTTTTTCAAAATTTTAAAATTTTAGTTCTAGTTGTAATTTTTTTTTTCCTCGAAGGATCTTGTCAGTATTAATTGTAACTAACACAAAACTGAGAAAAAAGTGAGCAGAATTTGTTCTTTTCGTTTCCATTTTGAATACGAATTCACAATGTTTATGAACCATACCATTGGTTTGTACGAATTTGATGATTCGGTATACGAGAAAACGGTTCAATGGATCAATTTGAAATTTTACATAAATATTGGTGGTCTATAGTTCTTTAAAATGTCTTACCAAATTAAGTTATGCAGTCAATATTTGTAAAGCAGTAAAAGATTTACAAAAAGTCTTTAAAAAGTCGTTTTTTTACCTTTTCTGAATGTAACGGCGAGGAGCCACAAAAAATAGCCGTTCTAAAGTTTTGAAAAAATCTTGTAGATAATTAATTCTATTTTTTAAAAGTACTAAAATTAAAATCGCTAAATGTCTGTTTATCTATTTAGTATCATACTCATACCTACTAAGTCCAAATGTCACTTTGACAATTACAAATGTGAAAATGGTGTGAAGTGTCACTGTTTTAGAGCACAAAAGTTTTCTGACAGCAGTAATTGAGCGCACTATCTGAATGATTTATAGATCAAATCACGTTGTAGCAAAACGTTTTTTCTCTATGTATGTATGTATGTATGTACGTTTAAAATGTTATATTCTCCTCGTTTCCTGAATATATTAAATGAAGATGCATTGAGATAAGCCCCGTTAACTAAGCCCAGTTTTTCTGAGTTAAAACAGAGTTACTTAACTCTGGGCATTTACATTTTAATGCCATGTTAAAATGGCGTTAAAATTTATCCGAAGATTAATTTCTGACACTAGTGAGGTGAATCTGTATGTAGAAATGTCAAAATTTAATCTCGGATAAAATTTAGTCGAAATTTTAAACCAATTCGCACACGGCTTAAATTTAATCCGAGACAAAAATTTTTACATTTCCCATAACAACCAGCTCAATTTTAAGGTATCTATAATAAAGTTTGGGCAATCCCAAACATCGATTGGGCGATCCAGCCAAACAAAATAAAACGACTTAAAATACCTAAAATTAATTCATAAACAATTGGTGGTAGCGCCTTTAAGTTGTTGTTGTTGTTGTTCAAAAATTCGATTATCGAGAATACTGAAAATTTTTAATGAGTCTCGTAGCCCCATATCTACATTTAAAATGAGAAATCTGGATCCCCAAAACTTTGGCGTGACAGTCATACCCTCTACCCGCTATACCTATAATTGATCGAATCCCATCTTAATTTTATAATATTGTCTCTTGCGGATAAGTGACAAATCCTTCAAGAGTACCTTGAATTGCGAAAAAGCATCTCATCTTACCTGATGTTCAGATGTGGCACACAATTGTAGGTCCCCTCAATTCCATTTTACTTAGAACACACAGGAATGGTTGAGAGTAAAGCCTAGTATGCTGCTGATGGGAAACGAAAAAGCCCATACAAAAATGACACAACGAAATCATAAACGAAAAATTTCGTTCTGCTTTTCGTTCTGCGGTATGCTGTTCGATGAACGAAATCGATAATTGTAGCATATTATTTGGAGAGATATCCCCTCTGTTTTCGCACATAATTAATTGCCTGTACCATTAAGGCTCTCCCACACCAACGCGATTAATCGCCGCGACAAAAGAAAACAACAATAACAACACGTGGTTGTCAAACGAAACAACACGTTCTTGTTATTGTTTTATTTTGTCGCGGCGATTAATCGCGTTGGTTTGGGAGAGCATTTAAGTGTGTGCGGAAAAGTGACATTTGCTCTCTATTCTTGTTTGTATTTGTTGTTTCTTTCATCACGACATTAGGCCAGTCCCACGAACAAAAAATCTCTGAACGCTCAGAAATTTTTTTAAGTGAGACAAAAAATCTCACCTTAGCACTGAGATATTTTGCTGAGATATGTGAGACGAAAATTTTTTGGATTCATTTCTCAGTTTTCTTTCTCAGCCAAAACAGCTGTTCTTTTGACAATCAAATTGAAATTTTTTTTTGGTGCGCAAGTGCAAAAGTGGTAGATAAATACAAAATAAAGACGGAATGTTAATAAAAACTAAAATAAATTGAACTTGTTATTATTTCTCATTCATTTCAATAAGTTTTCTGCTTCAAAAATTAAATATTTTAAGAAAAAGTTGAAAGTGATTTTTCAGAAGTTAAGTACGAGAATTATAACACCCGAGTTTTTTACAATTGAGCGGAGAATGTTGTCCCACGAAATGATTTCGCTTCCGTCAAATTGACATTGAGCGCTCAGTGAGATTTTATTTGGTAGGACACGCCTATTGCTTTCTGTGATTTTTATGCGCTTGTGTTTGTTTTTTGTTTTTGCAAATGGTGACACTTTCAAGGGGTAATTTTTCGTTATGGTTTTCGTAAGCATTTCGTTGTCATGTTGGAGACCAACTAAAAATTTCGTTTCGTATCAGCAGCGTACTAGGCTTTTGCATAAATCACTAGGTCGAGTTCCTTGTTCTTCACTAGCTTTAGCACCAAATGTATTTATTTATAACACAATAGGTAGAGAATAGTAAAAGTAGGTACGTTCCACCGATATTACTTTTAGAAAACTGTGAGATACGTACAGAGATACCCGATTCCAATACCTAATTAATTAAATATTTCTAAACATCGTTGGTACATGAATGTTTTGATAAATATTGTTATAAAAATTAATTACTTTGATTGAAATTCTAGACTGATACTCGAAAAATGATCGCACATAGCATTTCGTAACATAGAAATGTTGTGTGTGTCTAGGAATTGTAATTACCTTTAATAAGTTGGCTATCTTTAGCTTACGATAAAATTATATGTTTTCAATAGAAACAATAATAAGCAATACATTTTAAATAAATCTTGAGCTTCGCAAATAAAAAAAGTACTTATAATACCTATCCTAGGTATTTAACTGTAGCTGTGCTAAGAAAATATTAAAATTGTCTTAAAACCTCATCGATAGCAAAACTTGGAAATGCAGGTAAGGGCCAGTTTTACAAACGTAGATCAATATTTAATCCGTGGTTCAGCTGTTTTGACTCGCTGATTTCGGCAAATTAAATAAGGTTAAACGGCTCTGAACTCTTAGCACCCCATACATGGAAAATTCGAAAAAAAAAGTATGCAGTCTAAAAGGTCAGTAATTGGTCATAAAAGGTCAGGTACTTTAAGAAATTGGTCAGGCTTAGAAAATTTTTAATCCAAGGTTAAAGTTTTTCAAGGTCACCCGCGATTTTTGGCACCTCATTTAGGGGATATTCGAAAAAAAGTATACCACATGAAGGGCCACTGGATAGTGATAAAAGGTCAGATAATTTCAGTAATTGGTCAGGCATAGGTATTTTTTAATTAATTTTCAAAGTTTTTTTCAAGGTCACAGTATAAAACTTTTAGCACCTCATTGGTTGAATTTTCAAAAAAAAACTGTATGTCATCTGAAAGTCTACTTAATCCTCGTAAATGTCAGCTAGTTTCAGAAATTGGTCAGGCATAGTTTTTTTTAAATCATTTTTTAAAGTTTTTTCAAGGTCAATACAAGGTCACATGAACTTTTAGCACCTTATTTATGGGATATTCGAAAAAAATGTATACCATCCGAAAGGTATCTCAATCCTGATAAGAGGTCAGCAAATTTCAGAAATTGGTCAGCCTTAGATTTTTTTTAATAAATTTTTTAATTTAATTTTTTTCAAGGTCGTTACAAGGTCGTATAGATTGTTAGCACCTTATTTGTGGAATTTTCAAAAAAATTGTATGTCATCTGAAAGTTTACTTATTCCTCATAAAAGGTCATCTATTTTCAGAAATTGGTCAGGCATAGATTTTTTTTAATGAATTTTTAAAATTTATTATTTTTTAAGGTCATAGAGATTTTTAGCACCCCATTTTAGGAATTTTCAAAAAAAATGTATGCCATCTGAAAGTTCACTTAATCCTCATAAAAAGTCAGTCTGTTTCAAAAGTCCGTCAGCTATGGCTTTTTTTCTAATGAATTTTTAATGACCTTTTAGACTGCATACTTTTTTTTCGAATTTTCCATGTATGGGGTGCTAAGAGTACAGAGCCAGGTTAAACGATGATTCAAGGTATGATAACCGAAATCGGTGAACAAAAATTCCTGAATCACGGATTAATATTTGAACCACGATTGTACAACTGGCACTAATCCCCAGTTTCACAGTGTAAGTTTAAACTCTGATTTCGGTTTAAACTTGAGTTCAACACTTACGGCCATCTTATTCACTCACTCAATACATCTAGATTTAAACTTAAATCTGGATGTAAATCATACAAATTCAATGTAAATTCATCTGGATTTAAGTTTAAATCTGGATGTATCGAGTGAATAATATGGCGGTTAAATCAATTTCACAGTGTACGTTTAAATCTGAACTTAGTTCAATCTGCAGTTCAAGTTAAACGCTTGTATTCTGCCGTTTAAATAAAAACTCTCCCATCCATAAAGGAAAAATGTTTCCCATGTTCTTTGCTCATGTGTTTCTCTTTCATCTTCAAATGAAATACAAAAATGAGAGAATTGCGCTGACTGCGCATGCGCTTTAGAAAAAATAGTAAGGTAGTTCGGTAATATGGTTCGTTTGATTGAACTTAAGTTCAGTTTATTCAGTGAAACCCAAGGTGTTGAACTTTAAATTTAAACTCAAGTTCAGATTCAGCTGATCTAACGTTTAAACTTTGAATGTTAAACTGGGGGATAAGTGTCATAATATCGAATACAAAAGTGAGGGTAAAGGGTTAAAAATTACGATTTTCCCAACTTCTGGTGCGTCGGTTGGACCGATTTACTTCAAATTGTTTGTGATTCCATATATTTTGATCACAACTATTCTGTGAACTAAAATTAGCAGAAATTGTTTAACCGATTTAAAATAAATTTTGTATGCATAAGCTTCTATTAAATATGATAATTTTTTGAAAATTAGATATTTCAAATATGGGTAGATGATTTTTTTGATTTTTTACCTAAAATTGGCGTATATTTTTTTTTTTTTGAAATGTTTAAAAAATTTAATACCTAATACATATTAATTTTCTTTTTCTAAACCAATGAGTTTTGTTTTATTTTCTCATAAATTTAATAAATTAGATTTTAAAAAGAAAACTGATCGTTTACAAAAACAATTTCAATTTTTTTTTGTTTTAGCAATTTATTTGTAATTATTTTGATTTTTAACAATTTTAAGCATGGATATATGCAAAACGGTGCTATATTGGATGCGAAGACCGCGCCGGAGGGTATGACAATTACCACTTTCTTGGACTTCTCCACCATCGAAATGTTCAGTTTAATTAAAACCACAAAATACATATCTACCTATTTGTCTTTTTCAAACAACGAAGCAAATAGGGAGGTACATATGTGCATACATATGTATACTTATCCTATGCAGAAGTAAAAATAATAAACAAGCATTTTTATTATTATTAAATTTAATTTTCTCAGTTAACTTGTTCTTGTTTCACAACTTCAGAAAATTGCTCAAGTAATTTCTAGGGTAACTCTACAACTGAATTAACATTGTGCTTTTGAGTCAATATTTTATAAATAGTTTTCAGTTGTGGAAGATTTGTATTTTTCTATGAATCAGACCTAATGCAATTTTTTAAATTAATTTCTTCGTCATAATTGAATCGTTAAGTTTCGGTTGATCGATTCATTTATTCTTCAGAATGTGAGAATTTTCAAAATAAATTTTTTCTCGCTCTGTGTGTCTCTCCGAATTGTTTTTTCTACTCTTCTTGATTCTGTATGTTGAATTTTCCAGCCCATCCAGTTCCAGCCTCTTATTTGATAAAATCAATTGTTGTTGTTAATAAATTTAATAAATCTGAGCGTTCTCACATTCCTTAATCTCAACACGCAAAATTTTTCTCGTTTAAATTTTAACATGAGAAAGTATAGAAAATCATGCAAGGAGTAGCACAGCATCAGAACAAAATCACTTATCATAAAAAATTGCTCTTAAATTGCAATATCGAAATTAGACTGGAACTACTTAAGGACTGGAGAGTCGAGACGAAAAATACTTTTTGAAGAAAGAGATTATCGAAATCATAGTGGGGTTAAAAAGTGGAGAGAATAAACAATTAATTAAATTTGGTGACACAACAGCTCATGAAGAGCTGGGGCCCAAAGTGACTTACAACTCTCAACCCTTCCTGTGTCCGTATCTGCAGGCATGAAGGGGACCTAAAGTTTACTGCCAACTCCAAATGGCTAGACTGAGCGGCACTTTTCGATCTCGCAAGAGGCAGTAGCCCTTTTTAGGTGGTAAAGGCTGGGAATCGAACCCAGACCTCTGGAATGACAGTCCAACACCCCTACCCTTAACCTCAAGAAAAATTCACGCACCCAAACATAAAAGCTCTTCTATAAAAACACCAAATTTAGATAATTTTCAATTTTCTCAAAAATCTGAAGAGATAAGACCATCTGCTTTTCAGTTAGTCCAGTCAATTTAGGAAATCAAATTGCATTTTTCGATGGACAAAATTTTTTTTATAGTACATATCTGTTTGGGTGCACCTTTTAAGTATAAGACGTAGTTTTCGTGACTTTTGGAGTTAGGGAAGAGCGAAAAAAAGATCGTTTTGGTTTTTATAACTCGTTCCCATTTCCTTTTATAGCAAAATGTTGAATTTAAACTACATAGGGAATTAAATTATCTACAAATTAAGATATAAACGATTACTGTGTGTTGCTTAGGTAAGCTTTAAGTTATAGCGGGTCAAAGTTTACGTTTTGGGGGTGGTGCGACTTTACTTGAGATAACTCGCTTCCCTTTGATTTTTTGGGGACAATACTTGTAGAGTAATTTGTAGTACTTTTAATTACCTATCAAATGAGCCCTCAATCGATATTATTGGTAAAATATTGTGCGGTCAAACCAACGCACGTCAAATTTCACACTGCATGAGTTAGAAGCGAAAAATAAATAAAGCTTTTTTCGAAAATGTTTTTTTTTTTTCAAGCTATTATTTTATTTAATTTAGTATAAGTAATTTGATAATTTGCCCGTGGCACAACTGTCATGCCAGAAGTCTGGGGTTCAATACAAGCCGCTTCCACCTTAAGTTTTTTTCCGGGCTACTGCCTCTTGCGAGAAAGTGAAAAATTCTCCAAGAGTATCTCTTGTCATAGAAAAGTGGCACTCACCTTAGCCGTTCGGATCTGGCAATAAACTGTAGGTCCCCTCCATTCCTGTAGACATGCACACATGAGTGGTTGAGATTTGTAAGTCACTAGGCCCTGGTTCTTCATGAGCCGTTGTGCCACAAAATTAATTTAAAATTTAGTTATGACAAAAATGTTGCAGTGAAATTAACAATCACGTTATGAATTCTAAATAATTACCCATACATTATATTCTCAATTTTTTTGGAGTCAATTCGATATTATGGTTTATTATTCATAGTCCACATAGATATTTATGTAATACCACACACGGTTTATTATTTAGGACCTATTCCATTATGATCCATTTTACTGAAATATTTAAGTCGTAACTAAATTTGATTATTAGTAAGGTCCAATGAAAAAAAATTAAGACTGTTAAAATGACTTTGAAAATCTATATTTTACCGTTAGAAAAGGTACGCTCCCAGAAAAACGCAACACATATCCCACCAGCCAGACTCACCACATTCGAACTGAGGTAGTGAGAGGGACAAAATGTTAAAAAAAAAAAAAAAAACGGGACTGTTAAAATGTGTTAAATGCAACAACAACTAATCCCCTTCGGACATATAAGCGCAAAAAAATTCTCGGAGCACGGAAAAAAACTGTGTCACTAACGTGAAGTACCTACTTGTACTTGTTATCGATTGTATGGAAACGCCATGTTTTTACGCCATGTTTTTTTATGGTGTCGGTAATTCTAGATCTCGTTTTTTTTTTTAAACAAATCCCCCGGGATTGCAAAAATCGTTTTTATATGAAATGCTTAAGTTTCGCATCTCCTGAATGGCCCCACTGATTTATTTAGCCAACTTAACGTCATCCATCTCAGTGCACATTCTATGCCCTCTTTCGCATACACACCACAATGGTTTCGTATTTTTGCACCCCCGCTTCACTAAATTAGTATTTCCGGCGACATACACAACAAGACAACTATTTATTTTCATTATATCAGAAAATTATGAACTAGCTAGGTAGGTATTTAAAAAATAGAAAAAAAAAGACCAATAAAAAATGGACCATAACTAAAAATAGGTCTGCTACGTAGTTTTTATAATTAACAAGTAAACAACAAATTAAAAAAAAAAAACAATTTAAATGCCAATAAACTCACCCCTCGAAATTTTATAATTATCATTTTTTATAGAAAACACAAAATATTATCACTTTTCCTTCGTGCATATATAAATCACTTGAATATTTTTATGAGAACTGTTTTTGTTAAGTCAAATAATAATTTATTTGAAATAATTTATGTGCCTTCGTTTATTTTGTTCTTTTATTTAAGATACCACACGACACAATTTGGCGAATCTATTCTGGAGGAACAACAAAAAAAAACAAAGTGATTCTAGCCCACACTTTAATTATGTGATGATAGAAAAACGCACGTTTTCAATTTAAGCGTCCTTTTGAAAAAATAAAAACAAAATTATAGATTTTGTCCACTCAAAGAATTTCGCTATGGTTCTCTTCTCTCTAAAAATATATTTTCGATTCTTTATAGACAAACTTTGTGAGAGCAAATTTTATTGAAAACGAAGAACAACCGATGGCGATGATGATGATGATGATGACAACGATCAACTTGGAGCAGACCGTTTTTTTTTTTTTTACTTTTTTTTTTTTGTTGTTATTTTGTAGATACGAATCGGGTATGCGTATCGTATCGGGAACTATGCTACCGCTAGAGAATACTAATTACGCACAAGTCGTCTTGGCATTTTTCAATCATATGCAATCAGTTTGAGCTTGGAGGAGCCCATGATGATGGACAGCTCGAATGTATCTTTCACTTGTTCCAGAGATACATAGTTTGCCTATCTTTTTGAGTTGAGACGACTGATCGTTTTGTCCCTTCGGCGGGTCGTCGCGTCTCCTGGTCGTCGTGATAACTTTCGATTAATTTTGAAAGTCCTATATAAAGATTCGTTTCACGAAAGTCTCGATCCACCCTTTTCACTCGCGTATAAACTATAAAGATATTGCCTTCGGATTTACTTATAGACTCGGAGTAGCGCTATACACTCAGACGATACAGACTGAGTATCCCAGGCCAGAACGCAGACCCAGGTCCCAGAGCACGAGCGAACTTTAGAGAATGAATTTAAAAAAAACTAAAACGGCGCGATGGCCGACTGGCGGTTGGCTGGTCGATGGCTGGCTGGCAGTATAGCAATGCACACTATTTTTTTTTTTTTTGCATCTTACTTTTTCGTGTACACATTTGATTCGAATTTTTTTTTATTCAGATTTTCTTTCTTAATTATTATTTTTTTTTTATTTTTAGCGAGAGTGTAAATAACGCAGAGAGAGAGAGAGAGAGAGAAAGCGAGAGAAATTTGGGACTGCGTATGATATGATTAGATTTTTATTGAATGGACTCTTCTAGCTGTGGTGATGGTGATGGCGAAGTGTTTTTTATATATTTACTCAAAAACATGTGTTTTGTATGAACTTTTTTTTAATGGTTGTGGCAGAGTATCAAAGAATGTAGATAGCCTCTTCGCAGACTTGTCGTTTATGTGAGTAAGGACAACATTTTGTTGGGGGTGATTCCATTCGATTTGATGGTTAACTCGTAATATTATTCATTACTGTATATATATAGGCCTAGAGCAGTAATTGAAGAATATTTTGCAGTCTTCAAGACGGTTGACAAAGGATGGTACATAGTTATGTCTCAATAGTTCGAAATAGTTGGGAATCTGCTTTATTTTATAAAATAAATATTACTTTAATCAAGGCTTAGACAACACAGATTCCGTTGTCTATATATGGGCTATATGTGGGCACAATAGATCTTAAGGTCGCAGTGCACTTACACCCAACACTTTTCATCCATTCATTCATTTATCTAGTTATGTGGTTGCGTTGCATACGTTACGTTAATTATGCTCGTTAAATGAGAAGTGACCCATAGGCAACGTATACGACAAACGCAACGGAATGACAATCCTACCCAACCACCACTAACCATTATACCACGACTCTGCTACTTTAGTAAATATGGTTTTTAATTTTTAGCATACAACACATTTAGGGTATATTATTAGGTACTTACCTACTTAGTTTCATTGTAATATTTAATTTAAATTTTAATAATTTATTGTTAATTTTATAAACATAAATAGAATATCTAAACTTTAATTACATTAGGTACACCATGGCGTATGAGAACTATTTTTTTCTATAGATTTTTTTTTTATAAAAATTTTTTTGAATTTGAAATTTCACAGCTAATAGACGACAACTATCAACTCTAAACGATTTTTTTTTTTATTAAGAACAGTTTATAATGTTCAATGATTTTTATTTGCCAATTTTGTATGTGCGGACGACAAGTCAACTTAGTTGAGTTGGCTTCAGGCCAACTAAACTTTAGACAACCAAATAATCAGCCTTATCGTCGTACCCGATCGGAACGAAATTTTCTCCGATTTCTACGAAATGTACGAATTTTTTTTATCATTGTAGCCGTTCCGAAAAGCCAATCGGACGAAAAAAAATTTAATATGCGTTGAAAATTTCAAATTCGTGCGCTGCATGCCAATGAAATGTCAAAATTCAGGCGATGTGTGAAGATATTTGCTTTCCCATTTCCCCGACAGAAAATTAGAAGTGGAAAATTTTTTCGTAACCAAACGATACGATTCGTATACCATGAACAGAAAAAATCGTCCGATCGGAAGTTTTCTCCTATCGTACATTTTTCCAAACGGATGCGATAATTAGGGCTGAATATATTATTCGTATTACGGAAGGCAACTGCTTTCAGTTGATTGTAATAAAAATGTTGCCTACCTAGAGGAGTTTATTTTATGTCAAAATCAGCTGGTGGAGGAGGATAATGTTCTGAATTTTGTATGTAAACCAAATTTAAAGGAGGGTAAAAATAAAAGATAAAATTAACAAACGGGAAAATGTTTCCCCGGGAAAAAATATTTTTTCTTTTACATTTGATTTATATAAAATACTGAAGATAAGCAGTTTTGAGCATTTAGAACTCTCATTCCCGCTATCGAATGTAAATATATTCTATATTGTATTTTACACCTAAAAGAACACGTCTCCCGGGGAGTTTTTCCCGTGGAATATTTAGAATAGGGTTAATTATCACTATGTACTTCATTAGCATTACAAAATAACTAAAAATTAATTTTCTTACGCGTTATCTCAGAAAGTATTTAACTGATTTACTTGAAATTTTTGTTTATAATATTCCTTATTTTATTGAATTTAAATTATTAAATTTTTTTTAATTTTTCTTCCACTTTTTGTCAAGGTTGACCAACATTCAAATATATTTCTTAACCTGTTTGGTATTTAAGATAACTGAGTATTTTTGTTTTATAAAGTCAATAGTTTTATGCAAAATGTTAAGCCTACATTTTTTTTTACTAACTACCTATTCATAAAGGCTAAGAACAAATGTATAAACAAATTATAATATTAGGAGTGTTTTGTTAAGCTAGTTACCATGCCGATTCTGCAATGTTTCACATAAAGCCATAGAGTTAATGAAGATGAAACGTGCTGTTAAACTTTTTTTTGGTTTAATATTCGTGTGAAAATTTGGCTTTATGTGAACATTTATTATAAACTGTCACATGCTTTGTTCCATTTCATTGGAGTTTTGATTTTCACGGAATATTTTATGCCCTCAAAAATTTTTCTGCTATCGTGAATCTCCCCCGAAATAAACTTGCCTTGAACAAAAATCGAATGCCATGACTTCCAAATTCTCCTGAAAATTTTATTCCCGATACCAATAAATTCCGAAGGAAACTTTCGAGCATCATATTATTTGAAGAAGGGAAATATTTCTAGGGAAATAGTTGTTAAGCCCCGTTATCATTTCGGCATAAAAATATTTTTAAACCTTGGCACGTTTGATTTGATTTATATTAAACAGACTTCCAGGGAGCAGTTAAAAAAATTAAACTTGGGTATAAAATCAAAACATAAAACACAAAAGCAAACGACAAAAAAGTAGAAAAATTATTGATAATTCGCAGCTTTTAAATAGTTTTCAATTAAGTTCAAATAGTTTAACATGCGTTTTACTCATTTTTATTCCACCGAGTTTGATGTTTATTTTGTTAACGAATGTTATGAGCACAAGTGTTAATTGTCGAGCTTGAAAAATGCGGATTAAATGGACGGGTAGAAAATTCATTTAAACATAAATTATACCTGAAGTGAATAATATGGTTGTAAAACTAGCTTTGAAGAAAATCAATAATATGACCGGAAGAGTAGTTCATGGATTTTTAAAACATACTTAAAGGTTTATATCCCCTTTAAGTATTACGATGACAGATAAAACGAAAAATAGGGTGCTAAAATTATTTTTTGTCTGTCAACCTTGAACATAATTAATACTGCACAAATCTTTCCATTTTTAAGAAAATTGTATTAATTTTTTGGCGCAGAACGTAACGTATAATAAACTTTTGACAATAATATTGTAGAAATTGCGATTAGTCCTAATAAACACTGTTTTGGTGTTAATATTTAAGCAAACAAAATTTTTTTTAAAACTTTGCACCTCACATAGAACCATTTAACTTATTTTCGCTTTTCTCAAAAACGAATCAGCTGATTTTGATTAATTTTTGTATGGAAAATATTTGAAAGGTCAATTTCCGAAAGCCCGCCCATACCTATCTTCAACCCACAAACCAACCAGTTATAAATATCCGAAACTCAATAAAAAAAAAAAACATAAAAAATTGTTTTTTCCAAAATTAATCCACTCTTTCTGTTAATTAGGCCATTCAACTTTCAAAACAATATGCTTCTTTTTTTCAACAGACAAAAAAAAACGCATACCCAAACATTAATAAATATAATTTCCAGCTCTTAGTTGATCTGATCATAAATTAAGAACGACATATTCGAATCACAGCCCCTAACAATCCCGATAAGATAACTTTGACCTTCGGTAACAATTACTTGCGACATTTGTTTTACTGTAATTTCGATTAAATTTTGTCGTCTCTTTTTTTTTATTTTTTCCATTTTTTTATTTACCCACTCACAGTGATGATATCTTTTTTATCTCAATGAAAATGATCTTACGCTTCATCAAAATATATTTTGTTATTTTCTTTGAATTGCGCATACTCTGGTAATGAGTTTAAATTCTTATTTCTCTCTCTCTGTCTGCTGTACTGTGACTGTGAATTGTGAGTACGTATCCAAATTTTGTATTCAACTACAGTTGATCTTATAAATTTTCGAGAAGATACGCTCTCTGCTAAGTTTTAATGATGACGATCTAGATTTTGCATTCTCCTCGGAAAAAATACAGATAAACAACTTGTTTAAACTACAATTTAAATCATCTCATCAGATTTGGGGCAGTAATTAAACGAATGGAATTGAAAATTCAACAGCACCTTTTCAAAGAATTTTGTCTTTTATTTTATTTTCATTTGATTTATTTATTTTTTTTAATTTAAAAAAAAAAATTTTAAACTTCATGTAATAATATCACAACATACAAAAATTCTAATGAAAGCAAACAGACATTTGGTGGGAGCGCTTATGTAAATTCGTTATGCACTTTGGAGCGCTAGAATTTCTTCTTTTAATTTTGTTGGACTATAAACACCCATTTCGGTGATAATTCCTGTAATAAGTGCAGCTGGTGTTACATCGAAAGCTGGATTCCAACAATTGATACCTGAAAAATTAGAACAATTAGAATTATGTGCATTTTATGTCAAAAGAAATAGATATTATTAGTCTCACCACTTCATCAACAATTTAATTCATTATTAAAAATAAAATCTTATTCGTTTTAGACGATGCAACAGTGTTGCCATCTACAATTTTTTTTTGAAAATTAAATGTCTTGCATTAAAACCCATCAAATATCAGTTTACTTGTAAAGTATAAGACCTAAGCGTGTTTTCATTTTATAAATAACTAGCAGACCCGCACTCGCATTGCTTCGGAATGTTTAGTTTGTTTTTTTTAAATATTAAAATATTAACTTAATTTCTACCATATTTATGACAAAATGTTTATTGTATGCGTATAGCAAAAATCAATATGATTTCCTTAAAATGGAAAGCTTTTTGCAGATTTTTTTTAAATTATGTTCCAGGTTGACAGACAAACAAAATCTTAACAACCTATTTTCACTCTAATCGTAATAATCCGAATGTTATCTCCCGTTAATTTATTTTTTAAATCCAAAAATGACCCTTATAATTCCTTAGTATGCAAAAAAAGAGGAAGAAGTCAAGAATTGTTTGGCAAACTAAACTAATTAAGGAAAACGATATGGGAGATGGAGTAAAATGATGGTAAAAACAAAGCAGCGACGGCTCTTTTACTTTTGATATGTATACTAGGCGTGTGTTTTTGCTTAAGTTAAGCAACGAATATTCTGTGCTTAGTCAAGCCCGAATGGGCTTAGGTAAAAATTAAATTAAATTTGGTGGCACATACGGCTCATGAAGAACCAGGGCCTAGCGACTTACAACTCTCAACCATTCCTGTGTGCGTGTCTGCAGGAATAGAGGGGACCTACACTTTATTGAATCCGAACGGCTAATCTGAGCGGCACTTTTGTTACTTTCTCGCAAGAGTTAGTAGCTCTGAAAAAAACTTAAGGTGGTACCGGCTGGTATTGAACCCAACCCTTTGGCATGCCAGTCCACCGCACTAAACATTACGCCACGAGCTACTACGTAAAAATGGGTTTAGTTATGGTCGCTTTTAACAAGTAAACTGTTAAGCCCCGACAGCGTTTTTTTTTTTCATCCAATTCCCTTCGGACTTGCAAAAAAAAAAACACGGTTACTATGTTTATTTCCATCCTTTCACGACAATTTTGTATTCGAGTGTTTTGTTTGCACTTTTTTGTGCATGAATTTAGTATTCAAATGCAATGGAAGAAATATTAAACTTGTAAGCTAAAATTAATACAAAATATTTTATTTTAAAAGATTGTTTCAAATTTAGTATATCAATAAAAATATACTCATTAACAATAGTTCACTTTATATTTCAGAACGGTCAATTGAGGGACATAATCAAAATTTTTTTCCTCAATATTAAACGGCAAAATAGGAGAAATTTTGCTGATTTCTGAGAGCTCTCAGACATATAATCTGGCCAATATAAAAAAAAGTATTAAAAAGAGGAGTAATTGCCCTTTCCAACAATGTATAAACATAATGTAGTACGGAGAATATAATGTGTAGGTTTCGGTAATCTGAAACTAGATTCTAACACATTTTTTGAATCTTGAATACCGTTTTTGCATTACTTTTTTTCTTTGATACTTATTTTTCAAGTGATTTTTATAGTGAGCTTCCGTTTATCAAAATCGGTAAAAATTGTTAAAGCCATGAATTTTTCAAGATTACCTTGATAATTTCTCTTAGTACGGGGTATTTCGATTTTAATATGGAAGGCTTACTGCTGCACCAAACCAAGTAAAAAAAGGGTAATTGAAAGGACCAGTTGTACAAACGTGGCGAATTAAAATTCCTGAACCAAGGACCAATATTCGCACCACGGTTGTACAACTGCGTGGTGACGTATTTGTTATGTGATAAAATGACAAATTGCTGTGAAAGCAGGGGGATAAAAAAATATCATTTCGGTTTTCACAGCAATTTTTCATTTTATCACTTCACAAATATGTCTTATGCGATTCTGGAACTCATTGTAATAAACGTGTGTTCTAAAATGTACTAAATGAGAAACTCCTCTCGCAATTTCTCTCTTCAAACGATACTGAAAATAAATACACATACAAATTTGTACTTTTTCAACCGACATGAGCGATGATAAATCAAACAAAAATACAAACACAAGTAAAAGAGCTTCTTGTATACATTTTTTTTTCTCTCAGAGTAATTCATTTCGTGTGCTCTCGTCTCGAAGTAAAGTATACAACAACTTGTTTTTTCTCTCAGTTCAATTCTACCCACATGCGCAGGTCAAATAATGATTTTCTTTACAGCAGCTCCACAGAATAACTTGTCGGTGATAAAAATTTTATCACGTGAAGAGATTATGACTTTTGGTTTCACTTTTTCAGGCATCCAGAATCGAATTTCGTGTGAAGGTATGAAAAAATTTATCACTTCACAGCTTCATAGAACGAGAATTGACCCCCAGAAATGATATTTTTTTTAAACTTGCGTATTTTGTTTCACTAGAAATTTGTAACAAATTGCATTTTGTTGTTTTTTTTTTTTTTGTTTGTTAAAAAAAAATATCGTCATAAAAAACATTAAAAATAAAATGACGGGTTTTTACAATATTGTAGAACTTTATAAAATAAATTACTCACTTCGTGTGAAGATACCATATCGAAATTTCGAAAAGCAAACCCCAAATTGGTCTCAGTATCATTCGAATTGAATGATCCCGTATGGATTTCTCAAAATTGTACACGCTGCGGAGCGAGAACCGTAGTTATTATTTAAAAACTAAAACTTTTAGAACCGTAGTTATTATTTAAAAACTAAAACTTTTATTACATTTTTATTGTGACAAAAAATAAAGATACCTAAGGGGAATGTAAGAAAGTCAAACCTTACTTTTTCGAGCAACATACACGTAAACAAAAGCTGTTATCGAAAAAAGTTATTTAAATTATTTTGTAGGAAATTAAATTTGCTTCAAGTTTCTACTACAACTTTTTTTCTAGACGCAATTTACGTGCAAAATAACCGTTAAAACAAGATGGCGGCCAAACGAAATTACGTGCAGTTGTGAAAAATGCAGTTTTCGGCTCGTATAATAGTAGTCTTTCAAATATAGAAGAAAAAATGCAACCGCAATTATTTCCCACAGCACCATGTAATGAAATCTAAATATCCCATACTAAGTGGAATGATCGAGGTGATCTTGAAAAATTCGACTTAATTTAGTTTTAGCTCTTTATGGATGCATTCTTCAATTTTTTTTTAATTGAAAGCGTATTTTACTGGTTCCTTCGTTTTGAATTTTTTAAAATATGTAACAGTTTTTTAAGAAAAATACTTTAATCTAAATATTAAGTACGTTGAATATGAAGGATATTGCAAGTTTTTAGATCACTTTCGCCCACACATAAAGAAACAAAAGAAAAAGGTAATTTCGTACCTGGAGCAGCAATCCTATGTTCACCAACATGTGTCATCTCTCGATCGGGACGTTCTTCGATTATAATATGATCACCGCTTGGAATTTGCAAATCAATAGAAGTCAAAGGCGCTGCTACATAGAAAGGCACATCGTGGTGTTTGGCCACCACAGCTATTTGGTATGTTCCTATTTTATTCGCTGTATCACCATTAGCCGCTACCTTAGACACAACACACAAAAATTCAATTAGAACTTTAAGAAATCATTGCAAGAATATATATTTATTAACTTACTCGATCTGCACCAACAACAACGGCGCCTATATTTTTGGCCCGTAGCAATGCTGCCACCATACTATCCAGCACCAATGTTGCCGGAAGTTTATCGTGTACTAGCTCGAAAGCTGTCAGTCGTGCTCCTTGATTATATGGACGTGTTTCTGTGCAGTAAACATGTTCTAGAAAATCGAAAAACACACAAAGAAACATACTGTTTAAAAATTGTTGCAATTCCACCTAACCCCTCTATGCATCCCATTCCACACTTATCTCACCTAATTTCTTTAGCTCGTGCAATTTCCGCACAACGCCCAGTGCTGTTCCATAGCTAGCAGTTGCCAGTGAGCCTGTATTGCAGTGCGTCAAAACCCGAACAGATGTTTCTTTGGAATATTTCTTGAGAATAGCAGCGGCACCATTCGATCCGATTGCTTTGTTGTCGGCTATGTCTTTCTCCAGCATTGCCTCCGTGGCAGCCAAGAATCTGTGAAACAGCAAAAGAATTATGTTTTCAATGAGAAAACAACACAAACAGATGCAGCTCACGAAAAATTAAGTGTTCATGTACCTCGACTTCATGTCTTCCACTGTGCACTGCTCATCCTTTGTTAATTCGTTTGCAAGTGCAATTAATTCATCGGCGGCAATTTTCATGTTCACAGCTGTCGGTCGAGCCGACACGAGGTAGTTTAATTTACCCTCGATTTCCTGGCGCAAAGATTTCTTCGAGTCAAACTTTTCTGGATAGATTTCAACGGCTAGCGAGAGGCATCCCACAATAGCTATAGCTGGAGCTCCTCGCACCTGTGCCAATGAGATGAAAAATCTATGCAATTAGAAAATTGGACATGTTTGTGTCTATGTCCGTTCGGATTTTACGAGCAATTTTTTGCTTAGTTTAGAGAGGTACACAATTTTTTTTTTCTATTTTTAGTTGACAAATAGCTAAAAATGACAGACAGGTATTGAGGAGGTTCACCTCTGTTTGAAATAAGCAATTTCATGTTGGCGTGGATGTGTGGTAATAATTGTTTTATATTTCGCGTCCTATATGAGCACGAGAATGGCAGATTTAATTGATTATTTGAAGGCATTTTTATATTAAGACTGTTGGCACGACGACAAGTTTGCATTTAACAAATCATAGAGACATATCTTTGAATGGTTGTACCCGGTACAAGTTATAAACTACATATTTGTTCGCAAATTTAATTCGAACAATGGACCGCGGCCATGTTAGTGGGGTTAGAGGTGAGTGTCAAACATGATTGCCTTCTTTTTCAATTTTCACTGAAGTCTGACAGGACGCTATTCGAATATTAAATAATAAAACTTTAATCTAAATGGGCCATCTCAAACTGGGTCAATTTTGGACCAGACTAACCTTTAGGTTGCTTTTGCTTCAATCAGACACAGAGTGCCACTTACGCCTACAGCAAGTTCACAAACACGCATTTGACAGGCAGTATATGAACCCAACTTACTAGCCAGTACTGGCTCTTGTGGCCTCGGGGTTACAAGCTTCAATTTCCACAAGTTGAATATTGCTCTAGTGTGTAATGGCCCAATAAGTCCAAATAATTCGACCTATCTTTCGTCGTCGTTCAATCGAAACTCTATAAGTCCGCAATTCTATGTTTCTGGACGCTGAGATAGCTCTTGGGGCACTTCACGTGCAACGCACACAACGATTAAAGGGGTGGGTCTTGCAATTGGTTCATCTTTGGGTTATTTTTTCTTTGTGTATTTCCTAACGTGAATACCAAAGGATTTTGTTTTCTAAGGCCTGGTCCTAGAATTGAGGGCTTGTAAAGTTCCGTCAAGCTATGTGGTATGCTTCTAAAGGATTGTGTTGCTCAATTAAATAAAACGATATACAAATTATTCATTTATGATATCAAAACCGGAAATCGATTTTTTTTGGGGGTAGAAAACCGGAAGTTAGCATTTCAAATCAACTTTTAGGTAACTTGGACCCTTTAGATTTTTTTTTTAAAACTTCAAAATTTTAATAAAAATAAATAAATAAATTTGATGGCACAACAGCTCATGAAGAACTAGGGCCTAGTGACTTACAACTCTCAACCATTCCTGTGTGCGTGTCTGCAGGAATGGAGGGGACCTACAGTTTATTGCCGAATCCGAATGGCTAACGAGCGGCACTTTTCTGTGACAGGAAATACTCTTGGAGGATTTGTCAATTCCTCGCAAGAGGCAGTAGCCGTTTTTTCTTTTAAATAAATAGGTGGCGAGGCTGGGGATCGAATCTTAGACCTCCATCGTGACAGTCCATCGCACAAACCATCACACCACGGCTACTACACCATAATAATTAATGCAATATGAAATTGACACATGTAACTGTTGAATCTTGAATGTTCTATTGCATTGAACGATCGCCTCGAGCCGTCAAATGTCAAAGAAATCGACCAATGGGATCGCTTCTTCTATCGTCCAATTAAAAAAGGGGGTTCACATTCTCAAATTTGTTTGACACGCACGGCATGATTGGCTTGATTTTGATAATGTGAACGCTCCATCGTGCTCTAAAGATGCATGTGTTATTCATCATGCCGTGCAGGTCAAACAAATTTGAAAATTTGAACCCCCCTAATAGCTCGTTCTATTTAAAAAAAGTAATTTTAAATAAGAATAACGACATTCAAAAAGTAGAAGCGAAGACAGAAAGTCGACTACCAATTTTGTCCTTATAATTAATTTAAAATAAAAACACTTTTCGTAATAATAAGCAAGTGTCTTTTTTCTGGACTGATTAAAAAATGTAGCTTATTAAATTTAGATACTTCATGGAAATTTTTAGAGCGGGATCTCCATTCGTTCAAAAGATACATTACATAGTTTCAGTGAGAAGCCGCCATGCGAAAATTAGACGTTTCAAATTCAAATCGGAAATTCAAATCGCATTTTTAGTAATACAGACCCTTTTGATATTTTATTTTATTTTCTCTCAATGTTGCTTATATAATATTGCTATCACCTGCTATCACATATATTTTAGTACGAGGGCACCACCACCTTACAGTGCAAAAAGCCGCATTCAGTATTATTCTTACTCCTAGTGAGAGTACACGCTATTTTGGTATTATTGGAAAATATGAATTCAATGCTAGAAAAAGATCGACTTATTTAACACTACTTTCTTTAGCTCTTGTTTTCAATTTTTACGAAAGTTTAACACTAAAATACCATAATAGTGCTTTTGTGTTTGAATAAAAATTGATAAGTGCATCGAAAATGAAAAAACAAAAATAGTATGGTGTTGCGTTTTTTTTATATTTTTTTTATTTGATGTAATTTTTTTTACAAACTTATCTCGTGGGAAATAGACCCGCCCCAAAGTTTTCTTTTACTTGTTTTGACCTATCTTTCAAGGTGTAGCGTTTTTATGCATCTTATGCAAATCATTCTTTAGTTATAAGGTTAAATGCATTCGAGTCTAAGCTTCAGCGAAATGAATATCTAATGTGCCTGGGCGCGGTGGACAAAAATTTAACAAAGAAACACCAAACACCACCATTTCGACCCTTTTGTTTATAAGCCGATTTATTTCAGGTTCTTTTGGTCAGAGGTCATATTAACAAAGATAGAGAGCAAAGATCAGTTTCTTCATAATTTAACCAGAGTAATTCTTTGAAACTTTGTATCGGATCTATGACAACAACTGTTCAAAATGAAGCTATATGGTATATTATAAATACAAAAAAAGATAAATATTTAACAGGTGAAGCAGACGAGCACGGGTCTACTAGTCTGGAAATAAAAAAACTCAAAATGAGTTGAATTTTTTTTTCTGATTGGACCGCAATATGTACGTATCTTACATCCGTAAATTTCCAACTGCGGGTAAATTTATTTTATGTTTCTACTGAATGACGAAATTACAAGAAAACGTGCCCCGAGTTAAGATAATAAAAAAACGACAAAGAATATAATTGCAAATAATGGCTGCCAAAAACAAGGACTTATGAAGCTATTTTATTGCTTAGTCTTATTGTGTTTTAAGTTGAGGGCCTAGTTGTTTGTAAATTAAATCAAATGATAAAGTATCAAATTGAAGCTGAATTCTTTTAATCTACGTGAATATTTTTTTCAAGAATGGTTTGCAGGAAAAACTTGCAAAAATATCGTTCAACGACCATTAAAATCAAAAACATAGCATTGAAACATAATTTCTATTATTATTTTTTTAAAAGGTAAAATAACTGAATATGCTTTTGTTTTTATTTTAATAAAAGCTACTCTAGCCAAAACAATTCTAAGAACACAAATTCTTCATCTGTTTCAGTGTTTTTCTTTGGAGAACTGTATTTGTATGAAAAGTAGTCGTTTTGACATGAAGCAAAAAGCATTCCTAAAAAAAATGAAACTAGATGAAATTAAAGTTAAATAAACAAGTTATCTAACCAACATATTAATTGGTTTGAAAACAAATTAAAGAAAATGAAGCTCCTTAAAAAAATAAAATTTTTGTCTCGTGCTGTTTCTTATGGTTGCGCAATAACGGTATCTTGAAAATATATGACAAAATTTTGTTTGCCTTAATTTTCTTTGCCCTGTGAATATTGCTGTAAAATAAATAAATTTGATGGCACAACAGCTCATGAAGAACTAAGGCCTAGTGAATTACAACTCTCAACCATTCCTGTGTGCGTGTCTGCAGGAAAGGAGGGGACCTACAGTTTATTGCCGAATCCGAACGGCTAACGAGCGGCACTTTTCTGTGACAGGAGATACTCTTGGAGGATTTGTCAATTCCTCGCAACAGGCAGTAGCCGTTTTTTCTTTTTTAATAAATAGGTGGCGAGGCTGGGGGTCGAACCTGAGACCTCCGACATGACAGTCTATCGCACTAACCATCACGCCACGGCTACTACGTGAATATTGCTGTATTTGTTTATAAAGCCCAGTTTATACAACGAAGCGAAGTGAAATTTTCAAACAAAAAAAAAATTATTTTTTTTTCCAGGCGTGAAACATACAATAAAATTAAATGCAATTATTTAAGCGACAAGAAGTAAGAAATTATTTCGAAGTAAATATAATTCAACGGGCTTATCTAAACCAAATATAAAACAAAATTTATTTTCTTTGTAAACCGTTGGACTCATTTCGATTTGGATTTCACTTAATGTATAAACTAGACTTAATACATTAAGAAAAATATTTTGTATGTTTTTTACAGTGGTTAACATTTGTATAAAAAGTTCGTACATATTTATTATATTTAAGTAAAATTCCAGTTATTATTTTTTTTAGCTAAAAACATTTTTATATATTTATTTTAATTATGCACCACAAATCTGAGGTACAATTTTGTATCTATTACCAAGAATAAAGCAACTAACATGTACCTATTCATATGTACGTACGATAGACCTGTGCATACAATTTTCATAATACAAAAATAAAAACTATAATTCCACGTTATTTATTCAGAAAAAACAACAAAGCAGATTGCAATCAATATTCTAACCGAAAACGAAATTATCAGAGAAGATAAATACTCGTAGTACTGTACTTTTATAAATTACCTCTATTTATATTTATATTGTTTTGAATTTCATGGAAATTTTGTAAGCTTCTTTATAAATCTTAACATGTGAATTTATATTTATTATGTACATGCAGTAAGATAAAGCCTATTCTTATCTGTCACCACGATATTAAATTTGAAAGCGAAACACAAACAAAATGTCACACCATTAGAATAAATTACCTGCATTTTATTTATAACTTTCCAGCCATCTTCGACTCCTTTAACCGATATAAACTTTGATTGAACCGGCAATAGCAGCTGATCCAATATTTCTAATTTAAAATCTGCATACTTGATCGATTGCAAACTCATTATACTTTTTGTGGTTATTATGCTGTGGTTCTTTTTTTATTGCTCTTCTCTCATGCAACACTTGACTGTAATAGGAAAAAATCCAAATACGTATTTTAAGATTAAGAATAGATTATTATTGAAATAAATAAAAATTGTTTTTTTTTTAATAAATACGAAAACTATCACTTTTTGAAGATTTTATATTCTCCTATAGTTTTTTTTTTACAAAAATATTTTAAAACAGAGAAATACTAAAGCGTTAGAAGTGTCGCGAAATTGTCCAACGTAGACGAACTGTGAAATTCTTTTACCCTGAGGCGCGAACTTAAATCGGCAAAAGTTTGTGTATCAGTAGTGGTGGATTATCGTCAGGCATTTTTCTCTCTGTAGCAAATTACTTGTCTGACGACGATTGATCATTCTGGCGCTGAACACTTAGTGCATAGAAAAAAAAAAAGTTTCGTTGAGGTAAGTTCTGAGAGGAAAAAAAGAGTAAGATGTTTCTTAATATGGGATATCAACATCATCATCAAAACACATGGCACATTAAAGTGACGCCCAAAAAAGATCATGCAATGCACTGGGTGTATAAGGAGAGAGAATGCAATACTCAAAACACGAGTACACGAGTAAGACCTAATTGCTTGGTGTAGATCTTATCAATATTTGTAGAAGTTTGCAAAAATGCTTAATATTTTGTTTAGACTTGTTTTTTTTTTTTTTTTTAATTTCCCTCTTCAAATCCGCCATAGAAATAACACTATTGACAAATGGATATTTATATTCTTCCCACTGCAATTAATAACCAAGAAAAAAATGGCACATTGCACAATTTTCAAAACACATAGAAGGACTTTCAATTCTTTCACTGTGTGATAAGTGACGCGATTCTCAATTATTTTTCTTTTATTTTTATTATTTCGATTCTTTCTCAGGTGGGAGGAGGCATGTGAAAATGTTTACCCAAATTAATAATTTAGAGAATATTTTTTTTTCAGACATTCGTCCAGATAATTGCTGTCGATTTTTCAATTTTTTGTTAAACATAAACTTATCTTGGGAAGTCAGTGAAACATTACTTTCAGTTTCATATGGATATGGATATGCGGTATTAAATACATTAAATCAGAAACTGATTGATTGATTGTACTTATCATCAGTTTAGCCAAGTTTGGAATTTTTTGTAATTCCCCATAGTATTGCAGGGGCCTGTGACGTAACGTAACAAGTACTTGTAGGACAAATAAAAAGCGACAAACTTGTCTTAAATCCTGTAACACAAAGCGACAAGTCTATGAAAGATCGATTTAGACTTGTCAACTTGTTATGTTGTGTAACAGGTCCAACGTCGACAAAAAGAACCTTCTTTAAGGTCAAAAATATTTCAAAACCACTGATCGGGAAAAATTTCTCAGGTTGCTAAGTGTTGTAAATATGTTGAATAAGTAATTCACTACTTGAGCTTTTATGTTTTAAACTTAGTTTTTGTATAAACATACTTTTAAGTTTTTTATGTTTATAAAATATTTTTCATTCCTCAATAAAATTGTTACATCCAAGATTGAATAAAATATTCTCTGTAACTTTTCAAAACAAAAGGTTATGGGCCCAGAGAAACGCTAAGAAGAATAATTATACCGAAAGAAGAATTACTCCGAAGATTTGTTGTGTACAAATAAGTAATATCTTTTCATTTATTAGAAGAATAATTGTTTTTGCTTAATCTTGAATAACGCCAAAAGACATTATATAAATATAATTATGTCGAGCAATTTTTTGGCCACGATTGAAAAGCTTAGGGGACGTGATAATTATGCTAGTTGGAAGTTCGTAATAAAAACTTATTTAGAACATGAAGGACTTTGGAAATCTGTTGAAGGAACCGAAGAGAATGCTTCGAAAATTTCAAAATGCAGAACGACTCTGATTTTGTCCATTGACCCGACTAATTTTATTCACGTTCAAGAAGCTAAAACGGCAAAAGAAGTTTGGGACAAACTACAAACTGTGTTTGAGGACAAAGGTAGGGTTCGTCGAATAGGTTTAATTCGTCAATTGTCTCAGACGAAACTGGACGAATGTGAATCAATGCAAGTTTATGTTAACACAATCGTAACAGCTGCACAACGTTTGAATGCTATTGGCTTCAAAGTCGATGACGAGTGGCTGGCGTGTTTTTTATTGGGAGGCTTATCCGAAAAGTATGGACCAATGGTGATGGCATTAGATAATGTTGAAATTCAGCTTTCAAGTGACGCTGTAAAGACAAAATTACTACAAGAAATTCCATCAGATAGCAAAAATAGTGCATTCTTTAATAATGTGAAACAGAAACAAAGGAAAGGTGGCATTCGTTGCTACACATGTAATAAAAAAGGTCACAAATCACCTGATTGCCCAGACAAGAATAAATTAAAAAAAGATTCCAAAAGGAAACCTGATTCAGCTTATAATGTGAAGCCTGAGTATAGTTCAGTGTTTTTGACTGGACAGTTCAATAAATATGATTGGTATATTGATTCTGGTGCAACACAGCATCTCACAATGAACAGTGATTGGATTTTCAATGAAAAGAAATCTATTATTACCGAAATATTAGCAGCCAACGATACAAGAATGAAGGTCGAATCATGTGGTACCGTTAAGTTATATGCTGATGTTAATGGAACACCAAATCCGATTCAAGTGCGTGATGTTTTATGCGTCCCAAATTTAACTGCCAATCTTTTATCAGTAAGCCAATTAACGAAAAATAATAATTATGTTGATTTTAACGCAAATGGTTGCATTATAAAAAACAAATTTGGTAAGTTGATGGCAACTGCAAATTTAGTTGATGGTTTATATCGCTTGAATGGTGCAAAATGCAAGAGTTATGTTGCAGTATCTAAAAGTGAAAAAATTGAGACATGGCATCGTAGATTAGGCCATATTAACATCAATGATTTGTTGAAAATGAAGAAAGGGACAGTGAACGGAGTTTCTTTTAAAGAAGAAAAGTTACCTGATGTATGTGTTACCTGTTTACAGGGTAAACAAGCGAGATTTCCCTTTAAGCATGCTGCAACAAGAGCAAATGAGATTTTGGAACTTGTTCACGCTGACTTGGCAGGACCAACTCCAACTAAATCAATTGGTGGAAGTCGTTACTACTTTGTTTTAGTAGATGATCACTCAAGAATGACTTTCACATATTTTTTAAAAACCAAAGATGAAGCTTTCGAAAAATTCTGCGAGTTTAAGGCATATGTCGAGAACCAAACCGGCAAGAAATTAAAAAAGTTTCGTTCAGATAATGGAACTGAATTTTGCAACAGAAGGTTTGACAATTTGTTTAATGTTTGTGGCATCGAAAGACAAACGTCGATACCATATACTCCACAACAAAATGGACTTGCTGAAAGGACAATTCGAACATTGACAGAAAGAGCTTTATGTATGTTCACAGATGCAAATTTAGGTAAAAAATTTTGGGCTGAGGCCGTTGCTACTGCAACATATATAAAGAATCATTCATCTTCACGGGTTTTGGAGGACAAGTCGCCGATTGAAGTTTGGTCTGGATTTAAACCAGATTTATCTCACTTCAGAATTTTTGGATCACCGGCTATGATTCATGTTCCTGATAAGAACCGAAAGAAGTTTGAAATTAAATCAGTTGAATATATATTCGTAGGATATTGTAATGGCAACAAAGGATATAGGTTGATAAATCCTGCAACAGAGAAGGTGGTTGAAAGTAGAGATGTTATCTTTTTAGAATCTGAGAAAATCAGTAATTCAGTTATGCCATTTACAAAATCAAATGAAAGTTCAGATAATGGTTGCATAGTTGTTAAATTGGGTGATAATGATTCATCTGATGAATATGATGAATACTGTGATGCTGAGGAAGTACCACCATTTCAAGAAGATCAAATCGGTGAAGAGATAATTACACCAAATGAAATGGTAACATCAGATCCAGTACAGATCAACAATTTAAATGAAACTACAACTTTAAGAAGATCAACTCGAATAAAAAATGCAATCAACAGACAAGATTTCGTTCAATATTTGGTACAAGATAATGTTAATGAACCATCATCTTTTAGTGAACCATCATCTTTTAGTGAAGCGATTTCAAGTTTAAATAGTGGAGATTGGAGGAGTGCAATGAATGAAGAATTTCAATCACTCTTAGGAAACAAAACTTGGCAATTGGTTGATTTACCAACAGACAGAAAAGCAATCAATTCAAAATGGGTATTCAAAATTAAGACCGATACAAATGGAAAAATCCTTCGATATAAGGCGAGACTAGTTGCGAAAGGATGCAGTCAACGTGCTGGTATCGATTATGAAGAAACGTATTCACCAGTTGTTCGATATTCTTCAATACGTTTAATGATGGCATTAGCAGCTAGATACGACTTAGATATCGAACAAATGGATGCAATAACAGCATTTTTACAAGGCGATGTCAATGAAACTATTTACATGAAGCAACCCGAAGGTTTTGATGACGGAAGTGGTCGAGTTTGCCAGCTGAAAAAGGCTATTTACGGTTTAAAACAAGCAAGTCGACAATGGAATATCAAGTTGAATGATGTGATGATCAAGAGTGGATACAAACGTTCGCAAATTGATTCGTGCATTTATTTTCGCCGTCAAGGGAGAAGTATGATTTTTGTTGCGGTCTATGTGGACGATTTTTTAATTTTTTCCAACAACAAAGGATGGACAAACCAACTCAAAGCTAATTTGACAAAGAATTTCAGCATGAAAGATTTGGGAGAAGCAAGTAATTGCATTGGGATGAGAATCACTCGGAATAAGAAACAAGGAACAATTACACTTGACCAAAAGAAATACACGGAACAAATAATTGACAAATTTAAGATGAATGATTGTTATCCTGTAAAGAACCCAGTAGATTCAAATCAAAAATTAACCAAGGACATGACAGCTAATACATTGGATGAGACCAAGGAAATTCAAAATATACCTTATCAAGAAGCAGTAGGAAGTCTACTTTATTTATCTGTTTGTACTCGTCCAGATATTTCGTTTGCGGTTGGAAATGTGAGTCGTTTCAACAACGAATTTGGAAAAGGTCACTGGAATGCAGTTAAAAGAATTTTCAAATATCTCAGAGGTACAACAGATTATAAACTTCAATTTTCGCGTGATGGAAACCAATGTTTGATTGGATTCTCGGATGCAGATTGGGCATCTGACATTGAAAGTCGAAAATCATGTACTGGCTATTTATTCAAGCTTCAAGGTGGAGCAGTTTCATGGACTAGTAAACGTCAACCAACAGTTGCTTTATCAAGTGCAGAAGCAGAATACATGGCTTTGTCATCGGCTTCACAAGAAGCTATTTGGTTAAAACAGCTACTACAAGAAATTGGTGAGAATATTGATTCGGTTGAAATTCATTGCGACAACAAGAGTGCCATCAATATTGCACACAATCAACTTTACAGTCCAAGAACTAAACACATTGATATTCGACATCATTTTATAAAAGAAATAATAACAGATGGCTTAGTTAAGATCAAATATCTCAACACTGAAAATATGGTTGCTGATAGTTTAACAAAAGGTGTTACTAATGATAAACATAATTTTTGTTTAGAAAATATGGGCTTAACTCTTTAATATTTTGTTTGTTTGTAATATTTTAATATTAGTAATATTTTAATTTAATTATTTTAACTATTTGTGTTATAGTGTTAATTTGTTGATATTTGATTGTGAATTAAGGTGGAGTGTTGTAAATATGTTGAATAAGTAATTCACTACTTGAGCTTTTATGTTTTAAACTTAGTTTTTGTATAAACATACTTTTAAGTTTTTTATGTTTATAAAATATTTTTCATTCCTCAATAAAATTGTTACATCCAAGATTGAATAAAATATTCTCTGTAACTTTTCAAAACAAAACTAAGTTCAGAATATTTCAGTTCATTCCTTAGTTTGTCTCACTCTTTATAAGTTTTCCATTCAAGATTAGCGTGTTGTATTATTCCGAGTTAAAACAATTGGGTAAGTTGTTCAGTTCTTTTTAAAAAATACGATGATTAACTTATTGAAAAAAATAAGTCATTGGTTAGTCGAATCCGAAAATGTATTCAAGAGCTAGTTCGAACTTAGCCGTTACCCTTTCAATGGAATCGAGCGTAAAAATTAGTTGTTATTTGCAAAAAAAAAGCTATATAACATCTTCTTTTTATAAATAGCTAGATGCCATCCAGCATCAAGATCGAATCGTTTATAAAAGCCCTAATTTTGCTGATAGTAAATAACTCAGCCAGTTTTTATTTTTTTAGATTTAAGTTTTCGTTTGTTTTTAACTTCATTTGTTTTTCCTAAATTTTCACTTGAAATTATTTATTAAGGCTCTCCCAAACCAACGCGATTATTCGGCGCGACAAACGAAAACAATAACAACAACGTGTTGTTTTGTTTGACAACCACGTGTTGTTATTGTTGTTTTCGTTCGTCGCGACGAATAATCGCGTTGGTCCTTTACTCAATTATTTTGAAGTTTTCAGTTCGATTTAAATTTTAAATCTATACGAAAATCAATTTCTTAGGCTGCGCGCACAGTAGTTTGAGAAAAGCGATGTGTGTGAAGCGTCGCGAGTTTGGAGTGTGAGAAGTGTTCACATGTATTCTATTGTAGCTGGGCACAGTGAAGCTATATTTGGTGCGCTCTACCATCGCACTACTGTCCTCACAGCCTTAGATTGGTTTACCCGTATGAAGCCGGAGCGACCAACCGAACAAATAAATTTATTTAGACGCGAAAGTTCGTGTAAACCAGGGGTTAGTGATTTACAAATCTTAATCATTTATTTGAGCTTATTCTTTGCCAAAAAAGGAGCGGACTTACAATATTCTACGGATATCCCACACTTTTTCAGGACAAGAGATATTAGAAGATTTGTCAATTCCTCGCAAGAGGAAGTTCCCGTGGAAGAGGCTGGGATTCGATACGCCACTGTATACTGCTGGGCCGTTTTGAAGCAACGGAAGCAGGTTTCTGCTAGTTCTTAATATAATATGCAAAAGTATACTTTCACCGGAACAAATTTTAGAGATTAGTGGGGGTATGCACCTTACCAAATCATTTCCCCGCCGCTTTGCCTGATGACGTCAAACTCACAAGTAAATACATACTTGCCGAATTCTACCTACCTGTGTTCCTAGATAAAAATATTTAAAAAAATATTCTATAATGACCGTCGATAGCTGCAAGAATGAGCAAACAACTGCAACATAGTTAAGAATTCCGATGTTTGCATATGCAAAATTTACAAACCAGGAAGGGTGTCTTGCAAAATAGGTAACTCATTAAAACTTCACTCACCATATTCGCCCGGTTTTGATAAAAGGTTTTATAAAAAATTTAATTGGCATAATGGATATCAAAATACAAACCTTTTATCCCTAATGTTAACGTATAGCAGAATATGTATGTTCGTCTATTTTAAAAGGGTTTGCTTCAGAGTGCTTCAGAGTCTATATTGCACAATTATTTGAATTATGCACTCTTCCAAGAAATTTCTCTCCTTACTTTCTACTTAGAAAAAAAGCTTTTAATTTTCTGAATTCCAAAAATAACTCAACATCAAATGAAAGCAAAATTAAAAAATCGAAACTGATTGAACATCTTTTGATACGCAAACAATTTCCATCTCAATTAGGAGAAGGATGTAGAGGGGATTTTTACTTGTAATGCGCTTCTTATAAGAAAAATATAAATAAAATGCTTGCCAAGCAATACAACTATCTGTTTAGTATTCACCAACAACAAAATAATTCATGAAATCAACTGGTGGTTTGTCTAGCACTGCAGTGCTATTGCACTTATTCCAAAATTCAACCCATAAAACCAGCCGCAAAAGACGTGAGCAGACGATCCAATCCACTACTGATTTTTGGCAACTAAAAAAATTACAAGCTAGTATTAAAAAAATCACATAAAAATAAGAAAAATACATAAAATAATTCTTTGCAATAAACTTTTGTGTATTTGTTAGAAATTAGAAATTTTAACTATTTTTTTGGTTATGATTACGAGGCAATGGTTTTCTTATCGAGCACCTTCGACTTATTTTGTAGGTATAAATAAGAGTAAAAACTTACCTTGGTTTAAAGTATATGTATTATAAATCAATTGATTAAATATTTTTTTTAAGATATAGCCAAACAATTATTATGGAATAAATTAATTAGGCTAGCAAAGAGAAAACTTATTTAATTTGCACAATTTTGCAAGGAAATCTCACCCGCACCGGTTCGATTTTGACGTATTTGTGCAGATGCAGTGTTGTTGAATTTTTGTACATCAATTTATGACAGTTGTGTTGGAAAGTCATCAACAGCAATTAGGGTGTAAACAGAAGGCGAAAGTATCCCAACGGTATTAGATCTAGGCCGTCTGCGAATTGGCTCACCAAACCGACGCGAAACATTCGGTGCGAGTCTGACGACCGAAGAATGTTCCAAAATTCGTATCAGCACGAGTACCATCTATTCACGTATGTGAAATGAAATAGCAAAACAACAAATGCATGTAGGTAAAAATGAATATGTACCTAACCCTGAGGTCACACGGGCAAACTGGCAAGCAAGTTGCAACGCACTTACATTTTTTACACATACAAAACGAATCAACTTGCTCGTCTGCTAGCTTGCCCCTTTCCAAGACAGTTGAGAAGCAAATAAAGAAGCAAGTAGTACACATTCTTTTTCTTATTAAAGTTGACTAAAATCAACTTTCATCGATAAAAAGCATTAAGCTAAGTACAGACGATTGTCAGATCTTACAATATTGTCAGATCTGTCAATGGTCTGATAATAGCGGACAATTAGCTGACAATTGACAAATTTGTTACAATGTAAAATTGTCCGTTCACACGATTGGTAGATTTTGTGCCAACGTCTGACAATTTATTTGTCAGATCTTGTCTGACAATTTTGACAATTATCGGCTCCAACCGTTTGACATTTCAAACAATGAAGAAATTGTCAGCAATTGTAAGATGTTTTCAATGAAAACATCTGACAATGACCAATGAGTCTGACAATGTCCTAATCGTCTGACAATGACACAAATTGTGCGTTCAGACGATTGTAAGATACCTGACAATTTTTTGTCAGATTGTCATCTGACAATTACCTGACAATGACGTTTGTGACAATATTGTCATACAAAATTGTGTGTACAGACGATTGTAAGACATTTGGGACAGTATTTTCACTGACAGATCTGACAATATTGTAAGATCTGACAATCGTCTGTACTTAGCTTTAGCTGCATTTTATTTACCCCCAGATCTGATCCGGATTGGATTTGGAAACATAAATACAAGTATTACAAAAACAACACAAGATCCAGCTCTGACTTTGGATTTGGATTTCAAAATCCATTTTCGGAACACTTTCCTAGCAATATTTTAATTTTATTGGTTGGTACCACTGCAGAGATTTACAAAAAAAAACTCAATAAAATTAAAAATTCTCGAAATTAAACACATGTCACCATCATTCCAATTTTTTGTATGAGTTTTTTCTTCATTTACTTCATTTAATACAGCCGACGTGTCGCGAGGCACGGAAAAAAACTATTAACTTAATGGAAATTAAACTAAAAAAATAAAACTGTTCCATTTTTAAACATTCGCTCTTCCTTTAAATACCAAATATTATTTCAAACAAGATTTGTGAAAATTTTCCTTCTGTCAATTTTATTGTGCAAATAAAGCCAACTGTGAGAAATAAATAAATTTGTGATCCAGTTTGTTTTATTATCATGATCTGATCCGGATCAGATCTGGGGGGAAAATAAAATGCAGCTATTGATTATTCATTCCAAATCTATTTAAATTTTTGTTCAACCTATTTAGTTTGACAGTGGTGCGTTCTTTTATGTACTGTGGTTAACTTTGGTTAACTATAGTTAACTTCAGTCGTTCCTTTAATTTAGAAAAGTTACTTCGAGTAACTTTATGACGTCATAAAATCGTTCCTAAATTCCAAAGTAAAAGTGTCAAAAAATAACTTTTTGTAACTTTTTCCAACTCATCTCCTTGGCCGCGTTCGTGGGGCAAGCCAAACCTATCCGGATAGGTTTGTGTTGTTGTAATCCCTTGTTGAAAAACTTCTGATGTCAGCTGTTGTAACAACAACTCAAGGTATCTGAAAATTTTTAGGATAGGTGGATAGCCTATCTCACTACCACCCGAACGCAAGCCTTGATATGAGTTGAAATAGTTGATCTGTCAAACTCAGCTGACATGTAATGGTGGATCTTTTGTTTACTTTTTGCCCTTTTGATTTGGAATTTTTTTCAATATTTAAAATATATTTTTATCGATTTCATCGATTTTATTCTGTCGAATTTGATTTTTGGAATAGTTTTCTTTTATTTTCTGATGCATTTTCTTTCTGTCGGCATTTTCTTCTTTATATTTGGTTAATTTTTCATCAAAAAATTCTGTGCCATAAGCAATGAAGAAAATTGCACTTATTTCTTTTCGATTTATACAAAACTGAGTGTAAAGAAGTTTAATTTGGAAATATTACACATTCATGTTATTTTGAATTCCTAATAATTATTTCTGCAATAAATTTAATGCAATCACATTTTTTCTTGGTTATTCATTCCAAAATACAATTATTTTTTTTTTTTCAACCCCTTTCGTTTGACACATTAACCATACTTAACCACAGTAACATAAAAGAACGCACCACAGATCAATCACATTTTTAATTTTGATTGTTCGAAAATTATAAAAATAAAACTGGCACTAGGCGGCAGTCCAAAACTATCCGGATAGGTTTGTGTTGTTGTAATCCCATAGAAAAATTCAGCTGATGAACCAAACAGCTGTTGTCAAAAACAAATCTCAAGCTATCCTAAAATGTTCGGTATACTAAAATATCCTATGGGAAATTTGAGAAACAGCTAATTACGTTTTATTTTGAAAAACTGCTTTCTACATGCACACCATGAGATTTATGAACCCACGCATATCAGATTTGTTCAGTCTTCGAAGTCGTATGCACTACGCATTCCACTACTGATGACCACTGACGTCATAGGATGAGATGTGCTGTTTGTTCCGCCTCCATTTTCCTCCGTACCTTATTTTGATAGACTCCAATTCGTAGTACGTATCAAAGGGGGAGAGGTTGGAAGATCGGTAACAAACCAGACTATTAAGTTATTATGTTATGTGACCTATCCGGATTTGTTCGTTCGAAAACACTTGATACTAACTTATCTCAGATAGGCTGACTGCCACCCGAACGCGAGCACTAGAAACATTAACGCCTTGATGGCGTTGGTCTTAGTGTTACCAGCCTAATTTTTTTCTATTACTATTTCAATCGGCTAATTAATAATCTACTACAAAAGAAATTGACACTAGGTTTTTGTCTGCTTCTGCTGTGTGGCTGTGGTTTTCGTCAAATTCGCGTTTGTTTTCTTTTTGTTTTTATACAAAAAATAGAAATATTTCATTCTTTTAAAAATAAAATCGTTTCGAATATTTTAAATCTACTGAATTCATGGCGACCGCAAAGGCTTTAAGTAAATCTTCCGGGCCTCACCTCGAAACTATTTGTCGTCTATGTCTTGGACTCGATTCGGGCAGTATCAACATTTTCCAATCACAATTATCGATCCCTGTACGAATTATGGCTTGTGCTGCCCTCGAGGTCCGAATCGATGACGGTTTGCCCAGTTTAATTTGTGAGAAGTGTCGCTACCAATTGGAAGTTTCGTATTATTTTCGAAAGAAATGCCAAATATCCGATAGCAAGTTACGGAAGCACATCCGCATGTTGAATGCTGGAAAGAAGAGTCGTGTGTTTCTTAAGTCGAATGATGAAGATGACGAACAAGATGAAAGCGAACTGCAGTGTGAGGAATCAATCAAGTTTATTGAAGCAGAAGACGCCCGGGAGAAAGCAGAAAAGGATGAAAAAAACCAAAAATGGCTCGAGGAAAAGAGAGAAGAATTTAGGCGAGAAGATACTCAGCGGCTATTCGAAGAATTTGGGATTTTCATGCAATCCCGTATGTCGGCGTCAAAAATTATGAAAAGAGAAAAAGTCACTCCTTCTTCTATACCAACAAATAGGCGCCCAAAACAAAAGGAACGACTTCAAGAAATCCAAAATACTTGCACGAAGACGGTATCTTTTTCCCAACCACAAGTTGAACAAGAACAACAACAACAAGAAGAACCTGTTCAGCCAGAAGCCGAAGCTGACAATGAAATTACTTCCTCTGAACAGATTCCCGACGAACAGGACCTCGAGAATGAGCAGGAACAGGCTATGTTCTACAGCGACGATGGTGGCGAAGGTGAAAACTCAGAGATGGTGATATTCGATGGTAAGAGTCATGTTGAACTAGAAGAACAGGAAATAATTCAAATTGATGGCGATGAGGATGCTGAAATGGTACAGACCATGAATCAAGAAGAGGAAAGCGTTGCAGATGATACAATTGAAGAAAATGATATTGAAACCAAAGGCAACAACGACACAGAGGAGATTGACGAGTTTATTTTCTTAGCAGACTTCGAAGATTCCAACCATAATGTTGGCCAATCTGAACGAGCTACTGAGGTCGAGTCTTATCAGAGTATGTTTTATTTGTTATATTTTCATTCAGTTTTTCCCTTAGTTATATTTATAATCCAGACATCACCAAAATGTCGATCAAACTTCCTTTTCAAATCAAAGAGATGATTTGGAATGGAGGTCGGTAAATTGACAATTCGCTAGACTGTACGAGTGTTATTATGTTAGATCTTTAATAAACGAATTGAGCAGAGATCCTATCAAACAAAAACATCCCTTATATTTTTTTGAAGCTCTTATCGAGAATAGATTTTGAACACTTGATGAAAAAATTGAATACCAACAAAAAAAATTATAATTTATACTAGATGACCATTGCTTATCGAAGTTCCAATATAAACACTACATAAGAGTTGTGATTTTATCGTTGCTAGGATCGCGGCTCAAATCGAAGCTTCTACATAAACGCACCTCAGTCTCATAACACATTAACTTTCAGTTGACTTTGACTATAAGAAGATAAACCATTGTTTAACACGGGAACTGGTTACATTTTATTGTATTCCTTTAGCAACATCAGCCTACTGAGCTGTGCCGCTTTGTTCGACAAAAAGAAACAAAGTTTTGTAAAAGAAGCTTGTAATTAAAGTTTTTTTTTTTGCCGGTGCGCTTTATAAAATTAATGACTAAAATTTTAGAACTTTTTAAATTTTGCATTTTATTTAATTTCCGAAAGCATATACAATACAGCCTGTGCTCACTTTGTTTTACGACCATCAGGCCATTATTGTAAGTGTAAACGACTCTTGTCGAAAGCCTATCGTCAAAAATTTATATTTTAGGTATAAACTTGTTGCTTCATCAAACTAAATCATCTGTGTTTTCACAAAAAATTACAACGACATAAAACTACCCAGATCCAGATAGCTTTGGATACAAAAAATTGACTCCTTACTTTTAATCTTTTAAGTGAACTGCCTCTAAAGCCGGAGTTAAGCCACTTAAAATGAACCGAAATCGATTTGATCCTTAAATAAATTTACATTAAAAATAGAAAAAAAAATGACGCAGCATTTGGTGATTGCGTTGACATCCGTTGAAACATATTTCTATAACGCCGGTCTTGACTTTTATTTTTGGATCGAAAATAATCTTTCTTTATATGTTTTTTTTTTTTTCAGTTGAGGAGAACGGAGACATTCAATATCTGAAAGACGAAAGATGCACGGAGGATGAAATTGATTCAAATCAGCTCGAAAATAGTTCTGAGGCAAAATTTGTTATTGAAGATGTAACTACATTAAATGAAGAAGTAAGTTATCTTCATAAAATAACGGTTTAGGTACATACAAAAATTTATTATGATTTCCTAGGAATTTGAAGAGAAAGCACCTATAAAATTGGAAAAAAAGAAAAAGCAAAGGAAGGTTCAAATTCCAATTATAAACAAAGTTGTTACACTTGTCAATGACAAAGTTTCAACAGACGATTTGAGACTATTTAAATGTAGTGAATGTCCACAATCATTTACTCGAGCTAATTCCCTGCTACGTCATCGATCGGCTCACAAGGCTGGGCGAGATTACTGTTGTGATTATTGTGATAAGTTTTTCTCCTGTAAGAGCTCACTCGATAGGCATATTCGCATTCATACAGGAGAAAAACCATTCACATGCGATCAATGTGGCAAGAACTTTATGCAAAAAGAAATTCTAAAACGTCACATGACCATACATACGGGTGAACGCCCTCATCAATGCCCACATTGTCCGAGGTCTTTTGTGCAGAAGTTATTGATGAGTCAACATATAAATGCGGTCCATTTGGCGGTACCGCAAATAATCAGAAGTGTGTGCCATTTGTGTCCAAAAGTAAATAAGTATGAAAAAGTAAAATTAACGAATTTAGTAATATTTTTATTTCTATTTAGAGTTTCCTTCACCCTTCCGGATTGAGTAGGCATCTCTTAACACATAAGGGAATGGTTTTTTCATGTCCCGTATGTAGCCGTACGTTCAATGACAAAAGTTCGCTTCGCAGGCATTTTGTGGCAGTGCATATGAAAAAAAAGCAAATGGTCCCAAAGTCTGAGACCAATGAAAATGAATCATCCAATGAATATTTATTATCATAAAAAAATACAACGGCAGATGTATTATAATAATGATAATATTTAGATTTATAGTTTTATAGTACAAAAAAAAAGAAATATATTTATTATTTCATTTAATTTATACATCGCAATTAATAAACATAAATACATAATTTGTAATCTTATTTTATAATATTCCGTTGGGAAGAAAAACGACTCAACAAATCATACTATGTAATAAGACCTGTATAATTTAAAATATTATATATAACTTCTAAATTGAATTTATAACAAGCCAATAAAGGGTGTTCCAATAAGACTGGTCGATGTTAACTGTAAAAAACAAAATTATTGTATCTAACCTCAAATACATCAGAAGTTTACCTTCTGCGAATGGTAACATGGCAAGATCGCTGAACACCTTGTTAAGCGAATACATGAAGGCATCTATTGTTAAAAACTAAGTTGAATTAAATGTTTTAAAAATGGTTTATACATTTTCTCCATTGGTTTTCTCGATTAGGATATTCCTGCGGTTTTGTTCAACGCGGTCCATCAGATTTTCATTTTGATTGCGGAAAGTGTCGCTGTCACGCCGAATGTGTCGCGTTGGTTTGGGAGAGCCTTTAACTATGGTTCCTTATGTCGAAAAAAAATTGACTTTTCTGGACAAATCCCTTGTATTAAAAGAAAAAATTCAATTCTGTTTAGAAAAAAAACGAATATTTTTGGTAAAAGGAGTTCGACATTAATAAGATGTTATTGTGATTTATTTAATTTTTTTTAATAAGGGATTGTTTGTTATTTAAAAGATTTTGTTTGTTTCGTGGTTGGCAACGCTGGATACACCTCAGATAAGGCTATTGGATTGCCAACCGAACGCAGCCAATACTCCGAAAACTAAAAAAATCCTAACATGTTTAGTTCTTCGTCAGTAAGAAAATAGATAACCACATTTTGACGTAGAGGCACTCGCTAGAGTAGAGGGTATTCTATTCAGATTAAATAAATTAAATACATATTTTTATATCCAGAGTACGATGAGAGAATAAAGTTTTAAACATTTATAGCAAAAAATGTTTTGCTACAACGTAATTTAATTGAAATCACAAAACCACATACAACCTGCAACGTATTAAATCAGGTGTTACTGCTGTCAAAAAACCTTCGTTCAAGTGGACCAAGTGTTTGTTTTGGATTGATTCTAGTTCTGTTCTGGATATAACAAACATGTCGTTTACTGAAAACCTTAAAAATGAGCCGACGGCAGTCGGAAATTCTAAAGACTATAGCGCAGACGAGGCTTCAGGCAATGAATCCAATAAAATGTATAAATCAGAAAGCTACCGACAGGCTGATATCCTTCAAGTTAAGGAAGAAATGAAGAACCGACGAAAAAAGAAGAAGCGAACTAGCTCTTCACTCCACTCGTCAACTTTTCAAGAACTTTATAAATTGACAGGAGAAATTCTTGGTGAAGGTGCCTATGCATCCGTTCAAACTTGTGTCAATACTTACACGGATTTGGAATATGCTGTGAAGATTATCGAAAAAGTACCTGGCCACGCACGTGCTCGTGTCTTTCGAGAAGTTGAAACGTTTCATCAGTGTCAAGGCCATCCTTCTATATTACAGCTAATCGAATTCTTTGAAGATGATGAACGATTTTATTTGGTTTTTGAAAAGATACCCGGAGGGCCCTTGCTTAAAAAAATTCAAGATTCTGTTTGTTTTGCAGAACACGATGCAGCCGAAATAGTCAAGCAATTGGCTTGTGGTCTTGATTTTCTCCACAAAAAAGGCATAGCCCATCGAGATCTAAAGCCGGAAAACATTTTATGTGTCAATCGTGATAAACTAAATCCTATTAAAATTTGTGACTTCGATTTAGGTTCCGGAATTAAGCTTAACGATGACACATCAATGCCTTCCAAAAGCCCTCAATTATTTACCCCGGTTGGCAGTGCAGAGTTTATGGCTCCAGAGGTAGTAGAATTGTTCTTGGGTGAAGCCAATTATTACGACAAGCGATGTGATCTATGGTCTCTCGGAGTAATTGTCTATATCTTACTCTGCGGTTATCCGCCGTTTTCTGGTAACTGTGGCAACGATTGCGGATGGACTCGTGGTGAAAGTTGCCATTATTGTCAGCAACTACTATTCGAATCAATAAAAGAAGGACGTGTCAATTTCCCTCCTTCCGAATGGGATAGTGTGAGCGAGGAGGCTAAGGATTTGGTCAATAGACTGCTTGTGAAGAATGCTCAAGAACGTTTGAGTGCAGAAAATGTTTTAAAACATCCTTGGTTTTCTTCAATTGAATCGTTTAAAACCAAAATTGAGAACACTCAAAACATCTTAAAAACATCCGGATTAATTCGGAAAAATCAGTCGGCTCATGAAATTTCAAAGTTTGCTGAGTCGGCTATGAATGTTAAACGAGTTATATTGCAACATTTTTCAATGCGCGAATCTGTTTTAAAGAAAGAAAGGCCCAATATTTACATTCCCAAAATGTTTTCTTATCATCAAACTTCGATAGCGGGAGGTGTTGCATCGGACGGTTGGCCAATGAAAAAAAGTATTTGTATTCATAATAAAAAGAAAAACAATTTATTCGAAAATGTCCCAGATAACGGTGATGACGCTAAAGGTGTTCTTACCACTGTACTCGAGTCCCCACAACCAGATTTATTGCAAAATGGTAAAAATAACGAAGACAAATTTAGGGAAGCTGCCGAAGTGATTTCTAGTGATTCAAAAAAAATTGAATCCGATAGTTCAAGTGCTATCGAGCTCGAAAATACCATCGTGACAACGTCTGCCACTGATGAAAATTCTTATGACGAATATGCCTTAACTGAATTGAAAAGCAACTTGACAAACAGTAATCATCGAGTTTGTGAAGTTGAGCCTTACGTTTATTCTGACAAACCCAAACAACAACATCACATAGATATAAGCAAAGAAAATCTAATTGCTTCCAATAAGAATCAAACAATGGAAAAATACATATTGAACCAACGTATTTGTCTTCCCTGCAAAAGGTTCGATGACGAATCCTATACAAATTCGTCAGACAATTTGAACAGCCATACGAAATCGCGTGACATTTTGAATACAGTTACAAAAAAGGAGTCTATTGGTGAAAAAATAAGCTGGCGCAATGATTGTGTTCGTTCGATGATAAGTGTCTGTTGCTTGCTGAAAATGAGAAATTCAAATAATTGGAACATCGATCCCCCTGCTGATTGTACAATATTAAATGAGGAGAAGTTTGGATCCAAGCAACGCGACAGTCCTTCGAAAACGTACGATCTTTCAACACCCAGTGAGAGTTGTCTTATGCAGCGTCGTATGCACAAGTTTTATCTAAATATATAAATTCGATGTAAAATCATGTTAAAACTATTAATATTGTTGAATAATTAAAAAAACAGCCTTTTATTAGACTAACTGAAGTTTGATTAATTCATTACAATTACATTGATGTTTGAAAAGGTATTTTTTAGTGAAAACACTCCTTCTGGAGGGTTTGTAGCACCTATCGAACATGGCTAAAAGAAAGTTCTAAAACCTTTTAAGCGGGAATCAAAATATTTTGAGTTGTTGTTGCATCGGATGTGATCAGCATGTTTAGCTTTGGATAACAATTTGAACCTGGCTTACTTATTGGTACTATCGACATGTGGTATCGAAAAGTTAAGACACTTGTAACCTACATACGTACCTAAATAGTAGAAGTAAAATAGTGCACAAAATTGTAAAACTTGAAAATGTTAAAACTTGATAAAAAGGTTTCAAATGAAAAATCATCAGCCCTATTTTGGTAAACGTGAAAGTTTGTATTCTGCTATCCGTCGGAGGGAAATAATTGCTCCAAATTTTGTATAAATTTCGATAAAAACAGGATTTAAACAATTAGATTCTTTTAAGAATTTTAAAACTAAATATCAGTTAAAATTTGCACTCTAAAGATTGAAGATTTAAAAAATAATTTAAGACAAATTGAATGAAATTTTCACGTGAATCGAATGTTTCGATCGGATCGAATAGCAGAATAAGGCTGCCATGTCTATAAATTTATCTAGTAGGAGAGGTTGAATTCCTTTCTTACAGCCATATTATTGTAATTCAGATTTAAACTTAAATCCAGATGAATTTAAATTGAATTTGTATGATTTACATCCAGATTTAAGTTTTAATCTGGATGTATTGAGTGAATAATATGGCCGTTATAAAGACAAAGCATTTCTTTTATCAGGGCGTGTATTACTATAAACCATGCCCAGGACGATTATGATTTACGAGAATGAATTGACCATGTTGCAAGATAAAAATAAAATAAAATTATTTCTTTAAACGAGTTGATAAACATAAAGATTAAAATCAAGGAATAGCTGAAACTTTATGCCATATACATAAATAGATTTATAGGTGCCTTCATGCTAAGTGAGACATAATTTTATGCAAATACGGAGTTCATAAATTTATCTTATTGCATGAAAAGTGTAAAAACTATAAAATCGACCGCCAAAAGCAGTCGCAAACTCGTAACAGAAAACAAGTATCGCTTTAAAAAGAAACGACTGTCGTAAAATGTTATCGCAACTTTACCGTTAAAGCCTAGTATGCTGCTGATGCGAAACGAAAAATCCCATACAAAAATGACAACGAATTCAGAAACGAAAAATTTCGTTCTGCTTTTCGTTCTGTGGTACGCTGTTCGATGAGCGAAATCGATAATTGTAGCAGATTGTTTGGAGAGATCTCCCCTCTGTTTTCGCACTGAAAATTGCCTGTACCATTAATTGTGTGCGGAACAGCGACATTTGGTCTCTATTCTTGTTTGTATTTGTTGTTTCTTTCATCACGACATGGCTTTCTGTGATTTTTATGCGTTTGTGTTTGTTTTTTGTTTTTGCAACAGTGACACTTTCAAGAGGTAATTTTTCGTTGTGGTTTTCGTAAGCATTTCGTTGTCATGTTGGAGACCATTGGCGTAGTTAGAGATTTTCCCTAGGGCGAGCAACCAGCCAGCCAACGGACGAAAAGTTCGAAATCATGGGTGTTCCTACGGGGTATGGTGTGTTTTTGCAAACGTAACCAATTTTTTGTTGTATTTTCAACATTATCTTCTGTTTGCTTGTGTGTACTTCATAAAAGTACCACTTTTATGCGGTGTTGCAGCTAACTTGTTCTTACGTAATTTACTATCGAACTTAAGTCAAAAAAATGATTATTCACCCATTTTTTTAAAATTATTTTTCTAGGGGGGGGGGGGGGGGGGGGCATTGCCCCCCTCTAACTACGCGCATGTTGGAGTGCTAGGAGTGTCTAAAGGATTTTTATTTTGTGAATTAGGTATGTTTATTTATGTTAGAAAAATAAATTTTAAGAAATATGCTTTATTTTTTTAATTTTGTTTGCATAAACTAAAGCTGTCAAACTGTCAAATTTAGATAAGGCGAGGATGAAATTGAAATCTCTCAAAAGTGTCGCAAATCACGCTCTTTTTTTACATCATTTTTTTTCAAATTGAAACTTAGCTAACCTGTGAACTTCTGTCCACATTATTTCTCGCAAAGAAGGTCACAGATAGGGGACATTTTTACTTGCAATATATAGGTACTAAATGGCAAGTTTTGAATTCGTAAAAAAATGAACTCGAGATTTTGATCAAACTTGACATTGCGATTATAGGGAAGACGAAAAAAGTGGGTCTCGCAATTCCGTCCGTCTGTCTGTCTGTGGACTCGCCTACAGCCTAAACCCATGGGCCGATTTTAATTAAACTTGGTATAAAGTGTTTTTGGAACATTCCCCCGACACGTGTTTTCATTTTCTTTTTAGGACAAAAAATAACGGTACCTGTCATATAATTTTTTTTAGCATCTTTGGAAAATCTTATTTTTCTCAAAAATGGTTCGACAGATTTTTCTAAAATAAAATCAATAAATTTTATTAGGTATATGCTACCTTTTTGTGAAAATTTAAATTCCAAAAAATGGTTTCAAATGGTACCTCCAATAGAACCACTTTTTTTTATTTTCGCTTTTTTCTCGAAAAGGAATAGGCTGATGTTGATAATATTTTTATGGATAATCTTCTGAAAAATTTAAATATTATTGCATACCAACATTTTCAAAAAAAATTTTTTTGGATTTAAAAAAAAAAGTTTCATTTTTTTTTTTTTTTGAAAACCAAATCTTTCAAAAACGACTGGGTTGATTTTTACGAAACTTTGTACCGAGCGGTTTTTTAACATTATCTAAAATATTTTGAACAAACATTTTTCTTATAGTCAAAATTAATGGTACCTTCCATATAAATGTTAAAAAACCGTTACAGAAAATATAAATTTTCTCTAAAACGACTCCTACGATTGTGATCAGAATTGTTCTAAATACTAATATTAGTATGACCTATAATCTACTAAAAACAAAATTAACATTTAGCCATTATTAACAGTACCTCTCATAGAACCGTTTTCTTTATTTTGGACTTATCTCATTATGTGTGTAACCGATTTAAATTAAATTTTTCATACAAAAGCTTCTCAAAAGTTGCATATCAAAATTTTCAAAAAAAAACAAATTTTGGATTAAAAAAAAAATTCTAATTTTGTTTTTTTGAAAATTTGATATTTCAAAAACGGGTAGATAATTTTTTTCGAAATTTAATTTTTAATTCAACATTAATAAAGAAATAAAAAATTGTGTACCAATTTTTTTTCTTAAAAATGTTTACAAAATCTTAAATAAATTAATTAAAAAAAAAAAAACGATCTACGACTTTGAATTTTTTTCTTAAAAACTAACTGCCTTATTTATAAACAAAAAATGGTTATTTATACAAAAAATAAACAAAAATATTTTTTTTTCTTTTTTTTTTGTGTATTAATTTAAAAAATATTAAAAATAAATTAAACACTTCTTGAGAAGTTTAGTCCGGGGATGTCAGCTTTTGGTTTTACTTCCAGAAACTAAGGAACATTATACGGCTGATATGTTCTGTATGTCTTGTGTACGGCTCATGTTGTTTTTGTTGTTTATTATGTGAAGTTTTTCTAGCGTATAGCGTTTAGATGTGTGTTTTTCTGTTGCAAGGATTTCCACTCCCTCGAAGTCCAGTTGGTGGCCTGTCTCTTCGCCGTGAAAAGCGTGACTTAAAATCGGATTTAAATGTAAATTTGAGTTTAAAGTAACTTAAACCCAAATGTCAAACCCAAGCTCATCATATTCACTCGTTATACCCGGAAATAAAAAAAAATTAAACCTTGTCAAGTTTAATTCGATTTGATTTAAACAGACTCCCAGAGAGAAGCTAAAGAAATTGAACTCGGGTGTAAAATCAAAATATAAAATACAAAAGCAAGCGAAAAAAAAGTAGAAATATAATAACAGCTTTTAAGTGAGTTTTCAAGTAAGTTTAAACAGTTTAATATGCGTTTTACTCATTTTTATTCCATCGAGATTGATGCTTTTTTTTAAGTGAATATTATGGGCATAAGTGTAAATTGTCGGGTTTAACAAATGCGGATTAAATTGACGGGTAGAAAATTCATTTAAACCTAAATTATACCTCAAGTGAATAACATGACTGTTAATGAACTTTTTATTCTTGAAAACAACAGAACAGTAGAATATATTCTTAATTTTTCGTTTATTAGTTTATTCATACAAAGATTGGCCATTCAAAGGATAATAATATTTATGAATAATATGTATACTTATATTCATCCTCTTTTTACATTTAACAATTACCTGTCAGAATGTTAACTGTAAGAAAATCTTTTTCATAATCTTAAATGTGCGATAAGTAGTTTTTTTTTTTTTATATTAATTGAATTTACTATTAGTAGGCATTGTTTTGTTATTGTATTCGTTGGGTTATGATAAATGTAAAGTGGGGCACTTTAAATACATACAAATTCAAACATCAACATATTGATAATTGTATTTAACAACTGTTTATTATTTATTTTAAAATAAGAAAAAAAAAACAGTATTGATAAATTATGTTATTATGTGTTTGTAATATATTTCATGCATTTAAAAAAAAAAAGTAATTATAACAACATTAATTGGCCAGCTGAATAGAAAGATATATCTTCTTTAAAAAATGTATAACACATTTAACAGACACTTAACGAATATTGAATAAATACAACAATTTACAACTTAAATCTTAAGAATAATATTTTTAAAAAAAATTGAGATATAAAAGTCAATTGAAAAAAATAATAATAATACAAAAAAATAATATTTTAAACAATCACGAGAGTTACTTAAGAGGATAAGAAAAAGAGTGGCGAAGCAACCTCTTCAATATCAAAAATATATAATATATTATTTTTCGTCCAAAACACGGAATTTCGAAATTCTGTTTTCTTACTTCTAGACCAACAAAACAACAATGAAGCTTTTATTGCATTTGCATATACATACATACATATTACTTAAGAAACTAAAAGGATAAACAAAGGACTATAATAAAATGGTTTAGAGAGTTGGCAGATAGGGGGTGTGGTATAATTGCAACTCAATTTATTGGAATAGCGAGTGCAATTTAAGCATCATTTATGTTTGTCTTATTCTATTAATCAGAATTCGTTAAAGAAGAAGCTTGTGATTCGAGAGTGTTTGTGTCGGTGCGATTTCTTAACATTCTTGGTTGACTTGAGGCGAAATTAGAAAAGTCTTTCATTACATCTTTGTAGGTTTCATCTTCACCATTGCCCTCATCGCTTAGACCAATTTCATCGTTAAGTCGAGTCAATCGTAATCTAAAGTAAATTTTAATGATTTTTTTTTTTTTTTAATTAAAATAACATAAATATTTCATTTTTCTTACAATGTAACAATATCAGCATTTCGTTGGTCGACAGCAATATCGAGTGGTTTTTTTCCATCCTTCGCAACAATATCATATTTAGCTTTGTGTTTCAGTAGAAGGTAAGCTTGAGCAATGCAGCCTTTTTGTGTGGATAAATGAAGAGCACTGTAACCAAAGTCGTCTATCTCATCAATTGGCACTCCATTAAGTAAAAGAAATTCACAAGCCATTACCGATCCCTGAAATAAAGAGATAAAATATTAGATTTTATTCTTTTCATAAAAAACTTCATGGGTAAATAAAATAAGAGTTTATAAAGAAGATAATTGATACAAAAAGAATACATACAAATCAAATTATATTTTAAAACTGATTTCCAAATTTAAATAGGAATCCTAATGACTTACAAAGCTTGATGCGATGCGAGCCAGATGATAAGGTATTTGAAACTTCTAAAAGATGGACATGGGTGGTTGTATAACTGGATAAACAGAATGGTGACGCGGACGGAACCGGAGCTGGAATAGCTGTCAAAATATTGAATACACGCAAATTCAATGGCCGCGTTCATCAGCACATTTGACAGTTCTGAACTGTCATTTTTAGAGCTTCTGATTGGCCAGCAGTCATAAAAATTCAGTTGACGTCGATTGACATTTAGTTACGTTTCTTACGTTTTTTTCTGAATTTTCAGATGAAAAATTCTATCTGAAAATTCAGATGGCAGCTAAAAGCAACAAAAAAACAGTTCTTGATCCAGTTTTTTGTTTGGTGTGTGGTCTGATCGTCTGGGTCTCGTATCGCTTTTCGGATTTTGATTTTAAAGTGCAAAAAATAATAAAAACAGAATACATTATTTCAGACTTTTTTGTGCGTTCAGTGTTACGTTTTTCAGAACTGAATTTTTAGATCTGTCAAAAACGTGGTGATGAACGCGGCCAATGTTGCGAACACAACGGAACGTAGACGCATACGGAGCTGCAGACGCAGACGGAAGAGTTCGCTTTTGACGTTTCAAATTGTATGAAGAAAAAAAACAACTTTTTGGGTCGGAAAAAATATTGTGGTTATTTATATCGCGAAAAAAATTATTTATTAAAAGGAAAATTATTGGAAACAAAAAATGTGAATGCTGAGCTTGTACACAATAATATTCTTTTGTTTTTCTTCAAAATACTTTCAAAGCTGTACAGCTCCATTGTGGACATGTAAAAAATATAACGTACGACACTTTTTGACAGCTCTTCCAGTTCCGTCTGCGGCTTCAGTTCCGTCGTTCTATTCTATTCAGCCAGTAAGTATGAGTAAAATAAGTATAAATGCCTTTGTACTGGCAATTTCAAACTCATCATGACCATATCCAGTTTTAGATGGTGTTCACATTGGAGATACTCCTCGGATTTATTTTGACGTCTATGTACTTTTTCTCGTTCCCACTTTGTGGTGAGAAAGAGATGGACAAGTGAGGCAGGATTTTTAAAATTTTTTAAAAATGTGTGGATTTTTTTTGACGTTTCCTTTTGTGACATTTGTTTTCTCAGTATTTAGTTTTTGTTTGGAACTTAAATACTACAAAATCAAAGTTTTTTCAATTGGAAAACAATTAGCCAGTTCAGGTTTCTCAAGCTCACTGAGATCTCAGCAATCTCAGAAATCTGAACGTAATTCCTCAGTGAGATTCCTCACTTTTGCTGTCAAAAAACTGAGACTGATATTTTTTGGATTCGCTTGCTCAATTATTCTTTGTCGCAGTTGATTAATTAATCAAAAAGAGATGGAAATTGGTTTTGACTTCTAGCTCAGAGCGCTCAGAGATTTTTTTTCGTGGGACAAAAAATCTCACCTGAGCACTGAGATATTTTGCTGAGATATGTGAGATGAAAATTTTTTGGATTCATTTCTCAGTTTTCTTTCTCAGCCAAAACAGCTGTTCTTTTGACAATCAAATTTAAATTTTTTTGTGGTGCGCAAGTGCAAAAGTGGTAAATAAATACAAAATAAAGACGGAATGTTAATAAAAACTAAAATAAATTGATCTTTTTATTATTTCTCATTCATTTAAATAAGTTTTCTGCTTCAAAAATTAAAAATTTTAAGCAAAAGTTGAAAGTGATTTTTTAGAATTTCAGTACGAGAATTATAACACCTGAGTTTTTTACAATTGAGCGGAGAATGTTGTCCCACGAAATGATTTCGCCTCCGTCAAATTGACATTGAGCGCTCACTGAGATTTTTTCTCCGTGGGACTGGCCTAATGACTGCTGAACGTCAGAGTGACTGACTTCTGTCGAAAAAAATCGTAAATTGTAGTACAATGTGAACATAGTCTTATTAACCACCCACCAGCATCATAATTAGCAATTAACTTCGAATAGGATTTAAAAGGTAGTATTAACCTGGTTACAGCATTTAATGTCCTTGTAGTGTGATAAAAGAAGAAATCTATGTACATACTTGACAGTATGCCTAAAGTTAGGCTCAAGGTTAAACTAGGGAGCAATTATAACGGTGAATATAATTTCCCCGGAATGTTGTTGTTACTCTTTTTCGAAAATTTGAATCGCCAATATTTTTCAACCGCTACTTGTAAGCACGAACTTGGCTTATTTAAATGACAGTTTGGGTACTCTCTCTACCGCCATGTGAATTGACTGACTAAAGTTTCTTTGTCATTCCAAATGTTTCGCGTTGTTTTGCCAGGTTCTTTATATTCGAGCTTTGGCCAAATGAAGATCTTATAGATCATAGATCAGAAAAAATGTAAATTAATTGCCTACTTCGCGGCATAGATAATGGCAGTTTATTTCCTTCAAACGGGAGTAATGCGTTTTGGATATATTCAATTTTATACAGTTATTAATTGCTCATTCGAAGATCCTTTCAAGATAGGAATTGAAGGAGCTTACCATCCTCCCCCATTTTGCAATTAATCTGTTGAAATGCGTATAACGCCTTTGGATATGTGATACTGGCGCTTTACGTAAAGCATACTCAACAATGTGCTGCCAATCTAAAAAAGCAGCAAATACATTCTTTCATGGTTTCCGGTAACCATTTTGTTTTTTCTTCAATTATGCAATAATATACATAGGTCTTTACTTTTTATTTGAAAATATGCAAGTCTTGCAAGCCGTAGTTGGAGCGTTCGCAGATAATGCTGCATTGAAAATGCATTTTTGTTTCTGAAAGCGCAGATAAATAATATAGCACTTTAAAAAATATATTTAATAAAAGAGCTGAACACCATAGACATGGATATAAGGGTCCAAGACCTATTACGTGGGGCCTTCTGTATGCAAGACGCCCCTAAAAATTCATTTTTATAGTGAGTCTGCATACAGAAGGTTCACCTAAGAGTTCTTGGATCCCCATATTCATGTCTATGGTATTTATCTCTTTTATTAAATATGATTTTTTTTTTAAATGTTATACTTTTTATCTGGGCTTTCAGAAAGAAATGCATTTTTATTGCAGCAACGCGCCAACCACAGCTTGTAAGGCTTCCATATTATCACATCATCATATCACACCGCATCATTAAATTTTCGCTATCATTCACACCAGAAAATTTCTGTGGGCTTTAAGTCTATGACAATGTGTCGGTGACTAGACATTTGCATCCGTAAGGCGTAAGACTTAACCGATTGCAATACTAGTTCTTTTTAATAAATGTATAATGACCTGCGATATTGGATAGCAAGCGTTAAAGTAACAGAGATAGTCCCTTAATTGAGGCGTCGATGTTTTTTATAACATGTACGCTTTACCTTTTTTTAAATTATGTATTAAGAAGCCTTGAATTTAGGTACATATCTCAACTTGAAAAGTAGTAGTTCTAAAATTTAAATCTAGTTTAAGAGAACTTACCGATAATACAGCTTGATGTAAATACGTTCTATTAGAATCATCTGAATTCTTCCAAATTTTATCGGCACCTAGAGCAAATGCCATACACATAACCGGTAGATTATGTACACTTGAAGCCTTATACAATAAAAGATTCGAATTGAGTTTTTCAAAACGCTCCTCCTCAACAATATAGTCATCTTCCCCCTCAGTAGATTCCTGATCAGATCCAAGAATTCCAGGTTGATCGCACGACTCTATTTTTAAATTATCTCCGATAATCACAAGATCCTCACGAGATATACTTAATGACATTGAAGGAATGTTCAAAGATTCATCATCACCATCTGACTTAGAGCTTGATCCATTAGGATACTTGCGTCTGAATTTCTTAACACCCCATTTGCGAGCTGTTGCCACCTCACCGGCACCAAAACATTCAATATTTTCTAATTCTTCTATTTTTGGCATTCCACAAATGAATCGCTTCTCAATATACTTTGCTTTTATCCACGCTTCGCGCACACTTATATCACAATTCTCTGTTGCGGGCTTTAAGTTGCTACTCTCATCGATGTGGGCTTCGTATATTCGATTTACAATGTCGTTGCCGAGTTCCATCATTACTTTGACGTTCTCCGCCTCCCAGGCGTCTAGCGTGAGTGAACGCACCTTACTATAGTGAACTCCCAGGCTGCGATGCACTCCAGAGCATTCGATGCACAGAGTTATGCCAAGATTTATCGATGCCCATCGAGGATCAGAGCCCCGACAATCGCAGCATTGAGAATTACCAGGGATCTTCAAGAACTGTTCCCAGTGGCTAATAAAAAAAAAAAAATATAAAAAGACCCTTTGTAAAAAAAAAAACTTAATCATTCATCGATTAACTTACATCCTTCTTTTAATATTCAGCGCATTTGATGGCAGAGACGATTGTGGCTTTGAATTTATGCTGTTATATTGGATTGCTGCTCCAATACTCCTCTGAAGTGCGCCGATCCAAGCTTGAAGCATTTCCGAAGAATCTGCCTGAAGTGTATGCGATCTAAACGAACAAAATGTAAAAAACTTCGAACATCAACCACCATCAAATTTAAACTCACTTTGTTGGAGAAATCACTTCAAAGCAAAATCTTCGATCACCATCGTTTATCGGCCGAACTGTACATATTCGTAGATCCTCTTCCATCACCGAAAATGAGTCTTCGTTGGATCGCTTTCTGAAACTCGTCAAATCACTTATGAGTCGCAATGAAATGTCATTTGGGAAATTCTGTTCACATAATATATATTTTTGTAGAATAAATGCTCACCTGTATACAAGTTGATTATCATTTAAATAGAACCATCTTCGGCACCAGGTTTTGAAACCTTTTGATTTTTTCTTGAAGAGATATCCCTCGAGTTTGTTTGACGAACTATTAGTGTTGTTGTCATTGAAACTATTCACACTGAGATGCCTATTCTGCATTGATTTTTCTAATTGTTGGTAGTCTGTGCGTAGGCAATTTATATCGTCTGAGAGATTCTTAAAGAATTCATCAAAATCATTGCAGAGATCGGAACCTTGATGATAGTAAGTACCGCAAGCTTGATAATAGTCAAGTAGCTGAATTGAGTACATAATATTGAATAAAAAAAAAATTATTGAATCTCGTTTTGTTTGCTTTATTAAAGTTACTAAATAATTATTTTTGTTAGTCATCCAATTTTTATTTTTTTTTCTTATCTTAACTCATATGTATAACTAAACTTTATTTTTTAATGTATAAAAACATGACAATCTTATCGTAGACCGACAATGATAGCTGATTTGTTTTGTTAAATTCTAAAAGGCTTATTCGACTCAAAACAAAAATTAAATGAATTCTTTCATGATGGACCACAAAGTGTTAAGTTATATTTACGAGATTACCCATTTCACAGGAATTTAATTCATAAATCCCAGGCTCATGTTGATTTAAATAAGACATTTTATGATTCATTGAAATTCTGTAGATTTTGTTTTAAGAAAATTGATCATTGTTTTATTCTTAATCATACTATAATACTTGTCATACTTAATTCACAAAAAAGCTTATAGTTTTTGTGCGAAAAAGTTGTAAATTTTTAATATTTCCTGTTGGCCATGTACTAAATTTGTGTCTCTGTTTAACTAGCTTTTATTGAATAGGTGCGTTTTTATTTGAATTACTTGCATCTACAAAAGCAGCATGATAATAATTAAATTAATTTTTTACCGCCATATTATTCACTGGATACATCCAGATTTAAATTTAAATCCAGATGAATTTACATTGAATTTGTATGATTTACATCCGGATTTAAATTTTTAATCTAGATGTTTTGAGTGAATAAAATGGCGGTTAGTGAGTGTTTTAAGTTAATAGTGATAGAATGTAGAACCCGGTGAAGCCGGGAGTCTGGGTTCGATTCCAACTTTTTCCACCTAAAATGTTTTTTCAGTGATAGTTATCAAAATCATCTAGAGTCATTAAGATGTTAAATGTAAATCAATAGTGTATCACTCTTACCAACAACTAATAGAATTTCTTATTTTAGATTTTCTCTTCATTGGTTATTCAATGGATAACGATATTATATTCAGCGTTAAAAGTTTAATCGGTAATAAAAAAAAATCATGACTGACCTCCCTAGGCTTTTCAATATGTTGTTATAATAGCAACAGAAATTTTGCAGATGAAAACAAATTCAATTTTTTTTGGATGCTATGACATGTTAATATCATGGTTAAAGAAACATTAAAAGGTTAAAACTCAACATTTGAAACCCACAGCAAATAATAGGGGAGGTCAAGTTATGGGTGTTGGGCTTCATATCGGCCAAAGGTGTGTGCAATTGTGTGTCTATTGATCGAATCCTGAAGAAAGAACATTATTTTAGGATCCTAAGCGACAATCTAAAATGGACCACCGAAAAATGGCTATTTCGCGGTTCTTCAAATTTTATCACGATAATGATCGCAAACATGATCGCCCATATTTTGCTTGAATGGATGTTGTACGAGTGGCCAAAAGCAATTGCGATTTCTGCACAACCTCCTGACCTCAACTCCATAGAAATTTTGTGGAACACTGGCCCGATGTTAACTGGAGAACCCGATTCTTCCATAAATGCAATTCAAGTAAGTTTGCAGTTAGAATGGCTGAAAATAAGTCCATAGCGCACAAAAAATAATGTGACAAACATGCCAAGGTGCTAATCTGAAGTTTTTGAGAATAAGAGACATGATTATCAAATACTTATGCACTTTTTACATAACCATTTTAATAAAAACCTCAGCAAAAAACCGAATATTAATGGAGGACTTATTTCTAAACTTTGCCGATCTTATTCGCTTAGTTCTTAACTTTTCTTAGCTACCAATGGTTTTTGTTTAAATCTTTCTTAGGAATAACATGTGGAATTGGTGGTTATAAGAACTGAGAAAAAAATTTGCTAAACGGTGGTAAGTTTCTTAGTTTCTAAGCAACCAATGAATGTAAAAAAAATATTCAATAGAAAACCGAATATTAATGGCAGTCACTGTATGTTGTTTTTGTTATTATTACTACATATTTATTATAGTATGCAAAAAATATTCTTCCATAAAGAAAATATCGCAAGTAAAATGAGGGAAGTGAGAGCGTGTTCGGTGTCGATGGTGTGAATATACATATGCATTATGTAAACTTAGTTTCTTGTGTTAATTATATTTTATCGTATCGAAATTGATCTTAATGATAAACAACCTCAACGATAAATAATCACTACGATTTTAATTTGAATTGTTATGTACTTTTTTATGTGATGAAAAACAAAATAAAATAACAATCTTTTAGTTTATTAAAGACTTTAAACTATTCTTTCCGGGGACATTAACGCGGTAAGTTCCGAAAAATCTTTAAAGTTAAAATAATTTTTTTTTAAATTTATTTTTAATTCAACGATGAACAAAAATTGAAAAGCTCGACCAGAAATTATTTTTGAGATGCAATTTGAGTTTAAGCGAAGTGATTTATGTTATGAATTTTATTTTATTGAATTGGGAACAAATGTATTTTTTTGTTAACAAATTTTATAAACAAAGATTAACTGAAATGAAATAGGCATATACATAAATCAACAATCATAATAATCTATATAATATAAAAATTAATCCCTTTTTGTGCGCATAACTCGGCTAAACATCATCCGATTCGGTTGCGGATTTTTTTGTTGGACTTTTATTAAACTATATTAACACATAACGGAATCGAAAATAGGAAATTTCAACGGAAAATTAAAAAATTCGACCGAAAAAGTAGGAAAATCGTGAAAACATTTGTACGCGCATAACTCGGCTAAACATTATTCGATTTACATGGGGATTTTTTTCGGATGTGTATTGAATTAGATTAAAACACAACGGAGCCGAAAATTGAAAAATTCAACCAACAAAGTCAGAAAATCGTGAAAACATCTTAAAATTTCAAACTTTCTGAATAAGTTTTTTGTACGTACGCACATAACTCGGCTAAATATCATCCAAATTGGATGGAGATTTTTTTGTTGGATTTGTAGTGAACCAGATAAACACACTATGGAGATACAAATTTGAAATTTATGCCGAAAAAGAAGGAAAGTCGTGGTAACAATTCGAGCTTTTTCGACTTTCGAAAAGAACATTGATAATTTAATCAATAATAGCTGGAACGAAGTTTGCCGGGTCAGATAGTTTCTACATAAAATTGTTTAAATCTCGTTTCGTCATAGATCTTTGATAACGGTAATAATCGTATAAGATAGCTCTTTATCTGGCAAAGGGAAGCGAATTGATCCATCTACCTTTCTTTTTGTCTCGTCTTGATCAAAACTTTGTGAAATTAAATTTGAATCATACTACACAGAGTAAATTAAGAGCGTAACAGGACTTTTTTCAAGTTGAATATCAATGGGAAATTATTTTCAGTCAAATGTACTTAAAATATAAAAATATTTAAAGAACAACGGCAACAATTACAGTATTATACTATAGCTTGCTACGTCCTGCTCACTTAAATACTAAATAAGTTATGACGGTTTATTGAAAAAAAAAAACAACAAAACTTTAAGTTTTTACTGAACAATTATTACTTTAACCATAGATGATTCATTGTGATGATTGATAAAATGTCAATTTAACAAAAAATACTAAATTATTATATTAAAATAAACTTACCGTTGATAATATAGATGGAACCTTCCTGGATTGTACTAAAGTAATATAATTCACATAGTCCAATGCTGTGTGTTGAAAGCACGACTTAGAAGCTGAAAGTATATTTACAGCTTCCTGTACCTCTTGGGGTCGATTTTTATTTGCCTACAAAGACAGTAATTAAATGAATCATCGGAGAATTTGAATAATGAGGCAATGTAAGTAAATTTTTTATTCTAACCTGAGCATTTTTTATGAGAGCATTGTCATAATTCTCGGAGACCTTCTGAAAGTGTCCTCGATAGTCTTTAACCTGGTTGATGTCGTCCTTGACGAATACACTCAAGTTCTTCAACACTGTTCGACTGGCTTGATCCAGTAGAATGGTGTGGAATTTATTCATCTCCTTTGGATTTGATAAGAACCAAAATTACCAATTAACTGATATCGCCAGAAGAAAAAAAAAAAAAAACTAAAAAAAGAAAACAACAAACCTGGAAACAATGAATAATCTTTCCGAGTGCATTGTGTGCGTTTTTGTTATCAATAAAATGCTGTTGAAGATCCCAGAGCGACATCGCAAATGCACTGTAAATAAGAAAATTATTAATTAAGGAAATAACAACCTAGAAGCGTTTTTATTTGCAATGTGGTACAAGCGAAGGTATGGGGAAGGGGCACAACAAACCTTTGATTTTTGACATATTCTTTGCCAGAGTCCACGGCCACTGTACATAGCTTGATTATCTTTTCCAGGCGCTGTTCCAAATGCTCAATTTCCGATTCTTCTTTGGAGATGTATTGCCTATAAGCAAAGCAATGCGTTCGTTTGTTTATTTATCATTTATGTGTATACAAATATGAGTCAGAGGCTCGGATGGGAATTCGCAGTTTGAGTTTGATTTGCGATCACATTTTGCTCATATTTCTACGACTATGAACAAATATTAATTTGTCTAATTGCGATGATTGCTCACCTGAATCGTGGGGAATCTTTAAGGCATTCTTCAAATTCAATAGAAGAACGCATTTTTAAGTTTTATTTTTGTTTCTAATTTCCTTGGCACACAATTATTAAGTTTTTCAATATAATATTAAATAAAGGAAAATAAATCAAAGAAGAGACACCGAGAAAGACAACACAGCAAAACTCTTTTTTATTTTCAACTTTTTTTACTAAAACATTTTTAATGGATGGCTAAGATTTTCAATTGGAATGAAATATTCTATTTGTTCAAATTAAAAGGAACGTTTTTAAAAATAAAAATAGTGGATTTGTTTTCAGTGGAAATTAAACTAAATTATAGTTTTATTCTTGTGTTTTTTTTGCAAACAGAGACTTTCACTTGGAAATTTCCTCGTATTTGATTTGGCAAATTTGTAGTTTTTTTTTTTGAAAGATGAAACGTCAGTTTGAATGGAAGTGTCAAACAAGTGGTGGTGGTGTGGCAAGTGCGTTCAGTAATGGTTCAGTGAATGATTTATTTGTAGGTGGCGCTGCGGAAGGTAAAGAGAATTATGATTTTGGAAATTGAACGGAAATAGTAAAATTCGTTGTTAATTTTTGAAATGAATTTCGTAAAAAAATAATACGGTACAAAAGAACATAATAAAGATATGACATAGCAACTACACGTCATGGCAAAAGCTATGCATTATTCAATAAACTACAAATTTTAGAGAAATGATGAAAGAGATAACGGATATCCGGTGTTTAAATAATTATTTTGATAAAAAATAACGACACACAATTATTTCAGTCGTTAAAAAAAGATTATTTTTCTCAAAAGTTCGTGCTACGCTTGATTCTGCCCACAAAAAGTGACGTGTGCAAAATTGGACCCTAGTTATGCGACTTTTGCTAAATTCAGCAAGCATCAGACACTGCCATCGCGTTGGCTTGCGCGATTGCTTCCTTATGCTGAAGATCAAGATTCTGACCATTTGGTCAAATCTTCTCTTCTTCGCAAATCTTTTTCACAATTTTTCAAACAGTATGTATGGGTCTGTTCGTTTACTACCCAAAACAGCATAATTTATTTTTTATATGAACTTTGACAAAACAGTTTTGGAAAGAAAACGAACAGAGCTTATATTTATCTTTATGCCGTCACGTTTGAGCATGCGAAGCTGTTTTTATGCATTTTTACTGAAAACGATACCAATCGGTTAGCAGGTCAATTTGTGTTGAACTGACAACCCTGAAACGCAATTTTTTGCAATCAATTTTAGTCAAAATCAGGATACGGAAATGCTCACTCATGAGCTGCTTAAGTTATGTAGAAATTCCGGGGTGGAATCGGCTAAAGTGATATTTGACTATCATATTTTTTACTATCAAATTTGATAGTCAACTATTTTCCGTCTGTGTAAAGGCTTAACTACATTCAAAAACTTTTTGCAAAAAGCACAAAAGTGAAAAAATACACACATACTCTTGTGACATCTACGTGTGAGAAATTTTCCTAAAACTATGGTGTGTAACCGCCATTTTTCTTTTAAAACCCTACAAATGCCTGAATAAATGTTTGTTCCCTTAAATTTCCCCCATTACAGCGACATCTACTAGTCACTTTTAAAACTGATTTTTTGTATGTATTGGTGTTTTACTTTTGCACAAAAGTAAAAGTTAAGAGCGCTTTAACTTTTACTTTTGTAAAACTTGAGAAAGAAGATAGAAATGAGTTGTGCGTTGGAAAAAGACAAAGGATTTAGTTCACTTTTATACAAAAGTAAGTTGAATGTAGTTAAGCCTTATGGTGGATTTACATTGATCTTCATGCGAGTTCTGCAAAAAATAAGGGATACAAAATATAAAATGTATGTTTGTTGGATAGAGAGAGAAGAACAAAATGCAGAGATCTTGATTATAGGAACGCAGATGAAGATTATAGCGAAGACGAACATGTTCATCTTCATAGTGGTGCTCTTTCACACATTCGGTTTTTTGGTATGACTCTATCCCGCTCTACTTTTCTTGATGTTTGCAGATGAAGATACATGTAAATCCATCATTAAGATGATTGTTTGAATATCATTTTTTTTCTCGGTTAACTTGGTATCACCTGAAAAAAAAATATTTGACTTCTTGTCAAACGTCAATTAATTTCAAAATAACCGGTGAGTCGCGAGAAAGAGTTTGCATTATCAAAAATAAAGGAAACAATTATCAAAAATGTAAGTAATTTATGTCTAAAACCCTTAAAACAATAATTTATGCTTCAATTATTACCTAGGGCACAAGCAAACAAAAACCAAATTAGTTTGCTGACAAATTTTATGCAAGAGCATACAAATTCAGCAAATTCGTTCTCGGGAAAGGGAATGAATTACAAATTATTATTTCGTTTAGGTATCCTTTCATACTTACTTTGAGTCGGGGAGGTCAAATATATTTGTTCCTCAAGTTCATGCGAAAAAGCCCGACTCTTCTATTTTCTACTTCATTTCCACTATTTTCTTGGCTTACAAATAATTGAATAGGCACAAAAATATTCATTCAAGAAAAACAAATATTTCAAATTGTATCAAATTTTATCAAATTGACACCTAAATAGGTATCACCTGAAAAAGTCAAAAAAATATGATAGTCACTTTTGACTATCAGCTTACACAGACGAATTTTATTGAATTTGACTGTCAATTATCAAAAATCAGCTTACACGATTCCACCCCCGAATGTTGTGTAATACACACAATCATTGCAGCAAAAAACCGCAGCGACGCCCTACACGTCCACCCACATACCGTATATATTTGGTCACGAAAGTACATTTGTTTGTAAAAAGAGAAGTTTTGACATGGAAGTGTATTTTTTATTTAAACTTTGAGTATATTCGAAGGTAGGTTTTGATACCCTTAATAGTTTCTTATTCATATACCAGTACGGTATGTTCTTTTTGTTCCCAGAAAGTACAATTAAGATGCCTTTTTAGAATTGGTAAGAAGCAGCTTGTTTTTATTTACTTTTGGTGAACAAAATGGATGTTACAACTGATTGATGGTATATGTGTGAAGGACATAAACATTTGTAATATTTGCTGAAGAATAAGGGACGGTTATTTGGGTTGGTTAAATATTTTTTGTAAATTATTCAATTTATCATAAGCCCGTAATTTAAATTGCCTGAAAAAAAAATCAAATTGTCTCAAAGTATTAAAATATTCTTTAACAGCATGTAAATTATGTATTTCATTATTCTTATTCAATTACAAAAAAACAGCAAGTAATTGTCATTATGATGATGTGGTTTTGCAGTGGAGGCATTTAACTTCTTAAAGATATTTTTTAGAGAATTTTATGTAGTGCAAGAATAATAACACATTCCACCCAACTTAAAACTTTCCCGCGAGCTAGTTTAATTCCAAAGATACATTTGTACTAGCTGACCCGACAGACATTGTCCTGTCTTAGCTATTTGAACCCGCCTGGAAAAATGGCAAGTTTTTGGCAAGTTTAGGCAAGGGCCTGGTAAGTTTTTGATAAGGAAAACATGGACGAGGAAAACATGACACACCCCTTTAAGTGCCTCGCTGACAACATTTATTTAAGAAAATACTGGTGAGGCTCTTGATGGTAACTAATTATATGTACATATAGTGAAATCATTTTACGAAAATTAATAAAAGCAGGATCTTATTATATCCTATATCGTAATAAAAATCTTTGTGTATTTATTAACTGTGTAAATTTCGAATAATGATTGTGAATCAGTATGTCAAATAGTAAAATCGCAACTGCAGAAAAAAACAGAACCACAGCTGATTTTGACATTTTTCAGAAATAAGTTCTCAGTTGTTCTACCTAAAAAGCAACTGCAAACAGACTCACTGAACAGCAAGCCAGAACAGTTTAGGACAGAAAATTTCTCAATGAACTTGTTCTTTTCTGTTCTAAACTGTTCCGAACAGCCTCACGACGAGAAATGCTTTATTATGTATTATTTCATTGTTTTGAATTCTTGTTTAAGAGAGAACAACAACTGCTAAGATATCTCGTCACGCTGACATCTTATTTTCTCGTCGCATTGTGAAGCCGCCTTCATGTACAGTTTATAACCAGGGTGGTGGGCATCGAGGAACTGGGTGTCTATCTAGATTAATATAATATAGAGCGACTGACAGCTCATATCTGAAATGGTTAAATGGAAAACCATGTAAAACAAAATGTGTGCAACAAATCTAGTTTTTACTAGTTAGGGCTTAGGCAGCATTAAACTGACGAGTCAAAAAGGTTAATAACTGGTGAGGGCCTAGCGAATGCCTATAGTAACCCTTACTAGACCCTTGTTAGTAACTATGAAAAACTTGCCAGGGCCTTATTGAAAATTAGATTCTTTTTCCAGGTGGGAACAGGAATAGATAATAAAACAAAATGAGTTCCTACTTCTAGAGGATTTACCATCAGGTGAAGAAGGAAATAACAAAGTGCTATGACCCTTAAAAAAAATCTAGCCAAACGTGTTATACACTGATAAATTTTTATATGTACTTATTTACATTTTTTTCGGATCTTGTAATCTATTACATATGGATATAAGAGAAGAGAGAGGTGAAAAAATTCCCTTTATTAATCATTGCCTGTTTTTACTTCCTATATGTATAACATTACAGACCCTTTAAGATAAATAATACAAAATAAGCATTATTGGAGTCACTGTGGCGTATACGTACTTTTTTATTTAAAAAAATTGAAATCGATTGCAAATTGTATCCCACTAAAATATTACTTCTTTCGGCACATATATTTTTGTGTCTTTTAATCACTGACCACTGACGAAGAGGTTAAATTAAGAAAGTATGCAATTTATTGTTATCACGACTTTCCGAATTTTTCGGTCTAGTTTTCCAATTTTTATCTCCGTAGTGTCTTTATCTAGTTCAACAAAATTCCAAGACAAAAAACTCCATACAATTAATTTGGATGATGTTTAGTTGAGTTATGCGCGTACGCAAAAAAAAAAAAAAAAGAAAAAAACAGATTAAGAGAGTCTGAAATTTCAAGATGTTTTTACTATTTTCTGATGATAAATCGAAATTATTTTAGCGCGTCAGAATTTTGGAATATTTGAGGTTAAAACCGTAAAAACTGCAACTGAGATGTTTTTTTTAGATGTTCAGAGAAAAGTTATAGAAAAGTTTTGCAAATGTAACACATTTTGCAAAGTTTAAAAGACCAAATAATCTGAACGTCTTCAAAAACGCCACATTTTGAGTTCCTACCCTCAAGTAGTTATCTCAAAACTCTAAAGTTATAAAAAATTTTCAATTTTAGATTTGGATTCTAGGTAGGTAGAAATGGCGGCCCCGAGCAGCCTAAGCTCGGTGACCCAATTAGCGCTGAGGAGCGCCGTTTTGATACCATGACTCGTGTGACCTATATAAAGATCCGGTGTTATAAGAGGGATTCACGGATCAAAATGTCAGGCTAGGCAGATTGTTGGTTTCAGAAGTCCATTTACCACCTGTTTGTAGTCTATGGATTCTGACGGGGAAATGGTGTAGTAGTAGTAGCTACTTAAAGAATCATCTTAGAGCCATTTCGATCCGTTGAGAAAGGAGATCAAGTCTTTGATCTTCAGTTCGGAGAGATTTGGATTCTACCATTGAATAATTCTACGTAAAAATATATCTAAGAAATTAAACTTATTTGCTGGAAAGTTTAAAAAACTCTTTAAACTGTGTTATTTTTTTTTCTGAAAAATACAAAACGTTTCATCTGATTTTTTAGACACATATGAAGCTTTGCCTTTGTGGCTACCATAGGCTTCAGCACTGCAGTTTATGAGTCAACATTTTCTGCATTAAATTTACTGAATAGAACTTAAAGTTTTTCAATAAATCATCAAAAAATGGCAGACTTGTTTTTGCATTGAAAAAAAAAGAACAAAATCTCTCAATATCGAAGAAGTCCTCAAAATTTTTAATAATATGAAGAATCGAAGAGTTCAATTTTTTTAAGAAAATGATTTTTAAGATAGCTGCAACATAATTTATTTGAAAAATAATAAATCTATATAATTTTAAACATAAATAGCAAATTTTCAATCTATCACCGTTTCCCGAAAGTTAAAAACACTTTTTTAAAATTATAAAAAAATATTCATATAAAAAAATAGCTATACTGAAAGCCACGAAAATCTTTTCTTTTATCTGATGCTTCGGATTAAGAAAGCCAAATTTTGATTTTTTTTTTTCAAATCAGTGAAAATTTTACTTCCACCCTACCTGTTACCACCCGCTGCCCTACCTTAAATTCAACTCTAGCTACGGCCCTTTTTTGAAAAAAAAAAAATGAAAATTTGACAAAATCGGTCCACCCACTCTTAAGGCCTTGTCACACAGAACGCGGTCCGGCGGTCTTTGTAAAAAATTACAAACAAAATTTGCCAGTCGCGTTCTTTCCTTCCATGGTGAAGTATTGACCGGCCCGTCGTTGGCCCGCGTTCCGTGTGACACGGCCTTTAGACTCTAACTACAAAGTCCCCTTTAACACAAGGCAACTGAGTTGCCAGCAACAATCAGTTCATAGGCGAGAAGAGCAGGAAGAAAGAGGGGTAAACGAAATCTCCCTGTTCAACAAATTCAGGAGATTTTTTTTGACGTTTCTCTTCACACTACGTTTGTGTGCGTTCAACCAAGGTAGTTTAAAAGGAAAATACACCAAGTCTCCTCCGATTTTGTATCTTCGTGTAAAAGGTACAAGAGATTGTTAAGGAGATTTAAAGAAAACGTCAAAAAAATCACCAGCAACTACACCCAGAGAAAAACCTGTGTAAAATTAGCCTAAATCGGGGGCTAATTTAGCTTAGTCCTAAGGCAGTTTTGAGCTTGGTTAGTTCTAAGCTAATTTGCCTTAAATTCCTAAGGTAAATAAAAAATAATGGTTTTTTAACTTAGAACTAAGTTAAATTAGCCTATCCGTCCTAGGCTAATATTTAACCTTAGGATTTCTCATATTTTACCTTAACTTGTGCTTGAATTAGCTTATTTCCTAGGTCAATTTACCTTATTTATTTTTACCTAAATATGGGTTCTTTTACCTAGATATGGGTTTTTTAACCTAGTTGTTAGGTAGATTTTGCCTAGTATTTTAGCTTAGGGACGTGTTAATTTACCTTAGAATATAAGGTAAAACCATCTTAGTTTTACCTAGATTTGCGCCTGAATTAACCTATTTCCTAGGGTAATTTTACCTATTTTTTTTGCCTATACTAGGGAGTTTTAACCTAGTTGCTAGGCAGATTTTGCCTAGTATTTTAGCTTAGGGACGTGTTAACTTACCTTAGAATATAAGGTAAAGAGATCTTAATTTTACCTAGATTTGCGCCTGAATTAGCCTATTTCCTAGGGCAATTTTACCTATTTGCTTTGCCTATACTAGGGTATTTTAACCTAGTCTCTAGGCAGATTTTGCCTAGTATTTTAGCTTAGGGATATGGTGATTTACCTTAAAATCTAAGGTAAAACGGTCTTAGTTTTACCTAGATTTGCGCCTGAATTAGCCTATTTCCTAGGGCAATTTTACCTATTTTGTTTAGTTATCTTAGGGTATTTTAACCCAGTTGTTGGGTAGATTTTGCCTAGTATTTTAGCCTAGAAACGTGTTACTTGTCTAAGGACCGAAGGTTAAACGGTCAAAATTAGCAACTTATTTGAAGAATGTCCAGATTTATGTCTTATAGCTGAAAGAAATGTCCCTGAAAAGTAGAAGAAATTTTATATAATTTTAAATATACATATCTATTTATTAATATTTTTTGCCTTAAAATTATAATTTAAACTTAACATTACTTATTTCTGTTTACAGATGTAGATATTTTTTCAGTTTTACAGAATATATATTATATGTTATGTATACAAATTTTATTACACAGTATAGCATCTGTATTCTTAAATACTAATATTAGAGCAAAACAAACACATGCAATTATAATTAATTAAATAAGTTTTTATTAACATTTATAAGTCTTGTGTTTATAAAAAATGGAGACCATTCCTTGGGGTTAATTTGTTTAATTTATTTTTCAAGCCATCATGTATAAAAATAACATGTTCTTTACTTTAAGCGTTTTTGGAGATAATTGATAAGATAGATAAGATGTAGTTTTTTATTTTTGAATGACTTCAAATCATTTTTGATAAAGTTTTCTTTAAAAAATAACAATCAAGCGGGGACGCAGGGGTATATGTGAACATGTGAAGAGAGAAATTTTGAGTTCTTAGAACCAAAAATAATTGGTAAAACCTTCAAAACAAGTCTTTAAGAGGCTAGCTACTTTTGCATGAACAACAACGACTAAAAATGGATGAGAAAACACGAGGAATACTATAATCAAATGCAATAGCATAACTAAAACTCGTGTTAGAAGAAAAAAAAAAGAAAAAGAAGAAAACAAAAGAAGAAAGAAAAGAACACTGAAAATGTCAAGAAGTGATGAAAATAGGAAATGAAGAGGATAACACTATCTTCGTTGTCCCCTATTACGGTCGTAAAGTTTATCATTTGGGGGAATTTTGGTTTTGCCTCGGACAAAGTAAGAACTCTATTGTAATAAAAAAAAAGAGTCAGATGTTTTTGAGTCGAATGAAGCGAAAAACAAAATCTATATAATCAAATAAACTAATAAAATTAAAATCCGTGTTAAAAGAAGGAAAAGTATATTTTTAAAGAACTTGATTTAAGCCTTTCAGCAAATCAAGTAACAGTAAAATGAAAATCCTTGTTAAAAGCAAACAAAACACCGAAAATGGCAGAAAGTGCTGAAAATAGGCAAAAAGGGGATAACACCAGTCCTTAGGATTTGGTCTAAAGACAAATGGAGGAATATTGAATAATATAAAGAAACAGTTGTTTTGCAGTTATCTATTAAAAAAGGATTATTAAACGGAAAAATAATTAAAATAAAACATTATCGAGCTTTTCAATGTGAAGATTTGTAAGGATACGGTCTGGAACTTCTGCGATTTAAGGATATTGAAGACATTATTGGGTTTTCTGAAATTAAAATCCATAGTAATCCGCACAACCTATAATCAAATAAACTAGTAAAATGAAAGTCCTTGTTAAATGAAGGAAAAGAAAACACCGAAAATGGCAAAAAGTGCTGAAAATCGGAAAAAGAAGCTTACACCATGCAGCAGGATCGTCCTTGGGATTTGGTCTAAGGACGAATGATATAACGAGTCAAATGTATTGCAGTTGAATGAATCGAAACACACAACCTATAATCAAATGAAATAGTAAAATGAAAATCCTTGTTAAAAAAATAAGGAAAAGAAAACACCGAAAATGGTAAAAGTTGCTGAAAATCGGAAAAAGTAGGATGACATTATGCAGCAGGATCGTCCTTGGGATTCGGTCTAACGACGAATAGAGGAATATGGAATGATATAACTAGCAGCGTTGCCGAAGTAGCACGATCGTGCTTTTTTGACGTGGCACGAAAAAGTAAATACGGCACGTTAATTTCGGGCGGCAACGCTGATAACGACTCAGATGTTTCGCAGTTGAATGAAGCGAAACTCACAACCTATAATAAAATGAAAATGTAAAATAAAACTCGTGTTGGAAAAAAAAAAGAAAATTACTGGAAATATCAAGAATTGATGAAATTAGGACAACACTGGCGCTTCGAAATGGTCTTTGGTGTTTAGTCCAAGGATAAATGGAGGTATATTGCATGGCATAACGTGTCAGATGACACAACCTATAATCAAATAAACTATAATAAACTATAAACTATAATAAAATGAAAATCCTTATTAAGAGGAGAAAAAAACACTGAAAATTGCAAAAATTTCTGAAATTTTATTTTTGACTTTAAACAATCTTCTCTTTTCTTTTGCAGAATGGGTTCTATTTGGCTTGCATTTTCAACTTCGAGTATAAAAGAGTTTTTCGAGTCTTCAATTGTAAATTTTTTGAATTTGCCATTATAATGTTTTGAAGATGGAGGTAACACTCCATGTAAAAGATTTGTGAACGCTATATTCAAGTTATCTATTGAACAAAATCCCTTTAATCCAAAAAATATTTAAAGTAAAAATTTCGTACCATTATCCAGCTCTTCAATTTTTTCTTTCAAATCTTGTAAATAAGTTTTCAGTGATATGGATTTAACTCTAGCGGTGAACATTTGTAAAGCTACGGTCCGGAACTTCTGCCATTTAACAAAATCGAATCCATTATTGGGTTTCATAAAATTATAATCAATATTAATCTGCAAATAAATAAAGCAAAACAGATTTATTAATACGATAGTCCAAAATATTTTTTGTTTAATATTAGTTTATTGGAATAGATTTTTTCATAATTTATTTTAATTTTTACTAACAGTGATAATAAATTTTGAAAAAATTTTTGAGTTCGTAAAATTATCAATTATTATACCAATTCTGGCGCCCGCGAATACTTGTACAGGGGCCATGCTTGAAGGATTGCTTGGATGTCATTGTCACTGCTTTGGTCGATCAGTTTCCTTCTGAAAGACATAGTTTCCACCCATTGTTTAATAACTGCCTCCCAGTTTCGATTTTGCTTGAGTTCGTCACAGATGGTCTGCATTTCAGAGTCACTAAGGTATTCTATTGAATATACAAACAAAAATATCATTTTTACAATTTTATTTTAGTTAAATTTTGCAAAAACTATTACCTATATGGCAGGCAAGTTTTGATTTTTTCGCTGGCCTTGGTTCACCCTTATATAGCTGTGACAGACATCTTCGTTGTCCTCTGTACCGGTCGTAAAGTTTACCCTTTGGGGGAGTTTTGTTTTTGCCTCGGACAAAGTAGGAACTCTATTGTAATAGAAAAAATCTATTCAAAAAAAGTTTTTTGGTTTAATCAAAGTAAGGTTTACCATGCTTTCTTTAGGAAAAATCTTTATTATTTCCTCTGCCAAAATTTCGCATCTGTTGACTGTCATGGTTTTTCCATTTTCTGTAAAATATATATATTGTGCACAATATTTTTTCTATCCTCTGGAGTCAAAAAGTTCTTGTTATTATACGATTCCAAAATTCCTCTGCCTTGCTCTGTTTTCATCAAAATTTCCAGCACTGTTACCTTAAATTAGATAACCTACTTTAAAATAATTTTTTTTTTCTTTAACTCCAAAAATTTTAAACCATTATTTAAAATGTGAATTTTTTAAAAAAGTTCTGAAATTTCACATTTTAATTTATTGGAGATCAAATGAAAATAGCTTACTTACTTTACTTTACTTTACTTTAGATGGCGCTCACAGCCCAGGATGGACTACGGCCTCAACCAACAAGCCCCTCCAGCCAGCTCGGTCCCTAGCTAGCTGCCTCCAGTTACGCACTCCAAGTTGGTTGAGGTCGTTCTCCACTTGTGTGCGCCACCTAAGGTGGGGTCTTCCTCTGCTGCGCAGACCGTCAGGGGTAGATTCGAAGACTCGTCGGGCTGGTGCGTTGGTGTCCATACGCTCCACGTGTCCCAGCCATCTTAGCCGCTGTATTTTAAGCTTTTTGACCAGATCGACGTCGCTGTAAAGCCCGTAAAGCTCGTTGTTGAATCTTCTCCTCCATACTCCATCGATACATACTGGACCGAAGATAACCCGAAGAATCTTCCTTTCAAAGCACCCAAGTAGATTCTCATCCGTTTTTGTCAGGGTCCATGCTTCTGCCCCATACAGCAGGACCGGGATGATAAGGGTCTTATATAAGGTCTCCTTGGTTCTTTGAGAGAGGGCTTTATTACTCAAATGCCTTCTTAGCCCGAAGAAACAGCGATTGGCAAGAGTAATTCTTCGTTTGATCTCTGCACTGATGTCATTTTGCGATGTTATAGTGGAGCCCAGGTAGACAAAGTCTTTGACAACTTCGAAGTTGTACCTATCCATCGTGACGTTTTGCCCGAGTCGACGATGTTGAGATTCCTTTCTCGATGATAGCATATACTTCGTCTTGTCCTCATTAACAGCCAAACCCATTTTCGCCGCCTCCGATTCAATACTTGCAAACGCACCAGTGACAGCTCGCTTCGTTCTTCCAATGATGTCAATATCATCTGCATAAGCAAGTAGTTGAACGGACTTTTGAAAAATTGTACCACTGTTGTTGACTTGCGAGTTGCGTACAATTGCTTCAAGTACGATGTTAAAGAGGTTGCATGATAACGCGTCGCCTTGCCTCAAACCTTTCTCGACATCAAAGGGTTCGGTGGTGTTCTTGCCGACTTTGACGGAGCAGCGAGATTTCTCCATCGTCATCCTGCACAAGCGGACGAGTTTGGCAGGGATGCCGAGATGCGCCATGGCCCTGTATAGCTCGTCTCTGTCTACGCTATCATATGCGACTTTAAAATCGATAAAGAGGTGGTGTGTATCGATTTGAAACTCCTGGGTTTTTTCCAAAATCTGTCGGAGTGTGAACATTTGATCGACGGTTGATTTGCCGGGCCTAAAACCACACTGATAGGGGCCGATCAGATCGTTGACAAACGGTTTTAAGCGATCACACAGTACAGATGACAAGATTTTGTATGCGACGTTGAGGAGACTTATACCTCTGTAGTTGGAACAGGTCAGAGCATCTCCTTTCTTGTGGATAGGGCACACTATACCGAGGTTCCATTCATCGGGCATACTTTCCTCCGACCAAATTTTGGAGATAAGCTGGTGTATACTCCCTACCAAGTCATCTCCCCCTGCTTTGAATAGCTCGGCTGGCAGGCCATCCGCACCAGCAGCCTTGTACGTTTTAAGCTTGGCTATCGCTAACCGCACTTCATTTAGGTCGGGTGGACGGAAGTTTTGACCATCATCGTCCAGGTTGAATGGAGTGTTCTGTCTTACAGCGGAATTTTGGCCATCTTCGCCGTTTAGCAGTCTAGAAAAGTGTTGTTTCCAGATCCTCAGCACCGACTGTGTGTCTACCACCATATTCCCACTCTCGTCTCGGCAGGCTTCCGTTCTGGCCTTGTAACCCTGGGTAGTTTGCCTCACCCTTCGGTAGAACTTCCGAACATCACCCCTGCCGCTACAGTCCTCAATAGACTCGACCGCCCGCTTCGCATGCTCTCTCTTTTTCCTCCTGAGAAGTCGGCGTTCCTCCCTTCGTTTTTGCCCGTAGAGCTCCCGGGCTGCTCTCTCAGCAGCTCTGGTTCTAGCCTGCAGCATGGCTTGGTAGGCCTCGTTCTTTGCTTCATGCGCCAGTCTGCATTCTTCATCGAACCAGGGGTTTCGTTGTGGTGGCCTAGTGAAACCCAGTACATCAGTAGCGGCACTTTTGATGGCATTTTGGCAGTGCTTCCACTGGTCCTCTACAGATGATGCTTGTGGCAGGCTTGTTGAGAGTTTAAGAGAGACGTGGTCTGCAAAAGTCCTGGCTATCTCTTGCGATTTTAGCTTCGCGACGTTAAATCGTTTTACAGCATTCGCTCGTCGTTGTGGCGTCATGGATATCCGCATACGTACTTGCGCTACCACTAGGTAGTGATCCGAGTCTATGTTGGCACCTCGGAACGTTCGGACATCCAGGATACTGGAAGCATGTCTGGCGTCTATCGCAACATGATCAATCTGGTTGACGGTTCGTTGATCCGGAGACCGCCAGGTCCCTTTGTGTATATTGAGGTGTGGGAACTGAGTGCTTGCTATGATGACATTTCGCCCCGCCGCGAAATCAATGAGCCTGAGTCCGTTACCGGAAGTGTTGTCGTGCAGGCTGTGTCCTCCGACTATCGAACCAAAGATGCCCTCCTTTCCGATCTTGGCGTTGAAGTCGCCAAGAATAATCTTGACGTCGTACTTGGGGCACCTATCATACGTATCCTCGAGGAGATCGTAGAATTCTTCTTTGGTTGAGTCATCCTTTTCTTCCGTTGGGGCATGGGCACAGATCAACGTGATGTTTTTGAACTTTGCTTTGATGCGGATTGTGACCAGGCGCTCGCTTACATTTCTGAAGCCCAAGACTTCTTGCCTAAGTCTTCCCCTTACCACAAAACCACAACCAAAGAGCCGCTGACCCTGCTCCTTGCAGCACTCGCCGAAGTAGATGTCACACGATTGCATCCTTCGTATGCCCTCTCCATCCCATCGCACTTCCTGGATGGCTGTTACATCAGCCTTTAGCCTATCCAGGTTCTCCACTAATTGTTCGGCTGCACGTGGCCTGTTTAAGGTCCGGACATTCCACGTGCAGATCCGAAATTCGTTGTCCTTGTTTCGTTTGCTGGGGTCGTCAACATTAAAATCATCCATATCCGAGGCTTGTTGTCGTTTCGGAACCGACATTTTTTCCGTGGTAGGGAAGTCACCCCGACGCACAACCCCCTAGCCTGGAGGACCAGATCCTTATTATAACTCCAAGGACGGGGAGCCGGATAAACCGCTCCTTATAGGCCTGAGCTACGAATACGTCGTAGTAGCCCATATAAGGTGTTCACTAAGTAGTTCAACCTGACTGGAACTGTAGACGCCACCGTTGATTCCATCTGGGGAATTCTTCCGCTGCCGCCTGGATAAAGGAGAAGTGCCTTAGTGGGAACACTTCTCCCCCCCTCTCTCATTTGCTGCCACCTAAACCGTCCACAGGGATTGGAACCCCATCTTCAGTTAAGGTACTAGGCACCCGACGTTCACCACGGGGAGGTCGAGAGTAGGAGTTGATAGACAGAGGTTATAGAGGACACATCATATCTACCCATTTGAACGTCAAATGAAATGAAAATAGCTAAGTTTTATAAAAATTCGTTGACTCCTTTTCGTGATTTAATAAAACCAGGATCAACTGTATGTTTATCTGACTGTGTATGCTTATTTATACCATACAAAAATACCATATCAAAATTTCTTAATTAAAAACCTTTACTAAAATTGTCGTTCCCTATCGATTGTAAAGTTTACCCTTAATTTTTCTTTAGTTTTCTAGATGGTATCACAGTAGCAAGCTTACCAAGATTTTTCAAAGAAAAATCGTTTATATTTTACCTGCCGAAAATTTCACATGTCTTGGCTAACATGCTCTTACAATTTTCTGTGAAAAATTGAACTATTTTGTGCACAATATTTGTTCAATCCTCTGAAATTAACAATTTTTTGTTACTATAGGATTCTAAAACTTTAATGTCAATTTTTATGACCAATTTTAATTGTTTTATTTTTAAATTTTAACTGTATTCCATTTTATTTAAAAGTTAAAATTTAAAAAGACCTAATAAAATCACTTTTCTTATCAAATTTTGAATGAAAACTACATCGATAATATTACCAAATTTGGTAACTTTACTTGAATTTAACTTTAGTCTTGCATTGGATAACTGAGCTTTAGAGTGAGTATTCATGCAAGACGCAACGTCAAAAAACCAAGAAACATCATGCCTCAATTACACGAGTGACAAACATACATTGTTTTACGAAAATTGGATACATTTACGCGAAGTCAAATAACACCTTAAAGTTGTCATTATTTGTATAATGGTGTCAGCACACTACGTTCACGTTTTCATTGCTTTAACACTCCATACCTAAGATTTGCGAACGCTGTATTTAAGTTATCTATTGAAAAAAATCCATTTAAACCAAAAAAAAACTTTTCGTACCAATATCTAGCTCTTTAATTTTTTCTGTCAACTGTTGTAATTAGGTTTTTAATGATATAGGTTTAACTCTTACAGTGAGCATTTGCAAGGCTAATGTCCGGAACTTAGCCATTTAATAAAATCAAATCCATTATTGGGTTTCATGAAACTAAAATCAATATTAATCTGCAAAAAAATGAAACAAGAAAGATTTTTTCAATTTCAAAAGATTTGTTTACGGTTTATTCAACTTATACCTGTTTTTTTAAAATCCCTTAAAACTTATAAAAATGCAAAACACTTCAACTCTCTTTCTAACTCTTCCGAAAAATGCTTAAATAATAGAGCTGCGAATACATACAGACAAAATTATAAGACACTCTTTTCTAAATGTCATAATTATGAAAATTATCTAATAATTTTGAGAATTTCAATAAGTAGTATGTACTTAAATATCGTAAGGGAAATTATTTTATTTGCGAAAAACCTGAATTTACAAGTTTCAAGACGTTTAAGCTCTGTTTATAATAAACACACCCTTAGACAGATAACGTTATTGCAGTGCTCAAGTTTCTTCGCATCTTTATCACGGTAAAGTTATTTTATTTATATTTCTAGATGTAACATTCACACTTACATCAAAATCGGAGGTGGTACTGTTTGGTGATGGGCTACTCAAGGTGTTAACCCACGTTTCTACTGACAGTTCTTTTGTGATTTTATTTTGAGGCTTTGGGCTTACAGTAAAAATCCCCTGTTAACATGAAAAAACACATTTGTAATCAGTAAAAATTAGTAATAGTCTAGATTTCACATAACTTACATTTTCGTTTTGCCATAAACCTAACTTGGTTTCAAAGATCATTTTTGTATTAAAGTCGCTATATTCCCAAAAAAATTGGTCAATATGTCTTTCTTTCATGCATTTTAATCCGTCAATATTGATATTTTTTTCTATAATAAAACCATTTGATCAAAATTCTTTTAAATTTAAGAAAAGTTACCTTTAAGAAATACGTAAAGTTGATCATAGAGTCCCCACGATTTTAGAAGATTTGCCAAGCCATCGTCATCTTGTTCTTGCAAAAGGTTATTTTCATCTATACTGTTCAATGCTGATTCGTTTTGATTGAGGACTGATAATTCGACTTCTGCTGTTTTATGTTGAGAGAGGAATGATAATTCGCCTTCTGCTGATTCGTTTTGATTGAAGAATGATAGTTCGCCTTCTGCACTCAAAACGAGCATTGGGGTCGTATTTGATGGAATATTCCTTTCCATGACTATATTTTTCGTAGTTGTCACGTCAGATATTTTAGGATTACAGGTGGATTCATGTAGTTTACTTGTGTTTTGCGTACTCATTTTGTATTATTGTTTTTGCTCCTGTCTAAGAAAAGAAGTTTTTTTTCGAATAAAGTCATTACCAGATAAATTCTTAGAAGAAGTAACTGGGGGACCATCAAATTCTACAATTGATTTAATGAAAAAAACTTCATGACTTGGGTTTATTTTTTCATATGACATATAATGATCGCTAAATACTGTTGGTATTTCTTTGCAAAGAATATATAACTTTTTATTTTCATTCATAATAATTGTTTCTATCAAAAAGAATTTCACTATTAATTCATTTGTAATAGATAAGTAATGACTTTTTTTATATATTGTTCCAAGATATTCAATTCTTACGAAGTGCTTTGAATTAGCATTTAATATGTTGGAATTTTCGCAGTTTATGTTCTCAATTGTAGTAGATATTTCATCATGGTGTGAATACTGAACATAATCTTCTCTTGGTCTAATTGATTTGTAAGCAAACTTGAACTGGAATTTTGTTGCAATAGAAAGTAAAATATTTTTGCGGCTAGATGTAACTTTACCATATGATTTCAGCTCCTGATGTTTTGCTTCAAACAGAAATGACCAGTAATATCTTGGAAGCCCAGAATACTTTATAATCCGTGGATAGTGGATCAGGTTGTGATGTTTTGGTTTTAAAGTATCACCAAACAATTTTTGATCTAACATGTTGTGTTTTTCAATAAGACTTTCAAGTTCATGTAATGTAAAATCATTACAATGTGGCAAAAGCAATATATCAATTATTTTTATAAAAATAAGAACAAATTCCCAAACTTCATCATTTACTGGGATTAAGTGACCGATAATCAAAGGAAAATAATGAATAAATGTCCACATTTCTCTTGCTGAAGCATTTAGTTTTTTTCTTTTCAGGTGTTGTGGAGTGATATCTTTAAAAACATTTCCTTTCTCAGTATCTCCATAGGAAAATGTTAACTTATATTGGTTGAGTTCATCTAATGTAAATACTTTGTTCTTGATGTAATGTTCTATGACATGTGTTAAATTGTAATGTGCAACGCCTTCAAACACATCATGCATAAGATCCACTGAATAGTTTTTTACAACATGAAAAGAAGGAATTTTGTTTAAAATTGAGTTTTTATAAACTCCTGTGGATGAAAAATCGCCCGATAAATTTTCCTTATAATTTTCTTCAGTTCTAATAAATGTTAAATCCTCTTTGCACATAACTTTTGTTAATTCACTTGGCGCTAGACAAAATCTGCAGAAGTGGTTAGAGGAGAAAGATTTAGGCCGATTTTATTCACTCAAAGTTGAACATAACTTGAGGAGTTTTGTTCTCAACTTCTGAATTTGTTTTTATTCACACAAAGTTGACGTTTTTAACTTTCGATTTTCAACTCTAGAGTTGATCAACTTTAGATTTTCTAACTCCCGGAAAAAGTAGAAATTGACCGAGCAAACTTGAGAGTTTACATAAATATGTTGTTTTGTCATTTAAATTTTGTAACAAAAGCAGATTACGGACAACCAAAGTTAAAAAATAAATCAGGAAATGCTCCGAAACAATTCTTTTTGGAAATTTGCCATCAATTTCTTTCGGCAGTAAATGCATTCGCGATTTTCTCCGACGATTTGTCCATGTTTCGTTTCGTTTCGTGGTATAATGTCACAATACACAATTTAACACTAAATAACACACAAACAAAATTGAAAAACTTCAAATTAATAACACAATAAATCAAAATTAAAATTGAAAATGACAGTTCTGTTTTATTTTCACAAATATCCCAAGGATATTATTCAACTGGGAAGTTGAGAAAAAAACAAGTGAATAAAAAGAAATTCAAATTTGTGTTTTAACTCTCGAGTTATAGTAAACTCTCGAGTTGATCAACTTGAGAGTTTGCCTCAAGTTGAGCAATAGTGAAAAAAATGGCCCCTACTAAATCTGGTTAAGTCCCAAGTTATCTCCTAAGATAATGCCCATTATTAAATAAATCCTTGTTTTCTGGTTATTTAAAGTCAGTTCAATGCCTTCAACTTCTAGAGAAATAATTTCTTGAACAAGGTTATAAATGGTCAGATCATTTCCATAGGTTTTAATATCATGAGCCTTAATTAAGGCAGCTAGATAAATATCTCTGACTTTAAAATAATTTTCAAATATTGGAATGGAAAAATACACTCCTGTAAGTTTATGAACTCCACTATGTGATCCAAGTGGGTTGTTAACTTCGAAATCATCTGCGAATAGGAAATATGGAACTAAATTTTTATTTTTATATATTTCTTTTTTTTGTTGCCATAGTTTTCCTTTTATAAAATTACTCATATTTGGTGTCTGATTCTGTTGGTTCAAAAATGTTGTGAGTACTTCTCGATTTTCTGATTTTTCAAAAATTTTACGGAATTCAAATTTCAAGTCCATCAGAATACCTTTTTCAACCTTTTCCTCCAAATTGTTCTCACCATTGACCATAACGTTAGAAATCTCTCTGTTAATGTCGAATTCTCTGGGTTTCTTATATAAATCTCGATTTTCTAGAAACTTTTGCAGTTTATACTCAGTATTTAATTCAATAAAAACATGTTTATATTCGTTAATAACGTTCTCCATTTTTTTTCTATCAAGCTCACACATTTCAAAGCTCAATATTATTTCAAACAGAGGTGACAGAATCAAATTGTCGACAGCTTTTTGTATAGTAACTGCATCTTTTCTAGTAAAGTTATTGTTGTTGTATAGGTTTAAAACGAACTGAAGTATGCTGTTTTCTACTATTGTTTTTTGTGATGAAGCTTCAATGTTTTTTGATCTGCCACTACCTGTCGGTAAATTGTATGATGAATCATGATTATTTTGTAACATGTTTTCCAATGCTGGAATACAAGAAGTCTTGCTAGTATTTGAATTCAAGTTTTCTAGTGCATCAACATTATTCTCATGGATCGCTTCCACTTTTTTATTCAGGTCTTTTAAATGGATACCTAAATGTCTTTTGTATGAAGATAATCCATTAAATATCTGCTCACACGTTTTTTCAAAGCATTTTAATTTGCTTTTTTTATCACAACCATGGAGAATTTTTAAATGTCTGAACAATGTATTCAAACAATTAAATTTTTTTAAACAGATAAAGCAATGCATTTTCAGCTTATTAACTGTGAATGTATATTGAATTTATTTGATTATAAATACAGTCAAACCCGCTTAAGTAAAACAACAAAAAACTTAATTAAATCTTTATTTCAGCGGGTTATTCCTTTAATCGAATCTTAAATATCTAAAAAAAAAGTTTCACTCAAGCAAAGCTTGGATAACCGGAAAAAAAATGTTTCTAAGTGTTTTTCCCGAAGAAAAAATATTGAAAATTTTTCTGTCTTTTTCCCCAAGAAAAAATATTCAAAATTTTTCTAAGTCTTTTTCCCGAAGAAAAAATATTGAAAATTTGTCTAAGTCTTTTTCTCGAAGAAAAAATATTGAAAATTTTTCTAAGTCTTTTTCTCGAAGAAAAAATATTGAAAATTTGTCTAAGTCTTTTTCTCGAAGAAAAAATATTGAAAATTTGTCCAAGTCTTTTTCCCGAAGAAAAAATATGGAAAATTTTTCTAAGTCTTTTTCTCGAAGAAAAAATATTGAAAATTTTTTTAAGTCTTTTTCCCGAAGAAAAAATATTGAAAATTTTTCTAAGTCTTTTTCTCGAAGAAAAAATATTCAAAATTTTTCTAAGTCTTTTTCTCGAAGAAAAAATATTGAAAATTTTTCTAAGTCTTTTTCTCGAAGAAAAAATATTGAAAATTTTTCTAAGTCTTTTCCCGAAGAAAAAATATTCAAAATTTTTCTAAGTCTTTTTCCCGAAGAAAAAATATTCAAAATTTTTCTAAGTCTTTTTCCCGATGAAAAAATATTGAAAACTTTGCTACACCCAACCCCGCACATACCCCAAATCCTATAGTGGGCCAAGCAGGGGGGTTGCATGCCGAGCTTTTTACACGGAATGTCGTTTTGTATTAAAAAAAGGAGTGAAACGGCGTGATTTCGTTACTGCGGGATTTTGTTACACGGGATTTTGTTTGGCGGGATTTCGTTACGCGGGATTTTGATACACGGGATTTTGTTTGGCGGGATTTCGTAGCCAACCCAAATTTTTCTACGTCAAAGAATTTAACGCAAGTCTTAAGAGGCTTAATGAAAACGAAAAAAGATTTTGACTTAACAGAGGTTTTTACTATAAAAATATGTAAAATTTTAAGGGAATATTTTTTTTCACTTGGGCGAGTTTCAGCAAGGGAAATTTGTTAGGTAAATTGTGTAATTAAGCGGGTTATTCAGCATAGTTGATTTTACCTAAGCCGGTTTGACTGTATACGAGCTTATATTAAAAAGAATAAATCACTCACAGAAAAAAAGGTATTGTTGTTACCAATATGGACTATGGTAAGTGTATGTAGTAAGTGCTTTTCGACCTAAACAATTGATTGGATGATTCTTTTTTTTTAGTTTCTACTAAAAAAATTGCAACTAGTTCTCTTAAATTTGACGAAGAAATACCCGTTCTGAACAATTACCCAATACCTAGGTAATCGGATAAGCCCGGATATTCGAGTTTTTAAAATTATTTATGTACAAACTGTACCAAGCCAATATCAAAGTGGTCAATAGGTACCCGAAAAAAATGGGTTATTTGACACCTTACGGGAACTTGGTCCTTTGGTACCTGGGTATTATGTACTTGACCGGTCATATTTTATCAAACTCCACCTCATTTTCTTGGAAAATATTTTATTTTCTGAACTAATTTTAAAATACCAAAAATGTTATGAGAAATCACATTAATGTCGCAATGTAAAATAACATTTGTGGTTCTATATTAATTTGATTCCTCACTTTTCACCAATTTTATGAGTGAGCGCTTGAAAATACCAAAAATGTAATAATAAATCACATTAATGTCGCATATACCTTTTTTGTTTTTAAATTTTCTTATTAATTATTTTATCATTGACCGGTTCGCTTTTGTTAGCCAGCTTCTCAATAAAAAGTACCTACATAAATTCATATAAAACACACCTCCTGTTTTTTCTTTTTGTTTCCATTATTGTTTTTCACTATTTTATTTTAAAAAGCGTCTCGAAAATGGTATTAACTTTTTAATTTTAACTTTTTCGATTTGATTAACTTTAAATGCGTCGCGTTGGGTGAAAATTTGAAACTGTAAATTTAAAAGTCCAAACGTGCAACTCAATAGATAAGCGAGTACATTCAGTTTGTTACTCGTTGAGTTGGTAAATCGTTGGTTTGTGAATAAAAGGCGCGTTCAGATCTTTAACTCGTTATATTGGTAATGCGTTCGTTTTCCTGACAAATGTTATTTTTGTTTGTAAAAATAATTCTTTTTCAAAAGAGCAAAATGTAAACAAAACATTGATTACAAAATTTACAGAATAAAATTAAACATCGTATAAGCATTATCAACCACTTTTTTCAGATCTGCGTACGTTTGATATATTATGTTGTACCAACATTTTAATTTTTGTTTTAGAAAGAAACATAAGTATGTAAAATGTAGGTTAGATTACACTAAGACGCCTTTTTTTTTGAGAAAATAAAAGAATTTTTAGTGCTTAAGAAGGGGAGAAGTGTGCCGAGAAAATTTTTAAGTTAAGCACTTCATTGAGACGAAAATATCACTAATTAACTTCTTTTAAAACAGTCACGATTTGTATAAGAAAATTGTCAAAAAGCAGGGATAAATAATTATTTTTTCTCTGAGTGATAGATATGTCTGATGCAAATATAGTAAAAGGAGGCTGTGAACAAAAGCGGAACGCTACCATAAACTTTTAAGAGGGTTATAAAACGTTTGGAATATATAAATTTCAATTTGAAAAACAGCATTTTTTGCTTTAATTTGTTTTTTTAAAGATGCGGTTTTTATTAAAGATGCCAAAAAGTAAAATAAGAACTTAATGCACAGAGCATCCCCCTTTTGTTCACGAGCTTCTCTATTATAAAAATGCCTGTTGATATATATGTACTTACATACTTTGAAACTATTTAAAACGCTGTTTTATTTGTGATTTAACTATTATGTTTTTATTTTTGGTTTTACTTTCAAGTTTTTAATATTTTTTTCACTTTTATATTTGCTTAAATATTTATCTTTAATTTTATAACTTTTGTTACTTTTGAGGATTGTATATCAATTCAACTGCTCACCATGAAAACTACGAACGAAATGATTTTATTCCACGCGAAGCACACGGAATAACGGAATTTTCAAAGGACTTCACCTTAGGACTAAGCTAAATACTTAAGATGTAACACAAAATTACCTAAGAACTAAGGTAATTTAGCACAGCTAACGCGGATTGAAAGGAAAATTACATTATGTCCTAGGTAAAGTTAGCTTAGGCCTAGGTAAAACGTTCATTTTTAAAGATAGTTGCCGGGCATATTGCCTTAGTACTAAGGTGAAATTACCTTATTCCTAAGCTAAAATTATACTGTTGATGAAGATTGGGGGAAAAATACATTAGGGCCTAGGTAAAGTTAGCTTAGGCCTTGATAAAAGTTCTCTAGCAGCGATGGCAGACGTTGGCGTTGGCGGAAAAATTGCCTTAGTGCTAAGGTAAAATTAACCTATTTCTAAGGTAATGTTAAACAGTTATAATGAATATTAGTTGTAAAATCATATTAGGCCCTAGGTAAAATTAGCTTAGGACTTGGTTAAAGAGCGCTAGCAAACATGGTTGGCGGGAAAATTACCCTAGTGCCTAGGTAAAATCACGTTATACCTAAGGTAATATTGCACAGTTTAAAAGGTTTAAAAGGAAAGAAGCGAATAAAATGCGTAATATCATAAGAGCGCGTTCTTTTTCTCAATAAAGTTTACTTTTTCGTTCTTTTATTCCAACATCCGTAACATTGGAACAAAAGAACGATGAAATTAAGCAACTATTAGCAATTATAGTTTAATTTAATAGAGAAGAATTATAATGCACCACAGAAATATAACGTAGCTAATGAGAGAAGGATAAAAAATCACATCACCAACTGAAAACAATATAAGTTTATGTAGTCAAAGTAGAAAAAAACAACTTTAAACAGGTTTTATAAAATTCAATCATTATTGTTATACATTTCACTTTTTCTGTCCCAGCCAATAATTCCTATCCTATTTCTATAAAACTTATGTTTTTTGTTTTAGTTTCCATCGTTTCTCACCAATTTTATCGATGTGAGAGTTTCAGAACGTAGGCACTGAATGAAATCTTTGAAAACCCTCTACACGATCAATGTTCATTGACAATTATTGAAGAAATTTTTTGTCAATGAATATTGTTGAAGAATTGATTGAATTGATATAAGCTAATGTAATTGGATTGGAAGCAACAAAAAGTTGCTGGGGCTAGCAACAAAAAGTTGCCTAGTGGGCGATGGGCCTTAATGTGCACAATGAAGAGTTTAACAAAGCTTACCTTGTCGCAGAGTGTCGTAATTCACTTCATATTTGTTTCAACTCTGTTTCTTTTTTTTGGTACAATTTTCTTTTTAACAAGTGATACAATACCTAGGCCGTGTGCGAATTGGGTTGAAATTTCGATTAAATTTTATCCCAGATTAAATTTTGACGTTTTGCCTCATAAATGTCAAAAATTAATCTTCGGATAACATTGAAAACGATTTTAACCCAATTCGCACATGGACAAAAAATCACCGTTGAAAATCATGCCATTTTTGTTTTTTTATAAGATGTCTGTCCATTTATGGGTTTTGGAATAGAACGAGTAGTTCAGTAAAACGGCAGAACAGTCAGGCGATTGATATTTTATCATTGTCTTTCTTTAGCATACGCGAAATGATATTAGATTACGCCATTTTCGTTTTTTTTAATTTTTTGTGGCAATTTTGACCATGCGTCGTGACGTAGACAGAGAAGAAACGGAATCACTCTTCGTTTAAATTGTATGAGATATAGGGGTGCAAAGGCTTACAAGTTAAGCACGCACTTGTGATTTCTATCGTATGACTATACTAAGTCGTAAGAAATAAAACAAATGAGTTTCAATGTGAGTACCAAACTTGCCACCAAACTTGCCACCAAAAAATCAAAACGCCTAAAAGACTGAAATTTGTTCCATTTTTCGAGCGATGCGACTGTCGCAAAACAAAATAAAACAAATGTAATTACATGTTTGTGACCACACTTGCGATTTAAATTTCTGCTATTTAAAAATGGTTGTCGCGGAAATATGCACGCACTTACGATTTTTCAGTCGATAGAAATAAAAAACATGGTTTTAAATGTGAAAATCCAGCGCGACAAAATCGCTGCGACAGCGACTCTTTCCGCAATCAAAATTTATTTAAACGGGGATTAATGAGAGTCCCCAGACTGGCGCGATGAATATTCGCATCGCGCCAGTGTGGGGACTCTCATTAATCACCATGTAAATAAATTTTGATTGCGGAAAGTGTCGCTGTCGTGCCAATTGTGTGGCGTTAGTTTGGGAGAGCCTTAAATCGCAAGTGCGTGCACAGCCATTAAAAGACGTATGTTGCATTCGATAGCGATTCAAAATAACGTGACAACAATTTGCAAGTGCGTGTACAGACAAAAAATTGTCGCGATCGCGATTTTTTAATCGCAATGACTATAAATTGCAAGTGTGTGCGTAGCCTAATTGTATAAAATCTGATGATTTTGTTATTTGCTTGCAATAAAATCGAAAACATGTTAATTATAAATTTATTGGCGCACGAAAAATATCTCCATCGCAAAACAAAATAAATTTATTTGCTTTCACGTATAGTTAATTCACCAATGACGTATGTGAAAAGTTTTGTAATCTCTCATTCATGCTTCTTTTGTGTATTGCAATCAAAGATTGTTTAATAGCTGAATTGTTAAATAAACTGAAAAATAGAACGATTTATGGAAAATTTTCAATTTTGTATGTTTCTCACATTGGCCTCACTTTGACGTCTCTTTATTTTATCTCACTCGCGAAAAGAGGTTGTCAAATGAGGCAGAATTTTTTAAATTGTTTTGAAAATTCCTGCATCATTTATCTATTTCTTTCTCACATAGAGATAGAAGTGAGATAAAACAAAGAAACGTCCAAATGAGTCACCTAATATGACTTATGTCGTTTTTCTTTTGCAAATAGGGATATTGATCCGGATCTCGAATTTTCTTGGCAAAAGAAACGCAGATTGGATTTGTTTTTTGTTTGCTAATGTATGTGTGGGATGTCAAATTTAATTTTGTCAAAAATAATTTTAATTTAATAAAGCAAAAAATAATTTTGATAGGCAAAGAATCAAAAACGGAATGCAAATGAAATAAAAAATCACAGAATCACAGAATCACACAAAAGCACAAAATGACGTTTTATAAATAGTATGTGTGCAAGTGCGTGTTTCATGTAGGTGTAAATCTCTCTTTAATTCGGGATCAGAGATTTTGATCCCGAATTGTCAGGGATTGATTTTTTTTGGTTGAATGTAATGCAAAAACTTGTCCGGGATCAAAATCCCTCACAGGGATCAATTTTTTTTGGCTGAAAGAAAAACGACATTAGTCCTAGGCAAAGTTAATGCTCGTCAAATAACATTCCAACAAAAAAAAATTACCTTAGTTTCCTAAGGTAAATTAGCCTATTTGACGAACATAAATTGCCTTAGTCCTAGGGAAAGTTATGCTCGTCAAATAACATTCCAACAAAAAAAAAATTACCTTAGTTTCCTAAGGTAAATTAGCCTATTTGACGAACATAAATTGCCTTAGTCCTAGGCAAAGTTATGCTCGTCAAATAACATTCCAACAATAAAAAAAATTACCTTAGTTTCCTAAGGTATGTAAATTAGCCTATTTGACTAACATAAATTGCCTTATTCCTAGGCAAAGTTATGCTCGTCAAATAACATTCCAACAAAAAAAAAATTACCTTAGTTTCCTAAGGTAAATTAGCCTATTTGACTAACATAAATTGCCTTAGTCCTAGGCAAAGTTATGCTCGTCAAATAACATTCCAACAAAAAAAAAAATTACCTTAGTTTCCTAAGGTAAATTAGCCTATTTGACTAACATAAATTGCCTTAGTCCTAGGCAAAGTTATGCTCGTCAGATAACATTTCAACAAAAAAAAATTACCTTAGTTTTCTAAGGTAAATTAGCCTATTTGACGAACATAAATTGCCTTAGTCCTAGGCAAAGTTATGCTCGTCAAATAACATTCCAACAAAAAAAAAAAATTACCTTAGTTTCCTAAGGTAAATTAGCCTATTTGACTAACATAAATTGCCTTAGTCCTAGGCAAAGTTATGCTCGTCAGATAACATTTCAACAAAAAAAAAATTACCTTAGTTTTCTAAGGTAAATTAGCCTATTTGACTAACATAAATTGCCTTATTCCTAGGCAAAGTTATGCTCGTCAGATAACATTTCAACAAAAAAAAATTACCTTAGTTTCCTAAGGTAAATTAGCCTATTTGACGAACATAAATTGCCTTAGTCCTAGGGAAAGTTATGCTCGTCAAATAACATTCCAACAAAAAAAAATTACCTTAGTTTCCTAAGGTAAATTAGCCTATTTGACTAACATAAATTGCCTTAGTCCTAGGCAAAGTTATGCTCGTCAAATAACATTCCAACAAAAAAAAAAATTACCTTAGTTTCCTAAGGTAAATTAGCCTATTTGACTAACATAAATTGCCTTATTCCTAGGCAAAGTTATGCTCGTCAGATAACATTTCAACAAAAAAAAATTACCTTAGTTTCCTAAGGTAAATTAGCCTATTTGACTAACATAAATTGCCTTAGTCCTAGGCAAAGTTATGCTCGTCAAATAACATTCCAACAAAAAAAAAAATTACCTTAGTTTCCTAAGGTATGTAAATTAGCCTATTTGACTAACATAAATTGCCTTATTCCTAGGCAAAGTTATGCTCGTCAAATAACATTCCAACAAAAAAAAATTACCTTAGTTTCCTAAGGTAAATTAGCCTATTTGACTAACATAAATTGCCTTATTCCTAGGCAAAGTTATGCTCGTCAAATAACATTCCAACAAAAAAAAAATTACCTTAGTTTCCTAAGGTAAATTAGCCTATTTGACTAACATAAATTGCCTTAGTCCTAGGCAAAGTTATGCTCGTCAAATAACATTCCAACAAAAAAAAAAATTACCTTAGTTTCCTAAGGTATGTAAATTAGCCTATTTGACTAACATAAATTGCCTTATTCCTAGGCAAAGTTATGCTCGTCAAATAACATTCCAACAAAAAAAAATTACCTTAGTTTCCTAAGGTAAATTAGCCTATTTGACGAACATAAATTGCCTTAGTCCTAGGGAAAGTTATGCTCGTCAAATAACATTCCAACAAAAAAAAATTACCTTAGTTTCCTAAGGTAAATTAGCCTTTTTGACTAACGTAAATTACCTTAGTCCTAGGCAAAGTTATGCTCGTCAAATAACATTCCAACAAAAAAAAAAATTACCTTAGTTTCCTAAGGTATGTAAATTAGCCTATTTGACTAACATAAATTGCCTTATTCCTAGGCAAAGTTATGCTCGTCAAATAACATTCCAACAAAAAAAAAAATTACCTTAGTTTCCTAAGGTAAATTAGCCTTTTTGACTAACATAAATTGCCTTAGTCCTAGGGAAAGTTATGCTCGTCAAATAACATTCCAACAAAAAAAAATTACCTTAGTTTCCTAAGGTAAATTAGCCTATTTGACTAACATAAATTGCCTTAGTCCTAGGCAAAGTTATGCTCGTCAAATAACATTCCAACAAAAAAAAAAATTACCTTAGTTTCCTAAGGTAAATTAGCCTATTTGACTAACATAAATTGCCTTAGTCCTAGGCAAAGTTATGCTCGTCAAATAACATTCCAACAAAAAAAAAAATTACCTTAGTTTCCTAAGGTAAATTAGCCTATTTGACTAACATAAATTGCCTTATTCCTAGGCAAAGTTATGCTCGTCAGATAACATTTCAACAAAAAAAAATTACCTTAGTTTCCTAAGGTAAATTAGCCTATTTGACTAACATAAATTGCCTTAGTCCTAGGCAAAGTTATGCTCGTCAAATAACATTCCAACAAAAAAAAAAATTACCTTAGTTTCCTAAGGTATGTAAATTAGCCTATTTGACTAACATAAATTGCCTTATTCCTAGGCAAAGTTATGCTCGTCAAATAACATTCCAACAAAAAAAAATTACCTTAGTTTCCTAAGGTAAATTAGCCTATTTGACTAACATAAATTGCCTTATTCCTAGGCAAAGTTATGCTCGTCAAATAACATTCCAACAAAAAAAAAATTACCTTAGTTTCCTAAGGTAAATTAGCCTATTTGACTAACATAAATTGCCTTAGTCCTAGGCAAAGTTATGCTCGTCAAATAACATTCCAACAAAAAAAAAAATTACCTTAGTTTCCTAAGGTATGTAAATTAGCCTATTTGACTAACATAAATTGCCTTATTCCTAGGCAAAGTTATGCTCGTCAAATAACATTCCAACAAAAAAAAATTACCTTAGTTTCCTAAGGTAAATTAGCCTATTTGACGAACATAAATTGCCTTAGTCCTAGGGAAAGTTATGCTCGTCAAATAACATTCCAACAAAAAAAAATTACCTTAGTTTCCTAAGGTAAATTAGCCTTTTTGACTAACGTAAATTACCTTAGTCCTAGGCAAAGTTATGCTCGTCAAATAACATTCCAACAAAAAAAAAAATTACCTTAGTTTCCTAAGGTATGTAAATTAGCCTATTTGACTAACATAAATTGCCTTATTCCTAGGCAAAGTTATGCTCGTCAGATAACATTTCAACAAAAAAAAATTACCTTAGTTTCCTAAGGTAAATTAGCCTATTTGACGAACATAAATTGCCTTAGTCCTAGGGAAAGTTATGTTCGTCAAATAACATTCCAACAAAAAAAAATTACCTTAGTTTCCTAAGGTAAATTAGCCTTTTTGACTAACGTAAATTACCTTAGTCCTAGGCAAAGTTATGCTCGTCAGATAACATTTCAACAAAAAAAAATTACCTTAGTTTCCTAAGGTAAATTAGCCTATTTGACTAACATAAATTGCCTTAGTCCTAGGCAAAGTTATGCTCGTCAAATAACATTCCAACAAAAAAAAAAATTACCTTAGTTTCCTAAGGTATGTAAATTAGCCTATTTGACTAACATAAATTGCCTTATTCCTAGGCAAAGTTATGCTCGTCAGATAACATTTCAACAAAAAAAAATTACCTTAGTTTCCTAAGGTAAATTAGCCTATTTGACGAACATAAATTGCCTTAGTCCTAGGGAAAGTTATGCTCGTCAAATAACATTCCAACAAAAAAAAATTACCTTAGTTTCCTAAGGTAAATTAGCCTTTTTGACTAACGTAAATTACCTTAGTCCTAGGCAAAGTTATGCTCGTCAGATAACATTTCAACAAAAAAAAATTACCTTAGTTTCCTAAGGTAAATTAGCCTATTTGACTAACATAAATTGCCTTAGTCCTAGGCAAAGTTATGCTCGTCAAATAACATTCCAACAAAAAAAAAAATTACCTTAGTTTCCTAAGGTATGTAAATTAGCCTATTTGACTAACATAAATTGCCTTATTCCTAGGCAAAGTTATGCTCGTCAAATAACATTCCAACAAAAAAAAATTACCTTAGTTTCCTAAGGTAAATTAGCCTATTTGACGAACATAAATTGCCTTAGTCCTAGGGAAAGTTATGCTCGTCAAATAACATTCCAACAAAAAAAAATTACCTTAGTTTCCTAAGGTAAATTAGCCTTTTTGACTAACGTAAATTACCTTAGTCCTAGGCAAAGTTATGCTCGTCAAATAACATTCCAACAAAAAAAAAAATTACCTTAGTTTCCTAAGGTATGTAAATTAGCCTATTTGACTAACATAAATTGCCTTATTCCTAGGCAAAGTTATGCTCGTCAGATAACATTTCAACAAAAAAAAATTACCTTAGTTTCCTAAGGTAAATTAGCCTATTTGACGAACATAAATTGCCTTAGTCCTAGGGAAAGTTATGCTCGTCAAATAACATTCCAACAAAAAAAAATTACCTTAGTTTCCTAAGGTAAATTAGCCTTTTTGACTAACGTAAATTACCTTAGTCCTAGGCAAAGTTATGCTCGTCAGATAACATTTCAACAAAAAAAAATTACCTTAGTTTCCTAAGGTAAATTAGCCTATTTGACTAACATAAATTGCCTTAGTCCTAGGCAAAGTTATGCTCGTCAAATAACATTCCAACAAAAAAAAAAATTACCTTAGTTTCCTAAGGTATGTAAATTAGCCTATTTGACTAACATAAATTGCCTTATTCCTAGGCAAAGTTATGCTCGTCAGATAACATTTCAACAAAAAAAAATTACCTTAGTTTCCTAAGGTAAATTAGCCTATTTGACGAACATAAATTGCCTTATTCCTAGGCAAAGTTATGCTCGTCAAATAACATTCCAACAAAAAAAAAATTACCTTAGTTTCCTAAGGCAAATTAGCCTATTTGACGAACATAAATTGCCTTAGTCCTAGGCAAAGTTATGCTCGTCAAATAACATTTCAACAAAAAAAAATTACCTTAGTTTCCTAAGGTAAATTAGCCTATTTGACGAACATAAATTGCCTTAGTCCTAGGCAAAGTTATGCTCGTCAAATAACATTCCAACAAAAAAAAAAAAATTACCTTAGTTTCCTAAGGTAAATTAGCCTATTTGACTAACATAAATTGCCTTAGTCCTAGGCAAAGTTATGCTCGTCAGATAACATTTCAACAAAAAAAAATTACCTTAGTTTCCTGAGGTAAATTAGCCTTTTTGACTAACATAAATTGCCTTAGTCCTAGGCAAAGTTATGCTCGTCAGATAACATTCCAACAAAAAAAAATTACCTTAGTTTCCTAAGGTAAATTAGCCTATTTGACGTACATAAATTACCTTAATCCTGTGCAAAGTTATGCTCGTCTGATAATATTCATACAAAAAAAATTTTGGCCTTAGTTATTTAAGGCAAATTAGCCTATTTTACATTACCTAGGGCGTACTCAAATTTGCTTAGTCCTAGGCTAATTTATGCTCGACAAATATTTTCCATACAAAATAATTTACCTTAGTTTTTTAAGGCAAATTAGCCTATTTCACGTTACCTAGGACGTACATAAATTGCCTTAAAACTAGGCAGTTTTATGCTCGACTGAAAAATTCCATACAAAAATTTTTACCTAAGGCGTTTAAGGCAATTTTACACATGATTTTTCTCTGGGTGAGTATCTTCGTATGAAAGGGGACTTAGATCCATGGACGCATAGACCGACGGACGATGTGAAACCCATTTTTTCTCACTTTACAATCATCGTAGTGTTAATTTTGATTAAATCGCTGAGCATTAAGTTATTGATTTTACACAATGCTAAAACTTGCCCTATATATATAGCAAGTAAAAAGTTACTGTCAGTGCTGGACTCAAGTTACTAAGTGTAGTTTGGCAGTTCCGCCGATGACAATTTTAAACATGCATGTAATTGGATACAATATATTAATTATAATACTCTTGAGTAATTTATTTCTCAATAAAACACACCCAAAAAGGCATCTGACTTTCTGAATCTTTTAAGGAAAGATTCAATAAAAATAATATGTCTGCTGTTTGTTACTATCCAATTAGGGTCAATAAATCCAAAATGAAGAAAAAAAAAATAATCATTTTTCTTTTAAAATAGTTTTCATAAAATTTTTAATTTAGTTCGCCCAATATAGATTTGTTTAATTTATATTGCTACCCACATCGATATAAGTGCAGGAAATTAAAACAAATAACATGTAATTAATGCGTCCGCACAGTAAGGCCTTAGCGCAGAAAGTCTATAACTGTTTCCTTAATGTTGACTTAATATGGAAGTAACTAGGAGCCATTCAAGCGAACAGCATTAATTCTTTGTAGAAGTTCAATGAGCAATAAGTCCATCTTTGGGGCACACAACTTATATACGTATATATGTATTTAGCTGATGAACGTAATGTTTGTATGAACGTTTAACCTATCTTCGTTTAAAATCAGTCTTAATGGTTTGAGATATTATTTGGAGAGACAAATGGGGCTTACGAGTTAAGAGACGCGCCTCCATCTGAATTGTTGTCATAAATTTTCTTATTTTACTCGTTTTTATTTTTTTTTTGTATTGAAGACCTATTCATGCGGAAAATTATATTTTAAATGAATTTGAAGTTGAAGGAAATCTGATTTATAATTTAGATTAACACATGCATATATATTTACGTATTACACTAAACATATGTATAGGAACCTATAATTATGTACTAATAATTAGCTTTTGGTTTTGATGTAAATAATTACGAAAAAAAAAACTATATCAGATAGTTGTTCTTTTTTAAGTTAAAAAATAAAACGCACGACTGGATCGCACAAACTTGCACTTGAAGAAAAAGTTTCTTCGAATTTCAAAGATTGAGCGTATTAAAAGTAATTAATTTTATATAATTTTAAAATTTTATGGGAGCTTAAGCTTAAACTAATAGTATACATTATAGAGCTAAAATTGAAAAATTATTAAAAATCAACATAATTCGAAATAAATTTATTAAAAAAGTCTTCTTAAATTGTTTTGAGAGCTACTATAGATAGTACACTATCTGATTTCTTTTACTAATCTTAGTTTTGCAGACAAAAAAATTAAAATCGTAGGAGCGGTTTTTTTTTTAAATTAATTTTTTATATATAAAATTTTGTAAAAATTTTTAAGAACAAAAATTGGTATACAATTTTTTAGTATTTTTTTTATGTTGAATTAAAAATTAAATTTCGAAAAAAATTATCTATCCGTTTTTAAAATTTTTTGAAAATTTTGATATGCGTATGATTTCAACTTTTGAGAAGCCTTTGTATAAAAAATTTAATTTAAATCGGTTACTCACATAATGAGATAGTCCAAAATAAACAAAATGGTTCTATGTGATAGGTATTGTTAATAATGGTTAACTGTAATTTTTGTTATTGGTAGATCGTAGACCATACTAATATAAGTATTAAGAACAATTTTAATCAAAATCGTAGGAGTCGTTTTCGATAAAATATATATATTCTGTAACGGTTTTTTAACATTTATATTGAAGGTACCATTAATTTTGACTATAAGAAAAATGTTTGTTCAAAATATTTTAGATAATGTTAAAAAACCCCTTGTTACGAAGTTTCATAAAAATCAACGAAATAGTTTTCGAAATAATTGGTTTTCAAAAAAAAATTTTTAAACTTTTTTTGAAAATCCAAAAATAAGTTTTTGGAAAATTTTAGTATACTATTAAAATTTCAGAAGATTCTCAATAAAAAAAATTATTAAAATCAGTTTATTCCTTTTCTAGAAAAACGCAAATAAAAAAATGCTTCTATGGGAGGTACCATTTAAAACCATTTTTTGGATATTTAATTTTTACAAAAAGGTAGCATATACCTAATAAAATTTATTCATTTTTTTTTAGAAAAATCTGTCGAGCCATTTTTGAGAAAAATAAGATTTTCCAAAAATGCTAAAAAAAATTATATGGCAGGTACCGTTATTTTTGTCGTGTCGGGGTAATGTCCCGAAAACACTTTATACCAAGTTTAATTAAAATCGGCCTATGGGTTTAGGCTGTAGGCGGGTCCATAGACAGACAGACAGACGGACAAAATTGCGAGACCCTTTTTTTTTCGTTTTCCCTATTTTTACGAATCCAAAACTTGCCATATAGTACCTACCTATCGCAAATAAAAATAGATAGCTGAATTCTTAGTTGGAGAATCAGTTCTTTCTATCCGTTTACAGGTATAATCATCATTCCGTGGGTTCGGAAAAAAAAACACAACTCAATAAATGAAATTTTTGAGCTAGTATTGCATTTTTCTGAATAAAATAAAACTATTAATTCGAAAAATACCGGACTCTGTTACAAAATTTGAAGTTTAATGAGCTACTGCATGGTCTAAATTTTTTAACAGATTAATTGAAATTCAAATTTTTATTCAATTTTCTGTTGCCTGTTTTGAAAAAATGATATTTGTTGAGTTGTGTTGTTTTTCTTCCGAACCGACGATATGTACAAATAAAAGGTTTGATGACTCAGATTCATGCTTTATAGGTATCCAATCCAGTGAAGATAATTGCTACATCAAAAGGATTAGATTATAGTAGGGGTATCTACCGCTACTTTTGACTTGAGTAAGGATGATTTAACCTGTATATAGCGCATGTCACGCCTTTAATAAATTTGTAATCATTAAGAATAACAGAAATCTCTCTACTAAATAATATTTGTTCCGTCCGCCACTAAAGTGTCAGTGTCAGTGCACTTAAATAGGATGTGATAGTCGTTTCTCATTATTTGTTCCTATAAATCTATTCAAATGGGAAAATCTTTACTTCCATTGTTGAGCCACACGCATAATAAAATCTAACGACAAATTCATTGAAATTAATAATGTCCAAGATTCTGTTGAATTTATGATGCCTTCGGCAGACGACGACGACGACAACGACTACAACATTAAGTGGCCATTTGGCCCCGACGAAGCGTGGTTCATTTTAATCTCCCTCAATCATGATGTAACCCACAATCCCACACATGACTCACAAATATACTCCAAACTCAATGTTTTTCTTAATTATTCCAGTAAGTCTAGTCCCTGACTGGACTGGAGTTGAAGTTATAATATGAAAATGCTAGCCTCGTATAATAATAGGTCGTGGGAGTTAATTTGAAAAAAAAAATCATTTAATCCAACTCACAACAAGTGTGCTGCATGTGCCGGCTGTCATTTGAAAGAAAAAAGGGCTAATTAAATTGATTGAGTGAGAATGTTTAAATGGCTGGGGCTGGGCTGGCTATTCTATTCTACCACACTGAGGTGAATTTAACATTCATCATGAAATGTTTCAGCTTATTTTGAGTGAAATGTTGAGTGCAAACTAACATAGAGAAAGTATTAAATACTTTTGCATACCTTTGAAAAATGTAAAGCTTTTCAAACGTGATGGTGTAAAAGAATAATATGAGTTAGCTCTTGCATTCCTTATTTAAAATAAAATCAAAATTCAAATAATATTTTTCAGGGCAGCTACCTCTTGCGAGGAATTGACAAAACCTACAAGAGTATCTCCTGTCATAGAAAAGTGCCGCTCACCTTAGCCGTTCGGATTCGGCAATAAGTTGTAGGCCTCCACCATTCCTGCAGACTTGCACACAGGAATGGTTGAAAGTTGTAAGTCACTAGGCCCTAGTTTTTCATGAGCTGTAGTACCACAAAATTTAAATATTTTAATAAGCAAATTATACAGATTGACACTCATGTGCAGCGTTGCCAACCACTTTGGGCAAAATAATGCCTCACTGAGAAAAAAAGATGCATTTTTCAATAAAAAAAAGCCTCACCTAATTTTTTTTGTAATTAAATAAACAAAATCTTTCTTAAAAGAAAAAAAAAACTTAAATAAATTACAATAACATCTTATGAAGCAACATACATACATAGGTTAATTCAGTCATTTAAATTACAAAGATACGAAATACAAAATATGAATATGTACATTTTTAATCGAAATCGTCCTGTTCCTTTACAATCATACATCTAGATAGGGTAAGTTTGGGCATTATGGCGCACCTAACGTCAATCCGAAATAACTTTACTACGAACAACATTTTATAATTCACCAGTTGTTTTTTAAAGTAAATTAGAGAAAAAAGTAACATAAATAAATTAAATAAAAATAATAATTCAAGGGCCCTATACCTGCGGGCAATATGGCGCACCCCTATGAAGGCAATATAGCGGGGAGCTTTTGTTTTTGATTTGAACGCCCACATCCATCACAGGTGTTTTTTAAATGCAGCACAGGAATCGTGGGACGACTGTCGACAAAGGACACAATGCATCCACTCGTCCTTTTTGGTTGTAGTGGTGTAATCTTCACCACATCCAGCACAAATGTTCTCCCCGAAATTTTCGGGCCAATCCGACTCATCGGCTAGCTAGAAGACTATTTTTACAATAAATAACTATATAATATGCATCACATAACAAACATAACTTGTAATACAAAACCCAAAAAACGAAGAGAAATTAGGTAGGTAGCTTTCGCATTGTTTTTATTTGAATAAGAGTTTTCGAAGTATGACATTTTCGAGGTGCGCCATAATGTCCACTGCGCCATAATGCCCGAACTTACCCTAAAGGGGTTTGCTTAAATTCCAGATCATAAAAATCTTTATTTTTAAAAAGCGTCTTTGCGTGAAGAATTTCACTTATATAGTTTTTGTCTTACATATGTAAGTCTATTTCTCAGCTTTGTTTTATTTAAATTAATGCAGGAACAAATCCTTTCAACCATGCGTTCGTCACGCCGCCGAGGAATGCGGCAAGCATAGACTATGGTTTACTAATTTTTCAAGAAAAAGAAACATATATAAGAACATATTAGAACCATCTAATTTTTCCAATGGGAATTCCGTCCTCTAAAACTGGGAAATATTTGTAATGTCGTTAGCAAAATTTAAATTACTCAAACATCTGAGTTCAATGTCAATATCGTTAAAGTTGTTTTCAATTATAACATAAGGAAAATGCAGTGTTCCTGCAAAAAAAAAATTCTTTGCTACCATTGGAAAATGGTGAATAGTTTGAAGGCGGATACATATTCTGTTAGAAAATAGTAAATTGGCATCGCTGCTCATGTGTGTTTGACGCTTCAAATTTAATTTTTTCTTTAATATTATGTTTAAATTTTTTCCCGTTAAATAATTTAAAAACTTACTATATAACCTAAAAAGTGTAGGTATTTATGCGACATAATTTTAAAGGATTGCGTTATTTGTTCCTTACATTATTTCCTAAGCCCCTGAACGCCACTGTTTGAAATTTCTTATACCTCCGTCTTTGTAATGATGATACCTATCCTATTTAAATGAAGAGACGGACCATTCTTGTGAAATTTACTGTATGTATACTGCATTCGTGTATGTTTAATATAATTTAGTTTCAACACGAAATTGTTTGAAAATATATAGTTTTCTACAATGCCACTGACTCACAACCTTAGACAACCTTAATTTCTAATTAGTTAAATTACCTCAATACTTTGTCCATTGTCATAAATCTGTCATGATAAACATATACATAGGTATACACATAAATCAAAATTAAATTAAAAAAAAAAGATCTGTGAATTAAAAACTATAATGCCTTCTAAGAATTAACAATTAAGCCCGATTTTAATGTCAGAATAAAGTAACACTTAAGTGGTCAATATTAGAGATTATGACACAATATCAAAACAAACACACACCTGAATGAGTGGCACTTAAATCTCCCATATTTTGGCCATTTATTCAGTGTTACTACGGGTCTTAATAAAGTGAAATAACACCCTTGAATTGTTTCCGAATGTGCTTTGAGATTAATTTTACTGAGCTCAATACTACTATTTATCTATCTTGAATTGCTGAATAACATGAAAACCCCACAGCTAGCTCCACACCTCAGTTTAATTTTTAAAAAAATATTAAGTAGAAATTCAAAGACTATAGTTTTTCGTTCTCTTTTAGCAGACTATATATTTGATGAATCTGTACCCCAGTATAGTTTCAAAACAAAACATCAGTTTTCGAAATCTTCAAGAAAGGAAGAAAAAATTAAGAATTCCAGGAGAATTTCTATATCAAATAGTTTCATAATGCATGTACCTTTGCTTTGTATTGTAATTAATAATAATAAGAAAAATGTATGTTTTTTTTAATTAAAAAAGTACGTATACGCCCAAGTGTACGCGTATGTTTTTCCGCTTAAGATATTTAAAATCAAATGACCAAATTGGTATTATGACTTGCTATATTGTATTATGTTGATGGAACAAAGTTAAAAAGTAATAAGGAAGTGGATCTTTTCTTTAAATTTGATGTTTTGGTGTACTGAATGAAATTTTCAACCGCTGCTGGCTGGTTGGCTGATTTGGTAATTATGAATATGACGAAAATAAGCCTTTATGTGCCTAGCTTTCATTGAAATCCATCATTGAAACACAAATCAGTGAAACTGTGGAATTATTTTTGACAAGTGTCGGTTATAGCAATCGTTTGAAACTTGGCTGTCATTGAAAACATCTCGAGTACACTGGCCCTCAGGAAAAATTAATGTTATGGTTAGAATTGATCATTGAAAAAAATAATGACAGATGAGAATAGAAAGAAAATCGAACAGATATCTTTGGAACGCTTATGTTCCACTTTGCTGAAACAAAAATCAGCAGTTCATTGGAAACCATTTTAATAATTGAAATAATAAATTTGATTTGAAAAGAAAGTTTTAAAATAAGTATACATTATGTACATACATACATATATTAAATAATTTTTTGACGAAACAAATTTGATACTAAAATACCATCAATTTTCTTTCTTTAAGTGCCTCAAAATGGAAAGAAAAAATTTTCAATGATGATTTTCAATGAAAGCTATAGTTGGCGCCTTAAACCACGTTTTCATTAGAGCAAATAAGCTAATTTCGTTAAAAATTTTCAAATTCAATTCGAAATCATCTCATTTCCCTCCCATACAAATTCAAATTTCCAAATTAGGTAATTTCAACCAAATTTGCACGAAATTCGGTAGGAAATTACGTAAAACTTTTATGAACACACCCAAAATTCCATTCAAAGTGGAACCCATTTGAAATGACAGAATTCAATGTAAAAAACAATAAAAACAAGCGATTGACAGTTTGGACTGTCAAACTAAATCAGGAAACTTAAAATGTGAACACTTTTTCTGTAATTTGCCATATTAACTCATTTCAGCTCTAATGAAAACGTAGTATTACTCTCAACTCCGGATTAGGTAACCGGGGTAGTTTTTTTTTTTTTTTTTTTTAACTATTCCGCTGTCATAAACATGTGTAAGCGCTGGTTGGGAATCACGGTTAAGATGTGTATAAACTTCAATGTTCTTACGAAACCTGACCGTACTTTGATACTATTCAGAATGTGTAACCTTAGCGAGTTGCACGAAAAAAATCTATACAAAAATGAGTCCCCTTTTTCCCTTAGTCACGTCGATTTCATTTAGTATCTTCTTTTTTTTTTTTTTAAGTATTCTATTACTTTGTTAGAAGGTTCTTACGAAAAGAAAAATTAAAAAAATTGCGAAATTTAACATTGAAATTTGGTTGAAAGTTTTTGAACACTAAATTATTTGGCATGTTCAGGGAAATGAGATCTCAGAGATTTTTCCACGTCAAAAAGATACCAAGCGAATCCAAAATTTTTTTCCTCAGAGTTTTGACAACAAAATTGAAAAAAATCCTGTTCATGTAACTGAAATTGATATCTCATTTTCCACTTTTATTATAAGTGTAGCCATTTTTTTAATAAATTTTTTCCACTTTAAATACTTTTTTTTTATAAAATGTCCCATAAGCTTTCATTTAACATAATTTTCATCACTGTTGAGCAATTTAAAAATGAGCCCAAAGTCCATACAAAATAGCCCATGGTCTTTTAACAAAGAGATAATGCTGAATTAATGGCACTGGCTGTGTTAAGCCCAACCCACTACGCAATGATCAAAAGACAAAAAAATATTTATGTCGAAGGAAGTAAAGTTTTAATGAGATAAAATTCGCAATTTTTAAACAACGAACTCTGACTTAACTCACATTAAGACCTATTTTAATTTTTTTCGCTATTCAAATTGAACTGTTAAGCTGTGATGTACTAATTTTTAAAAGTAATTAATATATGCTGATAAAAAAGTACGCATACGCCACAGTGACTCTGCTAATTCTAATTTTGTATTATTTATTTTAATAGTTCTGTAATGTTAATTAAGAGGATTTTTTCACCTCTATTTGTTCTTATATCAACATGTAATAGATTAAAAAGGTCCAAAAAATAAATGGAAATATAAAAATTTATCATTTTTTGTTTGTTTTTGATGTTTTCGTTCTGTATACCTGAACACGCTCTCTTAGGTAATCTTTTTTTTTCTAAGTTTTTACATGGAAAATTGTATGTCGCCTGTTCCAATGTCGGAAAACCATCAACACTATTTATTTAAATGCAAGAAAATCTAGCTATATGTTGTGTATCAAAAAGCATTACAATAAACATTATGTTTTTAAAATATTTTTTTTTTTTTATTATTTATTCCAGTTCGAATTGAATAGTTATAGCTAAGACAAGAAAACGTCTTTCGGGTCAGCTGGTAAATTATAAATAAATTTGGTGGCACAACAGATATGAAGAACTTTACTAGGGCCTATTGATATACAACTCTCAACCATTTGTTGTGTGCGTGTCTACAGGAATGGTGGGGACCTACAGTTCATTGCCGAATCTGACGGCTATGGTGAGTGGCACTTTTCTTTGACAGGAGATACTTTTGGAGGATTTGTCATTTTCTTGCAAGAGGTATAGTAGCACTGTAAAATAGTTTTTGATTTTAGGTGGCAGATGCTAGTAAAAAGAAGAAGAATCTAAAAAAAAAATCAAAGGTTTAGTTATTCAAATAAAGAAACATTGTACAAAATTTACATTTATTTAAATTTAAACTATAAACGTATAACATACATACGCTTAATCTGACCAAATTAAAGCTAAACTCAGAAATTTCGATAGCATGTACAGTACATCCGATGTAAGTGGTGTGAAATTGAATTAGAACTTAAGAGAAAACATTTTTCAAAAAGAAGGAAAACTAGGGCTGGCCACGAGACGAGACCAGGCGAGACTTTTGTTAGTCTAGTCTCGGTCTCGTCAAAATTGAAAAATTTCAGTGTCGTATCGGTCTCGGTCTTGGTCTCGCCTAACAAGTCTCGTCTCGATCTCGGTCTCGCCTTTTTCTCGTTATAATTTTAATGTGCCAGTCTCGTTTCGGTCTCGGGCTCGGGCTCGGTCTCGGTCTCGGTCTCGGTCTCGGTCTCGGTCTCGGTCTCGGTCTTGGTCTCGGTCTCGGTCTTGGTCTCATCCTTAGCCTTGGTTTCTTTCGTGTTTTTTGGTGGTAAAAAGATGTAAGATAAGACGCCCGTTTAGATTGAAAAGATAGGGTACAATATCACGGCAGTTTGTTGGTAAGAAAAATGCGGGGTGTGGAGTCTTGTGTAAAGCACGAAGAAAATGTATAAAACAGACTCGTGAGTCTGTTTTTTCTTTTGTTGTTGTTTCAAACAGTGAAATTGTAAAATTGTTGTTTTTCTTTCAATGTATTCTGAGGCGAATCAAAGTGTTTTATTATGAAACTTGCCAGTCAGTACTCATGCTTCCCATTATCTAAACAAACTATACGACTGGGATGCACGTAATTGTTCTAAATATACCTATATCCTTATCAAGTGTATTTAAGAGTTGAATACTACTTTTATATGCAGCATCAAAAAATCGAGTTGGATCAGACCTTGATATTCAACGCAAGTTTTTTTTTTACTTAAGTTGAATGCTCCATTTTGATTTAAGTTAAAATGACATTTTGAAGAATAGTGTAAATTAATTTACTCGTATATAACAAAAACAAATAAAAATTTTAAAAAAAGAGTACATACAACGCTCGATTTTTTAAAATAAACCAACTGGTTTTGTCAAGCCATGAACTGTCAAAATTGATTGAAGGATGGCTCGTATTTAAATGGATTAAAAAGCCTCACAAAATTCAAATTTTACCTCAGAAAATCACCCAAAAGGTCTAAAATCAACTTTTTCCGCAGCAAAAAATAAAATCGGAAAACGAATTTTCGCAGTGCACCTGAGTATAAAACTATGTACATATGTGGTTCGATATTTTAACGCGCATAGAATATTTTATATTTCGCAAAAAAAACTTGTGAATATTATAAAAATTGAATATGAGTATTGAGTAGGTACCTATCTACCAAAAAATAATTAAATAAAAAAATATTTCTTCTAGCGAAAACCGAAACCAAACCACCGAGACCGGCGAGACCACCGACACCAGCGAGACTCTCGGCGAATTTCGGTACCAAAAATACGGTTTCGTCTCGGGTGCTTTTAAAGTAGTCTCGTCTCGGTACCGAAACCGAAACCGAGACCGATACCGAGACGAGACTAGTCTCGGTCTCGTTGCCAGCCCTAAGGAAAACACAAATAAAAGAATTATTTTTGTTTTTGTTTAAGTGCATTTTTCTTTTGTTTTATTTTTAATTTTAATTTAAATTTTATTTACTTTTACTAACAAAATTTGGAGACAAAATTAAAATGAATTAACTCAAAATAATTATTCTCAATAAAGATTCAAGGTTGATAACTACTTTTTTTTTAACATAATTTCTTATTTAAGTTCATAAGTAAGCATGTCGTAACCTGTCTCCAAATATTCATTGGAATTATGAATTAATACTTAAAAACAATTACATATGTATGTATTTATATAACCAAGTTTAGTTTTTCAATACAACTTTTGTATGCATTTTTTATTTGAGTGTTTTATTGAAAAAAAAAAAAACTATTTGCAAATGAACAAATAAATAATAAACTCAGGCATATCATAACATCCAGTACCAATATCAATTCAATTATAATTTTATATAGGTACATATGTCATATTTCAACGCACAAGCATGAAAATTCAAATAAAAGAAATCAATCTCACCACACACGAAATAAATTTGCAGTCTTGCCTTCTTTTACTCAAAACTACTCAACCATCCAAATCTATCTTCCTTCAGAATTTTTTTTTCTTGCATATTGATGCATATCGTTGCAGTAGTGATGACTATAAGTATACTAATCTAAAATTTCGGATTCCCTGAAAATACCAGCTGCTTCTCTTCTATTCCCAATTCCAATAGATCAAACTCCATCAAGACTCAAGGCCTATTTGGTCCCCAAAAGAGGAGAGAAAAGAGGTAAATATTACACTCATTATAAATACAACATACACTTGCAGCACTGAATCTGGATGACTGAGTGTAAATAAACTTCAATCCAAAAAATTTAACAAAAAAAGATTGAATTTGTGTATTTTATTCTTTCTCTATACATAGAAAGGCAGTGGGTTCTCGTCTCGTATAAAAACTCGTTCACATTCTGAAATTATTTCAGTTGAAATCCACGTTTGTTGCATTGCGGACAAATTTTGCGGAGACCTCTCTTGAGTACATTGTTCCAGTCATAAATAAGGAGTTTTATCTTAAGCCACAAAAAATTTAAATTTTTTATAAGAACAAAAAAAAAAAAAAATAAGTGAAATTTTGTGATCAACGGTTTGAAATAGCCGGCGAACATTTAAAAGACGTGCTCACGTGTGTTAAATTTGATTAAAGAATCTTTTTTTGTTACCAAATATACGAAAAAAAAAAAAATAATTAATTAATCATGGTGAGTTTAAAAATTAAAAACAAATTAATTTCAATTATTCAAAGTGATTTAAATTAATTTTTCGTCCATGGATATAAAGAGTATGTTATTTGTGGTACCTAACAAAAATGTGGGGTTGATATTACGAGAATAACTAAGTCAATTTTAAAGGGAAACTCCTAACCCCAGTCTCAATTGAATGATGTCACCACACACCGTTGTCGTAGTCCTTTCCATATCAATACCAATGGGTACACACCCTAAGTTCAGAACAAAGGAGAACTTGGAAAATTGTCACCCCACTGGGTTAACTTTTTTTTTTTCCATGCCGGGCGGTGCTATTTAAAGCATGTTTAAAGCATGTTTTTTTGTACTTATACAAAACCTTTTAAAAGGTATTGTTTTACTTGGAACAGGGTTGAGGTTTTTGATTAGAAAGCAAAGAGTAAAATGCAAAATTTGTACGAAATTCTCAATTCAATTCCACAGAAGGCATCTATTTGCTTAAAAAATTAAAATTGCATATTTATTTAAGATACAGTGTGGTAATTTTGCGTAGATGCACTTGAGTTTTTTTTTTTATTCTGATGATTTATATTTGTTTTAATTATTTTTTTTGTCTGTCTGTGTCTAGGTAAAAGAACAGTATTTCAAAAAACAGATAAAATTTGTTAATTATTCTCTTATTTTTATCTTCTTCATTATGAACATAGAGCCCTTATTTTATAAATAAATAAATAAATTTGATGGCACAACAGCTCATGAAGAACTAGGGCCTAGTGACTTACAACTCTCAACCATTCCTGTTTGCGTGTCTGCAGGAATGGAGGGGACCTACAGTTTATTGCCGAATCCGAACGGCTAACGAGCGGCACTTTTCTGTGACAGGAGATACTCTTGGAGGATTTGTCAATTCCTCGCAAGAGGCAGTAGCCGTTTTTCTTTTAAATAAATAGATGGCGAGGCTTGGGATCGAACCTTAGACCTCTGGCATGACAGTCCATCGCACTAACCATCACGCCACGGCTACTACAGCCCTTATTTTAGATTCAAGAATTTCGAGGAAGCCCAAAAATGAAGTTTTATGTAACGACATTTTAATTTAATTCTTTTTTATTTTTTGATTAAGTTTTTAAAAACTTTTTTCTTCAATCCTCTAAGCAAAAACGTTTATAAATTTGTTCAAATTTTGTGAATCTCAAGAAATAGTATTTTTTCATTATTTATAGGCCCATTTGCTTGAAAGGAAACTTAAATATTTATATTCAAATTAAACCCTTATGTTTTACTTTTTCCTCAGCGTAAACTGTCACATAAGCTCTTATGTTGAACTTAAATACTTAAGTTTCGTTTCAGCAAATGGCTCTTAGACATTTAAAACAAAAATTCTTAAAATCTAGGCCTCAAATTTAAGGTTTAAGCTAAAATTGTTTATTTTTTGTTTTTAAAAATTTTGTTTCATATACATATGTACCTACCTGTTTTAATGGATGTTTTTTTTTCTGAGTTTAATTTCCTGAAATTAAATTTTAATTGCCTACGTCAGCCAAATTATTTTATTAAAAGAAAATTAATTTAACTGCTTCGTTGTACGCGGTAAAGGAATACAATAATGGGGATTTTTTTTGTTTATTGCTTTAAATTTTCTACTTGATGAATATTTCTCGCAATAGAATCAATTCAAGGCCTTTAGAAGCCATTGCAAATCATGAAACAATTCTTATTCGGCAAAAATCTTTATCAAATCAAAAGTTTTGAGTTTTTTTTAATTTTAAACTTATCGTCTTATTCTCTGATTCATTTATACAGAATCGGAGAAAAATTTATAATGTATAATATTTCATTAAACAGTTATCTCAATACTTGAAAAAAAAAAACAATCTGTGTACATAAACTTTAAGGAATAAAATTCTAAACTGTATCTAATTCAATGATTCGCACTGTATTTAGTATTTCGCCGGCCGGCAAATGACGTTTAACTTGATATATATTTTTTAAAACATTTTTCTGGTATTAAAAAATATACAATAATAATGATACACACATATTTATCTCGAAAATTTGTATGAATTTATGAGCAATAGAGAATTTTTTCTCTAAAAAAGGTCACATCATAAGAAGTTGGTAATTTGAAAAAAATTAAAATACTTTATGAATCATTCTTTTTATAAGACTGCGTCAGATTTATGTATATGTGTTTTGAATTCATATTCTGTGTAACCTAGTTTTTATAATGGTTTAGAAATTAAATGGACCGAATTATAGTCATGTTATATAGCAGACCATACTGGAATAGAGTTATTGATTGCATAAGAATAAGGCACTCAAACTCCATTCGTTCTTATCAATTTTTATTTGCTCTATAGTGCAAGTACATTATTAGTTTGGGTAAAAAAATTCTAGGATTAATCAAACTTAGATAATACAGAATTCAAAAAATGGAGCAGCCATCATACCGTCCATCTGGTCTGTGCGTCTCTGTATACGTTTAGTATTAATCGAGCTAATGCCTAAACGAGTGAAATGGGAAAGGCTAAAGGGCATTTTTATACATATAATTACTTATTAGATAAATTTGAATTATTATTCTAGTTCATCAAAAACGGAAAGCTGCCATTCATGATTTCGTTCTTTTTTTTCTTAAAAATTTTCTCGAAAACGGCTTCAATGATATGTTGATTGAATTAAAGTACCTAACCTATAACTGTTATGTTCAAAGTAAGTTTCAGGTTTTTGGAAAAAATTAACGGCCATATTATTGAATTTCTTTAAAGCCAGTTTTACGGAAAAACTAGTTCTATAGGGGTTTCGAGTTTAAAGTTTTTCACAAATTTTTATTACTTTGACATATCTTAATCAAAATATTCATAAATATTTCGATATCTAAATCAATTCAATAATTGTTTTTGAAAAACTTAAAACTCGGAATCCCCGTAAAACTAGCTAGAAAGTGAATAATATGGCCGTAAGCGATTTAACAAATTTTGAGGAAATTTTATTAGTTGATTATTTCCGTACATTTTTTAAAGGCTAAACATGGTACGTCTAAATAATAAAAGTTATATTATATTTCAAAATTTATTTATTTCATGAAGAACCAAGGCCCTGTGACTTACAACAACTCTCAACCATTCCTGTGTGCGTATCTGCAGGAATGGAGGGGACATACAGTTTATTGCCGAATTCGAACGGCTATGAGGTGAGTGGCACTGCTTTTCTATGACAGGAGATACTTTTCGAAAATTTGTCACTTCCTCAAGATCACCTTAAATTTCATCTTCATCACAAAATTCTCTGCTATAAATTTAACCAAGAATTCATAAGCTAAAAATTAAATTTTATGTTTCTTGCCCGTAATATTCACGCCGTTTAAAATCGGTTTAGATTCAGAAGTCGGTTTAAAATTTTTAAACCGACTAATCGATAATATTCACTCACTTAAACCGACGTTAACCAAAATTTTAAACCGAATGATCGGTTTAACTACGATAAACCGACTCCAACTTAAACGAGGCATTTTCGTGTCATTTAGGTACGGTTTAAATGGTTTTTAGCTAATATTCAACATTTTATTGGTTTATTCAGTCAGTGCAAAATATTCAATCATGTGATTTTTGGCGATGTTGGCTTTCGGAACACATCATATTTGTGCACGTTATTCACACATGGGGGTAGAGTTGACCAATTAACCAGAAAAGGCTTATAGACCGAGGGCTGGTAAGCGATTTGCTTAAAGTGTTTTATATCGCTCCAAAACTTGTGGGCATGGCACTTGTACTAGTGCCAAATACATGCCATAGACCTTTTATCGCGGCCTTAAGACCACCGTAATGTACTTTTAAAATTCAAAAAAATGAGTGAAGTATATGTGTATTATACCGCTCCAAATTTTGTGATCATAATGTTTATATGTGTCCAAATTAAATGACATCGGTCTGGCAGCGATACCGTGGCCCTAACACCTATATAATGCACTTTCAAAATGCAAACAATAAAATCAGAATAGTTCGTGGTTACTGTCCACACTCAATTTCATCAACTTGACAGTAATACCTCATACCTAGCACCACTATAATACACTTTCAAAATGCTAATACTATTTTTTTGTTAGGAAAGTGCATAATGGTAGTGTAATGTTCACGGCATCGCTGCCAGATCAATGAAATTCAGTTTGGACAGATAAAAAATTTGGAGCGGTTAAAAAAAAACTTTTGTTGCATTTTATATGTGGAGGTGTTTAGGCTACGGTATTGCTGTAACCTGTAAGGTTGATGGAATTTAGTTGCCATCTTGCTTAATATAATATGGCAGATATTCGAACCGAATTAACGATCGACGTGGAACTTCAACCAGATCAAGAAGAATTCAACTCGCAACAAATCGTTCAAGAAATGTTTGGAAGACGCAATGCGGTGGACGTTATTGTTGAAATTTTTCCCAACGTAAAACACGATAAAGAGGAATGAAAGACATTTCTAATATGTATTTGTGTTCAACACGAGTTAATTAATTTATTTTATTTAAATATACAAAATGACAATTCGAAAAATAAATGTCAAGAAAAGCATTTTTTTAGTTTTTTCATACTTCCGATGCTATGCGATGTTCGGTTTAAATCACAAATTTAAACTGACGTAAACCAAATGAAATTTTTTGCTATACATATTATCACTTATCTGTCAAAAAAGATTTAGCAAGTTTAGGCCGTGTCCTTACTTTGAAAGAGCACTTTATTGTCAGAAAAATGTGCCCTAAAAGCCAGATTTTACATGATTCTTGTTCCGTTAGTTTCGTCTTTTGTCTTTTTGACAAATTGGGTGAGAGGCGTCAAAACCAATTCACACTTACGGCGTAAGGGAACAACTGATTTTTCCACAACGCTCTTATGGCAAAATTTTTGCAAGGATTTTACCATGATGATATTTTTAGAGAAAATTAGCAGCTAAAAGTTTATGTAGGTAAGCCTACGTACTGCTTCCTATTCTTTAAGTCATTATCTTCAAAGTACCCTACATTTTAGCCAATCAACGAGAATATAATTTTACCACAGCGCACAGTGGATCGACTCAATACAATTAGACGTGAAAAAGTCAATGACTAAATTGCAAAAAAATCTATTTATTATCTATAACGGATAACTGTTAAGTCTGAAATCACTTTTTTTTACTTGTTTAAACCAGTTTAGCCTGGAATAAATGACCTCCAACTTGAAAGTGAAAAGTCTTTTTTTTCTGATGATGCGTTTAAGTTTTTTACAAAAATAATTGTTAAAATTACAATTTTAAGTGAAATTGAAAAACAAAAAATGGCAGATTCGTGAAGGTATTTACTTTTATAAATCTGTGTTGGATTTGTCTTAATGTTTGTTTATTGAATAAAAAAATTGTGTTATTCAAAGAACAAAAAAAAAAAAAAAAAATAGTGTTTACCGTGTGTGTTTTGGATAATCTATGTATGTAAATATGTTCCTATACTATGTATCCACCAAAGGTTTATTTCTGTTTATATAAAATAAATCCATTTGGTGTTTCCACCGCACAATGATTAAAAAGTAGAATTTGTTTGACAGTTTGCAGATGTTGTTTCGTTCTTTCTAATGACGTTGAAGTGAGGCAGAAAATTTCATGTATGTCCACTTTCCAATAAATGTATTCAGTGTGGCCAGTTCGAGTTTTAAAACTATTGGACCTATGAAGATTTAACAAGATTTATTTCAAATCTTCGAGATTAAGGAAATATATTTTTATGGTAAATCTTCGGTATTTGAAGAAGATTTAAGGTTAATCTTGATTTTGTCGGTCGGTGGAAACATAGTATAAGGTTGCTTTAAAAATAAATTGTGTGTTTTGGATAGCTGTGAACGTCTACTTTCTAGAAATATAATGTGATAAACTACGCAGAGATTTGCAAAGCCCTTTTTTTGCCCACTTTTTAGGAAAAGATTTCTACGTCCCAAGGAAGTAATTTTTTGAAGTTTGGTGTTCGAATTCCAAACCGACTCGGGCAAAAAAAATTCTAGAATATATATCCAACAATTTTAATTCATAAGAACCAAAAAACTGTTTAAATACTGCTAAACATAAGAGAATCATCAGTTCAAAATCAGCCAATTTTGATTTAAAATTCAATGATTTTTTTTTTTTTTTGTCGCGAAAAGGCTACAAGCTTATTTTTTGTAAAATTATGTTACTTTTCTACATTAATGAACATTATAGATGGAAGCAGATATTTTCCAAGAAGATTAGAATTTTTCACGCCTAAATGTATGGATTCGATCCATACGTACATACATAGGTACATAGAGTACCTATATTTATCTAGAGAACCGACTCGTACCCCTCTTGCCTAAAACACCCGCAAAATTTACTTGAGATGAGTAAGAGAAAATTCTCTTATTTTACTCTTTTTTTCCTGTTCGTGAATCAGTGTGAATCGTGAATTCAAACACAAAATAGCCGCATTAGCTCAGTTATTTTTTTTATAGAGTCGCGTTTTCAACATAAATATACATGAATATTACTAAATTTGAATGCTAAAAGCAAGAAAACACTAAAAAAATATTGTGTCGGCCCATTAAAAATTTGTTTAAAGTAATTTTATTTAAAAATTTTCAGCCGTATCTATAATAAAATCTTAAAGGCTTCTTAAATTTAAAATGCCTTTAAACAGCACTTAAGCGTGAAATCGGTATCTATAATCAATTTTCACATTTAAGCAACGTTGCTTAAAGGTCTCTTAACTTAAACGCCATCCATCGCGTTTAGAGGTTGCTTAGAGCTATCTTAAATGTAGTTTGATATTTGAGAAGCATTTTTTTTATGTTTGTAATTGTAAATTTGTGTTTTGTGTGTAATTTTTCTTACAATATGAATTTAAAAATGGATCCCAAAATTTAATTTTTCATTTATAAATGACTTAAATGTAATAAATACGTTAGAATATTTTAATTCACATAATATATGATATATTTGGGAATGTTTTACGTTACCTTGTCGGCAGATCTCCTAATTTACTGAATTTTGTCTCTTATTGGCGAGCATGGCGAAGTTGTTTATAGTTTTCCAATTTTTTTTTTTTATTTATTAAATCTGTCACGAAACAGCTGTTAAAAAAAAACTGTAGTAATATTTTGTTTTGTTTGTACTAGATTCGTAAATTCCTTTACGTTACGTGACACAAACATTGATTAGTTAAGTATCCATGCATAATTGATTATAGATGAGAATTTAAGCAACGTTGCTTAAATTCAAATTTAATATTTAAGCGAACTTAACTAATTTGCCTTTAAGAAACGTTTTAAGAAAATCTAATAAATATGGCTGTTTGTTTTTAAATTTCAATTTTTGAATTTAACTTATTCTTATTTTAAATATCTGAGCGCAGGAACCCATCATAATTGAGCAAAAACGTGTATACTATTTTTTACAGCAGTGGTGGATGGGGTTCCATTTAAAATGCACGGGATCACTAATGCGTGCTCAACGAATAGTCGACAAAATGGTCCCATTCTCTCACCACAGCTTGTAGGGTGAAAGAGAACGAACTCCTAAGTCGGTTCTCTAGATAATATAGGTACTCTATGCATAGGTACATGAAATTTTAAAGAACTGATATTATTGTAACGTTTTTTTTTTTATTAATGACAAAAGCCTAAGTTATATGGCTTTATAGGTAATAATTTTGTTTGGGTCAATTTTTCATCGTTTCCAAACTAAATTATTCTTCTTTCCTTGGCCTGCTACTCTAAGTATGTGTAATTTATTTTTATTTTCGTATTAAAGTGTTTAATTAAATTGACGAAGAGTTATTTACCGCCTATAACCGCCATATTATTCACTCGGTACATCCAGATTTAAACTTAAATCCAGATGAATTTACATTGAATTTGTATGATTTACATCCAGATTTAAGTTTTAATCTGGATGTATTGAGTGAATAATATGGCTGTAAGCCTTTCTTTTTCCATTAATTTCATTCAAAACCCTTTAATTTACACATGAATTAAATGCGGCTGCCATATAACATAATTGCATTTCTTTCTGTACTCATTAAGGTAACTCATTATCAACGTCTAAAAAATTATTACATACCTGTCTCATTTCATTAAACTTGTCAATCATTACAGACTTTTCATCCTCCTCTATGTAATCATAACATCTATACAGATTGTTTTACCTAGTCTATAGATATACAATACATAAAAGTAGTAGGTATAGGTTAGGTACTACCTTAACCATGCTTACGAAAAATAAAAAAAAATATTCGGCCCACTTCTTAATTGCATCCTAGGTTTATAATAGCCATCTTGTCCGCCCGAATGGAAGGAAAAAATGATAATACAAAACATGCCGGGATTTTAATGGAAAAATATTTTAGAAGATTGATTCACCACATAAATCTAGATATAGGAAGGGAACATAAAGTTACTCGTAGGTTCCTAGGCAAAAAGTAGAAATAGTTAGTTATCTTAATGAGAAAAGAAAATCTATACAACGTCAGTTGATGTTGGCCCAAAAGTAACAAAGATGTAAGTTTTTTTTTTTTTTTTTTAATCAATAAATTCCCAATGAGCTCCTCGAGACTTCTGGATGATTTTCATGGAATGTGTATAGGTATATCTCTACCTAAGGTACTTTTTAGTGTGCAATTTGAACTGTGATGGTTGGTGTATCGGGAATTCATAAGATAATTCATATTCCTCCTTGAGTTCGTCATCAGTGTCGTCGTCCTCGTCGTCGTTTCATTAAATAATTGAATCTCAAATTTTCAATTCTAATTTGCAGGCACATTGTGCAGTGCCAGAGTCTTAAGAGACACACCCTTTTGGTCGCGCCGTTATGGTGTTTTAAATTTAAAATAGGTTTGGACTGGCTTTCTTCATCTGAATATCCGTCATTTGCTTATTAATTAAGCAGTGTATGTTCCGTTAAGCAGCATGGTGCATTTTTTAACACCAGCCATGTAGATTGGTATAATTATATATATACCTAATTGTGGGACGTGATCTTGAAGCAAATGAATCAATAATTGAATTTTCACGAGTCAGGCCTTAGGCTAGTGCTCCAACTGAACAATGAGAAATATTAAAGTGCTTTTTTTTTTATTAATCTACAACAATAGAAGGATAAAATTCGAGGGTGGATTTATCCTTTGAGGAACTGGAGGACCTATACTTATACGATTTACTTTTCTAAGTAGGTACATATGCATAGGACGGTGATACTAAACCTTCATACATACATAATGGCCGGGGGGCAAGCCAAACCTATCCGGATAGGTTTGTGTTGTTGTAATCCCTTGTTGAAAATCTTCTGATGTCAGCTGATGCAACAACAACTCAAGGTATCTCACTACCACCCGAACGCAAGCAATACATCATACATTTGTGGATACTTATACAGGGTGTCCCACGATCAGCGATGCAGATGAAAACCATGAGTTCCAGAGGTCATTTTAATCCGAAAATCTTAAGAGGTAATTTTATCGTTTTCGCTTCCTTTTCGACTCATAACGATTTTTATGATTTTTGGTCTCGTTTTTTTTTAAGTGTATCTAACTTTGCCAAACTGCAACCGATCCTTGAATTTTTTTTTAATTGATACAAGTGTACTTAGGGCTTTTTACCCGACCTACAACTTTTTCTATGCGGGTAACGGTTTTCCCATTAAAAAATTACCTCAGCAATTCATGATTTTAGTCTGCATCGCCAACCGCGGGACACCTTGTATAAATGAAAGTTGTCTATTGAATTACTTTTAATCAGATTAAAGATATTAACATCCTCTGTAACATCATTAACATCCTCTGTAAACAATATATACCCCCATATCGATCTGTCAACTTGCAATTCGTATTAATAAATATGTAATGGTCTGTGACATGGCGAAAGCTACCGGATAACTTAAACTCGCCAAATTTGGCGTTTAAGGGATGGATAACTTCATAACACTCACATGCTTACATTTGATAATAACCGGTTCAACTACAAGCATATTTTTCATCAATCAGTTCATACGTGTGACACATGTATAAGAATACTTCCACGATTTTATGAAGTGTTGCTGTATTTTCAGTAATACAGACTGGAACTATTATGATATTTTTATTAATAATAAAAGTTATTCAACGGATAAGTTCTCTATTAGTGTGCTAGCTAACACGTGTGTTAAGGAGCGGACAGTGACTTTTTATTAACAGGGCTGATAATACATAATGTCGTGCCTTGGCGAAACGCATTGGACTAAAGGTCACACAAAACTTTCAATTGAATTTCATTCAATACTTCCACTAAAACAAAAACAAAAATAGTTCTTTTATTTATGTTTTCCTTCTTCTTAAAATCAGCTTCTTCAAAGATGTTAGAAAAAAAAAACGAATGTCAACAAGTAGCCCGTGACGTAATGGTTATTGCATTGGACTATCACGCCAGAAGTCCAGCCGCTGGCTGCCACCTAAAAATATTTTTCAAAGCTACTGCCTCTTGCGTGGAATTGACAAAACATCCAAAAGTATCTCTTGTCATAGAAAAGTGCCACTCAATTTGCCGTTCGAATTCGGCAATAAACTGTAGGTCCCCTCTATTCCTGGAGACACGTACAAAGGAATGGTTGAGAGTATGAGAGTTGTAAGTTTAATAGGCCCTAGTTCCTTATGAGCTATTGTGCCATCAAATTTATTTATTTATTTTTTTGTCAAAAATTTTTCGAAACTTCTTTCACTTATTTATGTTAGGGTGACCAGATTTATGCAGGAGGACCTACAAATCAAAAATCAAAAAAAAAAAACAAATATGAAAAAGAGGTGCATATTTCTTAATTTATTATAATAACAAAATTTTTACAGAAAAAGAAAGAAACATACAATAAAAATAAATAAGTCATTCGTTATTTGGCATCAAAAAAAGATTTTTTTTGTAAGACGTTCTCTTCATTCAAATATCGAGACTTTTTTACGTGCATATTTTTAAAATTTTATTTGCAAAAAAAAGAAGTTTCACATTTTCGACTTTAAGTTTCCTCCCTTTTTTAGTATTTTGCTTCATTACAAATGAAAATAGACAGGATTGTAAAAGAATGCAGACTTTTGTGATTGCAATCCTTAAAAATCATTACTTCAATTAAAGGATTGCATTAATTGACTTCGTTTTCATACTTTCGACTTAAATAATGCAATCAGCATTCATTTGAATGCAAAAGATTGCCCTTAAATAAATGAGTAAAAATGATTGAAATCTTTTTGATTCAAATTAATGTTGATATCATAATTTTAAGTGTAAAAGCCCAGTGTTTTTAATAACTTTGGAAACAGTAGATACCTACCTACCTTTACGGTCAACAATCTCTGCAATTATCATTTAACATTCTACTTTTTGTTTCTTGTTCTAAAAATGTTTTAAACTATTAAAGTAAGCTTTCTTTCATAGAAAAAAGGTGAGAAACTGGTAAGAAGCTAAAAAAAGGACAAATCACTTTTTTTTTTTTCAGAAAGATACCGGATTTTTTTAAGACGAAAAGAGGACTTGTCCTCTTAAAAGAGGACGTCTGGTCAGCCTAATTTATGTACAAGGTTAGGAAAAAGTGATTCTAAATGTCATAAAATTGTGTTTTTTACCCGAGGTATGTGAGCGGTCGAGACCCAATTTGTCAACTTACACAGGACTATCTATTTGTTTATAAACCTTTGACACAGTTTGCAAAAATTTATTGCACATTCACTTTATGACATTGCTCTTATCCCACCTTTTTTGAAACGTCGTTTTTTTAAAAGCTGTTTTGGTAAAACATTGACTAAGTTCCAAAATTTAAAAATCGAAGGATTTATTGACCCAGCAAAACAATAGCTAATTTAAGTTCTATTAACTTATGACCCTGCGCGAATAAGAACTTAATTTAGGCTGTATGTAAATTGATTTAAAATCTTCTTAAAGATTAAAGATGTCGAGTTCAAAATACTGTATTGTAACTCCTTCTTGGGTCCTCAGCCCCGCTCAAGTAACTCCGCTTAGGGTATGTTCAGTCCTATGACAGGCGCCTGTTATGTGAACCATTTTCTTGGTAACAGTAGAATAAACTGTTAAACAGTAAACTATTTTTTTTTAATTTCAAGTAGTTAAACTATCCGATTAAAACTTCTACGGGTTAAAAGGCACCTAAAATTTTCGCTTTTTTTAAACTTTGTATTTTATAAAAAACATCTTTAAGTAGATTATGGAAAATATTACATTTTAATTTGTTTTTAAGAGCATCTCAACTGGTTCACTGTGTACCAGAACCTGGAAAAATTGTATCACCGGGTTGTACATAGTAAAACGAGGCGTTATTTATCAAAAGTGGAAAACAATAAATAAGTTATTTGAAGCAAATCACACACTTTTGCTTTTTCTGTGTTTCATAATTCAAGTATCTCAAATCCCGCCTATTATATTTAATTGTTTTTAATTTGTATCAATTTTTCAATTGGTATAATTTCATTAGAAAATTCATCATAATAGAGCTCTAAAATTGAATTGAAACCCACCCAAATTAGGTAGGTATATCCCCCAGTTCGATTCGAACGTTAACCTAATCTCCGAATGAAAAACTCCATTTAAAGACTTCAGACTGGTGTATGGAACAAATTTCGATTTCATTACCAAATCGGCTTTGCATCTGACAGAGAGATATACATATACATATAAGCTCATCTTGTTTGGCTGCCTATACTTTAAGTCTCTGAAAATAATACCACCAACGCCTATTTTAATATACGAGATGACACAATGACGTGCTGATTCAGCTCAGCTTCAATATCATTTCGTTGTAATTTGCAGTGAGTTTTTATTTAACAGATTTTGTGTAGGCGAGAGGCTGTCTGCCAACTCAGCCTACTGAAAGTAGAATGAAAAGACTCACGATTCTTCAAGGCACTGGAAGATACGAATTGGAAGACAAAAAAAAAAAAATATTAAAAGAAAAAGAACAGATGCCCGTAAAACATCTTTCAATTTAACTTGCAATACCACATTTGCAGTTTGGATTTGTGAATCATCAAACCTCATCATCATCATCATCATTCCCCAGAGACCGATGTTTTTGAATTGTGTCTATCAAGGTATTTGAAGTTACAATATACGACGGGACGGATAACCTACGTAGAAAATTAATTGAATAAGTCTGCAAGACCGGATTTGTACTGCAAAATTTAATGCAAAATTTAATTACAAAAAATAACTGCATATATGCGAGTACGTCATATTATGTAATGCATACATAAAACTCCTGGAAAAGGAACTTAAATATACTCTATATCCTCCTTTTATTCAAGACTTCATCAGAATCAGAAAGGAAAAACTTGTACGATAGAAGCCATAAAGTGTTTTTTTTTGTTTGTTTACCCAAAATATCATCGGGGGTTTTTATTTTTTCTTTTACAAGTAGAGCGTGTACCCTGCATAATATTGTGTTTCAAACACACAACAAATACTACCGAGGGTCCTTCCTTCCTGATGAAAGTGTGTTTAATATCTATATGTACATCCCCGCCCTAACTATAATACCCTTGCAATAGGTTGGTTCAAACAAGAAAGAGTTAAGCCATCAGTCACACTACTCTGCTTCACTGGTTCTTTAAGCACATATCCGTGTTTACAAACAAAGTTAAATCAGTCAAATTGGGTTCTGCTCTGGGGAATTGCTAGCTACGTAGCTTCATCTACTAAGTAGTCCAGTAAGTATATAGACGGAAAAATTCCATAGGGCTCTCGAAAAACTGAGAGAATTCCTCACCGATCCGATAACCACTGAGTAACTTAGATCAAACAAACTGTTTTTTTTTTTTTTTTTTTTTTTTTTTTTTTTTTTTTTGAAAATACACTAAAAACTGAGAGCGGTCAAACTCGTCGGATCGGTGAGGAACTCTCAGTTTATTAAGACCTCTATCACCAAAGCCTCTTAATAGTTTTTTTCTGGTAAAATTCTTTTTTACTGGACTATTTGCTTGAGAAAGTTTCTTAATAAGCGTTCGCACGGGTACCAGAGTTCTTAAGGCTGATTTCCAATGGCACGTTCGCGTTAGAGACGCTTACGTTACGTTTACAAGCTTTACGAACGCGTCGACATGACAGACGACTTGAAGAGAATCAGCTGATTAAAAAACAATTGAAGTGTCATTCTGAAAATCAAAATGGACCTACAGAACTGTAATGTCGAATTCCTTTAAACAAACAATGCGATTTTTTTCTAAACAAAATCGATTTTTTTTCGTCATTGTAAACACTTTGCAAAAATTGCTATGTGTGAACTTTTGCGTTGACAGAAAAATCTGTCAAAGCGACGCCCAACGCGCCAATGGAAATCAGCCTTTAAGGATCTTGATCCTTTGACCAGTGTTGCCTTTTTTGTCTTTAAGCATACTTTTTATTTTGTGCTTATATTATAAACAATAAACATGTATCTCCGCAAAATCTTAAACTATCATGAAGCATTTCGCAATACACAAAATCTGAAATTTTTTTTAGCCAAATAAGTAAGTAATAGACCGATTCTTATACATTTGAATGCAATTAAATCTTTATTATTGTCTTTTATTGCTCAAATGCTTGCTCCAAATATCGCTAGAAAAGTCGCTGGAAATAATTTAACGAACATTAATAAGGTTGTGCAAATATTGAAATAATTAAAGTGAATTTATGTGGAAGATTGGGCTCAAACGAAATTTTTTTGTTGGCAATCGTTATCTTCATATAAGCATCAACAAAATCACTGATTTTGATTTTTAAATGCCCCAAAATTTAAATAAAAAAATTTCAACTATGATTTTCAATGAAAGCTATAACTGGCGTTGAAAAACAAACATTTTTAAATGACCGTCATTAAGTTCTTCTAGCAATTTGATGTCATTTACCACCAAACAGTAAAATAAAACCAATATTTCTAGTTGGTTCAGAGGCGTGGCGCCCCGTATCGCCACCACCTTATACTTTTTCCGATGATTTAGAATTTTTCATATCATCCGACATTCCTCTGATTTATTGTATGTATGTTTGTCAAGCAACAAATAGTTTTTGACATCGTTTTAGAAATAGTGAATCAGTGATGAGCATAAAATACCTAATTTATGCGTGCATTTGCCTTTTTCCTTAGATTAGAAATTGTTAGATAGTTTTAAGTCAAATATTCCTTGGTGTTCCCCAGGGCTCCATTTTATCTGCTACACTCTTTTCTTTATTATACATATACATATATATTTATTTATTTAACGATACCTTATCTGGAATTTCATTTAAAATCACCCAACTGTTTTGTTGTAAATGCAACCGAAGCTTCTCATATTCGTTTCTAGATTACCACGTTCATGCTTTTCGGACATGGAAGTGGAACTGTAACATCTGCGTATGACAAGCTTATTAAATTCCAATCTTGCGATAATAAGATAAAATAAAAACAGGTTGAATGCAGTACTTTGTTTATTCTCTAAGAAGTTGCATGTATTTACAGCAGCGTAAGTGCACATTGAACTTTCAAATAGTGGAAAACAAGTCGTTCCACTTCCATAGTCTAGTCATTTCGGTTTAGGGAGAAAAGATTTGTGGAGTGGATTTGATGAGTTTTGAGTATGATCTTGCTTTGAGGACAAGTTTCCATTTTATACCGAGAGCTCGCAGAAGATTTTGTTTGCCTTAAAGTAAACCAAGAAATAATAAGGCTACAAATAGTCCTGATTATCGAGATAATGATCACGCTTGTGTACCAGTACATACATACGTATCAAAATTATACTATTTTTTTTGGATTATACCTAGAATGAGTTTGGGGATCTACACATTCTTAATGTACCACATCCCAACGCCCCCTCGATTCGAGGATGAACATTTATTTACATATTTTGTCAAACAGAGAACAAAAGCTCTTACAGACTACTTTAACTTAACAAAAATCTTGTCGCAAAAACCTAACGTAACCATATGAAAGAGAGCACTATAAAGTGGGTAAACCACGATAGAGAACACTATAAAGTGGGTACTCAATTTAGTTTTTCTGTCTGTCACTGCACGGACATGGTTGTAATCAAACTTGACACCAAGATGATGGAGAAGTTCGAAAATGTGTGTTTCGCACAGTGTTGTTCCTCTACGTGTCGACTTTAATTGTCTACGTTTTAATGTAAACAATGCGTCAACAATGTCGACAATGTAAACAATTTCAACAATGTGTCGACAATGTCAACAATAGCTTCTAGATCTTTTAATTTGCAAACAAAATTTCGGAGTCGTCACGGTATTGGTTCATTCTCGTATAACTGAGTCGTCCCGATCTCATATCGTTACAGAAATGCCGTGTTTTTCTGTAAGTACCTATTTTTTTTGGATGAAGTATCGAATAAAGTTAAAATCTAGACGTGCTAAATTTTTTTTGTTGTCAAGATCACCTAGAGCGCTGAAATTCTCTGTAAATTTTCTGTTAACAAAAAGTTTCATTTCCGTCTCGTCCCTGGTGGATGTAGACTCGATTTATAAAGATTGAATTCAATCATGTTTGGGTCAATTTTAAAAGAAAATAAGGTAATAAGAAAATCTTATTTTATGAATTTTCTACATTGTTTACATTGTTGACCAGCTTATGTCGACAATGGTTAATTGACTACCTTTGATTGTTTACACTTAGACAATCGTGTAGTCTACTGTTTCGCCATACCATAACCGTCGTCGTCCGTCGGTATGTGCATTTGTGTGTCCACTGTAATTTAAGCTATAAATAGACGGTTGAGTCTATTTGTCAAATTTGGTATAGAACATTTCTATTTGAATTTTTGAACAGGTTTTTAGCTGCCATAAAAATAACTATTTCGGTTTTTTCCAAATTTTCTGGAAAGCTGCTTTAACGATTCTGATAAAACATCTTACCTGTAATGACGAAAGTTTTAACAAAACTGCATTTCAGGTTTTTGCTGAAAAACTCGCATTGCGGAAATATGGTTATATTATGATGTTTTTAAAAAAATTTGGTTATTTTCGTCATAATTTTGCAAGCTGTTACTTCTTAGTAGTTCATGCTGATTCATTATAGTTCGTTTGATCTAGTTATGCATATATTTTTTAATCAATTCTTTAACATATTAGACTAAGATACCAGGTCTGCCAGACAAACATACGTATTTTTATCAGAGCAATAGCAGATACTTTTTAAAAGTTCACTTAATTTGAATGCAATTTTTTGGTAGCTGACCAATCAGAGACTAAAACACTTGGCGTGCCTTCAAGTCTCTTATGCCTTCCGGAACATATACCAATTTTCAGAGGTTGCTTTAAATAACTCTTAAATGTTTAACTCATACAAACAATATTAACACTCAAATCAAGACTTTAGTGCGATGGACTGTCATGCCGGAGGTCTAAGGTTCGATCCCCAGCCTCGCCACCTATTTATTTAAAAGAAAAAACGGCTACTGCCTCTTGCGAGGAATTGACAAATCCTCCAAGAGTATTTCCTGTCACAGAAAGGTGCCGCTCGTTAGCCGTTCGGATTCGGCAATAAACTGTAGGTGCCCTCCATTCCTGCAGACACGCACACAGGAATGGTTAAGAGTTGTAAGTCACTAGGCCCTAGTTCTTCATGAGCTGTTGTGCCATCAAATTTATTTTTATTTATTTTAAATCAAAACTTTTATTCTTGTTCTTTTTGTTGTTAGGTAAATTTAAGAATTACCACACGAAAGTTCAGCCTGATTTCGCAGAGCGGAATGATGTAATTTTAACCTAGTTTTTTCTTTTTATTACATAAAAGTTTCACACATAATTGTGTGAGATTTCATCTATGAGTAGTACTAGTACCTTCTTTGATTTAATTCAACACATTACGTCGTATCTCGTATACCCACGTATACCTTACCTAATCCCGACCCAAAAACAAAAGTTATTTCCCTAAATATTTGCCTGACTTTAGGTAATTGTATAGGTATAGTGAACTTTTTCCCCTAATTTGCATAATAATATACGTAAATGTTGTTTATCACGCTATAGAAATTCCAAAAATAAAAGATGACAAAAAATAAACAAAAGAAATGCTTAAACAGAAATTCATAAATAATTGCACTTCCGTAAACATGAACTTTTTATTTCTCAAGCTTTGATTTCCAAAAAATCTATTTTCTATCTACTGACACATATACATACAATCAACATGACTATGTACGCATACATACATAGATTCAGTTTGTGTTTAAGATTTACACTCATTTTGATAATAATAAATTCTAAGAATCACCACGGTAGAACTTGGTACCATGGCCATTATAATTAAGATAAAATTTCCAACAAAAAGTTAATTTTTTTATTTTCATAAGAGGGTATAATATAAGTAAGTATTTAAGTTGTTAATAAATAAAAGGGTCTGAGGACTAAATTGACTGCAATTGAAAGAAAAAATATCACATTCCTTGTTTGTAAAAATATAATAAAAAGAAAATACTGGCGCAAAATGTGATGTTAAAGGAGCTTTTGTAGTATGATTGTAAATTAAAAAGAAGGATTTACCAAATTTTAAACGAGACCAACGACCAAAAAATGTCACTTTGACAATTACCAATGTGAAGATTGCGTGAAGTGTCACTATTTAAGGAGTGTTCAGGTCAATTTTATTAAGGAAATTGATATGATACTATGTAGTTAAAAAATGTTTAAAACTAAGAACAGTAGTATCATATGCTAATTACCTTAACATAAGGCAGTTTAAAATTTTGCGCAATTGTATTATTATACTCCCGTGTGCAGATATAGAGTAAAGTAATTATAATAGTTCAACCTAAAAATAAACAAAAATGATTTTCAGTGGCTTACGGCTATATTATTGACTTTCTTCAAAGCTAGTTTTACTGAAAAAACTAGTTCTATTGAAGTTTCGAGTTTTTATGTTCTCAAAACAAATTACTGATTTGATTTAGATGTCAAACTATGTATGAATATTTTGAATTAGATGTCAAAGTAATAAAAATTAGTGAAAAAATTAAAACTCGAAACCTGAATAGAACTAGTTTTTGCTCAAAACTAGCTTTGAAGAAAGCCAACAATATGGCCGTTAGTCTTTTGTAAGGAAGTGACAAAACCTCCAACAATAGATATCTCTGCCAAAGAAAAGTGCCTCCCACCTTAGCCGTTCAGATTCGGCAGTAAACTGTAGGTCCCCTCCATTCCTGCAGACAAGCCGAAATCGGCGAATTAAATATTGAACCACGATTGTACAACTGGCCCTGAGAGTTTTATGCAGTGTTGTGCCATGTAAACTATAAATGTAGAATAGACTACACAACTGTCGACGTATAAACAACTTTTTTCTTTTATAATTGACCCAAAAATGATTGAATTCTATCTTTATAAACCGAGTCTACATCCACCAGGGACGAGACTGCAATGAAACTTTTTTTTAACAGAAAATTTACAGAGTTTCAGCGCTCTAGGTGAAAAAAAAAAGAAAAAAATAATTTAGCACTTCAAGATTTTAACTTTATTCGATACTTCGTCCAAAAAAATTCAAAAAAATACGGAATTTCTGTAAAGAGGTCGAGTAGACTCAGTTATACGAGACTGGGACCAATACCGTGACGACTCCAAAATTTTGTTGGCAAATTAAAAGATCTAGAAGCTATTGTTGACATTGTCGACATATTGTTGACATTGTTTACATTTTCGACATTGTTGACGCATTGTCTACATTGAAACGTAGACAATTAAAGTCGACACGTAGAAAGGAACAACACTGGTTGTAAGTCACTAGGGACTAGGCCCTGGTTTTTTGGCACAATTACATATTATATATATATTTTTTTTTATAACAGTTATCAATATGTAGTTAGTTTAAATTATTCATGATGCCTACAAACAACATGTAACAGAACGTTCAAATCAAGTGGAAATTTGTAATTTCGCTCAAAAATGCCTGAACTTGATCTAACCTCTGAAGCAACCTCTAAAATAACAAACTGAATTCTTCAGGGTTCTACTTTATCACCGTTTCTTTTTAGTTTATGTAATCCGTGCAACACTTTTGGAGGGAAATGAAAGAGATCCAAACGTATCTGCTTGCTTGCACATGGGTTTGGGCCTACATAAGATAAGTCAGAACCTGGAAACTGAAGTCAACTGGAGTGTAAATTAATACCTCCAAGGCCAAATTTCTTGGTTATTTAAGTGCTTTCACCCTCAAATGTTGGGTACGTTCAGAAAATATCTTGTTAAATCTTGTCTTTCGGTGGCACTGAATTCAATTAAGAATTAGCAGAATCGGAAAGGCAAATTCACTCAAATGCTTTAGTTTATCATCAAAATATGGTGGCATATAATTTTAAGAGTAGAGATTTAGGTTTAACATGTAAAAATTCATGGAATTTTTATTTGCATATCAAATCGACGCAACGAGCAATTTACACTCAGACGTATTAATAAACCTTACTTAAAAATCTGTCCAAACTCTTAAACCTTATTTGTAAGCATTTTCCATCGATTGTCTAACCTAACTCATATCCCGCATTTGGGCCTATCCAACGCTATCCGGATAGGTTTCTGTTGTAATCCCTTGTAAAAAAACAGCTCATGCAACAACAACTCAAGTTATCAGAAAATTTTTAGATACCCTCTCGGATAGCTTACCGAATGCAAAGGATAAAATACAAATGGTTACCAAAATCTGTTTTAAAGTGGTTAAGAGCTGGAAACTAATGTGGAAAATAAATGTGAAATTTTATCTCACACCACTTGACACACACAATTTTATATGTTTAAAATACATGAAATTTTTTAGGATTGATTCTAAAACCATATTTCTATCCCACTTGGTGGTTTGAGGTTCTACTTATGGCGAAATTGATTTGTTTGGATGCAAGTGTGGAAGCAAAATATAAAAATCATTTACTTCACAGAAATTTGGCAGTCGTAAGTAATTCTATCGCACGTTTTTGTTGAAGTGTGAATACTTAAGAGGACAGTGTGAAAGGACTATTTATTGCGCATACACTACACACCACATACCCTGCATTATTTGTGCAAGAGCCGTCGATATCGATATTAAAACTTTTAACTTAAATTACTTGCTTTAGCAGTGAAATAATAAAATAGGTTTTTGCATTTTCAAAAAGCCATAGTATAGCATTGTAGATGTTTTCGATGTTTTTAAATGATTATTTATGCACTTTGATCCAATTTTTTAAGAAAATGTTCACTCCCGTATAAGTGGGGGCAACTAGACCTCCCCATCCTTAGCAAGTTTTTTCTTAATATATCTCTTTTAAATATTTCGCAAAGTATTGGTCAATAACTAGCAAAAACATTGCATACTTCTTACCTTTGAAGATACAGTGTTTTTTATATCACAAAAAACACTGTATCAAATAAATTAAATAATGATATATTAACTCTCGCCACCTTCTTTAACCCCATGCCTTCTTTCTCATCAAGTCAATGGAATTATCATGAATCGATACGTATTTACCTTTTCTATAATTTCAGGGTTAATTCATCAAAAAACTTTAAATTTTTAAAGTTATTTTTCAGATTTTCTGACATTTGTACCCCTAATATCTCTCTTAGTATTGCTCCTAGCAAAAATATGAATAAAACCTTTTTTGAAGAAAATTTGATTTACTTTCATATTGTTGCGTAAACTTTTCCGCTAATATTCTTGGTTTTCAAAATATTTATGAAATAGTATAAAAGGGGACCTTTACCCCTCCCTCCTGTCTAAAACTCGCGGGCCTGGACTGGGGGTCACCCCTACCACTTAAAAAAATAATCCAGACTAAACGATTTATTTCATTTATTTTATGATTTTAAGTCTTCGTTGACTGGACTAGGAGCTTAAACAGCATTATATGAATTGTTTTTTTTAATGATTGGAGTGCGATTTAATATTTAACTGGATCAGACCAGTGAAAGAAGTTGCAAGCTAATATATATTATCAAAACCCCACATTAACTCTCTGCACCAAAGAAGCGAATTTCTCTCAAGAAATTTAATCTTGAAAAGAATTTCTTTTGTTCATTTTAAAATTTCAATTTAAAAATATAAAATAATTCCTTTGTGTAGGCATAAAATTATTCATGACCGTGTATCAAAGGCACGGCCAAGGCGTATATAGATTAACTCTATTCTATTCCTTCAAGACTCATTAAGCAAGTAGTAGTAAAGTACTTCAGATTCTTTCATCTCTTTCTCTTCCTATTGCTTGCTACTATACTTGTCTTGGCAACAAAGCAGACAAATAATAATCAAAAAATCCATTCCAAAATAGGTTTCCAAGCATTGGTCTCACCACTCAATTCACCATAATTTCCTCTTCATGCTGAATGCTGATGCAACACTATCCACAGCCGATGCAGATGTTTTTAGCACTGAAAGAAGCCCAAGTATGTGCTTCATGCGAAATTCCTAACCGAAGGCCTCATTATAAGTTGTATTTATAGATTTATCTTTTTATCCATGGACCCACTCATTATATATGTACTCGAACTCTCAAGAGAGCTAGAACTTAAATTGCAAATAATTTCGTTGAAAAAATTTATTTGGTTGGTTGACGACTTTTTTTTAATCATATTTAATTTGTTTTTTTTTTCTTCTTCTTTATTTTTACAGAGGGAATGCATTTCAGTACATATTGGACAAGCTGGTGTACAAATTGGTAATGCCTGTTGGGAACTCTACTGCCTTGAACATGGTATCCAACCCGATGGACAGGTTAGTATATACTCCTTTGAATTTTTAATAAATGAATAAATTATTTTTGGTATAGCCAACAATATAGCGAAGAATCTAATTTCACACTTGCACATGAAAACACTGTGATGAATTCAATTCAAGAAACGTCGCGTCAGAGGAGTGAATATGCAAATTTTTTTGCAACGATGGAAGACTATTAACTCACTTATGATATTAACAATCGCTAAAAGCCTAGGAATGATATTAATATGAGAACAATTCTTTAAATAACTTAGTGTATATAGCATTTACATTATTACCAACAATGAAGCAATATTTTTGAATTAAAAAGTAATTGAAATTTTCAAATATTCGATAGTTTTACGAGAAAAACTTTTAGTAGAAAATAGCTAAAAGTCATTGTAAAAAATGCCGTTTGATTAAAAATTTTAAATAATATTTTTTTTTTTTATAACACCTACAACACTAAGGCCCATTTGCTGAAACGATACTTAAATATTTATGTTCAACTTAAACGCTTATGTTCTACTTTTTCCTCAGCGTAAACTGTCACATAAGCTCTTATGTTGAACATAAACATTTAAGTTTCGTTTCAGCAAATGGCCCTAAACAAACTAGTGAAAAAAATTAAGGGAACAACACTTTTTTTTAGCGTTTTTCGGAGAGCTGTATCTCTGTAGAAAGTGATCGTATTGAGATGAAACAAAAAGCATTATAAAACTTTATGTTTTTTGGCCGGTGCCGTGAAATAAGGCTAAATTTGGTTGTTTGGCCTTGTTTGGCCTTATGTCACTTTACCAAAGCGACATAAGACCAAATTTACATATTTGTTCCTATGTCGCTTTTGTAAAGTGACATAAGGCCAATTTTCTTTGAGACATAAGGCCAAATGTAATTATCTAACATTCCCAAAAGCTCCCTTTACAGTAAAAGAGGTTTCGGACATCTTTAAAACCAAAATTATATTGAATAAATTCGGCACGTCGGTCGTCGGTCGCCACGTATATGTCTATGTTACTGTAAAAGGCCGAAATTATGAAATTCTATAATTTACCGGTAAATCCTAGAGCACCCAGCATTACGGCGTATAAATAGTGAGGCGTGTATGGGAGGGCATGCTGCCCCCTCCAACCCCCTGCTTGACCCACTATAGCATTTGGGGTAGGTGGGAGGTTGGGTGTATGCAAATTTTGTTTGTATTTTAAGGATCTGGATTTAAAGAAAATTTGAATGTATCCTATGTATAAACAGTGAGGTAGTATTTACCGGCAAATTTTAGAATTTCAATATGTCGGATTTTTACGATAACAAATATTTAGAAAACAGTTGTTTACATTGGATATGTATAGGATTAATTCAAAGTTTCTTTAAATCCAGACTACCTAAATGCAAAATTAACTTTGCATACACCCCAACCTCGCACCTACCCCAAATCCTATAGTGGGCCAAGCAGGGGGGTAGCAGGGGGGCAGCATGCCCCTCCATACATACCTCACTATTATAGACATAATACGTGGCGACATGCCGAATTTATTCAGTATACCTAGTTTCGGTTTTAAAGAAAACAGTTCAAAGTGACATAAGGCCAACTCTTAAAATTTGGCATTATGTCGCTATTGAAAAGTGACATAAGGCCAAACGCACAAATTAGTCCTTATGTCACTTGGCCTTAAGTCACGGCACCTTTTTGGCCGTGTGCGAATGGGGTTAAAATCTAGAAATTATTTACTTAAGATCTTTTTTAATTTACTACAACATCTTTGTAAAACTTTAAAACGATTATTTTTTTTTGGCCCGTCACAATAAGATTAAGAAAATGTAAAAAATACCACCTAAATCTTTCACTGTTTTACAAATATATTGATTCTAGGACTCAATTTGGAAAGAAATTTTAAAAATTAAGGAACTATAGACCACCAGTACCTTTATCTGTAAAATTTAAAATCGTTTTTCCGTACCGAATTATCAAAGTCCTACAAACCAATTATTAACAAATTGTATGGTTCATAAATATTGTGAAATCGTCATCAATATGGAAAAGAAATGAAAAATGTCTGTCCACTTTTTCCACATTTTTGCATTAGTTACAATACTGACAAGATTTTGAATGGAAACAAACAATCGTTTCAAAAAAAAAAAATTACAACCAAAATCTTACAGTACAAAAAACAAAAAGCTTTAGAATGCTTTTTGTTTCATCTCAATACGATCACTTTTTACAGAGATACAGCTCTTCAAAAAAACACTAAAAAAAGTGATTTTTTTTTGTTCCCGTAATTTTTTTAACTAGTGTAGTTCTATGAGCAATTGGGATTGGAAATAAACACCTTATATAATACATTTTTATTTGCTCATAAGATTAAGTGCAAACAAAAGTTCCGATGTTATAAAAGTGAATACCCAAATGTGTGGGTTGATTTGCTTGAAATATAGTAGGTAACACATTTTTTTGCAATTGCCTAAAGCCTAATTTCGAATTTTTGTTCTAGCGCATCTAGAACCGGAACTTTACAAGCAAAGATTTTTTTTTGTTCAAATTTTCTGGTATATTAGTTAATTGGTCAGTTTATATTTCAGAGCGCTCAGTAATTTTCCTCCGTCACTTTGAAAGAGCTGGAGCATTAAATATAAACAAGATTCCTCAAAAACATTTGCTTTTCCTTTCTTTCATATTATTTGATCTCGGCGCCAGAAAATAATTGAGAAACGAATCCAAAAAAAACCTTCCTCAGTTTGTTGACAGCAAAACGGAGAAATTTTCGTGAGGAATTGTGTTTATATTTCTGAGAGTACGGATTCCTCCAAGATCTCTGAAATATAAACTGGCGAAATGATTATATCATATACAAATATTGTCATCCAATTTTTCACGCAGGCAGGTTCACGTCTTCACGATTCGGTGCAACATGCCTAGTAAAATTGAGAAAATTTATTTTTGTTTAGTAAGTTGTAAACGAAAAAAAGTCTAGCAAAATCACAGAACTTTAAAGAACAATAATAGCTGACAGTAAAAATTACATTTAGCGTGCGAGTGTATATTAGACTGATTCAAAAAAAAAATAAATTTTCTTCGATTTTCAATGCCACTAGCTTTTAAGTTAGAGTTTAGTGAAATAATAAGCCTGGTAAAATTTCAGCCGTTTGGATTAATATTAACAGGCCGCTAATCTCTAATTTCTTTTTTCCATACAAATTGTATGGGAAATTTTCTTTTGTTTGCTTATTTAGTTTATTAATTTACAATCGATTATCGTACGCAAATGATTGAGACGTTTACTTTGTTCTTTAAAAATGTCCTTCACTTCTTATCTAATTAGTGCACTCCTTCCGAAGTTATTGAAGGTTAAAGTGGATGCTTTATTCCACAGTTTTTGAGATTCCCTGTTGAAAATATCAGCATGTGAATACCTTTTTAAATATTACAAATCAAATTTTGTTCGTAGTAACCAAAAAAATGAAAATCATTTCAACTCCCATTACAACCATGATTGAAAGGAGCATAATTTCGTTGCAGTTGTAAATAATTGATAAAGATAGCACTCCAAGTCAAAATTCAGACCTCAAATACTCTTAAAATTTTTGTAAAATGTGATGTAGAAAATTATCTTTATAAAAAAAAATACCTGAAAGTATAGTTACATACGAAAAGTCATTTTTCACTCTAAGTCAATTGCAAAAGGCGGTTGGTGAATTATTAAATTCTTAGCGCGATTGTATTTTGAAGTGTGACCCCCCCCCCCTGACTCAAAGTCTGGATCCGCCCTTGAAGATGAGGGCGCCTCGAAACTCACAACCTGTTACCTATTGATTGTGGCAACTATTATTTTTGCCACCCGAGAATGGTGTCTCCCCTTAATTCTCTTTTATAAGTACAAATATGACATACTTTCGTCGAACTTTCTCGGACTCAAGCTTCCCAATTTAATAAGACACAACTTACCTCCTCTTTATGATAAAAATAGTCTAGAAGAAGAAGAACTACTCGCATCTAATTCTTCTAAAATGCATTCCATACGCGTAACGAGTGAGATAATCTTAGAAAAATCTAAAAAAAAAAAAAGTGTTCCTAGTTCTAAAGTTCAAATAATCGGTTATCCGCGAAATGACTTGAAAAATCAATTATACTTTATTTGTATAAAATTATGTCTATATCTATTTGTGGCTAGACATTTGACATAACCCATTGTTATGCATATTTTTATACGGCTGTTGATTGCTTATCATTCCAGAAGCTGCTCTCAGTCAATCATCAATTAAAGTGAAAAAAAAAATCAATTTAAACGAAGTGATGGACGTTAGCTTTTAGTGCTTCGTTATGTATTATGACCACAATTGTTAAGCATCAGTGAGTGCTTCGCTGATCTTTTGTCTGTCAATTATTGGAAATTTGAACTCGCGCAACTGTCTATTTGTGAAACAGATGATGCAAGTTGTTGAACAACGCGAATAATATGCTTTGGAGAAAGAGATTCATAAATAATAGGACGAAATCGAAGTCTTGAGAAAAGAGTCATATGAATATTTCAATGTGGTATGCCTATAATGTTGCAATCAAAGGCAGATGTGCAGTTCAAAATATTTAGGATTGATTTAATTTAACATAATGGTTATCAATGATGATGTGCATCAACTAAAGGCCAACGACGTATGTTCTGTAATTGATTTGTCATTTTAAAAAAAATTCATGCAGCAAGTCATGTGCCACGAAAAGAATGCTACGACGTTAAATATAACCATCTAACTAACTTTTTATATTATCACCGGCTTAGGGCTGGCAACGAGACGGGACCAGGGCGAGACTTTTGTTAGTCTCGTCTCGGTCTCGTCAAAATCGAAAAATTTCAGTCTCGTCTTGGTCTCGGTCTTGGTCACGCCTGACCAAGTTTCGTCTCGATCTCGGTCTCGCCTTTTTCTCGTGAAAATTTTAATGTGCCAGTCTCATCTCGGTCTCGGTCTCGATTGAATTTCGAATTTTTTGAGGTAAAATTTGAATTTTGTAGAGGTTTTTTAATCCATTTAAATCAAAGTTATCCTTCAATGGATTTTGACAGTTCATGGCTTGACAGGTCGGCAACAAACTATATTTTGACCTTTGGATAATGTTTTTTTTTTTTTCAAATGTCACCCGGAAGAACTGCCCGATTCGGAATGCCAATAAACAAACAAACATGCCCATTCAATTTTGAATATTTCTTATCATTCCTTGCGGTCGGGTGATAGTCAGATAGGCTATCCACCTATCGCATAGTTTGAGTTGTTGTTGCGTCAGCTGACATCAGAAGTTTTTTAACAAGGGATGACAACAACACAAATCTATCCGAATAGTTTTGGATAGTTAGGCGAACGCGCCCATGTATTTATGAAACAACACCGGCAGCCGCCAAAAGTAAAATGTTTAAATGGCGGAGACCAATATGGAGAAATTAATATTAAACTCGTATCTTCAATATCTTCGATTTTTACTCTATTGGCACATTAAATGTCACCCAAAAGGTCTAAAATCAAGTAAAATCGGAAAACCTTTTTCCGGTGGGGAAAACAAAGTCTGAAAAATAAGTGATTTCTATTCCAACGACGTGCATACGTATTTTTCTCTGGATTTTTGCAGTGCACCTGAGTATAAAACTATGTACATATGTGGTTATATTTTTTAACGTGCATAGAATATTTTATATTTCTCAAAAAAAACTTGTCAATATTATAAAAATTGAACATGAGTACCTACTAATTTAGTAGTACTAAAAAATAATTACCTAAATAATAAAATATTTCTTCTAGCAAAATCCGAAACCAAACCATCGAGACTCTCGGCGAATTTCGGTACCAAAAATACGGTCTCGTCTCGGGTGTTTTTAAAGTAGTCTTGTCTCGGTCTCGTTGCCAGCCCTACAACGGCTGGAAGAGAATATATGCATGGTATGTACATTGTAAATACTTGGAACATCAGATTAATTAACCGGTGATAACCCCTGAGGCTAAGCACGCACTTGCGATTTAAGGTCGTTGCAATTAAAAAATCACTTGCGATTTGTAGTCGCGCGAATTTTAATCGCTTTCGTATGCAACATACATCTTTTTACGGCTGTATACGCATTTGTGATTTAAAGTCGTTTTCGATTTCAAAAAAATTCGCTCTAAAAATGGAATCTGTTTAATTTTTTTTAAGCGCCGCGATTTTTCAGTCGCATGTGCGTTCACTCACATTTAAAACCATGTGTTTCATAACTTGCGACTGAAAAATCGCCCGACTGACAATCGCAAGTGCGTGCATGTTTATTTCTTTTCGTGACTACGATTTTCAAATCGCAGAAATTAAAATCGCATAGTGCGGTCACAAACATGTAATTGCATTTGTTTCATTTTATTTTGCGACAATCGTGTTGCTCGAAAAATGGAAAAAATTTCAGTCGTGATTTCTCGGCCGCAAGTGCGGTCACTCACATTGAAACTCATTTGTTCTACTTCTTGCGACTAGTCGCGCGATCGAAATCGCAAGTGTGTTTGGCCTTATATAGAGCAAATACATAGACTGCTTGTTCCTATCCCTAATGTATTGTACCTTTAGTACCTGAAGCCTTGATGGGGGGCACTGTCAGTCATAATTTATAATTAATATATTTTACAAAAATTATACACTCTCTCACCATTTTTAAGTTTTATTTATAAAATACTAGCGGAGCCCCGCGAACGTTGTATAGCCCTCAAAATAAAGTTTTTGGCGTATTTGTTCCAGGTGCTATTCATGCTTGAATGGCGTTCTTCGTTTACCCCATTTCTTTATAAATAACTAACTTTTAAAAATTACGTATCACTAAAGCCTCTAATTATAAAATTTCAAAGAAAAAAATATTTTCAAAATCGGCGCATGGTTTCTGTGATAAGTTCGAAAATGCATATGTGCTCCTGCGGCTTATTGGCAAACTGTAAGATATGCGCATAGGAACAATAATTGTGGAATACTACCTAACATTATTTCCTTTAAGTTTTAGCAAAATATGAACGTGTTTTTTGAAATTAGTTCGAAAATGCATTCGCTGCTGCATTGTTTACGAACTGTTAAACCAATCTTCACCAAACATACTTAGGAACACTTTCGGACTTCCACTTAAAATTTTTTTGAATTTTGAACAAAATATGAAGATGTTTACTTAAATTAGTACGAAAATGCATGCGCTGCTGCACCTTGTTGGCAAATTTCTGGACCAAAGTTGACCAAACACGTAAGATTCCCTGAAATTTTGAACTCAATCGGTATGTATACAGGTTGTTTTGAGAGTACATACATTTATTGAACTGAAAAACGAAATGTACGCTACAACGCCACCTATTGAGAAAACCTTCGCGTAGCAATTACGAATAAACCAGCAGGAGGAAGTATCTCATTCGGTCCAGTCGTTTTTAAGTTTTAAGCATCCGAAACAAACCATAGGATCCATTTTTTATCCAGGAGATTTAATATTCAAAAAATAAATCTTATTAGAGTTTAGAGGGCTGCCGGTTACAACAAAAATCGTATAAGCTTTAGCTGATTGTTGATTAGCGCCCCCTATAAAAGCTTCAAATTGGAATGAAACTGAGCCCTCTTTGTTACATAGGGTGTCCCCGCTAATTCGTGCTTTGAAAAGGGCTTACTTACTTACTTTACTTTAGATGGCGCTCACAGCCCAGGATGGACTACGGCCTCAACCAACAAGCCCCTCCAGCCAGCTCGGTCCCTAGCTAGCTGCCTCCAGTTACGCACTCCAAGTTGGTTGAGGTCGTTCTCCACTTGTGTGCGCCACCTAAGGTGAGGTCTTCCTCTGCTGCGCAGACCGTCAGGGGTAGATTCGAAGACTCGTCGGGCTGGTGCGTTGGTGTCCATACGCTCCACCTGTCCCAGCCATCTTAGCCGCTGTATTTTAAGCTTTTTGACCAGATCGACGTCGCTGTAAAGCCCGTAAAGCTCGTTGTTGAATCTTCTCCTCCATACTCCATCGATACATACTGGACCGAAGATAACCCGAAGAATCTTCCTTTCAAAGCACCCAAGTAGATTCTCATCCGTTTTTGTCAGGGTCCATGCTTCTGCCCCATACAGCAGGACCGGGATGATAAGGGTCTTATATAAGGTCTCCTTGGTTCTTTGAGAGAGGGCTTTATTACTCAAATGCCTTCTTAGCCCGAAGAAACAGCGATTGGCAAGAGTAATTCTTCGTTTGATCTCTGCACTGATGTCATTTTGCGATGTTATAGTGGAGCCCAGGTAGACAAAGTCTTTGACAACTTCGAAGTTGTACCTATCCATCGTGACGTTTTGCCCGAGTCGACGATGTTGAGATTCCTTTCTCGATGATAGCATATACTTCGTCTTGTCCTCATTAACAGCCAAACCCATTTTCGCCGCCTCCGATTCAATACTTGCAAACGCACCAGTGACAGCTCGCTTCGTTCTTCCAATGATGTCAATATCATCTGCATAAGCAAGTAGTTGAACGGACTTTTGAAAAATTGTACCACTGTTGTTGACTTGCGAGTTGCGTACAATTGCTTCAAGTACGATGTTAAAGAGGTTGCATGATAACGCGTCGCCTTGCCTCAAACCTTTCTCGACATCAAAGGGTTCGGTGGTGTTCTTGCCGACTTTGACGGAGCTGCGAGATTTCTCCATCGTCATCCTGCACAAGCGGACGAGTTTGGCAGGGATGCCGAGATGCGCCATGGCCCTGTATAGCTCGTCTCTGTCTACGCTATCATATGCGACTTTAAAATCGATAAAGAGGTGGTGTGTATCGATTTGAAACTCCTGGGTTTTTTCCAAAATCTGTCGGAGTGTGAACATTTGATCGACGGTTGATTTGCCGGGCCTAAAACCACACTGATAGGGCCGATCAGATCGTTGACAAACGGTTTTAAGCGATCACACAGTACAGATGACAAGATTTTGTATGCGACGTTGAGGAGACTTATACCTCTGTAGTTGGAACAGGTCAGAGCATCTCCTTTCTTGTGGATAGGGCACACTATACCGAGGTTCCATTCATCGGGCATACTTTCATCCGACCAAATTTTGAAGATAAGCTGGTGTATACTCCCTACCAAGTCATCTCCCCCTGCTTTGAATAGCTCGGCTGGCAGGCCATCCGCACCAGCAGCCTTATACGTTTTAAGCTTGGCTATCGCTAACCGCACTTCATTTAGGTCGGGTGGACGGAAGTTTTGACCATCATCGTCCAGGTTGAATGGAGTGTTCTGCCTTACAGCGGAATTTTGGCCATCTTCGCCGTTTAGCAGTCTAGAAAAGTGTTGTTTCCAGATGCTCAGCACCGACTGTGTGTCTACCACCATATTCCCACTCTCGTCTCGGCAGGCTTCCGTTCTGGCCTTGTAACCCTGGGTAGTTTGCCTCACCCTTTGGTAGAACTTTCGAACATCCCCCCTGCCGCTACAGTCCTCAATAGACTCGACCGCCCGCTTCGCATGCTCTCTCTTTTTCCTCCTGAGAAGTCGGCGTTCCTCCCTTCGTTTTTGCCCGTAGAGCTCCCGGGCTGCTCTCTCAGCAGCTCTGGTTCTAGCCTGCGGCATGGCTTGGTAGGCCTCGTTCTTTGCTTCATGCGCCAGTCTGCATTCTTCATCGAACCAGGGGTTTCGTTGTGGTGGCCTAGTGAAACCCAGTACATCAGTAGCGGCACTTTTGATGGCATTTTGGCAGTGCTTCCACTGGTCCTCTACAGATGATGCTTGTGGCGGGCTTGTTGAGAGTTTAAGAGAGACGTGGTCTGCAAAAGTCCTGGCTATCTCTTGCGATTTTAGCTTCGCGACGTTAAATCGTTTTACAGCATTCGCTCGTCGTTGTGGCGTCATGGATATCCGCATACGTACTTGCGCTACCACTAGGTAGTGATCCGAGTCTATGTTGGCACCTCGGAACGTTCGGATGTCCAGGATACTGGAAGCATGTCTGGCGTCTATCGCAACATGATCAATCTGGTTGACGGTTCGTTGATCCGGAGACCGCCAGGTCCCTTTGTGTATATTGAGGTGTGGGAATTGAGTGCTTGCTATGATGACATTTCGCCCCGCCGCGAAATCAATGAGCCTGAGTCCGTTACCGGAAGTGTTGTCGTGCAGGCTGTGTCCTCCGACTATCGAACCAAACATGCCCTCCTTTCCGATCTTGGCGTTGAAGTCGCCAAGAATAATCTTGACGTCGTACTTGGGGCACCTATCATACGTATCCTCGAGGAGATCGTAGAATTCTTCTTTGGTTGAGTCATCCTTTTCTTCCGTTGGGGCATGGGCACAGATCAACGTGATGTTTTTGAACTTTGCTTTGATGCGGATTGTGACCAGGCGCTCGCTTACATTTCTGAAGCCCAAGACTTCTTGCCTAAGTCTTCCCCTTACCACAAATCCACAACCAAAGAGCCGCTGACCCTGCTCCTTGCAGCACTCGCCGAAGTAGATGTCACACGATTGCATCCTTCGTATGCCCTCTCCATCCCATCGCACTTCCTGGATGGCTGTTACATCAGCCTTTAGCCTATCCAGGTTCTCCACTAATTGTTCGGCTGCACGTGGCCTGTTTAAGGTCCGGACATTCCACGTGCAGATCCGAAATTCGTTGTCCTTGTTTCGTTTGCTGGGGTCGTCAACATTAAAATCATCCATATCCGAGGCTTGTTGTCGTTTCGGAACCGACATTTTTTTCGTGGTAGGGAAGTCACCCCGACGCACAACCCCCTAGCCTGGAGGACCAGATCCTTATTATAACTCCAAGGACGGGGAGCCGGATAAACCGCTCCTTATAGGCCTGAGCTACGAATACGTCGTAGTAGCCCATATAAGGTGTTCACTAAGTAGTTCAACCTGACTGGAACTGTAGACGCCACCGTTGATTCCATCTGGGGAATTCTTCCGCTTTGAAAAGGGCATTAAATATAAATTTACTTTGAGGTGTTTGGTCAATGCTAGATTTGACTGCAGATGTGCACTTTACCATTTCTCAAAACATTAATCATAATATTTTTCATTGAATATTATTTTAATTTCTAAAATTAATTATGATTTCCGAATAACATTTTTCTCTCCAGAGTCAGAGACAGAGTCATCGGTTGACTTCCCAGAATTCTTATTATTTATAATAAAGAAAAGAAAATGGTGGGCAATAATGCCTTTTTCGTTCTTTTTTATATTGTTTGACTCAATCATATATATGCTTTGTCATTATTTCTTTTGAAAATTGCAGTAAATATTTTTTTTTTTTAAGTCATTTGGTACAAAGATGAATAGTAATTAAATTATTCTCCATCAGTACGAGTATTTTACATATTTATTTAAATATTTTTATTTCTTTTATTTACATGAATGGATAACAGATGCCATCAGATAAAACAATTGGCGGAGGTGATGATTCATTCAATACATTCTTTAGCGAGACCGGTTCAGGAAAACATGTACCTAGGGCAGTTTTTGTTGATTTGGAACCTACTGTAGTTGGTAAGTTTTAATTTTCTTTGTTTTATATTGTTAAGGATTTTTCAATTTTTAAATATTAATGAAAAGTTATAAAAAATACATTTCGATTCCTTTAAATTCCGCTTAATTCAAAATTTAGCTAATAAGTTCCTTTCAATAAATTTAGTCATTAATTTATTGTACCTTTTTAATATAATTGATCATCAAAGTTCGTTAACCTAATTTTACTGCAGTTCATCGCTATAATTTTTTTGTATCTATAAGTAAAGTATATAAGAACTGGGGCCGAATTCCCGCACCCGTGAAACATTTTACATTGGTATTACTGTTCCATTTGAAATACATTGTAAACAGTAGTGCCAATTGAAATAATTCAGTGACCTAAAGAGCTCACAGATGCGATAATTTGGCCCCTGATTTTGTCCTACAAAATGGTTTCAAGGGTTTTGATTAAACTTGGTAGTTGTAGGTATGGCAAGGACCAAAGTGATTAAAATAAATCTGCTTTTCAAGTAGTAGTAGCCCGTGGCGTAATGGTTGGTGCGTTGGACTGTCATGCCAGAGGTCTGAGGTTTAATTCCAGCCGCTTCCACCTTGCGAGGAAGTGACAAATCCTCCAAGAGTATCTCTTGTCATTGAAAAGTGCCGCTCACCTTGGCCGTTCGGATTCGGCAATAAACTGTATAGGTCCCTCCATTCCATGCATTCACGCACACAGGAATGGTTGAGAGTTGTAAAGGCTGATTTCCAATGCCGCGTTGGGCGTCGCTTTGACAGATTTTTCTTTCAACGCGAAAGCTCACACATAGCAATTTAAGCAAATTGTTTACAATGACGCGTTGGGTATTATGTTACGATTTGGCACCTATAAGCATGTACACAAACCAACGTAACATAAGCTACCTCGACGTTAAAGTTGAAAAAAATCAACTTTAGCGTGCATTTTGACAGTTAAACTAATGTTCGAATTCCTTTCAACAAAAAAATCGATTTATTTAGAAGAAAAAATCGGTTTTTCTGGACAAATTCCTTTTATTGAAGGAAAAAATAAATTTTGTCTAAAAAATAATGGAATAGTTTGTTGAAAGGAATTCGAAATTACAGTTATGTAGGTTTATTTTGATTTTCAGGTTCTCTGCAAGTCGTCTGTCATGTCGACGCGTTCGTAAAGCTTGTAAACGTATACGTAAGCGTCTCTAACGCGAACGCGCCATTGGAAATCAGCCTTAAGTCGCTAGGCCCTGGTTCTTCATGAGCGGTTTGTGCCACCAAATCTATTTATTTATTTTATTTTCAAGTTACAGTAAAACCCGCGTAAGAGAAACTGCAAAATTTCACAGTCTTTCTTTCCCTTAAGCGAGTTTTTCACTAAACCGAACCCCGCTTGAGTGAAAAAAAATTTCACTTGACCGGAGTAAGTTTCGCTTAAGCGGAGTGTTTTAAAGGTAATTGGTCGAAAAATACTCAGGGATGAAAAAAGTGTTTCTCTTAAGAGGGTTTTTCTGTTAGTGGAAAAATCATATAACGGAAATGGTGTTTTCTATGGTTTTTTTTTTCAGAAAATTTGTCTAATCTTTGACATATTCTCATAGAAACCTACTATCGTTAATGGCTCGACTCGAAGTTGGAGTAATTGAAAAACATTACATTACATTCTCCCTTGATAAATCAAAATCATCCATTTATTTGGTGTAAAAACTCATGCATATCCAAATCGATATTCTTTTTCCCAAAACGCTTTCCGAAAATTGTTTAAACATTGTTTCCGAAATAATACTTTCAACGGCACTAGCACAATGAAGTTGTAGTGGTAGGAAGAAGGCAATATGTATTTATAACACATGGAATGGTGGATATTGCGGACTTTGGGATTATTGCTCGTGTAAATCCTATCTTTTATCGGCCAAACCATAAGACGAAATTCATTAGCATATATATACATAACCTTTCTTGGGTGAACAGCTGCAAAATAAACCCAATATTGCTATGTTAGGGTAGAGGGCACCGAACGCTGCACATTCCCAATAAACAAAACCAATTTTTTAAATTTATTGTTTGCGCATTTCAAGCCAATTCTTATTTAATTGAAGCGTGCGGGGATAATTAATTGATTTTAAGGGCCATTTGCTGAAACGAAACTTAAATATTTAAGTTCAACATAAGAGCTTATGTGACAGTTTACGCTGAGGAAAAAGTAGAACATAAGCGTTTAAGTTGAACATAAATATTTAAGTTTCGTTTCAGCAAATGGCCCTAAATGGGAGTAAAATTGAATAGATTTGTTCAAATGAATTGCAGAGTTGATTTATTTATTTAATTAACGCTTAGTACAAGCAAACTTAATAACTAATACAATTAAGAAAAACTTAAGAAAAAAACTAGAACATGCATTATAGAAAAATTAAAAATTAAACATATTGTTGTGGAAGGCTTGCGAGGAGTGTCTTACGTAGAGTAGATTTGGATATGTTGAAGTCAAATATATTCGAAAAGGTGTTAACATTACGAAGCATGCGAGACATGGGATTATAAAATGAATAGTTTGTGCGGTGATAAGGGATGCGACCTTAGATTACGGGGGTTGGTGTTGAAGGAAATTGCATTCATTAGTGGAGGACAGTCGATGTTACCAGTAAGTAAATCGTGAATAAAGACGATGTCTGAGGTGTCTCTTCGTTTTTCTAAGGACTGTAGATTGATAAGTTGCAAACGTTGAACATAAGGAGGTAGTTGATAATATTCGTCCCAAGGAAGACTACGCAGCGCAAACCGAAGAAACCTACGCTGAACAGCTTCAATTCTTTTAATTTGTGTAACCTGATTGGGTGACCAGACTTGAGAAGCATATTCAAGAATAGGTCTGACGAAGGTTATATAAAGAGATTTGGAGACATATGGGTCAGGAAATACTTTAGACCAACGTTTTATAAAGCCAAGCATGGAATTAGCTTTATTGATAATATTGTCAATATGAGAGTGAAAGTTGAGCTCGCTGTCGCATATGACCCCTAGGTCCTGCAATGAAGTAGCATATGGTACAGGGATGCCGTTAATAAAATATTGTCGGATAGGCCCAGGTTGACGTTTTCTGGAAAATGTTATAGAATGGCACTTGCTAACATTGAGTTCAAAAGAGTTTTTCTGACACCAAAGAGAAAATTTATCGAGGTTGCCCTGCAGAAAACAAGAGTCTGTTAGCGATGATATACTATTGAAGATTTTCATATCGTCAGCATAAATTAAAAGATCACATTTCAGGATTTGAGAGACATCATTTATTGCTAAAATGAACAGCATTGGGCCTAAATGGCTGCCTTGTGGAACACCGGAAGGTGCGAAAATTGGAAGAGATAAAGATGATCTGAAACGTAAAATGTAATTTCTATTTTTTAGATAAGAGTCAATCCATTAGATGAAAAATTTCGGAAAGCCGAGATTTTTTAATTTGTATATAATCATTTTACGAGATATTTTGTCGAAGGCTTTGCTAAAATCTGTTGAAATCACATCAACTTCGCCCCCATCTTCCATAGTGCATAGCGTATGGGAAACAAAATCTACAAGGTTTGTTGTTGTTGATCTGCCAGAAAGGAAACCATGTTGAACAGGAGACAAAATAGATTTGCAGTGGAACGAAAGTGTATCATAAACAATACTTTCGAATATTTTCGGTATACAAGAAAGCTTGGCTATTGGACGATAATTGGAAACATTATTCTTAGGTCCTTTTTTATGCAGATCTCAAGAAAGTTCTTCTGTTATTTTCATGGAGATATGATAAATGCAAATTTATGTAGGCATACTTTATATGAACATATGTATAAGATTCCACATTCCATGTTGTAACCTAATATAAACAGAATGATTTCTACATCAGAAATTGTCAAGAAGGGGAAATGTTTTCCTCTTTTTTGAGCGTCCTCTTTTGATCGAATCTACCCAATTTGTGGAAGTTTGGAACACAATTTGGCAAAAATTGGTGACAATTTCTAACAAAGAAGAAAATTTTAAATATCTAAATGATTAAAATCAAATAGTAAAAAGAGGCTAGAAGTTTAATTTTAAAGGTTTTATTCCTCTTCAAAAATATTTAATAATGTTTAACCAATTTCTCTTTTTATCTTGATTACCCCACCCCCATCACGTGGTACACAATCTTCAATTTCAGGGTTTAAATTTTATTTCTATAATGTTCTCTTTTCTAATAAAATACAAATATCTTTGCTTGTAAACTTCCCAGAACTGCCAATTTCCACCAATTTTAGTAACTACAAGAATCATTTAAATTAAATGAAATTGGACTAAAATTGAATAGAATTTGGCAATTCCGAAGTTAAAGTAAACGAACAGACCTAATATTCTAACCTCGTACACATTTTACATAATAACACAACTAATCAGGAAAATTATTACAACCAAAAAATTGTTGTTTTACTTCAAAATTATATCTTTAACTCTTAACAATATTAAATTGTAATCATTCATAATTATTACTCAATGCATGTTCTTTCTCTCACAGAATACGTGAAGAAGTATCTGTCGAAAAGCATACGTACCTAAGTCCAAAAACACATTGCTTGACATGAGACGGCACATTTAATGCACCCAGTCATCAAATGAAATTAATGAAAATTTGTTAAATATAAATAAATTTCTATATGTAATGTCAATTATTTAAAAAACTCTCATAATAAATGCTTGAACTGTAAATTATTTGAATGATGTTTATTTCCTGTAGATAAAACAAAAATTAATAATTACAAATCCCAAAAAAAATACAGAATGAATGACCTAATTTTTGTTGATGACATGAAGAATAAATACAAATCGAAACATTTTTCACCCACTCTGCTCTTGGGCGCCACTTAAGAAGAAGAACCAATTTATTGATCAAATAAAGTTTATTCACCCTTTCATTGTATATTGAGCCCGCAAAGGGGTTTTGCCAAATTTCACCAGTCGTGTAAAACGAGTAAACGAATTTAAATGTTGTAAGTCTTGGTAATAACTACTGACAAATTTATCAGAATACCTAAATTTTTTCATTGGAAATCGGGTTTAACGGTAATCGGGTTTTATATAAATTGACAGTTGACTTTTTCATCGAAGAAGATTCCAATTCGTTTTTCTCCAACGACACGCAAATGTACATATGTACATAAAATAATTAGCCTTGATCCTTAATGGAATAGTATTTTTGCCATTACGATTTTAACACAAAGAAAATTGTTGTAATATTTCTTTGATAATGATAATATAATGAGAAAAAATATCATAAATTGGCATGGTGCTCTCACTCAATAAAAAGTTTGTGTTATAAATTCCCTATTTTTATTCCGTTTAAATTCAAGCACAAAAAAAGTTTTATAACAGAGACAGAGTTTGACATTGGTCGCCACAAACATTGAGTAGGCATATACGTTGACTCCTGCCAAGTGCAACTTTGCGTGTAGAATTGAAATGTCGTGCGATTTTCTTTGTTTCTGGTTAATAGTTGTTTCAAGTTTTTGAAAGAGAAAAAACTATCATAGTATGTTTTTAATTAACTGATAAACGCATGGTGATGATGATAAAGAGTGTATTAAAATATTCTATTTACTAATATTTCAAAAATTTCAAACCTAAAACAGTTATCGATGTTAAAAACTGTTCATCCACAATACCAAATAATATCAAGAATGCGGAATTAAAGCTGTTAGATACGTTATCCAACTGTCCTATAGTATTTTGAAATCATTTTGCCTGACCAAAAATCAGTCACCTTTGGCAGGTCAACTTCAGAAAAAATAAAACGCACGACTGGACCGCACAAACTTGCTCTTGTAGTAAAAGTTTCTACGAATTTTAAAGATTGATGGTCTTATTAATTAGATTTTATGTCTAAGTATTTTGAAACAGTCGGAAATATGCTTTTTTAATAAAAAAAATATTGCATTTCTCTAGGTTTAGACAATAGATTACATTGTCTAAAGCAAGATAAAAAGATAGATTACTTTAGCAAAAATTAGATAGGGTTTTTAAAAACTTGGACGGCTGTCTAAAGTTAGACAATGTTTATTAATAAGACCATGAGTGTATTAAAAGTAAATAAATTTTTTATAAAAAATTTAATTTAAATCGGTTACACACGTAATGAGATAGTCCAAAATAAAGAAAATGGATCTATGAGAGGTACTGTTAGTAATGCTTAACTGTAAATTTTATTTTTGGTAGATCGTAGACCATACTAATATTAGTATTTAGAACAATTTTAATCAAAATCGTAGGAGTCGTTTTCGAGAAAATTTATAATTTTTTGAAACGGATTTTTAACATTTATATGGAAGGTACCGTTAATTTTCACTATAAGAAAAAGTTTTTTTCAAAATCTTTTAGATAATGTTAAAAAACCCATTGTTACCAAGTTTCATAAAAATCAACCAAGTCGTTTTCGAAATACATATTTGGTTTTCAAAAAAAATTTCGAAACTTATTTTGAAAATCCAAAAAAAAGTTTTTGGAAAATTTTGGTATACAAAACTATTAAAATTTTTCAGAAGATTCTCCATAAAAAAAAATTATCAAAATCTGTTTATTTCTTTTCAAGAAAAACGAAAATAATAAAAATGGTTCTATGGGAGGTACCATATTTAAAACCATTTTTTGGAAATTTAATTTTCACAAAAAGGTAGCATATACCTAATAAAATTTATTGATTTTTTTTTAGAAAAATCTGTCGAGCCATTTTTGAGAAAAATAAGATTTTCCAAAAATGCTAAAAAAAATTATATGGCAGGTACCGTTATTTTTGGTCCTAAAAATAAAAGGAAAAAAACGTGTCAGGGTAATGTCCCGAAAACACTTTACACCAAGTTTAATTAAAATCGGCCCATGGGTTTAGGCTATAGGCGAGTCCACAGACAGACAGACAGACGGACAGAATTGCGAGACCCTTTTTTTTTCGTTTTCCCTATCATCGTAATGTAAAGTTTGATTGTTATATCCAGTTCAATTTTTTTTACGAATCCAAAACTTGCCATATAGTACCTATATATCGCAAGTAAAAAATTGTTGATGAATATGAGAAAGAAAGTCAGAGCCAACACTAAAGCGAGAAACAGATTACAACAGCAACAGCACCGTCAACAGCGCCGTTAGGCCTAAGTCCTAAATTTGCTGGTGTGGAACCACATAGAATATGCTTTGATTTGATATGTCAAACAGATATATGTAAATGTAGGTGCCGTTGCTGGTGGCAATGTGCTTGAGAAATTTTTGCTGGCCAGCCAGCGTGATGTTTGCTGTTGACGGTGCTGGTGCTGTTGCTGGTTTAATCTGTTTCACGCATAAGCCCTGAGGCATATCCGCATTTGTTTAGTAGATTTTAGACTTGGAATCATAGGTACATACAATATACCTTTACTATAGCTGCCCCCCTCCAGCTTCCACTTTTTCGTTTTCATCCTATTTCACCACCCTACAAATAATAAAATTTTGAAAAATAATATCCCTTAATACATTTAAGAACAAACTTTCAAACAGAAAAAGAATAGGACATGTGGCATCTGAGATAAACTTAAACAAGACAAAAAGCTAAATTTCCACTTTATTTTATAGATTATTTTTATCTTGCAAAGAGAAAAATTTTGAAGTTTCCATGTCAACTTGGACAACAATAACTTGGTGGAACGCTAATGAGATTTTGTCTACGTTTTCTTCCCTGGTCGGACAGAATTATATTGCCACCTTACTCTCAAAGACTCCAACTAATTAATCTCTTGTCGGTTGAGTTTTAATATAAGTCAGTAAAACTATAGAACACAATTGCCACTTAAAAAAAATCAAATGAAATAAATAATAATAATAACAAATGCATGATGAACATCGGGTGCCTAGTACCTTTGACTGAAGATGGGGATCCAATCCCTGTGGACGGTTTAAGGTGGCAGCAGACGAGAGAGGGGGGGAGGAGTGTTTCCACTAAGGCACTTCTCCTTTTTTCAGGCGGCAGCGGAGGAATTCCCCAGATGGAATCAACGGTGGCGTCTACAGTTCTAGTCAGTTTGAACTACTTAGTGAACAGCTTATATGGGCTACTACGACGTATTCGTAGCTCAGGCCTATAAGGAGCGGTCTATCCGGCTCCCCGTCCTTGGAGTTATAATAAGGATCTGGTCCTCCAGGCTAGGGGGTTGTGCGTCGGGGTGACTTCCCACCACGTAAAAAATGTATCGGTTCCGAAACAACAACAAGCCTCGGATATGGATGATTTTAATGTTGACGACCCCAGCAAACGAAACAAGGACAATGAATTTCGGATCTGCACGTGGAATGTACGGACCCTAAACAGGCCACGTGCAGCCGAACAACTAGTGGAGAACCTGGATAGGCTAAGGGCTGATGTAACAGCCATCCAGGAAGTGCGATGGGATGGAGAGGGCATCCGAAGGATGAAAACGTGTGACATCTACTTCGGCGAGTGCTGCAAGGAGCAAGGTCAGCGGCTCTTTGGTTGTGGTTTTGTGGTAAGGGGAAGACTTAGGCAAGAAGTCTTGGGCTTCAGAAATGTAAGCGAGCGCCTGGTCACAATCCGCATCAAAGCAAAGTTCAAAAACATCACGTTGATCTGTGCCCATGCCCCAACAGAAGAAAAGGATGACTCAACCAAAGAAGAATTCTACGATCTCCTCGAGGATACGTATGATAGGTGCCCCAAGTACGACGTCAAGATTATTCTTGGCGACTTCAACGCCAAGATTGGAAAGGAGGGCATCTTTGGTTCGATAGTCGGAGGACACAGCCTGCACGACAACACTTCCGGTAACGGACTCAGGCTCATCGATTTCGCGGCGGGGCGAAATGCCATTATAGCAAGCACTCTATTCCCACACCTCAATATACACAAAGGGACCTGGCGGTCTCCGGATCAACGAACCGTCAACCAGATTGATCATGTTGCGATAGACGCCAGACATGCTTCCAGTATCCTGGATGTCCGAACGTTCCGAGGTGCCAACATAGACTCGGATCACTACCTGGTGGTAGCGCAAGTACGTATGCGGATATCTATGGCGCCACAACGACGAGCGGATGCTGTAAAACGATTTAACGTCGCGAAGCTAAAATCGCAAGAGATAGCCAGGACTTTTGCAGACCACGTCTCTCTTAAACTCTCAACAAGCCCGCCACAAGCATCATCTGTAGAGGACCAATGGAAACACTGCCAAAATGCCATCAAAAGTGCCGCTACTGATGTGCTGGGTTTCACTAGGCCACCACAACGAAACCCCTGGTTCGATGAAGAATGCAGACTGGCACATGAAGCAAAGAACGAGGCCTACCAAGCAATGCTGCAGACTAGAACCAGAGCTGCTGAGAGAGCAGCCCGGGAGCTCTACGGGCAAAAGCGAAGGGAGGAACGCCGACTTCTCAGGAGGAAAAAGAGAGAGCATGCGAAGCGGGCGGTCGAGTCTATTGAGGACTGTAGCGGCAGGGGGGATGTTCGAAAGTTCTACCAAAGGGTGAGGCAAACTACCCAGGGTTACAAGGCCAGAACGGAAGCCTGCCGAGATGAGAATAGGAATATGGTGGTAGACACACAGTCGGTGCTGAGGATCTGGAAACAACACTTTTCTAGACTGCTAAACGGCGAATATGGCCAAAATTCCGCTGTAAGACAGAACACTCCATTCAACCTGGACGATGATGGTCAAAATTTCCGTCCACCCGACCCAAATGAAGTGCGGTTAGCGATAGCCAAGCTTAAAACGTACAAGGCTGCTGGTGCGGATGGCCTGCCAGCCGAGCTATTCAAAGCAGGGGGAGATGACTTGGTAGGGAGTATACACCAGCTTATCTCCAAAATTTGGTCGGAGGAAAGTATGCCCGATGAATGGAACCTCGGTATAGTGTGCCCCATCCACAAGAAAGGAGATGCTCTGACCTGTTCCAACTACAGAGGTATAAGTCTCCTCAACGTCGCATACAAAATCTTGTCATCTGTACTGTGTGATCGCTTAAAACCGTTTGTCAACGATCTGATCGGCCCCTATCAGTGTGGTTTCAGGCCCGGCAAATCAACCGTCGATCAAATGTTCACACTCCGACAGATTTTGGAAAAAACCCAGGAGTTTCAAATCGATACACACCACCTCTTTATCGATTTTAAAGTCGCATATGATAGCGTAGACAGAGACGAGCTATACAGAGCCATGGCGCATCTCGGCATCCCTGCTAAACTCGTCCGCTTGTGCAGGATGACGATGGAGAAATCTCGCTGCTCCGTCAAAGTCGGCAAGAACACCACCGAACCCTTTGATGTCGAGAAAGGTTTGAGGCAAGGCGACGCGTTATCATGCAACCTGTTTAACATCGTTCTTGAAGCAATTGTACGCAACTCGCAAGTCAACAACAGAGGTACAATTTTTCAAAAGTCTGTTCAACTACTTGCTTATGCAGATGATATTGACATCATTGGGAGAACGAAGCGAGCTGTTACCGGCGCGTTTGCAAGTATTGAATCGGAGGCGGCGAAAATGGGTTTGGCTGTTAATGAGGACAAGACGAAGTATATGCTATCATCGAGAAAGGAATCTCAACATCGTCGGCTCGGGCAAAACGTCACGATGGATAGATACAACTTCGAAGTCGTCAAGGACTTTGTCTACCTGGGCTCCACTGTAACATCGCAAAATGACATCAGCGCAGAGATCAAACGAAGAATTACTCTTGCCAATCGCTGTTTCTTCGGGCTAAGAAGGCATCTAAGTAATAAAGCCCTCTCTCAGAGAACCAAGGAGACCTTATATAAGACCCTAATCATCCCGGTCCTGCTATATGGGGCAGAAGCATGGACCCTGTCAAAAACGGATGAGAATCTGCTTGGGTGCTTTGAAAGGAAGATTCTTCGGGTGATTTTCGGTCCAGTCTGTATCGATGGAGTATGGAGGAGAAGATTTAATAACGAGCTTTACGGGCTTTACAGCGACGTCGACCTGGTCAAGAAGCTGAAAATTCAGCGGCTGAGATGGCTGGGACACGTGGAGCGTATGGACACCAACGCACCAGCCCGACGAGTCTTCGAATCTACCCCTGACGGTCTGCGCAGCAGAGGAAGACCCCACCTTAGGTGGCGCACACAAGTGGAAAACGACCTCAACCAACTTGGAGTGCGTAACTGGAGGCAGCTAGCTAGGGACCGAGCTGGCTGGAGGGGCTTGTTGGTTGAGGCCGTAGTCCATCCTGGGCTGTGAGCGCCATCTAAAGTAAGTAAGTAAGTAATAACAAATGCATAGTGGTTAAACTCCGGAATGATTTATGAAAACAATGTTTTTCGAACTTTTGCCAATGTTGCTGAAAAATTCATACCTAGTTTTGAAATTCTTAGTTTACCGGTAAATTTACAGTGACAAATTTTTATGTTGTATAGTAAATAGCCGAAGTAATGAAATTCCAGAATTTACCGGTAAATCCTAGAACAATTTTTACCAATGGTGCTGAGAAACTCTAGGATTTACCGAATAATTCTAGAATTTCATTATTTCGGCTTTTTACGGTAACATATATATATCTTGGGGGAACCCGAAACCACGAACTCGTTGACAAAATGTTCTGACGATATAAATGCATGCAGAATTGCAGAGCAAGGTACTAAACGGCTGATGTAGATACTCATACAAAAAATTTGCAAACATACGTAACAAAATGTTTGCCTGGCTATAATTATAAGCATATAACACGTGACTTTAGGGTAGCTTTTAATGCCCAATCTTATGAAATAAAAATGAACACTATAAAGCCACCCTAAAAATAGTAGATAAATGCTGACTGCATTTTGCGTCCTACAAGTAAAACATTACCAAATTTGTCATAAGGAATAAGAATCAAAAAAGTTCATAAAAATATCTGCGGTGAAAGGGTGTTTTTTTCCAAGGGAAAGGAAAAGTTGGCTATGCGAAAAATCGCCCAAAAACAAAACGCCCAAAATATAAAAATCAGAAATCGCCCAAAATTATTGGGTGAACTTGCATAATGAAAGAAGACCCAAAAAATGAATGCAAGATCGCCCAAAAATTAAAATGAATAATCGCCCAGTTTCTTTTTTCTTTTTTTTTTTTATAATAACAAAACGCAAGATCGCCCAAATGTAAAAATGAAAAATCACCCAAAAACCGATTTGGGCGATTCTTCATTTATTTTTGGGCGATTTTTCAGTTTTGTTTTTGGGTGATTTTTCAAAATTCTCCACACATAATTTTGATGTAAACGCTGCGCGGGCGGCAGCGCGTACGGCGCGGGCGTATTTTCATTATAAAAAATCATCCAAATACTGTAAAGTATAGAATCGCCCAAGAATAATTTTGGGCGATTTCTGATTTTTAGGTTTTGGGCGTTTTGTTTTTGGGCGATTTTTCGCATAGCCGGAAAAGTTACCAGAAAACCTTTGGTATGTTGATGAAATAATATGTACGCAATAATAATTAATATGTACCTAACTTTGTAAGCTATTTGTAAATGTATAAAGCTTGTTTTACCTCTTCTATTCAGAAAATACATTTTTACATGGCGATGACTTTTAAAAGGGTGCTTAGGAAAATCGTCTTTGAATTGTTTTTATTTGATTCAACGTTAAAAAGTACTTTTAAATCATTCGGTTCAAAAAAGTTCCTTTACAGAAGAAGTACTATGTATGTTCAATTAAGGTCTTTAACGTTCTTTCATTTTAAGACTTGATTTTCAATATTTTCCAATACATCCAATTTTAGTAAAATTAAAATATAAATGCTGAAATTGTATTGTCAAAAAGATCTACAAAACTACATTTAAGGGAGATAAGTAATTCGGTAATCTAATGTAAATTAGCTTGGTTTCCTCATAATTTTTTCATTTTATTATGTTTTTGAAGTTTTTCTTCAAAGGTCAATAAAACGATGAAATAATACATGGTATAGAGAAAATATGCACCAAATGACTCTTAGTTGTAAGTGAATTAAATGGTCCATAACCAACCAGTTTCTACAGGCTTTGGTCTATAAAGCATTTTAGCAATGATATTATGTTTCAGTTATATTTGTCTCTATATCAATGGTATGGAGCACTTATAAGCACAAAGTTATAGTTATTTGAACTATTGAATTGCCCCTCGTAGTACAAATTTTAAATATACGGCAAAAAAGGACCAAAAGGGCCCAAAAATATGTAGCCTATGAAGCAATTGTGGTTCCTGTAACTTCCTTAATAATAGAGCTAGGACAACGAGAATAGCAGCAATCGATAGACAACATTCGAATTAGTATAACTCTTTCATTAACTCATTGGGGTTTTCCAATGGTAAACAAAAATAAATTTTTTCTTGATCCAATTCTGTCAAAACACAGATTTCGACAATTTTCGTCTTCCAATGGGCAAACAAAGCTGATTTTTTATCGAAAAAAAAAATCAATTTATCAGATCTGGATTTTGCAGCAGATCAACCTCTCTTTTTTACTAACACCACTATACACCAGTACAATTGACAGCTACCAGTTTGACAACATAAGAGGGTCCCCAGACACGAGTAAACACTTTTACCTTGACAAACAAAATTAAATCTGAAATCGTACCCAATTCGCCACGAAAAAAATCGATTTTTTGGCAGAAATCTGAATTTACCACAGGAAAACCCCATCAGTTTCCCGAAAAAGTGGTCTATGATGGGGCACTTAAGCGGGACCAATAAAATCAAGAACAAATTTCTGTGCCAACGGGACTCAAGCGAGGTGAGAAATACATTTCTCAACGCCCAACGCAAATCTTTCTGTCCTAACTGAATCCTCGGAAAAATAAATTTCTGAATGTCAACGAAAGCCAAGAGTATAGAGGGTGATTCGCATAAGGTGTGACAACAAGCTAGAGCGTGTATATTGAATCCAGATAAGAAAAAACCGTGTGGGAGAGGGGCGGTCTATTTCCCCCCGTTTAGACAGGAGGGACAATTTTCTAAAAAATCAACTTGAAATACTTAAAAATCATTAAAAAACAACGGCAACAATTAAAATGTCATGCTATACTTTTAGTCTAAGAGCTGACAGCAAATTTTTGGTTTGGAGATATAACCAAAATTCACAAACATATGTATGTAGAGGTAGAAGGGTACTGAGTTCGAATTCAATCGTCTGGCACGATTACTTTGTCGCCGGGCGAAGGGGAGGGGCGGTGAAAACAGCGATTTTCCAAATTTTTGTTTAGAGGGTATAACCACTTTTTAACATACTTAAACTAAAGCTAACTAAGCTTTGATTAAAGATTTGGGGGTCCCAGACGTTTAAAAAGTCGCCAGACCCAGCCAGAAGACCTCGAAGAGGTGCAAAAAGTCAGATTTTGGTTTGGAAGGTATAACCAAAAAATGTATGTCAATAAATCAGGAAAAATCTCCTCATTACAACTAAGGGGGTCCCAGACGTTTAAAGTGTCGCCACACCCAGCCAGACGTCCCCCAAGAGAGGCAAAAAGTCATATTTTGGTTTCGAAGGTATAACCAAAAACAAAGTATGTCAATAAGTCGGAAAAAATCTCCTCCCAGACGTTTAAAGTGTCGCCACACCCAGCCAGACGCCCCCCAAAAGGGGCATAAAGTCAGATTTTGGTTTGGAAGGTATAACCAAATAAAAAAATATGTCAAAAAATCAAGAAGGATCTCCTCATTACAAATATCGGGGTCCCAGAACCAAAAATTTGCTGTCAGCTCTCTATTTGTTTTTAAGCCAAATTACTTTTAGAGAATAGGTTTTGAAAAATTAATTTTCTAACTCAAAATTTTGAAAATGTAATGAATACAAATTCAAACTAATTTTTTTTTCAAAATTTTGCGTTATTGAGTATTATTTTTGTGTTTAATATTCAATACTCCAATCAATTTCTAGTCAAACCATGAAAAATCGGATGCCTAAATGTCTTTTAGTTTTTTGAGAAAACAATTATTAAACTATTTTGAACGTTGAGTAAAAAACAAATTATATTCTCTCTTATAGATGAGGTTCGTACCGGCACCTATCGTCAGCTCTTCCATCCGGAACAACTTATAACTGGCAAAGAAGATGCTGCCAATAATTATGCCCGTGGTCATTACACAATTGGCAAGGAAATTGTCGATGTTGTTCTGGATCGTATTCGCAAATTGGCCGATCAATGTACTGGTCTTCAAGGATTCTTGGTATTCCATTCATTTGGTGGTGGTACCGGAAGTGGTTTCACCTCGCTTCTCATGGAACGTCTTTCTGTCGATTATGGCAAAAAATCTAAACTAGAATTTTCAATCTATCCAGCACCACAAGTAAGTCTATTTATTATAGAAAGAAAGAAAGAAAAAAATGTTACAATTATTATTTAGAACATAGTTGAATATGAATTGAATCCATGTCGTGTAGTTGTGATGCAAGTAGATAATATTGGAAGAATGTGGTCAAATAATTCGCGTGAGAGTAAGTGTGTGTGTGTGTATGGTTATTGTTTGGTCAGCAGAGGGGGGATTTAGTATTATGATGGACACGCAAACGCTTTAAGTTTATGAATTTCGTTCAGCAATGAGTCACAAATTCTTGAAATGAGTTAAATGCACGACTTGTGGTGCTTTAACTATTAGACCAAGAAGAATGTTTTTCTTTATTTTTGAAATCTAAAGGTCAATATCCTAAAGGTACCCATAGAAAAATAAAGGAGTATGATTATGTTAATTTAACATGCACTCACTTGCGGAGTTAAAATGGAAATACTGAAATTGTCCACTGTATGTCGGTCGTAATGAATATAATGCTGTCCTTTATACGTTTTCATTGTTCAAAATATGAACTTGGTATTGAACTTAATTGAAGGTTTGATAGAGGACATGCTATAGACATAAAACACCACCGGCTATTTCTCATAGAGCACGGGCTGGAAAACGCTATTATTTTAGTTGCAAAAGGATTTACTATGGGCTAAAAGACATTGTAGCTATCATGAGTGAAAAAAAAAATAATAGAAACTTGACCGCAATCAGAACTACAATTCTTATGTGTATTTCATTCAATAATATATGTATGAATGTAATTTGATATTAAATTGAAACAAATGGGTCACTTGATTGCACTAACAAAAGTTACCTGCATTTGTGCCATTGTACATTGCCAACACAGCCTAACATGGCGATTCGTCACCCCATTGTTTTGGTTTTTTCTTGATGTTCCAATTACTATGGTGCTGCTGGCGATTTGTATATACCTATACAATTTTATATGTAAGCGCAAAGAACTGCCAGATGGGCTTACCTTAAAGGACTTTTCTCAGATTTCTCGAGGTTGAGATAAGTTCGGTTAGTAAAGTAAGAACTCCAATCATTTACCAGATTTATTTTCAAATATTTATTTTATTTCCAATTTCATTGAAAACTTATAACAACAAGAGTTTTATACCGCTCCAAACTTTGTGAGAATGGAATTTCGTACCAGTGCAAACTACATGTCATCAACCTTTCATAGACATCGCGGCCCTAAGACCACCATAATGCACTTTGAAAATGCAAAGAAAAAGGAGCGTAGTTAAAGTGTTTTTTACCGCTCCAAATTTTGCGAGCATAATGCCAAGCTAAATTCCATCGGTCTGACAGCGAAACTGCTGCCCTAACACCTGCATAATGAATGCACTTTCAAAATACAGTAGACGCTCGATAAAGTGAATCTCGGTAGTGTGAACTATTCAATATAGTGAACATAAAATTTTATACACAAAACTCTAAATAGTGAACAAAAAAATCACTATATCGAGATTTTTTTTTTGTTTACAAAATGTTAACTTTGTATCAAATTTTACTCTACAAAACCTTTATAGCTTCTCTCTGGAAATAGAGAACAATCTCGATATATAGTAACCAGGCCTGGTTTTAATTACTTCACTGTATCGAGCGTCTAGTGTACAACCAAAAAAACAAAAATCGTTTTTGACCACTCTAAATTTTTTTTTAGTACGTGGTTAGTTTCCAAACTAAATTTTATCAGTTTGCTAGAAAAACCTCAGCCCTAACACCACAATATAATGCACTTTCAAAATACAACAAAAAATGTTTATTTTTTTAAATCGCTCCAAATGTTGTTCACATATAATTTTAATTTGTCCAAACTGAAATTCGTCGGTCTGGCAGCGATACTGCAACCCTAACACCACCAAAATGCATTTTCAAACTGCAAGAAAATGAGCGAAGTTAAAGTGTTTTATACCGCTCCAAATTTTGCGAGAATATAATGCTGAGATGTTTTCAAGCTAAATTCCATCGGTCTAGCAGCGATACTGCGGCCCTAACAACTTCAAAATGTAACCAAAAAAAACAAAAAGGGTTTTATACCGCTCCAAAATTTGTTCACTAGTACTTGACTTGGTATAACTATCCAAACAAAATTCCATCAATATGGCAGCAATACCGCGGCTCTAATACCTCTATATAATGAGGCGTTAGAGCCGCTTCAAATTTTGTCCATATATAATTATTATCTGTCCAAACATAATTCCATCTGTCTGACAGCGTTACCGCGAGCCTAACACTACCATAATACACTTAAAAAAAAATAATAATAATTGTTTTTTGCATTTTTAAAGTGCATTATGGTAGTGTTAGGTTCACGGTATCGCTGCCCAGACCAATGAATTTCGGTTTGGACAGATATAGGTTATTTGTGAACCGAATTAGGATCGGTTTGGAAAACTTTTATTTTTCGTTGCATTTAGAAAACATTTTGCTCACAAAGTTTGAAGCGGTGTAAAACTCTTTGAGCAAATCGTTCACCAGCTCTCGGTCTATAACAGCTATTTTATATTATACTTCAAACTGATTAAATTAATATGATCTACATGAGGAAACTCAGCTCAGAAGGTTCACTTAGAAGAAAAGAACGGGGGAAGAAATCTCTGTTTTCAAAGAAAACACAAGTGCGTCTGCTGCTTACTCAAAAAGAAGAGGAGAATAAAGATAGTTAGTACCAGCGTTGCCACAATCAAAAAATTATTGAAGGCTACTTTGAAGGCCATTACGTTAAAGTGCGGGCCACAATCCGCCAGAGAAGTTTTTATTTTATTTTTATTTTGTTGTTTGGAAAACAAAGTTCTTTTTTATAAACACAAGATTTATACATGTTTGTAAAAGCTATGTCCGTGTACTATCCAAAATTCGAATTTCTACACATTTTTTTTTTTTATTTGAACTTTGAAGTATTTTCGCTGAAAATTCGTAGAAATTCGTAGTTTTGGACAATACACGAACAAAGCTTATTATTTATTGTTTTTTATAGAAATTTTTTTTACTAATTTAGAGCAGCGTTGCCGAAGTGGCACGATCGTGCTGTCGAGATTTATGACATGATTATTTCCTCGTGGCGCGGTGGCACGAAAATGTTCAATATGGCACGTTATTTTATTTGAATTATTTTACTTAAAATGAAGCAAATAACACAAAATTTAATGAAAATTGGTCCAAATCTAGTAAAATAAGGGTACAAAAAACTTCTCAAAAGAGCTGAGATTTTTTCGGAAATTTCGGCTACGAAAATGTTTGTAGAAATGCGGGCCATTTCTTGGTGGCCCAGGGCCACTGGTTTAGTCTAATTCCAGCCTTTGGTTGACTCCAAAGCCAAAGGAAAAACAAGTGTTTACTCGAAAGCAAGAGGGGAGTATCGGTACGACGCAAAAATCTGATTCCAACCCACAGCTCACTAAAGGAAGAGGGGTAGGGTAAGGGGATTAATAATATCGCGGTAAGTGATCCTTTTAAGACCAACAATATTGGCTTTACTGATACTGATACACGCATGCACCATAGAAAGGAATCTGCCTGAAGCTATCACACAGTTTCTACAAACTGAAATTATCTGGAAACGTATTCTCTGCTCTTCTAAGTTCGAAAAAAAGAAAATCACGAGTCGATATCGATAAGCTTCGAATCGAATTGATGAAGTTTCTTACGCCCTCTTGTTATATTTGCGTCTGCGACATAGTGTGAACTATAATAAAGACGACGAAGAAAATTTAATTATTTCGAGTGATGGCGTCGAGTTTGTTGAATTGTTTATTATAGGCGCCGCGTTTTTCTTTTTTAGTTCGAAGCAGTTCAGGGCTGAGCCCGAACTGTCAAACAAAAATTTTGCGCTTCTTTATTGAATTCAGAGTGCTCAGAGCTCAGAATTTGTGTTTCATTTTTCGTTCAGAGCTAGCTCGGAGCGTGCTTCATGAGCTCAGGATAAAATAACCGAGCATACGGAGTAAAAAACTGAGTGCAGCAACTTGACAGATATGACAATTCAGTGCTCAGGTGTGTTTCATAATTAAATCGGAGTACTCTGAGCACACTCTGCACAGAGTTTACTCCGCTCGCTCAGGCCCTGCTCAGTGCTCTGCCCTGAACCAACTCTGAACTTAAAAAGAAAAACGCTGTATGATGCGTGTGTGATATCGGTCGCCTGTGGTCGGTGGTTGCTGTATGCAGGTTTGGTGTTGATGTAGGGTGCTGGTGGATGTTTTTTTGAGTTTCGCATGAATATGTGGGATGCTGAAGTGCTGATGGCAGTTTGGCCAGGGGCGGCACGAGGTTGATAATTAAATTCGTTACCATTTCTTTGTTCAATTCAAATAAGTCCAAAATTTATTACGAAGCTTTTGTAAATAATCTTTGGAAATTATTTAGATATTATTTTAACATTTATTTTAAATTATGATTATTAAGATTCACTTTTCTTTTTCATAGGTGTCGACAGCTGTGGTTGAGCCTTACAACTCTATTCTAACAACTCACACTACTCTAGAGCATTCCGATTGTGCCTTTATGGTTGACAACGAAGCTATTTATGACATCTGCCGTCGCAACTTAGACATCGATCGTCCATCCTACACCAATTTAAATCGTCTAATTGGCCAAATTGTTTCATCCATTACAGCTTCATTGCGTTTCGATGGTGCTCTCAATGTCGATTTAACTGAATTCCAAACCAACTTGGTGCCATATCCACGTATTCATTTCCCATTGGCCACCTACGCACCAGTAATCTCATCCGAGAAGGCCTATCACGAACAGTTGACAGTAGCCGAAATTACCAATGCTTGCTTTGAGCCCGCCAACCAAATGGTCAAATGCGATCCACGACATGGCAAGTATATGGCTTGCTGTATGTTGTATCGTGGTGATGTCGTACCAAAGGATGTCAATGCTGCAATTGCCACAATTAAGACCAAGAGAAGCATTCAGTTTGTTGATTGGTGTCCCACTGGCTTTAAAGTGGGCATAAACTACCAGCCACCGACTGTTGTGCCTGGTGGTGATCTTGCCAAGGTTCAACGTGCTGTTTGCATGTTGTCCAATACCACAGCCATTGCTGAAGCATGGGCTCGTTTGGATCACAAATTCGATCTGATGTATGCTAAGCGTGCTTTTGTTCATTGGTATGTTGGTGAAGGTATGGAAGAGGGTGAATTCTCTGAAGCTCGTGAAGATTTGGCTGCTCTGGAGAAGGATTACGAAGAAGTAGGAATTGATTCGAATGAAGAAGCTGGTGAAGGTGATGAGTACTAGGCTCATTTTCAGATGGCTTTTATGAATTTATAGATGAAAATACAACTCAGCAATAATAAGCTCGTATATAATTGGAATTTAGTTTGTCGATTTATTTAACTTCTATATGAATTTCGTTTGTAAGCTCTTAACAATATATAGAAACTAATGTCTCTGCACATACTTATCATAATTTTGTACTAAGAATTTATATTTTTAATCTCATCAACATCATCAACATTTCAATTTGTTTTGATTTTTCTTATTTTTGTTTTACTTTATCATGCTATCATCGAACAAAATAAAATATGCTTTAACATCACGTGACATCAGAAGGAAAATACATGTTTTATTTAATTTTAAGTTGATATAGCTATTTGCAGTAGTACCCCCCGGCAGACATGCAGACACAGGAATGGTTGAGAGTTGTAAGTCACTAGACCTTAATTCTTCATGAGCAGTTGTGCCACCAAATTAATATTTTTATTTTTATAGCTATTTGAAATTGCATCTATCTACTAGTTGGTAAGTAAAAAACCTCAGTTTCTTGGAACGAAATATCAGAAAGGTTACCCTTTTCATTGCTTAAAAGAGGTGCGTTCTTTTATGTTACTGTGGTTCTATAGTTAATGTGTCAAAAAGTAAACAAAACAATAACCATTGCATTTCAGCTGTGTTTGACAGATCAACTATTTCAATTCATATCGAGGAGATGAGTTGGAAAAAGTTACAAAAAGTTACTTTTTGACACTTTTACTTTGGAATTTAGGAACGATTTTATGACGTTATAAAGTTACTCGAAGTAACTTTTCTGAAGTAAAGGAACGACCGAAGTTAACTATAGTTAACCACAGTAACATAAAAGAACGCACCAAAGGTCTGTTTGAAAAGCATGAGTCTAGTTTTAGGCAGCATCAGCGGCGTACTAGGCTAAGGCTTTACAACTAAATGTTTACGAAAACCACAATGAAAAAATACTCAAATTCAATTTCACCAATTGCAAAAATAAACACAAACGCATACAAATCAGAGAAAGCAATTCTGTAAGGAAAGAAAGAACAAATACAAGCACGAATGAAGCTCAAATGTCACTTTTTCGCATTTATTGGTGCGGGCAATTAATTTATTTATTTTTATTTAATTATTTATTATTTATAAAGAGTGGTAGTACAAAAAGAATATAATTCTTATCATTAGTACTTACAAAACTATTAAAATACATCAAAGAGAGTTACAAAATTCAAAGAAGAAAAAAAAATAAAATTAATGTAGGTAACATCAAAGGTAAATAACATATAATAAAAATTTGACTTAAATATAGCAAAAAGGCAAGTTGATATGAATATTTACAACATTTGGAAAAATGAAAAAGAAAAAAAAAATTTAATATGTGTACATATGTATATGTAAAATATATATGTATTAAGAAAAATTCCTGTTAGAGTTACTTGTAATATAATTATAAAGAGCTTTTTTGAAAGTTGGAAGTGTATTACATTGTCGAATGGTAAACGGTAAAGAATTCCATAACCCTATGGAGTGGACGAAAAACAATCGTTTGCTTTGTAGGTAGTTAAATGATGGTACAATGATACTATTTGTTCTAGCAGAAGAAGCAAATTTAATTCTTTCAAATAAATACAAAGGTTGCTTATTAATAATCACATTAAAAAGAAAAATACAGTTTTTAAAATTCAAAAATTCTTTAACAGCCAATTTCTTCACAGAGTCCTAACGCTAGTACCGGTACTAGTCCTAAAGTTAGTACTCAAATCGGTATCAACTCATTTCTTCACACAAGTACTAAGGCTTAGTCCTGTCAATTTGGTACCGAGAACTAGTTAGGACTTGGTTTAAGCTAGGACCTTGAAATCGACAGTCTAGCAGGTTAATACTCAAATCAGAGCAATGATTTGCATTTGGTTTCATCATTTCTTGCCTGTTATTCTGAAGAAATAGGTAATAAGTGCGTTTTTTTATTAACATTGTTAATTTTGATTCTAGTTTTTTTTTGGTTTTTCAATTTTGTATAATGGGTGATGTTTTTGTGTAGAAAATGGATTTCGTTTTTGGTGATGACAATTCTTTTCGCGTTTTTTTTTCTAATTTTATTTGTTTTTAGATTTTCAACTTTTTAAAAATAGTCAAGACGTTCAAGGCATTATCTATATAGCGGTTCCCGATTTTATGAAAATATTGGTAACCAAAGGTTTTGCATTGCATAAAAGCCAGCAAAATTTTCAGAATTTGAAGTGGCCGCTTATGCATTTTACCGATTCCTTGACCCTTGACGTAACCGGAAAATATCGTTGGCGGACTAAACATTGTTAAAAAATGGAATTGATGATCGGTCAAATATTTCACCTAATTGTGAAATTGAATTGTGCGCATACATTTTGAAGCCGACGAAATTGGTAATCCTATTAGTAGGTCCGTGATTAAACGCGAACACAAAAACTTAATTCTAAATACTACGAAAAGTCACAAGTTTAGCGAAATCATTACAACAAACACAAAATCGATATTCACATATTTTTAATAAAAAGAAATTCAATTCAACACACGACAATATAATTATTATATTCATCTTCTAATAATAAATGTATTTTATTTATTTAACAATTTGACATACAGAAAACATAATAAATAGATCAAAGGCAGGCAAATTCTGTTTGAAATTTATTCAAATCTTCACAAAAACTGATGTAAATGTTAAATAAGCATCAAAATAATTTTTAAAATGCCAAAATGTTGTCAAAATCAGTATTAGACCAGTTTTAGACGTATTAAGTTCCTAGTACCGCTGTGTGAACTTAGATCGGGTACTAGGAATCTGAAGAAAAGCTCAGGTACTAACTTTTCGTTAGGACCCAGTAACAGAGCTAGTACCTGGTCCAGCTAGACCGGGTTCTAAGCTAGCTTAGTACCTATGTGAAGAAATTGGGCGTAAGAGTCAAACATGTAATACTTCTGCTATACATAGATATGTGATCAAATCTGCGCAAGCGAAAGACATATCTGATTGCCGTATTATAAGCGACTTGAAGCTTTCTCATAGAAATTGAATCTAAACTACTATAAATAACAGCGCCGTAACTGAAAATTGGCAGTAAGAGACTTTTGACAAGTCTTAGTCTAGTGACAAACGGTGTTACACAAGCAGATACATTTAACTGTCTTACCCCTGCATAAATTGATCTAACGGTAAGGTTAACGTTTTCCTTAGCGGAGAGTTTTGTATTTAGAGTAATTCCTAGGCTTTTTACACTATTTAAGTATGGTATGTTTTTTGTCATTAGATGAATAGAAGGAAGCAAAGTGGTATCAAGATAACTTTTTGAGAATATTATGCTTTGCGTCTTCTCTGGATTTAGTTTGAGACGATTTAAGGATGCCCAATCAGCGATAGATTGCAAATCTTCATTTAACCTACAAACACAGTCATCTATAAGGCCTAAAGGGCGAGATATATAAATTTGCACATCATCAGCATAAAGATGAACTGAAACATTTTGGCATATAGATGGCAAGTCGTTAATAAAAAGTGAAAATAAAAGCGCGCCAAGAATAGATCCCTGTGGAACCCCAGTTTTAAGGGGCAAAAATTCTGAACAACCTTTACTTGTGTGTACACTTTGGGTCCTTCCTGTCAGGTAACTCATTATCAATTACAGAGAGATAATCAAAACCAAACAGATTAGACAGTTTTGTACATAGTATTTTGAAATCAACGCTGTCAAATGCTTTGGAAAAATCAAGAAGACAAAGTATGGATAAATAATTTCTATCAAATCCCATTCGTATATCATCAAGAATTTTTATCGTCGCTGTTTGACAACTATGACCCTCTCTAAAACCCGATTGAAATGGACTTAGCAAAGTGTGATCAGTTATATGCTTATTGATTTGGTTACGAAGAACAATTTCCAAAATTTTAGAAAGGCATGGTAAAATACAAATTGGACGGAATTTTACATACAGATTTCTTGGGGAGAGGAGTAACTTTTGCTTTTTTCCAAGACATTGGGAAAGTAGATGTTGTTATGCAAGAGTTAATTATATGCGTTAATGTTTGAAGAATATGTGGTAATATCAATTTAACGAATTTTAAAGGCACACCATCTACACCAACTGCTTTGGATTTTATATGCCTTATTGCATCTAACACATCCACATCCGAGACACAAATGAAACTCAAGGAAGGAAGATTCGAAGACCTGTTAAACGCAGCTACTGGCTCTACCATATCATTGCCTAAACAGTTATGGGACAGGAAATGATTGCTCAAAAGTGTCGGTTCCAAACTTTTTAATATTTTTCCACAGAACATTACTAGGCAAATCTGCATTAAGCTTTGAAGAGAAGTATATGCTTTTGGATCTTTTAACTTCACTAACAACTCTATTGCGACTTTTTTTAAAGATGTTCCAATTTGTTTCACTTTTAAATCGTTTCCAACGTGAAAAACATCTATCTCTAACTTTAATGAGTTTCAAGATTTTATTATTGAACCAAGGAATGCGCGAATCAACAATTTTAATTGTTCTCAATGGAACATGTTCAAGAAACAGATTTAAAAGCAAGGAATGAAAAATACCAACTTTTAAGTTAATATTTGGTGTATTCCAACATTCATACCAAGGGGAAAACGCACAACCGCGGATGAACTCATTTAGGTTAATATTCTTATAGTCTCTAAAACTGAATTGATCTGGTACTGCGGTATGACTGAAACATACGTCATAAATAACGAAAATAAGATCATGATAAGAAGGTACTCCAATCAAGCTTAATTGGTGAAACTTAAGGACTTTGTCTAGACTACTAGTCATTGATATATCAAGTAGGCTAGGCTCACAGTTTGGACGGAAATGTGTTTTGTTTTGTTTTGTGTATTGTTTTGTTCACAATTTGAAGACCATTCATTGAACAGTCATCAAAAAGACGAACTGAATCGGGGGTATTAGTAGATATATCCTTGTTAAAATCACCGAAAATAAGTATGTCCGTGTAAATAGCACTATATTCCGCGAAGCAATTAAAAAAGGAATCCAAGGGTACACTTTAATGTGGGTTGTAAACACAAGCTAACAATAATTTTCTCGCATTATCAAATATTTCAACAAAAATGTATTCAACGGTCTCTGACGGTTGAGAACAATAAACAACCCGACAAGATAAAGATTCTTTGCAATAAATTGCAACGCCACCACCTCTTTTTTTAGATCTATCATTCCGAAAAATTTTATAACCGGGAATATTAATAAGCACATCTGATAACTCCTTCTTAAGCCAAGTTTCCGAAACGCACACAGCATCAACTGATTTAGATGAAAAAATATCTCTTATTTCATCAATGTGTGCATTAATGCTTTGCGCGTTGATAAGGCAAACTTTGAAACCTTTATACTGACTTGATAAAACATTTAGCAACAGTCTGCAAGAATTGTATTCCTCCGACGGCATGTTTGGACCACGAGAATTATTCACAATCAAACCGTGTCACACCTCAAAATTTCAAAAAAAAAATCAAAATTCGGAAAACTAATTATAAAGAAAGGATTTAATACAGAAAATGACTATGAGGAAGAAAAATATTAATTATATAAAAGGAAAAAAAATTAATGAAAATTAAATATATAAGTATATAAAAAAAAAAAAAAATTAAAGTTATGATACTAAATAAATACAAAATACAATAATTTGTATAACAACTGACGGGTTATATTTTAACAATTTGTGAATTTACTTTGAGAATATTTAAAGTTTTTAATTTAAAATGAATTTTAATTCAGGGGGAAATGGAATAACAGAGTAGAAAAAAAAAAAGTTAATGTTCTCTCCTTGACATCTCTTGTATATATCTGTTGAAAGTCGACACACGAATGAAAATATTTATTTAAATATTAAATATTATACAAATGAAAAGATAGTCATAGCTATAAAGTATATAAATATCTCTAAAGCAAGTAAAGTTTCTCAAAGTATTTATGTAGCTTTTCACACTCCCACTCATAAAAACATTTGAAAATTTAAGTTCAACATTCTTTAAAGTATTTCGATACAAATTATGAAGTTCAATAAAATATTTAAAAAAATTAAAAATCTAACATAACCTATGTAAATATAAAGAACAAACATTAATCTATAATTCAAACTTCTCTTCCAAGCCAAGTCGAAGAATGTTTGATTTGAACTTCATTGTTGACAATGGTTTCGTAAAAACGTGTGCCAGTTGATCTTCGCTTTTGACATATTCGACTACAATATCGCCTTGCAAATCTCGTTCACGTGTAAAATGCATAGCTTTGTTGATGTGCTTTGTCCGATGATGATATTCCGGGTTTTTGACTAGACGTATTGTACTTTGATTGTCACAAAATATTGTTGTTCCAGCATCTTACTCAAATCCAAGTTCCATGAGTAGTCCACGAATCCAAATAGCCTCTTTTGTACCTTCGCATAGTGCAACATATTCTAATTCTGTTGTTGACAAGGTAACATGCGATTGTCGTTTACTTCTCCATGTAACTATGCTTTTTCCAATCATAAAAGTGTATCCAGTTATTGATCGACTGGCTTCAATATCTCTAGCATGATCAGCGTCCGTGTAACCAATTAAATTCCAGTTGTCTGAGCCATATGTGATTTTTAATTTTCGCGTATAATTCAGATATTGGAATATTCTTTTTATTGCTCTAACGTGTAGTTGGCTAGGTTTCTCCATAAATCGACAAACTTCTCCCACTGAATATGCAATATCTGGTCTTGAAACCGTTGCAGCAAAAATAAGAGATCCGCATGCCTGGCGGTACGGGAATGAAATTTCACTATCGCTATCATTCGCCTTTACCAAAAAGGTACCAACGTCAGCAGGTGTAGACACAAATTTTGAGTTTTCCATGTTGAATCTGTGTAGAATTCGCTCAATGTACGATGCTTGTCCGATGCTTATGGTTTTTAAAGTACGGTTCCTTTCAATTTCCAGTCCTACGTAGTATTGTCCATTACCAAGTGTAATTTTAAATTTTCTTTGAAGCTTTGCAATCAGGACATCGATTGCACTCTTGCTGCAAGATATAACTAATCCGTCATCAACATATAATAATAAAATTACCTTCTCGGTAGAGTCACAAGTAAAAAATACGCAAGGATCAGACTGTGATTGTTTCATGTTGCATCCCTTAATGAAATCAACGAACTTTGAGTTCCATTGACGAGATGATTGCTTCAAGCCGTACAAACTTTTCTTCAACAAACATACTTGACCCTTCGTATAATTTATTCCATCCGGAACCTTCATGTAAATTTCTTCCTCCAGGTTTCCATTTAAAAAGGCTGTTTTGACATCAAATTGAATGATCTCCATGTCGCAAATAGCTGCCAATGCTAAAACACACCTAACTGAATCATAACGTACCTCTGGTGAAAAGGTTTCGGTGTAATCGATGCCTGCACTCTGTGAATATCCTTTCGCCACTAACCGTGCCTTGTATTTTGGGTGTTCATTTGGCGTAATCTTGAGTTTGAATATCCATTTGCAGCCGACTCCGTTTTTGCAATTCTTTGGTTTTTCGACAATGTCCCATGTCTGGTTCTCGTGCAACGATCGTAGCTCTTCATCGATGGCCTTCTTTCATTCTAAAGATTGATCCGACTTAATTGCGTCTTCATATGATGATGGTTCAATAAACATAGCTAAACAACCAAGGTCAGCATCATAAGGAACAGTTTTCTTAGGATTTGCACGTAAACACCTTTCATTTTCTTTTTGATTTATAATTTTATCAGCCTGTGTTTCTTTTGAAATTGATTCCACATTTTTCTCTTTTACCTCATCTCTTATAGAATCTTCACTGGATAAAGCACTACTGCATACCTCGTCATCAACATCATCGGGAAACGTGAAGTATTTGTTGCAAATAATAATTTGTTCATTAAATTTGACGTCACAACTTATTAAGATCTTTTTGGATTCTGGATCATAAAGTCTATAATTCTTATTTGTAGATTCGTAACCAATCAGATAAACTCTCTTCGCCTTAGGATCCCATTTCTTCCTGTTGACGTTCTTGGGAATATAAGCAAATCCGACTGTACCAAATACTTTAACATGATCTAACTGTGGTTTTTCCCCAAACCAATGTTCGAATGATGTCTGACTAATTTCTTGCGTTGTAGTTGTCCGATTGAGCATATAAACAGCAGTTCTTATAGCTTCTGGCCAAAGTGTCTTCCCTAAGCCACTTGAAATCAGCATGGTCCGAGCAGATTCTTGAACTGTTCTATTATCTCTTTCAATAAAACCGTTCTGCTCAGGAGTGTATGGAGCAATACGCTCCATAGTAATCCCATCTCTCGCCAGCATTGATAAAACCTCACTGTTTATAAACTCCGTGCCATTATCGCAGCGTATTCTCTTTACATTACAGTTCCATGCATTATTGCACAATGCCAAAAACTCTTTTAGAAATATAGGTACTTCAGATTTTTGTTGTAAAAAGTATACAAATCTGAATCGTGTTGCTTCATCTTTCATAAGCATAAAGTAACGAACTCCACCTATTCCAACAATTTCCATAGGGCCGCACAAATCAACATGAATACATTCACCTTTTACTAGAGTACGTTTATTCTTATTTGTCGCATGTGATGTTCGGTGCAACTTTCCAAGTTGGCATTCCTCGCAAAAGAAATCACTTTGATTAGTTAATTTGACACCACTTATCAAACCTTTTGAGTACAACGATTTGATGCTTGCAACATTGACATGTCCTAATCGCCGATGCCACTGCTGTAGAGAACATTCTGATGCTTTGACACTTGATGAGATACATGCACGTTCCATTTGAATATTTCTAAACGCCATTCTCACTAAGCCATTTCCATCCGTGTACCCAGTAGCAGATAAGGCTTTGTCAGCCTCATTGACAACGATGCATCATTTCTTGTTAAATTTGGTTTCAAACCCTTTCTTTGCCAATTGAACAATTGAAAACAGATTGACTTTTGCTCTTGGAACATAGCGCACGTCTTCAATGATTCTTGCTTCCCATTTTCCATCTATTCAAGCTTCTATTTCAACTGACCCAATTCCTTCGACGTCAAGTGTTTCATCGTTAGCAATCTTGACACCTTTAAACGCTCCTTCAGATGAAGTTGTAGTAAACCAATCTTTTCGAAAAGTCGTGTGTCTAGTTGCTGCTGAATCCGCTAACCACAAGTCAGAATAGTCAGCAGAGAGAATGTTATCTGCTATAGAGTAAGCAACAGATTTACCACCTCTATGATTGCTGGTAATGTTATTATCTCTGTTTTTATTTGTATTTTCCGGACAATCTCGCTTCCAATGGCCAACCTTACCACATTGATGACAAACTGACTTTTCTTTACGCTCATTTTTATGTAGCTTCTTCTTCTTGAATGTCTGTTTGGCACTAAAAGCTGCTTCGTGTGTCCTTGAGTCTCTGAGCTGTGTTGTGTCTCTTTCCACCTTATGCATTTGGTCTTTCTCCAGCTGCAATTTTGACAATAGGGTCTCCATAGTACGACACTCTTTGATGTTATACCAAACGGTACGAAAATTTTGGAACCTTGGAGCCAAGCTGCTAATTATTCGACACATTTTTAAATTGTCGGATAATTTCTCTCCTTGATCCTCTAATTCTGATGCAATCTGGCGTACCTTTGAGACATGTGAAGTAACAGATTCATCTTCTGCCATTCTTAGACTGAAATAATCTTCATACAACATCATCACTCGGACGTCACTCTTCTTTTGATGAATACTTTCGAGCATTTCCATCAGCTCTTTTGATGACTTGCAATCCAAAACATACGATGCTTGCTCTTGGTCAATTGATGCAAATAATATTGCCATCGCCTTACCGTCACGTTGCAACCATCTTCCTATTATTTCTGGAGTTGCGGTATTACCTGATGGCTTTGCGATTGACCCATTGACAATTTCCAACAAATCGTGGCCTCTGAGAATTGCATTCATTTGAAATTTCCAGCATCTGAAATTCGTAGAATTTAAACGATGTGAAATAATAGAATTCTCAACCGCTTTTGCTTCCATTGCTAGGTCCTAAGCTTTTATCAAAAAAAATTAATTTAAATAAAATTTTGGTTATCTGGGCCCATAACCTGTTGAAAGTCGACACACGAATGAAAATATTTATTTAAATATTAAATATTATACAAATGAAAAGATAGTCATAGCTATAAAGTATATAAATATCTCTAAAGCAAGTAAAGTTTCTCAAAGTATTTATGTAGCTTTTAACAATATCGAAAAAAGATCGGCGACTTCTCCAAATAATCTACTTCCATCATCAGTTTCGCTCTTCGAAAAGAGTAGGTACTGAAAAACGAAAAGAAAAACAAATTTTTCAATTATCTTTTCGTTGTGTCGTTTCCGTATGGGATTTTTCGTTTCACATCGGCAGTGTATTAGGCCTAAACTTTATTTTGTGTGAAAATGGCAAATGACCTGCAATTTACTGCGAAATCCGAAAAGCTTAGGTGAGACGTGAACGTGGCAGGCACTTTTTCATTGGACAGGATTCGGCAGTTTTTATATGGCACGGCGTGACTGTCCTATACACTAATTCCGCATTTACACGAGTGACAAATTGTCATAATTTCGTTCATTATATTGTCATTAATGACCAAATCGTGTAAATAGTCCATAAAACTGTCATTATTTTTGTCATAAAAATAATGGCAAATTTGTCACTCGTGTAAATGCGGCATAACCATTATACTACGGGCTACATTCGAGCTTATTTGATACAACTTTAATAGCTCTTCTTACAAATGAAAGGTTTTTGATACATGTAATTTTTTTTTAAAGTGATCACTGATGACTAATTTTACTCGAAGACAGTTTTATGATCGAACGAAATAACATTTTCATTGGTTTTGATGTCTTTTAAAGATTCTCTTCTTTTGTAGAAGATCTTGAAAACAAATTTGTTTTTACGGTTCTCGCAGCCTCACATCTTCTAACAAATAAACCTGCTAATGATACTGACACTGTCTGCTTGCTGTTTATGAGTGTAAAGATATCCATTATCCAATGGTTGTTCAGTTGAAAACGTCAGAACTGAAGAACTGATGTATTACTGGCTGAACAGAATGGTGACGCAGACGGAACCGGAGACGGAGCCGGAATAGCTGTCAAAATATTAAATACACGCAAATTCAATGTTGCGAACACAACGGAACGTAGACGCATACGGAGCTGCAGACGCAGACGGAAGAGTTCACCAACTTTTAACTTTTCACGTACAGCACTTTTGACGTTTCAATTTGTATGAAGAAAAAAAACAACTTTTTGGGTCGGAAAAAAATATTGTGGTTATTTGTATCGCGAAAAAAATTATGTATTAAAAGGAAAATTATTGGAATCAAAAAATGTGAATTTTGAGCTTGTACACAATAATATTCTTTTGTTTTTCTTCAAAATACTTTCAAAGCTGTACAGCTCCATTGTGGATTTATGTCATCGAGCCAAGCGGCAGGTTTAAAAAAAACAAATGTTTTTTTTTTCTTCTTTTTTTTTTATTTATTAATATTTACAATTACATAAAATATTATTTATTTTATTGCTAAAAGGAAGGCCGCTGTCTTCAGCTAGGCTGCACCTTTCAGTTAGCTTGTCGAATTAGAACTGACTTATAATATAAACTTCAACTTGAACTACACTTCAGGTAACTAGAATAATGTGCCGCGTTTGCAAAAAATTAATTTGTTATTGAAATATTCATATTTCATTCGTCGTGCAAATGCACAAAGGTGGAAGGGAAAAGGGGTGTATCCGTTCTGGATTGGTTTTGCTGTGTTAGCAAAAATGGCGTGGGAATCCGTTAGGAATTTATTAATGTACCGTTAGGCAAAGGGGCGTGTGGGGAACAATGGGTTTACTGTAAAGGGTGAAGTCTCAGACGTAACTCCTCCCCCCTTAGGATTCTGCTCCGCAGAATTTTTAATATCAACTTTTATATTGGTTTCTTTACTTTTAGTTTTTGATTTAAAGGTAAAAATTATTAAAATTAAAATGGTAAGTATGACAATGGCTGTTCCAAAATTAATATATTCATGTGCGACAGTATTGGATTTTATTTCTTCTATTAGTTTACGATTTTCAATATGTTTCAAGTTAAGTTCCTCTGAAGTATAGTTCATTGACACTTTTTTAATAGTAACATTATTAAAGTTAGGGATAACAAAATTATCATATACTACAAAATTTTCATTTTTTATATCGTTTATATTTAATTCACAATTTTCGAATCTCAATAAATTATTTCCCATAATATTTAAGGTAAAATTATTACAATTGTGTAAGACTTGGGTATAAGGAATGTTTTTAGTTATAATGATGTTATTTTGTATTTGTTTAATTTCTACATTTTTGTTTTCTTTATAAGTACACTTAGGATTTTCCTTAAAGATTTTTGAAATACAATCGTCTTTTATTATTTTTAATTCTTTAATTTTCATTGTCTCGTTTATATATTCATAGTTAAAGTGTTCATCTGTAATGAACTCGTTAAAAGGTGTTACTAATTCTAGGTTGTTTTGATTAGGAATAGGTTCAATAATTATTTTATAAAAGTTAACACTTGAGTAATTTGGTATTAAAAGGATAAATATAATTTGATTTTCATGGATTATGACAGAATTTTTATATGTGAAAATTCTTTAATAGTTATATTAAATTTTGATACCTCTCTTGGTGATAGTAAATCTTTTCCTAGAACTCCTAGCTGACTCAATAGTAGGTTGTCTTTTACTTTTCTAACTTGTTCTCTAAGCAGTTGTATGTCATATTGTATTTGAAATGCTTGTTGCATGCTAGTTATTTCTAAAAATCCTTTGTTTATTGCGTTTCCTAAATTTGAAAGTTGGTTTTTTATGTCATGTTGCTGTCCGTTAATATGTCTTGTGATATTGTCTATGACTTCGTTAAAATGATAATTAGTTTTGATTTGATCATTAAGTCCCTCAATCAAATTTTGATTGTTTTTCTGGTTATTTTCTAAGCTCTGCATTATTTGAACTTCGTCTTCATAGTCCATGGTGCTAGATATTTCAAACCTTTACCAACTATGTTAAATAAACCTCTTTTCTTTCTTTGGTGTTGGTATCCTAACAGATTCCCTATTTCTTCTGACAAACTTTTAAAGTTATGTACTATTGTCGGGTATTCGTTTTTAAAATCAAGTTTGTTAATGTTATGTTCTATTATGTCTAAATTGTCTGTTCATGAAGTTATGTTAATGTTATGTAAAATCTTCGTATATCCTATTATGACTGGGATTTGTTCCTCTCTTATTGTAATAAAACCGTTTCCTGAATTTAAGTTCTGTACGTCAAGTCTCTGTCCATTTGTTACAGTTGTTACTAAGAGAAGTGTTAATAGTACCTGATAGTACCTGGAGAGAAAAAAAAAATATTTTATGTATCTTCATATTTGTAGACTCTTTTAATTTGATTTTTGTGAAATCTACTTTTTTTTTTTTATTGTTCGTATTTATATTTTCTTTTTATTTGAGATTTATGAAATTTTCTTCCTTTCTCATTTTGTAAATAATCTTTATTAATTACGACTGGATATGATTTTGAATGGATTGGTTTCAGCTTATTACTAACTCTATTTTTTAAATAAGTATGCTTATCTTGGGTAAGGTCTTTATCTTCCCTGTTATTGTTTATCTTATTAATATATTTTTCTTTATTTTTAGTCACTAATTCTATGATTTTAAGGTATTCTGTGTTAGGAATGTTTCCGTTTAGAAAATCTAAAGGTCTTCTTTTAGTGGTTGAATGAATGGTGTTGTTATAGATTGAAACGGCGTTCAAAACTTTGTTGCGTAATGTGTCCTTATTGTTCTCATCAGCAGAGAAAGTACGAATGTGTTCATTTAAAGTCGAATGAAATCTATATCCGAATTACCTGTTTTCTTGTATGGGGTAGTAATGTGTAAGTGGACATTTTTTTCCTTAAAGAATTCCTTAATTACTAATGAAGAAAAACCTGTTTCGCCATCAGTGACAATTTTGTTTGGAGGGCCAAAGTTTGTAAATCTGCATTTTAAAGTGTTAAGTAGTGCCAACCAGGTTCTGTGTTTTATTTCGTAAACGGTAACGTGTTTCGTGAATTTGTCTATCATGGTGACAAACATAAGATTAACGTGTGCGTACCAAATGTCGATATGAATTATTTGGTTCGGTTTTTCAGGAATTTTGTTAGTTTTAGAGGTATTTTATAAGGTGATCTTTCGTACTTAGATTTATTACAAATCTCGCAATTATTTATGAATTTTTGTATTGCTGTTTTAAGGTTTGGGCTATAGTATGTGTTTTTTATTTCTTCATAAGTTTCATTTACTCCACGATGGTTATAAGCTTTATGTGTTTTGCTGATTACATTTAGAACCCTCTCTTCATCATCTAAATCACCTTAAAATTTACTACATTTAACTATTCGTAAGAGTTTGTTTTTACTAAAGTACTTAAGGTAAGTATCTTGAAATTTGGCGAATAAATGATCATGTCTGGAAAAAATTCCGACTATTCCTTTAGGAGGAATGAACTTTTTCATTATATCTATCAGAAGTTTTTCGTTGAATTTTTTCATTTCTATAACGATCCTTCTTTTCTTGAAAGGACAATATACTTTATGATTGTTAACGTTTCCTGTTTCATTTAAAATAATTTGTGTTTTATAAATATTAACTGGCGATTCTATTATAGGAATGTGATTGCTGCTATCCTCATTTGCACTGTGGATAGTTGCAACCATTGACTCTACATCTTCATTCTCCGTATTGTCATTATCTATGTTTCTTTTTCTACTACAGTGTGCTTCTTCTGAATTGGAATCTTCTACATTTTCGTTGTAGTAGGTTTCCATTCTTGATAACCCATCTGCAACTTGGTTATCTTTGCCCTTTACATACTCGATTTCAAAATTGAATTCTTCTAGTTTAATTTTCCACCTTTGGAGTTTGATATTGGGTTCTCTGAGAGAACCCAACCAAACAAGTGGTCGATGGTCTGTACGAATTGTGAACTTCCTTCCATAGAGATAAGGTCTAAAGTATTGTGTAGCCCATACGATGGCCAGCAATTCTTTCTCTATGGTAGAGTATTTAACTTCGTGGTCATTTAATGTTCTGCTCGCGTAACACAAAGGGTGGTTATCTTGCGACAAAACAGCGCCTAAGGCAAAGTTTGAAGCATCTGTTGTTAAGGTAAATTTTTTATTGAAGTCAGGGTATTGCAGTATAGGGTCTGATGTTATCAATTTGTTTAGATTCTCGAAACAATCAATGTACTCTTGGTTGGTAATATCGATTTTTGCATTCTTTTTCAGAAAGTTAGTCATTGGTTTTGCAACCTTTGAATAGTCCCTAATAAACTTCCTATAGTACCCTGTGATTCCTAGGAAAGCTTTTATTTGTTTTGATGTTTTTGGTAACTTATACTCTTGTATTGCAGATACTTTAATTGGGTTTGGTTTTATTCCCTCTATTGTAACAACATGACCTAAAAACTCGGTCTCTTTCTTTAAGAATTCGCACTTATCGAGTTGTACCTTTAAATTTACTTCTTTTAGTCTTTTAAATATTTTGTTTATTGCTACTAGATGCTCCTCAAGGCTAGTAGAAAAAATTACAATATCGTCTAAATATACCCAACAAAATACTCCTACATAATCCGCAAGTATAGAATTCATTAACCTCTGGAAGGTTGCGGGGGCATTTTTCAGACCGAAAGGCATACGAATAAACTCGTAATGTTCGTCATCGGTGGAAAATGCCGTTTTTGGAATGTCTTCCTTTGCAATTTCGATCTGATGGAACCCTTTCGCCAGATCTAATGTCGTGAAGTATTGCGCTCTGCCCAGCTTGTCAAATATTTCATCCATATTACGCATAGGGAATTTGTCATCTATTGTTACATCATTGACTTTACGATAGTCAATTACTATCCTCCATTTTTTTCATTTGAAGCATCCATCTTCTTCGGTACTACCCAGATCGGTGCCGAGTATGGTGAGTTACTCCGGCGTATTATGCCTTGTCTTAGCATATCAGATATTTGTTTCTTAACCTCGGTTTTATGTACCTCTGGGTATCTGTATGTTTTGGTATAAATTGGTATCTCATTCACTGTCCTTATACGGTGCTTAATTGCATTAGTGAATGAGAGATCGCTTCCTTCTTGGTAGAATATTGAAGCATTACGAGAAACAAGGCTTAAGATTCCTTTTTTTTCTTTTTCGTTGAGGTGATTAACCCTTATTTGATCCATGATAGGATTTGTACTTGTTTCTGTGTAGTATATTTCGTGTAGCAACATTTCTGGTATTGAATCTACATATACTTCACTTTCGGAGTCCTCTAAATTTAATTCTACTTTATCGCAGATTTCCGTTGTACGTTCTTCTTCATTTTCATTGAAGTAGATTGGAATTTTCGTTTCCTGAACTATCAATAATTTTTTGTCTAAATCAATTACAGCTTTGATTGGAAGTAAAATGTTATTACCAATTAAACCATCGTATACATTGTGAAATTGGTATTCGAGGAACTCTGCTGTTTTATTCAGCTGGCCGAATTCCTCAAATAAAGGTATTGTTACCTTCTTAAATGAATGTATGTATGAGCCTGCTGTTTTGATTTTGACAGGTGCATTTAATTTTTTCTGCCATTTTGGGTGGCATAGTCCCGGGTTAAGGATACTGGTCTCTGACCCGGTGTCAATCAGTATCCTTAATGTGTATTTGTTTTGTTTTGTTCTGATTATTATATAGGGAAGTCGGCCTGAAGGCTTTCTTCCTGAAAATCCTGAACCTGTATGTTATTGATTTGCCTCTGGTAGGAGGCGGACAATGTGTCCATAGGTTCGTTACTGTTTGAATTCCTATATTGTCTTGAGTTATTGGTCTTATACTGTCCTGAATTATTGTTTCTACTCGTATACTGCCCTGAATTTGTGTTATTCGTAGATTGTCCTGAGTTATTTTTATACTGTCCTGAGTTATTTGTATACTGGCCTGAGTTATTTTTATTGTTATTATAACCACCATTATTACCCTTAAATGTACCTGAATTATTATTAGAATTATTTTTATATGTACCTGACTTATTATGGTTATTATTACTATTTTGGTAACTATTCCTTGCACTTGAATTATTATAGAATGTTGATTTTAAATTTCCCTCATCTTGTCCTAAAAACATTCTAATTTTCTCCCTTATTTCTGATAGATCGTGCAATCCTGCGATTGCATAAGCTAATGCCCCTGAGACTAATTCTTTAACCTTCATTATTAGCATTCCGTTAAAAATTTCTGTTACTCTCTTACTATTGTTACTAAAAGTAGCGTGTTCCGCAATATTTTCTACAATATCTTTTATCTTACAGTCTAATTCATAAATGCTTCTTACTCTTAGTACTCCTATGTCCTTGGTTATGGTAAGCTCGTCCTTTGATGCTCGGAAATGCTGTTTTAATCTGTTGATGCACTGGTTCCAATCCGTTGGTGGATCTACTTGCAATAGATTTTTTGCTGCTCCCGATATTTTCGTATCGAGGATGACCTCGAACACTTGCCTATTGTCATCTTCCCGCTGATAGTTAGTGAGGACTTTCGTGTTTCGTAACTGATGCTGCGAACGATGGCAACGTTCCTGGTTCACCAGTGAAAGTTGTAAGAAATCGAATTTCCTTTTCGATTTTTGCCCTTATACTCATTGGTTGGTTCATATTTGCCATCAGCTGAGTAAGTGCGGCGAGGCACTGCTCCATATTCATTTGGGCCATTCTTTCTGTTCTTAGTTGGTCGAACCTTTCGTTTCTTTTTTTGTTGTTAATCTTGTTGGCTTTTGTTTTACTTTTGGTAGGTTTTTGTACTATTGCCTCTTTTCTGCGTACTTAGTCACAAAGTTTCTTTTTATTTCGTACTTAATTGCACTTTTTAACTTTGAATTTTGTTCTTAAGCGAAATTGTCTATTGTATAAACATGCACTTTTAGATTGTACTTAATCGCACTTTTAGCTTGTACTTAAACGCACTTTTAGATTGTACTTAAACGCACTTTTTAGATTGTACTTAAACGCATTTTTAGCTTGTACTTAAACGTACTTTTTAGATTGTAATTAATCGCACGACCGACTGCGCCATTTATGTCATCGAGCCAAGCGGCAGGTTTAAAAAAAAAACAAATGTTTTTTTTTTCTTCTTTTTTTTTATTTATTAATATTTACAATTACATAAAATATTATTTATTTTATTGCTAAAAGGAAGGCCGCTGTCTTCAGCTAGGCTGCACTTTTCAGTTAGCTTGTTGAATTAGAACTGACTTATAATATAAACTTCAACTTGAACTACACTTCAGGTAACTAGAATAATGTGCCGCGTTTGCAAAAAATTAATTTCTTATTGAAATATTCATATTTCATTCGTCGTGCAAATGCACAAAGGTGGAAGGGAAAAGGGGTGTATCCGTTCTGGATTGGTTTTGCTGTGTTAGCAAAAATGGTGGCGGTATCCGTTAGGAATTTATTAATGTACCGTTAGGCAAAAGGGCGTGTGGGGAACAATGGGTTTACTGTAAAGGGTGAAGTCTCAGACGTAACTGTGGACATGTAAAAAAAATAACGTACGACACTTTTTGACAGCTCTTCCAGTTCCGTCTGCGGCTTTAGTTCCGTCATTCTATTCTGTTCAGCCAGTTAAGAAGGCCAGAAATAGTTTTGTTTGGTTCGAAGAAGATAAGGACACGAAGTTATTTTAACAACCAGCTGCGTATTTTTCTGGGTTTATAACGCCTTCCAAAAACAAAAGCCTTGCTAATGCTTTTTCAATTTCTATTTCTGTGAAATTTTTTTTAAAAATAAAGTATATAATAGATGTCTTCCACTTTTTGGCACTATTTTCTATTTTTGAATTCTACTGCAAAGCTGTTTAATCTACTGCAGGAGACCTGCAAATAACTTATGTACCCCCATAGAATGAAGCATATCTTTTAAAAATTTCGCTAGGTACTCATTTTGTTCCACCAACTCCAAATACTACATTTTCACCAACCACTAAACCGAGATTTAGGTAGATTTACCACAAATCTCCTCACAAATCCCCTGATTTATCATACAAATTTTAATCTCCTCAAATAAAGATTGAAAACAAATCTCATTTAAATCTTTATAGGACCTATTGTTGTACAATTTGAAAAAAACCTATTCAGCGCAATACAGTTTACTTTTTGGAAAAAGTGGTAATTTTACAAGAAAAACCATTAAAAAGAAATGAAAGAATTGCCCCCTAGCTACGCGCATGTTACATAAGAAAAATGACCCACCATCTGCATTTCGATAGATTCTGTCAAAGTTAATCTACCTTTTAATCTTTTTGTCTGGTGAAAACACTATCTAGGATTTATTAAATCTAAACGAGATTAACGTGCGGTGAAAACGTAGTTGACAATCTTTGTTTTCAGCTCCCACTCTTGTCATTTCTTGCTTCGTTTTATTTTTTTTTCTTGAAAACGTTCAACGGAATACTAAAACGATCACGTTCCATACAACTTCAGGCAAAAAATAGCGTTGAAGGCTTTAAGTAATACCAAATTCACACTGGCGCCCTGTGGTGCGTTTTTTTATGTTACTGTGGTTAACTATAGTTAACTATAGTTAACTTCAGTCGTTCCTTTAATTCAGAACAGTTACTTCGAGTAACTTTATGACGTCATAAAATCGTTCCTAAATTCCAAAGTAAAAGTGTCAAAAAGTAACTTTTTGTAACTTTTTCCAACTCATCTCCTCGATATGAATTGAAATAGTTGATCTGTCAAACACAGCTGAAATGCAATGGTGGATGTTTTGTTTACTCTTTGCCCTTTTGATTTGGAATTATTTTCAATAATTAAAATATGTTTTTATCAATTTAATCGATTTTTTTTTTGTCGAGTTTGATTTTTGGAATATTTTTCTTTTATTTTCTGATGCATTTTCTTTCTGTCGGCATTTTCTTCTTTATATTTGGTTAATTTTTCATCAAAAAATTCTGTGCCATAAGCAATGAAAAAAATTGCACTTATTTCTGTTCGATTTATACAAAACTGAGTGTAAAGAAATTTAATTTGGAAATATTACACATGTTATTTTGAGTTCCTAATAATTATTTTTGCAAATAAATTTAATGCAATCACATTTTTTCTTGGTTATTCATTCCAAATACAATTCGATTTTTTTTTTCAACTCCTTTCGTTTGACAGATTAACTATTGTTAACTCTGGTCGTTCCTAAATGAAAAAGTTGCCAAGAGTAACTTTCTTAACTATGGCACATCAACTTTTATTTTTGACACATTAACCATAGTTAACCACAGTAACATAAAATAACGCACCACTGGCGGTTTTTGTAACGGAAATTTAAAAAAAATTATGTTACAAAAAAGGAGACAAAGTTTTGTTTACATTTTATATGATTGAAAAGTCACAATTCAGGGTTACCGCCGAAAATTTTTAAAAGGTCGCAAAAAAATGGCACTCATAAAAATAAGGTCGCAAAACAATATAATTTTAAAAAAGTCGCAATTTTGTCCAAAAAGTAACAGTTTCAAAATAATTACTTTTGCAACTAAAAAAATTGCAGCTTAAATTATCAAAAATATAAATCAAATTTTGAAAATAAAAAAATTCCATTCTTAATTCAGAATCAGAATAAAATTGACTGAAGTTAATTTACATTTCCAATATGTACCTATGTACTATTTAAAAAAAAGGCTTTGCATCTTAAAGTTAATTTCAAATACATATGTATACATGATAGTCCAGTCATATTAGGCAGTTTTTATAATAGCCAGATTCCGGAAAAATCGCCGGAAAGCAGGTTTTTGGTATACAGCCTCCTGATGATGGTGTTTTTAGAAACTGTAAAAAGTCCCCATCGATAAGAGCGCAGCTAACTATTTTACGGGGACGGGTTGGGAGGTTAAAGGTGCAAAAAAATCGTGTAGAAGGGGGCTATTTCCCCCCCTTATGGCGGGAGGAGCAATTTTCTAAAAAAATTGACTAGAAATAGAAAAGAGATTATTAAAAAACAACGGCAACACTTACAATGTCACGCTATACTTTTTTTAAAGCTGGAAGTCCGTTCTTTATTTTATTTTAATTCAAATAGTTTCACGGAATAGTTTGTGAAAAATTTATTTTCAAATTCAAAATTATGGAAAAATAATAAAAAAAAAATGTGTTGAAACTAATTTCTTTTTTTCAAAATTTTACTTTATTTAGTAATAGTTTTGTTTTCACTATTCGATACTCCCATCAATTTTTAGTCAAATATTAAAACCGGATGCCTAAATACCCGCCAGTTTTAAAAAAAATCGAAAATAACGATTGATTTGTTGTTTCTTTGTTTTTGGTATTTAAAAAAAAAAGTCGCACTTATAAAAAGGTAGTAGCCGTGGCGTGATGGTTAGTGCGATGGACTGTCATGCCAGAGGTCTAAGGTTCGATCCCCAGCCTCGCCATCTATTTATTTAAAAGAAAAACGGCTACTGCCTCTTGCGAGTAATTGACAAATCCTCCAAGAGTATCTCCTGTCACAGAAAAGTGCCGCTCCTTAGCCGTTCGGATTCGGCAATAAACTGTAGGTCCCCTCCATTCCTGCAGACACGCACACAGGAATGGTTGAGAGTTGTAAGTCACTAGGCCCTAGTTCTTCATGAGCTGTTGTGCCATCAAATTTATTTTTATTTTACTTATAAAAAGGTCGCACTAGTAAAAAGGTCGTCGCTTAGTCGCACAGATGCAAAAAATGTCGCAAAGTGCGACTAAAGTCGCCCAGCGGTAACACTGAGTCACATGAGCCACGATCCTAAATAAAGTGAGAGTGAGAAAGAGACCAAAAAAGTACAAAGGAGAAAAACAATAGCAATGTAATAAAATAAAACTGATTTATCAGGATCAACCAATCAATTAAATGCTTGATTAACACTGCTCATATTTGACGTTTATTATTTTACACTCCGCAGTTGCATTCATTTTCAGTGTTTGTTTTCCTATTATTTAACTCATATATCCTTTACAGTAGTCTTGTTGGTGTTTGATTGCAGGGAGAAAAAAATATTATCTACACTCGCTTCATTTTCTAAAAGAAAAATGATGAATATAGAGGTTATATTATAGGTATTCGTATTGACCACATAATTTTTCTCTAAAAACCTCGTAATAAATTTAAAAGCAGATATATCTTCATAAAGTTCCTGTAAATTGGATTGACACTAACGAGGTGAATCTGTATGCGGAAACGTCAAAATTGAATCTCGGATAAAATTTAATCGAAAATTTAAACGAATTCGCACACGGCCTTAAATTGAGTTAAATTTTATAGAAAAATAATTTTTGACACTAATGAGATGAATATGTATCTGAAAACCTAAAAATTTAGTCTCGGTTAAAATAAAATCGAAAATTTAAACCAATTCAAACACGGTTATGATAACCTAATACCTGCTTCCATGCTTCAGAATCCGTTTATAGTGTTTCTATCCCTCTAAATAAAAACCAAAATCAAAAAAACTTTAAAGTTTCTGTGTTTATTTTCATGTGCATTATACCTACTCTTTTTTGCAAAATTATAAGAAAAAAAATGTACAAAATAGAATAAGTCCTCGAAGCAGCCTTTTAAGGCGAGGAACACATTATCGATCATTACCGACAGTTTTGACTGATGACTGATAATGTGTACATTCTGAATGAATGTCGGCTAAAAAAATATTTTGTGAGAATGACTGACATCAATCACAATTGTCAGTCATGATAAATAATGTGTACCAAGCTTTACGGTTCTACTTTCCCATAAATTTATTATCATTTTGATTTACAGTTTTTAGGAAATTATCTAACCACTTTTCAATAACAGGCAAATTCTCATCACTCCATTTGGCCTCTTCCTTTATATTTTTCAAATTCCTATCAATAATGTGTTCAGCACTTCCGAATTCACCACGACGTTCGTCTTTAAGCTTCTTTACCATATCGTAGCCTTCTTGAGTGGTGAAAACACCTGTTGCTGATCCAATCAGATTATCCCACAAGTTGGTTTTGTTTTCGAATCTACTTATAAAAACAAAATTTTTATGGAAATAGTTTCTGGAATGATTTTAAAAACTTTACCTCTGTCTAATGATCACCCAATTATTGGATAAAAAGTTAAACAAACTCATATAGCCGCTCGAGCCTCCAGTCAACATAGAGAAGATCAAAAAGATGTCATTTTCTGTAAAGTTTCCGTTTTCTTCTAAAATTGTTATATTCAAAAGCCGTTCGATTTTTTCATGTTGAACTGGACAACCAGCAAGAGTCTTCAGGAGATATGTCCTTTCACTTTGAATCCTCGACTTGGGGAAATTTATTACTCGTTGCAAACCGAATTCCCATTCCTCCATAGTTCCCCATTTAAAGACTGGACAAATGTATTGATTTGGAACTCTATGGAAAGAATCACAATATATGTATAAGAAAAAGCTTTTAAATGTTTTTGTATCAATTACGGGTTGCCTTCATCTGGGTTTTCACTTTGCATCCAAAGCTTGAAAGCTTCTTGGGCTTCTTCAATACACGGCCTATAACCGGCTCTGCAGAGGAATGTCTTCGACAGAGTTCTCAAATCCGATTTCCAGTTCTCTTCGTTTTCAACCGGCTTACCTAATTCTTCATAGAGCGGCGTTAACAAGACGCGCACATAAGTCTTCAACGACAGTAAGTTATAACAGATTTATTATTTCTAAGAATGTCGAACAAACCTCGAACTTCTTGTGGACTGCAGACATATCAATGTGTCTTCCGATGTGATCGATAAAAGTGAAGACGGGATTCCAAGCGATATGATTCCGCTCATTCTGCATAAAGAGTGTCATGTCAAATGCTGTTGCAAAACTTAGATCTCCGGCATAGGCAAGATTCCAAGCGTCATGAAGCAACTTAGCTCTGAAAGTAATCAATATTTAACTAACTCAACGACTAAAGCATTTCATTTCTTCCTGCCTTACCTGGTATAGATTGGTATTTTAGTCCTTCCATCTTCAGTTTGCAGGAACTTGGCCAGCAAACCCCAATTGGTCTCATCATAATTCACAGGGAACGGTCCGATCTCCTCTGGATTTACAATGATGAACTTTTCCTGCTCGGGGAGGTTTTTAAGCGTTAGTTCCCTTGTTTTTTCCATCCAAGCATGTGGGGTTGTATTATTGAAGTCTAAATTATCCTGTGTTACCAAAACCAAAGGAATCCACCATAACATCTTATCCTGTTCGGGTACATCATGTGGACGTTCCCGAAGATAGACCTTCTGCACAACTTTGGCCGTTTTGTCTTTGTAGTTTCGTTCGATTTTAACAACTGGCAAACGATCTTTAGTGATCCATGACCCAGCAATTTCATTGATTGCATACCTTGGGTCAAGTGTTTTGTCTTCATGAGCTTGCTTAGTCAGAGCATCCCAAAGATCGTCTCCAAAGAAAGTACTGAAATGGCGATCAGCTATGAATCTACGTATTCCGGTCTTGAAAGTTTCACTGCTCAAAGTGTAGTTAAGCATTCGCATGACTAGTTCCGTTTTAAACGAGGTCGTTTCTTGTTTCATTCCTGTGATGCGAGAATGTGGATAGCGTTTGCTGAATTCGTAGTATAGAGAATATAGCACAGTCATTGGATATTTTCCATTGAACTCAAGTCCATTGTCGATCTATGTTTAGAAAAGAAGACATACAATTTTAAAATTATATTCTGGCAAAAGATATACTTACGCCAATTACTGTGTAGGAGGCTAAAAAGCTTGCCAATGCCTTGTTAACATGTGCGTCACTCCACCAATATGGTGTTACCCATGATCCAAGCCATTGATAAATCAGCTCTTGCGAGAGACCATAATAGCCTTTCTTAAGGAGCTCAGCTTCTCTGAAAAATTGAGAGGTTTTTACATATACGTATACATGAGCAGACTTTTGTTGGCAAGTATTTACTTGAACATTAAAACACCCCAATTGTCAGCAGGACGAACGGACGATAATCCAGGAATAGCCAAAATATCGATTTTACTCAACGGAACTGATACATTGAAATAGGATTCTAAATGATCATAAACTTTCACTAGTTTAGTGTAGATTTCCTAAAAAAATTGATTAAGTTAAAACATTAACCTTCCGAAGGCAAGCCTTTTTTTCCTACATGAATAGCAACTGGGGTTGTTCATCACCCCACCACATTTAATTTTTAATAAAATAATATTTAAAGTTAAAAATAGTTCTAATTTATTATGAGATCGCATGTTTATATTAATACAAAACTGAAAAGTCTTGTTTTTTTTAATTTTTTAAAATCTTAGTTCATAATTCTGTACATTGTATGTAGTCAAGGCAAATAAGTTTTAGGTTTTCATAGCTTGCAGGCAAATGGCATTTTACGTTAGAAGTTTGAACTTTTTTGTCGACTATTTTCCTAGACACAGTGCAAATCTTGACTTGCCGGGAATTCATCACCAGAAGGTTCTTGGTTCCTATTTAGAATATCAAGTAAAGTTATTCCTAATTGTAACGTATTCCTCCTATAAGTGCACACATAAATTGTTTTCTATTTCTTATATCCACCATAAATCTAAATAGCTTTCATTATCAGAACAATCAGCAATTCTTCGGGAGTAATTTTCATTTTGATTATCCGAAAACGAAGCCATTTTTTGTCTAAAAACCAAGCATCAAACAGAGAATAAAGTTGACGCAAATAGCAAAGGGGGTGACTGGTAACCCCACAACAATATTTTTAACTTAATAAAATTAAAATAAAAACTTTATTCGACACTTTAATACATGCATCTTACTGCCTACAATATAATTAGAGAATACACCGATCGACAGAAAGATGCACCAACATAAAAAAAAGATATTAGCCCTTTTCTAAAGTAGTGGGGTTATGGGTAACCCCGCTTGCCTTCGGAAGGTTAAATTCAAAAACTAAACGAATTTGAAAAATTTATCGCAAAAAAAAGGATGAACATTTAATAAAAACTAAAATAATAAAAAACAGAAATCAGCTATTTTGTACTATAATGGGCATTTCCATTGGTAAATTAATTGGGTTTTCCTATGGTTAATTTAGATTTCTGCCTAAAATTCGATTTTTTGCGTGGCGAATGGAGTACGATTTCAGATTTAATTTTTTTTTGTCATAGTATTAGTGTATATTCGTGTCTGTGGACCTTATATTGTCAAACTGGTAGCTGTCATAATTGTACTGGTGTATAGTGGTTTTAGTAAAAAGAGGGGTAGATCCGCCGCAAAATCCAGATCTGATAAATTGATTTTTTTTTCGAGAAAAATCAATTTTTTTTGGAAGACGAAATTTGTTGAAATCGGTGTTTTGACAGATCTGGATAAAAAAAAATTTGATTTTTTTTTACCATTGGAAAACCCCATAAGACTTCTATCAAAAAATTGATTTATTCTATGGCGAATTAAATGAAACACAATTTCAAATTGATTTATTTTTGTCACTGTAATTGTGCATTATTGCTTCTATGTCAATATTTCAAAAAAAAATTCATCCCTCGATTTACTTTTAGAAAGGAAATATGAACTTCATAAAATTGCTGGGGTTCATTTTAAACTTCTTACATTAATTTATTAGCTATTTTCCATATTTTTCAACATAATTTTAACAACCGAAATATCACCAAAAAACACTTGCAAACTGACAGCTGGATTTATGTTGGTATTTAGTACAAGGAGGGGTAAATCTGCCGAAAAATGAAGATTTGCAAATTCGATTTAAAATCAAAAATAAATCAATTTATTTTGCCCAAATGGAACGCAAAAAGAGAGAAAATTGTATTTTTGACAGATCTAAATCAAAAATAAATTGATTTATTTAACCAATTTTATTTATTCACAGGCGTTTAAATTTGCTTATGTAGGTAATTTTTAAATTTCCTTTGGGAACATTTTTATCCTCTAGTCTAGACTAGACCACAAATGTTTTAGACGGTAATGGAACTGGAGCAACTGAGTCGATGCAATAAAACGGTAGAATTTTCGTGTGTCTTCTGTGTATTGAAAGCACATCAAAAATAAGCACACCAAAAATTCAAAATAGTGTTTTCATTATTATTTGGAAGCAAACCGTTACAGGCTTTTTCTTTTTTGACATATCTGGTTTTTGGGTATTAAGCCCCATTCACATGAAAGCGTCCAACGAACGACGAATTATTGAAAAAATGGGATTTAAAAACATTTAATAACCTAAATTCTTCACAAAATCTAAATTAAATGATAGAAAAGTAAATTAGATTCATGTTTACTTACCAACATTTTCAGTTTTAATTACTAATACAAGATAAATTTGAGAAAACAAATTGGTCGTAACAAATTGCGATCGTTCGCGACGAACAATTTATTTTCTCAAATTTATCTTGTTTTAGTAATAAAAATTAAAATTTTAGTATTACAAAATTAATCTGGCTTACATTTCTTTCATTTTATTTTAATTTTGTGAAGAATTAAGGATATTAAATGTTTTAAAATCCCATTTTTTCATTAATTCGTCGTTCGTTTATCGCTCTCATGTGAATAGGGCTTTATTGCTTTTTAAAGATTTTGAGAAAAACTGCTAAGGTTAAGCTCCTTGCACATGCAATGAAAATAAGACACGACAAGCGAACTGCGAATTTTGACATTTCATTCATATCGAATGGTGTCTGATAAAACTGCGAGAGTGAATTGTCATAAAAAATTAACAAGTAAAATGAGTATTTTAAAGTTGAATTCGAACGACCAGACAGTTTTGATGATTACGTTGTGGATTCCGAATTTACAACTGACACGGAAGATAAGCTATTGGTTGCTTAAAAAAAAATATTTAAATACAAAATATTCCAATTTTTAATTATTTTATGCATGTGTTTTACATTTATGTAGATTGGACTATTTATTCACTCCGTTAAAACAAAACCATATTTATTGAAAGAGCTTTTTGTGTGATAACAAACGCGCAGTGTAGGCTGCAAAGCTTTATCACACAAGAAACTCTTTCTAATTTAATTCTTGACCAGCGTCAAATCTTTTATACAATCTCCGTCCTTATTTGTTCAACGAATTGTTGACTTATGAAAAGAGTATGGAGAAAAAAGAAAGAACCCGAATAAACAATAACAAGCTTGTGTGTGGCTAGTAAAAATGCTAGTTGATTCAAATGCATTCGTCAAACAATAATAAAACGTGCACTCGATCGATATGATCACGTGACCTTTGGTAGCGCAGTGCGTATTGCACTTGGCCCGGAGACGCTTGGTCTAGGTTCGAGCCTCAGTGGGGCAAATGGTTTCGAATAAAATTGAACATAAATAGACTAAGCACCACTAAAGGAGTCTAATGATCGGCCTGGCGACCGTGAAATAGCTATAACTCCAGCCTATAAGACTTTGTGGTAGCTCACTCAAGTTGTTGTTCTTTCATTCAAACTTTCAACATATTTATATAAGCTGTAGAAATTGCTTTTAAATATAAAGCTTTTAAAATTGTTCAGTTTTATTTTTTCATATTTTTACATTTCTAGAGAAATTGCAGTAGAATGTACTTGGAATTTCGTTCAAAATGTTTGTATTCCTCTTGCGGAAAAATCCTTGTTGAAATGCATGCAGTTGATATATCTACTTAAGTAGGTAATGTTTTTAGGGAATTTCTTAATTATTAATTACATCCACCTTACTGACGATAAATTGCTTTTGACTACAATTAATATTCAAAGTTTACTTAAATATTCGTATTGGTCATCGGGCGCCAGTTTTTCGGTGAAACCTTTTTTAAGTGAAAGCAGAATCAAAGTGAAATGTGAGAAGAATTGACCAAAAAAGTTTAAAAAAAGTTTAGCATAAGATTTGATTTTTTTCATGGCGAATGGAGTACAATTTCAGATTATTTTATTATATTATTGTCATGGTATTAGTGTACCTATATTCATGTCTGTGGTTATATAGGGTTGTCAATCTGACAGCTGTCAATTGTACTGGTGTATAGAGTGGTAAAAAGAGGGGTAGATCTGCCGTAAAATCCAGATCTGTTAAATTGATTTAGTTTTTTTCGAAAAAAATCAATTTTTTTTTCTCCCATTGGAAAGCGAAAATTGTCTAAATCGATGTTTTGACAGATCTGGATCAAAAAAAGTAGATTTTTTTACCATTGAAAAACCTCATTATTTAACGTCAAAATCTATTTTGCATTTCAGACAGAATAACGGGATATCAGAAAGATATAATTACACATTTAATTTTTTTTGGTTTTTCATAAGTCGTAGTCGAAGAGAAGTTACCTGAAGTTCTTCTTGTATTTCCGGCCTCGACCAAATATTGATTTGAGGTCTCTTTTCTTCCGGTAGGGGACTGGTGGGTGTTAGCTTTTGTAATTGAGATATAACAAAGCCAAATGTAAACGATGACATTGCTGGTGTTGTCTCAAAATAATCCACCATGTAGTTATTGCCTCTATAATGGAACAAAATAAAAAGAACACAAGTTGAGATTAGATACTGTTTTCATTTTAAGGTTATGTTCGAAATTTTGAACACCCATTTTCTATTTCAAAATGGGTTGGTGTATTTATTTATTTTTGAAATACATATACTCACATATCTTCAGTTTTAATGGGCAAAGTATTGAAAAGGGTCTGGTAAGTTTGAGGCCTGGATATGCTTACTGTAAATGGGACCTGAAAATTCATATTTTTCAATAAACTTATATTTCACATAGGTTTTCCGAATAGAACTTACCTTAAATCCTGGTTCATCGAAACAGGGAAATAGCCTTCTTGCATTATGCGGCCTCATATAAGTTGCCAAATAATGTTTTTTCTCATCTTTTCCTTCGGTATAGCTACCTTTGAATAGTCCTTCCGTACTTTCCCAAATCTCTCCATTGAACCGTATCTCTAATTCACATTCAGTTCCTTGTGATATCGTTTCCTTCAAATAGATCACATAAACCGTCTTCTTTGGCAACCGATCAGCTCTCTGAATAGCAACGTCCTCATACTCAATGGCAGCTGCCTCTGTTGAACCCCTTCAATGAGATTAAATTTATTTCTGACAAATTTTCGGAATTCAGTTCGACAGTGTACAACAACAATTTTCAAATATTTACTCTGTTCTATGTTTTATTCTACGCAATTTAATGTCTTTCTCGTAGATGTTCAGATCGAAGTGTGCATGCAGAGAGATCTTCTTGGTTTCCTCGTTCCAGCTGAGATTCATCCTAATATTACCCTCGAAGGTACTTTCCTCAAGATTTGGTCGCAAATTCAGAATATATGAAGTAGGAATGACGTCTTTTGATAGGCGGGCATCTGGGATGAGAGCATGTGACGCAGATAGATCAATGCTTCGTTTTTGCCGGATCTGTTTATAAGGAAGTGGTCAGTTTAAAATATATGCTATTTGGACACAATTGACTATTTAAGTATACTTACGTCGACAATATAGCCATTGCATAGAGATAGAATCGTTCCCAATAAAAGGAACGATATAATTGAATTCATACCGCGGCGGGCAATCTGAAATAAAAATTTTCGAAAATATTTTTAGCTTCTGATGCTTAGGTAAATAAAACGTTATGTGAATAAAATACATATTCTTTGGAAAGTCAATATCAAAGGAAATTTCAAAAGAGATTGTTGACAAATTGAGAGAAAAACCGCCGCATTTTAATGACATTAAAGCTTTATAAATATTTATGTGACCTGACCAAGAGGGCAATGGTCTTAATGAAATGTGAAATTTGTTTAGCCTATGGGATCAATAGAAGATTGACGAGGAAAAAGACATTTGCTTGAAGCATGGATTAAGTGGGGTGCGGGGTAATTCCAGTACAAATAAACATCTTTGGTCGTATTTGTTAGATTTTGACTGTTTAAACTAATGTCTAAGAATTTTGAAATAGTCGGAAATATAAATAAATAAATAAATTTGGTGGCACAAACGGCTCATGAAGAACCTGGCCCTAGCGACTTACAACTCTCAACCATTCCTGTGTGCGTGTCTGCAGGAATGGAAGGGACCTACAGTTTATTGCCGAATCCGAATGGCTAAGGTGAGCGGCAGTTTTCTATGACAAGAGATACTCTTGGAGCATTTGTCACTTCCTCGCAAGAGGTAGTTAATCCAAAAAAAACTTACGGTGGAAGCGGCTGGTATTAAACCCCAGACCTCTGGCATGACAGTCGAACGCACTAACCATTACGCCACGGGCTACTACAGTCGGAAATATGCTTTACTGGCTGAACGGAATGGTGACGCAGACGGAACCGGAGCCGGAGCTGGAATAGCTGTCGAAATATTGAATACACGCAAATTCAATGTTGCGAACACAACTGAACGTAGACGCATACGGAGCTGCAGACGCAGACGGAAGAGTTCACTAACTTTTAACTTTTCACGTACGGCACTTTTGACGTTTCAAATTGTATGAAGAAAAAAAAACAACTTTTTGGGTCGGAAAAAATATTGTGAATTCTGAGCTTGTACACAATAATATTCTTTTGTTTTTCTTCAAAATACTTTCAAAGCTGTACAGCTCCATTGTGGACATGAAAAAAAAATAATATACGACACTTTTTGACAGCTCTTCCAGTTCCGTCTGCCGCTTTATCGATTACGTTGTCCAAAGTAACTTAAACGCTTATGTTCTACTTTTTCCTCAGCGTACACTGTCATATAAGCTCTTATGTTGAACTTAAATATTTAAGATTCGTTTCAGCAAATGGCCCTTGAATATACACAAATAGTCATAAATTCATTTGAGTATCCAATCAGACGATTTGTGTATATAGTCCAGTCAACGAAGACCTAAAATCATAAAATAATTGAAATAAATCGTGTAGTCTGGGTTATTTTTTTAAGTAGTAGGGATGACCCTCAGGTCAAACATACCGAAAGACCCCAGTACAGGGCCGCGAGCTTAAGCGGGGTTAAAGGTCCCCTTTTTTAGTTTTTCTCGAATATTTCGAAAACCAACGGCTTAAGTGAAAAAGTCCGCGCTAAGGCATTAAAGTAAATTAAATTTCCTTCAAGAAATGTTATATTTATATTTTCGCTTGAAGCAACACTAAGGAAGATGCGGGGTGGAGAAATGTCAACAAATCTAAAAAATCGATCATTACCTTACAAAATTTAGTGTTTATTGATCAATTTTACCCAGAAATAACAAATCATAATCATTCTATTGATGATTCGAAACTGAGTTTATGGGGCTAAAACAGGTGGCGAGGGTTAGAATTTCCTAATTTAATTTATTTGTTACAGTATTTGCATTCACTATGAAAAATACTGTTTCTTCAAAGGTACAAAGTATAATGGATTTTTACAAGTTACTGACCATGACTTTGTAAAATAATTTTCAGACATGTACTAAGAAAAAAATAGTTTAGGATAGGGGGGTCTATGTCCCCCCGTTTAAAAGTGAGGGACCATTTTCTAAAGCATTGACGTAAAGTGCATTAATAATTATTTAAAATTAACGGAAGTACCTATAATACAATACTATAGGTTTTTGAAAATCCAAAGATCTATTCTTTTATTTTACTGCTAAAACAAGTTTTTTTATTTAACATTTTATGAAAAAATTGAATTTTAATTTTAAATTTAAAAAAAAGAAATTATAATGATTTTATTTTCAAAGTTTTTTGTAGCTAAGTGCTAAATTTTAGTTCAGTATTTATTGCTGTTGTTAATTCTTTGTCGAACGCTAAAAACTAGATAAGTGTAGGTCTTTCAGTTTTTGAGAAAACCAAAAATTATGAACACTACTACTTTTTTAGAAACCTATTTCTCTTACCAAACCGTCACTTTCCAACGAAGGAAGATTTTTTTCTAAGTTAAGGATGATGCTCAGGTATAATGTACTGAAAGTCCCCAGTCCAATGCACTGAGCTTTAGACAGGAGGTGGGGTAAAGGTTCTTTGGAAAAAATTTCTAAGAAATTAGTAGTGTTCATAATTTTTGATTTTCTCAAAAACTGAAAGACCTACAGCTATCGGGTTTTAGCGTTCGACTAAAAGTTAATAACAGCAATAAATACTGAACTAAAATATAGCACTTAGTAACAAAAAGTTTTGAAAATAAAATAGGTAGGTAGGTATTTCGTTGTCTCTCGCGCTTTACGGATTTTCTTTCCCTGGGCTATTTGCTTAAGGGCAGCTTTCATCGTGTCGTTTAAAAGGGGGCAATTTTACTCGGTTTCTTTGTGCGATCCATTATAAAACTATAAAAAACAAAAGACAAATGTTAAATTGTTTGTAAATTTTGTTCACAGATACGTTGTTTTCAATTTGTAATTAGGTAGTAGTTAACAGTTAGCTAACTAAGGTTCACTGTGGGATTTAATGCACTGATTCACTTGTGGGCATAGTGACTTTTTTTAAGAAAATATTAAATTTAAAAAAAACTATTGCACACATTACCTTTATGCTGTTTTTAATTTATAAAAATAACAAACACAACAAGGTGTAATGAAAACAAATCACTTCACAAACCACTTTTCAAATAAGAAAACAAACAAAAATCAAAATTTCTTGTTTTCCCTCCCATCTTTCAAATTCGCTTTGGAATGCGCACAACCAACACTTGCGAAAGCACAACTTCAACTCAACGTTACTCAATCAAAAAGGATTTGAATGCGTATCGTGGGAGGGAGAAAATTGGAAAGGTTCCCTGTGTACGTTGGCTCACTGTGGGACAGTTTACCCTATGTGTAAATTATTTCTACAAATGTAGGCGATGATTTCGAAATATTTCACAACACTTTCTGTTCAATGTTTATGTTTTCTTTTTTCACTTCGTTCACTTCACTTTGCATTTTGATTTTGGTAAGGAAGGTTCAGAATAGACTGTTTGGTGTTGTAGCTTGTAGGTTTTACACTTTTTACACTTAAAAGACTCCTACCATACTTAAAGTCATGTTTATGTTTACCTAGGTATATAATATGTTACCGTAAAAAGCCGAAATAATAAAATTCTAGAATTTACCGTTAAATCCTATCTTACTGTTTATACATAGGATATATTCAAAGTTTCTTTAAATACAGATTCTTTAAGTGCAAAAAAACTTTGCCTCGCAAATCCTTTAATGGGCCAAGCAGGGGGGTTGCAGGAGGGCAACATGCAGGGGCTGCTGGGTTTATACGCCGTAATGCTGGGTGCTCTATGATTTAACGGTAAGTTCTAGAATTTCATTATTTCGGCTTCTTACAGTAACATATATGTATATAGCACTCGTTTCAAGATCTGAGGGTAATTTTGTTTTATATCTGTTATTGTCTTTTTAAATATAATATAGTGTTATTACAGTAATGTTCAAAAATGTTGGTCATATTTTTTTTTAAATTTTCTGTGTACCTAGCTAAAAGGATTTAAGTTTAGGTTCCCTTCAGAAGAAAACTTAGATTTCATGTAGATGCATTTGAATGTATTAGTGAAAGAATTAATTTCCCTTTTATCCAAAGTCAGTCCTTTTTGTAAAAAAAAATTACGAAAATTTAGAATTCGAAATTAATTTTTTCAAAAACTATTTATTTAAACAACTTGATTTACAAAATAACTAAAAGAAAGAAATATTCGCCTTCACTCCAATGACCTATTGTGATGAAATTAAACAAAATTACCCCTAGAATTTTCAATAAAATGCACCGTAACTTTTGAACTAAAAAGATTATCGAAAAAAGTTACATAACATATGTTGTAGGAAATTAAATTTTCTAAAAGTCCGTAGTACAAAATTTTTATCTAGGACCAAAAATACGGAAGTTACATGCGAAAATAAAAATAACACTTTCGAATATTGAAGTCAAAATGCGTCTCGGAAGTATTTCCCTGCAAAAGTCTAAATGCCCGGGACTATAATATGTTACCCATTCATTCATAAGTAAAAACCAACCTCGAGTAGATACGTTCACCCAGGATAGGCTGAGTTCTAAAATTCATCAGGGGCCTGTAACACAACGTGACAAGTACTTGTAGGACAAGTGAAAAGCGACAAACTTGTCCTAAATCCTTTAACACAAAGCGTCAAGTCTACAGTATAATCAAGTCTATGAAAGATCGTATCCTTCGGACAAGTATAGTTGGACAAGCGGATTAAGACTTGTCAACTTGTCACGTTGTGTTATAGGCCCCAGATGCGCATTTACTGCGCAATCTGCACATCCCCAAATTTTCGATTTAATTTTTTTTTTTTGCATTCCGAAACGTCAGACTTATGCAATTTAATATTTCTACAAAGCATCATCAAGTTTGCGTTGCTGATGCGTATGAAAAATGAAGGCATTACTTCTGCATCAACACATTTTCTTTATTTTGGAACTCAGCCATACATTATAAGGAAGCTACAGAAAATCTTTTACAATTTTTGTTTACGATTTTCTTCGTGTGAAAAATAAAATATTCAAGAATATTGAAAAAAAAATTACAAGAAAACTAAGAAAAAAATCTTTAAAATCTCGTTTCTTGGTATTAAATTGGGACAAAGTTATCGTTTGGGTTTTTGCTTCGTTTTTTTTTTTTTTCAAAAAAAAAAAAATTTGGTTCAGTTTGAAAATGTCATAGTTAGCCAATTTTAAAAGAATTTCATAAGTCTCAAATAAGTCTTAAAAAAAATTAAAACTCTATCTTTTTTGTAAAAGATTATCTAATTTAGTCTTTCTTTCTTAAAGTTTAAGTATCAAAGCTTACTTAAAACACAAATTGTATTTTATTATAAACCTAAAGAAAGGAATGTTATTTCAAATCCACAATCCAACACAATTTTAGCACAGCACTGTTGCAGTCATATACAATACAGCAAACCAAAAAGAACAAGTGAGTACAGTGAACGTGAAGTACCTACCTGGAAAAACAACTTTGCCTACCTAACGTGATACCTACAGTATAATCGCCTACAATTTAGTGTACAATAATAAAAGAGGCACCTATCTCTACATAACTTAGGTATTTGCTGAGTCTGACAAAACTAAATGCAAAGGGAACTAAAACGATACAACGTAAAAAAAGAAAAAAAAATGTGTACTTTGTTTGCACCCAAACAATATTGACAACCACCACTTATAGAGAAAATTTGTATTGTTCATTTCTTGTTCGTACGTGCCTATATACCAACGTTTTGCGTAGGTATATGTATGCTCAATTTACCCAACGCAGTAGTCGTAAATAACAGCAAACTGTAGAGGTAGACTGTACCATAATGAGTGAGTTTGGTTTAGTGTTCATTCTAATTTCGAAGTTTAAGGGAGGCAGTGTTCTGTATTCTTTTCCGGTCTTTTCCGATAAATAATATTCTCATAAAAATGCCACGACCTACAAACAATTCATTACTTGCTTTATTCAAGTGCAATGATTTAAATCAAATTGTTTGTTACAATGAAAATTGTGACGGAAGACCATTATACAAACATAGTGCTAACTTAGAGAGGCACTTGAAAAAAATTCATCCTTTTATTTATTCTTCGTATATGCAGAAGAAAAAGATTTTCAAATTTCCTCGAAAGCTTAACTTTGAAAAAAGGTTAATTGATTTGGTGCGTGTTTATCCGATTTTGTGGAATAAAGACGATGAAAATCGTTTTAACGAAGAGTTAACGAGTAAAGCTTGGAATTATATAAGTAAGATTATGGAAGTCACTGGTAAGTTCTGTTCAAATGTTTTACACTGATTTATTGGTAATTAAAATCAGGTTTAAAAATATAGATAGGTACATATGAGATTTTGTGAATTTCCAAGATTTAAAGTACCTGTAGGTATGTCAATAAGGTACATTATATTCGTGGGTTTTTCCCTATTCATCGCATTTTGAAGAGAGCGAGTGAAAATCTCTTGAAATATACATACATAGGTAGTTATCTAGATGTGTTTAGGCCGTGTGCGAATCGGCTTAAAATCGCGTTAAAAGTTTATCCGAAGATTAATTTTTGACACTAATGAGGTCAATCTGTACGTGGAAATGGCATAATTTAATCTCGGATAAAATTATTTCGAAGTTTTAACCCAACTCGCATGCGGCCTAAAATTTTTGAAAATTAAAAACATGCGCGAATTCGATTTAATTTTGAAGTTTCTGCATACTGATTCACCTAATTTGTGTGACAGTACGCGAACAGATAAATTATGAACCGAACTATGCATTTTGTATATTTTATTCTTTCGAAAGTTAATAAATTATCTTATAATTATTATTATTTATAATCTTTTCTTTATTTGCAGTGCATATGTCTAAGAAAAAGTGGGACAGTCTATTAGAAAAATTCAGAAATGAATTAAATCAAATTCCAGAACCCATAGCTGGAACAGATACAGAAAACTGGAAGTCCAACTGGAAGTACTTTTCCGAACTTGCTTTTTTACGCGATCACATAGATCTAACAAAAAGTGCTGTAGATATACTTCCGAATCATATGGAAAATATGAAAATGGATTACATTAAAGAAGAAAGCAGCGAATCATTTACATTATACAACGACACTTTAGAAGATTCAAGTCAACATGAGTACGGAGAGGAATCAATAGTACAAGATAATGGAGAAGATCCTAGACTAGACGAAATAAGAGAATCGAGACAACAAGATGACAAAGAAGCATCAGGACCAACAAATCACTCCGAAGAGCCAAAACTACCATCACTATATGACAATAATCAAATTAGTATGAAGCAGACCAAAATCCAACCTTTCCTTGACGAAACTGATAGCGAAGATGATTATATTGATGATAGTCCTAAAAAAATGAAACAAAAGAAGATAAAACTGATGTCGGAAAGTGAAAAGAGTGACACAGATGAGCCAGATTCAGATAAAATGTTTTTATTAAGCCTTTTACCGTTTATGAAAACAATTCCTAATAGAAAAAAGCTATTTGTGCGACACAGGATCCAAGGCGTACTATTAGAAGAACAACTGAATTGTTGATTATCTTAAAACTGTGTATTTTTAGTTAAAGAATAATAAGGAAATAAATACTTACTTTTGTTATTTTTTGTAAAGGAATGAGTTCAGAATGTTTTTGTTTAGAAACAAAATTTCTACAAGTAAATTTAGATATCTAAAAATTAGTTACGCTATCGTCGCCGTGTCGCTGCAATGCAAAACTGGTCTGAAGCCCGTTTTTGATGAACGACTTTTTTTCAATTATTGATTGTCGATCACATTTTTACTTGCAATATATTATGTAATATAGAACAAGTTTTGAATTCGTAAAAAAACGATCTCGAGATATCAATCAAACCATATATTAGACTACTAACAAACAATTTTGATCAAAATTTTTATTCTGAAGGTCTAAATTTTCAAAAAGATTTTTATATTTTGTTTTTGCAAAGGTACATTTATATTTTGTACGGAATTCAGACTCATCACTCATCACTTTAAGATTAAAACTTTTTTTTTCATATTCTCAAATTCATTATGAGTGTGTTTCTTTATTTATTTCGGATAAGGAAAAGAATGGATGGAATAGACGAAATGTTTATCCAGAATATCCGGAATGGAATGAATAAAGAAACCAAACTAGAACAAAAAGAATGGCAATTCAGTTGTTCGGTGAAGTGTCAAAACAATTGAAGAAATAAATGTTTTTATTTTGAATATTTATGTATTCTCAAAGTCAAAAGTTTAGTAAATTTTACATTAAATGCATAAAATTATACTCTGGTACATTAATTCGCGGTATTATGCTGTTTTTAAATAATTAACACCAATGTGAATCTGCCATAATTGAGTTTAAGATTAATTATACTGAACGCGCCCAGTATTCTTTTTCTATTCTTTTTATTCCACCCTTCACATGGAATAAAAAGAATGCCTTCCAAACGTTCCGGAATGAATAAAGAAACAACAAAATAGTTTATCCGGAATGTTTCGTGGAATAAAGAAACGCAAAACTGGTATTCCGAATATTCTGGACATACCGGGATGAATAAAGAAACACACTCTATATGAATGAATAGGTGTATAACTATTAATATTATTAGCTATAAATCGTTGGTTTGAAAAAAAACGACACAACTTAACAAATTAAATTTTTGAGCTAACGTTGTGATTTTTTGACTTTTTGACTGTAACTTTTCTACGGTTAACTTTTCCTGTAACTAAACCACGGCTAATGCTAAGATAAAAAACCTAAAAGACCAAAAGTGGCTATAAGATTAAAGAACAAAATTTTTCTCTAAAATAAACCGACTTTGAAATATTTGCAAAAAAAAAACAATTTTTATGACATTTGACCCCTTGTTACTGACCTGGTGCTCATCAGCAGGGTTTGAACCTCAGTAACAAAATTTCGGAGTAGATTTGAAAACGAAAGAAAAATTCAAGTTTTGAAAAACAAAACTTTTTAACAAAAATTTATTTAACAAAGATAAATTGTTATTTTTAACAAAAGAAATCACACATAAATTCGTACAGACTTGAAAGCCTAATGATATCTTTTACACTTAATTAAATAAGAAATTAGAGTTTAAAACAAAATAAAAACTTTATTTTTAACGAAAAAACTATTAAAAAAATTTAAATAAATCACAAACTATTTCAGACTTCAAAAACTAAAAATTATACATATGTATTACGTGCTATAAATATTATTGGGTTTTATTGATTTTATTTTAAAATGTATTTGCCTTGAAGAAATTTGTATTCTCGTATAAATTTAATTAATTCAAGTGGTGGCTCAAAAATGTTTTGCGATTTTCTAAGATTGAACGTGAAAACATTAAATTTTCGACGGTATCAACATGCAAACGGATTCTGAATTTAGTCTTCAATAAATTCATTTCGGAAAACTTTCTCTCAGCTGCGGCGGCGCTGCTGTATAATAACAATTTTTTAGTGGAAAAAAAAGGAGTAATTGTGAAAAAATCGGAGTGGCGCAGTAGATTTTTGTCTTCCTCAAAATTGGAGTAAATTTGCTCCGATTGGATTAAGGTTCGAACACTGGTCATCAGATCGGTGAGGAATTCTCTCCGTTTAATTTTTTCCTGGTAGAAGTCTATTTTTTCCTGGGCTATGATACCTACAACTAAACATTAGCGAATTGCGTATGATGGGCTACTCGTGCACCGATGCCGTGTAGATCCGAATAATGAAATGAAAGTAAAAACAGGAATACCCTATCTTTCTATTGAGTTGTATTATGTATATGTTACCGTAAAAAGCCGAAATAATGAAATTCTAGAATTTTACGGTAAATCATAGAATTTCTCAGCACCATTGGTAAGAATTATTCTAGGATTTACCAGCAAATTCTAGAATTTCATTATTTCGGCTTTTTACAGTAACATATACATACCGACCGCTACCATGTGAGGAGTCAGCGTGGATTATGTTTATGTATCTAGATGGAAATATAATTTGGCCTTCTAAAAAAAATCTCATGTAGGTACCTAGACCTTACTTCATTTTCAGGGCTTACGAGATGGAGTGTACTATAACAAAACTCGCATACATAATTACATAGAAGCAACGACGAACCTAAATGCAAAGTGGATAACCAAGCAATGCAAGCAAACAAACTTGTGTACTTCGCTCAGAAACCCTAAACTACCACCAACTCGCCAAGAGTTATTTTATTGTTCATTTCGTATTCGTACGTTTCTTATTCTTATATACCAATGATACGTGTAAGTATATCGTATGTATATGTATGACTAATAATTTACCCAACGCAACGCAGTCGTAAACTCGTATTCGTCGTATACATCGAACTGTAGGTAGATTGTAGACTGTACCAAATGTAAAAATTATCAAAGAGTGCTTTATGTTTAGTATTTTGTTTAGTGTTCATTCTTACTTGGAAGTCAGTGGGTTTCGTTCTGTGTTCTGTTTCTGTTGATTTCTAAAAAAAAAAAATACTCATAAAAATGCCACGACCCAAAAACAACTCATTGCTTGCTTTGTACAAGTGCAATGATTTAAATCAAATTGTTTGTTATAATGAAAAATGTGATGGGAAAGTTCTATACAAACATAGTGCCAACTTAGAGAGACATTTAAAATTGCTTCATCCCTCAATTTATTCCTCGTACATCCAGAAGAAAAAGATTCTGAAATTTCCTCGTAAGCCTAATTTTGAAAAAAGGTTAATAGATTTAGTGCGTGTTTATCCGATTTTGTGGAATAAATTGGAAAATGATTATTTGAACGAAGATTTGACGAATAAAACTTGGAAGGAAATAAGTCGTAAAATGGAAACGTCAGGTAAGTTCATTTGTCTTTAAGTTAAAATATTTTGAAAGTGCAAAATAGAAGATAATGTCTTAATCGAACGAAAAGTGATTTTCTATACGTCCAAATCACTTAATTTAACGGAAGAAACGGAACCAGCTATTATTGATTTAAACATAGGTAGGTAGGTACCTAGTACCTATATTTACTCAAAAGTGCACTCATACAAATTTTATATGGGTGAGCCCGCAGTTTCTAACATTCCAATTTTTTTAACTAATTCGAAAGGTAGTTCACCGAAAATCATAATCCTGATTTTAAAACATTTATTCGATATTTTGAATGTAAAAAAGTTATAGGTCAAAAAAAGTTAAAAAGAAAAATAATATTTTCAAGTAGGTATTTTTTAAAGTTTAGCGTAGGTATATAGAAAATATACAAATTTAAAAAAAAAAATTAAGCAAAGAGAAAGGCTTTAAAAGCATACCTTCGTTTTTTTTTAATAAACAAATATTCATGTCTTTTTATTTATTGCAAAAAAATATGCATGGTAAAAACTTGTAGTAGGTATACCTATTTGGGGGTCGGATGCACTGGAGACTGGACTTAAACTCTAGTTGAACACGATCAAAATAGTGACTAAGCAAATATTTGCAAATAATGCCAAATCAAATTGCTATATAAAGTAAGTAAGGTATTACAAAAAAAAAATAAATTTGATGGCACAACAGCTCAAGAAGATCTACGGCCTAGTGACTTACAACTCTCAATCATTCCTGTGTGCGTGTCTGCAGGAATGGAGGGGACCTACAGTTTGTTGCCAAATCCGAATGGCTAATGTGTACTCTTGGAGGATTTGTCAATTCCTCGCAAGAGGCAGTAGCCGTTTTTTCTTTTAAATAAATAGGTGGCGAGGCTGGGGACCGAACCTTAGACCTCCGACATGACAGTCCATCGCACTAACCATCACGCCACGGCAATATACTGTTATTAAATAGCAATTTTTTTTTTTGAGACATGTAGAAAAATGTGACTAGAGAGAGATTTTTTAAATTAAATATAAAAAAAATACCCATAATCTGGTTGTAAACTTGTCACTAGGCCCCTTGTTTTTCATATAAGAAAAACTTGGATAAAAAAAAAGAAATTTCTGGAATATTCAGAATTTATTATATCCCATCCGTGTTGTATTGTAAGTAAATATCATACATTATAAATTATACTATATCTGCACAAAAACATACCTGCTTCCAACTTGAAAGAGTTAGGTACACCTACCTGTCTATAGGTAGGAAATTTACTTACCTACCAGGCGGGTTTAAAATTACATTATCTTTTGGAAATGAAAAGATAAAGAAATAATGCCTGTTTATGAGAGGGCGTTATGCCAGATTTACACGAGTGACATACTGTCATAATCCGGTTTTATGACAGTTAATTGGTATAAAATGACCAATTTAATGACATTTTGTCGCTTGTGTAAATCCGCAAAATCCAAACTTTGTTTTCATGGGTTGAGAATCCTTATTACTGAAAATCTTAAATTTAAGGATTTCCTTTATTTATTGCAGGTAAGTTTCATCAAAATTTTCAGAGGCGTATTTTTAAAAATTTAAAAATTAACCAAAATCATTTTTCACTTTGGTCTACTTAAATTCCCACTTAAAAACTTTTAATTGAATAACATTGAATAGGACACCAATAATTCACCAATTCTCCGTATACATACAAGATCATTTTTCACAGGGTCAATTTTTAGGAAAATGGCGCCCGCTTATATGACATAGTCTGCCCTTTGAAAAAACTTTTAGTGCCAGTTGTACAATCGTGGTTTAAATTTTGATCCGTGGTTCAGGAATTTTAACTCGCCGATTTCGGCGGGTTAACTGAGGTTCAACGATGGTTCAAGGTTCTAATATGCACTAAAAGCCAATTACATGCCTGAACCATCGTTGAACCACAGTGAATCCGCCGAAATTGGTGAGTTAAAATTCCTGAACCACAGATCAAATATTTGTACAACTGGCCCTTAGTATTTTTTTAAAAATGTATTTCCCTTGCCAAAACACTGTGATCACTAGGCTTTTTTTCAGTTTAACGGTCTCCTTAATAAGACGCCAACTAAAGAAACATTGGAAAAAAAAGCAATAAGAAATTTAAAATTAACCTCACTCACAATTCCCAAAAATATATTTACACACTTTTCAAACTTAAGGCTTAACTAAATTCAAGACTTTTTGAAAAAAGGAGGGCAAAAAGTGTAAATATGATGAACAAAAATGTGCTTAAAGATGCCTGTGAGTGAAAAAAGTGTGTTTTGTCTGTAGTATTAATCTGAAATGACATATCAAATACTATTTTTGCAGGCTTTTTCGCACACAGGCATTTCTAGCGCATGTTTTAGTTTTTCACTTTTGTACTTTTTGCAAAAAGTCTTGAATGTAGTTAAGTCTTTAAATCGTATTCCTATAATAATTTATTTTTTTTTATTCTTTTATATTAAAATTCTTTTCTGCAAACTACATGTTTACTTTCTTTATTTGCAGCGAAAAGATGTAAGTTGAGGTGGGATGAGTTGATAGAAAAATTCAAAACTGAATTGATTCAAGTTCCACAACCGCCACCGGACGCAGAAAATGTTAAAGATTCAAATTGCACCTGGAAGTCCAAGTGGAAGTACTTTTCCGCACTAATTTTTTTGCGCGATCAAATAGATCTCACGCAAATTACTGTACCTTTAACACCTGAACAGATGGAAACAAATAAAATTGATTACATCAAAGAAGAAAGTAGCCAATCATTTACACTCTATAACGAGACTTTAGAAGATTCAAGTCATCTTGAATACGGTGAGGAATCAATGGTAGAAGGTGAGGGAGAAGAGTCTAGACTGATAGATGAAATAGGAGAATCAAGACAAGATGATAAAGACACATCAGGACCACCAGTTGTTGAAAGTGAGGTGTCAGGAGTACGAAATGACCCTCAAATAAGTGTGAATCATTCTAAAAGGAGAGCTAGCCTTGACGAAAGTGATGATGAAGATGAATATGAGTATTTTGATAAAATGCATGAAAGAATGAAACAAAAGAAGAAACTAATGCCGAAAAGCGAAAATAGTGTTATCAATGTCCAAGATTCAGATAGAATGTTCTTATTAAGCCTTTTACCATTCCTGCAAGCAATTCCGGATAGGAAAAAGTTATTTGTGCGCCACAGGATGCAAGGTGTACTATTGGAAGAGCAACAGAATTCTAAATAATATATTAAAACCCTTTGTTGGAAAATAGTCTTTGTTATCAAATAATAAATGTAAAAAAAAACTTAGTCATTACTTATTAATTTAATCATAAAAATCAAATAAATTAACAAATATTTTCTTATCGGAATAACATGGTATAATGTATATTGTATTTGTATATGGTTCTTAGATGAAAGAGTCTTGGGGTCGAACTAGGGTTCCCAACTTTCTTCAAAACTAAAGGAGGACACAATTTTTCCAAATATGTATGTAAAATACGGTAGGCACTTACATATGTACTTATTTTTTAAATACAGAAGCTCATTATAAATAAAATCCTTGCGCCTGGAAAATCATTTAAGTTTTCTTACAAAGCACCAGCAAAGCAGGTACTCTCAAATTCAACCAGGCGCTCGCCAGTTATTACCATTCAACCTCGAGAGCAAACAAAAATTGGTTTAATTTATATTCGGTATACTAGAACTTTTGGCTTACTAATTTAATACGGCGGCGCGAGCCATTGCACTGGCTAGTTTCAAATACAGAGGTACAATGATTAAAATGAATACCTTTAAACTTTCTGATGGAATAGCAAAACCTGCCTAACAATTTTTTAATCAAGGGCCTAACGAATGTTTGCCAAGTTTTCCTCAACAGAGTTTTCAGGGCGTTCGGTATACTTGGCAAAACTTACCATTATTCCAAGCGTTTTTTTGGCATAAAAAAAGATTAAATAATAAGGAAATATAAATAAAAATTTTATCATGTTATTCCTTAAATTAATAAAAAAAAATTATTAAAAAAAATCATTACTTATTATAGCATTTTGTTGCCATATTGACAAAAAAAACCTTAAGCTGACAATACACGATAGAGCCAAATGGCTTGTCCGAGCAAAATTGCATCAGGTGAATGAGTTCGGCCGAGCCGAGCTATTTGGACTTTCAGCAGGTTATAAAAATAAATCCACCAGTCCAATTGGCACCGAGCCATTTGGCTCGATCGTGAAAGGCGAGCTTAAAACTCAAAAATTAAAAAGCTTTTGGGGAAAGTTGCAAGTACTTTGGTTGAACTCTTCTTAATCATCACATATGTTGCATTTCAAAACTAAATATTATTTTTTGAAAAAAATTACTGACATTTTGTCAGTCGTGTGCAGCAATAAAATTTGCACTCCCTCCAATGCATCCTGCAAAGTATAGAGTAGTAGTACATCAGGGCTTCATTTTCATGAGTGGCAAAATGTCATTCGGCAGTTAATTTGTCATAAAGCAGGATTAAGACCAACATTTTAATGAAATGATGGCAGAAATAATGACATTATGACGCATAACAACAAAGATACATACTAACAAAATGAATTACTGATTATATCCTTTAAATTTTTGAAAAGGAGGACTTTTCAAAGTGAAGAAGGACGGGAGGACATTTAATTGAAAAAGGGGACTGTCCTCCCAAATGGAGGACAGTTGGGAACCCTAGGTCGAACCCAGACCTCCAGCATGACGGTCTAACGCACTAACCATTATGCCTTGTATTTTGTAGGATAAAGTTCATACGTTCATCGTGAAATCTATTTGAGATGAACTCAACTAAAATTGCGTGTTAATAAGGTCCTCTTAAATAAGTTAACTGATATCGAATGATTTATCAAGATTTATTAGTAGCAGGAGGGCCATAGAAGAAGGGATTTCTTTCCCAACGAAAACAAACACAGGTGTCAAACTTGCAAGCGAGGATGTCTTCTGAGTGCAATGTGCATCAAATATCTTTCATATGTAAGTACATTAGTCAGCAGTGGCAGTCATTTAGTTCAATTTTGGTTCTCTAATAATAATTTATATTTGACTGACGGCCCAGCCCTATTCTGCTAAACGGGTGATCGAACGTTCGATTCACTTCTTCGATTCACGTTCACTCGTCGTCTCAATTCTGTTAAACGTCTCGGGGAAACTACTTTACCTACCCCTATTTCGAATCTTTCGAAGAATCAATTTTATACATACGAAATGTCACATTTATTTGAAAAAAGAAAATTTATATTTATAAACGAACCAAATTCATGGACGTTATTGACATTGGATTGTCCGATGACAGGTAAGCATGCAATTTTTTGCGTTTGTTAGGCGCCAGTTATAGCTATCATTGAAATTCATAATTGAAAACTTAAATGATTCATTTTTAGACGTTTAGGGTGCAAAATCTATGATTATTTTGATGTCAAAATAAAGCTTATGGCTTATTTAAAAAATCTGGCAAAAAAAAATTTAATTCGGCCCAACCTTTCTCATAAAATAACTTTTATTATTTCAATGATCATTGATAAGGTAGTGCAATCATTGAAAAAATGAAAGTCAATTTATGTGGAAGGTTGGACCTAAACGAAATTTTTTTCCGCGTCGTCAGCTTCACATTGGCATCAAAATAATTACTGATTTCGCTTTTTAAGTTTTTTTTTGTTTTTCCTAAACATCTTAAAAGACATCATTAAAATTTTCAATGATGCATTTCAATGATAGCTATAACTGATGACCCCTTAAAAACTTTCGGCTCAATGAACTGATTTTGCAGTATGTATAGAGGTGTATTCATTCTATGCCTTTTGGAATCCTATTTATTATGTACGTCCTACTTGCAGAGGAGGCTCACTGGCTGAATACAATAGTGTAAAACTGCTGCACTGCTACAATGTGGAGCTGTGTAGCTGCTGCTAGAAAAGGAGGTGCAGCAAAAGTTGACACAAATGTATATGAGATCATTCAACACTTTTCTTTGTTTAACGCAAGCTAGCCATTGCAAACTGTGCTACGCCATTGATGTACATTGACGTTCTTTGGTAAATGATTGAGCGAATTAAATAACAGCTTGTGCTACAGCGATTCTTTAATTTGCAGCTAAATACCATTGTGTTTAAAAGTTTAACTAAAATGTTTATTTATTAAAAATAATAAAAAATTACAATATTTTTTTTTTTTGTCAAAAATTGTTTTTTTTTTTAATATGAAAAACGCAACAAATTAACTGAAAATGGCAATCTATGTTACCGACGGGGAATGTTTCCCTTCGAAAGTCTAGTAGATAGTCTGCTATTATATGATAACTTAAGAGTCACGACTTATTTCGAACATAATGAGTACGAAAGAGAAAAAAGATAAGACGGAAAATAAACTGCCCTGTGAGTCGTGGGCCAAATTTCGGCGACTCATTTTTGACGTTATTCCTTCCCTTGTTTATTATTTCAGCAAATTGCTTCATTTATTTTCGTTGTTTGTAGAGAACACATTCATATCTGTATCCGGTTGCTAAGATATTAAGCATTGCGAGTTTCAATACACAAAAAAAACTAAAGTCTATCCAATATAAAAAGGCAGTACACGTCTTATGGGAGAGCTTTTTCAAAATCAGTAGCGCACCATATTTTTGCACCATACTAAATTGAAAGAACTCCTTCATAAAAAGTGTTTTGCCCGTAAATTTCTGATGGCATCTGACGCAGACCCAACGTCCTATATCGAGCGCACATCTGAGTGCGCACTGAATTGCTGTGGCCTACGGCTGCTGCTGCTATTCAACTTCAACCCTCATTAAATATTGATGTGCATTTAGGGTTACCCATAGGGTTCCCAACTGTCCTCTATTTGGGAGGACAGTCCTCCTTTTCAACTTTTTGTCCTCCCGTCCTTCCTCACTAAAAAATGTCCTCTTTTTCAAAAATCTGAAGGATATTATAATCAATGATTAATAACTATATGCCTTTTGGTGTTTTGTGTGTAAAAATGTCACCATTGCTGTCATTTAAAGTACATAATAAAATTTGTATTTTTATTTTCATATTATTTATGCCTTTTATATTATTTATGTTTTTCCAAGTGTAACCAAGGCCCCCAAAAATTTACAGCAGGGAAAATTCCGTCGAGGAAAACGTAGCAAATACTCGATAGGCCCTTTATAGTAAAAGTTTTGCTATCCCATCAGAAATATCCCTTTCATGTTAATAGTTATTAATTTTCAACATTGATCTTTTGTATTCCGAATAAAGCCAAAAGTGGTTAGCGTATCAGACCAGTATCTGAGTGAAAAATCCGAGTACCGAATCTCATATATACACAATTTCTTTTTTTTATCTCGAGGCAAAAATAAATAAAAACTAGGTGAGGGCCTAATATGATTTCGATAGTAACCCTTGCTGGTCCCTTTTAATAAGCTATGTAAGGCTTTCTAGGGCCTCATCTAAAACTAAATTGTTTTTCCAGGCGGGAGGATCTTATTTATACTGATATTTCAACGTTTTTGTTTTGTTTTTATTTAGAAAAAAATTGTCCTCCTTTGATTTCGAAGAAAGTTGGGAACCCTAGTTACCCATGTCCATTTGGCAACTCGTTCAGATTTTTTTCCTTGGGTTTCTGTTGAGGTGCTTTTGATTTTAGAGCTTTAAAAAAAGTTTTTTGTAATGTATTTGTATGTTATTTGTTTTTTTTAAAGGTGTACTTTTAAGTTTTGTGCAATTTATGTTTTTAAGACGGGTAGTTTTTTTTTCAGAATCGTTTGTAAAGTTTTTTGAAAATGCGTGTGCAATAAATTCCAATTCAAGTAATATTTACAAAGGTAAAAAAAAAGAATAAAAATTTAACCAAAGTGTATATTAAAAATAAATTTAAGAATATTTCAATTGGCGACTGTTTCTTTTGGGCCATCCTCAGTATCAGACTTCTTTTCTTCATTGTCTTTTAACTTGTTCAATTTGTATTTTCACTCGTGTATTTTTGAAGAGGTGTGTTTTTTTTTTAGAGTTTTTGCGCAATTTGTATTTTTAATTCGTGTATTATCTTACCTCATGGTGGTGTGGAAAAAGATAAATGTGTTTTAATTTGTATCAATAAAACAATTAAATGAAAATTTCTATCTAAAAAAATAAGGCGGTAACCCTGCATACCATTCTTTTTTTTCTGCGCTGGAATAAACTTTTTTGGGCCCTAGGTTGGGTAGGTCTTTAAAGAAAAGGTGCATTTAGTTTATTTTTTTCTTTTAAATTGTCAGTTATTACGACAACGCAAAGCTATATTAGGATAGTTTTTTTGGATAGTTACCCGAACGTACCTACCGACCGAAATGTTTTTCAGAATATGAGCTCTGTGAAATATTTTTTGGGTGAAACTTACAATGGGCGAAAATATTTTACGGTTGGAAAGTTGTTCGGGCGAAACTCGCAATAAGGTTTATTGTTTTTTGGATTTCACTCAGAAAAGGATATGAAGATAGCCAAATAAATAGATTGGACATAAAAGGTGTTTTATTGAACTTGTATTGCTGCGCTTTATATTTGAATTACCAATAAAACGCACCAAATATCGTGTGAAAAAGTATGTGCTTAAAAAAACTATCTTGGAAATAAAATACTCTTACCTGGGGGGAGGGGGGGGGGGGGGGGGGGGGGGGGGTTATGAATTCTTGAAAAATTATTTTTCGCGTTTTAGTATGTAATCTACAGAGACCTCCTATGATATGAGGATATAAGGACCTCTTACAGTAATTCAACAAACTGTTTCTCAGTCAACTTTTTTTTTAGAAAAGGCTTCCCTCTTCTAAAGAAAACAACCAATTAATTAATATTTTTTTAGTCTCTTCATCGTTGAAAATGTTCATTCCGGTGTGCATGTCGAAACTGGAAGGGTAGCCAAAATTTGTTTAAAACTTATAAAATGCAAGGTTCCATTTATTTTTAGCAATAAAGTAAGTGAATAAATACGTTTGCATAGTATATTTTTCCAAAATAGAAGTAAAAAATCTTTATAGAAATTGTTTGGAGAGCTATTTGCGTCCCTTGAAGTTCTGAATAGCCGTCGGACAGCGGCGATGGCTGGCGGTGCAATGATTCGTTTTTAAGAAAATATTGTGCAATTGTAAAAACTTTTTGATTAATTTGCGGATAAATCGAATCGATTCCCATTTTACTTTATTTTAGCACTCAAAAATCTCGAAAGGTGCAAATTTTTAGCAAAACCCCTGTGAACCCCCCGCCCCCCTGACTACGGCTTTGACAACACCTATACATTTTTTATCTGTTTGACGTTTTAAATCAAAGCATTTTCTTCGTGGTACCACACAAGCAACAGCAAATTTAGGACTTAGGTAGGCCTAACGGCGCCGTTGACGTTGCTGTTGCTGTTCTTATCTGTGTTGCACAATTTAAATACATTGGTTCTAAATTAATGGCGGCCGCTGTTGCTGTTGACGGTGCTGTTGCTGTTTGAATCTGCTTCTCGCTTAAGATCCCGCCATAGAACATCATACCCTCATCGAAATACCTAAAATGTCAGTGTTTTCACGATCTTTGTACTTTTTCTCTTCGGTCGATTATTCTAATTTTCGTTTGAATTTTACAATTTTAGGCTACGTTGCGTGTTAATATATGGTTTAATCCAAATCCATACAAAAAAAACAAAATCTTCAAGCAAATCGAATGATGATCAGCTGAGTTATGCGCGTACGAACACAAATTTTTTTTTTATATTATACTAGCCGACCCGTGCTCGCGTTGCTTCGCAAGCTTTAAATATACTTAATAATATGAGTAGGTAAAACTATATCAAATGCTCCATGAGACTAACTGCAATTTCTATAATATTATTAACAAAAACTTTATATACATAATTCCATATGCTTTCCGTAACCAAATAAAGAATTTTATTTTCTCTCACTGAAACAGTTTCATAACTATTTTTTATTTTTCCCCTTGGACGGAAACAAATTTTCATATCAATCGATCTCAATCGCAATCATTTTGATGATTCTCGATTTGCCAACTCAATCTCAATCATTTTAATATACATATCTCGATTTAAAACATCAAACAGTAAGAAAAAATTCAAAAGAAAGAAAAGATTAGGCTGAGGCAATTTCCCACAAAAATGGTATATGTAATATTTTTCGTAGCAATAACCGTTTAAAAGTTACAACAAATTTTCATGACCTTTGGCCCCTTTTATGAGACTTCTTGCCTTTTCGATTTGCTGTAACTTTTTAAGGGTAAATGCTACAAAAACAATAAGGAGGACCATTTTTGTGAGAAATTGCGTCAGCTATTGACAATATACAAAAAATCCCAAAAATATCAAAAAGCATAATTGAATATATGAAAAGCCGAATTTATGATACGAAAGGGGAAAAAATGGGCAAGCCTAAAAAAGGGGAAAAAAATCCAAAAAGGGGAAAAACAAATGCTCTATTCTTTCTAGTTAATAGGTTAGGTTAGGTTGACATGGTAGCCAGCAAGAGCCGACTCACTTAGACCATACTTTGGTCCATTGTGATACCACATTGAATCTAGGGGACTTCCTCACTAGTCGTTGAACCACTTGGAGCTTCTTACGAAGCGAACGAGATTATTTATATCTATATTTGCCAGATCACTAGGATCATTGTAGTAGAAGTCTCCAAGATGGAGTCTGCGCCTTTGAGATAAAGCAGGGCATGTGCAAAGAAGGTGAGTAATCGATTCCTCTTCTTCTTCGTCCATGCAGCTTTTGCAAAAGTCATTAGAGTAAACACCAAGCCGCGTTGCGTGCTTGCCTATAAGACAGTGTCCTGTTATGACACCTATTATGGAGCAGATATGTGATCTGCTTAAAGCTATCAAACATTTAGAGCGCTTCAGATTCAGTGTTGGCCAAATCTGTTTCGTCGCCGAACAGGTGGTGATGTTGTTCCACCTGAGGTTTGTTTTCTGTATAGCATCCTGCTTCAGCATTAGTTTACATGTAGCGATAGGAGTGCCTATATTTAACCTGTCTGGTAAAATAGTTAGCATTGTTCCTTCTTTGGCGAGTTCGTCGGCCATACAATTTCCTGGAATGTCTCTATGGCCCGGCACCCAACAAAGGTGAATTTTAAACTGCTGTGCCATCTCCATGAGAGATGATCGACAATTGAAGGCTGTTATTGAGTTGGTAGAGACAGAGTCCAGTGATTTAATGGCTGCTTGGCTATCTGAAAATATGCGGATATCCGTGTTTGATATCACGTTTTTCTTAAGCCAAGATAGGACTTCTTTTATCGCCAATAGTTCCGCCTGGAATATGCTACAGTGATTGGGAAGGCGAAAAGAGAGACTTAGATTTAGTCTGTTTGAGTATACACCTCCACCAACCCCGTCACTAGTTTTTGATCCGTCAGTGTAGAAATCAATAGATTCATTATTCAACAATGCCGAATCCTCCCAGCTGGATCTGGAGGGGATGGTTACCTGGAAGTTTTTATCAAACTGTAACTTTGGGATGGTGTAGTCGATGTTACTGGGAACTGATCCGAATGAGTTCAGAATAATGGAGTGACCAATTGCGTTATTGATCCACTGCGACGAGGCCGTTAGACGAATGGCTGTGTTTGCAGCCGTCTGTTTGCCAAAGATGTCGAGAGGTGAGAGATGGAGCAGAATGTCTAGTGCAGCTGAGGGAGTCGTACGAAGTGCTCCGCTCATGCACAGACATGCTGAACGTTGAACCTTACTCAATTTATCACAATACGTTGATTTATCTAGAGCGGTCCACCATACCACCACACCGTATGTTAGAATAGGTCTGATTACTGATGTATAGAGCCAATGAGTAATGCGGGGTTGGAGACCCCATTTTTTCCCAATGGCTTTTTTGCATGAGAAGAGTGCCACTGTGGCTTTTCTAACTCTTTCCTGAATGTTAGGTTTCCAACTTAACTTTTTATCTAAAATAAGACCCAGATATTTCGCTTCGTCTTTGAAAGTTAGTGGTATACCTTTGATAGAAGGGGGGTCTATAGGAGGAATTTTATATTTCCTGGAGAAAAGGACAAGGTCTGTTTTGTGGGGGTTAACACCCAGTCCACATCGATCGGCCCATTTTGTTAGCTTGTTTAGGGCGTTTTGTAAGAGATCTTTTAAGGTTTCAGGGTGCTTACCTGATACGGCAATAGCAATGTCATCTGCATAAGCAATCACTCTGTGACCCTCCGACTCCAGACACTTTAACAGCTCATTCGCTACCAAGTTCCAAAGAAGGGGGGATAGGACACCACCTTGCGGCGTACCTCTACTGACATACCTTCTTGCAGAAAATCCGCCCAGCTTTGAATTAACAATTCTGCTAGTCAGCATTTGGTGTATCAATTCTCCAAGCGAACTATCTACCTTCAGGGATGACAGTGCAGACGTGATTGCAGATGTGTCAACATTGTTAAAAGCGCCTTGTATATCAAGGAAAGCGACCATAGTATACTCTTTGGGGTGTATGGAGTACTCAATGGTACGCACCAATGTGTGGAGAGCTGTTTCCACTGATTTCCCTTTGCAGTAAGCATGTTGAGCCTTAGATAAGAGACTGGCATCGATGCTTGTTCTTAAATGGATATCAATCAGTCGCTCAAAAGTTTTGAGAAGGAATGATGATAGACTAATAGGTCTGAGATCTTTAGGTTCTACATGGGAGTATTTTCCCACTTTGGGTATAAATACAATTTTAACTTCTCTCCATGATGCAGGAATGTGGGCTAGTTTTAGGCAACTATTAAAGAGCATCTCTAACATTGGCATAATAATGTCAATGGCCTCTTGAAGTTCGGCTGGTATAATGCCGTCTGGACCCGCTGATTTGTATAGTTTGAAGCTTTTGATTGCCCATTGTAGTTTTTCCCTTGTGATCAACCCTTGTGGATAAGTTAATATGTCATTGGATACAATATATCCAGTGTTATTAACCATTTGTGAGCTACCTGGGAAATGGGTATCTAGGAGCAGGTTTAGCGATTCTTCGCAAGAGTTGGTCCATTAGCCATCAGCATTTTTCAAGAAGCTAGGCATCATTGGATTTGTAGAGAGGATTTTCCTTAGCCTAGATGCTTCGGAGGTTTCTTCTATGCTATCACAGAAAGTCCTCCAGGAGGCTCTTTTGGATTTCCTCAATTTTTTTTGTATAATTTTAGGGATTCTTTGTAGGAGTCCCAGTCAGACGCATTTCTAGTGCGTTTTGCACGATTGAAAAGCTTCCTACAGCTTTTTCTAATTGGTTCAAGCCCCGAATTCCACCAATGTGGTTTCCTTTTTCCCCTTACATGAGTAAGTGGACAGGAGATTTCCATGGATTTATTAAGGGCTAAGGTAAGATCATTGACTTTACTGTCAAGTTCCTGTATATTGGAAGGAGTACTAAGAAGTTTAGGTTTGATTAGACTTTCTAGTGTATTCCTATATTTGGACCAGTCAGTTTTCCGACAATTGCGAAAAACTGTATGGTTATTAGGAGGTTCATCCTTCAGATGGAATTGGATATATCTATGATCGGAGAACGAATGTTCTTCCGATACTTTCCAATCCATAATCATGTGATGAATGGTGTCAGAGACAAGAGTTATATCTAATACCTCTTGTCTATTTTTAGTAATGAATGTGGGTTCATTTCCAATACGATAAGGTTAGTACTTAGAATAAAATCAAAAAGAGACTCACCTCTGTCATTTATGTCAGTACTTCCCCATACTGTATGATGGGAGCATTGTATATATATTCTATAGTACTCTCATGGAACGGAAACTTTTAGTACTGCGTGTGCTCTACAGGAGACGCTGTCGACACCACAAACCATGAGAGACTGATAGTGGAGACCTTAGAATTAGGTGAGGAAAAGGATTTCGACAAGTAGTAAGAGTGAGAGGTTTGTATTAATTTTAGTCTGACAACAATTAAGTGGAGTAAGTGAGAAAAATAAATCAGCTGGTAGCGTCGTGGCAACGAGGTTTTTTTTGTCGTAGGTAGCTATAGAATATATGACAGGAGGTATTCTCCCGCTTTTTTTTTGTTGCAATTTGATAATTTGATTTGGAATTTTCAATTCTTTGTGAAAGCTGAAAGCAACGTTGCTAAATTTCACGATTTCACAAAGTTTTCGAATATGCTTGAAATAGATTTTTGGCTGTAGGTATATAAATAGTTATTTGTTATTTTTTTTAGTTTGGTGACGTCACAAGAATCTAAGATGGCGACATCGGTGTATGCAATAAGCATATTTTGTAGGTATCTGTCAACGTGGGTAGTTGGGCAAGTGCATGCATTACGTATGTTGGTAGATACATATAAAGGGTGTTTTGTATAAAATGTGACAAGAGTGGGCTTTTAGCTTGAATTGAAACAAGAAAAAAAAATCGTATGGGGAAGGGGGTCTATTTCCGTTTGTTTAGGTGGGAAAGCCAAGTTTTTTAAAAATTGTCTTGAAATAAAAATAAAATTATTAAAAAAGAATATTATATCATTAAAATATAATGATATACATATACCTTTTTTGTAACCAGAAATTCATTTTTTTATCTTGTTTTCAGAGAATGTTTTTTTTTTTTAAATTATTTTAAAACTCAAAATTTTGAAAAAAAAAATTAAAAACTAAATTTTTTGTCGAATTCCTTTTAACAAAAAAAATAGATTTGTTTAGAAGAAAAAAATCGATTTTTTTGTTTTAAACATTCGATCAATTGTTAAACAAATACCTAAATAAATAAATGTTTAAATGTTTTCTAGTTTTTGTAAAAAATTTAAAATAACAAAAGTTAGTTTTCCTAGGTTTTCCTTATATTCGATACTAAAAAAATTATGATGTGCCAATGTTTTAAATATAAGTTTACAGGTACAAATTATCTATTTATTTATTTTTATGAAAGTTTTGAAAAAAAAAATTTTTACCAACTTTTTTTTTTATTTTTAAGAACTTGCACTTCCTAGATTACGAATATGCTTTTTTGAATTGGCTAGGTCGTTTAGTTTAGCCGCAATTCAATTTTAAAGGTGTAAACTTTGATGCCTCTAGGACGTCTAGTTTAGCCGCAAATCGCGTTTAAAGATAAAAGTCGATTTTTTGTACAATGCGATACATCAATTGAAAGGTGGCACTTCCTAGATCACAAATTTGCATGTTTGAAGTGGCAAATCGCGTTTAAAGATTTTGTTTCGATTTTTTATATTATGCGATGCGTACATTTTTTTTAAAACTTTTTTGAGTATTTCAGAATTTTTTTCTTTTAAAATGAATTATTAGCGTTACCGATACGATTTTTCGAAAAAAATCACCAATTTTATTTTTTTGAATACCTTCATATGTTTTCGTTCTCAAAATTGACACACAAAATTTATTTATTTTATTCTTACGACTTTCCAACGTTTTTTCTATTTTAAAATCTTTTTTTTAATTGCCCCTACTATAAGGGGAAAATAGACCCCCTTCCAACCCCTCCTCCCTCTCATCACCATTCAAACAATTTTCCACTTACCTACACGGTCTTACATTTTGATGAAAAATATCCTGTGAAAAATGCAATTGAGTCCAATATATTCAATACCCACAAAAATTATTTTTGTGGGTATTGAATATATTGGACTCAATTGCATTTTTCACAGGATATTTTTCATCAAAATGTAAGACCGTGTAGGTAAGTGGAAAATTGTTTGAATGGTGATGAGAGGGAGGAGGGGTTGGAAGGGGGTCTATTTTCCCCTTATAGTAGGGGCAATTAAAAAAAAGATTTTAAAATAGAAAAAACGTTGGAAAGTCGTAAGAATAAAATAAATAAATTTTGTGTGTCAATTTTGAGAACGAAAACATATGAAGGTATTCAAAAAAATAAAATTGGTGATTTTTTTCGAAAAATCGTATCGGTAACGCTAATAATTCATTTTAAAAGAAAAAAATTCTGAAATACTCAAAAAAGTTTTAAAAAAAATGTACGCATCGCATAATATAAAAAATCGAAACAAAATCTTTAAACGCGATTTGCCACTTCAAACATGCAAATTTGTGATCTAGGAAGTGCCACCTTTCAATTGATGTATCGCATTGTACAAAAAATCGACTTTTATCTTTAAACGCGATTTGCGGCTAAACTAGACGTCCTAGAGGCATCAAAGTTTACACCTTTAAAATTGAATTGCGGCTAAACTAAACGACCTAGCCACTTCAAAAAAGCATATTCGTAATCTAGGAAGTGCAAGTTCTTAAAAATAAAAAAAAAAGTTGGTAAAAATTTTTTTTTTCAAAACTTTCATAAAAATAAATAAATAGATAATTTGTACCTGTAAACTTATATTTAAAACATTGGCACATCATAATTTTTTTAGTATCGAATATAAGGAAAACCTAGGAAAACTAACTTTTGTTATTTTAAATTTTTTACAAAAACTAGAAAACATTTAAACATTTATTTATTTAGGTATTTGTTTAACAATTGATCGAATGTTTAAAACAAAAAAATCGATTTTTTTCTTCTAAACAAATCTATTTTTTTTGTTAAAAGGAATTCGACAAAAAATTTAGTTTTTAATTTTTTTTTTCAAAATTTTGAGTTTTAAAATAATTTAAAAAAAAAAAACATTCTCTGAAAACAAGATAAAAAAATGAATTTCTGGTTACAAAAAAGGTATATGTATATCATTATATTTTAATGATATAATATTCTTTTTTAATAATTTTATTTTTATTTCAAGACACCCCCTCACACCCCTTCCAAAAGAAATTCTGCTCCACGTACCTTCACGATAAAACATTTTCACACAAACATATTATGCAAAACACCCTGTTAATGTATTCAAATTCAATATTTTCAATACAAATAAAAATATTTTTTTTTTTGAAAAAAAAAAAAAAATACCTTAGGATTCTTAGTTTTGTAGCTAGGTAATGACTTTCGTTTTTAATATTTTTTTTTTCTATTTTTAATTTTTTTTTTATTCACCACCCCCGCCTCCCTATGGGTAATACAACCCCGTCAACCCCTTCCCAAAAATTTAGTTATACTTTACCTACATGGTCTAATGTTTTGATAAATATTTCTCAAACACCCTATAAATTGATTTTAATTCAATACATTTTATATACATATACCTATACCTACCTACCTAAATCATGACGAGCTACCCACAAAATAGAAATTTTTTTCCCTTCGTTTTAAAACCAAAAAGCATTTATATTAAAAATGGCAATCGTGCCAATTTTTTTCTTAGTCATTTTCACAAAAGACAAAAATGTAACCTCTTTTGAACTATATTTATCGTTCTTTCTTTAAACCAGAGAAAAAAAATAAGCCACTCCCACCTATTTGTATAGAAAATAATAAAAGAAAATGTGCAAAATGGTTTTTTCTCGTCTCCCTTCAGCTCTCTTAAATTTTGTATACTTTCTTCTCGTTCTTTTATCATTTCTTTTATCCTAATATTTATTCCTTTGTCTTTCAATAACTGACAATTCCCAACTCTCCAACCACTCCACGAGTGCAATTGCTAAAAGTTCTGCGTGTGCTCGCCTAGACGTCGCCTCGTTCGTTCCTCTCCATGAGAGTACTATAGAATATATATACAATGATGGGAGTTAGCATCACTCCCAATTATGAGGCTGATCTTCTGCCGTTCTGCCTGAGCGATAATCCTCTCTAGTGTTTGTCCAGGGAGGGGGCCGAGGTGGTCGTGGCCAAGATACGCCGACACTAGCCAGTAAGAGCCATTGGCCGTTTCTAATTTAGCGGCGGTAATATCTCTATCGCTAAAATCAGGGAGTAAAAATACATTAATACTACTTTTCACTAGAATGCAGGATCTAGGTTCACCTATGCCCGCTGCATACAGCGTGTAGTATCCAGGAGTCCTAAGTCCCTTAACCATTGATTTTACAATCCATGGTTCTTGGATTAGGACGATGTCTTCTCCGAGCCTGGATAATCGAAGAAGCAGGGAGGCCGAAGCCTTAATGGAGTGTTGAAGGTTAATCGGTACTAACTGCAACATTTTAGTTACAATCAGACAGACCAACCTCCAGCACTGTTATGTCATCATCCTCCAACTCAGATGATGAGTTTAATAACTCATCCTCATTCAGAGGATCCGATGGTGTAGAGTCTTTGGTCTCCATATAGGTCAGACTTCCGACGTTAGAAGAAGACTGTACCATCTTCAAGGATGTACTGGGTGCGTCGTCTTCCATGACTGGAAATGTGATCGATGCACCAGCGTCCTCAACCTCAGGTACAGCTTCGAAGGTTGGTTGTGGAGGTTCGCATTCCGCGTTAGCCTCATCTTTTTTGTAGATCCGAAGGTTGATCGTCTCAAAACCATACCGAATCATGCCCTTAGTCTGCGTCAAGGGGGCAAGGGAGTCTTTATTGACCACGATTATCGCGCTTCGATAAAGACCCCTTACCTCCTCTAACCTTGCGACTTTCCAGTCATGAGTCGGCATGGAAGGATTGCTAACCTAGATTATCTGAAGGATTTCCTCCATGCAAGAAGGCTCAGCTGGTATCCATGTGCGAGCTCTAGGTCTGCTTGGGATGTCCTCCTTAGCAACAACGTTGAGTTTCGCACCTGGCCAGATTTCGCCCAGCTTGCTGACAGCAAGTTTGTAGAGATCGCACGATCTCTGATCGTCACAGACGATGAGTTTGACATGACCTTGATGCCAACCGCCATCGTCTGTGATTGGAGGTGGTCCCGGGTTTTCCCTCATCACACTCAAGAAGCCTGCCGAGAGCTTCGATTTTACCACCTGCCACCGATCAGATGTAATCGTGCCATCAATATCACTCCTATCGATAACCGCAATCACGATATTGTTTTTGAGGGCATCGCTATAGGACTTGGGATTCAGGGGAGTGCTGGTGTTCTGCACTTTGGCTCGTTTGGATACCGGAGTGGTACCCTCTAAAGACCTATCCCGCTTTGACGTGGAGTCGCCGCTGGTCTTTGCCTTAGCCAAGATATCCTTGGCCCACTGAATCCTGGCAGAAAGCTGCGATTTTCCTCCAGACTCCAGTGAATCACCAGAGCCTTTGAGAATCCTCGCAGCATCCCGCCTCTCCTTGTAGCGATATTTCGCCGGTTTGAACTTCCGCGACGTGCTCGGAAGAGAGCCCACTCCGGCGGTGGAAGGGCCATGTTTCACAGCCTCTCCATCTCCGGGTTGGGCCCTCCCTCGAGACGCGTTGGAAGGGTCGTCTTTCACAACCCTAACACTGCCGGAAATAGGTATCCCTACCTGGGGGCCTTCCTTACTGCGAATTGCAACTGATAGGGGGCCACGGTTAGCCACAACCTCCCCATCGATGCAAGGCGCAGGAGCCACGGCAGACAACGTTAACGCCGTGCTGCCGCCCGGTTTAGAAGGAGAACCGGCCTTATTGTCGTCCTGTTTGTTTTGTCTTTGGTTTTTGTTTTGTTTTTTGTTTTTTGTCATTTTCGTTCCCACGAGTAGCGAAGAAATATTGGTCGTTCTACACAGAGATTCGCATATGTAGAAAAGGCGAGTTAATTCGGAGGGTGCCAGGTATCCGAATACTCCGTTAGCGACTGAGCTTTTTTTAAATTGGGCCCTCAGCCAGGCTGATCATCGGCACGGGTCGTATAACACCTTGATCCAGCCCAAGGGGAGATAAGAAAGGGGAAGCGGAAGGAAGTGATAAGGTAGGAGCCTCCAGACAACGTCAACGCCATCTGTCGATAAGGAGTAAGACAAGGGAGTGACGGACAACGTCACGCCATACCGTCAGGGGAAGGAAGGAGTTACAGACAGCGTCATCGCCGTGCAGCAAGGGAAGGAGTGTAAGGTGAGAGGAAGGTCAGACAGCGTCATCGCCATACCGACGAGGAAAGGATAAAGCCGGACAACGTTAACGCCGTACCGGAGGAGGGATGTTGACGGATAATAGACTTTTAGGTTTTAATAAGTGCAAATCATATGCAAATACGACCATGCAAGACCTTCATTTTTTTGACTACATAAGGTCTAGTTGGAAACATGATATTTCTTACATTTTTTCATAAATTTTCAAATTTTGATGTAAAAACCTATATACATACAAAGAAACTCAATTGTGGGAAACTTAGTAAAAAATTCCTGTGCGAATTAAATTGAAATTCCGCCAAATCTTATCAGAATGTTAATTTTTGATACAGTTAAGTGATCTACGTACTGATTGTAGAAGTGTTGAGTTTCAATGGACATTTTAAACCAATTCGAACACGGCCTTATTTAACCTTTTTCCCGCATGAAATTACAGTTTTTCGGTGAGGAGAAAGAAAACAAATACAAAGAAACTTTATTTTGAATAGTTCATTGAAAAGGGAACCGACAAAGATTTTAAGTAAAAGGTTTTAAGCTTTATATTTCGTGGTGAAACAGAAAAAGCTTAATCTTTTATTTTTTGTCTTTCTCATAGCGGAAAAAATGACAGAATGACTAAATTCATAAAATATGCTTAGTTTTTTTTTTTAAATTTTAATCAGTTATGTAATATAATTGACAAACTATTATATAAGTTAGGTACACTATGTACATAACTGTTATAAGGTAAATCCAAAAATTTATATTTTAAATGTTTTCTTCAAAAATTTAAACGTTATTTACTTAGGGGAAAAAAAGGGATTTTTTTTTAGAAAATTAGGGGAAAATATACCATTCTGGTGTCAAAAAAAGGGGAACAATATTTTGGGGGCCTGGGAACCCTGGCCGTACACATTCACATGATGCAATTTGACTCGTCCGAGCCAATTGGCTCTATAGTGTATGGCCAGCTTGAGTCTAGAATTCTAGATGTTTTTCTGAAGTATAGTCACATCCATAAACATAATATCCTATAACAAAAGAAAACACAATGATTAATATGCTTATTGATTATTTACAACAGTTTATGGAAAATTATGCTAAAGACAAAATTATTCATCACTCATCAATGAATCTTATATTGTCACGTGGCATTTTTCAATAAGAAAAAAAAACAACTTTGATGAATTTATCATCAATTTAAAATCACTTTTCTATGAATATATTATTATTTGTGTATAGAGTAAAATCATTTAAATGCTACTTTAAACATAAGAAATATAATAGGTACGTCTGATGTTGTGTCTTCATTCTTTAAATCCATAACTTATGAATACATTTTCAAAATATATAAATTACATTATAATCTATCTCTAGCTCTACAGTCTACACAATAAACATCAATATTATTTTTTTTAAGTTCATGGATATTGTTACTTGTGTGGCAAACTCTGTCTGAAGTGTTTGAAACCAAATGATATGTGAGCCCACAAAGCTTCATCACCACTATCATCTGCTGTATCTTTCGCGGGTATCTCATTGAGATATAATTTTTTAAACAAATAACAAATAGAATGTGTATTTTTAATATAACAATCTTGTTTATACAAAATCTCTAGAACTTTTATCAGGCTTGCCAGATTTTCGTTGTGGAGAATACAGTAGCATCTCTAAAAAAAACCAAGGAAACAGTTGTTTTGTGTTTACTTATTTTTTTTTTTAATATAAATATTTTCATCAACAAACGGAAATTAATTAAAAGCTCTTGGCATAATCAAATATTTGTTCTCTTTTTTTTTACATTAGCTCACTCAATCCTTTACAATGAAGTGTATTTGTAGAGTGCTGTAGCAAACGTTGAAGTTTTTTTAATAACACCATACAATTCTTGCGGCTGCTAGAATTTCAACTTTGACAATGTAACGAGCTACAGCTTCAGCTCTATCATTGTTTATGAATTATCTTTATTCACCACAGACTCTGACGTAAAAGCTTTATCAAATTTATTAATAATTACCACAAAAAAACCGGCCAACATTTTAAACCGCAAAACTTTTATTAATTGCGCCTTTTGGCAATCCTGATTGCCGTTGTTATTTAATTATATTGACTATGTGCCTGTTTACATTGTATTTTTGACGAACGGCGCATCCAGTGAGATGGATTTTGTGTGAGTAAGAAAGAGAAGGGTTAATTCCACCCAAATTACGCCGATGCGCCAGTTTCATTAAATGTTTTCGGATTGAGCAGGAAGAGTTTTTTTTGTGTGAGTGAGAGATTGTTGCGTGTCAGGATTAAGGCCAAAGGGGCAACTTCGGGTGTTGGAAAAGCGCTGCGGCACGCTTGCTCTCGCTCGGCTCAGCTCGAAGGATTGGGGTGGTTCTTGCCCTTCTCCAACACCACTCCTACACAGCAATCAAAAAAATCTCGTGCCTGGGAGTAAGGATGGGACAAGGAGAGGGAATTACCGGGATCGCAATCGGATTAGGGAAAGGACAATGAAGGGAATCGCACAAATTTAGTTACCTGGACCACTGCATTGATGAAAGGGAGAATCTGCACTATCAATCTAGATGGAAATTGGAATAAGTTTGTAACTAATCCTAAACTATGCTAATCTATACTAAAATCATTATCTCAAATGAATGATATAAAATTAAAACTAAAACTATTCTAAGCTAAATCTAACGTGTAAAACTTTATTCCAATTCCAGTCGAAGATTGTAGTCGAATTCACCATTGCATCAGCACAGTGGGTCGCTGAATCCACAAAGGCCTTGCCAGATGATATCGGCATATTTGGCCTACCCACCCTTGTATCGTTAAGATACAACCATCGGTATCTTCTTGGCCAGATTTCTAGTGAAGATACCCCCAAAAGATCGCTTCCAGTCGCTCTTTCGTTACTCTTCTAGTATTGTAAAAACGTATGTGTAAGTGTAGTCCGTATATCTGTCATGTCCTAATTGTTAGCTAGTGGGTGGATCGTAAGTTAGTGAGTGTCTGTATTAGGTGGAATGTGTCTTTGCAGAAAAGACATTAGTTAGTTTTTGTTATTTTAGCTTAAAGTCAGTCTCGTCGAGAGTAGTGGGTAAGTATGAGTATGTGAGGTATTTTAGTAAGGTAAGTAGTATATTTAGTTATGTTAGGTAGTTGTCTATAGTCGTAGTTTATATAAGTCATGTTTTGTTGATTCGGTGAATGTATATCCAGGTCAATATATCCGTCTTTACATAAATCTGCAGTTGTGTAAAGTTCGTTTTGTCAGTACGCTAGTGTCGGTGATCCTGTCTAACTACAGCCCAGTGAGTGAAACACCCCTTACCGCCGCCGGCTCAGCCGAGCCTCCACACACCTGTAAATGAGGACTCAGCAACGCATCTTACTTAGAGAATTCATATTCATAAGAAACATTAATAACAACTAATGAGTTCATTTATATTACAATCTTTTCTTTATTCCTATTGAATTTAAATAATTAATACAATATTTCGAGAAAAAATTTGTGGATGAATTTAAATGAAACTAAATAAAAAATTGAAAAATCAAAAAAAAACTACAATATAAATTCAAAAAAAATGAAATAAATAAAGTAAAAATTAAAAAAAATTAAAATAAAAAAAAATTTAAATATGAAGATGAAAATAAAAAGGTAAATTAAAAATTCAAAAGAAAAATTAAATAAAAAAATGAAAAAAAATAATGTACAAATCAATTTTATAAATATTATATTCAAAAGAGATAAAAAATGAAAAAAAAAAAAAGGAAGAGGGAAAGAAAATTAAACTTAATATTTTATGGCTTTAATTTCATTGCCCGGAGTGCAGGTTTTGCTTAAAATAACCTCCTACTTTGATTTCCCTATTATATAAATATATATAATATAAATATACAATTTGAGAAAAAGAAAAAAGGTTAAGACTTTTATTTTTTTTTAAGCCTTAGTTCATATAGTAATAAAAGGAACACTTACTTGCTTCATCCCTCGCAGTCCTGCCGGCAAGCCTTGTAGGATTCCACTGTTGCGTATTTTATTTAGGTATTTGTTTAAAGATTATATACATGCATATGTATATGCATACTTATATAATATGGGTGAGGTTAAAATAAAAGGGGAAAATTAAATAAACGCGCGATTTAATGATCTTTCACCACTTTTATACATTCAATTAGAAATTACGAATTATTCAAAAAAACAAAAAAATCCACAAATATAAAAAAATTATATAAAAAAAAGATTAAAAAAAAAGGCTGCTTCTGATTGACTTTGACGTTGAACTCCACTCTATGTGAGGACAAAGGCACTGTATGGTTGACTGTGAAACACCCAGCCAGCGTATATCTTGCCCTTCAGATGACCTCTGTGGGACTCGAGGATTTTTCCTCCTCTTGCACTGCCGTCGATTGTCGATTCCTTCAGGATTTTTTTGACTTGAGTTTTTTTTTTTTATTTTTAGTTTATTTAAGGTTTTTTTTTTGTTGTCTTTTTGTTTGGTATTATAGTAACTTTAGTTATTATACTACACTAATCACTGTCTATATATATATGTGATTTCACTTTTATAATCTCTGTATATAAGTATGAATCTTCAGAGGATTGATTCACTGAATCATTTTATAAAAGAACTAATGTCTTTATTATTAATCTTTTTATTTTTAGTTAAATGTTTTAGTTTTTTTCAAGAGAATTCACAAGATTGGTGAATCTGGATTTTTATTTTTCAGACTTGATAAAAATCTTAATTTTTGCGGAGAGATTATTTTTTTTAGACGACTGTTACAATCTATAGCCCGCTTATGAGTATCTCTTTTCTTTCTTGTCTGCAATCGTCATTCCATTTTTTTTTCAATTCCTTCAAAAGTTCGCAGTTCATTGCCCTATCTTCTAATTTCTTTGATTTATTCGTTGCAGTGTACAGACTGGAAGTTTTGAGAACGCACATATACAAACATGACATTTTCTTTTGTCTGTTTCCTACGTCAGTCTTTCTCTCTCCAGTATGTGTGGGTGTGGAATCTGAGACTACTCCTAATGTTGCAGAAACACCTAAAGCTCATTCCTTAAATCTAACTTAATGACTATAAATCCTAATAAATAATACCACAGCAACTTTAAACTTAGTTAATAATCCCTACTTAATCCTATACTGCACTTATTTGACATAAAAATAAAAATAATTTAATAATTCAAACGCAACGGACACTTAAGTTGATCAATTTCGGAGTAACTCCATCTTTTGTTCCGAAATTTCTTTCTTTCCTTTCCTATCTTTTCTCTTTCTTTCCTTTCCCTTTCTTAACTTTCTTATTTGTCTGCAAACTGTCAAATTTTTGACACAAGTCTCATTTCTCGTGGAAGTTCGGTGATAAAAATTTATTATTTCGAAGTTTTTTTATTAATAAATCTAAAAAAAAGGAAACATTCGTTCCTAATAAATTTTTAAGAATACTTAGCTGATCGTGCTTCATCAGCTAAATAATTCATTTCACGGGATATGAAAGGAGTTCGATAATTCCAGGCAGTCAGGAAATTAACTACCCGGTAAGTAATATGTCAACATGTTTATGTTGGATTGAAAATCCTTATTTTATCTTTTATCTTTATTTGTTTTCTTTTTTTTTTTTTTTTCAAGGATTGCCCTATCGGATACTTCCTCTAGGATACCAATCTCTATAGCGTGGACTTCTCACAAGATAAGAGCTTTTTGGTCATCAGAGATTGCCTCCAAAACTACTTCTTTGAAGTCAGCTTTTAGAACAGACTCTGGTGACAATCTCCCGCCCAAAATTCAATTTTTAATCATTTTTTTTTTTTTTCTTTTCAGGTGACGGTTTCTTGTTTTGAATAGTTGTACCTATGATTTAACTGAAGATATTTGGATCGGAATCGTTTGTTTCTTTTTTTTTTTTTCTACATATGAAAGATCGGTGACGTCACAAGATACATGGTTGTTAAGTATGTGAGATAGGGATGGGTAGATTGAAATGAAAGAATTTTTTCTCTATAATATAAACACGAGGAACATTTTGATGAACGAAAATATGCTTTGTCAAAAATACAATGTAAACAGGCAACGTAACACTGAACGCACAAAAAAGTCTGAAATTATTTATTCTGCTTTTATTATTTTTTGCACTTTAAAATCAAAATCCGAAAAGCAGACTATCAGACCACACACCAAAAAAAAAAACTGGATCAAGAACTGTTTTTTTTGTTGCTTTTAGATGTCATCTGAATTTTCAGATAGAATTTTTCATCTGAAAATTCAGAAAAAAACGTAACTAAATGTCAATCGACGTCAACTGAATTTTTATGACTGCTGGCCAATCAGAAGCTCTAAAAATGACAGTTCAGAACTGTCAAATGTGCTGATGAACGCGGCCATTGTGATTCTGATTGTTGATTATGATATGACGATGGTTTTGTGGGTGAGCTCGGTGAAGGATCTGTCTGTATCTCTTGCCAATCTCGGCCACAAAACCATATCGTCATGACGTAGTCATGAACAGTCACAATCTAAAAAAGGTCGAAGAGACTTTATCTACCTACTTTATATTATAAAATAAATTAATTATTATAAAAACAAACATGGTTAAACTTATAGGAACACGAGTTTAAGTATTAAGGCTTGGAACCTCGTTGAAAAAAAAATGCTTTCCATAAATCTTATCTCTGCGACGAGGAATTGAGACGTGAGCGTGACGTTTTAAAATCGTTTCGTTATTTACAATACGACGAAAAAAAACTTGTTCCATTCTGTAAATTACTTGGCAAAAATTGAAAACCGTCGCATCGCGTCTCTTGCTAAAATGTCAACTGATATATATTATGAGCACTCATATTTTGTTTTGTGAGATTTTTGGGACAGACATTTAATTTCTCAACTTTCTCTTTTAGTGCATTTCTAGGGTGGTTAAGAGACACAATTGTTTCTGTTTTCTATCTATCAGCCATTGGCGTAGTTAGAGATTTTCTCTAGGGGGGGGCAACCAGCCAGCGGACCAAAATCATGGCTGTACCCACGGGGTACGGGGTGTTTTTGCAAACGTAACCAAATTTTTGTTGGATGATGTTCAAATTTGTGAAAATGCACAATCAAGAAGGTTTTCAACCCTCGATATCAGTTGTATTTAAGCAGATATTTTATTTAATGTGCTGACGAGAGACTATTAATTATATCTTATAATTTTTCGTAATTTTCAAACCGTGTTGTATATTTAAAGAAATAGGCCACCTACTTACTTACTTTACTTTAGATGGCGCTCACAGCCCAGGATGGACTACGGCCTCAACCAAGAAGCCCCTTCAACCAGCTCGGTCCCTAGCTAGCTGCCTCCAGTTAAGCACTCCAAGTTGGTTGAGGTCGTTCTCCACTTGTGTGCGCCACCTAAGGTGGGGTCTTCCTCTGCTGCGCAGACCGTCAGGGGTAGATTCGAAGACTCGTCGGGCTGGTGCGGTGTCCATTCGCTCCACGTGTCCCAGCCATCTCAGCCGCTGTATTTTCAGCTTCTTGACCAGGTCGACGTCGCTGTAAAGCCCGTAAAGCTCGTTGTTGAATCTTCTCCTCCATACTCCATCGATACATACTGGACCGAAGATCACCCGAATAATCTTCCTTTCAAAGCACCCAAGTAGATTCTCATCCGTTTTTGTCAGGGTCCATACTTCTGCCCCATACAGCAGGACCGGGATGATAAGGGTCTTATATAAGGTCTCCTTGGTTCTTTGAGAGAGGGCTTTATTACTCAAATGCCTTCTTAGCCCGAAGCAACAGCGATTGGCAAGAGTAATTCTTCGTTTGATCTCTGCGCTGATGTCATTTTGCGATGTTACAGTGGAGCCCAGGTAAACAAAGTCCTTGACGACTTCGAAGTTGTATCTATCCATCGTGACGTTTTGCCCGAGTCGACGATGTTGAGATTCCTTTCTCGATGATAGCATATACTTCGTCTTGTCCTTATTAACAGCCAAACCCATTTTCGCCGCCTCCGATTCAATACTTGCAAACGCGCCGGTAACAGCTCGCTTCGTTCTCCCAATGATGTCAATATCATCTGCATAAGCAAGTAGTTGAACGGACTTTTGAAAAATTGTACCTCTGTTGTTGACTTGCGAGTTGCGTACAATTGCTTCAAGTACGATGTTAAAGAGGTTGCATGATAACGCGTCGCCTTGTCTCAAACCTTTCTCGACATCAAAGAGTTCGGTGGTGTTCTTGCCGACTTTGACGGAGCAGCGAGATTTCTCCATCGTCATCCTGCACAAGCGGCCGAATTTGGCAGGAATGTCGAGATGCGACATGGATCTGTATAGCTGGTCTCTGTCTACGCTATCATATGCGACTTTGAAATAGATAAAGAGATGGTGTGTATCGATTTGAAACTCCTGAGGTTTTCCAAAAATCTGTCGGAGTGTGAACATTTGATTGATGGTTGATTTGCCGGGCCTAAAATTACACTGATAAGGGCCGGTCAGATCGTTGACAAACGGTTTTAAGCGATCACACAGTACAGATAAAAAGATTTTGTTGCAACGTTGAGGAGACTTATACCTCTGTAGTTGGCACAAGTCTGAGTATCTCCTTTCCTGTGGATGGGGCACACTATACCAAGGTTCTATTCATCGGGTATACATTCCTTCGACTAAATTTTGGAGATAAGCTGGTGTATACACCCTACCAAGTAATCTCCCCCTGCTTTGAATAGCTCGGCTGGCAGGCCATCCGCACCAGCAGCCTTGTATGCTTTAAGTTTGGCCATCACTAACCACATTTCACTTAGGTCGGGTGGACGGAAATTTTGACCATCATCGTCCAGGTTAAATGGATTGTTCTCTCTAACAGCGGAATTTTGGCCATATTCGCCGTTTAGCAATCTAGAAAAGTGTTGTTTCCAGATCCTCAGCACCGAGTGTGTGTCTACCACCATATTCCCACTCTCGTCTCGGCAGGCTTCATTTCTGACTTTGTAGCCCTGGGTAGATTGCCTCAAACTTCGGTAGAATTTTAAACATCTCGACAGACTCGACCGCCCGCATCGCATGCTCTCTTTTTTTCCTCCTTGTTTCTCCTTTTGTTTTTGCCCGTAGAGCTCGCTTGCTGTTCTCCCAGCAGCTCTGGTTCTAGTTTGCAGCATTGATTGATAGGCCTCGTTCTTGGCCTAGTGAAACCCAGCACATCAGTGGTGGCACTCCTGATGGCATTTTTGCAGTGTTTCTACTGATCCTTTGCTTGCTGAAAGGTTAGGAGAGACTTGGTGAGCAAAGGTCCTGGCGATCTCTGGCGATTTTAACTTCTCGACATCAAATCTTTTCACAGTATCCGCTCGGCGTTTTGGCGTCATAGATATCTGCATTCTACACGTGATCTTCAGTCATGTGCGTAGAAGGGAAGTAGAGAAAAAGATACAACAATGAACAAAAGTACGAACTTTAATGCGACATCGACCAAACCAAGAAAGTATAAAGTCAACGAACTCCAGATTTGTCACGTGACATTTAAAAACACTCGGCGCAATATACAATTGCGGAATAGCTCTTTCGAACTTTTACAATCATGCTTCGGGAATGAGATTCGGTATCATGTGAATGAAGAAATCATATTTTGGAACACATAGTGCCTAAGGTAGGTGTTATCTTCAACAGATCCATCTAATTGCTTTGGTATGGGGACGATGGTATCAATATCGGTCGCTCCCAGCGCCCCGTAGTGGAGGATTTCACAGCGGTGGCGATTTAAGAGCAAATGAAAATTTTTGGTCTTGAAGTGATCAACAAACAAAGCATCTGTCACCGCCTACGAACGAACATAAGTATTGATAGCAGATATTTAAAGCGTCGAAGAGCTGATACTGGGCTCTTTCGAAAAATAATTTGTCCTCGAATCCTAGTCCCATGTTCGAGGCAAAAAGAAAAACTGAACCTTCGCTTTAAAGACAAAGCCAGAGGTCTTGGTTTAAATGATTAGAAGCATAACATACCCAAGATAAATAAGAAGCTGCCGTGTCTGAGGCTGGGACCCTTCATGGGTCAAGAGCATTTAAGTAAATAAGTTTTTTTTTTTTTTGACATTTTAGCTATGCGATATGATATGTGATAAACTATACAATCTAAAGATGTAATTTTGAAAAAAAAAAAAAAATAAAGAGTAACACCCGGGCGCCATTTTAACAATTCGGTTTTCGTATTTACGTAGCCCATAACGATAATGACGCTTTTTATAAATAAGTTTCCATTTAAATTAGGCGTTGCACATACTTCTTATCTAAGCCGCAAATTCAGGGGCAATGACAGGGTGTTACCTGACACATTTTGACTCAAGGCAATTAGAAATTAGCTTTAGATGCTTTATTATTTTAATGTGTGTTTCGTATTTTTAAACCATATTGAGAACAAAATAAAAAGTACACAGAAGATATTTGTTGGGCCCTAATTCATTCAGAACCAGGTACGACCCTCACTCTGACTAACCCACAGCCACCCCAGGCAAGGTGTTTAAACAATGATAAGGGTAAATTCCTTAGAAACAAAACAGCGCGCATTTGCATAGTATAAAAAGAGTTCTCTAAAGATAGCAATAATATTTCCTCCACCGATGCAAATAGTTGCGACTTAGTAAAAAAAAAAAAAAAAAACTCTTGCACCGTTCTTCTGTTTATCTCTAATTACTAGCTAATCAAAACTTTCTGCTTCATTAGATTTTCTTTTATTGAACCTAAATTCAAATACTTAATTAGAATATTTCTCTCACAATATGCAGAGAATTTTCAGAGAATCAAGAGATTAAGAAAATGAAGAAATTCTCTGCTCTTTAAATTAACAAAAATAGAGAATTTAAATTAAATTTCGATTATGTACCAACGATCTCGGTGTAGTTAGGTCGAACATATTTTAAATTAATCAAACCCAAACACTCAGTCTCGTGGTCTGTAATCGTATAGTTCTCTGCACGTTAAACTGTCTGACAAAAAAAGTACCTATATATAACTTCTTGTTTATTTTCTTTGGTTCTGCTACCGGAAGATCTCACGAAGAAGTTAGATCCGAGTTTTGTAGATACTTTTTTTTTTTAGCCAGATTGTATGTGTTTTCTTTGGTTTGATCGGGTCAATCTTATCATGAAATGTGCTAGTGATCAGTTTGGATGGATTGTGCTAATGTTGTTACTTTTGGCAACGTCTATTGGATCCACGGATTTCAGTGTATGCATTTTAAATTATTAGAAACAAACAAAAATAGGACAAGATTTAAATATCTTTTATCTTACCTATAGTTTGTCCACAATAAGTGCAAAAGAGAGATAACAGTACAAGGAGATCAAAATTTTACGTGGGACCATTCGAAGAACAGCCAAACGCATTTAGCTATTTCCGAACCAGTTTGTTTGTATAAAAATGGTCAAATTTTTGTAAGAGAATGTTCAAATGGCCAGTGGATACCGCAGATATTACCTAAATGTGATCATGCACCCAACACTTTCTGGGAAAACGATCATTGTCCTGAGGATCTTATTCAAATTCCATCGTATGGGAGTTCAAAACCTTTTTGTGTTAAGATATCTAATCAGACTGTTGAGTGGAGCGATCGGTTGTGCCTTGGATCAGATGCAACAATTTTTGATTTAGATAACCATGAGCGTGATGCGATCTATAAATATTTGCGATCACTTGGACGTGTTGAAGCATTTTGGATACCAGTTCAGAGAGCCGACGGTAATAAATACAATCCGCTTATATGGAAGCTGCCTGGAAAAGATTGGGGTGATATTTTCACAAAATACAAGTACAATGAGCTTTCCGATAAGAACTGTTTAATTGCCACAATTAATCCAATTTTTGGTTTTAATATGAGTCATTGCAATGAACGACATAATTTTGTGTGCATATTTAAACAAAAACATTTAGCTATAAAATCTATTTGTCCAAAGACTTATGGAGCACTGTCCTATAAGCCAAACATTTGCTATGGCATCGAGTGGGATGTAGAACCGAATGAAAATGTAAGGCGTTTGACTACCGGCGAATACTTTAATAATCGCAATGCCATACGTCAGATCTTCGATGTGATCGACTACGACGATAATTTTTTATTAAGTCCCGTGCATATTGATGGCAAAAGATATGGTTTATTGATAAATAAAAAGGATAAGATGGAAATTGGACCTGGGGATACATCGATGCGACACTTGGGTGTAAAAATTCTGATGGATCCAGGACCGCTAGTCGAATTATTTCTGAAATTCGATCCTGAGTTGGAGAGTATTGTACTGACAGTGTATAATCGAAAAACAATTTGGAGATTAGATGAGAAAGATCATGGAATTAAATGTTTCACTAATGCTGTTTATGGGACGATACAATCGGTGAAGATAAAAGATGTCATTTGGGAGAACTCCGACCAAACAAAGACCATGTACGAGCTGAAGCTTTATGGCGATGGTCCAGGATATTATTGGTGTGAAGCCCATACAGTCTATAATTTCACTCACGTGCTATCGAAAAAGATAGTTGCGTCAAAGAAACATAATGGACACACCTTTGCCATGTTCCTTGACATGCCTTGTGATGTGAAAACATGTCAAGTAGTTCACGACAATAAAAAGGAATTTTCAAAACAAGCTGAAAAAATTTTGAAGAGTTCTATGAATTCCCGCCGGGCAAATAAAATATTCGAAGAACTAAAGATCCACAGCGTGAGAGTGATGAATATCGAATCCATCGATAATGATCTTCAAACAATATCTGTTTTATGCCATGTTTCAGCTTCATTAAAAAACTCAGCTGTGGACATCAGTGATGAAGCGAGTAGCGAAGAGCCAGACAACGAAGAAGAAGACCATCGAGGAATCCGCCATGATACAGCAATTCGTATGGTGATAAGAAATCAATTGAATGACTTAATGAAATTAATAAATGCAAACAGTTCATCGGTGAATAGTACGAAATTTTGTTTTCCAGAGCCTCTGACAGACAACTCGGAGAATCTTTGGTTAACAGCAAATTGTGGAGAAACTGCATCAACGAAGAAACTTTGTTTGCAAACAAACGGCCTTCCAATAGCTAGAAAATGTGTTGGAGATTTTCTTTATGGTGCGATGTGGGAAAAATTTGACAGCAAAAAACTTACATGCATACGAAACATCTCGCCTGCACTGATAACAAATCATCTCTACAAAATCGATCATTCTAAACGATGGGATATAGAGCCCGAAAAAGTAATAAAAGATGTTAAAGCTTTAATTCGAAAGAATTTCCATCAAATAATTCCAGCTGATCTTTTCTACTTGGGTAGAATTGTACAGAGTATTACTTCAAAAGTGATCTCTGTGATATCAACGGCAAACACAATAGATCCAGTCTCATTGTCAGCTTTGAACGTAAAAAGTTTATTCAAAACTACAACTAATGACATTATAACCATTTACAATTATTTAATGAAAGCCAATACAGACGTTATAAAAAATTCAATTAAAATGAATTCAACAAACATCCTGCTTGACGCATTCGAGAGGCTAATTGATGAGGTTTCAACAACACCCAGATTAAAGGAGACAAACACAAATGAGAGCAATGATGCGACTGATGTTAATGGTAATCGCGATCTTGGAGTAGTCGAGGTGAGGGTTGATGAAGACGAATTAATTGAGAGCATCAACCATCATGATGGTGTTGTAGTTCAGATTACACCCAAATTGATTGTTTTCATCATAGATCCGAATGTGGCCAATATAACTGGATTGGCGCTTTATAAGCATAAAAATGATAACACCATCTATCGAGGTATGATCGAAGACAATAGTTACAGATTTCTACATTCGAATCAGTCTGTTGAGGAATTGCTTGAAGAAGATGATCTTCAGTTTGCTACATTTTTCCCAGACACATTGCTCGATAATTTGGATGAGATTATTATTCGGTCGGAAAATCGTACCTCTGAAGATCTTCCAGATCCTCGAATTGTGATTAAAGTTTTTAAAAATGATAGACTTTTCCAAGAAGATCGTGATATAACAGACAAAAAAGTCTTCAGCAATATAATTTCAGTGTCTATACCTGGACATGGTCGGGATCTACCCGAGCTACTTCCTATGATCTTGCGAGTACCTTCTGATTTCAATCAAACTGAATCAAGTTGCCGCTATTGGGACTTTAACACTTGGTCTAAGGACGGAATAGTATTTATGGGAACATCAAAAAATGACACAAAATTGGTTCGGTATGGTTGTTCTCACCTAACCCCATTTGCACTTCTTATCGGTGGAACTTACAATTTGACAGCTTCTTCTGACAACGTAGTGATAAAGAATATTCATCGTGAGGCATTGGACATCATCACTCTTATGGGCTGTTCTTTGTCATTGATTGGAATTGTTGGAATTTTCATAACGGCTGTTATATTTCAAACATGGCGGGAGAAGGCTTCTTCAAAAGTTCTCTTACAATTATCACTGGCTATAGCTCTGCAAATGGTTCTCTTTTGCTTCGTCAACACCGAGGATTATACTTCGCATCTTATTTCAAATCACATATTGTCGAGTTGTGTAGCTTTAGGAGCTTCTCTGCAATACTCAGTGCTGGTTCAATTTTGCTGGATGATGATCATCGCTTATTTACAATTCATGAGATATGTCAAGGTCTTTAAGAACAGTCGACCTAAGCGGTTCTTTATAAAATCTTTTTTCATTGGCTGGGGACTGCCATTGATACCAGTACTATTTGTTGTCTTACTCGATCGACAATCATACATTCCACGTGAAAGTGCTGGATCAGCTATCTGTTATCCAACGGGAAAATCACTCTATCTTGGGATATGTCTGCCGGTTGCATTAGTAATCATGGGTAATCTTATAATTTTCATTGCAATAATCTATAATATAGCTTATGGATCAGACACTATAAGACACCATGACAAACGCAAGGCCAAGTCTCAGATAAGGGTGTCAATTTTGCTGTTCTTTCTTCTTGGATTTACTTGGATATTTGGCTTATTAACCGCCATGAAAGCTGGAATAATTTTCTCTTACTTATTTTCGATTACAGCAACTATTCAGGGATTTGTGTTGTTTGTATATTTCATACTTTTAGATCCAATCACGAGGAGCATGTGGACGGTCTATTTGGGCAGAATTTGTGGTGTTAAGAATGAGAAGACTTCCAAAGAAACCACAATTTCTTTTTAATAATGAACTTGGCATGAATTGTATGTACCCAAGCTTTAATCTCAACAAGAAATATATCTTAATGTCATAAATGTATAGGAAAAGGTAATTTAGTTTGTGAAAGTATTATTATAATTTAATTATTGTAAATGTATGTTCTAAGAATTATGTATGTATGAATCTAATTATATTTAGTTCGAAAATATACATATATGTAAGAATATCAACAAAAAGGTTGTAATTGTCTTAATTTATTGGCAGACTTGCCACTTTATTTAAAAATAAGACGCACGATTGGATCGCACAAACTTGCTCTTGTAGTAAAAGTTTCTTCGAACTTTTAAGATTGAGTGTATTATAAGTAAATAATTTTTTTTATGGGAGCCTTAAGTTTAAACTAGTATTATACATGTAACTTAGAGCTTAAATTGAAAAATTATTAAAATCAACATAATTCGAAAAATATTTAATAAAAAAATTAAATTGTTTTGAGAGCTAAAAAAAGTACACCATCTGATTACTTTAACTAATCTTAGTTTTATATATAAAATTTTGTAAAAATTAAAAAAAACAATTAGTACACAATTTTTTAGTATTTATTTATGTTAAATTAAAAATTAAATTTCGGAAAAAATTATCTACTAGTTTTTGAAATATCGAATTTTCAAAAAAAAAAAAATATTTGGAATTTTTTTTTTAAATCCAAAATTTGTTTTTTTTTTGAAAATTTTGATATGCAGTATGATTTCAACTTTTGAGAAGCATTTGTATAAAAAATTTAATTTAAATCGGTTATGCACATAATGAGATAGTCCAAAATAAAGAAAATGGTTCTATGAGAGGTACTCTTAATAATAGTCAACTGTAAATTTTGTTTTTAGCAGATAGTAGACCATACTAATATTAGTATTTAGAACAATTTTGATCAAAATCGTTGGAGTCGTTTTCGAGAATATTTATATTTTCTGTAACGGCTTTTTAGCATTTATATGGAAAGTACCGTTAATTTTGACTGTAAGAAAAATGTTTGTTCAAAATATTTTAGATAATGTTAAAAAACCGCTTGTTACCAAGTTTCATGAAAATCAACAAAGTATTTTTCGAAATATTTGGTTTTCAAAAAAAAATTGAAACTTTTTTTAAAAATCAAAAAAAAAAAAATTTGAAAATTTTTGTAAACCTCTAAAGTACTATTTAAATTTTTCAGAAGATTCTCCATAAAAAAAAATCAAAATCAGTCTATTCCTTTTCGAGAAAAACGAAAAAAAAAAAAAAAAAAACGGTTCTATCGGAGGTACCATTTGAAACCACTTTTTGGAAATTTAATTTTCACAAAAATGTAGCATATACCTAATTAAATTTATTGATTTTCTTTTAAAAAAACCTGTCGAGCTTGAGAAAAATAAGATTTTCCAAAAATGTTAAAAAAAATTATATGGCAGGTACCGTTATTTTTGGTCCTAAAAAGAAAATTTAAAAAATGTGTCGGAGGAATGTTCCAAAAATACTTTATACAAAGTTTAATTAAAATCAGCCCATGGGTTTAGACTGTAGGCGAGTCGACAAACAGCCAGACATCAGACGGACGGAATTGCGAGACCAGGGTTGCGAATTTGTGAATTAAAAAAATCATTAAGTCATAAGTTAGTAGATGACTTGTGAATTAAAAAAATTTAATTCATAAGTTAGTTAGTGACTTATGAATTAAAAAAAAATAATTCTATAGCTAGTTAGTGACATATGATTTAAAAAAAGTTTAATTCATAAGTCAGTTGGTGACTTGTGAATTAAAACAATTTAAGTCATAAGCTAGTTGGTGACTTATGAATTAAAAAAAACTTCATTCACTACCTACTAAGTGACTTATGAATTAAAAAAAATTTTATTCACTACCTATTAAGTGACTTATGAATTAAAAAAAATTTAAGTCATGAGCAAGTAAGTGACTTATGAATTAAAAAATTGTAATTCATGAGCAAGTAAATGACTTATGAATTAAAAAAAAATTAATTCACAACCTTATAAGTGACTTATGAATTAAAAAAATATTAATTGACTTCCTACTAAGTAACTTATGAATTAAAAAAAAATTAAGTCAAGAGCAAGTTAGTGACTTAAGAATTAAAAAAAATTAATTCACTATCTACTAGATGACTTATGAATTAAAAAAAATTAAGTCATGAGCAAGTTAGTGACTTATGAATTAAAAAAAATTTAATTCACTACCTACTAATTGACTTATGAATTAAAAAAAATTTAATTCATAAGCTAGTTGGTATATTGGAAATTCTTAAGCTTATTTTGACTACATAATTTTTTCATTATTAACAAAAGTGGTTTTCAAGCTATTGAAGAATTTTGTGTGAATTTATGTCTATGCAGTCCATATAACCCAATAGAATAAAAAAGCAATATCGATAAAATATTTGTTTTGAGCAAATGATGGGTTATCATTCTCTCTCTAGGAAGATTTTATGAAAATAATAGAAAAAACTATTTTAACTTACAAACATAAATCATTCGCCCACCTATCAATTGTTCAGTGGCTAGTGACCAGTGCGCATTAAATTTATACATAATTGTGAAGTGAAAAAGTGAAAAAAGTGAATATTCAATATTAAAGAGTTTAAAAAATATACATATACGTTTATTAGTAAGTTTTTTATAATCTCTTTACCTTTAGTATTTAAAAACATTAAATTGTAACGAAGGTTGTTTGAGGAGATCAGATACGAATTCAGGCTTCATAAAACTTAAACTTATAAAGCCTTTTGCTCGTTTGGGAAAAACCCTTCAAATTTAATAATTTTTTTGAAAATTTACAATGGTTTATGCGATGTACAAAAAACGATTTAAATCTACAAATTTTCCTTATACTTCCTCGAAATCAGAAAAATCAGTAAAAAATATATGTATATATATATATATATATATACATATATATATTTATATACATACTTATTCCTTAATTATATTTTTATAGAATTTATTGAGTGAAACTTGAACACATATTATTAAGATTTGCATTTTTCTTAAATTAACATGTTCATTAAGATATAACTAACTTTCTTCTACATTTTTTCATTTCGACAACTATCGCCGTGAAAACCCAAAACCCGACTGAAATATTGTGAAAATCTGCTTTAAAAATAATCATTTTTTCGTGTAAAATTTTTGTCAATTTTTTTAATGTAGAAAATATATGACAATGCTCGATTTGCCGAAGAACAATAAAATTACCGACCAAAATTTTGAAATGAGGGTAATATGTAAAGCTAATTCAAACAAGAAATACAAATAATTTTATTTTAAGTTTATTTTGCTTTTGTTTCCTTTTTTATAAAATATAAAATTTGTAAGTATCTACATGTACATAATTGATTTTTTATATTTTTTTCTGTAAAATTTAGTTAAGTAACTAAAAATAATTTTATATGTATTTTCAATAAAATGGAAAAAAAACATTCCGTTTTCTTAAATAAGTACTTTGAAACTTTTGGTATACCTGCTTAGTAAGTATAATTAGATTTTTAATCTATTTTTAGCTTTCAAATCTAGTTTGTAAATCTTAAAATTATCATGCTAGCTTATAAATTTTCCAATTCATAATTTTTGTAATCAGAATTCATCCATTAGCTTATGAATTAAATTTTTTTAATTCATAAGTCACTAAGTAGGTAGTGAATTAAATTTTTTTTAATTCATAAGTCACTAACTTGCTCATGACTTAAATTTTTTTAATTCATAAGTCACTTAGTAGGAAGTGCATTAAATTTTTTTTAATTCATAAGCATTTACTTGCTCATGAATTACAATTTTTTAATTCATAAGTCACTAACTTGCTCATGACTTAAATTTTTTTTAATTCATAAGTCACTTAGTAGGAAGTGAATTAAATTTTTTTAATTCATAAGTCACTTAGAAGGTAGTGAATTAAATTTTTTTTAATTCATAAGTCACCTACTAACTTATGACTTAAATTTTTTTAATTCACAAGTCACCAACTGACTTATGAATTAAATTTTTTTTAATTCATAAGTCAGTAACTAGCTGCTGAATTATATTTTTTTAATTCATAAGTCACCCACTAGCTTGTGAATTAAAGCCAAGCTTAAGCTAGAAAGTGACTTAAGCTTTTGCAACCCTGTGCGAGACCCACTTTTTTCGTCCTCCCTATCATTGTAATGTCAAGTTTGATCAAAATCTCGAGTTAATTTTTTTACGAATCCAAAACTTGCCATATAGTACCTAAATATCGCAAGTAAAAAATAATATACTAATTACTCACGCACAAAACTATTGCTTTTAATTTCCAAAATGTTGAAATACTGATATTTAAAAAAAAAAATTTTTTGCTGATAAAAATTATTCAACAGTGAAGTTATTTAAAATTTGGATAATATAATATCAAATACCGAAAAACCTTTTGAATCCTGTCCTTATCGTCATGAACGACGAACTTTGAAAAATTGATAAAACAAATAAATAAACCCTTTTTATGTGAAACTTTTGTATCCAAAACATTTTAAAAATAAAACAAGTATCTTGGCTTTGATAAAACAAAGGAAACTGAAAATCAAATCCATATTTTGTTCCACCCTTTGGTGGAATGAAGGGGGAGGTTTGAGCTTTGTGCAATGCAATAATTTTTTTTTTAAATCATTATTATTCTTTGTCATTTTGCATAAGTCTTAACACTTAAATCCTGACAATTAGAATAATACAACTCAAGATATAAACTTTTTAAGCGAACCTTATGGTTTTTTTTTTTTTTTTTTGGGAGACTGTTGATTTTTTTCGTTCTATAAAATCTCCAAAAAAAAAATGCCGATAACGTCCGATAAACCGAAGACTCGTAAAATCGGAACTTGGTTAAGTTTTGCGTCAGTTTGCGGTTTAAAATTTGATTTTGCGTTATTTTTATATTTTTGCGGTTTTTGCTGTTTTTGCTATAATAAATTTAATTAAAACTGTCCAGTTTTGAAAGAAAAACAAAACGTCAATTTACATTGCTTGTAAAAATATTAGTGATTGGCCGCGTTCGGGGGACAAGCCAAACCTATCCGGAAAGGTTTGTGTTGTTGTAATCCCTTGTTGAAAAACTTCTTATGTCAGCTGATGCAACAACAACTCAAGGTATCTGAAAATTTTTGGAATAGGTGGATAGCCTATCTCACTACCACCCGAACGCAAGCATTTCTTGGAAAAGTTTAACAGATTAATGATTTCGTGAGTTAAACATCAACAAAAGGTTTTTTTTTCACTTAAAAGTGAACTTAAATTTATTGTAAATTAGTTTTGTTTAATTTAAGAATACAAAAGATGATTTCACTGTTTTTATATTATTTAATAATAACATTTATTTTGCGGTTTTTTTTTCAATATTAAACAGCAAATTTTGCGATAAAGCTTACCTACTTAAAATCTAGTAAGCCTGATTGTATTTGTAGGTATATTATACTGATAAAAAAAAAATTGAATAGCCGCCATAAATGAACGAGTGGGGATACCTTCCCCTTTCTGTTATTACGTTATAAATGTACAATGAAAGCTCCCTTAGCCTGACAGCTACGCGACCGACGGTCGCAACACGGCAACACTTTTGTCCGTCTAAGGGCCAGTTGTACAAATATTTGATCCGTGCTTCAGGAATTTTATCTCACCAATTTCGGCGGATTAACTGTGGTTCAACGATGGTTCAGGCAGATGGAAGATGGAAAAACAGACCACAGCTGCAGAAATAAAATCCGTTATGCACTTTAATAAAGTGATGGGAACTATCGAACGATTTCAACTATCGATAGTTAGTAACTGAATGATTTAAACTATCGAACGAATTCATTCATTTATTCATTCATTCGATTCAAGTAAAGTCTGTATTAATACAATTTTTTTTATAAAAGAATAATTAATTCGTTCTAAACGATAAAAAAAAAGTCCAGGGCCTGTGCGAGCACTTAATGCGCTTTGGGCCGAAGCATAAAATATCTACATAATGTATATAGATTTATTTTTTAATGTGTCAACATTTTTGTACGGCGGATCGGAAAAACAAGTACGCCAATCGATTTAGGGGGTGGATATTACCTAGTGTCACGGCCGACGCTCTGGAACCAATGGAACACGATTATTTTGACAGGTGTCAAATGTGCCAAAATTTTTGTACGGCGGATCGAAAAATGAAGTACACCTAGTGTCACGGCCGACGCTAGCAGTGGGCAGATTTTACCAATACCGCTTTCTTAATTTTTTTTATACCTGACAAACACTGAAAATTTTATCCAAATCGTTTTAGCCGTTACCGAGAAATAAAGAAATAATAAAAGTAGGTGTGAGCATGAAATTAATGAAAATAGTTAATTCTTACTAACAGAGATATTGATGACAAAAGAAGTAAAATGCACTGAATCGTTCAGTTCAGCTATCGGTTGAAATTGAAATAGCAACTGAATAAAAATCAGTAGAATAAGAACTACTAGATGTGTCGATTGAAAAGTATACTAAAATCATTCAAAGCTTATATCGAGTGAAATAGTAACTGAACGAAAATTGTTTCAATGAGTGAAATAAATGAATCAATAAATAAATAGGAACTATCGAATGAATGAACATTTGGCAACTATCGAATAAGTCGATAGTGTTTATTCGATAGTTCCCACTACTATATCAGAGACAGTGAGCTGGTGACATTGCATCTATTGTGGCTGTGAACCAGTGGGAACGTTTTTAATTCAAACAAAGATATGGAAAAGTACTGCTGAAAGTAAGGGTTAAAATTTACAATCTAAAAAAAGTTTTTGTCCGCCTAAGAAAATATAATTTAATCAATCACGGCTGATATTCTTGTCCGCGTCAGGGTAAGGGAGTGTCCGCTTAAGGGATCATAAAATGTATATGGAATTTAAGTCCAAGATCCACGGTCGTGAGAATTTGTCCGCTTAAGGGGATTTTGTCCGCAAATAGTATAGCTTTCACTGTATTTGCATCCCATTGTAGATTTACTGTGCAATTTTGTTCACACGAAGTTGTCAACTTGAGAAATTTAGCCAGTTCACGTTTCTAAGATCTCACTGAGAAAGCTGCGTCAGCTCCACTGAGCAGAAGGAGAAACCTGAACAAAATTTCTCCGCTAGAAGTCAAAACCAATTTCCATCTCTTTTTTATTAATTAATCAACTGCGACAAAAAATAATTGAGCAAGCGAATCCAAAAAATATCAGTCTAAATTTTTTGACAGCAAAAGTGAGGAATCTCACTGAGCAATTACGTTCAGATTTCACAATGATTTCAAATGCACCAGAAAATTCATTAATTTGTTAAAATTATAAATGTATGGATGATTTTTATACTTTAATTGAAGAAACACCGCCTTTTAAACGAAGTTCGAAAAGTATTAAGGCAACCAATTAATGCAATTTTTGCTAAAACGATCATATCAATGGAAAAACATTTTTCGCAACATAAGACAAGGATTTTTATGGATACTTCAAACAACACTTACAGAAAACACTTGTAGAATTCTTTGGCCTGCGTAAGTTTCTAAAAATTGTTGATAAGCTGGCTTACAGAAAACAACAAGTTTGGTAATTAACTTTTACCCTTTGTCCGTCAATTAACTCAAAAAATACGAAAAATATGTAATAAATGTTATTCCAGGGAGTTGTGATGAAGTTTTTAACGAAGAAGAAAATTACATTGACAAAAAACAAATTGAAGATTGCAATTGCTGTATTAAATGTGTGGTAAAATTAATTGAGGACTTGCAATGTTAAAACGTCATTTGAGAACTACGATTTAATATATGAGCTGAACGGTACAAATTGAATGGAGCGGTAAAGCGAGAAGGGGAATTCTGTAACGTAGTTCATTATACGGCTTGAAGCACTAGCGCAAACATGTGTATTGGTAATTTTCTCAAAAAATTCAAGCCATTGAACTATCATTAAGATCGAAATGATATAAAAACTAATACAGTTCTGAATAACAAAACAAAAATATCAGAAGTTGTTGCTGTTGATGTGGTTGCTGCTGTTGGTGCTGCTCTTGTTGCTGCTGGGGGGGATCGTGAAGATGATGAAGGTGTTGACAATGGTGCCATTCTCAATGCTTGCATTGATGACGCTGCAGTTGTTTTGCCTTCGGTTGGTGTGGCTGCTGGAGTAGACAATCATGCCGATGTTGCCAATGTTGATTCTGGGACTACGACTACGATCCGAAAAGGTACTTTAACAAAGGATGCAAGTCAAAAGGTAAACCTAAATGGTTATCGTTCTAAAAAAACAATGCTTGGTACTACGTTGCTGTTGTCGAAGGTGAGCTTACACTACATTCTGTTCCCTCACTGCGGTTTCTGCATCTTTCTCATTTGGCCAATAATGTGACTGAAGAGAACATAATGGATTATGCTGCAGTTAAGTTAAATATTCCTAAAAGCTGTTTCTGTTGTTCGATGCTAATTAAGAAAGACGCTGACCCTACTTCACTTCCTCCTCCTCGACAGGGTTCACCTTGACGCGGTGAGGAGGCTTACGTTGAAATCCTCAGCTGACCAGCTGTGGTCTTGCATTCCTTAAGTTTGCAGCTGGACAGCTGTGGTTTTCAACAAACTAAGAAACCCTAACCTATGACAAACATGACAGATACAACGAATACGAACAAAAATCTAGCGGGGATATACGCTAAAGTGTCGGCAGAAGTCACGGCTGCCGGCGAGGGCTTGGCTTCGCAAGAAGCTAAGTCGCCAGTGACAAAAACATTTTTATACAAGAACGACAAAGACGAAAAGGACATACCAGTGACAATGACGGACGAAGAAGAGGACTTGCTTCTCAACCCTTTTGCCAATCTCGGGGTAGAGGATGGGGCCAGCATCTGTACGGTCGACAGTGACGATGTCATTGACTGCTGTTCAGTTGCCAGCTCCAACCTCTCAGGACTGTCTACCACCTCCAGACGGAGCAGAATCTCCAACTGTAGGAAGACGGTCAAACGACTTGGCACAAAGAGTTGGGAAGAACTTGACGAAAGAGACCGTAAACGATTACACAACGCACGTGCGTTTCTGCAGAAGGAGTTTCCAATGAGGAATGAACCACAAATTCATACTTCAAAAGAAGCTCCTCCTGGGGAAAACACCAGCGTTAGTGGACTGATGGGACCGCCCCTCTCGCGTGTTGGCAACACCCATACCAAGGTAAGGACGATCCACTCATCCACCCCGACAAAGACTGACCTGAACGTACCAAAGGACCAAAAGGAACCAACTGCTGAGATATCCGATCCATCTGCCAGACGTTGTGGGGAGCCCATAGCTTCCTCGGGCCTGACGGGTGGTAAGATACCAACGGAAGAGGTAGGCAGGAAGATGGAGCAATTGAGGAGCTTGCAAGGCCGTAGCCAAACTTGCAAATCAGTTACCCCCACCTCCTCGCTACCAGGGCAATCCGACGTACGGACAGCCCCAGCTAAGGTACACACCTATAGACTACCCGGCACACCAGACAGGCGTTGTAAGGAGCCGCTCTGTCACCTTCGGGCCTGGATGGTGATAAGGTAATTCAGGGTGAGGTAGGGGGAAGCAGTAAACTCCTAGGTTGCACGCAGGGCCCCAGCCCCACTTGTAACCTGGATGAGTCGTGCTCCTTCCAGCCAGGTGACCCTACTGGGAGCACTATACGTAACAAGGACACGACAACCGAGGTGAATCAATCCAAGCAATGCAAAGCAACACCTGCTACGCAGCGCAAGGTGAAGAGAATCCTCGGTGACAAACAGATACAACGACGACAATTACGGAACGCTGAGAGGACTGTCCGGCATCTAGCCGCTAAAAATCCTGAAACCTTAACGGCTAAGGAGCGGCTGGCTCTGGACAGATCCAATCAACGACTCCAGACGACACAACTAACTAAGAACATAAACAGGACTATTCCAAGCCCTAGGAACCACGCTACAGGAGCGTCTATAGGGGGAACCCCCACTGACCCACAAGCTGTCGCGGGTTCATCCAAAAGGGCAAGGAACGACACAAACACACCGACGAAATCACCGACGAACAAAAACAAAAAAGCCAAAATCTCCAGGGTGCCGGTAGGGCATCTAGTAGCCATTGTTGACTATGGCAACCCTACCCGTAAACTGACAGAAGACCAATGGCAATTACTTGAACTCCGAATCTGTTTAAGGCCAATCTAAATGTTTAAGAAAATTATACCATTTGTAAATTTATCAGTAGAGGGCGATTCAGTCACTTAAATTTCCACCATATTTGCATATTTTAACATGTACATTTTTCATTTCCTGTAAGGCTCGCTCTTTCTTTCTCTCTTCTTTTCTTGATCGCCAACTTGGTAAGACGTACATTTTGACCAGAAATAAATTATAATTATTGGAACTCGAAGTTGTGTATTTTTCATTTCGGAACCATCCTCATCATATTTGGAAACTACCCCAAACATTGGTCCTAACGAGCCAAATTATAATTTATAAAATTGAGGTTAATAAATTCATCAAATTACCATAACTTTCATCAAATTAAAGTTGTGCCATCGACGATCGTGTAAGCTTTCATGCTTACATTTTGCATCCCGAGCACATCAATTACCATCATCAATTTATCTCCAAAAATCTGAGTTGGATAAGTAAAGCATCATATACTCCCGCTCAGAAACATTTGCCAAGATCATCTTCCCAGCGAGAGAAAAGCACATGCAAATATTCTCTACCTGCATTAATACCGTGGGTTCTTTCCTCAAAAACACCAACCATCACCATTCACCAGAAAAGAGACCAGAGCCAGTTGTAATCCAAAAACGATCGTAACACGACCATCATATCGCACAACGCAGCGCACACGTTCTACCTCCCAATCTTCAGACCACATCAACTCGCATTCATAATCCGCATTGACAAAATCATCTTAACTAATCAACACCGAATCATCTTTAATTACCTATCTTACATCTCAACTCATATCATCATATAAACATTATCATCTCTAGATCACCTGTATCATATCATCATTTGAACACCTTCATCATTCATTGCACTATTCACTCATATCGTTATCGAAAAACCACGTGTAATCATCAATCAGTCAGCATAATACCAAGCATCATCGAATCATCTGTAATCGTCATTAACCAATGATCATTGAAATTCATTGTGTGTACCTACCTAATCATCATCATCTGGAACAACGATAAGAAGATAAAACATAGCATCAGGCACTAAGTCATTTCATCAAAACACAGCGACAGCATCAGCAGAGCTGCAAAGCAGTCGAGCAGGCAATACCAAAAATCAGCAACAGGTTTGTGTAGTGCAAAGTGTATTTATTTATAATTTCTTTAAACAAAAAATAGTTTTCTTTCAATTTTACAATTTTTATTTAAACAAAAAAATATCTGCAAGAATTCGTTTTGTTATAATTATATACACCTACATATTAAACTTACAGTGAGTTACATTGGTTGTTTTCAGTTTGTTTGTGCATTGGCCATACAGTAGACATTGTGCTACAGTACAATTATTGTACTTTAATTTTGCATTGATTCTTTTCACATCTATTTAAAGCCAGATTTGTTTTTTTTTTGTGCACTCTTTCTCGTCCATTTTTTAATTAAAAAATATGACTTCCTTGTCAGAATTTATTTTTGTGGCTGACCTTTTGGTTAAAGCGTATGATGCATTTAAGAAAATATCGGAAAGTTCACATACTATTGACTCTTTAGAGGCACGCAAAATTGAAGTAAAGGAATTATGGTCTGATGTTAAAGTAGCCTGTATAAAGTGTACCCGAGATGCTACAGATCTTGAAAAGAAAAAAAAGGAATATGTCCTCGAAACCATTGAGGCAAAATATAATTCTACTAATGAAACCTTTATATCATTTCATGGAGATCTTTTGCGTCTGATCTCAAGATTAAAAAATGAAAATACGAGTTCTGTTAATGTGGATTTATCAGATTCATTTCAGTGTATCAAAGTACCAGCTTGCGATACCGATTTCTTTTATGGTGACTATCTCACCTGGCCGTCTTTTAGAGACATGTTTGAAGCCGTCTATAAAAAACATCCTAAGTTAGGACAAGTGCAAAAGTTGTTTCACCTGCGGTCAAAAACGAAAGGTCTTGCACATGCTATAGTTTCAAAATTCCCTTTGACAAACGATAGTTTTGACTTAGCCTGGGAAGCATTACAAAATGCTTATGAAAACAAAAGAATTTTAGTAAATAACCAAGTAAAGGTTTTATTTAATTTACCGCGAATGCAAGTGGAATCTGCAAAAGCAATTAAGGCCTTGCAAAGCTCAATAAACGATTGTTTAGCAACTTTAAAATCACACAAAATTGAAACTTTAAATTGGGATCCAATTTTAATATATGCATGTTCGAACCGTTTGCCCACAGAAACTCTTTCCCTTTGGGAGCAATCAATTGATAACCCAAGTGAAGTTCCCACTTGGACTCAATTGGACAAGTTCTTAGAATCGCGTTATAGGATCTTAGAATCTATCTCAGATGTTCAATCAACATCAAACAATAGTTTTACTAAAAAGGGCAATAACGCTAAATATAACAACATTAATTTATCGCAAAACAAAATAAAGGCTTTTCACACAAAATCATTTAATTTTTCTTGCAAATTTTGCAAAGGACATCATCCTCTTCGTAACTGTTCCAAATTTTTGGAACTACCAGTCAAATCTCGATTTGAATTTGTTCGCAACAACGATTTTTGTACGAATTGCTTAGCTGTCACACACACAAGCAATTATTGCAAAAGTTTATATACTTGTAACACCTGTAAGGGTCATCATCATACCTTATTACATTTTGCACCTTCTTCTGCGTCTATTTCACCTCAAAATACAACTCGTTCATCACCAAAAGTTCTATTAACAACAGCTGATAATGAAAACACTTCAGACATAGCAAACATACAGTCCACATCACAACCATTATCGAATTCATTTAACCATCATAGTTCCTACCATACAACTAATGATAGAAATGTTTTACTTGCAACAGCGTTAATAAAACTTATCCATAATGAAAATCATTACGTCTTGCGAGCATTAATTGATCCTGGATCTGAAGTATCCTTCATTTCAGAATCAATGTTCAATCGACTACAACTCCCATTTCGTCAAATAAATTCTCAAATCTGTGGAATAAATTCAGCTTATGCGGCCACCGCTCGGAAGCTTTGTATTTTCTCTCTTGTAAATGAAGAAAATTCTCTTCAACCAATAACTGGACAAGCTTTAGTTATAAAACATTTGACAAGTTATCTACCCCTTTCATCTTTCCAGCTTACCGATCAAAATCAGTTATCAGATCTCAAATTAGCAGATCCAACCTTCAATAGGTCGTCTCAAGTTGATTTCTTAATAGGAGCTGACCTTTATCCAACCATTATGCGGCCTGGAATTCTGCATATTTCAAATTCACTCCTGGCTCAAAATACACTTTTTGGCTGGATTTTGTCTGGCCCTCTACCAAGGCCTTTAAACACTTTTTCAACTTTTATTTCTACCTTACCTGAAACTGGTCTTGAAAATCAAATAAAAAGATTTTGGGAGCTGGAAGAAATCCAAGACGTTAAACTTGCCTCTAATGCAGATCAGTACTGCGAGGAGTTATATGAAAGTACTACCAAAAGAGCATCGAATGGTAGATACATAGTTAGGCTACCATTCAAAACTGAAAATAATTGTCTTGGATATTCTAGACAAATAGCATTAAACCAATACATACGTTCTGAAAGAGCTCTTGCTAAAAACCCAACTTTACAATCCAATTATAATGAAGTTATTTCTGAATACTTGACCTTGGGTCATATGCGAAAGGTTGAGCCATTTGAGAAAGTAGACAACGGTGTAGTTTCATCATACTACCTTCCTCACCATGCCGTTATAAAGCCCGAAAGTGTTTCAACGAAAGTTCGCGTTGTCTTTAACGCCTCGAGCGCTTCAAGTAATGGAAATAGTTTGAACGACTTATTGAATGCTGGGCCTGTACTTCAAAGAGATCTTACCACTCTAATAATCCGCTGGCGTTTTTTCAAATACGTTTTTAACGGCGACATTGAGAAAATGTATCGCCAAATTTTAGTGGATCAACAAGATACATCCTTTCAGCGAATTCTATATCGTAGCTCTCCGAGCTCAGAAATAGAAGATTATGAATTACTTACTGTTACCTTTGGTGTCAACTGTGCCCCGTATCTGGCACTCAGAACGCTGCTAAAACTAGCAGATGATGTGGAACAAAATTATCCACTTGCTTCAAAAATTATTAGATCAGATTTCTATGTAGATGATGTCTTATCCGGTGCTCATGATCTTGACACCGCCTTAAAATCACAAAATGAGTTAATCGCAGCTTTTAATTCAGCAGGTTTTGCAATTCGTAAATGGACTTCAAACACTTCTTGTCTTTTGAATCACCTGCCACCTGACCATGTTCTAAGTGAACACTTTTTAAATTTAGATGATGGCAGCTCGGTCAAAACTCTGGGCGTTCGATGGAACGGCAAAGAAGATTATTTTTATTTCATAACTCAACCGTATACAATTTCTGCCTCTTCCTCTAAACGAGAGGTATTCTCGCAAATATGTCGCCTTTTTGATCCCGCTGGATGGCTTGCGCCAGTGATTATAACTGCAAAAATCTTAATGCAGCAAATCTGGTCTGAGGGCACATCCTGGGATGAGCATCTTTCACCTGCTTCAGCCGAAAGATGGAATAAATTTATAATCAATCTACCTGAAATACAAAGATTTAGAATACCACGTTGGACTGGTTATAGGCCTTCATCAACCGTTCAGTTTCATGGATTCTGTGACTCCTCAGAACAAGCGTTTTCTGCAGCTCTTTACATTCGAGTTCTAAATAACGATCATGATATTGATTCCTATCTCATCTGCTCGAAAACCAGAGTTGCACCTATCAAGCAGATATCCCTTCCACGTTTAGAGCTGTGCGGGGCTGTTCTGCTTTCAAAGCTTATTAAATGCTATATTCCGAACCTTCCAGTCAATTCATACGAGACATTTTTGTGGACGGACTCCTCCATTGTCCTAGCTTGGCTCAACAGGCCAGCTCGTACCTGGAAAACATTTATTGCCAACAGGACAACCTTAATACATGAAAATGTAGGAGACACGAAATGGAGACACGTTAAGTCAGCAGAAAATCCTGCTGATCTTGCGACACGTGGAATTCCACCTCAAGATCTTCAGATTAACTCTCTTTGGTGGAAGGGACCTAAATGGCTACGGCAGCCAGAATGTCAATGGGCACTGAGTCATCCAAATTTTGTTCAGAAAGAAAATTTAGAATTCAAACCAATAAAAGCTTTATGCATATGCACTCAACCATTAGAAGACATTCTTGATAGATTTTCCTCTCTTCCGCGAGCTTTGAGAGTGCTTTCATATGTTTATCGATTCTTTAATCATGCATTTATCAATAAGGATAAAACTGCTCGGCCTGAAACTTGGACTATTAGTCAGACTGAAGTCAATTTTGTGAAGAAAAAACTTATTCAGTTGGCTCAGAGAAAATACTACTCTACTGAGTACCGCCTTCTATCCGATAGGAAACCAATACATAAAAAAAGTCCTTTACTTTCACTCAATCCAACTCTGGATTCTCACAAAATCCTTAGGGTTAATGGAAGATTAAGCAATGCTGCTCTTCCTTATAACGAACGTTATCCAATTATTATACCTTATAATTCACGATATGCATGTCTTCTTATCGATTTCCTTCATGAGCTTTCTATGCACGGAGGTAATGCACTTATTTTGAGGCTGGTGAGACACGAAGTTTGGATTCCGAAGCTCAAAATTTTAATTAGGTCTCGACTTCATCTTTGCAAAACATGTGTCATACACGAAAAACAAATGCAAAAACAGATAATGGCTGCGCTTCCTACTGAACGCTGTACCTTTTCTCCGCCGTTCACTTACACAGGTATTGATTTCGCTGGTCCATTTGATATAAAAAGCTTTAGCGGACGGAATTGCCGCATTTCTAAGGGGTACACTTGTGTCTTCGTGTGTTTTTCGACAAGGGCTATTCATTTAGAAGCAGCAAGTGACCTTTCATCCAAAGTATTTTTAGCAGCCTTTTCAAGATTTGTCGCGAGAAGAGGGCTTCCAAAAGAAGTTTTTTCCGACCACGGCACAAATTTTGTAGGTGCTAATAACATTCTCAAAAAGGATTTTCAAGCACTACTTGATTCAGTTTCAAAAAAAATATCAGATAACTATAATATCCAGGGGCTTACATGGAACTTTATTCCACCTGGATCTCCTCATATGGGCGGCTTGTGGGAAGCCGGTGTGAAGAGTTTTAAAACCCACTTTAGAAAGGTCGTTGAAAATAACAAACTTACATTTGAAGAATTCTCTACCGTCCTGGCTCGTATCGAAGCCTGTTTAAATTCGCGGCCAATATCAGCTATATCAGATAATCCAAATGACTTATTAGCTCTTACTCCTGGTCATTTTTTGCGTGGTGGTCCTCTGCTTACTGCTCCCGAACCGGAAATAGTTGGTAATTCTCTTTCGATTATTAACCGATGGGAGAAACTTAAATGCTTACAACAAGAATTTTGCCGTCGTTGGAAGGAAGAATACCTCAAAGAGTTACATAAACGTTATAAGTGGCAGGTTCCTCAACCTAACGTACAAATAAATGATTTAGTTGTCATCAAAAAGGAGAATCTTCCTTCTACCGAATGGCGTCTTGGACGTGTGATCAAAACCCATGCTGGGACGGATGGAAAAGTTAGAGTTGTCACGATAAAAACTAAATTTGGTGAAATTACAAGACCGATAGTAAAAGTTTGTGTTCTTCCAACACAACCAAAGTGAAACCAACTGAGGATGCTTTATCTGAAAACTTCAAAATGTATATTTTTTAGATGGAGTATCTATAAACTCACATTTTAATAATTAAATAACCTAATTAGTCTATTGAATCCCTTGATAGATTGATCATTTTGAATTTTTTAGATCGAGTATCTTTTTACACTCAATATGATTTTATTTAATCGAATTAAAAAAAAAAACAAAAAATATTTTAGATAGAGTATCTATAAACTCGCAAAATAGTATTAGACATCGAAACGAATTCTTAAAGATACCTAGTTAGATACCTTTCTAAACATCGAAAAAAAAAAAAAAAAAACTCAACATTTATATAAGTATCTAAGACACACATTAAGTATATATAGTTTTGCATTTGTATTTTTTCTTATATACATATTAGATATCTTTCTTATTCTTATTTTCATTGATGTTTGCACTACACTACCTATAAATTATCAAAATCAAAAAAAATAACATAAAATTGAATGAATTAGAACGAAAAAAAAAGCTAGGATTAGAATTGTAACCGTTAGGGTGTAGCTAGGTCATTTATTTAGCCGCATCACGGCAAGGCGGCCGGTAATGTTTAAGGCCAATCTAAATGTTTAAGAAAATTATACCATTTGTAAATTTATCAGTAGAGGGCGATTCAGTCACTTAAATTTCCACCATATTTGCATATTTTAACATGTACATTTTTCATTTCCTGTAAGGCTCGCTCTTTCTTTCTCTCTTCTTTTCTTGATCGCCAACTTGGTAAGACGTACATTTTGACCAGAAATAAATTATAATTATTGGAACTCGAAGTTGTGTATTTTTCATTTCGGAACCATCCTCATCATATTTGGAAACTACCCCAAACAGAATCCTTGAAGGGGTTAACGAGGCTATCGTAAGTAGCCGGTCTCCACCACTCTTCGGTACCTTTGGCACCTTTCAAGGATTCAAGATGCTGTCATGTGAGGATGCACAAACCCTCGCATAGCTCAAGGAATTCGTACAGCAAGCTGTAGCTCCCTGGCCCAACGCGGACCTTCGCCTCATGGGGAAGAAGGAAATCAGAGAGTTTTCTAGGCCAAGAGCAAAGCTAATGCTGAGAGGACCGGTCATCCCGAGAGTCCGAGTTGAGCGCTACCTCAGGTCACTCAATACCGACCAGTTAAGTCAAAACTGGGAGGTAGCTGAGATGGGTGAGAAGACCAAGGATGGCACGGAAGTGGTAGTGATCCTAGATCACAAGTCAATACCGCTTCTCCGGCAGATCGATTTTAAGGTGCGCGTCGGTATAAACCGATGCAAGTTGCGGCTGCTACCCTCCATAAAAAAGGTAGTTAAGGGGGGGGGGATTCTTTAAAACTTATGAAATTAATTCAAATCAATCTCCATCATAGTAAAGCTGCCAGCGCCAACCTAGTCTACCTCATGGAGAGTAGACAAATAGACATTGCCCTGATTCAAGAACCCTGGTTTGCAGGTGGCAGAATCAAGGGCCTACACTCCAAAGAACTGTCACTGTACAAGACCACAAATGTAGGTATTAACAGCAATATCAGAGCCTGTATCGTAGCAAGAAAACAGATTAATCTCTTTCTTCTATCCACATACAGTTGTATAGACCAAACAACGGTAAAGTTAGAACGCGCCGGACTCCCACCACTCATCATAACATCATGCTACATGCCTGGGGATGGGATCGAAGGACCACCGGCTGATATAACCAAGCAACTCCTCCAACGTGTTGCATCAGAGAAATGGGATGCTGTTGTGAGCTGCGACGCCAACGCCCACCATTTACAATGGGGCAGCACCGATACCAATGTAAGGGGTGAGTTGCTTTTTGAATTTATTATTGAGAACAACATTCTAGTAGCTAATAGAGGCAAAGAACCCACCTTCGTTACTAAAAATCGCAAAGAGGTACTCGATGTAACTTTCTTAAGTAACTCGGATACTATCAGAATTGACCACTGGAAGGTGTTGAAAGAAGAATCCTTCTCTGACCATAGGCTCATAGAGTTTTCAATACCTGACACCCTTGACCCCCGTAAACCTTTTAGAAATCTCAGGAAGACCAACTGGGAAAATTTCAATAGGGAAGTAGGGACTGAAATTCACATACTCGATACTAACGAGTTGTTAGAACCTGTATCCATAGATACTGCTACATATAGCCTTACTGAAATTCTTGGTAAAGCCTTCGAAAGAAGCTGCCCTTTAAAACTTTGTGGACAGGGCAAAAAGAAACCACCCTGGTGGACAAGTGAGCTTGGCAACATTAGGAGAGAGACGAGGAGACTCTTCAATGTTGCCAAGCGCACAAGAACAGACAATGACTGGGAGATTTATAAAAACAGAAAAGAAAAGAAATTCAAAACCGAAACACAAAGAGCCAAGCGTAGCTCGTGGAGAAATTTCTGCAGTCAAGTTGAAAACACTAACCAATCAGCAAGACTCAGGAAAATCCTTTCGAAAGCACCAACCGTCCTAGGTTCTCTTAAAGAAACCAATGGACATTGGACAGGATCGTGTAGCGAAACTCTAGAACTCTTGGTCAATACCCACTTTCCTGGCTGCACCTCTAACGGGAATAACGACCCACAAGCGGAGCCATGTACAAGAAATACAACACCAACGGATTTGATTACGGAGGAAAGGATAAAATGGGCTTTCAACTCCTTCTCGCCGTACAAATCAACCGGGTTGGACGGTATTTTCCCCATGATGCTACAAAAATGCGTAGATCATGTTATCCCACACTTAAAAAAACATATTCCTTAGTAGCCTTAAATGGAGATATGTGCCTGAAGCGTGGCGCGAAGTCAAGGTAGTTTTCATTCCGAAAGCTGGTAAACCTAGTCATACGGGTGCTAAAGACTTTAGACCCATCAGTCTCACGTCGTTTCTCCTAAAAACTTTCGAGAGACTCATAGATATTCATATACGCAGCACATTGAGCCCGGAAGTCATTTCTCCAGCTCAACATGCTTATACAAAAGGTAAAAGTGTAGAGACAGCATTACATAATGTCGTCAGCACGATTGAAAAAACTCTTAAAGACAAAGATTATACCCTCGCTGCGTTCCTAGACATTGAAGGAGCTTTCAACAATGTCAAAAACGAAGCGGTAGAAGAGGCGCTCGTAAATTTAAACGTGAATAGCGTCATCATCAGATGGATCATGTTCATGCTAAAACAGATCAATCAACTCAGAGTTAGGAGGAGTACAGATTAAGGTATCTACTTCCAGAGGAACTCCACAAGGTGGAATTCTCTCTCCGCTTCTCTGGTCTCTCGTGATGAACGCAGTCTTGCTAAGACTTAGGTATAGTGGAGTCAAGGTAATTGCATATGCGGATGACGTAGCATTACTAGCGACAGGTAAATTTCCCTCCACAATTAGTGAACTTATAGAAAATTCTCTATCAATTGTGAACACCTGGACTAAGAAATGCGGACTATCGGTTAACCCGCAAAAAACCGAACTTGTCCTCTTCACAAACAAAAGAAAAATACCTACTTTTAGAACCCCCTCTATTGAAGGGACCCAGCTTACAATCTCTGATCACGCAAAATACCTTGGTGTGATTTTAGACAAGAAGCTTAACTGGAGTCTCAACATTAAAGAAAGAACCAACAAAGCCATGCTTGCATTCTATTCCTGTAATAGGATTTTTGGTAAAACCTGGGGACTAAGTCCAAAAATCATCAATTGGATGTACACGGCCATTGTCAGACCCGTACTGACATATGGTAATGTAGTCTGGTGGAATGCATTAGAAAAGGCTTCCAACCTTAAAATCATGACCAAAGTTCAAAGAATGGCATGTGTTGGAATCACTGGGGCTATGAGATCCACCCCAACAGCGGGCTTGGAAGCATTACTCAACCTGAAACCCCTTGATCTATACGTGCAAGAATCGGCTGCTAAAAGCGCACTTCAGCTCAGCCAAACAGGTAGTTGGAAACAAAATGGTTTTGGTCATGCGCAGATTCTACGGAAATTCATGGGAAATAGGATAAGCACTGACTACTTATTACCCCGTTTAGACTTTCATATCCCGTTCACAACCGCCTTTCCAAGCAGAGAGGACTGGCAAACTAGCGTTCCATCAACCTGCGCATCGATGGTTTCAATATATACCGACGGCTCCAAGATGGATGCTGGGGTTGGTGCGGGCTTCTTTTCAGAAACTCTTGGACTAGCCAGCTCATTCAGACTGCCTAACTACAGCAGTGTCTTCCAAGCTGAGGTTTGGGCAGTGGCGGAAGCTGCCAAACATGTCTCAATGATGGCAATACCACGAGCTGATATCACCTTTTTCATTGATAGCCAAGCAGCCAGAGCTCAGGGTTCTTGGCACACAGCACAACGTAAGGCTCTGTTGGGTTCCTGGTCACAGTGGTATTCCAGGCAACGAGAGTGCTGATGAACTGGCAAGAACTGGTTCAACACTTGAGCCAGCTCAGACAGAGTCAATAGTCCAGACCCAACTTTGTATTCTCAAAGAAGAAATCGAGGGTAAAGTTCTATCTACAACAAACAGAAGATGGAGCTCACTCGATACCTGCGTCATTACTAGGAAGTTATGGCCAGTATTTAATAATCAAAGAACTAAAGAGATCATAAAATTGAACAAAAAGTCACTCTCTCTTCTTGTGAGTATCACCACAGGTCACAACCTATTGGGCTACCTCAAGAAAAAGATGCAACTTATCTCGGATGACTTATGCAGAGGCTGTAGTGACGAGGAAGTTCAGGAAGATACCCTTCATTACCTCTGTCACTGCCCTGCGCTATGTCATCTGAGAAGCAGACTCCTGGGGAAACACTTCTTCGACGATTTAGTGGAACTCTCTGATATTCCTAGCAAGAATCTCTTAAAGTTCATTAACGCTACTAAATGGCTCGAAAGTCCCTAATATCCCGTCTACAAACCGACCTCACAATTACTGAACAAATGCAATGATGACTGTAAGACGCACACATTCCTACGGGAGTGGCAATAAAGGAGTTAGGGCAGCTAGCCTTACACCAGTCTTGCCACTCATGCGGTGAATGTGATTGTCATTTGAATCTGTGATGGCCGTTCCTCCACAAGATCGATAAAATTCTCTTGTGGTAGGGAGCGACCCTCTCGATTCACCCCAGCCTTGACATAACAGAGCAAACTTACACCATAACCACTGACCTATCACACCCACCCACCAGGCGTTGTGGGGAGCCAATTGCTCCCCCGGGCATGGTGGGGGGAATGATCCACTCAGTGGGGGTAAAGGAGAGGAACACGCCCTCAAATGACAGCGGTGACGCAACCTCCCCTCAACCCGGTGTCAATGCTTCTGATGACAGCTACTGGAACCCCCCCGTTAGCCTTAAGCAGCTGCTTGCTGAAATCTATCCCCTTTAACGGAATATGACATGTCTTGTTTTTTAGCATAGGTTTCCTCTTTTTAACAGGGTATCACAATGGATCTACATTGATCTAAGTGTGACGGTAACAAGATCAACTGTCAGCCCACTAACCTAACCTAACCTAACCTACTTCACTTCGCTATGTCAATTTCAAGCTAGGGATACCTGCAAGATCGTTCTTCTACAACAGGATGGGATCAAGGAGGAGGCGTCTTGATTGCCGTCCGAACAACATTTAGTAGCACGCAATGCAATTTTTGAATGATGGAGATGAAATTGAGCAACTTTGTGTTAGTGTAAGTTCCAAAGATTCTTCTGAAAGTAAAGATTTATTTTTTATTGTAAGTTATATTCGTCCCATGAGTGGAATAGAGATATACAATGAACATATTTCTAATGCTCAAGCAATAATTAATGATTTAAATTCTAACCAGTTCCCATGTATACTTGGCGATTTTAACTTAGGTGACATCGACTGGCAATACATGGAAGATGATCATATTTTAATACCTTTTAATGTAATTAAAGACGTAGAAATGTTGGTTGTCGACTTATTTTCTGCTATGGATCTTTTTCAAATAAATTATATAAAAAACAGTATCGGAAGAATATTAGACTTAGTGTTTATAAACAATGAATTAAAATACTCTTTAGTTATGTCTGATTTTCCTTTATTAAATAATTCTATTCATCATAATGCTTTATGCTTATCTTTTGAATTTTATGACTATGCAAGTATATCATTAAAAAATCAGTATTTTTATAATTTCGCAAAGGCAGATTTCATTAAACTTAATAATTTTTACAACAATGTAATTTGGTATGACCTTGTAAACGGCAAGTCATTACAAGATATGTTTACTCAATTTAAACAAATATTGTTTGAAGGTATAGAGCGTTTTGTTCCTACATCAAGAAGAAAAAAAAACTTTTAAGCTACCATGGTTTAACCTTAGGTTAAAGAATCTTGAAAATGCTAAAAATAAGGCATTTAAGCGCTTTAAATTGACAAAATTCTCTGTAGATCGGGAAAAGTTTTTCCAATTAAGAAAAGAGTTTGAATTTCTTAACAAGTTTTTATACAGAGAATATTTGATTAACACTGAAGCCAATATTAAAAATAATTCGAAATCCTTTTGGGAAAAGGTTCATGTTTTCCTCAATGTATGGAGTATGAAAACAATAAATCTAGCGAGATTCAATCATCTTGTGATCTCTTTGCGCGTTATTTTCAAACATCTTATAATTCCGACATAATTGACAATATCGATGACTTATACACGAACACTGTTCCTTTATTTGATTTTTCGTTAATTAATTCAACAGAAGATGAAGTTTTCAAAAGTTTAAATGAAATAGATATTACTAAAAAGGCTGGTTTCGATTCAATCTCACCTATTCTTTTATTAAAATGTTCTCTTTCCCTTTGTAGTGTTTTGACCAGTATCTTCAATAAATCTCTGTCAACTGGCATTTTTCTAGAGGAATTGAAGATATCCTTTATTGATCCTGTGTATAAAAATGGTCTTAAGCATTTCGTAAACAATTATAGACTTATCTCAAAGCTATCTGCGATTCCAAAGCTATTTGAAAAAATAGTAACCCATAATCTTTATTATTCGGTTAAGGAGCTCTTGTCCCCTTACCAACATGGCTTTGTAAAAGGAAAATCAACCTGCACAAACTTAAGCCTCTTTACAAATTTTTGTATTAATACCATAGAAAAGGGTAAACAAGTTGATGTCCTATATACCGACTTTATTAAAGCATTTGACCGCGTTCAGTTCATCATGGTCTTCTCTTACAAAAACTAAAAAGATTAGGTTTAAACATAGCTTTTCTTAAATGGTTGAATTCGTATTTAACTAATAGAAAGCAAATTGTTAAAATAGATTGATGCACCTCAATACATATTGATGTCATATCGGGTCTTCCTCAAGGAAGTCACTTGGGCCCTCTCCTTTTCGTATTATTTATTAATGATTTGCCATCGGTATTGAAGTACTGTAAGTGCTTAATGTATGCCGACGATGTGAAACTTTTTCATGCTACATCTTCACCTGCGGATTGTGCACGTATGCAAATAGATATTAACAACTTTCTTGGATGGTGTAGTTACAATCACCTTGAACTGAACTTTTCTAAGTGTAAAATATTTAGCGCAACGAGATCACCATCTCTCATTATCAATGATTATTATTTCCATAACGCTAATTTGTTAAGAGTAAACATTGTCAAGGATCTTGGTGTGCATTTTGACCAAAAGTTTGATTTTCGATCGCACGTAGACTATGTTGTCTCAAAAGGTAATTCCATGCTAGGTTTTTTAAAACGGAATTCAAATAACTTTAAAGATGCATATACATTGAAAACCTTATTTATGGCTTTAGTGTTACCAAATCTTGAGTACTGCTGTGTTGTTTGGTGTCCTTTCTATGAGAATAACATATTAAGAATAGAAAGAATTCAAAAAAGATTTACCAGGTATGCGTTGAGAAAATTAAACTGGAATGGAGTACTACCCGAATATAGAGCAAGATGTTCTCTTATCGATTTAAAAACGCTTCAATGTCGCAGGCAAGTCCAGTGTATTTTATTTGTTAAAGATATTTTCGATAATCGTATATCTTGTTCTGAATTGCTGTCATTAATGCCTTTATATGCCCCAACCCGGGTCCTTCGCAATAGAGACGAACTTTTTTATAGTGCTCATCATAGAACTAATTATGGGTTGAATGAACCAATTACGCGTTCTATTAGACTTTTTAATATGATATGCAATGAAATCGATCTTGATATAAATAGAGATTTGTTCAAAAAGATATGCTTTCAGTTATGTATGTAGTTTAGTTATAGTTGCTTGTAAATATACCCTAAAATTTAAGATTATATCATATATATGTAATTTAAACACAAGCGCCTGTGCTTGTATAATGCAGAGACTTAATTATTTTAATTTTTGTAATCAGCAGATCTTTGATCCATTGATGAAATAAATAAATAAAAATATAAAAATAAAAAAACTGGGTTACTATGAAGCCTATATTTCCCATATAAATGTTAATTCAATTGCAATAGATAACTTTATTGCAGGAATACGTGAACGTTCGCTACTGAACGACGAGTCTTTTGAATTTTTAAATGTCATGTAATACATAGTATGTTCTCACTAAACTAAACTGCGTAATTTTGGAATTTTTTCCGAAACTATCATCAAAATTGAAGATACAAATTTCCATACAATGACAAAATTTCAAAATCATTTCAAATCACCTCAACTTCAATAAAATTGCGTACAAAATTGCCTTTTATAACAGTTTATTATAACAATTTTTCATAATAAAGTGAACGAACAGAACTATAAAGAATGACAGATAATTTTCCGTAAATTGCTTATTTCTATCGTTGTTGGAAAAAGTATCTTTAGTGTGAACACTTTGGGAATATAATTGAGCTCGCGAAATTGTGCAATTTCATCAGGCATTAATCATAGAGATGTCGCAAATAACTTCCAATCTAAGGTCCATTACAATGTTTCCAGATGAAAACAAAAATCTCCATCCCCCCAAAATACTACATTTTAACAAAAAAAAACCCTAAGTTTTTTTTTTTTTTTAAATCAAGAGTTTTGGAATACTACACGAGAAACATCAACCGTTAATTTGTATAAAATACATACAAACAACAAGTGGTATATAATTATTGGATACTCTTCGATATTAGATTCAATTTGAGGAAAATTTAGGTTTTGGAATAATTAATCGCCCCAGATTTGCCCCCAAACATCTCATCACCCCAGATTTCCCTCCCACCATGAAAAAAAGCCCTAATTCTGGGGGGAGCAAGTATTGCTCAAGTTATTAAACTACTGCGATAAAAAAAATAGCCCAACGTGTTGTGGGCCGTCAGCTCCATCTAAGCAAATGTTGTGTATCAAAGATCTACAAAACCTTCAGGGAAACTAGATAGTTTGTGTAAATACCAAAATCTGGACGTCGTCGCCGGTGTACCACTTAGAGATATGAACGGTTCATCGCAATTATTTCTCTCCAAAATCGTCATTTGACTGGCCTCAAACGTCCAAATATAGCTCAAACAGGTAAGAGGAAGAATTTCTAGTGAATGGACAGGTAGAAGACGACTTAAGGATGCAGACCTTACCCCCGAAACGACCGGACCTGTCAGGGATGATGACATTATGAGTCCCATGATGAGTTGTCTCATGATGACTTGTTCTATGATGAGTTGCGAATGTGATGACTTGCTCTGTGTTGAGTTGGTTCATGATGAGTTCGACCATGATAAGTTATACCCAACCCGAAATTGACTGCAAACCACCGACAAGGCCGATTACGATATTCTCTAGTGCACTATGATTGGGAAGTTGGGCAATGGAGGCGAGTTATGTTCTTGGATGAGTGCAAAATGTACATGGAAGTGATCGTAGGGGCAGAATATACAGACGACCTGGAAAGCGATTTGAACAAAGATGTTTTGTCGAAACCATGACTCAGGGGAAAGGGTTTTTTATGATGCAGGCAGGCATTTAAATTGAAGGAAAAGTGTGCTGGTGTTTATGAATGGTGGTGGTCGAGGGGAGGTTTAAGTTCGGATCGGTATATCTCCGATATTCTGCAGCATCACGTTTCGTTACTTATGTATGTTGGATGTATTGCCAAAGATATATATTTTTAATTTTTGTATGAAACACTTCCATTACTCAATAATTATATTCATCATTATATGCAATAAATGTTTTTTATATAAACTTATAATTATAATGATTCCATTTAATTTTATTACTCACAACTCACAAATTTGATGCAGATAATTTGACTTTAAATTAATAGCATTTTAGTAGATATCAGAATTCCAAAATTTTAATTAATGAAATAACTTTTTTAAACTAAGAACGTTTGTAAGCTTTGAATGATGCTGTAACTTTTATCTGGAAAAGAAGATTAAAGTGGTAAAATAAAAATAGCAGGAAATGGTGAAGTCGATCGTGGCCAATATCTCTCATCGCAGAACGAAATTTTTCGTCCTATCATAGCATAGGTTCTTTAAACACACCTAATTTCCAATTTCCAACAATGGAATTTCTGACATATGTATGTAGGTATATTTTGAAAAATAATAAAATACATAAATAAATAGAAATACCTCCATCTTCTCAGCTACTTCTTCAACCCCTTTCCAGGCAACTGGGTTAACTTGGCCCCAAAAAGTTACCAATTTTTATAATTTTTTTTGTTAAATATGACCAAGTATATGACCATTTTAATTTTTATCGAAAATAAATCGAATAAAAAAAACTAAACGATAATTTTTTTTTTCAAAATAATAATAAAAAAAAAAAAAAACAACAATAAAAAAAATATTTCTAGAGGTGGTGGCAACGTTTGATCCCCGATTTATAAAAATTGATTTTTTCGATAACTGTGGGTGGGTCATCAAAAAATTTTAATGGTTGAGGAAAAATGCTCATTTAATCCCTTCAAGCAAATTCACTGACCCAACTTTCTCGGTCTGTCTTGGATCTTTGCTAAACTGAATGTTTCACGCACACCTACAAAAATTTTTTGTATCTACAGGCATTTTTCCCCACACCTTTGTTAAGTTCATCTTTGCAAGTGGAGTATCGAAGACATAGTTTTTTTGTGTTCTCTTTTCCTATTAAAAATTAAGAAATGGTCGTTTCATAAATAAAATATTACTGTTTTTCGTTCATTTGTTTTTTTTTTTTTTTGTAGTACAATAAAATATGTCTTTATACAGGGTGATCGGTATAAGATGCACTAAACTGCTGGAGCGAGTAGGTTGGATTAAGACAAGAAAAAAATCGTATGGCAGGGGGGGTCTGTTTCCCACCGTTTAGGCAGGATGGGCAATTTTCTAAAAAATTGACTTAAAACAGAAAAAAAAAAAAAATTTTAAATAACGGTACAATTTAAAATGCTATGCTTTTTTGAAAAATATTAGTTTGAATTTTTTTTTTTAATTTTTTTTCAAAATTTCGAGTTTGGAAATTAATTTTTCAAAAACCATTCACTTACACAACTTAATTTAAAATGAAAATCAAAGAATAGATTTCTGGCTTTCCAAAAAGTATAGCATGGCATTTTAAATTGTATCGCTGTTTTTAAATATTAGTTTTTTCTGTTTTAAGTCAATTTTTTAGAAAATTGCCCCTCCTGCCTAAACGGGGGGAAATAGACCCCCCTCCCATACGATTTTTTTCTTGTCTTGACCCAACCTAATCGCTTCAGCAGTTTGGTGCATCTTATACCGATCACCCTGTATAAATGTCGAAAATAAAAGTGTCTTGAAATGAAAAAAAAAAAAAAAACAGTCTTTGTTTATGTTTTGTAGGTAAACTCGAATGGAGAAACTTGGAATGAAAAATGTTGTTGTGGTAATGTAGAACTTAGTGGGGAAGTACTTTTTTCGCGATTCGTTCTGGATCTGTTTTGGTTTCGGTTTTCGCTGTGTATGGTGAACTCTCACTCTCACAATACATGCGCAAGTGGGTCAGTGGTGATTCTAATTTCCATACTAATTTGAATGGTGCCGTGACAGAAGGCCATGTGTCATAAGGCCATATTTCGGAATATGGTTTTATGACGCTTTCGTAAAGTGACATTAGGCCATATTCGAACAGATGGCCTTTTGACGCTTTGGTGAAGTGTCATAATGCCATATTTTTTTGCGACTTAATGCCATATCTAAATATGGCATCGTGACACTTCCTTTAAGTGACATAATACCATATTAAAGCAATTTTGATACTCGCGGTACGAAAAAAAAAAATGACAGTTTTGTTGGACGTAGCTTTGCTTGCAGTATTTTTAACGCCAACGGTTCAAATTATAATAATAGGAATACTTAGAACTTATAAGAGTAAATACGATTCAAGCAAAAATCTATGGATTTTTTTTACCTTCCCTTGGCCAAGTATTTTTTCTTTAAATAGCGTGTTTTAAGAAATTTAAAACACTATTCATAATCCTTGAGACTTTTCCACGTGAACATCTCACATCAAATTGGGTGTTCCAATTTTAATTCACTCAAAGCGTAGCGGAAAAAAATTTTGCCGAAGAGAATATCAATTTGGGGTGTGAAAATTAAAAATTCGCGCGAATTTTTAATTTTCACACCCCAAATTGATATTCTCTTCGGCAAAATTTTTTTCTGCTATAGAGGTTGCATTTGAATTTTACTTCATTCAAAGAGTAGCGGAAAAAAAAGAGAAGATCAGTTTGGGGTGTCAAAATTAAAAATTTGCACGAATTTTGAATTTTCTCACCCTAAATTTTTTCCACTATATTGAATTCGAATTTTATTTCACTAAAAGCGTAGCGGAAAAAAATTTTACCGAAGAAAAGAAAATGAAAAATTCATGCGAAGTTTTAATTTTTACACCCAAAATTCATCATTCATTTTTGAGGACAAATGCTGCTATCAACATAATTATCTAAAGTTTTAACTTTCTTTACATTGATTTTTTTGTAATGCAAGAATTTCCATTTGAAATCAGTTAATAGCATAAAATAAAGGATTTAAAGTTCTAAAATCTAAATGAACCCTTGTTGCCCTTACAGATTTTATTTTAGGGTAAATAAGAAATATATGCATCTGAAAGTGACACAAGGCCATAATGGCCTTACGTCACTTAAGGTAAGCGTCACAAGGCCATTTGTTCGAATATGCCCTTATGTCACATTATAAAAGCGTCATACAGCCATATTTTAAAATATGGCCTTATGTCGCATGGCCTTATGTCACGGCACCATTTGAATCGACAAACGCAGTTTTGAGGATCCGTACGCGGAGTCCTCCATACGTTGTGGACTACGTGTGCGGATCCAAAAGGGACTCATTTGCTTAAAGGGATTGGTTATATTTTACAAAAAATTATAAAAATTTGATACTTTTTGGGGAAAAGTTAACACAGCTTTTCTAAACACCGGGCTATGGCTGGCAACGAGACGAGACCAGGCGAGACTATATTTTTAGCCTCGCCTCGGTCTCGTCAAAATCAAAAATTTTCAGTCTCATCTCGGTCTCGTCTAACCAAGTCTTGTCTTGATCTTGGTCTCGCCTTTTTCTCGTGAAAATTTTAATTTTCAGTCTTGTCTCGGTTTCGGTCTCGGCCTTGGTCTCATCCTAAGTCTTGGTTTCTTTCAAGTTTTTTGGTTGTAAAAAGATGTATCTCAGCAGTTTGTTGGTAAGAAAAATGGGGGGTGTGGAGTCTTGTGTGAAGCACGAAGAAAATGTATAAGTGCCTGTTTACATCGTATTTTTGACGAACGGCCGGCGGCGCATCCAGTGAGATGGGTAGAAGTTGTTTAAGTAAGAGAGAAAAGGGTTAATTCCACCCAAATTAGGCCGATGCGCCAGTTTCAATAAATTTGTTCGGATTTAGCATGAAGAATTTTTTTTTTTGTGTGAGTGAGGGTGTGAGATAGGGATGGGTGTATTAAAATGAAAACATTTTGACGAACGAAAACATTCTTTAAAACATACTCACTAATGTAAACACGATGAAATTTGCCAGTCAGTACTAGACTCTAGTCTCGGTCTCGTTGCCAGTCCTACTCCAGTCCTGGATCGTTAGAATTTTAATTTGATGCGATTTTCAACAGATGATTTTTTACGGTAATAATTTTAACCTAATAAAAGAGCCCAAAGTAAATTTTTGGCGATAAGTCTACGAGGTAGGTTTGAACAAATACGTATACATTTTGTTTTTCGTGATATCGGATATTGCTGGTTATTTTCTTTGCCGTTGGTGGGGTATTAGGGTTGGTGTAATTAATAGTAGTGATTCAATTTTTTTTCCTTTGTCATTTTTCCTTGAAAGGGGGAGATATTGAATATCATATCGCACAAATACACTTAAAAACTTCCCAGAATTTTTAGTCAGATCTTGGTCTGATAGGTGTAATAAGTTTCTAATACATTATTTATTCATACATTAAAAATTTACAAAACAGTTATGTACATATTAAAAAAAAAAACAAAAAAAAAAAAACATTACACATACAAAATTACATGAAGTTGCTGTTGTTATTCAGGCAGAAAATTAAAATTAAATGTCGACTTCAGTCTGAATAAAATTGAGAAACGATCGTGTCGCAATAGAGTTGAATAATTTTTTTTTTTTTTTTATCTTAATTAAACTATTTCGATCCAATCTTATACCTCATGGAGTTTGGTGCTGATATTCTTGCATTTCTAACGTTATTGTTACCAGCTTCTTTGATTTTGGCTGTTGAAACTGATAACAAAGTATGCATTTTGATTTAAAAATAATAACTATTTAATTTAGTAATTTAAATTTTTTTTATTTTTAAATAATAAAGAATCTACCTTTTAAAGCGTGCAACAAAGAAATAACAAGATATGGTGATCAGAATTTTACGTGGACTCAATTCGGGATAAGCGATTATGGGATATCAGATCCCCTTTGTTTAAATAGTAATGCCAAATTCGTATTTAGAACATGTTTAAGGCATAGTGGGCAGTGGACAAAGGCTCTTCCAGCATGTGATTACGTGCCGAAAAATTATATTTGCCCGGAGGATCACATTGAAGTTCCTATCGACGCATACACTACAAAATTTTTGTGTCTTAAGATATCTCATCAGAGGGTTGAGTGGAGCGATCGTCTGTGCCTTGGATCAAATACCTCGATCCTCGATATACATGGTATTGAGCGCGAAAAGCTCCTGTTTTTTCTTCGAAACGCTGTTTTGGATACATTTTGGGTGCCTGCTCAGAAAGCCGATGAGAAACACAACTCATCAGATACCCGCCATGATAATTGTTCGATTTTTATACTAAACCAAACAAAGGTTTTTGAGGGCAGTCATTGCAATGAACGCCATCATGCCCTCTGTATAATTAAACCAATAAACTTAGCTATACAATCATTTTGTCCAAAGAATTATGGAGCAATGGCCTACAATCCAAACGTCTGTTATGGTATCGAAATGAGTAAAGCCAAAAACCAAGGTGTTAGGCGATTGGGTATCCAAGAATACTTTGCCAATCGTAATGCCATTAAACAGATCTTAAGTATGATGAATTTCCAAGAAAGTCAATATTTTTTACTAAAAAATTATATTCCGGACACAGGACATAAATTGTTTATGAATATAAAAGAAAAATTTAAACTCGGATTGAATAACTTCTCAGGGAATTACTTGGCTATGAAGCTATTGACAGATCCGAAAGCGCCTGCGAAAAAATTGATAGTTGAGTCAAAAGAACCTTATAGACATACATTTGCTGCATTCTTTGATATAATTTGTGATGTGGAAACATGTTTAAAATATCGTGGTAATAAGACAGAATTGGGAGAAAAAGTCGATAAAACTATTAAAAATCTTACGAATATACACCAGGCAGAATTTAAACATCTCAAGATCCATAGCGTGAGAGTTATGAATAACGGATCAATTCATGAGAATCTTCGAAAAATAACCGTTCTATGCCATGTTTCAGCTTCATTAAAAAATGCAACTGCAAACAACAGTAACGAACTGAGCAGCAGACAGTATGACGTTGACAATCTTGGATTACGCCATGTCGAAGCGGTTTCCGTGATGCTATCGATATACCTGAATTCCTTATTGAAATTAAACAATCCGAACAGTTCATCGGTGAATAGTACAGAATTTTGTTTACCAGAGCGAGTTTCAAATAACTCCAAGTGCCACTGGTTAACAGCAATTCCTGGAGAAACTTCTACAACAAGTGAATTGTATTTGCAATTAAACGGCCTTCCAATATTTAGACGATGTGTAGGTGACTTCTTGTATGGAGCGATGTGGGAACAAATTGAAAGAAAAGAAATTATTGATTCCAGTTCTAAAATCACACAAAAGCTCCATGAAATCATGAGTGCCGATCAACCTCAAAAAAATCCTGAAAAAACCATTGAAAATGTCAAAGAAATCCTTCAAGAAAACTACAATAATCTTATCCCAGCTGATGTTTACGTTTTGGGTAGAATCTTACGGTCTATTTCTAATAAAATCGTTTCGTTGAAATCAACGCCGAACAAACAAAAGGTAACAAAAACTATGATTACTGACGTTGTAAGCCTTTTCAATAACTTAATGAAAGCCAATGAAACTGCTTTAAAACTGTCAGCTAAATTGAATTCAACAAATGTCCTGCTTGACGCATTTGAGACGATAACTGATGAGGCGTCTACAATATCTGAGATCACGTTGACATCAGGCACTTATTCCAGCAAAGGTGCGACTGATCATGGTCATCATCATGCTTTCATCACAGTGGGAGAAGGTGAAGACAAAGTTATTTTGAGGAACGACTATCGCGATGGGGCTATTGTTCGAATGGCATCCAAACTTATAATGTACGTCATCGATCCGAATGTGGCCAATGTAACTGGGATTGCATTTTACAAATCTAGAATTGATAAACCCATCTATGTCGGTAGTTCTGCAGGCAATATAAGTTACAAATATCTGCATTCAAATCAATCTATTGAGGAATTGCTTGAAGAAGATGACCTGGAGTTGGCTTCATTTATTCCAGAAACTTTGTTCAATCACTTCGGTGTTCAACATCCTCGAATTTTGATTAAAATCTTAATGAATGACATACTTTTTCAAGAAGATCTTGAAACAACGAACAAAAAAGTATACAACAACATCATTTCATTTTCTATTCCTGGACATGACCGAAATCTATCCGAATTACTTCCTCTGGTTATGAAGAAACCTTCTAACAACCTTAAAAGTCAATTAATTTGCCAATATTGGAACTTCAAGACTTGGTCTACTGGGGGAATAAAATTTCTGAAAACATCAAAAAGAAATGAAAATTTGATATTATGTGGTACCTCGCACTTAACTTTCTTTGGATTTGTTATTGGAGTTGATGAAAACGATATCCCGGAATTTCACCGTAAGTTATTGGACAAAATCTCTCTTGTTGGATGTTCCTTGTCATTAATTGGAGTTATAGGAATTTTCATAACAGCTCTTAGATTTCGTAAATGGCGGCAGAATGATAGTTCGAAAGTTCTCCTGAACTTATCATTGGCTATTGCTTTGCAAATGATTCTCTTTTGCTTCGTCAACACCGAATTTCTTAATGCAAAGAAAACATACTGGATTTGTGTAATTTTAGGAGCTTCTCTGCAGTACTCGGTGCTGGTTCAATTTAGCTGGATGTTGATAATTGCCCACTTACAGTTCCAAAGGTTTGTCACGGTCTTTAATAGAAGTCGTTCTGAGTGGTTCTTTGTGATATGTTTTCTCATTGGCTGGGTAATGCCGTTGATACCGGAAATATTGATAGTATTGCTCGATGCAGACCCATATATTCCGGTCGAAAATTTCGGATCAGAGATCTGTTATCCAAGGGGAATGTCCCTCATTCTTGGGGTATGTCTGCCTGTTGCAATAGTTATCTTTGGTAATCTCAAAATCTATACTAATATAGTCCATAGTATATGTTCTAGGCAGAATATTTGCATAAAACAACATGAAAAACGAATGAAAATGCCAGAGATAAGGGTGTCAATTTTGCTGTTCTTTCTTCTTGGATTTACTTGGATATTTGGGCTTTTGTCGTTTATTAAAGCTGGAATAGTTTTTTCTTATTTGTTTTCCATTACTGCAACAATTCAGGGCTTTGTGATATTTGTTTATTTTATAATTTTAGATCCAGTAACGAACAGAATGTGGAAGGGTTTTTTTGATAATTATTAGAACAGTTTCGAATAAAGAACTATGTATAGATGCCATTGAAATATATATATATGTTAATCTTAAGGAGAGCATTATCTTTAGGTCCTTAATAGGAAGGTATAGACAATAAAATTAAAATATAAAAAAATGCCTCTAGTGAATAAATACTGGAAAAATGAAAAATTACAATATTTAATCCATATTAAATAGAAATTATTCGTGGTTGAGGGGGGGTGGAAGTAAAGTTAACATTTGAAGACATACATTTAAAACAATAAAATATTTATGCCTTATATTCAACTAAGACAAGACAAAATCAAAAAGCCTTTTCCCGTTTCGGAGTATTTCAAGCCCACAGAGCTTAGGCCTGGAAAATGCTAGAGAGCTCAAATTCTCAATATAAAACTAACTAAGTTAGCAGGCTCTAGTTTCATTTGTAAAGCTTTTATACTTTTTATATTAATATCTAAAAACTTCGTCACTGAATTACTCATTAATCAAAACTTTTAGACTAATGCCACACGAGCGTCTCTTTCTGCGCATCCATTTGGAAGTATGTACGTCCTGAGAACCAAGAAAACTTATAGGAATGGACACACGAGCGTCCACTTATTGGTTTCGTCTACGCGTCCAACTTTGTCGACTGTTTGACTCTCATGCCGCGCAGATTGTAAAACGGCATGAGGGGTACTGTCGTAAATAAGTATAGTCACACGAGCGTCCAAGTGGACGTTCTTCCAAATAATTTTTAGATGGCTTTTTGTTTGTGTTTTTTATTTTTATCTTTTTAGTGGGTTAATAGATATTGTTGAAATTTTAACAGATTATAGAAATAATGTATCCAAAATTAAATTAAAAAAATTGAATTTCTAAAGTACCGTTGAGCTGAGATAACGGCAATGTTATAAGCCTTGTTCTATGAGCTCATATCTTATCAATGCATGTATGGTTTAAGTTGTTTTTTTTTTGTATTCCGAATGTCAGGAAACCAACAATTATTTTGATTCATTTGATATTTTACGTGCACCACAAGCCTCACAATCTTAATTTTAATTTAGTTGAGAAATCGGAAAAATTGCATAGAAAAAGTGTGCTTGGTTCATTGCTCTCGGTAGTCAATCAGTGGAGAAAGGCCCGTTAAGTGCAAAATTGCAAAAATTTTCAAAATTAAGCTTGTTTTACAAAAACCATATCCTTCGTTGTAGTGATTCGATTTTCAAGGTTGAGATATTAAAACAAAGATAAAATGTCAAGCTACAATTGTGTTTAAAAATTTTGAGCAATTGAATTTGATTCCTGGAATTCTAAATTGTAAAGTTGATGTAAGATTTCAGAAATTTGAGAAACTAATTATGCAAAGTTATTCCCTGAACCCTTGCCTAAAATAATGCCTGGTAATTTTATAGGCATTAACCTAACAAACGACACAATGGAGGTTAATCAATTTATAAGCAAAAAATTATTCTAAATTCAAAAGTTGATGAAAATTTTTAGAATTTTGAAAAACAATATTCTACATTGGTATTGGCCCAACTCCCCTCTACAAAAATGTTATACATTTTATAGGGCTTATTACAACAGGGAAGGTGGTAGGGTCCATTTTTTGTGGTTTGAGTAGTTTTTGGACGAGAAATCTAAAAAAAAATCCAACGATTTTTTTTTAGATTTCTCGTCCAAAAACAAACAAATTTCAACTTTAAAAACTTATTTCACAAAATTTCATTGTTTTATTATTTTAGCATTTTAATTAAAATGTTTTTTCAATTATATGTACTTGGTTTATAATTTGTTAAAAAAAAATCTTTTATTTATAGTTCGTTTTGAGTTCATTTCGCCTTTTATTATTTAGTTTTCGATTATTTCGGTTTTTGTTCATTTCGATGTCAATTACTTCACCATCGTTTGTCTCTATTTTATTTGTATTTTATGTAAAGAGACCAATGGCCCGTGATCTCTTAAAAAAATGATGTCGAAGAAATTATCTAAAAATTTGAATGTTTTAAATTCTAAAGATTAGTAAACCAACTCCATGTAACCCATTTTATAATAAAAAAAAAGAAAAAGATTTTCATATAGAAAATTAGTTTTATTAAACAAAATAATTTGTTCATTTAACAAAAACATATTAATGTATTTTTTATAAACAAAAAATTAATATATCTATCTACAATAATTTCAAATTAATAAAGTTTTATATTTGAAGCTAATGCTTTTAATAGGCCAAAACAATAGATTCTAATAAAAAAGATATGCGAATAAAATAAACGTGCCATATTTTCTAAAAAAAACGTGCCATTTTCGTGCTATATGAAAAAACCACAAATTTTGTATTAAAAAAAAAAACTGTAATCAATTTTGTAACGGGGTGTAATACAACAATTAAAAAAAATCGGTAGGTCCCACTGATCTGAAAAAAGCTTTCGCATGCCACATGAACTGACAATCAGTGTTGGACAGAGTATAACATTAAATCAAAGAAATAAATTGAGGATCTGCTAAACAAAAATGGAAAATGGAACAAAAATTTTTAAGTATACAAATTACAAATGATTAGTAACGAGGAAATAGAAGGACTTATAATCATACATTACATTACATTACATATACATACATTATAGTAGACGTGACAGTTCTAATAAAATATTTTAAATGGAGTTTGCGGGCCACGTATCCAGAATTGAAGATGAAGATCTAAATCAATTCAACCAAAACTGGTATAATGATGCCAAAAATAAATCTACAGATATATATGGACAGCAATGGGGGATGTTTATGCTGAATAAATTAAATAGATTTTTTTTTTATATTTAAAGTAAATATTATAATGATCTAAACCTTATGCTAAATGTAAATATAAAAATTGATTAATATTTTCTTTTTTTTTCAATAATTTTATTTTTTATATCAGTCTTAATAATTACATTATATGGCTCTCACAGCCCAGGATGGACTACGGCCTCAACCAACAAGCCCCTTCAGCCAATTCGGTCCTTAGCTAGCTGCCTCCAGTTACGCACTTCAAGTTGGTTGAGGTCGTACTCCACTTGTGTGCGCCACCTAAGGTGGGGTCTTCCTCTCCTACGCAGACCATCAGGGGTAAATTCGAAGACTCGTCGGGCTGGTGCGTCGGTGTCCATACGCTCCACGTGTCCCAGCCATCTCAGCCGCTGTATTTTCAGCTTCTTGACCAGGTCGACGTCGCTGTAAAGCCCGTAAAGCTCGTTGTTGAATCTTCTCCTCCATACTCCATAGATACATACTGGACCGAAGATCACCCGAAGAATCTTCCTTTCAAAGCATCCAAGCAGATTCTCATCTGTTTTTGACAGGGTCCATGCCTCTGCCCCATACAGCAGGACCGGGATGATATGGGTCTTATATAAGGTCTCCTTTGGTTCTCTGCGAGAGGGCTTTATTACTCAAATGCCTTTTTAGCCCGAAGAAACAGCGATTGGCAAGAGTAATTCTTCGTTTGATCTCTGCGCTGATGTCATTTTGCGATGTTATAGTGGAGCCCAGGTAGACAAAGTCCTTGACGACTTTGAAGTTGAATCTATCCACCGTGACGTTCTGCCCGAGTCGACGATGTTGAGATTCCTTTCTCGATGATAGCATATACTTCGTCTTGTCCTCATTAACAGCCAAACCCATTTTCGCCGCCTCCGATTCAATATTCGCAAGCGCTTCGTTCTCCCAATGATATCAATATCATCTGCATAAGCAAGAATTTGAACGGACTTTTGAAAAATTGTACCACTGTTGTTGACTTGCGAGTTACGTACAATTGCTTTAAGTACGATGTTAAAGAGGTTGCATGATAACGCGTCGCCTTGTCTCAAACCTTTCTCGACATCAAAGGGTTCGGTGGTGTTCTTGCCGACTTTGACGGAGCAGCGAGATTTCTCCATCGTCATCCTGCACAAGCGGACGAGTTTGGCAGGTATGCCGAGATGCGCCATGGCTCTGTATAGCTCGTCTCTGTCTACGCTATCATATGCGACCTTAAAATCGATAAAGAGGTGGTGTGTATCGATTTGAAACTCCTGGTTTTTTTTCAAAATCTGTCGGAGTGTGAACATTTGATCGACGGATTATTTGCCGGACCTAAAACAACACTGATAGGGGCCGATCAGATCGCTGACAAACGGTTTAAGCGATCACACATTACAGATGACAGGATTTTGTATGCGACGTTGAGGAGACTTATACCTCTGTAGTTGGAACAGGTCATAGCATCTCCTTTCTTGTGGATGGGGCACACTATACCGAGGTTCCATTCATCGGGCATACTTTCCTCCGACCAAATTTTGGAGTTAAGCTGGTGTATACTCCCTACCAAGTCATCTCTCCCTGCTTTGAACAGCTCGGCTGGCAGGCCATCCGCACCAGTAGCCTTGTACGTTTTAAGCTTGGCTATCGCTAACCGAACTTCATTTAGGTCGGGTCGGGTGGACGGAAATCTTGACCATCATCGTCCAAGTTGAATGGAATGTTCTGTCTAACAGCGTAATTTTTGCCATTTTCGCCGCCGTTCAACTCTAGAAAAGTATTGTTTCCGGATCCTCAGCACCGACTGTGTGTCTACCGCGACAGGCTTCCGTTCTGGCCTTGTAACGCTGGGTAGTTTGCCTCACCCTTCGGTAGAATTTTCAAACATCCACCCTGACGCTACAATCCTCAATAGATTCGACACCGTTCGCTTCGCATGTTCTCTCATTTTCCTCCTGAGAAGTCGGCGTTCCTCCCTTCGTTTTTGCCGAGCTCCCGGGCTGCTCTCTCAGCAGCTCTGGTTCTAGTCTGCAGCATTGCTTGGTAGGCTTCGTTCTTTGCTTCATGCGCCAGTCTGCATTCTTCATCGAACCAGGGGTTTCCTTGTGGTGGCCTAGTGAAACCCAGCACATCGGTAGCGGCACTTGTGATGGCATTTTGGCAGTGTTTCCACTGGTCCTCTACAGATGATACTTTTGGGTGGCTGGCTGAGAGTTTAAGAGATACGTGGTCTGTACCTACTTACTAGTAAATATTTTTAAATGATAAATAATAATAATAATATTGTTGAACGTATAGTTAAACACTTGAATACCACCCAAGATATTCACACAAAATCTTGGGTGTAACTATACGTTTATGAATACATATTATTATTAAAGTAGCAAAAAGTCTATAATTATGTGCGATGCAATGGGGCTGTAAATAATAAAAAAAAAAAAGAGGCTTTGTATGACCCACACTGATTGTTTCCCTTTAAAACTCGATATCCGATGTTATTTTTAATAAAAAAATTACCAATTAAACATCTTCGAAAATGGTATCAGTTGTGCAATCAAAAACCAAAGTTGGGCTGTTTGCTCTAAATATATGCGACACGAAAAATTTCCAACATTTTTAGCAATTATTTTTGCAGTTTTTTTTTTTGCCTAGAAAAAAAAACCGTCATTTGAATTTTCTTACAAACGCTATCAATTACTAAATATGACATTGTGCGTAGACTCAAATTAACCCGGAGTTGTTATCATTGGGTTTGTATGCCGAAAAGCATTTTCAACAATTTTTAGCAGTTGTAGATTTTTCTTTACTATAAACTGTCAATTGAAGTTTTATACAAACTCTACTAATTATCAATATTTTTGTGCGTTCTCAAGGTATTCGATATGTTTTGACAATTTTAAACGGTTTTTTTTTTAAATTAAAAAAAAACTGTGGGTTGATTTTTTTTTTTAAGACTTACCAATTATTTGGTACACAGGGCTGTAGCAAAGGTTGAAATTAAGGTATATGTACTGTAAGGTAACAGGTTGGGTGAAAGTAAGAAATTTACCTGATCTATGAATAGATAAGTGCAAATTGTTTGGTATTGGAAAAAATCGATGTTTGAAAAATATTTCTCACAGTAAGAGCCACTTGCACAGAAGTTTTTTTGACAGCAGTAACTCCTGATTTATAAATAAATTAAATTATCTGACTGATTTGAATCAAATCATGTTGTAGCAAAACATTTTTTCTCTATTTTAAGTTTAAAAAGTTATCTTCTCCTCGTTCTCTGGATAAATGTTTAAACTCTGAATAGCTCTCACGTCAAATTATAGAATTTCTTACGAGAAAGCAAGCCAAAGCATTAAAGTTTGTTTATTTTTCAATGTGTTTTGTGTTTGTTCTGTTGGTGATTCTGAAAAAATATTCTTATCCGCTTGTTATTTATTTTCCGTTCGTGCAATTAAAAAACAATAAATTCTTATTTATTTATTTAAACTAGGATAGTTGTCAATTCCTCGCAAGAGGCAGTAGCCGTTTTTTACCTATTTATTTAAAAAGAAAAAACGGCTACTGCCTCTTGCGAGGAATTGACAAATCCTCCAAGAGTATCTCCTGTCACAGAAAAGTGCCGCTCGTTAGCCGTTCGGATTTGGCAATAAACTGTAGGTCCCCTCCATTCCTGCAGACACGCACACAGGAATGGTTGAGAGTTGTAAGTCACTAGGCCCTAGTTCTTCATGAGCTGTTGTGCCATCAAATTTATATTTATTTATTTATTTAGGATAGTTATCTGAGTTTTATATGTTTATCCGTTCTTTTGGAGCAAGTGGCCCTAAATCAGAGGTATGTCGGATGAAGTTGAATTTTATACAATCCCTATTCGGATTGTATAAAATTCAACTTCATCCGAATAAAAAGTTATCCATGTTTCGGAAACTTTGTGGTTGTGGTGGTATTTTGATCACGGGACATTTTCGAAAATTGGATTTTTTAATGATGATTTTTTGAGGGAATTCATGATGTGTTTATCTTTTTTAAAATGTGATGAGGGTAATAGATTTTTATTTTTTATTTTATTTTGTGTTTTTAAAGTATGTAGGTAGGTATACTTTTTGAATATTTTGATATTTTTTCTCTCTGAAAGAATTTTCCCATTTATTTTTCAAAATATGACAGGTTTAACACATTATACTTAATTATAATAAACAGGGCTGTCATCGCGTAATTTTGAGGACGATCGTCTTTTAAACGATTTTAGTAAACGATGTCGTCAATATTTTACTTCGTATAAAATCAAATTCGTGTCGTTCAGTCGTATCGTTCTGTGTACAGTTTGAGAACAACTAAAACATCAAAAAACAAATTGAAAATTTAATTTTTGTTGACAAAACTAAAAGTTCTTGTCGTTCTCATTTAAAATGTCATTTTTTTTTTTTTTGTTTAATTTAATTTAGTGTGAACCGTTAATGTTTTATTTTCGTTGACGCGACGGGACAATTCAAACCCTACGTGAAATATAGCGACCGATACCTATAGCAGTTATTTTTTTTGTTACATGCATAGGTACATACATAATATTATGTATGTAGATCCATATCTCACAAGGTGCGATTTTATTCCGAGATAATGCGCTATCACCCACAGTACCAGTCAGTATACCACACCTAGATCCCATTATTTTGGCTTTTAAAAACGCACTGCGAGTGCGAGACGGAGTTTTGAAGACAGTGAGAAGTGAAAATCACTGATTTGATGGTTTTGTTACGTTGCCACCCGACTTAACATAACATGAAAAAATACATACATATAAGTATATGATGTGAAATGATAAATTAAATAATATATTTTAACCAAGGATATGCTTGTTTATTGCTTTTTTTTAAACACAGGGGAAACACAAGCTTTGGTTAATTTGGCTAAAAGGGTTCTTTTTTTTAAGACGATATATTGATAAAAATCAAAGAAAATAGTATGAGACGATTGCAAAATATCAATCGTTCAATAGCAATCGTTCAGACGATCGTAGTTGACAGTTTAAGGATATATACGAAGCATTAATTTAATCGTCTAGGCGACGTCGTTCAGACGATTCATGAATTTTTAAGTTATACGAAGCAATACAATCGTCAAAACGACATCGTCAGACGATCATCGTCTTACGCGATGAGAGCCCAGGTCTGATAAACGTCAGATCAATTAGTGAAAATTTGTTGTAGGCTAGGTTATGTTCAGCACATCTTTTGGTTCAAGATTTTAAACCACCGATTTCGGCGCATGAAGTGAGGTTCAACTATGGTTCATAGTTCATAATTATGTGTTAAAAAGTTTTTTTTTTTCCAAAATCTTAAGGAACTGGTTGACAAAAAATAACGACATCGAGAGTTAGCGACGCACGCCATCATGGAAAAAATTAAGTTTTAATAGAAACTATTATTAACAACTTTGTATGTACTTTATGCTGGTAACACTGTGTTTCTCTGGGTTTCCTCGAAAATTCTCTGCCCTTAGCTATGCCCGAAGGAGTTTAGTTGCTGTTGAACTTAACATGGTGTAAATTGCTTAGAGCCGATATCGTTTTTTTTTTTTTTTTGATCAAATTGCCTTCAAGCTTGGGAAAAAAGCATCTAATATCCAATAACATACTGGAACACTGTCTGAACTTCAGTTAATATCTACACTAAAACTTGTGGGTAAAAATAAAGGGGATTGGTGTTTTAATTTAAATTCAAACATTTATAATTCATATATGAAACAGGCCTTGACTTAGATTTTATTTTTAAAACACTAAAGAAATCAGCATAACCTCTGAAGAAATGTAGGTATTTGTATAGGTATGTATATTATACTTCTGCAGAAAAGGGTTCAAACAGATAATCCACGTTTAAATCCTCTTTTTTAAAACAAACATTTTATTGCACGTTTAAAAAATCATTTAAATAAAAGTTTTTTTTTTTTTAATTACATGTCCATAAATAGTCTATTTCAATAGAAAACTCAGTTTTAAATTGGTACCTGTTTTTTTGGTATCCAATAAAAAGAAGATCCTGTAGGTTAGTTTTATCACTTTCACTAGATCCCAACCGATAACCGAACCGACGACGCAACCGCTGTTTTAAGACTGAATATTTTTTAGATGATTCTTTTAGTCTTCCATTCTAATTTGGTTGGTTTTTTTTTTTGCTCCCTCGGGTTGATGGTTTGATTAAATAAAATAAGTATATACGTAGGTACCTACGAATGTGCATATTAGTATGATTATCTAATTTAAAAAATGTACCATTGGGGACGATGTGACGCGACGACGGCTGGCAGTGAGTGATCAGATTTATTTTTTATTCGTTTTAAGTGCATGATGAACTCAACAATAAATAGTTTTGTTTATTTATTATTACATAGCTATTATATTTTATATATATTTTCGCTAGTTTTGTCATTGTTAACTGAGAAGTTCATATAATTTTGAAGAATTTATACTCATCAGATCAGAAGAAGGGCGTCTTTATTGCCACCCTACAAGCTAACTTATATGAACATCAAACATTGAATTCTCTAAATCTTGAGAATTTATTTATTTAGCTACAAATTTATAAAAATATTAGCTTTGATTTTGTAAAATTCTATTTAAATAATTTTTTAAACAACATTTTGATAAATTAAAATCAATTACACTAAAATATTTATTATAAGCTGCACAGCAGCAAAGAAAGGTTCATGAATGTCATAATTTGTTTTATAAGATCTTTGATTTAAAAAATCTACAGATCTTAAGGACCGTGAATTAATGTTAAAGTTTAATTGTGACAAAAGATATTCTGACTTAATTGCGTCGATCAAAAACATCGTTACTATGTAAATAATATTTTATAAACTGTTCTTCGGTGAGTCAGTGAAAAATTAAATATTTTAAGCAAAAGTTGAATGTGATTTTTCAGAAGTTCAGTACGGGAATTATAACACCTGAGTTGTTTACAATTGAGCGGAGAATGTTGTCCCACGAAATGATTTCGCCTCCGTCAAATTGACATTGAGCGCTCAGTGAGATTTTATTTGGTAGGACACGCCTAATGACGCGTTGGGTATTATGTTACGTTTTGGCACCTATTAGCATGTACACAAACCAACGTAACGTAAGCTACCTCAACGTTAAAGTTGAAAAAAATCAACTTCAGCGTGCGTTTTGACAGTTAAACTAATGGTCGAATTCCTTTCAACAAAAAAATCGATTTATTTAGAAGAAAAAATCGGTTTTTCTGAACAAATTCCTTATATTGAAAGGACGCGAACGCTCCATTGGAAATCAGCCTTCAATGCGAAAGTTCACACATTGCAATGTATGCAAAATGTTACGATTGGGCACCTTAGCATGTACACAAACCAACATAACATAAGCTACCTCAACGTTAAAGTTGAAAAAATTCAATTTCAGCTTGCGTTTTGACAATTAAACTAATGTTCGAATTCCTTTCAACAAAAAATCGATTTGTTCAAAAAAAAAAAAAATTGTTTTTCTAGACAAATTCCTCCAATTTTCCTCATGTTTAAAATAATCGAATTGTTTGTTGAAAGGAATTCGGGATTAAAGTTATGTAGATTCATTTTGATATTCAGATTCTCTTTAAGTCGTCTGTCATGTCGACGCGTTCGTAAAGCTTTGTAAACGTATACGTAAGCGTCTCTAACGCGAACGCGCTATTGGAAATCAGGTTTGTTAGCTGATGTGGTAGCACTGACATACATTGACTGAACCACAAAAAAAAAATCATCGAAAAGAGTGAAAGACGAACTAGTGCAGAAAAACGTTGGAGTTGAATTTGAGCTGCGAGTCGAACGAGTCGATCAAAGAATCATATGGTCTTATTAATAAACATTGTCTAACTTTAGACAGCCGTCCAAGTTTTTAAAAAACCTTTCTAATTTTTGCTAAAGTAATCTATCTTTATATCTTGCTTTAGACAACGTAATCTATTGTCTAAACCTAGAGAAATACAATATTTTTTATTAAAAAAGCATATTTCCGACTGTTTCAAAATACTTAGAAAAATCTAATTAATAAGACCAATAAAATCTAATTAATAAGACCAATAAAAATATTTTTAAAATATTAATATCGTTAATAACGAGTTATCTTTATTTAAAAAAAAAAGCTTCATGTAACTTAACTTCTCAAAATCTTATTTCTAATAAATAATATGTATATCATTAAAGAATTCGGAATATTAAATGGTGAAGGGTGTTTGATTCTAGAAGGTGGATTTTTTTTCAAGATTATGTAACAATTAATTTATTTCTAACAGGTTAGAGCTGATACGTATTTATTCACGTACCTATAGCTTCTTAATGGGTGGACCAATTTTGTTATAATTTTGCATTCTAGTGCTTCTGAGTAGATCAAAATTGATTTGAACATTTTGGAAATATTAACAAAAAAAAATTGTGTACATTATAGAAGCATAGGTACTTATCTTTCTGCATTAACTTCCACTTTTATTCCACTAGTTTACTACACAATGAAATAAGAGTTAAGCTATTTAAGCTACGGATTAAAATTTCCCATTAATATCCGTGTTCCTACTCATGAGTACTTTGCTAAAATTTCTCAATGGAACGTTAGTTAAAAAATGGCTTTACTAGTGGAATCTACTACAGTTTCATGTAACTGTCAACTGTACATATTCTGTGAAATCTATACAAACAACGATAGCGAAAAATTCTACACAGAAATTATAAAAAAGGACATAATTGGTCTTATTAATTAGATTTTTGGCTGTTTAAACTATGTCTAAGTATTTCGAAACAGTCGGAACTATGCTTTATTTAAAAAAAAAATATTGCATTTCTCAAGGTTTAAACAATAGATTACGTTGTCTAAAGAAAGATAAAACGAAAAATAACTTTAACAACAATTAGAAAGGTTTTTTAAAAACTTAGACGGCTGTCTAAAGTTAGACAGTGTTTATTAATACGACCAAATAAGTTTATGACGAAAAATCGGTTGGTAAACAAATTGAAAACAAATGGCATTTTGCATGCAAAATTTTAATTTAATCAGGTGCCATCTAGTGGTTGATAGGCGCGTAACTACTCTGCTCATCTACTCGCGTACGAGAGCACGAGTAGATGGTAGTACTAGATTATTGTTTTCATCTACTCATGAGTCATGAGTTCTTTGCCACCTCCAAAGGAACACGGTTAATTGACCTTTTCCAAAAATTGTTTTTGTCTTTTCTCTTTCTAATTTTGGCAGTAAAAAACAAACAGCAAAAAAAAAACAAATCTAGCAACGTAGAAAACAAATGCTTTTTCAGTGCAATAAGGTGGATGAAAAATATTTTTCTGATAAAATTTATTAAAATAAAAGTGTTAACGTGTGTTTGATTCGTTTGTTGATCAAGAACATATTATTAAAATATTTGGTCGCGTTTTTATAAGGAAAGTCGAAAATTAGAACTGATTCTGTCCAAGGTAACTTTTTGACTTGCCTGTGCCAGCAATGGGTTACCTTTTGTGCGATATCCCATATGTAAACTGGGAACCCAGTCTGGATTCAGGTGATCCTTAAAAACTTTAATTCTTATGTATGTATGCATAAGAAAACTTACCAGAAATAAAATGCGGTGAACAAACATGTGTGGTTTTGGTGTCTAATTTATTCCTATTGATTGCTGTAATCCAACGTTTGCGCATTTCTTTCGCGAATCGATCCATGTCAGGAGTCAGGATACTTTTTCCACTCTTGTGGAAACAAAAAAATTCGTTTCACTTTCTTTAGAATAATAATTTTTGCAACCTACAACACAACAGCCAGTAGGCATTTTTAGAAATAATTTTGTAGTGTATCCACCATTGACATACTATATAATGGACTGCTAGTCGGGCTTTATTTTCATACAAAAGCTCCAAAAAAATGGTCCGACCTCTTCTTAGCGACCCTTGGCCTCTTGGAGCAAGGCCATCTATTGTCACTTGGCTTCAACAAGCTATTTTTGTCATAGAAACTAACGACATCTGTTCTAATTACTTATAAAAAACAATGCCTTTTTATTTTGACGTCTGACGTTTGTGTGCCATTTATTTTCATAATAAATATATTTGGTTTCTACCTTTTATTAAAATATTTTCTTTTCTTATTTATTATTATCCCAGTCAATTCCATTGAAAAACAAAACCACCGAGATCGAAACCACTAAAATGACGATGATTGCAGTGTTAAAAACAATTACATCAAAGTAGATCTTAAAAAACTTCGGACAAGCTTTGGATGTAATGATATAAAGTTGTGACCATCTGTGAAGTGATGTGTAATTGCGGCACCACCACTGGTTTAGCCAAACATGCAGTACATAATACCCAATTCATGTCACAATGACGTTTGCAAGATATTCAGTATAAAAGCAAAATGTTCGTGGAATAGCAAAAGTGACGTTTACTGAAAATTGAAAATCCCTTAAGAAAATCTACTTCAATAAGTGAGATGCCTGTTTGGTAATTAGAAATTTTCACAAAGTTTCGCAAAATCCGTATGTGTTTTGACAGCGAATTGCGATAATCTGTAAAAAACAAAAAAAAAAAATAAATAAAGCTCATGTTACCAAACACACACCTAAAGGCTTTAACTCCATTCAGCTTACTTTTGTACAAAAGTGAACGAAATCCTTTGTCTTTTTCCAACGGACAACTCGTTTCTATCTTCTTTCTCAAGTTTTACAAAAGTAAAAGTTAAAGCCCTCTGAAATTTTGCTTTTGTGCAAAAGTAAAACACCAATACATACAAAAAATCAGCTTTAAAAGTGACTATTAGATGTCGCTGATATTGGGGAAATTTAAGGGAATAAACATTTATTTTGGTTTTTGTAGGGTTTTAAAAGAAAAATAGCGGTTACACAGCATAATTTTTAAATTTTTTTGCACGCAGATGTCACTAGAGTATGTGTGTATTTTATCACTTTTGTGCTTTTTGCAAAAAGTTTCTAAATGTAGTTAAGCCTTAAGTTTACAAGTAACTTCTCTTGTATATTTCTGTCCAAACTGTTATCATTTTACAATTATTGTTTGTATATTTAAAAAGGTAAAATTTAATTACAAAAAGAAAAAGGAATTCCCACTTGTCCTCTTGCATCCCAATTTAGACCATCTTTTCCTTGGAAAACCTATGTTTTGGATTTATCTGCTTTTACATATTTTTTTTTCTTGTCGTTGATGGCTGATTGTCAAATAGTTGCAAATGAGCCAATTTGGGAGAGCCTTTATAGTTGTTACATGCCGCCTCCACAGGCCATGAACGATGGCAGGATTATGAACATGTCTACAAAAAATCCAATGGAGGCACAAAAATCCATGTCCATGTCATGAACATGTCGACGAAAACTAATTTTTGAACAAGACATGAGCTCTGTTCAAAGCTTGGCCATGAGATTTGACGTTCCATGTGTGTGAGAGAGGTAGAAGTAGTACTGAAAGGAATTTTTGTATGATTCTCTTGCTCTGACTTATTAGTGGAATTAATCGACATGACATAAAGTGCCCAGTGCGAAAAAAACAAGCTGATTGTGGATTGGATTGGGGATTGGATCTTGGGCATCTGTATGTCCTGTGGAGGCGGCGTGATAGCAATAAGAAAAAGTTCGTGCGATCAGTTACAAAACAAATCAATTTTTTCAACAAATGTTCAAATAAACAGACCATAATCTAAACTAATCATAATCGTGTCACCCTTTAAACTGATGTTTCTCAGAGGTGCGTTCTTTTATGTTACTGTGGTTAACTATAGTTAATGTGTCAAAAATAAAAGTTGATGTGCCAAAGTTAAGAAAGTTACTCTTGGTAACTTTTTCATTTAGGAACGACCAGAGTTAACAATAGTTAATCTGTCAAACGAAAGAGGTTGAAAAAAAAATTGAATTGTATTTGGAATGAATAACCGAGAAAAAATATGATTGCATTAAATTTATTGCAAAAATAATTATTAAGCCTTAACTACATAAGCCCAAAAAGTGAAAAAGTACAAAAGTGAAAATTTTCAAACTCATTTTGGGATAGTTTTTCTCACAGGATAACTTATAAAAAAGATGCAGAAAGCTTAAATTTTGGTTTAAAAAATATTGGGTACATTCTTTTTCTTAAAACAAATGCGCTAGCGGAAAAAAAAATATTTTTACTTTTGTAATTTTACAAAAAGTGGCCAATGTAGTTAAGGCTTTAGGAATTCAATATAACATGTCTAATATTTCCAAATTAAATTTCTTTACACTCAGTTTGGTATAAATCGAACAGAAATAAGTGCAATTTTCTTCATTGCTTATGGCACAGAACTTTTTGATGAAAAATTAACCAAATATAAAGAAGAAAATGCCGACAGAAAGAAAATGCATCAGAAAATAAAAGAAAACTATTCCAAAAATCAAATTCGACAAAAAAAAAATCGATTGAATTGATAAAAACATATTTTAAATATTGAAAACAATTCCAAATCAAATGGGCAAAAAGTAAACAAAACATCCACCATTGCATTTCAGCTGTGTTTGACAGATCAACTATGTCAATTCATATCGAGGAGATGAGTTGGAAAAAGTTACAAAAAGTTACTTTTTGACACTTTTACTTTGGAATTTAGGAACGATTTTATGACGTCATAAAGTTACTCGAAGTAACTTTTCCGAATTAAAGGAACGACCGAAGTTAACTATAGTTAACCACAGTAACATAAAAGAACGCACCACTGAACACTCTTTTAAAATCGAAATTATTATATCGAGACTCGAAGTACGATGACAGGTTGCTTTGGGACATGCATTACATACACCAAAGTCGCCATCTTGGCATTTTTGTGACGTCGCTATCATCTATTAGTATTATTTTCTTTTGTAATTGAAGATTTTATTTTAGAACTCAGCATCTATGTAAATTAGTTATTTTTAATTGATAAGAACTGTAAATATAAAACAACAAATGAAAACAATCAAACAAAATTAATTTATCTTTTTCCTGTCCGAACTAAACCAGATGATTGTAACGTCACACAGCTCAATACCTTGTATCTACATTTATATATTTATATACAAAAACAATTGGTTGCCGACACAACCAAAAATGAAATAGTGATAACAAAACAAAGTTATTTTGCATGGTTTAAGTTTATTTATTTTAAGAAAAGAGAAATATAAAACCTGTAGCCGGTAAGTACAATTGAATATCGCACGTATTTAAAAAATATGCGCTTGTTTTGTATGTTTTAATAGAATTTATTTACACTCGTAGTTGATTGAAAATGTTTGCTAAAGCACGCAATTTTGTTTGCACAATTCTTGCTCTACCAGCACCAGCATATACAAGACCAGTTTCCCATCCAAGATTAGCCCTTGTCATGGCAGGCAATAGATTCGCCTGCAATATTCCCGATGCCAGTACCATAAAAGTTCTCCACGATCCGGTTGGCCAAGAATTCCATATTGATTTTGTCAATAATTGCCGGGCGTTTTTGATTTACGAAATGGAAGGAGACATCATTAGGATTATGCACACCGAAGTTCCGAAGGAAGTTGGGGGAAAAGGTTTCGGAAAAGTATTGGCACAGGTTCGATAAATGTTAAAATTAAAAAAAGAAATTATTATTATGTTTTGTTTTGTTGTTGCTTGTGGTAACCGTGTTAATAATATTCATAGTTCATAACTACCCACAATCAACATTTTTATTTTCGAATGCCTTCGTTAAGTTCATTCTGTTTTCATGTAGTTTGTGCTTAAGTTGGTAAAGAAAAGCCAGATTTAAATAACAGTGCAAAAATTCCTGGATTAAAATCTAATTGATTTTGTTTTTATTCCGCAACGCGTTAGATCGTTAGATTATCATTTCTCTTTAATTTGTAGATCTGAATCTAATCATCGAAAATCTGCGTATGGAGATTGATCCTAATGACGTGACGATGCGCGAGAACGAGATGTGCAATGTCCAGTGCATTTCAAAAGATTCTACTAGAATCAAAAGTATGGATTTTAATTAAAGTGTAAATTTATAGTTTTTGGTTTATAATCGTTCACCGAGTGCATCAATTAAAACTTTCTGTGATAACATGATAATGAATAGATGGATAAATTGGAAAGAAAAGAATTTAGTTATTTCAATTCAGGTTGGTTTTTAAATAGCAAAAAATACATGTAAGAACAAAATTAAGTAAATTTTTCGGGAAAATGTATACAAGCAATGAGCTACAAGGATAACACCAAAAAGTAAGACACTTTTAGATTAGATTCTGTATAGTAAAAGTTGATAATGTATTAAAAATTATAGTAAGATTTAATCAATATTTTTAAAGAAATCAATAATCAGATATTCCCAATATACCTACCCTGGAAAAATTATGTTAATCGAAGTGTAGAGTAAAACCCAAAGCAGATGTGCAGCTTTTTCCCATGAAGCTAAATTAGGAATAGAAATATCGTGAAGCAAAGGCTGCATGCAGAGCCTGGAATATGTCAGCTCTCATAAGAACTTGTGTACATTTATTTTCGCTGCATTAGAATAAGCTACACGCCTGTTTTCGGCTTAAGTGTAAGTTGTAAATTTAAAACATAAGGTGAACTCTTTAAAATTATATATTCTTTCGGAAGAAGAATGTAAAAAATGTTAATAGCTTTATTTATGTGGGAGTAGATTTCTTTAAAATTATAAATTATTCGTAAATAAATGGGACAGACAATTGAAAATTATTAATTATTCGAAATTGACAGACAATTGAAAAATCTGTGAAAATTTCAGTTCAAAAAATCACAAATTCAAATAAATATGAACAATTTTGGTCAGTACCTAAATATGTTAGGTACCTTTACAAAAAAAAAATATTAGAAAAATTTTTAGGTACTAATTCTCTTTTAAACAAGGAATAATATTTTTTGCACTGTTATTTATATTTAAAAAAAAAAAAAAAAGTAATTATGCAATGCCAAATTATCTGCAAAAAAGACTGATTAGGAGAGCAGATTCATCTCAGCCGACAGCCATATAATCTGGGAAACAATAATAATTTGAAAATACAATTTTTTTCGAACAATCGGACGCAAAAATATATTTTATTTTATAAAGGTATATAAATATTCAATAGGCTGGCAAATATTGTTAAATTTAAAACGATATAATATAATAATAATATAGTTTGAAAATATAATTATTTAGCTTTAAAATATTTAATAGAGTTATTTATTTATGCATTGCTACACGAAATCAAAATGTATGAAGCTTTTGTATGCTAAGCACCAGAGTTGTAAAAACTGCAGTCTTTTCGGTACTGCAGTTAATTGACTAAAAAGACTAATTTGATTAAGTCTTTTAACTTACAAAAATACTTTAACTAAAATCGAGCAGTCAGCAGTCAGTACTAATATTCCGACTGTACAGTTAAAAAAAAAAGTTAATTAACTTTAAGTTAATTAACTGCAGTACTTTTTAACTGCTTTTAGTCTTTTTAGTCAGTAAAAAGTCTTTGTACTGCTATGATTTTACTTTTAGTCAGCAAGTCTTTTAACTACAGTCAATTAACTGTAAGTCTTTTAACGTTTTCTATAGTCTTTTAACTAAAAGAAACAGGATGGAATAAAAAGAAAAGAAATTTAAAAGAAAAAAAAGTTAAAAAAAACTTACAGTTAATTGACTGTAGTTAAAATACTTACTGACCAAAAGTAAAATCATCGCAGTACAAAGACTTTTTACTGACTAAAAAGACTAAAAGCAGTTAAAAAGTACTGCACTTAATTAACTTAAAGTTAATTAACTTTTTTTTTTAACTGCACAGTCGGAATATTAGTACTGACTGCTGACTGCTTGTTTCCCAGTTAAAGTACTTATTTACAATATTCACTTACATTCAATAGGTAAGTTAATTAACTGCGACTTTATTAACTGCATTACCAAAGTACTGCAGTCTTTTACAGCTCTGCTAAGCACTAATCTAATAACATCTAATCTAATCCAAGCAAACATTGGGCCTTACCAATAATCAAATTTAGTTATGACTTAAATATTGCAGTGAAATTAGTCATAAAGTTTATGGATCATAAATAATTAACCATTCATTAGTTGTGTTTTGTTCAACTCCCTTATGTGCACATTAAGAAATTCTTCACATTAAGCACAATTTTCACATGAAAATTCTACCAACAATAAGTTAACAGCACATTTGATCTTCAGTAATTTTATGGCTTAATGTAGATCATTGCAGATTCGGCACAGTAACTAGCTAGCTCAACAAAACACAACTATTATATTCTCAATTATTAGGAGTCAATACACCTAATAATCTAATTCAATTTTTTGTTTTTATTTGTTAATGTAGTTAGTCGACGTCATTTATAATAAGTATCATTCAAAGTCACTAAAAATTTCAATTTTTAATTTCATTTAGAAAATCAATTATTTGGTCAGTTTATATTTCATAACGCTCAGTAATTTTCCTCCGTCACTTTGAGAGAGCAGCAGCATATAATATAAACAAGATTCCTTAAAAATACTTTCTTTTCCTTTCTTTTTGTCTCAGTAATCAGATAAGACTGCGAAAAAAAATAATTGGGCAACTAATCCAAAAAAAAAAAACCTTCCTCATTTTTTTGACAGCGAAACTGAGGAATTTTTGTGAGGACTTGTATCTATATTTCTGAGAATACGGATTCCTCTGAGATCTCTCAAATATAAACTGGCCAATTGTGTTGATGCAAAAATTAAAAAAAAACTATTTTATATATCTGTCAAAAAAAATCATTGCCAGATTGATTTTGGGTAATACTAAAAGCTTTGTTTTGGCATACAAATAAGGAAAGAGAAATACCAATTTATAACATTTATAACAATTTACCGCAATTAAAAGAGGGCGTTTAATAATGCGTTTTGAGCGAATTTACGTTGCTCAAGTATGTACATGTATGCCTACAAAAAACGGGCCCTGGTACCGCGGGCCCGCTTAAACAGTAAAACAAAGAATAAACAAAACCGTTATAAATTGGCATATCCAGAGCCACTTCCTACAAACAAACACTAATTTTACTTTTTAATCTTTTAATGCACAAATTTTTAAATTATTAATAAAGTCTGGTTCATTGATTTTTTTGTATTTATTAAATTTCAATTCTTTTTATTTTCAGGCTGCTTTGAAGCACATCGAGGAGCATAAATATCGAGCTGAGGCACATTGTGATTATTTTCGTTATTACGTTGAAACTTATGAGCCTAAATATTTAAAATATTTTGAAAACTAAACTGGAAAGTTTAAAACACAATCTTCTAACGGGAAAGAAAACTTTTATTTTAAAAATATTTTATTGAAAGGTTTTAACCAAATTTAGGGAATTTTCTTCTCAACTAGTTCGTATATGTCCTGATAACTTTAAAAGAAATAAAATCAATTAACTTACCGTAGCCACGAAGATATTTTTTAGAGAATTTATTTGAGTACATCCAAAATCAGCTAAATGGACGAACAAGATTTTTCTAGTCTTGTCCTTTACTATGGTCGTGCTAAATTTTTTCATTCGATGCAAAAGGCAGCACTTGATGGTTTAGCCAAACATCCTGCAAATGCCTCATTTCGATTGTACAATGGTATTTCCTTGGCACTTGGTAATCGGGTACAGGAAGGTATTCGAGAGCTAAATCCTCTAAAGAATGAATCAGATTTGGGATTGGCTGCAACATTGGGTCTTATGTATGCTCATAAACGATGCAATTTAGTGGACAATGATGCTCTGGCCAGTTTAGAGTCGAAACTTAAGGAAGAGCGAAAGAATTTAACAGCAAATTCAGCTTATTATGCGGCTGTGTTTTTGTTTCTCAGCGGCGGAAAAGTTGAAAAAGCTCGAGAGTATGCAGAAAAGGCGATTAAAATTAATCCTGAGCTCATAAACGCTCATGTACTGAAAGCTTGGGCAGAGTTGTATACAGAAGAAAGGATAAGTAAAAATATTCTTTTGTCTTTGGAGAAAGTGTTGTCTAAGGGAAAGAACATCGATGCATCGCTGGGGCAAGTTAAGTACTTCCAGCTGAATAGTGATTATGAGAATGCCATTTCAGTGCTGAACAAGCTCTCTGTGCGTTTTCCAGAGCTGAATATCCCGCTGATTGAGAAAATGGAAACTCAGCTGGCCAGTTGGAACTGGGATTATGCCTTTGAAACAGCTTTGAGAATTATAAATCTCGAACCATCAAATATATCAGCTCTTCGAGTAAAGGGTTTTCTGTTGATTTGTAGAGAAGGCAATATTCAATCTGGGGTGCAGACACTTCAACAATTACTTAATGCAGCTGAACGAGTGGAGATGGGCAATTACAATATCATCCTGCAGATTTGTCAGCTTTTTTCGAGAATATGCGGCCGTCAAAAGGATGTCCTTAATATAACCAGTAAATATGTCGATAAAATAGTGCAACTTAGCCCCGGCAATGTTGAATTTCTCACCGAACTCGGCTACCAGTTTATTTTGATGGGCAATTATAAAGAAGCAACTAAGTGTTTCCGATCAGCTACTAAAGTAGATGATAATCTGTTTTTTGCATTGTGTGGTCTGACTCTATGTCAAATTATCGAGAATGGAGCTACTGAACAAGTTCGACAGCAAGTTGAGTTTTTGAATGAAATCAAGGGAATAAATAGGGAGCCGATTTTGCTGTTTCTTTCTTCTAAAATAGCTGAAAATGGAGATAAAGCTGTGGCATTTCTCATTGAGGCCACTGAAATTCATTTTAAAAATCTAAAGACTTTGTCATTTGGTGCGGAGTATCTTCTTCGATTTGATCCGGATTTTTTGCTTCAAGTGACCGAAGAACTTATGCAACATTCACCCGTTCAAGTGCAAGTTAAGGTTGGTGTGAATCTAACCAAAGACACATTGCACATTTCGTTGAAACATAGCTTGAATATTTTGGAAGCGGTTTGCAAGGCATGCCCTGGTTCCGTGAAAGCTATTTTTCTGATGGCAAAAGTAGAGTTCCTTTGCGGTGAGATAAGTTCATCGACGATAACACTACAGAAGATTCTTAACGATATCGATCCAACTTATACCGATGCTCATCTCTTAATTGCTCAAATACACATTCAGCAAAAACAATTCCCAAAAGCCTTACAATCATTGGAGATTGGTTTGTCACATAATTTTTCAGTACGAGAAAATCCATTATATCATCTGTTGATTGGCATTGTACAGAAGAACCAACAACAGTACGAAGAAGCACAGAAGAGTTTTCTCAATGCCATGAATTTGACAGGAAGTAAATTCATCCAAGAGTCATCGAGTAATGTGGCTTCACCAAAGAAATATCGAAAATCAGATATTGGAAGTTTTACACTAGCCGATAAGGTGACGTTGTATTTGGAATTGATTGAGGTGTATATCCAGCTGGGTGAGGGGTTCGAAAGTGAGCGTTTGCTTCAAAATGCCATGGAAGAATTTAGTGGGACATCCGAAGAAGGAAGATTGGTTATTGCAAACTCGGATCTTGGATTGCAAAGCGGAAATATAGGAAAAGCAATTGAGTTGCTAGAAGAAATTCAACCTGGACAATCTTATTATATTCAGGTGAGTTAAGTGAATGATTTATTGGTTCCTGTCTCTTTTGTTTGGCATTCAATCTAAGAGGTTCTACTAAGGTCTAGGTCAATTTTTTGATATTTTCATCTTCAATGATGGATGAAGACAAATTTTGACATACCTATACCTACGTTTCTGGTAATGAAACTGTTCCAAATCTACTTTATGTTCGGCGCAGAGTAGGGGAGCGGCACGATAGAATGCGGTGGCTGATTTCACAATTAATGCGCGGGGAAAGCGACCGGCGCGCGGTGGTGTTGGGCCCTTCTCTCGCTTCGCTCAGACCATATAGTAAATTTCGAAAAAATGTGACTATCAGCTATATTTTCAGTTTCACACTGGGTAGTTTGAAATTTGTATTTTTTTATGTTGGGATCTGTAGTTTTTTTAAATTTGTCCGATTAAGTTTTTGAGGTTTTTTTTAATTCAATTCTTACTTGTTTTCCAGGCTAAAACTCACCTAGCAAATATCTATCTTCATCATCGAAAAGATCGTGTTGCTTTTGCTAAATGCTTTAAACAACTTGTTGAGAATTGTCCAGAGCCTGAAAGCTATCTTATGCTTGGCGAGGCATACATGTCAATTCAAGGTTTAATTTATATATAAAAACATACATATGTTTTAAAATTGCTTAAGATGTGTTTGTAATTAATAATTTTTAGAACCTGATCTCGCTGTCGACGCTTATATACGTGCCCTCGAACTCAATCCAAATGATTCTTTACTTGCGAGCAAACTGGGACGTGCCTATGTCAAGACTCATCAGTATAAAAAAGCAATTCGTTATTATCAGGAAGCTGTACTAAATCCGGATCATTCCGGATTGAAATTAGATCTTGCTGAATTATATTTGAAATTGAAACAATTTCAAGATGCCGCTGAAATTTTAATACAAGAAGTCGATCAGAAGAGGATGTAAGTTTACCTATTAAACAGAATAGATTATTGAACAAAAAATGTATATTTATGTTTCACAGTGACGATAACGATATATCAGCATTACAACTTCGCACCAAGCAATTGCTCCTCCTAGCAAGAGTTCATGAAAAAGCGGGTAATATCGCTTTGTCCTTGACCAGACTCAAAGAAGGCCGTGACAATCAATATCGAGTTCAGAAAAGAGTCAGTATTGATCAATCTGGAAACTTACAAGAACAAAATCAAGTTCTTATCAAGTGAGCGGGGAGATGATATGCTTCGAAGTAGTTGCATACAAATTAAATATTTTTGTTTTCTTTCTTACAGAATATGCCTTCTTATTGCTGAACAATCAATCAGTCTTCGTGACAATGATCAAGCTGTAAAAGTTTTCAAAGAATCTCTCAAATACTCTCCGAATGATATAACAATTTTGGCTGCTTTAGCTCGCTTGCATCTACAAATGAATCAAATGGATCAATGCAAAGAAATATGCAATCAAATTCTCCATTTGGATAGCAACAATGAAGCCGCCTCTGTAATGATGGCAGATCTTTCGTTCAGAAAGGTAAGGTTACTCTTTCATTAATATTCCAACATTTAAAATTCGACTTCATTTCTCTTTTAGATGGATTTCGAAAACGCCGCCTACCACTTTTCCCAGTTGCTTATTTCTCAACCATGTTATTGGACCGCACTGGCACGACTCATCGAAGTTATGCGACGATCTGGAACTCTTCCTGAGGTAGCATCATTCATTCAGAGAGCCGAACAGGCATCGGTTAATCCATCGCAAATAGCTGGATACAACTACTGCAAAGGTCTCTACGAATGGTATTGTGGAAACCCGAACGGGTCACTGCGTTTCTTCAATAATGCTCGTCGGGATTATGAATGGGGACAGCAAGCAGTCTTTAATATGATTGAGATTTGCATTAATCCAGATGGAGATCTGCCAAATGCTACTGATGCTGAAATCGCCGCAGACAGTGGTGGTGAATTCAATGATTCTAGAATTGTTGCTCTACGAACTGCCGAAAGACTCCTCAAAGAACTACGTCCTCGTCCCGGTGGAATGGATAATGAAGCTTTAAACCACCGACTCTTACATAATTTCCTACAACTTTCAACAAAGCAGAAATTCCAAATAGAATCCTCACTGCAAGATTTCTCTGACCTTGCTCTCAAGGAAGAATATCAGAATTTAGTTGGACCTATTCTGGGAATGGCATCAGCACTTATTATGCTGAAACAAACTCAACGAGCAAAGAATCAGTTGAAGAGAATCTCCCGTAATACCTGGAATTTTGAAGAGGCAGAGTATTTGGAACGTAGTTGGCTGCTTCTGGCAGATATATACATGCAATCAAGCAAATACGATGTGGCCGAGAGCTTTGTTGAGAAAGTGTTGGAACACAATAAATCATGTACGAAAGCTTATGAATTTTCTGGACAAATTTCGGAAAAAATGCAAAATTATAGAGAAGCAGCAAAAAGCTATCATAGCGCTTGGAATTGTGGTGGGAAATCAAAACCCCATGTCGGTTATAAGCTGGCCTTTAATTATATGAAATTGAAAAAATATGCCGATGCTATAGATGTTTGCCAGCAAGTTATGAAAGAGCATCCGGATTATACTATAATCAAGAAGGATATATTGGATAAGTGCAGGAATAATTTAAGGTCTTAAGAGTTAAAGAAGTTATAGGTACCTTAGGTTAATTTTAATTTTTTTGAAAAATTTAATTTTATCAAAGTTTTTTGGTCAGTCCATGTTTGCTTGGTTCAAAGTTTTACTTATTTACTCCTCTGAATTATAATTCCCTTGTGGCTTATCGCTGTCTTAAGCGGAACCACACTTATCTCGTGTGGTGTGTTTGTGTTGGGGAGTCCTGTGTCTCTATCGCTCCAATGTATTTCATATGCGTAGAGAGAGCCATATTTATCTCGCGTGATATGTTGTGAAGTGGTGTGTTGTGTCAGAATCTATTTTGTTATGATTGCGCCATACCATGCTGTGTCGCAGACAATTCTTTTACGGTGCAGGAAAGAAAAAACTATTTTCTACAAAAACAGAATAATTAAAAATCAGAAATGTCAGCGCTCTTGATTCGTGTGCTCAGTCAACACACCACCCGAGTCATGTGTGGTTCTGGCCTTACCATGGTTTTGTTGTTCTATCAAAACCATAGATCAATCTAAAGGTTTGACAAAAGGAATTTGCTGACTTTTTCAAGTTATCATTGATTGGAGAGATCAATGGTTGTCCCAAACATGTTGTCCGATTCGGTTGAGGATTTTTTTGTTTGATTTTTATTGTACCAGATTAAAACACAACGAAGCCAGAAATTAGAAAATTCGACCGAAAATTAGAAAATAAGACCGAAAAAGTGGGAAAATCGTAAAAACACCTTGAAATTTCAAAATTTCTGAAATTAAATTATGTTCGTACGCACATAACTTGGCTGAACATCATTTGATTTGCATTTAGATTTTTTTTTTGGTTTGTATTAAGTCAGACTAATACACAATGGAGACGAAAATTACAAAATTCGACCAATAAAGTCAAAAAATCGTGAAAACATCTTGAAATTTCAAACTTTCTGAATTAGTTTTTTGTTCGTACGCACATAACTCGGCTGAATATCATCTAAATTGGATGGAGATTCTTTTGTTGGATTTATAGTGAACCAGATAAACACGCGATGGAGATAAAAATTGGAAAATTAGGCCGGAAAAGTCGGAAAGTCATGGTAACAATTGGAACTTGCTCGACTTTCGAAAGGAACATTAATAATTAATTGATTAAATAAAAGTGGAACGAAGTTTGCCGGGTCAGCTAGTAAAATCTAGAATGATCACTTATTAAAAATCAGATAAATATAAAAAACAAATTTCCCCCTTGCACACACAATTTATATTTGTTTATGTCGAATTCCTTTTACCAAAAAAATCGATTTGTTTTCTAGACAGCATCCATTTTTTTCTTTTAATACAAGAGATTTGTTCAGAAAAATCGATTTTTTTCTTCTGAACAAATCGATTTTTTTGTTCAAAGGAATTTGACATTAGTTTAAATTTATTTTGAAATTTATCTAGGCCGTGTTTTCTTCAAAAGTGTATCTACTTATATAGTCAGATCTACAATTTTTGTAACCGCAAATAATAACGAAATTTGTAAACATACTCACTTTTTTGTCTTTTAGAAAACAATAACAAAGTACCTACTTATAACACATTTATTTTTATTAATGTTTGTGTCTTAAAAATTGCTGAGATAGCTTTACAATTTTGAACAAAATACTAGCTCTTATTATATCATTTTTTATTTAATAAAGACATTCATATTTATTTAAGTTATTTGTCCTTATAGAATCTTAGTTTATAGGTACATAGTTGAATCATTTATTTTTCACATCGAATCGAGAATTTATTTATGATTATGCATATCTTAAGAAAAAAAAACAATTTTGTTCTTATGAAATAAGTTTTAAAAAAAATAATTACATTATTTATTTATACATCGATATATATATATTTTTTATTTACAAAAAAGATTTTTCATTATGGTATTCATTCAGTTTCTGTCAGTAAAATATTAAAAAACTCTTTGTTTTTATTTAAAGATTATTTGAAATATTTGACATTCTCCTAAGGACCCACGCACATGTGTGTAGGTAGAACCTTTGAACTATCTCAACTCTCAAATTTTTGTCCACTTATTTTGGGAACAGCCTCGCATACAAGAAAGATCTACACACAAGTGTTTTTTAAATACGATAGGTATAAGTAGGTAGAGGTACTACATATAGGAAAAGCTCTGGAATCATACAAAATCAAACTCGAGATTCTGTTCAAACTTAAAATTACGAAGATATGGAAGGTGTTCACATTGGACTTACTCCTCGATTGGACTTACTCCTCGGATATATTTTGAAGTCTATGTACTTTTTCTCGTTACCACTTTGTGGTGAGAAAGAGATGGGCGAATGAGGCAGGATTTTTTAAAAATTTGTGGATTTTTTTGACGTTTCCTTTTGTGACATTTGTTGTCTCAATATTAAGTTTTTGTTTGAAGCTTAAAATACTACAGAATCAAAGTTTTAGTGAATTATCAATTTTGTGATTGAAAAAGCTCTAACGGCTATATTTTTGACTTTCTTAAGAACTAGTTTTACCAAAAAACTAGTTCTATACGGGTTTCGAGTTTTAATTTTTCACAAACTTTTATTACTTTGACATCTTAATCAAAATATTCAAACATATTTTGACATCTAACTCAAATCAATAATTGTTTTTGATAAACTGAAAACTCGATTCCCCTATAGAACTAGTTTTTCCTTAAAACTAGCTCTGAAGAAAGTCAATAATAGCTGCGTTTTAAAGCTCTCCCAAACCAACGCGACACATTCGGTGCGACAGCGACACTTTCCGCAATCAAAATTTATTTACATGGCGATTAATGAGAGTCCCCACACTGCCGCGACGCGATTATTCATGTCGCCAGTGAATAATCGTGTCGCGGCAGTGTGGGGACTCTCATTAATCGCCATGTGAATAAATTTTGATTGCGGAAAGTGTCGCTGTCGCACCGAATGTGTCGCGTTGGTTTGGGAGAGCCTTTATTTTCCACTTAATCTGATGCGGATTAGATCATGATAATAAAACAAACTGGATCACAAATTTATTTTTTTCTCACAGTTGGCTTTATTTGCACAATTAAATTGACAGAAGGAAAATTTTCACAAATCCTGTTTGAAATAATATTTGGTATCTAAGGAGGGAAATGGAACAGCTTTATTTTTTTTAGTTTAATTTCCATTAAGTTAATATAGTTTTTATGTATTTTTTCCGTGCCTCGCGACGCGTCGGCTGTATTAAATGAAGAAAAAACTCATAAAAAAATTGGAATGATGGCGGCATGTGTTTAATTTCGAGAATTTTCAATTTTATGGAGTTTTTTTTGTAAATCTCAGCAGTGGCACCAACGTATAAAATTAAAATATTGCTAGGAGAGTGTTCAGAAAATGGATTTTGAAATCCAAATCCAAAGGCAGACCTGGAGCTTGTGTTGTTTTTGTAATACTTGTATTTATGTTTCCAAATCCAATCCGGATCAGATCTGGGGGAAAATAAAATACAGCTTATATGGCCGTAATTAATTCTTCGACGAGCAAATATTTGTGTTTTTTTTTAATGACTGCTGAACGTCAGAATAAATCAATTGTGTTCACATTACTTGTGTCAAAACACGAGCTGACTGACTTCTGTCAAATTTGAGTCGAATGTGAACATCGTCATGGAAGATAAAAAGTGGGTCCTGCAATTCTGTCCGTCTGTTAGGGATGGAAAAAACCGGACAGCTTAAACCGAAACCGATTTTTTCGTTTCGGTTAACTGTTTTTTTTCGTTAATTTTTTTTATCTCGGTTTAAACCGGTGTTTCTTTGAAAATCCGAAAACCGGGTGAAAAAAAAACGGGTTTTTACTTTAGTTATTATTTAATTACGGTTTTCAAAACACCAGTTTCTTTGAACAGTTTTTGAAAAATTAATTTTCAAACTCTAAACTTTAAAAAAAAAACAATATAAAAGCAAATTTTGTTCAAAATAATTTTTTTTTGTTAAAATTTTAAGTTATTAAGAAGTTTAAAAAAAATAAAGATTCAAAAAAACCTTTAGAGTAGATTCTGTTATTTTCAATTATCTCGAAAACTAGAAGACATTTTAGCAACCGGTTTTTTGTTTTTAACTAAAAATTGATAAGAGCTTTGAATATTTAAATTAAAAATATTCTTAATAACAATTCTTCAATTTTTTTTTTTTAATTTTGAGGATGAAAATTTATTTTTCAAAAAACTATTTACTTAAACAATTCGATTTAAAGTTCAAGAACAATTCGAAAAAGTGAAAGACAAAATTTAACAGAATAAAAGAAGAGATTTCTGAATATAAAAAACATTATACAATTTTTTTTTTTTGTTTTTTTTTTTTAATTTCAAGTCGAGTGTTTGGGAAATTGTCGCTTCCATCTAAAAAGAGGCAACAGACCCCCCACAATTCGATTTTTACGTGTCTGGTGTGGACCTAAAATACCTATACTTCAATACAGTCTACTAAAACAACAACAAAAATAATTTACTTTTATTTTTGTTAATTCTCTTCTTTATACTTACTTACTTTACTTTAGATTAGATAGCGCTGCCCATCTATATGCCCTAGCATTTATCGCATCTTATGCAAAACACCTGCTTTTCAACAATACAACGCGGAACAGATAGGGTTATAAAAATGTGAATTTCATAGTTCCAAATTGTTTCCGTGAAAAAAGGCAAAATAATTGGCAGTCATTTATTGTCATTGCATTACGTGTCAGATAATAGATTTTTTCTAGCTGGGTTGGACATAATCTCAGCAAAACACGATTATTGTCTCTGGAAAATTAAAAACTTGATAAAAAAAAAGGAATACAAAAAATTCTCTCAATCAACCGAATTGCTTTTCGATCGGGGAAAGTTGAATGTTGAAATTCATAAAATTTTTTACCGCTCCTTAAATTTTGCGCCCTGAGCTATAGCCCAATCAGCCAATGCTCTGCACATTATTAAGATTACAGTTAATTTATCGTGGTTCGCAATACTGGAAGAGCTGTCAAAAAGTGACGTACGTTATTTTTTTTACATGTCCACAATGCAGCTGTACAGCTTTGAAATAATTTTGAAGAAAAACAAAAGAATATTGTTGTGTACAAGCTCAGAATTCACATTTCTTGTTTCCAATAATTTTCCTTTTAATAAATAATTTTTTTCGCGATACAAATAGCCACAATATTTTTTTCCGACCCAAAAAAATGTTTTTTTTTTCTTCATACAATTTGAAACGTCAAAAGTGCCATACGTGAAAAGTTAAAAGTTGGTGAACTCTTCCGTCTGCGTCTGCAGCTCCATATGCGTCTACGTTCCGATGTGTTCGCAACATTGAATTTGCGTGTATTCAATATTTTGACAGCTATTTCAGCTCCGGCTCCAGTTCCGTCTGCGTCACCATTCTGTTCAGCCAGTAAGTTAGTAAAAAAGGGGTGGAAAGAATTCTTGTTCACGTATTAATATAATGATAACATAGACAAGAGCGTTATCAGTTTAACATTAAACCAAGAAGTGAAGAGCTAATGAAATGTCAGATGGATTTTTGTGTTGATTTCGCATAACACTTTAAAATCTAGCATCTTGTTTAATATTTAAAAAAATACCGGGTTAAATAATAACTATTTGATAGATAAATAACTTTTGTTTAATTTAATGTGATATTTTCCCCGACCGTACACCCTTGCTTTATCACCATATTTAAATTTTAAAGTAAAACATAATTTTAATTGCGGAGAAACTATCGATTTCATTCAGAATTCACGATATTTCTTTTTCTTAGTTTCTTTTCTTAAATAATAATTTCTAAAAAAAAAATAATTTCCACCTTACAAATCTAAATACATGACCTGTGTTGCCGCCAATGCTCCGCAAAAGCTTAAAAAGCTTGCCATACTAACAACAGCTGTTGTCGTTCCCGAGATAGTTACAATGGTTCCCATGCAAATAGACAAGATAAATTGTGCTAAGAATACCATGCTGCTAACGATAGCGATGTCGGTGCCAAGTCCACGCACCTCAGTTCCCAACTTTGGCGATCCATCATAGTCCAATTCAAACTGAAAGGTACAATAATTTTTAAATGCGAGCCATATCAGCACCAATTAAAAAAAAAATAATTCTAATTCGACTTACAGTTCCTTTGGCGTGGTAGTGTGCCACTAATAGATACGGCATTGTGAACAAAGTCGAATACATAACACCTGCTGTCCAACTAAAAATAATGACGCTAGCTTTGGCGCGTGTCATCGCCATCAAAGTCATTCCAGCACAGTAGAAAAGCAATCCCCCAATGTAAACCGGCTTAGCCCTGTACACGGAACGTAAAGTGGATTGGAATGTCCATCAGGCCAATTAATTAAAAAATGACAAACTGTCATCGGAAATATACATTTAGATACTTACTTAAATCTCTGAATGAGTTTTTCAATAATGAGCGAATAGCAGGAACAAGACAATGAATACATAGCCATGCCCCAGCAACCGAAGCGGACGCCTTCTTCATAGAGGATTTGTGTTTCTGTTCCTTCTAAAGCCTTCGGATCGCCACCAAAGACAGCCTCGCCCACAAAGTCGGTGAAATAGAGGGAATAACAAACGTGAGCCATCCAACAAAAGAGATTTGTCAGGCAGACCATCCTTAAGGAGTGCGGCATGTAGACAATGGAAAGCAAATAGTGGGAGAGGGTTTGAACGCTTTCTGTGGGTGGGGGTTCCCCATCTTGGGTTTCAGAATTTAACATGGGTGGAAGTTCATTGCCAGCAACGAAGGACGTTTCACTTACATTCTCCCCAGGGACGGTGGTGTATTCGGACTTTTTATCCTGAAAATAAATTAATTTGTTCATAGATAACAATTTTAGAATAATTACGAGTGCTTTGGCTTATTTGTACATCATCAAGCATTGAATCATTCACTTCATCGTCATTAAGAGCACCATATGAGACAGCATTTTCACCTGGCCCCAATGCATCGGATTCTCCTCTGCCGGAAGTTTTCGGAGCTACCAATGCCCACAGCGGTATTTCCTTAAAGCTGGTGACGGTAAATGAGACGCAAGCAATGAAAATGAATGTGATGATTGTGAATACTGCTTTGACATGTCCACCAAGTTTGCGACCTTGAAGAAAACAAAACAAGGTATTAATGAAAACTGTGCAGTGTAACAAGTCCTATACAGAAAAAAAGCTGTTCGAGCTGTTTTTAAAAAAAGAAAAAAAATATTGGTATGGCAGGTAAATAAAAATAAAATGAATTTTATGGCACAACAGCTCATGAAGAACTAGGGCCTAGTGACTTACAACTCTCAACCATTCCTGTGTGCGTGTCTGCAGGAATAGAGGGGACCTACAGTTTATTGCCGAATCCGAACGGCTAACGAGCGGCACTTTTCTGTGACAGGAGATACTCTTGGAGGATTTGTCAATTCCTCGCAAGAGGAGTAGCCGTTTTTCTTTTAAATAAATAGATGGCGAGGCTGGGGATCGAACCTTAGACCTGTCGCATGACAGTCCATCGCACTAACCATCACGCCACGGCTACTACAGTATGGCAGGTATCTGTTCGAATTTTTCGTTTAGTAGTACGGAAGGTGACCGGGAGCTTACCTATATCTCAGCGCGGTTATTGGAAAAAAAGGAAACAAACCCAGCAGCAACTGCGCAAGGCCAGGCATTGTTCAGCAGTATCAGTCGCCAGGCGAACAGTTTGAATATTAACTTGTAATGAATTTACACCATTTTCACTACTTCTATCCGACAGAGCTGTAAAAGACTGCAGTACTTTGGTAATGCAGTTAATAAAGTCGCAGTTAATTAACTTACCTATTGAATGTAAGTTAATACTGTAAATAAGTACTTTAACTGCGAAACAAGCAGTCAGCAGTCAGTACTAACATTCCGACTGTGCAGTTGAAAAAAAAGTTAATTAACTTTAAGTTAATTAACTGCAGTACTTTTTAACTGCTTTTAGTCTTTTAAGTCAGTAAAAAGTCTTTGTACTGCGATGGTTTTACTTTTAGTCAGCAAGTCTTTTAACTACAGTCAATTAACTGTAAGTTCTTTTTAACTTTTTTTACTTTTAAATTTCTTTTCTTTTTATTCCATCCTTTTATAAGTACAAGTAAGAGACTAGAAAAAGTTAAAAGACTTATAGCTAATTGACTGTAGTTAAAAGACTTGCTGACTAAAAGTAAAATCATCGCAGTACAAAGACTTTTTACTGACTAAAAAGACTAAAAGCAGTTAAAAAGTACTGCAGTTAATTAACTTAAAGTTAATTAACTTTTTTTTTCAACTGCATAGTCGGAATATTAGTACTGACTGCTGACTGCTCGATTTTAGTTGAAGTATTTTTGTAAGTTAAAAGACTTAATGAAATTAGTCTTTTTAGTCAATTAACTGCAGTACCGAAAAGACTGCAGTTTTTACAACTCTGCTATCCGACAACTATCGAACAATATCGGAATACCCACAAGAAATACATCACCAGAATTGCATCACATACTTTTAGGTGCCCACCACAATTTGTGACGAAATTCTACAACAACAACAACATACGAACACTACACAACATCACCACAACAGCAAGCAATCGAGGCCGCATACAAGAAGTCATTGAAATGAGTTTTTCTGCATTTACTTAGCTCATACTCAGTTGTCACCGCAGAGTTCATAAGGGACCGTAAAAATTGACCATTAAATCAGAATATTCGAGGATATTCTCTTCTGGTAATTCCAGGTCATTTAATTTGACACCACATAAGCACCGTGAAGAAAGCTGCTGGGTGTGTAGTACACCAGTTAGAAGTTTCAAAACCGTGTTTGGCTTTTTGCCGTAAAGCACCCCTGTTTTTGCTTTGAATTATATTTAAAGCAAAGGACTCAATCCCAACCACTCGAATCGTACCCTGCTAGTACTAAGGCTCATTATTGGTTTTGTCTTAGAGTCTCTACAGGGTCCATTTAACTTGCTCCTTTCGTACCCAGCCTTAACTTCGGTTAGAAGAGGGAGTCAATCCCACCTTCTGCTGTATATGGACTAGTTTGTTATGTATTTTAAGAATGAGTAATAATTGTAAACTAATTATGAAGAATTTTAAGAGATAGTTTTAAGAAAGGTTAAAAAAAAAATTAAATATTGTAACCAGAGATCTGAACTTTCAAACACATCGAGTTTTATTTTGCTTTCTACGGTACGAACCTTGGATCCGCTGACGCCACTAGACTAAAATAGCATCACAAAATCTCGTATCGAAATTGTGTTAAATTTATTGGATCCAGTTTTTCATCTAAATTCTATGACATATGAAGTTTCGTGTGTAGAAGGCCATCCATAGTGAAATGGTCGCTAGAATAACGAATATTTAAAAACAATTTGTGTCCTGAAAGTCTTAACGGACATGGATCCCTGCTACGATTTAACTGGTGCTCAAAATCTTGAAGCACTCATAATCAGTAAGATATCTCAATAGGCGTCCCCATCCTACGATTCTTCTCAAGAATCTTCGAAAACCTTCCTGGAACATCGAAGGAGAGAAACGTAATCTGCTAGATCAAAACAATTTGAGGAAAGAATTTTAGATATGTTGCGACGTAATCCCTCCATATCTTCCATTGATACTTCTATTTCTTTGAAGTTACGGAAAATTAACTCCTTAAACATTCACTACACTATACACAGGTTAGTGCCTGAAAGCATTTATGTTGATTGAAGAAGTACATTACATCCCGATGCTGGGGGATAGTGGGAAAACCCCTTTCTCTGGGAAAAATAACTGTGGAGGGGACCTACTACCGAATCCTATTGACGAATCCGAACGGCTATTTTGAATTTGAATGGTACTTTTCTATGACAGGAGATACTCTGGGATGATTTTTCACTTCCTCGCAAAAGGCAGTAGCCCTGAAAAACATTTTTGTTAGGTGGTGGCAGAGGCTTGGAATCGAACCCTGACTTCTGGCGTGATAGTCTAACGCACTAACCATTACGCCACGGGCTACTAAAACAGCTTGAAGGAATTTCTGTTAAAAATAACCCCCAGCACTGGGTTCTAATACTTTGAGATTAGAAAAATTGTCCATCACCTATGTATGTCTTTGAGCACATCATTCAATTTTTTTAAATATAAAATGTTCCGAAAATACTTTTATGTGGTTTGTTCCTTATCACTATATTAAAATATTTTTAAGTAAACTCTAAAAATAATTTCCAACTCTTTCTCGTTTACGCCCTCGTAATAGATTTTAGCAAGTTCTTTCTCTTGAGTGAAGAGTACCCAATGAAAAAGTGGGGCCTGTGGAGGACATCTAAATGATTCAAGTGCAGTTAGTGTTTAATTTTTCAAAATAAAGGAAATACGGTATCGTATGACATTTTTTTTTTCCGGTTTTGAACCTCTTTGTTAAGCTCACAAAGATATTAAGTCCTAATTGCTGAAAGCTGAAACGAAACTTAAATATTTAAGTTCAACAAAGGAGCTTAGTTGACAGTTAAGTTAACGCTGTGGCTAAGGAAAAAGCATTTGAGTATAACTTAAATATTTATATTTCGTATCAGCGAACGAATCTTAAAGTCAGACAAAAATTCAGAAGTCAATTAAAACTAGTTGAACTTACCTATCGAAGTTGCATCCCAATTTATACCTCCCATTGAGTATCCCATAAATCCTCCCAATCCGGCCATAATTGTAAATGTTGAAAGTCCCTTAGCGTGATCCTCTAAAATATTCACCAAATTAATATAAAATCTATATTTCAAAAAAAAATACTTTACCTGGAACACAAACATCCAATAGATATGCTCTTGCTGGACTTTGACAGGCATCGGCATCGAAATCCAACAGCACTGTTCCCAATATCGTAAAGAATATACCCCAAGGATGAGCAGTCTTTTGCACAACCTGCACCTCGGTATCAGACGCTGACGCACGATGCGGCGAAACATTTATATTATTATGGGTTTGGTTGGCAGTTAAATTCATAGCAGCAATCTGGGAGTGTGGGTCGACATCACCGAAGGTGTATCCCAAATCCTCACCATTCGGCACAAGCAGTAATCCTATATGGATATAAACAATCATTCCGTTTGATAGCATTAAATTGATTCGAAGCTAATTCTTCCAACATTCATACCCATTAGAACGCCAATTGAAAGGAGAATAATAAAAGGTCGCCTTCGTCCCATATTCAGTTTACAACGGTCACTCAGTGATCCCAGAATGGGACACACAAAGAATCCAACCAAGGGGGATAATGCCCATACTAGAGTCATATGCTGATGTTCGACCCCAATTTTTAAAAGGGTTGGAGACACAAAAGCCGTTTCGGCGGCATACGAGAATTCAATACCCATGACTGCCGCTGAAACTCGGACAAGTTCCTGACGAGTCTTGTGTCTAGAAGTGAGAGGAAAAAAAAATGGAAAAAACAATAAACGTGCCAAGGGCGGATTAGTTGTATATAAACATTGTCGTATGGGGGTGGGTGGTTTAGAATAATTTCAATCAATTGCCGCTTTGCAAATTGAAAGGAACGATAGGATTTTGTGAGATTGTGTTGATTGTGATTTGTTTTATCTTTTATACTTGATTTTGTATTTTGCTTAAATACTTTTAACTATTACTTATCTTATTGTTTAGTAATGATGCGGGCTTATTTATTTTATCTGTCAAAATAAAACTAACATGTTGAACATAATATTATATCAAAGATAATTGCATATTATACATTTGTAGGTAAATTTTTCTATTAAATAATTTGTCTACATGAAAATGATACCTTTGTTCAAAGGATTTGGATTTCAGTTAGATTTTGGCTCTAGGAATAGTATATTAAAACAGAAATCCGACTTAAACGGAAGTAGGTACAATAAAGAAAGTGACCTCGCAAACATTTTTATTGCAATCATACCGCCACTATCGCTTAATGCTTTATATTCTTTCAAATTCTTTAACTTGATTTTTAACAGATTAATCAAAGTTTTAAAATAGAGCTCAATTTTGGTTCCTAATACACAATTTTTTTTAGTGTGGAAGTAAATTGCATTCGATATTTAATAATAATAAAAATAATACAAAAAAAATACGCGATGCTGCGGTAGGTTAAACAGGAAAGAAATTTGAATTGATTGATCAAAGGGCACGGTAGTGCCCAGCCAAGTTCTCCGCACTATCCCTTTTATACAGGAACAAACTCAAGCGATTTTCGACCCCCTCTAACTTCTTAACTAATAATGTAAATAGTTGTAAATTACCTAAAAGGACCACTCTTGATTGTTGCAGAATAATGAAATTCGGTAGAGCGGTAAGGCTTGTAACATGTAGCTACAAAACCGTAAATTTGAGGTTTTCATTATAAGGGGCTTGGTATTCGCCCTTGGTATCCATATAGAGAAATTTTGATTGTCTTAGAATGCTGAAATTTGGTAAAGTTTAAAGGTCATGCAACGTATGCAAAGGGAAAAATTGAAAACTTGAGATTTATCATTTGTATATAATTTCACTGCTGGGGGAAAGTATGTATATATAACACCAACCTCGAAAAACAATATATTTTTAAAGGAGGCCATGGGTATAGAAATTTTGACAATAGGCGTTTTTCTTTTTTAGTTGAGAGCAGTTCAGAGCTGAGTCCGAACTGTCAAACAAAAATGTTGTGTTTCTTTTTTCGTTCAGAGCACATTTAGAGCGTGCTCCATGAGCTCAACTCAAAATAAAATAACCGAGCAGATGTAGTAAAAAACTGAGCGCAGCCAACTCCATATTTCCATTTAATTTGACAGATATGACAATTGAGTGCTCAGGGTCTACTCAGTGCTCTGCTCTGAACCAACTCTGAACTAAAAAAAAAAACTTATTGATACTGATAAGGGGGTACCAAGAAAAAAATATTAATCAAAGAATTATATTAACACAGCAGCTTGACCTTCACTGTTCGAATGCACATTTTTAAAGCCTATCAGAATTTACAAAAACAAAAGACAAGTTTTTCCGAATCGCAGTGACCCTCGTCCTTTACGCAAGTCATTAAAGTTTAAATTTACAATAAAATAAATACATAAACTGAATATTTCAAACAAAACTTGCTCAACAAACTTCACACAGCAGCGCAGCGAGTATAAGGCGCCAGTTATAGCTTTCATTGAAACTCATCATTAAAAATTCTTTTAAGTATGCTGATTTGTTACCGATCTTCCAACCTCTCCCCCTTTGATACGTACTACGAACAAGCTTGCCAAGTTTTTATAAGGTTATATCGCAAAATCTGAAAAAAATATCGCAAAATATCGTAAAAACAGCTACTTTAGTATCGCGAAAACCGCAAAAGCAATAAAATGGTACAGTTAATGGTAAGAAAACAGTGAAATAATTTTTTGTATTTTTATTTACATAGTTAAAAAATGAATCCGCAATAAATTCAATTCCACTCTTAAGGAAAAAGTCTTTTCTTGGTTTTTTTTCTCGCAATCTGTTTAAGTTTATATTTGCTTAAAAAATCACGAAATCTTTCAAAAGGTATGAAAATTGACTATTTGCTTCATTCAAACTGGCTAATTTTAAGTAAATTTAATATCGCGAAAACCGCAAAAATATAAAGATAACGTAAAATCAAATTTTAAACCACGAAGTTCAAAAAAATATCGCACGTTTTGCGATATATCGCGCAATCTATCAAGCCTGACTACGAATTGTAGTCTATCGAAACAAGGTAGGGAGAAAAATGGAGGCGGAACAAGACAGCATACTTAAAAGTGCTTACAAAAATGCTGATGCTCCAAATGCATTTGATAAACAAACCTCACATCTTGAGCTGTGACTTCAGTAGTCATTAGTGGCGGAATGCGTAGTGCATACGGCTTCGAAGACTGAGCAAATCTGATGCGCGGGTTCAAATCTCGCATGATGTAAAAAAATTTTCAAAATAAAATTGGATTAAAGCTCTACACCACTGAAAAGGAGACTGATGATAGGGCTTGACACCCCTTAAAATAGCTATATCTCCAGCCAAAACAAAAATTAAACGAATTAAAAGTACCCAAAAAATTAATTCGTAAGCAATTGGTGATAGCGCCTTTAAGTTGTTGTTGTTGTTCACAAATTCAAAAAAAATTTATTTATTATGATCCCAATATGAAGCTGACGACTAAATTAATATTTATTGCCAACAAAAAACTTTTCATTTGTGCCCAACCTTACCAATGATCATTGAAAAAATAAAAGACATTTCATGAGAACGGTTTGGCCGAAATGAATTATTGCCAGATATATTAATTGAGTTAAAAGCTTTAATTTTGGCATCAAAATAATCATAGATTTTGAATCCTAACCGCCGTAATATTCACGCCGTTTAAAACTTTGTTTAACAGCCGTAGTATTCACGCCGTTTTAAACTCGGTTTAAAAGCACCTAAACCGACTACATTTAACCGAACTAAACCGATAGAATTTAAACGACAAAATCTTGTTTAAATCGGTAATGTTCACTCCGTTTAAGCAAAAAATTCCATTCGGTTTACGTCGGTTTAAATTTGTGATTTAAACCGAACGTCGCATAGCATCGCAAGTATGAAAAAACTAAAAAAAGGCTTTTCTTGACATTTATTTTTCGAATTGTCATTTTATATTTAAATAAAATAAATTAATTAATCCGTGTCAAACACAAATACGCATTAGAAATGTCTTTCACTCCTCTTTATCGTGTTTTACGTTGGGAAAAAACATTCCTTGGACGATTTGTTGGAAGTTGAATTCTTCTTGATCTGGTTGTAGTTCCGGTTCCATTATCTATCATATTATATTAAGCAAGATGGCAACTAAATTCCATCAACCTAACAGCAATACCGCAGTCCAAACACCTCCATAATGCACATAAAAAATGCAACAAAAGTTTTTTTAACCGCTCCAAATTTTATATATGTCCAAACTGAATTTCATTGGTCTGGCAGTGATACCGTGAACATTACACTACCACACTAAAAGAAATAGTATTAGCATTTTGAAAGTGCATTATAGTGGTACTAGATATGAGGTATTACTGTCAAGTTGTATAATACACATAAACTTTACTCATTTTTTTGAATTTGGAAAGTGCATTACGGTGGTTTTAGGGCCGCGATATCGCTAAAAGGTCTATGGCATGTAGTTTGCACTAGTACAGATGCTATGCCCACAAGTTTTGGAGCGATATAAAACACTTAGAGCAGCACTTTACCAGCTCTCGGTCTATAAGCATTTTCTGGTTAATTGGTCAACTCTACCCCGATGTGTGAATAACGTGCACAAATATGATGTGTTCGAATAGCCATCATCGCCGAAAATCACATGATCGAATATTTTGCACTGACTAAATAAACCAATAAAATGTTGAATATTAGCTAAAACCATTTAAAATATTACGGGCATAAACGTCTTAAAATGCTTAATCAAAATTTTCAATAAAACTCATCATTGAAAATTTTGATTAAGCATTTCATAATTTCGTACAAATTTGGTTGAAATTACCTCATTTGGAAATTTGAATTTGTATAGGAAATGAGATGATTTTGAATTGAATTTGGAAATTTTGAACGAAATTACCTCATTTGCTCTAATGAAAACGCAGTATAACATACAAAATCGTGTTATTTTTTTCGAATTAAATTACATTGAAATTTTTTAAACACCAGCCCCGCTCAATAAACTTAACACAGCAGCGCAGCGAGATACATACAAAATTCAAAAAATAACCCGAATTTATGCGTGTTATTTTTTTTTTTTTTTCATGAGAAAGCGTCTATTGAACAGAGAGGTGTCACATTGTTGAAAGGTAGAATTTTAAATGTTAACTCAATATGAATCGACTTATATGGACGCCACACCTCCGCTGATACATACGGTGACCATATTTCCGAGTGCAAAACCCGGGACAAAAAGTGAAAAATTAAAAAAAAAAAAAATATAAGTCTTCTCATTAAATTTTATTTAGATATTAAGAGGAAGAAGAAAATAATACATAATAACAGAAGTACAAACGGAAATAAATTCTTAAAAAGAAAGGAACAATAAAATAAATGATCTACCTAAAAAATGTCAAGTCTTTTAAAGTTTTCTCTATACCATTTGGTTTAAATATTATTGGCAGTTATTATAAAAAAATTAAAAAAAATTTTCTTCAAATTGCTTTTGATTTATTAATTTATGTTTTTTAACTTATCAAAGGCAAAAAATGTTCGACTATTCTCTTCTTTAGATCTCTGATATGCAGAATTCTTGCAAGGCCTCTGAGTGAATGAAAAATATCAAGACATTAGAGGAAGGGTTGTTAAAAAAATCTTGCAAGACAGTAGGGCACTTGTCTCTTGCGATCAAAAATAAGAAAAACTATTTTAAACATTTTATTATTCCTTCAATAGTTGGCTGTACGGCAAGTTTTGGTGTTACTAACTAAGTGACAGAATTCGATATTCAGGTCCTGGTATATGAAAACATTTTGTTTTATAAAATATAAAAATGTTGACACTCATATTCCGGGTTTTTTAAAAAAGAACCCGGGACAAGCTATAGAAATACGACTTTTTGTCTATATAACATTGTAGATAAAAACTCTCCAAGTCGTCGCGTAGTTAAATTTAAGGTAGTGTTAATTAATTAATGATAGTACTTTAAAATTTACAATACAGCACCATGTTGCTTGTATATAATTTACAGGTTAAACTAAAAAAAATGTTAATATTCAACATAATTAGAAATGGTCTAATTTTAGTTCAGTTTCTTTATTTCTAGTTTCTGATTGATTAAACAACTTCTGCTACGAAACCGAGACAGTAAAACAACTTCTGAAATTGTTCTGGAACCAACACATGTGCACCATTTTATTTTTATTTTTTTTTTTTTATAAATTAAAATAGTTGGAGCGGTTTCTTTAAAAATTATTGTTTTATTTATAAAATGTTGTAAAAATTGTTACGCCATTTATTATTGCATAGTTATTTATTTGGAATTATAAATTCAATTCCAAGAAAAAACCGTATCATTATTTTTGAAATATAGGATTTGCAAAAAAAAAAAAAAAAATGTTGTTTTAAAAATGTTAGCTATGTTACCTATTTGAGTTTATTAGAAAATCTCTAAAAAAAAATTATTATAAATTTGTTACACAGATAATGAGACAGTTCAAAATAAAAAAAATGGTGTCATGAGCTCCTCTTTGTTAATTATTATGGGTTAGTGTAAATTTTGTTTTTTTTTGTAAAATGGCAGACGGAGACGGTTATTAGTACACCAAAATATTTCAATCCATGACTATAATCGTAGTTTTCGAGATAAGATTAGATTTTCTTTAACAGATTTTAAACAATTGTATGGAAGGTTTTTTTAATTTTTGATGAGTTCTTGTTTGAAATATTCTAGTTCTAGATATTGTCAAAAAAAACTACTCGGTGCCAAGTTAAACAAAAATCGACCAAGTCGGTTTTTTAAATATCTATATTGAGTTCCAACAAAAATTTTTTTTTTTTTTTTTAATTTTGGTAAACAATAATATTTAGAATTTTCAAAACATTCTCCATAAATAAATTATCAAATTCAGTTGAACTATTTTCAAGAGAGTCGAAAAATTAAAAGAATCAATATAAAAACAAGAAACAAACAAGTAAAAGGCATTAAAAATTAAACACATTTTAATTTTTTTTTTTTCAAATCAGTCTAATGTACCTACGTGCATAGTTTTAGCCATTAAAACTGATTTTGGTATACAAAGTATGGACGTCTATAAAGCTAGCACATACACATTAGCATAATCAATTTAAACCATAACTAGAATTTTGTGCTCTTTTTGTGCTATTTTTGTGTGGAAGTCAATATTTTTGTGCTAGCATAGTTTTCGTTTTATGCAAGTCTATGCTACCTTAATATTAAGCTAGCAAAACTTCTAAACCGCTTAACATAATCAATTAAAATAAAAACTAGAATTTTGTGCTATTTTTGTGCTTTTATACTGTGCAAGTCTCGATTTTTGTGCTAGCATAGTTTTTGATTTATGCATAATTATGCATTTGTATGCTACCATATAAAGCTAGCAAAACTTCTAAACCGCTCAGCATAATCAATTGAAATAAAAACTAGAATTATGTGCTATTTTTGTGCTTTTATTCTGTGCAAGTCTCGATTTTTGTGCTAGCATAGTTTTTGATTTATGCATAATTATGCTTCCCATATAAAGCTAGCAAAACTTCTAAACCGCCCAGCATAATCAATTGAAATAAAAACTAGAATAATGTGCTATTTTTGTGCTTTTATTCTGTGCAAGTCTCGATTTTTGTGCTAGCATAGTTTTTGATTTATGCATTATTATGCTTCCCATATAAAGCTAGCAAAACTTCTAAACCGCCCAGCATAATCAATTGAAATAAAAACTAGAATTATGTGCTATTTTTGTGCTTTTAGTCTGTGCAAGTCTCGATTTTTATGCTAGCATAGTTTTTGATTTATGCATAATTATGCTTCCCATATAAAGCTAGCAAAACTTCTAAGCCGCCCAGCATAATCAATTGAAATAAAAACTAGAATTATGTGCTATTTTTGTGCTTTTATTCTGTGCAAGTCTCGATTTTTGTGCTAGCATAGTTTTTGATTTATGCAAATGTATGCTACCATATAAAGCTAGCAAAACTTTTGAATCGCCCAGCATAAAAAAAATGACCATCATCTAGACGATCACGTTTTGAAGATCTTGATTAAGTAAGTCACGATAATCATCAAAACGCTATCGTTAAAACGATTGCTTTTGGACGATACCTATGTAGATACATACAGTTTATTTATTTTGCAAAGTGACAACAAAACTTCGAGAAAAATACAAATTATATGAAAAATAAAAAAAAAAAAGTGCGCCAGCAGGGAACGAACACCGAACCTTTCGGTTAAGAAACAAATAACTATTCCACCGCGCCACCATCAAATTTCAAAGTTGTCGATTTTTGAATTTACAAGCAAACCGTGCACTACTTCATGTTTATCGTTTTGAAATTACGGTATGACCCCCCAGTTTATTTGGTTATTTTTTTTTTTTATTACAAGTTGAGATTGATGCTGTTACATTAGTAGGTATTCTAAATCAATTTTCCTTGATTTATTAAAAATCATGCTATTTACCTATAGGTAGGTATGTAAAAATAATATAAAACAATTCTCTCTAACAAATATTTTTTCCCAATGTTACCTATCATACCAGCATTAAAAGTTCTCTAAACCTACTTTGCCTAGCTTTTTCTTGGATAGTTTGATTAGTGTGGAAAACTACCCTTTAACTGAATAATATAATGGCGTTAATTTCAGCTTCAGACAGTTTAATAGCTACCAAAAAGATCTCCATTACGAAGATCTTTTTTTAATTTGCTTAAGAGGCTTCCAGCCATATTTTCGATAAAAATGGAAAATTGGCAAAACGGCTTTCTAAAAATCTTAGCGGGATCACGTATTGCCAAAATTTAAATTGTGTATGAAAGACTGACATTTTTGGCTTTCAAACGTTCGAGCTTTGTTTTTTTTTATTTTGGTCGTTATATTTCAAAACTGCGACGATATGTTTCGAAAAATTACGTTAAACTGCCAAATGGCTTCCCGATTTCTTTAAAACGGGACGGAAGTTGTCATATAATATAATATATACATATAGGTATGTATATTTTTAGAGGTAGTAAACAGGGCTTCTATTCATTTGAAACTGAGTTTAGAATTTCGTCCCCATTTTTGAATTATATGCTTTTGAAAAAAAGTAGATTTTCTAATTTCAAAAGTGTCTTTAAGTACCTAACTAAATATGAAATAAATAGCATACAACTTTTTCAAAATGCCATATGTATATTCTTATAATTTAATTCAATAAAAAAAACAAGCACAAAAAGAAAATTTTTATTAAAAAATAACACGTTCTATTAAGTTTTTTTTTTTGCAATAAAAAGTTGTTATTTTCAAATAGTTCGAAATCTTAGTTTATCCAATCGCAATAAGATGGATTTTTTTCGAAGATCTATTTATATGAAATAGTCAAGACTCAAGAGAGAGGAGAATCAAGGAATGTTATTATGAGTTGCATGCAACATAATAGTCAAAAAAAGCAAAAAGAATAATGTGAGTTTGTGTGGGTGAGTGTGATTGCGATTGAATTGCATAGAAGGGGGTGAACGACGAGAATATTTTTGTTGTGTGTAGCATATATATGCATAATTATGCATAAATCAAAAACTATGCTAGCACAAAAATCGAGACTTGCACAGACTAAAAGCACAAAAATAGCACATTATTCTAGTTTTTATTTCAATTGATTATGCTGGGCGGTTTAGAAGTTTTGCTAGCTTTATATGGGAAGCATAATTATGCATAAATCAAAAAATATGCTAGCACAAAAATCGAGACTTGTACAGAATAAAAGCACAAAAATAGCACATTATTCTAGTTTTTATTTCAATTGATTATGCTGGGCGGTTTAGAAGTTTTGCTAGCTTTATATGGGAAGCATAATTATGCATAAATCAAAAACTATGCTAGCACAAAAATCGAGACTTGCACAGACTAAAAGCACAAAAATAGCACATAATTCTAGTTTTTATTTCAATTGATTATGCTGGGCGGTTTAGAAGTTTTGCTAGCTTTATATGGGAAGCATAATTATGCATAAATCAAAAACTATGCTAGCACAAAAATCGAGACTTGCACAGACTAAAAGCACAAAAATAGCACATAATTCTAGTTTTTATTTCAATTGATTATGCTGGGCGGTTTAGAAGTTTTGCTAGCTTTATATGGGAAGCATAATTATGTATAAATCAAAAACTATGCTAGCACAAAAATCGAGACTTGCACAGAATAAAAGCACAAAAATAGCACATAATTCTAGTTTTTATTTCAATTGATTATGCTGAGCGGCTTAGAAGTTTTGCTAGCTTTATATGGTAGCATACAAATGCATAATTATGCATAAATCAAAAACTATGCTAGCACAAAAATCGAGACTTGCACAGTATAAAAGCACAAAAATAGCACAAAATTCTAGTTTTTATTTTAATTGATTATGTTAAGCGGTTTAGAAGTTTTGCTAGCTTAATATTAAGGTAGCATAGACTTGCATAAAACGAAAACTATGCTAGCACAAAAATATTGACTTCCACACAAAAATAGCACAAAAAGAGCACAAAATTCTAGTTATGGTTTAAATTGAATATGCTAATGTGTATGTGCTAGCTTTATAGACGTAAAGTATGGTGAACGCGTGTTAGATACCAAATTAATAAATCTTGTTAGGATTTTAAGTTAAATGTTACACTGTAGTCTGTATTTAAGTTAAATGTAAATTATTTACTTTACTCTGAAATAAAAAAAATTATAGGGAAGTTAAACGTAGCTAAGGTAACTTGAGAGTTTAGAAGTTTTATATTACACACAAACCGCGGCTTTAAAAATTATGTTAACCACTATGTGGCTATACACTATTGCACTATAAAAATTACATAAAACAAACTAAGTCAAATACAAATGGCATTTGCAGTTTGATCGGATGGGGTTCATATTGCTTTTATAGGTTAGATAGGTTAGATATTACGAACATGAATTAAAGCCAAATTATCATTGAAAAAAAAAATCAATGAACACTTAAATTTTGCACTGTATAAAACACTTTCCAAAAAAATGGACACATTTGGTCTTAAGTGTCAAAATTTTTAAAAATAAAAAAGTTATCGAAGAAAGAATTAATGTTTATTTAAAAATATTATGCAGGACTGACTGTACCGCTTTGCAAATGTATGCACAACTTTATCTTCGCTTAAAGAAAAGTCCATGTTTAATACACACTACGAAATTATACCCAGATGCTTGGTCTATGGTTCGAGACCCAGTGACGCAAAAAAAGTTTTAAAATAAAATGAACACATAGACTAAGCACCACTAAAGGCTGATGATCGGCCTGGAGACCGTGAAACAGCTATAACTTGGTGGTAGCTCACTCAAGTTATTGTTGCTTCATTGAAATCTTCAATATTGTTTTTTATGGTTATAAATCCAGAAACAATTTTTTGTTGGCTGTACAACGCAATTCCGTAAATAAAAATACGCTGAAGTATTTATTTCACCGTTTTGTTATTTTTTTACAAGGAAACCGGCAAGATCGTCTTGAGACGGTCTCCAATATTTCTTAACTGGAGGTTGTAGCAGACAAAATTTGTACCTGAAAATTCAAACTTAAGCTTCTGTTACCTATATTTACTTTAAAAAAAAATTGTATTTTGATCTGACCATTATTTCGATTTTGCCCGTTAGAAGGTTAAATAGTTTAAATTACTATCCATAAGTATAGGTGATAAGAAAACTTCTTATTCTCATACAAAATTTCTTTATTTTCATAACGTATACGTTTTCGAGAAATACTTTTCTCATCTGCAGATTATTTATTTATTTATTTATTTCATCTACGAGCTAAAAGCTTAACAGATTACATTATAATAAAAAGTAATAATAATAGTATAAAAAGTGAAAATAATATAAATAATAATAATAAGATATAAGTTAGGCAACAATAACAAATAATAACAAATAAATAACAAATAATAACAAATATCAATTTCTTAAAAATAAATAGTATAAAATATTTTTGAAATTTTCTCTAGAGAGAATCAAATCAATGTGTTTATAAACATTATTGAACTCTCTAATTGACCTTGACATTGTTTCGTTCCGACCATAGTTTGTTCTATGCCTTGGTTCATAAAGAAGGTGTCTTTCCCTTAACGGTCGTATAGGAACATAAACATGTACAATAGAAAGTAACAAAGGACACTTTATATGGTAACAAAGAATATCACGCACAAAAACAATATCATGAATAGATCTTCTTGACTTCAGAGCTTGTAATCCTAAGAGGCTTTGTCTGGCTTGAGAAGAAGGCCAAAAATTCCAACGCATTTTATAAAATACGTATTTCGTGAACCTGTTCTGAACTCTTTGAATTCTATCGGAAAAAGATTGTTGGCAAGGGTTCCAGATGATATCCGCATATTCGAGAATCGGCCTTACCAAAGAAGTATAAAGTGAAACAAGTGTGTAAGGGTCAGAGAAATCAATAGAATTTCTTTTTATGAATCCTAACATTGAGTTAGCTCTAGCAACAACAGAGTCAACATGAAGGGAAAATGAGAATTTAGAGTCAAAAAGAACACCTAAATCTTTTACTTTTAAAGTTCTTTGAAGCGTATTGCTTTCAAGAGAATACGTAAACTCAAGAGTACGAAGTTTTCTAGAGAGAGAAATAATAAAACATTTTTTGATATTAAGATTAAGGCTGTTCGAATTACACCATTGAGATAAATTGTCGAGATCCTTTTGAAGCTTCAAGCAATCATCGACAGAGGTGATCTTTATAAATAATTTCAAATCATCTGCGTATATAAGGTATTTGCTATGTCTGATATAGTTAACGATGTCATTAATGAATATGATAAGAAGCAATGGGCCCAGGTGACTACCCTGAGGGACACCAAAAGTACACTTAATTGACCGTGAAGTACAACCTTGAATTTTTACTTTTTGGACTCTTCCAATTAAAAATGAAGATATCCATTTCAATAAGTTTGAGTGGATTCCAAAGGCATGGAGTTTAAGAAGCAAAATCCGATGGTTAACCGAATCAAAAGCTTTGCTAAAATCAGTATATATAGCATCCACTTGACTTTTGTTTTCGATAGCCTCCACGACAAAGGAAGAGAAACAGGCAAGGTTTGTAATAGTTGATCTCCCCGAAATAAACCCATGTTGGGAGTCACTTATATGTTCTTTTACAAGAAAGTCAAGTTTGGTTTTTACCAAACCTTCAAAAAGCTTAGGAATTGCGGATAACTTGCAACCCGATTTGAAAATAGGGATTAGGAAAGAAGACTTCCATTCATCTAAGAATTCCGCAGCTGACAACGATAATTTCAATATATGAAGTAATGGCGAACAAATGGAATTTGAACAACGTTTCAAGATTATGGCAGGGATGCCATCAACACCTGGATTTAAATTTGAATTTGGTTTGATAGAGTTAAGTGCATTTAATTAAATCTATGTATAAATAGGCTTAAATAAATTTTGTGGTACCATTTTCTCAAAAAGTATTTGACCGATTTCGATGACTTTTATATGGTTGGAAAGCCACAATTGCGAAGATGGGCAGAATATACTTAAGACATATGCATTTACACACTGTGAGCCATTTTTGTTTTTGTACTGTCAAACACTGTGCATATTAAAAAAAAAAAATTAAAAAAAAATTGTTTTTCCTTCAATATTTTCAAACAAATTGTTTTTTGAAATTGAAAATTGAAAGTGTCGACACAGGACGATACTAGTATGTTTTTAATACATATTTGTATGTTTTTAAAAATTCAAAGCATTTATGCCTATTTTTTCAGTTTTGGGGTATACATTTAATGACTCAAGAAGCAATTTTTTAGTAGACAATTCATATGGATAGACCTAACTAATTCGGGGCATATGACATCAAAACCTTCTGTGTTCTGTTCTTATTCCAAAATTGGTTAACTCGGGTTAAACTTTAATCTCGTACTGAATAACTGGGCCTTAATAGTGTTGAAAAGTTTTGCAAAGAGACTTCTCTATCGAAAATTCTTCTTCTAATCTAAATCAACAACTAACACACTTCTCCGTCACCTTCATTATCATAATAAAAATGGCTTTTGAATGTATGTACTTGTACATATTCAATTCCTTATCAAAAATTGGTAATCAAATATTTGTAAGCAATATGCTGTAACACATGTCCGTGCATTTCATATTCACGCGCTTCTGTTTATTCCCACTATTCTCTCTCTCTCTCTATGCTATGAACGCCACATGTTGTCTACAAGCCACGACAATCAATTCGATCAATAAAATTAAATTCCATCCACACAAATCGATTGTAGTTAGCAGTGATTAACTAGTAACTTATCATATGCATTTTTTCCAAACAAGTTTTTATTTAGTTTTTCGTCCTCTTTAAAAATTTTACCTGTAAATGTGAGAGAAATCATCACCCACAGCCGTGTTGCCTTTCATTTGATCGGATGCTGCTGTTTTAGCCATTTCTACAAGACTCTCAGGATGCTGTTCGCGGAAGCTGGAGAAACGCTCCCGTATCCCATCACGCCATTCGTGGAGACGTCCCGACCATCCCTGATACTCATGCAGTTTTTCCATTTTTAAATTTCAAAAACTTTAACTTCCAACACACACACACACACTTTAAATTTTAACTAAACTATTTGAACTATTTCTGCAGCAGCAACATTCGCAACCCTTCTAACTTTTAAAGTAACCTTCCCACCCTGAATGTTTTGCAAAGGTCGATTCTATAATTTAATTAGGCCCGATACATGATTTAACTATTTCTATGCACTATTTCTATGCACTGCACACGCAAAATTTTCTCAATTTTCAAATTTTATCCCTAATTAAGTTTCTGGAACTTTTTCTCAACAATCCCGCACACTACCAACTGAAGGCGAGTGTCTGTCTATCTCCCCGGGGAGATTATATGCAATCCCGAGGACTGTAACGTTTTCGTAGGTCTTCGTTTTTTTTTTTTTTTTTTAATGGGGATCTGTTCCGTTGTGCCGCTATTGTCGTATGCTTGGAAGCTGCTGTGGGTTTTGAAACGAACTGATTGATAGTTCCAATGCTGGATGTTGGTTTGCCTTTGCAATTTTCTTGCAGCTGGGAATTGTTGCGGCTTGCTTCATTGTCTTTGGATTCCATTTCGTACGGCAAGAGCATGCGTTGGATGGACTGTTTTGTGGTGGTTATTTGTTTCAATTTCAAAACAGCTGATAGAAGCTTGTATGGAGAAGGTATCTGATTTCGAGCACCGCAAGATGACATTGATCTAACAGGTCGGTTAGTTTGTTTGTGAGGTTAAGTGTATATAGTGAAAGTGAACAAATGTTCCTCAGCTTTGGATAACACTTTTGGCGGTAAAAAAGGGTAAGTCTCTGCTTCGTATTGAATATTTTAGACGACACTTTCAAAAAGTTAAGTTCTTATACTGATAGTCCATCAGTCGGAATGTTATTTGCAGGGACGGATTAAGACATGTAGGGGCCCCTAGGCAATTCTAGCCTCGGGGCCCCTCCTCTCTAAAAAAAAAATCAAATTTGTTCTATTTAAAACTGTCAATTTAAAATAAAGTTTTTGAAAAAAAATCAACACCTTTTTATTTTCTTTTTTCTTCCGTCATTTTATTTTTTTTTGTTCGAACGCTGTATGTATGTGCATATGTATATTTATGTTTTTTTTTTTTTTTCATTTATTTATTTTCTTAGTAATTGAGCTAATTTTATTTTTATTCTCGTCCTATGATTTGTAATTTTCAGTGTTTCCTAAAGAAAATGCATTTTAATTCGGCAATTGCAATTTTAAATTTAAAAATTGTTTTAATCAAATTGACAATCGTGGTTTTCAATGATAAAATCAATTTTCAAATTAATCAACATGACAAATTTATTGACGTTGGTATTGGAAAAAGAACTTTTTCATTAATTTTAATATTGAAAATTCTCATTGTAACACCATTTTTTGGTTTTAGGCGTCTATAAAGTCATAGAGGTAGAAAATATTTAGAATCTATGTATATTGTACCTTCAAATATCTTCGCATCATAAGGTCTGCTCCTTTCCTTTCAAACTTTGTGATTTTGTGCATTCAATTCTCTCAAAGTTCATATAAAAAAAATAAAATGGTAAAAAAATAAAATGTAAAAAAAATAAAATGCGAGCATATGCAGACTGTCCCAAAAGGGACGATATCCGATCAAAGTCACAAATGATGACGTAATGACATCAGAGTCGCAAACGTATGCGACTTTTATATGCTGTCTGCTCGTAGCTTAAGATAGTTTAGTAGCGAATAGGTTTATTCGAACAAATAATCAGCAACCGATTACTAGGCGTGTTTGATATCTTTTTCCAGTAAAATGTGTAAAACCTGTCAAATTTTTATATAAGGGAAAATTCTCTCAGAAAGGAGAAAACTTCCCAATATATTATAACAAATGCACAGAACCACTTTTTGTACAAAACCTCACTTTTGTGTGTATGGCGCCAAAAGGTAACACCAATAATTCTTATTTGTGACTTTGAATTTTTGTCATTATTATTCTAAATGTTATTAAAAATTTCTAAAAAAAATATGGCGAAATAATACCGTTATAGTCAGAAAGCGAATACCAAAATACATTTGTTTCTATTTCTTAGTCGCTGTCAAGTGGTATGCACTGACAGTTAAGGTTTCGACAGTATACTTGCACGCAGGAGTTGCAACTTTTTCGAATTAACAAAGAGGAATATTTGTGATAGTTTGTAAAAATTTGTGCAACATTTTAGGAAATTTCAAGTTACCAAACACAGCAGTTCGTTGGTAACTGCTATAATCGTTTACTCGATGTCATAAACCTCTTTCTCGTTAGTCCGCTTTCAGAAAAGGTAACTGAATTTCCAGCGACAATCAGTTCAAGAAAGAAGGGTAAACAAAATCTCCCCGGTCAACAAATTCAGGAGATTTTTTTGACGTTCCTCTTCACACTACGTTTGTGTGCGTTCAACCAAGGTAGTTTAAAAGTAAATTAAGCAAATCTCTTTGGGTTTCTTGCGTGTGAATGGTACAAGAGATTGTTAAGGAGATTTAAAGAAAACGTCAAACAAAATCTCCAGCAACTAGTATCTTCGTGTGAAAGGGAACTTAGGAAACCAATTGCTGGAGATTTTTTTTGACATTTTCTTTTGATTCTTTTAAAAATCTCTTGTTCATTTAGCACAAGAAATCTAAATCGGAAAAGATTTATTCTTTTAAAGTCGCTTAGGTGAACGCCCACAGAACACTAAGTCAAGTTTTACAGAATATAGGCTTAATCCCCCCCTGATGGTCATTTGAAATGCAAAATATTAGATAGTATTTTTTTTTTATTTTAATGGTTAATGGGGACTTATTAGAAGTCTACATTTAAAATTTCGACCGCCTAGCTCTATTGCGTTAGCCGCCATCTTGAATTTAAAGACAATTGGTTTTCGTTGAATAACTCGTTTATTTTCAACTTTTAACTAAAAATTCACATAACAAAAATTGTTCAGAATTTAATTTTCTATCTTATTAAGTGCCATTTTAAACACAAATTAATAGATATGAATTTGGTTTGAATTCAAGAGGGCGGTCAAATTTAAAGAAAAGGTTGTCGAGAATTTCTATATGTACCCTGAAGAATTTTGGAACTCAGCCATAGAACTCAGCCATTGATGTATTTGTTGAATGTGTCACACGGACAGCTGTAAATATTTTATTTACCAGTTTATAATTTATTAGTTAGCACTTCAACTGGCCAGTAAAATATTCAAAACTTTTATTTCTACTTAGAACTCTTCAGATATTGTGAAACGTAAATGAGATTTTTAAATGCCGAATAAGTTCCGAATAGCTTAATTGAACCTTTAATCAGACATTGTGAAACAAACCCTTATGTCAATTTCAATTCCAGAACATCCCAACAAGAAGCATTTACTATTTTGACAATTAATCCAACAAATATACTTTTAAAAGTATGAGTGTTTTCAGAGTGCACTCCTAGCACTCTTTAATGAAATCCAGAGTGAAAACACACTCCTAAACAGTAAATGGAAGGTTTTTGGAGTGTTGGGAGTGTGGACGGAGTGAAAAAAGAGTGCTAAGAGTGACCAACGGAAAACGACATTAGATTCATCAGTTAACTATTATAGTGAGGGAGGGCTTTATTTATGTATGTATATGCTAAAATCTTCAACAGGAAATCTTAAAACTTGTAGAATTAACCATCCACTTAAATCTTCAATATCTTTGAAAGAATACATTTTAAAATTAGATAAGAAATAAGACCTTTTAAAGAGAACATTCAATTTCTTTCAAGAATAGGTGTCGATCATTTCCGTACGGTAACCCGTTGAAGAGTTATTACATAAAGAAGCAAATATATTGTTCGATTCGTGAGAAAAGTAAAAAATCAAAGTCCTAAACGTAGATAAGTTGTAAGAAAAAAAATCCCAACAAGGAAAGCACATTCATTTCTTTCTCGAACTTTCCAATTTTCTAGGCAATTTTTCCAATTTTTTCTTTCTATATTCGGGCTACTAGGAACATTTAACAAAAATTATCCAAATCATTCTCAAGTACAAACTAACGTAGCGTTAGTTTAAAGTAGATTAGTTATTAAATCATAAAAATAAAAAAGTTCGCATACGCCCCAGTGTACCACTATTATAGTTATATTTAGAGAAAATAATACAATGACATGTAATAGCCCGTTGCGTATTGGTTAGTAGGTTGGACTGTCACGCCAGATGTTTGGGTTCGATTCTCAGTTTCTTTTACAAAAAAAAAAAAAATAAAATAAAAGTTTTTTCAGGGCTAATGCCTCTTGTGAGGATGTGATAAATCCTCCAAGAGTATCTCTTGTCATAGAAAAGTGCTTGAGCCATTCGAATTCGGCAATAAACGTCCCTTCCATTCCTGTAGACATGCACGCAGGAATGGTTGAGAGTTGTGAGTCACCAGGCCCTGGCTCGTCATAAGCTGTTGTGCCAAAAAACACAAATAGAATTCTATTTGAGTTTGGGTTAAATCTATTTGCGTTTGGGTTAATTGTATTTGCGTTTGGATTAAATCTATTTGTGTTTAGGTTAATTTCATCCCACACATAGGCACAATTTGACATGTGTTCAAACAAGATAATTTTTCGGATGGCTTTTAAAACCATCACACATACTAACAGACTTGGCGGCTTGAGGTTACGGTGAAATTGATTTGTTTGGATGCAAGTGAGGAATCAAAATAAGCAAAACATTTTCTTCAAATTTGGCAGTCGTATAAGTAATTTTATTCCACATTTTTTTTGACCTACTGAATATACTTTGATAGTTTGGAAGTACTTACCATTCCCAGTCCGATAACACTACACATTTTTGGTTCATCTTATTAACCTCCAAAGAAATATATTTTGAAGACTTATTAAATCACTGAAAATGAAAATCACATGCATTTTTTTTTTCAAATATACTAAGAGCCCACAGCAATTTTTGTGTGTGAAGTATAGCAAAAATTCAAGGATGCAATTAGATAAGTCTTTACTTTCTATTCGCAAATATGCAAGTCTTGCAAGCTGTGGTTGGAGTGTTGCTGTAATAAAAATGCATTTCTTTCTGAAAGCTCAGGTAAAAGGTATACCATTAAAAAATACTATATTTAATAAAAGAGCTGAATATACCATAGACATGAATATGGGGGTCCAAGACCTCTTAGGTGTGCCTTCTGTATGCAAGACGCACTATAGAAATTAATTTTCAAATGCGTCTTGCATACAGAAGGCCCCACCTAAGAAGACTTGTACCCTCATATTTATATCTGCAGGGTTGCCACTTTTCGGCAAACTTTCCGCAGTAGATTCACAAAAAAAAAATGCAGTAGATTGAACTTTTTTGCAGTAAATCTGTTTTATTATTATTTTTTTTTCAAAAAACAAGGAAGATTAAAATTAAAAAAAAAATACTACAGGTAATTAAAAAAAATAATTAGCATATTTTTTATCAAAAATAAAAAGTGTTGTTAAAAATGTAGTATCTGGGCTTTCAGAAAAAAATGTAATTTTCAATGCAGCATTATTTGAAAACGCCCCAAGTACGGCTTGCAAGACTTGCATATTTGCCAATAAAAAGTAAAAGCCTATCTTACTGCATCATTGAATTTTTGCTATACTTCACACCCAAAAATTGCTTTGGGCTCTCGGTCTGAAAGAAGTGTTGATTTACATTAAATCTCAAAGTTGGACATAAGGAAGGAGTCACCCTTAACAAAGAAACATCCATATGGAGAATCTCATCCTTACCAAATACCAACCTTTTATCATTTTTTCATTTTAAGTGACCTATAACTTTTGCTGAGTCTCAGTACAAGAGTGAAAAAAATTGGAAACAAAATGTGAAATTGATATAAGTATCTACAGATCATTTTATTTGTATATAGGCATACTAAAACAAACATTCATTCCAATGTTTTATACAAATTTAGATAACATTCTTTTTTGTATTTTATTCATAACACTTAAACTTAATTGCTTTTCTTTCTTAAAAACAAAAGAAACAAAAAATACAGAATACAAAAAAAAAAACTGGAAAATATAAAATTTACTTCGTTGCAAATTTTTTTAAATAATTAACTATTCACTACCGGATAATACTTAGGTAGAACAAAGAAACACAATATTAACTTTACAAAATCATCAATATCAATATTTATATTATACTTATAAGCAAATAAACCAAAATAACAACAAAATTATGTATATTATTATATTTTGTATATTATTCTTTTATTTCAAGGTACTTGTTTTTAGCAATACTATTTGAAAGATTATTTTGTATCTACAATTTTACATTTTTTTTTTAATATATATAAACAATAAATAAACAACCGTTATTCTTTTTACGTCTTTTTATATAATGCATTCCTTTTAATTTTATTATTATTTTTTTTTTTCGTTAACATAAACTTAGATTAAATTATTTTAAGTTTTGTTTTATTTTTATCATAAATACATAAATATATATTAATAGTTAAGTTAAATTAGATAGAGTTTTCCTAAAATTACAATTAAGTCTTATGCTAAGGCTTCATTCCCCGTACTCGGTAGGAGAATGCAAAGTAAACCACTTACTGAAATAAAATTATGATTATTAGATTATGTGTGTTCTTATTTTAAAGTTGTGTTTTTATAATAATTACCAGCTAACATAAAAGCAAATAAAACAATTGGTATCACACAGTTGAAGTCGATTAGAAACCCAAAAAGAAGATTTCCTAAAAGCGCTCCACCGCGGCCAAATGTCATTGATAATGCTGCTGCCATTACTCTATAAGGAAATATAAAAAAAAAACTAAATTTGAAACATAGTTTGAATATTGTTTTGAAATATAAGGTTCGTCTCAGACCATATGGAGAAACTATACAGAAAGGGGGGGTTCCATATTTTACATGGTTAATCTTTACCTTTACCTATATTTATGCTGTTCAAATGAGATTTTAATAATTTTTTGTATACATATTGTAAAATATCTAGGCTTACATATTAAATTTTTGCATATTTAATTTTTAAAAAAATATTTTATAAATAAAATATAAATAAATCAAACAATCGAAATGACTTCGTGTAAGAATAATCCATTACACTACTCTGGTTCTTTATCACAAAGTTAGCGCTTATTTTTCAGTTTCCGGAATTGTATGATTCTTAACATAACTGTTCCTAAGTCAAAGCTATAATCACTTAAAACTAACAGGAAATGCGAAAAGCTTTTTGCAACCCCGCAAACAGAGGCAAACATTAAGGGAACGAAAAAAAAAACACGTTTTTTTTTAGTGTTTTTGTTTCAGGGCCAAAAATAACGGTACCTGCCATCCTGCCATATATATTTTTTTATAGCATTTTCGAAAAATCTTATTTTTTCAAAAATGGCTCCACAGATTATTCTAAAACAAAAATTGAATACATTTTATTGGGTATATGGGCTCCAAAAAATAGTTTTAAATGGTTCCTAACATAGAACCATTTTATTTTTATTTTCGATTTTCTCAAAAAGGAATAAGCTAATTTTGATAAATTAAAAAAAAAATAGAATTTTCAAATTTTTCTCTGATTTTTAAAAGAACTTTCAACTTTTTTTTTTTGAAAACCAAATATTTCGAAAATTATTCGCGGTTGGTTTTCATGAAACTTGGTACTGAGTGGTGTTTTTTAATATTATCTAAAACATTATAAACAAAGTTTTTTTCTCAGTTAAAATTAACGTTACCTTCCATAAATAAAATAAATAAATACATTTGATGGCACAACAGCTCATGAAGAACTAGGGCCTAGTGACTTACAACTCTCAACCATTCCTGTGTGCGTGTCTGCAGGAATGGAGGGGACCTACAGTTTATTGCCGAATCCGAACGGCTAACGAGCGGCACTTTTCTGTGACAGGAGATACTCTTGGAGGATTTGTCAATTCCTCGCAAGAGGCAGTAGCCGGTTTTCTTTTAAATAAATAGATGGCGAGGCTTGGGATCGAACCTTAGACCTCTGGCATGACAGTCCATCGCACTAACCATCACGCCACGGCTACCACAATACCTTCCATATAAATGTTAAAAAACCGTTACAGAAAATCCAAATTTTCTCGAAAACGACTCCTAAGATTTTGATTGAAATTGTTCTGAACACTAATATTAGTATGGTCTATGACAGTGATGGAAATCGACTTTTGCCAATAGTACTGAAAGCAGAAAAAAAAATAGTACTGAAAATGAACAAATAGTACCGAAATTTTTCCAATCGTGAATTCTACAGGAATTTAATATTTTATTGGACGTTATCATCGTTAGAGGAAGATGTGGTTTGAGTATTCAGCCATCTACCTCTTGCAACCATCTCGATTTAGAGATCAACAATGCAGCATCGCATGCATTTTCGTACTTATGTCGGAAAACAAGTTTATATCTTGTTAAAAATTCAAGAAAATATGAAGTGTTTCTTTGGTAAAAATTGATCTTGCATTCTGCAAACGAGGTGCAACAGCGCATGCATGGGCCAGATACATTCCAAATCAAAAAATAAGTTTAATCTATAATTAATATTTTTGACAACTTTATTTGAGGGCGATACAAAGTTCGCCAGGCTCGCAGCTAGTACAATTTAAATGTATATGTCAACCAATTCTGAAAAATCTAACATTTAATAAATAATTTGAGATAAATTGGAATCACAGTAGGTATGTTGTTGAATATTTTTGGAAAGATAATAGAATATTTGACCCATGTTTGAGGTATATTTGGTTTGCTTATTTTGTCGCGGAGAGATTTTTTTTTAAAACATATTAAAAATTTCTACAGTTTTTTTTATATATATAGAAAAGTTCTGTCTTCCCTCTTTTTTAGTTTAAGAAATTAAAAACAAACTTTTTATTTTATGAAACAAAAGATAAAAACTTTTATAAATTATAAATATAAATATTTATTTATTCAAACTATGTAACAATGTTTGTTTTTTTAATATTAGCCGTGTTTTTTTGCAAGCCCAAAGGAGATTGGATGAAAAAAACGACATCCGGGCTAACAGTTTACGTGTTAAATGCTACAACAACTAAACCCATTCGTGCTTAGCTAAGCACGGAGAATTTTTCGATTATCCTAATTGAATTTTGTATGAAAATCTTAAATGAATTTCATCGGGCTTATGCCAAACTAGCACTTGAGTGATGCGTTAAACCCAGTTAATGAAAATTTCAGAATTTATCTTTTGCCAGTAATTGAAATAGTACTGAAAGTTGAAAAGTGGTACTTGCGTACTGGGAAAATTAAATAGTACAAAATTCAGTACAATAGTAAGCCCTTTTCCAACCGTGGTCTATGATTTACCGAAAATAAAATTTACAGTTAGCTATTATTAACTGTACCTCTCCTAGAACCGTTTTGTTTTTATTTTGTAGTATCTCACTATCTGTAAAACTGATTTAAATTAAATTTTTGGTACAAAAGCTTCTGATAGTTGAAGTCATACTGTACGTCTAAATTTAAAAAAAAATAAAAATTGGGTTTTTCAAAAAATTTTCCATTTTTTTTTTTGATATTTCAAAAATGAGTAGATCGTTTTTTTTTCGAAATTCAATTTAACATAAATAAATACTAAAAATGGTGTACCAATTTTTTTTTCTTAAGAATGTTTACAAAATTTCATATACAAAATTAGACTTAAAAAAACCACTCCTAAGATTTTGAATTTCATATTTTCTCAAAAAACTAAGATTTATTAAAGAAATCAGATGGTGTACTTTTTATTGCTCTAAAAACAATTTAGGAAGATTTTTTTTTACTAAATTAATCTAAAAATATTTCGATTTTTAATAAGTTTTTATTTTTTGTAATAAATGTTATGTACACATGTGCAGTGTGCTCAATTATTCATTTTTGTATACATACATGCAAACATACTAACTTAAAAAACTACCTTAAAATTAAGGCTTATAATTCACTCAATTTTAAAATTTGAAGATCATTTTGTTTTTATTTCGTTCTCGAGAGCAAATCGATTTGGGATAAATTTTATTTTACAGATACATAATAACGTCGGGTATTGTTGGTTTTGTTTTTTTTCATCTCGTTTACTTGGTTTATATATTTGTTTCGAAAAAATATATCATTGAGTCTTTTACTTAGCACCCAGCATAACGGCGTATAAACAGTGAGGTATGTAAGGGGGGGCATGCTGCCCCCTGCAACCCCCCTGCTTAGCCCACTATAGGATTTGGGATAGGTGCGAGGTTGGATGTATGCAAAGTTTCTTTTGCATTTAAAGAATCAGCATTTAAAGAAACCTTGAACTTATCCTATATCCAATGTAAACGTCATCAATTTTTACAAAATTGTAAGAAAATCCATTATAATTAAGTTTTTCTTTTCCCCTTACTGATTTAAATACGTTACAAATTGTATTTTAATCCATTTAAAACTTTTTAATATTTTCTTTGATAGTTTGGAGCTTGCCGCGCAGGATTATAATCACACTGAAGACAAAATAAACCCACGCCAAAACAATAGATTCTAATACAAAACGAATTGCGAAATAAACCGTAAACGAGATAACCTTGTCCTTAAATAACTCATTACACTTTTAACGAAATTGCAAAACGAGTAAAAAGAGACAGAAAAAATGCGAAGTGATCGTAGCGCGAAGTGATTGGAAAACAAAATAAACATAATCGAAGTAAATAAAATAATTATAAGCAAAGCGAAACAACGAAAATCGAAGTGAAAAAAACGAAACAACAGGCACCCAATAACGTCATAGTGCATAAAAGGCTTTCAAAAATAAAATTCAACTAGCCGTTTCTTATTATAATATCTTTTAGTTTTTTTTTTTTGGGGGGGGGCGGTTTTGGTCAATTAATATTTTAATAAAATATGTAATAAAGAAAATTCTATTTTTTGTATGCATGATTATGATGTATAGATAATGCATATCCACTTCAAAGGTTTATGAAACACAAGCATGAATAATTTCCATTTGAAAAAACTTTTATGAAATTAAATTCAAATTAATATTAGTAAAAACTGGCTGAGGTACATTACGGTATTTTATCAAAAGTCCAACATCAAGCGAATATTTAAAATGTAAAACTAAACATAAATGCATGTAAATTTGAAGCATTCAGATGCAGAAGCAGGAAAGTGACAATTTTGATTTCTTTTGGATTTATTTACCAATGAAAAGGCTAAATGAACACTTTTATATGTGATTGGCAGCCTTCTACGATCTCTAGTATTACAATTGAACCTTATTACTGGGCTCTAAGGCAAGTAGGTACAGACTACAGATTTGTTTCGTGTAAAAACTAAATTCGAGTTCGAAAAAGTGGTTTTCTCCATATCGTTCATCGGTCTGTGCTTCCGTGCGTCAACTGTAATTTCAGCTAGAGCCTTAACGGGTGAACCGTTTTGCTTGAAATAAACACGCGCCATTTTTGTGCGATTCCCTAGAGGGTAAAATCGAATTTTTGATCTATCTCATCTAGAACAGAGGTAGCTGCCATACAAAAAAATTTTCAATTCAAAAATCATAGAGCTTGTGAATTAAATATTTTTCAATTCACAAATCAACAAGAGTTTGTGAATTGAAAACCATTCAATTCCCAAATCACCCAGGAACTTGCGAATTAAATATTTTTTAATTCATAAATCAATTACAGACTTGTGAATTAAACAAGAGCTTAAGCTAAAAAAAAAAGCTTAAGCTTTTACAACCCTGATTTGTATACACAAACAAAGAGGCTGTGTGTGATCCACAGATAACTTCCCATTGGTGCCCTTCGATACCCGATATTATTTTTTATAACAAAATTACCAATTCAAAATTTTCGTTAACGTTATCAGTTGTGCAATCAAAGGAAGACCAAAGTTTGGCTGTTTGCTCTATATGCGACACGAAAAACATTTTTAAACAATTATAATTAGTTTGTATTGCATAATTTTTGGCTAAGAAAAATAACTGTCAATTGAATTTTTTTACAAAGTTTATTAATTATCAACTTGAAGTCAATATAGACGAAAATCATTTTTTTTTCAATTTTTGTCAGTTTTCTTCTATTAAAAAAAAAACTTTCGGTTTGATTTTTTTTTTTTAATCTTTCCAATTCTTTACTATGTCAATATGTATATAATGAAAGTTTTATTTTTATTATTTTTTCTCGAGATATTCTGCAAAAAAGCCATTTTACAACTTTTTTTTTTTTAAATAACTGTAATAAGAAAACTGCTATTTGAATTTTTCTGAAAACCCTTTCTGCCCGTTATGGCTTTATTGTCTGTAAGATATTTATCGATATATCAACGGCGAAAAAAGCTCCCAAACGTATATACTTATACAATACACAGACATCTCTCTAAAAATGATGGAATCGGACTCCGGAGACCTCGAAACGTGAAAAAATGTCAAAATTTTCGATTCAACAAATCGCATCAATTACAATAACTTCCAATATAACAAATTTAAAAAAAACAGTATTTTTTTAAATTATAATTTGTATAATACAGTCAAACCCTCTTAAGTGAAACGACAAAAAATCCTAATTATTATTTTACTTAAGCAGGTTTTTCACTCAAAATGATTTTGAACCTGAATTCGAATAAAAAGAATAATTTGATGAGACCAAAATTTTTTCTTTAGTAACAAAACAATAACAAAGAAATGGCCTGGTTAAAGCCTTCTCATTATACTTTTTGTTTCGTTTAACTTAAGTTAATTTGTCCATATTTTTTTTTTTCGCTTAACCAAGTCTTTTACTAAATAGGTATACAAATATAAAATTTCATATTTTTTCAGATATCCGTGTTTTTCATTCAAGCGGGTTTCAGTAAAGCTGAGTTATTTATGGGGAATTTGTAGAAAAATGCACGGGGTTTAGCTAAATTGTTTACTTAAACAGTTTTCGCTTAAGCGGCTTTGACTGTATTCATTATTTTAAAAATTTGAACAAAATTAAAAAAAAAAAAACAATACAAACATATATATGCCAGTAAGACCTATAAATAAATAAATACATTTGATGGCACAACAGCTCATGAAGAACTAGGGCCTAGTGACTTACAACTCTCAACCATTCCTGTGTGCGTGTCTGCAGGAATGGAGGGGACCTACAGTTTATTGCCGAATCCGAACGGCTAAAGCCGAAAACAGATGTGCAGCTTTTTCCCATGCAGCGAAATTAGAAATAGAGATATCGTGCAGCAAAGGCTGCATGCAGAGCCTGGAATATGTCAGCTCTCATAAGAACCTGTGTAAATTTATTTTCACTGCATTGGGAAAAGCTGCACATCTGTTTTCGGCATAACGAGCGGCACTTTTCTGTGACAGGAGATACTCTTGGAGGATTTGTCAATTCCTCGCAAGAAGCAGTAGCCGTTTTTTCTTTTAAAAAAATAGGTGGCGAGGCTGGGGATCGAACCTTAGACCTCCGGCATGACAGTCCATCGCACTAACCATCACGCCACGGCTACTACTCAGTAAGACCTATAGGGTCTTTTAAATTAGGCAATGTTAGAAAGAATAGAAGGATAGGATAGATTTTTGTTAGCACAGTGGATTGAGAAATAAGGTTTTGATTATCTCATTAAATCCCAGGGGTGGCGTTCAGTTAAGGAATATAGAAAAAAATGCTGCCTAGACTGGGGTTCGAACCCACACATCCAGGTTAGCAGTCAAGCACTACTTCCACTGCGCCGCGCCGGGGCCACCCGGCTGATATATGTATTTGAAAAAATGTAAACTTAATTCTATAACAGAAGTCCAAAATCAAACAAAAAAAAATATAAAATTGAGGACCACCCTAACGAAGTTTTATATTTTCTCAAATTCAAAATAAATAACTTCAGTAATAGACCTTACCTTAAATTCGTTGGAAATAAATCAACCATGACACAATAAACTGTGCTGATACTTAGTGATGTTAGTGCCTCAAAAATACACGATAGTACAAGATTTTGCATTGCATTCTGTACAAAATACAGGCCAATGGTTACAGCTGCAGCAGCTATTAATCCAAATACTGCAAAATAAAATAATTACCATAGAATTTAAAATTTATAGCTTAATCTTAATAAATCAAACAAACCCAAAAAGAATTTTATTCCTAAACGATGAACACATAAAGGAAGCCAAAAGCTAGTCGGTATACAGGCCAGCCCAATGATCACAGTGTTTCGATAAACTCCTTGCTGTAGGGTTGAATCACAGTTAACACCAAGATCAGCCACTATAGTTGTTCTATTATTTATGTTTTTTTATTAAAATTTTATCTTCTTTGTGATATTTATTAAGAATTACCCATTTACGGTATAAACTGAAGACACATCGCAAACAGAAGTCGGTGCTCCTGGATTCAATTCTTCGAAATCAGCAAAGCGTTGAAATAGCTCAGGGAACCACACCATGAGAGTGTAATAACTTTTAAGGAGAACAAAAATGGCTATGACTTATTTACCAAAAACTTTTTTCATTTGAAACTTATACCTTGATGTCAGTCCGAATTGTATCAAACAAGTTAGAATAGTGGTTCTTAGAAATGGTTTTGTGCAAAGTGTTTTTGTCTGCGTCCAAATTTCTCCAATAAGAAGTCTTAGCTCTTTGGGCCGTCTTAATTTAAGTCTGCGGACGCTGACACTATCGGTGGGTAATATCTTACCACCTACCAGGCTTGTAAACTTAAAACATTTAAAAAATTAGCATTTTTTCTGTATAATATGTAGGTATAAAGGTTTTGTTTTCTTACCGGAAAATTATCTTGGGGTTCGCCTGTATTTTTCTCGTACATATGCCTAAGGACTGATAAGGCTTTTTCGGGCTCTCCAACTTCTAGAAGAAATTTTGGACTTTCAGGAAATGCAAAGAGCCATACACCAAGGAAAAGACTAAACAAAAATAAACAAATGAAGAAAGCTCTTGAAGAGAATGAAATAAAACAAATAATTTAAATAGAATATTACCTTGGAAGAGCACACACAGCCACAAACAGGTTCCAACTATGAAATGTGAAGTCCTTAGAATCAAATTTTATGTCAAGAGGAATGATACCCCATGCAATAACTGAAATGTTAAAAAAAAAACATTTAAAGTTCTGTTATGTTCAAAGTTTCAAAAAATAAAATAGCGACGATAATTAAAAAATAAATAATAAATGTTTTTTTTTTTTTACATTATTAAAATGAATATAAAAATAATACAGTCGAGACTTCCTGAAAAAAACAATCTAAGGCTATCTAAGTATCCCTTGAACTGATAGTACCTTCGTGAGCTTATCACACGGCGGAGCGGATCACGCGCAACAAGGGTTCAAAACAAATCCAACACAATTCTAATCAAGATTAATACTTTCCCTTGCGTGGAAGTAAACAAAGTATTTTAATGATAAAATGCCTCTCGTATTAGCCGCTCGGATTTGGTGGGAAATTGTAGAGCCCCTCAATTCCTGTTGACTATGAATGAATACGCTACGCATGGTTATAAGAGTGTAAGTCAATAGACTGGTTCTTTTCGAGCTATAACGCGATGAATTTATTTTTTTTAATCAAGCATCAGATACTAAAATATAGTGTATACTGATATAAGAATTGGGCCCATCTGTACTTTTATACATCTGAATTATTTAACAAATTTTAAATTAGAAATTAAAAAAAAAAAAGAAATATATTTTAAAAAAATTAGGACATTTAAAAAAAAAATATTTCTTATAATATAAAATGTTTAGGAAAAAAATGGTGTAGCAATTTATAGTCTTTAATAATATGCAAGTAAAAATTGAATTTCGAAAGAAATCACTAACCCGTTTTCTTTTAAAAAATTGAACCATGCATAAATCTTTTTTTTTTTGTTTTGAAAATTTTGACATAGAATATAATTACCTACTCGTTAGAAGTTTTCATACAGCTCATTACCAATCGGTTTAACAAAGAGAGTGGAACGCAATATTGTTTAAACTATACCCAGGAGTACCAGATTGCAAGATTTTAAAAATAATCGGTCCACCTATTATGAAGCTATACGTGAATGACTCGAAGATAAGGTATATTTTTCTAAAATAACAAATTCCTATTTCCGCAATGTGATTTTTTTTGCAAAAACTTGCAACGCAGTTTTCTTACAACAGTTTGGTCATTGCTGGTTCAGAGTTTAATCAAATTCGTAAGAGCTGCTTTTAGGGCAGCAGATGACATAAATCAAAAATTAGAATCTCACATCTAGTCAATCGCATACAAATGATCTCTACCAAATTTAAAGCACATCTGCTTACCCATCAAATTTCTCCATCATCGTAGTGTCAATTTTGATTACAACCTCGAGTCTTTTCTTACACGAAACCAATACTTGCCTTAGAGCAGCGATGGCGAACCAATGGCACACGTGCCACTGCGGGGAAAAATCTGATTGCACCTCTGAGCTGCGGCATCAGCTGTCTATATCGAATTTGATTGGAAGAAATTAGATTGTTTTTATAAAACGAACATTATTCACAATTGATGAATGTAATGTGGCGCATTTTCAGCGATTTGAACGTAAAGCTTCAAGGCGCGAAAAAAAACTTTCATTGTCATAAAAACTGTTTGGAAAAAAACTTCAAAAAAAATTAACGGCGCGGCGGGAGGTCTGAATTTACATGATAAACCAGACGAATTAAAAATAACTGAATAGTTTTTTTCGATAATTATTTGATCAGTAGAAGAATTTACGTCAAAATTAAATTTAAAGAGTTATCGGAAACACTTAAGTGCCTGTTTACATTTTATTTTTGACGAACGGTGCATCTCACTGGATGCGCCGCGCCGCCGCCGTTCGTCTAAAATACAATGTAAACAGGCACTAAGTTTGTTATGTATCTACCCCAGTACTACCACTTTACTTCAATTGAAGTAGATGTATTTCTTTTTTTTTTAATTATAAAATCTACTTCTAAATTCGCACCATCGCCGAAATATTCAAATCTACCTTATTCTAAAAATCTCTGTTTCAACCTACTTCAAATTTACAAGAAAATGCCAAATTTACTCCTATTTTCTCTATTTCACTTTTGTAATATTTATTTTTTGAGATCTACAATTTTTACTTTTTAAGTTCAGTGCTTCAATAAATTTTTTGAGGTAAAAATAAATTTAAAAAATATGTACATTTTGAGAACTTTGACACCCTTAAATTTTTGGACAATAACTTTTGATTGATTTTTATATGACTAAAAATATTCTGATCGCGTACACCTAATCCGTCATCGGCCGAAGTATGCTCGGACGTCGTCTGCCGAATTCATACGAGCGAACCAAACGTATGTAAAAGAAAGGGAGCGCGTACACCACTCCGACCGACATCGGACGATAACGCCCGACAATTACCGATCAACGGACGAATCCGAACATGTTTGGATTTTTCGTCAGTTTGTCGGTTATTACATGCGATTATGCATGCGAAAAAATTGATACTTTTAAAATATACGGAACGGTATCGTCCGAGAACGGCGGGAGTGTAACAAATTTCGAACATGTCGAATAAAATAAAATTTAAACAGTTAGATTTTCTTGAGAACTTTGGAAATACTCGTAGATATCGGTTAAGATTTTCGAGTATAAATCTGAAGAAGACAGAAGATTTTATAAAATTATTTAAGGTAAATTGAAAAAAAAAAAAACATTCACGTTAATCAAAAGTTTCGATCGAATCTTTTAGCAGAATTGTACTGAATATTAGATAGTTGCATACATTCCAAAGTCGGGACACTAGAATCAGTTAAAAATCGCAAAAAAATATAAAATATTAAAATATTTTCCACAAAAACGTGTCTTTCAGCTTTTAAATGAATTTTTTAACGAACAGATATGTTTAATAGAATCATTTGAAGAGCTAAAAAGATTTAAGACCATTTGCTGAAAACGATACAGACATCGGTATTTGAGTTCAACATAAGAAGGGTATGGTATGTTTCGCCAGAATTGTTTGGCAAATTAACGTTTCGTGGTGGTACATTTCGCCGTTTCTCGTTTCGCATTTTTTTATTTAGCATTTTGTTATTTCGCAATTTTCGTTTTGCAAATTACGTTTGGTTTTTTATATGATATGACAAACCATCATTTCGCAATTTTCATTTCGCAATTTTCACTTAATATTTTGTTTGATTGGCATATTTAGGTTTGGCAATTTTTTATTTGGCTTTTTCTTATTTGGCATTTTATTATTTTGCTATTTTTCATTCCGCATTTTGTTATTTCGCTTTTTTTTATTTCGCAATTTGATGTTCAGCTTTTTTTTATTTGGCATTCGATTGTTTGGCAATGTTTTGGCTTCCATTAAATTACATGCCTTAAAATTTCGCGCGAAACACTTGGCCAAATAATAAACAATTTAACAAAGAAAAACTAAAGAATAATTTGCCAAATGAATTTTGCGAAATGACTGAAAATATTTTTAACAAAAAGCGAAATATAAAACCGCCTATTGTTAATTGCAGAATGATTGAAAAACGTAATGAATAAAAAAAAATGTAAATTGCCAATTAAGAATTGCGAATTAAACAAAATATTTAACGACTAAGGCGAAACAAGAAATGCCAAATGAATTTTGCCTGTTTATGAGCTTATGTGACAGTTTACGCTGAGGAAAAAGTAGAACATAGGTGTTTAAGTTGAGCATAGATACCTACCTAAGTTTCGTTTCAGCCAATTGTTTATAAGTATTATTATGTATAAGTATTGTTCACGTTAGCATTTAAGGAATTGAAATAAACAAAGCATACAAATAACGATTTTCAAATGTTTCATTGAGTGCAGGGGGGACTGAAGCTTGCTAAAATTAAATGATGACCTGGGATTTCCAAATTTTAAAACCTAAAGAAGATTCTAACAAAGTTTGAGCAAAATCTAAAATGAGCTGGCTTTTTCCAGTTACAGCTATCATTGAAACTCGTCATTGAAAATTTTAATGATTTATTTTGAGACGATTACGCGCCAGTTATATCTATCATTGAAATTCGTCATTTTTACACGTTAAGGGTACAAAATCTATGATTATTTTGATGTCAAAATAAAGCTTATGGATTAATTAATATCTCTGGCCAAAAATAAAATTAAATTCGGCCCAACCTTTCTCATGAAATAATTTTTATTTTTTCAAATAAGGTACTTCAATCATTGAAATAATGAAAGTCAATTTATGTGGAAGGTTGGGCCTAATTGAAATTTGTTTTTGGCCAGATATATTTATTAAAGCATTACTAAGACTTAACATTAAACAGCCTTCATACGGTGTCCAATAATTTAGTACCATATACCCGGAGAAACCCAGCATTTTCAATTATAGCAAACAAACCAAGCCTTTCAGGGAAAAACTGCAACTTAGATTTAAATACCGACGTATTACATTTTAAGATGCTAGCATTTTTAAAAATTGGGTTTGAATCAAAGCCAAAACCATTTAATTCAAATATGAGACGCGTTCGATTAATCCTTTTTGAGAAGATTTACTCAACAAACTAGAAAAGTACTTAACATCAAAGGGGAAGCATATTTAATTATCTGGTCTAATTTTTTGAGATCTTTTGAAACAACTTAGCTCAGATTAAGTTAGAAACGTTTTTAAATCAAATAAGTTTTTGTTTGTGTTTAAAACGGAGCGTATTTGAATCAAAGTTTATTTTAGCAAGAACGCTATTTGACTAAAATGTTACGTTTGAGATTCTAGTAACGTTTAAGAGTTGGCCTAAGCTGGTCGGGGTAAGATCGTGTTCGGTTTTTTCTTTTTTCATAATAATTTTGTATCATTTTTGTCTTTTCAGCATTTTATTCTTTTTTTTGTTCAGCCTTTACCTAACATTTTTTTTTATTTGCTTTTACTTAGTTTTTCAGTTTTTATTTCAGATTATTTCCTAATTGTTTGAGTGAATTGCTGGATACAAACGTAAGGTGTAGGCTAGACATATAATCAAAAAGCAAACGTATTTAAATCAAAGTAAAATAGCAACAATTTGGGACCAATCACGTTTCGTATTAAAATCAAAGCCACAGGTTCTTGAATCAAATAGAGTGAAATATATATCAATAAATAGGTAACAACGAAGTAATTTCAAATACATAGGTAACAAATTTATTAGATTTCAAGTAGAAATTCATTTAAAAGTAATACAAAACGTATTTGAAACAAAAGCGAGTTCCAGTGAAATATTTAATACGCATCGTTTTTAATTTAAAGTACCTTTCTTTTTGGAATTTATTCAAACACGCGATTTTAATAAGAACGCCTTTGGCCCCGAATCGTTGCCATCCTACTTTGATTTAAATACGTTTTCTTTGATTCTATAATGTTTCTTGGCTCAGTGATAATACCACATTCAAACGTGTATTACTTGCAGTTGTACCAGATCATATCCTAAGCACTGCAACAATGATAATAAATTATAAACACAATGAGAATACATATATCTACATGCTCTGTTAAATATTTAAACAAATAATCACATCATAAAATTATCATGCCCATATCATTTTACCTGATGACAGTTCTAACAACTCAATTATCCAATCTCAATTTCGTTTTACAGTCGACAACCAAGAACCAATACTTATTGCTCTTATTTAAATGTGTTAATTGGATTTTTGGTTCGTTCCATCTCTATTTATTTGTCAATTAAATCTAAATGCCTTGAAACTCGAAGCCTTTAACATAATTTGAATATATGCTTATTTGCTTAAATATTTGATTTACATAAATGAAACTATCACAAACAGAAAAAACAAAATCTGAATAGTCCAAAAATGTTATAGTTGATATTTTGTTTACTGATTCATTTTATTATACATTTATTACCGCCTGCGCATCATCACCATAAACTATAAATAAATAGGGTGCAATGGGGTGAATTTACATGTTGTTTTTAAATTGAAAATTTAAATCCGAGCTTAGAGGCAGTCGTATTTAATATATTTAAAAAAAAAACACATTTGCAAAGGTGTCTAGCTCAATCAAAATCTTAAGTCGAAATAGAAATCTTTTTATTTATAAACACATTCCAACAATTGTCTAAATATGACCTCATTTGTCCACCAGACATGCCTACAATCTGTCAATTTTAAATGAAAGTGATGAATTTGAGTTATCTTTTGGATACATTCATTAATTTTATTCGGGAAGCGAACGAAATAGCTTACGAATGAATCAAATCCGTATTATAATTAGCGAAAATTCGTCAGGTAATTCGCCTCAAACGTTCAAAACTAAAGGAAACGAAAATTGTTAGTGACTGACTGGCGAAGATCAAATAAAATACGAATTTTTTAGCTTAAAACATAATAATTAAAAATCAAAATGGGTTTAATAATTTCACCTATCAATACACAACAGTAAAAATAGCCATTATCAACACAAACCCATTAGAAAAACAATTTTTTAAATAACACACGGATACACAAAATTTAGTCCAGCCAACGAAGGAAAAGATATGCCTTCACCTGAAAATAAATCCAACAGTTTTGAAACTTGGCACACTTATTAAGAGAGGCCTAAAGATCAAGTGTACAAAAGTCACCATGAATCCGAGGCGAGCTCTAGCGGCAGGATAGTGTAACTTGTCGTCTTTTTCGGTTTTTCGTTTTTAACTTAGAAACTGTTTGTCCTTTCAAAAATTAATCTGAGACGAAAAAATATCTTATGAAATTCTTTATAAAATTGACTATGACCAAATTTCTCATATTTGTAATATTTATAAAGTTATTTTGCCCATAAACTAAGTATTTTTTAAATTTCTTAAAAACAGCTACATACTATATAGTCTAAAGCCAGTGGCGAATCTTGGGAGTGGTGGTTTGTATAACCAAAATTCATATACTTAGAGGTAAGTTTAGGCTAACGTGTTAATATACCAAATTGAACCGTCTGGCAGGTTTTATTTTGTCAGCCGGGGGTGGGGGTCGTTCGAAAACATCTGGTATTTTTAATCAGTGCACGATCCTTTATTTTTTATATACAGGGTGATTTGCATAAGGTGTGACATAACACTAGAGCTTAGATATAGGCTGGGTCGAGACAAAACAAAATTCGTATGGTAGGGGGGTCTTTTCCCCCCGTTTACCCAAGAGGGGCAATTTAAAAAAAAAAAAATGACTCAAAACAGAAAAAATTTATTAAAAAACAAAAGTAACTCTTAAAATGTCATGCTATACCTTTTTGTAGAGCCCAAAATTGGCTAAAGTTGTTTTATTGGAAATGAAATCTTTTTGGAGCACCAAAATAAGGGATTGAAGTCGAATTTAAGGAAAAACTACTTTTGTTATTTTCAATTTTCTCAAAAATTACAAGAAATTTTGACATCTGGATTTTAGTATTTGACTAAAAATGAATTTAATGAGCAACCTAAATACGTACATTTTTGGACAAAGTCAGTTTGAACAAAATTTTGAGTTTGAAATTTTATTTTTCAAAAACTGTTCACTAAAACAGCAGGTGCAAAATAACTTTATAAATATGACAGATATAAAAAAATTTGGTCATAATCTATTTTGTAGAGAATTTTCTAAGCAATTTTTTTGTCTGAGAATATTTTTCAAAAGGACAAACAATTTCTAAGATAAACGCGAAAAACCGAAAAAGACGACATGTTGCACTTTCCTGCCACTAGAGCTCGACTCGGATTCATGAGGAACACTTCATCTTTAGACCGCTTTCTCTTAATAAGTGTGCCAAGTTTCAAAAGTGTTGGATTTTTTCCAGGAGAAAACCTTTATTGACTGAACTAATTAAACTAGCTGACAGAGTGCCCTCCCGGGTGTTGATATTTTGATTTGCTGCAAACATATTGGATGATTATTTCAAAAAAGGTGTTGTGCCCACGCAATATTCAATTGAACTTATTAAAAAACGTTTAAAACTTGAAGAAAGCTGCACATAAAATTATATTTATTTGTTTTTTTGACATCTATAGCAAATCAGTGACAATAAATGAATTTTCGATGAATTTTTGGCGAATGAGTTCATTCGCCAACCGTAATACTAAACTTAACAACGTTCGCCAAACCGTTCGACTTCAAGCGAACGTTCGATTCGCGAATCATAATAAGTCCCTTAGGCTTATTTTCTTGACTTTAATTTAAATTTAATGGCACCTTTTTTTCAGATTTGGTGGTGGTGGTAGCAGTTGAATGGAACACAAATAAACGAACAAAATAAATTAAATAATTTTTCCTGACTTTTGATAGGAATTTTCTAAGTTTAAGTGGAAGCAAGGAAAGTGTTTATTAATGAGTATTTGAAATATAAATGTGATCAATAAAACTTGAAGAAATACAATTTTTAACTGAGAATTTAAAAGGCTTTTATTAAAGTTCATGTTCTTTAAGCAAACTGATAGTTAAAATGTATTTAACACTGATTATGAATAAAATGCCACAGCTATATTACTGTAACGTTCTATCTTTAGAAAATTAATGGGCAATGTTAATGAAAAATTTGCAAGACTGGATCGCACGCAAACTTGATCTTGTTGTTAATAAATATAATGCAGCTATAAGAGATGTACTTCAATAATGTAATAATATTTTTAAGGAAAAAATGTTAAAGAGTCGAAAATGCTAAAAAAAAAAATTGGAATTTTTTTTTGCGTAAAGGAAATATTTTTCAAAATTTTTAAATTCATTCTTTGACCTACTCATAAGCACCAGTTTCGATAATTTTAATTAAATCAGTCCACACTCCAACCCATTGAAAAGCTATACCTACTTACGTGAATACCTCCAAAATAAGACAATTTCTTCAAAAAAAAAAAAAAAAAGTCAACGCACACACCATAATCGTAGTGCAAATTTTGATTACAACCCTCACAAACTTTTTTGACCTTAGGTAGTGCAGTGTTTAGTGTATTTGGCCGGGAGACACTTGGTCATGGTTCGAGCCCCAGTTTTGTCAAAAAGTTTTTCAAATAAAATTGAACTTATACATATAGATTAAGCACCAATAAATCAGCCTAATGATTGGCCTGGCATGCCGGCAATTATTTTTCTAATTATATTCTATAACTCCGACCTATACAAAACTTATGGTGATAGTATACTGAAATGGTCGTTAATCCTTTGAATCATTTTTAAAAATTCTGAAATTCAATCATCAAGTTTTCAATAATTTTTGATTTTTTTTTTAAATTTTTGTCACTCAATTACAGTAAAACCCGCTTAAGAGAAACTCAGAAAACCCGCTTATCTGAAACACTTTTTCATCCCCGAGTATTTTCGACCAAGGATATTGAGGTGTTTCCTCAGTTTGCAGTGTCCACTGAGGAGCCCCGTTATTATTCTTAGGTTGTTCCTACTTAGACTGATACAGGATTTGTTATTTTGGTTATAGTTTCCAAGTAGTAATTTAGCCTGTCTTAATGCTGGAAGTTCGTTCCACATTTGTCCTCTTTTTGTCTCCTCTACTAATTTGATCTTGTTTTTGATCATTTTTTCCCCTATTCCACAATAGGGCTCAGGTCCTATTAAAGGGTTTGTTGCTCCTATTTTGGCTAATGAATCTGCCTCCTCATTGCCATGAATACCGGTGTGGCCTGGTATCCAGTAGAGTGTAACATTATTATTTTTACCAAGTTCATTTAATTTGCCCCTGCACTCCCATACCAGTTTGGAGTGGATGGTATAGGAGCTAAGCGTCTTAAGTGCGGCTTGGCTATCTGATAAGATGACAATGTTCCTATTTCTATAGTTTCTTTCGAGGCTTAGTTCTGCACATTTCCCTATGGCGTTAATTTCCGCCTGGAAAATGCTGGTGGACTGTCCCATCGGCACAGAAATTTTGGTTCTTGGCCCAAAAATTCCTGCACCAGTTCCTTCAGATGTTCTCGATCCATCAGTGTATTATTTGTTGGTATTTGCTTTGAGGGTGTAGTTCACTGTTTCGCCTACCCACTCTGTCTTGTTACTTAACTCCGTTTGGTAGTTTTTCTCGAAGTTATGTTTCTTAATCATGCCATCTCTCGGAATATCAACAAAGTTTGCGATTGCAGACCTGGATATGTATTCCCTTTCCCTGGTACCGACACATTTACCGATCCAAGTTCCCTCTTTGGCGACTAGAGTTAAAAGTTATGTACAATATTGTGATACATAAGTCAATTAGGGCAGCCAATTGACTTACAATTAATTGACTGGATTACTTTTTGACTGGTTGCAGTCTTTACGTCACGTAAAATTCAGTAAGTCACTTAAAAGTCAGTAAGTCAATTGACTGCAGTCGTTTAAATAAAGTCAATTGGGTTCTTTATAAAGTCTTTTAAAGTCTTTTAAAGAACCCAATTGACTTAATTTTAAAGACTGCAGTCAATTGACTTACTGACTTTTAAGTGACTTAAAGACTGCAACCAGTCAAAAAGTAATGCAGTCAATTAACTGTAAGTCAATTGACTGCCCTAATTGACTTATAAGTCAGAATATTGTTCCTGACTGCTGACTGTAGATTTAAAGTTCGAGTCATTTTGAAAGTCAAAAGACTTAAAAAATAAGTCTTTTAAGTCGATTTACTTAATTTATCAATTGACTTAAGTTTTTACATCTCTGATTAGTTCAATACAACATTATATAAATAAAAAAAGAGAAAACATTGAAGGATCGTATGTCCTAAATGTACAATATTTTATTATCACCTCGACTTTTTTACATGAAAGAAACCAATTATTTTGTATTCTAATTATGTTTAATTGGACTGGGTTATCACGATTACCTAGCTAAGTTAAAACAGAATTATATATATGTACATAAAAAGTAGGTACCTCCAGCTGAAGGATTAAATTTATTTACTGCTCATAATAATACTAAAATCCAATAAAAATAAGAGACCTTCTAATGAAAGCCAATGCCAAACACTTTAGTGCTAATTGATTGATGGTAATTTCCATTTCAAAATATTTTTTAACACAATTTCAATTGAGCTATCATCATGCTGTAGACCAAATAAACGAACACCTCTAATTGGAGTTGACAGTCTTTGAAGCTAACTGAATTTTTTTTTTTTAGATACACTTGTATCTGATCTGGTATGTTGTATGTATCCAATTTGATAACTAGGAGAATAAATATAAACAAGAACAAAATATTTTACTTACGTGGTAGAACGATTATTCCTATTGTCCAAAACATTTCCATCCAGCAGAGGATCTTTTCACGGTATTTTGTCGGTTGAAATTCACCCAAATAAGGAAAACAGATTCCCATTGCACCAGCAACGCTGAAATAAAAAAATCAACAATTAAATATAATAATAATACTTTTATATGCGACACTAATGCACAAAAAAGACTCTCATCAACTAAAGATATTAGAATGGTCGTTTACTCTTTTAAGTTGGTTGGTTAGTTAAGCTAACCACATTTTGATTATTTTTTAACTGTAACTGCAGGTATACCATCTATGTGTTGGTGTAAAACGACAGTATGTGGAAATTCTAGATTATCCTGGTGAAACTTAAATTTTAACAACAACATTGACAAAAGCTCGAAAGTTTTGGTTTTCATAATTCGATGACTTTTACCACCATGCATTTGGTAAGAAGAACACTCAGTGTACTGCGTTGTCGAAGCAAACATTTAAGCGTCTAGAATGAGAAGGGGTCAAGTGACATTTTGGAAGTTTCGAGTTATAAGCGTTTAAAGTTTTACGTTTATAACTTTTTTTCTAAAAGGGTCAGAAACTTATAGTAAGACCATAAAAAAGACAAAAAATGTACAATTTTTTGTACCTTGACATCAACAAATTTTATTTAAATTTGTGTTTTAAAAAACTCTGCACTAGACTAGACACCTTTATGCAAAAATGAGTATAATTTTTTTTTATGAAAAAGAGGTTAAGTGACAGTTGGCCTTTTTAATGTTTGCTCTTACTGGCTGAACAGAATAGAATGACGGAAGTGAAGCCGCAGACGGAACTGGAAGAGCTGTCAAAAAGTGTCGTACGTTATTTTTTTAACATGTCCAAAATGAAGCTGTACAGCTTTGAAAGTATTTTGAAGAAAAACAAAAGAATATTCTCAGAATTCACATTTTTTGTTTCCAATAATTTTCTTTTTAATAAATAATTTTTTTCGCGATACAAATAACCACAATATTTTGTTCCGACCCAAAAAGTTGTTTTTTTTCTTCATACAAATTGAAACGTCAAAAGTGCCGTACGTCAAAAGTTAAAAGTTGGTGAACTCTTCCGTCTGCGTCTGCTGCTCCGTATGCGTCTACGTTCCGTTGTGTTCGCAACATTGAATTTGCATGTATTCAATATTTTGACTGCTATTCCAGCTCCGGCTCCGGTTCCGTCTGCGTCACCATTCTGTTCAGCCAGTTAGGCTTCGTTTTGTTGTCGGGAATCTCAGATATGCCCTTTTCATAGAACTGACGGTGCTCTTGGGGCATAAACTTAAAGGTTAGGTTTGCACTTACCACCTTCATATTCAAGTTAACAAGTTTTAAAGTTTGCTCATAAAATGAGCTCCTGAAATCTTTAAAAATGAGAAAATGGATTTTTTTTCTGCAGGAATTTTAAGTCACCCTAAACTTAAGTAAAATCGTAAGACCATACATTTTGTTAATGTTTTTTGTTGAAAATTGTGTCATCAAATAATGAATTGGCTTTTATTATTTGATGTCCCTATAAATTCAAACACTGAAAATTAGATGGTTTTACCCCTTCTAGTTTATGCGAAAATTGAAAATTACCAAAACTACTTTTTCAGTCAAATTTTCTAGCTTTCAGAAAACCTATGTATACTTTTGTTTTGTAGGTGTTGCCGTTGTTTTTAAAATTTTGGTACAAACATGGTACAAAATGGCATAAATTATTTAAATATTAACTATGTACATATGTATTTTATTAAATTTAAATAAAATCGCATTTCATTTCCATTTAGTAGCAAATTTTGTTTGTTAACTTTATGTTTCTGAAAAAATATATTTTAGAGTCGATTTTTAAAATGGTTAATGGTAAGTTACATACACGAGAAATAAAGTTAATAAGTTAATTTTTCCCTCATTATTTTTACAGAAAAACTGAAACATTTTGCTGAGGATTTCATGTAACTAAGATTGCTAAGGGCTCTGAGATGGCATTTATAGTCCAAGAACAATATATACTTTTACAAGGAAAAAATTAGTTACAGTCAGTTACAGACAACTTTCGATAAGCGGACAATCCTCTTGAGCGGACAAATTTTACGACTGTGGATCTTGGATTTAAATTCCATACATTCTATGATCCCTTAAGCGGACACTCCCTTACCTGAACGCGGACAAGAATTTCAGTCCTGATTTGTTAAATTTAATTCTCTTAGGACAAATACTAATTTTTAGTTTGTAAATTTCAATCCTTATTTTCAGCAAAACTTTTCCATATCTTTTTTTGCATTGAAAACGTTCCGACTAGTTCACAGCAACAGTAGATGCGATGTCACTAAATCACTGTATGTGATCAAATATCAATTTTTGGGAGAACTAGTGGCGCGGCAATTTTTTTCTCTTCACGGCATATTTACGGCAATTATACGGCAATTTCTGACACAGTCAAAAGTAACTTTTTTGAAAGTTGTACAAACACGTAGCTGAAATAATTCGACATAAAGATAGTTAGGAACTCTCTCAGTTTGTCTCAGTGCGATTACCAATAACAATTCCAAATTTTAGTTTCTACATAAATTCTTCCTTTCTTTGGCATTTTTCCGTCTATTCTTTCTCGATTATTTCTCAAACTTGCCTATTGATAAAAATGTTACATTGAAAACATTTATTCCTAGGAATAATTTCTTCTCGCTCCGAAATAACCAGATATAATGAAATGAAATTTAAGTAAACGTTAGGAAAATAGAATAAGGTTTAAGAGGAGATACCGATAAACTTTGGCCTTGAATTTTTGAATATGAGAACGACAAATAGAGCAACGTAAAACATTTTATATGAGTGTAGGAAGAAAAGAATCTCAGAAGTTGACAATGGAGTGTGGAGTTGGTTCGGGTGTCTTTTCTGAATCTCTGAATATTTCCAAATCTTATCGGCTACCCAACTTCGCTAGTGTTTTCGAGGCGGAATTGTTGGTTATTAGGGAAGCATGCAAGATACTCAAACAAGGACCTAACCAGAACCGACAGACAGTCAGGCAGCCATTTAAGCAATTGCTTCGCAACTATCATCTTCCAAATCGGTTCGACAATGTCGTGATGAGCTCGCAAGCCTAAATGGGATCCTCAGGGTCTCTCTTATCTCTGGGTTCCAGGTCATTGAGGGAAACGAACGGGCCGATGAACTAGCCAGGCAAGGATCAGCCCTTCATAACTCTCTTGCAGAAAAAGTCAATATTCCTCTTGGGGTTATGAAGGGCAATAAATTCTCAATTTTTCTAAATGAAACCGTTAGGTGGCACAGTTTAGCTAACTGCGTCATATCTAGAGAGACATTGCCCACCTATAGCTAAAACCGTACAACTGACCTGATATGCAGACCCAGGTGAGATATAGCCAGGGTCGTTGCGACCTTTTCTGATTACTGGCCGATCGGAAAACATGTGACGAAGCCGGGCCGGGTATCCCTCACAATACTCACTGTCGTAGCTGTTGGGACCAGCAGGAAAAGGAAATTGTATTTCATTTCCTCTGTAAATGTCCTTCTCTAGCCAGAATGAAAAAGCACAGTCCTTTGGAAAGGCCTTTTTCAACGACCTCAATGAACACTCCGAACAGAAGATCAAAGACTTGATCTGTTTCCTCAACGCGTCGAAATGGCTCTAAGATAAACTTGGTAGCTACTTCACCATGTATCCCGTCAGACTCCCTAGACCACAAGTAGGTAGAAAAAGGAATTCTGAAGCCAACAATCTACCTAATCTAGCATTTTAAACCGCAAATCACACTTATAATACCGCTTTAAATAAATAGGTCACACGAGTTATGGTGTCAAAACAGCGGCGCTCTTCAGAGATAGTTGGGTCACTGAGCTTAGGCTGCTCGGGGCTGCCATTTCTTCTTACCTACCTACCTATTTGACAATGCGTCGAAGGAAACTAAAATATTAAAGAAAGTTAAGAAGTGATTTTCAAAAGAAAACACAGAATAAATTCAAAATAGAGCACATATTAGAGCAGAAAAAAAAACAATAATTGTAGGTATACTCACTTGAATCCATTTAGCAGTCGAATTAATAAGAAAAACAAAAAATGCTGTGAAAAAGACGAAATAAGCCCACAGAGGGCATCGCCCAATAGAGTTGCAATCAGCACTTTCTTTCGTCCTTTCGTATCGGCCAAACAGCCCCAGAAATATGAACCAACTAACATGCCTAACATCGGCGATGCTGTTAGCCATCCCTTATCCGATGACGTCATTTGAAAATCACAGGTAGCTACCGGAAGGACGAACGATATAATTGTCACACCAATTGCCGTATTCATATAGATAAGGCCACATAATGCAAGCAAATTATAATGGAACTTTCCAAATCCCGTATGGAGTAGGGCTTGTTCATAATCGGTTACGGTATCGTCCATAAAATCAAGCCCCGAAACACATCCTCTTAAGCAATTCGCTTTGCCGAGGATCTCACCGCGTTCTTTACCCATCTCGTAGCGGTAACTGTGTATACGTCCGCACTATCAGAGTATGGTTTGATATTTTTGACTCCGTGCTGACTCGTCACGTCATAGACTCTCGTTCTTTTGGGATAAATTTCTTCTATGTTCCCCGTGGAACTATGTAACCGCTTTTAAAATGAAAAGTTTATTAATGTCCTTGACCTTTTATTCTCTTGAGTTGAGTGCTCTTCCGATTAATGAACGGCAACGTGTCGCTCAGTTATGAGCTTATACCTATCGTTGAGCAATCTGGAAGAAACAAAAAAGAAAAAAAAAATAATAAAAATACTAATTTAAACCATGTCCTTATTTTCAATTACGTAAAGTCATTTTATTATTATTCCAATGAAGAGAAAAAACAAAAAAGTCTAGTCTAGCTCATCATTTTGAAAACATATTATGCAGCCAATTAGGTGTGTCAACAGCAAAGGCAGTAAAAGACCTCACCACAATGAGCGAGGAGCGAAGACCCAAGGGATAATCATTTGACTGTTTTTATACTCTCACAAGACCTATAAAAGTTTATTTTTAGAAAAGTTTGTTCTCTTTTTTTGCCAATAGGGTGTGGATACTGGAAAGTGTGTTTAGTTTGGAGGTAATTTGCAAACGTTAGTTTTGATGAAATTCCTCTTGGTATTGGTGTAAAAATAGCTTTCTAATCTAAATTAATTGAAGGATGGACAAGCAATAGCTCATATGAATGATGATTTCGAAAAGAATTAAATATCTGTGAGAATTGGGTTAAGAGTTAAAATTATATTATTCGATTTGGATTCTTTATCGATTTTGCAGATGATTATGAAATGTGGTTGTGAAATATAAAGGAAGACTTGGATAATCCATTTGCGTAAGAAATTTGAATTTTTTTCAAAACAAGGCGGAGAAGAAAGATTGCTTAAGCAAGGCAAAGATGATCAGCCCAATTCAAAATATTTCCCGGGAGTATATTCTTTCGAGAGTAGAATCATGCCTACTCCTACTCCGATTTTCCCGGTGGAATATTTTTACCGTGTCGATAGCAGGAATAAGACTTCTGACTGTTCGAAACAGCTTTTTTGCAGTCGAAAAGTACAGCCTGTACGACATCATTTAAGCTTTATCTAATGGAATGGATCCAGTAGTGTCTATCTTTGCGGGTAGCAGAACTTCATCGCAATTAGCACGAATTGCTTTGGCGGTTTCGATATAAAATATTAATATTATCAACCAAATTGATCAAAATTCTTTGATTTTAAAAATTTATGCTTCCTAGGCAAGTTGGCATAGCATTTTTGTTTTCTAAACTAAAACATATCAAATTTCAATGGGGCAGCTTTAAGTGTTTCCATACAATCGCAATTTAGAAAAAAAAGCGTTTTAAAGCTGTTTTTGGCATCCACGACAGCTTGATCCTTATGTTCGGTCTTGCTTGGTGCCTCGGATTTGGGGTTTGGAGTACTGTTGTTCATTCGCTGGATGTGTTCGAATTCGAGCCCATGAACCGTCGACGTATTTTGACCTTTCGCAACCTTAGGACAAGAGGCTTCTAACTGCACACCCATAACTTTCGAGAAAATTAAATCGGAATATTTCATGTTGTATAACTTTTCTACATTCATTTTAATCGAAACCTGTTCATGGTTTACCTTAATTTTATTTTTTATTTAAATTTATTTAATAGTTACTCAGTAATTCTAGTTCAAAAATATCGATAGCCCTTTGTTGCCCAACGATAAGGCACTTGGACGTAGGACAACAAGGTTCTATTGGCTGATAAAACTTTGGTTCACGATTTACCTATGAATTTTACATCACACTTGATTCTAGTAATGCGTTGCTTGGAGCTAGGAGGTTCTATCTGCAACTTAAAATGGTTCTATCTACCACATTATTTATTTTCCCTAAGTACGCGAAAGGTTCTATCTGGCTGCTTAGAGAACCTTGTGAACTTAAGATCGAATTATATTTTTGTGTAGATAGAACTCTGTTTTCTACTTTTTCTTCCATTATTTCCGCAACCGTATGAGATATTTTGCGGAGTTTCAATCGAAAGAACATAGGCATTTTAGTATGATGGAATATATAACTCAATTTTGTCAAAAACGTCAGTTAGAACCTTCTTGTTCTAAGGTCGCGCTTTGGACTACACCCAGATCAAAGATTAGTACAGCTCATAGACTGGCGGTTGTATCTTCTCCTCGCCATTCACCCTTCTACACTCCTTCTGAGACGGAAGATTTTTCTTTCGAAAGAGCTCAGATCTCCCGTACTTGATGCCATAGAACAAGATTTGTTGTTTGTTCGTAGAGCATGTACTTCGTCGTGAATAAAGAAGCAGCGGTGTCATGCCCATACTTAATGTTTACTATGTTTCTATGAATAGTGACGTTTTGCCCTTGGCGATGGATAGACATAATGCATATGCATGTTTTGTTTTTTATGAGAAACAAGTATCTTGTCCTCGTTTACTTAAAGACCAACAAGTTTCTTCAATCAGTCCACCGCCGCGCCGTAAAGAGCTCGACATGTTAGAAGTTTCTGATGATGTCGATATCTTCCGCTGCACTATAGTAAAATGGATTTGTTAGTGATATTAGCTTTCGTGTTAACGCGTGTCCTAGGCTCAGAGTATGTACTACTCGCTGCCGTCATCACCCATCACAGCAATATTTTATGTAAAAATAAATAAATTTGGTGGCGCAACCAGCTCGTGAAGAACTAGAACGAATTGATTTACACTTGGAAGAGACCAACAAGTTTTTGCTGAATCCGAGCGGATAAGAAGGGAGGCGAATTTCCATGACAAGAGATACTCATGGAGGATTTGTCACTTGCTTGCCAGAAGCAGTAGCCCTGAAAATACATTTTGTTTTAAGGTGGAAAACGATAGGAATCTAACCCAGACATCTTAGAATGACAGTCCAGGTTTGCAGTTTTCTTTTACGATCTCGCATTTGCGTGACAGAAAAAATAAAAACAAAAATTGCAGCCAATCCAGTCTATTATAAACTTTTCGTCTGCTGGAAACAGACAACATATACAGACATGCCAGGTTCTTACGGAAAATGCGTCCAGCCATTAGAATGCCCTGAACACTATGAACGATGACACATGGACTCGCCACCAGTATTTTTCAGCGCAACGTTATTGTACTTGTACACAGCTTATACCTATCATACTTCCATTCCAAAATAAACTTCATTGGGCCTTACCAATAACCAAATTTAGAGATGACTTAAATATTTAAGTGGAATCTAAATTAAAAACCATACCAATAATCAATTTAATAGTCAGCTTAACACAAAACGTCAATTTAAATTTTAAAGTGAAGAAACTCATGTTTAACCTCGTGACTAAGTGTAAACGCGTTGTTTGTGCTGTCATTCTGACAGCTGAAATACATAGTTAAAGAGAAAAAACTATTTTTGCTTGAGGTTTGTTATTTGTTTTGGCTTGAAGTTTTTGCGCTTTTCATTAAATAAGGTGAGTAATACTACGTTTTCACCGACCACTAAACCGAGATTTAGGTAGATTTACCACAAATCTCCTCACAAATCCCGTGATTTACCATACAAATTTTAATCTCCTCAAATCAAGATTTAAAATAAATCTCATTTAAATCTTCATAGGTAAAATTCGAACAGACCTATTCCCCTATTCAGCGCAATACAAGCTGCTAAAGCAAACTTGCCATCTCACTTCCACTTCATAAGAAAAATGACCCACCATCTGCATTTTGAAAGGTTCTGTCAAAATTAATCTATTTTTTAATCTTTTTTTCTGGTGAAAACACTATTTGGGATTTATGAAATCTAAACGAGATTAACTTGCAGTGAAAACGTAGTATAAAATAAATTGGATTAATAACTTGTGTATAATTATTTGAAAATTTTAATACTTCGTCCAAAATGTTTAAATCTTCTACTATATCCTCGTCTGTACTCATTTTTATTTATGTAAAAGAAATCGATCTTACAAAATATATCTTTTACCTTTCACAATAACAAAAACACAAATGTCATTTCTACAGCTGTCTATCTGACAATAAATGTAGTAGATTTAGTAATAGAGCGCTAATTAGTAAAAGGCGTGTTTAATTTGGTTATTGGTAAGCACAAGAATTAACTCATCTTTAAAGTTTAACGTTGTGTTTATCTAAACGCGTGTTTAGCGATTGATTATTGGTAAGGCCCATTTTATTTAATATGTTTGCTCAGCAACGCGATTCAATCAGAAGCGTCTATTCGGGAGATCCAGATACTCTCCTAAGCTTCTTCTTACTTCCCAAGGTAACGATATACGGTTCTGAAAAACCTCTGTGAGGTACCTTGGAAAGTAATTATTTTTTATATTGTTATTATTTGTTTCATAATTAGTTTTTATTTTTTTTTAAATAAGAATAAATTACATCTAACAAGCCTTACTACAAAAAATGCAAACAAAAATAAGGAACAGAAATTTAAAATACAATGAAGCCTATCGGGAATTTCGAGGGAAGTTTTCTTTCCTTCAGAATATTTTATCTCCCCCTAAAATTTATTTTGCTCTGTTCCTCCGAACAAAAACCCTATGAAATGCCGGCCAAGTTGCCGAAGGTCCCTCCTTATAAATCCGATAGAAATATATTATAAATTATGTAGCATAAACGTGCAGCCGTCAAAATTTGAGTACCAATTACATTTTCCTGTAAGTGAAAGAAACTTCTACAAAATATTTTATATTCAGCCAATTTATTATATTCAGCATGTTTAGGAAAATGTGATTTCAAAGATTTCGTTTCATATTGAAGCAAGCGAGTCAAGCCCAAAACAGATGTGCAGCTTTTTCCCATGCAGCGAAATTAGAAATAAAGCCGAAAACAGATGTGCAGCTTTTTCCCCATGCAGCGAATTTAGAAATAGAGATATCATGCAGAAAAGGCTGCATGCAGAGCCTGGAATGTATCAGCCTTCATAAGAACCTGTGTAAATTTATTTTCGCTGCATTGGAAAAAGCTGCACATCTGTTTTGGGCATAAAGATATCGTGCAGCAAAGGCTGCATGCAGAGCCTGGAATATGTCAGCTCTCATAAGAACCTGTGAAAATTTATTTTCGCTGCATTGGAAAAAGCTGCACATCTGTTTTCGGCATCAGACAGACAAAAAACAGAAATTTTGTTCAGGAGTCCTGTTCATGTAACTGGAGGTACATACCTGTTTACATGAGATTTTTACTCAAGAATTTTTCATTCATTACCATGATCCCCGTGTTCACATTATAAAGAAGAAAGACTTTTATTTTAATCTTCCCTTCTCTATCTTACACCCTTCAAATCCATTTATCTCTCACTCACAACAAAAAAAAGTCTTTCATGCTGAGTCCTAAAATTTTTATTGAAACTGGCGCATCGGCATATATTTGTTGGAGCCTAGTCTTCTCGTTTTTACGTGCATAAAATCTACCCGTATCATTGGATGCGCCATTCAGTAAAAATCTCATTTAAACAGGCGCATACAGATAACAGATCATCCCATGAAAATTTAATGTGCCGCAACACATTTGTGTTCACCCCTTAAGTGCCTCTGTTTACATTGTATTTTTGATGAAGCATGTTTTCCTTCATCAAAATGTTCCTCGTGTTTAGATTATAAAGAAAAAATCCTTTCATTTCAATCTACCCATCCCAATCTCACACCCTTAAAATCCATGTATCTCTCACTCACACAAAAAAAAATCTTCATGCTGAATCCGAAAACCATTATTGAAACTGGCGCATCGGCGTAATTTGGGTGGAATGTGGGTGGAATCTATCCTTCTCTTTCTTAATCACAGAAAATCTACCCATCTCACTGGATGCGCCGTTCGTCAAAAATACAATGTAAACAGGCACTAACATCATTGCGTTGGTTTTTTATTTTTTCCTGGAGAATACTAAATGTTGTCATTTATAACATTTCACTTCTTTCCAATAATCTTTAGAAACTGGGCTGGAAAAATGGTTTGTCAATGTCAGTGTCGTTTTTAACAATATTTCGGTTTTATGCATTTGTGGTTTAATAAATAAATAAATAAAAAAAACTTTATGAACGCTATTCGAGTCTTGCCCCTTGCGTAAATTGTATCTACAACAAAAAAGCATCAGCCATGGTTTGTGAATGTTCGGTATGCATTAAATTTAATATACTACGTCTCGCTCTTGCTCCCTCTTATTGTTAAATTTTGTTTTATTGCTTTTTAAGTATTTGTGGTGCAATTATTAAATAAATTTATATATTCTGTACTTCTGTGCAAAGAGACCTTTCCGAAGATATAGGTAAATTATACCCCTCGGCTTTTTGTAGACCACGTAAATTGTACCACACACAAGCTTGGAGTTTACCGTTTTTTTTAATACATATAATGATGAAATCATTTTTATGAAGTGGTCTAAGGTCTCGTTCAAGGTGTTAATGATGTCCATTTTCTCAAGTATGTACCTATCCAGGAATTAGAATAGGGAACTACACCGAAGGAAAAATGTATAGGCTCAGTACAAAAACTATTATGTAAAAAGTATTCACTAAAGATTGGGACGGCCATGAAATCTTTATTTACCTACTGAATAAAATTAACGTGTACTAGATACTATTGAATTTCTCAAAGTCTTTTTGAAATGTATAACCTGTATTGAACACACCAAATATGTAATCCATACATATCTATGGGTCAGCTTCAGTCAAATATGTAATGACTACATAAACATTCCGAAGCAGTTACCCATCCGCAAAAACAAAATACGTTCATCACAGCAAGCTATAAGCTGCGCACAAGCAACGTGCGATGAGCCCATATCGACGTGTATTGGCAAAAGATGATATTTAATGACTACATAAATATGTAATAAATGTATAAACACTGATAATAGCATAAATATGTAGTTATTAAATAGACCACTGTAGTCATTATATTAATATGTAGATAATGTGATGTTCTGTTCTGCTATTTTTATTTTTCCCGAAATGAATTTGCAATATTTTTTTTAAATCCATCCTACTCATTGGGTTGGAAAGGACCGTAAATTTTAGTACATTGCTTTTAATTAACTTGATTTTCTTACAAGTGAATACTTATCAGAAGTACAGCATGGTTTTATCTCCGGTCGATCTGCTATGGAGCAAAAATTTCAAGTTGAAGCAGTTTACACAGACTTTAGTAAGGCATTTGATTCAGTGAACCAGCTTATACTTCTGAAAAACTTGAGATTTTTGGTTTTCATTCCGACCTTCTACGTTGGTTATCCTCATATTTAACTTGTAGAAAACAACAAGTGAAGATTGGTGATACCTACTTAAAAGAAATTCAATGTACATCAGGTGTCCCGCAAGGTAGCCACCTGGGTCCGCTCCTGTTTAATTTATATTAATGATATTGGCTCTGTTTTTAAACATTGTGAATGCCTATTATATGCGGATGATCTGAAACTATTTTTAAAAGTTTCTAGTTTGGATGATTGTCAATTTATTCAATCTGACATTGATTCTCTGTCCAACTGGTATCGTATCAATGGCCTTAAACTGAATACGAAAAAGTGTAACACGATGTCATTTTCCAGAAAATCTCATAGTTTGCTATTCAACTATACAATTGAATCGGAAGCTTTGGATAGGGTTTCGAGTATTAAAGACTTGGGGGTTATTCTTCATTCCCAACTTTATTTTAAAAGTCATTTAGAATATTTGGTCCCTAAGGCGAACTCGTTGGTAACAATGAAACTCTATCAAGGTCTATTGTGTATTTCAATGAGGTGTCTTTCAAATATTGATTTTTGTAATCTTAATCGAAACAAATTTAAAATGGAGGTATTGTATTTATTTATATTTTAATTTGCTCTTGGAGTGCTGAAATCTGTTAGCTTATTAATGCTTGTTGATTAAATAAATAAATTTTAAATAATAATTACTTAAAATTATAAATTATACTAACGTAAAATTAAAATTGCTTTCAGATAGATTGCTTGTTGTTGGAACATCAATGGCCTAATCCAAATGTGTTCCGAACAACACAAGGCCACATGGGAAAATATCTAATATCTGACAGCAGTCTTTGTGCAATTTTCGGCATCAAATATGTATTGTCCTGGTCCCATTCGACAGAAATAAAATTGACTATGACAACCACGCATTAAACAAAAAATTGTTCTGATTATCTAAAACATTATCTTTTGGCAAATCTTCTTTTTTCATCTGGCTCAGGGAAATCAATAAGTGAGGGTAGGTACTTGTCAAAAATTCTATTTGGACTTCAAACTCAGTTTTTTCTGCAGAAGGTTTCCTTTCATCTGTTTCGCTTTGAGTTACGATCAGCAATAGCCCTCTTAATTTTGTTGCGGTTTTTATATTTTTGACCAGCAACAATAATTGCTGATGGAAGATAAAATAAGGAAACCGATCCATTTGCTGATATTTTTTAAAAGCCTTGCATACATTTTCATGAAACAAGCATTGTCAATTCTTACGCAGCAGTTGGGGATTGAGCCTTTATAGCACTGGCTAGAGTACTGGTCTGTGGTCAGACAACCAGTAACTGGCTGAACAGAATGATGACGGAGACGGAACTGGAGCCGGAGCTGGAATAGCTGTAAAAATATTGAATACACGCAAATTCAATTTTGCGAACACAACGGAATGTAGCCGCATACGGAGCTGCAGCCGCAGACGGAAGAGTTCACCAACTTTTAACTTTTTACGTACGGCACTTTTGACATTTCAAATTGTATGAAGAAAACAAACAACGTTTTGGGTCGGAAAAAAATATTGTGGTTATTTTTGTATCGCAGAAAAAATTATTTATTAAAAAGAAAAGTTCCAATACTTTTACAAAAAATGTGAATTCTGAGCTTGTACACAAGAATATTCTTTTGTTTTTCTTCAAAATAATTTCAAAGCTGTACAGCTGCATTGTGGGCACGTAAAAAAAAATAACGTACGACACTTTTTGATAGCTCTTCCAGTTCCGTCTGCAGCTCCGGTTCCAGCAGTATTGTATTCTGTTGAGGCAGGCATTTATTTATGTGTATAGGTAGTTTTAATATGGGTTTTGATAATTGAAGAATACTTTTAGTTCGTATTTTTATTTTTTTTTTCTTATACTACTATACGTTGTTATATTTTTTTTTTAAATCTTTTGTGAGCCTAGAAATTGTATCCGTCTGTTTGTCAAGCATAATCTTCGAAACTACAGAACCGATTTTGACGGGATTTAATAAACAGTTTATGGACTTTGTAAGAGCAGTCCATGTCCATTACCTATACAGTTTTTTTTTTCTCAGCAAGTGAAAACCTTCAAAAGATACTTCTTGGTAATATTCTTTTTCTGTACGAAAATTACCTGGAAACCAAAACCAGACTATATAAAGTGAAAAATAATTTGGCGGAAAATTATAGTTTTAATAATTTTCCATAGCTTTTAGACCATTCTCTTTAATACATTATTATGTAGATACTATCAAGACGGCCAAGCAGGGTTGCCAGTTCGGGGGTTTTCCCCCCAGATTAAGGGTTTTTTTTTCATCGTTGGGGGGAAATCTGGGGGTGCGACATTTTTGGGGGGTAATTTTAAAGTAAAATTATTTCTATACCTGCATTTTCCTCTGAAATTAAATATACTATCAAAAAATATCCAATAATTACCGCTCAATTAAATTTTAAATATAAACAATTTTTTTAAATGCTATTTGAATACCAAAGTACTTGTAGGTACATATGTACTGTACTGTATTAGCTGTTAATAAAAAATTAAAAGAAAAAATTGAAAAAAAACTTAGGGTTTTTTTTTGTAAAAATGTGGTAATCTGGGGGGTTTTTAAATTTTTCTGGGGGAATTTTTTTTTTGTCATCTGGCAACACTGCGGCCAAGTAAGATAAATAAGTGATTGAATTACTCTTTGTCTGTACTCATTCTATTAATTTTTTTATTCTGTAAAAATATTCAAATTATATACTTGTTTCATTAAAAACGCTTACATTTCAGAAATCGATGTTGCTTGATTTTAGTGAGTTTTTCCATAAAATTGTATTGACTTGATGTTATCATTTTTTTCATATAATTTTATTTAAACAATATCCATTAATTTCTTTCACTAAAACACAATATCATCAAACAGGTTATTTTTTTATGATTTCCCTGTAAGCACATTATCTAAAACTACTTATTTTCACATTATCTATTCGGAGGAGACGTATACTAAGTGATTTTCTTGTGTGCAATTTTATCAACCAATTAATAGATAATGTAAATATTTATTCTCTACATATGTCACTTTGAACAATGCCCCGAAGAAGACATACATTATAATCCATCAGTTGGGAAACGTGTCCGAATAGGTACTCTCCTTGTTGTCTATCAATTAAATTAATTGCTTATACACACACACGAACCGCAGTTTCTCAATGCACAAACGTTTGAATAATATTCAATTAAATAATCGCCAATATGTAGATGATGTGGTCGCAAAAAAAGTACGTGTTTAATAAACCAAAAAATATTTGCTATCATCACTTATTGTATCCTTTTTTATTTTTCATAATTATTTGACGAAATTCGGTCACCCCCCTTCACATTAAAAGAAACAAAAATATTTGAATGTTCTTAAATTTTTGTCGCAACGTCCTTTCGCGCCGATAACACACCAAGCTGCTTACAGTTCAATCATTTGACCGAGACTGCGTTGCCAGGATGTGCCAGCCAGATACAGTTACTAGCAGAGTTAGCCAAAGTGCTCTCTAGCCAAACAGAGAGTGTAGAAAATACAGGACAGAGTCCTACATAGCTCGCAGAGCTCACAGGATAGAATTTCACTATCACTATCAATGTCCTTTTGGTTTGTTGTTGTCCTTCATTGGGTTTTTTTTTCTCTTTATTTTTATTCTCAATTCACACTAACCACAGTGACCGTCATCGTTAGCGGAAATAAAGGAGCATACATTATAGTAAAAGCATATAAAGGAATAAAAAGGAAATAATAATTATAAGTGTGTAATGGTGGAGTCCTTCTCCTTATATTTGAAGCTTGGAGCGTAGGGGGATTGACCAGTCCAGCGAATAACACCATGTATTTCTGTATCTTATGTCCGTCATTAGGTGTATCATTGCGATCATTGTCGTGTGCTGAATAGAATATACATAGAGTGGGGTGTGTTAAAAGTCTCGTGGATGTGATGTGAAGGTTCCTTTTTATCGATTTGTGGGTGATTTTCTTCCCATTTTTTGTATTTATTTTTTATTTTATAAATACTAGGAATACACCAAGTTCATTATCGTTATTAATATTTGTCTGAGAATAAGCAAACAAGTGAGTGAGTTCAAACATATTTACCTACATAGACATAAAGAAAGAGGTCAAGTTTATATATTCTTCCTGAATGGTTAATGTCTGGGAAGAGCATGTGTATTGTACGCACATAGCTACATACAATAATGTACAAATAAATTTTTACATAATTATTTTTGAAGGTTAAATTATTTTAATTAATTTTTGTTTGCGGGAGGGCAAAGATACTTGGTTGGTATTGAACCACAGTAACTTTTCATATAGATTTTTGTTTTTTTATGAAAAGTCATTCCGCAAAGATGGGCTGAAATTGAACATAAAAAGGCGCTTTAAGACAGCGGCTAACGAATTGAGAGTATTAATGTATGTATGTACCTACCTGGATCGTCAGAACACTTTGAAAACCAAATGGTTCTAAAAAGCTTGAGTCTTTATTTTAGTTTTAAGAGATATAGTGGATAGGATTAGGTATCATGAAAAGAAAATATTGGCCCCGGCGCAGTAGATGTGCTTGACTGCTAACTTGGATGTGTGGGTTCGTCGTTCGAGCCCCAGTCTTGGCAGCATTCTTTTCTATATTCCCTCAACTAAACGCCACCCCTGGGATTTAATGAGATAATCAAAACTTTATTTCTCAATCCACTGTTCTAACAAAAATCTATCCTATCCTTCTATTCCTTCCAGTGTTGCCCCCCTAACAGGTTGAGAATGTAGTGTGGCAAATTTTAAATGTAGTAAAATTTAAAGCGCGCAAAAACACACCATACTAAATTGTAAATTTTTTCGGAACGACAATATTATTTGTATAAATAATAAAAGGTCTAAATTTGGATTTTATTTCATGCATATTTACATAGCAAAAATATCTGGCTTACAAAAACATTTTTGTAAATTTCCTACTAAAATTTATAAATCAAAGTGGACACACAACATTATTAGAGCATTATAATTTTTTTGTATGTCAATTACATTGGTTTATTTATATTTTATTTTTAAAATTGATTTTTTGGTGTCGAATATGATTTCATTGATTGATTTTTTTTTTTTAAAAAAAGTGAATCACATTATCCAATTTCAGAAACGAAAAATTGATGACTTCTAAAAAAAAATTGGTCGAAAAAAAAACGGCATCGGGGATTACCGACGACCGCCATCACAGAAAAACGTGGAATTTCCATACACACTATCCAAAACGTGTATGTATGTAAATATTGCCGGTAAAACAGTTTCTCGACGTGCTTAAGTTAAGAACCGAGAATTCTCCCTACTGTGCCTAGCTAAACTAAGCGAATTAGTTGTTGTTGGATTTAACACGTAAGCTGTTTAGCCCGAACATCGTTGCAAAAAAAAAATTCAGCTATTGATAAATACAAAAAAAATATTTTGCCAAATGGAAAGTTAGATCAAAATTGTCCTTCTAAATTAGAATTTTATGTTTTGAAATTGTAGTGTTTTTGGAATATTTTACGATTGTACGGAGTGAATTTTTCTTGAAAAAAAATGTAGCAAAAACGCTACATTTGTAGTAGGGGGGCAACGCTGATTCCTTCTAACATTTCCTAATTTATAAGACTCTAGGTCTTACAGGCATATATATGTTTGTGTTGTTTTTTTTTTTTTATTACAGGTGTGACAAAAGATTGCACGTGTAAGGATGCGAATTTGTAGTGGGGAATCAGTTAAGAAGCAAAGTTGTCGATTTTAAGTCGATAAGTGATCGCTTGGCTGTGATCCGTTATCCACATCAAAAGCACTTTCCAAAATATAAGCTTTATATTATGTGCACAGGTCTCCAGAGAGGTAGCTGAAGATCCTATCACGGAGGAGTTTTATGACCTTTTCGATGGAGCCTAGGGGGCCTGTCCGGAGTACAATGTAAAAATTTTACTTAGGAATTTCAATGCTAAAGTGGGAAAGGAAGACACATCTTCGGCGGATAAGTTGGTAAGCACAGCCTCTACAAGAACAACATCAGATAACAGCTTCCAACTAATGGACTTTGTAGCAGCTAGTAACACGGTGGTGGTAAGTGGCACTACATTAGGTTCTCAAGGATCCACAAATCAACCTGGCACTCTCCAGATGGTCGAACCCCAAACCAAATCGATCATGTGCTAATTAAGGCGCGGCACTTAGGTATCCAACATCTTAGAAGTGTGTACATTTCGATCCTATCCAACGTTCTGTGTGAGCATCTTAAGCCGTTCTTTAACACTTTAATCGGCAAATACCAATGTGGTTTCCACACCGGCTGATCGACTTAGTCAAATTTGGAAAAAACTAACGAGTTTTAAGTCGAGATCCACCATCTCTTCATCGACCTCAAATGATAGCATTCTTCGTCAGGAGATTTATACTTGGCGATGACCGAACTTGGAATTCTGGGAAGAGTGATCCACTTATATCGCGTGACAATAAAACACGCGGTGCAATGTACATTTGGGGAAAATCTCTTCAAAACTCTTTCAAACATGTGAAGCGGTTTGGAAATGAGATTCGCTATGATGTGAATTCTACAATCGCGTTCTGAAACAGATAGTGCGTAGGGCAGGTTTCAACATGGAAGACCAGATCGGTCCAACTACTTGCGAATGTGGAAAATGTAAACATCATCGGTCACTCCCAACGTACCGAGTACTTATGGCGTGGCGTTTGAAGAACAGGCAAAACATGTTGGTCCTGAAGTAAACGAGGACAAGACCAAATACCTGCTATAACAACAAACAAACAAGCATTTGTTTCACGCTCTACAAAACCCTTTTACAACCAAAACCAATCCTGCTTTACGGCGACACGTGCTGGACGATGAGCATAAATGGAGGGCTGATACCTGGGTTCTGGTATCTAAGAAAATTTCCTCGAAGGATATTTGGTTCTGTGTGCAAAACGTCAAAGCACTTTGACTTCATTCGCTCGGCCATATCAAGCAAACATTGTATTAACTCCATGGATTGTAGCTGCTATAACTCCAGACTATGAACTTGGTGCCCTTGGTGGTTATAGACTTTATTTGTTGTTGTTTCATTTGAACATTCAAGGATCCAAATTTTTGGCTATCCGAATATAATCAGAAGTGAAAAAGTACTTCAGACCTCACGCATGGGCATTCCAATTTGCCAAAAAACAATTCAAAACGAATTTTTACGACTTTTGAGGAAATTGCATTTTTCCACACTAGGGCTCTACTAGAAATAAACCATTGCAAGATATGTATCATGCAGCTAAAATTTCTTGTGGAGGCCAGTTACGTCTAGAAAATTTTTATTTTTAGACATAATTTTTTCACTATTTATGTATGTATATCTTGTCTTCGTCAAATAAAATAAAGAACTTTGGTGGTACAACAGCTTATGAAGAACCAAGGGATATAGTGACTTAAAACTCTCAACTATTCCTGTGTGCGTATTTGGAGGAATGGAATTGACCTACATTTTATTGTCGAATCCAATAGGCAGAGGTTGGGAATCAAACCCAGACCTCTTGCGTGACAGTCCAATGCATTAGCCATTACGCCATAGGCTTCTACCCCTTGTCTTCGTAGAAGAAACAAATGAGGATATACATTTTGAAGTTTCATGATTTGCAGCCATTTTCTACATCTACCTATACAAAAAAAAATTAAGAAAAAATCTATTTTTTAATACTTTTTTACTACTTTTACTCTTTTGAAAGTCATCTTCTCTATGCCGACTAACTGGCTGAACAGAATGGTGACGCAGACGGAACCGGAGACGGAGCCGGAATAGCTGTCAAAATATTAAATACACGCAAATTCAATGTTGCGAACACAACGGAACGTAGACGCATACGGAGCTGCAGACGCAGACGGAAGAGTTCACCAACTTTTAACTTTTGACGAACGGCACTTTTGACGTTTCAATTTGTATGAAGAAAAAAAACAACTTTTTGGGTCGGAAAAAAATATTGTGGTTATTTGTATCGCGAAAAAAATTATTTATTAAAAGGAAAATTATTGGAAACAAAAAATGTGAATTCTGAGCTTGTACACAATAATAGCTGCATTTTATTTACCCCCAGATCTGATCCGGATCAGATCATGATAATAAAACAAACTGGATCACAAATTTATTTATTTCTCACAGTTGGCTTTATTTGCACAATAAAATTGACAGAAGGAAAATTTTCACAATTCTTGTTTGAAATAATATTTAGTATCTAAGGAAGAGCGAATGTTTAAAAATGGAACAGTTTTGTTTTTTTAGTTTAATTTCCATTAAGTTAATAGTTTTTATGTATTTTTTCCGTGCCTCGCGACGCGTCGGCTCTAAAAAAATGAAGAAAAAACTCATAAAAAAATGTGGAATGATGGCGGCATGTGTTTGATTTCGAGAATTTTTAATTTAATTGAGTTTTTTTTGTAAATCTCAGCAGTAGTACCAATCTATAAAATTAAAATATTGCTAGGAAAGTGTTCAGAAAATGAATTTTGAAATCCAAATCCAAAAGCAGACCTGGATCTTGTGTTGTTTTTGTAATACTTGTATTTATGTTTCCAAATCCAATCCGGATCAGATCTGGGGGAAAATAAAATACAGCTAATATTCTTTTGTTTTTCTTCAAAATACTTTCAAAGCTTTACAGCTCCATTGTGGACATGTAAAAAAAATAACGTACGACACTTTTTGACAGCTCTTCCAGTTCCGTCTGCGGCTTTAGTTCCGTCATTCTATTCTGTTCAGCCAGTAACACTATTGAATGTTATTGAACCATAACCATATATTCGCATTCGCAATGTTTACCAACGTTACAGAAACACAAGTGTATCTATACTCCGTTCAACAAAAATGTTCAGTATAGGGAAGATAGGATATTTGCCTTTCACCCTTACAATTATGGATTTTAATAAGCTATTTCACTGTAAAAGCTCTCGTATGAGTGCTATAATGGGCATTATAAATGGAAATAATTTTATCACAAATGTTGACTGGGTTACTAACTGTTTATTATACATAATTTCATGAATATAAAAGTGTTGATCGTAAACTAAATATAAACAAATTTAACTAAATTTAAATATATTTTTTACCAAGACGTACTATTTTTTCGGTTTGTATGAATTGTGGCCTTAGTTTTTGTTTTTATTTAAAAGTTTATATACTGTTCTGAAATGGAAAAAATCTCCCCAGTTTATTTTACGGTTTCCGATTTGATTTTTAGAGCCTCATACAATTTATTTGTTGCTTCAACATTTTCCTCCTTATTTTTTTGCGCTTAGATCCTTTGTAGACCTTGAATCCATTTTAAATTATTAAAAGAAAATCTAAGCAACATTATTTATTACTCACAACTGTTTACCTCCACTGCAACGAATAATAGCACATAATGTCGAGACCTTGCGAAAATAATTTATTCTTTTTAAGAGACCGAAAGCGAAAAAAAATTAACTGCATTCGGAATTTTCAGAACAACAAAAAAAAAAACAAAACTTAATCGACAACACTTAACCTTCCTTGTTGTTCTCAAAAGCTTTAAAACAGAAAGCTATTTGATAAAATCCATTAAAAAAAGCTCTTTTGTACTGCTTTCATCAGACGCCACTGCTCTAAAAAAAGCTTCCCCCATAAGGGCTTTACTGCACATTTTTGTTGAACGAAGTATAAGTCTGTGTGATCCAGTCGTGCATTTAATTTCTTCTTGAATATGACCACTGCTAATGTTAAAGGATATTTGTTATGTGTCCTTTATTTACGTACCTACAATCCTACATACAATATTAAACGTATTGTTTTTATTTTTTTTTAATAATCATACAAACTACAAAGACAACAAAGCTAATTGTTCAATATTTACCCAACGCCACCTGTTGCTAAATCATAATTTATTTATTTTTTTCAGTGGACATATACTCCAACTGCAGGTATGAGTATTGAGTATATAGAGAAACTAGCAGAAGAATATTTTAATACATCTAAGGTAATGAAACAATAGGATTTAAGCAAAAAAAAAAGCTGCTAGTTTTTTGACAGAAACGTAGCCAAGGGGAAGAAGGCTAGATGATTTTTTTTTTGTAGCAGAAACTAATTTTACCGCCGGCATATAGGGGTATTTGGCCAAATAAATTTTTGTGTTTTGTCGTATGTATTAAAATAGGCTATATACTAACAAACTATAATGTATTGAAGATAGTTTGAAGTCTTTTGAATAAAATGTAGTCAAACAAAAATAAAAATAAAAACATGAAATGAAGTAATTGATTTTTGAATAAATAAATATAAGCTGTAAACTTTATTTTAAATGATTTTTCTATCAGATGTTTCACTTGTAGATTGTATTTTTTTGTAAAAAAACATTTCCCCTACTTTCCATGCTAATTGTACTTGAAATTCCCAAGTACCAGTACTGGTTCTTGTATTTGTAATTAAAATTCCACAAAAGAATTGAAAATTTTGTACTCATTACTTTAGTACTTAAAATTGTTGTACTTAATTACTCTTAAAATACTTTTAATTCCTTAATAACTTCTAATCCCTTCTAAAATAAAAACAGGAATTAAAATAAGTATTTGAAGAGTATTTAAGTACAGCAATTTTAAGTACTTAAGTAATGAGTACAAAATTTTCAATTATTTTGTAGAATTGTAATTTTATAAGTTCAAGTACCGGTAATGATACTTGGAAATTTTAAATACAATTACCATGGAATTGTACTTGTGCTCAAAATTTTAAAATACAAGGCAATTGTACTTGTAATTGTACTTAAGCTTTAAGGGCCCGACCCATAGAATCTGTCGCATGCGTTGCGTCGACGTACACAACTGACAGCTCGATTAAATACACATTTCTGTCATCAGCTTGACCACTGCTTTTGAATCATATACCTTTTTTTGGTTCACTTTCACACCCCAAAATTTGTTGTGGGCTCTTGGTCCCCTTTCCCCTATCCGTTACATAAGTCAATGTCAACGGACCTGTTGCCGCAACGCATGCTACAGATTCTATGGGTCGGGTCATTTAATTACAAAGGTCTACTTTGGGGCATGTTTTGAAATCGAAAAAAAAAAATCTAACTCGAGATATTAATCAAACTTAACGATAAAGACGATAGAGAACCTGAAAAAGCTGGTCCCCTTAATTTTATCTTTTTGTAAGTCCGTACGTCGACCTAGAACCTAAACCACTGAAGCGATATTTTCTTCAAACTTGGAACATAATTGAATTTTTTTTCTAGCTATAATAACCGTTTTGAAAAAGTTTATTTATCTCGAAAATGGCTGTAACGATTTTGATAAACATTTTTGAGTGTGCCTATTTAAAGTTATGCTGCCCATAATTGTGGTGAAAAAATATTACCAGAAAACTGTTATTAACGGTACCTGCCATAGAAGCGTTTTTTGGATTTTTAAATTGTTCAATAACTGCCTATCCGATTTTAATCATAATTTTTATTCTAGTGGTTCTTATAAGTTTAAATATAATTTTTCAAAAAAAAAAAAATCTTTTTACTGTTTTTATTAACTTATTCGGTGAGAGATGTTATTACCCCTTGAATTTAATCCTGGTTACGGTTCTGAATGAAAGCATCAAGAAAAAAAAAAATTCGTAAGACACGAGGCTTTTGTAGTAAATAAGTTAATATAACTAAATATAGCACAAACAAATACACCTATGTATATACACACACACGCAAAGAAAAGCGGGCGATGATAGTAATAATTCTTTTGATAATCAGAGCAGGTAAGGTACGTAGTATAGCCATGGACTGGACATGTTCCAAATGGAGTTTTAGCTTCGAATGAAACTAAATTCAATACCCTATCAGATTTGTAGGTCGTGGAATTGGAAGATTAAAAAGACAAAAAGAACGAACGAATGAACGAAAAAAAAAGGTGCAGCTATACAGAGTAGACTATATAGTGTTGTGTATAGACCATCTATGTAATAAAAAATGATAATGAAACCAAAAACGAAAGAAAAGGGAAGGGTTAACGCAGCGAGTTCTCATCGTTATGTTTAATAATATACACATATAAATTGCCATGTACATAAGAACAAGAGAAGACAGAAGAACAATGACATAGGTCAAAGTTCGAGCCACAAAATGATAAACTAATATTTTATAATAAATAATTTTATATCAAGTTTATAAGTATGCAATTAAATAATTTGCACACGAATTAATTCAGGAGTCATTGGAGGTTGAAATATAAAAATACTGAACTGACTGAACAGGTTTTTATACATACATTATGTAAATACGAGTATGTATGGGGTTTGTTATAGATACAAGAAACCGAATTGTCAAAAAAAATAATTAAAAATAGGTACCTATCTGATTGTACCTTATTGCGATGAAGAGCTTATACAGGGTGATTCACTTAAGGTGTGACAAAAAGCTAGAGCGTGTAGGTTGGGTTGAGTTTAAAAAAAAAAACGAATGGGGGTCTATTTCCCCCCCGTTTAGCAGAAAGAGGCAATTTTCTAAAAAAATAACTTAAAACAGGAAAAAAATCTTTTAAAAAACAACGGTTACACTTACAATGCCACGATATATTTTTTTGTAAAGCCAGAAATATTTTCTTTTAATTTATTTTCAAACAAATCTGTTTTAAGTAATATTTTCTGAAATATCAAGTTTCAAACTCAAAATTTTCAAGAAAAAAAAAAAATCCGAACTGATTTTTTTTTTAATTTTACGTAATTAAGTACTGATTTAGATTTTAATATTCAATGCTCTTATATTAGTTTTTTATCAAAACCAGAAACCCGGATGCTAAAATGTCTTTTAATTTTTTTAGAAAATTAAAAATAACAGGAGTGGCAATTTCCTAAAAAGAATTGACTTAATACAGAAAAAAAATTATTAAAAAACAACTTTAACCATTCCATTGGCTCTACTTTTTTGTAAAGCCAGAACTCATTACTTTTACATATTTTGTTTTATAAATTAAGTTGTTTTAGTTAACAGTTTTTCAAAAATTAATTTACAAACTTAAAATTTTGAAGACAAAAAAATTGTGTTCAAACTGATTTTTTTCAAAATTTTACGTAATTAAGTAATATTTTTGTTTCTAATATTCAATGCTCCCATCAATTTTTAGTCAAACACTAAAAACCAGATGTCAAAATTTGTTTAAGTTTTGGAGAAAATTGAAAATAACAAAAGTAAGTTTTACTTTAATTCGTCTTCCATCCGACATTTTTAATGTTTTAATTTAACTGATGTTGTCGTTGAGTTTGGTCTTAAATTTGGCTTAAGAATTGGTCGATCACTCAAACTTTTGAAGTTCTAAAGAAATTAAACGCACAACTTGATCGCAGTTTCTTCGAATTTTAAAGATTGAGTGTATTTTACATAAGTAAATAATTTTTTATGGGAGCTTTAAGTTAAAACTAGTATTAAAGTGAAAAATTATTAAAAATCAACGTATTTCGAAATAAATTTATTAAAAAAATCTTCTTAAATTGTTTTGATAGCGAAACGTAAAAAGTACACCACCTAAATTCTTAAGCTAATCTTAGTTTTTGAGAAAAAAAATTCAAAATCGTAGGAGCGGTTTTTTTTTTAATTAATTTTTTATATATAAAATTTTGTAAATAATTTTAAGAAAAAAAAGTTGGTACACAATTTTTAAGTAGTTATTTATATTGAATTAAAAATTAAATTTCGAAAAAAATGTGTACCCGTTTTTGAAATATTTAATTTTCAAAACAAAAATTTGAATTTTTTTTTTTAAATACAAAATTAGTTTTTTTTGAAAATTTTGATATGCAGTATGATTTCAACTTTTCAGGAGCTTTTGTATAAAAAATTTAATTTAAATCGGTTACACACGTAATGAGATAGCCCAAAATAAAGAAAATGGTTCTATGAGAGGTACTGTTAATAATGGCTAACTGTAAATTTTGGTTTTTGCAGATCGTAGACCATACTAAAATTAGTATTTATAACAATTTTAACCAAAATCGTAGTAGTCGTTTTCGACAACATTTATATTTTCTGTAACGGTTTTATATTTTTTATATGGAAGGTACCGTTAATTTTGACTATAAGAAAAAGTTTTTTTCAAAATATTTTAGATAATATTAAAAAACCGCTTGTTACCAAGCTTCATAAAAATCAACCAAGTCATTTTCGAAATATTTGGTTTAAAAAAAAAATTTTAACTTTTTTTAAAAATCAAAAAAAAATTTTTGGAAAATTTTGGTAAACAATACTATTTAAATTTTTCAGAAGATTTTCCATAAAAAAAATTATCAAAATCAATCCATTCCTTTTGAGAAAAACGAAAATAAGAAAAAATTGTTCTATGGGAGGTACCATTTAAAACCATTTTTTTGGGAATTTAATTTTCACAAAAACATAGCATATAAATTAATTAAATTTATTGGTTTTTTTTTTTGAAAAATCTGTCGAACCATTTTTGAGAAAAGAAAGATTTTCCAAAAAAGCTAAAAAAAATTATATAGCAAGTACCGTCCTAAAAAGAAAATGAAAAAAACGTGTCGGGGGAATGTTCCAAAAACACTTTATACCAAGTTTAATTAAAATCGGCCTATGGGTTTAGGCTGTAGGCGAGTCCACAGACAGACAGACAGACGGACGGAATTGCGAGACCCACTTTTTTGTCTTCCCTATCATCGTAATGTCAAGTTTGATCAAAATCTCGAGTTCAATTTTTTTTACGAATCCAAAACTTGCCGTATAGTACTTATATATCGCAAGTAAAAATGATTGTTGGTAAAACTGAGGCTAGGTTACATCACAATATATTTTTTTTTTACTAAAATTTACGAATTTAGCATAGAATTAATTTTAAATTTGTACTGTACTGATATTCTTAAATCAATGTCTTGATTAATTTTTTTTTAGCTAAAATCAATTGGCATGAAACTTGATAATTAAAAAAGTTGCTCATAGGAAAATAAATTTTATAGACAAAATACTTACATTTTGTTTAATTAACTAAAAAAAAAACAATTTATTTTAATGTCGTCTCTTAGTGATGATTAGATAAGGAATACAAGACAAAACTAAAATTAATAAAACAAATAACAACAACAAAAAAAAACACGTATACGTCACAGTGCACTTAAATGTCTATAACTACTCTTGGTTATTATATTATTTATTGAATATAAAAAATGTGTTCTCAAAGTCGATTTTTAATTAAATCAACATAATGTATCACTCAAAAAGTTAAAATATTCCAATCATTCTCAAGTTGTTATTAACTGGAAGTAAATTAAATTTCTGAAAATAAATTCAGAATAAGGTCATCATAGCTTTATTCATATATGTACATATGTATACTTTACGAACCAGTTTTTTAATATTTAAAAGTTTTAATTAAAAATTAGAATCAATATGTAGTATATATGTATGTGCAAATTTTAAACCATTAAAGTGATGCTTCTGCGCAAAAATTAACATTAAACGTACGATAGGAAAAAGGTTATGAAATTGGTCATATGTATTTGTTGAAATATAATTTAAATTGAATTTTTTAAACCTTGTTGTTGTAGAACGTTATGCACGATGTTTATAAAAGATTTATACAAATATCCGCCATTTTTTAAATTATCTCAGAAACTCATATACTTAAAATTTTTCAAAATTTGTGTACTTAAAAAATTTAAAAAAAAATATTATTTGATGGCACAACAGCTCATGAAGAACTAGGGCCTAGTGACTTACAACTCTCAACCATTCCTGTGTGCGTGTCTGCAGGAATCGAGGGGACCTACAGTTTATTGCCGAATCCGAACGGCTAACGAGCGGCACTTTTCTATGACAGGAGATACTCTTGGAGGATTTGTCAATTCCTCGCAAGAGGCAGTAGCCGTTTTTTCTTTTTAAATAAATAGGTGGCGAGGCTGGGGATCGAACGTTAGACCTCCAGCATGACAGTCCATCGCACTTCACGCTTATACTTTTGTTCCCCGGGAAAGACATAATATGGGAGAATTTTGTGTGTATTCAGGTATTTAGGTCCGTCAAGCTAGGCCCACCACAACGGAAATTCAAAAATCTAACTATGCAGAGATTAGGGGCTAATTTGGGGCTAATTTAGTACCACAACCCAAAATTCTCTTCACCCTTTAGAAGGCAAAATTGTTTGATGACGTCATCAAATCAGTTTTTTTCCCACTAAAGGGTGAAGGGAATTTGGGGCTCCTTTGAGATTGGTGTACTAAATTATCCCCAAATTAACCCCTAATTCCTGCATAGTGAAATTTTTGAATTTCCGTTGTGGTGGACCCAGCTTGACGGACCTCGGGTATTTTTAAAGTTGCCAAGCAATTCAAATTTGTTTAATTAACTTTTTAAATTAGTTAGGTATTACAGTTATATATACAAGACTGTTGCAGTGTTTCGAATACCCAGTCTATTCCCACTAAAAATGTTTTGTGCAGCGATACTACCTTTTGATCAGAAGTGGAAAATCATCATACGTCCCTTTTTCACTGATAAAGTGGCTCTTGTCTTAGTCGTCGTTCGGATTTGGCAGATAATTGTAGGTCTCCTCCATGATGCGCCGCGTGGTCTTATTTCATTTTTCATATTGAATCATCATAAAAAATTTTGTTTTGATCAAAACCTATAGGATCTTTTTTTTTGACACAAACCAATACTTGCCCTATAGAGCAAGTAAGAAAGTATATATTTTATTCAAAGTAGGTACTAGTGAGTGTGGTCCAGCAGGTTCAGAGTACACAATCGGTGGACAAACTTGATATCTACACTATTATACTTTTGTTTATCACCCACCATGCAGAAGCTTAAATGACGGTTAGTCATGTGAATGACGTCAAGATGACTCCGGCCTTGAATCAAAACCGCATTTACAGTACTATCAATATTTAGGGTAAGTTCGTCTAAAATGACACACTATTAGGTTTTGTGTTTTGGTTCAGAAAATTTTATTAATGATTTTATTTTTTTATTGAGTTTATGGCAGACATTTTTTTTTTAATTAATCATTAGCTATACTCAATTTTTAATTTAATTTGAAAAACAAAAAAAGTGAAATGACACTGAAGCCCAATTTTTCAGTGGTGAGTTAAGCCAGAACTAGTAAATTAAGCCAAGCAATATTTTAGAGGGGTATGAATGCAGAAAGGCCTAAACAGAGTTAACTCAGGTTTAACTTTAATCTCAAACTTAAAAACTGGGCCTGAGTAGTTCGATTTGTTTTTGTTTAGTCTTAAAAATGAAAATAATGAATATACACAAATTTCGTTTGTATTTAGGTACACACAAATTTGTACACAAATTAATGTGATTTAATTATGTAACAAATGTTTTTGGTTCAGACAATTTGTGTATTTTAACAAAGACGATTTGTGTATTTCTACACGAATGGAATTTTTGTGTAACCTTATTTTTTTGTACTTGTAATTTAATTATAAAGGTTGGGGTCAGAGTCCCGAAATTCAAAATCCTTCAAAGCCCAAAATCCAGAAAAGCAAAAACCTAAAAAACTCAAAACGCATAAAATTCAGAATCCAGAAAACCCAAGATCTCAAAATCCCAAAGTCCCGAAAAACCAAAATCTCGAAAACGAAATCAAGAGAAATTATATAAAATGAATAATTTGAATAAAGTTTTTGGTTTGGGGTCAAAATCCCGAAAACCCAAAATCCCTAAAATTCAAATGCCAGAAAACCCAGAATATCGAAAAACTTAAATCCAGAAAACCCACAATCCAGAAAACCCAAGATCCCAAAAACCCAAAATACCCGAAATCTTTAAACCGCAATCCTGTAAAATTATAAAATAAAAAATTTGCGCAAAATATTTTTTTTTTTTTTACACTACTGGCCGTTTTTTTAGTAGTAGCCGTGGCGTGATGGTTAGCGCGATGGACTGTCATGCCGGAGGTCTAAGATTCGATCCCCAGCCTCGCCACTTATTTATTTAAAAAAGAAAAAACGGCTACTGCCTCTTGCGAGGAATTGACAAATCCTCCAAGAGTATCTCCTGTCACAGAAAAGTGCCGCTCGTTAGCCGTTCGGATTCGGCAATAAACTGTAGGTCCCCTCCATTCCTGCAGACACGCACACAGGAATGGTTGAGAGTTATAAGTCACTAGACCCTAGTTCTTTATGAGCTGTTGTGCCATCAAATTTATTTATTTATTTTACATGCCGTTTTTTATGAAGGGTCAGATGAAAAAAATTAACATATCAAATAGTATCATGTTGCTGATGTCAGTGTTTTCATTTACCATTATTATCCTGTCACTTTAACTGACAGTTATCATGATACTGAAAGTTCAAGTGTTTTCATATTCAACGCAATTTTTCGAAAAAATAACTTTAAATAAAAATAGACCCAGCAAAATCCAACGACAATATCTGAAACAAAATCCTCTACCTTTTCTTGCAGCCAGAAATCCATTCTTCAATTTTATTTTTTAAATGAGGTTTTTTTCAACTGATAGTTTTTGAAAAATTTTATTTCCAAACTCAAAATTTTATAAAAGATCACTGATTTTTTAAAAACTTTTTCGTCTTATTAAATAAATAAATAAATTTGGTGGCACAAACGGCTCATGAGGAACTATAGGGCCTAGCGACTTACAACTCTCAACCATTCCTGTGTGCGTGTCTGCAGGAATGGAGGGGACCTACAGTTTATTGCCGAATCCGAACGGCTAAGGTGAGCGGCACTTTTCTATGACAAGATTTGTCACTTCCTCGCAAGAGGTAGTAGCTCCGAAAAAAACTTAAGGTGGAAGCGGCTGGTATTGAAACCCAGACCTCTGGCATGACAGTCCAACGCACTAACCATTACGCCACGGGCTACTTTAACGTCTTGCTATAGTAATTAACATGGATACTAAATTCGTTATTGGTATGTGACTTTTATGAAATCTGGAGATTTTCATAAAACTATTAACTAAATTTGATTATTAGTAGGACCCAATAATTTTTTTTACAGAAAACTAGGAGTAGGCTACGTCAATGTTAGTATAAATAAAATTATATGTTAATAGAGTACCCCCGATTCAAGGCAATAAATGCATTTTACGACAAATAAAATTACTAAAAATTATAGAAAACAACGGCAACACTTTTTTGGAAAAAGCTTAGAATATAAGTAAGTTCAGTGTTAGAAAAGATTATAAAGGAAAATGGGGTATATTCCCACCCCCCCTTTGATGCATTAAGTTGAAATATTGTACAAAAAATTACTAAAAATGAAAAAAATACAAACAACAGCAACACTACTATGTATACAGGGTGATCGGTATAAGATGCACCAAATTGCTAGAGCGAGTAGGTTGGATTAAGGCAAGAAAAACATCGAATGGAAGGAGGGGGGGGGGGGGGGTTTATTTCCTCCTGTTTAGGCAGAAGGGGCAATTTTCTAAAAAATTGACTTAAAACAGAAAAAAAAATATTTAAAAAAAAAACGGTACAATTTAAAATGCCATGCTATACCTTTTTAAAAAGCCAGAAATCTCTTCTTTGATTTTCATTTTAAACTAAGTTGTGTTAGTGAACAGTTTTTGAAAAATTAATTTCCAAACTCGAAATTTTGAAAAAAAAAAAATTAAAAAAAAAGTTTCAAACTAATTTTTTTCAAAATTTATGTTATTAAGTATAATTTTTGTTTTCAAAATTCAATGCTCATATTAATTTTCAATAAAAAACAGAAAACCGGATGCTAAAATGTCATTTAGTTTTTGAGAAAATTGAAGTTTTTGAACAACAACAACTTAAGAGTGCTACCACCAATTGTTTTATTTTGAATTCGTTTATATTTTTGTTTGGCTGGAGATATAGCTATTTCAAGCCAGCCAAACAAAAATATAAACGAATTAAAAATAAATGGCTTCGTAAACAATTGGTGGTTGGTAGCACCTTTAAGTTGTTGTTGTTGTTGTTCAAAAATTCAATGAAATTGACGGAATAAAAAATAGTCAAGTCTAATAAAATGACATTCTAGTATAAATAGTACAATAAATAATAATAATTATTATTATTTCTTCTAAAGTTAACGCAAATTTTCCAAAATTAAATTGAACACATTTGATTTTAAATTTTCTTATTTCTTCATAACGCCTTCTAAAGTATTATACATACATTCCTTTTGCCTATAAAAAATCCTCCGGTCAATACAGATACCCTTTATTTTTAAACACCTACCAGAGGCACAACATTACGTACGACAACTTAAGTGCTCCTCCGACAATTATAGCTTTACATTAAGTGAGCGCGAATGGGTATCTGATTAACTGTTTTTTTTTTAATTGAAGTAATTAATTCATTAAAAAAAAAAAAAAAAAATAGATATGCACACTTTGTCCATTTATAAAAATATTGCCATCATCAGAACAAAATTTCATAATGGACAGGATATGTCACTAATAGCGATAGCAACGTATCTAACAGAAGTCAAACTGAGTGACAACATTACTGTCCCATATCTTCTATTAAAATCAACCATTTCAATGTCCTTGAATTCAATTTCACAATTCTAACAAAAAAAAAATACCTACCCAATCAACTTAATGAGTTTATAGAAATTTATCGAATCGATAAAAAATTCTTTTGCATAACATCACTTACCGCAAACTCGTGTTTTTTATTTCAAAAAAAAAAAAGGATTCAACAGGATCTGGTGTAGAATGTTTTTTTTTTAGGTAACCTCTTCACCAGTTGCACATTCGTATTCGCTGCACTTAATCGTCATTTATGATAGATTTGCTTTAGTTTGAGAAACGCCTTCTCCGTTTAAGTCATGACACGAACCTTAAGAATTATTCAAAAACTTATGCAAAATGTCAACAACATTATTAAAAAAAAAAAACTATGAATTAATAAATTATTTTTTTTTTTTGGTTTTTCCAAGTAGTTCGTTAAACAATTAAATATATATTCTTTTTTAACACACAAGTTATTTTCAGAATTTCAAGGGCAAAAGTGTCAAAATTACATAATAATTCAGCAATTTTATTTTTGTTTTGTTAAACCGATCTTATTGCACAATTATCTCAAAAAGTTGACCCGTTATTTTAGACACCTATAGATATTAAAATTTTTTTATTTCGAAAAATAAATTTAATACAATTTTCCACCGATAAGTAAAAAAAAATCAGTTTTAATTTTCCTTTCCCGTCCGTATTATTCAAAAGTTTAACCGACACTGCAGTTCATTCTTAACAGTATTCTAACACTACACCTGCATCAAAGAACAGCAAAGTACCTATTTTAACATACAAAATAAATGCAAAAGTGTTTGTGTGCATTAGGAAATTCCCAGAAGGAAATTTGTTGCAAGCGAAAACAAATTAAATAATTGTGAATGCGACGAACATTCAAATTTTCGTTATAAATATAAATAAATTCAAAAAAAAAAAACAGAAAAGAAAAGAAAAAAAATATTGGCTAGAAAAACTATCAACAATTGTTTAAGTTCGTTTATGTTTTGGGATATATTTTTGTTAATGAAAATAAAAAAAGAAACACAAACCAGCGCAGCGCCATATAAACTAAGAGGGTTTGTTGTACTTTTCTTTTTAATTATTATTGTCATCATCGCCAACAATGACATTGAATAGTTTCCGAATTTAAAGAGAGAGAGAGAGAGAGAGAGAGAGAGAGAGAGAGAGAGAGAGAGAGAGAGAGAGAGAGAGAGAGAGAGAGAGAAAGAGAGAGAGTTGGTACAATACACTATTATATCAGGGCAAATTTTGTAACAAAACAAATGAGTGAATTCAAAAACAAAAACAAGATATTTAAAAATTTCGATATAAAAACTTGATAAAATATAATTATAGTACAACTACATATTTTATAATTATAATGCAAAGACATTTAAATTGAATGATATCACTGCGGAAATGGTTGCTGATGGTCGGTATTAATTAGAGAGTATGGCATTGGGAAGTGATTATTTTGTTCATTGGATAGCGTTTTTTGGTCGAGAATCAACTTGCTTGATTTGCTTGCCTTACATTAAATTTATTGTTAAATATTATAATTATAGTAATAATATATTTATTGATAAAGGTTAGCATTAATTGATTTTGATAAAAAAGAAAATGCATCATGTAACCGGAGAACTTATTTTTCAAGATCAAGACATTTTTAGTACAAATCCTAAATTCAAAAATCTTGAAGGACTGAGGACGTAACCCGCCCGACTGCCAAAATCGCGATTGTCAATCCCAGAGGCCAAAGAGTTAAAACCACAAATCACAGAATCCCAAATTAAAAAATTACAAATAACAAAATCCCAAATGGCCGAAATTTCAAGTTTTTGGAACTAAAACCCGAATTCCTAAAATCCCAAATGCCAATATTCTAAGTGACAAAATTCCGAACTGCCTAAATCTCGAATGTCAAAATCTAAATTCTTAAAATGACAAAATTTGGAATGAAAAAAAACTTCAAAGTGTTGAGAAAACTATGAATCCCAAATTCCAAAGGTCCCAAATGCCAATATGTATTCCAACTGAAAAAGTTCTGAATGGCCAATATCCCGAATGACAAAGTGAAAATTTAAAAGTTTAAAATCTCGAATGCCAAAATCCTAAATGATAAAAATGGCAAAATTCCGAATGTCTAAAATTCCCAATGTCAAAATGAAAATTTAAAATCCCGAATGTTTAACAATTCTAATGTCAAAATCCCAAATGAAAAAATTTCGAAAGACAAAATCACAAATGAAAAAATCCCAATTTAAAAAATCACAAATAACCAAATCCCGAATTGCAAGAATCTCAAGGGCTGGGAACCAAATCCCGAATTCCTAGAATCCCAAATTCTAATATTCCAAGTGATAAAATTCCGAATGGCCGAAATCATCAAAGCCAAAATAAAAACTCTAAAATTCTGAATGTTTTAAATCTCGGGAAATTTGGACGAATTCCCCACAGAAAAATAAAAATTAATCCAACACGACAAAATCCCCGTGGGGACAGGCGCCCAAACAACAAAATCCCACTATCTCAAAATATCCAATAATCTCCAATAATCCCCAACACATATTTTTTTTATTGTAAAAGGATGCAGTTATTATAATTCACAGTTGGGAATTATTGTATGTACTAATAACTCATTTGATGGGCTGTGGTTGAAATCTTAGTGAGGCAAACAGTTTTTTAAATAAAATTGAACATACATAGACCAAGCACCACTAAAGCAGAGTGATGATCGGCCTGGCGACTGTGAAGCAGCTATAACTCCAGCCTAAAAACTTGGTGGTAGCTCACTCAACTTAACTTAACTTTTTGTTTCTGACAATTATTATTTTATTTTCCCTTTGAGTTGTTTTTGTTTTGCAAAAAATATATTTGGCTACATATGATATTGTTTGACTTTGCATATTTATTCTATAATGTAGATTTGTTATCAACTATTATAAAATATCAAATAAGGAAATCTTAGAATCAATACAAATTATATTATATTAAATAAATATAAACTCTTCATCAGGAGAAAATTCCAAAAAGAGATGGTTTGAAAGCAGTAAATCAAGCAATTAACTGCCCGAACAGAATATATAATGCTGGAACTGGAGCCGCAGACGGAACTGGAAGAGCTGTCAAAAAGTGTCGTACGTTATTTTTTTTACCTGCCCACAATGCAGCTGTACAGCTTTGAATGTATTTTGAAGAAAAACAAAAGAACATTCTTGTGTTACAAGCTCAGAATTCACATTTTTTGTTTCCAATAATTTTCCTTTTAATAAATAATTTTTTTTCGCGATACAAATACACAATATTTTGTTCCGACTCAAAAAGTTGTTTTTTTTCTTCATACAAATTAAAACGTAAAAAGTGTCGTACGTGAAAAGTTAAAAGTTGGTGAACTCTTCCGTCTGCGGCTGCAGCTCCGTATGCGGCTACGTTACGTTGTGTTCGCAGCATTGCGTGTATTCAATATTTTGACAGCTATTCCAGCTCCGGCTCCAGTTCCGTCTCCGTCACCATTCTGTTCAGCCAGTAAATCACGCGCGCGATTTTATTGCTTGATTCACTGCTTTCACATCTTTCTCTTTTTGGGATTTTCACCAATGGATATTTTTTTAAGGGATTTTTTTTGGGGGTATTTTGTCTTTGCTCGGTTTTTTCTTAAGGATTTTGTCAGTGGAGATTGTTTTTTTTGGGATTATGTTGTTTTGTTTATCGTCACTAACCCTTAAATCTCGAATGCCAAATTCTCTTATTCCAAAATCCGAAATGAATGAACAAAATCTCAAAGGGTTGGGAACTTAAAATTCCGCATTCCTAAAATTCCAATCGCCAATAATCTAAATGAAAAAATTCTGAATATATAAATCCCGAATGCCAAATTCCACATTCTAAAATCTCTAATGTTTAAATCTTGAATGCTGAAATCCCCAATTCCAAAATCCCAAATGACAAAATCCCGCATGAACAAAATCTTGAAGTTTTGGGAATCAAAATCACAAATTTCTTAAGATTTTTATTTAGAAGAGCGATACTGAATGAATTTTTAGTAAAATGAAAAGAATTGGTTAGATTTGATAGTCTTTAAAAATCCAAGAAACAATTTTGGAAATACGTATGAAATCTAGATAAACATTCAAATAAAGCCCAAATAATAAATTTCTTACAAAATTCCAGTCTGGCAGGGTGAATTGGTCACTTAAAGTGACTTTCTTTTTGTTTGAGTTTTCGATATTCTATTTATTTACCCGAGTTAGGTATGAATATGAATAAGCTTTGATCAAGTTTTCGACTCATTATGGATTTATTTTAACATCGGAAGGTAGCCATTAGGTAGATTTGGCACTGCTGTGGTCTGAACTACAAGTCTTCCAAAAGAAGAAATTATTTTTAACGAGTTAATAAGATGTTCGTATAAAGAATAAAAATAAATTTCAATTAATTTTCACTTAGTTTTCACAAATAAAAACACCTGAAATAAAACAACATCATATCTACCTACATATTTAATTTTAATAAATAACAGAAAAAAAAACACTTAAATCTCTTCCAAGTTCATCTAATAATTCTTCATAATGCCCTCTGTCATTTCTATTTCTTCGAAACAGCCTTGCTACCAGTCCAAGGTCTATATTATTCGTCTAGCATTGCACGAGACACTTGCATCTTCTGCTGATCTAACTGTTTACTCGTATAAGAATATTAACGTACCCAAACTTATGATTCTCGAGAATTTAAGATTCATGTAGTCCGAGAAAAACGCTCCTGACAAATATTCAAACACTTTACCGCATTTAGGGCAACTTGCCAAACAACAAAATCACATTTGTTGTTTTCTTTTTAATTGAACAACTTAAAAAAAAAAACACTTTACAGCATGTGCCTTATGGATTGTAATTAATTAGATTATCTGTTGAGTGGCTGTTTGTGATTTGAGCACAAAAAAGGATTTCTTGATGTGTAACCAACGCGCACAACCGGATTTGGATGACTTTTGGGGTGCCCTTTTTATACTTTCGATATTGGTACTATAAGGGCAAGTTTTGACTTACGTAAATCAAATCGAACTAGAGAATTCTATCAAACTTGATATTTCGATGAATAGAGAACCCGAGAATGTGGGTCCCGCAATTTCGTCTGTCTGTCAGTTCCTCGACCTACAGCCTATAAACTACTGCAGCGATTTTTTTCAAACTTGGAACTAAAGATTTTTAGTTTATTCCCTAAGTAGCCCAGGAAACAAAAACATTGCTCGATAAAAACTTCTAAATGTTGGTAGGTTTCATACTTACATACCTAATACTATTATACAACTTTTCAGAAATATCCCCAACTGTGGGTGTTGAGGAAAAAAAAAAATAACGAGATATTAGTGGGAATATTTTTTGATTTTTCGGGAAATTTTTATTTTACTAAAATGGCTATATCTTGGAATCTAATTTGTCTGAGAAAAAGTTTTGTGCACCAAATGATTGACAATTGTTTATTCTTAAATAATAAAATATAATGTTATATATATAAAATTATATATTTACAGCAGAAGCTTCTTAAAAATTCACAAAAATTTAAATATTTGCAGAAAAATTATAATGGAGGTTGGTTTATAATTTGGTTTAATCGTAAGCTATTTAAATAAAAAATAAATAAAACTTCATTTTTAGAATTACATAGAAAAAAATATTTACCTACGTGGAAGAAGATTTCGAATATAGGTACCCTTTATTGATAAAAGTCGTAATCTATATATAAATAGGCTTAAATAAATTTTGTGGTACCATTTTCTCAAAAAGTATTTAACCGATTTCGATAAATTTGATATGGTTGGAAAACCACAATTGTGAAGATGTGAAGAATATACTTCATCAGAAAATTTGCTTTTCTGCCCGTACTGCATTGAATGACCTGCTTCCTGTTGTCCATGCTTTTACTTGATGCGATTACACCTCAGCTTTTTTTTAAATGGAAGGTACCGTGGTTACAACAGAGTGATTGCTAACCTGCACTTACAATCTAAATTTGATATAGTCTGTCTTCCTCCAACAAAAATTGCTACAGATCAGCTTTCATATTTTTAATTAATTTTAATTTTTATAGGAAATTATTAATAACATTTAATTTATTTATTTATAAATTAAATTAATGTAATTATTGAAAAAAAAAAACTTATATAAGCCCTAAACAAATAAAATACTGAAAAAAATTATATGTTTCAACTCAAGCATACGTTTTTTATGGTTTCATTTGAATGAAATTAATTTTTTTATAGAAAGAATCGCAGGATAAACTTCTAAGATATCTCAAATGACGCAATATAAAATTGTAAATCGAAAAAGTAGTATTCTTGTTTTATGTGAATGGTTAATTCAACTTTTATAGCAAAAACTGTAAACACTCGTTAAATATTTCCCTTTTTCAACTTTTTATTACAATTTGTCAAAGTTAACAGCATTTGAGATACTTTGAAAGTTTATGAAATGTACCGTTATTATTTTTTTTTTTGTTAGGCATTCAAATTTTTTCCACAAACGTGCGCAGGATAAATTTTGGAATTATCACATATGATGAAAAATTAAATTAAAAATAAATTAATTTACCACTTGGCTAAATTAAGTCATGTTAAATACATACTCAATTTCAGATGGAAACACTTTAAAAAAAATTTTTAAATTTTCGCTTTTCTACTTTTGGTAGAAATTTAACAATTTTAACAGTACTATACAAGAAAAACAGTATGCGGCCTTAGAACTAGGTTTTTTTTAAATAATTTTAGGTGTTTTTGAAGTTTTGAAAATGTACCTCAATATTTTTTTTCTTTTTCTTTTTTTGCATGAAAACAATTTTTTTATGGTTGTTTCTTGAATAAATTAAAAAAAAATTCTAAACGGTGAGAAGAAACTCATATTTTATTTTAAATAATGCAATTATAAACAAAAAGTTCTAAATTTTGTTTGTATTAAGTTCCGTAACTTTTAAGTTTTAACGGTGAAATTTATTAAAAAAAAAACTACAAAACAAAATTCACTTCATCAACGCAACGTTTACTCAAATATAAGGGCTAAGAAGACATTTTATTAAATAAAAAAAATAAAATTTTATGCTCAATTGAATTTCATGTTATTTGATGTATTTTTTAAATTTTGTTTGATGTACCATTAAATTTTTTTTTAGTAAAAACTGCAAAAATTCAGTTTTTATTTACACTTCATTAACGCTTGCTAATAATTTTAACAATTTCAGGGCAAAATAAACAGCATAAAATTTTATACAATATTATGCATTAGTAAATTTTGTATCATTTGAAATATTTTGTAAAATTTTAGGATATACCGTTATATATATTTTTTTTAATTATTTGAATTAATTTTTTTAATCCTTTATAGATTAAATTAAAATTATTTCAAAACTGTCAGCCAGAGAAACTTCAAAAATATCTTAAAAGAAGCAGAATTAAATACGGAAAAAAAATTGTTTTTTAAGGTTTTGAATGAAAGGACAACAACTTGAATGAGCTACCACCAAATTATATAATAATATGATGGTGCGAAAGCTTTGCAGCCTACACTGCGCGTATGTTATCACACAAAAAACTCTTTCAAATTGTTTTTTGTTTTTGTAATATTTACCTCATTATTCCATTGTAATATTAAATAGTTTAAACAAATTTTAAATTTACACTTTTGCAAACTTTTGTATAAATAGACCAAGTTATCGGTATTATATAAAAAAGATGTCTATAAACTTGTAATAAATTCAATTCTACGTCGTTTAAGATATTTTTCAATTTTCTGAAATGTACTGTTATATTTTTTTTCCACATTACGTTAATTTTTTTAAAAAATTAAAAAATTTTTTTTTTTTTTACAGAACGGTAAAGAGAAGAAGCTTAAAAAATTAACTATTCTATTTTTATTGAAAAAAACTGCAAAATTTTTACAAATTTTTTCTGAAAAGGGGTTAAGTGACAGTTGGCTTTTTTAATGTTTGGTTTTAGGCTTCTTTTCGTTGTTAGGAATCTCAGATATGGCCTTTTAATAGAACTAACGGTGCTCTTGAGGTATAAAGTTAAAGGTTAAGTTTGCAGTTACCAACTTCATGCAAAAAAAAAAAAAAAAAAAAAGTAATTAAAAATGAGTTCTCAGCTCATAAAGTTGTTAAGTGCTCTAAACTCCTTTGTGCCAAAAAAAAATATAACATCAAAACAAACGTGTATTTAACCCATTTATCAGAAGCTAACTTTGTAAGTAATGACAGTAGAGACACGAGAGTTAGACCAAAATTTAAGTTGTCGCTTAAAACTTTTATCGATAAAAAAAAACAATAATCAATAAATGTCACTTGACCCCTTCTCATTCTAGACGCTTCAATTATTTGAAATGTTTCGGAACTTTTTAAAATTTACCATACATTTTTTTTGTAATTTTTTTTTTGTTTAACCTTATTTTATTTTTTCAAACACTGATTGCAGGAATTCCTCAACAGTTAGAAGCGGTGATAGTTTCTTAAATACTCCTTTAAATAAGCCCTACAACCCTACAAAATTTCGAACCTATTACCAAAATTTACTAGTTTCGCACAAAATTCCTGGGCTATAGAGGCTTTTACGACTGTTATTAACGGTAGGTACCTGTCACAGATTTTTTTTATTTTTTTTTTTTTTTATTTTCGGCTTTCTCGTTAACTGATTTCCCGATTTTTATCAAAACTTTTACTCTTTTATTGTAGAAACGGAACAATCATTAAAGGCTGATTTCCAATGCCGCGTTGGGCATCGCTTTGACAGATTTTTCTTTCAACGCGAAAGCTCACACATAGCAATTTAAGCAAATTGTTTACAATGACGCGTTGGGTATTATGTTACGATTTGGCACCTATTAGCATGTACACAAACCAACGTAACATAAGCTACCTCAACGTTAAAGTTGAAAAAAATCAACTTCAGCGTGCGTTTTGACAGTTAAAATAATGTTCGAATTCCTTTCAACAAAATAATCGATTTATTTAAAGAAAAAATCGGTTTATCTGGACAAATTCCTTTTATTGAAAGAAAAAAATCGATTTTGTTTACAAAATAATGGAATAGTTTGTTGAAAGGAATTCGAAATTACAGTTATGTAGGTTCATTTTGATTTTCAGGTTCTCTTTAAGTCGTCTGTCATGTCGACACATTCGTAAAGCTTGTTAACGTATACGTAAGCGTCTCTAACGCGAACGCGCCATTGGAAATCAGCCTTAAATTCCAAGCAATTTTAACCATATTTAACAGCAAGTTCGTGCGATGCATTCGGGCAATATTCCTTTATGGAACCCACTTCCCCAAAAAATTGCACTGTTTTTTCGCATGCAAATAAATTTTCCATGCAAATAAATGTGTACAAAATTTCCTTAATATTGGGCCTGATGTATATACCCAAGCAAGTACAAACACATCTAAATGTACTTAACTGTGGCGGAACAAATTTCGGCAAGCAGCTTAATTCCATCAATTTGTTTATTTCTAACAAAATATGAATTTATAAATCTTTTCTTCATTTTCCAAACATTTTCTGTTGTTATTCAGTTACAAAAGCGTTTAGTTCATAAAATCTCCCACTTGTTAAAAGTTCTTTAATATAGTTTTATAATTTGCAAAGAATAAGTAGGTACTTATCGTATTGTGATTTAAGCCCCAGAACCTTATTCAGCGGCTATTGTGAAACAGGCCCTAAATCTAACAAGACATGGTTTCCTTGACATCATCTACAATTTCTTATTGACTAATCCGACACTGTATTGAGGAATTTGCAAACTTTCCTAATGTATTCAGCGCGATTAATTTCAAAACATAATAATTGTTAGTAAACAGAAAGATTGAAAAAAAAATGTTGGCACATTTGAACACCATAGGTATCCGATAAGTAGCAACTAACCACCCACGTTTTATGTTTATTTATGGCTATAAAAATGACGATTTATAAGTGCAGTTGACAAGTAAAGTAAGAATAATAAATTTTAAATCAACAGAACATTAAGTTTATCTAAATTATGATCAAAATATGTTGCATTATTGTCAACTTTCTTAATTAAGTTGAATGGTTTGCTTTCCGCATCAGTCACTTGTATAATCATCAAAAGTCCTCTGTTGAAAGGCTGACTTTTAATTTTAAATCTTGAGCTTTTGTTGATTTACAGTTATGATAATTTTTTACTATATTTTATTTTCCTGAAAAAAAAATCCCAGAGGTTCGTTTACTTTTCGTAAAACTGACAGACTCTAGCAATTTAAGTAAGACTAAGACAAGTGAGAACTTTTAATAGAAATAGAATGCAATGATTTAAAACGACACTTCAATTATTTCAATCATCGATTGGGAAATTGAGACCAAACTTGTTGTTTTAGGACTTTGACTTGCCAAATGAAATGAATTTGGTATTCGATGGCAGTGCCCTAATGTTCTGATTACTTTTGCTTGTAGAGCTTTTGATGATTCAAAAAAAAAAAAAAAAAAATATCCTCAAATTGTTCGCATGCAAACTTGCTCTTGATGTGGATACAGTGTAGAAACATTTCACCGAAAAAATGTTATAAAACTAAAAGCCAAAGATAACTTCCTGGTGGTGTCCTTTAAAACTCGATATCCGTTGTTATTTTTTTTTTTTTAAATAAAATTGTCAATGCAATATCTTCAAAATCAAGGGAAGACCAAAGTTGAGCTGTTTATACTCTAAATATATGCTAGACAAATAATATTTTTCAAACATTTTTAACAGTTTCCTGTGCAGTTTATTTTTTTGCTTGAAAAAAAACAGATAATAATTGAATTTTTTTCCAAATTTATAAGTTATCATATTCATATATCAATTACGGAATAATGTGATGAAAGAAATTGTCTTGAGTTCAATTTAATTGTGTGTTCTCGAGATATTCGAGTCGAAAATAATTTTTTAACAATTTTAAGCAGTTTTTTTTGTATTATAGAAAAAATGTCAGTTGATTTTTTAAGTCTGACCACTTCCTTATTACGTCATTATGTCTAAAACGAAATTGAGCCGAAGTCGATTTTTTTTATTAACTAGCTGACCGGGCGAACTTCGTTCCACCTATAATCGATTAAATTTATTAATTGTTCCTTTGAAAATCGAGCATCGTTCAAACAAAGAATCAATTCAGAAAGTATGCAATTTATTGTTATCACGACTTTGTGACTTTTACTGGTCAAATTTTTAAATTTTTATTTCCGTAGTGTGTTCATCTAGTTCAATACAAATCCAACAAAAAAATCACCATCCAATTTGGATGATATTTAGCCGAGTTATGCACGTACGAACAAAAACCTAATTCTGAAAATTTCAAGATGTTTTCACGATTTTCTAACTTAGTCGATCGAATTTTCTTATATTCGTTCGAATTTTTCAATTTTCGGCTCCATTTTTTGTGTGTTAATCTGGTTCAAAACAAATCCCACAAAAAAATCCCCATGCAATTTGAATATGATGTTCAGCCGAGTTATGCGCATACGAAAACAATTTCATTTCAGAAATTATGAAATTTCAAGGTGTTTTCACGATTTTCCTATTTTTTCGGTCGAATTTTTTAATTTTCGGCTCCGTTTGTGTGTTAGTTAATCCGGTTCAATACAAATCCAACAAAAAAATCCTCCACCAAATCGGGATGATTCGCCGAGTTATACGCGTACAAACACACAAATGAATTAATTTTTATACAGGGTGATCGGTATATATAAGATGCACCAAACTGCTGGAGCGAGTAGGTTGGATTAGGACAAGAAAAAATCGTATGGGAGGGGGGAGTCTATTTCCCCTCGTTTAGACAGGAAGAATTCACTTAAAACAGAAAAAAAAAAATTATTTAAAAACAACGGTACAATTTAAAATGCCGTGCTATACCTTTTTGGAAAGCCAGAAATCTCTTCTTTGATTTTCATTTTAATTTAAGTTGTTTAAGTGAATAGCTTTTGAAAAATTAATTTCCAAACCCGAAATTTTGAAAAAAAAAAAAAATTAAAAAAAAGTTTCAAACTAATTTTTATGTATTTAAGTATAATTTTTGTTTTCAAAATTCAATGCTCTTATTAATTTTCAATAAAAAACAGACAACCGGATGCTTAAATGTCTTAGTTTTTGAGAAAATTGAAAATAACGAAATCTACTTTACTACTTAATTTGTATAAATAGAATCTTTTGAACAGCAAAATAACGGATGGATGTCGAATTTAAGAAAAACTTACTTTTGTTATTTTTAATTTTCTCAAAAACTAGACTACATTTTGACATCTGGTTTTCAGTGTTTGACTAAAAATTGATGGGAGTATTGAATATTAAAAATAAAAATACTACTTAATAACGTAAAATTTTGAAAAAAGTCAGTTTGAACACAATTTTAAAATTTTTTTTTTCAAAAATTTAAGTTTGAAAATTAAGTTTTAAAAAACTGTTCACTAAAAGGACTTTATTTATAAACAAAATAGAAGCACATATCTCTAGCTTAACAAAAAAGTAAAGCACGTTGTTTTGACCGTTGTTTTTTAATAATTTTTTTTTCTGTATTAAGTCAATTATTTTAGAAAATTGCTCCTCCTGTTATTTTTAATTTTCTCAAAAACTAAAAGACATTTTAGCATCCGGCTTGCTGTTTTTGACTAAAAACTAATAATAGCATTGAATTTTGAAAACAAAAATTATACTTAATCACATAAAATTTTTAAAAAAATTAGTTTGAAATCTTTTTTTTCATTTTTTTTTCAAAACTTCGAGTTTGGAAATTAATTTTTCAAAAACCATTCACTAATACAACTTAATTTAAAATGAAAACCTTTCCAAAAAGGTATAGCATGGCATTTTAAATTGTACCGTTGTTTTTAAATATTTTTTTTTTCTGTTTTAAGTCAATTTTTTAGAAAATTGCCCCTCCTGCTTTAACGGGGGGAAATAGACCCCACTTGTCATACGATTTTTTTCTTGTTTTAACCCAACCTACTCGCTACAGCAGTTTGGTGCATCTTATACCGATCACCCTGTATAATGACTTACAACTGTCAAACATTCCTGTTTGCGTCGCGTTGTTGGTACGATTTTTTTTATAAAATCGGTTATTTGTAGAAAAAAAACCCTTTCACACTTTCGCATCGAGTATTAACACATGTGTCAAGCAAAATTGGGATGGAATTATTTACGACTGCCAAATTTATGTGAAGAAAATGATTTTCATTTGCATCCAAACAATGAAATTCACCATAACCTCAAACCCCCAAAGTGTGACGGCTTTGGAACCAATACTGAAAATTTTCATGTATGTTAAGTCAAATTGTGTGGAAAATATGGGCTGTCAAGAGTTTTGTAATCAAATAGAAATCTTTTTAAAACCAAGGACTAACTTTTCAAACCAAGATGCCGCTGATCATTGCATTGCGTATCATGATAGTATTAATAATTAAAAATTCAATAAATGTTAATTAATATTATATCTAACCTATAATAGTAAACTTACATAAATGCTCTGGTCTTTTATAGATTCTCGTCTGGTTTTTTAATCAACAGAATTGTTTTTTTTTTTTTTTTAATTTAGTTTAAAATATTTAAACAATCACAAAACTTATTATTTTCTATTTGTTTATATTTGTTAATATTTAGCACTGTTTTGTATCTGGTCAAAATTCAAAACATTTTTTTACCACAAAAAAAAAAAAAGAATAAACAAAAATGAAAATTCACTTCATGCTATAAAAATACACTTTCACGGTCGAGTGCATGTTGCTAAACTTAGTTTTTTTTTTTTAATACAGTCGCACGTTTTATTTAAGGGACCAACCGACGTAATTGTATCAAGATCAAGTGCATCACCACCGACGACGTCGATTCCGTCGTACTTTTTATTTGCAAAAACAATTTTATTTTTTTTATTTTTTTTGTGATCTACAAACAAAATGTAAGGAAAAAGTTTGCCAACAAGAGAGCCATAGAAGACTCATAGACACGCAACACAGACAACAAAAAGAAAAAAAACACACTTCCTTTTCTATTGGTCTACATTTGGTAGCAAAAATATAATTAATAATATCACACGAGTTCTTTCAATTTTATAAATTTAAACAATTTTATTGATTTAATTGATTTATTGGTTGCGATCAATTTGATGAAATTTTCTGTTATGCATTTTGCACTGGGATTGTTTAGATTCTATGATTTTAATAGAGGATCGATCATTTTATCACAAAAAAAAAAACAAACAAAATATAGAGATACAAATTAGTAAAGCGGTAGTGTCACAAATTTAAACCGATACTCATGTGTGGCAGCGAAGAAAATAACAGCATTTCTAGTTGACCGTTAATTGGATTGGCAACACCAACTATTTAAGTGTTCATCTTGTTTCTTGTAGCGCAAGGTTCATTTCTGGCATTTGGTGCCAACACATGAGCTTCTTTGTATTTGATCATTATTAACAGTGCGATTCACTTGCTTAGCCACATTCTAGCAAAAAAAAAAAAAAAACAGTGATTAAATTTTTTTTTTTATTTAATTGATCTTTATGCACAAATAAAAATATTGTGATATCGATAAGGGTCTTAAATACTGTGTAGTTTTTTTTTACATATGTACGTTTAATTATATTATTATTTGTTGAAAATGTTTTTTATAATTAGTTAAATAAAAAACAGAAAGAGAGGTCAACAAACAGAAACCAGACAAGAAAACCTATTCTCCTTTTTACTTGCTCTATATGGCAGTTATTAATTTATGAAGAAAAATTAAATCCAAGGCGTGATTAAATTGACGTGCTTATCGAAGATCACACTGTGGTTTTAAAGTCTGGTTTTAAACCAATGTATTCATCCGACTTAAAAAAAAAAAAAAACAAAGAAACAATTTATTTATGGAATTGTAGTCCATTTCATGCCATAAATATATTTTATCTAGCACACCGTGTTTAAAAATCAATATAATTAGAAATAAATTGATTTAAAAAAAAAACGTTTTAAATTGATTTCAACCCATTGGTGTAGGCATACCATCTGATTTAATTAACAAATCAAATTTAAAGTGAGCTTTTGTCGACCATATTTCGAGGAAAAATAAAAAGAATCGAATAATAATTTTTAATTTACAGATATGTAAAAGCGTCAAAACGTGCAGAAAAGGTTTTCAAAAAAAACTCAATTAGTGGTGTTCTAAAAAAAAAATTGAAAAAAAAGTTGTAAAATGTCTTAAGTCCATATTTCGAGGAAAAATAAAAAGAATCGAATAATAATTTTTAATTTACAGATATGTAAAAGCGTCAAAACGTGCAGAAAAGGTTTTCAAAAAAAACTCAATTAGTGGTGTTCTAAAAAAAAAATTGAAAAAAAAGTTGTAAAATGTCTTAAGTCTTTATCGGCTCAATTTCATTTTTAAGATAATGAATTTGGTTGAAAAAAAATCAATTGAGTTTTTTTTTTTTAAATAAAAAAAATGCTATAATATTAAAAAAAGATTTTCGCTCGAGTATATCTTAAAAACACACAATCAAATTGACTTCAGGATAATATTATTCTTTACACAATGGCAAAATTTATAATGGTAGAGTTTGTAAAAACAATCAATTGATAATTAAAAAAAAATAAAGGGCCGGAAGAAGGAAAACAAAAACAAAAGAATTATTTTTGATTTAGTAGACTGCATTGAATTTAATTCAATTTAAAGATTTTTGTGACCTTTCGTCTTAGGAAGGTACGACAGCATCTAACTGATGAGCCCAACTGTCGTGCCTGGGTGAAACGCATTGGACTAAAGGTCACACAAATCTTTAAATTGAATAGCTCAAAAAATATGGGTAAAATTTACAACCGTTATTTATCTCAAAAACGATTCCACCGATTTTTTTTCAATTATTTGTGTGTATAATAGTGGTGGTATGGTCTTCATTTTGGTGAACAAAAAATTTACCAAAAACCGTTATTAACGATTCCTGCCATAGAACCGTTTTTTTATATTTGACTTTTTCGTTAACCGCTTAAACGATTTTGAGCAAAAATTTTTATTTAAGAGGTCCTTTCAAGCTTTAATATTGGTATATAAAATTTTTCAACAAAAAAAATTTGGATTTTCAAAATAAAGTTCAAGTTTTTTTTTTTTGAAATTAATTTTTTTGAAAACGGGTTGATGATTTTTTTTGAAGTTATAGTTTTATTTGTATATTATTATATTCTTAAAAATGGCATACCCATACTTTTTTTTCTAAAAAACATTCAAGAAATTTTATACAGGGTGTTCGGTACCTATAAGGTGCACCGAAAATGTTACGGCGAGTAGGTTGGATTACGATAAGAAAAAAATCGTCTTGGAGGGGGCGTCTAAAAAATCGACTTGAAATAGAAAAAAAATATTAAAACACAACGACAACACATAAAATGTCGTGCTGTACTTTTTTTAAAAGCCAAAAGTTTGTTCTTTTATTTTGTTTTTAATATTCGATGCTCCTATTAATTTACAGTCAAACACTAAAAATCGGATGCTTTAATGTTTTTTAATTTTTGAGAAAACTGAAAATAATGATATCTACTTTACAGAATCTTAGGAGCAAATTCAAGGAAAACTTACTTTGGTTATTTTAAGTTTTCTCAAAAGCTGGAACGCTTTTTGACATCTTGTTTTTAGTGTTTGGCTGAGAATTGACGGGAGCATTGAATATTAAACACGAAAGTATTACTTAATAACATAAAATTTTGAAAAAAATTAGTTTGAACACAATTTTTTGATTTTTTTTTCAAAAATTTAAGTTTGAAAATTTATTTTTGAAAAACTGTTCACTAAAATAACCTTTTTTAAAAGTATGCCTTCACCTGGAGAAAACCAGAAACCTTTTTTAAAAGTATAAAAAAAGAGGTTTCTGGTCTTACAAAAAAGCATAATATTCCAATAGTGACCGTTGATTTTTCATAATTTTTTTTCTGTTTTTAGGAAATTTTCTAAAAAAAAAAAATGAATTAATGACAGAAATATTTTTAATTTCCTGTTTTTAATGTTCTCAAAAACAAAAAGACACTTGAGTATTTTCTTTTCCGTATTTAACTAGAAATTTACGGCAGCATCGAATATTAAGAACGAAACTATTTAATAACGTAAAATTTTGAAAAAAAAAATTGTTTGAATACAATTTTGTTTTAAGCTTAAAAATTAATTTTTCAAAAACTGTTCACTCTAGTAACTCGAATTCAAAACAAAATAATTTAATTCTTGACCAGCGTCAAATCTTTCATACAATCTCCCTCCTTATATGTTCAACGAATTGTTGACTTATGAAAAGAGTATGGAGAAAAAAGAAAGAACCCGAATGAACAACAACAAGCTTGTGTGTGGCGGTAGCTCACTCAAGTTGTTGTTCTTTCATTCAAACCTTTAATATTAATATGATGGTGCGAAAGCTTTGCAGCCTACACTGCGCGTGTGTTATCACACAAAAAACTCTTTCTAAAAACAAAATAAAAGAATGGATTTTTGGCTTTAAAAAAAAAGTATAACATGACATTGTAAAGTGTTACCGTTCTTTTTTAATAATTTTGTTTTTCTATTTCAAGTCGATTTTTTTAAAAAATTGCCCCTCCCGCCTAAACGGGGGAAATAGACCTCTCATACGTTTTCTTTCTTGCCTTAACCTAACCTACTCACTTTAGCTTTTTGGGTGCAACTTAAACCGAACACTTTGTATATAAAAATTTATTTTTAAGGAAAACAGGTGCAACGATTTTTAAAATTTTTTCTGCATAAATTTATATTTTTTCAAGAATTGAGATGGCATTCTTCATTTTGAGATTAAAAGATTTTAAGTACTTGTTTTATAAATTTAAAGAACGGGTTTTATGCTTTTTTTCCATATTCAAATTTCCATTATTGAATTTATTAAATGACGGGCTATTATTATTTAAGTCCAAAATTTACTTTAATTTCGTTCAATCCTTTCTTTTACAATAGTCCAGTTCCAGTCAATAAAGGTTTTCACCTGGAAAAAAATCCAACAGATTTGAAACTTGGCACACCTAAAAAAAGAGGCCTAATGATGAAGTGTACAAAAGTCCCCATGAATCTGAGGCGAGCTCTAGCGGCAGGAATGTGTAACATTTTTTTCATTAACTTTGTAACTGTAACAGATATGAAAAATTTGGTTATAATCAATTTTGTAGAGAATTTTGTAAGCTATTTGTTTGTGTTAGATTATTTTTTGATAGGACAAATAGTTTCTAAGTTAAACCCGAAAACCCAAAAAAAACGACATGTTACACATTTCTGCCGCTAGAGCTCGCCTGGTATTTATGGAGACTTTTGTACACTTCATCACTAGGCCTCTTTAAATAAGTGTGCCAAGTTTAAAAACTGTTGGATTTTTCTCCAGGTGAAGGCATTTTTTTGCCTTCGTTGACTGGACTACAAGGAAAAAATTAGTTGGGTGGCTTTAATTTGACATGCATTTTTTCGTCTATTCTTACTGGACTATCTATGTTCTTCGGATAAATCGTTATGTAGTTGTATTATAAGTCTTCGCTTAACTTAAACTTATTTGGTGGAAAAGCCTACCAAATTGTGTTTTCTTTATTATTAACCGTGTGCGAATCGGGTTAAAATCGCGTTAAATTTTATCCGAAGAATAATTTTTGACACTAGTAAGGTACGTAGAAATGTCAAATTTTGATCTCGGATAAAATTTAATTAAAATTTTTAACCAATTCGCACACGGCCTAACATTGAATTCCATTATTTCAAATGGGTGCTCGTGTTATGAGATTTTATTTTCTCGAACCTATCCCTGTTTTTTTTTTTTTTTAGATTTCTACATCATTGCCAGATGTCATTTAAAATAATGCTGATATTCTCTATTTTTAAATATCCGAAGTTTTGAAAGGTCGTGGCCCATCTTAGATTATTTGTTTTTTTAAATAGATGGTTTAAAACAAAAATGATAAACTTTTTCCAATCGTATCACAATTCTTAAACTATTTTATTTACATAAATAAGCCTAAAACTAGTTACATATATTTCTTAAAGATAAAATAATAAACTATGTATGTATATCCAAATCTTAATTATTGGCACTTGATTGAGATATTGAAGTATTTGTTGCACCACCACCACCGTTGCTAACAATGCAAAATGGAGCCGTATAATAGTGCGGCAAGAGAGTGGGCGGTGGAGGCGTTACTGTGGCACCAGCTGCTGCTGCTAGACCAGCTGGTGTTAGATAAAGATGACTTCCATAGATACCTTGTCTTTGTGCAATTTTAAGCCTCGATGTTAATTGCTTTTTCCATTTAGTTCGACGATTCTGGAACCAAGTTTTAATCTGCACTTCTGTCAAACTTAAATTCTTTGATAGTTCCATTCGCTTGCTCACACTTAGATATTTATCTTGTTTGAATTCGTTTTCAAGGCGTTCAAGTTGTTTTGCACTGTAAGCTTGTCTAGGCTTGCGATCTACACCAGGTTTTCGAAAACGTTTTCCACTTGGCTTAGGAACTAGGTATACAAAACAAAAAAAAAAAAAAAACTTGGTATTGATCAACTTCAGATATGAAGAAAAATTTTACCTTGCAGTCCTAAAATATAATTGGTCGAATGATAGTGAGACTGTGGTAGTACTTTTGAAGGTATACCAATCCAATTGCTGTAGAGAAGTGTTGATGGATGTGCTCCAGGATACTCGTGCAATACATGACTGAAAGGTCGAACTTGTGAATGAGTGAGTTTTCTTTCATAAAGTTCATCATAACTTGAGAGATCGCCTAAAAGGAGTTCTGTTTTGGTGCTTAGCACATCAATGACATTGCTTGGTGTAGCTGAAATGAAAATAATATTTTATATTTTTTTTATTTTGTTGTATATAATAATCATAATTAAAATATTAAATTTACGACTGCTTCGCAACGCCACCTATTGACAATTTCTCAAACATTTGGGATGTTTCAGCCCTATAAAAAGTCATGCTTTAAGCCTGGTACACTGTTGGATGCGAAACGAAAACTCCCACACAAAAATCGCACAACGAAAAATTTCATTCTGCTTTTCGTTTCGCAATATCTACGCTGGCTGTAGCAAATTATTTTGAGAGATCTCTGCTCTTTTTTGCACATAATTAATTGCCTGTACCATTAATTGTGCGCAGAAAAGTTATACATTTGGGCTCTTTTCGCGTTTTTTTATTTAGGTGCGTCAAGATGGCGCCGCCGCCGCGCCGCACTGTAGTCCAAAAAGCCAAAAGTCGTGGCAAAAATACATATTCCGATGTTTTTTTTTTTAATTTTTTTGTTTTTTATTTCTAATAGAAATATAAACAGAGCTTCAAAAACAGCACATAAGATAATTTTTTGGTAAATAGTTTGATTTGTAGAGCTTTTCAAAGTAGGGCAATTTTGTTCTAGACTAAAAAAATATGACAAATGACGAATTTATTCATTTTCTCTTTTGCAATTATTGAATATTTCAAGAAGAATCTTAATTTTTTTTACTGTCACGTGGTTGTTTTATTTGTAAGTAAGAAAGATAAAATTAAAAATAAAATATATTTTTAATAAATAAAACAAAAAAAAAAAAAAATTTTTTTAATGAGTTTTTGACATTTGAATATAACTACAAAAAAAGACCCGCTGAGTCCAGCTGAAAAATTACAAGCATATTTAAGCCTAAGGCCTTAACGACATAAGCCAAAAAGTAAAAAAGTACAAAAGTAAAAATTTTCAAACTCATTTTGGGATAGTTTTTCTCACTGGAAAACTTATAAAAATGATGCAGGAAGTTTTAATTTTGGTTTAAAAAGAATTGTATACATTCTTTTTTACAAAACAATTGCGCTAGCGGGAAAAAAATATTTTTACTTTTGTAATTTTGCAAAAAGTGGCCAATGTAGTTAAGACTTAACTGTTTGCAATATTTTGAGATAATTTAATTTGTTAAAAAAAAGCATGTTGCCGGTACTAACATTTCGGTCCTAAAAGCAAATTTACTTTAGGATTGTTTGAGTTATTTCGTTTCTAAAAAGAGCTGAGAACGTGAAATTTTCTTCTTATGTCAACTAGATTACCTTTCTTTATTACCTTGATCGGAAAAAGATCCACCCACTTTCACGCCCCTTTTTTTTAAATGGAAATGTACTTACATTCTTGTAAGCAAGCTACTGATTTTTATATTAAACATAAAATTTTTGTAATCCACCCACTTTCACGCCCCTTTTTTAATAAATACCTCCTTACCTAGTACCCCTTCGTCTAAAAGGTGAATTAGCAGATTATTAGAAGAATCCAAGGCCGTCATCAGTTCATTTTTGCAGACCGATTCTGTTTAAATTCAGCTGTTAGCAATATATGGCAACAAATCGAAAATATAAGTCGAATTGTAATTTTTGAAAATCCAGAAGTAACTGGAATAGATGAAAAACTTATAAAAAAAACTGCAAGTAATTTTAAATGCACTGTCATCTAGAGAATCCATTAATGTGGAAAGATTCAACGAGTACACTAAAAATACTTCCGATCTACTTAAAGCCAAATACAGTCATAAGCTCCTGACTCCAACACTTCACAAAATGTTGGACCATGGTGGAAAACTCTATTTTATTTTATAAAAAAAAATTTTTTTTTAATTTCTTATTAAATTTTGGTCCGTTAACTTTTTTCATACACTGTTTGACATCAAATTGGTCACTTAAACAGTTTACACGACATGTCGAATAGCCACAAAATGGAAAAAAATTTGTTTTAATACTTGCTAAAAACATAACAAATTTGTTCATTATTTTTATGCATCCACTGTTGTGAACAATTATGTTTTGTAACACCCTGTGGACAACTAAATAGCCACTGACTTTTTTTTACAAAATTCGTAAAATTTGAACTGTTTTTAATGTTTTGGTTTAATTCTTTCTCTGTAAATTCCTCTTTCTAAGAAAATCGTACTTTAGCCTATGATTTAGAAACACCCTGTAGAGCAATTTTCTTAAAAATCACTATTTTTGTAGCCTTGGAAATTTCCTTTGAGAAGAAAAAAAATTATGGAATATCTTAATGCGTTCAAAAGTTATGATTTTTGCACCGAAAAAAGGAATTTTGGACCACAGTGCGCCGCCGCAGTAGTTAGGACCTAATTAAGTACTAATTAATTGCCAAAATATTTAATTAAGTGCTCTTTAATTTGACCTTGAAATCGAATGCAACAGTTGCATTCAGTTAGAGATTTTTATGGTTCGGCCTTTTTTTAAGAAATTACAGATATTTAAAGATACTATTAAGAGCTCTTAAAAAAGTCAAATTTTATTTTTCTACCTCAACCACAACACTCTTTACAGACCAAAATTTAATTTTTCTTTGATCACAACATAAGTATGTATACATAATGAATTTTGTGCGTTTGTGCTTGCTTTTTGTTTTTGCAATCTGTGACACTTTCGTAAGTAGAAGTAGTAGCCCGTGGCGTAATGGTTAGTGCGTTGAACTGCCACACGCCAGAGGTCTCGATTCTCGGCGATTACCACCTTAAATGTTTTTCAGGGCTACTCCCTCTTGCGGGGAAGTGACAAATCCCCCAAGAGTATTTCCTGTCATACAAAAGTGCCGCTCACCATAGCCGTTCGGATTCGTCAGTAAACTGTTTTGTTTTTTTTTTTTTTTTACACATTCGTAAGTATTTCGTTATCGTGTTGGAGACCAACGAAAAATTTCGTTTTGCACCAGCTGCGAACTAGGTTTTAGGTTAAATTGATTAAAGTTGAAAAATATGGGCGTCGTGGTATAGGCAGACTTCCAAAAAACTACCCACATATCAGGCTTAAGTCTCAACACATATAACTTTCCTAACAATTAACAAATTTTCAACTTTCTAATTAGTGACCTGTTTAATATTTGTGAAATCGAAAATAAGGAAGCAAAATAAGGAGAAAACTAGAATGTTATAAAATAGGGTGGGACAGTGGGTGGGCCTAAAGGGCCGTTTAAACTAGTATTAAACTTCATACCTTATTCGAAATAAATTTATTAAAATTGTTTTGAGAGCTAAAAAAAAATACACCATCTGAATTCTTTAACTAATCTTAGCTCCGGAGAAAAAAAAATTTTGAATTGTAGAAGCGGTTTTTTTTAATTAATTTTTTATATTTTTATTTTGTAAAAATTAACAAAAAAAACTGATACACAATTTTTTAGTTTATGTTGAATTAAAAATTATTTTTCGAAAAAAATTATCTATCCGTTTTTGAATTATCGAATTTTCAAAGAAAAATGTTGAATTTTTTTTTAATCCAAAATTTGTTTTTTTTTTTTTTTGAAAATTTTGATTTTAATCGGTTACACAAAATAAAGAAAATGATTTTATGAGAGGTTCTTTTAATAATGGTTAACTGTAAATTTTGTTTTTGACAGATCGGAGACCATACTAATATTAGTATTTAAAACAATTTTAATCAAAATCGTAGGAGTCGTTTTCGAGAAAATTTATATTTTCTGTGACGGTTTCTAACATTTATATGGAAGCTATCGTTAATTTTGACTATAAGAAAAATGTATGCTCAAAATATTTAAGATAATATTAAAAACCGCTTGTTACCAAGTTTCATGAAAATCAACCACATCTTTTTAGAAATATTTGGTTTTCAAAAAAAAAAATTGGAAACTTTTTTTAAAAATCCAAAAAAATTTTTTTTGAAAATTTTGGTATACAATACCATTTTAATTTTTCAGAAGATTCTCCATAAAAAAAATACCAAATCTGTCAATTCCTTTTCGAAAAAACGAAAACAAAAAAAATGGTTCTATGGGAGGTACCATTTAAAACCACTTTTTGGAATTTTAATTTTCATAAAAATGCTGTCATATACCTAATAAAATTTATTGATTTTTTTTTTTAGAAAAATCTGTTGAGCTTGAGAAAAATAAGATTTTCCAAAAATGCTAAAAAAAATTATATGGCAGGTACCGTTATTTTTGGTTCTAAAAAGAAAATGAAAAAAACGTGTCGGGGGAATGTTCCAAAAACACTTTATAAAAAGTTTAATTGAAATTGGCCCATTGGATTTAGGCTGTAGGCGACAGACAGACAGACGGATACGGAATTGCGAGACCCACATTTTTCGTGTTCCCTATCCTGTCAAGTCTGATCAAAACCTCGAGTTAAATTTTTTTTACGAATCCAAAACTTGCCATATAGTACTTATATGTACTCCCGGAGGCTTTGTTAATTCCTTGCAAGAGGCAGTAGCCGTTTTGTTTTGAGATTTTTAGAATTTTGTGGTGGTGACTGGCAAGGCTCAAGATCGAACCTAGACCTCCGCCGGCATGACAGTTTATCGCACTAACTTATAACGCCACGGCTACTACAAGTCAAGTTTGAAAAAAATCGACCTATCTACTTAGATTGTATAGACAAACGGATAGACAAACAAACACAAAAGGCAAAAAGACGGGCAGAATTGCAAAATTTTAAAAACTGATTGATATTTTTTTAATTAATTTTTAACTGCACAAAAATAATAAATACTTAAAATTGGAGTAAGTACCAAACTTTTTTTTTGAAATGTTTAACACAAAGTAGATTTATGTAGATATAAAACTGCTTCAAGAACTTTTAAATTTTTGTCCCAAATTTAGATTTAGGTATTAAAGAAATCAGAAGTTGTTTTCAAAATTATTAGGCAATATGGGAGATAGAGTCACAATATCACATTTAAAAACGTTTGTCTAGCTTTAGGCAGCCGTCCAAATTTTAAATAAACATTTTCAGTTGTTGCTAAGGTGGATATAACTTTTAATCAGAGATCAGAAATAAATCTCAACCTTTTGAAAGGTCCCTTAATAACTCTTATGTGTTGCTATTTTCAATAAAAGTCACAAAATAACCTTTATTCTAAAAAAAAAAGTTTTTCGTTCAAGGTCTGAGCGAAACCTTTTTTTTTTTTTTTATGTTACGGTCAACCAGTGAGAGAAATCGCTGAGAGAAAAAAATAAATCTCATCTGCAATTTTATCAATCAGAATGTCTCTTAGTATGGCCCTTAGTTTTTTGTTAGCACTGCATGCTGAAATGCAGCTTATTAGGCTTTTTAGTCATAAAAAACATAAAAATCCGTTGCTCCGCTTAGGCGGTTATCAGTCGCCAGGCAGGCGCCAATGTGAACAGTTTTCTTGACCAAAATACTCATTAACCAAAAATTTAATTTCTCTTTACAACCTTTTTTATTAAAAGCACCTTGCCCGGCCTTTTTTGAAAGTTTTGAAAAAAAAAACAAACTTTTTTTACAAACTTTTTTATTGATTTTTTAGAACTACTGGCGCTACCTAGATCACGAATATGTATTTCTGAAGTCGATAGGTCGCTTAGTTTAGCCGCAAGTCAAGTTCAAAGATGCAAACTTTGATGCCTCTAGCACGTCTAGTTTAGCCGCAAATCGTATTTAAAGATAAAAGTCGATTTTTCATATAATGACATGCATCAATTGAAAAGGTGGCACTTCTTAGATTACGAATATGCATTTTTGAAGTCGCTATAGGTCGCTTAGTTATATTATTTTAATTTTTTGTTCGAATTAACCATTTTTGATTTATTTTTGAAAAAAAACGACGAAAAAGGTTAAAGGTTGACTTTTTCCATTAATTTTTTCGTAAAAAACTCAACCATTGAGAGATATTTTTGAAAATAAAAAATAAATCTCAACCGATAACCGATATTTTGTTTTTCAATAAATAAATCTCAAACCGTAACCGAAATCTTCTTAAAGAAATGTGGTAACTCTCAGAGAGAAACCAATTGAAAATAAAGGTCAACAGTTATTTCTGATCTCTGCTTTTTATCTTACTTTAGACAACGTAATCGATTGTCTAAACCTTGACAAATGTAATATTTTTTTATTTAATAAAGCATATTTCCGACTATTTCAAAATACTTAGACACTGTTTAAACATTCAAAAATCTAATAAATACGACCAAGATTATGGTCTGAATCTGAATTATTGGCACTTAAGTGTCTTATGTTGGTGACTTAAGTGCCACTTACTCAGGCTATGAAACTGATCCTAGTCTTAATATGGGAAACGTAAGTGACACTTTTTCCTTTAAGTATATGCACAGTGAAACTAGCCCCTTATTCTTTTAAAATCAAATAAATAAGTGTTTTTACAACACAGTGTGGTCGTAGTTTATTTTTGATTAGTATTTAAGTCCGGGGAAATTTTCGGAAATACCGTATAAATTTACTACGATTAACTCACTTTCGAATATGACATTTATACCGCCTGCCCGGGGTCCAATAACATTTAGCATCAGATTATATAATAATTTGCTACTTTTTTTTCTATGATTCTTGACATTTTTTTGCACAACACACTGTTCTTTAGTTTGCAATTTTTTTTTAAAGCCATTATATTTTTAATGTTCATGTAAATGTGTTGATTGATAATTATTGTGTATTTTCCGCTTGTTAAATACGACTCAAACAGAAATCGCTTTTAAAGACTCTAACTGATTTTGCATGTCTTAACTTGAGAACAATCGTGTTTTAACTTTGCAAATATTACCCCAATGGTGATGGGCTCAGAAATTCATAGTTGACAATTCGAAATGTGCGAATTTATGGAAATTTATAAGTTGGCAAACACAATTAGGTAGATATTATGGAACAAAATATAAGCATTTAGCCACAATGCTAATTAGTAGAGTCAATCTTTTTTGATGTTATTGTGTCGTTAAAACTTACAAGTTCCACATGTTGATGCAGGTGACAAGGCAGACGAAGATGTTTTAATAACAGGCTGCTCGACATCATCTTTTGTCTTTGTATCCACTCCAAGAATACTGTCAATACTAAATGAACTCTGTCTGATGGTTGTCTTATCACTTTTCACCACCATACTTTCTATCACATCATCACAAATTATTTGCTCCGAATCACAACTTTCATCCGACGACGATAGAGATGATGACAGGAAATTATCCTCAATATCGCTTAATCTCCGATTTATCTCCATTTTAAACCGCACCGGACGTCACTTTACGAATGACCACTTAATTATGAATTCGACTGCTAGTGGGCCCATCATCAATAACTCCAGATTCAAGTGGAAGCTCCGCCTTAAAATTAACACGATGGTGTGAGATTGTTTCCCTGCTTTACAACCCCCAAGAAAGAGGCGAGAGCAGGTACTGATTCTATGGACCAAAGGTGAGAAAAAGAACACACGTTGAGGATTGTTGGGTTGAAATCTACACAAAAATGGCTGTTTCAGCATCCCCAGCTTCACCATCCCTATAAACTAAGTAAAATTAGGGTGGAAGTATTATCATGCGCGTAACAATTCGAGCTGGGCTATTGTAGTGTTAAATGTACCTATTCGATGATATGATTGTTAATTTCGCTTGATTAGTTGGAATTCTTAGAGATAAATAAATTATGGGCTTAAAAATATTTTCAGATAAAAAAAAGATAAGGAGATGTTAATTGAAAGCTTAAATAAATCGTGATCTAACCTTATTGATTGCTGGATAACCATCATTGCTTCTGTATTTATTTTTTTTTTCTCTGATGATTTTTAGTTAGGCAATAATTTTCATTTTACTGCCCTAATTTTGAGATTGGATATAAATACATTATGTATATCGTTATTGAGAGATAAATAATAGATTTTAACAATAGGTACCTACCTACCTACAATCAAAAGTGGCGCATGGAAGCCTTAGGCCCAATTTACATAGAACTGGCTTTTGGTTTTGGTATGGTTCTGGCGTTGTGCATACACACAGATGACGAGGCGAGGGTATGGTGCGACATGCCATCGCCACGCCATATTGAAAACTCTAGTGGCCTATGTGAACAGTATTTTTTTTATTTTGAAGTATTTTTATCACTTTATTTGTTATAAACTAATCTAAAAAAAATCACAACGATTAGGAAAATTTTCCCTGAATTATCTATTCCACTTTACACATTGCCGCTTCATTTGCTTTTTGGCGATTTATTTTAAATGAAAAAACCTTTATTTCAAATGAAAAACATTAATTCGGTATTTAAGCCTTAACTACATAAGCCGAAAAATAAAATGTATGTATTATTTTTCACAAAACAACTGCGGTAGCTGGAAAAAAATATTTTTACTTTTGTAATTTTGCAAAAAGTGTCTTATGTAGTTAAGGCTATATATTTGTATTTTTAAACGAAAACTTTGTTTTTTTTTAATCTACTAAACGCGCTCGAAAGGAAAAAACACAACCAAACAATCAATTAACTAAACAAACTACTGGCGGCCATATTTGTTTACATATCATTTGTCTCCAATGAGGTAACAAATGGCGCAATCTTGTATTCTTTCATTCATGCCCAAGGCCTCTTCTGAATTATTTTTGAAGTAATTCCCCGCTAATCGCGACAAAAATTTCGTTGATCGTCTTACATACATACATATATTATTCAAATAAAGTCAAAAAAAAAAAGCCCATATTGTGAAAAAATTATCGGAAGGGTTTATTTCCATATTCCAACTTTTCTTAATGCCACATAACCATAACGCCATTTCGGGATGTGCGAATTAAACCACCAAGAAGGGAATAAACGACACAATTTCCAAAAATGACTTTTTGATGCAAATGTCTTCTGTAAGGGTAGACACATCTGTCAGGCCTAAGAATGACACAAAAACCTTCCTGGAATTATTTACTTCTTAGACGGTGTTCACATTGGACTCAGATTTACGATTTTTTTTGGCATAAGTCAGTCAGCTCGTGTTCAGATACACACATCCGATTCACTATGACGTTCAGTAGTTGTTAAAATAAAACACAAATTTTTATTCGCCGGAGAATTTAACTAGAAATTTTTCAATCACAAAATTAATATTTCACTAAATAAATATGTTTCCAATTGAAACAACTTCGATTCTGTAGTATTTAAGTGCCAAACAAAAACTAAATACTAACAAAACACATGTCACAAAAGGAAACGTCAAAAAAAATCCACAAATTTTTAAAAAATTTAAAAAATCCTGCCTCACTTGCCTGTCTCTTTCTCACCACAGAGTGGGAACGAGAAAAAGTATATAGACGTCAAAAAAAATCCAAGGAGTAAGTCCAATGTGAACACCGTCTTAGAACTACTTTTTTTTTTACGTACATATGATTAGGATGATTTACTAAGGTGTGACAAAAAGCTAGAGCGTTACTGGCTGAACAGAATAGACGCGCGGCACTTGAAAAATCGCTCTGTCAAAGTTAAAATGCATATAAACTCGTTTGAGTGAATACAATGGAGCCGCGGCCGCGAGCCGTAATGCTAGACATTGGTTTTGCCGCGCGGCGTTCGGCAGATAAGGTGAGAGAGTAACCACGGCTACAGTTAATTGCATCTCGGAACTTTCTATATTAGTTGTGTTTTGTTGAGCTAGTTACTGTGCCGATTCTGCAATGTTCCACATTAAGCCATAGAGTTACTGAAGAGCAAATGTGCTGTTAACTTGTTGTTGGTAGAATTTGCATGTGAAAATTTTGCTTAATGTGAAGAATTTCTGAATGTGCACATTAAGGAGTTGAACAAAACACACCTATTATCTATTTTATTTTAAAAATGTAAAAATACACATTCACAAAAAAACTTCAAAATAAAAGTTTAAGAAATAACTACAAAATCAATTAAAAACAATAATTTCCATTTGCTGTTCGCGCGGTTCATTGTATTCAATTTTTTTCGGAAGCGTCGCTTCTCGCGGCGGCGGCTGATTCGCGCGGTCAACCAAGCGTCTATTCTGTTCAGCCAGTTAAGGTTGAGTTAAGGCAAGAAAAAAATCGTATAAGAGGGGGGTCGATTTCCCCCGTTTAGGCGGGAGGGGGTATTTTCTAAAAAATAGACTTAAAATAGAAATAAAATCATGAAAAAATAATGGCAACACTAACACTCACAATGCTTTGCTATTTTTTTAAAGCCAGAAGTCTGTTTTTTTATTATGTTTTTAATGCAAATCATTTGAGAAAATAGTTTTTGAAAAATTAATTTTCAAAGAAGGAAATAAATCCAAGATGGTATATCTGGCTACCAGGAACAGATAGGAACAAAATGTCTATTGTATATGATTGAAATCATAGCATAGTGCTCTTTAAATCATGTATAGGTCAAAGAAGATATTAACCGCCGTAATATTCACGCCGTTTAAAACTTGGTTTAAAAGCCCTTAAACCGACTATATTTAACCGAACTAAACCGATAGAATTTAAACGACAAAATCTCGTTTAAATCGGTAATATTCACTCCGTTTAAGCAAAAAATTCCATTCGGTTTACGTCGGTTTAAATTTGCGATTTAAACCGACCGTCGCATAGCATCGCAAGTATAAAAAAACTAAAAAAGGCTTTTCTTGACATTTATTTTTTGAATTGTCATTTTATATTTAAATAAAATAAATTAATTAATTCGTGTCAAACACAAATAAGCATTAGAAATGTCTTTCATTCCTCTTTATCGTGTTTTACGTTGCGAAAAAATGTCAACAATAACGTCCACCGCATTGCGTCTTCCAAATATTCCATGAACGATTTGTTGCGAGTTGAATTCTTCTTGATGATCTGGTTGCAGTTCCGCGTCGGTCGTGAATTCGGGTCCAATATCTATCATATTATATTAAGCAAGATGGCAACTAAATTCCATCAACCTAACAGCAATACCGCAGCCCAAACACCTTCATAATGCACATATAAAATGCAACAAAAGTTTTTTTAACCGCTCCAAATTTTATATCTATCCAAACTGAATTTTATTGGGCTGGCAGTGATACCGTGAACATTACACTACCATTATTCACTTTCCTAACAAAAAAATAGTATTAGCATTTTTAAAGTGCATTATAATGGTGCTATGGATACGGTATTGCTGTCGGGTTGATGGAATTTAGTTTGGACACATAAAAATGTAAACAACATTTGGATCGATTCAAAACACCTTTTTTTTTGCATTAATGAATTTTGAAAATGCATTATATGTAGTGGTGCTAAGTATGAGGTATTACTGTCAAGTTGATGAAATTGAGTGTGGACAGTAACCACGAACTATTCTGATTTTTTTGGTTGAATTTTGAAAGTGCATTATGTAGATGTTAGGGCCACGGTATCGCTGCCAGACCGATGGCATTTAATTTGGACACATATAAACATTATGCTCACAAAATTTGGAGCGGTATAATACACATAAACTTCACTCATTTTTTTGAATTTTAAAAGTGCATTACGGTGGTCTTAAGGCCGCGATAAAAGGTCTATGGCATGTAGTTGGCACTAGTACAAGTGCCATGCCCACAAGTTTTGGAGCGATATAAAACACTTTGATCAAATCGTTTACCAGCTCTCGGTATATAAGCCCTTTCTGATTAATTGGTCAACTCTACCCCGATGTGCGAATAACGTGCACAAATATGATGAGTTTGAATAGCCATCATCGCCGAAAATAACACGATTGAATATTTTGCACTGACTGAATAAACTAATAAAATGTTGAATATTAGCTTAAACCATTTAAACCGTACCTAAACGACACGAAAATGCCTCGTTTAAGTTGGAGTCGGTTTATCGTAGTTAAACCGATCATTCGGTTTAAAATTTTGGTTAACGTCGGTTTAAGTGAGTGAATATTACCGATTAGTCGGTTTAAAAATTTTAAACCGACTTCTGAATCTAAACCGATTTTAAACGGCGTGAATATTACGGGCATAAGATTTTTTTCGTCTCCTAAAAAATTAGGTCAAATGGATTTATTCCCTTCTCGAAATTGGTGGTTCAATTGTAGGTATGTACCTCCGAAACTGTTGATTTGAGCGAGAATTTTGTTTGAACTAAAGTTGTAGACTGAAATCATCTCTAGTTCTCTTTCTCTGGCTCAATTTTTGAAAATGGTCACTTTCCAGTCAATTTTGAAACGATGCGGTAGAGCGTTCCCAACTAAATTAAATACAAACATTATATCTTTAGGGTAAATTCGGGCATTATGGCTCAAATAATTTGATTCTTGTCTTGAATACTTTTACTGCGGACATCGATTTTAAATTTAGTCAAAAATATTTATTAAATGTGTGAAAAACAAAACAAAATTTTTTTTAATAATGCTCTGTTTGTTTGAAAAAAGTAGGTTCTTTATTTACGTCTAAGAGGAGTCTGAAGCGGTCGAGTAGAGACTTCACAATTATTGATTTTTTTTGCAATGAAAAAAGTTTGTTGAAACACATCCAAGGTTTCAGGTTGGAATCTTTCTCGCAGATCCGTGAGAACAAGGTCCAATAAGGGTGCATATATTGATACACCGTATAGTATTCTTCATTTGAATTAATTTCATGGTTGGCGCGATAAATTTGACGTCAACTATGACGAGGGATTCGGGGAATTTTCAGCTCAACATCCAGTTGATCAGCAAAATTTTGTACGCATTGCCAGACGTTGTTAAAACTAGCATCCATATTCGTTATTTGCATAGCGCTGTCATTAAGATCGAGCGCTGTCGTTTGTAGTAATTTGCTCAGAGAATGGGTAAGAGATAATACAGCACTTAAACTGACACAATGAATTGTGTGTTAAAGTTCGTCCAATTATTCTTGTCAGTACAGTGAAGATAGGAGGTTTGCATCTTAGTTTGGTTGCAGCGTATTGCATAAGTCTATCGCCTGTAAAAGCTCTAATCGCGATGCCGTAGTATGCATAGTAAATTATTTCAAGTTTAATTGAAATTGATCAGCGTTGCCATCTAGTAGGAAAAGGAGTCTTTTATGTGAGTTAGCTTACCAATGGTCACAGTATATTGTGTGAATACTTTTAATAAACACAAACAGCAAGAGATCATGTTTGGTTATTCATTGTGCCTACGGCTGTGGGCGAGATAGGTCGTGAGGGATGTATGTCGCTTGAAAAAGAAATTACAAAAACAATGCCGTGGGAAGTCAGTGGCTATTGTGTATATCGTCGTCGTTCTATGAAAACTCCCTAAGTCCATTTTTTTAAATTTTGCAACATTGACATTTGTTATGGAATTTTACTAACAATAACTTGAAAATTTTTGAGTTTGATAAATTTTATATTTAGAATAAATGTAGCAAAAGAGTTGTGTACTTTTTACAAAAGTTAAATTTTGGTATTTAATTAACTATGCCGTGTTTATGAAAGGTTCTTCAGTTTCTTAAGAAATGGACTTAGGGAGTTTTCAAAGAACGACAACGATATTTAAGTGGCATTTTGTTTCGTGTAGTGCCTTGGGATATCAGTAGGTCCTACTGATTTGAAAAAAGCTTTCCCGTAAGGCCTGTACTGACAAGAATAGTTGGACGAACTATACATAAAGTTGTATCAAGTGAAGAAGGCTAGCCAGCTGTGCTCGGGCCACGCCACTGCGAAATTTTTTTTTAGAGTTTGCACAAATCTTTCCAATAATGTTTACGGAAAATTGGAGTACACCTGCATGCCGCTCCACCCACCAGGCCTCACAAAACGATGTGAGTGCACATGTAAATATATCTCGGTAAGTATACAGCGCACAGCACTATCGATATATCAATCCCTTTCCGCCAAATTATGGCAAGCGACAAAAAATCAATGTATCGTAACGCTAAGTACAGACCATTGTCAGATCTTACAATATTGTCAGATCTGTCAGTGAAAATACTGTCCGAAATGTCTTACAATAGTCTGAACACACAATTTTGTCTGACAATATTGTCAGAAACGTCATTGTCAGGTAATTTTCAGACGACAATATGACAAAAATTTGTCAGGTAACTTACAATCGTCTGAGCACACAATTTTTATCATTGTCTTTGCCTGATGTTTTCATTGAAAACATCTTACAATTGCTGACAATTTCTTCATTGTCCGAAATGTCAATGAAACTGCTTTGCAAAAACAAAACCCAACGGTTGGAAAGTGAGTTGGTTGAGATAAAAAAAAAAAAAACATTTTTATTGGAAACTAGCAGACCCGTGCTCGCCTTGCTTCGCATTTTTGAGAAACTTTTTTGTTACAATATAACATGTTTTCCGAATTTCTCATTGAATTTTTTATCTGTGTAGTGTATACATACACATGCATACATACATATGTACAAACCAATACATTATGTACAAAGTAAATAAAATTTTTTTTCTATTTATATAAATATTTAAAATAGTTTATTGAAGAGCTTTTTGATACACAATACTTTTTATCTTTCCGTCTTCTGAAAAAAACAAATACATACCTACATTTTTCGGCTGCCCTACTCTTGAACATGCAACATATAATTGTCCATGTGAAAAGCATGGATTTTCAAGATTTAATCCACACACTTGACCTTGTGCCTTATTGATGGTCACTGAGAATGCAAGACGAACAGGGAATAATCTCCAAGGAATCTCCAATCGGGTGATGTGTCTTTTGAAATCAAAAGAAATAATCTATGTGGATTAATGTTGCGCAAAAGAATTATTCAGCCCTAGTCTGCTTTTCGATCCGATCGAAACTTTCGATTCACGAGAAAGTTTCATTAAATTTGCTTTAAATTATTTTTTTAAATCTTCAATCTTTAGAGTGCAAATCTTAATTGATTTTTAGTTTTGAAATTCTTAAAAAAATCTAATTGCTCAAATCCTGGATTTTATCGACATTTATACGAAATTTGGAACAATTATTTCCCTCCGTGCGTCGGATAGCAGAATATAAACTTTCACGCGAACGTTTAGCAGAATAGGGCTAAAAGGTTCGCCGATTTTAAGAGACAATCTGTGCGGTGGCGCACATTCATAACGCTTTTCATCGATTTGTAGGTGACACACTGACCCGCAGTTTGCGTTATTTATTGCGTTGACATCAGTATGTTTCTTGCAGCCAAAATGTCTCGGTCGCTAAGCGATTAGTGGCTTTTCAAATTGGATGTAATTTTTGGGGAAAGTTTCTTATGGGGTTTTCCATTGGTAAATTTGATTTCAATGAAAAAATTGATTTATTTTGTGGCGAATGGAACACAATTTCAAAATGATTTATTTTTGTCACTGTGTTTGTGCATTATAGCTTCCATGTCAATATTTCCAAAAAATATTCATCATTCGATTTATTTTTAGAAGAGAAATATGAACTTGATAAAGTTGCCGGTTCATTTTAAACTGCTACCATTTATTTACTACCAATTATTTTCCACATTTTTCAACATAATTTTCATAGCCGAAATATCAACGAAAAACATTTGCAAACTGGCAGCTGGATTTATATTGGTATTAGTACAAAGAGGGGTAAATCTGTCGAAAAATTTAGATTTGCAAATTTGATTTAAAATCAAAAATAAATCAATTTATTTTGCCCAATGTAAAGCAAAAAGAGGGTAAAATGTGTTTTTGACAGATCCAAATCAAAAATAAAGTGATTTATTTTACCAATGGAAAACCCCATTAATTAGTTGTTCGATTGATGGAACATTGGCACAAAATTTCAGCTGAAATGAGATCTGTTTGTATCATTATTAGCTGGTGCTCTTCCATATACCCATGTCCAATAACTGTTAGGAAATATATGTCTTATGCATTGTGCTGAAGATGTACCCTTATATTTGTCTTTGATGTAAACTTTTGTATATACATACATACATATGTACATAATCTACATAGGGTACATATGTACATATGGTCTCCAAAGATTGAGCAACTCAGAAACAATCTACTTCAAACCTATCTTCGCTTGTTTGAGAAGTTTCTTCTTTCTTGCTCTGCTGTTAGATCTTCCAATTGATAAGCGTTTAAGAGGCATTTTATTTTTTATTTCGATTCATAACTTAAATTTTTTTTATTATTTTTCAATATTGTCATATTTTTTTATTTCTTAATTTTTGATTGTTTTTTTTCACATTATAGTGTTAAATTCCAAATTTTGTTATTATCTTGGTTTGTAGTGGACGGATCTTACTAAAACTAATCCACAAACCCACAAACAAATTCTGTAAATTTCAACTGAATTGGTTTGACGGTTTGCTAGCCTGTAAAAGACGAACACACAAACATTCATTTTTATATACATAAAATATATAAATATATAAGATTAAATTATTAAATTACAACAATTTTGTTCATTATTTTATTTACTTAGAAGCTACTCGGCTCGGCGGGCTTAGTTCGGTGCTTTGCTTTAATTTGGTCTATATAATGTGATTCCCTAGAGGGAAAATTCAAACTTTTGATTTAGGTCAACTAGAACGGGTAGCTGCTATACATATACAGTCGATGGCAAAATTATTTGGACATTGTAACACTCAAACCATATATATAACTTCCATAAAGGCCCATAACTTAAAAAAAAAAAAAATATTTTATTGTTTTTTGTTTTTATAGATAAACTCTGTAGTATTCTCGATAATGTAACTCAAAAAACAAAATCAAAATTCTAACGGTTTAGGGTAGAACCATAGGAGAGAAAATAACAAAATTATTGCTACATCACTAAACACCGGCAAAATTATTTGGACAAGTGCAATGAACTGCTTAGAGTGTGTAACGGGAGTTTATAGAATTGACTATTCAAGATCATCTTTTCTTCAGTGAAGTCGTTCAAATGGCTAGAACTAATGAACTAATCACGGAGCAGCACGCGGCTACTGTAGCTGAGTTTCAAACGGTTGTTTCAGCAGCAAAACTATCAGCTAAATACAAATGTAGTCGTAGTCCAATTTACTATCAAATTAAAAATAAAAAAAACGCGAGGAAGTGGAGGAATGGCTACAACAAAAAGGGAAGACAACTGAATTATTCGTTCTTTCAAAAGTTACCCATGTGAAAAAATTCAAAATGTTCTTAATAATTTTTAAAATGATCGTGAAAACTCCATTAGTGACGAAGACTTCTCAAAGGGCCGGAGCACCTTACAAGTGGTCCCACTCCGCCATACGATATGCATCCCCAAATCATAATTTTACCTCCTTTGATATGCCTCCTAGTTTATCTTGTGTAACTGCGGTTTGTTGGCTTTTATTTGTCGGTTTTTTTTTTTTTTCCGAAAAATACCTTATTTAAGAGTTATTCGCGTATATATTCTGAATGAGTGGACCGATTTTGTTTTGATTTTGTAATCTGGTGCTTCAAATATTTTTAATTTTTAAAATATTTTGACAAAAAAAAAAAATCAAACATAAATAGATATTTTTATTAATTTTGACTTTTTTTTAACATTTTTTTGTTAAAGATATTAGAACATTATTATTTTTAACTATGAGACCAAGTTTGTGCTAACCAGTCATGCATTTATTTTGAAAACACATTAATAACTGTATCCGTCACTTCATTGACGTAAGAAAGCTTTTTTTTTTCCAGATTGCTTTCGTCCCTTTCCTGTGACATGACAACTGGATTCCACGTTCTTTGCATTTTTGAATATCCATTTGCTCTTAGAACGTTGTCAACCAGATTCGGCTCGGCCTTCAAATGGTCCTTGTCACATATTCTGTGCGCTGCGCGGTGAAAAAGTGTCGAGACCACAGATCTTAAAATTTCCGGGTTTTGGTGGGAGGTAGTATGTAGGTATCTGTTAGTGTGTGTATCGTTGCTATAGACTTTGTGATCCTTATGTACCGAAAGGAATTGTCTATTTCTTTTTCCATCGTTAAACTGATTTTTGGGATGTTGTGAGTTTGGATGTTCCAAGAAACTCACAATATTAAAGCTTTTTAGGATGCAGAATGTGTCATGCACAACATGGATTTTGCCACCAAAGAACCACCTTCAATCACCAAAAGACCACTTTCCTCTTCAAACACCGGGCATAAAGAAGCATTATGCTACCCGCTTAAAAGAGCACATTATTTCTGTTAGCAAAAAACAGCGGGAAAAGTCGGAAATCTATGAGCACATCTTGGATAATCCAAATGAACACCACTGGATTCATTTTGACAAATCCAAGGTGTTAGCTCAAGAAAAGCCCAACATCCCACGGCTAGTTCGTGAGGCGATTGAAATCAAGCGCCACTAAAATTCCAATCGGGACGACCGACAGTTTAAAGCTTTCTCGATCCTGGGATCCTGTCATTAACACATCACAGTCATCATCCCGGATCAAACACTCTGCGATGTAGTGAATACAGTTTACTCCCAACAACAACCACCTAAGCACCGCTAAAACCTGCTCCCGGTGACCACGCTCAATGCAATTTGATGCAAAACGTTCGTGGTGGGTACAAAATTGCACTCTCATAAATTTCAATACGCGGCTAATCCGAAAATAATTCATATTAAATATGATTATAAACCAGCGCAAAAGCCTTAAAAGTTATACAATAATTTCGTAAATAATTAATATAATCTAAAACTAAATCATAAATGTCAAAGAATTCTTCACCACACCACTCAGTGTCAGTAACGAATCAATATCACCTTGTATCATTTTTACCCTCGACCTATAAGTAGGAGTTTATAAAAATACCTTAATAGCGTCATTATGCATCATCACTTATCATCATCCATTTCAATGGTGGAGGTGAAGAAGCGAGGGAAAAACCAGAAATAGAACATAATATGTACAATAATATATGTATGTGCTTCCAATGGAAATTGAATCATTTTCAGGACCTTAACACGCAATATTGTTTAGTTTTCGGTCATAGTATGGCCCTGCTGTGTGGTGTCTGTGTGTCTTGCATGTTTCTATAATATGTCCGACCAAGTGGTAGATCTCTCAAGTAGCTATTACACCTTTTAACCAAAGAAATATTCTTCTCGGAAGGAAAAACGAATTTATATCTTCTGTTCTGACCTAGGTGGGGGTGTTAATTTTGACAGTTTGTTATATGGAATAAACACCTAAAGGTGATGGTGTTCTGTGTTCTCATTCTCATCTCAACTCATGTCGTGTCTGACAGAGGATAATATGATTATTTATCATAACGAGTTTGTAAAAGGATTTTTATATCCGATTCCATGATTTCTGGTGCTGCATCATGTTTTCCCCTCCTGTCGACACCTTTTTATAGTTATTCGAGGGTGTTGTTGGTGGTTATTGTGTAAAATGATTCTTAAAAGCACTGGGAATTGTCCAGGTGTTACTTCTTGTCTAAATTTGTACGCGGCCATACCAGCATTATAATATCTAATCGTAAGGTTCATTTCATGTTTTGGAGTTCCTATGGTTTAAGAGGTTAAAGGAAATATGATGAATGCTATCAAATACAATACAATAACAAATCAAGTGTGGTGAATGCTTTTAGATGAAAACCACTCAACCCGCATTCAAAAATGTCTCGAAGTTAATGTTGTTTATTAGAACTTATTTTTGTTTATTTTATTTTTTCAATTTCCTTGTTTGGTAAACTAGTCCAGTCAACGAAGGAAAAATAAATGCAAAAAAATCATGAAGTCTTGGTTATTTTTTCAAGTGGTAGGGGTGACTCTCAGGTCCAACATACTAAAAGTCCCCAGCCCAGTTCCGCGAGCTTTAGCCAGTAGAGGGGGTTAAAGGTCCCCTTTTTACTTGCGGTATAGGTACTATAGGGCAAGTTATGGATTCGTGCAAAAAATCGAACTCGAGATAACAATCAAACTTGACATAACGATGATAGGGAAGACGAAAAAGGTGGGTCTCGCAATTCTGTCCGTCTGTCTGTCTGTGGACTCGCCTACAGCCTGAACCATGGGCCGATTTTAATTAAACTTGGTATAAAGTGTTTTCGGGACATTACCCCGAATCGTTTTTTTCCTTTTATTTTTAGGACCAAAAATAACGGTACCTGTCATATATTTTTTTTTAGCATTTTTGGAAAATCTTATTTTTCTCAAAAATGGCTCGACAGATTTTTCTAAACAAAAAATCAATACATTTTTTTGGGTATATGCTACCTTTTTCTAAAAATTAAATATCCAAAAAATGGTTTTAAATGATACCTACCATAGAACCATTTTTTTTCTTTTCGTTTTTCTAGAAAAGGAATAAACTGATTTTGATAATTTTTTTTATGCAGAATCTTCTGAAAAATTTAATAGTTTTGTATACCAAAATTTTCTGGATTTTCAAAAAAAGTTTCAAATTTTTTTTTTTTGAAAACCAAATATTTCGAGAACCATTTAGTTGTTTTTTATGAAACTTGGCACCAAGCGGTTTCTCAATATTATCTAAAATATTTTATACAAAACGTTTTCTTATAGTCAAAATTAACGGTACCTTCCATATAAATGTTAAAAAACCGTTACAGAAAATATAAATTTTCTCGAAAACGACTCCTACGATTTTGATTAAAATTATTGTGGATACTAATATTAGTATGGTCTGTGATCTGTCAAAAACAAAATTTACAGTGAACCATTATTAACGGTACCTCTCATAGAACCATTTTCTTAGTTTTGGACTATCTCGTTATGTGTCGATTCCATTTAATTTAAATTTTGTATACAAAAGCTTCTCAAAAGTTGAAATCATAATGCATATCTAAATTTTCCAAAAAACTAATTTTGGATTTAAAAAAAAAAATTCAAAATTCTTTTTTGAAAATTCGATATTTCCAAAACGGGTAAATAATTTTTTTCGAAATTTAATTTTGAAGTCGACATAAATAAATACTAAGAAAATTGTGTACCAATTTTTTCTCTTAAAAATGTTTACAAAATTTTATATATAAAAAACTAATTAAAAAAAAAAAACCACTCAAACGATTTTAATTTTTTTTTTTCTCCAAAACTAAGGTAAGTTAAAGAAATCAGATGGTGTACTTTTCTTAGCTCTCAAAACAATTTAAGAAGACTTTTTTAATAAATTTATTTCGAATTATGTTGATTTTTAATAATTTTTCAATTTAAGCTCTAAGTTACATGTATAATACTAGTTTAAACTTAAGGCTCCCATAAAAAAATTATTTACTTTTAATCCAGTCTGTGCTTTTATTTAGTCTGTACCTACTACCTACACAATTAAATTTAAAGTAAATTAAATTTCTTAAAAAAAAATGTTTTTTTTTATTTTTTTCGCTGGGAGCAGCACTAAGGGAGATACGGGGTAGAGAAATGTCAAGAAATCTAAAAAATCAGTCATATAGCTTACAAAACTTAGTGTTTATTGATTTGACACAGAAATATCAGACAAAGTAAGTAGGTACATTTATTCATAATTATTCCATTGACGAGTTGTGTGAAAGAGTAGGAGTTTAAAGCACGTGGTGAATGTTAGACTTTCCAAATTTAATATATTTGCTACAGTGTTTTCATTCATACGAAAAATACTGTTTGTGATGTACTTTTGCCAAAGGCAGAGGTTAAGCTCGCCGGTGTATTAGGGTTCTATCCAAAGAGTACGAACTTTAGATAAAAAAAAAGTCTTTCTTTATTCAATCCAAAACCTTTTTCTAAATTACACTTTATTTGTTTATCGGTATTTAATATTATAAAAATGTATTAATCGGCTTAATTCCTCGGATTCGGGTTTGTTTAAGGATTGCTTTGGTCGTTAGACGTTTCCTCTTCATCTGGGATAGGGTCCTCTCGGTTGTTGTTGGCAATCAGGCGGCGGTTTCAGGCAAGCCAATTTTGGACAACCTTGAAGAATCTGGTAGTCGATGAACAGGCAATTAACAGATAAATCTGGCAATCAACGGACGAATCCGGAAATCAACTGGCGAACCAGGCAGTAAACAGACAAACCTGGCAATCAACGGACGAATTCGGTGATCAACTGGCGATCAACGGACGAATCTGGCGGCGGCGGCGGGTTATCTATTTAACTTGTGACCCCATACCAGTGGGGGGGGGGGGAGGAGTCTCTTAATTAAATCTGGCTGAGTGTGGGGCAGTGTTGCCGTTTGGCCACTAAAGTGGCCAAATGGCCACTATTTTGCGTTCGGGACCCGTGGCCACCACTTTTTTAAAAATTACCCGATTGGCCACTTTTTTCTTAATTCAATAGAATTTTTATTCGAAAAGATATACAAATTGTATTTTTGATTCAAAATAGCTTTTAACGGCCTTTAGTCCATACAAATTGGCGTTTCGTCCCGGCGATCTCACTTGGACTCATCAGTTGATTAGTGAGGGCCTTGTACTGACAAGGTATTCATCATGAAATCTATGTAAGATGAACTGAACTTAATAGAATAAAAATTAATGTACATTATACACGTTGTATAAAAAAAAACAGAACAAACATTAATAATTAATACAATATGCATAATACTAATAATAGAAACTTAAAACGTCTTTATCCTAGCTTTTAAAGCAGAAAATTATTTAATAGCGTCATCAAAATTTATTTGCTGGATCACCTCATGTTCAATAGTTAAAATTCCCAGATTGTTGAGCCTGTTTTCCGTCATTGTTGCCCGCAAGTAGTTTTTAATTATTTCTAACTTACTAAAACTTCTTTCACATGACGCAACTGACAGAGCGGTTTCTCTTGCCTACCAAAAATGACTGTTTCACAATGCGACGAGGAAACGAGACGTGAACGTGACGAGAGCTCGTCGTAGCTGTCAAACCAATTTCAAGCAATGAGAATATACCCGAGTATTCACAATAAAGCGTTTCTCGTCGTCCCGTCACGCCATGATTTCGAAAAATTGAAAAAAAGACGCGACGAGACGACGATTTTCATTTTGACAATTGAGAAGAGGACACCGAGCGTATCTGTATTTGTATTTATATTTATTAATTGTGTAGATAAATAAATAAAATACCTAAAATGGCGAGCAAATATGTGTTTTTATTTTGCGACTAATTAATTTTGTCTTCATTAACATTCCCACCGTCTTCTTCTGCTCACTTTTGGTTTTTTTTGCTTTTGCTTTTTTGTAAATAAACACTCCCAAAAGTACTAAAAGCATTTTTTTAACATTTTCATTTTCTTTTTTTTTCAAATTTTGTATTTTATTTCCCAAATTCACTGACAAACACGAATAATTCTACGCTGTCTCTGTGAATAACTCGCTGCATTGTGAATTGAGGAACGTTGTTATAACGAGAAAAAGATGAAAGCGTTTCTCGTCACGCTGTCGTCTCGTTTTCTCGTCGCATTGTGAAACAGCCTTCAATTTTTCGAACTTTATGACGTGACGTGACGACGAGAAATGCTTGATTATGTATTATTTCACTGTTTAAAATTCTTTTTTAAGAGAGAGAAACTGCGAAGAGATCTCGTCACGCTGACGTCTCGTTTTCTCGTAGCATTGTGAAACAGCCTTTACTTTTTGCTGTCGACACACCTGCGTGTGGGACCAACCAAATAAGGGGCCGATTATAGCGATCAGGAAAACGCATCAGGAAAAATTTTCTTTTTGATAATTTAATGTTTTACCATACGATTTTAAATATAAAAAGGATACAAATCGATGATAAATCATTTGAAATATTTATTTCATTAAAAAAAATTTCTTTAGAATAAATATTTATTCTATAAAATGCCTTTCCTGATGGAAACTCGTTTTCTGTACGGAATTTCCATCAGGAAAATGAATAAGTACTTGTTTTAGGCAAAGTATTTTCTCCAATTTAAATTTTTTTCATGAAAGAAATATTTCAATTGATTTACCATCGATTCGTATCCTTTTTATACTTTAAATCGTATGATAAAACATTGAACTATACAAAACAAAATTTTTTTCTGATGCGTTTTCCTGATCGCTATAACTGGCCCCTAAGCAAAAACGAATATGTCATTCGTTGAGGGCGACACGACGAATGACGATGGACTTTATTCACAAAAGAAAAAAACAAAGGCTAGCCGATAACATAAATTGTTTGTGCAAATAGAAACTGGTAACTGGTAGGTAGGTAGTTTAGGTACAATGTCGCAATTTTTTTTTTAATACTCTGCGATCTATAAGGTCCATAGTATATACACTCCTTGGTAGCTTTCGGGTGTCACCCCCAAATGGGAGACAACCGGGGCAGTCCGCCCCCCGCCGTTAGGGGCGTACGGGGTTAGTCTATTTATTGTTGATTCCACGACCGGTCGGGTAATTGAATGCGGTTTGTTTACTGTTGGGTCAGGTAGGGGTTACACAGGCCCGTAGCATGGGGGGTGTGAATTGTAATGCTTCATTCCAAGGTTTTTTCAAGTGTATTTTTCGAGAAACTGGTCACTTTAATTGAGGTACATTTCAATCAGTGACTATCAAAATTGAATTAAAAAAATACAATAATAACAAAAGCGATATATTTCGCGGACTTGATAGTTTGGTGTAACTCAAAACGTCAATGAGTAAAATTTTTCAAACGAGGGAGGTAAAACCTTTGAATTGGCATACATGAATCGTTTACTAGCAAAAATCCAATTGATAAAATAATAATAACATGCGCGAATTTTTGGCGGTTTTCAACAAGTTGATATATGTAACTCAAAACATCTGTTACCTACATTACCACTAAAATCCAATTTAAAAACAATAAATAACGCCCGCGACTTATTTAGCGGCTACCATCCATTTATCACCACTTCCGCGTCTGTCGTTTATATTTTAATTTTAATGAGGTCAAGACCTTCCAATTAATATACATTTCAAGTGGTTTCCCGCAAAAGTCCATTAAATAGTCATACATTGAAAAAATCCGCGATTTTTATCGCGTCGCGCTTTCCAGCCGTTGGATAGAGCTTAAAGTTGTTTTTTTTTTCACGAGTTTGCGGCCACCTACACATCTGTAAATGGCATATTCGCACTCAGGGAGTCGAGAGCTTTCCAATCATTGACTTATTATATATGGACTGCTAGTCGGGTGTCATTTCCATACAAAATCGTAAATGAAAATGGTTCAACGACTTTAAAGCACCATAAGCGCTCTCGTGGCACATCGGCAAAAAAAAGTAAGTAATTCAAGAGCCATCTATTGCAACTTGGCCTCAAGAAGATTTTTTTTGGCAAAGAAACTAAGGACATCTATTATATTTCTTTGAATTTTGACGCCTGACGTGTTTGTCATTGGCCGCGTTCAATGCATACGTTTTACATCTGAAATTTCAGATTTTACTGCTTTTACACACTGCAAAATTTGTTTGCGATTTTTAAAACACATTGTCGAGAAACGTATGTGGGTTACCGGGGTGGAAAAAATTGCTGAGGCTAAACAAATTGCAGAGTTATCGTCCTTTCTTCTTTCTGTTTTTCTTTATTGTACATATATTTTATTGCAATTCATCTTCTACTCTGTGACCTTCACTTAGTCAAATTATGAGAGTTGTGGTGGGGGATTGTCAAATGAGCTGAAGTACTACATATAAAAGTAAAACTGTATTATTTTCATTCTGGTTTTGGTTGATTTGTGCTCATTAGTTTTTTTTTAATAAAATTGTAATACTGAAAGCTTAAATGTAGGTAGGTACCTTTCAAAACTTTTTGCAAAAAGCACAAAAGTGAAAAACTGAAACATGCGGTATATCATTTATGGTTGATTTCACAGATAAAACACTAATTTTTTTGCATTAAGGCTCTCCCAAACCAACGTGATTAATCGCCGCAACAATACAAAACAATAACAACAACATGTTTTTTTGTTTGACAACCACGTGTTGTTTGACAACCACGTGTTGCGTTGGTTTAGTGAGCCTTTAATAAGCTAATTTTTATCTATCACTTTTTCACTTTTTGTTGTTTTTTTCCAAAAAGTCTTGAATGTAGTTAAGCCGTTACTTATTTAAATAAAAGAACGTACAAAAGTATTTCTATTATTCTCCATCGGATTATTGTGGAACAATTTTTCATTAAAATTAAAAAAAAATTGCTATCTCGATAAAAACATTTAAAAGTCGGGCATAAAATTCACTGCATTATAATTTCTCGCAAATTTTCACATTTTGACAACCACGTGTTGTAATTTTTGTTTTCGTCGTCGCTCCGAATGCTTCGCGTTCGTTTTTGAGAGCCTTACTGGATAAAATCATTGTATTATAATGTTAAGAATTCTCTATGTGCATTGCCATTATTTGCAAAATGATGTCAACATTCATACCACGATGCCAGTATAATGATAAAATTAAATGTCATCTGCACTTTGTCATTATTTTTCTGACAAAAATAATGGCAGATTTTGGTATATTTACATTTGGTCATTAATGGCAATATTATAAAAAACATTATGGCAATTTTCTACTCGTGTAAATGGCATTAGATTCTGAAATTTCAGATTTTCTATTGCACGCGGCCAAAAGTTACACCGTATTTCCGACTTGCCACGAGAGCGCTGGTGTCGTATAGTTTTACATTGAACCATCGTGATTTGGATGCTGGCAGTCCATATATAATAAGTCAATGTTTCCAATGACACCAATTTTAAGTGGTTTCCCAAAAAGTAAAAAATACCAAAAAAAAACGCATTTTCGGCGGCGTCTGGCGAGGGTTTTGCGGCCACCTACACGTCTGTCATAACCATTTTTGTAATCAGCGAGTCAGTGGCGTCGGGATGCGATGCATTTTAAGTGGTTTCCCTCACTATTTCTATTTTCAGAAAAGTTATACTTTTGATGCACTTCTCCGCGGAAACGCGGCCACTACGTGCAGTGCAGACAGACTTTCGTATTCGTTAACACCTTCCCTAGGACTAGTTGTAACATTAATACCGTTTGGTTTCCTTTCACGCAGAAAATCCGTCGCCAGCTCTTAGACTAGGACAGCATAATCCTATCTCTGGAGTTTTCCATAAATTAACTTAAAAAATTTTCGCACCTTTTGACCATTTAATGATTCGTTTAGCATAAAAGTGCTAAAAACTAAATTATCCATTAGTCAAATAATGAGCTCAGTTTTTGTCTTAAACGTGATGAGTACGAAATCTTCCACGAAGACATCCATCGATCAGTGAATTTTAGATTTCGTTTGTTTATCTAATCATTTCCTTTAAACAACACATTTTTGCTGACAGCTCTTCTTCTGTAGGTTATGCTTAGAAGACACTGATTGAAACTGTATTTTAAGGGTAAACAATTTGTGTGAATATAACTAATTGTAAAACGATGTTCTGTAATCTTCTACTTTTTCTATAAAAATATAACGCACGACTGGTTTCAGTAAATTTACTCTTTCCTGAAATTAAACAGCAAAATTGCAGTTACAGTTCTATAACTATTTGTTATATTATCAATGGTAAATTGGTTTAAATTTTAATTGCGTCGAAAAACGTACATTCCATAATGATAATATGCATTTGAGGAGGTAGGTAGGTAGCTAAGAGATCATAATTTTTTTTTAGGTTATCCACGTAAACTTTTTGTTAATCTGTAGCTGTAGGTAAATGTGTGCGACTGAGTCACACGAATTTGCTTTTATGTAAGATAACTCTATTATTTTAAAGTCTGAATACATAAACCCTAATAGCCGTAGCATAATATAATGGTTAGTGCGTAGGACTGTCATGCCCGAGGAGGTCTGTCTGGGTTCAATTCCCAGCCTCTTTCACCTTAAAAAAAATTGGTGCACCATTTACATAGGAGTATTAATAAATACTTGAGTTGAAATAAAATTTCGAAAAAATCAATTAACCCGTTTTTGAAATACATACTGTATTTTCAAAACAAATTTTCAAACTTTTTAAAAAATCAAAAATTATAATATTTTTGAAAATTTGAATTTAATTCAATAAGCACAGTCCACTAAAACAACAACAAAAATAATTTTCTTTTATTTTTGTTAATTCTCTTTATCGTGCATTAGCCAGACCACGGGCTTACAACAACAACATATATTTCTAGGTGCAAGAATGTAACCATGTTCCCCTAGAAGAATATAATTTACAGTACGTATGTGCTGTAAATTTTATTAAGAGTCGGTATTCATCGACCGCACTAATATATGTACATAGGTATTCTGAACAATTTTAATCAAAATCTTAGGAGTCGTTTTCGAGAAAATTTAGATTTTCTGTGACGGTTTTTTAACATTTATATGGAAAGTACCATTAATTTTGACTATAAGAAAAATGTTTGTTCAAAATAATCTAGATAATGTTAAAAAACCGCTCACTACCAAGTTTCGTAAAAATCAAATTAGCCGTTTTCGAAATATTTGATTTTCAAAAAAAAAAATTTGAAACTTTTTTTTAAAATCCAAAAAAAATATTTTTTTTTTCAAAATTTTGGTATACAATACTATTTTAATTTTTCAGAAGATTCTTCATAAAAAAAAATTATCAAAATCAGCTCATTCCTTTTCGAGAAAAACTAAAATAACAAAGGTTCTATGTGAGGTACCTTCTAAAACCATTTTTTGGAAATTTTATTTTCACCGAAAGGTAGACCATATCTAGGTACTTAATAAAATTTATATGACAGGTAGGTACCGCTATTTTCGGTCCTAAAAAAGAAATTAAAAAAAAAAAGTCGGGGGAATGTCGAAAAAACATTATATACCAAGTTTAAATAAAATCGACCCAAACGTTTATGCTGTAGGAGAGTTCACAGACAGACACACAAACGGACGAAATTGCGAGACCCACTCTTTTCGTCTTCCCCATCGTCGTAATGTCAAATTTGATCAAAATCTTGCGTTCGATTTTTTTTACGAATCCAAAACTTCTCATATAGAAATTAAAAACAGGCTGGGTGTGACCCACACTGATAACTTCCCATTGGTACCCATTATTTTTTATGACAAAATTAGGTACCAATTCAAAATCTTCGGAAACCTTATCAGTTGTATGTGCAATCATGAGAAGACCAAAGTTATGTTCGTGTCTGTGGACCTTATGTTGTCAAACTGGTAGCTGTTATTTGCACTGGTGTATAGTGGTGTTAGTAAAAACAAGGGTAGATCTGCCGCAAAATCCAGATCTGATAAATTGATTTTTTTTTCTCGTATTCTGACAGATCTGGCCATCTGGATCAAACAAATTTGATTATTTTTTACCATTGGAAAACCCCATTAGATTTGCAATTTTGATTTAAAATCAAAAATAAATTAATTTATTTTACCCAATGGAACGCAAAAAGAGGGGAAATTGTCTTTTTAACAGATCCAAATCAAAAATTAATTGATTTATTTTACCAAAATGGAAAACTCCATAAAAAACGATGTATTACACCGGATTACAGGGACCTCGAAACGTGAAGAAATGTCAAAATTTTCGATTCGACAAATCGGACCAATTAGGGCCAGTTGTACAATCGTGGTTTAATATTTAAGCCGTGGTTCAGCAATTTTTAATCGCCGATTTCGGCGGATTAACTGAGTTTCAACAATGGTTCAAGTATGTGATAATACCCAATTATTGCCCTGAAACATCGCCTAACCTCAGTTAATCCGCCGAAATCAGTATTTCAATCTTTTCTGAACATGTCGACCGCAAATAAAATCTATTGCCGGTGCCGCCCCCATCTATAGACCAACGGACAGACAAACTCCATCTTATTAATGTTAATTTTACTTTTGATTAAAATCTCATATTTATCATACTGAACTTTTATTACTATTTTTCAAAGAAAAATAATATTCATACATTTTAGCATAAACTTCGCAATTTGCACAAAACAAATAGACCGTTGCCAGTTATCCAGCCATTGTCACCATTCACTATATGGCACTATTAATTCCTCCAGTGACTTGCTTTGATGATGTTGCACATGCAACAGAGCATTGAAAATAGAAGTCTTCGTCACCATTCTTGTGATTTATAACATCAGTTCAATTTAAAATTTCTTCACGGGCAGACACAATATAATGTCTTCTAATCGGCTAAATAATTATTGCCTTAAATATTTCGCTATTGCAGCCATGTTCTGCAAATTCAATTTCGTTCGTAGTTCTATAGATTCATTTCAATTCGATGTTAACGACATTTTAAACGAAAAATTTATGCCAGCCCATTTGCTGGCTGAGGAACTTAAAACATTTCTAAAGGGATCATCTAACTTAACTCGGGATCAGTTTTATAAGCCTGACAATACGAGTTGTAACTTTACGACAGCGTTTTCAACAATGGAATTCCATCGGAAGATGATGAATGAATATTTGGCGACAAATTTTCTGGCGAAACAAATTCTAACCGAATTTCCTGTGGACAATGTATCAACGATAGAAAGACGAATTGGTGCACCGCAAAATAATTCAATCGAAGATACAATCTCCATCAAAAATAACCATCATCGTCAAGGGAAATACATCCAAAACGAAATGTTAGAGGATCCCGGTTCTGCTAGTTATCGTAGTTGGTTGGACAAGTAAGTTAAACGCTTTCTAATATTACGTATAACCAATTAGATATTGTGTCGTCTATGACATATACATAATAGTGAAGATTATTCCACAGAACTACGACGCTAGATGACATCCAACGTCAGTTTACAGAGAATACTCATAACCCAATCGCAGATTTTAAGCCTCTACAAGAAGGGACGAGCCCAAATAGAAAAGCAATTGACACCGAAGATGAAGGCATAGAGGAAGAAGACTTTGATGAAGGTGACATTACTGGATATGCATATACTGGAGGTGCAGCAATCGATTCTGTAAGATATGAAAGCTATCAGTGAAAGTTATCATTAAATCCTTAAAACTTTGAAAAGAATAACATTCTGCAAATAAACCTGAAAACACTATCACAGGTTAAAATGCTAGTTTTTCCAGGGGTCGTTTAGAAGAAATACGATACCGTCGGGCTTATTCAGCACAATAATTCTATCATAATATTTTACTTACAGGTCCAGAACTATCCGAATTCCCTGCCGGCACCGCCACGTCATCATTTGGCCTTCGACGCCACTAACAACATTCAGCATCTGCCACCAGTTATCCCGACTGCGGTCAGTAAAAATGGTAAAAAAGTCTTTAACACTCTATCCAGATTTGTCGTATCTTTTTAAAGTTACCAAATTCCAGGGTACTATCCTCCAAGTGGTCAAGAGAATAGCTATGAAACTTATGGACCAGCACACCATGTTCAACCACAGCCCCAACAGCAAACCAAAGAAATAGGCCTTAAGGATATCTTGGATATAGCTTTGACGACTCTAGCATTTCTATCCTTTGGAATGTTCATTCTTCAAGTTCTCATGTGTATAACTATGGTTGGTTTTCTTTCATAAAATGCATATAGAAAATAATTGCAGATTAATTTAATCGAATTTTAGAATAAAGAGGACACCAGTAGCATGATGATGATGCCAATGGAAGCTGCAGAAACAAACACATGTATGCAAACAAACAATGAAGGGGCGACGGAAGAAATTCGCAGGCGAAAGAGGAATCTACCGGAAAATCAAAGAATTCAAATGGTTTGTATAAAATGAAATCCCTATTTTAATGAAAACAAACAAACTTACTGCTTTTTAAAGATGAATGACCTGTCCCGTCGTGTCTTGCACTCAATCGATGCAGTTTTGATGATGCCAAAGGACGATGGGCGATGTAATTATCGTTCATTGTGCGAAATAAACAAATTTGCTCGTCAACAAAAAAACGGACAAAAAGTTTGGATACCTATGTGGAGGTTTTGAAATTGTGTTACTTTCTCGTTACGTAAGTTACTTTTTACGTTACTTTTTTTAATTACAGTTTGGGAATTAGTTGGTTCTCGTCCAAAATGGCGATAGCAAATTCAACAACCGGTAATCCAATATTAGAAAGTTTGAAGGCTGCTGTTGTTGGACTTGGTAATGGCGACTGCATGAATATTTACCGCAACTGTCAAATGGAAATTCTTGCAGATGACGAAAATAAAACGGAGCCAAATAAAAAAGCGGGAATTAAGGGATCGATTCGACTGGGCTAGTTAGTCCCCTTTCAAACGAAGAAAAAAGTTGTTGAGAGAATTTTTGACATTTTCTTTTAAGCTCCTTAACAATATCATGTACCTATTACACGAAGAAACAAAATCGGAAATTTGCTGTATTTTCCTTTTAAAGTTTCGTGGTTGAACGCACACATAATATGTACGAAGTATGTAAGATGAATGAAAGATTTCCTGAAATAGTTGACCGGGGAGATTTTGTTTACCCCTCTTTAAGCCTAGTACGCAGATCGGGAAAAGACAAATTTTATCTCTACAAAAACGCTGGAAAAATCGCGCAAAATTAATGTTTTTATTTTTTTTTTTTTGTAAAATTATCAATAAATAATAGTTGATCGTGTTTAGCATTGCGCAAACTTAAGCGATGGCGGTGGCGATCGCGATAACAATGTGGATGCCGCTCATGTGAATCAATCGGAAGGCTCACATCTATGCGATATGTGGAACGCGATCACGTTCCACTGCTGCGTTCAACTATGCGACTTTTACTGAACGCAGCAAGCACCATTTTGATCGCAGTATCACACAATATTTGAATTGTTTTGTGAAAATATTAACAAAATTCAAATGAACAATGACTTATACTGCGTTTTCATTAGAGCAAATGAGGTAATTTCGTTCAAAATTTCCAAATTCAATTCAAAATCATCTCATTTCCCATACAAATTCAAATTTCCAAATGAGGTAATTTTAACCAAATTTGCACGAAATTCGGTAGGAAATTTCGTAAAACTTTTATGAACACACCCAAATGGATTCCATTCAAAGTGGAACCCATTTGAAATGACAGAATTCAATGTAAAAAACAACAAAAACAAGTGATGGACAATCTGGGCCTTCAAACAAAATTAGCAAATTTGAAATGTGAACACTTCTTTTGTAATTTGCCAAATTACCTCATTTCAGCTCTAATGAAAACGCAATATTAGAACATTACAGCAGATTAATAAAATTTAAAAAAATCCAAATTTTGTAAAAATTTTTGCGCAAAGAATACAAAACACAAAAAAGCAAAAAATTTACGGATAAAATTGCCGTCCCTGCCGATTAATTATGCCTAGATTTATCTGCTACTGATATTTTCTCACTTTTTGTATGTTCTTTTCACAACCTGCCCGTCACAAAATGTATCGCGATATCGTGTTGATGTGAGCTGGTTTTTGATCGCACCTTTATCGCGCGATAAAGGCTATCGTGATCGCCACCGCCATCGCTTAGGTTTGCGCAATTTTAAAGCTCATATCTACGTGATATGTGGATTGCGATTAGGTTCCACTGCTGCGTTCAACCAAGCGACTTTTACTGAACGCAGCACGCACCATTTAATTGCAGTATGCCACGATATTTCAATTCTTTTGTGAAAATATTAACAAAATTCAAATGAACAATAATTTAGTGCATTATAAAGCAGATTAATTAAATTAAAAAAATCCAAACTTTGTACAATTTTTTTCACAAAGAAAACAAAACATAAATAAGCATACAATTTACGGATAAAAATGCTGTCCGGGTCGATTTATTGAGCCAGATTTATCTGCTACTGATATGTTCTCACTTTTTGTATGTTCTTTTGACAACTTGCCCGTCACAAAATGTATCGCAATATCGTGTTGATGTGAGCTAGGTTTTTGATCGCACCTTGATCGCGCGATAAATGCTATTGTGATCGCCACCGCCATCGCTTAGGTAAATTTTTTCTTTTCATACAAAATTTTTCCCAGGACAAATTTTGTCTTCAGTTTTTTCCAGGCAGTACGCAGTTCAAGCGCAAAATTGTGACGTTTGTACCCGATGTAGGGTGAAGTCTCCACTAAATTTTGTCAGGAAAAATAATGTTCGAAGCATTATTTTGCGGGAAAAATTTTGACAGGTCAATAATTTTGCACGATAAACTATTATTTATCAATAATTTTACAAAAAGAAAAAAAAGAAGATAAACATTAATTTTGCGCTATTTTCCCAACGTTTTTGTAGAGATAAAATTTGTCTTTTCCCGATCTGCGTACTAGGCTTTACACTGAAGAGAAAAATTAGTAATTCAGTGTTTTTGTTGGGCCCATCGCCCACTAGGCAACTTTTTGTTGCTAGCCCCAGAAACTTTTTGTTACATTAGCTTATATGGGAGATCGCCCACTATAGGCAACTTTTATTAGCGCAACTTTTTGTTGCTCGGAGTTGCTCGCGGAACTTTTTTCCCGGCAACTTCTTGTTGCTTAAGGCCGTGTGCGAATTCAGTTAAATTCGCGTTAAATTTTATCCGAAAATTAATTTTTGACAGTAGTGAGGTGAATCTGTACGTAGAAATGTCAAAATTTAATCTCGGATAAAATTTAATCGAAATTTTAAACGAGTTCGCACACGGCCTAAGGCCACTTTACACGATAATAAAAGTCATATGACCCGTCACTATAATTTCTGTATGATTTCTCAAAGGAGTTGTCATTATTTGTGAAATCATACCGTTTTCAATTTAAGCCTTAACTACATAAGCCAAAAAAGTGAAAAAGTACAAAAGTACAAATTTTCAAACCCATTTTGGGATAGTGCGCAATCCTAATATCCAAAAAGTCATGTTTTTTTCTTTTGAGAAGCTGTACGAGTTCTATGAGTGCGTTCAGACGATTTTGATTGTTTTTTTTTTTTGACAGGTCATTTGAGAAGTCATATGACTTCTATTATCGTGTAAAGTGCCTTTACCCTCGCCCACTAGGCAATTTCCGAGCAACTTCCAGCAACTTTTGGGAATTTTCCAAAATGTTTCCAAATGAGCAGAGGCTTTTAACCCGAAAAACAAGTTTTATTTTCATCATTGATCCAAAATACAAGGTCAATTTAACATTTTAATTAAAAATACTGAACCCAAAAGTTGTTCGGAAATTGCCTAGTGAGCGATGGCAAGCAAGTCCGAACAACTTTTAGTTATGCGCAACAAGCAGGATCACAGTTGCAACAGTTTTTTTTGCAAATCTTTTGCTTGCTATGCTGTCAAATTTAATACTGCGTTTTCATTAGACCTGAAATGAGGTAATTTGGCAAATTACAAAAAAAGTGTTCACATTTCAAATTTCCTAATTTTGTTTGAAGGACCAGATTGTCAATCGCTTGTTTTTGTTGTTTTTGCATTGAATCCTGTCATTTGAAATGGGTTCCACTTTAAATGGAATCTATTTGGGTGTGTTCATAAAAGTTTTACGTAATTTCCTACCGAATTTCGTGCAAATTTGGTTGAAATTACCTCATTTGGAAATTTGAATTTGTATGGGAAATGAGATGATTTTGATTTTAATTTGGAAATTTTTGACGAAATTACCTCATTTGCTCTAATGAAAACGCCGTATAAAGTGACTTTATTTAAAACTAAAGCCTTAACTACATTGGCCACTTTTTGCAAAATTACAAAAGTAAAAATATTTTTTTTCCCGCTAGCGCATTTGTTTTAAGAAAAAGAATGTACCCAATTTTTTTTAAACCAAAATTTAAGCTTTCTGCATCTTTCTTATAAGTTTTCCTATGAGAAACACTATCCTAAAATGAGTTTGAAAATTTTCACTTTTGTACTTTTTCACTTTTTGGGCTTATGTAGTTAAGACTTAAGCCTTAACTACATAAGCCAAAAAAGTGAAAAAGTACAAAAGTGAAAATTTTCAAACTCATTTTAGGATAGTGTTTCTCATAGGAAAACTTATAAGAAAGATGCAGAAAGCTTAAATTTTGGTTTAAAAAAAAAAAATCATTTTGGGATAGTTTTTCTCACAGGAAAACTTATAGAAATGATGCAGAAAGCTTATATTTTGGTTTAAAAATAAAATGTGTATATTCTTTTTCACAAAACAACTGCGCTAGCTGGAAAAAAAAATTTTTACTTTTGTAATTTTGCAAAAAGTGGCCAATGTAGTTAAGGCTTTAAGTCCTTTTTTTAAGCCTTCTCAATATATTTTTTTTCTTATGTTTCGTTGTATTTTTCTTTTTCAAATTAGTCATCTATGTACATACCTATTCCCTACAGAGATTGTGAATTGACCATTTGTAGGTAATAAAAATTAATTCTTGCCAACACGAAAACCAAATATCCAGACACGAAAAATCTGGCACTATTACCCTGACCTGAGGCCACACAGGCAAGTACTGGCAAGTTAGGTACATGCATTGCCTGTCAAATTCGTATCTGCGTACTTGCTGCGAAGTAGGCGGCACGCAACTTGCTATTTTGCTTCTTCGTTCTTTTTCTCTACTATTAGTGCGAGATGTGGTGAATGATTTGTTCAAAGCAATTCATACATACCGCTGCAAATTTGTGGGCAAGCCACTTTTATGATTGAGGAACAATCAAAATTAAAAATGTGATTGATCTACCATACCAAATAGGTTGGACAAAAAAAATTAAATCCATTTGGAAAGAATATTCAATACAAGGAACGACGAAAGTTCACTTTAGTTAACTCAATTAAGAAAAAGAACGTACTACTTGCTTCTCAACTGGCTTGGAAAAAGGCTAGCGAAGTAGACGAGCTTCGTTTTACTGCCTGAACAGAATGGAGACGGATACGGAACCAGAGCTCGAATAGCTGTCAAAATATTGAATACACATAAATTCAATGTTGCAAACACAATGGAAAGTAGCCGCATACGGAGCTTCAGCTACAGACCAAAGAGTTCACCAACTCTTAACTTTTCACGTACGGTACTTTTGACGTTTCAAATTGTATGAAGAAAAAAAAGAACTTTTTGGGTCGGAAAAAATATTGTGTATTTGTATCGCGAAAAAAATTATTTATTAAAAGGAAAATTATTGGAAACAAAAAATGTGAATTCTGAGCTTGTACACAAGAATATTGTTTTGTTTTTCTTCAAAATACTTTCAAAGCTCTACAGCTGCATTGTTAGCACGTACAAAAAATAACATACGACACTTTTTGATAGCTCTTCCAGTTCCGTCTGCAGCTTCGGTTCCAGCATTGTATTCTATTCAGGCAGTTATGTGCGTGTTAAGTAAAAAAATGTAATAGTATTGAGAACTTCCACCAAACGTCAAAAACTCTAGATGGGGGGAAAACAATCACACTATTAAAGGCGCGAACAGTATCGGTGTGTATTTCTATTTCTAGAGCTTCTTTTCGATTAAAGAACTGTCAAAATTAGAAAGAGAAAAGACAGAGTCAGATTCTGGAAAAGCCCAATTGCAACTTGCTTGCCAGTACTTGCTCGTGTGGCCTCAGGCCTCAGGGTAAAAACTACGACACTGAAAATTTCAGATTCAAATGGCGGCACTTATAAATATTTAGCGCTCAATCGGCGGTGGTAAATTGTTCGTCTATCAAATTGCGCTTGCTGAAGATACCGTACCGAGGATTTTGTTCAAAACCAATTGAAAAATATTTTGATTAAAATGCTGAATTATCGCTTTTAGAGGCGTGTCGTTGTCGTTATCGTAAAAAGACAACCGCAATTGGGAAGAATAAAAAAAAAAGAACAAAAACCATACCCGTTGTGAACATGCCTTCAGATATATCATCGTTAACTTATCTTTGAACACATCCTTTGCTACGTGAAGAAACAACAAAAATCAAAGAATTCCAGCACTAATCCTCCTGCAAATAAACAACACATCCATCGCCTCTGTGTGTACACCTACCGGCATTTGTATTCGTGAGTAAATGTTATCGCCATCTTTGATTCCATAACCTGGCTTCTTCCGTGCGATTTTATTTTTTTTACATCAAAAGAAGTCTGTTATTAAAAATTGATCAAAAGAAGTCTGTTATTAAAAATTGAACAAAAAACTCTTAAACTTTCCTTTTAATAAAAAACTATTATCAGTGAAAAATAGAAGAGAATTTCATTAATTGGCAGTACACACCCCTCTTCAATAGGACGGAAAAATAAAAAGTTTCAATCGCATTGCGGTCGCTTTATATTGAAAAAAAAAAAACTAGCTAACTAGCAGGAAAACCCAAAAATAATAAAAAAAGTTTTACGCGATTATCTTTTCTCATTTAACGTAGTCGCTCGCCCTTCTCGCCTTTACGAACAAACGAGAAGAAACAAAAAAAAATGTAAGAAAAATTTCTCCGGTATTTTTTTCTTCGTTCGATTTTAATTCTACTCTATTTATCTCTTTCTGATTACTGAAACAATTGTCATCCTGACATCATAGTGGTCTCCCTCTGTTTCGTTGAAACGAGAAAGATAGATTCAAAACGTCATCTTCCGCCACGTGTGTGAACGAGTAAATCATCTTGATCGCCCTAAATCGCAAGTATATATTCGCCTCTATCGCCCATCATCGTAGTCGATTCAACATCTCTTTTTATCTTTTCTTTTCCACATTTTGTAAAAAGTTTTTCGTTCTTCCGTGCTGCTGTGACTGTGAGGCGAAATTTTTGGAAAATATTTTTTAACTCTAAAAATATTTTGGTTCTTATAAAGGCGGGCATCGCACCGGCAATTCCAACACCAAATCATCACGGCTTTGTGGCTCCCGGAGCAGCAGGTAAAGGAATAACATCACAATCGCCACCATTCTCGCCACCAGAACCATCCGCATTTGCAACTGGCCAGCGAGAAGATTTAATGGAAGCCGATCTGATTGCGGTTTGAGACTCCTTAAAACGAAGACCGAGATAATCTGCGATTTCTTGGCTAAACCTGCAGCAGCATTATACTGGGTGAATTCATTTGACAGAGGCTACAAGCCAATTCAGCTGATTCAGCGCTTGTGTTCAACTGAGGTCGGTCACCACCACCGCATTGAATCTACTACGAGGAGGAGTCGTCCACCACCGCCGCCTACCCCGCCAACACTTAGCGAAAACTTTTCAAATCTAAGGTTAGTATTTGCCAAGTTACTCAAAATAACTTTCAGAATACCAAAGGAATGTTTCTTAAAAAAAAAAAAAGAAAAACCATAAAATCATATCCGACTTTCTGACGTGAAGTTTTGAAAAAAAAAAAAAAATTTCTCTTTTAATGTTGAGTGGCACCGCGTTCAGCTTATTTCACTTTGCATTTCATTGTCATCATCGTCGGTGGGCCTGGTGTCTGTCCTCGGCCTATGTGCCTTTGCTTGTGTGTCATAGGTATTCAAATTGATTAGTGAAGGTGTTTCACTTTGGTCAAAATTGAAAAGAAAAGAACTTCTCGGAGTGGAGCAGTAGGTAGAGCAGTTCCGAGCTCTTGAACGCCTTAACCACGTTTTATTAGTTGTTGTTTTTGTTTGTGGTTGTTGGACATCATCGTAAAAAGGATTTGGGTTTGAATGACAAAATGATGATGGGATTCCTCCAGATTTGACATGTTTTTTTTTTTTTTTTTTTTTTTTATGAGAAATAATCTCATACGTTGTGTGTGACATTTGCCCCTTGACCAAATCTAATTTTCTTGTTATTTTCAAAAGAATGAATTCACTTGTTCATCATTGCTCATCGTGAGTAAATTAGTTGACCAGTTGTGCGTGTCCACAATGATTTTTTTTGTTCGGCTTCGGTGACCGCTGAAAATTAAACCACACTCATCGCGGATTCAAAATATGGTGGCCTAGCAGATGAACAACAAGTCTAACCTAGGAAAAATGGATTTAGAAACATATTTGTAGGAATCATAAATTCCTTACAGTCGTAGTTCGAGACTTTATCCGTAGTTCAGGAGTTTTAATTTGTTGATAACGGCGCATTAACTTGAGTTCAGCGATGGTTGAGGAATTTAATTGGCTTTTATCTATAAATAAATTTGATGGCACAACAGCTCATGAAGAACTAGGGCCTATTGACTTAAAACTCTCAACCATTTCTGCGTGCGTGTCTGCAGGAATGGAGGGGACCTACAGTTTATTGCCGGATCCGAACGGCTAATGTGAGCGGCACTTTTCTATGACAAGAGATACCTCTTGGAGGTTTTGTCAATTCCATTCCTCGCAAGAGGCAGTACCTAGCCGTTTTTTTCGTTTTTTTTTTTGGAAATTATTAGATGGCGAGGCTGGGGATTGAACCTAGACCTCAAGCCTTCCTCTTAACTCTTAACTGGTTGAACCAATAGACGAGATGATGATGCAAAAATTCAGCGAGGCAAACTTATAAAACCAACGTTACACAGCCTCAATTCTACAAGAAAGGGTCTAAAACAAAATATAAAGGGATCTAAAGATTCTTTTTCTGACATGAAATTTAATTTTTAACTTCAAAATAACGCTTATGTGCTACTTTTTCCTCTGAGCAATTTGCCATCTAAGTTATCGTATTGAACTATAATTTTTAAGTAGGGTTCCAGCAAATCAACCTTACTATTAGACAGTAAGTTTCTGCGCACAAAGGAAAGTATAAATCAAATTTTAGAGAAACTCATAGGATAAGGATAAAATTCTCTCAAAAAATTAAAAACTATAGGGGTATTCACGATCCGGTGCAACTGGTCTAGTATCGTTGTAAGAGTGTAACATTTTCATACACTCCAACAACAAAATATACTGAAGACAATCTTTTACAACACTTTTGCACAAGATACAAAAGTGTAAAATTTGCAAACTTATATTTAATAGCAAACCAAATGCCATTCTTGATGTCAGCTGTTGTTCGTGTGTGTGTTTTTTCTGCTGTGTTACAAGGGAATAGACAAAGGGCGTTCACGATCTACTAAAAAAAAAATTAAATTTTGCAATTTTAAAAGGCACCGGATCGTGAATAGCCCTTATGTAAAAGTACAGGAACACAAATCCACAAAAATTCGTAGTAATGTGAATGACAAGTCCGACACAATGTTTTGTTTTAATTCATTTATAAACTCTCAAACTGACATTGTGCTGAGCTTTAAATTTTTATCCAAAGAAAATCTCAGAAATGGGAAATGTTTTATTCTCTCAAGAGCGTTCCCTTTGTTAAGAACTGCGAACCTTTTTTGAGCATGGCAATGACATTGAAATGAAATTCACAGAAATGCCCAGAAAATCATATCGTTTCAAAGTAAAGTAACGCACCTATTTATAAGCAACTAGCAGGCCCGTGCTCGCCTTGCTTCGCATGTTTAAATAACTTTATGGTTGTAAAAAGTTTTTGTATTTGTTTTTTGATATTTTTATATAAGAATATCTGACATTTCAAACAATTTGTCACTTATTTTATATATTTTAACTATTTCTTGTAAGCTGTTGTAGATTTTCAAAAAAAAAAAGTAGCCTATGTCCATCCTCATATTTCAAGCTCTTGCTCTACCAATTCTCATAACAAACTGTGTCTCAGCACAAATAATCATAATATTGGGCTCAATAACAATCCGAGAAGGTAAACCGTTATTGTGAATTACACCAGTTATCGCCTCATAATAACGGATTGCTGCCTGAAATTGAAGCATGTACCTCAACTGCATTTAGTTATAACAAGATAGCGCTACTTGCAGTAAAACTATTGTTTCACGGGCGAGAGCAATTTGATTCACAAATTATTTCACGCTACATGAATCAATTTTTGAACACCGTATAGAGATAACATAGTAGAAGAAAACGCATCATAGTGTTATACATATACATCCCTATTCTGCTAAACGATTCGATCAAATCTTTCGATTCACGTGAATGTTTCATTCAAATTGTCTTCAATTATTTTTTTTTAATCTTCTGTTTTTAGAGTGCAAATCTTAACCGACATTTATTTTCGAAGTTCTCAAGGAAATCTAACTGTTTAAATTTTATTTTTGATCGACATTTGTACGAAATTTGGAACATTCGTTTCTCTCCTACGGATAGCAGAACGTTTAGCAGAATAGGGCTGTAAATTAACAATGATAATGCTCTAATAAAGGTGAAGACCAAGTAATGCAGATCAGCGGAATAAGGTATCTGACTTCCAAAAATGAGTAACTTTCACACCTTTAACACAGAACAAACAAAACATCTTCGAAAATAATTTTCAGCAGATTGAAACGGATGGTGGTGCTTAGTTATATCTCAATTATTCTGTTGGAACTGGTAAAATATTCATTCAGTAACTTAACGTACAGCTAGAATAGCCGGCCACCATCAAAGTGCATTAAGTGCTAAAGTTGCCCTAAAATTTTGCAGCATTACCAAAATTAGTACATATAAAATCTTATAAGAAACTGGCTGACTCGGTAGACGTTGTTCTGCCTATAAACGATTTATGTATTGGGAAACCCCAATAATAAATGAGAACCAATGCGCATGTTAATAGAAGATGCAGTTTTGTATTTTAAACATTTAGAGTTAAATAATAACAAAAAAATGATAATTTAATCTGTATAAAATATTTCCATATTTATTCTAATGCCTTGTAATAAACAAAGTTTTTGGTTTTGTCGTTTTGGGCATTCAAAAACAACGCCGATGGTTTGCCAACGTGTGAACAGGCGACATATTGATTCCGTAAATTTCCAATGACTGGCCTTGCCCCATGTTTATTGTCATTGATTTTTGATCCCAGGAAAAAAAAATTGTATTACAAACTTCTAGCAAATTTAATTTCCTACAAAATATTTTAGGTAACTTTTTTTTCCTGCAGTGCGTTTTGTTCGAAAAAAAATATGATGAATGTAAAAAGTCAAGCCCTACTATTAACAACAAAATGAGTGCCTACAGGAATAGAGGGAACCTACAGTTAATTGCCAAATCCCAACGACTAATATGAGCGGCACTTTTATTTGACAAGAACTAGTCTTGTAGGATTTGTGACTTCCTCGCAAGAGGTAGTAGCCCTTAAAAACTATATTTTGTGTTTAGGTGGAAGTCCAACGCACTAACTTTTACGCCACGGGCTGCCACAAAACTCCGAGTGAATGCTGTCACAGTGTAAAAATTTAGGTCCGTCAAGCTGGGTCCACCACAACGGAAATTCAAAAATCCAACTATGCAGGAATTAGGGGATAATTTGGGGATAATTTAGTACTCCAATCCTGAAAGGGCCCCAAATTCCATTCACCCTAAAACTTGTGGTAGACTCAGCTTGACGTCAAGCTGGGTCCACCACACCTCCCAATACACAATTTCTTAAATCTAATGATGCAGGAATAAGGGACTAATTTAGTACCCAAATTCCCTTCACCGTTTAGAGGCAAAAACTGATTTGATGACGTCATCAAATCAAAAATTTGACGTCGCATAGTGTGAGGAATAGTCAGTTGATTCCAAATGGCGTGGTTAACTTGTCAATACATTGAGTAACTGTAATCCATATATTATTTTTGATTTTATTCACTGATAAGAAAAAAATAGCCTTGAAAGTTAGTTATTGACAACACGTGCTTGGAGACAACAGCGAAAAGCAATTTTTTCGTGTGAGTTTATCTGGTTAGGTTGATTAAATTGCAAAATTTTGTTTGTGTATTGTTAAACTCTTTTTTGTAGGTAATTTGAGCTACGTTTTATTTAAATTTTTTACATTTGAACTTTTTTATAAAAAAAAATTAAATAAGATGGTCATTGAATGTTAAAGTTATTTATTTCACAAAATTCCGGCCTGAAACTTAATAGGTATTTTTCTGTATATTGTTGCCTTTCAGGAAAACCAACGAAATTTTGCGCATTTTTGCGACACCCATACAAATTTGTTCACTTTATCACTATTGCGAAGGTAAATTTTGTAACTCTGAGAATACACTGCTAAAGTTCATCGAAAAGACCATGCTTCGGCTTAATTATTGAAAGATATGGTCTTCAAGGAATACCTGAAGAAGTTAGGAAAAAAAAAAAGTGTGATAGAATTACTTACGACTGCCAAATTTGTGTGAAGAAAATGGTTTCATATTATACTTCCACACTTGCGTCCAAACAAAACAATTCACCATAACCTCAAACCAAGTGGGATAGAATGTGTGATGGTTTTAGAACCAATCCTAAAAACTTTCGTGTATTAGCACATGTCAAATTGTGTGAAATGGGCTGCCAAAGTCAGGTGGGATGAAATTTCATATTTTTTTTCCACACTATTATACAGGATTTACTTCCCACTTTTTTGACATGGGTTAATACTCAGTGGGATAGTGTGGAAGGCCTTTAAGAGATATAAATGCAACAACAAGTATTAATGGTATGTCTACAGATTATTTTTTTTATAATAATAAGAAACGTATCTTCCGTTTCTTTTGCGCAAAAATGTTTTTTATAATCTATCTATGTATAAATATATAAAAATGAAATGGTTTTCGTTTGTAACTCAAGAACGTTCAGGTGGATTTGCTTGAGTTCTTTGAAATTTTCTGTGGAAGGTTCTTAGCTAAGAAATTTTTCAAAATTCATAAATAGGTTCTTCTATGCAAAATGTTTATTTTTACATTTTGTTTATTTGGTTGCTATACTGTTTGCATAAAGGTCTATAGAAACTAATTTACCTTTGGTTGGGTTGTTATGCTGTTTGCAAAATGCCCATAGCTACAAATTTAATTATTTATTAAAAATCATTGGAAGACTTGAGTCGAACACTGCAAGATCTACGACAGTTATATTTCTGACCGGTGATGTTCGTCAAACACTCCCTGTCATTCCGAGATCAATAGATGCTGAAGAAATCAAAACATTTTAGCATGCGTGTTCACTTGCAAAATAATGGAACTGCAGACACAATTTCAAAAAAATTGTTGGACATTGGAACTGGGAAAATTGTTGCAAATGTTTCTACCAGACTTACTACCTTGCCTAAAGATTTTTGCAATTTCACTGCGTTAAAAGAAGAACTCATCCAAAGAGTGTTTCCAGACTTTTGCACAGTACTACAAGAACTACATTTGGTTGAGCGAACGTGCTATATTGGCTGCTAAAAACAAAGACGTCAACGATCTTTATGCGGCCATTCAAATTGCGATTCCGGGCCAGGTTGTTTGGTTGTTTCCTACATATCGGAGGCGAGTGTGAATCAATCACGAATTTGCAATGGCACCCGACTAGCGGCAAAAAAAGCTCATGAACAACGTCAATTATTCTAAATGGAAATTATAAAGGTGAAGACATTTTGTTTCCACGAATTCCCATGATCTCGAATGTTTTGCCGTTCGACTTCAATCGCCTTCAATTTCCAATTCGGCTTGCTTTTGCAATGACAATAAACATGGGACAAGGCCAGTCATTTGAAATGTACGGAATCAATATGTCACCTGTTTAAACGTTGGCAAACTATCAGCGTTGTTTTTGTATGCCCAAAACGACAAAACCAAAAACTTTGTTTATTACAAGGCATATGTTAACATTTTATACAGATTAAATTATCATTATTTTGTTATTATTTAACTTTAAAACTGCATCTTCTATTAACATGCGCATTGATGTTTTTCCATTTATTATTGGTGTTTCCCAATACATAAATCGTTTATAGGCAGAACAACGTCTGCCGGGTCAGCTTGTATAAAATAAAACTAAAATTTGCAAAAATCGTTTCACCAGTATCACAGTCCAATTGGATTTATTTTTGTTCACACTTCTCTGTATTGAACACACCGAAAAAAAAGGTTTAATTTGTTTGACGCTGTTCTCATTGGCCTTACTTCAGGCGACTATGTCTCTAATTTTATTGCACTCCATACTCTAATCTCTTTGGGTAAAAGAGATATTCAAGTGAGGCAGAGTTTTTTAATATGTTTTCGAAAATCCTGCCTCATTTGGCTTTTTCTTTTACACTAAAAGATAGCCTTGAGATAAAATAAAGAGACGTCAAAATAAGTCGCCTGAAGTGAGGAAAATTTAAAAACCGTCAAAAGAGAGGATACTCTTGTATGTTAGCTTTTGCTGTTTTGAGATTCTGGTTTATTATACATAACACATTCAGTCTGTTTGGTAACGCGAAATTTTTTTGCAAATATCCAAAATTTTTCACATTTTGCTGTCAAAGCCCATAGCTAAAAATACCCAAGTGTGGGAAACTTTGTGAAAATTTTACGTTACCAAACAGAGGTATTGTCAGCATAAAAATCGAAACCTTGAGCTTTAGTTATAGCGCTTTCCAATTAATGCTAGCTAACTGTCGCTAGTTACATGCACCAAGTAAGTTGGTTAAGGCCCTCGTCCAATTGTGTGCCACCTAAGTCGTGGTCTTTCAATGCGCTGTCCCTCCGTGTTGGATTCAAAGACTCCTCGTGCCAGAGTTTTGGTGTCCATTCGGGCAAAATAACCTAGCCTCCTCAGTCATTGGCTTTGTATGTTTTAGGCTAGGTCGGTGTTGTGTAGCACTTACAGTTCGTTGTGTTATTTTATCCTTCATTCCCCGTTTATGCAGACAAGATCGAAAATCACTAAATCCTGACTATGGCCTAAGGTTCGATCCCCAGCCTCGCCACCTATTTATTTAAAACAAGAAAAAACGGCTACTGCCTCTTGCGAGGAATTGACAAATCCTCCTGTCACAGAAAAGTGCCGCTCGTTAGCCGTTCGGATTCGGCAATAAACTGTAGGTCCCCTCCATTCCTGCAGACACGCACACAGGAATGGTTGAGAGTTGTAAGTCACTAGGCCCTAGTTCTTCATGGGCTGTTGTGCCATTAGATTTAATTTTGTAATATGATCAGCGTCTTATACAGATATACTTTCATTGCTTTGCTACTCAATTGTCTTCTGAGCGCCAGGAACCAGCTCTGGAATCGTGATCTGAATTGATAGCGGAGTCTACGGATCTCAATTGACCGTCAAACCCATGTTATTCTCTTCCGCTTCAATACTCATAAAAGTGCTACTGAAATCACACTTTCTAATAGTGATTATGGCAAAATCCTATAAATTATTGTGCCTCTAGTGTTAATTGCTCGTTTTTGCACTGTTCTCCAAGGACTATGTTCATTCATTCAAGGACTATGTTCTAGAAGTCCAATTAGTTTTGAATGATTGTTTTTTCTTGCAAACACAAAATGTTATTGCTCATTTTACTGAATAAATATAACCTGCTCCACTCAATTGCCAACTAATTCAATTTATATTTCAAAAATTATGAATTATTAGTTTAAAAATATGGATTTTTTTTAGTTATCTATCGAAAAAAAAGCTTTTAGTCAAGGTTGCAACGTAGATTACACAGTATCCATAAGTTCACCTCAGTGACTTCCTTAAAAGAAGCCAACCAATGTAATGATGAGTATAACTACCACTTGCTTGAGATATTTAAACAGAAAGTTTTGTCAATCGTATAACCTCCGTTGTTCATTTAAGCATAATAATCCACTGTGATTATTAAACTAAAAGGAAACTCGCGTGTTAGTAGAGACTTTTTGCATCCCTCGTTGTTGCTAATTTTTTGTTTGTATCCTCTTTTCATCGTCTTCTTTCTTACAATAAATTGTCGTACAATATATAATTTTAGAAACCAAAACATTGATCAATAATATTATTGTCGTCGCAGCAATAGGCAGAATGTTTACATTTTCTTTCATCGCCGCCGTTGTGTTTTCGTGGTTTGTGTTGTCAATGTTAAAACAAGCTAACTAAGATTCTTTCAGCTTATATTTAGTAAAAATAGAAATAACTTGAATTCCCTCTTGCAAAGACTCAACAATCGAAACAGTCAGACCAAATGAAACAAAGAAAAACAATATAACATCGATTTGTTTGTCCATTGACTGGAAAAATGCAAACCACGCTCTGAGAGAATGGAATTATTGCAACCTCCATACTATTGTATGAGGTGTCGGGTGTTATTTTTCAAATTAATTAATACACAATAGCATGGGATATTTTTAAATCATTGATACTAATTCTTCCTTTTTTTGTTTTGTTTATATTATTACAGAGATTTTTACAAGCGACACGATAACGGTTGGCTTGCCTACACATCCGAAAGTAGTGGAGAGGACAGCGAATTAAGTGCTAATCAAGATAGAAACAGAGAATTTGGCGTCGGCTCCATCACGAAATCAAGAAAAAAACGTGTTTTGACTGCCAGTAGCACTGCGCGTCACACTACAAACCAACCAAATACCACCACCATAAGCAACCTCTCAATAAGCAACAGAAACCGCAACCGCCGCCGAAGCACCAGTCTCGATTCGCTAGAAACGATGACTCTACCTAGTGCTGCACGCGTTTACACTGACGTAAATGCACACAAACCGGACGAATACTGGGACTATGAAAATTATGTAGTGGACTGGGCTAACCAGGACGACTATCAGTTGGTCCGGAAGCTGGGACGTGGCAAATATAGTGAAGTCTTTGAAGCAATTAATATAACAAACAACGAGAAGTGCGTCGTGAAAATTCTCAAGCCTGTCAAAAAGAAGAAAATCAAGCGTGAAATCAAAATCTTGGAGAATCTTCGTGGCGGCACTAACATAATAACCCTGCTGGCCGTCGTCAAGGATCCCGTCTCCCGTACGCCAGCTTTGATTTTTGAACACGTCAATAATACAGACTTCAAGCAACTGTACCAGACACTGACCGACTACGAGATACGTTACTATCTCTTTGAGCTGCTCAAAGCTCTCGATTACTGTCACAGCATGGGCATCATGCATCGTGATGTTAAGCCCCATAATGTAATGATCGATCACGAGAACCGCAAGTTGCGCCTCATCGATTGGGGTTTGGCGGAATTTTATCATCCAGGACAAGAATACAACGTCCGTGTGGCTTCGCGTTACTTCAAGGGTCCCGAGCTGTTGGTAGATTATCAGATGTACGATTATTCACTGGACATGTGGTCGTTGGGTTGTATGCTGGCATCGATGATATTCCGCAAGGAGCCATTCTTCCACGGACACGACAACTACGATCAGCTAGTGCGTATAGCCAGGGTGCTGGGCACCGAAGAACTATATGCCTATCTAGATAAATATAATATCGAGCTGGATCCGCGATTCCACGATATATTGCAGAGGCACTCGCGCAAGCGGTGGGAGCGATTCGTGCATTCGGATAATCAGCATTTGGTGTCTCCCGAAGCTCTCGACTTTCTCGATAAGTTGCTGCGCTACGATCATGTAGAGCGACTGACAGCTCGCGAAGCTATGGCACATCCATACTTTTTGCCAATTATTAATGGACAAATGACTTTGCATAATTCATCATCGAAAGCGAGTAGCCAACAATAGGAGAGATCAGAAGATGGGGAACAACAGAGTGTCGTAGTAGTTGGTGTTGAATCAGTAGTAAATAATCAGGAAGCAGTTGTATTAGAACAACAAAAACAACAACAACAACAAGCAGCTGAGGGGGAAACTATGATGGATGGAAGTTTGATAAGTGCTACTATAAGCAGTTAGTCAACCGCAGACTTAATAAACAATATTGAGCACACATTTTTACCACCACAACCAACATCTGTAAAACAACAACAACAGCAATAGTTGAAAACTCTCTCTTTCTCTCTTCCACCACAAGAATTCATTCTCAATTTTTCAAAAATAAAAATCTGCTTAAAAGGAAATTGAAAAAAAAAAAAAAAAACTTAAATATATAAATACTATTATTTACGACAACAAAAAAAAAACACAAAACTTAAAATTTGAAAGTTTTAATATAAAAAAAAAAGAAATAAAATAAAACCAATAGGAATAAAAACTAGAAACAATAAATTTGTACATTTTTCTCCTCTAGTTTTCCATTAGGATTCAATTTTCCAATCTTTTTCAATTTTGTTTTCACCAAACATTTTATTTGAGACTTTCTTCTTGTCCAAATGAAGAAAAAATATAACATTAGCAGAGAAGTATATATTTTTTACTTTTTGTAAGAATTTTTTCTCTTTATTCGTCATACAAATTGGGAGAGCAACGTATATTTAATTTGTGTTTTCATCGAACTCTGGCCTTGTCTCATTTTGTTTTTTGTTTTGTTTTCTAGAACCCTTCCAGCTCCGAATCCGCACCCTTTTTCTATCACAAAATTATTGTAATTAAGTTCTAATTATTTTTTTTTTTCAATTGTTAAAACAAAATATAAAATAAAAACAAAAAACAAAACAAGCATATTCAATTGAAAATAAGAAAAAACAAAAAACATAAAAATATGAGACCCATCATTATTAATATTATTATTATAATTATAACAGTTATTATAATTAATAAAAAAAAAAAAACTAAAAAAACGAATAAAAAATCTTAAAAAAAACTAAAATGGATTTTTTAATTAAAATTTAAAACTCAACATCAACAACAAAATGTAAGACCCAAAAATAAATTAAAAAAGGAAAAATAAAAATGAAAAACTGATAAACTAATAAACAAGGACAAAAATTGTAATAAATCAAATTGTTAAACTATATATACATAAAGGATAATAATGATATACATTAAATAAATTTAAACAAAAGAGCAAATGTGAAACTTTTTCTTGTTTATATATTTTATTTGTTTTTAGTTTTTCTTTTAAAATCTGGTATCTCTATGTTTTCATTTGTATTAAATTTTATTTGTTCAATTTTTTCTCATTTCGTCGTCTAATTATAGTTAGTTTTTTTCTGTCTTACAAAAAAAAAAAAAAAAGAAGATGGACAAGGAAATACCAATGCGTTATTGGATATGTTTAGTCAATATAAGGGAAGATTTCAAGCTACGACAAGTTTGAAGTCTGAAGCCAGATTCACAGTATAGTGCCGATACACAATCTCGATACAAAAATGTTCTTGCATAAGGAACAATGGGAATATTCACACTTTCGATTCAAGATACGCTCGTTTTTTATATGAAAATATTTGATCGTATCGAGCATGATATCGGTATTAGCAATATCAGCCGTATTCTCCTTTTTTTTCAGTGAAATTTTGTATTGCGCTATCACCCGGAGGATAATGATTATTTACAAACATAATGAAATGCGTTTAAATTTGTCATTAAAATGAAATGTGTGCTATTGAGGATTTTAATAATAAATAAATAAGCGGTGCCGATCGCTTTGCTATCGAAGCATAGAAAATTTAAGAAAACAATTTGAAGTAAATTTAATGAAACATATGTACACGTGATGGAAAAAATAGAATAGGGCTATATAATTGGGAAGCTATCTTTAAAAGTTGCCCATTCGGTGACATTTGACCTACTTTACCTTTAAGTCCCTTATGTTTCTTTAGCGCAACCCGTCAATGAATTCATTAGGGAAACGATTATCTCTTAAATTATAATCAAAGAATATAAAGTTACCAAGAAGGCGCATCTCATACCAATTTTTTACTGCACATTTTTAGATGGGTTTCAATATTGCGACCTGCTCCCAGAGCTTTTGCTTTTTTTTATGGGCTTTTCAAGGACAAAAAAGCAGTCTGTTTTAATGTGTGTGGTATCTCATTTTAAAAGCGCTGAGAGAATTATTGAAAAAAAAAAAGCCCATAAAAAAACCAAAGTGCGGGTTCCACCAATGGAACCCAGCATTTTCAATAGAAAATTTGTATGAGATGCGTCTTCTTGGTAACTTTATATTCTTTGTTATAATGTAAATCATTATTTTTCTTCATATTAAGCCTTATTCTGTAAGGCGTTGAACGCCAAAAAACAAACGACAGTGTTAACTTGTTATTACGTAAAGCGTTAAGCGCCAATTAATCGTCAATTTGTCGATTCTCGCTTGTGGAACGCGTTCACTCTGTATTTTTTTCTGTATTCGCTTAGTCATTTCCATAAGAAAAACGTCTATAAACACGTCGAAATCTGTCGTCGAGAAATTTGTTGACGACAGGAGTAAAAATGTATGATTTTTTAAAACTTATTTTAGTTTTTATAATTTAAAATTCTTTGTTTAGAGTAAAAATAAAAACCCAAATTCAAATGCGACTAATAGAGCTCGTGGAGGGAAATGAGCACTAGGGTGGAGGGTCAAAGTATGGAGCACTTTCGAATACATTCAGTTTGTTGCATTTAAATGATTAGAATAATTTGACATCAAAAAATTAATTGTTTCGATAAAATCTTTAGTCCTCTTCCTCAACTCAAAGTAAGTTTAGAATTTAATGAAAAAACACCCTTTTTCATAGATTCGAGCTGAGGTAGAGGGCTAAAGATCCAAATAATTTATTTTGTATGTATGTCAAGTTATTCTAATGAAAAAACTGGAGGTATTCGAAGAAACTGATTCAGCAACACAATATAATACTAGCTGGCCCGTCCCGGCTTCGCACGGGTAGACAAATCTTAATTGCAATTGCTTATGTAATATGTCTTACCTATATAACTAAAAAGTCAAAATTTTATTTACTTGTTAGTTTTACCATGAAATAATATGAAACAAACAATATAAATATTTTTTGTTTTATTAATAAATACTTACATAGCTAATAACTTAATTCTCATTATTTTAATGTCCTTTGATACACAATATTTCTAGTAGTTGTATTTAGTGCATATATAAATAAATCACATGGTTTTCCTACACGGGAGCATGTAACATATAACTGACCGCGGGAAAAACATGGATAGGTACTCCAAGTTCAACCCACATACTTGCAGCAGCTGTCGTCTAGTAAGGGAATTTCTTGCTCTTTAAATAATTATTTTTCTTTTCCAGCATCGTGTTTGGTCCTTCTGAACCGCACGTTCGACCGAGCCTAGCCTTTGGCAGGTACATTTTATCCTACAAACCGTAGTGATAGTGAGAACGCTAAAAATCGATAATAATAATAATAGTAATAATAATAATAATTAAAAAAAAAAAAAAAAATACCTCAAATTCATAGTGAAAAATTCGAATATTGAATCCGATAATTGTCGCCGCTGTGGGGCCTTACACGAAACAATACATCATATTCTTGCAGGATGTACTGTCCTTGCCAGCATTGGCGTAGTTAGAGATTTTCCCTAGGGGAGGCAACCAGCCAGCGGACCAAAAGTTCGAAATAATGGCTGTACCTACGGGGTACGGGAAGTTTTTGCAAACGTAACCAAATTTTTGTTGGATTTTTAACATTATCTTCAGTTTGCATGTTTGGCACGAGTACGATAACTTTGGCGCCAAAAATTGATAACGGTTTTTTATAGAGGGGTCAAAAAACAAGCATTTTTTACTATGGAATGGGGGGGGGGGAATTTTATAAAAAAAATGACTTAAAATGAAAAAATAAATAAAAATCAACGGCAACACTTACAGTAATATACCGTTTCTGAAAGCCAAAAATCTGTTCTATAATCCTACATTTAAGTTAAATTATTTTTATAAACAGTTTTAAAAAAATTTGCATGCAAACTCAAAATTTTGTTAAAAAAATGGAAAAAAAAGTTTAGACCAATTTTTCTCAAAATTGTGAAATGTTGCGCATTGTCTTCTAGTTTTTGAGAAAATTGAAAATTACTAAAACTACTTTTTTATAAGATTGTAGTTCTTTTTGTTGCTTACATTATGTATATACAATGCTGGCACTCAGCATTACGGCGTATAAACAATGAGGTATGTAAGGGGGCATGCTGCCCCCCTGCTTGGCTCACTATAGGATTTAGGGTATGTGCGAGGTTGGGTGTATGCAAAGTTTCTTTTGCATTTAAAGAATCTGGATTTATATTTTTTTTGCATTTAAAGAATCTGAAACTTGAAACTTTCAATTTGTCTTATAAATATCCAATGTAAACAGCTGATTTCTAAATATACATATACGTGGCCCAAAGTTGCACATTTTGAGAAAAATTAGTCAAAACTTTTTTTTCCATTTTTTTTTAAACGAAATTTTGAGTCTGCATGCCAATTTTTTTAAAAATTGTTGACAAAAATAATTTAATTTAAATGTAGGATTATAGAACAGATTTCTGACTTTCAAAAACGGTATATTACTTTACTGTAGGTGTTGCCGTTGATTTTAAATATTTTTTGTTTCATTTTAAGTCATTTTTTTTTATAAAATTCTCCCTACCTCCTAAACGGTGCGAGATGCACCCCCCCCCCCCCCTCCCATAGTAAAAAATGTTTGTTTTTGACCCTTCTACTAAAAACAATTATCAATTTTTGGCGCCAAAGTTATCGCACTCTCCCCAAAAAAATGTACTACACTACCCTTGGCAAGTTATTTAGAAAAATGGAATGGCCCATTTCATCAAGATTTCAAAATGGTACAACACTTGCTACTTACATATTTATTCGTAAAAAATATGATTCCTTTTTTATTTGCAAAAGGGCCTCAGTTCACTTCATATCACTTTTACGTAATGTAATGTTTTTTTTTGGGCTCAAATACCGGTGTCACTGAGCTGTATGTTAGATAAATAGAGGCATTTAAATAAAACAATGTTGGCCGTAAATTAGAGTGAGACAGATCAACAAGTCACGCTACGATCTACGTTCGGTACGCTACGTTCCTGCTTTTACTTGCAACTTCTCGTAATTTCGGGCCTTTGTGTTACCGGACTCGAAACGTTTTGTGAAAATTATGTTATGTCTAGTAATAGGTACTAAATAAGTTTCGCGAATAGCGTATTTGTACGTTTTTTAAAAAAAATATGAAGTGTCAAAGCTAGCTTAAAAAACTTTATTTTTCTAAAAAAATTATTTTTCTAATGAAACTGACAATATTTATTTTTGGATAAATGATTGCGATCAATAGCATGTTTATTAAGGATTACGTAAAAAAATAAAATACTGCAAAATTTGATAATTGTTGGCCACTGTATCTGTGAGCTAGGGTATCGATTTTCATTATTTTTCTTAATATTGCTATTATTCCTTTACCAAGCGAGATGGATTTTTTCTCCTACTTTTTCCAGAACGGGTAGAACCTACCCTTTCACCCGGTACCCGCTTGGCGTCGAGTTTCGGGACACCCTGTATAAGAAAAAACTCTGATATAAAGAAAATTCTTACTTTTGGAACTTCTTTACTTTAATATGTAAAATCCAGAGAGATGAGACTGGCTAACTAGGTTGATGTAACCTTTGTGTACAGGCTGCCCGTGCCACCTTATTCGTGCACTATCAAATTTTGAAAGAGTCATTTTTCTCCATCACTGTGCTAAGTACGTATAATACCCAACCTATTAAAACTTTAATGAAAGTCGTTCTTAAATAACGGACAAATAAAACTACAGATTAGGTTCATAATTATTAAAAAAAAAAAGTACCTACAATACAATCAGCAAATAGGACACAACTTAAAATTCGTTCAACTTATTTTTTTAGATATGCCAATATTAAATATATTTTTTGCGTTAATAACAATAATATTTTTAAATAATTTACAATTTTATTTATTAACTTATTTAAAATTAATTTATATGTATATCAATTTTTTAAGGAAAAAATCTTTTCTATTAAATACAAATATTTATATATTAAAGAAAAACATAAACCATAACATTTATTTGTTAAGTAAAATATTTTAGTAGAATTTTGAACGCCTGAAACACCTGAACGACCTTGGTTATAAGTTATATCTAGATTTAAAGATTATTCTAAAGATTTAGATTCTTTTATTTAATTTAGGTGTGCATTTGACTCAGAGAACTTTAAAGGTTCTGAAGGCTCTGAATATTCAGAAGATTGAGAAAATTTCTCACTCAGAAAATTTAGATTTTGAAGATTCCGACGATTTTTGATTCCCATTTGTTTGTTCCTTTGATTCAGAAGATTTTGAAGGTTTTGATGATTCTGAAGACTCAGAAGATTGAAAAGATTTTCGTTTAGCCACATAAATTGATTTTCCAAAATTAATTGATTCAGAAGTTTTAGATTCTGAAGATTCCGAAGACTTTTTATCCCCATTTATTTGTTTCTTTGGTTCAGAGAATTTTGAAGAATCTGACAACTCTGATGAATCAGAAGATTGAGAAGATTCCCGTTTTGGCATACTAGTTGCTTTTTTCAGGTTTAATGACTCTGAAGATTCCGAAGATTGTTTAGTCCTAGTTGTTTGTTTCTTTGATTCAGACGATTTTGAAGATTCTGACGACTCTGAAGATTCAGAAGATTCCCGTCTTGGCATATTACTTGCTTTTTCCAAGTTTGATGATTCAAAGGATTTAGATTCTGAAGATTCCGAAGATTTGTTGTCCCTATTTGTTTGTTCCTTTGATTCAGAGGATTCTGATGATTCTGACGACTCTGAAGATTGAGAAGATTTCCATTTTGTCACATTAGTTGCTTTTTTCAAATTAAATGATTCAGATTTTGAAGAATCTGACAACTCTGAAGATTCAGAAGATTGAGAAGATTCCCGTTTTGGCATACTAGTTGCGTATTCCAATGACTCAAAAGATTTAGATTCTGAAGAATGCCAAGACTTTTGATCCCCAACTGTTTGTTCCTTTGATTCAAAGGATTTTGAAGAATCTGACAATTCTGAGAATTCAGAAGATTTAGAAGATTCCCGCTTTGGCATATTTGTTGCTTTTTCCAAGTTTAATGACTCAAAAGATTTAGATTCTGAAGATTCCGAAGATTTTTTATCCTTATTTGTTTGTTCCTTTGATTCAGAGGATTTTACAGATTCTGACGAATCTGAAGATTCAGAAGATTTAGAAGATTTCCATTTTGTCACATTAGTTGCCTTTTTCAAATTTAATAATTCAGAAGCTTTTTGAACCATATTTGTATGTTCCTTTGATTCAGAGGATTTTGACGACTCTGAAAATTCAGGAGATTGAGAAGATTCCCGTCTTGGCATATTATTAGCTTTTTCCAAGTTTAATGATTCAAACGATTTAGATTCTGAAGATTCCGAAGATTTGTTGTCCCTATTTGTTTGTTCCTTGGATTCAGAGGATTTTGAAGATTCTGACGATTCTGAAGATTGAGAAGATTTCCATTTTGTCACATTAGTTGCTTTTTTTAAACTAAATGATTCAGAAGATTTTGAAGAATCTGACAACTCTGAAGATTCAGAAGATTGAGAAGATTCCCGTTTTGGCATACTAGTTGCGTATTCCATTGACTCAAAAGATTTAGATTCTGAAGAATGCCAAAACTTTTGATCCCCAACTGTTTGTTCCTTTGATTCAAAGGATTTTGAAGAATCTGACAATTCTGAGGATTCAGAAGATTTAGAAGTTTCCCGCTTTGGCATATTTGTTGCTTTTTCTAAGTTTAAGGACTCAAAAGATTTAGATTCTGAAGATTCCGAAGATTTTTTATCCCTATTTGTTTGTTCCTTTGATTCAGAGGATTTTGAAGATTCTGACGACTCTGAAGATTGAGAAGATTTCCATTTTGTCACATTAGTTGCTTTTTTCAAATTTAATGATTCAGAAGATTTTGAAGAATCTGACAACTCTGAAGATTCAGAAGATTGAGAAGATTCCCGTTTTGGCATACTAGATTTAGATTCTGAAGATTGCGAAGATTTTTGATCCCCGTTTGTTTGTTCCTTTGATTCAGAGGATTTTGAAGAATCTAATAACTCTGAGGATCCAGAAGATTGAGAAGATTCACGTTTTGTCAGATCAGTTGTTTTGTTGGAGTTGGATTCTAATGATTCAGAAGTTTCGGAAAATTCTGGAATTGGTTGACTACCATGAGTATTATTTGGAATTTCTTTTGACATAACAAATGTTTTTCCCAAATTTGAAGATCCAGATGATTGCAGAGATTTTTGAGTAGTTGTTTCACTATGTTGACTGTTCTCAGATGATTCTGATGGTTTCGATGACAGGTGATCAGCAAAACTATCGCCAGCAATTTTGTCATTAAAAGAACAAGCCACTTTTTCGGCTATGTCATGTAACCAAATTTCTTGGCTTGGTGACAGTATTAATTTTTGTGTTCCAATTCCAATAGATTCTCTGTCATCTGTTTCTTCAAAGATATCTCTACTTCCTCCTGCAATATTATGATGTTCTATAAAATTAATAAAACCATCGCTTTCAGTTACAGTTTGTTCGACTTTACCATTACTGATGACTTCACTTGTAGAATCATATCCATCCAGTTCTTCTACGGATGGTGTTATTTTACTTGGAATATTTTCTTCTGTTTGATTAAGAAATTCCTCAGATTTCAAAGTCATAATGAAATATGTTGAAGTATCAATTGCAACTGACTGTTCTTCGATTCCATCCCTGTACACTGTTTTATCTGCTTCATTAAAGGGCGATTCTGGATCTGTTGGTTTTTCTACGGCACTGTCACTAGCATCAATTAATTGATCCAAGTCAATTCCCTGTAAACATTAAAAATAAAATCTAAGTTTTCTTAAAAGTCAAGAAAGATATACATAACTTACCTGTCTTGCACTTGGGCTTATGTCTTCGTCAAGTTTTCCAGACTTTTCGGTTTCGGTCGTATGTATCGCATCGATTCCGTTTAAAAACTAAAAAGACATTCCTCTATGTAGGTTAGATATTATCTTTGTAATTGTGTAGATAGGTAGGTACTTAAGTATACCTACCTATAATGTGGATAGGTTATTTAGGTAGAAAAAAACCTTACCCATTGAAAAAGTTTAATAAATACTTTTTTGTAAGCTTTTATTACTTTTATTACTAATTGTTTTAGTTTTTAAAACCCGATAGTTAGGTACCTAGTATAATACCTATATTTTTATTTTATTGTTTTTCAACGATACAATACAATACATACAGGGTGATTCACCTAAGTTGTGAAAAAAAGTTTATGTTATTAAGTAGTATTTTTGTGTTAATTATTCAATGCTCTTTTCAATTTTTAGTCAAACACTAAAAACCAGATGTCAAAATGTATTCTAGTTTTTGAGAAAATTGAAAATAACAAAAGTAAGTTTTCCTTAAATTCGACTTCCATCCATTACCTTGTTGCTCCAAAGATCCTATTTCTACTAAAAAAGTAGTAAGGTAGATTTGGTTATTGTCAATTTTCTCAAAAACTTAAAGACATTTTGGCATCCGGTATTAGTATTTGACTAGAAATTGATAAGAGTATATATGTAGGTATATTATTATTTATGTATATAGGGGGGTTCACATTCAACGACATGTCGACCGACCCGAGTCGTTTTGCTAGCGTTCACATTCTACGACCGTTTCGCCGACTTCATTTGAAAACAAAATTTCAATGAGCAAACATTACGCGTATTTAACTTTTTACACCAATATTACCGCACTATTTTTGATTTTTTGCTTTTCTATTTATTGTTTTACTTCGATTTCAACGCGTGCTATTTAATTCTTACATACAAAATAGAAGAAAAACTGAAAAATTAAAATCATCGGTCGTTCGACTAGTGTTCACATTTACTACAACGGTCGACCGACCGAGCAAAATATTAAAAAATTTGAACTACACAACAAGTCGGTCGACGGTCGTTCGACTGCTGTTCACATTACAAAATACTGCCGACTAGATACATGTTGATCAACATGTCGTTCAATGTGAACCCCCCTTATATTGAAAACAAAACTACTACCTAATAACGTACAATTTTGAAAAAAATTAGTTTGAACACAATAATTTTATTATTTGTTTTTTGAATTTTGAGTTTGAAAAGTAGTTTTTCAAAAACTGTTTTCTCAAATAATTTGAATCAAAAACGTAATAAAAGAACGGACTTCAGGCTTTAAAAAAAGTATAACTTGACATTGTAAGCGTTTGCTGATGTTTTTTAATAATTTTTTTATTTCTATTTTAAGTAGATTTTTTAGAAAATTGCCTTTACTTTTTTACTTATTAAACTGAAGATAATAATTTAAAAAAAAAACAAAAATGAACAAACATCATTAATCGTCACCGTCACCTTCCTTACTTGCGAGAAACCAAAAAAATGCAAAAACAATCCTTGATGTAGCTACCTATACCTACACTACCGAACGCTTTTAGTTTACCTTGACTGGCATTCTCGTTGTTGTTTGTTGTTCATGCCAAATAAAAAACATTTTAAAACATCCTTTTCCTACTTCCTACGCTACGTATGTATTTACATACATATATTGTGATTATTGTGAAGGAATTTCCCTAACAGCCAAATTAATAAACGTGGAATAGTGAAGGTTTAGACTTTATCCCGTGGACTAAGTACAAGTGCTTAGCGCTTTTCGCAACCAAACAACAATTTATTATGTTGCCGATAATGACCATGGAATAGTTTCTCAGTGTCCACTTCTATTTGTAATTATTCAATGAAATGTATTATGTACATTATGTAAAAATAATAACAGTATAATGTACGTACCATCAATTCTGCTTGCCTTTCCGAACTGGCAGTTGAATTCAAGCTTCCAATAGGCCCTGCTTCACAATGTTTGCATAATATATTTAGAAATGTTAAAACGAATACTTTAATAAAGTTTTCCGAAAATCTCATTTTCAATAAATTTTAGATATATTCTTTTCCTTATTAGAATGTAATTATACTTCATCGCTCGAATGCTTTAATAATTTTGACGAAATTTCGACTTTGCTTTTTATACTCTTAAAATCTAAGCGACTTTAAGAGGATATCCGGTTTTTAATCTGTTAAGACTGCTTTTAAATAGATGATATCTGTTTGTATTCTTTGTTTGCTACTCGTATGTATTAAGAGCTTCGAAAAGATTCCACAATTTTGGCTGCAGGAAATTCGTGAGTCTAATTCCTAAAAAATGTATTGTTTAAGTATTAAATAAATATTAGTACATATTAATATTTATTTTTCTTAAATTTCATTTTTACTTAATGGGAAGATAAGCAGATACAAGTCTTATCTTTAATAGTAAATCAGTTACTATTATATTTAATGAAGGTAAGGGTATGTACATATCTACAGTGGTGAGAAAAAAATTGATCAATCCCAAAGTTCTTGTCTAAATGAGCATTTAAGTCCACGGATATAATGACATATTTTAAAAAGAGTCATGAACTCTAAGAGCGTTTGACGGTGTTCTCATGGGACTAGTCTAACCGAGTCATTTTGCCGTGAATCCAACTTCTCTTGTTCATACAGAAACTTATGTGAACACGTCACTAGACGTTCCCCAGTCGTTAATATATAAAACACAAATCTATTAGCTTTGAAAGATTAATTATAATTTTTTAACTAAATTAATTTTAATTAATTTTTAGTTTAATTTTAATTTTAATTTTAATTTTAATTTTAATTTTAATTTTAATTTTAATTTTAATTTTAATTTTAATTTTAATTTTAATTTTAATTTTAATTTTAATTTTAATTTTAATTTTAATTTTAATTTTAATTTTAATTTTAATTTTAATTTTAATTTTAATTTTAATTTTAATTTTAATTTTAATTTTAATTTTAATTTTAATTTTAATTTTAATTTTAATTTTAATTTTAATTTTAATTTTAATTTTAATTTTAATTTTAATTTTAATTTTAATTTTAATTTTAATTTTAATTTTAATTTTAATTTTAATTTTAATTTTAATTTTAATTTTAATTTTAATTTTAATTTTAATTTTAATTTTAATTTTAATTTTAATTTTAATTTTAATTTTAATTTTAATTTTAATTTTAATTTTAATTTTAATTTTAATTTTAATTTTAATTTTAATTTTAATTTTAATTTTAATTTTAATTTTAATTTTAATTTTAATTTTAATTTTAATTTTAATTTTAATTTTAATTTTAATTTTAATTTTAATTTTAATTTTAATTTTAATTTTAATTTTAATTTTAATTTTAATTTTAATTTTAATTTTAATTTTAATTTGATATTTATTTATTTAATTTTATTTGGGATTTTGTTAAAAATAGAATTTTGAAATCAAAAAGTTTTGTAAAGGAGTGGACTTTGCACAGTTTACCCCGATTAAATTCAACGAATTTAGTGAGTTAGCTCTGGATTAACTGAACAAATATTTCTGATGATTGTGTCAGATTTGAAAAAGAGCGACCCTATATAGAAATAGCCTGGATGTCGCCAGCTCTATTTCAATAGAGACAGGTAAATGGGGTTAAACTTATTGGCATGATTAACTAAATCTGGTTTAACTTAGAGTTAATTCCAGAACTCAACAACTGGCCCTTATTGGTGAATTCTAATATTTGTTCCAGTTTGTGATGGTTTAACATTGATATTATTTACATACGTTATATTTAACAGAATGAGTTAGGTTTTGTACACTCCACTGTATTTTTTTTTGGCACAAATTCACTACTTATTATTCATTGTAGGTACCTTGTACCTACAGACATCTACAGTACAAAATATGATAAAGAATATTGGATTAGTCATTTGTTTAGAAATGTTGTTTTTGTTTGTCTTTCCTAAGTATTTAGCCGAAAATAACCATTAAAAAATCTAGTCTCAGCTAGTAGATGATGATGCTATCCATCCCATAATTTCTTTTTATATTAAATTGAAACTGGTTGAACCCCAAGTCACTCACACGCAAATAAATCTTAGTCTCCTGTCAAATAAAGCAACTGAGTTTCCAGCAACAATCAGTTCGTTGAAGAGAAGGGCAGGACGAAAGAGGGGTAAACAACATCTCCCCGGTCAACAAATTCAGGAGATTTTTTTGACGTTCCTCTTCACACGTTTGGTGCTTTAAACCAAGGTAGTCTAAAAGGAAAATAATCAAATCAAAGCACATAAACTTTCGATTTATAAGTTGGCCGATGCAAAAAAAAGAGTTTGGGAAATAACGGACACCCTAATGTACATATAATTAAATGTCATCATTTTCTATTTTAAAAAATTTATTTTAGTGATAAAACGCTATTTCCTTCATTGTAGAGCAACCAACTGAGCTTGCTCGTAAATGAGAAGCAGCTGCTCCTCTCGAAGGAGAACGTGCTTCGGTTTATTCATATCTAAAAAATTGAGTAGGTACATACATTTGAGAAGGTGCTCATCAAACATGTGGATGCTAAATCGTTGAGCACATCCTCAAGTATTTTATTGATACCAAATGGAGCACGTGCTCGAAAAAGTTGAGTTTAGAGCAGGTGCTCCTTTTTTTTCACACAATCCATTGTTAAGGAGATTTAAAGAAAACGTCAAAAAAATCTCCAGCAACTAGTATCTTCGTGAGAAAGGGGACATTAAAAACTTTAGGTAGGTATAGTAAAAGTGTTGTAAGATTGTCTTTTGTATTTTTTGTTGTTGGAGTGAAAACAAATGTTTGGGTGTGAAGTTAAACAAAAAATAAGCATACGATTTGAAAGCTGATGAGAGAAATAAAAGTAATTTAAGTCAACGTCACTTAAATGAAATGTCGTTTCGACGATTGAGTAAAACCTTCGTATAACTTCTCGAACTGTAAAATACGATCGACTAAACGATTGCGATTAACTGGTTGAACAGAATAGAATGACGGAACTGGAGCCGCAGACGGAACTGGAAGAGCTGTCAAAAAGTTTCGTACGTTATTTTTTTTACATGTCCACAATGGAGCTGTACAGCTTTGAAAGTATTTTGAAGAAAAGCAAAAGAATATTCTTGTGTACAAGCTCAGAATTCACATTTTTTGTTTCCAATAATTTTCCTTTTAATAAATAATTTTTTTCGCGATACAAATAACCACAATATTTTTTTCAGACCCAAAAAGTTGTATTTTTTCTTCATACAATTTGAAACGTCAAAAGTGCCGCTCCGTATGCGTCTACGTTCCGTTGTGTTCGCGACATTGATTTGCGTGTATTCAATATTTTGACAGCTATTCCAGCTACGGCTCCAGTTCCGTCTCCGTCTCGAGCTTTTTGGTGTATATTTCAGAACTTCTTAAACAAAAAAAAAAAAACTTTTAAAAATAGCAGCTATTGGTACCTATTACCTAAACGGAGATTTACCAATTTACTGATAATATTCACATTAGTGCCAGAAATTTAGGTCTGCATTTTGGGGGCCCAAAACTCGCTCACTTTTCTCGAAACCAAGGTCAATATAGGCAGATATAGATGAAGTAAAGGATTTACCCCTTTCCAATAAACTAATCTTCTCAAAGTTTTTTTTTGAGGAGTGGACACTTCGATTACCGCTTACGCTGCGATGTATTTCCGTCGGTACAATTTTGCACTAACTTTTAATCCGTCGAGGTATGTAAAATGTACATACATATACACACTTGTAGTAGAAATTTCATCCCGCCGATAATTTAATTTTTGATATGATTTTTGATGTATGCAGTTGTTCTCAAACTGTTAGGGCCAGTTGCACAGAAGTTTTTTTGACAGCAGTAACTCCTGATTTATAAATAAATAAAGCATCTGACTGATTTGAATCAAATTATGTTGCAGCAAAATATTTTTTTCTCTATCTCAGTTTAAAAAGTTATCTTCTCCTCGTTCTCTGGATAAATATTTAAACTCTGATTAGCTCTCATGTCAAATTATAGAATTTCTTACGAGAAAGCAAGTCAAAGCGATAAAGTTTGTTTATTTTTCAATGTGTTTTGTGTTTGTTGTGTGCTTGTTATTTATTTTCGGTTCTTGCAATTAAAAAAAACGATAAATTCTTATTTATTTATTTAAACTAGGATAGTTATCCTGAGTTTTATATATTTATCCGTTCGTTTGGATCAAGTGGCCCTTAGTAATTTAAACGATGAACGACACGATTAAACGATACGAATGTGATGTTATACGAAGGAATAGTTTGAGGACGTGTCGTTTACTACAATCGTTTAAACGACGATCGTTTTCAAAATTACGCGATGAGAGCCCAGGTAGTTAGCTGCTACACAGATAGAGAACTTGCCCCTTGGATATTTTTTCTTATTAATAATAAACATATCATCAAGTCTTTACCACTAAAAGTTTGGCAGCACTTCATCAAATCGCGGAAGTATCCTAATACATTTGTCATTGAGTGTGTTTCTTTATTCATTTCGGGATGTCCAGAATATTCGGAATACTAGTTTTGCGTTTCTTTATTCGACGGAATATTCCGTTGTTTCTTTATTCATTCCGGAACATTTGGAATGCATTCTTTTTATTCCATGTGAAGTGTGGAATAAAAAGAATTATACTGGGCGCGTTCAGTATAATTGACTTTTTTTTCTGTTATGGCAGATTCACATTGGTGTTATTTATTTAAAAACAGCATAGTAACGCGAATAAACGTACCATAGTATAATTTTTTTTTTTTAATGTATACATTAATATCCAAAACAAAAACATTATTTATTCAATTTTTTTGACATTTCACCGAACAACTGGATTGCCATTCTTTTTGTTCTAGTTTTGTTTCTTTATTCATTCCATTCTGAATATTCTGGATAAACATTTCTGGTCTTATTAATAAACATTGTCTAACTTTATACAGCCGTCCAAGTTTTTGAAAAATCTTTCTAATTTTTGCTATAGTAATCTATCTTTTTATCTTGCTTTAGACAACGTAGTCTATTGTCTAAACCTAGAGAAATGCAATATTTTTTTTATTAAAAAAAGCATATTTCCGACTGTTTCAAAATACTTACACATAGTTTAAACAGCCAAAAATCTAATTAATAAGACCATTCGTCTTTTCCATTCATTCTATTCCTTATCCGGAATAAATAAAGAAAAACCCTTATTACGTCGCAAACAGGAAGTGATTGATGACAAGTATGCCTGCAGTAGAAACGGTTGTTATCACATCCTTTAAACGCCAAATTTGGTGAGATAAAACCTTTGTTCGTCAACTGCCCAAAACTACCCATTTTAGTCCGAACCACTGTCACACCACTTCATATAAAAAAAAAATTGGACCAAATCTGGCTGTTTCGGGCAGTAAACGAACAGACCCAAAGTTATTCATTCGCTATCACATGTAACCACTGATCTCTATAAACACTGGATAGTGAATTCTCTATATTCTCGTTCTTCCCACACAGTTTGTGTCTTTTTTAAACAAAAGGAAAGAAAGAGATGGATAGAATTGAAACTGTTTTCGTATTCGTACCCGCATAACCAAACAAAAAAATGGCCGCGTTCAACAGGAATTCTTAAATATCAGAATGTGAAATTTCAGATTTTTTTCGTTTTGGGATAAATTTTTTTCGTTGAACGCAAAAACAATCTGAAATTACAGCAAAAGCCATTGTGTCAAATTCCTGTATTTACTTATAGAATATGCATTGAAGCGAAATAAAAGAGAACTTTATATATTCTTTAATTGATAATTTAGCAGGAGCTTTGTAGATGAAATTTTATGTAAAAAGATTAGCAACATTAAATTTCATTAAAATTGTTTGTTATTTTGCAGTAATTTGTTTTAACTTGAATGAAAAATTGTTCCAGAATAATCCTTTAGAGAATTATGGGAACACTTTTGTAAGAAATCTTTTATTCAAAGCGTCACTAAATAATTAACAAAAAGTTCTTTCATTCAAATAAGTAAGTATTACAATTTGTTTATAAGCCTAGTACGCAGACCGGGAAAACACTAATTTTATTTCTACAATTCTATAATCTCTACAAAAACGTTGGAAAAGTCACGAAAAATTAATGTTCTTCTTCTTTTGTTTTCTTTTTGTAAAATTTTCAACATACAATAGTTGATCGTGCTTTTGGAGCAAAATTATTGACCTTCCCGCAAAATAATGCTTCGAACATTATTTTTCCTGGCAAAATTTAGTGGAGACTTCACCCTACAACGGGTACAAACGTCACAATTTTGCGCGTGAACTGCGTACTGCCTGGAAAAAAAACTGAAGACAAAATTTGTCCTGGGAAAAATTTTGTATGTAAAGAAAATTTTTCCCGATCTGCGTACTAGGCTTAAGAACTTATAAGCACAAATCCACCACACTGAAAATCATAAAGTTCAACTTTTAATTGTAGCACTTCAGCTCTTTTACACTTCCCCCACCACAAACAATTGTCATCCGAATTTCCAGACGAAATTTTCTTGTCTAAAATTTACGAATAAAGTCTTAACTACATAAGCCAAGAAAATGAAAAAGTACAAAAGTGAACATTTTGAAACTCATTTTGGGATAGTGTTTTTCACAGGAAAACTTATAAAAATGATGCAGAAAGCCTAAATTTTGGTTTAAAAATAAAATGTGTACCTATATTCTTTTTCACAAAACAACTGCGCTAGCTGGAAAAAATATTTTTACTTTTGTAATTTTGCAAAAAGTGGCCAATGTAGTTAAGGCTTAAACGTAACTAAACGTAACTAAAAGTCATCTAACTTTTAAGACAGCTGCCCAATCAGAAGCTCCAAAAATTCAGAAATCTGAATTTTCAGATGTTAACGTAATGGATTGAACGCGGCCAATCTAAACTGTAATAACTGTTATAAGTGTTATATATAATTAAAAAAATCTGACGTTTCACGTCCTTCCCACTGTTATAATCTTCCTTCAATTTTCTTCAAAATTTTTATATGAATTCACTATCCAGTGTTTATAGAGATCAGTGCATGTAACATATTGGAAGTCTTATATTGCCTTTGTTTGTCGTTTATTAATAGGGGGGAAACATTATAACAGCGTAGTAGGTTCAATTATTATTTTGTATCATAGTTTTGTTTTGATTAATTTTGTTAGGTATTAGGCTAATTTCGCACTTGCAATTTCGATCGCGTGACTATTTAGTCGCAAGGAATAGAACAAATGAGTTTCAATGTTAGTGACCGTACTTGGCGACCAAGAAATTCCTATGCAAATCGGTTGATGTCCAGCCGAATTATGCACGTATAAACAAAAACCCAATTCATTAAGTATGGTTTTCACGATTTACCAGCTTCTCCGGACAAATTTTCCAACTTTCGGCTTCGTAGTGTACTTACCTGTGTCAATACAAAACGTATCCAACAAAAAGATCCCCATGTAAATTTGATAAAAAATAAATACATATTTAAATTCAAAATACTTTCGTCGTGTTAAAATTGAAAAAAAAAACGGCAATAATTTGTGGGATAAAACAATCAATACACATTTGAAATAATCAAATAGAAAAAATATAAACAACAATAAGATGCACTAAAAATTCGTACCAATCGCCAATGTAGAAAGAAAGAAAAAGTATACAATTTATCGTTATCACGACTTTTCGACTTCTCCGGCCTAATTTTCCAATTTTTATCTCCGTAGTGTGTATATCTGGTTCAATACAAATCAAGAAAAAAATTCCCATTCAATTTGGATGATATTTAGCCGATGATTTTCCGGAAAAAATTAAGAATCTGAGAGGCCAGTTATAGCTATCATTGAAAACCATCATTGAAAATTTTAAATGTTAATTTTGGGACATTTAGAAAGTCAAATCGGTAAATATTTTGATGCACAAATATAGGCAATGACTTGAATTATTATTCTAGTCTAAAGTATTTAGGTAAGTATATAACAGAAAGAGGATTTTCACATTTTACTTCAAGGAAAAAAGGGTTTTAAGCAATTGGGCAGTTATTTTCGTAGGTGCATTATATTTTTTATATTCTCTATTCAGTGTTTTTCGCTTTTTCTTATTTGGCAATTTGTTGTTCAGCTTTTTTTTATTTGGCATTCAATTGTTTGGCAATGTTTTGGCTTCCATTAAATTACATGCCTTAAAATTTCGCGCGAAATGAGAAAGATTTTTTCAAATCAGTGGGACCTACCAACTAACCAAGGCGTTTCATGAAATCATAGACTAATCATAGACTTCTCAAAAAATTGTTCCTGTAATTTCTTTTTTAAGAAACGAACATCCCTCACGCGACCTATATTTAGACCACAGCTGTAGACACAATGAGTAACCAAACCAACCGCCAAATTAGAGTTACAATTTCTAAGATTGCTCACTCCTTTTTCTATAGTTTGTGTGCAAGATCTTACAGAATTAATGTTTTTTTTTTAAAGCTTTAAGGATCAGAAAAAGTATTTATTATGCATGCTACGGCATCGCGATAAGAGCTTTTATATGCGATAACTTGAGATTGAGATGCAAAAGTCCTATCTTCCCTGTACTGACAATCTTTGCTGGACAGAGTAAGCACAAAACCTTGAACGCACCGCTGCAACCTGCGTTTTAATTATTAATTAAAAAAATTGTTCTTGTTTTAATCAAAGTATACTATACTTATGTTAATAATATATATCTCATTTGAGTGATTTTTGCACAAAAATATATAAAACTGTAACTTTCTTCGCTTTGCAGCAAGTTTGCAATTTCATTTTTTAACCAAAAATCCATATCTATTATAGTCATGATCCCTATAAATTGTAGGCTTCTTACCGCACCTCTTAAAAAGATAAAAATCAATAACCTCCAAAAATTCAAATAACCTTTACCTGCCCATAACGGCTTCTTGTGCACATAATTTTTAATTTGTGCAGTGCACATTTGTGGGGAAAAACCTTTCTAACCATATATCACTCGTTCATTTCTGTTGAGTATTAACGGAGAAAAGTGTACCGCAAGTTTTTCCTAAGCGTATTAATATATAGATACATAGATATACATGGATAGATAGATAGATTTGGAATTTCCTAGTACAAATTATTACAATATTTAATGTTTAAGTAAACTTAATAAACTTAAATATACCCTGAGGATGATAGAAAAATGTTATTTATCAAATAAATCATAAAGTTACCTATGCGCCACCCGTAAAACACATAATTGTGCGTAGAACCCCCTTAAACCCCTAAATGCCATGCGCGTGTGGCTAAAACGAGTGTGAATAGAGTGAGCGGAGCCACTTGGTTTTATATCAAATATTAAAGAATATCACATACTTTGACATTTTATTGTGTTAGGTTTTATGAACATGTTTTCTAGTATTCTATTTAGCAAATATGTATACAAATTTTGTTTATACAACTTTTTTCTGTTTATTTTATTTTGCCTTCATATAGAAAATTTGCTGACGCGCATTTAGATTAAAGATTATTTAATAGATAAAACAAAAGAAAAGAAATTTATGAAAAATCGTGTTTTGAGGGTATCGTTTAATATGATTACCTTTTGAACGAACACCAACACTTATAGCTAAATAATTAAATCAATAATAACAACTGTTTAAACAGGAAAACATAGGTTGTGTCGGTATACATAAATACGAGGTAAGTATGAGTGATTGATAAAATTTAATATATTGACGTTATAGACAAAAAAATTTCGCTGCGTAGTTTAGGTAACAATTATACGTATATTTAAATTATAGGTAATTTAATGTTAAAAAATAATTTAAATCAAAAGGCAATCAAATCTCGTATTAAAGTCTGTTGAAGCTTTGGCCCCCCTCAGGGCCTTTTGTAAGGACTCCAGCTACTTCTAGCTTTTCCCCATCCGTTATCGTGTTAAATACAACAACTTAACCAAGACCTTCGGGCTTAGCTAATTCTCGGAGCTTAAATAAAGCCTGTGTAACCAGGGTCAAATACGTATATGTAGGTAGGTACTTGCTATACTACTTCGTAATGGCCCTAACTACAAAGTTTTCGATTTTGAGTTCATGGTATTTAGGGCAACTCCAAACTCAAAATTGGAAATTTTGTAGATAGGGCCATTACGAAATTATTGGCAGTACAGCTATCGATAGTTTGTATACCAACCCCATTTTTACTTGCGATATACACAGGTATACTATAGGGCAAGATTCGTGCAAAAAATCGAACTCGATAATAGAGAAGACGAAAAAAGTGGGTCCCGCAAATCCGTCTGTCTGTATGTCTTTTATTTATTTCACATAGCTAATTACTAGCTCAAGAAACAAAAGTGTGTACATATTTAAATCTATAATAAAATTAAATAACTGAGTAAAAGTTTGATATAAACTTAGTTGAAAAATTTAATGATTGGTCAAATAAGTTATTAAATCTATTATTAAGCAGATTAAATAATTTTTCTTTGTGGAATATTAAAATTTATTTGGGACAAAAGGTAAGATAAGAGTCTATATTTCCATTAATAATTTTATCAAAAAAACGAAACTTAAATAAGAGCGTCTGTTCTTAAGAAACAGATAACGAGAGTAAGACTATGACCAAACAACATAGTCAGAAAAGGTTTTAAGAACCAAGATTAAGGGCGGTATTCACCCAGCGCTCACAACTTATGAGGCTCATAAACCTATCCACCAAGCAATAACAGTGAAGATTTATGAGCGCTCATAAGATTTATGAGTGGTCCCGACCACTGAGTGAGTGCGAGGGCGCTTCCTACTGTTTTTATAACTTTTTTAAATGTCGTTTGTTTACTCGTTCTTAAAAAAAAATGAAGTTTGCGAGAAGTAAACAAGAATGAACAAAACAAACTAAAATTAGTGAAAAGTGAATAATTTTAATTTTCAATCAGTTCTATTATTTCCTGGGTCATTAATATTTCCTTGCCTTGTACTTTTACGAATTTGTGTTATGCTTTTGGTTCTATTCCTCCAACCATATATTTTTTTCACCCTACATCAAAAGTTATCTTCGGTAAAAGAATTATCATCAAATAAATCCTGCAAAAAAGCGAAGAAGTTATAGACCAAGAGCCAGAATCCAAAAAAGCAAATCCGTTCGTCAAAGCTAATTTTTTGAAAATAGGTTGGACTTAGTGTGAAAAACAAAATTTTCGCGGTCAGTCAGTTGAGAGTGGGGGCCGTTTGCCCGCAACTCGTCCCAAAACTTGTAAAAAAAAATCCAAAATTTAAATTCGTTCGTCAAAGCTGACAATGTGTACAAATATTCTCTGTCTATTATAGAACAAAAAAATATTGGTCAGTCAAGTGTATCCGGGGGCTATCTTAGGTCAGTCACTCGAAATAGCACTACACTTTAGTCATTTTTTTTATTTCTTCCATGTTTTTACATTTATAAAAATCGTTTTATTTCGATATCTATTTGGAGGAGTGGAAAGAAGTGTAGGCAAAAAATCTTACACTCAAAATTTTAAACATTTCTTGTTAAAGACCAAAGTCCCTAAAGTTAGACCCCTCAAAGATACAGAGCTGTAAATTCCTTTCTTAATTTTTTTAAAAATTTTGTATGTGCTACATATTTTTGTTTTTGATCTTAAAAAGTTTAAGAGTTTTTTTTAGCAATGAACTTCATATGGGAAAATTGTAGAGCTTAAAAAATAAGATAATGCAGAGTGCACACCCCTCCATGTCCATCATCACATTCAAACCTTTTTTTCGTCTTCTCTTTCAGTTTAAGTTTAATATCGATTTGGGCACGAGTACGATTACTAGGGCTCGCAAAATAATAACGGATTTTTGTATAAAGGTCAGATACAAGGATTTTTTGTTATGGGAGGGGGGTTTATCTCATCTTGTTAAGGCGGGAGGGGCAACTTTCTTTAAAAAAAAATGACTTAAAATGAAAAAAAGATATTAAAAAAACAACGCCGACACTTGCAATAAAAAAGTTATAAGTTTTCTGAAAGCCAGAAACTTTTTCTTTAATTATTTGTTTTATTCTAATTATTTGTGGTAATAGTTTTTGAAAAAAAAACATACTTTCAAACATAAAATTTATCAAAAAGTAAAAAAATAAAAAATATATTATTGTTTATTTATCTAAAATTGTGAAATTTAGTAGATACTTTAGCTATTTGATGGCCCTATAAATTTTTAATCGAACACTGAAAACTAAATGGTTTTATGTCTTCTAGATTATGAAAAAATTGAAAATTATCAATACTACTTTTTATTCAATTTTTATTTTGTTGGTATTTATTGAAGCTTACTTACATAAATACACTGCTCGTACGCAGCATTACTGCGTATAAACTGCGTATGATGATTTCCTTCAATTAAAAGCTAGGTGACGTACCCTTAGTCATTGGTTCAGTTATGTAAGCGACCTTCAATCAGCCTTTCTTAACTCGCTCAACGAAGCTAATAAATTTCGACTTATCATAGCAGCGAATTTGTAAATAGTGTTTGGTGAAAAACGTGAACGTTTAAGGTTCTTAGTAAAACACAAAATCATCTAGATTTCTGCAGTTCCACCACCACACAGTATGATTTTTTCAAGATCTTTGTGGCCACGTTTCAATATCAAGGCTCCAACACCCCTATTGGATAAAGATAGTTAGCACAGAACGTAACCATATCCAAGAAATTAAATTGATTACTCGCACCCAAATCCTACAGATCGTGCAAAAAATACGGCAGAAAAATCTAAATCAAGCAATACAGCGTGCTGAACATCAGTTAAAAAGATTCCTATTCGATGTTGTAAGACAAACATCTCTGGGGTGCAGCGATTTTAGTATCCACAATAAATAACGTATCAACATGTTGTGTTCTAAAAGAATGATTTTGAAGACCAAAAGGATCCGATTTTCGTCTTGGCATTTCAATTTATCGACTTTTTACTGGCTCATTATAGATGCGAGCTAAACTGTATTACTTGTCAGTGGCGTGAACCAGCCAAAGTTGCAGTATCAACTTAGGCCCGTCGCCCACTAGGCAACTTTTTGTTGCTAGCCCCAGCAACTTTTTGTTGCTCCCAATCCAATTACGTTAGCTTATATGGGAGAGCGCCCACTAGGCAACTTTTTGTTGCTCGGAATTGCTCGCGGAACTTTTTTCCCGGCAACTTTTTGTTGCTTACCCTCGCTCACAGGGCAACTTTTTGTTGCCGGCATCCTTATATGTCAAAAATATGATGTCAAAATGGCGTTTCCGCTTAACATTGTGGATGCCAAAATGACGTGCATTTCTTTTTTACCCTCTGTCATTTTGGCCAATTTTTGGAAATGGAATGTACTTTCCTTTTTTTCAACAATGTGAGTACCTACAAATTATAATAATAAATAATATAACATTTTATAATTATAAATATTAATTTATTTCGCATTGCCAGCTTACGATCATACATAGCCAGAGAATCAGAAAGTAGCCATCACAAAAAAAATATGGCGACAAAAGTCAAAGTCTAGTCCCACAAAGTTGCTCGGAAATTGCCTAGTGGGCGATGGCAAGCAACTTTTGTTGCTCTCTGTTGCCGGCAATTCCGAGCAACAAAAAGTTGCTTAATGAGCGATGGGCCTTACAGTGCCTGTAAAAATAGTTCTGCGATAGCTCTTCTCCATTCCAAAGAATTCCCTATGAACTGGATCAAGTATTATCGAAGTTCGACAAGTTTTCTAAAAGATTTCAAACCTTTTCTAAATGGAAATGGTAAACGGATAACTGCATATTTTGGTATAGGTAAGGGTATTTGACCGATCTGCAGTTCTGCAGGTGAGTAAGAGCCTTGACTTTGAAAGGTGGTTGGACAGTGAACTTGCAGATACTGATTTATCTTGCTACAAAAAAGCACTTTAATTTAACATAAATAAATATTTTAAAATGGAAATTATTTGATAAAACACAAAAAATCTTTTCTATTTTATAAAATGTTTAACGTTTCCTGTTTCACTGTCAATTTTTTTCGAAAAAAAAGTTTGATTTCATAGTTTGGAATTGTCTGATTGAGAGAGAGTGGCTCTCTTTTTCGCAAATCGAAAATTACTTATGAGTGGTTGGTGAATAGCCCAAATAATTTTCAAGTTATGAGCCTCATAAACTTATGAGCAGTTTATGAGCGCTCGGTGAATACCGCCCTAAGAATGGTTTTTGTTGCGGTAAATCTTAGCGTAACGTATGTACATATTTCGTTTTAAATTCGCATTTCGTTTATTTATTTTATATGAAAATTTTATTTAAAAGAGAAAATACTTCACAAGATTATTAAATTAAAAGACGATTTTCATATTTGTCTGCAACTAAGATTTTACTGTTTGACACACCGATTGAATTTAATTATTTGAAATTTGCACAGGTTCAGGTTATTAATAACGACACATACATTTTTATTACGATGTAATAAGAACCCGCTTTTATTGATTTTCATAAAATGACTTTACTTTACTTACATAGCTATAGTTACAATCAAGAGCCTCACCAGTATTTTATTAAATAAATGTTCTCAGCGAGGCAGTTAGAGGAGCCTGTCATGTTTTCCTCGTCTAGGCTTTCCTTACCGAAATCTTCCTAGGGCCTTGCCTAAACATGCTTAAAACTTGCCATTTTTCCAGGCGGGATACTAGGATTAAGCCTAGTAAGCAGATCGGGAAAACATTTATTTCTCATACAATTTTTTTCCCAGGACAAATTTTGTCTCGGATATTCCTTGATCAGTACGCAGTTCACACCCAAAATCCAAAGTTTTGTTTCAAACTGTCTCCACTTAATTTTTTCAACATAAATATTGTTCTAAGCATTGTTTTGCTGAACAAATTTTGACTTTTTATAAAATTCACGGTTTTTCTTAACCAAAAGCTAATCCCCCTGTTTAGGATTGTTTTAAAATTAATTACTTAACTTTAAATTAGTTTGATCTTAAATTTAATTTAAATTCAATTGCATTGTAAATCTATAGTAAAAAAAAAACACCTGCTTGGAAGATTATTTGCGCGACTCACTGTACTTACTTGAAATAAACACTTAGGTATAATCCCTTTTAATCCTCTACCAAGGCCAACAATCAGCATATTATATTGCAATGCATTGTTTTTAGATGATTTGAGATGAAAAACAACTTCATACCATCGTTCGATTCAAGTCCACTGTAAAGCTTTTTTTTAAGTTTGACCACGGACCATTGCAAAATAAAACATTACATTATAACGTTGTAAAGAAAATATTGTCGCATTCTCAATCACCCCCTTTTGATTGCTCAATAATAAAAGACATTGACCGAAAAAGTACCTGAAATTGTTATTCCTTTACTCATATATCTGCCTCATCTACTGTGGTGAGTGCAAATTTTTATTGTTTATGTTCTGCCAAATAAAGCAAAACCATTGAAACTGCACAAAATAAAAGTTATTCCATATCTCTTTTATATCTATGAACTGTGCGCTGCACCTGCCGTAAGCTGTGGAATATTGCTTAAAAGCTCATCATAATTAACATCACCAACGTCACAATATTCAAAGGTTTTTGCTTTTTACTCAACTGTCCCGATGAGTGCACTTTTAGTAGATGTTCTGCCTGTAGCTTGTTTTTCGATGCTATGTCCCCTTTCACACAAGGCAACTGAGTTGCCGGCAACAATTAGTTCATAGGCGAGCAGGGCAGGAAGAAAGAGGGGTAAACGAAATCTCCCCGGTCAACAAATTCAGGAGATTTTTTTGACGTTTCTCTTCACACTACTTTTGTGTGCGTTCAACCAAGGTAGTTTAAAAGGAAAATACAGCAAGTCTCCTCCGACTTTGTATCTTCGTGTGAAAGGTACAAGAGATTGTTAAGGAGATTTAAAGAAAACGTCAAAAAAATCACCAGCAACTAGTATCTTCGTGTGAAAGGGGACTATGCCTATATATTTTTCTCTTGCCAACGATAAGAACAAAAACATCTGTAACATACTGAGATCAAATGCTCCCAGCTGTCATCAGATAGCGCACTATATTATCCCTCATCTAGCTGAGACTCGAACTATCTTGTTGAAAATACTAACGACCGATTTCTTCACTGAAAATAAGAACCATCAAGTAAAATAATAAAATGTATAAATGTGCATCTTGTGAAGGTAATGCTGACTACATGATAGATTCGATAATGTGTCAAGGCAACTGTCGCAAACTTTTTCATAATATATGTATTGACGCTCCGTTTAGCACCATTAAGCTATTTAAGAAAAGTAAATCGTTTAATTACTTCTGTAAAGACTGCGACCCTTTTGCTTACACAAATATTGTTCGTCGTTACACAAATATTGGTCCTCGAAAAATCAGCATACAAATTTTCCACAACATCTGACAAAGCGAAACTCCCGTCGAAGCAGCTACAACAAGTACTAATATACTACCAAAATGTCAATGGAATAAGGACAAAACCCAGCAAGGTTTATAAAAATATAAATTGTATCCCTCACGACGTTATTGTGCTAACTGAAACATGGTTGAACTCACAGTACACATATAGAAGGTAATATCTTCCGGGTTTTCATTTTGTTCAGTTCTGCGCATGCTTTGTATTTTGTTTTTGTAAATTGTGGACGAGGGTCACTGCGATTCGGAAACACTTGTGTTTTGTTTTTGTAAATTCTGACAGGCAGGTCACTGTAATTTTCGAAGTTGCGCAATATATTACCTTCAATATGTGTACTGTGGGTTGAACTCATCTTTTTTTTATACTCAGCTATTCGAGAATACCTATCAAGTTTTTCGACGTGTACGTGATCGGCACACTCTTAACGATGCAGCTACTGTTGGAGGAGGCTTATTGATAGGAGTAAGAACCTCTCTTGTTTGTTCACTTGTTGACGATTTTACGCAGTCCTCGCTTGAACTACTATGCGTAAAAATAAAAATGCCATCTGGTTACATTTATGTAGTCGCAATCGCAACATATATTCTACTCAGTTCTAACAAAGAACTTTATGAAAATTTGTACAATTCTCTAGAAACTATATATGAGAATATTACTCCAACTGACGAAATAATTGTTATCGGGGACTTTAATCTCCCCAACTTGGAGTGGTGCCGGTCCTCTGATGATGACATCTATTTACCTGTTAACGCGTAAACAACTAACGAATTTTGTGTAATAGATGGCATGGCTTCTTTTGGCTTATATCAGCTGAATGGAGTCAAAACGGGAGTGGAAGAATGAATACTGATGCTGCCGTCATCTCATGTGATTCAAAGCTTGTCCAAGTATTTGTATTTGTATTTGTATTTGTATTTGTATTTGTATTTGTATTTGTATTTGTATTTGTATTTGTATTTGTATTTGTATTTGTATTTGTATTTGTATTTGTATTTGTATTTGTATTTGTATTTGTATTTGTATTTGTATTTGTATTTGTATTTGTATTTGTATTTGTATTTGTATTTGTATTTGTATTTGTATTTGTATTTGTATTTGTATTTGTATTTGTATTTGTATTTGTATTTGTATTTGTATTTGTATTTGTATTTGTATTTGTATTTGTATTTGTATTTGTATTTGTATTTGTATTTGTATTTGTATTTGTATTTGTATTTGTATTTGTATTTGTATTTGTATTTGTATTTGTATTTGTATTTGTATTTGTATTTGTATTTGTATTTGTATTTGTATTTGTATTTGTATTTGTATTTGTATTTGTATTTGTATTTGTATTTGTATTTGTATTTGTATTTGTATTTGTATTTGTATTTGTATTTGTATTTGTATTTGTATTTGTATTTGTATTTGTATTTGTATTTGTATTTGTATTTGTATTTGTATTTGTATTTGTATTTGTATTTGTATTTGTATTTGTATTTGTATTTGTATTTGTATTTGTATTTGTATTTGTATTTGTATTTGTATTTGTATTTGTATTTGTATTTGTATTTGTATTTGTATTTGTATTTGTATTTGTATTTGTATTTGTATTTGTATTTGTATTTGTATTTGTATTTGTATTTGTATTTGTATTTGTATTTGTATTTGTATTTGTATTTGTATTTGTATTTGTATTTGTATTCATATTTTTATTTGTTGTTGTTGTTCAACGTCAGTTTCAGGCAGGCCGATATCCGATAAGAAGTGGGGCGCTGGGACTTAAAATTCTGAAAAAAGTAATGGAAAATACTATGGAAAGACCACGTCAGGTCGAAGCAATGGGCACTATTTGAGAGATATTATCTTTAAAACATCATGTGAACATAATTCCAAACCATAATAGAACTTGGAATAAATGATAAAAGTTAAATAAAATCGAAAGAAAAATGTCATTTATCAAATAAATCATAACGTTGCCTATGCGCCACCCGTAAAACAGAAAATTGTGCGTAGAACCCCCTTAAACCCCTAAGTGCCAATGCACGTGTGGCTAAAACGAGTGTGAATAGAGTGAGCGGAGCCACTTGGTTTTATATCAAATATTAAAGAATATCACATACTTTGACATTTTATTGTGTTAGGTTTTATGAACATGTTTTCTAGTATTCTATTTAGCAAATATGTATACAAATTTTGTTTATACAACTTTTTTCTGTTTATTTTATTTTGCCTTCATATAGAAAATTTGCTGACGCGCATTTAGATTAAAGATTATGTATTTAATAGATAAAACAAAAGAAAAGAAATTTATGAAAATCGTGTTTTGAGGGTATCGTGTAATATAATTACCTTTTGAACGAACACCAACACTTATAGCTAAATAATTAAATCAATAATAACAACTGTTTAAACAGGAAAACATAGGTTGTGTCGGTATACATAAATACGAGGTAAGTATGAGTGATTGATAAAATTTAATATATTGACGTTATAGACAAATTTCGCTGCGTAGTTTATAGATATAAATAAAAATAAAAAATAAATTTGGCGGCACAAACGGCTCATGAAGAACCAGGGCCTAGTGACTTACAACGCTCAACCATTCTTGTGTGCGTGTCTGCAGGAATGGAGGGGACCTACAGTTTATTGCCGAATCCGAACGGCACTTTTCTATGACAAGAGATACTCTTGGAGGATTTATCACTTCCTCGCAAGTGGTAGTAGCTCCGAAAAAAACTTAAGGTGGAAGCGACTGGTATTGAGCTCCAGACCTCTAGCATGAAAGTCCAACGCACTAACCATTGTGTCATGGGCTAGTTTATAGATGTCTTTTAATATTAATTTCTCCCGAATGTAACAATTATACGTATATTTAAATTATAGGTAATTTAATGTTAAAAAATAATTTAAATCAAAAGGTAATCGATTCTCGTATTAAAGTCCGTTTAAACTTTGTCCCCCCTCAGGGCCTATTGAAAGGGCTCCAGCTACTTCCAGCTGTCCCCACCCATTATCGTGTTAAGGCCCATTTGCTGAAACGAAACCTTTGTTTGACTTTTTCCTCAGCGTAAGCTGTCACTTAAGCTCTTATATTGAACTTAAATATTTAAGTTTTGTTTCAGAAAATGGCTTACTTACTTACTTTAGATGGCGCTCACAGCCCAGGATGGACTACGGCCTCAACCAACAAGCCCCTCCAGCCAGCTCGGTCCCTAGCTAGCTGCCTCCAGTTACGCACTCCAAGTTGGTTGAGGTCGTTCTCCACTTGTGTGCGCCACCTAAGGTGGGGTCTTCCTCTGCTGCGCAGACCGTCAGGGGTAGATTCGAAGACTCGTCGGGCTGGTGCGTTGGTGTCCATACGCTCCACGTGTCCCAGCCATCTTAGCCGCTGTATTTTAAGCTTTTTGACCAGATCGACGTCGCTGTAAAGCCCGTAAAGCTCGTTGTTGAATCTTCTCCTCCATACTCCATCGATACATACTGGACCGAAGATCACCCGAAGAATCTTCCTTTCAAAGCACCCAAGTAGATTCTCATCCGTTTTTGTCAGGGTCCATGCTTCTGCCCCATACAGCAGGACCGGGATGATAAGGGTCTTATATAAGGTCTCCTTGGTTCTTTGAGAGAGGGCTTTATTACTCAAATGCCTTCTTAGCCCGAAGAAACAGCGATTGGCAAGAGTAATTCTTCGTTTGATCTCTGCACTGATGTCATTTTGCGATGTTATAGTGGAGCCCAGGTAGACAAAGTCTTTGACAACTTCGAAGTTGTACCTATCCATCGTGACGTTTTGCCCGAGTCGACGATGTTGAGATTCCTTTCTCGATGATAGCATATACTTCGTCTTGTCCTCATTAACAGCCAAACCCATTTTCGCCGCCTCCGATTCAATACTTGCAAACGCACCAGTGACAGCTCGCTTCGTTCTTCCAATGATGTCAATATCATCTGCATAAGCAAGTAGTTGAACGGACTTTTGAAAAATTGTACCACTGTTGTTGACTTGCGAGTTGCGTACAATTGCTTCAAGTACGATGTTAAAGAGGTTGCATGATAACGCGTCGCCTTGCCTCAAACCTTTCTCGACATCAAAGGGTTCGGTGGTGTTCTTGCCGACTTTGACGGAGCAGCGAGATTTCTCCATCGTCATCCTGCACAAGCGGACGAGTTTGGCAGGGATGCCGAGATGCGCCATGGCCCTGTATAGCTCGTCTCTGTCTACGCTATCATATGCGACTTTAAAATCGATAAGGAGGTGGTGTGTATCGATTTGAAACTCCTGGGTTTTTTCCAAAATCTGTCGGAGTGTGAACATTTGATCGACGGTTGATTTGCCGGGCCTAAAACCACACTGATAGGGGCCGATCAGATCGTTGACAAACGGTTTTAAGCGATCACACAGTACAGATGACAAGATTTTGTATGCGACGTTGAGGAGACTTATACCTCTGTAGTTGGAACAGGTCAGAGCATCTCCTTTCTTGTGGATAGGGCACACTATACCGAGGTTCCATTCATCGGGCATACTTTCCTCCGACCAAATTTTGGAGATAAGCTGGTGTATACTCCCTACCAAGTCATCTCCCCCTGCTTTGAATAGCTCGGCTGGCAGGCCATCCGCACCAGCAGCCTTGTACGTTTTAAGCTTGGCTATCGCTAACCGCACTTCATTTAGGTCGGGTGGACGGAAGTTTTGACCATCATCGTCCAGGTTGAATGGAGTGTTCTGTCTTACAGCGGAATTTTGGCCATCTTCGCCGTTTAGCAGTCTAGAAAAGTGTTGTTTCCAGATCCTCAGCACCGACTGTGTGTCTACCACCATATTCCCACTCTCGTCTCGGCAGGCTTCCGTTCTGGCCTTGTAACCCTGGGTAGTTTGCCTCACCCTTCGGTAGAACATCCGAACATCACCCCTGCCGCTACAGTCCTCAATAGACTCGACCGCCCGCTTCGCATGCTCTCTCTTTTTCCTCCTGAGAAGTCGACGTTCCTCCCTTCGTTTTTGCCCGTAGAGCTCCCGGGCTGCTCTCTCAGCAGCTCTGGTTCTAGCCTGCAGCATGGCTTGGTAGGCCTCGTTCTTTGCTTCATGCGCCAGTCTGCATTCTTCATCGAACCAGGGGTTTCGTTGTGGTGGACTAGTGAAACCCAGTACATCAGTAGCGGCACTTTTGATGGCATTTTGGCACGTACTTGCGCTACCACTAGGTAGTGATCCGAGTCTATGTTGGCACCTCGGAACGTTCGGACATCCAGGATACTGGAAGCATGTCTGGCGTCTATCGCAACATGATCAATCTGGTTGACGGTTCGTTGATCCGGAGACCGCCAGGTCCCTTTGTGTATATTGAGGTGTGGGAATTGAGTGCTTGCTATGATGACATTTCGCCCCGCCGCGAAATCAATGAGCCTGAGTCCGTTACCGGAAGTGTTGTCGTGCAGGCTGTGTCCTCCGACTATCGAACCAAAGATGCCCTCCTTTCCGATCTTGGCGTTGAAGTCGCCAAGAATAATCTTGACGTCGTACTTGGGGCACCTATCATACGTATCCTCGAGGAGATCGTAGAATTCTTCTTTGGTTGAGTCATCCTTTTCTTCCGTTGGGGCATGGGCACAGATCAACGTGATGTTTTTGAACTTTGCTTTGATGCGGATTGTGACCAGGCGCTCGCTTACATTTCTGAAGCCCAAGACTTCTTGCCTAAGTCTTCCCCTTACCACAAAACCACAACCAAAGAGCCGCTGACCCTGCTCCTTGCAGCACTCGCCGAAGTAGATGTCACACGATTGCATCCTTCGTATGCCCTCTCCATCCCATCGCACTTCCTGGATGGCTGTTACATCAGCCTTTAGCCTATCCAGGTTCTCCACTAATTGTTCGGCTGCACGTGGCCTGTTTAAGGTCCGGACATTCCACGTGCAGATCCGAAATTCGTTGTCCTTGTTTCGTTTGCTGGGGTCGTCAACATTAAAATCATCCATATCCGAGGCTTGTTGTCGTTTCGGAACCGACATTTTTTCCGTGGTAGGGAAGTCACCCCGACGCACAACCCCCTAGCCTGGAGGACCAGATCCTTATTATAACTCCAAGGACGGGGAGCCGGATAAACCGCTCCTTATAGGCCTGAGCTACGAATACGTCGTAGTAGCCCATATAAGGTGTTCACTAAGTAGTTCAAACTGACTAGAACTGTAGACGCCACCGTTGATTCCATCTGGGGAATTCCTCCGCCGCCGCCTGGATAAAGGAGAAGTGCCTTAGTGGGAACACTCCTCCCCCCATCTCTCATTTGCTGCCACCTAAACCGTCCACAGGGATTGGAACCCCATCTTCAGTTAAGGTACTAGGCACCCGACGTTCACCACGGGGAGGTCGAGAGTAGGAGTTGATAGACAGAGGTTATAGAGGACACATATCTACCCATTTGAACGTCTTCAGAAAATGGCCCTAAGTACAAAAACTTAACCTAGCCCTTCGGGCTTACCCTGAGGCCGCCATTTTGATTGTTCCTAAAAGAACAGTAGCCCAAATTACCCTTTTGGTGAACTATCCTTATTTTATTTTTGATACGTAAAGCCCCATTCACACAAGAGCGACCAACGAATGACGAATTAATGAATAAATGGGTTTTTAAAATATTTAATAACCTAAATTCTTCACAAAATTTAAATAAAATGATAGAAATGTAAGCTAGCTAGATTAATTTTTTAATACTAAAATTTTCATTTTGATAACTAAAATAAGAAAATTTGAGAAAAGAAATTGGTCGTCGTGAACAATTGCAATTCGTTACGACCAATTTGGAAACTTATTGTCTTACAGTTTCTGTTTAAGGAGTTGAATGAATTTATTTTTGTTCTGCTCTTCTTGAGTCTGTAGCAGCATTGGAATTCACATTAACAGAGAGTTTTTTTTGTTGTTCGGTATCTTTCCCATGTTTTGATACCTAAGTTTGCAGGATCATCGGAGTGCCAGGCAAAAACTATGGTAACATTGAAGCCATAGTGATTTTCTACGTAATTGACATATTTCTGAAAAATATCACCAAAATTCGTGCAAAAGGAATCCTTCATACATCACAACGTACTTTTCTTGATGAAGATAATAATACATATATGTAATTTTAAAATAGAAGTAAGTATATAAGTTCCTTTAATAAAAAGCATTAGCAACATTCTAATATACAAACTACATAATAATATGTAAAATAAAATCAAGTGACTTTGTGAGGAACCACTGAACCAGTAAGTATTTTACTAACAAATACAAAAAAGATAAACTTCGTTTTCATGTACTGATAAAAATACGTCATAGAGTGATAAATTGACCCTTTCTCACACCCTCTCATGTGAAGAGAGCCAACGGTAAAGGAGCAAGCTCGAATTCATAACATTTTCCTTTGGAATAGCAAAAAAAGGATCAACTGGTACAGATGAGTTGATATTGGCCTCGTTCAGGATTGTATCCAAAGCGATCTGGATAGCTTTGTGTTGTTGTAATCCCTAGTAAAAACACAGCTGATTACAAAACAGCAGTTTGCAAAAATGAGATCTCAAGCTATCCTAAAATTTCTGGTATACTCATCTATCCTATGAGAAATGTCAAGAGCAGCTGATTTTTGATACCAAATATAACCTATCTGACCTTAGTCGTTCAGAAACACATATGGATACTCGAGTATCCAAGATAGGCTATCCTAGTGACTTCTGAACGTGGCCATTGATGCTGGTTGTCTTTGTCATGGCTGACAGGGGAAGCGTTTTGCTTATATGAATGTTTTTAATAGTAATTCCCGGCCTATTTCACTGGGACGATTGATCAGCAAACATTTTTGAAAAAAAAACTTTATTTATTTTTCACTTCTAACTTTTGCAGTGTGAACAGTGTGAACTTTGGCGTTGGATTGACCGCACAATATTTGACCAATAATATTGATTGAGGGCTCATTTGATAGGTATTTAAAAGTACTACAAATTACTTTATGAGAATTATCCCCAAAAAATCAAAGGTAATCGAGTTATCTCAAGTAAAATCGCACCACCCCCAAAACTTGATGCATAGGTGAACGTTGAACCGCTATAACTTAAAGCTTAAGCAACACACAGTAGTCGTTTGTATTTTATTTCGTAGATAATTTAATTCTCTATGAAGTTCTAGTTCAACATTTTGCTATAAAGTGAAATGAGAACGAGTAATTCGATAAAAACCAAACCAATCTCGTTTTTAAGATGGCGGCTCTTCCCTAACCCCAAAAATCACGCTTAAGTTGTATAGTAACCCCATTTTTTCTGTTATAGCCCCAAAATATATTTCAAGAAATCTACAGTTATGTTATGACAAAAAGAAATTGCAACACAGGCGTTTTAACTCCTAATGAAAAAACTCCTAACAATAAATGCAATTACTCCTAAAATTTAAAAGTAAATAATACCTAAACAAAGATTAAAGAACTCCCAATCCGAAAATAATATAAGTCCTAACATTTAGGAGGACGCGGCTGGCGGCGGCGGCGCGGCGTGGCTGACATATCCTGCGTCATCACATATCCAGTGCAGCACTAAAAGAAAAACAAAATATAAAATAAATAAAAATGAAGAATAAAATAAATTATATAATTTCTTAACAACATAATAAACTCAAAACTAAAAATTAAAACTTAAAATTTTTAAATTCATTACTAAAATATTGCAGTCTTTTGTTAACAAAGCAAATAATAATAATTAATATTAAGCTAAATTTGCTGTGTTAACATTTTCAACTTCCCATCGGAAGTTATTATAATTTGTCGAATTGTAAATTTTGACATTTCTCCACGTTTCGAGGAGAGATGTCTATGTACCATGTGTACGTTCGTTCGTACGTTCGGAAGCTTTTTTTCGCTGACGATATCTTGAGAACGAATAGATATCGACTTTGAATAAATTTTATCTTACAGATAATAAGGCCATAACGTGTAGAAAATATTTTCAGAAAAATTGAATCCGCGGTTTGCTTATTACAGTTATTTAAAAAAAAAAGTAAAATGGCTTGTTTCTCGAATATCTCTAGAACAAATAATGCTATCGACTTCGGCCTGGTTTCATTCTATGCATAATGACGTAGTGAAAAATCGGTAGGACTTAAAAACAATATCAACCCACATTTTTTTTAATTAAAAAAAATCATTAAAAATTGTTAGAAAATTTCCTTAAAGGTAAAATAAAATAAATTTGGTGGCACAACGGCTCCAGGGTCTAGTGACTTACAACTCTCAACCATTCCTGCATGCGTGTCTGCAGGAATGGAGCTTACTGCCGAATCTGAACGGCTAATGCCCAAAACAGATGTGCAGCTTTTTCCCATGCAGCGGAATTAGAAATAGAGATATCGTGCAGCAAAGGCTGCATGCAGAGCCTAGAATATTTCAGCTCTCATAAGAACCTGTGTAAATTTATTTTCGCTGCATTGGAAAAAGCTGCACATCTGGTTTTGGCATAAGGTGACCGGCAGATCGGCACTTTTCTATGACAAGAGATACTCTTGGAGGATTTGTCACTTCCTCGCAAGCGGCAGTAGCCCGGAAAAAAACTTAATGTGGAAAGCGGCTGGTATTGAACCTGTGACCTCTGGCATGACAGTCCATCGCACTAACCATTACGCCACGGGCTACTTCCTTAAAGGTAACCTTTATTTTATAATGTTGTAGTTGATAATCGGTACGGTTTGTATAAAAATCCAGTAAACGTTTTTTTGCCTAGGCTAAAAATTGTTGAAATTTTTCGTATCGCAACCAGTCAACTTTGGTCTGCCCTTGATTGCACAACTGATAAGTTTTTCGAAAATTTTTAATTGGTAATTTTCTTATTAAAAATTATAAAAAATAACATCGGGTGTCGAGTGTTAAAAGAAACCAATAATGGAAATTTAACAGTGTGGGTCACACCCACCTCTTTTTTAACTGGAAATCGGATTAAAATTGTAGTAGATTCATGGGGTTTTTTCAACCAAAAAGTTAAATTGTTTATTGGTAGGATTCTATTTAAGCTGCGGGTCGCGGGTTAGAACTTTAGTTTTATTTCTCCGATTAAGATTCATAAGCATTATATACACATGCGAGATACAGGCAAAATTTAGCCTTGGATTAATATTATTGTCTATTTTCTTATTTTCATAGAAACAACACGCCAGATATTTGGAAGGTGCTGGAGACGTCTATGTTTAAACACGTGCTTAGGTATATTTGTGTTATATACAAAAAATGTTTGAATATACGTTCGACTCCGCTTAAGTATGGTTGTCAGTAGCGGATCTAGGATTTGGCTGTGGTGGGGGCTTGGGGCTGGAAGCGATTTTAGTATTTCCCGGTGACATTTTACATTAAGTACTCTATACATAAAATTTCACGACATATCGATAATGACGACATAAAATTAAGCCTTGTGGAACCATGGGAACGAAACAATAAATTTATTGAAGGAAACTTTTGGTGAGCGCATTACCTCGCGTCATGGGCCTGTGGCGTGGCCTCCAAGATCGTGCGATGTAACACCACTTTTTGTGAGGTTATGTAAAGCCGCTTGTCTACGCAGATAAGCCCGAGACGATTGACGCCTTGGAAGAGAATATTTGGTGCGTTATTGCTGACATACGGCCCCTATTGCTGCAAAAAGTGGTCGAAAATTGGGCCTCCCGGCTGGAATTTCTTCGAGCCAGCCGTGGCGGCCACTTGCCCGAAATCATTTTTAAAACATAATGGTTAACCCTTATCTCTATAATAAAGCTATAAATTCTTGGCCATAACATTAAATTATATGCGTTGTATTTCTTCTTGAAAACGTCTAAAAAAACACCCGTTATAGTTAGCTTAATTTAATATATGTAACAAAATACATGTAGTAGCCCGTGGCGTAATGGTTAGTGCGTTGGACTGTCATGCCAGAGGTCTGGGGTTCAATACCAGCCTGTTCCACCTTAAGTTTTTTTCGGAGCTACTACCTCTTGCGAGGAAGTGACTAATCCTCCAAGAGTATCTCTTGTCTTAGAAAAGTGCCGCTCACCTTAGCCGTTCGGATTCGGCAATAAACTGTAGGTCCCCTCCATTCCTGCAGACACGCACACAGGAATGGTTGAGAGTTGTAAGTCGCTAGGCCCTGGTTCTTCATGAGCCGTTTGTGCCACCAAATTTATTTATTTTTTTAACAAAATACAGTAAAACCCGGATAAGTGTCTATCGCTTAAGTGGCTAACCCGCATAAATACCTTTTATTTTGTAGAACCAAAATTTTGAGGATTTTTTCATATAAAGCTTATCTTATAAGTACCTTTTGCTTAACTACCTTCCCCGCTTAATTGCTTTTTATTTAGTATACTTTCATTGAAATTTACCTGCACAATTGAAATCAGCAGAAAAATCAAAAGCTTAATTTTATCTAGCGCTTTCCTTTTAAAGGGTTACGGGTACTAGTCAATTGATGAAATGTTAATTCCTATTTTTAAAATAACATCAATTGTTTTTTTGTTGTCAATTTTGTTTTATTTTTGTAAATATAGAGTTAAGTACTTATGCGCACTTAAGCGGATTTTTTATAACTTCCCAACCCGCATAAGTACCTCACAAAACGAGGCATTTATGGTGAGGCACTTATCCGGGTTTTACTGTAAAATGTCTAATCTTAAATAAATAAATTTTTATATTTGATACCTTACCTACATTATAATATATTAGTTCAATTGAATATAATGCGTGCGATATGAAGCAAAAATCCTACTTTACTCATTTTGCTACTTTTTCTCATAATTGTTTGTAGTCTGGGATATGAATACCTACATTATTTTTTTTATGTAATTTAGCTTGGCTGTTTTAAATTTTTTCTGCTTTTGTTTACACCGCAATTGGTTCTTTAGCTAAATATTTTCTTGTGCCGTGACATAAGGCCACTTTGAGAAAGTGAATTGTAACAGTTGGCCTTATGTTACTTTTTTAAAGCGTCTATAGGCTATATGCACTACACCCTATATAGAATTAACTACACACATTTTTGGCCTTATGTCACGGTACCTTTATATTTTACAACCTAGCGCTTTTTCGTCTAAATAAGAAATACAATATGTTTCACCTCAACCACTTGTTAATGCAATAAATGATAACGGTAAAACCGTTACCATGCATTGGAATAGTTTTTGCAGAATAAATATAATTTAGTTTCTGCAAACAAAAAATAAAGTGTGTGCAGCGATGATCAAAAACATCAGCCCATGCACCTCTTTTCTATTAGTAAAGTTGTTCTTACATCTACGTTAACATTTGAAAAATAGGAAAATAACCAATTTCATGTTTAATAAGTTTTAATCATGTTATCTAAGAAGCCGGATTAGCGGGATAATGCGGGATTTTAAAAAGCGAGATTATAAGAACACTGGATTTTGAATAAAAAGGATTTTAGAAAACAGTATTTTAGAAAAGCAGTAGTTAAAAAGACGGTATTTTAAAACTTTTTACTCGGGATAAAAAAAAAACGGGATTAAAAAGCGGGATTCCGATACGCTCTTTTCTGCATCTATGCAAATACGTATGCCTTTATTTGGCTTCGAAACAATGACAATCGGCGAGGCGAATTTGCTAAACCTTACTGGTTCCAAAATATTCATTTCACACAAGTGTTTTATCTCACCTTCCACTTTTTCATGCAATTTATAAGGCACTGCATAAGCACTATGGAATATTGGCTGACACTATGGGCCTTACTAATAATCAATCACTAATGTCGAATATTAATAAAACGTAAGATTAAAATAAATTGTGGAGCTTAAATAGAATCCTACCAATAAAAAATTAAACCTTCTGGTTAAAAAAATCGCCACACTTCACAACTTCAATCCAATTTCCAGCCAAATAAAAAAATGCGAAGTGAACTGTCAAAATTTGTTCGATACCTTCACATTTGAGTATTGCCGTATTCTTTTTTAACAGTTACTTTTTCAGTACATAGTAAATTAATTATGTTAAGTGATTGTATGATTTTTATTTAATTGTATTTTTTCTACATCGCATTTAGCAATCATTGCTTTTCTTTTACTAAATTTCATTATTTAATCACAATCGCAACATATCAGTATGAAAATCCTATAAACAAAAATTTATTTTCGGTTCCGATAGAAGTCTCCGTGAGAAATTCGGCTTTCAGACATTTTAGTGTAACCTCATTTTAAAGTTTGTATTTGGCTTGTTGTTAGTCTTTGGAAGAGGCATTTAAAGCAGTTTCGATTGTGAAAATATTTAAATAAAAATTGCTATTAAAAAATGAAAGTATCGCAGTTTTATATTAATTGGAAATAGTAAATTTATCAATCTTTTAACTTTTTTGATCAAGTGATGAGTTTTTTCTTAAGGGGTTAACTACATTCAATACTTTTAACAAAAAAGCGATAAAAAGTAAACAAAACATGCTCTAGAAATGCCTGTGTGCGAAAAATTTGTTTTTTTTTTTTGCTGTTAAATTAATATAAAATGACAGATCAAACATAATTTTCGTACATTTTTTCACTCGCAAGGTTTTGTTTTTTCTTTTTTCCACTTGTTGCAAAAAGTCTAGAATAAAGTTAAGCCTTAATGGTAAGATTCAAACTTAAACTGATTACAATCACTACAAAAAAAATATTTTTTAGACAAAAACGAAGAATATTAAACTGAACGCCTTCTATAAGAGCGTCGCTTATTCTCCGTCTCGATTTTTTCATCAAATTATTCACTTATAACTTGCAAAATACATTTTTTATATAGGAGTATATTGAAGTATTTAAATCATAATTACGTAACCTGAAATAGCACAACAGGCAACACTTGCATTGAAACGCCATTTTGTATCTTTAATTTATAGCTTAAACATGGATTTCCATGTATTAAATCTTAAAGTCTTGCTAGTTACTAAGCTGGACACCAAATTAGTTTTTGGTATGTGACTTTTATGAAATCTGGAGATTTTCATTTAACTATTAACTGAATTTGATGATTAGTAAGGTCCTATGACTTAAGCACAATTTCTGCTGTAAAATTTTGGATAGTACATATTTTCTATGGAATGGTCTAGCGAAGGGAATATATAAGGGAATTCTTTTTTTATCATTTCAATTAATTTTTCGCTCTTTTTATTTTTTACACTTTTTAAACAATTTTCTTGAAAATTCATATCAAAAGAAAATAACTTACCTAGGACAATTTGGATAAACGACATCAAGCCATCAGTCTCGACTAAAGGCCTTACATCAGTGATGCCAGAGGAGATTTTTAAAATCCCACCATATTTGACAAAAAATCCCACCATTTTAGTACTGGAAGGCAAAAAAAAACCACCATGATTTTTCTGCCTTAATCTTATCTAAATGTTTATTGTGAAAAATTACTTACTTCTACATTTTTTGTCTCAGCTGAGTAAAAGTTTGGCTACTGAAAATGATTTTTCAGCGAACAAAAAAAAAAAACAATACATTAAAAACAATGGCGCAAAATTTTAAACAGCCTAATATTAAGGTATTAGCACGATATTACTGAACAATTTTCTAAATTTGAGGCTCTTTACTAAAATTTTATTAGTTGTAAACATTTTTTAAATAGTATCATACTACCTGATTTCTTAACAAACTTTAACGGCCATATTATTCACTCAATACATCTAGATTAAATCTTAAATCTGGATGTAAATCATACAAATTCAATGTAAATTCATCTGAATTTAAGTTTAAATCTGGATGTATCGAGTAAATAATACGGCGGTAACTGAACATACCTAAAACAGTGACAGCTAACACCATTTTCACATTTGTAATTGTCAAATTGACATTTCGAGTTAGTATGATACTAACAAGATAAAACAGGCATTTGGCGATTTTACCTTTAGTAAAATGTTAAAAATATAAAACGATTCTAATGCATTTAAAGTGCCTAAAAATCATATCAAATCAACTGAAATTTTGCGCCAATCTTTTTAAAATAAATCATAATTCACATCTTATAATAAATTAATTTTAAACATTCTTTGATCGTTCAGGATGTTAAGTAAAATATTAATAAATAAATTTATAACTTGGGTACATTTTCATTCTCCACGATTTGTCCATTATATACCGATCTGTAATTTGTTGTGGGAATGTGTAAATAAATATAAAAATATTACGAGAGGGAAAAATAGAGTATAGTAAGTAAAGCATTCCGCAATCGTATAGTACGGTTAAAAAAGAACTTCTGTTCTTGGAATTTGGCTCTGGGTATGAGTTAATCTACATAAAATGCAGAGACCAGCCATAAGAAAAGAAGAGCACAACGACAAAAATCCCATCCATCTTTTATTTCTTAAAAAGTATCTCTCCTTGTTGACATATTCTCTGTGTACAAGTACATATCAGATTAACAGGTTAAATTATTTTTTATCGAGGGTGCATTTAAATTAATTATGAATATGCTGTAAGAAAAAAAGTTGAAGGAAAATAGAGAGGTGGTGAATTTTTTAAGTTGTGGTTATGGTAAAAATAATATTTCCGCCCATAAAAAAATATTTCCAATATTATCCCACCATAAATCCCAACATGAAATTTTTCCCACCAATATTCCCACCAAGCTCGTAATTTCCCACCATTTTGGTGGGAAAAACCACCAATCTAGGAACACTGCTTTACATTCTTTTCACTGTGGATTAATTCTAAATTATAAACTCTTGACACGTTTGGCAAACACACTGCAACTTTAATCTTTCCTCCACATTTTATGATTTTACCTGTGACTGACAACAATATTTGATTAGTTTTTATAAGTTCAATATGATTAAATTTAGACTTATATTCTGAAATTACAGAGGAGTAAGCTCGCGATCCCGAATCAACTTCCATAATAACAGGAACACCTTCAATGAAGGCTTTAACAGTGGCTGCTTGACTGATTTCGCTTATTGTGTTTGTTGAGATAGTAATCGCTGGCTTCTGACAATTCAGCTACAACTTTGCAATGACTCCCACACTGATAGTTGCTTTGACATTTATATGACACGTAACCATGCTTGTGACACTTAAAACATTCCCACAGACGTGCTGGACAACTTTGTGGATTATACATTCTCCCACAACGGTAACACTCTTGATTTGACTTGGGAGATGCTGCATGCTGATGAAAGCTGATCTTGACTGCTGCTGCTACGAAGAGAACTATGACGACTCTGACTATGACTTCGACCTTGATTTTGATTTCTTCTAAAACCGGTTTTATAACTGGACTGAGCTGCTCTTGGTGCATGTCTTCCTGGACGGATTGCAAAGGTGTTAATGATTTTACTTTTAGACTCTATCATGTGATTTTGACTCCCAAAATGTATCGCAATTTCTCATGCGCATTTAAAAGAAAGTTTGGGCTCCTTGGCGCAGACCATTGTCACGCGGACTCCACAAACAAATTTATCGCGTAACGCTCTCTGAAGGTAATCTTCAAAATTACACTTTTGTGCCGCAGTGCTTTTAGTTTGACTATGTACTCGACGATTTGCATGTTATCTTGGTTAACTTTGTAGAACTTATAGGATTCTGATATTTTGTTCACAGCTGGTTGGAAGTAATTGGTTAGAATTGCAACCAATTCATCATATGACTTTTGTGATGGCTAATCGGGAACACACATTTTTCTGAGTACAGAAAATACATCAGCCCCGATATACCTATATATGTTAAGAAAAGTGGTACTTTATTTGGTTCTGTTAGATCATTTGAGATAAAAAAAATTTTTAATCGCATTTCATACTCGACAAAATCATTGCCCATGGTCCTGTGGCCAATTGTCTAAGTCATCTTTTTTCCTTGACTATAATATATTTTAATTTATTAAACTTTTCCTCTTCGCTTAAGTTCATTTGTTAAAACGAAAGACGAAGACTTACTCTTATTGCATGCACTTTTAAACTTTATTTTTTGTGTTTTAATTTTCTTTCAGAAATATTTGCTTAGATTTAAGTATATTGATTAACTTTTTTAAGATATTCGCAGTTTTTATCGTCGCCAAAATTATTTATTTTTATGGTGGCAGATAAGATAATTACATATTGTTTTTCATACATCGTATGTTACAATTAAACTTATCCTACATCTAGTATAAATATTGTACTAGATTTCTAATGTACTAGAATTCAAATATGTAATAGGCTCTCTCCAGAAAGCCTTTGCGCCTTATACGGGCTGGAACAGATGTAAATTTAAAATTGTGGGGAAGATAAATGGACCATTGAATTATTTTCTTGGCATAGAAATTTGAAGAGATAATCCGATCGTCCTAGACAAATGTTCACTAAATTTCGATGAAAAATGTACGAAAGTTTTTGATATGGCGTGTGTACAAAATTTTGACTTGTGTGTTTCGTTAACTTGCAGGCGTATTTAGCATTTCTCGCTATAAATGCATATATAATCAAATTTATAGAGAATTAAGTTCTGGGAACAGGTCAAAATACTGTTTTTCAAAATTTAGTATGACAAAATTCCTTGGTCAAAATACTGTATGACCATAATTCTGTATGTCATTATACTGTGCATACAAAATTCTGTACGTCAAAATACAGTATGAACAAAATACTGACTTGCAAAATTCTGTTCGGTAAAATAGGTAGGTACTGTATTTTCAATTCAGTATTTTTAAGAAATTTCCTAAAAAAAAACATATAATACTCTAACTCGTGTATGTAAGAAAAACTTAACAGCTAAATAATAATTTATTATATTGTACGACACTTTTATTATTTGAGCGTCTAAAATAATAGGTATACATAGCACCAAATGTATGAAATGTAAGGGTAATTTATTCTTGAAATCAGATTGTGTTTTCACAAACTAAAGTGAGAAAGAGAAATTGAATAGAGAAAGCAAAAAAGAGTAAAACAAAAAATTACTATAATAAATTGATATAAAAATTGAGATTTACCAAAAAAGGCGAGAGGACTCAAGAGAAAATAAACTGAAAGAAAAAGAAGTAAATAAGGGTAGAATTTTCGTCCTTAGCTTCTTAGGTACCTATGTATGTACATACATTACATTAATCAACAATTAAAGCTTGCTTCTTTATTATTATTATTATTATTATTATTTTATTATCTCAAGTGGTGATAAGAATGTTATGACGTCATTAAAACCTCTACTAAATAAACTGCTTTTCAAAAAGCAGTAAAATTTTGTAAAATTACAGAATTTTAAAATAGAGTTTTTTGACCAACCAGAATTTTGCTATACAGAACTTTGACATACAGTATTTTGACATTCAGTATTTTGAATACAGGATTTTTGTACACACAGTATTTCGACCCCAACCCTTAAATTCTCTACCTTTTTTATCTGGACGATTTTTTTGTAAATAATAATTCTTTATTGTAAAAAGTAATGTGCAAAATTGGAAATTGGCCCAGTTTTTTCAACTTTTGGATAAATGGTAAAGTTGTAAAGGACTCCTTACAACTGTTGCACTTTTAATTCGCGTAATTATTTTAATCGATTCACAACCATCGAAAATAAAATATAACACCGGCCGACAACGAGACAAACAAACTTTCAATAAAAAAAAAACTAGCTCAAGCCGAACTGTCAGAACAGAAAGGCGAACAGGCAGCAAATAAAAAGTGCTGCCACACGGCTATGCTCAGTAAGGGGTGGGTTCACTTTTTAACTACTTTTTTATTACTACGGTAAAAAAAGGAGTTATCGAAGTGATTGATTTATACGATTAATTAAATTGATTCGCCACAGGGGCGGAGCTGAAAAACAAAATTAAAAAGGGCGCCAGTAATTTTTTTTGAAAAATGAAATTACAAACCTCCGGATCGAAACCGACGGTGAAAATTTTGAAATAAAAAGATGAAATTTATATTCCCAAATTGGGATTTGAAATCTATATATTGATTTTAACGTAATTTGCTTGGGAAACCTTGCAATTAAGTAGGGGTAAAACCCAAGATCTTTTGAACAAGAGAACAAAGAATTTAGATTTATGAAATTAGAACATGGACCGTTAAGGCTTTGTCCCGAAAGACACAATCGTTATACTAACGGGTCGCAAGTTCCGCTTTTTCGGAAGAAAAATTATCGAAAGCAAAAAACCAAACGATTATTAGTAGACTTTTATTAAGTCTTCAAAAGACAATTTGTACCGCAAGAAAATGGCTAACACACAATTTTGCAATGCAAATTTTTCAATACTTAGCTTTTATACTGCCAAAACCTCCTTTCCTGAATTTTCAATTTTTGCTGACAATTAGCTCTCCACTAATCTCCAATCCCTTTCTGGATTTTCAACACCTTTTTTTTTGAAAAATTAACAAAATTCTTTTGACTTTATTAAATTTCATTTTTAAAGCTCTCAAACTTTCTTTTCTCAATTTTGTTTCACACTTTTTTTCAGAACCTCTGATTAGTTCCTTAGCTTGCCAAGAAGTGTCCTCCCAGGCTTTCACCATACCTGGATGGCCTCTTCTCGTTACAATGCCCCAGTGCTTTCGGCCAATCAGAAAGCGTGGATCTCGGTCGCGTCATCATTCAGCAACACCCCGCACATTTGTGTGAGTGAGCGAACGCAGTTGAGACCCCACCGCCTATCCTACTCGCACTTTACACCCCAACTTTTATGCACCGTCATCAATAAATTCGCCGAACTCTGGTACGACTTCCAGTGGGCGGCAATTCAATGGATGCATTCAGCCACCTATTCTCTCCCACACGAATTTTTTGAAAGAAAGCTTAAGAAAATCAAAATGAAACTTAATCTTACACCACGTACATTTTTCCCTTCGAAAATAAAGAAAGTAGGATGACTACTCTGAAAACTGGTGGAAAGTTTATTTCAATTTTTAAAAGCTAAAAGTTTGAAAGAAAAGGTTGCCAGTATTTCCCTATCTCGATCATTTATTTTGAATCGTTGTGATTTTGCGCAGGTTTGGGGGAATAGGGACTAGCACTTAACGTTCCATCTTTTACAAAATACAATAAAAATATGTTGGGCACGCTGCCATTCTCACAAGGAGTAACTTCAGCAATCGGGGACCAAGTGTCACCCGTGCTATTTCAAAGATTTCGCCATGACTAGACCAACTGTCTGTCACTTACTGTTGGGTTATGTTTTGGGGATTAAATCCCACCCTTCCTTGGATCAGACCGCCCGTCTGTCCATTACCATTGAGTTGCTCGTAGTAAATTTTCAAAATCGACGTCGACGAATATTGTCTCTTCAAAATATCGAGAGAGTGAACCAATGGCTGATGGACCATGGCTGCCCTTCTCTCTCTAATATATTGAAAGGAACACCTGTATAAAAATAAAGAAATTGAAAGGAAGGAACAAGGAATGGAACGACTGAAAGAGTGACTTTTGTCGCGGTAAATTTTACAGTGACACAACTTTTTTTTAAACAAGTTTTTCGTACGACGAATATGTGTTAACACAAAAAAAACAAAATTTTGTATATTTAAAATAATATCTATCTCATCGAATTAATAGATAAAAAAAGATTAATGGGGTATCAAATATCTAGTGTCTATTTTTTAAATCCAATGCAACTGTTGGACAAATTTTACTTCAAGTAAAGTAAACAATGATAAAAGCCTAGAATCTATTGTCCAAACGAAAAATGACAGAGAGTTGGTTGTTTCGTAATAAATAGATTCTCTTAATATAAAGAAGTTGTGGGCATACACAAAAAATATGATAAATCAACAACTTGAGACATAAACGTTTGGAAGTAAAAATATGAAAAATAGACGTTGAAAAAAAATCACCATAAATCCGATTTATGTTTTCTGGAAATAAAGTTTTTTATTTTTGAAAAGCTGAAGCAGATAAGAAACAAATTAAATCAAATTTTTAATTAAGGTAAGTTCCTTTTTTGGTTAAGCGACTAATATACATTTTTTCCATCAATTTTTTGTGGTTTTTTGATTTTTTGCCATTTTAGCCGCATTTAAATATTAATTTAAAACAGCACCTATACCTATACCACAACCAACCAACATACAATTATTACGAGTAATACGATGGTAGGTAAAAAAAAAGAGGCTGGGTTTGACCCACACTGATAACTTCCCATTGGTTCCCTTTGAAACTCGACACCAAATGTTTTTTTTTTGTAACAAATTACCAATTAAAAATCATCGAAAAACTTATCAGTTTTGCAATCAAGGGAAAATTTCAACAATTTTTTCAGCAGTTTCTTTTGCAGTTTATTTTGGCCAAGAAAAAAAACCGTCGTTTGAATTTTTTTACAAACCTTATCAATTACTATTTATGTTAGTAAATGTAGATAAAAATTATTTCGGGGTTGATATCATTGGTTGTTTTTGAGATATTCGAGCCTAAAAACATGTTTTAACAAGTTTTAGAATTTTTTTTGCAGTTTTTTTTTTTTTTTTTTGGCTTAGAAAAAAACTGTTAATTGAATTATTTTAAAAACCTTATCAGTTACTAATTATGGTATTGTGTGCAGACTAAAATTATCCGGGAGTTGATATCATTGGTTGTTCTCGAGATATTCAAGCCGAAAAACATTTTGTAACAATTTTTAGCAGTTTTTTTAGCAGTTTTTTTGGCCTAGAAAAAAAAACCTTTAATTGATTTTTTTACAAACTCTTCCGATTATCAACTATACTCTGTGTATTAAATAAAATAAACCCAAAGTTAATATCTTTGTTTGTTCTCGAAATATTCGAGAATTTTTAATGTTTTTTTTTCGATTTATAAAAAAAAAAACTGCGGGTTGATTTTTTTTTCAAGTATGTATTACCAATTTTTCTTTATGTTATTATGCATAGAATAAAACCAAGCCGAAGTCGATTCGATAGCTTTATTTGTTCTAGAGATATTCGAGACAAAAGCCATTTTACAACTTTTTTAAAAATTACTGTAATAAAAAAAACCGCTAATTGAATTTTTCTGAAAATCCTTTCTACAGGCTTTGATCTTAGTACATATCTGTAAAATAAAAATTTTTTAAAGTCGATACCTCTGTGAGTTCTCGAGATATCGTCGGCGATAAAAAAGCTTCCGAAGGTACGAACGTACATACACAGACATCTCTCTAAAAACAATGTAACCCGACTACAGAGACCTCGAACTCGAAACGTCCGGAAATGTCAAAATTTTCAATTTAATTTACAATGGGCACGTTCAGACGACGTAGGTAACTAGAAAGCTAGGCAAGTTTCTAGTTTGTGATTGGTCAGCTGTCAAAAATATGCATTCCAATCTAGGCAAATTTTATTGGAAAATGGCTGGAAAGCTAGGTGAGAAATATCTCCCTATACATTTTAAGTCAAGTGCCTATCTGTCAAAATAATCAGCTGTGACATACCTATCAGTTCAACTTTTATTTATTATTTTGTGTGTGCGGTCAAGTTGCAAAATGATATTCACCGTATATTACGAAGGAATATTTTATAATGTCTAAGATTCAGAAGAAATCTATGAGCTTGTGTCAACTGGTAAGTAATTTGTATAACTCAAGGGAACAAAAAAGTCATTTTTATTCAGCGCACTTACATATTTTGATCACAGACCCAGAGTTTGCAACACGGTATGTATATAGAGAATATCCTTTTAAGCGGTACCGAAAATTTTTCAGGTAAGTTGTTGTGCTAACATCAATGTTAGAAATCTTTTTAATTTCAAAAACAATATAATTTTCTAGGAGCAGCGAATGAGGTACAAGACAAAAGTCTGAATGGCGCAGTTTCCAAAAGTGCGGATAACTATTAAAAATAAATTTGGTGAATATTCAGTGAAATAGTTGTTAATTTGTGTGGTTCAAAAATATTATAAGTAGGTATGTGTATATTAAACAAGTTGTTTCAAGTTTCTTAGTTGGGCTGTACGCTTTTTCAAGAATAAGAGTTTAAACAACTGCGTAACCAATGTCCAACGTCTACCTACGTTCGCCTAGAATAGTCACGAGCTCGACAAGAAGGCACAATATATTCTAAAATCCAACTTCCATTAATCCGTGTTGTTCATGATAATCTTGATAAGGCTGATAATTATAAAGCACATTTAACGCAACTGTATGAAAGGAAGTTATAGACAAAACATTAAATATTTATTTAATTATTTCAGAATCAGAATCGTCTTGGGACTATAAATCTACGCTCCTGTTTTTAGAAGAATGTTTAAGGAAATGTTAAGATAAGGCGCCGAACTGTATTTCTCGAAGTACAAAAAGCGATGAAGTTGAAAGGCTATGCTTTCTCGGACCGTTCTTGAGATAAAAAACTTCAAAATTTGAAAATTCGCTATAATCAAATTCTCGATAACAATAACAAGAAGTCGGGGACGAATTTTCGTGGCCACATTTTGACCCTATGTGCCAAATATACTCTGAAGAAGCACGGGTCCGAGAGTGTCCTACCTTTTTATGTTTTAAAAAACTGAATTTGTGTTTATGTTAATAATAGAAATGCATAAAGTTATATGTAGGATACCTACTATTAATTCAATAGTGTTTTTATTATGTACATATATCGTTCAGTGCAGTTAGTCAAATTTCGATTGACATCTTTGCAATTCATCAGAGAACATTTGTTTTAAACAATTTAAAAAAATACTATTCAAAAAAAGATAAAAGGTGGGTTCGCTTTCTGTTGCCAAGATGATTTTGATGATGCTCATTCTCACCAATTGTGATGCTTGCAGCTTCTGAAACTTCTTCCAAAAATTCTTCTGCATTTCCATTTTCATTAAACAAATGAATATGGTTGTGCAAGACAACGCTGGCTACTCGTTAAAACGGGTTTCAGTAGCACTAAGATGGCCATTGTCTCGAAAAAGAGTGACTAAATTTTCCAATAATGTATAAGCGGCATCGCCCAACAGATGAAACTCATAAGGAATGAGTTGATTTATTTTACTATACAAAGAACTATTTCGGAAGACTCTTGCGTCATATAATCGACCCGGAGCTCCAACATAAATATCAGTAAAGACAGCTCTGTGGTCACAAACAGCTATAAAATATTAAGTTACTTAAGTAATTCGTATCTTCAATTATGTAAATTAGAAGGTACATATTTACCTTGTAATATTATTGAATGATCGTTATTAGGTCTGTAATAATCAATTGGATTACGAACGGGTTGCTTAATTTTAATATGACAACCGTCAATAGCCCCGATTGTTCCAGACAGTAACCCGACGGATTTTTGACTAAAAGCCTGCTTACAAAAATTAATTTTCAACGTTATCAAAGATTGTAATAAATGCTTACGTACTTCAGAAATAACCTGGTATTGGTTTCCGTATGGCCATTGAACATATTTTTTCACCAAGCTGCACAAAATTTCAAGAATTTCACAAAAGCTTAAATGCGCCGAAAAATTGAATCGGTTTTCTACTGACAAGAAACTTTCTTGTTTACTTAACATCCATAATCTTCTTGTTGGGCAGTCCTAAGTTCTTCGTTACTCCAACCGTAAATGGGATCAGCTCTTATTCGTTGGACGGCAATTATTTCCTTTTCTTCTTGGCGTGTGCAATGTTTGCAGTCCTGTTTGCAAGGCCGTCGGGACAATGCGTCTGCGTTTGAATGCAACTTTCCTCTTCGATGTTGAATCTGATAGTCATATGTCTGCAGTCTTTCGATCCATCTTGCTACTTGACCTTCAGGATTTTTGAAGTTCAAAAGCCATTTAAGTGCGCCATGATCTGTTCGGAGAAGGAACTTCTGTCCATAGATGTACTTATGGAAGTGCTTTGTTGCCAATATCAGAGCTAGAAGTTCCCTTCTGGTCACGCAATAATTCCGTTCTGCCTTCGAGAGTACCTTACTGTAGTAGGCGACAACCTTTTCTTCTCCGTCATGGACTTGTGACAGTACATCGCCAATTCCAACATTACTTGCATCGGCGTCAATGATGAAAGGTTATTACGGAATCGGGTAGGTCAGCACAGGAGCGTTACATAAACGCAGCTTTAGTTCCTGAAAGCTTTTCTCACACTCACCTGACCATTTGAACGGCTTTCCCTTTTCTGTAAGTTGATGCAAGCTTTTAGCGATTTCAGCAAAATCCTTCACAAAACGCCGGTAGTACGTGGCTAGGCCAAGGAAGCTTCGGAGTTGATGTTTGTCCTGTGGTGTTGGCCAATTCTTTACTGTGTCAACTTTTTCAGGATCAGTCTTTACTCCTTGGGATGAGATGATGTGTCCCAAATATTTAACTTCGGTCTTGAAAAGCGCACATTTGTCTGGATTAAGCTTGAGGTGTGCTTCTCGAAGCCTCTGGAATACAGCTCTTAGGTTGTCTAAATGTTCGTCAAATGTTTTTCCATACACGATGACATCGTCCAAATAGACCAAGCAAGATTTTCAAGTAAGTCCTTGTAAAACGCACTCCATCAAACGCTCAAATGTAGCCGAACCTTTACATAGTCAAAATGGCATCACTTTAAACTGCCAAAGACCATTTCCTGTGGAGAAAGCTGTCTTTTCATGATCTTCTGGGTGAATTTCTACCTGCCATTAGCCGCTCTTTAAGTCTAGTGTAGAGAATCATTTAGCACCTTCTATTGCATCCAAAGTATCGCTGATTCTGTCAGAGGATAGCTGTCTTTCTTTGTCACATCGTTCAGCCTCCTGTAGTCCACACAAAATCGAGTGCTTCCGTCCTTCTTTTCGACAAGGACCACTGGTGATGCCCAAGGGCTTTCTTTCTTCATGTTCGATATCATCTCTTCAACTTCGTCTTGTTTGGCTAAGGGGAGACGTCTTGCAGGTTGACGAATCGGTCTGGCGTCTTCTGTGTTCATCCGGAGCTGCACAAGTTGTGTTCGACCATACTGCCCACTTGATGAAGAAAATATGTCAGCATACTGATAAAGAAGGCTACCAGCAATATTTAGTTGATGTTGACTCAGATTGGTTGAGTTAAGGATTTTTGCCTTTAGTTGTTCGGAGTTCGCAGGCTTCTTCGTGTCCTCTTCTGTTATCTTAGTTATCGCGGACACAGGTTCACATTTTCCAACTATTTCTCCTTTTCTCAACTTAACTTCGTACGGTTTGATGTTCAAAATCCGTACAGGTACCATGTTGTTCTTTGGTGCCACAAGAGTCTTCCCAACGATGGAGCCTTGGTCAGTATCTGGTTCCACCATGAAGTATCGATGACCACCCGAATCGCCTTTCATTTCAGTCTAAATGAACACTTCAGAAGAAAACGGCAAGCATATGTCTTCTTTGATGACAGTTCTAAGAGTTGTTGATTTTTCGTCGCCATAAACCATAGAAATCTCTACATTTTGGTAGTTAAGAACTTGCTTACCGATATCCAAAATTAATTCGTGTTCTTTTATGAAGTCGATTCCAATGATGCACTCGTCACATATATCTGCTATCAAAAACAGATGTGAAAACTCCAGTTCTGCCAAACGAATCGGAAGACGAACTTCTCCGTACACTTTTGCTGCCTCTCCTGTAGCAGTTTTCAGACGATAGCTATTGGTGTTATGCAGGCATGTCATCTTGACCAAGTCCCTTCTTACAATGGAGGCAGTGGCACCTGTGTCGATTGTAGCCACGTGTTTATTGCCGTTTAATGTTGCTTCCACAGTCAGACTTTTGTTGTTTCGTTTAGTCTGTGAGACCTGGACAGTGGTTCTGGGGCCATCGATACTTCTTACCTGTTTTTCTGGTTGTGGAACATGTCGAGTAAGATGGGCGTTGGTGTAATTGCCACGTTGTTCTCTGTTGTTTTCTCTGCTTCCACAATGGTGACATGCAGCTTTTCTTGGTGGCAATCTGCACTGCCACTAAAGATGCCCGGTATTATTACAATTCCAGCATCGAGCAGGTTCGTCTCGCTGATTTCTTTGGAACGCGATTCTCTGACAGGAGCATTCTTCAACTTCTATTTCTCTCACCCGATGAACTTCTCGAGATGCTTGTTCTGCTGCTTCCATAGTTAGAGCAAGCGCCAATGCTTCAGAAGCGTGCGTTTTCCGGCAGTTCGAATCGCTCGCTGAAGGTTGATGTCGGATACAGCGCGGACAAATGCTTCTGCTGCGAACTGGTTTATTATTTCCTCTCCTGCAGTTGGATATGCCAGGTTAGCCAGCCGTTCGATATCTGCTTGAAGTTGTTGCAGACTTTCTCCTCTTTTCTGGACTCTGGTATTGAGTTCGACGCGGAAGACTTCTTGCATATGGCCATCTCCAAAACGTTTGTCAATGGCCTGAACAAGAGCTGTGAAGTTTCCGTTCTTGTATGCTGGTATGGTTTGCAACAATTCAGCAGCAGATCCTCTTAGGGCAAGCGTCAGAGCTATACATTTCTCTTCGTCATCCCAGCCATTTGTTGCCGCGGCTGTCTCAAACTGCTTCTTGTAAATCGACCAAGAAGTTTGTCCATCAAAGGTTGGCGGATGCATTTCCTTTCGCTTTACAAAGTCGCCAGAACTTTCTCGAATCTTCATTTTCCGAACTCTATCTAGTTCCATTATAATGCTCTGAATTTTATTTTCCACTGTCTCGAACTTATCTTGAACGTTCTCGATCTTTGCGTCTACTTTCGAAAATTGTTTTTCGACGCCTTCAAAACGTTCATCAAGAGCAATGAACTTGTTTTCAAATACAGTTAATTTACTTTCGAGGATGTTTTTCTGTTCCTCTAGAAAAACACTTTGTTTTTCCATTTGTTCGAGAAGATTCTTCTGTTCATTCTTTTGTTCTCTTCTTTGCTCTTCGAGAAGATTCCTTTGCTCATTGCGTTGATCTTCAAATCGTTTGAGAAGATTCTTTTGCTCATTGCATTGATCTTCGAGAAGATTCTTTTGCTCTTTTCTTTGTTCTTCTAACTGGGCGAGCAGCAGAGCCATCATATTGGTCATATCTGAACTAGTACTTACTTGCTCTTCCTCTATTTCAATCGTGAAAATAAACGTGTCTGGGTTTTCACCTTGTTGTCTTAAATGTTCCTGCAGACGAATAATGAGGTCATTTTTTGATCCAGCAGTAGGAAGACCTCGTTTATTTAGTTCTGCTTTAAGTTCAACACAATTTGAATCATTCAAAATTTTACCCATTGTCTGTTTATTTATTTAAAAAAAAACTCACACGCACTTTTTATTTTAAGTTAATTTACTTAAATGCACAGATAAAATAAGTTTTATCCCTTATTCTGACACCAATGTAACGTTTTACCACGGGTTCGATATAAAACATATTTCTTTTTAGCTGTCAACCGTCAATTATTTCCTTTTTAAATTAAACACACTTCAAATATTTTATTAATCATCAATCTCAATAGTATGCAACTTAAATTCACTTCCGGATACTTTTAACTTCGAACTTTACACTTTCGCTTTCAAAAATAAACTGTAGTCTGTGCTCAAAAAGTTTCTCCTTATATAGTGAGCTGAGAGGTTCGAGACTCTACTCGAAAGTAGTGGCACAAAAGCCATCTAGAAGGTTCCATTCCAACAAGAGAGATGGCTCTTCCATTCAGCGCATTTTCCCCCAGAGAAAGATGGGCGCGCTCTCTCGGGAATTTTTATAGATGGTTGTTGTCTTCGATAAGGGTATTTTTGTACTTGGTTCTTTGTTTGTTCCGAAAGTAGTTATGTGCTGATTTCATCGTTACAGTATTATTCTTTATACATAACTTCATATTCTAAATAGTCTTGTAAATAAAAAACATCATTAAATTCAGACTATACCTTTTTACTTAATATAACTCTCAACAAAAATTAAATACCAAGTTACAAAATATAATTAAAAAAATGAAGCGAAAATTCTCTCACGAGTATGCTAATGACTACAACAATATACTGATGATAAACAACATATTCAGAAGTCATCTTAATCCCCTAGGCAAATTTTTGAAATTTTACGTTACGGCCTTTGCTTAAAGCAGTCAATTAGAATGCTGAATTTTATATATATATATATATATATATTTTTTTTTCTATTGACATTAAAAGTACACATACGTGGTAAAAGTAGGTACGTACAAATAACTGCAAAAAATTAAACAGGGTGTTCCCTAATTCGTGCTTTATATTTAAGGGGATGATTCCTGGGATCATTCTAAGAAAAAAAAAATTGTATGCGCGAAAAAATCCCTGATTCTGAAAAAATTGACTGAAAATGGAAAACAAAATTTTTAAATTAACGGAAGTACATACAATGGTGTTCTACAGCTTTTTCGAAAGCAAATATTCCATTTTTTTATTATTTTTTTTAATTCAAGTTTAAAGGAATAGTTTTTGGGAAATTAAATTTCAAAATCAAAATATTTGAAAAAAATTGTAAATTTTTTGATTCAAGTTGATTTTTTTTTTTAATTTTGCGTAATTGAGTTCCACTGTTTTTTTTTTTCAGTATTCAATGCTCTTATTAATTCTTAGTCAAATACTAAAAACCGGATACAAAAACCTTTCTTAGATTTTGAGAAATTAAGAAAAAACAAAACATACTTTTTCTAAAAAAATCCGAAAAAAGAGTTTTTATTATAAATTTTAATTTTTTGCGCCACAAATTATAACAAAACAAAAATGAGTACCTTTCGATTTTATTTTAATTTCCCAAAAACTAAGAAAAATTTTTACATCTAGTTTGCACAAATTAAGGGACACGCTGTGTTTATAACTTATTTACACTTAAACTCAGTAGCTACACCTTCAAATAAAAAGTGCTGTATACAAGTGTTAACATTTTCTTAAAACAACACAAAACTTAGTATTTGATCGAAACAGATGTCATTTTTTGTCAACAGGATATTGAATTTATAAAGTCTGTCACACGGCTATAATTTATTGATAAATAAGCAGAAACCAGGTTGCTCGTGCGTGCAAACGTCTTAAAAACGACACACTTAACACAAAGTTAAAAAGCAAACACAGATGAATTGTCAAAAAAAAAAAAAACAAAAAAAACAACATATTCTCAACGATCTCAAACTTATTTTAGGGTATAAAAGGCTTTGCATTATTCAAACCCCTAAACAGTTCAATTGGGCAATCATAAAAATAAGTTTTAAGCCTATTGGAAAATAGGTTAAAGTCAAGATGAATTTTTCGAAATTCATTTTTTTGGCTGCAGCTGTTGGACTTTTATCATTTGTCAAACAAGCTGATGCAGGATATTTTGATAACAGTAATGTTAGTGACTTAATTATATAACTACTTCTCGTGATAAGTTTAGTTAAACGGTGATATCTTGTTTTCTAGGAAGAAGGATATCCTGGTGGATTTTCAAACTACCAGGATGGTCCCTGGGGAAATGGACAAAGTCAGCCCGGCTTTAGTTCAAACTATGTAAGTTTGGTTTTTTTTTTTTTTGTTTTTAATTTGAATGCGTTTTGATCAAACATACTCAATTTATGGCTTAGAGACCTTTTGGAGACTTTAGTGGATCTCCTTTTGGATCAAGTAATGGATTCTCTCCAATAACGAACTATGGACCTTTTGGAAGTGGATATCCTGGTTCCTCATTTAACTATGAGCAACCTAGTTTCCCACAATCAAGCTCTACTGCACCATATAAAGGAGGCATGCCACCAGCTTTCAGACCCCATATTGGAATTCCATTATTTTCAACTCCAGATCAACAAGGAAGTGCAGAACCACAGAACTTTGGAAACTTGGCACCACAGCTGAATAATGCAGCTCCAGGAAATCAATCTCCATATTTCAATAATAGGTCTCCACAACAGCCTGAATCAATACAACTATCCAAAATATGGCCTCAACAAAATAATGGAGCTCCTCAAAATCCTAACAGTGGGAAACCGCAAAATTCTTTCATTTCGGAACCACAGTCGAATAATGGAGCCCCCGGCGATCAATTTCCATATTTCAATAACATAGCTCCACAACAGCCTGAATCAATACAACCATCCATAATTTGGCCTCAGCAAAACAATGGAGCTCCGCTACAACCTGACAGTGGAAAACTACAAAATGTTGTCATTTCAGAATCACAATGGAATAATGGAGCCCCACAACAACCACAAATATCTACACCACAGTTTAATAATGGAGACCAACACCAGCCTGGATCAATGGTCCCATCCATAAGTAATGCGAATAAAACACCAAATTCTTACAATGGAGCTCCACAACGAGTTGGAAACGGACAACCAAAAACTCCTGAAAATCTACAACCTCAATTAAATAGAGGCAGTAGGCCATATGAACCATATGCATTTAAACCAACACCCAATAACGAGAACCCTTCTTCACAGCCCAGTAATGGCAACCCACCGCAGATTGGATCAATTGGGCCATCAGGAAGCCAACCACAAAACAATCCAAATACTGAACCAACAACAGCTGGAAATCTTGGGCCACAAAACAATGAACAGTCAATCCCAAAAACAACCTCAACAAGTAAAAATCCATTCAACGAAAATAACCTAGCACCCATTTCAAATGCACCACCTAGTTGGAAACCAATTTTAAACGGAGATTTTCAACCTACTGTAGTGAAGCCTTTTGGTGATGAAGAATTAGAAATACAACTGACTTGGGTTGATAAGACAAATATAAGACCAAAACCTAGACCTCAGTCAGGTCCGATAGGCCCATTTGGTCCCTATGGCCCATTTGGATATAGCCCATCGAGTCCCCAATTAGGATTTTGGCCTTTTCGACCACTTTCAGCGTGCTCTAGTAACTTATTACCTTGGTTCGCACAGTTGTATCCTTGGTTCCTTCCAGGCTACTCGAATTGGCCAACACCTCAAACACCAGCATATCAGATTCCATACCAATTAGAATACATTTTTAACCAAAAATTCCCTAATGGTGCGCCAAAACCCTACTACAAAGGAAATGGACTATGGAACCAATTGACATGGTGGTCTTCGCACAAATACCCAAATGGTCAACCAATAAACATACCAGAACCATCACGTCAAAAACCAAATACTGAAGGACAACTTCAAATAAACTGGTCAAAATATCCCAATGGCCAACTCAACAACGGAAAAGGAACAACGACACCACCACCAACATCAAACGGAGTTTTATCCTCTACAAAACGACCATTAGGTTCACCAGAAGATCTATATCAAGGGAATCTAGCAATTGATTGGTCAACTTATCCTGACGGACAGGAAATAGATCCATCAAATTCTGGTGTGCAGCAAACAACAACACAGAGGCCTGGAAAGCTTTCAGAAGGGGGTATATTTATCAATTGGAGCGAAAATTCTGAAGAACAAGAGCCAACAAGCAACGGTGCCTTACCTGCTTCAACTACAACCACACCTAATGCACAAACAGTCTCGGAAATATCCGTGACAGGTGGACTATATATACCAGGTTCTAAACCTACGAGCCCAACAGATAGCGGTGCCTTACCTGCTTCAACTACAACCACACCTAATGCACAAACAGTCTCGGAAATATCCTGGACAGGTGGACTATATATACCAGGTTCTAAACCTACGAGCCCAACAGATAGCGGTGCCTTACCTGCTTTAACTATAACTACACCTAATGCACAAACAGTCTCGGAAATATCCTGGACAGGTGGACTATATATACCAGGTTCTAAACCTACGAGCCCAACAGATAGCGGTGCCTTACCTGCTTCAACTACAACCACACCTAATGCACAAACAGTCTCGGAAATATCCTGGACAGGTGGACTATATATACCAGGTTCTAAACCTACGAGCCCAACAGATAGCGGTGCCTTACCTGCTTCAACTACAACCACACCTAATGCACAAACAGTCTCGGAAATATCCTGGACAGGTGGACTATATATACCAGGTTCTAAACCTACGAGCCCAACAGATAGCGGTGCCTTACCTGCTTCAACTACAACCACACCTAATGCACAAACAGTCTCGGAAATATCCTGGACAGGTGGACTATATATACCAGGTTCTAAACCTACGAGCCCAACAGATAGCGGTGCCTTACCTGCTTCAACTACAACCACACCTAATGCACAAACCGTCTCGGAAATATCCTGGACAGGTGGACTATATATACCAGGTTCTAAACCTACGAGCCCAACAGATAGCGGTGCCTTAACTGCTTCAACTACAACCACACCTAATGCACAAACAGTCTCGGAAATATCCTGGACAGGTGGACTATATATACCAGGTTCTAAACCTACGAGCCCAACAGATAGCGGTGCCTTACCTGCTTCAACTACAACCACACCTAATGCACAAACAGTCTCGGAAATATCCTGGACAGGTGGACTATATATACCAGGTTCTAAACCTACGAGCCCAACAGATAGCGGTGCCTTACCTGCTTCAACTACAACCACACCTAATGCACAAACAGTCTCGGAAATATCCTGGACAGGTGGACTATATATACCAGGTTCTAAACCTACGAGCCCAACAGATAGCGGTGCCTTACCTGCTTCAACTACAACCACACCTAATGCACAAACAGTCTCGGAAATATCCTGGACAGGTGGACTATATATACCAGGTTCTAAACCTACGAGCCCAACAGATAGCGGTGCCTTACCTGCTTCAACTACAACCACACCTAATGCACAAACCGTCTCGGAAATATCCTGGACAGGTGGACTATATATACCAGGTTCTAAACCTACGAGCCCAACAGATAGCGGTGCCTTAACTGCTTCAACTACAACCACACCTAATGCACAAACAGTCTCGGAAATATCCTGGACAGGTGGACTATATATACCAGGTTCTAAACCTACGAGCCCAACAGATAGCGGTGCCTTACCTGCTTCAACTACAACCACACCTAATGCACAAACAGTCTCGGAAATATCCTGGACAGGTGGACTATATATACCAGGTTCTAAACCTACGAGCCCAACAGATAGCGGTGCCTTACCTGCTTCAACTACAACCACACCTAATGCACAAACAGTCTCGGAAATATCCTGGACAGGTGGACTATATATACCAGGTTCTAAACCTACGAGCCCAACAGATAGCGGTGCCTTACCTGCTTCAACTACAACCACACCTAATGCACAAACAGTCTCGGAAATATCCTGGACAGGTGGACTATATATACCAGGTTCTAAACCTACGAGCCCAACAGATAGCGGTGCCTTACCTGCTTCAACTACAACCACACCTAATACACAAACAGTCTCGGAAATATCCTGGACAGGTGGACTATATATACCAGGCTCTAAACCTACGAGCCCAACAGATAGCGGTGCCTTACCTGCTTCAACTACAACCACACCTAATGCACAAACAGTCTCGGAAATATCCTGGACAGGTGGACTATATATACCAGGTTCTAAACCTATGAGCCCAACAGATAGCGGTGCCTTACCTGCTTCAACTACAACCACACCTAATGCACAAACAGTCTCGGAAATATCCTGGACAGGTGGACTATATATACCAGGTTCTAGACCCACGAGCCCAACAGATAGCGGTGCCTTACCTGCTTCAACTACAACCACACCTAATGCACAAACAGTCTCGGAAATATCCTGGACAGGTGGACTATATATACCAGGTTCTAAACCTACGAGCCCAACAGATAGCGGTGCCTTACCTGCTTCAACTACAACCACACCTAATGCACAAACAGTCTCGGAAATATCCTGGACAGGTGGACTATATATACCAGGTTCTAAACCTACGAGCCCAACAGATAGCGGTGCCTTACCTGCTTCAACTACAACCACACCTAATGCACAAACAGTCTCGGAAATATCCTGGACAGGTGGACTATATATACCAGGTTCTAAACCTACGAGCCCAACAGATAGCGGTGCCTTACCTGCTTCAACTACAACCACACCTAATGCACAAACAGTCTCGGAAATATCCTGGACAGGTGGACTATATATACCAGGTTCTAAACCTACGAGCCCAACAGATAGCGGTGCCTTACCTGCTTCAACTACAACCACACCTAATGCACAAACAGGCTCGGAAATATCCTGGACAGGTGGATTATATATACCAGGTTCTAAACCTACGAGCCCAACAGATAGCGGTGCCTTACCTGCTTCAACTACAACCACACCTAATGCACAAACAGTCTCGGAAATATCCTGGACAGGTGGACTATATATACCAGGTTCTAAACCTACGAGCCCAACAGATAGCGGTGCCTTACCTGCTTCAACTACAACCACACCTAATGCACAAACAGTCTCGGAAATATCATGGACAGGTGGACTATATATACCAGGTTCTAAACCTACGAGCCCAACAGATAGCGGTGCCTTACCTGCTTCAACTACAACCACACCTAATGCACAAACAGTCTCGGAAATATCCTGGACAGGTGGACTATATATACCAGGTTCTAAACCTATGAGCCCAACAGATAGCGGTGCCTTACCTGCTTCAACTACAACCACACCTAATGCACAAACAGTCTCGGAAATATCCTGGACAGGTGGACTATATATACCAGGTTCTAGACCTACGAGCCCAACAGATAGCGGTGCCTTACCTGCTTCAACTACAACCACACCTAATGCACAAACAGTCTCGGAAATATCCTGGACAGGTGGACTAAATATACCAGGTTCTAAACCTACGAGCCCAACAGATAGCGGTGCCTTACCTGCTTCAACTACAACCACACCTAATGCACAAACAGTCTCGGAAATATCCTGGACAGGTGGACTATATATACCAGGTTCTAAACCTACGAGCCCAACAGATAGCGGTGCCTTACCTGCTTCAACTACAACCACACCTAATGCACAAACAGTCTCGGAAATATCCTGGACAGGTGGACTATATATACCAGGTTCTAAACCTACGAGCCCAACAGATAGCGGTGCCTTACCTGCTTCAACTACAACCACACCTAATGCACAAACAGTCTCGGAAATATCCTGGACAGGTGGACTATATATACCAGGTTCTAAACCTACGAGCCCAACAGATAGCGGTGCCTTACCTGCTTCAACTACAACCACACCTAATGCACAAACAGGCTCGGAAATATCCTGGACAGGTGGATTATATATACCAGGTTCTAAACCTACGAGCCCAACAGATAGCGGTGCCTTACCTGCTTCAACTACAACCACACCTAATGCACAAACAGTCTCGGAAATATCCTGGACAGGTGGACTATATATACCAGGTTCTAAACCTACGAGCCCAACAGATAGCGGTGCCTTACCTGCTTCAACTACAACCACACCTAATGCACAAACAGGCTCGGAAATATCCTGGACAGGTGGATTATATATACCAGGTTCTAAACCTACGAGCCCAACAGATAGCGGTGCCTTACCTGCTTCAACTACAACCACACCTAATGCACAAACAGTCTCGGAAATATCCTGGACAGGTGGACTATATATACCAGGTTCTAAACCTACGAGCCCAACAGATAGCGGTGCCTTACCTGCTTCAACTACAACCACACCTAATGCACAAACAGTCTCGGAAATATCCTGGACAGGTGGACTATATATACCAGGTTCTAAACCTACGAGCCCAACAGATAGCGGTGCCTTACCTGCTTCAACTACAACCACACCTAATGCACAAACAGTCTCGGAAATATCCTGGACAGGTGGACTATATATACCAGGTTCTAGACCTACGAGCCCAACAGATAGCGGTGCCTTACCTGCTTCAACTACAACCACACCTAATGCACAAACAGTCTCGGAAATATCCTGGACAGGTGGACTATATATACCAGGTTCTAAACCTACGAGCCCAACAGATAGCGGTGCCTTACCTGCTTCAACTACAACCACACCTAATGCACAAACAGTCTCGGAAATATCCTGGACAGGTGGACTATATATACCAGGTTCTAAACCTACGAGCCCAACAGATAGCGGTGCCTTACCTGCTTCAACTACAACCACACCTAATGCACAAACAGTCTCGGAAATATCCTGGACAGGTGGACTATATATACCAGGTTCTAAACCTACGAGCCCAACAGATAGCGGTGCCTTACCTGCTTCAACTACAACCACACCTAATGCACAAACAGTCTCGGAAATATCCTGGACAGGTGGACTATATATACCAGGTTCTAAACCTACGAGCCCAACAGATAGCGGTGCCTTACCTGCTTCAACTACAACCACACCTAATGCACAAACAGTCTCGGAAATATCCTGGACAGGTGGACTATATATACCAGGTTCTAAACCTACGAGCCCAACAGATAGCGGTGCCTTACCTGCTTCAACTACAACCACACCTAATGCACAAACAGTCTCGGAAATATCCTGGACAGGTGGACTATATATACCAGGTTCTAAACCTACGAGCCCAACAGATAGCGGTGCCTTACCTGCTTCAACTACAACCACACCTAATGCACAAACAGTCTCGGAAATATCATGGACAGGTGGACTATATATACCAGGTTCTAAACCTACGAGCCCAACAGATAGCGGTGCCTTACCTGCTTCAACTACAACCACACCTAATGCACAAACAGTCTCGGAAATATCCTGGACAGGTGGACTATATATACCAGGTTCTAAACCTATGAGCCCAACAGATAGCGGTGCCTTACCTGCTTCAACTACAACCACACCTAATGCACAAACAGTCTCGGAAATATCCTGGACAGGTGGACTATATATACCAGGTTCTAGACCTACGAGCCCAACAGATAGCGGTGCCTTACCTGCTTCAACTACAACCACACCTAATGCACAAACAGTCTCGGAAATATCCTGGACAGGTGGACTAAATATACCAGGTTCTAAACCTACGAGCCCAACAGATAGCGGTGCCTTACCTGCTTCAACTACAACCACACCTAATGCACAAACAGTCTCGGAAATATCCTGGACAGGTGGACTATATATACCAGGTTCTAAACCTACGAGCCCAACAGATAGCGGTGCCTTACCTGCTTCAACTACAACCACACCTAATGCACAAACAGTCTCGGAAATATCCTGGACAGGTGGACTATATATACCAGGTTCTAAACCTACGAGCCCAACAGATAGCGGTGCCTTACCTGCTTCAACTACAACCACACCTAATGCACAAACAGGCTCGGAAATATCCTGGACAGGTGGATTATATATACCAGGTTCTAGACCTACGAGCCCAACAGATAGCGGTGCCTTAACTGCTTCAACTACAACCACACCTAATGCACAAACAGTCTCGGAAATATCCTGGACAGGTGGACTATATATACCAGGTTCTAAACCTACGAGCCCAACAGATAGCGGTGCCTTACCTGCTTCAACTACAACCACACCTAATGCACAAACAGTCTCGGAAATATCCTGGACAGGTGGACTATATATACCAGGTTCTAAACCTACGAGCCCAACAGATAGCGGTGCCTTACCTGCTTCAACTACAACCACACCTAATGCACAAACAGTCTCGGAAGTATCCTGGACAGGTGGACTATATATACCAGGTTCTAGACCTACGAGCCCAACAGATAGCGGTGCCTTACCTGCTTCAACTACAACCACACCTAATGCACAAACAGTCTCGGAAATATCCTGGACAGGTGGACTATATATACCAGGTTCTAAACCTACGAGCCCAACAGATAGCGGTGCCTTACCTGCTTCAACTACAACCACACCTAATGCACAAACAGTCTCGGAAATATCCTGGACAGGTGGACTATATATACCAGGTTCTAAACCTACGAGCCCAACAGATAGCGGTGCCTTACCTGCTTCAACTACAACCACACCTAATGCACAAACAGTCTCGGAAATATCCTGGACAGGTGGACTATATATACCAGGTTCTAAACCTACGAGCCCAACAGATAGCGGTGCCTTACCTGCTTCAACTACAACCACACCTAATGCACAAACAGGCTCGGAAATATCCTGGACAGGTGGATTATATATACCAGGTTCTAAACCTACGAGCCCAACAGATAGCGGTGCCTTACCTGCTTCAACTACAACCACACCTAATGCACAAACAGTCTCGGAAATATCCTGGACAGGTGGACTATATATACCAGGTTCTAAACCTACGAGCCCAACAGATAGCGGTGCCTTACCTGCTTCAACTACAACCACACCTAATGCACAAACAGGCTCGGAAATATCCTGGACAGGTGGATTATATATACCAGGTTCTAAACCTACGAGCCCAACAGATAGCGGTGCCTTACCTACTTCAACTACAACCACACCTAATGCACAAACAGTCTCGGAAATATCCTGGACAGGTGGACTATATATACCAGGTTCTAAACCTACGAGCCCAACAGATAGCGGTGCCTTACCTGCTTCAACTACAACCACACCTAATGCACAAACAGTCTCGGAAATATCCGTGACAGGTGGAGTATATATACCAGGTTCTAAACCTACGAGCCCAACAGATAGCGGTGCCTTACCTGCTTCAACTACAACCACACCTAATGCACAAACAGTCTCGGAAATATCCTGGACAGGTGGACTATATATACCAGGTTCTAAACCTACGAGCCCAACAGATAGCGGTGCCTTACCTGCTTCAACTACAACCACACCTAATGCACAAACAGTCTCGGAAATATCCTGGACAGGTGGACTATATATACCAGGTTCTAAACCTACGAGCCCAACAGATAGCGGTGCCTTACCTGCTTCAACTACAACCACACCTAATGCACAAACAGTCTCGGAAATATCCTGGACAGGTGGACTATATATACCAGGTTCTAAACCTACGAGCCCAACAGATAGCGGTGCCTTACCTGCTTCAACTACAACCACACCTAATGCACAAACAGTCTCGGAAATATCCTGGACAGGTGGACTATATATACCAGGTTCTAAACCTACGAGCCCAACAGATAGCGGTGCCTTACCTGCTTCAACTACAACCACACCTAATGCACAAACAGTCTCGGAAATATCCTGGACAGGTGGACTATATATACCAGGTTCTAAACCTACGAGCCCAACAGATAGCGGTGCCTTACCTGCTTCAACTACAACCACACCTAATGCACAAACAGTCTCGGAAATATCCTGGACAGGTGGACTATATATACCAGGTTCTAAACCTACGAGCCCAACAGATAGCGGTGCCTTACCTGCTTCAACTACAACCACACCTAATGCACAAACAGTCTCGGAAATATCCTGGACAGGTGGACTATATATACCAGGTTCTAAACCTACGAGCCCAACAGATAGCGGTGCCTTACCTGCTTCAACTACAACCACACCTAATGCACAAACAGTCTCGGAAATATCCTGGACAGGTGGACTATATATACCAGGTTCTAAACCTACGAGCCCAACAGATAGCGGTGCCTTACCTGCTTCAACTACAACCACACCTAATGCACAAACAGTCTCGGAAATATCCTGGACAGGTGGACTATATATACCAGGTTCTAAACCTACGAGCCCAACAGATAGCGGTGCCTTACCTGCTTCAACTACAACCACACCTAATGCACAAACAGTCTCGGAAATATCCTGGACAGGTGGACTATATATACCAGGTTCTAAACCTACGAGCCCAACAGATAGCGGTGCCTTACCTGCTTTAACTACAACCACACCTAATGCACAAACAGTCTCGGAAATATCCTGGACAGGTGGACTATATATACCAGGTTCTAAACCTACGAGCCCAACAGATAGCGGTGCCTTACCTGCTTCAACTACAACCACACCTAATGCACAAACAGTCTCGGAAATATCCTGGACAGGTGGACTATATATACCAGGTTCTAGACCTACGAGCCCAACAGATAGCGGTGCCTTACCTGCTTCAACTACAACCACACCTAATGCACAAACAGTCTCGGAAATATCCTGGACAGGTGGACTATATATACCAGGTTCTAAACCTACGAGCCCAACAGATAGCGGTGCCTTACCTGCTTCAACTACAACCACACCTAATGCACAAACAGTCTCGGAAATATCCTGGACAGGTGGACTATATATACCAGGTTCTAAACCTACGAGCCCAACAGATAGCGGTGCCTTACCTGCTTCAACTACAACCACACCTAATGCACAAACAGTCTCGGAAATATCCTGGATAGGTGGACTATATATACCAGGTTCTAATCCTACGAGCCCAACAGATAGCGGTGCCTTACCTGCTTCAACTACAACCACACCTAATGCACAAACAGTCTCGGAAATATCCTGGACAGGTGGACTATATATACCAGGTTCTAAACCTACGAGCCCAACAGATAGCGGTGCCTTACCTGCTTCAACTACAACCACACCTAATGCACAAACAGTCTCGGAAATATCCTGGACAGGTGGACTATATATACCAGGTTCTAAACCTACGAGCCCAACAGATAGCGGTGCCTTACCTGCTTCAACTACAACCACACCTAATGCACAAACAGTCTCGGAAATATCCTGGACAGGTGGACTATATATACCAGGTTCTAAACCTACGAGCCCAACAGATAGCGGTGCCTTACCTGCTTCAACTACAACCACACCTAATGCACAAACAGTCTCGGAAATATCCTGGACAGGTGGACTATATATACCAGGTGTTAAACCTACGAGCCCAACAGATAGCGGTGCCTTACCTGCTTCAACTACAACCACACCTAATGCACAAACAGTCTCGGAAATATCCTGGACAGGTGGACTATATATACCAGGTTCTAAACCTACGAGCCCAACAGATAGCGGTGCCTTACCTGCTTCAACTACAACCACACCTAATGCACAAACAGTCTCGGAAATATCCTGGACAGGTGGACTATATATACCAGGTTCTAAACCTACGAGCCCAACAGATAGCGGTGCCTTACCTGCTTCAACTACAACCACACCTAATGCACAAACAGTCTCGGAAATATCCTGGACAGGTGGACTATATATACCAGGTTCTAAACCTACGAGCCCAACAGATAGCGGTGCCTTACCTGCTTCAACTACAACCACACCTAATGCACAAACAGTCTCGGAAATATCCTGGACAGGTGGACTATATATACCAGGTTCTAAACCTACGAGCCCAACAGATAGCGGTGCCTTACCTGCTTCAACTACAACCACACCTAATGCACAAACAGTCTCGGAAATATCCTGGACAGGTGGACTATATATACCAGGTTCTAAACCTACGAGCCCAACAGATAGCGGTGCCTTACCTGCTTCAACTACAACCACTTCTTATGCACAAACGGACCCGGAAACAATCGGGACAAATGGAATATTGATTCCAGGCTCTTCACCTACGTGGCCGTCAGAGGACGGGTCCGCTTGGACAGTTGAGGAAACCATAGATGAACCAATTGAAAAAGCGCCTCTGAATGGAGCTGGTTGGAATATTACTTGGGTAACAACCGACCAAAAACAAACAACAAAAACTACTACAAAACCGCAAAATTCTGATGGCGGGCAATCTTCTTACTTTTGGACATCACAGGACTCTGGCGAAAATCCAAACGAACATCTTGCAATTGATCCTCTGATTGAAGAAGTGTTACCCAATGAGACTTATGGAGCTCAGTGGAATATAACCTGGGATTCACAACATCTTTATAAAACCACAACAACAAAAAAACCAGCTGAAAACAGAACTGAAGAAGGTGGATTCTCATATGATTGGATGTTAGATCAGCCTGAAAAAGAACCAGCTATTAAAGATCTTCCAAATGCACCTGAAGTAGGAGACCTCATCAATAAGCCTCATGGAGTTGGTTGGAATATTACCTGGATAACAACTGTAAAAAAACCGAAACCAACAACGACCAAAAAACCGAAAAACCCTGTTGGTGGCGAAATTTCTTACACTTGGATATCACAGGACCCTGGACAACATCCAAACGAACAGCTTCCAGTTAATCCCATGGTTGAAGAAGTCTTACCCAATGGGTCTCATGGAGCTAATTGGAATATTACCTGGATTTCACAACATCCTTATAAAACCACAACAACAAAAAAACCAGTTACAAACAGACCGGAAGGCGGCAATTTCTCATATGATTATATATTAGATCAGCCTGAAAAAGAACCAGCTATTAAAGATCTTCCAAATGCACCTGAAGTAGGAGACCTCATTAATAAGCCTCATGGAGTTGGTTGGAATATTACCTGGATAACAACTGTAAAAAAACCGAAACCAACAACGACCAAAAAACCGAAAAACCCTGTTGGTGGCGAAATTTCTTACACTTGGATATCACAGGACCCTGGACAACATCCAAACGAACAGCTTCCAGTTAATCCCATGGTTGAAGAAGTCTTACCCAATGGGTCTCATGGAGCTAATTGGAATATTACCTGGATTTCACAACATCCTTATAAAACCACAACAACAAAACAACCAGTTACAAAGAGACCGGAAGGCGGCAATTTCTCATATGATTATATATTAGATCAGTCTGAAAAAGAACCAGCTATTAAAGATCTTCCAAATGCACCTGAAGTAGGAGACCTCATCAATAAGCCTCATGGAGTTGGTTGGAATATTACCTGGATAACAACTGTAAAAAAACCGAAACCAACAACGACCAAAAAACCGAAAAACCCTGTTGGTGGCCAAATTTCTTACACTTGGATATCACAGGACCCTGGACAACATCCAAACGAACAGCTTCCAGTTAATCCCATGGTTGAAGAAGTCTTACCCAATGGGTCTCATGGAGCTAATTGGAATATTACCTGGATTTCACAACATCCTTATAAAACCACAACAACAAAAAAACCAGTTACAAAGAGACCGGAAGGCAGCAATTTCTCATATGATTATATATTAGATCAGACTGAAAAAGAACCAGCTATTGAAGGTCTTCCAAATGCGCCTGAAGTAGGAGACCTCACCAATAAGCCTCATGGAGTTGGTTGGAATATTACCTGGACAACAACTGTAAAAAAACCAAAACCAACAACAACCAAAAAACCACATAACCCTATTGGTAACCAAGTTTCTTACACTTGGTCATCAGAGCTTCCTGGACAAATTCCAAGCGGACAACCTCCACTTGCAGTACCACAGGGTCTTCTGCCTGAAGGACTCTTACCCAATCAGTTAAGTAAGCCCAATGGAGTTGGTTGGAATATAACCTGGACAACATCTGTGAAAAAACCAAAACCAAATCTAACAACAAACAAAAAACCAAACATTCCTGGTGGAGCTGGTATGACGTACACTTGGACAACGCAAACTGGAGCACAACCCCCACAAACCGGACAGATGCCTTTCAAACTTCCTGAAGGAAGTTTACCAGTTCCTTTGAATTTAGTACCAACTAACAGTATTCCTGTTAATGGAGTTCCAAATGGAGGCTCATTTTCCTACTCCTGGAGCGGACCAGTAAAGGGCAATGGACAAGCACCACCAATTCCACTAAATGGAATACCAGGAATATCAGGAGTGACCTGGAAATCAACGGAGATTCTTAAAGGAAATAAAACTCAACCACTACAAAATGGACAGTTGCCCTTCGCCCTTCCTCAAGGAAGTTTACCAGTTCCAATGAATACAATTCCAATGAATGGAGTACCAAATGGAGGCTCATTCTCTTATTCCTTTAGTGGACCAGTAAAAGGAAATGGACAAGTACCACCAATTCCAGTAAATGGAATACCTGAAATGTCAGGAATGACCTGGACATCAACGGACCCTCTTAAAGGAAATAAAGCTCAACCACTACAAAATGGACAGTTGCCAATGAATACAGTACCAATGAATGGAGTACCAAACGGAGCCTCATTCTCTTATTCCTTTAGCGGACCAGTAAAAAGCAATGGACAAGTACCAACAATTCCAGTAAATGGAGTGATTAGAAATCCATCTAATGGTGCAGAGATACCCGATTTCCAAAATCTTTTCACTGAAATGATTCCTGGTCTTAATCAAAATGGAGCAACACCACAAATTCCCAACATGCAACAACTTATCAGTGGGGCTATTCCTGGCTTTGGTCAACAATCGTCGTCACAACAATCTATTCCTAAGGGTGGTGGAATGAAGTTTTCCTGGACAAGCAAGCCATCTGCCGGAGGTTCAAATGTTGTGCCTAATAAACAATCCAATAACAACCTCCTTGGAAATAGTGGAATAAAATTAAACGTGGTGAGTTTATATGATGAACTATTTAAACACAAAATATAACAATTTTTTTTTTAAATCTACTCTTTAACTCTTTTAACTTTTAGGGAGAAAATTTGAATACTGGAATGAATTTTATGCCGCAACAGCAATCAAATATGGTTTGGGGGTAAAAGTTCTCTTTTAGATTTTATTTAAATGTTCATAAAAAGAACTTAAAAATTAACGAAATAAATTAGATACGTAAAGGCTAAAATATTTCTGTGTCTAATAAGATGAAATAAAGTTACAACTACTATGTATGTTTCTTTGAACTGTTCTTTTTCTAATATTTTAAATTTGTATTCCAAAATGGGCAAATTGGATGTTCGACCAAAAAAAATTAAATGTATACCAAATGAAAGGTTGTTTTGTGAACATCATTTTTTAGTATGGGAACAAAGCCCAAGCCGGATAACAGAGATAGAGACAAATGAATAAACGCATATATACCCGAAATTATGTGCTTACACATACTTAGACTTGAACCTGAATTACTACCCACAAAGATAAAATTTTGGTAACAAAAAGAGTTTTATATCAACAAATATAAAAACTAAAAAACTAGTCTTAAACTCCGGTTCAGTCGATTAGGTTAATTAGGTATGTTTTAATTAAAAACTCTAAGAATAAGGAACTACTCGATAGGACCGGAGTGTAGAGCTTTGTTTTTAGTGTTTGATGGCTTGCCTTGCCGCTGAGCGCTAAGCCAGTACCAAGCGCCTTTCCGCGGCTGAACGAGTGGTGGAAGCAGCTCAATTGCATTTGTTGACTACTTCGATTGTTGTTGATTGTCATTGTTATAGCTTGAACCAAATAAGTTGGCCATTCTACTGCGCAGGTCTCTTCAAATTTCTCTGCTTATCTCTTTAATTTTTTGTTTGTAGTAGCCGTGGCGTGATGGTTAGTGCGATGAACTGTCATGCCGGAGGTCTAAGGTTCGATCCCCAGCCTCGCCACCTATTTATTTACAAGAAAAAATAGCTACTAGGAATTGACAAATCCTCCAAGAGTATTTCCTGGCACAGAAAAATGCCGCTCGTTAGCCGTTCGGATTCGGCAATAAACTGTAGGTCCCCTCCATTCCTGCAGACACGCACACAGGAATGGTTGAGAGTTGTGAGTCACTAGGTCCTAGTTCTTTATGAGCTGTTGTGCCATCAAATTTATTTTATTTATTTTTATCTCTTTAATTTTGAAAGATACACAAAAAAGAAAAATGAAAAAAAAAAAGATGTGCATGGTGACGTTGTTGTCATTATCGCTGCTGCGAACATACTGCTTAGAGCTTGGGCTTGCTGAAGCGCTAAGGAAGGTGAAGGCTGTTTCACAATGCGACGAGAAAACGAGACGTCAGCGTGACGAGAAACGCTTTCATCTTTTTCTCGTTATAAAATCGTTCCCCAATTCACAATGCAGCGAGTTCTTCACACCGACGACAGCGTAGAATTATTCGTGTTTGTCAGTGAATTTGGGAAATAAAATACAAAATTTGAATAAAAGGAAAATGAAAATGTTAAAAAAATGCATTTAGTACTTTAGGGATTGTTTGTTTACAAAAAAGCAAAAGGCAAAAAAAAGACCAAAAGTGAGCAGAAGACAGCGGTGGGAATGTTAATAAAGACAAAATTAATTAGTCGCAAAATAAAAACACTTATTTTCTTATTTTATCTACACAATTAATAAATATAAATACAAATAAAGATACGCTGTGTCCTGTTCTCAATTGTCAAAATGAAAATCGTTGTCTCGTCGCGTCTTTTTTTCAATTTTTCGAACTCATGGCGTGACGGGACGACGAGAAACGCTTTATTGTGACTACTCTAGTATATACTCATTGCTTGAAATTGCTTTGACAGCTACGACGAGTTCTCGTCACGTTCACGTCTCGTTTGCTCATCGCATTGTGAAACAGGCTTCAGTTTTGTCTAAAGCTTTGCTCCATTGAAAAAGAAGTAAAGAAACTGGTGTATATCACATATACAGTGTACGTGAGTGAGGCCGCAAGAATTGTAAAAAAAAAAAAACAAATTAGAATCAGTGCTGTTACTGTTATTTTTCCGACGACGTCTTGATTCGTCGAGAGATTTTAAATTGTGTAAAAAAGTAAAATAATAACAATTAAACCAAAAAAACGCGAAACAATATGAATAATGAATAATTAAAATATTCGGTAAAAACAGCATAAAACAACATGCTGTGTGAAATCGTGTAAAAAACGCGTATAATAAGGAGTGCGCAAAATTTTTTTTCGTCACAAGTATATTTTGTCTCGTATGTTACATAAATTAACGTAAAGTGATGTTTTTTATATAAATGCATTTTCCTAGAATAATTTAATAATGATATTTTGTGGAATTTTGCTATAAAAAAGCAAATTGACTTAAGATTAAAATACACTCCTAAAATATACTTCTCCTGTCAAAATTAGAAATTCTCGTCCAGGGATGTATTAGTTTTTGTTGGTGATGGAAAGGCGGTCAAATTCGTTGAGCGCCCGTAATGCAGAGTTATTTTTAAGCGATTTAAGTTTATGTTATTATGTTCACTTTTAGTTTTATAACAAGTCGTAGTCGAACTCGTATTTGAGCTAGTCGTGTACAAGTACAAGTGCAAGTACAGCTACTGTTTTCATTATGGACATAAAATGTTCTAATTGTACCATCTTAACTTCCGATAGTGATTTGATTTATTGTTGATTTTGCCACTCGCCTTTTCATTTTAAATGTGCAAATCTATGTGAACCTGACCAAACCGCACTTAAATCAAATGATAATTTACTTTGGAGGTGTAATATGTACATGCAAAAATGTTTACTTATCAAATTGTATGGAAAATATAAAAAACTTCTACTGCTTCTTTGTCAATTATAAGCTTGAATTTAAAAAGCACCTCTCAGTCAATTCCAGCATAGTGAAACCCCCTCGTGCTACCCGATCTAAAACTAAAAAATTGGCTATTGAACCTAACAACAATAACAATTTACAGCTGATTAAAGAGAAAAATATTTCTTTTTCTCCTCGTCAGTTGTCTTTGTTATTGCATCAAAATAAATATAAAAGGTACCTCCTCATCATCCCGGGCTACGAAAATTGAACATGTGAAATCTCTGTCTCATACTAAAAAAATAGTTTCCTCATCAAAGCCCAATGCAAAAACAAAAATCAATTCCGATTCTCTTACACAGAGTGGGATAGTTGATAAAGCTTTGTCTGAAGGAAATTCTAGGAGGATTATGGATGTCGTATGCAGCTGTAACTTTATCCGCTCTACCTGCTGGATCAGACATGAACGATGATAATGCAAAAGCTGTCGATATCCAACGAAACACCAAAGGTGTCACAGCGGAAAAATTCCCTGTTGTTGATGGCCATGCGAATGTGAATGTTAGTGTAGTGGCCGAAATTTTTGTTGAGAATGCGGATGCTGCTGAAGACTTTGTTGATAATGAAAACATTGCTGGTATACGTATAGGTGTTCCTCTTACTAGTGACTCTACTGCCGTTGTTGCTGGTGTTGCCAATTTAAATACTGTTAATAAACTGGCGAAAGCTGCTAACAATGTTACTGAAGGTTTCATTCCTGTATTCAATCGAGAAACTGCTCCAAGTGTTTCTTTTCTAAATTTTCTTATGAATAAGGAACACAATCCATCAAATACTAACTTAAGACAGCCTCCTCAAAAACCATCGGGTATCTCTGGCATCAGAAATCAATGTGGAAATTTAAGATAATGAGAAAAATTAAGTGCTTTCACATCTCCAGTGTTCATCCTGACACTAATCCAGATATTATAAATTATATCACGTTTAGAGATCCATCAGGTTTTTCTTGTTTTCTGCTTAATGACAAAGAAAAAAGCGCAAAACCATTAAAACTATTAATTTTAGAATATGTGTCCCAACTGAGTATGTCACTTCAATCTATGACGCTGACTTTTGGCCTAAAGGTATTACAATAAGACCATTTGTTTTCATTCCAAAAAAACCAATAAACCCTGGTTCTTAAAAGTCTGGGAACAAAGCACCTACTTTATCTAATGTTTCTAATAAATGCTTGTATGTAGTTGGCCCCCTGACTTTCAAGTTGGGCAAAGCTGTCAATGGCAATCGTTTGTACATCGTTTGTATACGTTTGTACAACTTTTAGAATAATTTGTACACGCACCGTTTTTTTTTTTTTTTTACAGGCAATTTAAATAAACGGACGGTAGTTGGCCCCAAAATTTTTTTTTTTATAATGTTTCGATAGTCGTTTGTACACTATTGCAACCCGTCTAAGTTCTGAAAACCAAAGTTCTGAAAGACGCACAGTTCTGAATGAAAATGCTATCAAAAATAAAATTCGAAAAGGACAATGTTATGAAAACTAAAATTAAGAAAATATAATATTTTGAAAACCAAAGTTCTGAAAAGACAATAGGTTAGGTTAGGTTATCGTGGCTGTCAGCACAAGTGCTTGACACACTTAGACCACGAGTTGGTCCATTGTGATACCACATTAATCAAGTAGAAATTCTTCCTACCCATTGAACCATTTATAGAGTTTCTTACAAAAGCGTGCGAGACAATTAATGTCTATGTTTGCCAAATCGCTAGTATCATTAGAGTAGAACTCTCCTAGATAGAGCCTACGCCTTTGAGAGAGAGCAGGACATGTCCAGAGAAGATGGGGAATGGATTCTTCCTCTTCTTCGTCCATACAGCTTCTGCAGAAATCGTTCGAGTATAACCCGAGTCTCGTCGCATGTTTGCCTATTAGACAGTGTCCAGTTATGACAACTATTACGGAGCCGATATGTGATCTGGACCCATGTTCTGTAAATTCTCGCATGCATAAAACCGGTCGAGAAACGATGGAAACTGAAACAAAATACATGAGTTTTGTTCCATTTTTCAGCGTTTCTCGACTGATTTTTTTGATGTGAGAGTTACAGAACATGGGTCCTGCTTAGAGATATCAAGCACTTAGAGCGCTTCAGATCTAGTTGTGGCCAGATTTGTTTTGTCGCCACACACGTGGGTGATATTATACCAGTTTAGGTTTGTTTTTGCAATAGCATCTTGTTTCAGTATAATTTTACATAAGTTTACATGTAGCGATAGGTATACCTATATTTGCTCTGTGAGCCAAAATAGATAGCGTTGTTCCTTTTCTGGCGAGTTCATCAGCTGTATAGTTACCTTTGATGTCCTTATGGCCCGGCACCCAGCATAGGTGAATATTGAACTGCTGTGCCATCTCCATAAGAGATGATCGGCAGCTAAAGGTTGTTCTAGAGTTTGTAGAGACAGAGCTCCGGGATTTGATAGCAGCTTGGCTATCTGAGAAGATACGGATATCAATGTTTGATATCACGTTTTCTCTTAGCCAAAACAGGACTTCTTTTATCGACAAAAGTTCCGCCTGGAACACGCTACATTGTTTAGGAAGACGAAAGGAGAGACTTAAATTAAGTCTGTCGGAGTACACCCCTGCACCAACTCCTTCATCATTTTTTGATCCATCAGTGTAAACATGAATTGATTAATCTTCTAGGAATGTTGAGTCCTCCCAGATGGATCTAGAGGGGATGGTAACCTCGACATTTTTATCGAACTGTAATTGAGGAGTGGTGTAGTCTGTGTTGCTTGGTACAGATTTGAAGACATTTAGAATAGTTGAGTGGCCAATACCATTATTGGTCCACTGGGAGGAAGCCTTAAGACGAATGGCTGTGCTTGCAGATATTTGTTTGCCAAATATATCGAGTGGTGTGAGATGGAACAGAATATCAAGTGCAGCAGAGGGGGTTGTACGAAGTACTCCACCCATACACTTGCAGGTTGAGCGTTGGACATTGTTTAGTTTTTCTTTGTTAGATTTTTTCTCTAAGGCGGTCCACCGTACTGTCACAGCATATGTTAGGATCGGTCTGATTACCGAAGTGTATAGCCAATGAGTAATGCGGGGTTATAGACCCCATTTGTTCCCAATGGCCTTTTTACATGAGAAGAGTGCTACTGTGGCCTTTTTAATTCTTTCATTTAAGTTAGGTTTCCAGCTTAACTTCTTATCCAAAATAAGACCCAAATATTTTGCTTCATCTGAAAAAGTTAGTGGTACACCTTTGATAGTAGGTGGGTCTATATAAGGGATTTTATATTTCCTAGAGAGGAGAACAAGGTCGGTCTTCTGGGGTTGACCCCCAGTCCACACTGATCTGCCTAGTTATAAGCAAATTTAAAGTGTTTTGTAGGAGTTCTTTCAACGTGTTAGGGTGTTTTCCCGATACAGCTATAGCAACGTCATCTGCATATGATATCACCCTGTAGCCCTCCACTTCCAGGCTAATTAGTATCTTATTCAGTAGTAAATTCCAAAGAAGGGGGGAAAGAACACAGCCTTGCGGCGCACAGTGGCCCGAATTGACTTTTTTGGTTGCAAAAATCATATCTCTTAAACGAATAAAGATATTTTTATCTTAAAGGAAATTTCCAAGGCTATGAAGTTTGAGAATTTAAAGAAAAAATATTTACAGGGCGTTTCAGAATCTGCTGCTGAGATAAGAAGTTTTAGTTTTTTTCTTTTAGGTGGTTAACATAGTTGGTATTTAATTTTAAAAAGATTGAATGTCAATTTACGAAGTAACTTGGGTTTAATTCAAGTAAAACAGTGGGGAAAAGAAGAAAACAACCCAAATTGAGCCGCGGCGTATCCTTACTGACACATCTTCTTGCAGAAAAACCATCCAGTCTTGAGTTAATAATCCTGGTAGTTAGCATTCTATTAATAAATTCAACAAGCGAACTATCTATATTCAGGGATGGCATTAATTGAAATTGATAATAAATTATCTACTACGCAAAATATGAAAAAATAACTTCGAACTACACACAATTTACAGCTTTAAGTTTTATAAAATTGATTATTTTCCTTAATTTTTTAGTTGCGAACAAATATTTTTTGCATAGCTATACCCTGGCTATGCAAAACTGAGGCAATTTCCTACCGCAACAAATATCTACATTCGAAGGGTACATTTTTAAACTTTTCGTCAGACTTAAACCAAAAAAGCGATTGAGGATGTATTGAGCTCAGTTGATGAAAATTTCAGTATTGATCTTATTTCAATAATTGAAATAGTACTGAAAGTTGGAAAGTGGTACTTACGTACTGGGAAAATTAAATAGTACAAAATATAGTACAATAGTAAGCTTACATATTTCCAACCGTGATATACACTCACATTACATAATCTATCTCATTTCAGCTTTTTAAATAAACAAACTTTTTTTTGCAATGCGTGTCGTGTGTGTATAGATAAATTTTCAATTTTCACATAGCAGAGTTGTAAAAACTGCAGTCTTTTCGGTACTGCAGTTAATTGACTAAAAAGACTAATTTCATTAAGTCTTTTTACTCACAAAAATACTTCAATTAAAATCAAGCAGTCAGGACTAATATTCCGACTGTGCAGTTAAAAAAAAAAAAAGTTAATTAACTTTAAGTTAATTAACTGCAGCATTTTTAATTGCTTTTAGTCTTTTTAGTCAGTGAAAAGTCTTTGTACTGCGATGATTTTACTTTTAGTCAGCTAGTCTTTTGACTACAGTCAATTAACTGTAAGTCTTTTAACTTTTTCTGGTCTTTTAACTAAAAGACTGCAGGCTTGTAGTTATAAAAGAACAGGATGGAATAAAAAGACATTTAAAAGAACAAAAAGTTAAAAAAAAAAACTTTACAGTTAATTGACTGTAGTTTAAAGACTTGCTGACTAAAAGTAAAATCATCGCAGTACAAAGACTTTTCACTGACTAAAAAGACTAAAAGCAGTTAAAAAGTACCGCAGTTAATTAACTTAAAAAATATAAATAAATAAATAAATTTGATGGCACAACGGCTCATGAAGAACTAGGGCCTAGTGACTTACAACTCTCAACCATTCCTGTGTGCGTGTCTGTAGGAATGGAGGGGACCTACAGTTTATTGCCGAATCCGAACGGCTAACGAGCGGCACTTTTCTGTGACAGGAGATACTCTTGGAGTATTTGTCAATTCCTCGCAAGAGGCAGTAGCCGTTTTTTCTTTAAATAAATAGGTGGCGAGGCTAGGGATCGAACCTTAGACCTCCGGCATGACAGTCCATCGCACTAACCATCACTTACGTTCAATAGGTAAGTTAATTAACTGCGACTTTATTAACTGCATTACCAAAGTAGGTATCTCCAACGTTTATTTTATTTACTTATGTTTGGCCAATCCAAATTCGCTATATCCGAATATTTATACTGCCCAAATTCCATTCTCTTCCAACTACAGTTGCCGCTCAAAATCGTAATACAAAAAATATAGACTCCGCCTTTTTCCTAACTTTTGTTTTCATAACATTGTCTTTTCAGAACTTTGGTTTTTTTAAATATTATATTTTCATAACTTTGGTTTTCATAACATTGTCCTTTCAGAACTTTATTTTTCATAACTTTGTCATTCAGAACTGTGTCTTTCAGAACTTTGGTTTTCAGAACTTAGACGGCAGCCTATTCATCGAACTCCATTTTCAGATTTTTCGAATTGTTAAAAAAAATCCAAATGGGACCAAACACATGCACCAAAATTTTGAATAATTAAGTGCAAATAGTAGGTTGATCAAATTTAAAATATTAACAGGAAGAAAAATCATCGTAGAAAATGAACAAACGATTGCATATTTTTCGAAATTTTTACAAAAGTTTTTTAAAAAAAATTGGTGTGTAAAATCCAATTGGGAAGTGTATAAACGAAAATTTTTTTTGTACAAACGTGTACAAACGATTATCCATTGAACTGCATTTTCAGATTTTTTGAATTGTAAAAAAAAATTTAAATAGGGGCCAACAACATGTGCCAAAATTTTGAATAATTAATTAAAAATAGAAATAAAATTAAATTAAAAAAACTAACACCATTTAAAATCATCATACAAAATTTTCAAACGATTGCATACTTTTCAAAATTTCGAGACACATTAAAAAAAAAAAAAAAAAATTAGTGAAAAAATTTGGGACGTGTACAAACGAAAATATTTTTTGTACAAACGTGTACAAACGATTATCCATCGAATTGCATTTCAAATTTTTTCAAAACATTACAAAAATGTTTTTTGGGGCCAACTACCGTCCGTTTATTTAAATTGCCAGTAAAAAAAACGGTGCGTGTACAAATTATTCTAAAAGTTGTACAAACGTGTACAAACGATTGCCAGTAACAGCTTTGCCCAACTTGAAAGTCGGGGGGCCAACTACATGCAAGCCTAATTAAAATCTCAAATCCTTTTACAAATTCAAGCCATCTCGAGTATGATGTCATAATTGATACAGAATCTTGGTTGCATAGTGGAATCTTATCAATGGACATTTTTAATAGCTGCTTGTACAATGTTTTCCGAATGGATCGATGTGCTGTTGCTGATGGACGTGGCGGAGGGATCTTAATCGCAACTCGCATATTCTTGGCGGGTAAACAAATAAATCTACCTGTGATTAATGTAAAGCAACTTTGCGTTTCTATCCAATTAGATTCAAAAGTTTTTTTATTTTGTTACTAGCTATGTCCCTCCGAAAAGTGATATAGAAACATATCAAAGTTACATCAATAATATCGAATTTATTTATAATACTTGTTTTGATTCAAATAATATATGTATAATTGGTGATTTTAACCTTTCTAATGTTACATGGTGTTGGTCTAGTGAGGATAATATTCTTATTCCTTGTAATATGAAAAAGGTTTTGAATTTGAATTTACTGATAATTTATATTGTCATATTTCGTAGTAGCCGTGGCGTGATGGTTAGTGCGATGGACTGTCATGCCGGAGGTCTAAGGTTCGATCCCTAGCCTCGCCACCTATTTATTTAAAGAAAAAACGGCTACTGCCTCTTGCGAGGAATTGACAAATACTCCAAGAGTATCTCCTGTCACAGAAAAGTGCCGCTCGTTAGCCGTTCGGATTCGGCAATAAACTGTAGGTCCCCTCCATTCCTACAAACACGCACACAGGAATGGTTGAGAGTTGTAAGTCACTAGGCCCTAGTTCTTCATGAGCTGTTGTGCCATCAAATTTATTTATTTATTTTTACAAAGAAGATAGGTTCATGAGACTATGTTTATAAGAGATCTACTCTGGTAATCAGATTAATAGACCTTATCTTCTTTCTCAAGTGCAAGTCTACACTCCTATATGACCACTCAGGGAAAGACAATTTCTTTTTCAACCATTGCACAGAACAAATTACGGCACAAAAGAACCAATCTCAAGAGCTATACACTCATTTATCGAAGCTAGTCGAAATTTTGATTTTAACATTTCAAGGGACTGTTTCAAGAATATTCTATTTAATTCGTTTAACTAAATACCAATCATTATTAATTATATGTAAAATTTACTTTATAATTTTAAATTTATATAATATTGTTATCTGTTAAGCTAAGCTTGTAGATGGAAATAAATAAATAAATTTAAAAAAAGTATGACTTTCATTCAATTATTTATTTATTGGTATAAAAAGTCCTATTTTTTTTTCATCAGGTTCATTTACAAGCACCGTGTTCCTTTAAAGTTTCCTAAGTGCTTTTGAGAAGATAAAATTCGTGATCTAGTTTTACCAGTTATATATGTTCTTACTTTCCTGACCGAAAAGAATTATAACTAAACATCATTTGGGCGCCCCAGCTTTCAGCCTTCTAACTTCACGCCGACCATGTGTGAATGCATTTGTGTTTGTGCAACTCACACTACTTTAAAAAAAGCCTCAGTTTTTCCAGTTTTTCCACGATAAACCAGTTCCTCTTATAGGGATGGCCTAAACCCTAAACGGTTATTTTTGGGTAACAGTTATATCAGTTACCGTTATTTTGTAGTAACAGTTTTCCTTAGTGTAGTGTACTTGGCCGGAGACGCTTGGTCTAGGTTCGAGCCTGAGTGGGGCAAATGATTTTTCGAATAAAATTGAACATAAATATACTAAGCACCACTAAAGGAGTCTGATAATCGGCCTGGCGACCGTGAAATAGCTATAACTCCAGCCTATAAAAACTTGGTGGTAGCTCACTCAAGTTGTTGTTCTTTCATTCAAACCTTCGAAAACTGTACTCATTTTGATTATTTTGAAATAGAAATCGGCCTGAGGCAAGGCTGTAATCTAAGCCCCTTACTGTTTGCTCTGTACATTAATGACATCGAAGAAGTTTTCCTTGTTGGAGGAGCAAATGTAACTGATACGATGAGAGTAAGCTATTTAATGTTTGCTGATGATATCGTCGCATTTGCAGAAACCTCACATGGGCTCCAGCTGATGATTAACAGGCTAGCTGACTATTGCAATAGATGGAGGCTAAAGATCAACCTTACGAAATCCAAAGTGATGGTATTTAGGCAAGCAGGACGTAGAAATTGTAGTAGTGAAAAGTGGAAGCTCTTAAATGAGGACATTGAGGTTGTTAACGAGTACAGTTACCTAGGAATGGTTATAACAAGGAATTTGAACATGAGAAAACATATGACGGTGAAGCTTGCAAAATGAAAAAACGCGCTAAGTGCAACCTGGAGGTGTGTTATGTCACATAAGGATGTAGATGCGGATACGAAGTATAGAGTGTTTCAAGCAACGGCGCAAGCAATTATGTTCTACTCGGCACAAATCTGGGGGCATAAACAGTTCGACGAAGTTTAACAACTCTTACTATTCTTTTTGAAGATAAGTTTTAAGCTACCTAGCACAATACCAAACCATATACTGCTATTAGAAACTGGACTTTGCTCACAGTACTTCCATTTGTACAAAATCCATTTGCAACAGCTGTGCGGGTATTACTATATTGCGAGTTCCTTGGCTTACAGGCTGGAATGGCAGTAGAGACTATTTGCTGGTGGTTATGCAATAATTGGCGGTGATTTCTCTGGCAGTTACCGATAAGTCACGGATTCTTTTTAAGACACATTCTCGCTTGATGATTTCCTTTCAAGCATGCGAAACAAAGGGATAATTTTTTTACGTTTTGCCATCTTTCATCAATGCTCATCTCAAGAAATTTTTTGCATATATCTAGAGACTTGCTCTGACCACAAGATACTGAATATTGGAGGCAGTTTTCGCTCTGATTCCTCCAGCAGTTCAGAATGCTTTGCACTTCCCAAAAGTTATAGCATAATTGTTAGATTTTCCACATAAGTGGCGAACTTCACGATTTATAAAGGATTGTCTTATCGAGGTGCCGCATTTGTCTTCGCCTTACTTATTAAGGATTTAATTATATAGACAGGTCGTCCGAATCGTCGTTCAAGAATCTGCATAACCTTTTCTGAGCTGTCTGGAAAGATAAGAAGGGATTTCACTACATCCAATGCATCGTCTTTAAGAGATGATCTTAGTCGTGCCACATTCTCCAGGCCGGTAAATCTACCCAATTCTGAGGTTCTCCAATACTCACTACTCAATAGGGGCCAATCCTCTGGATTGCCATTGAACTTCGGCAAATCCATCTTTGTCTGTCGAGGAACAAAGGTGTTCATCATATCCAGATGCTGATTATTTATCTTTCTATATTCTTAGTTGTTCTTTCTATCTTTGTCCCAGGACAAATTTTGTCTTCATTTTTTTCCAGGCAGTACGCAGTTCACGCGCAAAATTGTGAAGTTTGTACCCGCTGTGGGGTGAAGTCTCCACTAAATTTTGCCAAGAAAAATAATGTTCGAAGCATTATTTTGCGGGAAAAATTTTGACAGGTCAATTATTTTGCACGATAAACATGATCGACTATCATTTATCGATAATTTTACCAAAAGAAAAAAAAAAGAAAAAAACAAACGCGATTTTTCCAACGTTTTTGTAGAGATAAAATTTGTGTTTTCCCGATATGCGCACTAGGCTTAAGCAACGATTCAACCGACGAAAAGTCATGCAGAAGTTCATCAGTTCATTCTCTGAATCCACTCGTCTGCTTTGTAAAAGATGCTCTGCAAGAGAAAAAAAATTCTGAAAACTCTCCTTGGCTTACTCGCCAACAAATGTGAAATTAATGCTGAATTAAAGTCGACGTTTTCACATGCAAAGTAGTCAGTTCTCATTCTCAGTTTTAATTCTTAATCGCGTCATCTGCTTAACATAACCTTCTTCTCGAGAAAAAGTAACGATAATCTTAAAATTAGGTGCGTTTTATTCGTAACTCATAGCTAGCGCAGCAATACAATAAAACGCTATATCAACTTTTATGTCCACTCTTTATTTTCTGGATGTGTTCATACCCTTTTTCGAGTGAAAAACAAACTACGTTACCGGCATTTAAGGTTCAAGTCTACACTATTTATCCACTTTTATATTCACTAATTTACTGGCTAATTTATCGGCACTTTTGGTTTTGTTATTGTTCACCAAGGGAAATTTATTTGCGCTAGCTATAAAATTGCCAATAAAACGCACCTATTGTCCTTTCTTTTTCCTGGTACGAACAATGTGAGGATTTCTGTGGTGTAAAAATAATGTACCCTTTCAATTCAACAAGCCGTGATCACGTGATCGTCTGAATTTTTTTTCTTCTATTGTGTCTTTCTTTTGTGACGTGGCGCTTGCTTTATTTGTTGCCTTGTTAAAAATGTTGGATATCTTCTTTTGTTTTATATTTTCATTTCAAGTTAATTCTTGGTTGTTCTTTTTCTTTGGAAGCGGTTGTTACATACATACATATGTGGAAAATAATTTAATAATGCCAGAGAGGTTAGATCTCTTTATCTTTATAGCTAATGCATGAATTATTGTAAACTGAACATTTTTTTCTATTCCTAGATTACTCGAGGAGCCACAATAAATAATTTTGTAATAATTGTATCGTTGTGATTCGTGATTATTTTAATTTGTATTTTGCTATGTAAATAATAATGCAATAAAAAGGTAATAATTAAGTACCACATAAATTAAATCAGTTTTTATTTCAATAAGGGAAGTACATTCTACTTTTGAAAAAAGGTCGTGAAAAGCCAATTCGTTTGTAATTGGTGATTTCACTATTGAATATTCCTCACATTTTCCAACGGGCAATAATAATTCCGTGAGTAAGCAACTCCCAATTACCCAATGATTTCACTATTGAATTTTCATCACATTATTCATCGATGATAATAAGCAGATGAATCACCATTTTACATTTATGTATGTATTCAAAGCTGATGAGAAAGCAACTTCCAACGTTGTTGAATTTTCATCGAGAAAGTGGCTGTGCATACCGCCAATGACATAAATAAATATAAATTTGATGGCACAACAGCTCATGAAGAACTAGGGCCTAGTGCCTTACAACTCTCAACCATTCCTGTGTGCGTGTCTGCAGGAATGGAGCGGACCTACTGTTTATTGCTGAATCCGAACGGCTAACGAGCGGCACTTTTCTGTGACAGGAGATACTCTTGAAGGATTTGTCAATTCCTCGCAAGAGGCAGTAGCCGTTTTTTCTTTTAAATAAATAGATGGCGAGGCTGAGGATCGAACCTTAGACCTCCGGCATGACAGTCCATTGCACTAACCATCACGCCACGGCTACTACCGCCAATGACATGCCCATGTTAAATTCATCGGAAAAAAGACCACAAAAATGGCGGGTGCAGCTTCTTTTAGTCAAGGAAAAAACAGGTTATTCAGCACTGAATTTTTTGAAATTTCCTACTGGGAAAGGTGTGGGGAAAGTGCCTGTAGATACAAAGAATTTTTGTAGGTGTGCGTGGATCACTCAGTTTAGCAAAGATCCAAGAAAGTCGAGAGAGAACAGATGCTAATGTCAAAAATGAACGAACAAAAAATTTACACTGATGGAAGTCCCCGCACGATGGTATTAGCAGCAGCCTACTTTGCCGGTCATGTCGCCAACATACCACTGTCAGAAGTACAGAAGCGTGTAGACTACTGCAAGAGCAAAAGACTACCGTTGATGGTTGGATGCGATGGAAATGCTCACCATACAACATTGGGTAGTACCGATATAAACCAAAGGGATGATTAACTTTTTGACTTTATTATCGAAAATCTAGATATATTTAACGTAGGGATCATTCCTACCCTCGTAACTAGAAGTAGAAAAGAAGTTCTAGACTTAAGGTTCGGAACCCCGAACTTAAGTTACTTGATAAGGGATCGGAGAGTCTCCAACGATCCCTCAATGTCTGACCACAGAATCATAGTGTTTACCTTAGAAAACCTTCTAACAGAGAATACCTCTGGAAGGAACCCTAAGAAAACAAACTGGAATCTCTATAAAAATGCTCTCCAGACAAACCTTGAACAAAAGGGGCCAGGTAGGACCACAAACCGTCACCTTGAGTTAGAGTATATAGTCAATGAGTTCAGCGGGGCGATAAATGAGGTCTATGAACTCAGCTGTCCACTGAAAACCATTAAAACGCAGAAAGATGCTCCATGGTGGAACAGTAATCTGTCGGAACCTTAGAACCAAGGTTAGAAAACCCTTTAATGAGGCAAAGAGAACTGGAGAGTGGAATAGCTACTCTGCATCTGCAGAGTTGACTAAATATAGCAGGGAAATAAGAAAAGCTAAGAAAAATAGTTTTGCAACCTTCTGCGTAGACATTTCTTCTACTCCTGCAGCGGCAAGACTACATAAGGCTCTAGCGAAAGAGAAGGCATTAACTTCGTTAGCACTTCGAAACCCTGATGGTAGCAAAGGTCTAACCTATTATTAAATACTCATTTCCCGGGCAGGTTACCAGCTTAAGAAAACACAACAGAGAGAACACCTCTCAAACCAAACCGGGAAAGCTGGAAGATAGCGCCAACTATCTGTTCAGCTAACAGAATTGATTGGGCCATAAACGCCCCTCAACCTTTTAAATCACCGGGATAGATGGCATTTTTCCAGCCCTTTATAAGCATACTTCGAAGTATGCTTGAGCTATGTTGTTTTTATTCCCAAAATTGGGATCATTAGATAAGAAGTGTTAAATAAAGATGCCTTTAAACGTACACCAGCATGCTTACAGAGCGGGTAGATCTACAGAAACCGCCCTGTATGAGCTCAAAAATACCTTTCAGATAGCTTTAGAATCGAAAGAAACAGCATTATGTGCCTTTTTAGATATTGAGGGGGCCTTCGACAACACCTCTCATGAAGCTGTAAACAAAGCTCTGGTAAGGCAGTGCGTACCCATCATGGATAAGTGAAATGCTAGGCACAAGAACGGCGGAATCACACGCAGGACGTAGTGTCCAGACGGTCATCACATCAAGGGGCTGTCCTCAACGAGGGGTTTTATCCTCCTTGCTGTGGAGTCTTGTTGTGGATGAATTTGCTAGAAACTCTTACTTCTCAAGGCATATGCTGCATCCGTTTTGCTGATGATATTGTTATAACTGCCTTGGGGAAGTTCGAAGAAACATGGGATTACCATGATGGTAAGACCCATCATTACCTATGGTGCGGTTGCATGTCATAAAAGAACCGAACTAATTGTAAAATTTGTTATAGACCGAGAGCTGGCGACGGATTTTCTGCGTGAAAGGAAACCAAACGGTATTAATGTTACAACTAGTCCTAGGGAAGGTGATAACGAATACGAAAGTCTGTCTGCACGTAGTGGCCGCGTTTCCGCGAAAAAGTGCATCAAAAGTACAACTTTTCTGAAAATAGAAATAGTGAGGGAAACCACTTAAAATGCATCGCATCCCGACGCCACGGACTCGCTGATTACAAAAATGGTTTCGACAGACGTGTAGGTGGCCGCACAACCCTCGACAGACGCCGCCGAAAATGCGTTTTTTTTTGGCGTTTTTTACTTTTTGGGAAACCACTTAAAATTAGTGTCATTCGAAAGCTCTCGACTCCCTGAGTGCGAATATGCAAATGACAGACGTCTAGGTGGCCGCAAAACCCGCGACAGACGTCGCGTTTTTTTGGCGCTTTTTTACTTTTTGGGAAACCACTTAAAATTAGTGTCATTGGAAAGCTCTCGACTTCCCGAGTGCGAATATGCCCATGACAGACGTGTAGGTGGCCGCAAACTCACGACAGACACGATTAAAATCGCGGCTTTTTTTACGAAATTCTAGATAACTCATGTTACACACCTAATTACATCGCAATCTGAGGCTCTTGACTGCCAAGAGTATTAATATGTGAAAAAAAACAACTTTCAGCTTTATCCAACAGCTGGAAAGCGCGATAAAAATCGCGGATTTTTTCAGTGTACGACTATTTAATGGGCTTTTGCGGGAAACCACTTAAAATGTATCTTAATTGAAAGGTCCTGACCTCAACAAAATTAAAATTTAAACGACAGATGCGTAAGTGGTGATAAACGGATGGTAGCCACTAAATAAGTCGCGGCCGTTATTTATTGTTTTTAAATTGGTTCTTAGTGGTAATCTCTTCAAATTTACTCAAGTTAAAGGTTTAAACTCCCTTAACAAGAAAATGTAGGTGACAGACGTTTTGAGTTATATGAACATGTTGAAAACCGCGATAAAATTCGCGAATGTAATTATTGTTTTATTGGTTGGACTTTGGTGGTAACCTCCCCAAAAGGATGTCTATTCAAAGATTTTAACTCCTTGACCAAGAAAATTTTATTGACAGACGTTTTGAGTCACACCAAGCCGCCGAAAACCGCGATAAGAGTCGCGCATATTATTATTGTTTTATTGGTTGGATATTGGTGGTAACCTCCTCAAAAGGATGTCTATTCAAAGGTTTGAACTCCCTGACCAAGAAACTTTTACTGACAGACGTTTTGAGTTACACCAAACTATCTAAGTCCGCGAAATACATCGCGTTTGTTATTATTGTATTTTTTTAATTCAATTTTGATGGTCACTGATTGAAATGTACCTCAATTCAAAGGTACTTACTCCCTGAAATATAAAATGTAGCCACAGACGTTTTGGACTACACCAAACTGTTGAAAACGCCATCGCCAATGAAAAAAAATTAAGCTTATTATTTTATATGTTTGATTTTCCAGATAATTATAAGCATAACTATGTATGAACATGCATAACATACATACAAATTTTAAATAATCACTCTTTTGCATATTCAATAGTAATTGCATTTGTTTGAGGTACATTTCAATCAGTGACCATCAAAATTGAATTAAAAAAATACAATAATAACAAACGCGATGTATTTCGCGGACTTAGATAGTTTGGTGTAACTCAAAACGTCTGTGAGTAAAATTTTTCAAGGGAGGTAAAACCGTTGAATTGGCATACATATGAATAGGTTACCACCAAAAATCCAATTGATAAAATAATAATAACATGCGCGACTTTTATCGCGGTTTTCGGCAGCTTGGTGTGACTCAAAACGTCTGTCAGTAAAAGTTTCTTGGTCAGGGAGTTCAAACCTTTAATTAGACACCCTTTTGGGGAGGTTACCACCAATATCCAATCAATAAAACAATAATAATATGCGCGAATTTTATCGCAGTTTTCAACATGTTAATATAACTCAAAACGTCTGTCACCTACATTTTGTTCTTAGTGGAGTTAAAACCCTTAACTTGAGTAACATTTGAAGAGATTACCACTAAAATCCAATTTAAAAACAATAAATAACGCCCGCGACTTATTTAGTGGCTACCATCCGTTTATCACCACTTACGCATCTGTCATTTAAATTTTAATTTTGTTGAGGTCAGGACCTTTCAATTAAGATACATTTTAAGTGGTTTCCCGCAAAAGCCCATTAAATAGTCGTACACTGAAAAAATCCGCGATTTTTATCGCGCTTTCCAGCTGTTGGATAAAGCTGAAAGTTGGTTTTTTTCACATATTTATACTCTTGGCAGTCAAGAGCCTCAGATTGCGATGTAATTAGGTGTGTAACATGAGTTATCTAGAATTTCGTAAAAAAAGCCGCGAATCGTGTCTGTCGTGAGTTTGCGGCCACCTACACGTCTGTCATGGGCATATTCGCACTCGAGAAGTCGAGAGCTTTCCAATGACACCAATTTTAAGTGGTTTCCCAAAAAGTAAAAAAGCGCCAAAAAAACGCATTTTCAGCGACGTCTGTCGCGGAAAATGCGGCCACCTAGACGTCTGTCGAAACCATTTTTGTAATCAGCGAGTCCGTGGCGTCGGGATGCGATGCATTTTAAGTGGTTTCCCTCACTATTTCTATTTTCAGAAAAGTTGTACTTTTGATGCACTTTTTCGCGGAAACGCGGCCACTACGTGCAGACAGACTTTCGTATTCGTTATCACCTTCCCTAGGACTAGTTGTAACATTAATACCGTTTGGTTTCCTTTCACGAAGAAAATCCGTCGCCAGCTCTTAGACTATTACCAAATTTACCTAAAATTCCCGATTGAAAAAGAAAACACAGTCTTATATTTAGGAAATAACAATTTAATTCAAGATTTATTTAAAATATTTATGTATGATAGATAAGGCAAGAAAACGATGTTAATTGTACGGACTTTTAAAAACAACTTAATTACACTTGATATGATTATATAAGCAAAGATAAGTTAAAAAGAGATAGCTGTACAGACGTAGATAAAAGCTTTAATCTTCAAAGCTAATCACAACTAGGAAATCCCTAGAAAAAGTACAAACGCTCGCATGCTTATGCATTACTGGAGCAATGAGGACATGCCCTACAGCAGCAATGGGGGTAATCCTTCACTTGACCCCATTACATGTGGTCATAGAAAGTGCTGCTATGGGAGCCATCATTAGATTCGCTAAGGAGGGTACTGGGACGGGAAAATGTATAGGTCATAGGGAAAGAATTTCGATCTGTAAGTCCACAGTAACAAAACCATCTTGACGTTCCAAGAGATGACATAATATAATTTCGAGAAAAACCTCCAAACGGAGTTAAGTTGCAAAAAAAAGTGGGTAGGGGAATCTGTCAACTACACTCTTAAAGCGAATGCCATCAAGTGATACACTGATGGATCGAGAACAACTGTAGGGACTGGCGCAGGAATCTATGGGCCAAGAACCAAACTTTTCTTACCGATGGCGATGGATCAGTCTTCTAGCATTTTCCAAGCGAAAGTCAATGCCAAAGGAAAATGTGCAGAACTGGGTCCAGAGCCCTATTGCGGAATAGGAGAAAACTTGTTTAAAAATAAAATCAAAAAATAAGAGGAGGCCAAAAGACTACAAATCTGGAAAGAACTCCCTAAGCTAAGACAGGCAAAACTACTACTTGGGAACTACAACCAAAATTGTTTCATATCCTGTATTAGCTTAAATAGAAACAACCTTAGAATAGTTACGGGTATCCTTACCGGCACCTGCAAGCTAAGGAGACACCTCAGGATACTTGGCTTAGTAAGATGTGCCACAAGCAGATTCTGTAACACCGAGGAAGAGACACCGGACCACATTTTAGGTAGTTCTGAAGTGATTGTGCAACAAAGACATAGATATCTGGGTCGCCACCAGATAGAGGTATACTCCAAATACTTAAGTTCCTCAAAGAAATAAATTTGGAGGAAGAGCTGTAAATGAGCAACCTCATCTGGCTCTAAATGGGGGCACAATAGATCTTGAGGTCGCACTGCAATATAAACCCCAAAGTATAATTCATTCAATAATATATTGTTTATTCGAATGGCGAGTGCAAATATGTGGACTGTAACTTAAATAGCAAAAACTGATTCTACAACTTTTAATTTTTTGAACGAATATTTAACATTAATTTTTTGCATGCACCAATTTCAAACTAATGAAAGATTTTTTTTAAACATTCTTTTTTCACTTTAGCAATCTTGTGCATCTAATTTGTCTTGGTCGTGCAGTTTCTGTTTAGATGTTAAGGAATTAATAGGTTTTTGTTTAAAGAGTATTAGCACTGAACTCTATAATACACTGGATAGCGCATCCATACAACAAAGTTGATGCCATTTGAGAATTGTTATAATGTTGAATTGCCTATTTTTTTGTATAACGGTATAACTGTATAACATAATCAAATGCAAAATTTTTTACAAAATTGCAACTAAAATATTTTAAATTCACTTTTACAATTATTTTAAAGTACGGAAAGTCAAATTTACAAACAAGTGATGGTTCTTTTGCTATTTTTTCTTAGAAATTCCACTTTGGTTTTTGCTCCTCTTCGGTTGTAGTAGAATTTTTTAGATCTCAGCAACTTGAACTGGCTTTCTCAGCCTCACTGAACATACCTAAAGTGTTGAGTTGCCTTACTGAACATACCTAAAGTGTTGAGTTACCTACGTACTTGTCATCTTCAATTGGAAGTAGAAAAACTGTTATACTTTGTAGGGAATCCACTATCCAGTGTATTATAGAGATCAGTGAGTATTAGGTACTGCATTATTTTGTTTTGTTTTTTTGAATATTTATAGAAAAATGTTAAAAATTATATTTTATCTAATTATTTCATTATAAACTTTATTGATAACTTTTTTCTTTTCTTTTGATTGTAGTAGACTGTAGAGAATGGAGTATAGAATAGAATAGAAAAGATTTTATTTATAACAAACAATTTAAATAAACATAATCTTAATGAGCATGGCATTGCTTGAGTATATGGAATTTTCAACGCTGGCTTCATACGATCGACAGTGTTAAAATTTTATAAAATTATTAAATAGTCATGAAAAATTTTGTAAAAGAAATAAAACTATAACAATTTGTCTATCGTGTGAATCCCGCATTACAATTGCTTCTTAATTCCCTTCTCATCCGGAGGATTTAATTAAATATAAGCGCCTTTTGGGCTGCTGGCAAATCCCTCATAATTAAAATCGCTGTCCTCAGAAAGAGTTCATCACTCTCGTCTTCATGCAGCAACCAGTGCTGAAACTTCAGGGTTGAGCTGTTTTTCTATTTTGGGATTGATTGGGCGAGTGCAATACTGCAGCTTCTGATTCATTGCACCGTCTTCTGAAAAAAATAAAATAACTTTTTAATAAATAGGCAACGAAAAAACAGCTTTTAGAGCCAAAAATTCATTTTGCGAAGCTTGAAGTTATCACCGCCATTTTCGATTTTCAAAACAATAATGGATGTGCTGAATTGTACTCAACTGTTTCTGCTTTGTGCTGCAAATATTTTATCAATTTATAAACTTAAAAAGTTGCCTAAGATTTTTTTTTGCAGTTGAATTTTATGTCGAATTTTATGCACCTGACTAAATACACTCAATTTTCTGGTATAGCAATTTTTGCAAATACCTACAGCAAAACATTTTTTTTCAATAAAAAAATGAAATTAGAATCCATACCGAAATCATTAAAACTCATGTAGATATTAGGTATCTTGTCGACATATTAGATAACTGCTTTCAATTTTTTTTCCTAAGATTGTGTTAACAGATGTTATTTTTGTTGTCAAGAATATTATTTGCCAATGCTGAATGCGCAATCCAGTTGGATCTACAAAAAATATTGATTTTTTAAACGGAAAGATAAGCTTCTTTGAATATCAAGCGCAAATATTTTCATTGAAACAGGAGGTTTTAGACTAAAAGTTTCCTACAGATATTATATATGTAAATTTTTTTTTCTGTTCTGTGCAACGAGAATTTAATTAAATAAAAACAAAATTTTAAATTTGATAAAAAGAAATGAAAAATATGGGCAGGTGTTGCTGTGGCCTTCGTTTTATTTTTGTTGATTCTTTTGCTTCTTAAACGAATCAAAAGTCAAAATTAAAAATTTAAGTGTTTAATAATGGGGTTTTCCATTGGTAAAATAAATCAATTTATTTTTGATTCGGATCTGTCAAAAAGACAATTTCCCCTCTTTATACGTTCCATTGGGCAGAATAAATTGATTTATTTTTGATTTTAAATCAAATTTGCAAATCTAAATTTTTCGGCAGATTAACCCCTCCTTGTACTAATACCAACATAAATCCAGCTGTCATCTTGCAAATATTTTTCGTTGATATTTCGGTTGTGGAATGTTTTATATTATGTGAGAACGACGTATTAATATGCGACCAATTCAAAAGACTAAACGTGACTGACTTTATTCCATCCTCAGTATTGTTTTACATAGTATAATATATATATGTACATATGAAGTTCTGTTAAATATTAATATGCGAGCCCTATGAAGTAGGTACTCATACCAATTAGTAATAGGTATAATATTATATTATGTATGTAATGTATAATAGGTATAATGGTATATAATGTAAGGCAATGTATAAATTAGTAGGATTGTATAATACACAACATCTTTCCTTCCTTATTTAATTTGGAATTCCCAGGTTCTTATATTGTAGCCTAAAAGGTGCACGACGCTCCCTCTAAGGTCGACGCTCTGGAACTATTGGAAGAGGCAAAACTTCTTCCTGAGATGACGCAGGTATAATCGGATTGTAGTCCGACTGCTCTTGATTGTTTTCAGGGCGATGTGTTGGTAAGCAACGAATTTCCTCAGCATTGAGTCCAGCAGGTCGTAGTTGATGGCGGTGAACTACTCTTGTGGTTCCATTCATAGTAACTAGGTATCGGCTCTTGGATAACACTTGAGAGACCTTAGCTTGTACCAACTGATCTTGTAGACGATACAAAACCTTGTCGCCAGGAGAGAACGTTTTATCTGGGAAATAAAATGAAGAATAATTATTACGAGAGATATGAAAACCTGTTTCGCCTAATGGTGGTTTTAGTTAATTCAGAAATGTTCTTGGAAAATTTCGAAGCAAAAACTCGCAGGGACTTTTCTGGGTGGTTGGACTTGGAGTTGTTCTATAATAAAAAAGAAACTGGTCAATGTGTCGTTGCATCTCTTGATCGGTAATGATGCGCTTCTCTGACGCAAATCCTATACCTTTACTAAGTGCGCGTTTGACTACTTTAACCTCTGCCTCTGCAAGCCCATTTGCTTGTGAGAAGTAAGGGGGGCTTTTAAAAAAAAAAAAAAAAAAGGAATTCCGAAAAACGACTTCCTAAATCTTGCTATTACCTCAGATGCTGTTGTTGTCTTCATTAGATACAAATCAATCCATTTCGATGTGGAGTCTACTATAAGTAAAATGTTTTTACCAAATAAGTGCAGAAAATCCGCATGAAGTCTTATCCACGGACGCTGATATTTAGGCCATCCTTTAAATACAGCTTCCGAAGCATTCGAACTCTGAAACTTTTGGCACTGCTCACATAACTTAGCTTTCTCCTCCAAATCAACGTCTATGCCAGGCCACCAACACAAGGATCTAGCAAGTAATTTCATTTTAACAACTCCTGGGCGATTGTCATGAAGACGATGCAGTACATAATTCTGAAGTGCAATTGGTATAAGCACGCGGACTCCTCAGACTAAACAATCTTGTTCTATAGACAAACTTTCTCTTCTCAAAAAATACGGTTGTAATGCGGGGTCCACCACATTATGTGTCCATCCTACACGTTCAAGTTCAAGAAGCTTACATAATATGGGATCCATTTTGGTGCCTTTGACAACATTTTTAAAATCAAGAGGAACGCTGTCCTCATTATAAATTATATTAATGAGTGTATCAGACATTTCATTGGTTGCGACTGTGCTTAATGGAAGGCGAGAAAGTGCATCACATGATGCCATGTCTTGACTTTTTTTTATAACGAATTGTGTACATATGTATATCCAGACAAAATAATAGACCACCTTTGTAGACGTGCACATGATGTGGCTGAAATTCTCTTATTGGGAGTGAAAATGGATTTAAGTGGCATGTTGTCTGTATATAAAATAAATTCCCGACCAAATAAAAACTTGTGAAATTTTTTTACCCCGAAAATAATGGCTAAGGCTTCTTTTTCAACCTGTGGATAGTTCCTCTCTGATGATGTCAAAGTTGCTAACGTGAAAGCTATCGGTAAGTCTATATTATTTTCCATGTGGGACAAAACAGCTCCAACACCGTAACTGCTTGCATCGCAGGATAAAACCAATTGCTTAGTAGGATCGTAATACGAAAGTAGACTCTTTTCGGGAAGTAAACGTTTGCTATCTAAAAATGACTTTTGACATTGACTAGACCATTGAAATGGGATACCTTTTTGTGTTAATTTGTATAGCGGGGCAAGGACTGAGGCCTGCATTGGAACAAACTATCTGTAGAAATTAAGTAAACCTAGATACGCCTTTAGTTTTGTTTTGTTTTTGTACAGCATCTACTTTTGTTGGGCATGGACGAACCCCCTTGGCAGTTAGCAAAAATCCCAAGTACTCAACTTGGTGTACAAAAAATTTGCACTTGCTATAATTGACCCGAACGTTGGCTGCATTCAAACGAGAGAGCACCTCCTCAACGATTTGTTTACAACTAGCATAATTTGTCCCAGATATAATTACATCATTAATGTAACAGCTGACATTTGCTATACCCCGCAGAATTTCATCCATCGTACGCTGGAATATAGACGGTGCCGTTTTTATTCAATATGTGAGTTTATTAAATCTGAAAAGCCCGACGTGTGTATTAATCGTAAAATAAACTTTACTCTCTTCAAAAAGCTCTAATTGTTGATACGCTCCTCTTAAGTCTAGAATCGTGAATACAGTTTTGTTACTCATCGACGTAATGATATCCTCTATGACCGGGAGTGGGTAATGGTCCGACTCGATAACTTTATTTAATGACACCCGAAAATCTACACAAATGCGTAGGCCTCCATCTTTCTTTGAAACAACGACAACTGGACTAGCCCATTCACTACTTGACACTGGATAAATAACCCCTTCTGACTTCAATTTTTCATATTCAGCTTCTAATTTTTTTCTTAAAGCAAATGGAACAGTGTAGGCACGACCAATGTTGCCGCTGTGCGACTTTAGTCTCATTTTGACCCCTTTTTGAGGCTCATGCGACCATGAGACAACTTTTTAGAAAATTGGCTTTTTTGACCCTTTTTAAAAATCTTGCGACTTTTCTGAACCTTTTTCTAGAAAATTACTTGGACTATAGATTTATTGTTTTCCTTTTTTATAAAAAAAAAAACATTTTTTGTTTCACTTTGGTATTCGTCACAAAGAGATCGATTACCTAGTTATTTCGTCTAAGAGTAATGAATTTTCGGCGAAAAATCAATTCGCTAACCGAAATACGAAATTTCAGGCCATATCGTAAGCGAATGTTCAATTCGCAAACCATAACAAGGCACTTTATTTTTTAATTGAAAAAAAAAATGTTATTGTAAAATGCAGTAGGACATATGTACATACGTAATTACGTACATATATCCTACATGTTTCCCAAAAAAATATCAGCGAATTTGTTCGCGATGGGAGTTCGTATGAATTTTTCTAAGTGATGGATTCTGTGATAGCTTCCTTTTTCTTATTTCGTTACAAAATTTTAATTAAGATGGAATGCATTATGTACTAACAGGGCTGACTTTATCTAGGTACCTATATACTCACAATCACAAAGGAAAGACATTTTTACTTTCCCAAACTTAAAGAAGGTAAAGATAAAATTAAGAAACCTTAAGTTTCTCGCCACTATAATGTCAACTGATAATAAACGGACTTTTTAAGCTATATATTTTACGAAATTTTCTGAATGCGACTTTTTTTTCCTCATGACCCTTTTTTGCAACCATTTCAATTTTCTCAGCGGCAACACTGGGCACGACAGAAGATTGGGCTACAGTTTTCTTTTATTGTGACGCCTGCTTTGTAGCCAAGAATAGTTGATGGATTACTTCCAAAAACACGTGGATATTTACTTTTATATCGCTCTACTATATGATTGTCCACTGAGTTTCCCTTAAGGGTTTTGAGTGCGTGACCATCATATGTAATTTGCGTTTGATTTTTTGGAATTCTACCTGTACTACTGCTTTTCCTAAGACTGGAACTAACTGACCCGTTACTGACATATATATATGGCTTATCTGTTTTAGGAATAAGTATAATTTTAAAAAAATGAAAGAAAACAGCCGATGAAATAATTGTAGCACATTCCGCTTTCATTGGGACTTGATTTATTATTATATCGATAAAACATGGGGTTGCGCCATCCTTTTCTCCAGTTATATTGCAAATATTATAATTTTCCTGGGAATATTGCTCATACCTTTGGTCGGTTTCTTCCCAAGAAGTCATCTTCTGATCCATTCGATAATCCTGCATTTTCGCTCTCCAAAACTACGTTCAGATTTCTACGATTAGCTGTACAGACCCGTGAAGTATGTCCAATACGTTGAAATGAAAAGCAAACCCAATTTACTGCAGGGCACGAACGAGCATCGTGCCTTCTTCGGCATCTATGACAGTTTCGTCGAAGGTTTCGTCGTGGACTTCCACTGACGTCTTTGTTACTGAAATTGGTAGAGGATTCATTAGTCGACTGATTGTTGAAAACATTCGAGAGACTGTTAGATATCCATATTCGCTGTACGCTCCCGCAGGACGTTTTATCTCCAGCGCAACATGCTTACACTAAAGGGAAAAGTACGAAAACGGCTCTTCACAGTGTCGTTTCGACAATAGAAAAATCTCTAACTAACAAGGAATACACCTTAGCTGCCTTTCTAGATATTGAAGGAGCCTTCAATAATGTACAGAATGAGGCGGTTGAGAATGCTCTTGTAGAACTTGGTGTTGACAACGCCACCATTGATTACATAATGTGTATGCTGAAAAACAGACGTATTTACTCAGAACTAGGTGGGGGCAAAATAGAGGTGATAACATCTAGGGGGACACCCCAAGGTGGAGTCCTCTCGCCACTTCTCTGGCTTCTCGTCATGAACGTCTTACTGAACAAGCTTAAATATAGTGGCGTCAAAGCGGTAGCCTACGCGGACGACTTATCACTACTAGCAACAGGTTAATTCTTATCCAATATTAGTGAACAAATAGATTTTGCCCTGTCCACAGTTTGCACCTGGACAAAGAATTGTGGTTTAGCGGTAAATCCGTCAAAAACAGAACTAGTCCTCTTTACAAACAAGAGGAAGTTACCCGTTTTCAAGATTCCATCAATTGACGGCATCCAACTCAAGATTTCAGATAGCGCAAAGTATCTGGGAGTAATCCTGGATAAAAAGCTAAACTGGAGTCTCAATATCAAAGAAAGAGCTCAGAAGGCAATGTTTGCCCTCTACTCTTGCAATAGAATTTTCGGAAAAACCTGGGGACCCAATCCAAAAATCATTCTATGGATGTATACGGCAATAGTGAGACCGATACTAACTTATGGTTGTATAGTTTGGTGGAATGGAGTAGAAATAGCACAAATTTTTCAATGTGCCGAAAGTTGTTCCTCCACACAACGTAATAAATAACGGAAGTTTCATTTCTTCTTCTTTAACAATTATTCAAACCGTTCCATGTATGTTTTAAAATCATTCTTCGATTCATCGAATGGTTCAATTGCACCGATTAATGACATTTTTTTTTTTTTTTTCTTTTTACCTCGTCGCCAATGTTTTATATTATGGGAGAACGACGTATTAATATGCGACCAATTCAAAAGACTAAACGTGACTGACTTTATTCCATCCTCAGTATTGTTTTACATAGTATAATATATATATGTACATTGTACATATGAAGTTCTGTTAAATATTAATATGCGAGCCCTATGAAGTAGGTACTCATACCAATTAGTAATAGGTATAATATTATAATATGTATGTAATGTATAATAGGTATAATGGTATATAATGTAAGGCAATGTATAAATTAGTAGGATTGTATAATACACGACATGGAAATTATGTTGAAAAACGTGGAAAATAATTGCTAATAAATAAATGGTAGCAGTTTGAAAATAAATAAAATAAATCCATTCTTTCATTGAAATCTTAATTTACCAATGGAAAACCCCATAAGGTAAAGGAAGGGCTTTAATTTACTTGAAATACTTTACAAATATTCACAATTAGCTAGGACATTCTTGGGTAAAATGGCCTTATGGCACCTACTGAATATGGAATACATCTTACATGTCTGTCTTATTAAGTCATGGGAAAGTTGTTTCGAAAAATTTCAGAGTATGTTAATCTGCAGAGCAAAGGCGCGCAAAAGAAATAAAATAAAATGCATGACAGGATCGGAATACATGGGAATACATAGATTCAAATATGTATTATTAAAAATCAACATAATTCGAGATTAATTTAGTAAAAAAAAAACTCACCTTAAATTGTTTTGAGAGCTAAAGAAAGTTCTACCCTCTGATTTCTTTAACAAATCTTAGTTTTTGAAAAAAAAAAATTCAAAATTGTAAGTGTGGTTTTTTGATAATTAATTTTTTATATATAAAATTTGTAAACATTTTTAAGAAAAAAAAGTGGCCCCTACACAATTTTTTAGTATTTATTAATGTTGAATTAACATTTGTTTGTTTTTTTTAAATTTTGCTATGCAGTATGATTTCAACATTTTAAAAACTTTTGTTTATGATTATCTGTATAACTTATTTATTATACCTACAGATAATGATATAGTCCAAAATAAGAAAAAAAAATGGTTCTATGAGAGGTACTGTTAATAATGGCCAACTTCAAATTTTGTTTTTGGCAAGTAATAGACCGTACTAACGTTAGTATTCAGAACAATTTTAATCAAAATCGTAGAAGTTGTTTTTGAACAAAATTTAGAAATTCTGTAATGCAGGTTTTTTTTAGAGCCCCCTATTGCACGTGTATACGTGTATCCGTGTTACACGAGTAATTAAATTATCTGTGTGTGAACACGTGTATTTATATTTACATGTGTATTTATTGTTACACGTGTATTTAAAAATACATGTGTAATTACAGTCAAACTTCCCTATAACGAATCTTCAAGAGAACAAAAAATTATTATTTGCCTTTGAAATTGTGCTGACTCAAGGATTCAGAAAAATATTTAGCCTTTTGTTCAATAATGGAGCACGAGAGTGGTAAATTCCTTTTCCTGTTTATCTGCACCCATTTTAACATTGCCTTATCCACATCAATGTATTTTGATTTTAACTTACTTCGATTTGAACTTACTTCAAAAAAATTTTAAATGTTTACTTCACTTTTTAAAATTGCTGACAGTGTACTAAAGGACACTCCGAATTTTTCAACAACTTCTTTTCTACCCTTTTACCTTTTTCGGACAATTTGCCTTGCGCTTGGACATTTTTGTATAAACGATTCAAAATGCAAACTTAAACGATTGACCTGTTGCGTAAAAGTTCTACTACATATGCACACTTTTTATACATGCTTATGTACATCCTTTCAATTTAAAAAAAAAATTCTTCCTAAAGCGGGGAGTTCCCTTTTAAAATTAGGAACAAAAATCGTAGTAGACCTTGATTTCCAATTTGAAAATTGACATTTCATTATAAAGAAACAACTTTGCTTTCGGGCCAAAAAAAAAGATCCCTATAAAGGGAACAGAGAATTTTGTTATAAAGAACCTAATTCATAATGGGATATTTTTTTAAGGGGAAGGGGAGCAAAATCAAATTTGCTACAGAGGGAATTACGTTATAAGAAAGTTCGTTATAAGGAAGTTTGACTGTAATTAAAAATGGTTTTTATGATTTTTTATCCAAAGATGATATTTTTACTGAAAACGAAAAAATTTAATCTCTTATAGAATTTAATTGACATTTTAATTCAATTCTCGCATGGCTTTAGTTTTAGTAAATCACAAAATCGTCTTATGCTAAATTAACATGTATTTACAAGTCCGTCGCTTATATTTTTTGCACAAATACTTTTTTGATGAAATACAAGACACCGGGAGCGGGTCAAAATTCTGTATGGCCAAAATCCTGATTATTTTATTTTGGAAAATACTGTACGCTCAATATAAATATAATAGAGTTGGGAATGCTCTACCTAGGGTAATTATTATTTTGATTATAAAACAGTTAGTTTGATATATCTCCTCATCTAAAAAAAAAAAAAAAATCAAATTGTAAAGACTCACTAAAAAGATATCACGAGGTACAATTTGAAAAAAGTTAAGTACATGGTCCCTGGAAAAATTGGTCCCCAACATTTTGGTGTTTCAGTTTTTTCGATATCTTTAATACTTATCGATATATCTTACTTTAAAGGAAAACAAAAATTAAAATGCAGCGATCTTCAGCTTCATAAAAATTGACTTAAAACAGAAAAAAAATATTCAAAAACAACGGTACAATTTACAATGCCATGCTATACTTTTTTGGAAAGCCAGAAATCTCTGCTTTTATGTTGTTTTTAAAATAAGTTGTTTTAGCGGAGAGCTTTTCAAAAATTAATTTTCAAACTTAAATTTTTGAAAAAAAAAAAAACTTTAAAAAATAGTTTTCAAACTAATTTAGTTCAAAATTTTACGTGATTTAGTAGTATTTTTGGTTATTAATTCATATTAATTTCATATTAATTCAATGCTCCCATCAAGTTTTAGTCAAACACTAAAAACCAGATGTCAAAATGTATTTTAGTTTTTGAGAAAATTGAAAATAACAAAAGTAGGTTTTCCTTAAATTCGACTTCCATCCGTTATTTTGTTGTTCTAAAGATCATATTACAAATTAATTAGTAAAGTAGATTTTTTTATTCTCAATTTTCTCAAAAACTAAAAGACATTTAAGCATCCGGTTTTCTGTTTTGACTAAAAACTAATAAGAGCATTGAATTGAATTGGAAACAAAATTAATTCTTAAATATGTAAAATTTTGAAAGAAATTTGTTTGAAATTTTTTTTCAAAGTTTCGAGTTTGAAAATTAATTTTTCAAAAACTTTACTTAATAATAAAACTAAAGAACAGATTTCTGGCTTTCCAAAAAGGTATAGCATTGCATTTTAAGTTTAACCGTTGTTTGTAAATATTTTGTTTTCTGTTTTAAGTTATTTTTCTTTTAGAAAATTGCCCCTCTTGTCCTAACGGGGGGGGGGGACCCCCCCTCCTAAACGATTTTTTTGTCTTAACCCAACCAACTCGCTCTGGCTTTTTGGTGCACCTTATACCATTGACCCTGTATAATTTACCGGTAAAACTTACCTCACCGTTTATAAATAGGATACATTCAAAGTTTCTTTAAATAAAGATTCTATAAATGCAAAAGAAACTTTGCATACACCCAACCACGCACCCAAATCCTATAGTGGGCCAAGCCTCCCATACTAACCTCACTGTTTATACGCCGTAATACTACGTTTCCACCGACCACAAAACCGAGATTTAAGTAGATTTACCTAAATCTTCTCCAAATCCCGAAGATTTACCATACAAATTTATTTCCTTAATCTCGAAGATTTGAGACAAATCTTGTTAAATCTTCATAGGTCCAATAGTTACAAAACTCGAACTGGCCTATATTTTCTCACACTGAATGCATTCATTGGAAAGGGGATATACATGAATATTTCTGCCTCACTCCAACTCCATTAGAAAAAGTGAAACAACATATGCATACTGTCAAAATAAATCTCCTTTTTAATCTTTTTGCGCGGTGGAAACACCAAATAGATTTATATAATCTAAACTGAGATAAACCTTCGGTGGAAACATAGTATAATGCTGAATGTTCTAGGATTTACCGGTGAATTCTAGAATTTCATTATTTCGGCTTTTTACAGTCACACGTTTACACTAAATTTTCTGGTATATATAGTTGATATATTTTTTGCAAATACCTAAGTACAACAAAATATTTTATTTTATTTTTTTTTTTGTTTTCAATAAAATAGTTCATATAAGAACCTATACCAAAATCATTAAAACTCATGTAGATAATAGCAAAGAATATAAAGTTACCAAGAAAGTGCATCTCATACAATTTTTTTACTGCACATTTTTAAATGGCGGGTTCCAATATTGCGACCTGCTCCCAGAGCTTTTGCTTTTTTTATGGAATTTGCAAGGACAAAAAAGAAGACTGTTTCAATGTGTGTGATATCTCGTTTTAAAAGCGCGCTGAGAGAATTATTGAAAAGCCCATAAAAAAACCAGAGTGCGGTTTCCAACATTGCAACCCGCCATTTTCAGTAGAAAATTTGTATGAGATCCGTCTTCTTGGTAACTTTATATTCTTTGATAATAGGTATCTATTTGATATATTAGATAATTGCTTTCAATTTTTTTCCTAAGATTGTGTTAACAGATGTTATTTTTGTTGTCAAGAATATTATTTGCCAATACCGAATTTGCGATCCAGTTGGACCTACAAAAAATGTTGATTTTTAAAATGGAAAAATAAGGTTCTTTGAATATCGAGCGCAAATGTTTGCATTGAAACAGGAGGTTTTAGACAAAATTTTTTATTATATAATATTTATTTTGTGTCTGTTCTATGCAACGAGAATTGAATTAAATACAAACACTCGAAGTTTAAATAAAAAAAAAAAAAAGTAATGAAAAATATGGGCACGTGTTTCTGTGGCCTTTGTTTTATTTTTGTTCATTCTTTTCCTTTCTAAACGACTTTAAAGTCGAAATTAAAAATTTAAATGTTTAATAATTCAATGAAAGCATAAGGTAGGGCCATAATTTACTTGAAATATCTTACAATGTGCTGGGATCATAGTAATACGGGCTTCGAAAGTAAGAATACAAAAGACAAGCATTAGGAATAGCAACCAACATGTAGAGTGTAAAAAAAAATATACACTTCACATCAACTGAATAAGCACAACAATTTTCTAGGCTACGTTGTCGATTTTTTTAAAATTTAAAGCTTTAATGTATCATCTGATGAAAGAATAATATTCAAAAAGTACCGCTATATTTTCTCTGGCTCTCTTGCGAAGCTTTCCATATGGAAAAATGAAGATTTTTTTTTGTGTCAACTGAATAGACACAAGGTCATTATCTTCATTATTTATGAGCGTTCTGAAGTTTTTGACACATTTAATCAACAGTTGAAGTGTTTTAAGTGAAATTTAATCGTTTAATTGAAATTTAAATAAAATTGGGTAGGTACGTCAAAATCTCTAAATAGTGTTGACAAAGCTGAAATCTATTTATTAGCAGAACAAGGACTAACCGGAAGTGCTATAGCTAACAAAATTTATCTAAGTTTTAGTGTGATCTATTCCCACTTAAGAAATAAAGATTCGTACGGAAAAAAGATGAAAGGAGGTAAAAAACAACAAGAACAGCAGTCGATCTAAGAGCAATTTTAAGATGTGCTTCTAATTCGTATGACTCTGCGGCAAAAATAAAACAAAAAGCTGGTGTAAGTGCAAGTGTTTCAACAGTCCTTAGAGTTATCAATAATGCAAATCATCTAAAATGATTGAAACTCCAAAAGAAAGCACTTCGCTAAACGAGCTTTTAGAATTTTATAGACTCCATATGAGCTGAAAAAATAAATGGCTTCACGCGGTTTTTTCGGATGAGAAAGAGTTTAATTTTGATGGCCCTGATGGTTTTAATTATTACTCTATCACGATGTGAGAAAAGAAAAACGTTTTTTGACGCGACATCATAGTCGAGAAGGCGGTGTTATGGTATGGGGAGCAGTTACAGTTAGCTACTATTGCACTATTGAGCTTGAATTACAATCATCAAAAATGACTGCAGTTATTTACAAGGGAATCTTGGGGACAGAAATTTTCCTTAATTTTCGAATACTTTTGAACCCATTAACTGGACTTTTCAGTAGGATAACGCACCCATCCACACGGCACGCGTTGTTAAAAATTGGATAAAGGAAAGAATGTGGAATTGCTTCAATGGCCGCCGTACTCACCCAACCTGAACCTTATTGAACATTTTTGGGGATGGTTAGTACGAAAAGGTTATGAGTCCGTCAGTTTGAGGACAGAGAATCTTTTATTGTAGCCATTAAATTAGTCTGGAGTGAAATTTCGCTGGACTACATAAAGAGACTATACGATTACATGCCGGACCGAGAAGCCATTTATAATAAAAGACTTGAAAAACTTGTTTCATTTCATTTCACTTTATTTCATTTACTTTTATTTCCGAATTCAATATTTGTGTCTATTCAAAATCTGCATTTTTCCATATGGAACGCTTTGCAATAGTCCCAGAGAAAATATAGCGGTACTTTTTGAATTATTCTTCCTGATTTCTTTTTTCAACATCATGAGCCAACAGTAAGTATCATCAGATGATGCATTAACGCACAAGGTTTGCACAGGAATTTTAACCAAAAACAATTCTATTGATTCGATCGCTACATTTTACATGATTTTAAGTTCGGCTTATCTGAAAATTGCTTGAAAACTTCATCAAAATCGAATACATTATTTAAAAGCAAAAGTGAATTCGAATTGATTGAAAAGGTGGGAGGTAGGTGGGTTTTTGATTTTTTAAATTTCGTAACCGTCGACTACAAAATGATGTTTGTCTTAATTTTTTTTGAACGAATCTTGATTTTATCGTTAGTAATAGTCACTGGAGGTAAAAACTTAAAAATATACATATATTAGTGTCACAGTTTTCACATGGTTGTACGAGTATTTTTGATGTTTATAAAAGTTAAAACAAGCAGACGTAGTTTTTATATACCTACTAGTACTTTTAATTTTTTAAGAAAACTAGAAGACTTGTGAGCAGAGTTGCCGAAAGGGGTGTGCGGTGTGTGCGTTTTTAAAAATTTTAAGTTCGGTAATAAATTTTTCAAAAGCTTTTTACTATAAACATTTGAATCTAACAAAAAAAATTAACGAATGGGTATCCAAATCCCGGATTGAATATTTTTCTTTCTACCTAAATTATTTAAAAACCTTATATTAGCATGCTGCCCTTGTTTTTAACACATACATATGCATTGAAGAATAATTATAATATAAATTGAAGAATACATGGAAATAAATTCAAATATTATTAAACATCAAAATATGTACATACATATGTACATATTTCGAAACTAATTTTATTAAAAACTCTTCTTAAATTGTTTTGAGAGCTGAAAAAAAAGTAAACCGTCTGATTTCTTTATTAAATTGAGAAAAAAAAATCAAAATCGTAGTAAATGAAGTGCGATTAGCGATAGCCAAGCTTAAAACGTACAAGGCTGCTGGTGCAGATGGCCTGCCAGCCGAGCTGTTCAAAGCAGTGGGGGATGACTTGGTAGGGAGTATACACCAACTTATCTCCAAAAATTTGGTCGGAGAAAAGTATGCCCGATGAATGGAACCTCGGTATAGTAGTGTGTCCTATCCACAAGAAAGGAGATGCTCTGACTTGTGCCAATTACAGAGGTATAAGTCTGCTCAACGTCGCACACTGGGGCCCATTGTATGGGGAGAGTGCTCAAAATGCGAAATTGAAATTGGCGGTTTAGAAAAAAAAAAGTGTTTAGCTGCAAAATTGACATAATTGTCTATCAATGTATGTAGTTTGAAGGTCCTGTAGATGGTAGCCTGATAAGGGAATAAGCGGTTAAAGTTGCGGTTTTCAGAATTAGTAAGATTTGCTGTGCATTTTGTTGGTCATTAAAAATTGAAAAAAATTAATTCGTAGTAAATTAAGCAAAATAAAAAATATGTCGGCATTAATTCAATGTCAGTGAAATAAAACAAAGAATTTTCAATAAAATTTAAAAAAATGAGAAAATGCACTACGAAATTCTGCTTTACAAAATACTGGCAATTAATAGCACTGGTCAATACAGTTTTTCTGTCGAAAAACAAAGTGCACTTTTCAAAAGTTTTTTGGTGTGCTGAACTCGATTTTTTCATTCACTGTTTAGCCATTTACAGTTTATTCGCAATTTGTTAAAAGGTTGTGAATGTAAATTTTCATTAGCTGTGAATAAGAAGCAGCTCGTGATTTTTTGCTCATCTCTAAAGGCTTTCGCACCATCATATTCCATATTGAATGTTTGAATTAAACAATAACTTGATTTAAATTTTCCATTCATCTCTTAGATTCCCTTTTGCAGAACTGTAATAATTATTATTAAGGCATATCGGAATTTCTTTTTTAAGTTTGGCACATCGCGCATAGTTCCCTCTCAAGATTCGTTGGCCACAAATCATATCAAATGTTTATTTGTGAAATAAAATTGCTAAGAAAAGAGAGGATCTCGTAGATTAAAAAAACGAAAATGGCGCTGGATGAACCATGAGCCATACACACTGAGAAAACCAAACGATAACATAGCGAAGCATTCCTTCGTATGGAATTCTCAGGGTGTAAGGCGAGTTGGAAGAACAAAAATAACATAGAAGTCAACTGTACTTAGTGAAGCTTACTGGCTGAACAGAATGGTGACGCAGACGGAGACGGAGACGGAATAGCTGTCAAAATATTGATTACACGCAAATTCAATGTTGCGAACACAACGGAACGTAGATGCATACGGAACTGCAGACGCATACGGAAGAGTTCACCAACTTTTAATTTTTCACGTACGGCACTTTTGACGTTTCAAATTGTATGGAGAATAAAAACAACTTTTTGGGTCGGAAAAAAATATTGTGGTTATTTGTATCGCGAAAAAAATTATTTATTAAAAGGAAAATTATTGGAAACAAAATATGTGAATTCTGAGCTTGTACACAGGAATATTCTTTTGTTTTTCTTCAAAATACTTTCAAAGCTGTACAGCTCCATTGTGGACACGTAAAAAAAATAACGTACGACACTTTTTGACAGCTCTTCCAGTTCCGTCTGCGGCTTCAGTTCCGTCGTTCTATTCTGTTCAGCCAGTTATTCCTCAAATACTCAAACGTGGACACAGCAAAAGCATCATACTGCGAATCGGTATAGATGAAACATGTATAAGGAATCTGTTGCTGTCCTATGCTCCAGGAGGAGTTAAAGTGTTGGTGCTTTGACTACAGTGACCAGAATAAAAACGTATTTTTTTTTATATTTTCTTTTAAGTGTTAAATTGTTTGGGTACTTAAACACTTGACTCTGTGTTTGTTTTTATATACCTCGTATTCAAGATACTACTTTGGTTCTTATTGTTGGATTACCATGTAATAAGGTCTTCCATTACAGCTAAAATGTTAGGAAAATGCTCAAAAATGTCTTACTAACAACGTTATTACAGTGGACGCACGGACGCGTTATTTACGAGTTATTAGCGTTCGTAGGGTAGAGTCGCCGGTGGCCGGCCCCTTAAGGAATTTTTCATAGAAAATATCACATAAAATCACCAATTCTCAATCTTTTCGATTGATTTTGAAAGCAAAATGTTTCTTATGGTCTTCTTAATTGATCTGAATTCATAAAAAGTAATATTATTAGGTAAAAATTAATGTTTTATTAAGTTTTAATGAAAAAGTCAATTTTTGCCAGTGGGCGGCCCCTTGTATCTTAAAACCGGCCACCTCGGCTCCTGATTTCGGCCACCGAATTCCAGAGTAGAATTGCTTGTTTTACATGTCATGGCCGAAGTTAGGACACACTTTCCAGTGTTCGACTCCCTAGTTTCCTTTTGCAAAAAGGCGGCCGAGAATAGGATTTTAATGATTTTTAACGACAGTTTTTGCTCTAATGTTGTTGTGATGGCTTAGTTATTCATATTTTGCATTTTTCTCAAAAAAAGTAGAGTTGCCTATCTTCGGCCGGGGGGCCGCTAATAGGAAACATGAACAAATTTCGGTTCCCTATTTCCGGCCCCCTTAAAAACAACTACAATTACAAGACTATTTCACTTTTTAAGGCAAATTTAGATAAAATAAAATATTTTTCATTATTAAAACCGCATATAAACACATTAATTCAAAAACTGTCCTTGAAAAACACTAATTCCTGACACAATATTCACTGTCGATAACCAACAGTAAAACAGTGGAAAAAAAAATTTCGAGGGGGTCAGCCAGTTAATGCTCTATAACTCAGAAAGTGCTGGGCAAATTTAACCAAACTTTTGACAGAACATGAAGCATAAATGACAGATCTTATTGAGACTATAAACAGAAAGGTAGGGCTATAGGTTCACTAAGTACAATGGTTTTTTTGGTTGGTGGCCGGCCACTGGAGGGGGCCGGCGTGGCGATAGGCGAATCTACCCTACAGCTTCTGAAGGGGTCGATCGATTTTGTTATAATTTTGCAATTTGATGCTTCTGCTGACATAAGTTTAAAAAATATGGCATTAAATATTTGCTTAAATATTCTCTTTTTCGCATTCGAATGGAATGAATAACAGCGTTTGTTTGAGAACTATGCGAACAGTCTGTTGAGTGTGTGTGTCAGTATCTATTTGTTATTTTAACTTTTTTCATTTACCTATGAAAAAAAATGTTCTTTGTTCTTATACAGGGTGATTCGCATTAGCTGTGACAAAGAGATTTAGCGTATAGGTTGGGTCGATACAAGAAAAAAATCGTAAAGTAGGGTAGGGGGGGCGGATCTATTCCCCCGTTTAGCTAGGAGAGGCAATTTTCTAAGAAGTTGACATAAAAAAACATAAAAAACATAACATTAATAAAAAACAACTACAGTAACATTTACAATGTCATGCTATACCTTTTTTTAAGGCCAGAAATCTTTTCTTTCATATTCTTTTTAAATAAAGCAGTTTTAGCGAACACTTTTAGAATATAGTTAATTTTTCAACTAAAAATATAAAAAAAAAACAAATTGTGTTCGAGTTGATTGTGTTCAAAATGACCTATCAATTATTAAGCAAATACTGAAAACCAGATGTTAAAATGCCTTTAGTTTTAAATGAAATAAGTGTAAAAAGGATTTTTGGACCACCGAAATAAGCGACTGAAGTCGAATTTAAGCAAAACTTACTTTTGTTCTTTTCAAATTTATTAGAAACAAGAAGACATTTTGACATCTAGTTTTCAGTGTTTTAGTAAAAATTGATGAGCATTGAATATTAAGCAGTTTGGACACGATTCTCTTTTTTTCAAAATTTTGAGTTTAAATTATATTTTGTTAAATACTGTTCACTAAAACAACTTTCAAAATTCCTAGAGAAAACTGCTTTATGGATATTTTACCAACAGCATATCAACAAAAATTAAATTGGTTGCTATGGACCTCTCTGCAAACAGTAGGTACAGCATAGCAACTAAATCTACTTTACTAAATACTTATCTTTGAAACAACAAAATAACGGATTGAACTTGAACTGTTTTCAAAAATTGTTTTAGGTTAAAACAAATTTAAAAATCAATTTATTTTGAGAACCTTGCAACGTTGCAACCCTTTAATTTTCGGGCAATAACATTTGATTGTTTGATTGGTTGATTGTTTGGTATATGACCAAAAATATTCAAATATTCACGTTGATCATTTTAGATCTTTTTTTTTTCCCATCCAAAAATAAAAATCCAATAAAATCGATTTTTTGAAGGAAAAGGTAAAAAAAAGAGGAGATTCTAAAGCTGGAGTATTTGATCCATAGATCCAAAGAGTTTTTTTTAAAAAATGTAACATTAGAAAATGGCTAAAGGATGACTTTGAAAGCCCTTGCTCACTATAACGATGTGCATTTTATCCAGCGTTTACTGTATTTCTAACTAAAACAAACAACAAAAAATTCCATTAAAATTCAATAATAAGTAAATGAAGAATAAAAAATAGTTAAAACACAATACACATGCATACCTACATTATTTAAGCAAATTCAAACAAAACATACACTGGGAGTTGTTTTGTTCTAAAAGGTATAAAAGCCGCAAATTTCGACAAAATTTCAAACAGTACTACTGTGCAGTGTCACCTGTTAAAATATTAATTCCTGTTTAGTTAAAAAAAAGAATCAAGGAAAACAAAATGTTAAGTTTTAAATTAATTATTTTGACTACAACTGTTGTACTATTCGCATTAGTCCAACAATCGAATGGAGGATTTTGGAATAATGTTGTAAGTTTCCTCTGTATTGTTGTGTTCAAATGTACATTTTATTAAAACCCGATTTATCTATCCAGCCCTTCTTTGGTGGAGGATCAAAGGATACAGTGAAAGTAGAAGAAAACATCAATCTTCAAGAAGACAAGGGGTGGAGTATAAGTGGAGCATTGGGATCAGGCGCTGTAATTTTTGTCATTCATAACATTTATGCAAAAAATACCAAGTTTTAAAATCTTTTCAGGGCTTAATTAAAAACACAATTTCGAAAGTTGGAAATGGTGTAACTAGCACTGCCCAAAATGCTGTTAACAAAATAAAAAATACTGCATCCAATGCTGCCCAAACTGTTGCTAATAAAGTAGGCAGTGGAGTATCAGCTGTGAAAAGCGGTATTAAAACGGGAAAAGATACAGTTGCCTTAGCAGCATCACATCTATTTAATGCCACCCATTCTGTTGCTGGCAGTGCTCAACATCAAGTCGGAGGAAAAGTAGACGATATCAAAAATAATGCAGCCATTTTAGTATCAAATCTCCAAAATAATGTTGAAAGTGCAAAAGATGCAGCTACCTCAGCAATATCAAATACAATAAATAACGTGCAATCTGTTGCTGCCAATGCTGAAAATCAAGTCGGAGGAAAAGTAGACGATATCAAAAATAATGCAGCCATTTTAGTATCAAATCTCCAAAATAATGTTGAAAGTGCAAAAGATGCAGCTACCTCAGCAATATCAAATACAATAAATAACGTGCAATCTGTTGCTGCCAATGCTGAAAATCAAGTCGGAGGAAAAGTAGACGATATCAAAAATAATGCAGCCATTTTAGTATCAAATCTCCAAAATAATGTTGAAAGTGCAAAAGATGCAGCTACCTCAGCAATATCAAATACAATAAATAACGTGCAATCTTTTGCTGCCAATGCTCAAAATCAAGTCGGAGGAAAAGTAGACGATATCAAAAATAATGCAGCCATTTTAGTATCAAATCTCCAAAATAATGTTGAAAGTGCAAAAGATACAGCTACCTCAGCAATATCAAATACAATAAATAACGTGCAATCTTTTGCTGCCAATGCTCAAAATCAAGTCGGAGAAAAAGTAGACGATATCAAAAATACTGCATCCATTTTAGTATCAAATCTCCAAAATAATGTTGAAAGTGCAAAAGATGCAGCTACCTCAGCAATATCAAATACAATAAATAACGTGCAATCTTTTGCTGCCAATGCTCAAAATCAAGTCGGAGAAAAAGTAGACGATATCAAAAATACTGCATCCATTTTAGTATCAAATCTCCAAAATAATGTTGAAAGTGCAAAAGATGCAGCTACCTCAGCAATATCAAATACAATAAATAACGTGCAATCTTTTGCTGCCAATGCTCAAAATCAAGTCGGAGAAAAAGTAGACGATATCAAAAATACTGCATCCATTTTAGTATCAAATCTCCAAAATAATGTGGAAAGTGCAAAAGATGCAGCTACCTCAGCAATATCAAATACAATAAATAACGTGCAATCTGTTGCTGCCAATGCTGAAAATCAAGTCGGAGGAAAAGTAGACGATATCAAAAATAATGCAGCCATTTTAGTATCAAATCTCCAAAATAATGTTGAAAGTGCAAAAGATGCAGCTACCTCAGCAATATCAAATACAATAAATAACGTGCAATCTTTTGCTGCCAATGCTGAAAATCAAGTCGGAGGAAAAGTAGACGATATCAAAAATAATGCAGCCATTTTAGTATCAAATCTCCAAAATAATGTTGAAAGTGCAAAAGATGCAGCTACCTCAGCAATATCAAATACAATAAATAACGTGCAATCTGTTGTTGCCAATGCTCAAAATGAAGTCGGAGAAAAAGTAGACGATATCAAAAATAATGCATCCATTTTAGTATCAAATCTCCAAAATAATGTTGAAAGTGCAAAAGATGCAGCTACCTCAGCAATATCAAATACAATAAATAACGTGCAATCTTTTGCTGCCAATGCTCAAAATCAAGTCGGAGAAAAAGTAGACGATATCAAAAATACTGCATCCATTTTAGTATCAAATCTCCAAAATAATGTTGAAAGTGCAAAAGATGCAGCTACCTCAGCAATATCAAATACAATAAATAACGTGCAATCTGTTGCTGCCAATGCTGAAAATCAAGTCGGAGGAAAAGTAGACGATATCAAAAATAATGCAGCCATTTTAGTATCAAATCTCCAAAATAATGTTGAAAGTGCAAAAGATGCAGCTACCTCAGCAATATCAAATACAATAAATAACGTGCAATCTTTTGCTGCCAATGCTCAAAATCAAGTCGGAGAAAAAGTAGACGATATCAAAAATACTGCATCCATTTTAGTATCAAATCTCCAAAATAATGTTGAAAGTGCAAAAGATGCAGCTACCTCAGCAATATCAAATACAATAAATAACGTGCAATCTTTTGCTGCCAATGCTCAAAATCAAGTCGGAGAAAAAGTAGACGATATCAAAAATACTGCATCCATTTTAGTATCAAATCTCCAAAATAATGTTGAAAGTGCAAAAGATGCAGCTACCTCAGCAATATCAAATACAATAAATAACGTGCAATCTGTTGCTGCCAATGCTGAAAATCAAGTCGGAGGAAAAGTAGACGATATCAAAAATAATGCAGCCATTTTAGTATCAAATCTCCAAAATAATGTTGAAAGTGCAAAAGATGCAGCTACCTCAGCAATATCAAATACAATAAATAACGTGCAATCTTTTGCTGCCAATGCTCAAAATCAAGTCGGAGGAAAAGTAGACGATATCAAAAATAATGCAGCCATTTTAGTATCAAATCTCCAAAATAATGTTGAAAGTGCAAAAGATGCAGCTACCTCAGCAATATCAAATACAATAAATAACGTGCAATCTGTTGCTGCCAATGCTGAAAATCAAGTCGGAGGAAAAGTAGACGATATCAAAAATAATGCAGCCATTTTAGTATCAAATCTCCAAAATAATGTTGAAAGTGCAAAAGATGCAGCTACCTCAGCAATATCAAATACAATAAATAACGTGCAATCTTTTGCTGCCAATGCTCAAAATCAAGTCGGAGGAAAAGTAGACGATATCAAAAATAATGCAGCCATTTTAGTATCAAATCTCCAAAATAATGTTGAAAGTGCAAAAGATGCAGCTACCTCAGCAATATCAAATACAATAAATAACGTGCAATCTGTTGCTGCCAATGCTGAAAATCAAGTCGGAGGAAAAGTAGACGATATCAAAAATAATGCAGCCATTTTAGTATCAAATCTCCAAAATAATGTTGAAAGTGCAAAAGATGCAGCTACCTCAGCAATATCAAATACAATAAATAACGTGCAATCTTTTGCTGCCAATGCTCAAAATCAAGTCGGAGGAAAAGTAGACGATATCAAAAATAATGCAGCCATTTTAGTATCAAATCTCCAAAATAATGTTGAAAGTGCAAAAGATGCAGCTACCTCAGCAATATCAAATACAATGAATGACGCGCTATCTGATGCTGGCAGTGCTCAAAATCAAGTCAGAGAAATAGTAGACGATATCAAAAATACTGCATCCAATTCTATCCAAAATGCTGATCAACAAATGGACAATAATTCACCATCTGGACAAAGTTCAGGAAGTCAAACAATCCAAGTAAGTTCTTCAATTGGTCAAATTCCAGAAGGTCAAATAAATTCCGGCGGACAAAGCAACGGTTCTTTACAATTTGATGTTCAATACCAAAAGCCTGACGTTGAGTTTCAACAAATAAGTGGAATTAATAGACCCATTGTCTACGAATTCGGACACTCTACAAATATTGAAGGATCTGAACCGATAAACGGTACCATGATTAGTTCAACTCAAACTTATCAAAACTTTGATGGGTCTTTTAATGATGTTGATCGTAGTCCTTCATCCAATTTAGATTGAAAAAATGCCTTAAATAAAAGGGAGGTCACATTTGTCTCTTAATATCTACTAATATTTCATTAACTAATATTTGAATTAAACAATATATCGATTATTAATACAATTAACGAAAATAAAGAATTGCTCCTTTTCAAAATGTTGTTTTGTTTCAATTTTCTTCTTTTTATTGGAGCTTGGGAGCTTGCGAAAAAAAGACAAATCAATATAAAATCTATCCCAGAAATAATTTTAATAGCTCAAATTTTTACTTGCGATGGATGCTACTTTGTATGGCTATAAACAGGTTTATAGTATACAAAGTGGTTAGGCTAGAGTGGCCGTCTAGATGTTGTTGACTTACTTAGACCCCAAGGGTCCATTGTGATACCACTAAAGAAAGTTACTCATGGGAGAGTTATGAAATTAAGCAAACCATTTTGTACTTTTAATGAAATTTGAGAGACATCTTGTGTCGATCGTTGCCAGTTCACTGGTATTATAAAAGAAGGGGTTACCGAGGTAGGTGTTCCTTCTATTGAATAGTGCCGGACATGTACATAGAAGATGTTGGACTGTTTTTTCTTCTTCCTCGTCCATGCAGCTTCTACAGAAGTCATTAGTGTAGACCCCCAGCTTCATAGCATGTCTACCTATTAGGCAGTGTCCTGTTATGACTCCAATTGTGGAGCTTATACTTTGTCTGCTCAGGGGAATCAAGCCTTTTGACCGCTTCAGGTCTATGCATGGCCATATTTGCTTAGTTGCTAGGCAGGTGGTACCCTGTAACCATCTAGCATTTGTTGATTCTAGAGCATATTGTTTGAAAAGGTGTTTGCATGTAGCAATTGGTGTTCCTATGTTGTGTCTCTGTCTAATAGTGGGCAGTAGTGTTCCGTTTTTGGCGAGCTCATCGGCTTTGCAATTTCCCGGAATGTTCCTGTGGCCCGGCACCTAAATGAGTTGAATGTTAAACTGTTCTGTTATCTCATTCAGGATCGACAGTCATAGACTGTGATAGAGTTTGTGGAGAAAGACGCGAGAGAATTGAAAGCGGCTTGGCTGTCTAAGAAGATACGTATATCCTTACAAGATATAACGTTTTCTTTGAGCCAGGATAATGCTTCTTTTATCGCCATTACTTCTGCTTGGAACTCACTACATTGATTGGGAAGTCTATATGATAGACTGAGATTCAGTTGTTTCGAATAGATAGCACTTCCTACGCCGCCGTTGTCGGTCTTTGAACCGTCTGCATAGAAGTGTATCGTGTTTTCTTCTTGAGGTCCTCCTTCTTCCCAAAAGGATCTCGAGGGGATAGAAATATGGAGGTTATTATCGAATACCATTTTTGGGGTAGTATAGTCTAAGCGATCTGGGATAGATCTGAAATTGTCTAAAATAGTAGTATGACCAGTGTTGTTACTGATCCATTGAGAGGTGGCTCTAAGCCTCACGCATGAGTTGGCTGCCACCATTTTGGAGAAGATGTCAAGAACTCAAGAGGTGTTAGGTTTAGAAGTACTTCTAAAGCTGCTGTTGGTGTTGAGCGAAGTGCTCCCGTTATGCACATACCTGCTGACCGCTTTATTCAAATTTACCATCTTGTCTTGTGCGGTCCACCATACGACAACTCCATATGTGAGGATCGGTCTGATTATCGATGTATATAGCCAGTGGGTTATTTTTGGAGAAAAGCCCCACTTTGAGCCTATGGCCTTTTTACAAGTAAAGAGTGCTACAGTAGCCTTCTTTACTCTTTCATCAATATTTGCCTTCCAATTTAGTTTTTTGTCTAAAATAAGGCCTAAATATTTGGCTTGATCGGAGAAGCTTAGGGGTATTCCTTTAATTGTGGGTGGGCTAATTTGAGGAATTTTGTACCTTCTCGGAAAGAGTACTTGTTCCGTTTTATGTGGGTTGACGTCCAAGCCACAATGTATAATAACAGATTTAAAGATTCTTAATCTGTGGTAGTCCACGAGCCCCCTTCAGTCATTAAAGCACTGGGTGTTGTGGGACTTTCTGATAGAATTTTCCTGAGTCTTGAGGCTTCTGAAGAATTTTCTATTTTTCCACAGAAGTTTCTCCAAGAGGACCTCTTGCTCTTCCTTAATTAATTCTTATATTGCTTTAAAGCTTGTTTATATAAGTCCCATTCAGAAGGAGATCTTGTGTATTTAGATCTATTGAAGAGTTTGCGACAACTCTTCTTGAATGGTTCTAGTTCTTTGTGCCACCAGTGAGGTTTCTTTTCACTCTTTACAATGGTTGGGAGGCATGAAGTCCTCATTGATGCATTGAAGGCTTCGGTGATATGATTCACAGAGAGATCTAGTTCATCTTTGGTGGAGGAGCGATTGAGAAGATTGTGGTCAAGCAGTTGTGCTAGTACTTTCCTATATCGTTCCCAGTTTGTATTACGGTGATTGCGAAAACTCGTTGATATGTTTGCCTCATCATTGAGATCGAACTGAATATATGTATGATCAGAGAAGGAGTTCTCTTGAGTTCTTTTGAGACTAGCCAGTACGAAATTAAATTATGGGTAGAGTCAGAGGTAAGTGTTATATCTATATAATACCTCTTTCCTGTTCTTGTTAATAAATGTAGGTTCATTACCAATATTACATAAAAGGAGGTTAGTGCCTAGTAGATAATCAAATAAGGACTCAACTCTTTCATTAATGTCAGAGCTACCCCATATTGTGCGAGAATGCCGAGATAAGCCAATAGGTCGCTTTGCCGGTAGTGATGACAGCAGTCGTTGTATCTTTGTCGCTGTAATTGGGGAATAAAAATACATTTAAGTCTTATTTAACTAATATACACGACCTCTCTGATGCATATAAAAAATTGTAGCCAGGAGTATCCTGAGCCCTTTGATGGTGGATTTTGAGACCCGCGGCTCCTGTATGAGGACGACGTCCTCTCTGGTCTTATGCAATCGGAATAATAGGTTTGTAGAGGCCATAATGGCGTGATGAAGATTAATCTGGAGTAATCGCAGCAAAAGCCAACAAAATTTTAACAACACAAAAAATTAATGACCCAAAGAAACACTTAACTTTAACTTCATCAAGCCGGTTGGCCACCGTGAGGGATGAAGGTTCAAACCCCCTACCTACCAACAACAACAAATAATAAAAACCACTACTTAACATATGAACATTAAATACACGAACCTTATCAACGGAGGAACGACAACAAGAACTAAAATTAGCACTATCAGATATAAAATGGGACTTAATTGGCTTATCTGAAACCAGAATATTTGGTCAAAAAATTCTAGAATTTGACAATGAAATCTTCTGCTATATTGGAGAAACTAAAGGTCTATATGGAGCGGGACTTATAATAAGAAAATATCTAAAAAAGACATAATAAACATACGCTTTTTCAATGAAAGGATGTGTTCAATTACTCTTAAAATTCAAAACACAAAATTGACAGTTATCCAAGTTTACGCTCCTACAGAAAAAGCTTCCGACGCAGAAACTCAAACTTTCTATGATGAACTGAACCATGCTTACCAAGAGACAAAATGCGAGGTTGTGTATGTCATAAGTGACTTCAATGCCAAAATCGGACGACGAGAAGAATATGAAGAAAGTGCAATAGGAAAGTTTAGTTATGGGCAAGGAAACAAAAGAGGAGAAAGGCCAAACCAACATGGCATTTGCAAACTCTTTTTTCAAGAAACAAGACAATAACAAATGGACATGGAGATCACCAGATGGAAATATTAAAAATGAAATTGAGCTCATATTGACCAACAAAATCTCAACAACAGCAAACGTCTCAGTACTGAAGAACTTCAAATTTGACAGCGATCACCGAATTGTAAGAGTCAAAGTAAAAATTGACCACCAAACATTAACAAGAAATCAACTAAAACTCTGCATGCCAAAGAATATAGAAACCGAACAATTACAACAATACAATGACTTACTTTCAAGCAATATATCACAACACATTGATTTTGAAAATATAATTAACAATTTGGTATCTAAGGAAGAGCGAATGTTTAAAAATGGAACAGTTTTATTTTTTCAGTTTAATTTCCATTAAGTTAACAGTTTTTATGTATTTTTTCCGTGCCTCGCGACGCGTCGGCTCTATTAAATGGAGAAAAAACTCAAAAAAAAAATTGGAATGATGGCGGCATGTGTTTGATTTCGAGTATTTTTAATTTTATTGAGGCTTTTTTGTAAATTTCAGCAGTGGTACCAACTTGTAAAATTAAAATATTGCTAGGAAAATCCAAAGGCAGACCTGGATCTTGTGTTGTTTTTGTAATACTTGTATTTATGTTTCCAAATCCAATCCGGATCAGATCTGGGGGAAAATAAAATGCAGCTATTATACAAATAATTTATAACACACTAACAAATAATAAAACAATCTGCCAGAAATACGAAAATGAAACAAACATCTAGAATAATAATAGACAAAATATCAGCTGAAACGAAACAACTTATTGATTTAAGAGAAACATTAAGGAATAAAACAGATAAAACAGAATCAGATAAAATATTACTAATGTCGAATTCCTTTTACCGAAAAAAAATTGATTTTTTTTCTTAACAGAACCGATTTTTTTCTTTAAATACAAGGAATTTGTACAGAAAAATCGATTTTTTCTTCTAAACAAATCGAGAACTTTCGAAAAACAATTAAGACAAAAACAATGGAAGACATTCAAAATTTTGAATGAAACAACAATTAAAAACATACTACAAACTACAAAATCAATTAAAAAGACAAAAACATTTTTAAATCATGACAAAGAATGGATTATTTCAATGAAAAAAAAATCCAAAAAAAAAATTACTAAAGGAATTGATATAAATGAAGTAGCAACAAGCATTTTGAATCTTTTTTCAATTCCAGCTGTGAACCAGACAACCATCTCAGCATACCAGCATCAACATATCCACTTAATTTCATTGACACCGACATCGAAACTGCTATTGACAATTTGAAAAATGAAAAAAGCCCAGACAGTCATGGAATTGAAGCTGAAATGATTAAAGGCTCTCCCAAACCAACGCGATTAATCGCCGCGACAATAGAAAACAATAACAACAACGTGTTGTTTTGTTTGACAACCACGTGTTGTTATTGTTGTTTTCTTTTGTCGCGGCGAATAATCGCGTTGGTTTGGGAGAGCCTTAAATATGCCAAACCTACTTTAACCTCAATACCGACTAAACTATTTAACGAAATAATAAAAACTCAAAAAATCCCAATACAATGTCAAGAAAGCACAATCATTCTACTACATAAAAAAGGAAACCACAACGATATCAACAACTATCGACCAATTAGCATTATATCAACATTATTATGAGCTTTTCTCAAAAAAACTATACAAGACAATGAAAAAATCGTTCAATGACAATCAACCTAGGAAGCAAGCCGGATATTCGACTGCAGATCATCTGCAAACAATAAACCAACTAATTGAAAAACACAACGAGTTCAAAAAACCGCTATATTTACTTTTCATTGATTTTACAAAAGCTTTTGACACAGTGGTATACTTCAATGGCCTATGAAACAACCACGATGAGTATACTTTGTTGCATATTTTCAGGGTTAACAAATGCGAATAATGTGGGTACATTATAATATGTTGCGTACTTGGCTTCAGAAATGTGTTTAGTTGCATACGGCTGTTAAAATATTTATATATCGGGTTTGCATAAAGCAAATGAAATTAATCTTAAATTCCAACAGGCAGGTTCGGTAATGTTTCGGTGCGATAATGCAGGTATTCGGTGGGGGGTGTTAAAAGTGTAACGCTTCGTTACAGTTTTTGTAAATAAATTTTGAAAAACAAAACTTTTGAAAATTTTGTACTTTTTTTATGCAGTGATTTTTTTTCATATATTATAATTTCGAGCATGCTTCAGGCAGCTTCTTTGGTTATGGTAATTATGACGAACTGTGAACTGAACTGAAGGAAAATAAATTCTAAATTTTCCCCCTGAGTGGTAAGTAGATACAAAAAAGGACAAAATTCGTGGCGTGGCTATATGGCAGCTTCCGCAATTCCAGCCAAGTCTGTGACTTTTGATGGAAGTCATGAAGCTGTCAGTTAGGCAATACATAAACAGGAGAAAAAGGATCGGAAAAGAAACTTGTGCAACTGTAGTGACACTACGTCATCTTACAGGCCACAATTCTTTATAAAAAAACAGGACAATGGAGTGAAAATTAAAAAAGATAAAGAAATAGAAAAGTAAAGTTTATAAAACTTACGGCAATATTTTTGATATATTTCAAAGCTAGTTTTACACCAGACAGAAAAACGAAAAACGAAATTGACCTTGTATTGACAAACAAAATTAAGACGGTAACGGATGTTTCAACTATAACCACGCTTAAATTTGACAGTGACCATAGAATGATACGCGCAAAAGTAAAAATCAACCACATTACAATGAAAAGAAATTAACAAAAATATTTTACTCCAAAAGAAATCACAACAGAACAGAAAAGAAAATATAATGAACAACTTGAAAATAAAATTAGTGGAATTATGAATACACCCTTTACAGCGGAAAATATTCAAAATATCTATGACACCCTTGAAAATATTTTGAAGACTACAGCAAGAACCACAATTATGAAACAAAAAAACACAAAATATGAAAAAATTTCACAGAACACAAAAAAAGCTAATTAACAAAAGAGAAGGCTTGAGAGCTAAAGAGGATTTAACGGAAAATGAAAAACAAGAGTTGAAAGAACTAAGGCAAACTATAAAAAGCAACACAAAAAAAGACATACAAGTATATAAAGAGACGAAGATAAAAGAGATAATAGAACAAACAAAATCAATTAAAAAGACAAAACAATTTTTAAATGACGACAAAGAATGGATTATATCTATAAAAAACAACACAAAAAGGAAAACAAAAAGATTTGACATAAACAAAGCAGCAACAGATTTCTTCGAATCATTATTTTCATCAACTGACCATACAGCTGACAACATTAATTTAGTCAGTAACTATCTCAACGACAGCAGACGATATTACATCCTCCATAGACAGCTTGGGAAAAGAGAAAAGTGCAGGAAGTGACGGCATAAAAGCAGAAATTATCAAATACGGAAAAGAGACACTTACTAATAAACTAACCAAACTTTATAACGCCATCATTAGAACGCAACAGATACCAAAGCAATGGAAACACAGTGTCATTACATTGCTGCATAAAAAAGGTGACAAAGAAGATATAAACTACAGACTAATTAGTCTAATATCGACAATGTATAAACTCTTTTCAAAGACTTTATACAAAAAGATAAAATTTTCTCTCAATGCCAATCAGCTCAGAGACCAAGCTGGATTCAGAGAGGGGTATTCAACAACTGACCATCTACAGACTATAAACCAAATCATAGAAAAATTTAACGAATATAAAAAACTTCTATACCTATTATTTATTGACTTCAGCAAAGCTTTTGACTCTATAGAACACAAAAGCATATGGACAGCACTGACAAATCAAACTATTAATCCACTATTCATTCAAACTCTGAGAAATATATACCACAACAATATCGCAATGATAAAATCGGACGAGAATTTAAAATACAAAGGGGAGTACGACAGGGAGACCCTAAATCTCCACCCCTATTCTCAGCAGTACTGGAGGAAATTTTTCGAAAAATGAACTGGACAAAGAGGTTTGGAATAAATATATGGGGAGAGAAGCTGAGCAATCTAAGATTTGCAGACGATAAAGTCTTACTTTCTGATACTCCAGAAGAAATAGAACTAATGGTGAACGAACTTTCTGCAGAATGCAAAATACATGGACTGGCATTAAATTTAAACAAAACTAAAGCAATGACGAACCACTTAAGAAAGGACATCAAGATTAAAAATGAAAGCATAGACTATATTGATGACTACGTGTACCTATGACAGCTAAAATCTTTTATAAACCAAGAAGAAAAGGAAATTAATAGACGAATAACGAATACTTGGAAGCAATTCTGGAACATTACACCCATTTTGGACTCAAAAATCGGCAAGGACACACAAAAATACATTCTTGACTCTACCATTCTTCCAGTAATGACATATGGACTACAAAAAATGGGACTTACATCAAATTCTCTAAAAAAAACTCAGAATATGTCAAACCAAAATAGAAAGACGACTACTTAACATAAGGACTATTCAATTCAGAGAATCAAAAACGACGAAATAAGAAAAAGAACAAACATAATAGACTGCATAGAAAGAGTTAAACCATTGAAATGGAGCTGGGAAGTTCACATATCAAGAATAGAAGACAACAGATGGACAAAAATAACAACAAAATGGACCCCACCAGAAGATACAAGACGAAGAGGACGACCAAAGAAAAGATGGATAGACGATCTTAGACAATTTAACAACACATGGTACAATGACGCAAAAACAGAGATAATGGGCAGCAATGGGGGAGGCTTATACCAGATGGACTTTAATTGAACATACATAATGTAAATATCCTTAAAATACAACAAAATGTAACTTTTAAGCTTTAAGATACATTTTTATTTAAGAACAAAACATTTACCTAAAAATCTAAAATGTATTATATAATGTATGTACCTATATATTTCGAAAACTTATTATATTATATTGGTGAATAAAGCTTTTAATAATAATAATAAAAATAACATTCAAAGCTGATGTGCAGCTGCATTGTGGACAGGTAAAAAAAATAACGTACGACAATTTTTGACAGCTCTTCCAGTTCCGTCTACGGCTCCAGTTCCGTCATTCTATTCTGTTCAGGCAGTAAACCTGCAGAACGCAGAAATTGACGAAAAAAAAAAATTATTTGCACGACCATCACGACCTTTACCCTCCCCAAACTTGATTTGCACTTATAGTCCAATAAAATGTTACATTAACCTTGCATTTCATACAAGACCCATTTTTTTTATGGATCTATAGCAGGAATCAGTGTGAGTGTGAAAACGACTTTTCGGGGTTGAACTCTCCCCCATTGGGCCGCCATTTTGGAAAAGGGGGCGTAAAAAGATCTTGAGAAATCGCACAAACAAAATTTTACCACATTTGTGTAGCGAATTAAATTCTCTACAGTTTATGATCATAAAATAATCTAAAAACAGGACAACTAAGGCCAGCTACATCAAAGAAGGGAACTTAACCCGATGAAGACCATAGGTATTCTACATCTGTATATTTCTTTTGTCTGTGGTATACCTCAGTGAAAGAATATTCTTTTCTTAATTATAAAAGTGAGCAATTCTAATTCTAAATTAGAATTGCGAATTGTTTTAACTTTTCTTTTGCTTTTTTCTCTTAAAGCCAGACCGACAGAGAAAGAGACTTACGCACCAGCGTTGCCACTTTTCGGCAAACTTTTCCGCAGTAAATTCACAAAAAAAATGCAGTAGATTGAACTTTTTTGCAGTAGATTTGTGTTATTATCATTATTTTTTTTTTAAACAAGGAAGATTAAGATTTAAAAAAAAAATACAGACAATTTAAAAAAAAAATAATACACATATCTATATTTTTTTATCAAAAATAAAAAGTTTTGTTAAAAATACATTTAATATTAAATATCAGACTCACAGCAAACGCGTTATGCAAACATACTCAAGCTGTCATATCTATAATATTTTCCAAAAAAACTTACATAACTTTATTATCTTATATTAACTTTATTATCTTTTCTTAATATCTTATATCTTAATATATACCTACTAATATCGCCCAACGGCCGAAATTCGGCCAGCAAAAACTGACACACTCTAGCAAGGAAAATAAAAAATTAAATTTTAAGAGAAAACTAATTCTTTAAAATCGTGCCATTGTTTACTTAAAGTATACATATGTTTCCACTCTCTGATGATGATTAATTATCATCTGAATTCGGACGGTCATATTTTCTTTTAAGTCAATTTATTAAAATCTAATAATTTGGTATTTGAATTTAAGAATTTTTTTTAGCAATGCTTAAAATTCGACTAAATACAAGAAAATTTTTTTTAAATAATCGTTACTAATCTTGAGAGCTTTATACACAGAAAATTTTTACTAAATTTATAGTGGGTCGTTCATTAGGTTAAACAGTAAGACCCGCTAAAGAGAAACTGCAAAATGTCACGGTCTTTCTTTCACTTAAGCGGGTTTTTCACTTAAATGAACCCGAGCTATCGCACAAGAAACAACGCAAATGATACTTTTATGAACCACCCTGACTTGAAAATATTTTTTTTTCTTTCATAACTCTAGCTTAACAATTACCTGTATCAGTTTCATTAAAATCGCTCAAGGAACAACGAAGATAACATCTTCGAATCTGACCCCGTACTTGTATAAACAAAACACTCCCCCATGCTACCCATTCTCTCTAAACTTTCTCCAACAAACATTGTCAGTACAGGCCTTATGAGGAAGATTTTTTCGAATTAGTGGGACCTACCGTATTATCAAAGCACTCCATGAAACAAAATGCCACTTACACTAATCATAGACTTCCCACAGCATTATTTTTGTAATTTCTTTTTTAAGCGATGGACATCGCTCACGACGACCTATCTAGCCCACAGCCGTAGACACAATGGGTAACCAAACCACCTGCCAAATTAGAGTTACCATTGCTAATATTATCCACATCGACCACTCCTTTTTCTATATAGTTTGTGTGTAAGAACCTACAGAATGAATGCTTTTTTTTAATCTTTAAGGATAAGAAAAAGTAGTAGCCGTGGCGTGATGGTTAGTGCGATGGACTGTCATGCCGGAGGTCTAAGGTTCGATCCCCAGCCTCGCCACCTATTTATTTAAAAGAAAAAACGGCTACTGCCTCTTGCGAGGAATTGACAAATCCTCCAAGAGTATCTCCTGTCACAGAAAAGTGCCGCTCGTTAGCCGTTCGGATTCGGCAATAAACTGTAGGTCCCCTCCATTCCTGCAGACACGCACACAGGAATGATTGAGAGTTGTAAGTCACTAGGCCCTAGTTCTTCATGAGCTGTTGTGCCATCAAATTTATTTATTTTTTTATAAGAAAAAGTATATATTTAGTATGCATGTTAGGGCATCGCGATAAAAGCTTGTATATGCGATAGACTTATGCACTACGCTACGCTGTATAATTAAAGTGAGATGCAAATGTCCTATCTTCCCTGTACTGACAATCTTTGTTGGGCAGAGTATAGAAGGACAGAACGTTCAATGCACCGCTGCAACCTGCGTAGCCAAAATCACTCATAACATCTCTCAGGCAGTTTCCCGGTGACCAGGCTCAATGAAATTTGTAGTGGAACGTTACACCGGGTCTCCACCTGAAATGTTTCATAGATTACCATCTATCACCTTTGATAGAAAGAAAGACTGATAGAATACCATAAAATGTTGGTTGGGCATCTTCATATGTAACTTACTATTTCATTAGTCTCAAAAATTTCACAGGGTAAAGTTATAAAGTTAAAGGAATTAAATAGAATTAATTTATTGTTAATTTTGTTAAAATCCACAAGAAAAGGACCAAAACTTTTTTATTTAACTTTTTCAATTAATTAATTACATTCGAAAAAACACAAAACAAAAAAAAAATTGAAACAAACCCACAAATGTCAAAGGGAAAATTGCATTCTTCATGGAATACTGTTCATAGCTTTCTATGAGCAGAGCAATATGTGGCAAAAAAAATGTTATCGAATACTATAAGTAGCCTCCATGAGCAATTTTCATAGCGTGCAATACAGTATTCTATTAAATTTTTTTTTCGTGGAGCCACCATGTTAGGGGTAGGGTATGTATGTACTGTATTGAACTCGGTTAATTTTTATTATTTTATTGATGCGGCTAATCCGAAAACTTTAAAATTTCACAATTTTGTTTTAATTTTTAGGTAATAAATAACAAAAAAAATTGTTCTCGTTTAAAGCAAAGTATGTTGATAATATTTCTCATATGAGTGAATTTTGCGCAAAAATATATAAAACTTGTACCTAATTTTCTCCGCTTTACGGCAAGTTTGCAATTTCATTTTTTCACCAAAAACCCATATCTATAATAGTCATCATCCTTCAAAATTTTAGGCTTCTTAACGCACCTCAAAGATAAAAATCAATAGCAATACTCTCAAAAAATTCAAATAACCCTTACCTGCCCCTAATGGCTTCAAATGCACATAATTTTTTGATTTGTGCACATATGTGGGACAAAACCTTTTTAACGGTATACCACTCAGGCATTTCCGTTGAGTATTAACGGAGAAAAGTGTACTGTATTTTTTTTATAATGTACTAAATAGGGTAACACCACCCCCACGCATTTCTTGATTTAAACAGCCCATTTGATGTGGCATTCAACACTATTTTTGTACCTCGGCATTGAAAAAGCACAAAATGTCACCAATTCTATTGTAGCTATATTTTATTGTAATTATCTTTGCGTATGTATCTTAAATGAATTTAAAGCGAAATAAAATTAAAAAAACTAATCTAATCTAAATTTAATAAATAAAAACACCAACGCAAATATTCTTTTTAGTTCATCTTGTACAAACAAACATAGGTACCTATACTTTCTTTGGTTTTTTTTGCAACTGAAACAGTATAAAAGGAGACAAAAATTAGCTAATTTATCAGTTCAATTTAATCCAAGTTTTTTTTCTGGCACTTATTCCAATTAAAAGAGAAATGAACTTCTCAAAACATTTTATTTTGGTGGCTGCTGCTGTACTACTTATCCTTGCTAGTGTCCCTAGCTCTGCTGCAGAAAGCGGATTATCGGCATCCATTGACTCGATTGAAAAATCTATTGCAGAAGGAAAAAAACACAGTTCTTATTATGAGGCAAAACAAAGTCTTGAACAGCAAGCTTCTAAAGCAAGCGATAAAAAAGCCAAAAGTGTTATTTTGAATGGAATGAATGATGCAATCGCCAGTTTGGAACAATCCGTTGACGCAGTCTACGACTGCTTGAACGAAGCGATTCATTCTGTGAATATCAGTTCCGAAGTTACCGTACAGAAGCTAGGGACATGCATGGCCTTACCCAATGCATACACAGTCGATGCAGGAGCAAAAATTTATAATGCCTTGGGAGCAGCAACAGAAATGAGTGAAGACGGAGCTCGACCGGGGTTGAACAAAGCAGTTCAGATTGCAACAACTGCTGGAATGACATTATTAGCTGCATGGTCCGCTATACAGAATATTGCATCCCGAGGAATTGCCGCTGGAAAAGATGCCCGTGACCAAGCGCTGTATGCAGCTGTTAAAAGTGTCCACCCAACAGAAAAAGCAGTCCTCGATATTTTTTTAAAAACTGCACTAGAGGCGTTCAATGCTGTTGATAACGAGAATTTACCTGTCGAAGAAGATTCTAATGCTATTTTAGCCAGACAAAGAGCCGGTGCCGAAAGACCAGAATGCCGTAAGGCAATTCGAGAACTCACGGAATCAGCTAATGATGCTTCATGGAAAGTAACGTCTGCAGTCAAACAAAGAGCAATCAAGATTGTTCGCGATGCATTTATTTATTTGTTGAAGATTATTGCAAGGGCCGCAATAATAAGTTACGACGCAATTGATGACGCCAAAAATATTGAAAATAAAGAACTTGCTCTTGCTAAAGTCGCAAATGGTATTGATGAATCTAAAATAGAATATCTTTATGGTTATGCAATGGGTCAACAAAATTTGGGAGTTGTTTCGAAAATTATTGGATCTGAAATTGAGATGGGCATTATTCAAGCAATGATAATTATTGACACGAGTAGAGCATATATTATGGATGGGTTTGATAATGCTCTTCTAATCATTTCTAATGGAATTAAGAACAATGTTCCCGAAACAGCTTATGAAGCTGGAGCTGAAGGTGTTAAAGCAGCTGGTTTCGCTGGATATGATCGTGTTTTAAAATCTGCATATTCAGCTTTTGACACAATTATTTTAGCCCCAGAAGCATAAGAAATATTAACAATAAAGCAAATTTTTGTAATTTTTCAGTTTAAGTTTGATTTTATTTTTGTATAAGAAGATATTTAGGTACTTAAGTCATCTCAAGTGTGAATTTTGCGGACAGAACAAACCTTTAACCTTCCGCAAAAGCAACCGCCCTTTTATCTTACGGGAAGTTAATTGATGACAAGAAGACATGACTATTGACTAGGTTACGTGATCCTTATTGAAGATCATCCCAAGGCAGGAAACTATAGTAATGCAGTCCAGTCCTGGAGAATTACATATTTGGAACGAAAATTTATAATTTCTCTTGTTTTGATGATATTATTTCGCTTTTCCTTAGCTACTAATGGTATGTCATTGAGTTCTGAGCACCTTGGGTTTGCTGTTCTTGTACGTGTCAGAGTACAAGATTCCAAAAATTCCAAGAAAAGCGTCCAAGAATTAAATTTCTTACATAATGTAATTTCTAGTTATTCCGATATTGTGCTCTCATTAAAATATTTGATATAAACCTTTATAAAGTAAGAACTCGGCCTATACTTTCAGTTCTCATTACTTTTCACGGCCGACTCTTTACATTATGTACAATTTTTTTGTATATAAGAGAACTTTGCTCTTTTTTTTAACATTTATGATTTTGGTTTCATGAGCATTTTATCAGTCGGAAATCTCGAAAGACACTGGTGATTTTTTCGATGCAAGTGTGGAGGCAAAATATGAAAATCGACAAGCTTGAGTAAGAAGGATATAGATTTGAACAATCCCATATATGCCGTCTCAAGTGCAGCTTGTAGCGAGTAGAAAAGTTAAAGTTGAGTAAGCTCTTGCTTCTCTAGCCGCAGCTGCAGCTTCACATTGAGCACTGCACCTTCACCATTGTGTTCGGCCAGTAAACTTTCGATTTAGGGGGTGGCCGATAAAAAAAAAAAAAAAAGTTAAAAAGTTTGATAACGGAATCCCTAATGTGCATTTTATACATCATAGCAAAATGAAAATTATAGGTCAAATAGGGAAGATGTTAAATTTTAAGCGACGTGTCGAGCATGTTTATGCTTACCATCACAGTCCGTTATTTCACAAAGTAAAGAAAACACAAACATTCATAAGTTTACATCATTCTTACAAAAAATGTAAAGAAAACTTACAAAAATGAATACGAACATCTAAAATGAATTTTTATTTGAATAAACTAATAGAAACATTTTAAAAGTTAAATACCTAATAACTACCATTATTTATATTTGTTATTAATTATTGTCAATTATTAATTGGAGGCATGCATTTAGTATTACACATGAAGAAACTGTTATTAGCACTCAACACACGAATCCAGAACTTCCACCAAACGTCAAAAACTCTAGATGGGGGGAAAACAAACACACTATTAAAGGCGCGAACAGTATCGGTCGGTGTGTATTTATATTTGTTTTATTGTTGTTTTCCCCCATCTAGAGCTACTTTTTGATTAAAGAACTGTCAAAATTAGAAAGAGAAAAGACAGAGTCAGATTCTGGAAAAGCCCAATAGCGATCACTGCATGCCGTCACAAGCCAAAAGGGCGTTGTGGAGAGCGGGGCTAGAAGTAACAGGGGTAAAAATTAACAGCTAAAAATGAAAGGCTTCCCCTGAAAATTAAGAAACGTGTGAATCCAATTTTATTATGAAAAACTTGCTTCGAAGACTGAGCAAATCTGATGCGCGGGTTCTCAAATCTCGCTTCGCATGATGTAGAAAGTTTTTCATAATAAAATTGGATTAAAGCTCAGCACCACTAAAAAAGCGACTGATGATAGGGCTTGGCAACCCTTGAAATAGCTATATATCCGGCCAAACAAAAAAATAAAACGAATTAAAAATACCAAAACAAAATTAATTCGTAAGCAATTGGTGGTAGCGCCTTTAAGTTGTTGTTGTTGTTCACAAATTCAATAAAATATTTTTTTTTCACAAAACTTTTACATATGTATGCGATTGCGATAGGAGAGGAGGTAAATGAAAACCACGAAGACGTTAAGTTGAAGACTAGCTTTAATATTATATAACTAAGACTAATTAGGTACATTCTTACATTCGAGTTTTCCCGAATCACAGTTCTGTTTATTCAAAATATGTTCAACTTGGTATGGTGAAGGAAGCCGCCGCAGCCGCGCCGACATAAATGTACATACATATATGACCCAATTCAAAAAACTTAATTGTTATTTCGTGAATGTTAAGTTCTGGGCAGTGTAAGAAAAAAATGAACAAGGTCCAAGGTCGGAGCCGCACAGTTATCCAGATAGAACATGAAGGTTTTTTTTGCATCCCTATACGATGCATAAAATGCAGAAATTATATCCTTCTTCGATCTTCCAAAAATACCTTCATGCCATAAGACTATGGGTGTCAAGTTAGCGAAACAACATTCGCTGATAGAAAAATTACTAATTGAATAATAAGCAGTCGTAATAATTTCGAATTTTTCGTTTGATGTTTTCAATTTTTTTTTTTTGCTGCTTTGCTAAGTTGATAGCAACTTAACGAAGCCGCTCCTCAAAAAGGGATAAAAACGTCTTATATCAAATAGTTTATTGCTTGATAATTAGTCGTTCAGCAGTTTTAATTTAGTTGTAACCATTTTAATTTTGTCGTGCAATGTTTTCTATGTTTTTTTTTTTAATTGGTCTTAATGAAGCAGCCTCTGAAAAAAATATGTAAAACTTCTTATTGTGAACCTTTTAATGCTCTTTAATTAGCCTTTAATTAGTTGTGAAATTTTTGAATTTGTATAGCTCGATTTTTTCTATGTTTTTTTTTTGCAAAATTGTCAAACTAGTATCAAAATAGTAAAACATCTTCTGAAAAAGGGTAAAAACTTCTTACATATTGGTGTAATACTTCATAATTTGCCGTTCGCCAAATCTGAGTTATTTGTGACCATTTTAATTTTGTTGTACAATGGTTTCTATGTTTTCTTTGCAAAATTGTCAAATTGGTATAAAATTAGCGAGGAACGTCTGGAAAAGAGGTAAATTTAGAGAGAAGTCATATGACTTCTATTATCGTGTAAAATGGTCTTTAGTTGATTTAGTTTGTAACAAGTTCTTCGTATAGCTGAAGATTCCCCCGATCCACGGTAATGGATCTAAAGCGCAAATAAAAATTTAATATTAAAATCAAAACGGTAACTTTTTTTTTTTTTGCCCTGTTCAGAAGAACAAGAAGAAATAATTTTTTTAATGAAAAAAACTGTGATAAAAATGGCTAATATAGCCTTTGGAATTCAATTCTATTTCCCGAATCCCGATGCAAAACAATATACCCTGACACCCTTTTTTTCTGTAAATATGACGGAATAGAAAAATGTAAACAAGCACACAAAATTGTTTTTGTCTTCATTATTTATTTATTTTTTATAATCAAAAATATTTTTTTTTCTCTCATTCGAACTCTTATATATTAACTGCCTTATTCATAAACAAATGTTGTATATGAAAATATGTTATTTCAGCTCTCGTGTTCAGGGAAACTACACCATGGAATAAGAATTTTCCGGACTCAAAATAAAGGTAATTGCTTACTGCTCCATTTGAGTCCGGAAAATTGTTATTCCATGGTGTAGTTTCCCTGAACACGAGAGCTGAAATAAACATTTTTTGTTTATGAATAAGGCAGTAAGTATACAGGATTTCCGTTTTTTCATTTACAGACTTTTTTCATTTACCGTCGGGACACCTCAACGCACTGCACATCATGTCCTGTAGGGGTCGCTACCATCGCCACTCACTATAATAGTACTATAAGATTTATATATGTTACAGTAAAAAGCCGAAATAATGGAATTCTAGAATTCACCGGTAAATCCTAGAGCACCCAGCATTGAGGAGGCGTATAAGCAGTGAGGTATGTATGGGGACATGCTGCTCCCCTGCAACCCCCCTGCTTGGAACAATATAAGATTTGGGGTAGGTGCGAGGCTGGGTTTACATGTATGCAAAGTTTCTTTTGCATTTCATATCAATTGAATGGAGTGTGATAATATAAAATCCCAAAATTTAAAAACAAGATTTTTTTTACCCTATAACATTAACCTAAATTAATTTTACGATCTTATTTACTAGTTTATGATTGCAGGTTTAGTATAAAACGTGTTGAGATAAACAAAATGATTTCATGATACATATATTGAATACCGTCCCTCTACCTAAGCATTATAAAAATAAATATTTACCACACCAGTCGTATGCTCCCATATAACATGAACAATAATTAGGCCATGTTAAACACCACGTGCTCAGCGATCATAAACTGATGATGATCTTAGCTTATCAACGAGACATTATTAAAGAAAAGTGTTGTCATTCATCACAAAATAATGAAGTCAGGAATGACTGCCGAGACCCGATGACGAACAAGATCGATTGTGAGTTTCTTTCTTTCTCCACCATTCAAAATTTTGCAGGAATTTTGTTCCATCTGATCTGAAACTAAAATCATCCCCCCTCAAACCTGTAGCGATTGGGATCCTGCTCTCTATCTGGATCTATTTTAAAGATCCACGCAAATCAATTCATATGCCGGCGGGTAGATGGCTTTTATGGTAAGGTAGTGTTAATTGCAGTGTAAAGAAAAAAGACAAAATTAACAAAACGTAGGTAAAAAGAGATGTTCATATAGCATAACACTGCTGTCATGATGATCCGTTTTGTTTTATTTTCAAGCGATGATCCCGATCCAGATCCGTAGACAATGGGTATGGTATGTTTCGCCAGAATTGTTTGGCAAATTAACGTTTCGCGGTGGTACATTTCGCCGTTTCTCGTTTCGCATTTTTTTATTTAGCATTTTGTTATTTCGCAATTTTCGTTTTGCAAATTACATTTGGTTTTTTATATGATATGACAAACCATCATTTCGCAATTTTCACTTAATATTTTGTTTGATTGGCATTTTTAGGTTTGACAATTTTTTATTTGGCATTTTGTTATTTGGCTTTTTCTTATTTGGCATTTTATTATTTTGCTATTTTTCATTCAGCATTTTGTTATTTCGCTTTTTTTTATTTGACAATTTGTTGTTCAGCTTTTTTTTTATTTGGCATTCAATTGTTTGGCAATGTTTTGGCTTCCATTAAATTATATGTCTTAAAATTTCGCGCGAAATTTTCGGGCATGTACTTTAATGGAAGCCAAAACATTGCCAAACAATTGAATGCCAAATAAAAAAAAAGCTGAACAATAAATTGCCAAATAAAAACAAGCGAAAAAACACTGAATAGAGAATATAAGAAATATAATGCACCTACAAAAAAAACTGCCCAATTGCTTAAAACCGTTTTTTCCTTGGAGTAAAATGTGAAAATCCTATTTCTGTTATGTATTTACCTAAATACTTTGAACGACAAAAGGGATGTCAAAAATTTTAAACAAAAGATTTTACTTAATTTCATTTTTATTTCAAAATAAAATTAAAAATAATTATATACACTTCTCAAATAAAAAACATATTTAATCTTGAAAGAAGAAGATGGTAATGATTAGTCAAACGATCAAAACAACTAAACGGCGAAATGATCTTTTAGCGAAATAATAAAACGGCTTGACGATATTTCTCGAAATGATTAAACGGCGAAGCGTTATTTCGCAAAATAATGAAACGGCGAAACAATATTTTGCGAAAAAACACTTGGGCAAATAATAAAAAATTTAACAAAAAAAAACTAAGGAATAATTTTCCAAATGAATTTTGCGAAATGATTGAAAATATTTTTAACAAAAAGCGAAATATAAAACCGCCGAATGTTAATTGCAGAATGATTGAAAAACGTAATGAACAAAAAACAAAATGTAAATTGCCAATTAAGAATTGCGAATTAAACAAAATATTTAACGACTAAGGCGAAACAAGAAATGCCAAATGAATTTTGCCAAACAATGGTGACCCGTAGACAATAAAACGAAATTAGAAGGAAAAGAAATGTCGGGCTAATTTTAACTACAAAAATCTAGCTATTTTGTGCCATAAAAAGGCAAAAATATTTTATACAAAGTATAAAAACATTTTTACTTTTAGGTTTTCTATAAAAAAAGGAAAAAAACAATTCCAAATATCTATTTACCTCCAAAATAAAACAAACAAATACATGTCATTGTGCCAAGAATTTTAGTTTGACATTTAAAAATGAACGAGACAGAGATATATTGCTGTTTGTTAAAAAGCTCTATTGTGAAATCTGTCAAATGACATGGAAACTGTATGAAGTTGGCCGCACTCAGTGTTTTACTCGGTCTGGTTGGTTATTTTATTCTGAGCTCATGGAGCACGCTCTGAACGTAGGTTTGTACCAGACCTTGACCAAAACTGCCAATTGTCACAATTTGTCAATAGTTGTTGCCAAATATTGTTCCACACTTCAAAAATTCGGCAGTTTTGGGCAAAAGAGAGCGCTTTTCAGGTTCTCTGCAAGTCGTCTGTCATGTCGACGCGTTCGTAAAGCTTGTAAACGTATACGTAAGCGTCTCTAAAGCGAACGCGCAATTGGAAATCAGCCTTAAAGTTTTTAGAGGAACTCGGTGTCTATTTAAACTAACCAAATTCGAGTTTAAAAGAAGCGATTGAAAAATATAAGCAATTCCAATTTTTGAAGTAAAGAAACATTCCCGGAGGAATTTCATTCACAATAGCCCCGAAATATTGCTAATCTTAAAGTAAGATCTCAAAGTGCTGGGGCGGAGGCCATTTTTAACAGAAATTCCTTCAGCTTGTCGGAAATTTCTTTCTTATTTCCCACAGAAAAATGAAACTATTTAATATAAATGGCTCATTATATGTACGTAACTGGAGTTATTTTCAAAATAAATTCAATTTTTATTTTCTTTATTATTTTTTAAAATTAAATGTAATTACTAAAGTTAAATCAAAAAGAATAACAAGCGTGGCTGCAGCAATCTGTCGAAATTCAATTTCTGCAAACCTAACTAATGTGATTACATTTTATCTCGTTTCGAAAACATGTTTTTCGTCAGTTATTTTTCCCAGAGAAAGGTATATTTCCCACGATCCACCGGCACTTTTAGAGGGTATACCTCCCTTTTCAATAAACTTGCATTTAGGATTCAGGGGGCCGATTTTTGTTTTGGGAAAAAGTGAATCGAATAAATCGTTTTCACATTCGCTCTCATACATTGCTTTCACTTTTTCGATTCACTTGTTACAAAAACAGCGATTCTCGTTCTTTGAAACCGTCAGACGAACTGTATTATAGAACCATCTTACCATTTCCCCTGAAGCGCAATCAGCGCAGTTCTCTCATTTTCTTCATACTTCTTTTTGAAGAGTAAAGCCTAGTACGCTGCTGATGCGGAACGAAATTTTTAGTTGATCTCCAACATGACAACGAAATGCTAATGAAAACCACTACGAAAAATTCGCTTCGTTGCAGTGCAGAAAACAGACAGTAATGCCAAGTAAATCACTTCTTCATCGGTTTTAAGGCCCAACTAAAACGTATGTCAACACATACGTGACATTAACATATGGAATCACAAGACAATATGCAGTAAACCTCGCTTAGTAAAGGATAATGATTTCCTGTTAAATCGTTCGACAAAGTACTTTTAAAATGAGATCATTTTATAAGTAACACTTACGAGTATTTCGTATGAATTTATCTTGAAATTCTTGTAAGTGTTGCCTACTTGCCCCATTGGACTGATTGAAGTGGTTTTTAGTTTTACCTAAGTCCTATTTACGATTTTTGCCGAAATTACTTTTTTATGGATTTTCTTTCCAATCATTAGTCAAATTGAAAACGGTTTACAAAAATCACAAATAGGGCTTAAGTAAAACTAAAAACTACTTCAATCACCCGAATGGTTCAGTTATCACCTACTATTTTGCAAGTGACAGATTCTAACGTTTAAAATGAAAAAGTTAACGATTCTCAAAGATACAGGCATTTCTATTCCACCTGTTCCAGTCGATAAAGTTATCGACTTTCAAAGTTATATACTACGTTTATATTCAGGACCGAGAGCTCGAGTTGGATTTGTGTCGGATTTTCGACCCAGGTTTTTCGTTCACAGAATTGAGAGCTCGATATTGAGTTGAATTGAAATGGTGTCGAGATAACATATATGGTGTTTCTCAAGTTAACTCCTCAACCCAGGTTTTTTAGCACAAATTTCGACTCGACTCCGCTCGTGAAGTGGAATCGAGTCGGTTCAAGCTCATTTCAACTCGATGCAGGTATCAAAGGGTCTAAGTGAGCTTCAAGCTCGCTTAAATACCACATGGAAACGTAGTAATAGAAACCCGATTGTGCGATAAAAAGAGTTTTGTTTCAATTCTCATCGGTTCTCGACTATTTGTATCGATGCGATAGTTACAGTTTACAGAACATGGGTACAGTTAGCAAGTTTTGGGCACCTATCAGCTGTTACAGTTAGACGCACCCAGTTTCAATGGGCAAACTGCTGTTGTCGATAACTGTTGCGACGGGCAGGGCAATTAAATAAGTGTTGGGCTGGCAATTGGCAATCAAATGTGAATCCGGCACAGCTTCGGAATAAACTTCTTTCTTTTCCAATAAAACAATTGACGCATTACACTAGTGATGCAGTATAATCATAATGTAAGATGGATGGATGTATGTATGGTTCGCTGCTGGACTAGACCTAAATCAAAATGGCTGATTAGCTGACAATCACATATTTTTTATTAAAACGAGCGCAATTTTACATTAATAACAAATGACAAGGATAGATATACATTTTAAAATTGGTTCTTTCATTTAAGTAAAATTTTTTTTAAATACGGGAGATAAATAAAAAGGGGTGCGTTCAATTCTCAACAATAACAGTATTGATTTTAAATTTCCACATATCATATAGTGTTATCTGAGTAATTCCTTAGGCGACTATTTAATTTTAAAATAAAAAAAAAAACATCAACATTTAACCTAAAATTATGCAATACAAAAATCAAAGCATACCTTAGAAACAACCCCTTTTTAAACTGTCCAACATATAAAAAATTATAATTAAAAACTTTATGAAAGGAACACGAAATGAAATAGGTACACCCAAGGGTAGGCTTTAATTTTATAGAAGTGCAAAACTCAGTTTTAACGACCAATTTTGTTTAACATTGAAAATGTGTATATGATCGTTTTGAGGGAGTAATAGTTTTACCAAAATGATTAAATGAAATGTTAAATTGTATTCAATAGGAAGTCAGAAATTAACTGCTGCGTATAGGGCGATAATTACAAAATTTTTGGTTGGTATTACCAAAGAAATGACCGAAATGATTGAAATGAACAAATGAATTTAGAATATGAAAAATGAACTCCAGCGTATATAGAGGGATAAACTATCCAATTTTTGGATGGTGCTACCAAAAAATTACCAAAATGATTAAAATATACAAACGAACACCAGTTATGAATTTCAGAAAAGCGTACCTAATCAGGGAAAACACGATTTGTTAGTTTCGGTTGTAATCTGAACTATCTTTGTACGGCTTACACCATAAGTTAAAAAAAAATAGTACAGTTTTGTATAGATTAGAAACTTTGTGGAAATGCTAAAATAAAAGAACTTTTTTTTAATTCCTATTATAAGTTGGGTAAAATAGGTCTTGATTGGATTAACTGCCTGAACAGAATGGAGAAGGAGCTGCAACTGGAGCCGCAGCCTGGATAGGTGTACAAATATTGAATACACCACAAATTCAATAGCCGCGTTTTATTTTCTACGGATCTGGATCAGGATCATCCCTTGAAAATAAAACGATATGGATCACAATGACAGCAGTGTCAAATGAAGATCTCTTTTTTACTTACGTTTTAATTATTTTCAGTTATTTCCCGTCTCTTTTCTTTACACTGCAATTAACACTACCTTACCATAAAAGCCATCTACCCACCAGAGTAAGAAATAATGTTTGGATCTTTAAAATAGATCCAGATAGAGAGCAGGATCCCGAATTGTTTTTGTATTTTGTGTTAAGAAATTATCCTGATCCAGATCCGTAGAAAATAAAATGCGGCTAATGTTGCAAACACAACGCAACTTAGCCGCATACGGATCCGAGCCGCAGACGGAAGAGTTCGCAAACTTTTAAATTTTCACGTGCAGCACTTTTGACGTTTCAAATTGTATGAAGAAAAAAAAAAACAATTTTTTGCGTCGGAAAAAAAATATTGTGGTTACCTATTTGTGTGGAGAAAAATATTATTAATGAAAAGGAGCTTGTACTCAAGAATATTCTTTTGTTTTTCTTCAAAATACTTTCAAAGCTGTACAGCTCCATTGCGCACATGTAAAAAAAAAATAACGTACGACACTTTTTGACAGATCTTCCAGTTCCGTCTGCGGCTCCAGTTCCGTCATTCTATTCTGTTCAGCCAGTAACTCTCATCCTGACATCCTCTCAGTGTTTTTCAACTCCTTGTTTAAATATTACTTAGTCTATAACAGAAGAGTTGCATAATTTAAGGTTACAGTTCCAGAGCCAATGTATAACTTGTTGATGTCTCCAACATCGTGGCCTGTTAATACTTTTGTTCAGGAATTTGTTATCCGTAATACAAGACTTAATACCAACTCTCATACAATTGCTTGTCCCTTTACTACCAAAATGTAAGCGGACTTCGTTCTAAAGCCCGTGATGTATAAGTACTTAAGAGTTCTTTCCTTCTAGAGTATGACATCACTTTACATTTATTTTTATTAAGTTCCATTCAATATCATATTGTTTAAACAAGTATCCACTTGGATTGGTGAACGTGAAGCCATAGAACAGTTTAAAGTCATCGGCGAATATTAAAATTTTTGAATATATTATTTCCTTAGAAATGTCAATAATGAATAGAATGAAAAGCAATATGGTTCAATATGACTCCGTTGTGGAACACCAGACCAGAGCTAAATTTTTTAAGACAACAAATTTATATAGCTAACATATTGCATAAAAATAAATAAAAAAAATTTGGTGGCACAATGGCTCATGAAGAACCAGGGCCTAGCGACTTACTCTTACAACTCTCAACCATTACGAACGTATATTTAAACATTTTCTGTAAGTGACGCAAATACCTAACCACATGTTTTAAACATATAGACATCTCAAACACCTTCCCAATATCTGGCATGTTGTTTCTATGAAAACAAGAAAATAGACAATATTAATCCAAGGCTAAATTTTTCCTGTATCTCGCGTGTGCATATGCTCATGAATTTTAATCGGAACAGTAAAACAGAAGCTCTAATTCTATAGCCCGCAACCAACAGCTTAAATAGAACCCCACCAATAAACAATTTAACTTTCTGGTTAAAAAAAATCCCCACACATTCCATGAATCTAGTACAATTTCAATTGCTAGATATTAAAAAACGAAAAGTCTAGAATAAAGTTTTAAATAGTCCAGTATAACTTTATATGTAAGTACATCAGACCCTGCGTTATATACATCAGACCTTGCCTTAGATCCGGTAGTTCTGATTTTTTGCTGAGTTGTTTATGATGTTGGCCCTATGAAGAACCCAAATCTTCGAGCTCAAACGCCAAACGCATCATGCTCAAAAATCCAAAAAAAAAAAGCGACATTTTCGAGCATTTTTCAGTAATTGGCGATTTTAACCCTAAAGGACTAGTTTCTCGACTATAACTTCTTCAATTTGAGCCTAGAAACATCTATCCTTTTCTTTTTTGTATAATCCTGCTTTTTATAATCCCGTTTCTTATAATCCCGTGATTTTAATGAACTAGTTTTTTTTTATATAATTAAGCTTGATCGCGAATATTTCTTTACCTCTAATTATTTTCTACAACCTAGCGCTTTTTCGTCTAAATAAATTGTATGTTTTATTATGTTCCACCTTAACCGCTCTTTAATGCAACAAATGTTAACAGTAAAACCGTTTTCCGTTACCATGCACTGAAATAATTTTTGCAGAATAAATATAATTTAGTTTTTGCGAGCAAAAAATAAAGTGTGTACAGCGATGATCAAAATCAGCAGCCCATGTACTTTTTATTTTATTCGAGTTATTCTTAGATCTTAGTTAACATTCGAAAATAGGAAAATAGCCCACCTCATGTTTAATAAGTTTTAATCATGTCATTTTTAGAACGGCCTTAGTGGGATAAATAGCTGAACTTAATTCATAAAAAAAAAAACAAATTTGGTGGCACAGACGGCTCATGAAGAACCAGGGCCTAGCGACTTACAACTCTCAACCATTCCTGTGTGCGTGTCTGCAGGAATGGAGGGGACCTACAGTTTATTGCCGAATCCGAACGGCTAAGGCGAGTGGCACTTTTCTATGACAAGAGATACTCTTGGAGGATTTGTCACTTTCTCGCAAGAGGTAGTAGCTCCGAAAAAAATTTAAGGTGGAAGGGGCTGGTATTTAACCCCAGACCTCTGGCATGACAGTCCAACGCACTAATTATTATGCCACGGGCTACTACAAGTACATACACCAAAGAATTAAGAAAGGCCAAGAAAGACTCATGGGCTAGGCACTGTGAATCCATTGAGAACACAAGTGAAGCAGATAGAGTTCGAAAGATCCTTGCATCTAACCCCATGATTCCGGGTCATATTAAACATCCCGATGGATTATGGTCGAACTCGAGCCAGGAGACACTTGAACTCTTTATGGAATCGCATACCCCTGGATGTAAGAGTCCTGAGGACTCAGGTTATACAAAATCAGACTGTCTACACATTGATCAATCAGTACTGGACTTGGAACAGGTTATCACGGATCAGAAGATTATGTGGGCAATAAACTCGTTCAAACCCTTTAAACCAGCTGGACTAGATGAGATAATCCCGGCATTTCTTCAAAACGCTCAACAGATAATCACCCCATGGTTTAGGGTTATCTTTAAAAGTTCCATTAAACTTAGATACATCCCTAACAGCTGAAAAGTCAAAGTGGTCTTTATTCCAAAAGCTGAAAACCGACACCACTCGACTGCAAAAGTTTACAGACCAATAAGTCTCTCTTTGTTCCACCTCAAGACACTGGAGGGGATCATTGATCTGCATGTTAGGGACCTTCTGAATCCAAACAATTTGTGCAACTTCCAACAGGCTTATCTTAAATGTAGGTTAGTGGAGACTGCGTTGCATAATATCGTGTCACATATTAAGAAAAGTCTCGAGTACAAAGAACATACCCTGGCAGAATTCTTGGAAATTGAAGGAACGTTAAGTAACGTTAAAATGAAGTCCATTAGATCTGCTCTGGAAGAGGTTGGAGTGGAATCTGCAATTGTGGACTGGATTTATTCTATACTCAATGGCAGAGTCTTTAACTCGTAACTTGGAGACACTATTGTCAAGAAAACAGTTACAAGAGGCACACCACATGGGAGGAGTAATCTAACCTCTTCTCTGGGTCCTTGTTCTTAACAAAATTCTCCCTAAATTTTTGAATAAGGGCATTTAAACTCTTGCCTCTGCAGACGACATAGTTATCTTGATATCGGGTAAATATCTTCCTTCTATCAAAGAGATTATAGACGGAGAGATAGCAACAAAAAAAAGTGAGTCATCAGTACACGATTAATTTTTACTGGAGAGAATCATTCAGAGTAGCTGACCATGGATTTTCACATTTGCCAGCGCGATTCAGAGGCTTAAAGCGGGGTCGGGGGGTCAAAGTTGCAAACTTTTGGTGAAAAAAAAGTTATAAGGTACATAGATTCTGATTACAGATATATATTCATTCCGTCGTAAATAAGCGTAAACAAAAATGGCAGACGGTTTACGTGAGGCCAAGTAGCCGGCAGACGATGCTAAAGTTGCAAAAAATTAGTGAAAAAAAAAATCATAAGTTACATGGATACCGTTTTTTTTTTTTTTTTAATACTTATGTATCTAGAAGGAAAAATCCAAAATGGCCGGCAAAAAAGTAGAGGCTAACACCGGGGCAGACGGCTTTGAAAAGTGCATTGTTAGCACAGCAAAAAAGTAATTTTTACTGCAGAAAAAATGTAAGTGAAGATTTTTAAACGCACTTATTTTTATTTTAGCATAAGAAATATTTCCTAAAAAGTCCATTGTCGAAACTGGTTCGCATACAAAGAAATTAGGGTTTTATGTCGAAAAAACAAGGTTTTTTACATATAAATTTTTATAGGTAAAAGATAGAAAAAAGTATTTCATAATAGGATTGTAGACCATACAATTTTCTACAAAATAGATTATGACACATTTTTTTTTCCGACTTACCGTTTAGAAGATATGGCTATTTCAAAAAACGGAAAATGACAAAAATGTTGGTTTTTCGCACATAACTTCTAAATTGTGTGTTGTTTTGAAAACATGTTTAGAGAAATTATGTTAACGTTTTGACATTTCGGTGGAAGTTTGGTCGAAGAAAGATGTTAAGTTTTTGATCTACTAGCTTCTAAATAGTAAGAAAAAAACGATCGCTCGCTTAAGTGATCGTCGTTTTGAATATTGTTCTCTCTATCTTTATCTATATAAAAGATAGAGATAACTATCATCAAAACGACACAGTCAAAATATTGACTGAACTACTCTATGGTTAAAATAATTCGATGGGATTATGGGGTATAAAGCCCATACGAAAATGTGTTTCGGTGGCAATTTAGGCCGTGTGCGAATTCGTTTAAAATTTCGATTAAATTTGATCCCACATTAAATTTTGACGTTTCATCAGTGGTGAACACAATTTCATATTTTTGCTGTGTGAATTCAATTAAATGGGATTTTTTTAATTCTAATATTTTTCTTCCGTCCGCGAGTTTTGGAAAAAAGTTGAACACATCTTTTTGTAAATTTATTACAAAAAAATGTAATTTAACTCTGTGCGAGTTAAAAAATTGAACGCCCATTCTAATGAGTTCAAAGAGAGTGCTCTTATCCTGGGCCTGTTATAAAGAACGCTTATGGTTCGTATTCTGTTGCAAGCAGCTGCAGATGAAAGACACAAGACGCAAAAAACTCTGATCGATTGTGGTGGTCACGATGAGCTGGCAACTTTATTTAATGCTTGTTATCATTGCTGCAATTAGCAAATGTCGTTCTTCAGATGAATGAAGGGGACCAATCCATTCATCTTTGGGTTGTAATGACCATTTGTATGGAGACTTTTCATTCAGAACGATGTGTTTTTCTAAGAATTTCATTTTAACCAGCAGATCCGGGGTTCTATTTTGCGTCAATTCAAACTCGTAGCAAAAGAAATTGTATCCAAGAGAACAAACAATGTTTTACTTCTACTTCTAGCTTCTATTTCTCTGCAAGCAGGATCCAGTAGTCTTCATTGTGGCTCTAGAAACAAGATTACACAAATTAGCATTGAACTTTTTCTTAATATTTTTAGAGCGAAATCATTTAATTATATTTTAATGCATCTTCATTGAATATGTCCTTTATATGCACATGCAAACAAACAAAGCCTTTCGTGGGTGCTGGTAAACGTCAAAATTTAATCTAGCAGCATAAATTTAACGTGCCCCGAACCATGTTAAATTTTGACGTCTTATATTCACCTCAATAGTGTCAAAATTTAATTTTGGGATCAAATTTAATCCAATTCACACACGGCCTTAATACTACGTTTTCACTGCAAGTTAATCTCGTTTAGATTTCATAAATCCCAAATAGTGTTTTCACCAGAAAAAAAGATTAAAAAATAGATTAATTTTGACAGAACCTTTCAAAATGCAGATGGTGGGTCATTTGTCTTATAAAGTGGAAGTGAGATGGCAAGTTTGCTTTAGCAGCTTGTATTGCGCTGAATAGGGGAATAGGTCTGTTCGAATGTTACCTATGAAGATTTAAATGAGATTTATTTTAAATCTTGATTTGAGGAGATTAAAATTTGTATGGTAAATCACGGGATTTGTGAAGAGATTTGTGGTAAATCTACCTTAATCTCGGTTTAGTGGTCGGTGAAAACGTAGTATAATTTATCTCACAGTAGGAAAACATGCTTATTAATCAGCGCAATTCTAAATGACAACTCCCGGGGAAATTGTACTCTTTTCCCTACCTTATTCCCTACCCTTATTCTTAATGAAAAATTCCCGGGAATTTTGTTCCTTTTTCCATTTTCTCGTATTCAAAACAAACTTCGAATTTGGGATAAAATACTCCGGGAAAAAAGTTAGCATTCCAAATGTCAAAAAAGGTAACATTATAATTCATTTGGCGCGAATTTCTTCCCGACATATTTGCTGGAGAGTTTAACAAAAGTTTATTTTAGGTCAAAAACAAAAAATAAGAGTTAACTTAAATTTTTTTTGGGTTTAATGGCAGATCACCGTGATATTGCAGTAAAGAGGATGTATTATTGTTTTGGCAAAGAGCTGAATAGGAGTTAAATCAAAAACATAACAGAATGGAAAAAAGTAAATTTTTGGAACCAAAATTTGAAAAATTGTTATTAAGCTAGTGTCTTTGTTATCGGTGTAGAGTGATCAAAAAAAGCACGTCAGAGGTAAGGCTGCTATATGAATCTTAAGGAGGCGAGAAATGGTACGGGCGGTGGACCCAACAAAGAACAAAAATTTCCCCCATTAGAACAGGCCGTCTAAGAATTGATTGGCATGAAGGAGTCTATAGAAGGTGTTATTGCAAAAACTTTTGTTCTGGAAACGCGATCAAATGCAGATAAAGAAAATGTTCAACCGCCAGAAAATCTAGCTGCAGATGAAGAATACCTACAGGATTTGGAAATCGATGTTCTATACATACGAAGAACCAGAATCAACACCAATAAATACAACACATAAGTAGGTCTAATTCTCGGCCTCGAGTACACGTCCACAGAAAAGAATTGCCTTAGAAGCTTTTGATGAGGGGGATTATTTGAAGTTGTCAAAAGTGTAGCTGCAGAAGCTAAGCAAATGGATCAAAACACCAAAAAAATATAGGTATCGTACCCTTGACAAAATGTATAACTTACAAAAAAAAATTAATCAAGATATGGTAAACAATGAGTACATGGAACAATTACGAGTGTGAGAAATAGAAGATAAAATTGAACAAAATCGTCGGCTTCTTGTCTTGCGTCACCTATATAAAGGTAAGAATAACTCAAGAAATTAAAGCTTGTTTTTTAAATGCCGCTTGAATACTCCTGCTCAAAGTGCACCCTTAGCGAGCTAACGTTCCAAATGAACGAATCATGACACGCACCTGGATGGAAAGCATCTACGTACTGAATTCCTATTATAAAATAAATATCTATTTTCAGGAGGGGCAATGAACCGAACGCAACTAACTATTCCAGGAAAATTAAACTTTGAATAGAACGACAAAGCCATTTCTCTTTTGTCTGCGTCAGTTTTGCGTAATTTTATGCATTGTGGACATAGTAGCTCCTCGAAGACTTCAAGAACTTCAGCTAGCACCTTACTGAAACTAGATTGAGCCATACCAACACTATTTTTGTTTCCAACCCCCGTTTAATACCCTCCTTCAGCGAAAAAACGTAAACGGGCACTTAATATAATTATTGGTGGAATTCCAAAACGCTTTTTAGTTGGCTCACCACAGGACGTGATGAGGATATCCAACAAATATTTAAAGGAAGCTATGTTTAGTCTATAATACTTATAAAACCTAGGAACCAAATTAATTGTTAAAATAATGATAGACAGAGAGACAGAGTTAGCATCGTATTATCTTTTTAACATTTTACTAAAGTTAAAATCGCCAAATGCCTATTTTATCTTTTTAGTATCATACTAAATCCAAGTGTCACTTTGGTAGCTACAATTGCGAAAATGGGTTGAACTGTCACTGTTTTAGGCGTGTTCAGCTAGAAAAAAAGGTTTAGTATGATACTAGTTAGAAAATGTTTAAAACTAAAAATATTTTAGTAAAGAGTTTTAAAGTTATAAAATTGTTATCTAAGTAGTATCATGCTAATACCTTAACGTCAGGCTGTTTAAAATTTTGCGCCATTGTTTCTGTATTTTTTTTTTTAAATTTGCATATGCTGATTATTTTTTTTGCGATTTAATTTTCCTGTCAAATACCGCGAAACGGCTGATTCGAAGATTAATTTTCTCATTCCCGATTTCGAAGGGAAAAATGTTTTCCCGGGGAATTCGGAATAGAAAAATTTTATTCTCGGGAGAACAAGTTTCCCGGGTAGTTATTTTCCCCGGGAATATTTAGAATTGGGCTGAATAATTCAAACCCTAATTTAAAAAAAAAAAGGTTTACCTTTTTCACTTTCACTTTCAATAAGCTGCAGAAAAATGCGAAACATAAAAATGATTTACCTGCTGTGTAAATAGTCGCTAGAAAAAAAAAAAGAAAACAGCAATTGTGTTTATGATTCGTGGAATATGTCAACATTTTAAAGCTTTGCACACTTCTGTCAATAATTCTACATTTTAATGCAAAGTTGGAAAAAATTGGAATTTTTTAAAAACACAAATATATTATTCGAATTTAAACATGGTGACACAAATACAGTCAGTCAAAAATATTCATCAAGAAAATCGAAGATAATTATGTACTAATTTAAAATTAATCACAGAACAACTTGTAAGGGTGATTGTATTATTTGACATAATAGCTGTGCTAAGCTATAAAGCATGTAGCTTTTCTATCGGAAACCACAACATTGAATTAACCAGAACAAGACTATCATTTTTTTTTAAATTTATTAGTACCAATATTGTTCAAAAATGTTATGTTAAATATTGGATTACTCTAGAATACATTTAATTGCTCTTCAGTGTAGGGTTGGCAACGAGACGAGACCAGGCGAGACTTTTGTTAGTCTCGTCTCGGTCTCGTCAAAATCGAAAAATTTCAGTCTCGTCTCGGTCTCGGTCTTGGTCTCGCCTAACCAAGTCTCGCCTCGATCTCGGTCTCGCCTTTTTCTCGTCAAAATTTTAATGTGCCTGTCTCGTCTTGGTCTCGGTCTCGGTCTTGGTCTCATATTAGGCTTGGTTACTTTCGTGGTTTTTGGTGGCACAAAGATGTAAGATAAGACGCCTGTTTAGATTGAAAAGATAGAATACGATATTTTGGCAGTTTGTTGGTAAGAAAAATGTGGGGTGTAGAGTCTTGTGTGAAGCACGAAGAAAATGTATAAAACAGACTCGTGGGTCTGTTTTTTCTTTTGTTGTTGTGTCAAACAGTGAAATTGTAAAATTGTTGTTTTTTCTTTCAATGTATTTTGAGGCGAATCAAAGTTTTCAATGTAAATACGATGAAACTTGCCAGTCAGTACTCATGCTTCCCATTATCTAAACATGGCCAAATGTATGCAATAGTTAACAATGCTTTCTAAAATAAAAAACTATACGACTGGGATGCACGTAATTGTTCTAAATATACCTACACCTACATGTATCTTTATCAAGTGCATTTATGAGTTTAATACTATTTTTATATGCAGCATCAAAAAATCGAGTTGGATCAGACTTTGATATTCAACGCAATTTTTTTTTTCACTTGAGTTGAATGCTCCATTTTGAGTTAAGTTGAAATAACATTTTGAAGAATGGTGTATATTAATTTATTTCATAACAAAAACAAATAAAATATTTAAAGAAAGAGTACATACAACGCTCGATTTTTTAAAATAAACCAACTGGTTTTGTCAAGCCATGAACTGTCAAAATTAATTGAAGGATGTCTCCGTTTTAAATGGATTAAACAACCTCTACAAAATTCAAATTTTACCTCAGAAAATTAGAAATTTTTCCGATTTTATTTTTGGCTCCGGAAAAAGGTGTAGTTTGAAAAAAAAATATAATCCAAACGTAAAAATATAGTTTGGTGCCTACCTTTAAGCCATCGTGAACTCTTAAACTCCATTGAAGGATGGCTTCTATTTAAATGGATTCAAAAAAAACTTGTTAAGATTATAAAAATTGAACATGAGTACCTACTAAAGGTGATATTACATTGTCATATATATATGACCAATGCTAGTCATATAAAATATGGCACAATATTTGTATATATGACAAGTATTAATAGACTATGCCATATATGTATGCCATATAATGTTCACAAGCTTTTTCTGTCAATTTTTGTTTACAAATATGAAACAGTTGCTACGAAAAATAAAATATTTAAAAAAAATACGATATATTTGACCAATCACGTTTCATTAAATCATATATTTTTTTTAAATTCAAAATAGCTCATGATTGTCATATATATGGAGTCTTATATATTTTGTCATATAAATATGACTATCACACTTATATGACATTTTTGAGCCATATTTATTTGGCAAACTTGCCATATATATATGACAATGTAATATCACCTTAAAAAATAATTAAATAAAAAAATATTTCTTCTAGCGAAAACCTAAACCAAACCACCGAGACCGGCGAGACCACCGAGACCAGCGAGACTCTCGGCGAATTTCGGTACCAAAAATACGGTCTCGTCTTGGTCTCGTCTCGGGTGCCTTTAAAGTAGTCTCGTCCCGAAACCGAGACCAATACCGGGGCTAGTCTCGGTCTCGTTGTCAGCCCTACTTCAGTGTATATTGTGTAGTATTTCAAACCTTTCAGATCATAAAAAGGTTTTTGTGCGGTTTTCAATTTACAATTTTTATACAGCCACAATTTTTATCTAGTCCAAAAAATTTACGTATCATATTTATAAACATTGTCGACCAAGTTATAAATAAAAACATTTCTAATTGTTGCTAAAGTGATTTACTGGCTGAACAGAATAGAATGACGGAACTGAAGACGCAGACGGAACTGGAAGAGCTGTCAAAAAGTGTCGTACGTTATTTTTTTTACATGTCCACAATGGAGCTGTACAGCTTTGAAAGTATTTTGAAGAAAAAAAAAAGAATATTCTTGTGTACAAGCTCAGAATTCACATTTTTTGTTTCCAATAATTTTCCTTTTAATAAATAATTTTTTACGCGATACAAATAGCCACAATATTTTTTTCCGACCCAAAAAGTTGTTTTTTTTCTTCATACAAATTGAAACGTCAAAAGTGCCGTACGTCAAAAGTTAAAAGTTGGTGAACTCTTCCGTCTGCGTCTGCGTCTCCGTATGCGTCTACGTTCCGTTGTGTTCGCAACATTGAATTTGCGTGTATTCAATATTTTGACAGCTATTCCGGCTCCGTCTCCGTTTCCGTCTGCGTCACCATTCTGTTCAGCCAGTTAAGCGTTATTTTATCTAACTTTGGACATCGAAACCGATTCTCTAAACCTTGACAAATGCATTTTTTTTGCTTATTTCGACCGTTTCAAAATATTTAAACACTTTTTAAACAGTCGAAAATCTAATTAACACGACTGTAAATATTTAATTTATAGAATATACAATGTTAAAAAAAAATACAAAAGTGATATTTAGAATGATTGAATACTTTGGGGTTAATTGGACTGTGCGACCCCATTTAGAGCTAAATGAGATTGGTCATTTACAGCTCTTTCACCAATTTTGTTTCTTTAAAAAACTTCAGCATTTGGAATTAGTGATGTTATATGGTGTTTTCTTTAAAATTATAGGTAGTCAGCTCAGCAAATTCTTACAAGTAGGCAATATAAAAAAAGTGATTGTAAAAACTTATGTACTAATATAGTTAATATGTATAGTACCTACCTTGTAATTTTTTGGGTGTACAAATTTACTGAGCTGGCTACGCTTTTGAACGGTGATCATGACATACAGACCTATCATATTATCCGATCGGAACGGAAATTTCTCCGACTCATACAAAATGTTTTTTTATTTTTCATTTTAATGATACAAATTTCTCATAAATCGGTTACACCTCCGGCAAATTATTTTAACGTGCGGTTGAAAAGAAAAAATTAAAGTGATATTTCTTATATTTCTAATATTTCTTAAAATTCGGGGAAAAATCCGTTCCGATCGGATACTATGATAGGGCTGATAATTTCAAACGACAAAAAGCTCGAATGACAAAAATCTCGAAAAAACAATTTTTATTTTCATTTTTATTATTTTTTATTTTCAATCACGCTTTGATAACAAACGATCACAACCAACACTAAATTCAGGTAACTATTATAATAGTTGTGTGGGCTGTGGGCTACTAACTAGTCAATCGTAGTTTTGTTAAAGAGCAAAAAGCAAGAGTGTAATCTAGAATTAATATTTTAATTTTTGAGACAATGTTTACAATTCGTGCGGGTGTATCTTTCTCAAAAATTAATATATTAATTCTATATTTTTGCAATAGAGATTTTTTTTCTAGGTTTTTGTTTTCTAGATTATTGCTTTCTTGATTGCGTCATGAACCCTTTTGAACGAAACACACCTACCTATTACTTTGTATTATGTTCAGTAGGGTAAAGTCGGGGGATATGGCACCCATTTTTGTTGTTTTTTTTTATAACTTGAAAAATAAAAAAGATTTTTATATTAAACAAAAATAATTCTATTCTTAAACCAATTCTTAAACAAAAAACAGAAACATAACTTTAATTCATAGAATATTTCATACTTTTTTTTTTGCGAAAACAAAAAACATTGACAAAAAAAAAAGAAATGGCACTCTTGTTTTTTGTAGTTGTTTTGGTCATATTTGTTGTATGTATTGTTGAATAAGATGTGCATGAATCGTGACACCAAAAGTGACTATGATGCACATAAACCTCTCATCCGGTTTTGTTGTCACAGGATTATCCTCGCTATAGCCTACACAAATTTCCTCCCTGAAATCTTCAGGTCCATCTGATTCGTTATGGAATGAGATTTTTAAGGTCTACTATGTACTGACGTCATCGCCATAGTTGGTACTCTTTTTGAGTTATAGGAGCGGGGGAAATGACATTGGTGCCCTATATCCCAAGGTTGCGAGGTTCCATATCCCCCTTTTGACATTACTTCTGCTTTTACAAATAACACGAATAAACACGTTTGCTTAGTTATTTCAAAATAAACAGATAAGAGAAATTACGGTTAACTGATTTTTTTTTGTTCATGTGGTCGTCAAATACTTTCGTAGCTACACGTATTTCAGTAAAACATAAAAAAATCTATTTTTTTTTTCATTCGGTTTGAAATATATTTCTAAGGGCTACTGCGATGCTGACTTGACACAATGGCCGCGTTCGGGGGGCAAGCCAAACCTATCCGGATAGGTTTGTGTTGTTGTAATCCCATAGGAAAATTCAGCTGATGAACCAAACAGCTGTTGTCAAAAACAAATCTAAAGCTATCCTAAAATTTTCGGGATACTAAACTATCCTATGCGCAATTTGAGGAACAGCTGATTACAGCTGACTTTTGGTTTTCGGATGACGCTTGAGTAGTTGTTTGTTTTTATTTTTTGTTGTTTGTTTTTGACTTTTAAACATAAAAATACATATACAAATTGTTGCAAAAATAAACAAAATGAAGATATCTGTCCATTGGAAGGACACAACATACGATTTTGAAGACACGGCAGAGATCTGGGAAAAAATAATTTTTGGTACTTACTTGAACTTTTTTTAGCTTTTTTGATTTTTGATAGGTAACCTATCCGGTTCGTTCGAAAAAATATCCGATACTTAAGTATCTCAGATATATCTGTGTACGCCCCGAACGCGCCCATCAAGAGCTTACGTAATTCTGAATGATATTTTGTTCTTTTCGTTTCGAAAAGAAGTCATTAAGCGGGAGATATTGAAAGGGTGCCATATCACCCGTGGTGCCATATCACCTGACTTTACTCTATAGTGTAAATATATGTGTAGTGTTTCATACTTAGATTTTTTAAGCCTTCATGTAACGAGATAAATTTCCACTTTCCGGTATTTGCACAAATGCATTAATCAATAAGCTGTCCCCTAAACGTCAAAAAGAACTCATGCAAATATTTCTAAGAAGGTGTTCACATTGGACTTAATCCTGAGAGTATCTTTATCTCAATCCCACTGATGAAGTGGGAATAAAATGAAGTAAAAATACGTCAAAAAAGTCGAATAAATTAGGCGAATGTGAACACCGTCTAATGAAAAACGTATGTCATACGATATTTGGATTTTTAAAATTCACAAGTGAACATTTTGTTTCAATAACATATACACAAATGTACATATTATACATACTTATGAGTTAAGGATATAAAATGACATATCAAAGGTCTTTTCTTTGTTCATCGCAGGTATGTTCCTAAATTAGTGAAAAAAATTTATCAACTCTGCAGAAAAAAGTTTCCCAGAAAAATTTCGACAACTCGATTCTGCGGTGATACAAATTATCTGATTTCTGAGGTTCATCCGGGTTTTCCCTGTATTGTTCTCGCGCACTGTTTGCTTTTGGTTCTCTTTTGAAAAAAAAAAGGTTGATAACCTTATGTTTAAACAAATTGCATTTTTTTTTGCTTAGCTTTTATTTAAATTTAAAGTTTGAACAGCTTCTTTTTCTTAGGTATACCTAAAATAATGTTTACCACGCGCATTTTAGCATGATTTTGAAAATTGCTATAAAAACCCCATCAGTTTTTACAAAAGTTAGTCATTTAGCCAAGGCGATTGATTAAGATGGGTAAGTAATCCTTCGAAAATTAAAAAAAAAAAATTAAATTTCGTATAAATATTGTATGAGCATAAGAATTTTTTATAACCGTAATTTAAAAAAAAAAATATTCATATTTAGAATATTTGATACTAGCAAACCCGTGCTCGCCTTGCTTCGCATTCGTTAAAAACTTTTTCATTTTTCATATAAATCACTTTTTTTTGTATATTTTTACAAATTTTTTTTCGTAAATTGGTCAAAAATTTGAAAACACAAATTAGCCTATGTACATCCTCATGTTCCAAGTCTTTGCTCTACCAGTTTTCATTACAATCACAAGTTTTTTTTTTTAATATTGATACAATGTAATAATAATTATTTATGTGAAACATTGAATCATATGGTAAGAACAAAATATATAATCCGCCAGAACCTCCAGGATCTATATACTTCCATTCTAATAAATTTTTATTCTATTAAATTTTCTATCGAATTTTAAAATAAAAAATATGCTGGGTGTGTGTGACCCACACTTTTTCTAGAGATATTCGGAAAACAAGCCATTTTATAATTTTTGTTTTTTAATTTCTGCAATTAGAAAACCGCTAATTTAATTTTTCTGAAAATCCTTTCTGCGCGTTATGGCCTTATTATTTGTAAAATAAATACATATCTCTATTCGTTCTCGAGGACCGAGGTACCATCAGCGAAAAAAGCTTCCGTACATACGAGCATACGTACACATATGGTACACAGATATCTCTCGAAAACAATGTAATCGGACTTCAGAGACCTCGAAGCGTGGAGTTACATAATGTCAACATTTTCAATTAGACAAATCGGACCAATTACAATAACTTTCAATGAAAAGTTAAAAAGATGCTTGGTGTGACCCACATTGATAATTTCCCATTAGGGCCCGTTGAAACTTGAAACCCGATGTTAATTTTTTTATAAGAAAATTGCCAATTCAAAAATTTTTGAACAATTTTTAATAGTTTCTTGTAGTTTTTTTTTTTTTTTAACTTTCAACTGATAATAAAATTAACCGGAAATTAATGTCTTTGTGTGTTCTCGAGATTTCCGAGCCGAAAATTTTTTTTGTATTGCTGGAATAAGAAAAACACTAATTTAATTTTTCTGAAAATCCTTTCTGCACGTTAGGGTCTTATTATTTATAACAAAAATAAATATATTCGAAGTCGATATCTCGTTATCGACAATTTCTTTGTGGTCCTACACCAGCAACCTCAAATTTAGGAATCTCGCCTAACTGTGCTGTCGACGTTTAAGTTGCTATTGCTGTTCGAAACTGTTTCTCGTTTCAGCCATAATCACTTACGGCCATATTATTCACATTGGATTTAAATTGGATTTAAGTGAACTTTAAATCCAAGTGGATTTATTCAATCCAAAAGTTTAAATCCAAGTCCATACCTTTTATTCACTCTAATCCATTTTTTATTTTATTTTTTATTTTCCAATTTTTTTTATATTTGAACTTGAATTTATTTATTTTTAAATCCTATGCATGAATAACATTTATTTTCGAGCGCAAAAATCAAGCATTCGAGACTTGTGACGAATATAAATTGAGTTTAAGTCTGGATGTAAGTACTTTCCTTTCCTTCGGAGAGCAGTTTAAATTCAATTGTATTTGATAAATTTAGATTTAACTGCGGATTTATTGCGTGAATATTATGGACTTATGGATTTAATTTTTGGATTTAAATTAATTTACATGTGGATTTAAGGATTAAACTAGTGAATAATATGGCCGTTAGCTAGATTATGTTTTGCTCAGTGTGTTCCGTAGAGGTCTGCTCATATATGGAGATTTTATCAGAAACCTGTATCGACCCCTTTCAACCAAATTATCGCAAGCCACATTTTCATTGTCACATAAAGTTAATTTTTTTTCATTTTTTTCTCTGTATAAAAACTATCGGACCTTTTGTCGTCTGTCAGTAAAAGTATTGTTTATAATGTTAAATGCTGAAATTGGGCCTAATTGGTTTAGTTGCTGAGCAAACAAAACATAAAATGTCGCTGACGATAATTCGGCGGAAGAGGCTCGATTATCTACATTTCACGAAACTGCTTCCAATAAATGTTCTGGCTTACCAAGATCAAGATGTCATTGAATAAAGCTTAACTGAAATTAGCTTATTGAAACATAATAATTTTTGTTAAGAGTATTAATATACATACGCATGTAAACCAGTTGATGATGATTCATACATATATTTCAGCAAACATTAAACTAATCCTTCCGATCCTGCTGCTTTTGGGCATTTCTACAGTTATAGCACAAAATGAAAGTCCGGGTCGTGTTGTGTGCTACTACAGTAACTGGGCTGTCTATCGCCCAGGACAAGGAAGCTATACAATCAACGATATTCCCGCCAATAATTGTACACATTTGATTTATTCATTCGTTGGCGTCGACGAACAAACTAACGAACTTAAAATCCTTGATCCAGAACAAGATATTAACAAAGGTGGATTCCAAAAATTTGCACAACTTAAAAGGACTAATCCAAATTTAAAAATAATGGTTGCTGTTGGAGGTTGGAATGAAGGATCTGCAAAATTCTCACGAATGAGTTCATCGAATCAAAACATACAGAGATTTGTTCAAAGTGTTGTTTCATTCATGAAGACCTACAATTTCGATGGTTTTGATATAGATTGGGAATATCCTGGAGCTGGAGATCGTGGTGGTGGCGCAGGTGATAAGGCGAATTTCGTAAAACTCGTAGAAGCACTTAGAAGTGCTTTCGATCGCGAAGGCAGAGGTTGGGAAATTACTATGGCTGCGCCAGCGGCTAATTATGCAATTGACGGTGGCTTCAATGTTCCAGTATTATGCAGGTAAGTTAAATCAATACTTACCTCTTACCCTGAAATTTGTTTTGATGTAAGGCATGTGCATTTTCTCAAGACTTATGGATGCTGTGCATGTTATGACTTATGAATTGCGAGGAAGCTGGACCGGATTTGCCGATGTTCACAGTCCTTTATACAAACGCCCATTTGACAAAGCCGAATACGCACCACTCAATGTGCAAGATGTTTTAACCAACTGGGAGCAAAAGGGCTGCCCAGCTAATAAAATTATCGTTGGTGTTCCATTTTATGGCAAATCCTTCACACTTTCTAGCGATAATCAAGACAAAACCTTGGGATCTTCACTTCCCACAAGTGGCAGTGGAAGAGCAGGACAATACACAGGCGAAGATGGTCTTTTGGCATATTATGAAATTTGTGGCCTCAAAAACCAGGGATGGACTGTGAAATGGGATGATATGGGAAAAGTGCCATATGCATACAAAGGAAACCAGTGGGTAGGATACGAAGATCCTAGGTCTTTGCAAATCAAAATGGATTTCATCAAGCAGAAGGGCTATGGTGGTGCCATGGCCTGGGCTATTGATTTAGATGACTTCCGAGGTATTTGTGGGCCCAGGAACCCCTTGTTATCAGTTTTGCATAGCAACATGGCCAGCTACAAAGTTCCCGGAACAATAAATAGACCTCCAATTAATGTAAGTTTAATTTTGTGTTTTAAAAACTATACTAAATATCATGGTATGTTATGCATATATTTTTTTCATAGAATCCTGCCCCTCAGCCACAAAATAATCCAGAAAGCCCAACACAACATGCTCCTGTGAGTCAACAACAGCCATCGTCGTCTACTGTTCAAAATGCTGATTGTTCATCAAGTGCCTATGCCCCTCATTCGGATTGTAAAAAGGTGAGTTCAACTGTTGGTTTTTTTGATTACGATAAATATGATTAATGCCTAATTATTTTTATTCAAGTTCTACCAATGTGTTAATGGTCAACCAGTTGAGTTGAGCTGTCCAGCCGGTCTTAGCTATAATTCTCAAACGTCTATTTGCGATTGGCCCCAAAATAATCCGCGTTCCGAATGCAGATCGTAGAGAATTTATTTCAATATAAAAATATAATACTTACACCGACAAAAAAAAATAAAACTGATAACGACTGTAAAATAAATATATTTGGGTTATAAAAGTCGGCCAACGTTAAAAATATCAATTTTATTTCCGCAACATATGCTTCGAACTTACTATTATTGTGTAACCAACCTAAAAATAACTATTTTCTGAACACTTACTTAAATTGAATTTGTAAACTAATAAAAGATGGAAGTTACTTCCTTCTGAACAATAAATTTTTCTCAAGACAAGGCACAAGACATTTTCTTTTGTTTCCTACGGACGGGTTGATAAAACACCTCCTCACCGAGTAATTTTGGTTTTTTTCTATTTGTATAAGCGCGAACAAATTTTAATATGCTCATCATATCAATACAATATGATTATTATCATTATGATATAATTATTAATTATTATCATTTTTCTATGACTATTACAGCAAAACAAGGAAAAACTACATGCATTTGTAGGGGTTTGATTTCAATTTTACTTTATTAATTTTCACGTTTTATTTTCCTGTTTCACCATAGTGGTTTTGTAAGCTGCTTTCCTTTTTATTCTGAAATAATTACAATTTTATTAATTTTGAAAAAAAAACTTATCTTTTTTATACTTACTTGAAAAATTTCTGATTCGAAGATTCGAACCTGTGTCTTCCGCTAACGAGCCCACTAGGCTAATTCACATTACGGAAATCAGATGTTAAAAATTCAATCAATTTTACATTAAGTTAAATCAATTCAACATTCAGGACATCAATGTTGGCATAAAAATATCAGATTAATATTTTTAATGATATTCTAACAGTAAGAATTATCAACCTAGTTTTTATAATGATAATTGATATTACAATGTTAAAACCAATCTTATTAAAGTAACATTTTTAATTTAAATAATATTAGCGTAGCGTAAGTATTAATTTAATATGTTTTGTGGTAAATTTGATACGGAAAACTAAAAATATGAAATTGATATTATGATAATGTTATTTTGATATTGGGTTTTTTTTCAGTGTATTTTAATTTTATGTAAAAACATTTAAATAAAAATAAATTTGATGGCACAACACCTCATGAAGAACTAGGGCCTAGTGACTTACAACTCTCAACCATTCCAGTGTGCGTGTCTGCAGAAATAGAGGGGACCTACAGTTTATTGCCAAATCCGAACGACTAACGAGCGGCACTTTTCTGTGACAGGAGATACTCTTGGAGGATTTGTCAATTCCTCGCAAGAGGCAGTAGCCGTTTTTTCATTTTAAATAAATAGGTGGCGAGGCTGGGGATCGAACCTTAGGCCTCCGGCATGACAGTCCATCACACTAACCATCACGCCACGGCTACTACATTTAAAATTTTATAATAACTAATAAATTTCATTCTATTAATATTCTAAATGTGAAAGTTTGTTGGCTGTCTGTTTTATGCTCTTGATCTCGGAAAGTACCTAACTGATTGTAATGAGAATACTTGGTTAAATGAGAGCTTGGAAAATAATGATATATATGAGGATATAGGCTAATTTTTTTTTTAAATCTTGGACCAATCAACACAAAAATAACTAAAACATGTAAAAAAAACTGCTTAAATTAAAAATTAAAATATAGTTTAAACGAATGCGAAGCAAGGCGAGCACGTGCTTGATAGTATTTAAATAGTAATTATTATTTAAATATATTACATCAAACTTCACCAGAAACACCAATGGATTCACCTCAGAAAAAGAAAAAAAATGCTCAAAATGCTCATCAGACCTGGTTTCCCAAATGACGGTTCATGACTTGAAAAAGAATTTTCGACGAAAAACAACAACATCCTGCTACGAAAACGGATGTAGAAGTAGTTCGCTTAGACATCCTCTTGCTAAAGCAAGAAAATGAGGAACTCAAAAGCCATGTACACGATCTTCAGTATAAAGTAGAGTATCTTGAGCAACAATAATAGCAAACATCCAAAAACTTAATCACGAAAAAAATCTGATATTCAAAGTGGAGACGAACAACCAAATCGACCAGATCCAAGAAATCATTCAAACATGTAATCAGGCTGTTGAATGGAACAAGTGATATTACGCTTGAGAAAAATAAAAGAAATAAAATCGTGGAACACAAAGTTTAAAAGTTTTATTGCCAAATTTAAAAACAAAGATGATCTTTTCGCGGTTCTTAATAACACACATAATCTTAAAAACAAAAAACTATCCGTCCAGAGAGATTATCCTCCAATTATTAGAAGAAGAAGAGGGCGGCTGTTACACATCCGAAAGATTATCAAACGTGATCGAAGAAACACGAAACACGAATATACGTGGAATGATTCCAAAGGATTAAGGCTGTTTCACAATGCGACGAGAAAACGAGACGTCAGCGTGATGAGATCTCTTCACAGTTGTTCTCTCTTTAAAACGAGTTTCAAACAACGAAATAATACATAATAAAGTATTTCTCGTCGTCACGTTGCGTCTTTTTTTCAATTTTTCGAACTTTATGACGCGACGAGACGACGAGAAATGCTTGATTATGTATTATTTCACTGTTTAAAATTCTTTTTTAAGAGAGAGAAACTGCGAAGAGATCTCTTCACGCTGACGTCTAGTTTTCTCGTCGCATTGTGAAACAGCCTTTAGGCACGGTGAACTGTGTGGTTTCGCAAAATTAACCGAGACGTTGCGCTTGCCTTCAGACTTTTACTACGTTTCCATGTGGTATTTAAACGAGCTTGAAGCTCACTTAGACCCTTTGTATACCTGCATCGAGTTGAAATGAGCTTCAACCGACTCGACTGCACTTCAGGAGCGGAGTCGAGTCGAAATTTGTGCTAAAAAACCTGGGTTGAGGAGTTAACTTGAGAAACACCATATATGTTATCTCGACACCATTTCAATTCAACTCAATATCGAGCTCTCAAATCTGTGAACGAAAAACCTGGGTCGAAAATCCGACACAAATCCAACTCGAGCTCTCGGTCCTGAATATAAACGTAGTATTTTTCCAAAGTTGTTTACCATCGAAGAAACTTCTGTAGATCGTGTGGAAGCTATTGGGGTGGATGCACAAGCTGCGCCCTCCAGAATCCAATAGCACAGGGATGTTATAGAGGGAAAAAATAAGCGCACTATTCAAAAAATAAATAAAAATATTAATAGCACCTTGAATGTCTGTATCGTTGCATATAATATTGGCGGATTAAATAATAAACTGATATATGCTTATTTTTTTTTAATGATTTATGTGAAGCGGATATAATACTTTTGTTCGAAACACATGCGATTAGCAATAATTACGTGAAATATGAAAAATATTTCCCAATATTTAAATGTTATTGGATTACAGCTAAAAAAAATTGCAACCATGGGAAGAGAGAGTGGAGAAATGATGGCCGCTGTTAAGCAAAATATATTTAATGATTACACAGTACAAATTAATGAAGAAGTAATGATTATAGAATTGAAAATTTATGGGAAATCTTATTTTGTTGTACCGGTCTACTTAAACTGTAATAAATGGCTATACGACTTTGAAATACTCTATGATGTGCTCAGCGAAGTAAATACACAAGATGTGATGGTAATTGGTGATTTAAATGCAAGAACATCTGATAAAGAATCAGTCTTCACGCTGGGATATAAAAAAAGGTGTTGTAAAGATAAATTTATAAATGCAGAAGGCAAAAAAATAATTGAGTTTTGGCCTATGTATTGTAAATGGAAGTGTTGAAAAAAATATTAATGGAGAATTTACGTTTGTCGGAGAGCAGGGAAGCTCAACGGTAGATCTTTGTCTTATCGGTGGAGACTGGATTTCCATTGTAAAAGATTTTATGGTGGGAAGTACTACCTACTCGGATCATCTTTCAATTACTGGCTGAACAGAATGGTGAGCGTGACGCAGACGGAACTGGAGCCGCAGCTGAAATAGCTGTCACAATATTGAATACAAGCAAATTCAATGTTGCGAACACAACGGAACGTAGACGCATACGGAGCTGCAGACGCAAACGGAAGCGTTCACCAACTTTTAACTTTTCACGTATGGCACTTTTGACGTTTCAAATTGTATGAAGAAAAAAAACAACTCTTTGGGTCGGAAAAAAATATTGTGGGTATTTGTATCGCGAAAAAAATTATTTTTTTAAAGGAAAATTATTGGAAACAAAAAATGTGAATTCTGAGCTTGTGCATAAGAATATTCTTTTGTTTTTCTTCAAAATACTTTCACAGCTGTACAGCTCCATTGTGGACATGTAAAAAAAAATAACGTACAACACTTTTTGACAGCTCTTCCAGTTCCGTCTGCGGCTCCAGTTCCGTCATTCTATTCTGTTTAGCCAGTTAAAGTAAAAGTTGGAATTGACAGCATCCAAGGTAATCCCAAAAATAATATATCGCCTCATGTATACAAATTGAAATGGCTGGCCTATCTCTTTTATTTTTTTACCAACGTATTTGTGCTTTCGCGCCAACTCAGTTGCCGTTGCCGGTGATCTGTCTCGCGTGGCGTATGTGTTTTGCTTGTAAGTTGTTTGAAGAATTGAAGAACTGTTGCAATAGGTGCAAAGTTCCTATTTGTTGCGAACATACGCTAGACTTTGTTAAAGTGCCTAAATGATCTCAAAGAAACATGTCCCATTAAAATATGATTGAAGCATTTAAAAATGAAAGGAATATTTATTTGTATGATATTTATATTTAATTTATAAATTATTTTTCTTATTAATACAATAAATTTAAATAAAAGTTAATAATTTATAAAAAAAGAAGTTTTTAAATGTCCGTCAAAAAGTCGAATGATTAGCTTTTCACGGCAGTTTTGGAACGTTAGCTATTTAGGGTTAAGGGAATTTGGGGCTGCTTCAGGATTGGGGTACTAAACTAGCCCTAATTAGCCCAAAAGTTTTGCATCATTAAATTTTTTAATTTCCGTTGTGGTGAACCCAGCTTGACGGCATGATGACGTCATCAAATCAATTTTTGCCTTCTTAAAGGTGAAGGGAACTTGGGGCTCTTTCGGGACTAGGGTACAAAATTTGAGCCAAATTAGCCCCTAATTCCTGCATTATTAGATTTTTGATATATTGTATTGGGAGGTGTGGTGGACAAGTTTAAGAGTGAAGGGAATTTGGGGCTCTTTCGGGATTGGAGTACTAAATTAACCCCAAACTAGCCCCTAATTCCTGCATAGTTAGATTTTTGAATTTCCGTTGTGGTGGACCCAGCTTGACAGACCTAAATTGTGCACGTTATTATTGTTTTATTGGTTGGATTTTGGTGGTAACCTCCCCAAAAGGATGTATATTCAAAGGTGTTAACTATCTGGCCAAGAACATTTTACTGACGGACATTTTGAGTTAAACAAAACTGCCGAACACCGCCATAAAAATCGCGCATGTTAGTATTATGTTAGCAATTGGATTTTTGGTAGTAACCTATTCATATGTATGCCAATTCAAAGGTTTTAACTCCCTCGCTTGAAAAATGTTACCCACATATGTACGTTTTGAGTTATGCCAAACTATCTAAGTCCACGAAATAAATCGCGTATGTTATTATTGTGTTTTTTTTTTTTTTCAATTCGACCATCAATACTGATTGAAATGTACCACAATCGAATTAAAAAAAACACAATAATAACATAAGTACGCGATTCTTATCGCGCTTTCCAGCTGTTGGATAAAGCTCAAAGTGGGTTTTTTCACATATCTACTCCGGGCTGGCAGTCAAGTACCTCAGATTGCGATATATTTAGGTGTGTAACGCCAGTTATCTTAAAGTGCGTAAAAATGACGCGATTAAGCGTCTGTCGGGAGATTGCGGCCACCTAGACGTCTGTCATGTGCATATTCGCACTCAGGAAGTCGAGAGCTTTCTAATGACACCAATTTTAAGTGGTTTCCCAAAAAGGAAAAAACACAAAAAAAAGCGCATCTTCGGCGGCGTCTATCGAGGGTTTTGCGGCCACCTAAACGTCTGTCATAACAATTTTGTAATCAGCGAATCAGTATGGCGTCAAGGTGAGATGGATATTAAGTGGTTTCCCTCGCTATTACTATTTTCAGAAAAGTTGTACTTTTGATGCACTTTTTCGCTGAAACGCGGCCACTAGGTACATGCCGACAGACTTTCGTATTCGTTATCACCTTCCCTAGGATTAGTTGTAACATTAATACCGTTTGGTTTTCTTTCACGCAGAAAATCTGTCGCCAGCTCTTATACTATAACAGAAAAGAAAATAAATGTCGAAATATTAAATGCAAATAGAAAATGCAATTATACTAAAACACTAGAATAAAAAACAGTGTTATAATTAATCGGTGGTGCCATGAAATAAAGTCTGATGCAATAAAGTCCAAAGCAAAATTTGTAGCTTTTTTTCACTCTCAAAAATATGGCTAGGTCAACCATATATGAAGTTAATTTTTAATTCGATCTGTTTGGAAAGAAGCACCGACCGACCGTTAGAACACTGTCGGTACAACCCTTGGCTTATATAACTTCACCAAATTCCTACTGATTTCGGTTGTCCCAAAATCACAAGTGGTGCGTTCTTTTATGGTACTGTGGTTAACTATAGTTAACTTCGGTCGTTCCTTTAATTCAGAAAAGTTACTTCGAGTAACTTTATGACGTCATAAAATCGTTCCTAAATTCCAAAGTAAAAGTGTCAAAAAGTAACTTTTTGTAACTTTTTCCAACTCATCTCCTCGATATGAATTGAAATAGTTGATCTGTCAAACACAGCTGAAATGCAATGGTGGATGTTTTGTTTACTTTTTGCCCTTTTGATTTGGAATTGTTTTCAATATTTAAAATATATTTTTATCAATTTAATCGATTTTTTTTGTCGAATTTGATTTTTGGAATAGTTTTCTTTTATTTTCTGATGCATTTTCTTTCTGTCGGCATTTTCTTCTTTATATTTGGTTAATTTTTCATCAAAAAATTCTGTGCCATAAGCAATGAAGAAATTTGCACATGTTATTTTGAATTCCTAATAATTATTTTTGCAATAAATTTAATGCAATCACATTTTTTCTTGGTTATTCATTCCAAATATACAATTCAATTTTTTTTTCAACCCCTTTCGTTTGACAGATTAACTATTGTTAACTCTGTTCGTTCCTAAATGAAAAAGTTACCAAGAGTAACTTTCTTAACTATGGCAGATCAACTTTTGTTTTTGACACATTAACTATAGTTAACCACAGTAACATAAAAGAACGCACCTAAGGCCAGATAAATATTTATAAAACTTAAGCTGAATTCGAATACAAAAAAATTCCTTGGACTTTATTGCATTACATTAATCTCTAACAAAAAAAAAAAAAATAAACCAAAATATATATGTATGAAGGTATTTAAATTTAAGATTTAGGCACCTGCTACCGTAAATTCGCACGAATTTTTGATTTTACATCCCAAATTGATCTTCTCTTAAGCGAAGCGCAGCGGACAAATATGTTGGTCAAGGTAAGATCAATTTAGAGAGTGATAAATAAAAATTCGCACGAAAAAATTTTGTTACCGTACTCCGGGAGAGTGAACAGTTTTCTTTGACTATTATGTTACCGTTAAAGTCGAGAATTCAGTTAATATGCTGACATTAACTAGTTAAAATGTCAGCATTAACTGTTCCGATCAGTTAAAGTCGGAAATTTTCTTCAAAAAGCAGAATTTCCGACATTAACGTACGTATGTGTGCTGCCCCGTTAAAGTGGGGAATTAAGAGAGCCTGGCAGTTTCACTAACTTTAAATTGACATAGCGGCAACGCTATCGAAAATTGGTCTTGGTTATTCAGATCTAAGTATCTTATTCTACGTTTATATGACAACTACTTAACGAATAAAACAAAATATCACTGAAATATTAAATAAATAAATACCTACGAAAATAAATTTAAAAAAATTCAAAACCATTTGAAAAAACTCAAGTTGTTTGCTCACAGCAGACACGATATGTACACATATTCAAACTGTTATATCCTAAATTAAATTTTCCAAAAAATCGTACATAACAAGAAAAACACCTACGCAAACTAGGTACCTATACTTTCTTTGGCTTTTTTCTCTGCAACTGAAACAGTATAAAAAAGACAAAAGTTAGTTAGTTCATTAGTTCAATTTGATCCAAGTTGTTTCTGTGGCACTTATTCCAATCAAAAAAAGAAATGAACTTCTCAAAACATTTTATTTTTGTGGCTGCTGCTGTGCTAGTAGTCTTTGCTAGGCAATCGGATGCAGGTTTTATTAATGCTATCAGTGCTTTTAGCTCTGCAGTAGAAAGCGGATTATCGGCATTCATTCAATCGATTGAAACATCTATTGCCGAAGGAAAAAAACACAGTTCTTATTATAAGGCAAAACAAAGTCTTGAACAGCAAGCTTCTAAAGCAAGCAATAAAAAAGCCAATAGTGTTATTTTGAATGGAATGAATGATGCAATCGCCAGTTTGGAACAATCCGTAGACGCAGTCTACGACTGCTTGAACGAAGCGATTCATTCTGTGAATATCAGTTCCGAAGTTACCGTACAGAAGCTAGGGACATGCATGGTCTTACCCAATGCATGCATAGTCAATGCTGGAGCAAAAATGTATAATGCCTTGGGAGCAGCAACAGAAATGAGTGAAGACGGAGCTCGACCGGGGTTGAACAAAGCAGTTCAGATTGCAACAACTGGTGGAATGATGGCATTTTCTGCATGGTCCGCTATACAGAATATGGCATCTCGAGGAATTGCCGCTAGAAAAGATGCCCGTGACCAAGCACTGTATGCAGCTGTCAAAAGTGTCCACTCAACAGAAAAAGCAGCCCTCGATATTATTCTAAGAACTGCACAAGAGGCATTCAATGCTGTTGATAACGAGAATTTACCAGCCGATGTAGACCCTAAAGCTATTTTAGCCAGACAAAGAGCCGCTGTCGAAAGGCCAGAATGCCGTAAGGCCATTCGAGAACTCACGGAATCAGCTAATGATGCTTCAGGGAAAGTAACGTCTGCAGTCAAACAAAGAGCAATCAAGATTGTTCGCGATGCATTTATTTATTTGTTGGAGATTATTGCAAGGGCCGCAATAATAAGTTACGACGCAATTGATGACGCCAAAAATATTGAAAATAAGGAACTTGCTCTTGCTACAATCACAAAAGGTATTGATAAATCTAAAATAGAATACCTTTATGGTGTTGCAATAGGCCAACAAAATTTGGGAGCTCTTACAAAAATTATTGGATCAGAAATTGAGATGGGCGTTATTCAAGCAATGATAATTATTGAAACGAGTAGAGTTGATATTATGGATGGGTTGGATGACGCTCTTCTAATCATTTCTAATGGAATTAAGAACAATGTTCCCGAAACAGCTTATGAAGCTGGAGCTGAAGGTGTTAAGGCAGCTGGTTTTGCTGGATATGATCGTGTTTTAAAATCTGCATATTCAGCTTTTAACACAATTATTTTAGCACCAGAAGCATAAGAAATATTAACAATAAAGCAAATTTTTGCAATTTTTAAGTTTAAGTTTGTTTTTATTTTTGTATAAGCAGATATTTAGGTACTTGAGTCATCTCTGCTGATCAGGTGTGAACTTCGCGGACAGAACCAGAACAAACCTTTAACCTGTCGCAAACGCAACCGCCTTTTTATCTTACGGGAAGATTATTGATGAATGATGACAAGAAGGCATGACTCGGTAACGTCATCTTTATTGAAGATTAGACCCAGCCAGGAATTTAATATAGTATGCAGTGGCAGTCTAGGCCTGGGGAGTTACATACACGGAACGAAGTTCATAATTTCTCTTGTTTTGATAATATTAGTTCGCTTTTCTATTTAAGAGCTAACGGTATGTCAGGAGTTTTGAGAAGTTTTGGTTTGCTGTTCTCGTGCCTCGGAGTATGAGTTCCCTAGCTATCAAAAATTCCAAGAAAATTAACTGTCAAAGATTGCAGGATATTTTAATTTAATTTACAATTGACGGTGTTCACATTTGCCTCATTTAGTCAATAATCATAAAAAAAAAAGAAATTTCTCTCATAATTTGGAGTACTTTTAAATTTCATTACTTTTCACGGCCGACTCTTTACTCATGTTTTTGTATAAATAAATTTGATGGCACTACAGCTCATGAAGAACTAGGGCCTAGTGACTTACAACTCTCAACCATTACTGTGTGCGTGTCTGCAGGAATGGAGGATACCTACAGTTTATTGCCGAATCCGAACGGCTAACGAGCGGCACTTTTCTGGTGACAGGAGATACTCTTGGAGGAGATACTCTTGTCAATTCCTCGCAAGAGGCAGTAGCCGTTTTTTCATTTTAAATAAATAGGTGGCGAGCTGGGGATCGAACCTTAGACCTCCGGCATGACAGTTCATCGCACTAACCATCACACCACGGCTACTACCATGTTTTTTGTATAAAGTACCTAAATGAGAGATTGGCTCTTGTTTTAACTTTTATGTTTTTTTAGTGTGAACTATCATTTCTTTTTTCAATGAAATTTTTCAGGACGAAAAACGTCGGACTAATAATTTTAAGAAAATGAATTAATAAAATATATTAAACATTTAACTGTGGACTTTTTAATAACAAGTGTGTTTTTTACCATGTCTTAGAAATAAGTCAGGTGAAAATCTCGAAAGTCACTACACTAGTTAAGCTAGCACTGTGAGAATTTATATTATGTTTTCACCGACCACTAAACCGAGATTTAAGTAGATTTACCAAAAATTTGCGTTCCGTTTTCGTCGACGATTTCACTTGGACTTATCAGGCCTGTCAATATTAAATTGGGCCTGTCAATATTATTGAAGGGCCTGTCAATATTAAATTTTTATTAAGTTCAGTTGGACATGATACATCATACATAATGCCGATATCTTTTTCTTCTAAAAAACAAAAAAAAAAAAACAGGACAAACCCGCCAAATTTCGAGATTTCGCTGGATATCGGAATCAGAAAGAAAGGATACAAAAAGAAAAAACTTCCCCCACAAATCACCTTTTATAATAAAATAATTCTGAATTTCCTGCAAACTTTAGAGTGAAATTAGCAAAAAAAAAAGAAAACAACAAAATGTAAAGAAAAAATTCCATTGTAGAAAAATTTTCTACGTTGTCTGCATTTTGTTTTTGTTTTTACTGTAAAAATTGAAAAGAGAATAGACAAAAAAAATTTTGGAAAAGCTCTATAGCACTACGCCGAACAAACTTACACATCCAGAGTATGTTTCTTTATTCATTCCTGTATGTCCAGAATATTCGGAATACCAGTTTTGCGTTTCTTTATTCCACGGATCATTCCGATAAACTATTTTGTTGTTTCTTTATTCATTCCGGAACGTTTGGAATGCATTCTTTTTATTCCATGTGAAGTGTGGAATAAAGACGGTGTTCACATTGGACTCAAATTTACGATTTTTTTTGACAGAAGTCAGTCAGCTCGTGTTCAGACACAAAGTAATGTGAACACAACCGATTCACTCTGTCATTAAAAAAAAACACAAATATTTGCTCGTCGGAGAATTTATTAGAACTTTTTCAATCACAAAATTGATAATTCACTAAATAAATTGTTTTCCAATTAAAAAAACTTTGATTCTGTAGTATTTAAGATCCAAACAAAAAAAAAATACTGAGAAAAAAAATGTCACAAAAGGAAACGTCAAAAAAAATCCACAAATTTTTAAAAAATTTAAAAAATCCTGCCTCACTTGCCTGTCTCTTTCTCACCACAGAGTACAGAGTGGGAACGAGTAAAAGTATATAGACGTCAAAAAAAATCCAAGGAGTAAGTCCAATTTGAACACCGTCAAAAAGAATAGAAAAATAATACTGGGCGCGTTCAGTATAATTGACGTTCTTAACCTCAATAATGGCAGATTCACATTGGTGTTAATTATTTAAAAACAGCATAATACCGCGAATTAATGTACCAGAGTATAATTTTGTGCATTTAATGTAAAATTTACTAAACTTTTGACTTTGAGAATACATAAATATCCAAAATAAAAACATTTATTTCTTCAATTGTTTTGACATTTCACCGAACAACTGGATTGCCATTCTTTTTGTTCTAGTTTTGTTTCTTTACTCATTCCATTCTGGATAAACATTTCGTCTATTCCATCCATTCTTTTCCTTATCCGGAATAAATAAAGAAACACACTCACAAGTGTCGCGCGGATAAAAACAATGAAGACAATGACAGCTAGATTGAGCTAAGACGCTGATTACACGATTCTTTTTTTCGGTTGTTTCGTCTTTCGTTATTTTGACAGATATGGTGAGGGGTGTAGAAATGTAAGGGGAATGAAGTAACGAAAGCAGGAATGAAAATTTCAAGACTTTTTCTGGTTGAATATTTGACGTTCTGGTTTGACAACCGATTAGTGATGAGCGATGATGGCAATCGATGTAACCGGGATTCGTTATTAAAAGTAAAACATCGATACATATTTCAGTATCGATTTTTTGATAAATTACATCGACCATACAAGAAAATAGAAACATGCAAACAAAATAGTTTGTTTAAATCAAATGCAAAGAGAGAAAGTTCACAAAAATATTTGTTGTTTTCTATCAATTTGTGTGTTCTTTCAATAAGAAAATTGTCATGTGAAAGCATATTGTAATTTTATTAATTTGTTATAATTTATTGAATTTGATGGATCTTAAAAAAATTGACAAAAGTTCATTGGGTACTATTTCATGCAAAGGGAATAAGGATAATTTCAATACCCAAACGAGTTTGCAAAGAGTTCAGCAAAGAGGGTGCGTAACAACTAGTTATAAATCAGGTACAAATTCCAATTTATGTCAATATCTACTTTTTAACCACGACAATAACAGTCGTATTAATAAACATTGTCTAACTTTAGACAGCCGTCCAAGTTTTTAAAAAACCTTTCTAAAAGTAATCTATCTTTTTATCTTGCTTTAGACAACGTAATCTATTGTCTAAACCTAGAGAAATGCAATATTTTTTTTATTAAAAAAGCATATTTCCGACTGTTTCAAAATACTTAGACATAGTTTAAACAGTTAAAAATCTAATCAATAAGACCATAAATGTTCACACCAAAGTAAGTCTAAAAATGTTTTTTAATAAAACGAGTGTGACTCTTCCTAACTGGTTGAAAAAAACAACAACATAGGTTGGCGAAGTCGACAACTCACATAGGTTTCAATACAAACAATCGATAACAAGCATGAAATTCACGTCTATTCTTCGCGCTTAAATGAGAAGTCTAAAATTCTCTGGGCTTTTGTAAAAGTACTTAGCTGTTATCGCATTAAACACGTCAACTGTTAAGTCGTATTTTTTTTTTAATTAAAATCCTTTGGGGATTGGGGAAAACATACGTGGTGTGGTAAAATCATTTTTCAGGTTATGGTGGTATATTTTATGAGTTACTGAAGAAGTAAATGTTTTGATAGCTTTTTATTGGTGTGATTTACATGTAAGAACTTAGCTTAATATGAAAAATGTCTACATTTGTACAAAGAAGAAGCATATGCTTTAGTAGCTTTAATTTTTTAACTTTCCAAAATGTTATCTAATCATTTTTTTTTATTAATTAAAATATTGAAGATTTAATGGAGGCAAGTAGTTTATAAATTTTGAAAGACACTAATATGATTTTACGTCTTAAATCAAAAACACGTTTTGATGTGAAATTTTAACATATTTGGTCCTTAAAATAGAAAAGGAAGAAGTATTTCTTTTGTTTTCAAGTATCGATTTCGAAAAATACCGATGTTTCGGTTCGATAAATGTGTGTTCCGATTTATCGCTGAGAATTTTTCAATATGGCTCATCCCTAAAATCAAAGCATTAAAGGCTCTCCCAAACCAACGCGATTAATCGCTGCGACAAAAGAAAACAATAACAACAACGTGTTGTTTTGTTTGACAACCACGTGTTGTTATTGTTGTTTTCTTTTGTCGCAGCGATTAATCGCGTTGGTTTGGGAGAGCCTTAAGGCTCAACGCGATTAATCGCTGCGACAAAAGAAAACAACAATAACAACACGTGGTTGTCAAACAAAACAACACGTTGTTGTTATTGTTTTCTATTGTCGCAGCGATTAATCGCGTTGGTTTGGGAGAGCCTTTAAGCAGCGATTAATCGCGTTGGTTTGGGAGAGCCTTTATGCGAGGAACTTTTAAACTTTAAATTATAAGTTTTAACATTGCTTTTCATTGCTAAATAGGGTATACATTTGAACAAGAAGTGATTAAACCCCTTTTTTAGTTATTATTAATGATTATTTTCCAATAAATCCACCGCGGAGATTCTGAATGTCAAAATAACGAAACAAGTCTCACGAATGTAAAAAAGAATCGTGTAATCACGAGGATACGTACCTGTCAAAAAGACGAATAACGAAACGAACGAAAAAAAGAATCGTGTAATCAGGCTCTAACTGTGTAATGATGTATGTACATGTACGTATAACCGCCGCATTCTTTGAGAGGGATATTTAAGAAGCGTTCACGGGTTAAATTAACTTCGGTGAATATTCATGTTCATAATGCCTGCTTACATTGGATTTTTAATGAATGGCGCATCCAGTGAGACAGATAGATTTTATGTGTGTGAAAAAGAGATGGGTAGATTCCACCCAAATTATGACGATGCGCCAGTTTCAATAAAAATTCTAGGATTCAGCATGAAGATTTTTTTTGTGTAAGTGAGAGACACATGATTTTTTCTTTGGAATGTAAACACAAGGAACATTGTAATGAACGAAAACGTGCTTCATTAAAAATCCAATGTAAACAGGCACATAGTGAATATTGCCTGAACAAAAAAGATGCGGTGGTGTGTCAGGACATGAATTATTACTAGCCGTGGCGTGATGATTAGTGCGATAGACTGTCATTCCGGAGGTCTAAGGTTCGATCCCCAGCCTCGCCACCTATTTATTTAAAAGAAAAAAAACGGCTACTGCCTCTTGCGAGGAATTGACAAATCCTCCAAGAGTATCTCCTGTCACAGAAAAGTGCCGCTCGTTAGCCGTTCGGATTCGGCAATAAACTGTAGGTCCCCTCCATTCCTGCAGACACGCACACAGGCATGGTTGAGAGTTGAAAGTCACAAGGCCCTAGTTCTTCATGAGCTGTTGTGTCATCAAATTTATTTATTTATGTCCAAATCAATAAAAACTTAATTTATTGCGCAAAATCATTTTTACATGGTTTCTATATCAACATCAAACGCTGCGAAATTGTAAGTTGGCGCCGAAAATCCATCGGAGTTTGAGAGCGTGCATTAAATGTGACACAAACGACTGATGAAGTTGGAATGAGATGGTTCAGGAATTTCAAAAAAAAAAAAAAACGTGTGATCAATAAGGTGAATGTAAACCGTCCATCGTCATCGTAGACAGCCTTATATGGAATTTTATAGTAAATGGCATGACAGATAGGATATAAATTATAGCTTTGTTCGTGTACTGTCCAAAACTACGAATTTCTACAAAAACGAACCGATTGCCCTTAAAATGCATTTCTCCGGAGCAGAAACTAAGAAGCAAACATTTTTTGATTTTTTGACTTTTTTTTTACCATTTTTGATTTTTTAAAACTGGCACTTCTTAGATCACGAATATGAATTTTTAAAGTCGCTAGGTCGTTTAGTTTAGCCGCAAGTCAAGTTTAAAGGCGTGAACTTTGATGCCTCTAGCACGTCTAGTTTAGCCGCAAATCGCGTTTAAAGATAAAAGTCGATTTTCATATAAGCGATGCATCACTTGAAAGGTTGCACTTCCTAGATATCCTCAATATCGAGCTCTCGAATCTATGAACGAAAAACCTGAAAATCCGACCCTTATCGAACTCGAGCTCTCAATCCTGAATATAAACGTAGTGAAATTCCTTTTAACGAAGTTTCCCAACCAATGCATTCATTTGTGTCAATCTATTCTGTGAACATACAATTGTAAATTACAAATACAAACATATCTATGCATCTAAAAAAATGTGCTTTTTTCAAGTGAAATCTTTTTGTGTAGATAATTTAAGATTCCATACAATTATGTTTAAAGACCTGGAATTGGAGTTTAAAACACCAAGTTGACAATTTTACTAAAGTATTTATCTGTTTTTATAGAAAAATACTATGTCTCAAAACTGTCATATAAGTTTGATATTAAAATTCATATGAGAAAAAATATATGACTCCATATAATATGACAGACATGAATTATTTTGAATTAAAAAAAATATCATGTCGATTATGGAATCCGCAAAAAAGCATCCGAAGTGATTCGCAGTGTAGTGCTCTCTTTTCTATTCGTCGATTTGTCGTGGAAAAAAAAGAGAACAATATGCTGCGAATCACTGCGGATCCACTATTCCATAATCGACATGTAGAAATTCCATTCCAGCTGTCAGATAGCGTTCTCTCCACTCAGCGCATTTTCCCCCAGATAGAGGTGGTGCGTTCTCTCGGGAATTTTTATAGTTGGTTGTTGTCTTCGATAAGGGTATTTTTGTTCTTGGCTCTTTGTTTGTACCGAAAATACTTAGGTGCTGATTTCATCGTTGCAATATTAAAGGGATTTCGAATAAAGTTTCTCCCAAACCAACGCGATTAATCGCCACGACAATAGAAAACAATAACAACAACGTGTTGTTTTGTTTGACAACCACGTGTTGTTATTGTTGTTTTCTTTTGTCGCGGCGATTAATCGCGTTGGTTTGGGAGAGCCTTAAGAGAATGAGATTAAAAATAACAAATATAAATTTAAATGTCACACAAAATCAAAGCACTCAAAGATAGTCAACAAAACATTTAACACTTTCAAAAGATTTTTAGTTAAATATAATGCCACTTATCTTAATTTATTATTTATCTATCCAAAGGAAAATAGACGTTTTAAACGATTGTAAATAAATTAAGGAAATAGGACTTAAGACAAATTGGGACCAGTGTTACCACTATATTAAAAATCTTATCGTTAATATTTTTATATTTGATTATTTCAAAGGGTCAGGGTCGAAATACTGTAGGGTTAAAATACTGTTTTTAAAACACTGTATTTCAAAATACTGTAATTCAAAATTCTGATTACACAAAATTCTGTATGGTCAAAATTCTGTATTTCAATATTCTGCTTTTCAAAATTCTGTATTTAAAAAATTGTGTTGATAATGTAAAAAAGTGCGCACTTATTTTTTTTAAATACAGAATTTTGAAAAGCAGAATATTGAAATAAAGAATTTCACTCATACAGATTTACTCAAATACAGAATGAACATTGAAAGTTTGAATAAAATGAAATCTTATATTACAACAATTTTCCTTGTACTGTCTATATTTCTATTAAATTGTAAGGAAAACAAAATTCGGAAAGTTGCTACACTCAAGCCTCTTTATACTTATTATGTACGGCTACATTAAATTTGGTCATAATAAAAAATTACCCTAAGCAAAATATAATAAATATCCCCAAAATTGGAGAAATAACCCCATTTTCAAAATGAAAAAATGACCCCAACTAAATAAAAAAAAACATTTTTCATACTGAAATTTAACTGGAAAATTAAAAAAATGAAAAGAAGTCCTAAAATAATGAAAAAATGACCCCAATTCATAAAATATTATCAATTTTTTGTTGTTGGTTGCTTTTATATAAATTTTTGGGGAAAATTTTCATTTTTTGTTTGGGGCTATTATTTAATGGGGCCAAATTTCATGTAGCTATTTTGTGCTAAGATGTCAATGTAAAACCTCCTCAAAATACTCAAATTCTATAATGAATTTTGCAAATAAAGCATTTCAGACTTGTTCATCTTTAAATTCTACAATTTACACACATCGAGGTTTAACAGAAATATATTCACTAAAATAGAGTTAATAAAATGTTGATTACAAATACATAAGTCTCTTACTCGATTTTAAAGAGATCGTACTTGAATGAACTTTTGTACAAGTAAATGCAAAAAATTCGATTTGTACGTGCTTAACAATGATATTGTAAAAGGGTTTTTCTTTAAAATATAGAACTTGGACATAACCAGCATTTTGGAAAACAGAATTTTACACTTACAGCATTTTGAATATACAGATATTTGGATATACAGAAATTTGAAATACAGAATTCTAAAAAACAGAATTTTGGTCGTACAGTATTTTCAAAAAAAGAAAAAACTGAATTTTGGTCATACAGGACTTTGATAGCCAGAATTCTGACCCGCTCCCTATTTCAAATGTGTATTGATTGTTTTCTTCCGAATAGACTAACAATAAAGCCAATAGTGCGCAAATTATCGCTGCTTTTTTTTTTTTTTTTTTTTTTTTTTCAATTTTAACACGACGAAAGTATTTTGAATTGAATACTTATTTTTTTATCAAATTTACATGGGGATCTTTTTGTTGAATTCGTTTTGTATTATAACAGTTGGGAGCGGGTCATAATACTGTTTCAATTCAGAAATTATTTTAATAACCCGTACATTTTTTTAAAATTTTTGATAAAAGTTGTTTTTCTTCCTTTGAATGTGTTTCCCCGTTCTTAACTCTTTCTATTTGGGCTTTTGCACATAGAAGTTCACTTGATAAGTCACTTATTAATTTGTACAAATAGATTCTTCCTGTCCTACCAAAGTGATGTAAAAAAAAGAGAGGAAGAGAAATTGAATACAGAAAATAAGAAAGATTAAACAAAAAATTACTACATATAACAAATTAATATAAAAATTTGTCATTTACCTAACAAAAAAGACGAGGGAACTCAAGAGATAATTTTAGAGACAAAATGAAGTGAAAGAAAAAGAAGTTAATACGTGTAAAATTTTGTTTTCTTTCTCCTTTTTCCTTAGCTTCATATTAGGTACCTAAATTAATCAACAATTAAAGCTTCTTTCTTTATTAAGTTCGATCTTTTATTATCTCAGGTAGTGATAAGAAAGTTATGATGTCATTATTAAAACTCTAATAAATAATCTGCATTTCAAAGTTCTGTAAAAATGCTATAAAAGAAATATCATTTTGATAGTGTAAAAAAGTGCGCGCGCACAGAATTTTGAAATACAGCATTTTTATCAACCAGAATTTAGCTATACAGAATTTTGACATACAGTTTTTTGCCAAATACACTATTTCGACCCCAACCCGAAACAGTTAAGTACCCTATGAAGCCAAAAGTTGGAAAATTAGCCCGGAGAAGCTGGTAAATCGTGAAAAACATACTTTCTGAATTGGGTTTTTGTTTATACGTGCATAATTCGGCTGAACATCAATTGATTTGCATTGGAAGGGGCATTTAATAATTTAATTAGCCTTTTTAAAAAAGTATTACGTATTTGTGGTACTAAGAAAAGCTTAATATATATAAATTGTGTGATGAATTGGACCTGTTCGTCAGTGATTAAAAGACAAATAAATATATGTGCCGAAGGAAGTAATATTTTACTCAGATAAAATTCACAATCGAATTCAATTTTTTCTGACTTAACTCTTATTATATAAAATAAACTGTAAAGCTTTGATGTACAGATTTTTAAGTCTAACTAATATATGCTAATAAAAAAGTACGTATACGCCACAGTGACTCCACTCGGTAATGCTTATTTTGTATTATTTGTTTTAAAGGGTCTGTAATGTTATAAAAATAGGCATAGAATAATAAAGGGGCATAAAATAATAAATGTATTAGATAACAAGATCCCAAAAAAATGGAAATATAAAAATTTATCACTGTGTAACACGTTTGGCTATATTTTTTTTTAAGGCTCACAGCAGTTAGCTATTTCCTTCTTCACCTGATGGTAAATCCTCTAGAAGTAGGTACTCATTTTTTTTTTATTATATAGTTATTCCAGTACAAATTCATAGCTAAGACAGGACAACGTCTGTTGGGTCAGCTAGTTTTTTATGTATACAGTTTAATAATTTTGTATACAAAAAAATTATTTATAATAAAAAAAAAAAAAAACAATACAAACATATATATGTCAGTAAGATCTAGGGTCTTATAAATAAGGCAATGTTAAAAGGAATAGAAGGATAGGATAGATTTTTGTTACCACAGTGGATTGAGAAATAAGGTTTTGATTATCTCATTAAATCCCCAGGGGTAGCGTTTAGTTGAGGGAATATAGAAAAGAATGCTGCCTAGACTGGGGCTCGAACCCACATCCAGGTTAGTAGTCAAGGACTACTTCCCCTGCGCCGCACAGTGTGGGAATTTACAAATCTAGCGGAATTAAATTAATAGCGCTCGTGCATTAAACTTTTTCTTATATTTTTTTCTGCTTATATAATATAAATGGCTCGTAGAATCAAATACAACTTAAATTTTTGTCATATCTCTTCAAAGTTTTTTTAAAACGAGCTTTGAAGTGACCGATCTCTCATATGAAAAAATGTTAATTTTCTGAAAATCACTACCATGCATAAAACAAAACTTGGGTTGGTTTTTTGATAACTTTTTGCAACAAATATGCTCAGATGTAATGTTAAAAAAATAAATTACAATTGAAATAGGTCAAAATGTGTGGCAAGGGGGGCGGGAGTGTTTTAACCTTACCAACAAGAAAAATATTAATAACATGTCGCATGACGAACTTTTTAAACAGAAAATTAATGTCGTTTTCCGTTGGTCACTCCTAGCACTCTTTTTTCACTCCATCCACACTCCCAACACTCCAAAAACCTTCCATTTGCTGTTCGGAGTGATGATTTAGGAGTGTTTTCTTACTCCGGATTTCATTAAAGAGTGCTCGGAGTGCACTCTGAAAACACACATACGTTTAAAAGTATGTGTTGGATTAATTGTCAAAATAGTAAATTCTTCTTCTTGGGATGTTCTGAAATTGAAATTATTGAAGAGTTCATTTTATTTTTTACTTCTACATAGATACACATATTACGGAAGAGAGTTTTTCATATTCCATTGGAATCAAAAAGGAGTGAAACACTCTGAAAATCCAATCGAAAACGACATAAATAAAGCAAGTTTTTTTTATATATATTAACATATCTGAATTTATCTAAAACAATAAGTTTTATTTTTTAGTCTTATTTTTGATTGCCATAAATATAAATGTAATAAATAAATCGACATCAGCATTTAATACATTTAATAACAAAAAAAGTACATGAACAGATTTTTTAATTTAAGATGGAACATCAAGAAGCTCCAAAATTTCTTGTTTAATTGGACCTTTGTTTTCTTTTCGGAATGCACCTTAGACTTGCTAAGAAAGGGTCTGAAGATATCAAAAGCCTGTTAAAAAGATCTCTCATTGTTTCCAAACTGGATGTTTTTCTCGTAAATAGTTCGCGATATTTAAATTTGAAAAACACCCTGTACATTTTTACTGCTTTTATATTTATTATGTTATAAGTATTATTTTATAAAAAAATATTTTTTTTAAGTAACATGTTAAATTTTTGTATCAAATAAATAATTGACTGAAACACCCTGTAAGTTGTAATACATATATAATATATTAATACAAAATACCTCAATTTGATATTATGTATTATTTTATTAATACATATTTTTTTAAAGTAAAATGTTAAATTTTTGTATTAAATATATATTAATTGAAACATAAAACACCCTGTAAGTTGTAGTATGCAAAATATCTCTCTCTCTCTCTCTAACATTGTGTTTGCAAAGAGAGAACACATTTCTCAAAGTTAAAAAAAATATAAGAACAAATAATATTAGAAAAAGAAAAATAGAACATGATTTTTTGGACGGTAAGCGTTTAGAAAAATTAGCAAATTTTTCAAGTGCGCAGATATGCGCAGCAACTTAAAACGCAATATGAAAGGTGAAATGTCAGCCTTTAAGACGTATATAGTTTCCCTCCTGAATAACCCTGAATACATTAAAATTTTCTCCAATAAATGTAAAAATTAACAAAAAAAATACATTTTTTTCACTTAAAAACACAACAACAAAAAATTGAACACCCTTTTAAATATAATTTTACTCACTTTCTTATTCTCTTTTATCGTATTAAATAAATAAAAAATAAAAACTTCAATTAAGACTTACAAAAGACGTTTAAAAGTGAAAAACCGCGAACACCTTCGCACCGCAAACTTGACTCAAATAAATCACAAACTCTCACTTTAAAATCAATTCTCTCAGTAAAACATGCTCTCCACCTAAAAATTTTGGTATACTTGCTTACAGGGAGGTATTAGCTATATATTAAACCAATTTTTGCTTTGGTTCATGCGAATGATTTTTATAATAAAATTCCGCTAGATTGCCAGAATCCCACACTGTGCGCCGGGGCCACCCGGCGAATCAATGGATTGGATAACGATGGCTATCCCAACTAATAATTTTAGTCCTATAGTCATCCAAAGAAGTTCCTTATTACTCCTTAACCTACTTCTATAAGTTTTGTATTATACTCCAAAGAGTTAAAAAGGCGACATTTTTTCACTCCTATTTCACGTTTATGGAGTAAAATCGTTTTAGAGATAATAATTATTATTTAGTATTGTAAATATTTGTATTTAAATTAAAAATCCTTGGAATCGAACCGGAGACTCCTTGCACCAATAGTCTAGCACGCTAACCGCTCGAACAAACTGGATTATGCGGTGCATTGCATTAAATCGGATTCTCTTTCATACAAAATTGCAACCTATAAGCCTTATATAGTCATTCATCAAAGACGCTGCACAATAATGTAAAAAGATATGCATACTTATATCATCGCTATAGAAAACAGAATACTCCTATAGTTTTTCTATAGCGATGATCTAAAATCGTTTGAGTTTGTTGTTTACCGTTCCTCTCTTTCTGTCATCTTTTTTTTAGATTGTTGGCGGTCTTTGTTTATATTTTTATAGTAGTTGCTAGACTTTTTAATTTTTGGCAACGATTTTATTATTATTTATTTATAAATTTAGATGTGAATAGGTTTTGAGATAAAATGGCTGCGTAGAAGCCATTTTAAATCATCCTCAATTAAAGCTTTACAACATTTTCTTATACAATTGATATCGGAACTAAGGCTCTTTAATTTTTTTATAGGATAATTTTGGGAGCAAAAACTTTTTAGTCATTTTATAGTATGACTATAGTATGATTATTGAATAATGGACTCATTGTGCCTGTAAGGCTGATATGATGTACTCTAGAGAATACTTAAGCGATGAATTATACCAACATTAACTCCTATAACGACTTAACTCCGCTCTGGAAGGGCTTTAAAAGTGCTATAGTAGCAAATAATGCTTATGTTACCAAAATCGGAAGCAATTTTGCTATTTGGGTAGTTTCTTATAAATGTAATCTACTGTATAAATACATAGTTTGATTATGTATAAATTCAATTTACATTGGTTGAATTGAATCTACGTCTTCGTAGCTTTACGGTATCAATACAGTGCAGTATCTACCACAACATATGGTTCATCAAAATTATTCGTCCTATGCTCAACTTAAAAAAAAACAAAACTATACTATGTATGTGTCTATAGAACTACAGTAGCATTTAGCTTGTTGATTCTAAAATCAAAATGAGCTGCGGTTATCAGTCAGACCAGACTTCAAACATCACAAAGGTGTGGCATGAGCTTCCGCATCTGGAAACATCATGGATCAAGTTCAAGAAACCCAGACTCTTCTTGCGGTGCTTGGTGCGAGAATGAGATATGAAGATTTATATATGTACCATGTTGTTTTGAGTTGGCTTAATATGTAGTTGCGGTTAAGCTGGTTAAAATTATGCATTTCTTCTTCTTGAGTGAACCAGTTTGTTTTGGTGAGAATTAATTCTGTTATTGTCAATAGAGGAAGTTATAACTTTCGTTGTTCTGCTGTGACAAAAACAAAGTTTCTTTATTAATTGTTAAAAAAAAGTTATTAGAGTTCAACGAATTGTTTATCATTTCTTTCGATGTTGACCCAATTTCTCAATTTCTGACATTGTGACTTGTTTATTTGGACATTGTGGGTGCGATGTTGTTATTATTATTGGACTTCATTACTCAATGATAAGGCATATAGTCAGAATCTAATATGGTCTGGGACATGTACTTATACAATACGACAATTCAATGTATGTATCTTACCTATTAAGAAAGGAAACTTTGTAATAGACTAGCAAACCCGTGCTCGCTTTGCATTCGCTAAAAACTTTTTCATTTTTCATTTGATTCACTTTTTTTTGTACATTTTTGATAGTTTTTTGTAAATTGGTCTATGTCCATCCTCATGTTCTAACACGGTGTCTCCACCTGAAATGTTTTATAGATTACTATCTGTCATGATCGATAGAAAGAAAGAGCGACTGTATACCATAAAATGTTGGTTGAGCATTTTAATAGCTTTCTATTTCATTTGTCTTCAAAATTTCACAGGGCAAAGTTATGAAGTTAAAGCAATTTTAAGAATTGATTTATTGTTAATTTTACTTAAATCCATAAGAAAAAGACCAAAACTTCCTTTTGGCACCTACAATAAATTAATTACATTCGAAAAAACACTAACGGCCATATTATTGACTTTCTTCAGAGCTAGTTTTAAGGATAAACTAGTTCTATAGGGTCATCGAGTTTTCAGTTTATAAAAAACAATTATTGATTTGAGTTAGATGTCAAAATATGTTTGAATATTTTGATTTAGATGTCAAAGTAATAAAAGTTTGTGAAAAATTAAAACTCGAAACCCGTATAGAACTAGTTTTTTGGTAAAACTAGCTCTTAAGAAAGTCAAAAATATAGCCGTAAACAAAAAAAAAATGAAACAAACCCACAGATGTCAAAGGGAAAATTGCTTCTTCATAGAATACTATTCATAGCTTTCTATGAGCAAAGCAATATGTGGCAAGAAATTTTTTTATAGAATACTATGAGTAGCATGCAATACAGTATTCTATGAAATCTTTCTCGTGGAGCCACCATGTTAAGCCCAATTCACACAGAACTGGCATATGGTGCTGGCGTGGTATTGGTCTGCTACGGACGTGGGACGGATGTGATGGACTCATTTCACACAGAAGTGACAGCAAATAGACATATGTCAAATAAATAAATAAATTTGATGGCACAACCAGCTCATGAAGAACTAGGGCCTAATGAATAACAATTCTAAACATTCCTGTGTGCGTGTACCAGATGTCAAAATGTTTTTGAGAAAATTAAAAATAACAAAAGTATGTTTTCCTTAAATTCACACCTTATGCGAATCACCCTGTATATTGTAATAATGAGCCTCTTACATTCTGGTATCACAAATTTTTAAACCTAAGCATGTAATAAAACAGGAGAGCATAAGAATTTTAAACACAACGTATTATTTGCACGACTGTTGGGCCAAGTCAAAAACATTTTGACTCTTAACATTTTTTTAAGGCCCTCGCTCTCTACGTCCCTGATTGATAATTGTAGTCGGCGGCTAGAGATTTAAATATGAGCCTAGAAATTAATCTGACATAAGCTTTTTTTTTTTTTTTAATTAAGTTATTGAAATGAAATCCGACAAAGTTATTCGATATAATTTCATGGCACTTTTTTTGGAGCAGAGAAATTGTAAGTTATTGTCAATCAATAAAATCGAATTTCTGATAGACTTAATTTAAATTTGGTTCATCTCAGATTCTTGATGCGAGACTTAACTTTTACTAAAAACTTTTATTTTCATTCGCAGTGATGTCGATACAAAAAAAAAACAAAATATACTCCTAGAAGAGTAGATTATGGAAAGTGGCTCACCTAGTAGGTATAGATATTCACATACACATACCTAAATAAAAAAAAAAACAACTTTAATGATATTTATAAAATTCAAATGACTCTACTTAACTTTTAAGTATTGTAGTGTAGGATGATATTGGCCGTGTTTTTTTTGAAGCCAGCTGAAGATTTGTGAATTTATTGTTTATGGTTAATCGCTCCATAATGGATTGAGGGTGCATGCGTAGTTCGTTGTTGTCGAAAGTGAACGTGCTTCACATAAAACCGCCGCATACAAGAATTCGTCCATTTAGGTTTTTCGTTGGGATTTGTCATCAATGTTTATATACATAGCAGTTGTTATGCATTGCATGCCTCGTTTTAGAGTTTGATATTTTTTAATTGTTTTTTGGCACTGCGACTGCAGAACCAGGAGTCTTCGGAATAATGCACTCAATTTATTAGTATTCATTGCACAATTACAATGTGGAATCTTTGGTGTTGGTATATCTAAGCATTGTGTAAAGTATTAACAAAAAACAAAAACCTTGATAATGAAAATTTTTGTTCCGACTGACTGTGACTGTCAAAGCAGAATACAAATTAATTAAAGTTATAATCTTAATGGCTATGCTGCTATAATTATAATGCGGCGTGGTTTGTACGATTTAGAACAAAAAGTATGGTTATTCATTTTGACAGGTGATGTTTTATTGCATTTTTTTGTATACCTTGCTTCGTAAAAGATTATTGCTCCTTTCAACGTAGGGATTTCAAATAAATTGATGTATTGTTTAGCTTGATGTTGAAATTCTCATTTTGTGCATGATAACAATTAGGCCATCTATACACGGAGATACTTAAAAAAATATATATGTTCTAAACTTGCGCCGTGTTCTGTATTAAATCCCACCTCTTAACATCAGACACTTTTTAGTTTGACCGTCAACAAGGTCAATTCTATACTAAACGGTTTCGCAGCTGATGATTGAAAACAGACTTTAAAGCTGAAGTTTAAAATCTAAGCATAGGCGCCCGCAAGCGAGTGAAGAGGGGGCACTTGCCTCCCCATGGCTCTGGGTCATAACAACTTTCCAATATATTTTTTATTTTTTTACTAGGAACTTATGACGAATACGACTGTTTTCTGGTAGTGTTCAGTCTGTTTGCTGCCCCCCCCCCCCCCCTCTCACTCTAGTAAATTATTGAGTACAAGTGAGATCGATGTGCCCAGGACGAAAAGCTGACTTTTGTGGGCTAAAGACTACGTTTATTTTGAAACAGTAATTCAACAAGTCCAATTAAATAGTCTTCTACTTGGTTAATTTATTTCAGTAGTAGATAATCAGTGATGAAACAAATATTTTGTTTGTCCGCGTTTTTCTCAGAAAGTATTCAACCGATTTACTTGAAACAAATTTTATAATTTTCCTTATTCTTTGAAGCATGTAAATAGATATTTTTTATTTGTTAAATGTATTTGTTGAATTAGATTATTAACTTTTAAGAAAATTTCGTACACTTTTTTTATGCTTTTAAACCTGCTTAATATTTTACAAAAATGGGATTTTTAGTATAAAATCAATAATTTTATGCAAATTTTAAGCCCTAAATCATTTCTTAACTGTACTTACAAGCTGAGAAATAAATTTATTTACAAATTATAAATTTATCAACTTTTTGTATTATTGCATCTATGAATTCGATTCAATCGCAATGACTGGGTTGCTGCTTTGTCCCATTTCATTATCGTTGCGTGTTTTGTGCATTTTCTTTTGTGTATTTGCTTCTGAATCTCTGTCTACTCAATTGTTCGCTCATCCACTCATTTACATTTTTATTCCTCCTTTCATTCAACTCAATTGTTGACTTTTTGTAACGACGACGGCCAATGCGTAGTGTGTTTGTTTTTTCCTTCTTAAGCGAACTAAAATGTAACATATGTACATACCTACATATTTTAAGTATGGGCTGGGCACCACTACCGTGCGCAGTGTGTTTATTTTTTGCTTCTTCTGCAGTGAACTGAAGTGTTACATAAATGTACATATTTTAAGAGGAAAATGGGCAGGGCATTCAGTAGAAAGCAGCTTGAAAAAAAAGGTTTACTGAAAGCTGCTAAAGATTATGAAAATGAAACATTACTGATTTCAACTGAGTGGAGTCACTGATCTCTATAATACACTGGATAGCGCATCCATACAAGAAAGTTGAAGCCATTTGAGAATTGTTATAATGTTGAGTTGCCAATTTTTTTGTATAACGGTATAACTGTATAACATAATGAAATGCAAATTTTTTTACAAAATTGCAACTAAAATACTTTAAATTCACTTTTACAATTATTTTAAATTACAAAAAATCAAATTTACAAACAAGTGATGGTTCTTTTGCTTTTTTTTCTTAGAAATTCCACATTGGTTTTTGCCCCTCTTCGGTTGTAGTAGAATTTTTGAGATCTCAGCAACTTGAACTGGCCTTCTCAGCCTCACTGAACATACCTAAAGTGTTGAGTTGCCTCACTGAACATACCTAAAGTGTTGAGTTGCCTACGTACTTGTCATCTTCAATTGGAAGTAGAAAAACTGTTATACTTTGTAGGGAATCCACTATCCAGTGTATTATAGAGATCAGTGAGTGGAGTAAGGAATAAAATACAGTGCAAGCTCCTTTAGCCGGACAGTGATGGTCGCAACACTTTTGTCCGTTAAGGGAGTTTCCGTGCAAGGGAAAAAATAAAATATAGTTATAAAAGGAAATGTATAGTTGGCATCATGAAACTGTTTCAGTGAGAGAAAATAAAATTCTTTATTTGGCTACGGAAAGCATATGGAAGTATATAAATTTTTTGTTAATAATATAGTAGAAATTGCGGTTAGTCTCATGAAGCGTTTGATATACTTTTACCTACTTATATTAATAAGTATATTTAAAGCATTCGAAGCAACGCGAGCACGGGTCGGCTAGTAGTAAATACATGTGAAACTTATATTATATCTTTTTTATTTCAAAAATATCATTCTACGGACTATTTGCAAAGGAAAATTTCAAATTTTGAGAAGAAAAGGAAAAATATTTCTGGAAGCTAGAATTTAGTAGTAGCCGTGGTGTGATGGTGTTAGTGCGATGGACTGTCATACCGAAGGTCTAGTTTCAATCTCCAGCCTCGCCAACTAATAATTTTTAAAATAAAACGGCTACTGCCTATTGCGAGGAATTGACAAAACCTCCAAAAGTCTTCAGTTGCTCCACGAGTATCTCGTGTCATAGAAAAGTGCCGCTCACATTAGCCGTTCGTCGGATTCGGCAATAAACTATAGGTCCCCTCTATTCCTGAAGACATGCACACAGGAATGGTTAAGAGTTTTTAAGTCACTAGGCTGCTGTGCAATCAAATTAATTTATTTATTTAAAATTTAAACGGGTGGTCGGATTTTTGATAAAAATTGATTTTGTTTTGTTTTAGCAACCATACAAAAGTTTTGTGTTTTTCAAATTTACTAACTGAAACGTCAACCTATGTATACTATTTTTAAATGTTTGATTTTGTACGGCGCCATTATTATCGGCCATATTATTCACTCAATACATTTTAAAACTTAAATCTGGATGTAAATCATACAAATTCAATGTAAATTCATCTGGATTTAAGTTTAAATCTGGATGTATCGAGTGAATAATATGGCGGTATGAGTTCGAATAAGAGCTCGAAAAAAATTCCTATAAATACATATGTATGTAAGTGAAATACGATATAGAAATTGTGGTTTAATTTTGAGTGCTAATAGAAAATCAGGTATTGCTTCTGGCGACAACATGAAATTTTGACTATTTTTGTATACAATTACATTTTTGTTTCTTAAATATCTAACTTGCGATTTTGATCAAACTGGATGGGCCTTAACAATAATCAAATCTAGTTATGACTTAAATATTGCAGTGGAAATTAACAGTAACTAAATAATTAACCATACATTATATTCTCAATATTTTTAGAGTCAATTAGATATATGGTTCAGTATTATATAGTCAACGTAAATATTTAGGTAATACTATGCACGGTTTATTATTTAGAGCCCATTCCATTATGGTCCATTTTACTGAAATATTTAAGTCGTAACTAAATTTTATTATTGGAAGGGCCCAATATTTATTTCGAAAAGTACTTATTCTTTATTAAACTTGGCACCAAGGTGACCAAAAATCAACCAGAGAATCATCCTCTCAAAACAGTCTAGTGAGTCTTTTACGACTGTCTGTAGAGAGGATCGCAAATATTGAAAATGAATTCTGGAGTTCATTTTCACTATTATTTGAAGCCACAGAAGCATTTACTCGAGATAGGTAACATTTATTTGTTTTGTCTATCGCTGACAAATCGTCAGATAGACGTGTTCATTTTAAAATTAGTTCTACATTTATTGCTAATGCGTCACTGACACTTCAATAGAGTACTGAAAATGAACTTCAGAATTCATTTTCAATATTTGCGATCCTCTCTACAGACAGTCGTAGTCATTTCATCCACCTTGGATACCATATAGCAGGGAAGGACCCGGATGATTCTTAAGTTGCTCGAGAGAGGGCATTGCAATACTTAATTGCTTTTTAAGCACGTATAGAAGCTGCAGTTAGCAAGAGTTATACTTAGTTTGACTTAGTAGATTAGATTAGATTAGATTTTTATTCAATATAGAAGTTGTACAGTTGGTATAATTAAGATTTAAAAAAACAATTGAATAATTAAGGCATGACAATATCTGTCGTTTGCCAGAGTGGCACATTAGATAAATTTTACAATAATTTCAATTTTAAGAAAATTTAACAATTATAAATATAATTATTGTTTTTGTTTGAATATTTTTTTTTTTTTATCAGAGCTTTTAACTTAGCGGAAACAAAACATTTTTTTTTTTTTTTTTTTTTTTTTTTTTTTTATAAGCAAGTCTTTTAGTGAAGATAAACATCACAATAAGTTATTTTTAAACATTTCCAATTTTAAAAGCTTTCTGTGGTTATTCTTCGTCTATAAGCGCTGGCCTTTTGATAATAACTGAACAGAAGCTTCCAGTCCAACCCATTTAGATACTTTTTAACTTCATCAATTTCAAGAGTATTTTTTCCAAAGTAAGATCGTCTTATCTCCTTCAACACGGGGCATACTCCAATGAAATGAAAGATATTTTCTCTCTCCTGTAGGTTGCACAAATCACAGTTGCCAGATCCTTCGGTTCGATGCGGTGAGTAATTAAGGCTTATTAATTCTCCTCTTATTTTGAAAATTGATCCGATCATAATGCATGAGAAACTGCTGTTGAAGTAATTTGCTTCGTTTAAATTATAATTTACTTTCGAGTAATAGAGCCTCTCTGTTGACTCACGGGCTTTTTCAATAAAAGAGTATCTCTCATTCTCATCTGTTGTCCGGATAACTTCATAAAACGTCTGTTTCCATTGGTCCATTCTAACTTCCGATAAACTCAGCACTATACCACAATCTGCAGCCAGTTTACTCCAATTTTTGGCAAAAAGTATATTCTTTTGCACTGCATATCGCAAAATCTGCTTTGGTAGTCGAATTTCATCCATTTTAACCACTCTTAATAAATAATCAGCATGTTGTTTTAGCGATGAGATAAACAGTGATGGTAAGCCCGACTCAAGATAGTACATATATCTGGGGGTGTTGATTGGCAGATAAAAAATTTTCCTAAGAAAGAAACGTAGCAAGTATTCCACCACTTCGAATCGCTGGCCACCCCAAACTTGTGCACCATATAAAAGAATAGATTGCGCTGTTGCATTAAACACACCATATTTCGAGCTAACAGCAATAAGTTTATTGCTAAAAATTCTTTTCCAATTCACGCATATTGCTACTTTAGCCTTATCTACTTTGGTTTTCAGGTGCTTTTCCATGTTGAGGTTGTAAGCTAGCTCCATTCCAAGGTAGGTGTATTTTTTTACTACCTCTAGGTTATGGTCACCATATTTCCATTTTTCACTTGCCGCTATCCTGCCTGAGCCTTTTTGGAAAATCATAACTTTAGACTTACTAACGTTGACTTCTAAGCCCCACATTGTGCAATACCCGTACAGTTTGTTGATCATTAATTGCAATGAGGAAGCTGATTCCGCAAGTATAACAATGTCATCTGCGTACATTATAACTTTTACTTTTGTGCTGCCAATTTCTACTCCACATGTAAGTGAGTCCACAAGATCATCTAAAAACAGTGCGAATAGTAGAGGGCTAAGATTGCAGCCTTGCTTAACTCCCCGGTTTATTTCTAATTTTCCTGATCGCTCCTTTCCCTTAACAATATATGCCGTAGATTGTTGATAAAGTTTTTCTAGAGCTCTGACAAACTTTGGTAACTTATAGAACATCGCATTTCGGTTTATTGTATCAAAAGCCGCTTTAAAATCCACAAACAATGTGAATAGTTTTTGATTTTGGTTCAACTTCATTTGAGCTATAGATGTAAGTACGAAGATGTTATCAACTGTCGAATAACCAGCACGAAATCCAGCCTGAAACTCACTGAGTTTTTTGTTAGCGTTTACCCATACATTCAGTCTCTTGTTTAATAAGGTTGTATACGTTTTTAGTGTTGAGTTCAAGAATGATATGCCTCTGTAGTTATTCGGATCAGACGGATCACCCTTTTTATATATCGGGAAAACCAACGTTTCATAAAAATGCTCAGGAATAGTTCCAAAATTGAAAATTATGTTCAGTGCTGTGGTTAAATTTGTTTTGAAAGCATCTGTGCTGTATTTTAAAAACTCAGCTGGAATTCCGTTTGAACCTGCTGCTTTGCCGTCTTTCAGAGAACTCAGTACCATTTTTACTTCTTCCAGTTCAATATTCTTATCTAGAATTTCGTCCTTGATAAGAGGCTGTGCAAAGTCCCATTTGATCTGATTCGGCAAGTACAAAAGTGAGGTGTAGTGTTCACGCAATCTTTCCACTGGAATGATGGCAGTATCTTTTGGAGTATAATTTCCAGATAATTTTCTTGTTAATGACCAAAACTCGGCCGAATCTCTGCTTTGACTTAACTGGAATGCCAGCTTTTCAAAATGAGCTTCCTTTTTTGCTTTGCATATCGTTTTATATTGCTTGTTGGTTTCGACATATTTTATTTTTATGCTCTGTGCATCATATTTTCGAAGAAGGTTAAGAAGTTCAAAACATTTTTTTCGTAAGTTCTCGCATTCATAATCGTACCACTCAGATTTTTTTTGTAAAGAAGATTTCTTCGGTAGTAAATTAGCTGCAGAATAAATGATTTCCTCCAGGTCACATATCGGCACATATTTTGCTATTGATTCACATTTTTTGGCATTGAGCATAGTGTCAATTTTTTTCTGAAAATCGTTTTCTTTACGTTTGTTCCACCTGAGGCACCTGTTTCCAGTGTCGGCAACTGCTGCTGTTGAGTCTGAGAAGATGTTTTCCATACTTATCGTGATTGGTAGGTGATTCGAGAATGTTGCATTCCCAACTTCGAAGTCCTTGAAGATAAAATTCCAATCTCCACCTATAAGCCCATAGTCAATTGTGGAGCTGCCTTGCTTTCCAATGAATGTGTGTTCTCCCATTTTATCGCCATCAGCACTGCCATTTAATATACTAAGAGCAAAATCGTTACACAATTCTACAATTTTCCTTCCTTCAGAATTGACTTTTGTGTCTTTAGAGATGCGCTTACGGTCTTTGAACACTATTTCCGCTTCCAAATTTGCTGTTCTAGCATTGAAATCTCCAACCAAAATAAGGTTTTGTGATTTAACAGAACATAGACAGTCATACAATATTTCATAATCTTTCTGCCAATGATTACAATTCAAGTAGACAGGCATAATATATAATGGATTACATTCATATTTGATCTCAACATAAATCAATTCCTCAAAGGTTTTAGTTTTGTATTGTAACAATAAGTCTTTCTTTATTGCAATAAGAGTTCCTCCGCTTGCTCTACCTTTGTTTGATGTTCTTTTTGCTGGTATCCAAAAGCAGTTATAAGAGGAAAAGTATTTTTCGTAATTTTGTATCTTATTTTCTTCTGTGTGTGTCTCCAATAAAAAAATAATATCAAAGTTATACAGGTAATTAAAGAACCCAGGAAATATTAATTTACTGCTTAACCCATCTACATTATAGGAAACTATTTTACAATTGCTAAAAATGTTTGTTTTTGTTTGTTGTTGTTGTTTTTGCTGTTGTTGTTGTTGCTGCCGCTGACGCTGTTGTTGTTGTTGTTGCTGCTGACGCTGTTGTTGTTGTTGCTGCTGACGCTGTAGTTTTTGTTGTTGTTGTTGTTGTTGTTGCTGTTGTTGTTGTTGTTGTTGTTGTTGTTGTTGTTGTTGTTGTTGTTGTTGTTGTTGTTGTTGTTGTTGTTGTTGTTGTTGTTGTTGTTGTTGTTGTTGTTGTTGTTGTTGTTGTTGTTGTTGTTGTTGTTGTTGTTGTTGTTGTTGTTGTTGTTGTTGTTGTTGTTGTTGTTGTTGTTGTTGTTGTTGTTGTTGTTGTTGTTGTTGTTGTTGTTGTTGTTGTTGTTGTTGTTGTTGTTGTTGTTGTTGTTGTTGTTGTTGTTGTTGTTGTTGTTGTTGTTGTTGTTGTTGTTGTTGTTGTTGTTGTTGTTGTTGTTGTTGTTGTTGTTGTTGTTGTTGTTGTTGTTGTTGTTGTTGTTGTTGTTGTTGTTGTTGTTGTTGTTGTTGTTGTTGTTGTTGTTGTTGTTGTTGTTGTTGTTGTTGTTGTTGTTGTTGTTGTTGTTGTTGTTGTTGTTGTTGTTGTTGTTGTTGTTGTTGTTGTTGTTGTTGTTGTTGTTGTTGTTGTTGTTGTTGTTGTTGTTGTTGTTGTTGTTGTTGTTGTTGTTGTTGTTGTTGTTGTTGTTGTTGTTGTTGTTGTTGTTGTTGTTGTTGTTGTTGTTGTTGTTGTTGTTGTTGTTGTTGTTGTTGTTGTTGTTGTTGTTGTTGTTGTTGTTGTTGTTGTTGTTGTTGTTGTTGTTGTTGTTGTTGTTGTTGTTGTTGTTGTTGTTGTTGTTGTTGTTGTTGTTGTTGTTGTTGTTGTTGTTGTTGTTGTTGTTGTTGTTGTTGTTGTTGTTGTTGTTGTTGTTGTTGTTGTTGTTGTTGTTGTTGTTGTTGTTGTTGTTGTTGTTGTTGTTGTTGTTGTTGTTGTTGTTGTTGTTGTTGTTGTTGTTGTTGTTGTTGTTGTTGTTGTTGTTGTTGTTGTTGTTGTTGTTGTTGTTGTTGTTGTTGTTGTTGTTGTTGTTGTTGTTGTTGTTGTTGTTGTTGTTGTTGTTGTTGTTGTTGTTGTTGTTGTTGTTGTTGTTGTTGTTGTTGTTGTTGTTGTTGTTGTTGTTGTTGTTGTTGTTGTTGTTGTTGTTGTTGTTGTTGTTGTTGTTGTTGTTGTTGTTGTTGTTGTTGTTGTTGTTGTTGTTGTTGTTGTTGTTGTTGTTGTTGTTGTTGTTGTTGTTGTTGTTGTTGTTGTTGTTGTTGTTGTTGTTGTTGTTGTTGTTGTTGTTGTTGTTGTTGTTGTTGTTGTTGTTGTTGTTGTTGTTGTTGTTGTTGTTGTTGTTGTTGTTGTTGTTGTTGTTGTTGTTGTTGTTGTTGTTGTTGTTGTTGTTGTTGTTGTTGTTGTTGTTGTTGTTGTTGTTGTTGTTGTTGTTGTTGTTGTTGTTGTTGTTGTTGTTGTTGTTGTTGTTGTTGTTGTTGTTGTTGTTGTTGTTGTTGTTGTTGTTGTTGTTGTTGTTGTTGTTGTTGTTGTTGTTGTTGTTGTTGTTGTTGTTGTTGTTGTTGTTGTTGTTGTTGTTGTTGTTGTTGTTGTTGTTGTTGTTGTTGTTGTTGTTGTTGTTGTTGTTGTTGTTGTTGTTGTTGTTGTTGTTGTTGTTGTTGTTGTTGTTGTTGTTGTTGTTGTTGTTGTTGTTGTTGTTGTTGTTGTTGTTGTTGTTGTTGTTGTTGTTGTTGTTGTTGTTGTTGTTGTTGTTGTTGTTGTTGTTGTTGTTGTTGTTGTTGTTGTTGTTGTTGTTGTTGTTGTTGTTGTTGTTGTTGTTGTTGTTGTTGTTGTTGTTGTTGTTGTTGTTGTTGTTGTTGTTGTTGTTGTTGTTGTTGTTGTTGTTGTTGTTGTTGTTGTTGTTGTTGTTGTTGTTGTTGTTGTTGTTGTTGTTGTTGTTGTTGTTGTTGTTGTTGTTGTTGTTGTTGTTGTTGTTGTTGTTGTTGTTGTTGTTGTTGTTGTTGTTGTTGTTGTTGTTGTTGTTGTTGTTGTTGTTGTTGTTGTTGTTGTTGTTGTTGTTGTTGTTGTTGTTGTTGTTGTTGTTGTTGTTGTTGTTGTTGTTGTTGTTGTTGTTGTTGTTGTTGTTGTTGTTGTTGTTGTTGTTGTTGTTGTTGTTGTTGTTGTTGTTGTTGTTGTTGTTGTTGTTGTTGTTGTTGTTGTTGTTGTTGTTGTTGTTGTTGTTGTTGTTGTTGTTGTTGTTGTTGTTGTTGTTGTTGTTGTTGTTGTTGTTGTTGTTGTTGTTGTTGTTGTTGTTGTTGTTGTTGTTGTTGTTGTTGTTGTTGTTTCGTTGAAGTTGGTTTTTGTTTTTTTTTGTAACAAGTGTAGGTTCTTTGCTATTTAGTATTGTTGGAGCGACTACCTCCCGATTTTTCGGTAGCGTTTGGGGAGCTAATAGTTTTATTTAATAATTCGATGTTTGAACTTTGTTGCATTAAAAACTTTTTTATTGGGTTAGAACCACTTGTTCTTGGATTGATGTTGGTAGTTGTGCCAACGAATGTTGTTTTTGTTTCGTTTTTGTATTCACCTTGCTGTGTTGGTGTGTGTTGGAGGTTTTCAGTTGATCGAGTTCTTTTTCTTGCGTTTTCGGGTTGATTGCTCTGTTGCTCTTGCCAAACTTTTCCTTCAACAATCAGTTCATTAAGTCTAAAAAACGCTTTTATTCCCTGTTTTTTTAGTTCCAAAAATTTCGGTATGAGCGGTTTTCTAGCCTCAATGATGTCCTTGGGAAGATCTTCTGAAATGCTGAAGTTCTTTAGTGCTTTTTTCGATAATAGTACTTCTTGTTTCTTTTCATATTTTATGAAAGTAACTCTTATTGGCCGTATTTTTCCCTCAGATTTTTTTCCTAGCCGGTGACAACTTTCAAAATCTTCGGTTAATAGTTTAAATTCTTGGTTACTTTTATTCAAAATATTAACAACTGTTATTTTGAGGTCTTCTGGACTACTTTCATTTTCATTGACTTTGAAAATTATAATATTTTTTCTCCTTGCTTCTACCTCTAGTTGAACAATACGCTTTTCCTGATCAGCACATAGCGCTCCTTGTTTCTCTATTAAAAAACTTTGAGTTTCTACTACTTTTTCAAGTTTATCCACCCTTTCAACAAGAATTCCTACTTTTTCGTCTGTATTTTTTATCACTCTATCCGTGGCTTCTGAAATATCCTTAGCAATCTCTTCTTTTTGTTCTGTAAGAAGGTTCCTTAAAACATCAATTGTAAGAGCCATTCCACTACTTTTTCAAACCAACAAAAAATAAAATTACTTTTTAGTTTAGTTTGACTTAGTATATTGTGACTTTAATTCCGATATATAAGCATCTGATTTTGAAATTTTTTTAATCGAATGATGTAAGTGCAATTTAGTGTGTTTACTTAATCAAAATCGATTTGATTTGGACTTTGGAGAAAAAAAAACATTAGAACAGAAGAATGAATAAATACCTTTTTAAGTGGTTTGATTTACCCTCATTAACGGTAAAACTACCAAATATCTTCTAAGCATCACGCTAAATCCATATGTCACTTTGACATTTGCAAAAAAAAAATTCATGTTTGATGCTTAGTCCTTTTAACCAACTGTCTTCAGCTGAAATTTAAAAGAAAAAAGGTTTATTATGATACTAGTTAGGTACAAATAGTTTCAAACTAGTTTTTAAGCTAAAAAATTTTTAAGTGGTATCCTCCTAAGTCCTAACACCTTAACATCTAGTTGTTTAAAAAAATTTTGCGCCAATATTTTGAGACAATAAAAACAAAAATGTTTTTCAAAGCTCTTGCGAGAAAGTGACAAGTTCTCCAAGAGTATCTCTGTCATAGAAACACGCAGACACGCACCATATGATTTCTCATATTATGATCAGGGTTGCCACTTCGCTGCAATTGCAATAGATCTACTGCATTTTTTTCTCAAAATAAATCTACTGCCTTTAAATCAAATCTACAGCATTTTTGGTTTTAGAAAAAATTGTCCTTTTATAACCCACAAATAATTTTTTAATTTTGTCATTGATTGCAATCATTCTAATTCTTATACTCACATCTTACTTAACTTATTAATACGGCTTTCGACTATATCGGCTCGGTTTTGATAAATATTGAAAGCTGACGGAAATCTTGTTTTTGTTAATTTGCGTTTTTTTTTGTTTAAATGTTTCAAAACGTGATATGGGCGAGTTTTTAATAAAATCTGCACAACAAGGCTTAAATTCTTATTAAGAAAATGCAATAGTAGTTTATATGCATTTCTTATGTAGTGATATGCACAGTGTTGGTAAAGAACAAAACCATGAAAGACATAGTTGTCACATGGAATTTAAAATTAAAAAATAGTTAACATAATTCATACGACACCTTCTCTTTTTATTTGAGATAACTTAATAGTCTGATCAATAACACTTTTTATTTTTGATGAAAAATATGTTAACCCTAGTTTAGGGATTGGGATTCGCGCTTATAACTTTTTTCTAAATCATATTTGCGACCTTGAATGAAAACTCAGTGAAGGAAATTAATTTATCCTTACGATTTTTGTCTTATTTTCATCATAGCGATTTTAGACAACTTTCTGGAATTTTTTTCTGGAAAAAAGTCACAAACCAGGCTTAAAATGTATACATACTCTATTTGAATATGAATATGGCAATATATGGTGATTTACAAAATGAATATGAAGAGTAATAGAGAAACCCTCAATCAATCTAGAATCGGTGGTAGTTCTGGAAGACATTTGACGGAAATGATGTTATGGTGGTGACGACAACAGTATTTTCCACAAACATCGCATGGGGTTTTGCTCTTTCTATCCTCTGCTCTTGGATAAATGTGGCAAGTACTCTGATGGTAAAAGACCTTTTAGATAAAAATATTAGATTTACATTATAAAATACTTGTTTACGAGGAAGTCCTTTGTCAACTACTCAAAAAACTGGCAAATTTCTTCTTATAATGCTATACCTAGTAATTCCACCAAGTCTGAATACGATATGGGACAAAACTGCTGCCTCCGACTATTTTATCCATTTTCGCAACTGGTGGTAAGAAAAAACTGTTCATTCGACGCTGAAGCTGACGCGTTGATGGTTCTTGGCCATGCTCAATCGATTCACCAAATTTATCTTGTTCAGGCAAATTTTCTATCGGATCTATCGAATGCCTCTGCTGCAGCTTCATCAATGTCTTTATAATCCGCTAAAAAACAAAAATATATTATAATAATTACAAAGCATAAATGTAAAATAAAAATGTCTTTCGTCAAATCCGTCATTTCGCATGTAATCTGGATCATTTTGATCGCCCTTTTTATCAGATTTCCATGTCTAACATTGCTCTCAATGCAATTGCTCTTTCATCTTTATCACCTCTAGTATATCTCCTCAAATAAACTATCTAAATAAAACACTGAAATATAAGACAATAGCCGTGTTTTTTTTGCAAGCTCGGAGGAGATTGGTCGAAAAAAACGATATCGGAGATTACCGACGCCATCACAGAAAAAACATGGAGTTTCCGTACAAACTGTCGATAACATGTATGGAATACATGCCGGTAACACAGTTCTTCTCCGTGCTTAAGTTAAGCACCGAAAATTCTCCGTGCTTAGCTAAGCACGAATGGGCTTAGTTTTTGTTGCATTTAACACGTAAACTGTTCAGCCCCTACATCGTTTTTTTCATCCGATTCCCTTCGGGCTTGCAAAAAAACACGGATAATGTATGTATCAATTCGTAATACTTAGTAATGAACAATTAGAAGTGCCTAAAAACTTATGCATTTTAATAATTTATGCCAAAAACCCGCTTGGAAAAATCGCACGTTCTGGAAAGTTTAACGAACGCCCTAAAAATTTTCATTAGAGAACATTTTGTAAAGGAAAACTTGGCAAATACTCGTTAGGCCCTTGATTAAAAAATTGTTAGGCAAGTTTGGTATCCCATCAGATATGCCCCTTTTAATTTTAAAGTTATTTTCATCATTGAACGTCTTTATTTCGAAGTTAGTCAGTGCAATGATTAGCGTATTAGACTAGTAAGCCAAAAATTCTAGTACCGAATCTAAATTAAACCAATATCTGTCTGCTCTCGAGGTAGAATGCTAATAACTGGCGAGGGCCTGGTTGACTTTGAAAGTATACATGCTGGCGCCTTGTAAGTAAACTTAATTGATTTTCCAGGCAGCAAGGATTTTATTTATAATGAGCTTTGAGCTTTCGAATTTAAGAAATAAGTAGGTGGCTACCGTATTTTATTTTTATGTACCTACATATTTAGAAAAATTGTGTCCTCCTTTAGTTTCGAAGAACGTTGGGAACCCTATTAGTACCTACAGGACGATAGTATAGGTATTTCTGAATTTATATAAAACCGATTTTAGGCAGATGTTCAAAATTTAAACTAATATTACCTTGATATTCATTAAGAATTTTTTAAGCAACAACTTTCCCTCGGAATTGTTGTAAGAAAAGCCGCAGATACCTATTAAAACTTAAAACAAAAAATAAAGCCAGGCAATAAAATAAAATTCTATTGTAGTTCTAAGTTCCATGAACCCCATGGATCGGGCGTCCGGTGACTTTAAATCACACATAGCATTATGTTGTTGAATATTTGTATGTAGAAGTTCAGGGCCACTTAAAAATCATTAAATGTCTTCCCCACACACCGGCAGCCATCGGCAGTTAATAAACCTACACCTTATCACACCTGCAGCCCCTCGACAAACATACGAGTTAATACCTATTTCGAATGACGCGTCCCATCTCTAAACAATGCTCTGTCAAGCGCATCTATCAAAAGTGTCGCAGCAGGAACGTGTTTGCTGTCCATCACACAAAAAACATACACAGCACAAAATGATTTTCCCAAGTGATAACGCTAACGCACCAACCAAACCAGAATCACAATTCCATATAGAAACTTCTGCGTTCGGATCGGACTCCAGAGAGCCAGCCGATACTCGCAGACAGTGTAGAATAACGCTTGATACTCCAATCTTCCTTTTCGTCGTGGTATAAAAAGCTCTTCAACCTTTAGAATCTCTGTCATTTGACTAAGTTACTTCACCTGTTCAAGATGGGTAAGTGTATATCTGTCTTTAAGTTGTATTTTGTGGTATCTTTTAGATACAAGTTTTCTTGTCTTTTATATTTTTGAATTTCTTACGAGAGTAGGAATAATTATTGCTAGCGTGTGTGCTTGTGCAATGTTTTGATTTTCCCCGGGGTTTATTACCAATAAGTTCAATCAACTTAGATCGACAAATTCCTTGAAGAGCCTTCCCATTTAAGTTCCCGTCCGAATGTGGTTGATTAATTAAAATGCAAAGTGCGAACGTTACGTTAGTCAATATTTTTTCATTAAAATATAAACAAATAATTTCACATACTCGCGTACGCATTCGTGGTAATAATAAGCAAGGCTTTTCCGCCTAAACCGGCAGTAGTGTTTTATTTGTAGGTATTGTGTTTTTTTTGTTCATTGTAAAAAAAAAAAAAAAACTTTTATTGCAAACAATGATCTTTTGAAAATTAATATAAAAATATCGCGAGTGATTATGTATTTACACGTTTAAATACGTTTTACTTAAAAAGAAACAAAAGAAATAATTTAATGATGAGTTATAAAATAAAACTAGTAGATCCACATTAATCCTGTTTAGCAAAAATACTTTTTAGAACAGTGTCTTTCAACTCTATTATCATAAATGCATAACAAAATAACTCTACAGGGTGTTTTAAGCATCAATCAGTCAAAAAATAAAACGCACGACTGGATCGCACAAACTTGCTCTTGTAGTACAAGTTTCATAGAATTTTAAAGATTGATTTAACTTAAAGTACATAAATAATTTTGTTATGGGAACCTTAAGTTTAAACTACATATGTAACTTAGAGCTTAAATTGAAAAATTATTGAAAATCAACATAATTTGACATAAATTTATTAAAAAAAATCTTCTTAAATTGTTTTGAGAGCTTAAAAAGTGCATCATCTGATTTCTTTAACTAATTTTTTTTTTTGAAAAAAAAAAAACTCAAAATCGTAGGAGCGGTTGTTTCTTAATTTAATTTTTTTTTATACATTATGTGCCTACCTATGTGAAATTTTGTAAACATTTTTAAGAAAAAAAGTTGATGCACCATTTTTTAGTATTTATTAATGTTGAATTAAAAACTAAATTTCGAAAAAAATCATCTACCCGTTTTTGAAATATCGAACTTTAAAAAAAAAAAACTTTAATTTTTTTAAAAATCCAAAATTTATTTTTTTGAAAATTTTGAAATGCAGTATGATTTTAAAATTTTAGAAGCTTTTGGATACAAAATTAAATTTAAATCGGTTATACAGATAAGGAAATAATCCAAAATAAAAAGAAAATGGTTCTATGAGAGTTGCTGTTAATAATAATGGCTTACTGTAAATTTTGTTTCTGTTTAATCATAGACCGTACTAACATAAGTATTCATAATAATTTTAAACAAAATCGTAGGAGTCGTTTTCGAGAAGATTTAGATTTTATGTGATGGTTTTTTAACATTAAAAATGGAATGTACCGTTCATTTTAACTATAAGAAAAATTTTTGTTCAAAATTTTCTAGATAATGTTAAAAACCCGCTCAGTACTAAGTTTCGTAAAAATCAACTTAGTCGTTTTCGAAATATTTGGTTTTCAAAAAAAAAAAAAATTGAAACTTTTTTTAAAAATACAAAAACTATTTTTTTGGAAATTTTGGTATACAATACTATTTTTATTTTTTGGAAGATTCGAGAAAATCAAAACTAAAAAAAAGTGGTTCTATGGGAGGTACCATTTAAAACAATTTTTTGGAAATTTTATTTTCACTTAAAGGTAGCCCATACTTAATAAAATTTACTGAATTTTGTTTTAGAAAAATCTGTGGAGCCATTGGAAGCGTTCGGGGGGTACTCAGATAGGCTATCTGAGATACTTAAGTATCGAATATGTTTTCGAACGAATCGGATAGGTTACCTATCAAAAATCATAACAGCTGACAAAAGTTTAAGTACGTACTAGAAATTATTTTTTCCCAGATCTCTGCTATGTCTTCAAAAACGTTTGTTGTGTCCTTCCAATTGACAGCTATCTTCATTTTGTTTATTTTTGCAACAATTTGTATAGATATTTTTATGTTTAAAAGCCAAAAACAAACAACAAAAAATAAAAACAAACAACTACTCAAGCGACACCCGAAAACCAAAAGTCAGCTGTAATCGCAGTTGTTCCTCAAATTGCGCATCGGATAGTTTAGTATCCCGAAAATTTTAGATAGCTGTTTGGTTCATCAGCTGAATTTTCATATGGCATTACAACAACACAAACCTATCCGGATAGGTTTGGCTTGCCCCCCGAAAAGCGGCCATTTTTGAGAAAAATAAGATTTTCCAAAAATGCTTAAAAAAATTGTATTTATATTTTATATTATTTTCGGTCCTAAAAAAAAATTTAAAAAACGTGTCGGGGGAATGTCCAAAAAATACCATATACCAAGTTTAAATAAAATCGACCCATTTTCTTTCCGAAGTTTTTTAAATTTTATTTTAGCAAAGGGCTAGAGCATCATAAATGTACATATATTTTCTTCAAATTTGCTAAAAAAAAATAGGCGCAAAATTTTAAACATCCTAATGTTAAGGTACTATTTAACAATTTTCTAACTTTAAAACTCCTTACTAAAATATTCTTAGTTTTAAAAATTTTCTAACTAGTATCATACTAAACGTATTTTTCTAGCTGAACACGCCCAAAACAGTGACAGTTTAACCCATTTTTGTAATTGTAGCTGCCAAAGTGACACTTGGATTTAGTATGATACTAAAAAGATAAAATAGGCATTTGGCGATTTTAACTTTAGTAAAATGCTAAAAAGATAATACATACGATGCTTACTCGTTTAAAATTTGGAAAAGCCTTTTTTTAACCTAGCATCATACTAAAAATGCTTTAACATCATACTAAATCGTCTAAAATTTTGCACCATAGTTTTTATGTACTTAATTCCGTAGAGAAGAACTTTATGTTGTTTTGTATGTGATGTGTACTGTGTAGCAAAATTATTATAGGTAACAATTTTAAGACCATTATTTGATTTTAAAATTTAAATTTCTCTTATTTTAAGCGCTTTTTAACCCTGGACAGGATCCACACGATCAAGTACTCGTTAACGAGTTGGCTACATAGATGGATCTCTGTTAAAAATGGTCTAATCGTGTTCGTGATGAAGGGAAAAGCATGTATAATTTTCAATTTTGTTGTTAGATATTGCGAATTACAGACAAAATTGAAAAATTAAATTTAATTAAAATTTAAAAACCTCACTGTAGCCTTGATTTCGTACAACTAAAGCCGGATCCACACATGTCTCGTGTGGTGTGTTGTGGAGTGTTGTGGCCTGAGTACACTAATCAAGCGTGCTGTCTTACAAACTGACATTTTTTATTTTCTATTATTCTGTTTTCAAGAGCATTGTTTTCTCTTGCCCGCACACTAAAAAAAATGTCTTCGCCATAGAGTGGTATGGTGTAATCGTTAAAAAATAGATTTCGACACAACACACCACTCCACAACACATTACACGTGACAAATATGGATCTAGGATCTACGCATATAAAATACATTGGAGCGATTGCGACACATGACCCCATAACACACCACACGAGACATGTGTAGATCCGGCTTAAGTCTCATCCCGGTATCGGTTCCATCTTGTGGCGTTTTTTGTGGATGAAATATCGAAGTTGAATTTGAATTTAAGAGCTGCATAATATTCACATTGAAAAAAAAATTAATTTTATTGATAAAATTTTTGAAAATATCAAAAACCAGCTAGGCCAGCGATAGACTTTCCATAAATTAAAGTCCAAAAAATACCATCACTGTACATGGTTCACCACGTTAGTTTTTTGAACCATAAGAATTAGTTCGTGCAAATTATTCGCAATTTTTTTTTTTGTTGGCTGCTCTTGGGCAACTTTGACCACTCCCGACTGGATTCCTGGATCCGTACCTGCGGCCATGTTGTTTTGGTGGCGGACGTCTGTCAAATATGTTTCTTAAACCGAAAACAGAATATGTGCAGCTTTTTCCCATAGAGCGAAATTAGAAATAGAGATATCGTGCAACAAAGGTTGCATGCAGAGCTTGGAATATTACCCAAAACAGATGTGCAGCTTTTTCCAATGCAGCGAAAATAAATTTACACTGGTTCTTATGAGAGCTGACATATTCCAGACTCTGCATGCAGCCTTTGCTGCACGATATCTCTATTTCTAAATTTTCTGCATGGGGAAAAAGCTGCACATTCGCTTTCGGCTTATGTCAGCCCTAATAAGAATCTGTGTAAAGCCGCACATCTTTTTTCGGCATTATACATTCAGTTAAGCCAAATCGCGCTAAATAAATAAATAAATAAATATAACAAAACTAATCATATACTCTATTTAATTTTGTCGTTTTAGTTCGAACAACATTAATTATCCCATTGCTGCTATTGGGCTTCGCAGCAGCATTAGCAGAAGATCAACCTGCCCGCATAGTGTGTTACTTTAGTAACTGGGCTGTTTATCGTCCCGGAATTGGACGTTATGGCATCGATGATATCCCAGTTGATCTATGCACACATTTAATTTATTCATTCATCGGAGTCGATGACAAGAATTGGCAAGTTATGGTCATCGATCCAGAATTAGATATCGACCAAAATGGATTCAGAAATTTCACAAATCTCAAAAAAACACATCCCCATTTGAAACTTCAAGTAGCCGTTGGTGGATGGGCTGAAGGCGGTAAGAAATACTCACAAATGTGTGCTGTCAAAGAGCGCCGGATGACATTCATTGCAAGTATTGTTGGATTCATGAAGAAATATAATTTCGATGGATTCGATTTGGATTGGGAGTATCCAGGAGCTTCAGATCGTGGTGGTAGTTTTAGTGACAAGAATACCTTTTTATTCTTTGTCGAAGAACTGCGCAGAGCTTTTAATCGTGAGGGTAAAGGCTGGGAGATTACAATGGCTGTACCGGTGGCTAAGTTTAGGCTTCAAGAGGGATATCATGTTCCGGAATTGTGCGAGTAAGTTGGAAACAGTAATGTTTATGATTCGGGAATATTTAACCTATTGTATATAAGGCTCTTAGATGCCATTCATGCTATGACTTATGACTTGAGAGGTAATTGGGCCGGTTTTGCTGATGTTCACAGTGCCTTATACAAACGTCCCCATGATCAATATGCCTATGAGAAACTCAATGTGGTAAGTATAGATTTTGTAATCTTGGCCTTAACTAGTCCTTAAACGGTTTCTTGTCTTTATTAGAATGATGGTTTGGCTCTTTGGGAAGAAATGGGCTGTCCAGCGAATAAGCTCGTTGTAGGAATCCCCTTCTACGGTCGCACATTTACTTTGAGCAATTCAAACAAGGACTACAGTCTGGGAACGTACATTAACAAAGAAGCTGGCGGTGGAGCACCGGGTCCTTACACAAACGCCAGTGGCTTCTTGGCTTACTATGAAATCTGTACTGAAATAAAGGATGAGACCAAAGGATGGACCGTTAAATGGGATGATGCGGGGAAAGTACCCTACACCTATAAGGGCAATCAGTGGGTTGGCTACGAAGACCCCAAGTCTGTTCAAATCAAAATGGACTACATTAAAGAGAAGGGCTATGCTGGCGCTATGACTTGGGCCATTGACATGGACGATTTTCACGGCCTTTGTGGGGCTGAAAATGCTTTGTCGAAAATTCTTTACTACAACATGATCGACTACAAGGTTCCTCCACCAACGAGAGAAACAACGCCAAGGGTATTTGTCAACACACATACCGTTGTATCAGTCTGATGGCAAATTTCACCTACAAAAATTCTTTTCTTTTTCAGCCTGATTGGGCGAAGCCACCATCGACAGAAGCATCCGCAGACGATTTAAATATTGTTCTTGAGCCAACAACAAGTCGGCCAAGGCCAAAACCAAAGCCAACAACAACTACAATGACAGCTTCGACTACAAAACGTCCTACCACCACTGTCGCCTCAACCACAACTAGCTTACCATGTTCGACACCAACAACAACTGAAGTAAGTTCAAAGAAATTTATTTTTAAAAATAAAATGCATTCGATTCCCTTTGATTGACGAAGCGTCTCAGAGTCGTTTTGTTCTTTTCGGATTCGGATTCTTTGTTCGCATGTAAAATGCAATCCATCTCGATTGCTCTTAAAAAAGGTTAAGTTCAAGCGAAAATATTTGCCATTGATTTTGAACTTTGCGATAACAAATTGATCACAATTTATTATAAGAGCGATAGAAATTTATAGATTTTTTTAATTAATTTATTTTAAGAAATCAACAACTAATGAGAATCATGAGGTGATTGACCCAACTGTTGAGGGTGACACTGAAAACGGTGGAACTCAGCCATCATCTGCCGAAGAAGTTGACGAAGAGGATGAGCTGTCAAAAATTGATTGTTCAACCAGGGATTACGTTCCACATTCTGACTGTAGCAAAGTGAGTGGTTTTATTTTTTTTTTTTAGTTGGTGTTTAGATCTAACTGATTTGAATGTCATTTTGTCCTTTTCAGTATTACCGCTGTGTTCATGGAAAGCCAGTTGAGTTCAGCTGCAAGCCCGGAACAGCTTTCCATACTATGACTCATGTTTGTGACTGGATTGAGAATAATGATCGTTACTACTGCACCCGATTGAAGAAGAGCGATTTGGAAAATGATGTCAGAAATTAAGCTGATTGGAAATGATTTTTTTTTGTGGAAATTGTAACGTAGATTTTTGGATATGTCAAACGAAAATAAAAAAGAAATGTAATCATCATTTATGAAATGAAAGAAAGTTTTTTTTTTTTTTTAAGTTGGTATTGACTTATGTACATAATTGTTTTGTAAAGGGCTATTCACATGAGAGCGACCAACGAATGAACGAATATTCGTCCATTTTGACATTTCTTTCACATGGCTTTTTTTTATTCGTCGCGAATCACCACCAAGAAAACATAAACAAAAGTGATTTTGAGGTTAGTCGCGTGCGAACAATTTGTTCATTGAAGTGTGGATCGTATGTGGAACGCGAATAAAATAAATTTGAGGGCACAACAGCTCATGAAGAACTAGGGCCTAGTGACTTACAACTCTCAACCATTCCTGTGTGCGTGTCTGCAGGAATGGAGGGGACCTACAGTTTATTGCCGAATCCGAACGGCTAACGAGCGGCACTTTTCTGTGACAGGAGATACTCTTGGAGGATTTGTCAACTCCTCGCAAGAGGCAGTAGCCGTTTTTTTTTTTTTTTTAAATAAATAGGTGGCGAGGCTGGGGATCGAACCTTAGACCTCCGACATGACAGTCCATCGCACTAACCATCACGCCACGGCTACTTCCTTGGGGAATACCTGACGTAAATATAATGTCCTTTGAGCACGTATTATTTATCTGCACTTGTTGACTTCTACCAGTGAGGTATGAAGATAACCAGTTAAGCAATTCTGAATGAAATCCAAATATTTCAAGCTTTTTTATAAGTATTTGCTGGTTTACTGAGTCAAAAGCCTTACTAAAGTCGGTATATACCGCATCGACTTGTAATTTTTCTTCCATTGAGTTAGTTACATATGATGTAAAATAAGCTAAATTTTGTACGGTACCGGAGACAAAGCCATGCTGTTCTGGTGCTAAAAATGTATACGTTAAAAAATCTAATCTCTTTTTTACTAAGCTTTCACTTTCAAATAACTTCGGTATTGCAGAGAGTTTACAAATACCTCTATAATTTTCTATTTTTAGCGCCTGATTTATGAATGGGCACGAGGTATGACCGTTTCCACTCATCCAAAAATATACCATACAAAAGAGACTTATTAAAAATGGTGAGCAACGGATAATAAAATAAATTAAATAAAAAAACACGAGTTTTTAATTTTAAGACACCTTAATGACTTTGCCAATTTATTTATTTTTTTTTTTTTATTTAATTTATGTTGTGGACTTTGCGGCAAACAAATTTTATCGTTTTTTCTAAAGAAACATATGTAACGGATAATAAATTGAATTACAACAATTTTTTAGGACTATGGCAGGTATGCCATCAGGACCAGAATTAGCATTTGGCTTAAGTGATCTAACTGCAGCTAGCACTTCTTCACTGCTCAACTGGATAGATCCCAGATTGATCTTATTTAATAAGTTATTCAACGACCTACTATTAAATCCGATTTGGGGTGGTTATTTTAATAAAATCGCACGAGAGTTCTAATCGTAAAATGTACAAACACCAATGCGTTTCATTGAAATTCAACCCTAGTAAAGTTGTGAGGTGAAAAACAATCAATAGTTTTTTTTTTTTTTTTAAAACTATCGTTGTTAAACGACCCCTAGCGCAAGGTCCCTTAATTTTGGGTACGACATTTTGATGTCAATATTTTTATAAACTCAACATTATATTATAAATAACGACTTCACAATGTCGATTTTTATAATCTCGACAAAAAATAATCGACTAATAGTACCAATCTCGATACGATTAAATATTCTTACACAAGAAACAATGGTTAGATTCACACTATTGATTCTACAATACGATCGTTTTTTATATAAAAATATTTTATCGTATCGAGACTGGTATCGGTGAATCTGGCACTATAATGTGAACTTGGCCTTAAAAGACCGACTGATCAAAAAACTGCATTGATTTTCAAAATGTTGACAGCAATCGAGATTTTAATAATCAAAGTTTTGATAGTCGCTTGTAAAAATTATTTCCTAAACCGCATGATCTGATCAAAATCGCGCTTGTAAACATAAATCATGATTTGATCGACTGTGGAAATTTTGATTAAGTACTTGAATTTCAATTATTGTCATTAAATTTAATATACATGCTCATTAAAAAATTTCTTGGGCAAAAAATTTATGGACAAGTTGATATTTTCATCGACATTTGTTTAAAGCAGTCGACTTTTCTTTCAAGGCGAAATTTAAAAATTTTGACATATTTTTAGGCGGTCAAAAATATTTCGACATCAGTTTAACTTTTAAAGAAATCGATATAAATCAATACATTTTTAACCGGTTGACATTGGACCCAACGATTTTGAATAAAATTTTTGTGTGTACTGATGCAAGGACTGTTTGCTCTTATTAAGGGTATACCTGCGTCTGCGTTAGAACCGATTTTTTTTTCTATTTTTATTTTAGACGGCTTAACCGATTTCGAACAAAATTTTCCTTAGCAGTTCCTTTTAAGTTTGAATCATTATTGCATATAAAGATTTAAAAGAAAAAAATATTTTTGGATTTTTAAAAAATAAAAAATAAAATTAAATAAATTGGGTGATGGTACAACAGCTCATGAAGAAGCTAGTGACTTACAATTCATACCCATTTCTGTGTGCGTGGTCCGCAGGAATTGGGTGGACCTACAATTTACTGCAGAATCCGAACGGCGATGGTGAGTGGCACTTTTCTATGTCAGTAGATACTATTGAAGGATTTGTCGCTTCCTCGCAAGAGGCAGTAGCCCTGAAACACATTTTTGTTAGGTGGCCAGAGGCTGGGAATCGAACACAGACTTCTGGCGTGACATTCCAACGCACTTACCATTACGCCACGGTGCTCGTCTTGTTTCGCATGTTTAAATAACTTTATGATTTTCTTCAAATTTGTTTTTTGATGTTTTTATATTTAAATATCTGACATTTCAAACAATTTATCACTTCTTTTTATATTTTGAATGTTTTTTGGTAAACAGTTTGTAGATTTTGAAAACAAAAGTAGCCTAATGTCCAACCTCATGTTCCAAGCTCTCGCTCTACCAATTTTCACTACAATCAATTAGGTATTTTCAGAGATTAAGAGGAACAAACAAAACGGACAGTAAAACAAACGTTCACATTTATAATATTAAAAATAATAGGATTATAAAATGTTTAAATGTTTTTATATAAAATTAAAATACGTATTATGTATTTTTATTTTTAAATTAAATTTCTACGCTCTGCATTCGGAACGCGGATTATTTTGGGGCCAATCGCAAATAGACGCTTGAGCATTAAAACTAAGTCCGGGTTGACAGCTCATCTCAACTGGTTTACCATAAACACATTGATAGAACTTGAATAAAAAATAATTTGACATTAATCATATTTATCGTAATCAAAACAACAGTTAAACTTACCTTTTTGCAATCCAAATGAGAAGCATAAGCACTTGAAGAACAATCAACATTTGGAACTGTAGATGTAGGCGATGGCTTTTGTTGACTTACAGCACTCACAGGAGCGCCTTGTATTGGATTAACTTGATTATTTTGAGGACGAGGATTAGGATTCTATGACAAAATATATATAATTTACCGTGATATTTAGTAGTTTGTAAAAAACAAAATAAAACTTACATTAATGGGGGGTTTATTTGTTGTTCCGGGAACCTTGTAGCTGGCCATGTTGCTATGCAAAACTGATAACAAGGGGTTCTTGGGCCCACAAATACCTCGGAAGTCATCTAAATCAATAGCCCAAACCATGGCACCACCATAGCCCTTCTGCTTAATGAAGTCCATTTTGGTTTGCAAGGACTTGGGATCTTCGTATCCTACCCACTGGTTTCCTTTGTATGCATATGGCACTTTTCCCACATCATCCCATTTCACTGTCCAACCCTGGCTTTTTTCACAAATTTCATAAAATGCCAAAAGACCACCTTCGCCTGTGTATTGTCCTGCTATTCCACTGCCAACTGTGGGAATTGAAGATCCCAACAGTTTGTTTTGATTTTCACTAGACATTGTGAAAGATCGGCCATAAAATGGAACACCAACGACAAGTTTATTAGCTGGGCAGCCCTTTTGCTGCCAGTTACCTAAAACATCGTGAACATTGAGTGATGAGTATTCGGCTGTCTCGAATGGGCGTTTATATAAAGGACTGTGAACATCGGCAAATCCAGTCCAGCTTCCTCGCAAGTCATAAGCCATAACATGCACAGCATCCATAAGTCTTGAGAAAATGCACATGCCTTTTATCAAAACACATTTCTGGGTAAGATGTAGGTATTGATTTAACTTACCTGCATAATGCTGGAACATTAAAGCCATCGTCAATCCTATAATTAGCCGCTGGCGTAGCCATAGTAATTTCCCAACCTCTGCCCTCGCGATCGAAAGCACTTCTAAGTGCTTCTACGAGTTTTACGAAATTCGCCTTATCACCTGCGCCACCACCACGATCTCCAGCTCCAGGATATTCCCAATCTATATCAAAACCATCGAAGTTGTATGTCTTCATGAATGCAACAACACTTTGAACAAATTTCTGTATGTATTCATTCGATGAACTCATTTGTGAGAATTTTGCAGATCCTTCATTCCAACCTCCAACAGCAGCCAATGTTTTAAGCTTTGGATTAGTCTTCTTAAGTAATTCGAAGTTTTGGAATCCTCTTTTATTAACATCTTGTTCTGGATCAAGGATTTTAATTCCTTTAGTTTGTTCGTCGATGCCAACGAATGAATATATCAAATGTGTACACTTATCGACGGGAATGTCGTTGATTGTATAGCTTCCTTTTCCTGGGCGATAGATAGCCCAGTTACTGTAGTAGCACACAACACGACCCGTACTTTCATTTTGTGCTATAACTGTAGAAATGCCCAAAAGCAGCAGGATCGGAAGGATTAGTTTAATGTTAGCTGAAATATATGTATGAATCATTATCAACTGGTATGCAAAATATACACGGTGTTCGATATAAGGTGCACCAAAAAGCTAAAGCGAGTAGGTTGGGTTAAGAAAAGAAAAAAATTCGTATTGGAGGTGGGTCTATTTCCTCCCGTTTAGGCGGGTGGGGCAATTTTCTAAAAAAAAAATTGACTTAAAAGAGAAAAAAATTATTTAAAAACAATGGTAAACACCATGCTATACCTTTTTTGGATTGGATAGTCAGAAATAGGCTTCTTATTTAATTTTCATTTTTAACTAAGTTGCGTTAGTGAACAGCTTTTTAAAATTTAGTTTCCAAATTCAAAATTTTGAAAAAAAAAAAAAATATTTTAAAAATTTTAAACTGATTTTTTTTTAAAATTTTACGTAATTAAATACTAATTTTGTTTTCAAAATTCAATGCTCTTATTAGTTTTAAGTCAAAAACAGAAAAACCGATGCCAAAACGTCAAAAAAGTAAAAAAATTAAAAATAACAGAATAAAAATAAAATAATACAGAAATCAAATTATTAAAAAACAATGGTAATGGTCACAACGGCATGCTATACTTTTTTGTAAAGCCAGAAATCTTTAATTTAATTTTGTTTTTAATTAATTAATTTATTCAAGTCAATAGTTTTTCAAAAAAATAGTTTTCAAACTTAAATTAAAAAAAAAAAAAATTAAAAAAATTGTGTTCAAAATAATTTTGTTCAATTTTTTACGTTATTAGGTAGTATATTTTTTTTTTTTTTAATATTTAATGCTCCCATTTATTTTTAGTCAAACACTAAAAACCATATGTCAAAATGTATTCTAGCTTTTGAGAAAATTGAAAATAACTAAAGTAAGTTTTCCTTGAATTCGGCTCAAATATCTCTAGAACAAACAGTTTCATCGATTCCGGTATATAATTTCAGTCTATACACAATGCCATAATTGATAATAATTGGTAAGGCTTGTAACCAAATTCAACTAAAGTTTTTTTTTTTAAGCCAAAAAACTGCTAAAAATTCTTGAAAAATGTATTTCGTGTAAATATTTACAGCTAAGAGCCCAACTTTGGCATTTCCTTGATTACACAACTTATAAGGTTTTCTAGGATTTTGAATTGGCAATTTTCTTATAAAAAAAAAATATCGGGGAGGTATCAAGTTTCAAAGGGCACCAATGGGAAGTATAGCATTATTGGTCACACCCAGTCTTTTTTTTATTTTAAAATTCAATAAGAAATATAACAGGATGAATATTTATAAGAATTGAAAGTATATATGTTACCGTAAAAAGTCGAAATAATGAAATTCTAGAATGTACCGGTAAGTCCTAGAATTTGTCAGGACCATTGGTAAAATTTGTTCTAGGATTTACCGGTAAATTCTAGAATTTCATTATTTCGGCTTTTTACAGTAAAATATAGATGCTGAAGGTTTTAGTGGATTAGATACTTTTTTCTTACTTTTCAATACCATTATGATTCAAAGTTTCACATAAATCAATATCTTTTTCTATATATCATTATCATTACTATTATATAAAGACGAAACAAATATTTTGTTTGTCCGCGTTTTTCTCAGAAAGTATTCAACCGATTTACTTGAAACAAATTTTATAATTTTCCTTATTCTTTGAAGCATGTAAATAAATATTTTTTATTTGTTAAATATATTTGTTGAATTAGATTATTAACTTTTAAGAACATTTCGTACACTTTTTTGTCGAAGTTGACCAACATATTCAATTACGCTTTTAAACCTGCTTGATATTTTACAAAAGTGGGATTTTTTTGTATACAAATTTTAAATTTTATGCAAATTTTAAGCCCTAAATAATTTATTAACTGTACTTCTAAGCTGAGAATTCAATTTATTTACTAATTAAAAATTTATCAACTTTTTGTATTTTTGCATCTATGAATTCGATTCAATGGCATTGACTGGGTTACTGAAAGCTGCTGAAGATTATGAAAATGAAACATTACTGATTTCAACTGAGTGGAGTAAGGAATAAAATACAGTGCAAGCTCCCTTAGCCGGACAGTGACGGTTGTAACACTGTTGTCCGTCTAAGGGAGTTTCCGTCCAAGGGAAAAAATAAAAAATAGTTATAAAAGGAAATGTAAAGTTGGCATCATAAAACTGTTTTAGTGAGAGAAAATAAAATTCTGTATTTGGTTATACGGAAAGCATATGGAAGTATGTATATAAAATTTTTGTTAATAATATAGTAGAAATTGCTGTTAGTCTCATGGAGCATTTGATACACTTTTACCTACTCATATTAATAAATATATTTAAAGCTTGTGAAGCAACGCGTGCACGGGTCGGCTAGTGTAATATAAAAATGAATCCCTGTTTGTGTTCGTACGCGCATAACTCGGCTAAACATCATCCAAATTGGATGGGGAATTTTTTCTTGGACTTGTATTTAACAAAATAAGCACACTACGGATATACAAATTGAAAATTTTTGCCGGAAAAGTTGGAAAGTCGTGATAACAATTAATTGCATACTTTCTGAATTGTTTTCTTTTGTTCGAACGGTGCTCGAATTTCAAAAACAACATTAATAATTTAATCAATTATAGGTGGAACGAAGTTCGCCGGGTCAGCTAGTTATCACATATTTTCAATACTTATTAAAAAAAAAAACGAAACTTTCACTAACAATTAATATCAAATATTTTTATAATATATTTTTTTTTTTTAAATACGGTTCAGTATAAAAAATTCTTATTCTCATACAATTTTCATACGCAATTTTATTTATTTTTTTTTTTAATTTTTCGAAAGATCACTTACCCATCTTAATCAAGTTAGTTGGCTTGGCTAAATGACTAACTTTTGTAAAAACTGATGGGGTTTTTATAACGATTTTCAAAATCATACTAAAATGTGCGTAGGTAAATAGTATTTTAGGTAGTTAAGCAAAACAAGCTGTTCAAATTTTAAATCTAAATAAAAGCAAATTAAGCAAACAAATACAATTTGTTTAAACATAAGGTTATCAGCCTAATCATAGGCTAATTCCCTAAGCACCAGTAAAAAAAAAACCCAGAAGTAATGTATGTTTTTTTTTTTTTTTTCAAAAGAGAACCAAAAGCAAACAGTGCGAGAAAAATACAGGGATAACCCTGATGAACGTCAGTAATCAGATATTTTGTATCTCTGCAGAATCGAGCTCTCAAAATTGGTCTGGTAAATTTTTTTCTGCAGCGAGTTGATAGATTTATCTCACCAATTTAGGAATATAACTCAATAATATAAATAAAAAAATGTACAAGTATACGTTTATGTATGTAATTAACAAAATTGTGTAGGTGATCAGAAAATGTTCACTTGTGAATTTAAAAAATCCAAATATCATATGACATACGTTTTTCATTAGGCGGTGTTCACATTCGCCTAATTTATCCGACTTTTTTACTTCATCTCATTCCCACTTCATCAGTGGGATTGAGATAAAGATACAGAAAAGTCATAAAACTCGTAATGTGTGAATATTCGCAATACCAGTTTTGCGTTTCTTTATTCCACGGAACATTCCGGATAAACTATTTTGTTGTTTCTTTATTCATTCCGGAACGTTTGGAATGCATTCTTTTTATTCCATGTGAAGTGTGGAATAAAAAGAATAGAAAAAGAATACTGGGCGCGTTCAGTATAATTGACGTTCTTAACCTCAATTATGGCAGATTCACATTGGTGTTAATTATTTAAAAACAGCATAATACCGCGAATTAATGTACCAGAGTATAATTTTATGCATTTAATGTAAAATTTACTAAACTTTTGACTTTGAGAATACATAAATATCCAAAATAAAAACATTTATTTCTTCAATTGTTTTGACATTTCACCGAACCACTGGATTGCCATTATTTTTGTTCTAGTTTTGTTTCTTTATTCATTCCATTCTGGATATTCTGGAAAAACAGTTCGTCTATTCCATCCATTCTTTTCCTTATCCGGAATAAATAAAGAAACACACTCAATATGTATGAATTATTTTTGACGTTTAGGTGACATAGCTGATTGATTCTTAGGGTGCATTTATGCAAACGTCTGGCAAAAATTTTTATTTTTCTGCAAAATAGAAATTTATTTCGTTACATGAATGTTAAAAAAAAACTAAGTGTTATTTTAGTAAATTTTTACAATCACATTTTTTATAATACTTACAAGTAAAAATTTGCTGAGCTGACTTTTACTTTTATTTTTTTTTTCACAAACATTTATATCTATTATATAAATTAAATATTAAAATTTTGATGCTAGAAGCTTTTTATGATCTGAAGGTCTAAAATACTAAATACACAATATACACTGAAGAGCAAGTAAATGAATGCCTAGAGTAATCCAATACTTCACAAAATTTTTTAACAGTTGGTTGATACTAAAAAATTTCAAAAATAAATCATAATGTTGTTCTGGTTAATTCAATGTTGTGATTTCTGATAACAAAAGCTACATACATGCTTTATAGCTTATCACAGCTATTATGTCAAATAGTACAAGCACCCTCACAAGTTATTTCTGTGATTTTGATTAATTTTTAATTAGTATCTTCGATTTTCTTGGTGAATATTTTTAACTGACTGTACCTTTGTCACCATGTTTAAATTAAAATAATAGATATATTTCTGTTTTTTTTTTTTTTTTAATTACCTATTAAGTTAGCAACTTGCCAGAAATAAAAAGTTATTTTTTCCAACTTTGAATAAAAAGGTAGAATTATTGATAGAAGTGTAGTATACTTACGCTATTTGCTTTTCCAAGTGACTATTTACGCAGCAGGCAAATAATTTTTTAGTTTCGCATTTGTTTGCCGCTTATTGAAAGTAGGCTAGCCTTTTTTAAATAAGGGTTTGAATAATTAATATGCGTGTTTTTGCGTACTGTGAGTTAAATTAAATTCCCGACGAAACACATTTTCGGATGGGCTTTATAGCCCATAATCTTCGTTTCTGCATATTTCTTCCTATATGGAAAATTTTTGAACCAAAACTTAACACCTCACTTCGACCAAACTTCCACAGAAGTGTTTAAATTCTAAATTCTAACAGTCGTATTAATTAGATTTTCTTAGAACACTCTTGGACAGTTGTCCAGCTAGCCACTGTCTAAATAGTTGGACAACTCATTATTAATAATCACATTCCAGCAGCTGTCTAAATACGACCTCATATTTCACGTTACATACCTGGATTAATTCATTCTCGAGTGAATTAATGAATTTAAACGACATTTTGGCTACGTTCAACGAACATTTCTTTCATTTTACCATAACTTTTCGTTTCGTAACTAAAAAAATGCCTTACTTTGTTCATTGAACGTGCCGACTTTAGAATAGGTTTGGACAACCAATTTCGGTGTCTAAGTTAGACAACCGATGGAAATGTTTATTAATACGATTTTGGAGTTGGACAGCTGTCTAAAGTTAGACATACTTTGGAATGGGTTTATTAATAAGACTGTAAGTATCACATGCTTTTAAAATTTGTGTATAACAAATAACTTTCATTTAAGTTCTATAAGGGGTGGGCCTTTATTAACATTGTTGGCCTTTTCGATTGGCAATTCGGAAGAACTTTCCGATTAGGAATGACAATAAAACACACAAACATGTCCAATTATTTGATTCTGAAGTTTTCTTGTCATTGTATTTGTAAAACATCAGATGCAGGCGCCGAAAGTTAAATGTTATAAAATTTGGGAGACCAAGAGAAGTTAATATTTAACTCGTATCTTCAATATCTTCCATTTTTAATTTATTGGCACATTATTTTGCCTAATAATCGTCAATTTCAAATTTAAACTCCTAAAATTGCTGTTTATCTATATACTGACACTTTACAACTTTGACAACTTTTGTGTTTGAGTGCGTGTGAGTAATTCTGGGTTCGATTCTGAAATCAAATCAAGAAGCATTGGCCGCATTCGGGTGGCACTCAGATAGGCTATCTGAGAGACTTTAGTATCCGATATATGTTTTCGAACGAACCGGATAGGTAACGTGTCAAAAATCAAAACAGCTGACAAAAGGAAAAGATTCTTGGGTATTTCGTGTATTGTATTTTCGTGCTACAATTTTTAAATTTTTATGTTGGAAAGTAAAAAAAAACAACAAAAAATACAAACAAACAACTAACTCAAGCGACACCCGAAAACCAAGTCAGCTGTGATCAGCTGTTCCTCAAATTGCGCATCGGATAGTTTAGTATACCAAAAATTTTAGGTTAGCTTTTAGATTTGTTTTTGACAACAGCTGTTTGGTTCATAAGCTGAATTTTCCTATGGGATTACAACAACACAAACCAATCCGGATAGGTTTGTATTGCCGCCCGAACGCGCCCTCTTCTTTTTAGGAGAGGAACTGCCAGCCCGAATCCCAATAGAACACATTCATAAGGGTTTACACGCATTCCGGCCGCTTCCGAATTGTCAATCGATGAATATGCGTAATATTTTCTTCTCTCAATTTTGCGCGATTTTGCGTTCGAACCTTACCTTACGTCGGGAGAAAAAAAATAAATACATTAATTTAAAACATCTGAACCAACAAAATTCGATGAGAATAAACTAAAAATAAGATCTCATATTTGATATACTTAGGTAAAATTAAACTTGGTCAAACAAATTTTATCGCAATAAAAGTTTAAGGGAGTGACAAAAATTGCAGGTCCCATCAATTACTAAACTACACATACCAAATGTTTAAGAGTTGTAGATCCACTAAGCCCAGGTTTTTTCTTAAGCTATCGCTAATTGTAATAATTAATAATGCATATACATACATTATGACATTTTTTTATAATAATTAGTCATTAAAATTCATATTACTCTATTTCGTTACAATCATAAAAAAAGGGTTTGGATGGCGATTTTTTCGCCTTTTAATCAATGTTACCAACATTCTTGCATCTCGACAAAAAAGAGTAACTGATTTTTTAAAAATCATGAAATTAGTTTATTTAGATGCAATCTTTATAGTGTTTGGATGGCTATATCTCTGCAAAAAAGCCTTCTTATGACTTAAGACTCATACTGAAGTTATAGCTGTTTCACGGTCCCCATCCCCAGGTCGATCATCAGCTTTTAGTGGCGCTTAGTCTATGTATTCCATTTAATTTGAAAAACCTTTTGCCGTCACTGGGGCAAAAGCGTCTCCGGGCCAAGTGCACTTACGCCCTACGCTACCGAAGGTAACGTGAACATGTGGATCCAGTATAGGTTTTATTCTTTGACAATAATTGTATTTGAATCAACTAGCATTTTTACTATCCACACACAAGTTTGTTGTTGTTCATTCGTAGTGCACTTGGTCCGGAGATGCTTGGTCTATGGTTCGAGCCCCAGTGACGGCAAAAAGTTTTTCAAATAAAATTGAACACATAGACTAAGCACCATACTAAAAAAAGTCTGATGATCCATCCTGGGGACCGTGAAATAGCTATTACTCCAGTCTATAAAACTTGGTGGTAGCTCACTCAAGTTGTTGTTTCTTCATTCAAGCCTTCAATATTTATTTTTTTTATAACTGTACAATACAAATGAATCTATTTGGAATAATCGACTTGTATATGACCTTGATAGGTGCAATATTGCACCAACCCATTGTTCTACCAACCCATGTTTGGTGACACCTCATTTTCCAACACTAGATGTGCCCGGAACTGGTGATATTGGCGGATCGCCACTGTGATCCGATGGTGGTCAGCCTACATCTCGTTTTTGTCTTGAAGGAAACTAGTCCAGCAGCTATTTCCTGGCGAAATTGTGGAAGCTGCTGAAGCTGTTCTTCTTCAGACATATTGCTACAATTATTTCTGGAAATGAAGATCGAGGTGTTTTGAAGGGTGTAACGCGGGAATGTATTGCAATCCCAGTTGAAGTGGACGTTCCAGTTCTGTTTCAACAGCCACATCATCGTACGCAAAAGCTGAAAAAAGCTGCTGAATTGTTAATTTTACTAATATTCGAGTGCGTAGCCCTTACAAAAGCATCTGTTGTAGCTTTCATACTTTTAGTTTTTCACGTTGTTTTATTAGACGAGAATGAACAAAGAAGTTATTATAACTGCGTCAATAACTTTATTAATATTAATATTACACATGCAGCGAACAAAATCTGTGGGAAATGCAATATTGCATTTTGATATTACTAAGTAGATTCCTTTTCTCATATAATTATTTCTGTTCAATATTTTGTTATCTTCCAAATTGTTTAGACCTCAAGATTTGTATTAAATTAAAATAATTTTTATTTAATTAAATTAAACCTATTTGAATAACTGGCACCCGAGCAGGAATGGTACTGGTGTGATAGTTTAAAGCGATAATACACTTCGGGCCTATTATTAGTTTTTGTTCATCGGTGTGCTCGCAAAAGAGAATTGTTACATATTCTCGATTTAATAGGCCTTCTAACCTTGCAAATAAATGGATATCACACTTGCAGATGTTCCTCAAGTTGTTAAAATACTAAGGCTAGGAATAAGCCACCGTGCTGTGGCCCGTCAGCTCCATCTAAGCCAATGGTGTGCATCAAAGATCTACAGCATGTTCAGCGAAGCTGGAGGGTTTGTGCGAACTCCAAAATCTGGATGTTACCGGTTTCGGTGTACCACTTAGAGATATGAGAGATTCATCGCAATGACTTTTCTCCAAAATCGTTATTTGACTGGCCTTGACAACAGCCAGCTTGAAATGGTATGTAGAACAATAGCCAGTAAATGGACAGTAGGAGACGAGTTCAAGAAGCAGACCTTATCCCGAAACGACCTGCCACGGGACCGAAGTTGACTGCAAATCACCGACAAGCTCGACATCGATTTCCTCTAGCGAACTACGATTTGAAAGTTAAGCAATGCAGGTAAATTATGTTCTCGGATGAGTGCAGAATGAGTCTGCATGGAAGTGATCATAGGGGCCGAATGTACAGACGACTTGGCGAACGATTTAAACAATGCTGTTTTTTCAAAACCGTGACTTATGGGGGAGGGTCTTGTAAGATACATTCAGGCATTTCAATTGTAGGAAAAGTGAGCTGGTTTTTGTTACTTCTGGTGGTCGAGGGTAGGTTTAAATGCGGATTGACACATCTCCGATATTCTGCTGCATCACGTCGTTCCTTATGCTGGAAGCATTGTCAGGGATTTCGTACTAATGCATGATTACGCTCGATGCAACACTGCGCGGGCAACTGTCGGATTCCTTAACGAAGTTGGTAATGCCACGATGAACTAGCTGATGCTAAGCCCAGACTTAAAACTTAACAAGCATTTGTTAGACGAGCTTAAGTGAAGGGTTAAAGCCAGAAATCCAGCTCCTGAAACAATTAATTAACTGAAAGCGGCACTGGTAAACGAATGGGAAAGAATACCGCAAGGAACAGACAAGAAACGCATCCAGGTTAATGATACATCGTTTAGATCGTTTAGAAGCTGTAATTAGAGATAAGGTGGGTAATTCAAGATACTTAAACAATAAATTATGCTTAATTTTGTTTAAAATGTAAAATTTTCGAGCTAATACCATGTTTTAATTTCACTATATTTTTCCTTACATGCTTCAACTATGACGAATGCCTCTTAAAATCCAGAAGTGATTGTTATGTTTTTAACCTTGATTTAAAGCTAATAGTTGCAGCTTTTTAACAATACCATAAACATTCACGCATGTCAATTGCATTGAATGCAATTTACTATCTTCACGTTAAGGAAGGGAGTGATTCTGTTTTTTTGCTCGCAAGTGTATTAAAAACAATAGTTTAATAAATATAAAAAAGTGCGATAACATTAAAAATAATAAAAAGTGTGCGACGATAGTAAAGAAAGATTAACTGCGCGACTACAAAAATCTCAAAAGGTGATAATAGTAAAAAAAAAAAAAAAAAAAGAGACAAAAGTTACAGTAAAATAGTGACAGTAAAATAAACTGTAGTCGGGTAAAAAAAAAAATAGCAAAAGAAACAAAATGTTTCCAAATATAATACCTACCTACTGTTTGTATATGTATACACCTACTATTAATCTGTTATTTATTAATTATATTAGAAAAAGAAATAAGAAGAATAGAAAAGAGAGACAAATAACACTGTGCTACAGTGGTTTTAAACTTCTGAACCAGGTCCAATTGTGAAAAATGTGGTTTTCGGCTTGTAACTGATACCCTTTGAAATATTCAAGGAAAAATGCGTCTTGGAATTATTTCCCATAGCATGATACAATGAAATCCTCGTACTAAATTGTATGATCAATGTGATCTTGCAAAATTCATAACTTCAACAATTGTGTATCGATTTTTAAGGACAATAGCTTGTTTGACTCAACATAAAAAGAACTTGAAATATAAGTACCAAGTAAAAAATATATAATTCAAACTATTGCCAATAACGGTCTTCAAACTTTAAAAAACGTGAAAAATTAGTGTTAGTTTCAGATAACCTTTAAGAAATCTACGGATATTATTGTCCGTACTACACATGTACATACATTGTTGGAAAGGCCTATTACTCTTCTTTTTAAAACCGTAAATTAATTATAAATCGGAGTTAAAAATTGTTGAGTGCGGGAGATCACTCGAAAACGGTTTTTTAACAATAAATTGAGATTTTGAGGGTTTAGGAAAGTTTTCAAGTAAAGGTTCGTGATGTACTCGAATAGGTCTACAACCCCTACTAGGTCACTTCAAAAGTTCGTGCAACTTTTTTCATTTTGTAGCACAGTGTAATTTGAACAATAGTAAATTAAAAAATATATAAATTCCTTTTCGAAGTTTAAAAGACTACTTAGAACTCAACAATTCCTAGTCCTACAATTTCTACAGTTTAAAATTCCAGTCGAACAAAACAAATTATAAATAAAAATGGTCAAGCCAGAAGAAAGTCGTCAACAACCTCTTTCAAATCGAATATTCCTCCCCTGCCACTACGAAATCCTAAAATATATATCGCAATACTATTGTATATATTAAATAGGTGACCTTTTTTAGATGTATTATTAATTTGTCAAAATAAATGAATGAAACAAATTTCTTTTTCTTACGACGACGTTTCGCCATGTCTATGGACATCATCAGGTCAATCAAAAAAGTTTCCTATAATTTTATTCAAACTTGCAATATTTACATTTATGTAAACACAAACAGATTTTAATAATATATCGCAATACATTATCAATAGGTGGTTCATAATGCGTTTGCCAAATGGTACATCCCTCAAGAGAATTCGCAGACAGTTTAGATTTAGACAAACCAATTCACATAGGTCAAACTATAGGAGCCTATACAGGGTCTAGAAAAAGTACCTACCTGACGTCATAAAAAGTCTACGACAGTTTTCCTGGAGAAGCAAGGGAGTTTAGCTCTTGGAAATAGAGCGTAGATAGGATTCTAAAAATTTTAGGATCATTTCGTAAGTCATCCAAATATTTTGGAATCCCATTTGTTATCCTAAATTAATTAATTGAGCAATCAGACACACTTAGTCCTTGAGTCATACAATACCCCATTTAATGGAGTTAAAATTTCAAGATATTTAATGCTGCATTATGCAGATAAAAGGGACCTTTTGTTTGCAGGTACTCCCTCGACGATGGTTTTGTTTCTCAAGGGAACCAAACAATTCCTGAATTCTATCAACAATTTTACCAATATCTTTTACTTATTAAAAAAAAAAAAAAAACAAGTTTCTATCGAACTAAGTGGCTACTGAAAATCACTTAATACCATGACCAGCGCGTACAGATAGAAGACATTAGACACGTATCTATACGCGGTCTCCATTTTCCCAAAAAGGGCGGTAAAATGGGGGGAGCTTTCAACCCCAAAAACTCGTTTTCACACTCACGCTGATACTCTAGACCTGAAAATTTAGATACCTACATAATTTTATCTGAGATCTTAATTATTTATTATAGTAATTTTGACAGTTTTCTTATCAGCATGCATTAGGACTATACCTACATACTATAGGAATATTACAAAAGCGCACATTATTACAACGAGCAAATTTTCAAAAGCTTATATCATAAAAAACGTTTATTTTCGACCTTAACCTACCTAGATTTAACATCAAATTTTCCTAACGTACTGCTAAAAAAACTAATTGAGGCCAAAGTGTAGTATCCAACTTAAATTGTACTTCTCTCAACTAGAACATTATGACATACCAATCTGACACTTTGTTGGCCAAATAACTCATGTTCAAAAAAAAAAATTAAATATAGATCCCTTCCCTACGTACATATTTTTCTTTTTAATTTTTTTGTCTCAACAAAATAAATTCGAATGTCGTCTGCTGGCAAATTTCTCAACACCAACTGAATGTGCCAGTACCTCAAAAAATAACAAAATAGTACGAGTTTCTCTGATCATCTACCTAAAAACCACTTAGACCTACACTTTCTATATACCTACAATTCTTTCTATTATTATCTTCAAAATTAGTCCCCACAACTGATAGAAAACCATCACCATCACCACCAAACGGCGACAAACAGCAGAAAATTAAGATCATCATCATGATGTGAGAGAAAAGAGCGCACTATTATGACGATTTGAAAAATAAATTTGAAAGAAATAAATAAATAAAAAAAAAATTTGCTTAAAACTTTTTGAGAAAAAGTCGCATCTTGTTGAGTACGCGTACGCCAGTCGATGTTTTAGGATATTTCGCGGTCACAAGGTAATTTTCGTTAGCTTCCCCTGTTACGAATTGAGTTTAGACCGGGCGAGTTCGAGTGTAGTATATTTTTAAAAATATACTACAAACATTTTATATATATTTTTTTTTTAATTAAGAAAAAGGAAATAACTAATACCAGAAGAAATCTTCATACAAAAAAAAATAAAATCGAAAAAACGGATCGTTAAAATCTCTGGTACCGTTAACGATATATAAAATTTGAAATATTAAAATCCTTTCGGTAGTGAAAAATTATTTTAAACTTAAATAAGGTTAAATATTCGGTTAAATTTATTTTAACCGAAAACTATTTTTTTGTGCTTCTTTTTTTTAAAGTTTTTCTTCTTTTTTGGTATTTTAAAAAATTAATATTCCAGTGAAACCGCGACGAAAAAACAACCATTCATGCAGCAATCGACAGAGGAAATCGTGACCTTTTCCAAGTGAAGTGTTTCAAATTTTCTTGGTGTTAAATTTCAAAGAAAATTCTATAAAGAAAAAAAAATACAGGATGGGACGGTTGTCGATTTGGGTCCTTCTAGGACTAATGCTTTTTGCCGTATCATCGAATGGTATGTTTTATTTTTTTTTCAAACACTTTTTTTGTGTTTGTGCTTTTGGTGTTGATGTTAAAAAAAATAAAAAATTATTCAAATAGTTGCAAAATTAAACTTTCCAAGGAATTCTCGTTATATAATGAACGTTTTCAATTTCATCTGCACTTCGCCGTTATATAGGCTAAAAATTATTATGCAATTTTTGTCTCTCTCTTGAAAAAAAGGAAAAAATATCTAATAGATAGATAGCCTCGCATTTAGTTCCTTCTCAACCAACAACAACAACAACAAAAAGAACATTTTAATATTTTGTTCTACGCGGGCACACAACGACACCACCAAAAGTGTAGTCGTCCGAAGGCAAAAGAGGTGTTTGTAATAATTTAAAATTAGAATTGTGAAATTATATGGCAAAAGAAATGTGAAAATATACTTTTAAATAATCTCAAATGAGATAAAATGAAGTACAACAACAAAAACAAATTAAAAGTATCTATAAGCCATGGTGATAGATACATTTTGTTGTTGGTATTTATTGTTCTTAAAATGTTCTATACGAAAATTGAGATACCTAAATGAAAAATAATAAACGAAAAAAAAAATAAATGAAGTCTTAAATTAATATATCGATATTTCGATATCTTCATTTGAAATATACATTGCAGTTTTAGTGGGAAAGTGGTTACATGACTGGATATCAACAAAAAAAATTGATCGAACCCATTTCTGAATGAGTGTAGCTAAACAGGTGATGATCTTGTAATTAAAAAGCAGAGAATGAAACAAATATTCAAAAAGTTTCCTTCATTTGATTTGTTAATTACAATACTTTCAGTACAGTCAATTTTAAAGTATAATGAATGAGAATGCATTTTTGTTTACATTTCAAATACGTTTAGCAAAGATGTTTTTAAATAAGTTTACTTTTGTATAACATGCGTGTATTGATTTTACACCGATTTTTATTTTAGCAGCAATATAGACGCAGGTATGTGAAGCAATTCACATTAAGAAGCAAACTTTGTAAATATTTTGTTATTATATTATTTGAACTTTATACACTGCCGGTTAATAGAATAGCATTCAATCTGTAAACGACAACTAATAGCCTTTTTCTGCAAAAAAGCATGTACAAAAAGCCTTTTGTGGGTACACTTTCAAATAGTGACCTTTTCCCGACCTATTAATAAGAAAGAAGCAAAAATAAAACAACCGTGCCGTTAAATTTCAATGGGTTTTTGCAATGCTCCCAAAAAAAAGTCTTTTCCGATGGGTCAATAGAATAGGTTCACCTGCTTCAAAGTAAGATTTGGCTCGGAATTCCATAGATCAGTGAGTGTTTTTTTGTTTTACTAAGATAAGGTTCAATTTATCAAAACACTTGTTGAAACAAAATGGTTCGTTGCAAGTGCATTACTTCCGAGGAAAAAATAAAAATCGACAAAATATCGGAAGATCCCAGAACGTAGTGAGAAATTTCTTAAGAAACAAGGAAACCTACGGTAACAAACATGAAAGGACGGAAAAAAGCCACATGATTGACCTCGAGTTTCCACCATCACGAATATTAATAGGTCGGGAAAAGGTCACTATTTGAAAGTGCACCCACAAAAGGCTTTTTGTGCATCCTTTTTTAGGAGAAAAAGGCTATTCGTTGTCGTTTACAGGGTGAACCTATTCTATTAACCAGCAGTGTATAAGCTTTTTCCTTATACAATTTGTGTGTTTTTTTTGTTGTTGTACCAACCAAATACATTTAATAGAATAAAGATTTTCTTTAGCAGCTTAAGTGAAGCAATAGGCTTAACACATTGGTAGATATTATTTATTAGCTTCAAAAGTGTAACAAACTTAAATAATTTAACAAAACATTGTAACAAAATGGCCCTTTTTGTCGTTTATACCAACCAGCTAATAATGGGAGAATTTTCTTGCAATCATTTTAGACATTAACGAAGATTAATCAAAATTTTTCGAGAAAAAATTGAGAAAACATGTTATATGAAGCTGCCCGTTCTAAATGAGCTGATACAAAAATTCAAATATCCCCTCTAGGGAATCACATATAAATACAAATACAGTGTACAAAATTTGAAGCAAATTTGTACATCCGCTTAGGTTCTAGTTCTAGCACTGACGCTCAGACCGATATGGACCGTATGGCAATACCGTTTTTGGACTTCTCCATCATCGTAGTGTCAATTTTGATTGTAATCTTAATTTTTTGTTTTTTTTTTTACACGAAGCCACAGTACTTGTCCATCCTATAAAGGAAGTAAATAATGCGTTGAGCATTATTTCGTGCGCTAAATTAAGTGGAGACGTTTAGAATTTAGCACGTGAACTGTGTACTGCGTAGCTTAATAGCGTCGCAAAAATTTATCTTTGGAGGAATTTTGTATGGAAGATAAATTTTAGTGCAATCTGCGTATACTAGGCTTTAGTGTGGTGAAGTCATGCCAATGCTTTGACGCATACCAAAGCGTGAAATGTTCACACAGATAACACGTCCACATATCTTGGGACACTATTAACACTGTCTGGCATCATTCGTGTGATTGTTACTTTTTCATGGGCTCTACCCTACGAACTAACTCCCACCAAAATTGGGACTTGGTTCATTATGAACTAACACCCCTTAATTTTTGGAACTAAAACCCAACGCTGAATGAACTAAGTCCCAAAATAAAAATTAACTATAAGTCCTAATAGTGGGATTAAGTTCCATATGAACTAAATCCCCGCGTGACACCCCACGGCCGAACACGTGCCTGAAGACGCACTCGCGCGCGTTCAGTTGGGAGTTAGTTTATAATGAACTAAGTCCCAACTGAACTAACTCCCAACATTATAAACTAAGTCCCACTGACAAATTTGGTGGGAGTTAGTTCATTTCGGCTAGTGGCAGTTAGTTCTTTTGGGAGTTAGTTCGTAGGGCCTTTTTCATGTTTTGTCCTATAACCGACGGAATTTTTTGATAGTTTCATAAATTCAACGCGTTCGTTGACCATTTACGTTGGCCGTCTAATCGTTGCTTTAGTTATTTGCCATCCTTATTAAATTGTAAGAAATACAATAGAAGTATTCACGATCCGCAACTAGTCTAAAATCATTGTAAAAGTACAAAAGTGTAGATAATATTTTCTTGCGCTCCAACAACAAAATATACAAAATAAAATCTTGCTACACTTTACCCGAACCCTCAAAGGAACGAAAAAAAAACAAAATACAGTAAAATTTTCAACCATGTGCTTGATAGCATGCCAAATATAATTTTGTGCAGCTATTATTTATTTGTGATTTTTTTTTAAATTTGCCAAAGAATGGAAAATCTTCATTTACGATACAGTAAAAACAAAAAGCAAATTTTGCAGTTATATTAGGCCTTTTAACCTTAGGTGGATACGATAAACTTAATGCACATTGAGCTTTTGACCTTTAATTCATTTGGCTTATTAAATGCACAAAACAGGTGAATGAGATCTTAGAGAATTCGCTCCGTCAAAAAGTGAGCAAGCGAATTATAGCGAATCTCAATATGTTTTCCTTCGGTATTTCTACAGAAGAGCTGTGAAATTTTGCTGAGGTTGCTGAAAGCAGAAGGCTTTTCTTGAGCTTCCATATTTCATATACGTAAAATTTTATCAAAATTTAATGTGACTTTGAAATGGATTACGAATGATAATAGTATTAACTTTGCTTGAATTAACTGAATGAATTAAAGAAATGGAGATTTGTGTAATTTTTTTTTAATTGGTTAAAATAGGCTCTAGTATAAGGGAAAAAACTACATTCTGAATTGGAGTTGATAGCGAAGTAATTTTATTATTAAGAAGCGCAACGTCGCCTTTGATTTGACACTGTACTCGTTCGTGTATACTCTTGGTCAAAACTCCATAGTAAAATGGACAATTTCCTATTATTGTACTATTATTGCTTGAAATTTAAGCTTTTATTGAAAGATCTTAATTGATAATCCAACAATTTAAAACAAAGTTATAGGCTTCTGAGTTGAATCAAATTAAAATATTTTAAAAAATCATTTATGGGAAAGTCGAGATATTTGAGTTTGAAGTTGCCGACTGCAAAACAAAGATTTCAGCTTTTTTAATCGTTCATAACGTGCGAAATAAATGACGTAGGAAAATGATTTGGATATCAAATAAAAGGTATTTTTCTTGTCTATGTTTAATATATTTTGGTAGTAGCCGTGGTCTGATGGTAAGTGCGATGGACTGTCATGCCGGAGGTCTAGGTGCGAGGAAGCGACAAGAGTATCGCTTGTCATAGAAAAGTGCCGCAATAAAATATAGGTCCCCTCCATTCCTGCAGACACACACACGGGAATGGTTGAGAGTTGTAAGTCGCTAGTTGTAAGCAACTATTTTTATGCGTTCTTTTGCATACCAATATATTAAAAAAATTAGTGGTGACGTATACTATGCATAGGTCGCTGGTTCAAATCCGGCTCGAAGGACCAAATGATAATTCAGTTAAGAACAAAGACTGTTTGTAATCCAGTTTTGATAAAACAATGATCTTTATTGAAATATACTCAACTATTTATACTCAATTAAGGTGTAACAATAATGCTTAAAACTAGACCACGAAATAGTTTTGCAATTTCTAGGTTGCAATCGTGTAACCCCGTTAGTAAATATGTTGAGTATGCAACACAGAAATTGACTCACTATATTTGTGTGCTACAAATTAATAAATGCAATTATGTTGTGCAAACAGCAATAAAATTGAAGTACATATTTGAACTTAAATTTTTTTTTTATATTCATAACAATCGTTCCAATTCACAATCTTATATTCTGACTTCATTCAAAAAAAACATTCGGCGTCACTTTTTATATGATTTGTTTTTATCAAGTGGAAGATTATCGCAATGATTGCTAATTCGTCAAAAAATAATTAAATTTCAATTTGACATAGAGAGTATGTCACTACATCACCAACCTGATGCAAATTGATAAACAAGTTATCTGCCCAAAAGTTTATACAAATATCGTTGGAAAAAAATATTTTCTTAGAGACAGAGATATAAAAAAAACTATTTTGATCATTTTTTCGATTGCAAATTTGGCCTAAGTATCTACACCGAATTTTAAAATAAAAAAATGTGTGTGTTAGGAATTGGCTCGCATGGTAAGATATAAAATAGTTAAGTTTTATGCTCTAAGGCATTGGTTATTTAGTATAATAACATGTTAATGAGCCAAATGATCTGTACTAAAAAATAATCTATTATTTTTTTGTTTATAAAATTAGGAATGAAATACAACTTGGGTATCTTTTAAAAGCGGCTTATAAGGTTTAAAGAAAATATAGTGGATCAAATGCATTTAATATGCATTCTGTTCACTCGGGCGTATGTGGAACATTTCTAGAAATTTCGCCTCTTTAGAAAGATTTTTTAATTTGTTAATTATTGTTACAAAGTTACCATTTTTGTTGGAGCTGCAATAAACGATTAAAGCTGCAATGCAAGAAAAAACTAATTTACCCACCATACGAGCTGGGGTGGGGTCCCTTTTCACCGCGATTACAAAACCAGTTATTCATTTGATGTGATGAATAATTAAGAAATGTGACAAAATATAATAACTCTTTTTTTATGAGTGATACCAGCATTTAAATTTGTTAAGATGTCGCCGCGGATAATGTGCTTTTAAGTGTTTTATTTGATATATTTTTTTAATAACGAACTACATTCAAAGATATGTTTTAAGGCTTTGTATAACAATATACAATGTATAACAATATACAAATGCATGTACTCTAAATAATTCTCTTTAAAAAATCGTCGCTTATATTTTGCAGCTTTTATCTTTCTAGTCGTACATAATATTTTCCATTACGATTATATTGGTCTGCAAACAAAATCAAACCAAATGTTTAAAACTTTTATCACACCAACGAGCACCGGCCGTGTCATCATTATTTGAAAGTAAATGCTTGGAACAAGTATACCTGTGGATATATTCTATTTTCTAAAACTCTATACGACCAGAATTTTGTAATTAAAATTAAAAATTAAATAAATAAATTTGGTTGCGCAATTTGGTTCAGCAAATCTGAATTCATGAAAAAATTTTAAACCAAAAATTTGTCAAATATACGGTTCAACTTATTTCTTATTTTCGTTCTAAAAATATAAAATTAATGATTAAAAGCATTTTGTTTTTTATTTAATTTAATTTAATTTTTAATTTTATTAATTTTGTATCCCGAGTTTATAACTTTTTTCAATTTGTTTCTATTTATTTTCATGATTTTCTTGTATTTATAAAATCTATCAAATATATAATATAATCATATGAGTTGGGTCAGATAATAATTGAATAAAACCAAATTTTGACTTTTAAGCAATGCAACCCTATGCCTTGACCTTGACCACATTTCACTAAACAACCGATGCGCAAAAGGTTTTTTTAGACACTCATTTAAAAACTGTAGTGCATTGCAGGGTTCGGACATAAGATTCAAAAAGCGATAAGTAAATTCAAAATTTCCAAAGTAGATATAGAAATTAAAAAACAACTCAAACCTTCTTATTGAAAAGAGCTGTGATTTTTTTAGCTAAATCGGAATAAGGGGGTGGTGATCTTTCTTTGGATTTATTGGCTAAGGATTTTTTCAATAAAAAAAAATAGAAGTAGATCTTAAAAAAGCGAAGCAGTGAAGTAGATTCTATTTTTTTTTTTCCTCAATACCGAAGTAAATCTACTTCAATCGAAGTGAAGTATACGAACCCTTGTGCGTTGTACCCCCCACAGCAAACATATCTTGGTAACAACAGTATTTGTGTACCAAAATTCAGCGTTTCCTTTCTGTTCTTATTGAGACCTTAGCCTTGAAGATCAAACCATCAGAGTTCAAGTCATAAAGCAACCTTAACGATTGTGCTCCCACTAGAGGCGCTTGTTTGTTTAAAAACATTCGATGTATCCCGTCAGTTTATTGGGTGGCAAAAAACCAACGTACATTTTTTTTTTTTTTTTTAAATGTTATTTTGAATTAGTTACTCATACTACACTAGGGATATTCCTAACAAATAAAAAGTTAACATAAATTTACTCAGATAATTTTCTTTTAAAATTAATTCAGACAATATTTTACATATTTATGCATGTATAAGCTTTCTTTTACACACATTTATATAAGTAGTACCTAAAAAGTATATGACTCACTATGATGAATAAGTACATAAATGCTTTGAAAAAGCCGCAAATCATATTTTAAATTTATTTAGCTTAATTTAAATAAAATTAAATCAACAAATCATAAACCCATATACATATGTACGTACATATGTATGTATGTATTTGTTTAATAGGTATATGTATAGATCATTATTCATAAATATGTGTGTGTATATATTGTAAATATTAATGAATATAAACGAAATAAAATTCTTATGCAACGTTTTAATAAATTTCTTCTTACGCTCCTTTTGAAAAATTAAAAATAACTTTAAATTATAATTTATAACAACAAAAAATTTTCTTCCAAAAATTTCAAGTTTAATTTTTAAAAAATATATATATATATGTTATTTATGTATCTCTAGAAACTACTTATTATGTTTTTATATATAAACTATGTTTCATCCATTATCTAATGACCTAAGATTGAAATTATCAAAAATTAAAAAAAAAGGCAACGTGCCAAAAAATAAAAACAATTTCTGTCGACTTTTATAAAAATGCTGCTAACGAAAAGCTCTTAAATAGTTCAAAATAACTATAAATAACGTGTCATCAATTGTCTCGTGAGTAGGCATTATGCTTTCTGTATTTTTGCCATTATTGCCATCGGTCTCATAAATTGAAATCTGTTGTTTGTTCGTTCTATTATTAGTATTATTAGAAAAATTCAAGAAGACATTATTAGTCTGGGTCAGACCCTTTAAAATAAATAATACAAAATAAGCATTAATAGGGTCACTGTGACGTATACGTACTTTTTTATCAGCATATATTAGTAAGACTTAAAAATCTGAACATCACAGCTTTACAGATCATTTTATATAATTAGTTTGTTGTTTAACACAATTGAAATCGATTGCGAAATTTATCCCTTAACTTCCTTAATTTTATCCCTAACTATCCCTTATTACTTCCTTTGGCACATATATTTTTTTGTCTTTTAATCTCTGACGAACAGGTCAAATTTGTCGCACAATTTTTATATATTAAGCGTTTCTTAGTACCACAAATATCTATATGAAAATCTACCCTAAATTCTACATCAATAGAAACAAATAAGTTATTCTTTTTTAAAAAGACTAATTAAATTATAAATGTCCCTTCCTTTAAAAATTGGTTGATGTTCAGCCCAATTCAGAAAGTTTGAATTTTACGATTTACCGGCTTTTTCGGGCAAATTTTTCAACTTTCGGCTTCGTAGAGTGTACTTACCTGCGTCCAAAAATCCAAAAAAAAGATCCCAGTTATCACGACGCATGTACGCCTCGGACATGCGCATAAGCCACAATTGCCTTGTCAGCAATTAATAATGAAAACCTGTTCCCACAGGTAACTGTAAATTTGATTTCATTGTCGACACCGGATATTCATGCCGCCTGGGAATTGGCCGGTCATTGACCAATAAGTGCACGGTCAGCACTTTTGCTGTATGCTGACCTTGATACGATATCGCCACCGACCAACGGTGCATCGTGGGATATGAGCATTGGATTAGAATTATAAGTTAGTCTTAAGTAAGATCGAGAACAGAATAGACGTGGAATAAACGATTATATATAAATTAAAATATTGTTTTTGAATTGTAAGTCGAACCGTTAGGCCAGCCCCTCGGAGTTGGTGTTCGCGTTTTTTTAGGATTCCTCAAAGGAAATCCTTTTACTTCCCCATGTCAATTTCATAAAAAATAAATATTCAATTCAAAATACTTTCGTTGTGTTAAAATTAAAAAAAATACCCTTGGTAGACCGCCCATGTGGCACCTACCGTACATGGATTACATGTCATATGTGCTATAACGTGAACTAACGATATGGGAAATACGCGGAAGGGATGCCCTTTTTCAAGCCCTTTCGAATGAGATATCAATGACACTTATATATCCGAAGAAATTGAGCTCAAATATATTTAGGTACTCCTAATTTAGCTGCGTTTGGGGTAAACGCGATGACTCATCAGCATCACCTGAAACTATGAGGCGGTAGCTATAAAACAATTCCTCTATAATCTTGGCGCAATCTTTATCTATCGATTGGTATATGTATGATGTCTGTAGTGCAAAAGTCACTTAGCAGTAGGGCGCGAGCGGTACATGTTTTCGTGACGGTCCTCTTTTCGCTACATCACACCCAACCGTCCGAGAAAGACATGTAATCCATGTCAAAAAAAAAAAAACAGCAATAATTTGTGCATATTGGCCTTATTGTGAGAGTCTATTCGGAGTAAAACAACCAATACATATTTGAAATAATCAAATAGAAAAATATTAACGATAAGATTTTTTATATAACAACAGCATAAATTAAGTCTATTTGAATAATCTATTTTTAATAGACTCTCGCAATGAGCTTCTGTATGGATGCACTACGTATCAATCGTCAAAAAAAAAATTCAGAAAGTATGTAATTTATTGTTATCACGACTTTCCTACTTTTCTGGCCTAATTTTTTCAATGTTTATCTCCGTAGTGTGTTTATCTGGTTCAATACAAATCCAACAAAAAAATTCCCAACCAAATGGGATGATGTTTAGCCGAGTTATGCGCGTTCAAACACAAAAAAAAGGGATTCATTTTTATATATATAGATTAAATTTAGTTAAGTTCCATAATTGAACTATCGTTTAACCTTTGTTTATCGGCTTAAATCTGTGAGTTTAAATTCCTGAACCACGAATCAAGGCCATATAGTTGGATGCAGTATTGCCCCCCTAACAGGTTGAAAATGTAGTGTGGCGAATATTAAATGTAGTAAAATATAGTTTGTTTTAAAACGCGCAAAAACACAACATACCAAGCAGTCGATTTTTTCGGACCGACAATGTTATTTCTACATATAATATGATTCACTTTCGTAAAAAGTCTGAATTTGAATTTTATAGTTCAGTATATCATGTATATTTACATATACAGCAAAAGTATCTGGCTTACAAAAACATTTACCTACAAATTTCCTGCTAAAATTCCAAAATCGAGTTGGAGCACACAACATAATAAGAGCGTTATAACTTTTTTCTTTTAATTTAATTTACATTAACGTAACTTTAAAATTTAATTTTAAAATTGATTTTTTCATATCGATTATGATTTCATTTGATTGAATTTTGTTTGTAATTGTATTCGTGTATTCTGAGTCATTACTTCAAAAAAAAAGTCTATTATATTATCCACTTTCAGAAATGAGAAATAAATTGATGACTTGACTTGACCGATTCGTTTTAAACTCTTTCCATTTTAATTTCATAAGCAATTATTTTTATATTTTTTAAATACAATTATAAAACCATAATAACTTCTACAAAACTACAAACTGACAGCTGAAAATTATATTTGCAGAGGTACCACCAAAACTATAATTATCTGTAAAATTGAGCGTGTTTTTTTGCAGGGCCGGAAGAAATTGGCCGAAGGAATAAACGGTATCGGGGATTACCAACGCCATCATAGAAAAAACCTATGACTTTCCATACAAACTATCGATAACATACATACATGTTTTTTATGTCCTCCGTGTGTTTCTCCGTACTGTGCCTAACCAAGCCCGAAGGGAATTAGTTGTTGTTGCATTTAACACGTAAAGTGTTAACTCGTTATATTTTAAGATTGTTCGTAGTGACTTTTTTTTTGGAAAAAAAATGTAGCGAAAACGCTTCAATTGTATCAGGAGGGCAACGCTGGTTGGATGTGATGTCATATGTTTAAGAAGCCTATAAGCCCTATACTAAAAAGTACATATACTTATTTTGTATTACTTTGCCCTGGAGAGGCAGTTTTACCAGCCCTCTTTTCTATATAACAAAATAACCTTTCTTTTCTTAATTGGCCGAATTGACGATTTTTAGTGTATGTTGAAACATAGTGAAACTTCTTGTTTGTAGAGTTTATACATGTGAAGTAAATTTGTCTCATTGTTTTTTTGTTGGGCCGAAATATCAAACTTTATCGGAAAAAATATAATATACAGTTTCAACTGCCAATTATGCCATAATTACATTGTTTTTCACCGATACCGATAGTAGATAAGATAGTGTTGGTCCTAGTAAACTTCCCTGTGGAACACCAACTTCAAAGTGCTTAAGTCTTTTCTTTTTAGGGCCTACACAATAATCAAGTTAAGTTATGACTAAGATATTGCAGTGAAATTTACCATAACGTTGTAGATCATAAATAATTAACCAATTTATCAATTATCAATTTTTTTGAGTCAATTCGATATATGTATGGCTGATTATTTTTATTTCACGTAAATATTTAGGTAATACCATGCACGGTTTATTATTCACAGTCCATTCCATTATGGTCCATTTTACTGAAATATTTAAGTCTTATTCAATTTTTTGACAGCTCCGGCTTCGCTTCCGTCTCCATTCTGTCCAGGCAGTTAAGCGTGTGCCTGCGAAAGGTCGAAAAAAATAAATTTTGCAATCTATTTTACCCCAATTAGATCGGGTTGGCGATTTTCTACAAACAATTGACCTAAAAAAAAAATCTTAAACTATCTCATGCTAATGTTATAGCTCTTTTTAAATTCAGAAATCCATTCTTAATTAAATTTACCTAATTTTCATTCAAGAACAAGATGTTTTAGAGAATAATTTTTGAAAAAATGATTTCCAAAAATAAAACAAAAAATTAAAAATTCAAAATTGAGACATTTTTTTTTCAAATTTAGGCATTTTAAGTAGTATTTCCGTTTTTAAATATTCAACAACATTGTTAAGTCAAACAATAAAAACAAGATGCTTACATGTCTTATATTTATAGAGAACTGAAAACAGCAAAAGTAGGTTATTCTAAAGTTTAATTTCAACCCGTTGTTAAGTTCATCCTATCCAATCCTTTTTCCACTTTTTAAGAAGTGTACTGAAGTAGATTTAGTTATTTTTAATTTACTCAACAACCAGTAAACTTTACTCTCCATATAGTACGGGAGCTAGCAACGTCGAAAAAAAGTTGATTTTAACAGTCCTGGTTTTTTAATATTTTGTTACTCTCACTACCACGGTTCGAATGAGGGGAGTCTGGTTGGTGGGAGTTGTTGCGTTTTCCTGGGAGAGCACCTTTTCTAACGCAAAAAAAAAATGGTTTTCAAAGTAATTTTAACAGTCTTAATTTTTTTTTTGGAAAATTGGTCCTCCCGCTTGAACGGGGGGATGTAGACTGCCACTCCCATACAATTTTTTTCTTTTTTTGTGCATATCATAAACAACTCAGCAAAAAATCATAACTACCGGATCCAACGCAAGTTCTCCCTCCTATGAGTCGAGAAGGTTACTGGACTATTAGGAACAGTGCTGCCACCCTACTTTTTTAGGAGTAGGTTTACTGCACTTAGTCCTAAATGAAAATCTACTGTGATTTTCATTAATTTTAGTTTCAGAAATTTGTTTTTATTTTTTTTTTGTAATTTTTTTTTATTCTGGAGTCCTTTTGAATGTACATAATTGTTCTTTTTCGTAAAAAAGATGTATTTTAAATGAATAGAATTTTCGTTTTTGTATGTTGTAAGATCTACTGCGGTATATTGCAATCTAATGCTTTTTTTTCTGATTTATTGTGCGCTCAATCATCTATAGGGTGGCACCCCTCGTTAGGAAATACTTTTTACTTTTATTAAATTTTCCCTCTGTTTTTTAGCTTAAACCCTGATTTAATTCAAAAATATTTAATTCGCAAGCTCTCTCCGATTTCTAAATTGAAAAGTATCTAATTCACAAGTTCTTTTTGATTTGTGAATTTAATGAGCTTCACACGCATAAAGTATATTTTTGACTATTTCGAAATATTTAAACACTGTCTAACTAGTCAAAGTTGTAATAAATGACTGCCGATGTTTTTGACAAAGTTTAAATTAGCTCTGCGAATTACCTTGCGGTACTCAAGCAAACGACGAAAACATTGAGAAACCTGAAAAACATTTCGGCTTTTGCCTTAGTACCACAAAACTGATTCTTTTAAACTGTAGGTTCACTTCAGAGAAAACAACAAAATAGGTTCAGTTTCCTACATAATTGTGTAGTTATTTTTTATTTTATTGAAAACTTATAATCAATATATAATAATTAACCTTTTACCATAGTATTGCTAAAATCATTTTCTATTTTTCAGATATCTTTGCCAGCGCGGAAGTCGGTCCTAGTGAGTCCGAATGTCGTCCATACATCGAGAAGGCTATAAGCGAACTGAAGACAGGTGATCCAAATGAAAAAGGTACGCGCGCTTCTGTGCGACAAGAACGAGTTTTTCTTTTTAAATCAATTTATACAATACTTTTCCAGTGAAAAATATAATTAATATTAATTAAATTAAAATAGAAAAAATAAAAAACCTAAGTCCACATTTTTTTCTGCGCAGACAAAAAAAGAGAATTTTCTCCTTTGAGCTCCCGCCTGCTAAATTCTCTTCAAAATGTACCTACTTTACGTTAATTCAGATTCACAGTCCAGGACCCATGTTCTGTAACTTCTCGCATGCATAAAATCAGTCGAGAAACGACGGAAATTGAAACAAAATACATGAGTTTTGTTCCATTTTTCAGTGTTTCTCGACTGATTTTTTCGATGTGAGAGTTACAGAGCATGGGTCCAGGATAGACACCATCAGCCTCAATCTGCAGAATTTAGCCCAGACAAAGGCTGAGTTCCAAAATCTAAAAAATGTTTTGATGCGGAAGCAATGCCTACATTTTTCACACGCATCAGCAACGAAAACTTGATGCTTTGTAGAAATATTATAAAATATTATACATTGCATAAGTCTGACGTTTCGGAATTCAAAAAAAATAAAAATTAAATCGAAGATCTAAAAAGTTTTTGGGTGCGCAGTTTGCGCAGTAAATGCGCATCTGATGAATTTTGGAACTCAGCCAAATTTTAGCTAAGAATTTACTCGTAGCGTAATGGTGTAGTGCCTTAGGTCAGGCGCGCACATGCAACTTAACAGTTTGGTTTCGATTTTGAGTACTAAAGGATTATATGAGAGTCCGCGCACTCCCATATAAGCCCATTGTGCTCAAAATCAAAAACAAACTGTTTAGTTGCATGTGCGCTCCTGGCCTTAGACTATCATGCCAGGGGTCTGGCATATTTGATTTGGCAAAAAATTGTAAATTCCATTCCTGTCACAATACGCAACGCACACAGGAATAGTTGAGAGAGCTGTAACGCTGGCTGTAAGTCAGTTAATTCTGGTTCTTCACGAGCTGTTGTGCCACCAATTTTTGTTGATTATACAGGGTAATTCACCTAAGGTGTGACAAAAAGCTAGAGCGTGTAGGTTGAGTTGAGACAAAGAAAAATCGTTTGGGAGGGGTCTATTTCCCCTTCAGTACACAATTCTAAAATTGAAACTGTCAGAAATTAAAAAATGGTTGTTCAAGTGCCCCCAAAAACTTCACACTACATTCGTAAAAACAAGAAATATCGCAATTTGACATACAAGGGAATACTGGATCCACCATTTTCTATCGATTTTGTTAGGTGCGCAGAACAGAACAAAAATAAAAATGCTAATGATATAACCTTTACTATGTGTACTGTGTATTCCCCCCCCCCCCCCCTCCAACCACCTTTAGACGGGAGCGGTAATTTTCTAAAAAATAGGCGTGAAATAGAAAAAAATCATTAAAAAACAACGGGAACACTTACCATGTCTTGTTATACTTTTTTTTTTTTGAAATATGTATGTTTTGAATTATGTTTTAAATTCAAATTGTTTGAGAGAATAGTTTTTAAAAAATTTATTTTCAAAATCAAAATTTTGAAAAAAAATATTGAAAAAAAATTATGTTCCACCTTATTGTGTTCAAAGTCAAAGAAAAGATTAAATATTTTTTGAAAAAAATTTAATGTCAACTAATTTTTTGAATAATGCCAAAACTTTGTCGGTTAGCCTATCATTTAACGGTTGATGAGAATAAATGGATATTCCAAGCATTAAACCAGAGACCAGCTTTGCCCAAGTGGTCATGATCGTGATTTATTGATTCGATAATTTCCTCGTGGCACAGTGGCACGAAAAAGTTCAATATGGCACGTTTTTTTATTTCAATTATTTTACTTATAGAATGAAGCAAATTTCATCAAACTTAATGAAATTCGGTCCAAATTCTGTAAAAAATTGACAAAAACACATATTTTTTGACAGTAGGTACACGAATAGAGTAAATGACTTCCTTTCATTGTTTTTTTGTTTCAATTACATCCCTTAGTAAAATTTATTACGGTTTTTTTTCAACAAAATAGAAGAATTTGTGGAAGAATATGTACCTATACCTATTCATTAACCCTTTTGTTAGTTTATGACACCTGGCCAATCACGCTTTTAAACAAACAAAAAAAAACAACAACGGCATTTCGAGGATTCTGGAAATGGGCCAGAAAAGAATGAGCCAATTTATTTTTCTTTTATTTGATCATACTTTGTGCCAACACAATTTTTTGGTACACTATCTTTAATGGCATAATCTAACTTCAGTTGCACATTTCAGTTCTGTTATTAAAAAAAATAATGGGCAAATTGTTTACAATTTTTCATCCTGTAAGAAATAGTAAAAAAAAATTTAAGAAATCATGACAACTTGTCCGCGGCGTAAATCCTGCATAAGAAATCTGCAACGCATCTACCCAATGGCTTCTCGACTGAAATCAAAAATTATTTTTATTTTTTTTTTAATTTATAATATAACATACCTTGACAAAATCCGCGCAACTAAAACGCATGTTTCAATCCTTTATCCATTTCAAAAATAAAACCAAACCATTGCGGTGTTAAATTTGTATCTGCTCCAAAAATACATTTGAACTTTTTGTATTTGTATTAATATTATGCCTACAAGTTTTTATATAAAGAAATGAGTAAAATGAAAACAAAACAATCAAACTTTGTCATTGGATTGGATCCAAATAAAAAAATAAAAAAAGTTCTTTCGCACGTCAGAAAAGTTATTGGTCTGCAAATAAGAAATAGCTTGCGCTTTCATTGGCATTTTTGACATTCGCTCTTGGTGGCATATTTTATTTAAAAATACATTTTAAATATAAAAAGTATATATGAAAGCAAATATTTTAAACAAATTAATATCTGTGGCACTCAAAAAATGTAATTTTTTCATAAATATAATTTTACACTTTTTTGTTTTGTTTTTTTTATAAGTTATGTACATTTTTTTATTGCGCATTATATAATTAATTCCAAAAGAAACGTTAACAGTAAACTTATTTTGTTACCGAAAGTATAGATACCGACAAAGATAGTGTTGCTAGTCCGGAAGCAACTTCCGGCGAGGACACAACGAGTAAAGAACCCGAACTTGATGACAACGACGATTCAGTTGAGCAGCCACAAGCAGATGATGCAGCTGCAGCAGCTGAATTAGAACAGGATGATAACGACAATGATGAAGACGTAAGCAAGGAAGACTCTGATGATGGAAAGGACGAAAGTAAAGAAGAAGAATCGAAAGATCAATTGGAAACAGTAGAAATATCCGATGGCGAGTCTGCGGAAGCTGCCAAGTCAAGTGAAGATGCCGCTAAAGAAGATAATGACGAAGATAAGAAATCTGAAGAAGCCACTGATAATGATACAAATTCAGAAGAACAGGCTGAAGAATTAGATGATAAGAATTCTGAAGAAGGAAAGGAAGAATCCTCTTCGAAGGAGGGCTCTGCTGATGATAATGCTGTAAAGTCCGAAGAAACAGCTTCAAAAGAAGAAGAAGAAGACACAAAAGACAGTCAGGAACAAACTGATGAGGACAAAGTTGACTCAGCAGAAGCAGTTGAAGAAAGCAGAGAAGAGAGTAACAAGTCAGAGGGTAGCGTAGAAGCAGCCGAAGAAGATGTAATTTCAAGGTCTAAACGTAGTATTGAAGAAGCTTCTCCTGAAGACAGTACTACCGATGACGATGGAAAAGATTCCAAGGAAGATGGCACAGCTGATAACGACGATGGCACAGATTCCAAGGAAGATGCTGCTGATGACGGCAAAGACTCTAAAGAAGATGCTGCTGATGATGGAAAAGACAGTCAGGAAGAATCAGTTACTGAGAGTAAGGAAGACGACAAAGCTGATGATGGTGTAGATAGTACCGAAGACGATACTAAAACCGATGATAGCAAAGCTGAAGATGAACCAAGTAAAGAAGATACTGAATCTGATAGCAAGGAAGAAGATAAACCTGCTGAGGATGGAAAAGATAGCAAAGAAGACGGCAAGACTGAAGAAGATGATGGTGATAGCAAAGAAGCAGCACCTGCTGATGAGGCAAAGGAAAGTGAAGAAACTGATAGCAAACTTGAAGGTAGTGCAGATGGTGACCAGTCTAAAGAAGAAAAGGATTCCGAAGAGGATGACACCAAACCCGAGGATGAATTACTTTGGGTATGAAGAAAAATAATTTTTTTTTTTTATTAATTTTCTATTTTCTTGTTTGGATACTTGCTTTTATTTTGTTTGTGTCTTAAAGGAAGGAGAAATCCCCGAGAATCTTCGTAGTCGCAATCACATCAATGAACTCCTTCAACTGGACGATGACTTCGAAGCTAGGGGAAAAGCTGTTGATCGTGTTGCTGAAATTATCCTGCGTGACATCAAACGCATTTATGAAAATGCAATTAAGCCGTTGGAAAGTCTATACAAGTACCGTGATCTCAGCAATCGTCATTTCGGAGATCCGGAAATCTTCTCCAAACCAATGGTTCTTTTTATGGGCCCATGGAGTGGTGGTAAATCATCGATTATAAATTATCTCACCGGCAACGAATACACGCCCAATTCTTTGAGAACGGGTAATATTTGGAATTACCAGCTTAAAAATCATTTCAACAATAACTCATAATATTTTTTTTAGGTGCTGAACCATCTCCAGCCTACTTTAACATTCTCACTTGGGGCAATGAAACTGAAGTCCTTGACGGAACACAATTAGCCGCTGATTATACATTTTCCGGTTTACAAAAATTCGGTGAAGGTCTCGAAGAGCGTCTGCGTGGATTGAAATTACCAAGCAAACTACTCGAAAAGGTAAGTTTGGCTGACAATCATAAATTAAACACAAAGGTATAAAATAAAAATATTGCGTCATCAATAAAATTAATTATATATTTGTGGCAAACCTTAAAATAGAATTTATAGGTAGCGGGAAAATTCTGCACACCACAGAATTGTGTCTCTTCAATATTTTAATTCAAACTATTTGTATAGCAATATGATTACGGGTTGTATTTATGTATGATGTTTAGAAACAAAGTATATTTTCAAAAACCATGGGTATTCATCTTCGGAAATGATTTTTGTTTATAATATTGTAACATTTGGCTGGGATAATTGGCGCTAGTTGCAATTATTTTGTGCCTTGTTACCAAATTAATGGCATTTAGCTTACATTTGCTTGCCTTTTTAAAACTTATCTGAAATATAAATTATCGCGAAGGTCTGGTGTACGAAATTAAACCTATTAGGCGAGGTTGATGAAATGTAGGATTAAATGAATTTTATATTAAAATACGTGTCAAGATGTTTTTTTCTTATTTTCGAGGGGCGCCGGCCTTTATAAATGGTTTGCGATTAATCTAAAAAAAAAAAGGTTGCTCGAGCAATTTATCCTTAAGTAGATATACAGGATGATTCACCTAAGGTGTGACAAAAACTAGAGCATTTAGGTTGGGTCGAGATAAGAAAAAAATCGTATGGAATGGGGGGGTGGGGGGGTAATTTCTCCCCGTTCAGCCGGGAAGGGCAATTTTCTAAAAAATCTGACTTAAAACAGAAAACTAATTATTAAAAACCAACGGTTACACCGAATATGCCATGATATACCTTTTTGTTAAGCAAACAATCTCTTTTTTTTATTTAAAAAAAAACTCAAAATTTTGAAAAAAAAATTCAAACTGATTTTTTTTTTTAAATTTTACGTTATTAAGTTTTAATTTTGTTTTCAAAATTTAATGCTCTTATTAGTTTTTAGTCAAAAATAGAAAACCGGATGGTAAAATGTCTTTTAGTTTTTGAGAAAATTACAAATAACAGGAAGGGCAATTTTCTTAAAGAATTAATTTAATACAGAAAAACAATAATTATTAAAAACAACGGTAACGGATACAACAGCACGCTACACCTTTTTGTAAAGCTAGAAATTTGCTTTTATTTTGTTTTTAAATTAAGTTGTTTTAGTAAACAGTTTTTCAAAAATTAATTTTTAAACTAAAATTTTTGAAGAAAAAAAAATTAAAAAATTTGTTTTCAAACTGTGTTCAACATTTTACGTTGAATTCAGGTAAATCTACTTAAATTTCAGTTTTGTGGTCGTTGAAAACGTAGTATAAGTTGTTAAAAATTAAAATATGAAAATTAAACGAGTTCCATCAACGGCAAACCAAGAATTTTTAAAGATTTGTCCACTCATAAAAAAAAATAAGTTTTTTAGTAATAATAAGGAATTCGGAATTCTGATAAAACTTGGAACCGAGCGTACTTTGAAAAGCCGCATCAAAATTGTCGCCAGTAAGCGACAATATTAACCTGCCACAACATCACATACAAACATGGACTAGGAATCAGTTGTGTAGATAAAAAATACGCAAGTGCTTTAGTTTGTTTAAAAAAAAAAGCCTTATAAGAATGTGCCCCAGTCAGGCAGGGGGGGGGGGGGGGGGGGGGGGGGCAAAAAGTGTTTGATACAGGTCCCCCAAATGATTAGCTACGCCATTGAAACTAAGAGAGTTCCTTACCGATCCGATGACCCTAGGTTAGTTGCAAGGGGTCAATACCTCAAAGGTCTTGATTTCTTATAGATTAAAATTTTGTTCTGTAATCTTGTACCTGAGACAATTTTCCACCAAAATGATGCCGAAATTTTTGTTCGTAGTTAAGTAACAGCAATTCAAAGTCAGTAGGGGTCAGTAGTAATGAAAATGAATTTTGTTTACAAATATCTCAAAAACTTTTTGTTTTAAGGAAATATTATTTTCTAAAAACTTTTGGCTGAAATAATTTGCGATAAAAATTGTTACATGACCTACAATATTTTCACGACCTTTAACCCCTTGTAACAGATTTATTGTTGACTTTTCGAATTGCTTTAACTTATTAGCGGTTATAATGCTACGTAAAAACCGAACAGACTATTTTTGTGGAAAATTTGGCCAGCTACAAGATTGCAGAACAAAATTGTTTTTTAAAATAAATCTTTTTTGAGATACATATGTATATGACAAAAAAAAACTATTTTCCTTGTCTTTGACCCTCTGTAACTGACCTAGCGCTTATGGGATCGGTGAGGAACTTTCTCAGTTTGTAAAGAGTCCCATTACCAATATCCATGCCAAACTATGGCTACTAGCTTAAGCCATAAGTACGTAAAGGGATTCACAGAAACAATTAGCCCTCTGCTCAAGAAGGGGGTTGCTTTATATACTTATGTGCAATCCTGTAAATATAAAAATTAAAACTCAAAATTGCATGGGTAGGTACTGGCCTTTATTTTGTTTGCAAAATTTGGTGTTTCATCCCGAAATTTTGTGGACTGGACTAAAATCCATTTAAAGCTATTTCGAATAAATAATAATTCAACCAATCAAATTACAAAAAAAATAACTAAAATAAAACCAAGTGATTTAAACGAAAAAATAAAAAGTTTTTAACGAAAGCGAAGCAAGGCGCGAGCACGGGTTTGCTAGTAGAAAAATCTTTTTATAAAAATAATAATTAATAAATAAATAAAATATCTAAATATCTGATTTTCATTTTGATGCAAATTCCCTCTCCTTAAGGCAATAATTACAAAGAGTCCAACAAACAAATTTGGAAAATTGTTTGCCTTTTCTTCTCCGATCAACAGGAATTGATCTGAAAATAAAATGCGAAATAATGGGACTGTCATGCCAGAGGTCTAAGTTCAATACCAGCCGCTTTTTTTTCAGGGCTACTGCCTCTTGCGACGAAGTGACAAATACTCCAAGAGTATCTACTCTTGTCATAGAAAAGTACCGCTCACCTTAGCCGTTCGGATTCGGCAGTAAACTGTAGGTCCCCTCCATTCCTGCAGACACGCACACGGAATGGTTGAGAGTTGTAAGCCACTGGGCCCTGGTTCTTCATGAGCCGTTGTGCAATTAAATTTTTTAAATGATGGGGACGCGTTTGTGTAAATAGGCTACAATTTTTTTTATGCTTCTAGACTTTAAGGTTAAAAAACTATACAATTTGTATTTAGATATTTGAACACCTAATTTTAAAACTTAAAACCTCTCTTTTACTTTAAAGCTCGACTTAAATTGTTATTTCCATCCTCAGGTCAATATTGTTGAAATTCCAGGAATTCTAGAAGTCCGTAAACAAGTATCTCGTCTCTTCCCCTTCAATGATGCCTGCCAATGGTTTATCGATCGAGCAGATATTATTTTCTTGGTCTACGATCCAGCAAAACTTGATGTTGGCCCTGAAACTGAAGCGATCCTTGATCAACTCAAAGGTCGTGAATACCAAACCCGTATTGTTCTAAACAAAGCTGATACAATTAAACCCGAAGAATTGTTGCGTGTTCAAAGTGCTCTAATCTGGAATATTTCGCCATTGATGTCATCTGCTCAACCACCGCTTGTATACACAACATCTCTTTGGTCACATCCTTATCAAGAAGGATCTCCAGCGCGACTTCTTCAAGCTCAGGAACGTGCATTTCTACGAGATATGCGTACTGCAATTGACAAGAGAATCGAACATAAGATCTCAAGTGCCCGCCGTTTTGCTGTGAGTTGAAACAAATTTAGGTTACTTTCCAATGATTTGTATTTATTAACCCTTTGTTTATGTATACATATAGGTTCGTGTTCGAAATCATGCTAAAATGGTTGACTGCTACCTAACAACCTACTTCAACCATAAGACTCTATTTGGAAATAAAAAACGCATCGCTGATGATATTATTGACCACCCACAGAACTATCACATCTATGAAGGCCTTTCTACTCTGACAAATATCTCACGTTACGATCTGCCCGATCCAGAGGTCTATCGTGACTTCTTCCGCTTGAATCCGCTATACGAATTCAAAAAGCTCTCGGAAACATGCACTTATTTCCGTGGCTGTCCGATCAGTAAACTGGATGTGGCCATTGCTTATGATTTACCTGAACTCGCTGGTAAATATAAGAAAATGGCAGAAGCAGCTTTGGCAAGCCTCGAAAATCAAAAAAGTAAAAGTTGAGCAAGTGTATACACTCCGGTAACTGTCAGATCTATAAAACTACGTAAAACCACAGCCTAACCTAAATATATTTCATTTTTTCTGATGCTTTTAAAGAGTTTTCTTCAGTTGAAACTCTTTCTTAAAAACAAAACATATAAATATAAAAACAATATAGTGGAGTAGAATTTTAACCGGGAAACCAACAAAAATAAGAGAGAGAGAGAGAGAGAACAATACCTAAACTGCATCAGAAATGATAGTAAAATAAAAAATTTGCCAAAAATGACATTTTTTGCCCAAAGAGTGAGCGAAAATAAAAATAGTTTCGAATTAGTAAAACCTATATAAGCTTGAAAAATTATATATTCAATTTTTAACGACATTTTATATCCACAAAAGTTTAAATTTAGTTACTATCTGCACATTTAAATCTATCTAAAACTTTTCTTAATTGCTTTCAAAATAATGTTTTACTTATAAACATTTTAAAAAAAACGTCCAAACGAAATAAGAACCAACACTCGATTAGATATATTTCTATTTCTATTTATTTTTATTATTATATTTATTATCATTCAACGCATTTAATTTTAATTATTTTTTTTTTTTTACCTTGTTTCATGCGACATTGTCTTGCACTGTGTTCTGTTAATTAAACAAAAATATAAACCCCAATAGTTTGTAAGCTAATAATTGTGAAAATAAAAAATGAAAATTTGTTAAAGATATTTTGTAGTTTTCATGTTTCCTTTTTTTGTTAATTTTAATTTTAGAAAAAAAAAACTGTTTTAAATAAAATAATTTTTGTATATAAAACAAACAGAGGATAAACAATTGTTTTTGAATTCTCTAAAATTGTAAGATTGAACTCTGTACATGAAACTTATTTTTATTCACAAAAATAAAAAGTATATGCAAGAAAACTAGCTCTATCGCTTTCTACTTGCCGAATACGGTTTTAAAGTGAAATGTAATATTTTTATTTAACCGGATGTACTCATTTTAAAATAAAATTAGCTTTGGTGTTTATGGTTGTTAAATTAAATAGAGAGAGACAAAGTAAAATGAGAGGCAAAACATGTTTAAATCAGAATAATAAAACACAACAGGAAAAGATAAACTTGCAGTTTTATTCCTCAATATTAATGCAAAGGCCGAAGTTGGACCAATGACAGTTTCTTTTGGTACATCCATTAACATTGTTTATAATCGTAGGTATGTACCTACATAACATAAATGGAGAATTCATTATTTTGAAAGTTCTTTTCTTACTCAAATCAAAATTCAAGACTGACATGCCAACGAAATTTCCATTGAACAAAAAATCGTATGTATATAAAAAAATGAATCCCTTTTTGTGTTCATACGCGCATAACTCTTCTGAAAATTATTCGATTTGCATAGGGATTCTTCCAAATTGGATGGGGTTCTTTTTGAACCAGATAAACACACTACGGAGAAAAAAATTGGAAAACTAGGCTGGAAAGATCGGAAAGTCGTGATAACAGTAAATTGCGTACATTTTGAATTGTTTTTTTTTTTTTTTTTGAACGGTCTTTCTACATTGCCAATTGATACGATTTGGTAGTGAATCGATACAGAAGCTTATTGCGAGAGTCTTTTCAAAATAGAAGAGTCAAATAGACTTAATTTATACTGCTGTTATTTTTAAAATCTTATCGTCGTTAGTATTTTTTTATTTGATTATTTCAAATTTGTATTAATTAAATGTTTTATTCCAAATAGGCTCTCGCAATAAGGCCAATATTTCCCAAATTATTGCTGTTTTTTTTTTTTTTTTTATATTTTTAGCACGACGAAAGTAATTTAAATTGAATATTTATTTTTTTTTATCCGATTTACATAGGAATCTTTTTGTTGGATTCGTATTGAAAAAGGTAAATACACTACGGAGCCGTAAGTTAGAAAATTTGCCCGGAAAAGCTGGTAAATCGTGAAAGACATACTTTCTGGGTTTTCCCTCTATCGTGGGTAAAAGAATTCAACGGGGGAATTCGGAATCGGAGTATTTTACTCCCGAAAGAATGTGTCTCCCGGGGAGTTTTTTCCCGGGGATTATTTAGAATTGGGTTGATACAAATTTTTAAATCTAACTAATTTATGCTGATAAAAAAGTACGTATACGCAACAGTGACTCCGCTAATGCTTATTTTGTATTATTTATTTTAAATGGTCTGTAATGTATGTATAGAAGTATGTAGGTACATACTTTTTTTTATATTATCTATTCCAGTTCGAATTGAATATTGATAGCTTAGACAGAGCAACGTTATTTGGGTCAGCTAGTTTTATAATTATTTAATATTTGCTTATCCCCAGTTTTATTTAATTATCATCTTGAAATTAAAACAGTAAAAAAATTGTTTAAGCGGTTATAACGGCCAGTTTAAACCGGATCTAAACAAAACCGGAAACACAGTAAGGTAATTTTTCAATAACACTCCCCGAAAACGCAGCTAATGTAAACAAACACATTGTTAATTGAATAAAAATATACACTTTATTTGTATAAATTTATACTGAACATTTTTACAATATATTTAAATAAAAAAAAAAATATGTTACATTCCCCACCATGAAAATCGGAGTACTGCTAAGTAGTGTTGAAGTGTGTCAATTACTTCCATTTTATCCTGCTTGCCGGATTCAAAGCTTGATTCCGAATACGGTGAGATATTAGGTTCATTTCTTTACTTTGAAATTCTTTGATTTTCTGTGCATTGTAGTACAATTTCATTTTTTTTATGAAATAATAATTTCACCCGAATTCATACATATTTACAGAAAATCACCGAGTTTCAGAGTAAAGGAATGAACCTATTAGGCTTATTCGTTTACTTCCCAAAACTGCCAATTTATACCAGTTTAAGTTCAATTTTATTTTATGATATTAATTTTGACGGAACTTTCGACTCAAATTGGAACAAATTGGCAGTTTTGGAATGTAGACGAACCGAGGTATTGTGCTTGGGTGAACATGACCAACCACTTCGCGCTTCTTTTATTCGTTGTTAATAAAAGTCTGTATGGCATCAATTAAGTGAGGCAATTTGTCAGCATCAAACAATACGACTTTTCTGTATGGTGTCAGGGCCTCGTCCTCCTCCAACCAATCACCCGACAGCCCACTATCACACTCCCCAGCAACGGAAAATTCGAAACTCTGAAGCGCCTGTTTCGCAATTACTTCTTCTTCGGCGTTGATGTACAAATCTTCGATGGGTTTGTTCTTTTTCGCCTCGCGGCGATGGAACTTAATGATCATTATGAAGTACACAAATCCGAAGGGCATCTTTTTTTCATTGGCTTGCTTGATTTCTTTGTGTAAATTCTCCAACAGAGGCACAGAAATCTGCGGAGGGATGTTAATGAAACGTTCGTTGATCAGAAAGCCAACGGGCCTCGCTTCGTTGGCCAATACATCTCGTAGGTGGACGAGCGTGGCATCTGTCGCATGCTTTTCGGCTTTGGAAATAATATAAGAGCGTAGCTGTTCGATACATTGCTTGTCTTTCTTTGCGGTCATGTTGATGGCAGTGGTGATGCCGAATATCATATTCGAGTCGTACATATCCTCGTCCTCGGTGTCTTCATCTTCGCCTTCGATTTCGCTTTGGAATATAACACTGCCAACGTAGTTTTGGGCTGAAAGTTAGAGAATTGTAATTTTGTATGTGTTTATTAACGGTTTCACTGACTTCTACATACCAATGACGATCTCGGCCATTTCATTGACGTTGATGTGTGCCTTGAGGAATAACTGGTGAAAAAGCTGAGTAAGTCCGTGGAAGTCTGTGTCTGTTGGACTGCGACCTTCGAAATCCACTTGTATTTCCTATAGTGACGAAATGTTAAATTGGTTAATATTTGATGAAATAATTTTTTACCTCATTGCCAGTGTACGCATCGGGATGTGGCCCTTCATTGTCGGACTCAGTTTCAGAGTTGTCGCTGGAATCCTGGTCCATTGGTTCTACGTTTTTCTTTTTGTTAGCTGACATGATGTTTTTTAAAATATAAATTAAAGTATTTCAAAATGCGGTTAAAAATGCAAGCTTTTGTCCATGCGTTAAAAATGACAAAACCAGACAGGTTCAGTGTAAACAATGCCCACTAATGCCCCCACTGAAGTGCAGGGTTGCCAAGAGTATTGAACTGAGGATTTGCTTCCATCGTTGAATTTTAAGTTCCTCCTATGACTCCTTTAAACGTTGCGAAATACCCTTGCGATTTCGAAAAACTATGGCGACGAACGTATGTGGTGGCCGGGCTAGACAAAATTGCAGAGGTTGAACAAATTGCAGCATTATCGCCCTTTCTTCTTTGGCGTTATTCGTTACAGTTGGAGTATGTTTTATTTCAATTTGTCTTCTACACTGTGAACTTCGCTTAATCAAGTGGAGTAAAGAGTGCAGATAGATGAAATCTTTTGAAAAGAAAAAGTCATAAACAACGCAGAGATAAAATTTGCAGTGTGTAAAAGCGTCTTTGCAATCAGAAGCAAACCAAAAGAGAAATCGCAAGAGAATTTTGCAGTGTGTAAAAGCAGTCTATTCTAAAGTCGGCACGTTCACGTTCACACTATCCCATCGAGTATTAAAACATGTCAAAAAAAAGTGTTATAGAATTACTTACGACTGCCAAATTTGTGTGAAGAAAACGATGTTCATATTTTGCTTCCACATCTGATTCCAAAAAATCAGTTCACCATAACCTCAAACCCCCAAAGTGGGAAAAAATGTGTGATGTTTTTAGAACCAATCCTAAAAATTTTCATGTATTAACACATGTCAAATTGTGTGAGATGGGCTGTCAAGTCGTGTGGGATGTGATTTCATATTTTGTTTCCACACTATTATACTTGATATACTTCCCACTTTTTTGACATGTGTAAATACTCACATTCGTGTTAATTAGATTTTCTTAGAACACTCGTGGACAGTTGTCCAGCTGGCCACTGTCTAAATAGTTGGACAACTCATTATTAATAATCACATTCCAGCAGCTGTCTAAATACGACCTCATATTTCACGTTACATACCTGGATTAATTCATTCTCGAGTGAATTATTGAATTTAACCGACATTTTGGCTACGTTCAACGAACATTTCTTTTATTTTAACATAACTTTTCGTTTCGTAACTAAAAAAATGCCTTACTTTGTTCATTGATGGTGGATTTACATGTATCTTCATGCGAGTTCTGCAAAAAATAAGGGATACAACATACAAAATGCTTGTTTGTTGGATAGAGAGAGAAGAACAAAATGCAGAGATCTTGATTATAGGAACGCAGATGAAGATTATAGCGAAGACGAACATGTTCATCTTCATGGTGGTGCTCTTTCACACATTCGGTTTTTTGGTATCACTCTATCCCGCTCTACTTTTCTTGATGTTTGCAGATGAAGATACATGTAAATCCATCATGAACGTGCCGACTTTAGAATAGGTTTGGACAACCATTTTCGGTGTCTAAGTTAGACAACCGATGGAAATGTTTATTAATACGATTTTGGAGTTGGACAGCTGTCTAAAGTTAGACATACTTCGGAATAGGTTTATTATTATGACTGTATGTGTTTTAGTAAAAAATTGAAAGTGTATTGCAACTTGTTTGCCAGTACTTGCTCGTGTGGCCCCAGGGTAAAATAGATTCACTTCAAAAGTGCCCAAAGTTCATTATCCCCACGTTTTTAATGTGGGGCATTGTTCGGGCTGTCAGCTGTCAGTGTTTTTTTTGTCTATTACGTCTATTCTAAAATCTTTCTGTTTTGGTTTTGTAATTTTTTATAATATTGAAAAATCGCTGTGGAAAATGCACACAGATTTATCAGCTCATTTGCACACTCCCGAATGTAATAAAATTATTAACGATTTAAAAGTCTGTCACGCAGAGGTATGTTCTTTTCTTGATATCACCAAGGCGTCGTCATTAATTCTCTCTCAATACTTTCTGCAGAACAAACTCGGTCGTTTTCTAGGCTATTGCAACGAGCTGGACAATCTATTGGTCAAGTGCTTGAAACAGGAACGCATAAACAGATCAGCTGCAAATCGTGCCAAAGCCTTTGAACAGCAAAAGGCCATTCGGGAGAAAATGCAACAGCCTGGAAATCCTTTCATATAAAATAAATAATTATTTTTCCTTTATTAACAACCAAATGGATCCCTTGGCTGAGTTCTATTTCCAACAAGAACCCGAAGAAATTTGTGGTGTTCCAGTTTCTTCTATCACTGAAGAATACATCGAGGATAATCCATCGATTGTAGACCGATTCTACACTCGATTCTATTACATCAAGCCAGGAGCAAAGTCCGAACCATACCTCGTGCTCTTTCACTCCAATCGAGTTTGTCTAATTTCTCTGGCGCCAGAGCATCCTGTCTTCAAGGATGGCATCGAAGGGATTTCTTTTAATATCGGAAACATGGACCGCAGCCAGAATAAAGTGAGTGGCAAAGGGAAGAAGGGTGGCATGGCTCTACAACAAGACTCAACTCTAGCTCTTCTAAGTGGAAAAGATGGTCAAATTTATAAAGTACCGAGTTGTATCAAAGGAAAACTAATTGAAGTCAATCCTAGGATTCTTAAGAAACCAGAGCTGATGGCAGAAATCGGAGATGGATACCTTGCTATTGTTCTTCCTAAACCAGAACATTGCAATGAAATCCGCGCAAGTCTACTCACTGAAGAACAGTATAGATCACATTTAAAAGAACAAAATTGAGTGATTGGTTGTTGTATCACCAGCATTAAAATATAGTTAAAGATTGACATAATAAATCGAGCATTACTTTTCTAAGAATTTAATTTTTTGTTTTTATTTTGTTGTTAAGTTGTAATTGTGTGAATTAAATAATTAATAATAAATATTTTTCCATGCGAAAACTTCTGGGATAAAAAAGTGAACAGACCATTCAATTTGCAAAAAAAAATATTTGTATGAAACAACAAAATCGAGGTGAGTTTACTTTTTTAATATTTTCTTGGAACTCGATTGTTTCTTTATTTAAAATTAATGAATCGCTTATTTAGGACCTTTTTTATATTTGAAAATAAGAAGTTCATAATTTTGTTATGTTTTTTCTAGATATTTTAATTTTTATCAAAAATTTCATGGTGGTGCACGCTCCACATAAGCATATAGTGCTAAATGCACTATAGTCCTGATGTGTTGGAGCCAACTAAACGGCAGCAATCATCCTACAAATTTGCCGAATATTTCGGCAATGTAAATATTCTTTAATTTTTTTTATTTTTAAGGTTTTTTGATGTTCGAAAATTAATTTTCGTTATTTTTTCTCTGTGATATGGAGTCTTTTAATTAATTTTTTTTAATAATATTTTTTTTTTAATTTTCTGTATTAACATGAATTTTTTTTATTTATTTGTGTTTTAATAATTTCATATTTTATGTTTGTTCTAATAAAGCTCAATAATTTATATTGAAATTGTGTTTTTAATTCTGAAAATCAATCCGTGGTGCAATTAGCACCCTTCTGGTGCATTCTGCACACACGATTGGTGCATTTAGTACATACCATAGTGTACCATGCACCATTTGCCGTTTTTCAAAAAATGTATGCTTACTTTAAGAAGGCAGGTGCTATCAAAAATGTAAGTTTGTACGTATCTACTTAAATAACCCATCGAATGGATATCAAAAAACTGAGCACAAAGAGTTCATTTTGAAAGAGTTATGATCGTTTAAAAAAAGGGTGGTGCAGCTATGACCACTTCACCCTATTCACAAATGACAACTCATTGTTAGTAAATGAGTATTTATCTCATACTATTTTCAAACATCAGGTAATGCATTCATTCACATACCAAGCAGTGAGTACAATGAGAGATCAATGGTACAATGAGTTGGGTGCAGCAAAAGTTAATGAATGTCTTGAAACTAGTTTCAGCTCGACCTCTAGTTGTCGTTTTATGAAAACGACAGTCAATGTCAAACGACACGCCTCTAGAAGAGACAATAGGCGTTTAAGTGAAACTAATGTCGTTTTTCTTTCAGCCAAAAAATATTGATCCCTGTGAGGGATTTTGATCCCGGACAAGTTTTTGCATTACATTCAACAAAAAAAAATCAATCCCTGACAATTCGGGATCGAAATCTCTGATCCCGAATTAAAGAGAGATTTACACCTACATGAAACACGCACTTGCACACACACTATTTATAAAACGTCATTTTGTGCTTTTGTGTGATTCTGTGATTCTATGATTTTCTATTTCATTTGCATTCCGTTTTTGATTCTTTGCCCATCAAAATTATTTTTTGCTTTATTTAATTAAAATTATTTTTGACAAAATTAAATTTGACATCCCACACATACATTTGCAAACAAAGAACAAATCCAATCTGCGTTTCTTTTGCCAAGAAAATTCGTGATCCGGGATCAAAATCCCTATTTGCAAAAGAAAAACGACATAAAACTTAAGCTTTATATCCGTTCATCTCCCTATTCTAGGCTTTAAATTCGTTTTACTGAAGCCCCAATGGCCAAGACAAGAGTCACTTTCAGAGTCGTATTGTTTTATGTGGTTTTCGATTCAACCAAAAAAAGTTGACTTTTATGGGGTTAAGTTGATCTTTTTCAGATTTCGCCTTCGATTCAACCAAAAAGATCACTTTTGGCGGTGTATATATTTTTTTTCGGTTGATCTTTTAAATCTCGATTTTATGGCAGATTTACACAGATTCTCACACGTACTTGCACACACACCAAATAAATGACATAACTAAACGTCAGTTTGAATAGGTATTCGATTTTGCATAGCGAGAATTTCTTTGTGGTCCGTGTCCGTGTCCGTGTTAATAATAAAATAAAATCAAAATAAAAAATAAAATAAAATAGACTCGATTAATTATAGTGCAATTAGTGAAGTTTTTTTTTCGTATTTACGGAAAAACGTGTTTTGACTACTTTCCAATCTCTACACAAAGAAATCACACAGATAAAAAAGAACAAAAACAATCCAGATTCGCAGAACGAAATTTTTCGTTTATGATTTCGTTGTGTCATCCCATACAAAAATGACACAACGAAATCATTTCGTTCTGCTTTTCGTTCTGCGGTATGCTGTTCGATGAGCGGAATCGATAATTGTAGCAGAATATTTGGAGAGATCTCTCCTCTGTTTTCGCACATAATTAATTGCCTGTACCATTAATTGTGTGCGGAAAAGTGACATTTCGTTTGTATCTGTTGTTTCTTTCATCACGACATTGCTTTCTGTGATTTTTATGCGTTTGTGTTCAATGTTAGTTTTTTCAAAAAATGACACTTTCAAGGGGTAATTGTTCGTTGTGCTTTTCGTAAGTATTTCGTTGTCATTTTGTAGACCAACTAAAAGTTTCGTTTCGTATCAGCAGCGTACTAGGCTTAAAATAGAATTTTAACAGTGAAATAATACATAATCAAGCATTTCTCGTCGTCAGGTCACGTCATAAAGTTCGAAAAATTGAAAAAAAGACACAACGTGACGACAAGAAATACCTAATTATGTATTATTTCATTGTTTAAAATTCTTTTTTTAAGAGAAAACAACTGTGAAGAGATCTCGTCACGCTGACGTCTCGTTTTCTCGTCGCATTGCGAAACGGCCTTAAATGTGTCCTTACTTTTTTAACCTACTGTGTAACGTTCATTTTTCTTAAAATTCATCGTGAACAGTGAAGTTGAAGCAGCTGATCCTGGAAGCTGGCCTGGAAGTGTCATCACTTTTTTTTGCGTCATATATCGGGTTTTCAAAGAAAAATTTAACCAAATTCCAAACATAACCTTAAAAAAGATTCCGTAAAAAAATAAACTTATTTATTATAAATTATTCTCTCGCAATTTTTATTTTTAATCAATTTCATTCGCATAACAAAAGCATCACACCGTGAATTCGTGACATTAATCCATAAGAACAATCAACTGAATTGCACTAAAGCGCATTATATATTTTTATCTGCGCTAACGATTCACGAACACGAAGCCTTCAGTTAGCTGGAAGAGCTGGCACTTTTGTTTTTTTTATTTATTTGGTTGGTTTTGTAAGTTCAGTTTGTGATCGACTGTCTAGCCAACTCAGCTTAAAGTTAATCAAGTGCGGTTCATTAAAGTATTGATATCAGTTATTACAGTTTTGTCATTTCTTGCGCGTTTCTTGTCATCGAGTTGGAAACCAAATGGGAGGAATCGACAAGTAAGTTTGACAGGGTTTACGTTGGAGTTAAGCTTTTTTTTTTGAGAAAATTATCTAGGAACTGGGATGTTAGATAACCGCTATGTATTTGTTTTCTTTTATGAGTTTTATCTTGGAAAATTTTACATTGGGAACTCGTTAAAGGAGGGTTATGTTAGGGAAGTTCAGGAAAATAAGATCTCAGAATTCAGAGTCCTCTGGATTCCTCAGCGAAATTTCTCACTTTTTTTTGTCGAAATAGGTAGGTACGTACTGGGAAAATATTTTTGGAGTCATTTGCTGACTGTTTGAATGAACAAAATCTCTGAGATCTCATTTTCATGAAATAATTTTTTTTTCTTACCAAGTCATACCTAGTTGGTTACACCTAAACCTCATCGATTCCTCTTTCAGCTGAGCACATCCAATGCCTTGAATTTGGTACAAGATGACTCAGATGTGATGTGGCCCTTTATAGCTTCTAAATGTCTCGGGAGTTGAAAAACTAGGTTTTTGGTTCTGTAGATTTCACTGGTAATACAAAAAAAACAAGTTCGAAATTGCAAACAGGAAAGGAAATAACTGATGACGCATGTTTAATTTTTACCTCTGTTCTTATTTTCTTTGCTGTGCACTTTTTAAAATAGGACCCTTTAGGTACCAATAGTGGGCATGTAAAGGTCATTTAGAAAAGACAATATAAAAAATTATTTTAAAGTAATGTAGGTATAGTATTCTACAAGGTGATTCACCTAAGGTGTGACAAAAAGCTTGAGCGTGCAGGTTAGTTCGAGAAAAGAAAAAAATGGTATGGGAGGGGGGGTCTATTTCCACCCGTTTAGCCAGGAGGGGCAATTTTCTGAAAAATTGACTTAAAACAAAAACAATTATTAAAAAACAACGGTTACACCTAGGTACCTACAATTTTTTTGAGAAAATTGAAAAAAAAAGTAAGTTTTCGTATTGAAAACAACTAAAGTAAGTTTTCGTTAAATTCGATTTCCATTCGTTTTTTTGTTTCTCCAAGCATCACATTTTTTCGACTAAACGTGTAGTAAAGTAGATTTCATTATTTTCAATTTTCTCAAAAATTACAAGACATAGGTATTCAGTTTTTAGTGTTTAACTAAAAAATAATATGAGGATCGAATACCTACTATGTACCTACTTAAAATAAAAATACTACATAATGTAAAATTTTGAACAAAATCAGTTTGAACACAATTTTTTTATTTGTTTTCCTCAAAAATTTAAGTTTGAAAATTATTTTTTGAAAAATTGTTCAATAAAACAACTTAATTTAAAAATAAAATGAAAAAAGAGATTTCTGGCTTTACTAAAGGGTATAGCATGTCGTTGTGACGGTTAAAGTTGTTTTTTAATAATTTTTTTCTGTTTTAAGTCAATTATTTTAGAAAATTGCCTCACTCGGCTAAACGGCGTAGACCCTCCTCCCATACGATTTTTTTTTTCTTATCTCGACTCAACCTATACGCTCAAGCTTTTTGTCACCTCCTTATGTTCCAAATAGATACTCTACTAGCATAGCGTTCCAGTTGATGGACTCCCTTTGCTCTAATAATAATCAATGCCTCATGCAGCTATATTTTAAGAAGGTATCTACTTTTGTCCAATAATAAATTATGAAAACAAAACACTTCGTTTTTTTTCCAATGTTGAAAAAACATTCTAAGTAAAATCTAGAACTTCTACATTCCGGAGTTTAAAAGCAACATTTATGTATTTTTGGGGCCTATTTCACCAAACAATTTTCATTTTTGACTTTGCAATTTTGCAAAAAAAAAGAATTTCCTGCAAAGTAAAAGTGCCTATTGTTTCACAAAATTTCCAAAGTTAAAAACTACTTTTCAATTTTTCAGACTATTTTTGAAAAGTTAAAAGTAAAAGTGTTTCACCAATTGCAAAGCTGCAAAGTAAAACTTGATACAAATTTATACATTTGTTTACGACTTTTTATTATTATTTTCCGACAACTTTTTCCAACAAATGCTTATTTGCAAATGAAAATTTAAATTTATCTTTGCACATTACTGAACAGCTTTTTAAAATTCTAAATATAATTTGGAAAGTCCCCGTTCACACAAAGCAACTGAGTTTCCAGCAACAATCAGTTCATAGGCGAGTAGGGCAGGAAGAAAGAGGGGTAAACAAAATCTCCCCGGTCAACAAATTCAGGAGATTTTGTTGACGTTCCTCTTCACACTACGTTTGTGTGCGTTCAACCAAGGTAGTTTAAAAGGAAAATAAGCAAATCTCTTCGGGTTTTGTTTCTTGCGTGTGAAAGGTACAAGAGATTGTTAAGGAGATTTAAAGAAAACGTCAACAAAAACTTCAGCAAAGGGGACAAAGTTTATTTATATGAAACGAAAAGTACAATACTTTTCCTAACAAAACTTTTCACTTTGCAGAAAAGAACTTTTCACTTTGCAAATTTGCGTTTGGTGAAACGAAATTTGCAAAGTAAAAGTGAAAAGTTTCAAAGTGAAAAGTGTTAGTCTTAACTTCAGATAAAAACTGTAAATTGCATTGCACAGTTACTGATATCAATGCAAATTCGTGTACAAAAATTCGTTTGATTTTATTTCCAAATAAAATTTGACCTTTTTATCGGTTTGAAAATAGAATAAAAGTGAAATAAGGCGAAATTTTAGATGCGGTCTTACTTCAAGTTCCCAAATTCACATAGTGCTTTCTGTTTGTATACCAAAGATATACATATAACGTTTTAACACCATAACTTAACATCGATTACTGGTTTATCTGTATTGTATTTGATATGGCTTGTCATTTTGTATAGCTATCAGCTTCCACACAAAATATATTTTCATATCACTGCTGCACATTCACACCACCCCATAACCATTGCTAGCGTGCTTATGGTTTATAAAGATTTTCGTTTAGTTTAAAAAATTTCAGTTTGTGATCAACTGGCCAGCTAACTCGACTTATTAAGTCGTAAAACAAAAGTATCATTAATTTCTAAGTAGTTATATTAATAATTGCCATTCTATCAGTTTCCGCGAAGTTTTTTTTTTTTTTAATTTGAATGGAAGACAAAATCAACAAGTAAGTTTACTCTGGATGCGGTTTTACAATTTTTCATGTGATAATATGTTTTAAACTGTTAATAAGCTTGAAGTGAGTTTTAAAAGAATTTTCTAGAATTTGTTTTAATGTTTTTCATTTCAATATTTTACTTTAATTAAACCGAAGTAAATTTGTTTACGATTTTTAGTTACATTATGATAAATTTAAACGTAAATTGTAGCTAATATAAGTAAAAAATGAGTTTTGCAACCCAACCTTTTTAAATCAATGATAAGCATCCTGGCTTATCTTTAAAATTAACATTCGGGTATGATTGAGCTATCGCATACAGAATAAGAAAAAACCGGCACAGGGCGCGGCGTTTCAAAGGAAAAGGAGTTCATAAAACATTCATTATGTACAGCTACAACAAAAACCAAAATAATTTAATTTTTTAATCGTAAAGAAATAAATAGTCATCTCATTTTCAAATAATTATTGTTAAGCTTTTAATTTAAAACGTTAAGTTAATAGACGATTTTTTCCATAAGTAATAGTTTATTGTGTTTGAATCTTTAATTACTATTTAGTTGCATGTCTCTTTGTCAGAAACAATAACAGCACAACGACATTGCATTGTTTAGATCAGATTTTTACACTTTCCTATTTGTTTTGACCTCCAAGATTGTTGCATAGTTTCCAAAATGGCTTTATTACTAGTTGGCTTGTAACAAGCATCGTACTTCCTCATGTCACACCAAAAATTTCAATAGGGTCTGGGGAAGCTTGGATTATATTTGGTATTTCGAGACCTTCCTAGGTATTAACGAAATCCCTTTACACCGTATAAATCAATCTTGAACACTTCTGACCATAGAATATTCCTCTACTTTGATGTTCCTCTACTTCTGTTTAAATGTTTGTTTTTCAAAAAAGGTACCTTTCGCAGATTGTGGGTTGCTTGACTATATTATTGTAAAAGCCTACGAACCGTTGCAATGCTCTTTGTTTCAGATGCTGGTGTAAGAGGATTGATTTTAGAATGCATGCAACCCAATTTATTAACATTGGTGACATTATCGGCTTCTACCCACGAGTTTCAGCCTTTTTAATGGCCGCGTTCATCAGCACATTTGACAGTTCTGAACTGTCATTTTTAGAGCTTCTGATTGGCCAGCAGTCATAAAAATTCAGATGACGTAGATTGACAATTAGTTACATACGTTTATTACGTTTTTTTCTGAGTTTTCAGATGAAAAATTCTATCTGAAAATTCAGATGACAGCTAAAAGCAACAAAAAAAAAAAACAGTTCTTGATCCAGTTTTTTTTTGATGTGTGGTCTGATCGTCTGGGTCTCGTATCGCTTTTCGAATTTTGGTTTTAAAGTGCAAAAAATAATAAAAATAGAGTAAATAATTTCAGACTCTTTTGTGCGTTCAGTGTTACGTTTTTCAGAACTGAATTTTTAGATCTGTCAAAAACGTGGTGATGAACGCGGCCAATGTAGGTTATGGCATTTCTTCATGTTATTGGTGAGCATACGGTTAGGTTTCGAACCTCCGAATATAATTTGCAGTTCGAAAGCAGTTTTCTTATGAGGTTACGCTGTTAAGGTGTGCAGTCTTATTTCTGACGAAAATTTAACAGAATTTAAAAAAAAATCCATGAAGATCTCATGGATAAGTGGCCGAACACAATGGTGAAGCTGCATCTCTAGCATGTAGAGCTGTCAAAGTTAAAATATACGAAAATAGTATACAGCGCTAGAATGTGAAGCTGCAGCTGCAGCAAAAGTTGACTCAACTTTAACTTTTCTACTCGCTACAAGCTGCACTTGAGATGGCATATATGGGATCGTTCAACACTCTCTCTTTCTTACTCAAGCTAGTCGTGATGTAGTCGCGCTACACCATTGTAGACGTTCTTTGCTACATGAATGAGCCATTTTTGCTTTTGCTGCAGCTACATCTCATTGTGTTCAAGGGGTAAACCATAACTAACCTTCTGACAAATTTTCAGTTCAAGAAATTAGAGGGAAAAATAGTGTTTGTTCAATTCAAATTACGGATGCACTACTACTACTATTTTGACCAAACAAATTTGCGGATTTGATTAATAACGGTTGTTTTTTTTTTGTTATATGTATTTACTTAGCAGAGAAAAATATTTGCATATAATCTTCAATAAGAGGTTATTTTTTCAAAGTGTAACAGTTTTTGACTTTAAAGGCAATCAAAAACACGAAAATTCATGGGTTTAACAAAGCTTTTATAAACACTACTACTATTATTTTGACCGCAACTGTACGTTAACAATTTTTATACTTACATATGTATGTATATTATAAGTACAAGAATATACATATTTACACATATGTACATATAATCTACAAATCAACCAGCATAGCAATAGGTTCTTATCTTTTTTTAAGAGAAACATTTATTGAAAATCTTATCCTGACAAATATATTTTTGTTTTTTTTTCTTTATAAAAAAAAAACCATCGTCCAACGTTAAATCAATACCCTTTATCTGAGCTGTCTATCTTTTGCCTGATAATTCAATAAAAGTCTTAACCTAAATATGTAGTATATGCATATGTATGTAGAGCGAGAGAAGAGAGAACATCAGGATGGACATAGGCTACTTTTGTTTTCAAAATCTACAACAGTTTACCAAAAAATAGTGAATATAAAAAAAAAGTGATAAATTGTTTGAAGTGTCAAATATTCAAATATAAAAATATAAAAAAAAACAAATACAAAAGTATTTTACAATCATAAAGTTATTTAAACAGGCGAAGCAAGGCGAGCACGGGTATGCTAGTTATATATAGATCTACATGTGTATATACGTTTTTATTTTCAGATTTCGACAAGCGAATAATTTCATTGTTTTTCTTTCGTTTGGATTCACACAAAAAACAGTGCCTTAAAATGATAGATATAAAATACACTCTTGGTGTTATCAAAATGGAAATATGAATAATGTACATAACAGCTGTTGTTGATTGCAAATATTAGTATAAAAATGTTTTATTCATTTCCAATAAAAGCAAAAGCAATTTGTTTACATATTAACTCAAGTGATGGGTTATCATTAGAATAAAAATGTATACGTTTAAACCGATTAATTGCTTAGCAAGTGCAACAATATTATTTATGATTGATATTTTGTAAAAGAAAAAAAAATTAAAGGAAGTACCTATCTACCATGATAAAAATAAGTGTCATAGAAAGGGAGTTTCCTATCTTTTTAAAAGCTTTTATGAATACTAAGTAAACATGATAAGCTTAATTATTGCAACATTTAATCAATTTGAAATATTGGTTGTAGACGTGTGGATTAAATGTATGCAAAGTGGGTGAATATATACTCTATCAGCTGTGTTTTATTATATACATATGTACATTAGCGGAGCCCGAGAACGTCGTCGTATAGCTCTCAAAATAAAGTTGTTGACGTATATATTTGTTCCAGGTGCTATTTATGCTTGAATAGCGTTCTTTGTTTAACGCATTACCTTATAAATAAATAATTTTTAAAAATTATGTATCTTTAAAGCCATCCTCTCTGAGTATAAAATTTCTAAAAAAAAAAAGAATTCTAAAAATCGGCCGATGATTTCTGAGATTATTCCGAAAATGCATATGCACTCCTGCAACTTATTGGCAAAATAAAAGACCTATTCTGAACCAACAACACATAGGAACTCTCTTGGACCTTGGACTACCTAAGACTTCCATTAATTTTTAGCAAAATCTGACCGTGTTTTGTGAAATTAGTTCGAAAATACATGTGCTGCTGCATTGTTGGCGAACTGTTAAACCAATTTTGTCCAAACACACTCAGGAGTACTCTCGGACTTCCTTGTAAGATTTTCTTGAATTTTGACCAAAATCGAACTGTATTTTCTGAAATTAGTCAGAAAATTCTAGAGTTGCTGCACCTCGTCCTCAGACTGCTCGACCGATTTTTATTAAAGATACACAGGAACACTCTCGGCCTCCGCTTTAGATTTTTTTTTTTGAATTTTGAACAAAATATGAACATGTTTTTTAAAACTAGTACGAAAATGCATACGCTGCATTATTGGCAAACTGCTAGAAAAATTGTAACCAAAAACATACAGGGACAGTTTTTTTTAGTTCCACCTAACATTTTGTAGAATTTTGAAAAAAAAAATCGTAGCTTGTTTTCTAAAAGTATTCCGAAAATGCATGCGTTGCTGCACCTTGTTGGCAAACTGCTAGACCGACGAGCGACGTTGACCAAACACGTACAGGAACATTTTTCGACTTTCACGTAAGATTTCCTGATATTTTGAGTTCAATCGGTATAGTGGTTTCGGAGTCCATTTATTGAACTGAAGAACGAAATGTGCGCTTAAGGGAATGATTGCTTACAACGCAACCTGTTGAGTATTTTTGGACTTTTCTTTTTTCCTGAACTTTTGCGTAGCAATTACGAACAAATCCGCAGAAGGAAGTATCCAATTTGTTTAAAGCATCCGAACAAACAACGATCCATTTTTATATATACAAATATGAAAAAGAGGAATAACAAAAATTAAAGAAAATATTTTTGTTGTTGTTTTAGTGGACTATATTGAGGTAAATTCAAATGGAAATTTTTGCGACCTTTAGTGCATTGCGTTTCGCCCAGGCACGACAGTGAGGCTCATCAGTTAGATGCTCTCGTACCTTCCTAAGATGCATATTTTGGTCGATGATTACCGACTCTTAATAAAATCTACAGCGTATATGCACTGCAAATTGTATTAATCTAGGGGAACATGGTTACAAATATGTATGATCTGATCGGGTTCACATTCAGGATTACCATAACTCTGGAAAGGTCCAGGCCCGGAGGTTTTTTTTTCGTAACATATGTAATTTATCGATAATATTATCACAAAAAAATATAATTATATATGTTTTTTATTTAAAAAAAATGTCCGGGTCCAAACATCTTTTTTCAATATTAAAAAAAGATTTATTTTCTTAAATAGATACATATTGTTCTTTTTAGGATTTTTTGTCCAGACAAAGGATGATCATATGATAAAGATCAACAAGAATATTAAGAATATCAGCCGTTGTTAGGGAGGAAAAAAATACGTAAAAAGTTCCTAAATTCCGTAAAAATTTGTATGCGAAGACTAAGGCTTTAGAGGCACGGGTTAATGAGCTCGGCCAAGTTTTTTTTTTGGTTCATAAATTTACTGTAGGGCATAAGCTTTGTGTGCAGGAAGTGTCTTATCCAAACAAAAAGTGAGTTCGGGAAATAACGGTCACCCTAATATGCATGCACAAGCTGTTAAAATTTACCTTTTCAATCAAAATAATGAAATGGAGTTTTTTTTTTATAATTACTGAATATTATGTATACCTTTGTACGTTACGAGGGTTGTCTGGGTCAAAATTCTGCTTTTGAAAATTCTGTTTTTTTAAATTCTGCTTTTCAAAATTCTTTTTAACAAAATTCTGCGAAAAAAAAGTTTTGAAAAATTAAAAAAAAAATTTAACTTTTTTTTTTTATTATTTGCAGGATTTTGTAGAACAAAATTCAAAGCTAAATAGCAGATAAAGCCATTAAATGGAGAGAACATAAAAAAAAAAAGAAAATTAAAAATTAGAAAATAGACCTAAGCGCTAAGCCTTAAGAAAATAGCTAAAAATATCATTTAGTTTTTTTTTCGATATAAGTACTATAATTTGTACCGAGTGTGAATTTGCTCCCCCGGAGTATTTTCCCGGTCTCCGGGCGAAAATACCCCTGTTGGTAACCCTGAGCTCTCATCGCGTTGATGTTTTAGTTGTTCTCAAACTGTATACAAAACGACACCACTGGACGACACGATTGTGATATTGTACGAAGTAAAATATTGACGACGTCGTTTACTACAATCGTTTGAACGACGATCGTCCTCAAAATTACGCGATGAGACCCTGATCACATCCTAGTAAAAATATTATCAGGACCACAGTTACAGTAGTGGCCGAGTTAACTTTGTGTTGTTGTAATCTTTTGTAAAAAAAAAAACAAACTTTTGTTTTGATTGGAAAGATTGAATATGGTATCATGGGAGCTTGTGGGTAAGGTAAGTGCAGGATGAAGAGGCGCGAAGAAAAAAACCACACTCATGAGTCTCACTCGCAATTTTTGTTGTTTCAATAGGCGGAATTTTGAAAACGTTGTTGTATCAATGACACCCACCAGTCCAGAATAAATTCTCTCAATCCAAACAAGGTATCTGAAAATTTTTGGATAGGTTGACACCATCTTAGATAGGTTCTTGAACGCAAGGAGTGACAAAAATACCCATGTCTTCTTTCCTGGTGTCTGTATATTTTTCATGTACCTGTTATCTCTTTTCATACACTACTGACAATATTTGCAAAAAAAAAAAAAACCAGAGTAGGAGCAAATTATTTTCATACATCCAGCTGCAAAGTTTAAAAATGATTTTGGGACCTTTATTCAAAATTCGTTTTGCGCAGGGCCCCAGGCCCGTCAGTTTTACTCCACAGTTATAGCATGCTGCTGTAACCTATAGACGCCGTATATTGATTCATGATTACCAACATTAATTAAATTTAATTTTAACAAACCTAGACACTTTTATAACTCTGACCAAATCCTCCTAGACACAGGCCACATTGGCTTAAAATATATTCATAACTGAATTCGGAAGCTCTTTGAAATGTTCTCGGCCAAATCTCTCTGTTGTTATAAATTTGTTTGCTAAGTATGTAGTTAAAGTTTTCAAAATGACTCATTATTATTATGACTAGTTCTTTAAAAACGATCAATTGTACATACATACCTCCTACAAACAATGCAATCACAATAAATTATTGTTTTATGCATTCTATCATAAACAAAATGTCTCTATTAAAATGGTTTCTTCTCTTTTTGCCCTGTTTATTTCTCCTGTTTTTTTTTTTTTTGTTTACTTTTATTCTCATGTTCAGTAAAGAACTTGAAATTCTCAATGGCTAAACAATGAACTTGAAATTCTCAAATTGCAAAGAATTGCATTTGCCGATAGACCGAGTGCGAGCTACCTACATATACGTCGAATATAATACCCGTTAATAATTGAGCATGAAAGTGTACAAACAAAGCATAACATCAACAGAGCACGTTCACATGCAATGAATTTGACTGACAAACTGCAACCGGTGTGTCATCAAATTTTTATTATTGACCATAGAATTAAAAAAAAACACCTCTATTGAACAATAAATTATTTTTCTCTTCCGTTTCATAGACTTGTGCCATGCACAGTAAAATTGGCGAAATTTATCAAAAAATCTGGCTGTGATGTTCTCTGTGTAATAGACAAACAAATCCCTTCAGAGTTAGTTGATCAATTCAATGAATTTCGTGCATTTGATAAGGCTTTCGATAGTGTGGTAAGTTAAATTATTTCTTAAATTGCTCTTGCTTTTAAATAATACACATTTATTTGGCTTTTTTCTATTTCTCTAGGTTTCTTGCTTCAAATCTCAGAATTTAGATCTTCCTGTGGTGTATTCTCCCATTGCAGAACTAAGCGATTATCATGATGTGCGAGCTTATCAACAAGCTGCTGCCAAATCCCTTAGTCGGGCAATCAAGGTTTGATTATATAGTTTGGTTTTTTTTGAATATTCATAATGTTTTATAATTTTAAGGCTGGATTTCAATCACCACTACTCTTGGTTCCACAAAGCAAAATCTTTAGCAATGCTGAACTTTGTACAGTTTTGGGAGCTCTCGAAGAGCTTTATGTTGTAAGATCGAAACAAGAATTTAAAAAAAAAAAAAAAACATATTCTAAAAAAAAATTGTTTTCTAGCCAATTCAATTGCGTGAAGATGTTCCCGAAAAGAAACATCGCGTCAATAATCTTTCGTTGATGATTTCCAATCCTAAAGCTGAGCAAATATATAAGGAAGCATTGCTATTGGAATCAGGACGATTTGTTGCTCGTGACATTGGTAAATGAAAATATATATAAATATGTATAATTCATATACATTCTCCTTTAATAAATAATGTTGAATCTGTTTTTATATTCTAGGTGTTGGTGATCCAGAACGTATGAGTCCAACCAATGTCGAGGACTACGTTAAAGCAATTTTCCCATCTCTTAAAATGGACATTATTAGTGATGTGGATGTACTTGTTAAGGAATATCCACTGTTCGCGGCTGTGAATAGAGCAGCAAGTACAGTGAAACGTCATCAAGGGCGTATTATATTCTTGGAATATAAACCACCACAGCCAGCCAAGAAAACTTTGATGTTGGTTGGTAAAGGTGTGTGCTACGATACTGGTGGTGCTGATATTAAAGCTGGTGGTATTATGGCTGGTATGTCTAGGGATAAATGTGGGGCAGCCGCTGTAGCTGGATTTATGCAGGTATTTGAAAATATTTTAGTTCATTTTTAAATGTAAGCTAAGTGTAATTGTTCAATGCCATTTTTGAAATTTATTGATTTCTTCGAAGCGAATTTCCGTCATCTAATAATATGCAAAAAGAGCGAATCTAGTAAAATAATTTACTTCGTTACATTTTTTTATGTTTTCGAATATTACGACTAAAAATGAAGGAATTGAGCCAAAGCACAATTTAATTTAACTGACCTTAAATTAAAAACAAAAACAACAACATTAGATAATTGTTGAATTTTGTATTTATTTGAATTTTCAAAGAAATGTTAAAATTGCTTTCCACCCACTCTTATGCAGAATCTGCACCTAATAAATGATCATCTTAATGCTGCTCCTAAGTTCTGCTCGGTAATTTTCATAGCAGCTGCCTCGATACGCCTTCGGAGCTCCTCTAGGGATCTTATCGGCTTGCTGTATACATTTTCTTTTATACAGTCCTAATAAAAAAAAATCTAGTGGATTCAGGTCCGGCGAACGTGGCGTGGAGGCCACAAAATTGGTCCAAGGCGGCCTATCCATCTGCCTGGGTACCTATTATTAAAATATGCCCAAACAGGCACAGCGTAATGTGCCTGTTTGGGCATTTTGAAGCCAATAGGATTGGCGTATCTTCAGGTATTTCCTCTAATAAGCTAGGAAGGCTATTGTGGAGAAATTCTAAAAAGCTTTAACTATTTAGGTTTTCCTGCAGCTCGAAGGGACCAATTATTCTTCCATTTAGAATCCCAGTCCAATAATTGATTTTAAATTGGTCCTGGGATCTGTCTTCTCTCAAAATATGAGGATTTTGAAGCACCCAGGAATGCAGGTCATGCATTTACTCTCTAGATAGTGTAAAAAAAAAAAGATTACGGTTGGGATGTGTCGGCTTCTCAATCAGACATCGGTCGCCTGGTGTAGTAAAATGTCGGTGACTCGGGTTTTATTGCCCAATCGTGTAGTAGTCCTTGCAACTTTTAAATTATTCATACGAAGTTAAAAAAAAAAACTATCAAGGGCCGGGCGTGGCGTTGCGAAAAATAGTGTGCTCGTTATTCTTTTGAAGATTTACATCATCTGATTCCAGAAAAGATTGCATGTGTAATTCGAATGCAATCCTCGAAAAATAGAATCTAAAGTGTTTCTATGAGTTCGTTAATATAAAAGAAAATCCAATGACTATCCTTTCTCATTCTCGTTCAATAATAGCTTTGTTCGTTGAACTTTACCCAGGGTCGATTCTCAAAAAACACTAATTGTGTTGTTGACATTTTAAGCAAGATAGAATTTCTGTACTCGACTAATTAAAACTTAAAATTAGTTTAAAAAATGAACAAAAACAATTTGAACGTTTCCATTTTCTTTCCTATTTGATTATTTAATTATATTCAATAAGGGCGAGTTCAGGGCGAACCCAGGTTTCAAAAAACAGAGAATTTTACTGTCAGGGTCAGTTTAGGGTTTTCAAAAACCGCCTTGGGGCGACCCAGGGTGACTTCAGGTCTCAACGAACAAAACTAATGATTCATCGTCAAATTGTGTCATAAACACTGACTAATTTAGAATTTTCTTTTGGAACAGTCGTTTAATGACTGATACTTAATATTTCCTTATTTAAAGAATTCCCCTCAAATTGCATTCGCATCTCTGAACTTTCAACCAACCATGGTCACGATAAATTTAAAGTGTATTACTTTCTGCCGTTAAGCACAGTTTTGTAGCGGGCTGATCAACAACCACCATATACTTTTTATAATGTTGATAATATCTCATAAATAAAATAATCTTTGAATTAAAAACCTTTGGTTTCCCAATACCTATCGTCCTATTGATGCTTCACTATGGTGCCAAAAAAACCTTTCTGGGCTCAACGTCAAATAATGCCAAACTTTAACGATTTCAAGTAAACGTCTTCGTCCACCTCCGCAAACCTACCATATAAAAGTAGAACTGGTACCTGTGGTCATTTCGCGATTTGGTTTTCATTTGTGTCAAAGATCCCCATTTAACTTTCGATCCCACATTGACAACACTGTCAATAAAGCCAACTCGATTTTCGGGCTTATAAAACGCTGGGAAAAAGAATTCTCCGACTTATAGATGGTACAATTTCTTTTAATACAATTTTCCGACCTATTTTTACTGCCATCACTATCCTACTCTCCATGGTATGATATAATTTGTATCCACAATAAATTACTAGTTTATATTGACTGACAAATTGTATGAAAAGCGATAAATTTCATATTCAGATAAATGTTTTGTTTTAATTTCATTTTAGATCGTTCAAGAACAAAAACCATCTGATGTGAATGTCATTGCCGCCCTTTGTTTGGTTCGTAACTCAGTTGGTGAGGAGTCCTATGTAGCAGATGAGGTTATCACCTCCAGAGCTGGCGTTCGTGTTCGCGTTGGTAATACTGATGCCGAAGGAAGAATGTGCATGGCCGATGCCCTTTGCCGCATGAAAGAAATCGCCAACGAACGTAACTTGCCAGATCCCCATTTGTTCACAATTGCCACTTTGACAGGACATGCTTGTATTGCTGTTGGAGAAGGTTATTCAATTATAATTGACAACAGTGTAGCCCAGCAGGCTGGTCATGCTTTAAAACTCCAAGAAATCGGTACTTCATTTGGGGAGCCATTTGAAATTTCCAAATTACGACATGATGATTTCGATTTTAACTGTGGAAAAGTCATTGGAGAAGATGTTGTTCAATGCAATAATGCTGCTTCTTCCAGAACTCCTCGTGGACATCAGGTAATTCTCGATCTAATTGAAATAAAATTGGGTTTCAGAAACCAGCCAAAAATAAGATCTTAAATTAATTATAATTATTGTAATTAAATTTATTTTATTTAAATAGGTCCCAGCTGCATTTATGATCGTCACAACAGGTCTGGATAAACACGGTCTCAGGTCGGAAAGACCACTCAAGTACTCCCATTTGGACATTGCCGCCAGTGCTGGAGAGTATCCAAAAATGCCAACTGGTATCCCAGTCATTGCTCTAGCTAAGACTCATCTTTGAGAATTCAATAATTTATTTAAAGTAATAACTAATTTGTAGAGCTTTATGGTGTTATGAGTAACAAGAAAAAACAAGAACAGATTTGGTTACAAGCTTATTTTTAGAATTAAATAATTTGTAAAATGCTAAGTACTTATCGAAAACCACTGCAATTGAATCACATTTTTAGTTTATAATTCATAAATTTACTAATAAAAACATAAACGTAAAGTTTTATACGAATTAGTTTTCTTAATTGTAAGAGAAGTGAATGTTAATAATGATTTTTATATTTATTTAATCGAATATGTGCATGTGTGTTGAAATATGAAAGCATTACAAATTTTACTCAAAATCGATTAAAAAGAAATCTTAGATTCCGATATTACATAATCTGATCGGAATGAAATTTCTTCCCCTGATATTAGCGTAATTTTTTTTACTTCGTCTATTACATGTTTAGAACTATCGTTTTAGATTTTTTCTAGAAGTTCGATGCAAACAAATTATAAAAACAATAAAAAAAAAAATCGGTGTACTGACAGCTTGGCAATCGGTTATAGTATTCAGTTTTTTAAAACCTGCAAGCTGGTCATTCTCCTTAAGTTGATCTCTTTCTAATTCAAATGGATTTTTGCCGGTTTCATTTTCTGGAGCTGGAGCCAATTATTGGCTCTTTTTGTGAGTTTCGTTCAACGTTCCATTCGATAAAAGTCAAGTGTACCAAAACATTAGTCGTATTAAAATTTGTATAGGTACAAAGTTATTTAGATAGCTTTATGTAATAATCACTTGTGAAATCACAGTTGATGACATCTGATGCAACAACAAATTAGATATCTTAAATTTTCGGTGGTCAATTTTCGATAAAAGTCATTTATCGATTAAGAAACGACTCTCGCAATAAAACCCATTATCAACATAGTTTGGATACAAATGCCCAGTTTTTGAGTGCGAGATTAAACACACGATTTAACACACCAAATTTAGTGGGTTAACTCTGGATTTACTGAACAGATGTTTTAATGTTTTATTCATCGATTTCGTTAGGTCGATCGTAATGAATTACTTACTTGAAATCTGCTTCCTAAGCTAAATATATTGATGTCCAGGGTTAACTAACTCTGGGCTTAACCTACCACTTAAACTCGGCTTAAGACATTATGATTAAACTATGAACCATGAAATATACAAAAGCGTTTACACTGCAGAATTTTGTTAATATAATTTTGATTGCCAGTTTTGGGGTGGTCGGAGGACTTACAATCTATTTGGGCCTCTTCAGTCCGCCTCCAAGGCTGGATTTTTATCAATAGTAATTATTTTAAGCCTTAATCAGCAAGCCCTGGCAGCTCGGTCCTATCAATTTTTCTCCAACGGTAGCTGCCTATAGTAAAAAAAAAGCCCACATACGCCACAGTGTACATTATAAAAATAAATAAATTTGATGGCACAACAGCTCATGAAGAACTAGGGCCTAGGGGCTTACAACTCTCAACCATTCTTGTGTGCGCGTCTGCATAGAGAGGACCTACAGTTTACTTCCGAATCCGAACCGCTAATGTGAGCGGCACTTTTCTATGACAGGAGATACTCTTGGAGGTTTTGTCAGTTCCTCGCAAAAGGCAGTAGCGGTTTTTTTTGTAATTATTATTAGTTGGACGAGGCTGGGCGGGGATCGAACCTCCGGCATGACAGTTCATCGTACATAACTTATATTTTATTGCTTATATCATTTATATCATATGTATATGTACAACATTAAGCCCACAAGTGTGATGAAAAGTATCTTGTAGTAAAATAAACACTAAATAACTAATGTGTATTTAAATTTTAAAAAAATACTCTAAAATTGAGCCAGACAAACCAGCGCCCTACAATGCATTGAAGGAAAGAGCAATAAACTTTGACAACAACTCAAAGTTCAACTCAGGTACGAGTTCCTTGCTCCACTTCTGCCTTCAGTACATTATACCAAAACAAAACTAATATGTATGTATAACCATAAAGATGTTGCAGCGGCAATAGTGTGTGGGTAGATTTTACGACCACATCAAAGCCATTTGCACATGTGAATACATACAGAAAAGCTCAAATACAAAAAAAAGCCACTAATGCATTTGCTGGCATGGCCATCACCTTCAATGTGAATTCCTTAAGGCTAATTCAATTCCAACAGTCAATTCCATTCACGAGAGCATAATAGATACTCCAGTCCTCAAGGAATAATAAACGTATGTATGTATGTATGTACAGCAGAGTGGCTGTTTCACCTCGTCATTTCACCTCCTCTCCACGAGTGGCAACCCGTTTTATTTTCTGTAGGTACTTATACTTGTTGTGCATGGTTCAATTCCGTCGAGTGCTAAGCCCCTAAGCCTTCGTCGTTGTCATCCTCATCATTGTCGGTGTCTTGGTTTTATTTTCAGTGGGAGGGAGAGGCTCAGCTAGCACCTAGCTAGTTCATGCGCAATCTACGTTATTTGCAAGGAGGCAGGGATCAGACCAGTCACCATCAGTAACTGGCCAGTTGCCATTGACTGTTTATATTTATTCATTCTTCTTCTTTTCTTCCACACCGGTGTATATGTACGTCCATTCCAGCTGCTGCCCTAGACCATTTGCCAAGAGGTGCTTAAACTAACATTAAGCCACTGCCGCAGTTAGTGAATCGACCGCCGCGATCGTTCCTCGAATGTAGGCCAACAGTGGCATGTTATATAATGGATCCGTTCGACTACGGTGTCGTGAGCTAGTACATTCCTAACGGTGCATCGTGTTATTGTGTGATATGCTTTTGTTATCCCTTTTCTTCCCCGCGGTTTAAATTGACTTTTTTCTTCCAGGTTTGGACTTGGGATATAGCTGCAGCTGTAGCTGATGCCAAAGCACATAGAGTGGGGAAGTTTTGTAGTGATGTGGAGGTGGTATAATTCAAGATGTATGCGTGAGTGGGCATAAATCGATTTCTTACATTGCTTCCATGGAGGAGTGAGTAATGGATGCTTCTTACATTGATGGTGTTTTGCATGTAAATGCATTTATTTCCATGTTTGAAGTTTGACCGTTGCTCATGGCCAATAAAGGTTTGCATAAGAACAACAAAACAATATTGCCTTTTAAGGTTGCAAAATAAAAGGGTACAGTTAAAGGCCAAATATGGAAGGCAGAAATCATTATGGGAAGCATTTATATGTAAGGTATTTTGTCGATTGGATTTCTAAGAAAAAAGCTAACGTGTGATGAAGTCTAATGGAGAAAAAGCCTTCAATATGGCCCAGTGTATTATACCAACAAACATCTGTCAACAAATAAAGGTTTTTTCTGCAAATGAACGACTAGATCGCACGAACCTCTTCGCTTTTTGGGTTAAGAATTAAAAATTTTAACAAGAATTTTAGCAAAAAATTTTATTGGGTTTTCCATTGGTCAAATAAATTAATTTTATTTTCCAATTGTATTTGTCAAAAAGCCGATTTTGATAACTTCCCAGCAAACCAAAACTCAGTAGTTTGCTTTAAAACACAACCACAAACAAAACTCATTCTGTAAATGTATGTGTTTCTTTATTTACCAAAAAATTTCCCCTCAAACAAAGTACTTTTGTTTCTCTTCAAAAAAAAAGAACACTCTTCTATCGTAAAAGGAAAGAAAGAGTGCGATGTATACAATGCACATAGTTTTGTCTCATTTTGTATATGTTGAACATTATTACATCGAAAACAGTTATTTTATTGTCGGCAAGCGCGGTAAATGGTTTTGTGTGGACTGATTGGATAAATGTAAATATTATTAAAGGTAAATATAAATTATTTTTGCTATCACAAATATTTTTTTCCAAAGATATCCACAAATTAGGAACAAAAACAAAAATGAATGCAAAAACATTTGCAAATAAGATGGCCGAAGAGCTACAATTCTTCAATGAAAGTATTGCACGCTACAGAGATTTAAATACGTTCGCAGTTAGTGCTGTAGAAGTAAATGAAATTGACCAGCACGAGGAAGAGAGCAGCGTTTGTATGGAGCAGTCAGTTTTGGAAGTGGAGGATATTGATGGCCAGCCAGAAACAGGATGTAGCAGGGAACTATCAGCTTTGGAAAACGATGAATTTTGTTTATCGTATGACGAAATACAAAAGGAAAATGAACCAACGCTTAGACATAAACTGGGACAGTGGGTTTTGAGAAACAAAGTGCCTCACAACCAAGTTGATGATCTTCTCCAAACTTTGAGTTCATCGGGTGTTGTAAGAAACTTGCCACGAACGGCTCGCAAGCTTTTGGCAACTGATACAAAAGCTATATTACCAGTGAAACTAGAACCAGGCGAATATCATCATTTTGGTATACAAAACTTTTTAAAATCAAGAAAGTTCAGTTTTCTAGCCAAAGAAGAAGAAATTCAAATAGATGTTGGAATCGATGGCCTACAAGTATTTAAAAGCTCTCGACGTGTACTTTGGCCAATACTTGGAGCCTTCGTAAATTATCCAACAGAAGTTCCATTCCTAATAGGGTGTTACTCAGGGTTCAAAAAACCCAACTCTGTAAATGATTTTCTAAAATTGTTTGTGCATGAGGTTAATGATCTTCAACAAAATGGTGTGCAAATAGGAGATAATCCAATTCTTAAAACTTTTAAAATCAGATTATTTTCGTGTGACAGTCCAGCTAGAGCATACATTACTGGCGTTCAGTACCATACCGGGAAAAATAGTTGCCCCAAATGTATGCAGCAAGGAAAATATTTGAACAAAAGAGTAGTTTTCAGCCAAGTTATAGCAGAAGAAAGAAATGACCAAACCTTCAAAGACAGACTAGATTTGAATCACCATAGAATAGACCCTAAAGCGGAGCAGAATGAGTTAGAAAGAATTGGAATTGGAATGGTCTCACAATTTCCATTGGACCCGATGCACCTAGTTGACTTGGGAGTGGTCAAAAAAATGTTGACAGCAATAGCGAAGAACAAAACTTTCCGAAATTCAGTAAATATTCAACAGATCAACACTAAATTACAATTATTGGAGAAATTTGTCCCATCCGAGTTCGGCAGAACAGTCAGAACACTCGAAGATATAGCAATTTGGAAAGCAACTGAGTTCAGACAGTTTTTGCTGTACAGCGGCATAGTAGCCCTGAAAGATTGTGTCCATGATGATATCTATTACCATTTTCTATTACTCCATACTGCGATAAGAGTACTAAGCTGCAAGAATTCCTGTCACCAAAACGCTTATGTAGTTGCCCAAATTTTGCAAGAATTTGTACGAATATTTCCTATTCTTTATGGGGAAGACAAAGTCAGTTTTAATGTACACTGTCTTCTTCATTTGCCTGCCTGTGTTAAACAATTTGGTCCTTTGGATAACTTTTCAGCCTATAAATTTGAAAATTATATGCAATATATGAAATCTTTGATAAAAAAGCCAAACCAAATTTTGCAGCAGTTACACCGAAGATTGAACGAAGTTAAAACAGCTGAACACATGCCTTTTCATTCAAAATTCAACAGTTTTAACATAAATATTGAAAATAACAATAACTCTTATTGCTACGTGAGAGGAAATGCGTTCAAAGTTACTGGATTTGGAAAAAGAAACACGAAGGACACTATTTTCGGCTATGTGTTGAAAAAAACATCGGATTATTTCGATGAACCTGTGAAATCCTCAGTGTTAGGCATATTATTATGTTGCAAAGAAGAGACAAATGAAATTACTACTTATTTCACGTCTGAAATATCTTATAAGTTTTACTACATGCCATATGGGGAACAAATAATTTTGGTTCCCATTTTACATTACTGCTTTTCACAGTTTTCACACTAACTTGATATTTTCACAATTTTAGATTCCAAATATCAGAAAGCAATTACTCATAAAATGACGGATCGTCCTAGTAAGTATTAAAAGCTAATAAATGAATCCATTGATCCAATGTTTAGTTTTTCAGTTTCACCCTTTTCACCAATTCTTGGACCAAGAAATCAACTCAACAGCGAACTCATTCCCCATGGGTTTATTTCTTCAACCCAAATTGAATTTTTGGATAGCTCTGATGAAATAAATGAAACCCAAATGGAACAAATAAATGAAAGCCAAATGCACGATTTAAGTGATTTGCACCAAGAAACTCAAACTTCAACATCTTTGAAGATACATTTTAAAAAAAGAAAATTATCCAAAGAAGAATATTCGACTCCAATCCAAACAGAAACATCTCTGCCTCAGTGCTCTTCAAATTCTGAAAAAGGTATACCTATATATCTTTTTGATAAAAATGATAATTATTTCAATCTCTTTTTTTATATATTCCTTAACAGATATTTTATCGAACAACAATGTGTGCGAAAAACTTAATTTTATTATTACTTACTTACATACCCTCAACATGAGAATTGAACAACTGGAAAGTCAAAATACTATTCGTTACGAGGTAAATATTATTGCATTATATTTCATACGTGTATATTTTGTATAATTTATGATTAGAACACATACTTTCGGATTCGAGGTGTAACCAAATTGTTAGTTCTATCCTATTTTCCTATAACTCTGATTATGATAATTATTTCAATGGCATTCTAATGTAAAAAAGACGATACAAGTCAACATATTATATATCATTTTCTTGTTCTAGTTTGTGAAACAATGACTTATATGTTGACCGTTGTGCCGTTAGCAAAAAAGTTTCCCTTATGGTATGCAATTTCTCAACACATATATTATTATATTATTATGTGATATGTTGAGATGACACATAAATTTAACAAGTCCATAAATTGTGTTTACAATCGACTGTTTATTATTATGATCGATTAAATAGCAAATTGCTTCAGTTGGCATTGAATTGTGCAGTCTGTATGCACCACTTATCCCAATCGCTTCAAGTTCCTTGGTTAGTAAAATAACAGTTTGTTGTTTTGATTTGTAAATGGGAAAATATATTAACCTACCGCATTATTAATATACAAATCGCAATCCAGATATAATAAATGTAGATGCAGATGGTTTACAGATGATAATGCCCAGGGCTATTGTAACCAATCCGAAAACATCGATAATAGGAATTATATGCAAAAATCCAATGTTTTTTCTGTGATAAACTGGGGTTGGGAATTTTTTAAATCTGGACATCAAAGAGTGATAAACGGTTAAATGGCTCTGGTTGGTAATGAATGAGACAGCAATGTCCTCGAAAGAAATATCCAGCAGTTTTTCACTTGGTTTAATTTGATTAAAATTAAATTTGTTGGGATTAAATTTGGAAAAGCGATGGAATTACTTGAGGAATGCGATGTAGTTTCGTTCGATCGGGATTTAACTAAAAAAAAATAATGTAATCAAAACTTTTCTTAGAGGAAATCAATGCAAAGTACCATGTTTGAAAATATATAAATTACCGTTTAAAGCCGAAATAATGAAATTCTAGAATTTACCGGTAAATACTAGACCCCCAACATAAACGGCGTATAAACGGTAGGTGCGAGGTTGGGTCTATGCAGTTTCTTTTGCATTTAAAAAATCTGGCTTTAAAGAAACTTTGAATGTATCCTATGTATAAACAGTGAGGTAGGATTTGCCGGCAAATTTTAGAATTTCATTATTTCGGCTTTTTAAGGAAACAAGGTACCTCCGTATAAAAGTTGTATTTTCCTGGTAAACACATTCGGCTTAGGACATTTAAATTACAATTTAAAACACCAGGATTATTATTCAGATCTATCCACTTTTATTTTAAAGTATTAAGTTGATGTTTATGCAACATTCTAAATAATTAATTTTAAATAGTTTGCGTTTTAAAAATAATATTTATCTTTTACTTATCATTTAGGCAATTTCCTGCTTCTTTTTTGTTTTTTCGACTTTCTATCGAGTTTGCTTTGGTTATGTTTCGGACATTTGACATTTCCTTACGTTTGCACTTGCGCTAGGCCAGTTCAGATAAAATTAGCCAGTTCACGTTTCTGAAATCTCACTGAGCAAGTTCCGTCACCTCCAACTGAGCAGGAGGAGAAACCTGTACAAAATTTCTCAAAACCAATTTCCATCTCTTTTGTATTAATAAATCAACTGCGACAAAAAATAATTGAACAAGCGGATCCAAAAAAATTCAGTCCGATTTTTGACAGTAAAAGTGAGGAATCTCTCTGAGGAATTACGTTCAGATTTCTGAGATTGCTGAGGTCTCTGAGATCTCAGAGAGCTTGAGAAACCTACTGGCTAAATTTGCCCCCCGGACCATATTAACTTTTGACGTCTTATAATCACCTCAATAATGTAAAAATTTAATTTTTGGATCAAAATTAATCCAATTCACATACGGCCGTTCCAATACTCATGTCATTATACTTAAGTTCAAAAATAGAATTGACAAGGATTACAAAACAGCTCTTGACGTTGATTAATAGTTGAACTTTCGTTTTTATTTTTGTTTTAATTAACAGAAACACTGCCAGAACGAAGCTGAAAATCAAGCACAAAAGTATGCAGAAAATAAAATTCTGAGGGAAAACTTAATAATCAATCGCAATGTCCAAAAAATGATTTCTAATTTTACGGGTGACGAAAACAATGAGTACATCATAGAAATAGAAGCAACGTTTCCGATTGGTACGGTGGCACAAATGAGTGACGTAGAGCTTCGGCTCAAAAATTCGGAGTTTGCGGGAAAATTGGTAAAATGCTAATGATTAAAACTCAAAACATCTAAAAACCTTAAAAAAAATGTATTTAGGAAATATATTTGAGGAAATATAGTGGAAGCTTAGAAAAAGTTTTCCGGTTTTTAGCTGCTGATTGCGTTTATATTGATTTCAACCTGGATGGGCGAGCAGGAAAGAAATCGCTTAACGCTTTAATGTTGTACAAAAAAATATTGTTTGGTAAATTAATTTCTTAAAATTATACGAAAATAAATTAATCGATCTAAACAAATGTTATACTTTTTTCAGATGCTTGTGGTGGTCTTCTCGGACGAGAAAAATTTGAAAAAGAACTCAGAAAGTGTGTTCTAAACGCACATAATCGTTTTTATAAGAAAAAGAAATTATAATTAATTATTATAATTATAATTAAATAAAAAATAGAAATGTTGTATTATGGTTGTATTAATTAGATTTTCGACTGTTTGTATTTCGAAACAGTAGAAAATATGGTTTATTTAATAAAAAAAATATTTCATTTGTCAAGGTTTAGACAATCGATTGCGTTATCTAAAGTCAAATTAAAAGTTAGATCACTTAAGCAACAATTAGATAGGTTTTTTTTAAACTTCGACGGCTGTCTAAAGTAAGACCATGTTTATTATGTAATATGACCAATTGTTTTCTGAACATTTTTTTTTATTTATTTTGATAAAATCTCATTGAAATGGTGAAACTTGTTCTTAATGAAACTAAATCCTTTTGAAATTACATAATATGATACAAATTTATATGAAAAATTGAATTTAACAAATTGTTTTCACTAAAACTAGTTAATGAGCCGTTTGTGCCACCAAATTTATTTATTTTATTTATTTTAAAACTAGTTAATGAAAACTATTCGTTAAATTCAATTTATCATATAAATTTTTTTCATATTTAATTTCGAAAGGCTAAGTTTCAGAAGGAACAAACTACTTCTTTTACGTACAAGTTTCACCAGTTATATCCGTACTTCTAGATTCGAGCATCCAGTAATTGTAGTAGTACGGATATAACTGGTGAAATGTATAAGCATAAGAAGTACTTTTACAGGACAAGTTTCAGTGTTTTCGCTATGGTTAAGGAAACTACTTGCGAATGAACATTAGAAGTACTTCCAGTAGTGCTTCGCTGATATACTTTTGAAGTACCTTTTTCAGTACTTTAATGGAGGGGAAATTCACTATTTTTCGCATGCTAGAAAGAGATAGCTGCTTCATGTATTCTCATGTATAGGAGGCATATAACTGAGTTTTTTCCCGAGCCCCTATCTTTTTTCAGTGGAAAGGAAGTACTTCTTTTACGTACATATTTCACCGGTTATTAATGTAGTTCTACGTTTGCTGGGTTATAAGCATGCATTGAGCATACAAATTGATTTTTTAATTAAAAGTGATGGGCTTTTCGCTTCGAAAATTCAGATTTCTGCCTGAAATTTGATTTTTTTCGTGGCGGATGGATTACGATTTCAGTTTTTTTTTTGTCATAGTATATATATATATAAGTATGTATATACTCGTATCTGTGGAGCTGCTAGTATTTTCAAATTAATAGCTGTCAATTGAACTGGTGTAAAGTGGTGTAAATAGAGGAGTAGATCTGCCGCAAAATCCAAAATCTGGTAAATTGTCTTTTTTTTTCGAAAAAAAACAATTTTTTTCTTGGCCATTGGAAGGCGAAAATTGTCCAAATCGGTGCTTTGGCAGATCTGGATTTAAAAAAAATAATTTTTTTTTACCAGTGGATAGAACCTCATACACTTTTCAACAGATTTTCTAACACAGCTGCCAGTTTTCAACTGATTATTTGGTTGATATTTTGTTTGTCATAATTTATTGTGTTCAAATTCAAAGTAGTATATGTGAAGAAATAATTGCTTAAGAAAATGAAGCAGTTCAAAATCAACCAGTTACTTGGTTTAGCTTATATATTTCAATATTTCTCAAATGAAAGTGGACCATAAGCGATTAAGTTTTTTTTTGAAATATTAAAACAGGTACAAAATTCGTATTCCATTCGGAAAGAAATAAATCAATTTTATTTAATTAAAACAAATGAAAAATAAAGTTAAAAATAGATAGATTTTTTAATGCAATATTGTTCAAACTTTGAACATACATAATCGGCCTTATAGAGGTAACCGTCGGAGCGGAATTCTCTCCGATTTCCTATGAATCGGAGACATTTTGCTAATCGGAGAACTACCTCGAAGCAAAATGTCTGCGATTCGTAATAAATCGGAGAGAATTCCGCTCCGATGGTTACATCGATAGGGCCGAATATTAAGGTACCTTTACAGAGTGTCCCGCGGTCGGTGATACAGACGAAAATTATGGGTTCCTGAGGCCATTTGAAGTCGAAAAACTTAAGAAGTAATTTTCTCGTTTTCGATTCCTTTTGACTTATAAAGGTTTTAATGATTTTTGTTATTTTTTTTAACTGACTCCAACTTTTGCTTTAACCTATTAATTTTTTTGTATTTTCACAAGAGCAGTTAGAAAATTTTTACAATTAACAAAACCAGCCCTATAGCTTTTTTCTATGGGGTAACGGTTTTCCCCGCAATCCTATTCTAATATTATAAATGTGAAAGTTTGTTTGTGTGTCTGTTAGTTCCTCTTACGGCCAATTTCTTGACAAAGTTCTAACCCCTAAAACTCGGTTTATCGAAAAATTAGAACTTGATTGAGTTCTTACTCATTTCTTCACCAAGTTCTAACGCGTTAGAATTTCGATTTGGATCTCAGTTTGAGATAGAACTTCGATAAACTTGGACCCTCGAATTCGGGGGTCTAGAGTTTTAGAACTCGGTTTAACAACATTTTTATTTCTTCAAAAAACTTATTTAGTTATAAACCAGATAGCTTGCTGGACAAAACACAAATTTGTGTACCTATGTACATATTACAAGATTTTAACCACTATATTTTCCTGGTGAAGAAGGAAACAGAAATGCATTACTGTTGCCGTTGTTGGTTAAGGCAAAAAGTGCATCTAAAGAACTATTTTCCTCAAAATATAGTAATTAATGACAATCGTTCGCATCTTGACACTGAAGAGTGCGAATTTGAATCTGATAAACATTTTGAGTAATCTTAACCCCGGACAGAAGCCACGAAAAACACGAGATCTGTGGCGTTTTTGGAATGACCTTATATTGCATTTATGTAGGTATGGCTGAGTTCCAAAATGTAGAATATGTTTTGATGCGGAAGTAATGCCTTCATTTCTCATACGCATCAGCAACGAAAACTTGATGCTTTGTAGAAATATTACATTACATAAGTCTGACGTTTCGGAATGCAAAAATAATAAATTTTAATCGAAGCAGCTAGAAAGTTTTTGGATGCGCAAACTGCGCAGTAAATGCGCATCTGATGAATTTTGGAACTCAGCCTATTTTTTTTAAGTTATTCTTTTCATTAATTTTAAGTAAATGGTCAATTTTGTTGTATCCAATTTAGTTGCATATGCTGGTGTTGTTTTTAGTTATCGTGGTATAAAATTTTTTTATATTGTGTATTTTGTTAGTTTTGATTTTTGAACTCGCACCAGATTTTTGTTTCATGAAAGAAAGCCAACAGACATGTAATATTGAATGCTCAAAGCTCATCTTAAGTAAGTGCCATTTTTCTAAACAACTTTGTCAGAACCACATCCATAATCAATAATTCGGGACATTGGAACCGTTACCATCTTCTATTTTTTTATTATTATTTTTGATGCACATGCGCACTCAAAAACACTCTATATAAAGATGCCAATCCTGGGCTGACATTTCGGTTTGCCTACAAGCTCTGGAAAACAGCTGATGTACTAGTTTTTCAAAGTATGTGTGAAAAACGCTCAACAAACGCACACATAGATCCAACTCCTCTGTTCACCCATAGGATAAATTAAACGAAATTACAAATACAACAATGTAAACAAATGGGTTTTGGAATGTGATACGTACGAAAGATTGGCGTCTTTATATAGAGTGTTTTTGTGCGCACTTATCTTTTTCGGTTCATTTCACGTCAAAAGTCTGCTGCGAGCTATCGCACAAATAAAAAATAAAATATTTACTACTTGCAGACACCAAGTATTCAAAAATCAATACGCGCGAAATCACACAACATAGGATTGAAAACGAAATAAAAACATCAACACCAATACAAACAAAACTGGCACAACAAGAATGACAATCTGTTTTTAATTAATGAACAAAATAAAAGAAATCTATTCACAAAAAAAAAATATCCAGCAAAATGAAACTGACAAATATTTATGTAAATATTTGTTGATAGATCGTCAGAAACTTGTGTCAGAAAATGATACTGGGTGTTACGTAAGCATTAAAATATACTCTAGAACTTCGTTTCTTTAAACCGAGATCTAAAGTACTTAAAGCTCAAAAGTGATCTTAGACCGAGTTCTAAGGAAATGATTAGAAGTGAAGAAATGATCAAGTTCTAAATGTTTTTAAAACTAAGTTCCAAAGATAAACCGTTACTGGATCGAGTTTTAAATTGATTTTAGAACTTTGTGAAGAAATTGGCCGTTAATCTTCGAAAATACTTAATTGATTGTAATGAGAATCGATAGAGCGAGAGCTTGGAACATGAGGATGGACAGGACATAGGCTACTTTTGTTTTCAAAATCATCTACAAAAGTTTATCAAAAAATAGTTCAAATATAAAAAAAGTGATAAATTGTTTGAAATTTCAGATATTCAAATACAAAAATATCAAAAAACAAATAAAAAAGTATTTTATAATCACAAAGCTATTTAAACATGCAAAAACAAAAAGTTCAAAATGTACATAGCTTTGATAAAATTGCAAATGTCATCCTTTATTTTCAACAGAAGTAACTTAGAATTTTTTAACTTTCTTCAACTAATAGAAAACTTAGGTAATATAAGAAAAGCAGTCGTGGTGGTAGAAAGATTTTCAAAAATTTTAAACTATTTTATATACTCTATATTTTCAAAAATGCATTTGTTGGAAAGCTGCTGAGCTGATTTTTATTTAATTGCTGAACCGCCATCCTCTCAGTCAATCCCCAAATGTGACCTTTCAAAGACCAAATATTTTTTAAGGATTGCATACATTTTTTTGCGTTTACCTGTACTTTTCTTTAAAGCTCTCCTCCTAAGGATAATCTTTAAAACAAAAAAAAGAATAATCAAAAATGGACAGTGGTTTTTGAGAAATGCATGCGCTGCTACACGGTATTCAGTCAAAACTGTAAGACTAGTTTTGACTAAATACCACACAGGACTTCCATCTAAGATTTACTGAAATTTTGAAAAAAATCGAAGCTTGTTTTATGAAATTAGTCTGAAAATACATTCGCCGCCGTTGTACCTTGTTGACAAACTGCTGGACCAAAACAAACATATGAACACCCTCGCACTTCCACTTTATATTTTCTGTTATTTTGAACTGTGTTTTCTAAAATTTGTCGAAGCAGATAATAATTAACAAATTAGGAAAAATGTAAGAAAAAACTTGGGAAGCACACCCGATGTGTACCTACTTTTAGAAGATTTACCATCAGATGAAGAAGGAAATAACCAAATTTTATGACCTAAACAAAAAAAAAACAAAAAAAAATAAATAAATTTTTATATTCCCATTTTTTTTTGGGACCTTATATTATTGATAAAAGAAGAGAGAGAGGTTAAAAAATCCTTAAAATTAATCTGTTTAAATATATACTCACATTAACATTACAGAACCTTTAAAATAAATAATACAAAATAAGCATTTGCAGAGCCACTGTGGCGTATACGTACTTTTTTATTAGCAATATTAGTTAGATTTGAAAATCTGTACATCACAGCCTTAGGGTTGGTTGGTTTAGTTAGGTTTTATCAAAAAATATTTATGTATACTCTTAAATCTTAACTCTTAAGTAACAAATTCTGCAGAAAACCTCGTTTATAGAATTACGCAGAAAAAAATATTTACCTATGTGGAAGAAGATTTCGGATATAGTTAGGTTACCTTTTTTTATAAACAGTCCTAATTATGTGAATTAAGGCTGACGATTTGGCTATTTTACCTAATTATTTATTTTTTTTTTAATAAAAATTACCATAAAGGTAGAATATAGTTTAGGTCTATACATGGAGAATCGATTGTTGTTGCTGCAGAAGATTCGTAAATTCTGGTTAAGCTTGTTTTTATATGCTCCGCAAGACATTAGCTTTCCTACCCGTACTGCATTGCTTCCTGCGATATCAGCTTTTTAAAGGAATGTACCTTGGTTACAACAGAGAGATTTTTAACCTGCAGTTACATTCTAAATTTGATATAGTCTATCTTCCTCCAACAAAAGTTGCTACAGATCAGCATTCATATCGCGTTTACCCACCAAGTTTAAGCCTGGCTAAGAAATTCTTCGGAACCAACAAATTGGGAATAGAAATCTGTCAAAAGCGGCTTAGTTCCTGTTGCAACAACTCTGCCATCACTCTGTGAGTGAACATGCCATCAGAAAAAGAATTAAATTTCAGAGCTTTCCGACTAGCGGGCGCCCCAAATTGCTCCTACAGCACCGTACAATCAAGACTTCGTTTTGCGCGAGAATGTGTTAACTGGATTGCAGGGGAAGGAAGGGACGTCTTAACCTCAGATAAAAGCAGAGAATAGGTCTACGAGGTCCAGATGGACGTCAGCGTATCTACAGGCGAAAAAACGAAAGGTTTGCTCCATGCACGATAACCGAAATAGTGGGTTACCAAGGAGAGGGTCTATAATGGTTTGGGCAGGCATCAGTTATGAAGCTCGCACGGACCTTGTTGTGTTCGATGGAGGCAGTGTGAACACTCAGATATACGTGGAAAACGTTTTGCAAGACCATGTGATGATGCCTTTCGCACCATTTTTTGGTGAACACTTTCGGTTAATGCATGACAACGCACTCTGCCATACCGCAAGTTCTGTAACTATCTACCTAAATGAGGTCGGGATTCCAGTTTTGCCATGTCCATCTTGCGGTCCAGATCTCAAACCTATCGATAAACCTTAGGACAACCTTAAAAGACGTGTCTGAGCGAGAACACATGCCCCTACCTACCACTCTAAAAGAGCTTAAGACAGCTGTAGTAGAGGAGTGGCACAACATCCCTCAATCGGATGTTCAGGACATCATTGACGGATTGTCAAACCGGCTCCACGAAGTAATTAGAGCCTGCGTCACAAACATCCATTATTAGAAATTAAGTTTTTCAATAATTTTACCACTTTTTTAACAACAAAAGATAACATCTTTTTCAGTATTATGTTTTTTTTTTGTTTTTGTGTAAATTCTTTAATAAACGTGGTTTTTTCTCAGAATTTTTGTTTTTTTTTTTTTTCAAACTTTGCTTTCAACATTACTTACACCCAATGTGGTCTAAACTTGACGGTTTCTTTAAATTTACAGAAATACGAGGTGGGCGGTTAAATGTGCCTGTGAGGTATATATAAAAAAACAAAACAAAGAACTAGTTTATTTTTGCATCATTTTAGAAGTTTTTGGAGTTATTAAAATATACCGTTATATTATTTTATTTTATTTTTTTGGCACGAAACCCATTTTTTTATGGTTGTTTTTTAAATAAATTCAAAAAATTTCCATAACGATGAGCAGAAGAGACTCACATTCTATTTTAAATAATGCAGGATTTAATTATTAAATAAAAAATCTAAATTTTTGTTTGTATTAAGTTCCGCAACTTTTAAATTTTAACGGTGAAATTTATAAACAAAAAAAAACGAAACTCGATATAGAAAAGGCATTTGACACAGTATGGCACGATGGGATTGTGCACAAATTGGTATGTTTTGGATTTCCCATGTATCTTACTAAAATAATTCAAAGTTTCCTGTCCAACCGATGTTGTAGTGTTTTTGTCAATAATAGTCCTTCAAACTGTTATCAAGTAAACCAAGGTGTGCCTCAAGGATCAGTGCTGGGTCCTTTTTTGTACAACATATATACATCTGATATTCCCAGGTTACCAGAATGTCAAATTGCTATATTCGCTGATGATACAGGCATCCTTTCATCGCATGAATTTAGTCTCAACATTGAGACAAATTTGCGTCATGCAGTTGAACTGATGACTCAATTTTATCACAAATGGAAAATTAAGCTGAATGGTGATAAATTACAAGCTATCTTTTTCAGCAGAAAAAGAAAGTCTTGTTTTCTTCCCAGCAACCAGTTTAATATCAATGGCATTGATGTGAAATGGGATATTTGTGTGAAGTATCTAGGGGTTTATTTAGATCAAAAACTCACGTTTAAAGAACACATTACCAAAACCTTAAAAAAAGTAAGCATAGCAATCAATATGCTCTACCCATTCATCAATAGAAAATCATGTCTGAGCAATGCAAATAAAATGATAATTCATAAGGTTATCTTTCAAGCTATCCTTTTGTATGGATGCCAAGTGTGGGGAAATTGTGCAAAATGTCATCTCAAAAAGTTGCAAGTATCACAAAACAAGCTACTTAAAATGATGCTAAATCTTCCTCGATACCATTCTACCTCAGATTTACACGAAAGAGCTGATGTTGAAATGATTTCTGTGAAAATAAATAAACTTACTAACACTTTCCTACAAAATTGTGAAACCTCTGACAATCCGTTAATTAACCAACTTATTTTATAACCATGGTTCTGATGTAATTATCATTCTCTTCCTATATTTGTTTTATAAATTGTAAATTTTTGTTAATATATAATTGTTAATTTATTAACTTACTCATTTATGTATATACAAAAGTAATTTATTTATTATTAAAAAAAAAAAAAAAAAAAAAATTGTATTCATTAATTCATTTATTTATTTATTTATTTTTGTAATCAAATTGTTTATTAATTTAATTTATTTACTTATGTGTTTGTTTATTTATTTATTAATTAATTAATTTAATTATTTATTTATTTTTTTATTTATTTATTTATTTATTTATTTATTTATTTATGTATTTATTTATTTGTTTATTTGTTTATTTGTTTATTTGTTTATTTGTTTATTTGTTTATTTATTTATTTATTTATTTATTTATTTTTTTAATTATTTATTTATTTATTTATGTATTTATTAATTAATTAATTTATTTATTTATTTATCTGTTAATTAACTTATTTTTACTTACCCTCTACTAATTCATCACACTTATCAATTATTATATACTAATACAAATTTTACTAACCTTCTTCATAACAAAAAGTTTTGAAGTTTTATATTTTATCTAGTCAATTATGTACCTGCCTTTTTTCATTTTTGAATTGAAGGTTTTTGTTAGTATTTTCCTTCAAAATTAATAATTATATATAGCTTAGAAAATTTCAATACAAATAATAATATGCTTGTTCAGTAGAAAGATATTATATATATAGTATATCAAATCTCTGTATGTAAACTGTGCGGTAGCTTACCAAATGTAAATTTAAATACCGAAAATAAAAATATATCTATCTATCAAATTAACTTTATCAACGTTTACTTAAAATATAGGACTTAGAAGACATTTTATTAAATTAAATGAATAAATTCTTATGCTTAATTGAATTTCACGTTATTTATTGTATTTTTAAATTTTTTTTTGATCTGCCATCATATTTTTTTTTTAGTAAAAACTGCAAAATTTCAGTTTTTATTTTCACTTCTTCAACGCTTACTAATAATTTTAACGATTTCAGTGCATAGTCTGGGTCCTGATGGTTTACCATCATTTATGCTCAAAAAATGTGCGTCACATTTATCATACCCTTTATTTGTCCTATTCTATCAATCAATCTTTAAAAAACTCTATTTTTCCAGTCTAATGGAAATATGCATTCCTCAAACCAATACATAAAAAGGGTTCAAAGCATTTAATTTCCAACTACCGTCCTATAGCTAAGCTGTCTAAAACTTTTTGAATCTCTTGTATGTGATGTTCTTTCTTTTAATCGTTCTTCTATTTTATGTGAAAATCAACATGGTTTTGTCAAAAAAAAAGTCCACCATTACAAATTTACCAGAATTTACAACATTTTGTATAGACGCTTTTGAGAAAAAAACAGCAAGTGGATTGTATTTTTACAGATTTTAGCAAAGCATTCGACAAGCTTAGTCATAAAGTACTTCTTGGAAAATTGAAGAAGATTGGGCTTAATGACCATTTTATTTCATGGGTTTCTTCATATTTAACTGATAGACCACTATTGTGTTGTCTTCAAAAATAACCATTCTAGTCAGTTTAAAGTTAATTCTGGTGTACCTCAGGGGAGCCATCTTGGTCCGTTGTTGTTTGTTCTGTTTATAAATGATCTCCCTTCAGTCTTACAAAATTCAATGACATTAATATACGCTGATGACGTGAAATTATTTCGAACAGTAAACTCCTTAACTGATTGCGAACTACTACAAGATGATCTGCGAAGATTATGGGAATAGTGCAAAACTAACCGTTTGTTGTTAAATATTGACAAATGTAAAACTATGAGTTTTACACGCAAACGTAATCTATTTGTCCATAATTATGTGTTAAATTCGTCAAGTCTGGAAAAACTATCTAATTTTTCAGACCTTGGTATCATTTTAGATCCTAAATTATGTTTTACTGACCACTATAACCACATTATAAAGAAAGCTAATAAAACGCTTGGTTTTATAAAGTGATTCGGTCGCGAATTCCGCGATCCTTATGTCATTAAAAGTCTTTATGTATTTGTCAGATCTGTCCTTGAATACGGCTGTATAGTTTGGGCCCCATATTACTCGCTTCACATAAATAGATTAGAGGGAGTTCAAAGAAGGTTCATGAGATTCACTCTACGTTTTCTTCCGTGGTCGAACAGAATTATTTTGCCTCCATATTCCCATAGACTTCAGCTTTTAAATCTCCCATCACTCACTATTCACAGGGCAGGGAGTACTTGCAACTGTGTTTTATTATTGGTATCATAAGTGGTTCCATATCGTCGTCGTCAGTTTTGATTCGATTTAATTTTAATGTAGGAAGAGTTAGTTTAAGAACTAGATTACCAATTCGAATTATTTTAAGTAGATCTAACTATGGTATAAATAGTCCTGTTAATCAGTTGATTAATGTATACAATAAAAATAACTTCCTCATAAATTCTGTAAATGACAATATCAAATCTGATAGTTTTAAAAACAAATTCTTTTTACAATATATTAATTCATAGTTTTTTTTGTTGTTTTTAATTATATAATGTACAATATATTTTGTGTATTTATTAAGTTATTAATGTAATTTAACGTTAGCATTTAACGTATTAAAATAAATAAATATACAAAAAAAAAAATGTATACAATATTATGCCTTAGTAAATTTTGTATCATTTGAGATATTTTGTAAGTTTGTAACATATACCGTTATATTTGTTTTTTTAATTTTTTGAACTTAATTTTTTGTGTCTGCGAGAGAAACTTCAAACACATCTCAAACGATGCAGAAAAAAATAGTGTTTTTTGTAATATTTACTGAGTTGTATACCTGCATGTATTAATATCACAGATGTACGAGTATTAACACAGATGTACGAGTATTTTGCTACATACAATTTTGCTTCGTGTGTGAAGAAAAATGGTATGACAAAAAATATTATAACTATTATCCATTATACGCATGTTTGGTTTTATTATTCGATGAAAAGTTAATAAAGAATTGGATTTGGAGGCCCTCCAGACCGAGGGCCCGGGGCGGACCACCCACCCCTACCTTAGTCCGCCAGTGCAGATTAGTATATAAGTTTGTACTTAAGAATGATAGTTTTGGTTTTGAAATTTTCAATCCAGAAATCAAATTTATTTTCAAGCGTTTTAGTGAACACGTATTTTAAAGCCACTATACCCAACATTCAAGAAACCGTAATAAAACATGAATATACCTTTATGTATAAGAAATATTCAATACTCATCATAACGTCTAGTCTAGCTATTATAGCTTACATAGAAAAAGTCTCTAAATTGATTTGTTATTCCATAGTTGGCGATTAATTGCACTGAAGCTTCTTGCCTTTCAAACAGAGGTGTATAGTTCACCATCATGAGCATGAGCACCTTAGACAAAACACCACTCCATTAATAGCTTGAATGCCTCTATTTCCGCATTCGTAAAAAATGTGATTTTTGTCTGATTCTTCGTTCGGTTACCAACTCATATCACTCGCCACAAATGGCAAAGTCTTAAGGAAGTGAGAAAAGGAGTTTCTTGTCGAAGACTCATACAGTGAAGAGAATAAATTCCATTTGGACAAATAATATCAGATCTGGGAAATACATCACATTATCTAAGATGCTGTCGTAGATGCTGTACTAGAGAGTGCCTTTGGTGCTATTGTCCCAGTGTTGTGATGGTGGCGGCGGCCAGCGGTGATGATTGTCCCATACGCTATAGATACACTCCCTATAGGCAGACACACCTATGTTTAAGTGTTACGAGATGTACACGTTTTTCGGTCACTATCGAGATGGAACAAGATACTATACCTACGCATAAATGGAATAAGAACTAGCTTCCTTGAAATCAACTTTACCTATAAATCTGAGCCCTAAGAAGAAATAATGGGAGGTATACCCATAAAAAATCATTTCAAATTAGGATCTTTCTTGATATCGACTACCAAGTTCAAATATATCATAGAGAAAATACTACCGTTAGATATGATTCTATTTTGTCAAAGAAGGTGTACGAACTAGTGTGGATGATTGGCTCTTAAGTCAATATGGATATCTTAGTAAACGGATCTGCGAACAATGGACAACAGAATTAAAACCAGTAACGGCAACAGATGTATTGAATCAATTTATATGACTGTCGAAACTTGTTTTCAATTATTATTATTGAAGTCTTATAAGGTTCGTTACATTACTTTGAAACTCTTTGATTGTGTGTGCATGTAACAACAAATAATATTTTTTTATATGAACTTTGACAGAACTTTGAACTAAAATTCACAAAAATTCACATAAAATTAATTCGTAAGCAATTGGTGGTAGCACCTTTAAGTTGTTGTTGTTGTTCAAAATTCAATAAAATCTCAGAGTTCCAAAGCAAAGGAATAAACTATAATTGGTGTTGTTATACATAAAGACAAGTGCTGAGTTCCAAAATGCTTCAGATACGCATTTGCTGCAAAGTCATAAGTTCCAAAACTCAAACGAAAAAATTATGTAAAAAATAAAATAAAAAATAAAAAAGCAAGTTCCAAAATCCATCCGAAAAGTCTGTGATGCGCATTCGCAATAACTGCGCATCAAAAAATGTTTGGCTGCTTTAACATAAAATATTTTTTTTTAAAGAACAACAACGCCAGAGAAGTCATCAAAATATATACATATATTGTTTATTTTGCGTTTCGAAACGTCAAACTCAAGGCTGTTTCACAATGCGACGAGAAAACGAGACGTCAGCGTGACGAAAAAACGCTTTCATCTTTTTCTCGTTATAAAATCGTTCCTCAATTCACAATTTAGCGAGTTATTCACAGAGACAGAGTAGAATTATTCGTGTTTGTCAGTGAAATTGGGAATTAAAATACAAAATTTGAAAAAAAGGAAAATGAAAATATAAAAAAAAAATGCTTTTAGTACTTTTGGGAGTGTTTATTTACAAAAAAGCAAAAGGCAAAAAAAGACCAAAAGTGAGCAGAAGAAGACGGTGGGAATGTTAATGAAGACAAAATTAATTAGTCGCAAAATAAAAACACATTTTCTCGCCATTTTCGGTATTTTATTTATTTATCTACACAATTAATAAATATAAATACAAATACAGATACGCTCGGTGTCCTCTTCTCAATTGTCAAAATGAAAATCGTCGTCTCGTCGCGTCTTTTTTTCAATTTTTCGAAATCATGGCGTGACGGGACGACGAGAAACGCTTTATTGTGAATACTCTGGTATATTCTCATTGCTTGAAATTGGTTTGACAGCTACGACGAGCTCTAGTCACGTTCACGTCCCGTTTCCTCGTCGCATTGTGAAATAGCCTTCATGCAAAGTAAAATTTTTACAAAGCATTGCGTTGCTGATGCGTATGAAAAATGTATCACTACCGCAGCAAAACATTTTTTTTTTACATTTTGGAACTCAGCAGAAGTTCAACCCTAAGTAAGATTTTTTTTGTAGGACACGCCTATTAATTTTGAATTTAAGATAATTAGTATTATTTGATTGATCAACAAAAATTAAAATAAAGAGAATAATGTCAATTATGTATATGGAATCCGCAAAAGTGGATCCGGGGTGATGGGCAGTACATTTTTCTCTTTTCTTTCCACGTTAAATCTATAAAAAGAAAAGACAACACTATAACGCGATTCACTGCGGATACAGTTTTGCGGGTTCCATAATTGGCATAAAGAATACAACAGCATGTACATTTTACAAAGATAGGCAGAAAAGCGAGAAAAATTCATTTAACTGAGTTGTTGGGATGTATTCAGCTAGTTAGCAATACAGTGCCTACGTTCTGTAACTCTCACCTCGATAAAATTGGTCGAGAAACGATGAGAACTGAGTTCTGTTCCATTTTTCACCGTTTCTCGACTGATTTTTGCTATGTGAGAGTTACAGAACGTAGGCACAGATTCAAAGGCTCGGCAAGCAATCAAATGAGTCTTTCTTTCCTTTTATAACGCTGAATTTCGAAAAAAAATTGACTTAGGGCCACGAAAGTCTTCTGACAGCAGTAACCTCTGAATTATAAATAATTTGAGAGCTATCTGACTGATTTGTAGCAAAACTTTTTTTTCTATTAACGTTGAAAAAGTTATCCTTCTCGTTTTCTTACTAAATGACCACGTTCAGGATTCACTAGGATAACCTATCTTGGATACTCGAGTATCCATGTTTGTTTTTGAACGACACAATTTTTGTTTTTGGTAAGATCTAAATGTTATTCGATCCAACTGCAATTCTAATTGCATTGATTTATTCCCGCATGGAAAAAGAATCTAGTTTTCAATAAGGCCCTGGCAAGTTGTTCACAGTTACTAACAAGGGTCTAGCAAGTGTTACTATAGCCATTCACTAGGCCCTCGGCAGTTATGAACCTTTTTGCCTCGTCAGTTAAATTCTGCCTAAGCCCTGGTTTCCCATGGTTTTCCATTCAACCATTTCAGATATGGGGGTCAAAGCTAGAAGCTGTCAGTCGCTCTATATTTTATTTATCTAGATAGATATCTCGTTCCTCGATGCATACCACCCTGGTTGTACACTCTAAATGATCGTTGTCGTGGCCAGTCCATGTCTATGGAAGAATGTTGCTTCGAAGACTTCAGTGTGCTTACCACGTCTCAGCCTGCCGATAAACTGATGGTCATCATCCTGGTTGGTCCTGTCTTAAACATAGCTCTGATAGTCCCTATATTCATGCCGTTTGTTTGCATTTACGTCCGTTTTAAAGCATGCAGCGCTTGGTAATGTCATCGTTTGTGGTTCTGTGGCGGTGCGCTTTCTGTTGCTTATATTGCGAGATTGGAATTCAAAAACACGTTTTTTCTTGTTAAAGATGATAGAAGTTCACTAATTTTACTAATTAACCGCGAATCCATTGTATTTTATTTTAATTTTAATTTGTATGACCACTAAAAAATTCTTGCGCATGCAAAATTGAATAAACTGACGATTAATTTATTGTCATTTACTTTGGTGTGCATGCAATTATATGTGAAAGACTATAGGCAAGTTCGGTGAGGATCTTCGGAACAGTTTAGAACAGAAAAAAACAAGTTCTATGAGAAATTTTCTGTTCTTAACTGTTCTGGCTTGCTGTTCAGTGAGTCTATTTGCACTTGCTTTTTAGGTAGAAGAACTGAGAACAGATTTCTGAGAAATGTCAAAATCAGTTGTGGTTATGTCTTATTCTGTTTTGTATGCAGTTGCGATTTTACTATTTGACACACCGATTCCCAATCCTATTTTGAAATTTACACAGTTAATTAAACACAAAGATTTTTATTACGATGTAACAGGATCCTGCTTTTATTAATTTTTGTAAAATGATTTCTCATAGTTAGTTACCATCAAGAGCCTCGCCAGTACTTTATTAAATAAATGTTCTCAGCGAGGCACTAATAGAGGTCTGTCATGTTTCATGTTTTTCTCGTCCATGTTTTCCTTTCCGAAAACTTGCTAGGGCCTCGCCTAAACTTGCCAAAAACTTGCCATTTTTCCATGCGGGTTGTAATAAACATACGAGTAAAGACGGTTTTCTTTAAACACGGACAAGCTCTATTGTTTGCTCTGATAACCGATGCAAGTTGTCAATGAATCTTCATTTACCAGGTCGCTTTCTTTATTTAATTCTTTTCCAGGTAAACAAGTGCAGATTTTGCAATTATATTAAAGCGGTAGTGTTAGCATTTATACAATATCATATGTATGAAAAACTATAACAGTTGATTTAACCCAAAACAACAAATACTTATAACATATTATTTTCCAGTTTGAGGAGAATAAAAACGGTTTTCCTGAATGGTAATCAAAGAAAAACAAACTTTTATATGGTGCAGAGCAAATGAGAAATAATATTAAAAAGAAAAAAAAAAAAAAACTTTAAATATAACCAAACCGAGAGATAAACACTGAGAAATCTTTAAGGAAACACACAATTTCACCAAGCCGTCATAGTTAGCCAGTGAGAGAAGAAGTTGCGACAACAACCCCACTATATGTCTTATGCCGTATCCGTGGAAAACTACTACGGCGGCGGCGCGCGGTAAACAATTTTCTACATATATTCGGAGGAAAACCCCATAGTAAAGAACTGCATCATGCAGCCAGCATACGAAACTGCAACAGAAACAACAACAACTAAACGAACACTCTCAAAATGAATGCGGAAGTTTTTCTTACATTACGTAACTAGCTCCCCGAGTTAGTATTAGAAGATCTAACAAGTATCTAAGTATCTAACCGAGATGATGAAGGTGCTCTCCACCGTTTGCGGAGGTTACCAGCATTTTGTGATGCTGGATGCTGCAGTAACTGCTGCTGTCTCTGTAACCATACTATACCGTCCGCGTCCAGTAGCTTCATAATAGTAGCGCGGTTTGGTATGGAGTTTGAGGTTTGTGCTTCTTTTGAAATTAAATCTAACTGGCATGTGTACATAGAGGAAGATTTATGTTTACTTACATATATACAAAACTTATCTAACAGGAATGCTAAGCATAACACATACAAACACACACACACTCTTTCAAATTCTTTGATGAAATTCGATTTTTTCAGTTTCGCATGCCACGGTAAGCAGGCAGTTTTTTTTTACCTCTTCATTTTCAATAGCATAAATCAATTGACACGCAAAATAGTGTGGTTGCGGTAATAATTGCGTTAATTACCGCGATTGGTTGGAAGACAATGTTTATCATCTGACAGGGAAACATTTTTGAAAAACTACATATGTGATTCCGTCATTTTCAGTGCTTCCATTTTCATTAAAAAGAGTAATGATGGGTTAATTTTTATCTGTCAAAGGTCAAAATTATAATAAAGGTACAAATAAAAATCTTATTTGTAAAAAAGAACATTACCAATTTCAACTTCTGTCGGCAGAGCTATATAGGGTGTTCGGTATAACCCGCCTGGAAAATGAATCTAGTTTTTAATAAGGCCCTGGCAAGTTTTTCATAGTTACTAACAAGGGTCTAGCGAGGGTTACTAAAGGTATTCGCTAGACTCTCGCCAGTTATGCACCTTTTTACCTCGTCAGTAAAATTCTGCCTAGGCCCTGGCTAGTAAAAACTAGATTTGTTCCACATATTTTGTCTTACATGGTTTTCCATTCAACCATTTCAGATATGGGACAGCTTTGAGGCTGTCAGTCACTCTATATTATATTAATCTAGATAGACATCCAGTTCATCGATGCCCACCACCCTGGTTATACACTCTAATCTAAATGATCGTTGTTGTGGCCAGTCCATGTCCATAGAAGAATGTTGCTTCGAAGACTTCAGTGTACTTACCACGTCTTAGCTTGCCGATGAACTGATGGTCATCCTGGTTTGTCCTGTCAACATAATTCTGAAAGTCTCTATATTCATGCCGTTTGTGTGCATTTACGTCCGATTAAAAGCGTGCAGCGCTCGGTAGTGTCATCGTTTGTGCTTCTGCGGCGATGCGCTTTCTGTTGCTTATATTGGGAGATTGGGAGGTATTCAAAAACACGTTTTGTTGCTTGCTGTTCAGTGAGCCTATTTGGACTTGCTTTTTAGAAATTTCAAAATCAGTTGTGGTTCTGTCTTGTTCTTTTTTGTCTGCAGTTGCGATTTTACTATTTGACACCCAATTGGGCTTTTCCAAAATCTGACTCTGTCTTTTCTCTTTCTAATTTTGACAGTTCTTTAATCAAGAAGAAGCTCTAAATGGGGGAAAATCAACAATACAAACAAATATGAATACACACCGATACTGTTCGCGCCTTTAATAGTGTGTTTGTTTTCCCCTCATCTAGAGTTTTTTTTATGCTGTTTCCTTTTGCTATTTCTGGTTGTGACGTTTGGTGGAAGTTTCGAATCCTTATTTGAAATTCGCACAGTTAATTCACACACAAAGATTTTTATTACGATATAATAAAATCCTGCTTTTATTAATTTTCGTAAAATGATTTTACATAGTTAGTTACCATCAAGAGCCTCGACAGTTCGTCTTTATTAAATAAATGTAGCGAGGTACTAATAGGGGTCTGTCATGTTTTCCTTGTCCATGTTTTCCTTACCGAAAACTTTACAGGGCCTCGCCTAAACTTGCAAAAAACTTGCCATTTTTCCATGCGGGAAGGTGCACCAAAAAAGCTAGAGCGAGTAGGTTGTGTTAAGACAAGAAAAAAATCGTATGGAAGGGGGGTCTATTTTCCCCCGCTTAGGCGAAAGGGGCAATTTTCTTAAAAAACTGAATTAAAACAGAAAAAAAATTATTCAAAAACAACGGTAAAACTTACAATGCCATGCTATACCTCTTTGTTTTCAAAATTCAATGCTCTTATTAATTTTAAATAAAAAACAAAAAACCTGATGCTAAAATGTATCTTAGTTTTTAAGAAATTAAAAAAAAAAATGAAAAGTACTTTTTTCCAAGAAAAACACTTTTTTGGTTTTCCTAAGTTTGATCAGCTCAGATCAATTATTAAATTAGCGGATCATCCCTTTTTTATTTTTTATTGCATACCATCCGAGTTTTAGCAAATAATTAAAAAAAAAATAAACTAGATTAACTAGATTTCACCTTTTTTATTGAGGCATGTCTTAAATTTAATTTTTAACAAAAATTAAGATACATAGTATCCGGCTTTCTGTTTTTTATTGAAAACTAATAAGAGCATTCAATTTTGTAAACAAAAATTATACTTAATTACATAAAGTTTTGAAAAAAATTAGTTTTAAATTTTTTTTATTTTGTTTTCAAAATTTCGATTTTGAAAATTACTTCCAAAATCTATTCGCTAACACAACTTAATTTAAAATAAAAATTACAGACGAGATTTCTGACTCTCCCTCCTGCCTAAACCGGGGGAAACAGACCCCCTCCCATACGATCTTTTACTTGTCTTAACCCAACCTACTCGCTCTAGCTCTTGGTGCACCTTATACCGAACACCCTGTATACAAAATATGAGCAGTGTCAAAAAATGCTATCGCGTCAGGATTTCTTCTGTTTCAAAGCTCTGTCATTGATAAAACTTTATTGCAATACATTTATTCTTCTACAATGGGAGTAGTTGATGAGAAGAAATTATATATCTTTCCGCAGGGTTAAAATTTTTTGAAGCCTTGAAGCTTTTTGAGTTTGAAATATGTAAGTGCTGATAAAAACGAAAACTAAAACCTATTCAAAATGAATGTCATAATTTTCGTCAATTGTAGTTATAAACTGAATTTAATTAAATGAAATATTACTTAATAAATTATTACTATCATAAAAAAATTAACTTTATCAGATAGGAATATTGAAAAATATTGGAATAAATAAGAATTTTAAATAAGGAATATAAAATACATAATTCTTTGACTTCTAGAAAGCTGCAGCCATCAAGGCTTATGATTTTTAAATAAGAGTATTTAAAAGCAGAGATCAGAAATAAATCTCAACCTTTTGAAAGGTCCCTTAATAACTCTTATTTGTTGCTATTTTCAATAAAAGTCACAAAATAACCTTTATTCTAAAAAAAAAAGTTTTTCGGTCAAGGTCTGAGCGAAACCTTTATTTTGTTTTTTTTTATGTTACGGTCAACCAGTGAGAGAAATCGCTGAGAGAAAAAAATAAATCTCATCTGCAATTTTATCAATCAGAATGTCTCTTAGTATGGCCCTTAGTTTTTCGTTAGCACTGCATGCTGAAATGCAGCTTATTAGGATTTTTAGTCATCATCATCAAGTTTCCTGACATATTTGCTTGGCGTCCCAGCGACTGAATTCAAAATTGAAAGGGAATTTTCATCTTTAAATTTTATTTTTAGTGACAAAAAAGGACAATCTTGGGTCAAAAAAACCTTGAGAGTTTATCATTAGCGAAATTTAATACCATAAATTAAAAAAAAACATAAAAATCCGTTGTTCCGCTTAGGGGGTTATCAGTCGCCAGGCAGGCGCCAATGTGAACAGTTTTCTTGACCAAAATACTCATTAACCAAAAATTTAATTTCTCTTTACAATCTTTTTTATTAAAAGCACCTTGCCCGGCCTTTTTTGAAAGTTTTTGAAAAAAAACAAACTTTTTTTACCAACTTTTTTATTGATTTTTTAGAACTACTGGCGCTACCTAGATCACGAATATGTATTTTTGAAGTCGATAGGTCGCTTAATTTAGCCGCAAGTCAAGTTTAAAGATGAAAACTTTGATGCCTAGCACGTCTAGTTTAGCCGCAAATCGTATTTAAAGATAAAAGTCGATTTTTCATATAATGCGATGCGTCAATTGAAAAGGTGGCACTTCCTAGATTACGAATATGCAATATTAAAATTTTTTGTTCGAATTAACCATTTTTGATTTATTTTCTACGAAAAAGGTTAAAGGTTGACCTTTTCCATTAATTTTTTCGTAAAAAACTCAACCATTGAGAGATATTTTAAAAAATAAAAAATAAATCTCAACCGATAACCGATATTTTGTTTTTCAATAAATAAATCTCAAACCGTAACCGAAATCTTCTTAAAGAAATGTGGTAACTCTCAGAGAGAAACCAATTGAAAATAAAGGTCAACAGTTATTTCTGATCTCTGTTTAAAAGTCTTAACTATACATAGATAAATTGTTTATATTTATTTAATAAAAAAGATGCTACATTAAAGAGATGAAATGAATTTAAATGTGGGCCACTGGGGCGCATACGCACTTTTCTTATTATATTAAATCTTTAAAAAATTTTACTAAAATTTTTATTTTCGCAAGTCAAGTTGATTTATGTCTCGTCGATTCAAGAATCTATTTTAATGTATTATTTTTCTTTATTAAAAAAAAATTAACGGCGAGTTCGCGGGCTTCAATTTAAAAAGTTCTCTTTTCAAGAACCTACCCTCAATTAGCAGGGGAAACCATAATCAGAGTAAATGCAACTTCACTTAAGCTGCTGTATTATTTATATTCTTTGATTATTATTGATATCAAAGATGGGCAACAAAATTCTTCAGAGGGGATAATGGGGCGGAAAAATTTAAAATAAAGCCCAGGGCGGCAAAAAACCTAAATACGTCACTGGATTGGAAACATATAGCCCGACTCATTTATATTGAGATCTAAAAGTCTGGCCCACCATCGACTTTCTTTTTCATACGAAAGAGAGTTTACTGAAAACCAAGCATTCGTGAAAAAAAAATACAACTAAAATTAAAAATTTTTAAAAAGGTTATTCAATTTGTTTGCAAAAATGTGAAAAAAGTGGACAGAAATTGTTCTTTTCGTTTCCATTTTGATGACGATTTCACAATGTTTATGAACCATACTATTTGTTCCTTTAATTGGTTTGTACGAATTTAATTCGGTACGGGAACACGGGTAAATGGATCGATTCGAAACTTTCAAGATATGCTGGGGGTCTAAAGTTCTTTAAATTGTTTCAGCAAATTAGGTTCTGCAATCAATATTTGTAAAGCAATGAAAGATTTACTAAAAGTCTTTATAAAAAGTGGTTTTTTTTACCTTTCCTTAATATCTCACGACGAGGGGCCAAAAACAATACATAATTGTAGTAAAATTTTAAAAGGATCTTGTCGAAAATCAGTTCCAGTTTTAAAAACTGCCTTTAAATTTTTCGTGTAGACATTCCCTGCTGAGATATTGGTAACCAAAGTCAAAAGTCTTTTTTTTTTTTCATTGAAAGCCTGGTTTTCTTCTGAAAAAAAACGGCACTTAACCTAAATAAACAAACAGGTTATCAATTCATTTAATTGGCTCAACAAAAAAAAAATCATAGAAATTGACTCTTTAAAAAAAAAAAACAAAAAAAAATTGGCTAGTTCTGTTTCTTATCATTGCGCAGTAACGGTACTTTAAAAAATTATTTTCTAAAAACACAAGAAGCATAAAGCTTTAGAATGCTTTTTATTTCATCTCAAAATGACCACTTTCCACAGAGATACAGCTCTTCAAAAAACACTAAAAAAAATTGATTTTTTTTTTGTTCCTTTAATTTTTTTGATTAGTGTATAATTTGCTTGGAATATTTCTTCATATAAATATATATTGACCAGTAAATAAAAATAAACAAAAAGAATGATAAATGGCAGCGGTGGGATTCGAACCCACGCCTCCGAGGAGACTGGTGCCTTAAACCAGCGCCTTAGACCGCTCGGCCACGCTACCGTTATAAAGTTAAAAAAAAAAAACACATTAATTAATTATTTATTATTTAATTAATTTCTACTCGTTTTCTTATAGTTTTGGCTAAAAATAGTTTTGGAACTGATTTTTTAAATTTAAATTGAATCAGTAATATGTAATTATAAATATGGTGGTCGTTATGGATGCAGCGGTTTTGTTGGTCTTTCATGTTTGGATGGTTTTAAATTTATAAATTTTTTTTTTTTTAGATTTTTAATTTAATTTCCTAAAATCACATTAATTTAATGGTTCATTTACAATTCTATAGGGTAATTTGCATAAGATGCAATCAAAAGCTAGAATATACTTACACATATGTAGATGTAGACTAAACAAGAGAAAGAAACGTATACAGGGTGATCGGTATAAGATGCACCAAACTGCTGGAGCGAGTAGGTTGGGTTAAGACAAGAAAAAAATCGTATGGGGGGGGGGGGTCTATTTCTCCCGTTTAGGCAGAAGGGGCAATTTTCTAAAAAATTGACTTAAAACAGAAAAAAAAATATTTAAAAACAACGCTACAATTAAAAATGTCATGCTATACCTTTTTGGAAAGCCAGAAATTTCTTCCTTGTTTTTCATTTTAAATTAAGTTGCGTTAGTAAATAGTTTTTTTTAATTTCCAAAATCGAAATTTTGAAAAAAAAAGTTTCAAACTAATTTTTTTCAAAATTTTATGTAATTAAGTATAATTTTTGTTTTCAAAATTCAAAATTCCGTTATTTTGTTGCTCAAAAGATCCTATTTCTACAAAATAAAGTAGATTTTGTTATTTTCAATTTTCTCAAAAACTAAAAGACATTTTAGCATCCGGTTTTCCGTTTTTTTATTGAAAATTAATAAGAGCATTGAATTTTGGAAACAAGAATTATACTTAGGTAGGTAGGTAGAAATGGCGGCCCCGAGCAAACCTAGCTCAGAGACCCAATTAGCGCTAAAGTGCGTTATTTTGATACCATAACTCGCGTGACCTATAAAGAAAACGATTTTTAAGTGCAACTTGCCAGACAAATTACCAGACTCGGTGATTTTTAGGCTAAACTATTGTCAACTTGCTCGTGGTCTCAGGAGATTGACTAAGAAAGCTTGGAAGACGGTGCAGACGCGACCGATCTTGGCTCAGAGCCACTTTGTTGCGTTGAGAAAGGAGATCAGGTCTCTGATCTTCAGTTCAGAAAGTTCGTCGAGGTCATTGAAGAACGCTTTTCCCAATGAGTGTGATCTCGTTTTGGCCAAAGCGGGACAATTGCAGAGGAAATGAAATACTGTTTCCTTTTCCTGCTGGTCCCCACAGCTACGACAGTGAGTATTGTGAGGAATTCCCAGCCTCGCCGCATATTCTCCGATTGGCCAGTGACCGGAAAAAGTTGCAACGACCCTAGCTATGTCTCGCCTGGGTCTGCCTATCAGGTCGTTTGTTCGGGCTTTATTGTAGGTGGGCCAAATCTTTCTAGATATGACGCAGTTTGTAAGACTGCACCACCTACGATTTGATTCAGTGAGGAAAATTGAGAGAATACTGCCCTTCATAACTCCAAGAGGAATGCTGACTCTTTCCGCAAGTGAGCTATGAAGGGCTGATCCTTGCCTGGCCAGTTCGTCCGCCAGCTCGTTTCCCTCAATGCCACTGTGACCCGGAACCCAAATCAAAGTGACCTTGAGGTTAAGTTTCAGGTTTGAAAGCTCATACCGGCATTGACGTACTAAGTTAGAAGATGATAAAGGCGAGACAATTGCTTTAACGGCTGCCTGACTGTCTGTCAGGATGGCAGTATTACGGTTTTGGTTAGGGTTTTGTTTAAGTAGTCTGCATGCTTCCCTAATTGCCAGTAGTTTCGCTTGAAAAACACTGGCAAAGTTGGGTAGCCGATAAGATTTAGAGATATTCAGAGACTCTGAAAAGATTCCTGAACCGACACCACACTCCATCTTTGAACCATCGGTGACAATAGTTGTGTCGAAGTCTCTCAGCACGATGTTGTCCTTCCAATCCTGCCTGGGTGGAAAAACAACATTAAAATCCCCACTGAAATTCAGAGTAGGAGTGCAGTAGTCTGTAGGTGTTGAAAACAGATCGGCAGGGATCAAGTTCGTGATATTGCTATGACCGTATGGTTTGTGAAACCAACAATTTGATTCTTTTAATCTTATCGCGCTGCAAGATACTAAATATTTGATATGCAAATCAAGTGGTAAGAGGTGCAGAAAAACGCTTAAGGCATCCGTTGGGCATGATCGCAAGGCCCCTGTGATACCAACGCTAGCTGTTCTCTGAACCTTCTTGAGTTTGTCGATGTTGTACGCTTTGCTAAGTGCGGGCCACCATACAATCGAGCCGTACCCTGTAAGCATAATATTATATTATCTTTGGTATAAGGTTTAAGATGATGATTAGTTGATATTAAGTTTTAACTTTATCAAAATGAAATGATAATACGATGCTTACTCGTTGAAGATTTTGGAAAATCCTGTTTTTAGCCTAACATCATACTAAAAAAAAAATGCTTTAATATCTTACTAAATCGTCTAAAATTTTGCGACATCTTATTTCATATTCTCAAAATCGGCTCCACAGATTTTTAAATGAATTATACCTATAAAGACAGGCGAAATAAAACGTGCGAAAAATTGTCATTATCTCCCACAGAATCATTTTTATACTTAGTCAATAGGGCAATATTTTGTAATCAAAATTCCGAAAAAGGTGGTTTTCGCCATACCATCCGTATCGGTCAGTGCCTCCATGCTAGTCTGAGCTAGAGCCTAAGTATAGAAGCTGGAATGGGCCGATTTGCTTTTTTTGATATAGGTACTTTACTTACATATAATTTTATGATTCCCTAGAGGGAACATTTTAAAAGAAATTTTTTATTTACTCGTAGCTTATCTACATGTAGCTGTCATAAAACTTTTTTAGTTTTTGCAATTTTTTTTATCAAAAGATTAAACTTCGTATGTACCTATAATCGCCAAAATTTTTGTAAGTGTATCCATCTGTACACCAGTAAATCTCAAAGGATATTCTTCGAAGCTAAAAAAAAAAATAATAATGAATAATATCTTAGACAAAGAAATTAACTTATAGAAAAGTCGTAACTCAAGTTGTAGCACAATTGTACAAAGTTCATAGAACTTTGACTAAATAAAACATCAATTGTCTTCCTAATCCAGAAACTATCTGATCCGAAAAATAAAAGATAATTCAGTTGAATTTCTGCACAACAAAACCATCAAACCAAGCAAAATGTTCCTCGCGAATGTGATTTCTATCAGCTTAAGCACGACACATCTGCGATGTCGGTCGATTAAATGACATCTTTATGTCAAGTCGTCAAGCTATCAACGCTCTCCCTACCCACACTCTTTCCCAGTTTCCAACATATCTATCTTATATTAATATATAGGTATACCTATATTAGTATATGCATGAGTCTTCTTAGACTTCATCATACGACATCCCGGAAGCGAATATCTTGTACTCCAAATAAGTATCTCCAAGATGCAGTCAACTGTGTGTACCGTGTGTCTGACAGTTGCTGGCTTCTATGCCTTCGCTTCGTCTATGCCTGACTGGCTTCATGGGCTCTTTTGGACCCTTCTTCTGTGTGTACCCACGCTCATGTTTATGTCCAACATATGTGCGCTGCTACCATTATTGCTGCGTCGCATCGCCACCATCACCACCGCTCGCTCAGTGTGGAGCGAGGTTGTTGATACGGATTAGTTATATTACCATGTGTGATTCTTTCGATAGACAACAACGAAAGATTCAATTTCAGAATGGACGGATGGACAACAGCAAGGAAACAAAAAATAAGCTCTACAAAGTCACACTGTCTGTGTCTGTCCAGCATCTCAATGACTGTGACATACTGTTACTGTGGGAACACATCACGCTTCCGCAATATGATACCCGATACTGATGATTACAGTTTTCTCCAAGTAAAAGAATGACGCATTATGAGGTAACTGGAGAAGGTCCTTCCAATGCGCAGATGGATCGGATTCTGTCGAATTTCATCCGCATCCTCATGATGCCCGGCTCATGGGTGGGAATACCTTTTAGACTATGTGAAATTAGGAAGCGTGAGTCCAAATGCCCAAGGACATCACACAGCGTTAAAAATATTATGACATTGGTATGCACGCCAGTGTTCGTCCCGTTGCCATTCATAAACGTCAATAAATTATCTATTTTATCAGGGGCTTCAGTGTATCTTCTTCACAAAATCTATACTTCAATGAAACTTTCTTTTCTTCTTCGCAGGCGTCATGTCATCTTGATGTCATAAATTTCCGTTAATTTTGTGACATTGCTGATTTTTTTTTCTCACCTTTCTTTTTGAGTGTCCATCGTCGTCGTGTGTTTGTTGTTTCTGCGTAGGTAGAATATTAGGCCTCACACCTGAATAATTTCACGCGGTGCAAAAGGAAAGACTTTGCTATACCTACCTACATAACATACTTTTACCCACAGTCCTGTGGGCACTGTGTTTATGACTTTTAAATATTTTCTCACTTTCGGTGGTCTTTGAGTAAATTTTGTAAAGAAAAAAAAAAAATAAATAATAATAAAAATATAATATCTTAATGCTTAGGTTGATTTCGCATGAAACCATATTTTATTGTAGTTTTGACAGTTTTATGAGTCTGGCGCTAAGGATGAGGGTAATAAAATGTCGTTTGAATTATAACAACTGATGCACTTGGGTTCTTTGTGCTTCGAAAATAATAGGTACTTTTATTTTTTAATTTTTATTAAGAATGAACGGTAACATGAAGGTGGACTGAACAATTTCTTTTAATTCAAATAAAAAAATTGGGAAACCATCTTGGGAATGGGAAACTAGAAACATCAAAATGTAGGTATTCATGTCGATTATGGAATTCGCAACAGTGCATCCGCTCCGCAACAGTGATTCACAGTAGATTGGACTCTTTTCTTTCCATGTGAATTCGATGAAAAGAAAAGAGAGCACTAAACTACGATTCACTGCGAATGCAGTTTTACGGATTACATAATTAGCATGCGTTTTTTTCTTTTTAATACCGATAGAATTAGCATTCCAAAGTGACAAATGAAATTATAAGGATATTAAATAAGCTATGTTAGCCCCAAAAATTATTTAGCCAGTTCACGTTTCTGAGATCTCACTGAGGAAGCTCCGTCAGCTGCACTCCACTGAGCAGGATAAGAAAACTGAACAAAATTTCTCCGCTAAAAGTCGAAACCGATTTCCATTTTTTTTAATTAATTATTCAACTGCGACAAAAAATAATTGACCAAGGGAATTCAAAAAATGTAAGTCTCAGGTTTTTGACAGCAAAAGTGAGGAATCTCACTGAGGAATTACGTTCAGATTTCAGAGATCTTGAGAAACCTGAACTGGCTAATTAATTTTGTATAAGTATATGCTGATTTCTTTTGACAGTTCATTAAGTTTTTGCCCATCCACCCACCAAAAGTTATCAAAAAGTCTTTGACCGCCATCTTGAATTTAAATCATATTGGCGCAAAATTTTAAATAGCCTGATGTTAAGGTATTAGCTAACTAACTTAACAATTTTCTAACTTTAAAACTCTTTACTAAAATATTCTTAGTTTTAAACATTTTCGTCAAAATTTTAGACGATTTAGTATGACGTTATAGCATTGTTAGTATGATGCTACGTTAAAAACAGGCTTTTCCAAATTTCAAACGAGTTATCATCGTATTATCTTTTTAACATTTTACTAAAGTTAAAATCGCCAAATGTCTATTTTATATTTTTAGTATCATACTAAATCCAAGTGTCACTTTGGCAGCTACAATTGCAAAAATGGGTTGAACTGTCACTGTTTTAGGCGTGTTCAGCTAAAAAAATACGTTTAGTATGATACTAGTTAGCAAATGTTTAAAACTAACAATATTTTAGTAAGGAGTTTTAAGGTTAGCAATTTGTTAAGTAGTATCAAGGCTGTTTCACAATGCGACGAGAAAACGAGACGTCAGCGTGATGAGATCTCTTCGCAGTTTCTCTCTCTTAAAAAAGAATTTTAAACAGTGAAATAATACATAATCAAGCATTTCTCGTCGTCTCGTCGCCTCATAAAGTTCGAAAAATTGAAAAAAAGACGCAACGTGACGACGAGAAATACTTTATTATGTATTATTTCGTTGTTTGAAACTCGTTTTAAAGAGAGGACAACTGTGAAGAGATCTCGTCACGCTGACGTCTCGTTTTCTCGTCGCATTGTGAAACAGCCTTCATGCTAATACCTTAACATCAGGCTGTTTAAAATTTTGCGCCTATGAGTATATATAAAGAATGATTTTTGGGACTCTAAACATTGCTTTACCTTAAAATAGACGAGATAATAATCTTATTTTTCTGATTAATTGGACAAATATTAATAGTCTAAGAGCCCACAGCAAGTTTTGGGGTGTGAAACTGAACCAAAAAAAAAGTATATGAGTCGAAAGCAGTGGTCAAGCTGATGACAGAAATGAAAGTCTTGCAGTCCCTGGTCACGGCGTTAGTAAGCAATAGTACGGTAAAAACCCAAAAAAATCAACTTTTGGGATAATTGTATGAACCAAAATGTGTTTTCACCTACCCCTAGATAATGCTCCCCTGATCCCCGATTGGTGGTTCCAAGACCATTTGAAAGCGGCTTTTGCTCTGCCAGACCGTTTGAAAAACCCCAAAAAACAACTTTGGGGATAATTGTATGAACCGAAATTCGTGTTCACCTACCCCTAGATATTGCTCCCCTGATCTCGGAAAAGTGGGTCCAAGACCATTTGGAAGCGGCTTTTGCCCTGCCAGACCATGTGAAAATCAAAAGGGGTTAAACCGGGCGATTCGCATAAAATGCGAAAAAAAATCTAGGTTTTACACTGTATAAGTTCAACCATGACAATAAAGGCAACACGTAGAATACCAGGCTTTAACTTAAAAGAAAGACAGATATCAATTGCTTAACATTATTTTTGATTCAAGTTGTTTTAGTGATATTTTTTTAAAAAATTAATTATCAAACTCAATAATGAAAAAAAAAAGTTTACGTTGCCAAATAAAATGTTTGTTCTTTATATTCAATGCTCTGATCAATTTTTAGTCAAATTCTAAGAGCCTGATGCTTTATTATGTTCTAGGTTATAAATAAATTGAAAATACATAATTAAATCGACTACTAGAATATTTTTTCCATTTTTGAGTTTGAAAATTAATTTTTTTGGGTTTTCAAATGGTCTGAAGCCGCTTCCAAATTTTTCGGGTTGCTGCAAAATATTTACATACGTTTTCTTTACCAGCATCAACGGATCGTGCAAAATTATTGCAATCCTTTTTGACTAAGCCTGTAAATGTTCACAAGAGAAAGCGATCACAAGAGAATCATTAAGAGGAAGAAACGAGATGATGAGTTACGCGAGGGAGAAATTCTATTAAGAGGACGTGATCATTTCAGGGTTAATGCCTTCTTAACGATATGTGACCAATTGCTAAACGAGCTGAAGAGGCGAAAATCTAAAATGTCTGAAAAATTATGCCCAATTGATCTTGCGGATGATCTGCAAGACGACCGTCCAATGACAACAATATGAGCTTAAGGCAACTTAACCTTTTTATTAAACAAAAAAGATTGGAAGGAAACTTTTCCACGTACGGAAATAGCATTGCGTAACTGCAGTTACAAATTGTAGTGCAGAATGTCCGTTTTCCGTTCTGAAAAGAATTAAAACCTATCTTCATTCCCGGCTAAGCTAAAAACGCTTAAACAGCCTAGCTATATTAAATAGAGAAGATAACTTAAACAAATCATTTAATTATGAAAATGTAATTGACGAATTTGTCAACCAATCTGTTCATCGCAAAAAAAAATGTAATATAATAAATAGTGGTAATAGAATATGTAGGTACCTAAAATTTGACATTTTTCCATTATTATAAAATTTTAGTTTTTTGTTTTTTAATTTATGGGGCGGCAAAACTTATTGGCCCGGGCGCCAAATCATTAAATATGCCACTGCATAGCCACGTATAATTTTGAAATTTAAAATCGTTCATACAAACGATTTAACTGTGTCCACATATAGGTATCCACCCTTGTTTCCGAGAAAAATATGTAAAACATACATTTTTATATTAAAATATTTAACAAAAAAATATATAATAAAATGGAAAGATCTTGGAAACAAAAACATCTTAATTTTATTGTTTTTAAATTAGTGTGCTTACTTAATTAACAATAATCTCAAATCATTTGGATATGTTATTAATTTTTTAAAGGTTTTCTAAAAAATGTATAATTACCTACATTACTGAATAATTTAGAGTAATTAAAATAAATTTTGTTATTCTTTGCCTGAATGAAATTTGCATAAATTTGCCCTAAAGTCAAATTATTAGCTTTCAGAACTATGTATCATCATACCTAGCTTCCACCTAAAAACGAAATGGTTCAAGTTATTTTAATTAATTTACAAATTGATAATCGAAAGCAAGATCAAAGTATATGATACACCATGAAGGCTTCATGGTATATGGCATCCCCAATGGTTATGATGTGGAGACAGAGAGCCAAAAGATCAACGTCTTTTGCTTCATCATTATCACCATCGACTTCTACGGCACACAACGACATCGAAGACCACAGCGTTTACCTATACCTCCCTCCACAACATTGGTAAGCCTCGCCTCATAACATAACGACAACTTGAACATCAGAAATCATCAAGTCGAATCGAATTGAATCAGCTTATGATATGAAGAGAAGTTGGTATGGTACGTCACAGGGGTGAACGTACTCGCGGATGTTAGTGGGTCACTATTTTTACGGTCGTTGAACTCTTGGCCTCTCGTGAGAACGATTCAATCCGTCGCTCTCAGTTTGTAACATAGCTTCACAGCACAGCAGAGCACAGCACAGGCACAGCACAGATATAAAATATAAAAGCACACATCTTAAAATAAAATACAAATAAAATAATTGAATGAGAACGGAAGATAGGTACCTAATCTATCTACTTTTTATTTTCGTATTAGCTCTTTGGTTGAAATTTTCTCTTATTAAAGTGTAAATTCAAACTTGAGATGAGAGGTTTAAAAAGATTGCTTACCGAATTCAAAGAGTGGAGCTCCAATTTTTTTTTTTTGAACGAATTCTCTTTTTTGCTTACTTTAATAATATCTGTAGTAGGTATTAGGTTCATATTGTAGGTAAATTATAATGATTTATTATTTTCATAATTTTGAAGATTATAAAATATTATAATATATTCAATTAAGGTCGTACAAGGCCTTTATATAGCCCGAAGAAACACTGATTGGACAGATGTCGTTTGGCGAGAAGTGGATCCCAGGTCGACAAAGTTATTGACTATTTTGAAGATGAACCTATCCATCGTGAAGGCTGTTTCACAATGCGACGAGAAAACGAGACGTCAGCGTAACGAGATCTCTTCGTAGTTTCTCTCTCTTAAAAAAGAATTTTAAACATTGAAATAATGCATAATACAGCATTTCTCGTCGTCTCGTCACGTCATAAAGTTCGAAAAAATGAAAAAAAGACGCAACGTGATGACGAGAAATACTTTATTATGTATTTTTTCGTTGTTTGAAATTCGTTTTAAAGAGAAAACAACTGTGAAGAGATCTCGTCACGCTGACGTCTCGCTTTCTCGTCGCATTGTGAAACAGCCTTGACATTTTCAACGAGAAGACGATGTTGAGATTCCTTTCTCAGCGTATACCTACTGCATGTTGTTCTCATTAACAGTCAAACCAATTTTCACCGACTCCGCTTTACAGTTCTTACTTCGTCCTTCGTATAATGTCAATATCATCTGCATAAGTAGTTTAACAGACTTTTGAAAAAACCTTTGCTGTTGACTTGGCAGATGAGTGTCATTGCTTCAAGAACAATGTTAAGGAGGTTGCATGATAACGCGTCGCTTTTTCTAGAATCTTTCTCAAAGCGTTCGGTAGTTTTCTTCCTGACTTTCACAGAGCAGCAAGAGTTCTGAAAAGCCATTCTGTACAAGCGGACGAGTTTGGCCGGAATTCCAGATGTGATATTGCTCTATATAATTCTTCTATACTATATCATATGCCACTTTGAAATCGATAAAGAGGTGTAGTCGTATTTATTGGACAGTTGTTAAGCTAGCCACTGGCTAAGTAGTTGGACATTTCATTATTTATAATCGAATTCCAGCAGTTGTCTTAATACGACCTCATATTACCAGTGACATATCTGGAATCATTCATTCTCAAATGAATTTGTGACAGCTTTTGGATACGTTCAAAAAACATTTTATTAATTTAAACGTAACTTTTCATTTCGCAATAAGAAAATTACGTTACCTTGTTCATTAAACCTATCGACTTTAGAATAGGTTTTGAGAGCCAATTGCGGTGTCTAAATTAGACATACGATAAGACTGGTGGTGCGTATCGATTTGAAACTTCCGAGTTTTTTTTTCCAAAATCTGTCGGAGTGTGAACATTTGAACGACCAACACGCACGGCTTATTTGCCGCTGCCGGGCCTTAAACCCCACTGATAGGGCCCAATCAGATTTTTGAAAAATGGTGTTTAGCGATCACACCAGTACACAGATGACTCGATTTTGTTAGCGATGCTGAGGAGATTTTCATTCATCAGGCATGCTTTCATCAGACTAAATTTTGCAGATAAGTTGGTGCATGCTGCCTGCTGCTTTGAACAGTTCGGCTGGCAGGCTCCTGTTCTGGCCTTGTACACTTAAGGGCCATTTTTTTCACTATTGCTCAACTTGAGGCAAACTCTCAAGTTGTTGGAACTGTCAAGGCAATCTAAAGTGGCACAGGCGTCTATAGCGCATGTTTTTATTTTTTACTTTTCCACTTTTTGCAAAAAGTCTTGGGTGTAGTTAAGCTGAGTGAAAAATTTATTAAAATAATAAATTAATCGTCATAAAAAAAACGTGTTTCAGTTTAGGGAACATTTGAGAACTACTGGGAATTAACGACAGATTTTCAACTGCCTTTGATTTCATTATTATCTTTGTTTGTACAAAAATCGATCAATCTCACTACAATGGCAATATCTATTGAACTGCAATTATTTCCGAGCAAAAAGGAATTTAAAAAAAATGAGAAAAGAGAACCGAAGCGAATTAAAAAAATTTCACTTTTGATATTTCACCCAACGTGACCCTTCCTACCACCTTAATTTCTCGCCTGACTGAGCCTACCTACCAACACGAAACTTTTTTCCATTTCTGTTTCTTTCATTTAGCTCATCACGATGGTTATCCAAACCCAAAACTTACCACAAATACATTGACAGAGAACACACAGAAAGACACAAAAGAAAAAGAAATCAAATATTGTGAGGCCATTAACCTCCCGAAAAAATAAAATTCTTCGTTTGTTCAGAGACTTTCTTAATATTTCTCATAGGTATGTGGTTACTATCGATCGTTCATTTTCCACCCGATCAACCCATCCCAAAGTCTCCCCAATCCCTCTCAAATATTTGTGCTTTCCAACTTTGACGTTAAACAACAATGCCAATAACTGTACCAAACAATTACAATTAAAATAGAGTACCTCTCTACATGTCGTATGGACATACATGCGATGAATATGTCAGAAAAGGGGGATAGAAATAAAAAAATAAAAAAAGTAAAATACCCGAAAATAAAAGAATGAATTGAATACGTGAATATGTAATGACAAAAAAAAAAGAAAAACCAACAGAAGGAAAAGGCAGAAGAAACCAAGTTGACTTATTAAAGGTTGGTACGTAGGCAAATCCCGGAAGATATTGGACGTCCCTGTTTGTTTCTTCAATCAAAGTTAAAGTAAAACCAAAAAAAAAATTGGCAACAAAACCCAAAATACGCACTTTTTTCGTTTTCGAACAGGCTCAGAACTCACTCACGATATCTAGGGGAGGGGAGGGGTCATGATGCATTTAATTTCCCTTGTAAACCAACAAGTTTGGTAAAAAAAAATACTCCTGCCAAACAAGACACAATGAACCCCAAAATGTGCATCTGTTGCAAAATATTGCATCCATGGGAAACTTTGTGCATTGCAGTTCACTTCCTTGTTTTTTTTTTTTGTTTTTTTTTTTCGTCTTCAAATTTCATCTTTAAGAGAAATTTAAAAATTTTCGAAAGAGTAATTTTCATAATATAACAGCTGATCTCGATTTAAAATTGAAATTGTGTCGGTGTGATTTTCATTTCATTATATTCTCTACAAAGAGTACCTCCTAGCTGCTGTCTCTTAAGGTTATAAAAATATATTATTTTGATTTGTATTTGTAAAAGCACCACCAGCTGTTTTAGGCTTATAAAACGGTTAAGCTCTTAAGTTTTCTGTAGAAAAAGAAAAGCTCTTCCAAAAATAGCTTATAAAACGGGCCTTATGCGGAAGTATTTACTTGGCTACCGTCCACTCATTACACACCTGCAACACGAAAAGAGAAATAAAACAAAATAAAATAAAAAAAGAGATTATTATGTGTACTTACTACACGATTTGCTCATGATCTTCATTTCTTATTAGCAAGACAAGAGCAATATAAATAATTCATTTAAATCAAATCGACTTCTCTCTGTTTCTTACTCTTTCGTTTTTCAAATTTTAAACTCTTTAGACTTTTTGAATTGCGTGCAATTAAGTGCATTATTATTTGTTTGTATTTTATTTTTTATTTAGGTATTTATTTTTATTACTTCGTGTGACTTGTTTAGTTGCGGTGCATCAATGTATGGTTTTTTTTTTATATTGTTTTTGAGGCTTGCATGTTGGGAATTTCAAGTTAACATGCGCGCACCCCATCGCGATAATAATTGATTCGACAACGATGATGTTGAGCTGTAGAAACATCGAACAGAAACAGAAACACAGCAGCCAGCACTTTGTGGATTGGAGAAAGCGATCGCGCGTACGGCTTTAACGACATTTTAATGGATACCGTACCCAAGCCTCTTTGGTGTATGTGGTTTCGGTGGAATGGCAATAAAAATTGTAATAAATACCAAGATTGGTTAATATTTTTTTTTACAACGATGATTGAAAACAGTTTTTGTTTCGGTAACGAGATATAAAGATGTCTTGACATAATCTTCCTTATAGATATACTTATTTAAATGTGACAGACGTGATACTTACGACGAATGAGGCAAGTTAAGGTATTGTTCAGGATAATGATAATGACAGTCATGGGTTTAAGCTTTTGAAGATTGAGGAAATGTCTCATGATGTTTTGAGGAAATAATAACTTTGGCATTGGCATTTAATATTTTGGTTTTGCTCACAAATTGCCGGGTATACAAATGCGGTTGTGGTGAGGTTTGTTGTTGTGGTTTAAACCGGGTCCGTTCGTGGGGAGGTGGTGAGGGTTTCATGTTTTCTACGGTCTTGTTATAAAAACTCAGGTTTTTTTTTACAAAAGAAAATCATATGGTATATGTAACCATTTTGTTTAAAATAAATAGATAAAACAAAGTTTTAATTTAATTCATTTTTTGACCTTCACATTCAAATTAACACCCTGCACAAATAGTCCATTGCTCTATTCTGGAACCTTATCACATAAAAAGGCGCTGTTTTTGTTGTCAAATTAAAAGTTATAATCGTTTGAAACTAAAAAATTACATTCTCTTTTTAAATATTTAGTTTCATTTATTAATTTTTTGTCGTTGATCTATAAAATTTTCAGTATACTGATTATCCCAGGGGAGGGGGGTTCTAACAGCCTAAATCCGCCCTGCACACGGGCATCACGTTTGAACACATTTAACACTACTATTAGAATAAAGAATCAAGAAAAAGTCTATAAATATAAATATAAGTTTCGTTTCAGCAAGTGGCCCTTAATGTATAAAAAAAACTTTTTTCATCTATATATAAATACCCCTAAATAAATTTTGTGGTACCATTTTCTCAAAAAGTATTTGACCAATTTCGATAAACTTTATATGGTTGGAAAGTCACAATTGCGGAGATGTGCAGAATATATTTCAGACATGCATTTATACACTGTGGGTCATTTTCGTTTTTGTACTGTCGAACACTGTGCATATTTAAAAAAAGAAGAAGGCTGGGTCTGATCCACACTGATAACTTCCCATTTGGTTCCCTTTGAAACTCGACACCCGATGTTATTTTTTATAAGAAAATTACCACTTAAAAATCATCGCAAAAATTTATCAGTTGTGCAATCAAGGGAAGGCTGTTTGATCTTAATATACAACGACACGACAAAATTCAACAATTATTAGCAGTTTCTTTTGCAGTTTTCTTGGCCTAGAAAAAAACCGTCAATTTATTTTTTACAAGCCTTATCAATTATTAATTATGGCATTGTGTGTAGACTAAAATTATCCGAGAGTTGATATAATTGGTTGTTCTCGAGATATTCGAGCCAAAAAAAAACATTTTTTAACAATTTTTAGCATTTTTTATTTGCAGTTTTGTTTGGCCTAAAAAAAACCGTTAATTGAATTTTTACACAAACTCTACCAATTATCAACAATAACTTTGTGTATTAAATAAAATTAACCAGAAGTTAATATCTTTGCTTGTTCTCAAGATATTCGATATTGTTTAACAATTTGTAATGTTTTCTTTTAATGAAAAAAAAAAAAAAAAATAAACTGCGGGTTGTTTTATTTTTAAAATATTACCAATTTCTTACTTCTTCATTATGCATGGAATGAAACCAGGCCGAAGTCGATAGCATTATTTGTTTTACTGGCTGAACAGAATGGTGACGCAGACGGAACCGGAGACGGAGCCGGAATAGCTGTCAAAATATTAAATACACGCAAATTCAATGTTGCGAACACAACGGAACGTAGACGCATACGGAGCTGCAGACGCAGACGGAAGAGTTCGCCAACTTTTAACTTTTGACATACGGCACTTTTGACGTTTCAATTTGTATGAAGAAAAAAAACAACTTTTTGGGTCGGAAAAAAATATTGTGGTTATTTGTATCGCGAAAAAAATTATTTATTAAAAGGAAAATTATTGGAAACAAAAAATGTGAATTCTGAGCTTGTACACAATAATATTCTTTTGTTTTTCTTCAAAATACTTTCAAAGCTGTACAGCTCCATTGTGGACATGTAAAAAAAATAACGTACGACACTTTTTGACAGCTCTTTCAGTTCCGTCTGCGGCTTCAGTTCCGTCATTCTATTCTGTTCAGCCAGTTAGAGATATTCGAGAAAAAAACCATTTTACAACTTTTTTGTAAATTACTGTAATAAAAAAACCGCTAATGGAATTTGTCTGAAAATCCATTCTGCATGTAATAACCATATTATCTATAAAATAAAATTTATTTGAAGTCGATATCTCTATGCCTTCTCGAGATATCGTGAATGAAATAGAGCTTCCGAACGTACGTACACAGATATCTCTCTAAAAACAATGTAATCCGACTCCAGAGACCTCGAAACGTCTAGAAATGTCAAAATTTTCAATTTCATAAATCGGACCGATTACAATAACTTCCAATAAAAAATAAATTTGATGGCACAACAGCTCATGAAGAACTAGGGCCTAGTGACTTACAACTCTCAACCATTCCTGTGTGCGTGTCTACAGGAATGGAGGGGACCTCCAGTTTATTGCCGAATCCGAACGGCTAACGAGCGGCACTTTTCTGTGACAGGAGATACTCTTGGAGGATTTGTCAATTCCTCGCAAGAGGCAGTAGCCCTTTTTCTTTTAAATAAATAGGTGGCGAGGCTGGGGATCGAACCTTAGACCTCTGGCATGACAGTCCATCGCACTAACCATCACGCCACGGCTACTACCTAATAATAACTTCTAATAACTTCCAATGGGAAGGTAAAAATGTTTTTTTCCTTCAATATTTTCAAGCAAACTGTTTGCGAAATTGAAAGTGTCGAATTTCAAAACAGGGCTGTACTAGATACTATTTAGAATAAATATTCTATAAAAATATGAAAGATTGATTTGTAGTCATGATATTTAAATAAAATATTTTAGCCGCAAGTTACAATAATTTGAAAATAATTTCACATTCGTTCACCTTTTTCGCAGAGATCAGAAATAAATCTTAACCTTATTTGAAACGTCCCTTAATAACTCGTATTTGTTGCTATTTTCAATAAAAGTCACAAAATAACCTTTATTCTAAAAAAAAAATTTTTTTGGGTCAAGTTCTGAGAGAAACCTTTATTCTGATTTTTTTTATGTTTCGGTCAACAAGTGAGATTTATCGTTGAGAGAAAAAAATAAATCTCATCTGCAATTTTATCAATCAGAATGTCTCTTAGTATGGCCCTTAGTTTTTTGTTAGCAATGCATGCTGAAATGCAGATTATTAGGCTTTTTAAGCATCATCATCAAGTTTCCTGATATATTTGCTTGGCGTCTCAGCGACTGAATTCAAAATTGAAAGGGAATTTTCATCTTTAAATTTTATTTTTAGTGACAAAAAGAACAATCTTGGGTCAAAAAAACCTTGAGGGCCAGTTGTACAAATGTTTGATCCGTGGTTCAGGAATTTTAACTCACCAATTTCGGCGGATTAACTGTGGTTCAACGATGCTTCAGGCATGTAATTGGCTTTTAGTGCATATTAGAACCTTGAACCATCGTTGAACCTCAGTTAACCCGTCGAAATCGGCGAGTTAAAATTCCTGAACCACGGATCAAAATTTAAACCACGATTGTACAACTGGCACTGAGAGTTTATCATTAGCGAAATTTAATATACCATAAATTAAAAAAAACATAAAAATCCCTTGCTCCGCTTAGGGGGTGATCAGTCGCCAAGCAGGCGCCAATGTGAAAAGTTTTCTTGACCAAAATACCCATTAACCAAAAATTTAATTTCTCTTTACAATCTCTTTTATTAAAAGCACCTTGTCTGGCCTTTTTTAAAAGTTTTTGAAAAAAAAAACAACCTTTTTACCAACTTTTTTATTGATTTTTTAGAACTACTGGCACTTTCTAAATCACGAATATGTATTTTTGAAGTCACTAGGTCGCTTAGTTTAGCCGCAAGTCGAGTTTAAAGATGCCAACTTTGATGCCTCTAGCACGTCTAGTTTAGCCGCAAATCGTAATTAAAGATAAAAGTCGATTTTTCATATTAGATTACGAATATGCATTTTTGAAGTCGCTAGGTCGCTTAGTTATATTATTCAAATTTTTTGTTCGAATTAACCATTTTTGATTTATTTTCTACGAAAAAGGTTAAAGGTTGACCTTTTCCATTAATTTTTTCGTAAAAAACTCAACCATTGAGAGATATTTTAAAAAATAAAAAATAAATCTAAACCGATAACCGATATTTTGTTTTTCAATAAATAAATCTCAAACCGTAACCGAAATCTTCTTAAAGAAATGTGGTAACTCTCAGAGAGAAACCAATTGAAAATAAAGGTCAACAGTTATTTTTGATCTCTGCGCTTTTTGTCTGCAATTTCCTCTCCCCATAAAAATAAGTTCGTTCGCACCTTTTGAATGAAACTTTTTTCTATTTCTTTACAAAAGATTTTTTACTAATATATAAAGAATCTGATGCGTATGAAAAATTTAGGCATTACTTCCGCATCAAAACATTTTCTACATTTCGGAACTCATCCATACTTTTCAAAATTCGACTGCTTAGCGGAAACAAATAAAAGATTGATAATTTGCTAAAATCGCCAATACGTTTACTATAACCGGGGGTATTTTTTTTTTTGTTGACATTTTAGGGAAGTTCCTAATTCCTATTATGAATGATTATGCCCTCCTTTTTGACAGAAAAGTTGAGAAAGCGTGTTATTACATATTGCTAAGTTCTTGCAAAATGATCTTTTATAGTTACTTAGCATGATCAATGATCATTGCTCATTTGAAATAAACTATATGAACTTCTGCCTTATATTTGAAGCTAACTGTCCTGTGCATAATCAATAATTAATATAATTATATATACTTACATTATGTAGGTATACCTGGTATTCAATGTTGTGGTGGTTATGTGTCAAGTTTGTACTCCAGTATTCGTGTAACCTGTCGGAAATTTATATTTCCACTTGCATGTTTAAATCATTCTTTATATTTATATTCATTTCTATATAAAAAAAAAAACTGCATAAAAGTAATAATTAATAAATTGTTGGTAAAATTGTTGTTGTTAGACAGAAATTTTGTACGGCATTCATTCGACATTTTTATTGCATGTTGACGTGCATGTTGGGTTTGATGGTTTGCTGGCAAATTGTGAGAATAATGAGTTATTAAGATTTCCGGGTTGATTGTGAATTATGAAGGCGATATAAGTCTTTCTTTTTAGTCACATTTGTTTGTGTTGGATAAGTGTAGGTATTATTTTTTATATTAACAAGTAATCAAGTCAGGAAGACATAAGAAAATGCCCTGGAGACTTCCATGGATAACAAATAGTGTGTCAGAGAGATGTATGTGCAGTTCATAAGACTAATTGTCAGAGCTTTTGTTTACCAATAGGCTATAGCACAGGGCGACAAAAGTGTATGTGAAACGACTTCATGCAACGCAGTCTCCACTGACTTGCCTTTAAGATAAGCGTGTTGAAAGTTGCACAAATTATTCGGATTGAGAAGGTCCCTAACATGCAGATCAATAATCCTCTCCAGTGTTTTGAGGAGAATAGAAGACCGATAAGCCTCTGTAATCTTTTGCAGTCAAGTGTGTCGGTTTTCCAGCTTTTGGAATAAAGACCACTTTGACTTTTCTCCAGCTGTTAGGGACGTATCTAAGTTTAATGCAACTTTTGAAGATAACCCTAAGCCATGGAGAGATTATCTGCAGAGCATGTTGAAGAACTGCCGGAATAATCTCGTCTGGTCCAGCTGATTTAAAGGGTTTTAACGAGTTTATTGTCCACTTAATATTCTAATCTGTCCGGTGCTGGTTGATCAAGTGCGGTGCTGGTTGATCAATGTGTAAAAAGTCTGATTTTATATAACCTGAGTCCTTAGGACTCTTACATCCAGGAAAATGCGTTTCCATAAAGAGTTCAAGTGTTTCCTGGCTCTAGTTCAAGCACGATCCATCGGGATGTTTGTTATACCCCGGAATCGTAGGGTTAGATGCAAGGATCTTTCGAAGTCTAGCCGCTTCACTTCTGTTCTCAATGGATTCACAGTGTCTAGCCCATGAATCTTTCTTGGCCTTTCTGAATTCTTTGGTGTATGAATTAATTTCGGCTCTATATGAATTCTAGTCTTTATCTAATTTGCTCAGTCTGGCTTTATTGAGACCCTTGTTCTTCGTTTCTTAAGTTCACTGCTCCACCATGGTGGGCCAGTTTAATGTTACGGATATAGGGCAATGTCTTTTAAAAGCCGTTTTCATTTTATTGGTAATGTTTTGAACAGCTTTGTCAATGGTTGAGGTTAACGTGATCATATCCTCCTTTGGTGGATCGATACGTTCGGTTCGTTCAACCATTTTGTATATTCTGTCCAATTCGTTCTAGTTGGGTTTCTAAAAGGGTTTTTTCTTAAAGTGTATCTTAAAGTGATCCGAAAAGGATTCTTTAAGTGAGACTCTCCATTACTTCACTCTCTTCTCATTATTACTGATAAGAGTGAGATCTAGAATTTCTTCCCTGTTTTTATTTCTGAATTCTGGAAGATCGCCCTCATTACATAAAATAAGGTTGGAATTTGGAATGGAGAATGTATTCAAAAATAGACTCACCCCTTTTGTTTATTTCCTTACCGCCTTATTGATTGTGGTGGGCGTTGGCGCATCAAATCCCATCACCAAAGGTGTTCCTCGTGCTGTGGCATAATACACAAGGTCGCGGACTATCTTTGCTGGAGCGCTGGAGGGTTCTCTTCATCGTACGGCAAGTACGTTGACGCCAAGACGAAGTTTCCTTCCTTGGTCTTAACGCTTATTGCCACGTTGTCCTCGTTGCTGTACCTAGATAATAAGAAAGCATTAATTGACTTTTTCACTATATAAGATATAACTTCTTATAATACTTTCTGACGTGGAGTAGAAAAGGTTGTGATTCTTTGACCTGACACCTGATTCTTATGAATCCATGGTTCTTGGGCTAAGGCCACATCCACGGTCTTCTTTCTGAGACATGTAGAGCATTAGGTCGTGTGTTGCTGCTTTAGCGTGATGCTTTTGACTCTTTTTTGCTATCATGCCTTCTTACCTTTACGGTTCCGAGGCAGTATCTCAACACGTCCGATTTCTCTTTCAGGAGAAGGTCAGATTTCTTGTCGATTACGAACAAGAGATCCTTTCCTTCCCCTTTGAGACTCTTCCTGGAGAGGGCTAGCTCCCATTCTAAAATGGAGAACTCCTTGTTCTGTTTCGCCAACAGTTTGATTATAGATGTGTCCTCATGCGCGGCAGGAGGAGGAATCCATATTTTAGCCTGTTGTCGACGTGGCAAATCTGTGACGGGAAGAACCCCCAGCAAAGCACCCTCTCACAGTTCGCCAATATTGGTGATTGTGTGAGTGAGGGACTCCAGTGATTTCTGGTCCCCACAGCAATCCACTTTCACTCCTTTCCGCCATCTAGCTACATCGAATGTATAGTCATCAGAACTATCCTTTTCAGATGTTGCCATCATAGCTTTAAGGATTTCGTTTTCTACAAGGAACCAGTTTTTTGCCGTAATTTTCCCATCCGGGTTGTCAGTTGTCACGACTTATTATGGCTACCTGCAGATAGATCGGGGTGGTGTCAAAACTGTTGGTTTTACGCTTTTTAGAACTTTCACACTTAGTTGCCTCTTCCGATCTTGTTCTTTTCGACGTACTTGCCTCCCAGAAGAGTTGCCGACCTGTACTACCTCTTTCCTTTTCAGGTTCGATGTAGCGTTGGTCTGCTGTTTCTAGCTGGAAGTCGTAAGCTTGGACCGGTACATGCAATATAGCTACTGCCAACCTGTTCCTGGTGTTTCCTTTTAGGGATAGACCTCTAGGTGTGGTAGCATTCACTCTATCACTGTCCAGCTTTTTTTCATTCAAATTTTAAGAGGAAACAGTGGGTTCAGTGGCAGTCGCTGCCATCTGACGTTCATAGTTTCTCACCAACTTCCTATGTTTTTTCAAAAGAGCCCTGTCCTTTTTGTCCATAGCACTCACGAATCTTTTAGAAGATCTGTACTTACTGCGTTTCCTCAAAGCTTTGAGGGGTGCAGAGTAGTCTCTTAGGAATTCGAGTCTTCCAGCAACTTGTCCAAGGTTTGACTTCCTAAAGAGGGAGGTCTGTTCAAAGTCTCCCTATCGTGGATAGGCATGCTATCTAGAGCAGGAAGTCATGCTATCTAGAGCAGGAATAGGAGCCGCTATAGGGTTGAGTGTGTTCGTTTGTCTTGTCAAGATTGGTCGTCGTTTTTGATCGTAGTCGTTGTTTACAATTGTCACAGGCAACTTAGCCTCTTGCGAGGCCAAGCCCTCGCCGACAGCCGTGACTACTGTCGACATTTGAGTGTATATCCCCACTCTCATTTCTTTCTCTTGTAAACTTTTGTCCATAGTTGGGTTGGATAACATCCCTGTTTGTTTGGTTGGTTTTGCTTAGTTGTGTGACCCTCTAGCTGGTTTGCTGGAGGATCCCACGTAAGCCCGCTCGCCCCGCCAAGGCGAAAACCGTGAAGGGGTATTTTGGCTTAAGAGGGGTTAGTTATTGTAAATATATCCAATTATATAAAATGAACTGTAAATGAACTAACCAATATATGCTGATAAAAAGTACGTATACGCCACAGTGACTCCACTAATGCTTATTTTGTATTATTTATTTTAAAGGGTCTGTAATGTTATATATAGGAACTAAAAACAAGCAAAGATTAAAATAAAGACGATTTTTTCACCTCTCTCTCTTCATATATCCACATGTAATAGATTACAATGATCCCAAAAAGAATGGAAATATAAAAATTTATCAGTGTGTTACACGTTTGGCTATACTTTTTTAAGGGTCATAACATTTAGTTATATTCTTCTTCACCTGATGGTTAATCCTCTAGAAGTAGATACTCATTTTTTTGTATTATCTGTTCCAGATTCCAGTTCGAATTCATAGCTAAGTCAGGACAACGTCTGCCGGGTCAGCTAGTTTGCTATAAAATTCCAAGTTTGTATCTGAGCAAAAAAGTATATTTGTCTGCACCGCTTCTTCTGAAAGCAGATACATTCATATAAATAACACTTACATGAGAGTGAGAGGCAGGTCGAGTTCGTAAAAGTAACACTTCGGCAACACTGCCACATTCAAGTCGCATTTCTGCCGGCAAATGCAGTATGTTTCAAATTTTGTTCACTGTTTTAGGAGCGCTGATGTTTGCGCTCAGTACTGAAATCACATTTTGACCAAAATGTACATAACGACTACCATTTTTTTGCAATTTTTTTTAGCAGTGATTGAGCATGTTTACTTTTACGAACTCGGGGGCAATCAAAAAAGTCTGAAAATGCATCAATAAATCAGTTTATTTTAAATATTCATCTCAACATATTATAATAACGATCCCTTTTTACTCCCAAATTAATTTCCATTTGAACTTTGATGTTTTCATCAATTTTCCTTCCTCTTCGAAATAGTTCAATATCATCTTCATCTTCATAAACAAATGCCTTATCAGCAAGCCATCCATACATTTGATTTTCTGTAGCTGGTTTATCATATATTTGTTTGGGTCCCGATAATTGTCGCCTTCCAATTTCATCCATATATCCCTGGACGTTAGGTTTTTCAGCATCAATATTTTTTAATGAATCATGTTTGGCATAAAATTTTTCCGTTACCATCGTGATTCCAAAATGTGGCCTAAAGGTTTCTTTGACTTTTATAAATCGATCATTCCATTTCATTAATTGTTTTTCAAACTCATGATGTGATCTAAATTCAGACATTGAAAAGACGTTTTAAATTTAGATATGTCTGAATGTGTGTGCAATGTATACATGTACAATTGGAAAAAATATACAATTTGTATAGTAAGTACTTTTATTTTCAGAAAGGAAGATAATTTGAATTATGACTCCAGTTTAACCCAATTTCTACCACTATACCCGCTTGGGTACCAAAAATTCATGGAATTTATCGTTTCACCGTAGACCCATCTCTCATATGTTTTAATTAGATTTGACTTATTTTGGTCTCTTGACATCTTGACAACATGTTTAAGTTTAATTAATTACAATAAAACTAAAACGGTAATTTGTTTATTACTTCGCGTGAAGTACAATTTCAACTTTTACTGTTTTTGGAGGTTGTTCACATTTGGACAAAAATCTAATATTTCGTTTATCTATTTTATTTTTATTTTTTCAAAAAAAAGTTCAATAATAGTTGGTATAAATAGACAAAATTGAAAAATAAAGTCAACATTTTATTATTACCAGAGGTCAGTAACTGTTAAGTTAGGTGTACGGTTTACCCGCTTGGGTACAATGGGAACATCTGAAGGCATTTTTTTTTCGAATGGATTTCAAATCATTCATTTCTACATCTTGAGGCAGATGTATACAAAAATGACTGCTTCCCAATATCTTCGAAGTTAGCTAGATAAATACTAATTTTGGATCAAACTCGTCTCTATGCTGCACGATAACTTTGATTTTACGAAAGAACATGTACAATTTTTTTTTTTCAGAAATGCTCTTTTACAGTGGTTCACTCAATGAAAATGAAATGAATGAAAAATGGAGGTTTATTGGCCGAAAATAATTATATAACGCTCTAGATAAAACGACTATGCCAAAAATATCAGCAGTAGGCTTTTATGCATGAAATGTTATCAATTGATGAAGCCATGATCAAATATTTTGGTTATCATTCCTCGAATCAGTTCATGAGGAGAAAATCTGTTGGATTTAGCTTCAAGAACTGGGTGGATGTCGCATCAGAGGATTCCCAATATGGTTTACTTGCACTTCAATGAAATGTTGCTCGCCACTATCTAAGAAGATATCCTATTTAACTTTTAAACTCGATGCGTTCCTTTTCAGCAAGCATTCTCTTTGCTGAAGGCCCCCATCGTCCCAAAAGAATTGACCTTGTTCAGGATTGTATTCGAAGTGATTGTGTTGTTGTAATACCGTGTGAAAAATCATCTGGTGAAACAAAAACTCAACGTATCTGAAATTTTTTGGATAGGTTGACAGCGTCTCGGGTATGTTCTTAAACGAAGGTATTGATGACCCTTACTGGCTGAACAGAATAGAATGACGGAACTGAAGACGCAGACGGAACTGGAAGAGCTGTCAAAAAGTGTCGTACGTTATTTTTTTTACATGCCCACAATGCAGCTGTACAGCTTTGAAAGTATTTTGAAGAAAAACAAAAGAATATTCTTGTGTACAAGCTCAGAATTCACATTTTTTGTTTCCAATAATTTTCCTTTTAATAAATAATTTTTTTCGCGATACAAATAACCACAATATTTTTTTCCGACCCAAAAAGTTGTTTTTTTTCTTCATACAAATTGAAACGTCAAAAGTGCCGTACGTAAAAAGTTAAAAGTTGGTGAACTCTTCCATCTGCGTCTGCAGTTCCGTGTGCGTCTACGTTCCGTTGTATTCGCAACATTGAATTTGCGTGTATTTAATATTTTGACAGCTATTCCGGCTCCGTCTCCGGTTCCGTCTGCGTCACCATTCTGTTCAGCCAGTTAGTTTCAAAGAATTTCACATGCCAGTTAGATGGTTTTGTGAGTTTTGTGGCATAGCTCTGTGCGTTGGAAAAGTAGGCTTCAAATAATTTCATACGAAAATTAGAACCCATATCTTACCACTGTACCTGCTTGGGTACAGCTTAATAAACATATTAGTGACTTTTTAAAAAAAATGAAAAATCTTTTTTTGTATTGCTTTGATCATATTCATTAAAGTTTTGTTGCCAAAAGTTTGAATTTTAAGTTTTAAACGACTTCGGTAGTAAATGGGTTAACAGTCGAAGAAAGTGGCACTTAAGTGGCCAATATTGGGGATAAAGGCTCAATATCTCAGTGTTGTTAATTGTCGAAAAATTCACGTATAGAAATGGCGACAGCAACTGCTTAAATATACTATTTTCAATAATATAAAGTTTTATTTCACTAATTTGTTGTCACTCCTATTCATATTATCACTTTTTGTTTCAAAGTGAAGGAGAAATCATTCAAAATCGTAGAGAAACCATTTTGTAAAAGATCGAAACGTCAAAATATATTGCTTCGTTGATGGAAATCAATAATTGCCTTTCATCTTTTTGGCAATATGGACATTGCTATTGCCAAAGCGTCTCTATTGGCAATATTCAAGGCAATGGCAATAATGGAAGAAATTTATTGCCTCCAAAATTGCTAATGGAGACGCTGGGTTAAGTCTCCCATGTTGACTTAAATGCAACTTTTTTCAAACTGACCAATTGAGCCTTAAGTCCTAACATTGGAAACTTAAGTACCACTTATTCGGGTAAGTATGCACTGGGAAACTGGCCCCAAGGCTCTTCCAAACAGGCGCGAAATATTCGGTGCGAAACTGTTACAACCGAAGAATGCTCTAACATTCGATTAAAAAAATAGAAAACTGAATGAAAGCATTTATATTGTTAGCAAATGTTATGCCTTTTTTTTACGTTTTTGGCCTATAATTTTCAATAATTTTCCACATTCTTAAAGGCCAAACATTGTCGATGTTTTTAAAGCACCACGCAGTTAGCATAGCACAAGTCTTTCGAAGCTGCAAAATTAGTTTTAGACTACTAATATCTATCCTAAAAACTTCCCAAGAAATCAGAGTCGTGGAATTTTTTGCGATCTACAATGCTTTATTTGACGACCAAGCAACCATAGTTCTTAAAAAAAAGTCTACAAATACTCATAGAAAAAATTACACTTTTTCAAATCAAGTTTGTTCAATGCATAGCAGCAAGTTTAATTTTTAAAGTTGGTTTAAGCTCAAAGGAAATGGAACTGACATGATGTGCGTGAAGTTAGCACCGCCCTTTTAGATTTTCGTAAAAAAAATCGTTGTGCTGCGATGTGCCCAACTTATGCTGCCATGTGCCGTATTTAAAAAAAAATCATTCTAAGCATATGGTTTTTAGAGACTACCAATTTAGCAGCGCCATTTTTGATTTACAAAAAAAAAAAACAATATATTGTGCTGTATTATGCGCAACTTGTGTTGCGATGTGGCGTAAATATTTTTTTCAAGTTCGCAAATTCGCAAATTTTACGAATGATTTTTTTTTTAAATTAAGTTTTCCTAAAAACCTGAAGTTGTGCTATTTTGTGTATAAAAATGATACTAAGAACTGAAGAAATAAAAAAAACTTCGCATATTTGCAACTTTTACTAGCTAACGCAAATGTTGCGACGCACCTTAGCGAGAAGTTAGCACCGCTATTTTCGATTTTCAAAAAAATAATGGATGTGCTGTATTGTGCTCAACTTATGCTGCGTTTTGCCGTAAATATTTTTTTTCAAATTCGCAAGTTTTCAAATTTTACGGATGAAATTGAAAAAAATATTTGCGGCACAACGCAGCAAAAGTTGAACACAATAAAGCACATCCATTATTTTTTTGAAAATCGAAAGTGGCGGTGCTAACTTCACTTCACGCTTCGCAAAATCTTTGTTTTTTTTTTTTGAAAATCAAAAATGGCGGTGCTTCGCAACATTTGCGTTTGCTTGTAAAAGTTGAAAATATGCTATTTTTTCCCTTCCTAATTTTCATTTTTTGAACACAAAACATCACAACTTCAAGTCTTTTAGAAAAAAATGAATAGAAAAAAAAATCATTCGTAAAATTTGCGAATTTGAAAAAAATATTTACAGCACATCGCAGCACAAGTTGAGCATAATACAGCTCAATACTTTATTTTTTTTTGAAAATAGAAAATAGCGGTGCTGAAAGAAATGGGTAGCCTCTAAAAACCATATGGCAGCATAAGTTTGGTACATCGCAGCACAACCATTTTTTTTTTATGGAAAGCAAAAATGGCGGTGCTAACTTCACGCACATACTAAAATGATAGCTTTATTTTATTCAAGTTTACAGAATTCACCACAAGGATACAAACTGGGTCATCAGAAATAAAGTTGGTTGCTCTCTTTCTGACTGAATTTGTCTGTGTGTCCTTTTGCTCATGTAGGAAGGACATTATTGAATTAAGGGAGATATTTTTTTCGATTTGGGTTGCTGTCCCTTTTGCCATCATTTAGCTTTTATGAAAAGTTACATATTCTTACAGAATTTTGCAAAATACAGCAGGATAACAACAACTGAAACGCAAAATGATGATAATATATCTTAAACTGTAACCTGATAAAGGTTTACTTTGAAAACAGTAGTAACTTTGACAGTAAGAACACTGTAATGAAATCATGGGATGACATAAATGATAAGGACGATACTCTTGTGCAGGTATCTATTTTTTTTGTAGGGAATATGGAACTCTGAAAGAGAAATTTCAAAAGGGAATAGTTAACAAGCAGCCCATTTCTAGTTCAGGGAGAAGATACAAACAAGTTGGGAGCTTGTGGTAGGTACTTATCTATATCTAGGTATATATGTACTTATAAATGGTGGGACTTTTTTTATTTGAAGCAGGGGTGAAAATTGAAATGAACATTGAGAGTCTCGCTTAGAAAATAGAAACAAGGATAGTGTATGTTATCTACACATACTTGTGTAAATCTTTGCGTAGCTAAAGATTCTGTTGCGTTGGTAACAAGTGATTTATAATCAACTTGTAACTTGATTTTTTTTATCTTATCAGGTTGGGAGGACTTTGGTATATTTCTGATATGTACATATTTTTCTATATTAGTAAGCTTGTTTTCTACATAATTTGCCAATTAAATATTAATAAATATATAATCTTTTCTATAAATGGCTATATAGACTATTAAAATCAACGAATAAAAAACAACTTATGTAAATTAAATTAAGTTTTAAGGAAAATCCCCAACGGCCATATTGTTGACTTTTTCCAAAGCTAGTTTTATTGAAAAACTAGTGCTATAGGGGTTTCCAGTTTTAAGTTTTTCACAAATTTTTATTACTTTGACATCTAAATCAAAATATTCATAAATATTTTGACATCTAAATCAAATCAATAAAGGCCATATTGTTGGCTTTCTTCAAAGCTAGTTTTGAACAAAAACTAGTTTTATTCAGGTTTCGAGTTTTAAGTTTTTAGAACTAGTTTTCTTTAGTAAAACTAGCTTTGAAGAAAGTTAATAATATGGCCGTAACAAAATTTTATTTTTCGTTATGAAATACTTTATGACAATTTCTGAATGAAGCCTTACAATGTACATAATATGTACTGTACATATGTAATGTTCTATTAATTTTAATTTTAATTTTAATTTTAATTTTAATTTTAATTTTAATTTTAATTTTAATTTTAATTTTAATTTTAATTTTAATTTTAATTTTAATTTTAATTTTAATTTTAATTTTAATTTTAATTTTAATTTTAATTTTAATTTTAATTTTAATTTTAATTTTAATTTTAATTTTAATTTTAATTTTAATTTTAATTTTAATTTTAATTTTAATTTTAATTTTAATTTTAATTTTAATTTTAATTTTAATTTTAATTTTAATTTTAATTTTAATTTTAATTTTAATTTTAATTTTAATTTTAATTTTAATTTTAATTTTAATTTTAATTTTAATTTTAATTTTAATTTTAATTTTAATTTTAATTTTAATTTTAATTTTAATTTTAATTTTAATTTTAATTTTAATTTTAATTTTAATTTTAATTTTAATTTTAATTTTAATTTTAATTTTAATTTTAATTTTAATTTTAATTTTAATTTTAATTTTAATTTTAATTTTAATTTTAATTTTAATTTTAATTTTAATTTTAATTTTAATTTTAATTTTAATTTTAATTTTAATTTTAATTTTAATTTTAATTTTAATTTTAATTTTAATTTTAATTTTAATTTTAATTTTAATTTTAATTTTAATTTTAATTTTAATTTTAATTTTAATTTTAATTTTAATTTTAATTTTAATTTTAATTTTAATTTTAATTTTAATTTTAATTTTAATTTTAATTTTAATTTTTAACCCGGGATCCGCTATTTCGCTTGATATAAACACGCGGACGCGGTGCAATGTTCAATTGATGAATAGCTCTTCAGAACTCTTACAAACAAGTACCTACAGGTTTTTGACAAGGAGATGCACTATCAAGTGACTTCTTCAATTTTGTTCTGTAGCTGATATTTTGGGGAGTAGGTGCATAACACGGAAGGCACTGCGTACATTTTCAACAAATCGGATGGATATGCGGACGTTATAGACAACATCGGCCGCTCTCATACATAGTGCCATTTCAGATTCCTTCACGGCGTTTGAAGAACAAGCTAAACTTGTTGGTTTTGAAGTGAACGAGCACAAGACCGCAAGTACCTACTACCAACAAACAAAAAAGCATCTATCCGTGTCCAAAACGCCAAAGACAAAACGTCACTATTGAAATCGGTAATTTTGAGGCAGCTAAGAGAGGTTCATCTGTCTTGGAGTAAACGGTAACTCCACCAATTATACCTTAGTGGTGATAAGATGAATAATTACCCTAACAAACTGCCGTTACTTCGGTTTAGAGAAACACGCTTAAAACAAAGTGCATCACGCTCTACATAAACCTTAAACCAGTCCTACTTTACGTGTGAGGGAGGCGAATAGAGGAGAAGATTGACCCCGAAGTCTATGGGCTGTACTGTACCAATATGTGGGTGTAGTCCAAAAAAACCAAAACACACGAACTGCATTCCGGCCACACTGAGCGAACGGAGAACAATACTCCAGCGAAGAGAATATTCGTATCCCAGCGCCTATGTTCGAGGCGACGCGACGAGCCGAAAAGGAAGACCGAACCTAAGCCTATAAGGTTTAAAGACCAACCCATCGCGGATACCAAGGCGCGTCAACCTCAATATAAGCAGCTGGACTGGAGCCCGCAAGCTGACCAAAATGTTCTCTTATTCTTTTCTTGTAATGGAATGTGTCACACATGTTTTTATTTCCTGTAAATAATCACCATAAACCAAACCACATTTATATAAATTTAACCATTGCTTGTCCAAAAGACATGTGCCTGTCCAGGATCATCACCTCAATTGACCCATCAATCACATCACAAAAAAAATATTATAAAAATGCCCATCAGCGCCAGATTTTCTACTTCATTTCGTCATTGAAAGCATCGTCATTTTAATCCGCTTTTTTGTTCATAAAAATAATGCCTCTCTAAAGGTGTTGTTTCCAAGCTGTATAGTGGACACAAAAATATATACACAATGCCCCAGGAAGTGTACATCCTTTTGTGTGAACCTCTTCACCTTCGGCCAAACACAGAAGCCATAAATGGCCATAATTCCGTCATTGTACTCCTATTTTACGCATTGGAATGCAAATCGCATTATTAACGCAGCATTTATCACCTTTCAATGTGTCCTTGAATTGCCGAGTCCATAATATTTACCACACGTGCGTGTCGTCGGTCCCTTGAATCAACCGAGCACGCATTCTAACTAGGACATGCAACAAAGAAACAAATTATGACACATCCCTAAGTCCGAGCTGAATGTCCATCTATCTGCCACACAAACCTTAATAATAGGTGATATGAAAAATGCATCTAATCGATATGCCACAGGTAAAATAATGTGAAGGTGAATACAAAAGAAATGTGCTCTGGCAGTCAGCAAACCTTCTGCGGTGATGAAAGCATTTTGGAATGCGCCATGGGCACAATTTTCTATTAATATTTATTCGCAACTCCAAGTGCTGGACTGCAACTTCTATACAGATAATAGATATTGTATTCCCTGTATTCCGAAGTTCTAATAGATAGATCACGTACAAAAATTAACGGATAGATGTCCCAATTCGCTGTCACCTGAGCTGAGCAGACGGTGACCAGAATCAATGATGAAGGGAATGCAGAACTATTGTGCGGATTTATCGCATTAGGTGGGTGTGTTAGTAGTGTGTTCTGGAATTAAAATATGCAGGCCAAGGCTTATTGGTAAATTTGCGCACAACATTCTCCTAGCCCCAAAGGGGAGAGTTCTTATAGTTCATGTTGTGGAAAAATTTCCTGGAACTATTATGTTGGCCTGGTATTTGTATGGAATATCAATAAATGGTGCACGGCACACACTTACATTACAAAGAATAAATTTGCATTTATAAACACACATTGAACAATGCTTTTTGAAGATACAAAATGGTGGATATACATATTTGAATTTATTAAAATTAAAAAAGTGGTTGCGTGTGCTTTTTCAACAGTATAGTTGTTGTTCGGCAAAACGTACGTCGCAATTATTGCGTAAAATAAAATATTTTTGTTAATAGCTATTTCGCGAAGGTTCCTTTTTCCTTTGAATTAATTCGCAAGCATATCATTTCGCAAAAGCTTTTCCGCTAATTTTAAACTTTGTGTGGATTGTTTTGTTGTGACATCGGTTTTTTCTGATTATGTACGTTTTGTTTGACAGTTTTAGGTACAACCATATATATATTTATTTAATAAAACTTAAAACAACAAACACCAGACCGATGCCGAAATTTGGAGTTAGTTGATAAGGCCAGAAAAATGAGATCTCAGAGCCCTCAGCAATATCAGTTATGTATACATAAACAGGACAGGATTCTTCAGCAAAATTTCTCAGTTTAGCTGTCAGAACTTTGAGAAAAAAAAAATTTGGGTTCGCTTGCTCACTTTTTCACGTATTTGTTTGTATCTTAACAGTAAAAGTCAGGTTCATATCGAAATAACTATTAGGTTGCGATACATAGTTCAATATCAAGCGCTCAAATACCAAACTGTGCCCACTCAAAGACAATCAGGAAATTAACATATAGATGATATCTTCCTAACATGCTCATCACGTTATTAAGTTTCCTTTAAAGGACATCAAATCATCAATCTGAAACTGGAAGCCCAAAATGGTTTACAAGAGAAATTAAAAAATTAAGAAACACCAAAACTAAATTATACAGAATCTATTTATCATCAAAATCAGCTATTGATTACACTAAATACTCCTCTGTTAGGAGAAAGCTTTGTGTAAAAACCAAATCAAGTTATTAACTTTATTTGAGTAATGTAAAGAATGAAATCTCAGATAATCCTAGAAAATTTTGGGAGTTTGTAAATTTTAAAAGAAAAATAAAACACTTTCCAGCTGTGATGACCTATGAGGACTGTTCTCCTAATGATACTGCAACTATATGTGATATGTTTTCAAACTTCTTCCAAAGCGTTTATAAAAAGCCTAATACCTGTGATATAATCTGTGATAATGCCAACGGTAATTCCTGTGATAATACTAATGATAACATCTGCGATAAAAACTCTGATAACACCGAAACTTATTTAAAAACTTTATTAAATTTTATCCAACTTGACGTGGCTAGACCGAATATTGACGAAAATGAATTAACAGCACATGCATTCAAGCTCAAAGACTCATCATCCTATGGTCCTGATGAAATACCAGGCTTTATTGTTAAACGTCATATTTCTGTTTTAGCTCGTCCTGTGTGTTATCTATTTAATTTATCGATCAAAACAGGTGTTTTCCCTAAAGTGTGGAAGTGTTCATTTATTACTCCAATTTATAAAAACGGAAACAAATGTAATATTTCCAACTATAGGGGCATTGCGAAATTATCATGTTTACCAAAACTATTTGAAAAAATTGTCTTGCAATATATTGAAGAAAGATTTAAAAACATTATTTCACCACATCAACATGGATTTACGAAGGGAAAATCAACCACAACCAACTTAATGGAATTTTGCTCCGATGTTATTGCCAAAACCAAAATGGATTTCAAACTGACGTCGCATATTTGAATTTTGCAAAAGCGTTTGACCGTGTGAATCATCGTTTACTTCTGAAAAAACTAATGACCATTGGGCTCCCAAATTGGTTTTTAGTTTGGCTGGAGTCATACTTACATTGCAGATCGCAGTATGTCTACTTCCAAAATAAAACATCAAAAAAGATAACTGTGCATTCCGGTGTCCCCCAAGGAAGCCATTTAGGACCCTTTTTATTTTTATTATTTATAAATGACTTACATAGTATAATCCAATATTCGGATCTTCTTTTGTTCGCCGATGACGCTAAGCTTCGCCTATCTTATAAAAATAATAATGACTTTGAATTTTTACAAAAAGACTTAAACAATGTTTCTATTTGGTGTTATATCAATGATATGGAACTAAATGTGTCAAAGTGCAAGTGTATTTTTTTTTCTCGAAAACGGGTCCCTTTTTCCAATGTCTATATGTTGGGCAGTCAACCACTTAAATGAGTTAGTAATTTTTGTGATCTTGGCGTTATAATGGACTCAAAATTAAACTTCAATAAACATATCGATTATATCATTAACAAATCGAAATGCAGGTTAGGCTTCGTTTGTCGGTTTTCTAAAAAATTCCGAGACCCCTACATTTTTAAAACCTTATACTGTTCTCTTGTGCGACCGATTATTGAATATTGCACCTGTGTGTTTGGAGCCAAGCTACCAATCTAATATTAATAGACTGGAATCTGTACAAAAACGATTTCTTCTCTATGCCCTTAGCTATCTCCCATGGGATATCAACACGCATTTACCACCATACAACCAACGCCTGACCTTAATAAATTTACCATCTCTAACTCACCGAAGAACAGTTTATAAAATATTATTTATTAACGATATTTTGATCGGGGCAATTAATTCAGAATATATTTTGTCACAACTCAACAATTACATAAATTCACGGTCCTTAAGATCTGTAGATTTTTTAAATCAAAGATTCAATAGAACAAATTATGGCATTCATGAACCTTTGTTTGCTGCATGTGCAGCTTATAATAAATATTTTAGTGTAATTGATTTTAATTTATCAAAATTTTGTTTAAAAAATTACTTATTTGGAAATTTACAAACTCAAAGCTAATAATGTTATAAATTTCTAGCTACATGAATAAATAAATAAATAAATAAAATTGTAAAACACTGTTTTACAAAACTCTGCAAATACATACATATATCTAATAAATAATATAAACTTAGTTAATAGTATGCTCTCAGATAAAAAAGGCGTGTTCTTTATTCTGTGTTCAATATTCTGTATTCTATGCACAAAAATGACCACTTTTAAATGAATAGGTATTACCTAGTCCCATTAATACTACAACAAACAAATCCCTTAATATAGAAAATAAATCCCATATTTAAATTTACAGCTTACAACACAAATTCAGCCTGGAAAATTTAACTTACAACAAAAAATTCTATCCCTAAGTTGTAAAAGATAAAAAGAGTACTGATAGGTCTGTAAAACCTACCAGGATAACATCAAAATGTTCCAGATCCGCATCTCGCAGCCACAAATGTATAGGTATATTTATTTCCTCTACTAAGGGTTCTTATTTTCTCCTTTTTCCTTAATTACAAGAAAGGATACAACATCCGTACCTTCTCGGTTAGATAAAAAAAAAAATAAGTACACGTCATAGAAAGAAGAAAGCCACTTGCACTTTCTATATAAAGTTTTCTATTCCAGAACATTCCAAAGCCAGTCTTAAATTGCTGCTTGCCTAGCTAGTATTTCTAAGGGAGTACTTTTTGAATTCCAAACATGATTATAAAAATGTTTGAATGAACGTGCATACTTTCTAAAACGAGAAGCACATGCAAAAATGCCAGTCAAAATGCATTTGACAGTGAATTCAAAAAACGGATTAGGAAATGTCTGTCATAAAATGGCCCAGAGGCGGGGAAGCTATTATACGAAAACAAAAGTTTAATGGGCCTACCCTAGCAATAAATGACATTGAGATAATAATTCTAATCCGGCTTAGGGAGAAAGGAATTCCGCGAAATTCTTATCAAAACCCTAATTCGAACAGGAAACCAAAATATTTAGCAGAGAACACTCTTCGTGGCTCTAAGAGCTTTATAAAAAAAAATATATATCACAACATTTCTTTATGATGATTCTGCGCTGGAAAATCGATTTAGCTTTTATATCCCTAACAAGGATATTTGAAGATAAACTGGCGAAAATTCTGCAAGCCTGGTAAAAAGTCGCGTCAGTGAGATGACTGTTTTCACATAAAAATAGAAAATTAATGGGTTTATGTATGGAAACATTGAATCACTACGACAAAGGGCAAAACAAACATAAATCTCTTTTGTCTAAGGCGACACGCTTTGGAATTTTCCAAAGGTTTTAGACGCCCATATAGTGTTTAGAAAAAGAATTTCGTTTTTTCCTAATATTTCTATTCGAATATCTGGCTGCCAGGCGATAAGGATAAACCAGAAAGTCAGCATTTCTTTCATTTGTTTTCATTTTTTATAAATTTCCAAACAGTTAAGGTTAGTACATACATACATATTACATAAGCAAGGATGTTTGCTCCTTAAAGTGTGGAGCCACCACCACCACCTCCAACACCCACGCGACGACACGACGCCACGCCTCGACGAAAACCTTGTAATAAATTTAACTTTCAATACCCCAAGGCAAGGTTATAATGTAACAACCTTCCATTCTGGGCTGATTTCCTGTTGAAATGTGACGAGAATGGAAATTTATTCCTAAATCGTTATGGTGAAAAAGAGAGCGATGCAAAAAAGAGAAAGATAATTTAGCATGCTTAATGTATGCTATTCCAAAAAGTTGACTTTGAGTTTAAGGCTTTTTCTATGGTGAATTTCACTATTTCCCAAGCAATATATTTTTCAATGGCCGGCTTTTAAATGAGAAAAGTTAAATTCTAAAAATGATTAAAATCAAAAATCAGTGCAGTAAATTTTTAAATATTTGCCCGTGGTTGGAGAAAAGGATTAAAAATTTTCTGGCTTTAAGTTTTCAATATGAAGTTCACAAGCTTAACAGTTGCCTACTCTAATGGCTGACAGTTATCCTTAAACAGTGTTTTCTTGCCTTCACACAGACCCCATTAATCTATAAGCAAGCAAGCTAAACCCCAAGATAATCGCTCTTATTTTAACATTTTTTTCTTTTTTACGTGCTTAATGTTGAAATGAAGCGTATGCAGTGACGTTTATTCGAAGGTGCGCAGGTGTTCACCGCACACCCTACCAACATCTTAATTTCCATAGGTATAGACAAAGTTCTCCAAAATACGCATTTGTCTTGCTTTTCTTTAATAACCTATCAATACATACGTCAAGTGCCGAATAACAAAAATTTCCTCATAGGGTGTTCTCCTTACTTCAGCGCACCCAGCTTACCCAAATCCACATACAAAAAAATTAAAAAAAAAGCACGAGAAATCGTTTTCCCTTATAAATCTTTAAGCAAAACAAAATGTATGTTGTTGATAGTCGCCACGACTCGGTTGCAGCAGTGCTGCCACTCAGAAATTTAAAAAAACATAGTTTAAAAACATGACTTGAGTTCAAAAAACATGACCCACAGTTCTGAGTTGGAGAATAGTAAAAAGGGAATAAAAAAAAAAGTTCAAAAAATATTTTAAAAATATGTTTAAAAATACAAAAAATTGAAGGACTATAAAATAACTTTAAAATAAAGATAAACTATAAAGTGTGTGGTGGTAGCTCAAATGATGAATTGTATAATAGTACATATTCTTTTGTATGGTTCATTCACATCTATTCACAGATAGGAAATAAAATAACACAAAAACGTAGTTCTGCATTTGAGTCAAATACTACGTTTTCACCGACCACTAAACCAAGATTTAGATTTACCCTAAATCTCCTCCCATATCCCGTGATTCACCATACAAATATAATAATAAATTAAAAATAAATCCCATTGAAATCTTAATAGGACCAATAGTTTAACCATTCGAACAGATTGTACTATTAATTTAGTAGAGAATCGAGGGAACAATTTTCGAGAATGAATTTGTTTTTTCGTTGGACACAAATCAAACTTGCCATCTGACTTCCACTTCATAAGAAAAAAAAAATACCCACCATCTACATTTTGAAAGAAACTGTCAAAGTTATTCTACTTTTTAATCTTTTTGTTTTAAAAAAGAATGGCCGTATTCGTGTTTTTTTTTTGATTTTAGCCTAGGTTAGACATATTTTTTAAAAGCAGTTATAAAAAAATAAAAATTTTTTGTTAAAATAAGAAAAACATGATTTTGGACTCGAAAACATTAAATCATTTTTTGGGTCCAAAATACATGAAAATCCTGCTAAATCATGATTTCTGGCAGCCCTGGGTTGCAGTGAGGGATGATTTTTTTACTTAAAAAATCATCAAAAATGTCGATAGAACCTGACCAGATTGTTTATAACTTTTGATTAGGTGGGAGGATGTATTTCATATCAGGTATCTAAAGAAAGGTAAGAAATCAAACAATTTCTTGATGTACATACATTTATAACAGTTCATATAAAAAAATATAATTGAGGCGCCGTAAACCCAAAATTGATTATTTTTAAATCACATTTATCGGTAAATGTGATAAAAAATTTCAAAATTTTCAAAAATTATGTGCTACAATATTATGCATCTAACTATGTTGAACAAATAAGTTGATGGTTTTATGGCGATAATTTTAAGAGCGAAGCGAGAAATTACGATTTTCAACGATTTCTTAAATTTCATTGAAAAAATAGCTTGACTTGACTTATAAAAAAAATTCTTTCCTCAAAAATAATTGTCACTTCCTTATGAAAGGGCTATTAAAAAAACCTCAATGAATTATGCATTTTATTAATGTCACAATATTACAAAAACTCATTTATAAAAAATCTTAAAAATTTCAAATAGAATGTGTTTTCAATTTTCTTCAAAAACTAGAAGAAATAAAACCATTTGGATTCTTGTGTTCGATTTAAAATTAATATGTATACGCATTGACAACAAAAAGTTAATTTAGCACTTCATTTCACAATTTTGAAAAAATTGGTCTACATTTTTTTTTTCATTTTTTTTATGAAAATTTTAAGTTTTTATGCGAATTTTTTTAAAACTATTGACATAAATAATTTAACTTAAATTTAAGATTAAAGAATAAATTTCTGGCTTTCAAAACCGGTATAATACTGTATAGTAAGTGTTGCCGTTGTTTTTTAATATATATTTTTTTTTTATTTTAAGTCATTTTTTTTAATTGGCCATACCTCCTAAAGTAAAAAATGGTTGTTTTTGACCACTCTACAAAAAAACGGTATCAAAGCTAACGTAGGTACTCCCCCCGAATGGATAATTTTACTGCAGAAAAAACATAGCGAACACCCTACTAAAAGCACCACGGCACGTCACTGAGCGTATGTTTATTAACAGGTACAGTAAAAAAAATCTAAAAGCTACCTTCAGTCTTTAAACTACTTAAATTAGGAAAAGAAACAAAATGACTTGAGGGTGAGGTAAGAAAAAAGATATGATTTTAAGCCTACACATTCTGAAAAATATCGCGAGGTTTTGAATTAGCATGAAAGCGCTAAAAACGAGATTTTTTAATTGGCCCAATAATTTCGAACTTTCGTTAAAGAATTGATTCGTTTTGTCACTGATTTTGGCTCATTTGTATTCTGTATCTGTGATTTTCTGTAGCCGGGGCAAGATGGTAAGTGCGTATACGACTGTTATGTCGGAGGTCTAGGTTCGATTCCCAGTCCTGTCCACCTCATAATAATTTTAAAAAAAATGGCTACTGCCTCTTGCGAGGAAATGACAAAACCTCCAAGACCTCCATGTCGGATTCGGCTATAAACTGCAAGTCCTCTCCATTCCTGCAGGTGCACGCCCACAGGAATGGTTGAGAGTTGTAAGACACTAGGCCCTATCTAGTTTTCATGAGCTGTCGTGCCACCACTATGGCGACATCATCAAAGAGATAGCCGAAACCAAGCCGTATAAATTACGCATGACAACTTTAGCAAAAGTCTAATATTGAATAGCCCAGAAATAGCCATGAACACAAAAACATTTCCGCGAATTTGGTTCTCCCGCAAACATGTTCTCCCAAAAAGTTGTCGTCCTAACTTAACTTTTGTCTAAGGTAAGTATGATAGTCCCCTTTCACACGAGGGAACTGAGTTTTCAGCAACTTTGGGTTTCAGGGTGAGAAGGGTAGGAATTAAGAGGAGTAAACAAAATCTACCCGGTTCCGGAGAGTTTTTTGACATTTCTTTTCAAACTACGTATTTTGGCGTTCAACCGAGGTACTTTAAAAGGAAAATACAGAAAATCTCTTACGATTTCATTTCTTCGTGCGAAAGCTAAAAAGAGATTGTTGAGGAAATTAAAAGAAAACGTCAAAAGAAATCTCCAGCAATTTGTTTCTTCATGTCAAAGGGGACATTAAGTTAGAATGACAACACTTTTTTCATTGAATTTGTGAACAACAACAATAACTTAAAGGCGCCACCACCAATTGCTTACGAATTAATTTTTTTAGGCATTTTTAATTCGTTTTATTTTTGTTTTGGCTGGAGATACAGCTATTTCAAGGGGTGCCAAGCCCTATCATCAGTTTCCTTTTTAGTGGTGCTGAGCTTTAATCCAATTTTATAATGAAAAACTTTCTACATCACACGAGATTTGAACCCGCGCATCAGATTTGCTCAGTCTTCAAAGCCGTATGCACTACGCATTCCGCCACTGATGACCACTGACGTCACAGGTCGAGATGTGAAGTTTGTTTATCAAATGCATTTGGAGCATCAGCATTTTTGTAAGCATTTTTAAGTATGCTGTCCGGTTCCGCCTCCATTTTTCTCCATACCATAATTCGTAAGCAATTGGTGGTAGCGCCTTTAAGTTGTTGTTGTTGTTGTTGTTGTTGTTCACAAATTCAATTAAATTGACGGAATCTTTATTCCTGACATTTCTGGAAGAACCAATCGCGATAGACAGGCAAATTTTTTTTTCACAGAAGGGTCTTACACAGTTTGGTAGGTCAAGGAGTTTGAAGAGTCTTGCGATCGAAACTAAGCTCGGAGTCTTACAGAAATGCCAAGTAACTATGGATATCTACTGGTTATTCGAAACAGCGAAGGTAACCTAATTTCCGGGCCGCAGTTAACAGCCGATAAATTTAAGTAGCATTTCCTCCAACTATACTTAATGTAATATTTTGGATTTTTGTTTAAATCTGTTGAAGGAATGCACCGAACGATGAACCGTCTTAAAAGCTACTGTAAACTTTGTAATTTGTTGGTCAATGTGGAAAAATCTAAAATGATGATCTTCAGGGAAAGAAGTGGTAGACATTCATGCAAAGTAAAATGGAGATATCAAGAAAAAAATGTTTCAGTATTTCAGGGATGATATAGTCACTGCAAACCTCAATATGAGAAAACATTTTCAAAGTATGTAAAACTGCCCGAGTCAAAATGACCATTTCTGCAATGTGGAACCACTGTGTTGATAATAAATATACATTGATCATTGTTTGAAATTGAAAATTTACGTGTGACTTCTACCTCCATATTGCTCTATGGGACAGAAGTTTGGGGTTATGGCGAATTCAAAGAAGTTGAAAGGTTTTTGAGGTGTTTTTTAAAACGAACATTTACCAGCCTGTACACCAAACTATATGTGCTGCATTTATAAACAACTGGTACACCATTATTTTTCGACACCCACAATTAATATCGAAGCACTATACTAGGTGAAATCTTGTCATAAAGTTGGGAGGAGCTGGTAACTTGGTGTAAATTCAAGATTTTTGTCCGAAATAAGTATTATGGACTGCAGAAACATGTTTCATGTTCATGTTGAGAGAATAAGCAAAAGATGGATTTAGATTTAGTTCTTAGGTTGCGAAATTTTGTAACAACGGCGCGGAAGTACGGGAACTGGATAATAAAAGGGACTTTTAGTCCCTTAAATAAATAAATTTGGTGGCACAACGGCTCATGAAGAACCAGGGCCTAGTGACTTACAACTCTCAACCATTCCTGTGTGCGTGTCTGCAGGAATAGAGGGGACCTACAGTTTATTGCCGAATCCGAACGGCTGGTGAGCGGCACTTTTCTATGACAGGAGATACTCTTGGAGGATTTGTCACTTCCTCGCAAGAGGCAGTAGTCCGGAAAAAAACTTAAGGTGGAGGCGGCTGGTATTGAACCCAGACATCTGGCTGGTATTGAACCCAGACATCTGGCATGACAGTCCATCGCACTAACCATTACACCACGGGCTACTACTTTTAGTCCCTTCTATATTGTATAAATTAATGCTTGACCAAGGATTCGGTTGATTTGCGAACTAGAGAAAATGAATGCGCACACTCACTAGATTTTACTCGGCAGATTTTACAGAAAACAAAAGAGCCCGAACAAACAATCGGAACTAAAAAAAAAATACTATGTTTTCTATGTTTTTTTTTTTTGTTGCAAAAATGTGAAATTCGTGACAACTTAGCGAAGCTGCATCCGAATAACGTATAAAAAACTTTTTATTGTGAATGTTTCACTGCCCTATAATTTGCCGCTAATTAGTCTTAAAATTAGTTGTGAGAATTTTGAATTTTTCGCTCGATTTGACAATTTTGCAAAAAAAAAAAAACATAGAAAACGTTTTTTTTTTCCAAAATTGTCAAATTGGTATGAAGTTTGCGAGGTAAGAATTTCTTATACTGAGTGGTTAAATGCTTTAGAATTTGCGGTTCGTCAATGCTGAATTATTTGTGACAATTTCAATTTTGTCATGCAATGTTTTCTATGTTTTTTCTTGCAAAATTTTCAAATTGGTATCAAATTACCGAGGAACATCTGGAAAAGAGTTAAAAACTTCTTATATTGATTGGGTTTTTGCTTAATGATTTACCTTAAGCAGTCCTGAATTAGTTGTGCAAATTTTAATTTTGTCATGCGATGTTTTCTATGTTTTTTTTGTAATTAAATTTATTTAAAGTTCCAGACGTACTCGTTGAAAATGGGTTAAAACTTGTGTAATCGAAATATTTATTGCTTACAAATTTGCTGTTAGTTGTCGTGCAATATTTAATATAATTTTTCCAAAATGAAAAAAAAAACATAGAAAACAGAGTACGACTAAATTAAAATTGTCACAACTTATTCAGAACTGCTGAACGGCTAATTATTAAGCAACTATTCGCTATAAGAAGTGTTTACCCCTTTTTGAGGTGCTGCTTCGTATCAACTAAACAGCAATAAAAACATAGAAAACATCGAATGACAAATTCGAAATTATCACAATTAATTCACGACTTATTCACGGCTAACTGTCCAATTAATAATTTTTCGATCGGTGAATGTTGTTTCGCTAAGTTGACACTCATACTTCCGAGACTTGTTATTAGTTGAATTTGTTGAATATTGAGCGTACTTTTGAATTTCGGGTTTTCAAGAATGAAGTATGGACTGAAAAAAATCAACAACCTACTGTTCGGACCTAGTTCATTTCTGTTTTGTATCGAAGCATTCAGAAGAGAACAAAACTGAAAAATTCTCCTATACTATTGAGGTCAAAATCCTTTGCCATTAAAGCTCTACAGTTTCCTTCTGCTCGCCTGGCATAAAAAGCGAAAAGATTGATGATTTGACATGTCAATGACATAACGTAATTGCTTAGTTATGGCTGAATATGTCAATAGAAAGGATTACCTCTTAATTAGGAAAAAAATCTAAAATTCAGCAATATATTCTTTTGTTACCGTCTTATGTGAACCTGGTTTTGCTACTCCTTTCATTTTTTTTTTATTACAAGGAGAAAATGTGCTATTTAAGGCTCTATTTTTTCATGTTTTTAGCCTTTTTATCCTTAGTTTGGTTCAAATTTAATTGTATAGTATTTGAATTCTGAGTGCCTGGTGAATTAAAGCCCTTCAATAGCTCTTTAAGAGGAAACTCTAAAAAAAAAAAGAAACATTAAAACAAAACTTTAAAGCCTTCAAGGCGTACTGTTTTATATCTAAATTCTAACTAATGGATGGGGGCAGATCCACTTACAAAAGGCAAAACATCAGCGCAGACATATTGGCTTCTTATTCAGTGGGGTTTATCCCTGATTTGCTCAACTCCTTTTTTTGCGTGGAGAGCCAATCAACGTCAATTGTTCATTGGTTTGTATGTCGAAAATTCTGCGAGCCTGCTTAAAGATAGTCAATTTCTAGGGGGAGCCGTGCAGCCTGTGGAGCATTGGAGCCCTGGATTTTATTGTACAGCCAACCAGCAAAAAAGGGATTTAAGTGGGAGGAACCTAGAACACTCACAAATAATGTTGGCTACATATCAAACCTATGAAGTCCCTTTTTCTCTGAAGGTCGAAAATGAATTCCGGTTTTCGGAGAATTCGAGAAATTCGACAAACAAAAAAACAACAATTGGACGAATTTGAAAAGGAGCCGATGAATTGTAAGGAGGAGTTGTTTTTTTGTTTAGCTTTAGATGTTCAAAATCATATCTCGACTCGAATAGAAAATTCCATTGGTATTTGTTGGGAAGTGAAGAATTCTATTTAGTACAAGAGCACAGAAAGCATCGAAAGGTTACTTTGGGGGATTTTGAAGGAATGTATAGGAAGATTGGAATGTGCGACAGGATACAGGAATGTTTGGAATGTTTGTGTATAGAATTTTGGCGAGGCCATTGCGCGATTCAATTCGGATAGCAGAATTTGCCAAGAGGTATAGTTTTCTATTGTTATTCTTCAGTTCTGATTAAATTGGATATTGGTAGTCTTCGCAGGTAGAAATGTGCTATTAGGTCGGTCCATAGAGAATCATCAAACGACGAAAGTGGTGCGTGCAAATGTGTTATTGGATGCTTTTTTTTTTTTTTTTGTCTTATCAGAGTTTGGATTATGAATAGAAACAGGAACGCAGAATAAAGATTAGGCAATGATTTTAAATTTCAAAACAGCTTGTGATGATAATGTTGCTGAAAAATTTCCTTATCAAATTTTAGTTATGCCAAAATTTGTCTCGTTTTTATTTAAAAAGTGAGAGAAGTGAGTAGCGTTATACTATATGTATATCTACTTTGAATGAGCATCAATATGAGCAAAAATGCTCATTTATATCCAGAATTCAGGATCCTTAAGAGGTACTTACACACTTTCTCAGGAATATGGGGAATAAATTTATAAAGTTAAATTTTTGGTGAAACTTTAAAAGTTGCTTGGATAAAAGTTTTCTCTTAATGCTTTTAGTATAGAACTCGACACCCAATGTTATTTTTTATAAGAAAATTACAAATTAAAAATCTTCGAAAAACTTATCAGTTGTGCATTCAAGGAAAGGCTTTTTGATCTAAATATATGTGACAAGAAAAATTTCAACAATTATTAGCAGTTTCTTTTGCAGTTTGTTTTGGCCTAGAAAAAAATCGTTAATTGAAGTTTTTTACAAACCTTATCAATTACTAATTATGACATTGTGTGTAGACTAAAATTATCCCGGAGTTGATATCATTGGTTGTTTTCGAGACATTCGAGCCAAAAAAAATTTCTTTTATCAATTTATAGCATTTATTTTGCAGTTTAATAAATATAACTTTGTATATTAAATAAAATTAACCTGAAGTAAATATCTTTGTGTGTTCTCAAGATATTCGATATTTTTTAACAATTTTTAATGGTTTTTTTTTTAATTAAAAAAAAAAAAAACTGTGGGTTGATTTTTTTCTAAGTACCACCAATTTTCCACTACATCATTATGCATAGAATAAATCCAGGACGAAGTCGATAGCATTATTTGTTCTAGAGATATTCGAGAAACAAACCATTTTACAATTATTTAGTACTGCAATAAAAAAAAACCGCCAATTGAATTTTTATGAAAATCCTTTCTGCACGCTATGGCTTTATTATCTGTAAAATAAAAGTTATTTGAAGACGATATTTCTATTCGTTCTCGGGATATCGTCAGCGAAAAAAAGCTTACGAACATACGAACGTACGTACACAGACATAATTCTAAAAACAATGTAATCCGACTCCAGAGACCTTGAAACGTCAAGTTATGTCAAAATGCTTAATTTCACAAATCGGACCGATTACGCAATAACTTCCAATAGGAAGTTAATAATTGCCAGCAGAGTTATCCGAAGGTTTCCCACTATTTTTTTCAAACCTAATTAATGAACAATCGAAAAATTTTATGTTTTTGGTATCGTTGATTGCTGATTCATTGTGTCAGATTTTTTTGTTCTGTTGTTCTGTCGTGTTTTTGCAAGAATTTTGGGGTCTATAGAAAATCAAAACATTTCTTAATTTTACTACCGTAATATTCACGCCGTTTAAAACTCGGTTTAAAAGCACTTAAATCGACTACATTTAACCGAATTAAACCGATAGAATTTAAACGACAAAATCTCGTTTAAAGGCTCTCCCAAACCAATGCGATTAATCGCTGCGACAAAAGAAAACAATAACAACAACAACGTGTTGTTTTGTTTGACAACCACGTGTTGTTATTGTTGTTTTCTTTTGTCGCAGCGATTAATCGCGTTGGTTTGGGAGAGCCTTAAATCGGTAATATACAAAAAATTCCATTTGGTTTACGTCGGTTTAAATTTGTGATTTAAACCGAACGTCGCACATCATCGCAAGTATAAAGAAACTAAAAAAAGGTTTTCCTGACCCTTATTTTTTTAATTGTCATTTTATATTTAAATAAAATAAATGAATTAATTAGTGCCAAACACAAATACGCATCAGAACTGTCTTTCATTCCTCTTTATCGTGGTTTACTTGGGTCGTTAATTCGGTTCCAATATCTATCATATTATATTAAGCAAGATGGAAATTAAATTCCATCAACCTAACACCAATGTCAGCAATACCGTAGCCCAAACACCTCCATAATACACATATAAAATGCAACAAAAGTGCTCCAAATTTTATACCTGTCCAAACTGAATTTTATTTGTCTGGCAGCGATACCGTGAACATTACACTACCATTATGCACTTTCCTAACAAAAAAATAGTATTAGAATTTTGGAAGTGCATTATAGTGGTTCTAGGTATGAGGTATTACTGTCAAGTTGATAAAATTGAGTTTGGACAGTAACCACGAACTATTCTGATTTTGTTGGTTGCATTTTAAAAGTGCATTAGTGTTGGTCTTAGGGCCGCGATATCGCTAAGAGGTCTATGGCATGTAGTTTGCACTAGTACAAATGCCATGCCCACAAGTTTTGGAGCGATATAAAACACTTCGAGAAAATCGTTTACCAGCTCTCGATCTATAAGCCTTTTCTGGTTTATTGGTCAACTTTACCCCGATGTGTGAATAACGTGCACTAATATGATGTGTTCGAATAGCCAGCATCGCCCAAAATCACATGATTGAATATTTTGCACTGACTGAATAAACCAATCAAATGTTGAATATTAGCTAAAACCATTTAAACCGTACCTAAACGACAGGAAAATGCCTCGTTTAAGTTTGAGTCGGTTTATCGTAGTTATACCGATCATTCGGTTTAAGTGAGTGAATATTACCGATTAGTTGGTTTAAACATTTTAAACCGACTTCTAAATCTAAACCGATTTTAAACGGCGTGAATATTACGGGCATCTCTAATACTGCCCATAATTTCGCAATGGCACTAACTATGGCATTTTTGGAGGCATTGCCCTGAGTCCAAAAATGCCATAAACTCAAAATCGAAAATTTTGTAGCTGTGGCCATTATGAAAATATAGGCTTTGGGCTGACTAGTGGAAGAATACCTTACCAATTTCAAAATTGGAGAGAGCTATATAGCTTGCTAGACACCAAGTTGGCTGGAGGAAAAAAAATGTTCAGTCAATGAAAACCCAAAATCATAAAATAAATGCAAGAAATCATGTAGTCTGGGTTATTTGTTTTAAGTGGTATCACTCAGTTCCAACATACTAATAAAAATCCCTTGTCCAGGGCCGTTTGCTTAGCAACATTCAAGGGCTTTCAAAAGTCGACCAAGCTCCAATTGTTATCACCACTTTCCGAATTGTCCGGCCTAATTTTCTAACTTTTATCTCCTTACTTACTTACTTTAGATGGCGCTCACAGCCCAGGATGGAATACGGCCTCAACTAACAAGCCCCTCCAGCCAGCTCGGTTCCTAGCTAGCTGCCTCCAGTTACGCACTCCAAGTTGGTTGAGGTCGTTCTCCACTTGTGTGCGCCACCTAAGGTGGGGTCTTCCTCTGCTGCGCAGACCGTTAGGGGTAGATTCGAAGACTCGTCGGGCTGGTGCGTCGGTGTCCATACGCTCCACGTATCCCAGCCATCACAGCCACTGTATTTTCAGCTTCTTGACCAGGTCGAACGTGTCGCTGTAAAGCCCGTAAAGCTCGTTATTAAATCTTCTCCTCCATACTCCATCGATACATACTGGACCGAAGATGACCCGAAGAATCTTCCTTTCAAAGCACCCAAGCAGATGCTCATCCGTTTTTAACAGGGTCCATGCCTCTGCCCCATATAGCAAGACCGGGATGATTAGGGTCTTATATAAGGTCTCCTTGGTTCTCTGAGAGAGGGCTTTATTACTCAAATGCCTTCTTAGCCCGAAAAAACAGCGATTGGCAAGAGTAATTCTTCGTTTGATCTTTCACGCTGATGTCATTTGGCGATGTTATAGTGCAGCCGAGGTAGACAAAGTCCTTGACGACTTCGAAGTTGTATCTATCCATTGTGACGTTTTGCCCGAGCCGACGATGTTGAGATTACTTTCTCGATGATAGCATATACTTCGTCTTGTCCTCATTAACAGCCAAACCCATTTTCGCCGCCTCCGATTCAATACTTGCAAACGCGCCAGTAACAGCTCACTTCGTTCTCCCAATGATGTCAATATCATCTGCATAAGCAAGTAGTTGAACAGACTTTTGAAAAATTGTACCTCTGTTGTTGACTTGCGAGTTGCGTACAATTGCTTCAAGAACGATGTTAAACGGGTTACACGATAATGCGTCGCCTTGCCTCAAACCTTTCTCGACATCAAAGGGTTCGGTGGTGTTTTTGCCGACTTTGACGGAGCAGCGAGATTTCTCCATCGTCATCCTGCACAAGCGGACGAGTTTGGCAGGGATGCCGAGATGCGACATGGCTCTGTATAGTAGTGTTTCCTGATTAAATACAAATCTAACAAAAAAAAACTCCATTCAATTTGAATGATGTTCAGCAAAGTTATGCGCGTACGAACACAATTTCATTTCGGAAATTTTGAAATTTCAGGGTATTTTCACGATTTTCGTACTTCTTCGGTCAAATTTTCCAATTTTCGTCTCCATTGTGTATTAATCTGATTCAATACAAATCCAACAAACCAAAATCCCAACCAAATCGGATGATGGAGTTTTTTTTGTGTGATAACACACGCGCAGTGTAGGCTGCAAAGCTTTTACAAATTCATATTAATATTGAAGGTTTGAATGAAAGAACAACAGCTTGAGTGAGCTACCACCAAGTTTTATAGGCTGGAGTTATAGCTACTTCACGGTCGCCAGGCCGATCATCAGACTCCTTTAGTGGTGCTGGCGACCGTGAAATAGCTATAACTCCATCCTATAAAACTTGGTGGTACCTCACTCAAGTTGTTGTTCTTTCATTCAAACCTTCAAATCGGATGATGTTTAGCCGAGTTATACGCGCACGAACACAAAAAGGGATTCATTTATAACTAGCTGACCCGAAAAACGTTATCCTGCCTTCGCTATGATTTCGAACTGGAATAGATAATAAACAAAAATGGGTACCTACTTTTAGAGGATTTACCATCAGGTGAAGAAGGAAATAACCAAAAAAAATAACACTTAAAAAAAATCTAGCCAAACGTGTTACACACTGATAAATTTTTATATTTCCATTTTTTTTTTTTGGATCTTGTGTTGTGATCTATTACATGTGGACATAAGAGGTTCTGCGCATGTTTCAAAAGAGAAAATTCGAAGAGACATTTTACTTGTAACTATTTTGTTTTTGTAAATTATGAACGCGGTCACCGATATTCTTTAACACTTGTGTTTTGTTTTTATAAATTCTGACAGGCAGGTCACTCAGATTCTCAAAGATGGCAAAATATTATCTTTAGATAATATGTGTATTATGTACCTACTGTGGGCCTGTATTGACCGATGACGCCACCTGTCTAAAATCCACACCAAACAGTCAGCCCAATTCTTAATACTCTCCGGAAGAAAACTCCTCGGGAGACTTGTTCCTTCGGGAGTAGAATACCCCTATACCGCATTAACGGTCACCGGTAGAATTTTTTTCTCTTCGAATGTTTGAAACTGCTTTTCTGCAGTATTTTAAATGTAAATTAAATTCTAGAAAAAAAAAACAATGTATTCCTTTTATTTAGAATTGAACTGGAGTAACTTTTTCAGGATGCATTGGACTATTGGACACTCTTGGATCACATGCGAATTAATATCGTCCAAATTTGACAATTTTATTTGTTGACGTACCTATTCATTTAGAAATGAGCCGAATAGCTGAAAATGATTTTTCCATGATAATTAGGTTCCAACTGCTACAGAGCTCATTTAGCGAACACATTGTGTTGTCTATGGTTGTTTACTCTCAGTCTCAGTACAGCTCCTCTTCCTGGGTCAGTTGAATTTTGCACGGGTGCAGGCCCATAAGTCATGAAGCAAAGTTCGCCAAGTTGTCGCCTGCGAAAATAAAAACCGAATTCTTGTAAGCGCAGCGAAATCGACTGCCTCGTATTCTCCTGTACACTCTCACAGACAACGGCAATGTTTTCGGCACATTTTACGTTTCATCAACGTACGGTTGATGGTTGATCGTTTACTGAACAAGTGGTAGTGGAATCAAATAGTCAAATTTATCTACTACACTGTAAATAGTCTTCTCGCTCGGTAGGACGATTATGGCGGCTATAGTAAAATGGGCGAATCGCGCTATAGATGTAGCTTCAACAATATGGCCGCTATCAATCGTCAAAGTTTGGAAGTCTCTATTGAGAGACGCAAACACATAGTTGAAGTATAAACAAAAAAAAAACAAATTAAATAAATAAAATATAATAAAAATTCAAAAACAACAAAATAACCTTAAAGATCTGGCAAGAGTTCGCGCGAGATAAGATAAAAATATATCGCGTGATTTTTGTTATACCTTATTACGGTAAAAAAAAAAATTAAAAATCTCCCGAATTTAATAGATAATACCTAATCTTCGACTTAAATTTCTCAAACGTAATTTTATCATTGAATTCGCGCAAAATTTGAAACCGTTATCAGGGTAACCAGGTTAAGAGCTTTCTTCCACTCGGGTGGGACATATACGTCAATAAATAAATTGTGGACTTATGTCCCTACGTCGAAACTACCTAGCTTAGCTTGAAATATATTATTGTCGAGCTCAAACCGTGGGTCATGTGGTACAGTTAAACACGCTTAAGTGAAAAGACAAAAAATCCAAATTAAGCGGACCTCGGATAACTGAAAAAAAGTTTCACTTAAGAGGATTTTGAACCTGAATGTGAACAAGAAAAATAAGTTGATAAGACAAAATTTTTTTCTTAAGTAACAAAACAGTAACAAAGAAATGGCCTGGTTAAAGCCTGCTCATTACTTTTTTCTTGTTTGATTTTTGTGAATTTGTCCATTTTTTTTTTCACTTAACCGTGTCTTTTACCATAAAAAAATTAAATCTCAAGGAAATATTTTTTTCAGATATCCGGGTTTTTCACTTAAGCGTGTTTCAATAAAGCATGGTATTTGCGGGAAATTTGTCGAAAAATGCATGGGGCTTAGCTATGTTGTTTACTTAAGCGGGTTTTTCACTTAAGCATGTTTCACTTAAGCGGGTATGACTGTATTCCACAGAATATCTCATTTCTGATATATTTTTTTCCAGTCAAACGAGCTCTGTCATCAAAACGGCTCCATTTTCTACTAGATACCCTAAATTTTTCATTCTCACAGGGAAATATTAAACTTATATTTCTGCTATCCTGATCAAAAGAGAAAGTATTTATTAGTTATACAACTAAATAAACTAAAACACGAAGCTATGAATAAAAATATAGATCCATATGTAACCTTAACCTATCGCCACATATACATACATACAACATTATCTACCTTCACGTGTGTGTTCATTTTATATAACACTCTATCATTTCTAGTATTACCACCCTAAACAGTTACAAAGTCTAAATACCGTTTGTTTTCGTTTGGCACGTATAGTATCATAACATATATGTATGTAGTTAAATTACTTACTATTTTATTTAAATAATGCACTTCTTCGTGTATGTTTACAAAAATAAACTAGTTTTTAGTTTTTCCACTATCGCCATTACCATACAGAACATCCCGGCTTCCATAACTTCTAGCAAACCTCAAAACTACATTACCAGAACTTTCTCCACTATTTTCCAATAGAACTAGACTATTTCTAACTTGCTGAAAACTAATGGATGGATAAAGTCTTCCTTCTTCTATCCCATGCCCGTGTAACTGCGCATGTATGCAATTTTAAAAGCAGGAAACCAGCGGTAAAATCAACTCTAAACCCCTATGCAAGCTTTCTCCAGTCGCTGAACCACCAATTGTCAGATTTATTTGAAGGTGATTACTGCCACGGACGCCATTTTGTCTGCTATTAAAAATAGAAAAACTGCCTCAACCTACATACCCACCTAATATGTATAGCTTCCACTTCCAGGAGATCGAATAAAAGGTTTTATGGGACACTATTTATGTTACTATTATTTTTTTTACATGGTAATTTTACCTGTTCGGTATAGATTTGCACGTAACACCGTCAATCAAAGCATCATATCGCTTAGACGTGATGAAAAGATTGCATAATTTACCTGTACCCACCAGGCATTCAGCAAACCTATGTTGTAACGGAATGTCATGGTGATATGTCTGATGTAGTGTGTTTCGTAATCATTTTTACTCTTAGAAGAATAATTTTGAGTCAAGCGTCAAGGCCTGTCCTCTCAATAGCATCCACCTTTTACTGCAAGCGAAAAAGAGAAGCATTCGATTTTCTAACACTGAAGGATATTTCATAACCGGGTAACATAACCCGCTCATTGGGGATCCCTCTCGGCCTGACTTTGAATCTAATGTTTAGAAAAGACTATTAGAAAGCAAAAAAAAAAAAAAACAAACTAATACGACGACACGTGTAAAGAATTTTGATATTAGAAAGTATCAGGCAACCAAAGTACAGCGGAGGTAACTTCTATCAACTTTGTTGGATTAAAGAGAAAAATGGATGATGGTTAGAACCAAACCATAATCACCACCCACCCACGAAGTCTGTACCCTTCGATGAAGGTTTCTGTTACTGTTTCTTACGCATGTCTCGACTTTTTGTATGTTGTTCCATAATGTTTTGTGTTTTTTTTTTTTTTATACATAACCAAAATTTTATTTTCACAAAATTAGAATCAGTCTGCAAGGAACTGTTCGCCTGGTTGTGTAACATTGCTTGAGCTTTGAAGATAGTAAAACGTTTAAAAACGTTTGAAGTTGTATAATTTGGAGAAAATCATTTGCCGGCTATTCATTAATATACCCGCATCCACATAAAGCCAACCAAATGGTATCAAAGCTAAGTGTTGTGTTGGCATTTGTTGGTTGAGGTAATTTGCTATACAAAAAGAGAATACCAACTGTAACTATACCTTTGCCAAAAGTTCAAAGAGAATAAAAGAACTTTGATGTTGAAGTTGATAAAGAGGATTTGGAAATTTCTTTGATGCTTTATCAAAAGAGCAATTTAATGAAAAATCTAGAGAGGATGTACCATGTACGTTTAAAAGAAAAAAAAAACATCCATTATATCGAAGACTGTTTATAGTTTGCGGAAAAGTTGAGTCATCTTTTGAACAGGTAATCATGTAGACCAAGCGGATATTTGAGTTAAACTTAAGGATTTTCAAATATTATTTACGGGCCAATACACTCACTGAACATTTTACTTTATTCTTTTGGGGAAAAAGTATTGGTATATGTTTTTGGTAATGAATGCCGGATTTTGGATAAAATAATTCTCTTCATGTAGAGAACACCGAAGATGTATTCGATGTTGTAAACAAAATCCTTTGAAAATGAAATCAAAGGAAAAGACTTTGAACTAGTAGTTGATGTAGAGAGACAAGAGTTGATATTCTAAGCAGCTACATATGTTGATGTCAGTTCAAGTTTCGGAAAAAATTGAGTCGCCTTTTGAATAGGGTATCAGTTTAAATAAGGAGTATTTGAGTTAAGGGTTTCTCGAAGAATATGTTAGGGGTAAATAAATACACTCAATGCATATGTATATATTCGTCAAATTCATGGGTTTCAATTTCAAATGCCAGGACATAAACACACAAACGTGGTGTGGTTCTTTTGTATAGGAAAGAAAACCAAATTATATAATATGTATGTACTATGTATATTGGGAATGTTATAGGAATGTGACACACATACGTAAACAAGAATATATTGGGATATCAGAAAAGAAAAGAAGCTTATTGTATGTTGAAACATAGGTACGTGCTTGAAATTGGGGATTTGTGTTTTTGGTGGGAAGCAATGTAAGTTCAAAGGGGGATTTGCAGCTGCTAATAAATCGGTTGATGAATATTAACTTTTACCAATAAGAATATTTGTTTTCGAACAATACTTTCTAAAAAATGAATTCTTGGGTATGTTATAAGAAAAAAAATGATTTTTATGTGAAACTTCGTTTTTAGTGTTACCAAAATTAATTAATGAACAGAAGAGCACAAGCGACGAATTTCAGCTATGTAGCTGAATTATTACTCTTTGTTTTAATCTGACTCATCATGGGTAGAGATTATAAGTACGGTAAATTGGAAAAATATAATATAATGTTCTAGGAATTATAAAGGCGTACTTATAGGGATAAGACTCTACAATACGATATACACGTCGGACTAACCTCAACCCAGCAATTTTATGATTTTTCTCTATGCGAATGATTCACTAACATGTTCCAGAAGACCCGGGGGTTATTGCAACACAACTTTATAGCTACAAGCTGCCGCAGCATTACCCTGCATGATTGATCGCAATTGACAACGACAACGAGTACAAGCAATAACTAAATATTTGGGTAACAGTATTAAGGAGCGATTACGTATCAACACAAACGTCATTGCCGTCCTCAAAAAGGCGAATTTCGCTTTTCACTTATAATCACCTCATCCACCGAATGCGGAAACGAAATGGCCTCAGATATGCAGAAGATAAATTTGCTTCTCCATAAGCAACTTAAACTGAGGGAAAAATGTATGGGATCAGTGCAAAGAATTTCATGTAAAAAATATGTTTTGAAGATTGTATGGGATATCCATGAAAGGAGAGCTGTAAAATAATTAAATATATTGGTACTTAAGTACAAGTTAAGTACAATTACCTTGTTTTTTTTTAAATTTTAAGTATACAATTCCATGGTAATTGTACTTAAAATTTCCAAGTACCAGTACCGGTTCTTGTATTTGTAATTATAATTCCACAAAAGAATTGAAAATTTTGTAGGTACTCATTACTTTGGTACTTAAAATTGTTGTACTTAAATACTCTTCAAATACTTTTAATTCCTTTTTAATTCCTTAAGTATTTTTAAAAGGAATTACAAGTTATTAAGGAATTAAAAAGGAATTAAAAGTATTTGAAGAGTATTTAAGTACAACAATTTTAAGTACTAAAGTAATGAGTACAAAATTTTCAATTCTTTTGTGGAATTATAATTACAAATACAAGAACCGGTACTCGTACTTGGAAATTTTAAGTACAATTACCATGGAATTGTACTTGTACTTAAAATTTTTAAATACAAGATAATTGTACTTAAGCTTTAATTACACAGGTCTGCATGAAACCTTAATTTACTGAACAAAGTTTACGTTTACTAGATAGATTTCAAATTATGTACCGACAAGTCTTTCTAAAATGTATCACTTGTCATGTATTGAATTAACCAAATATATACTCAATACATATTTATGCATCAACTACAATCTAATATGTGATGATTACAGATATATTTAAAACTCGCTAGCCATCCAAACACTAAAGGCTGTTTCACAATGCGACAAGAAAACGAGACGTCAGCGTGACGAGATCTCTTCACAGTTGTTCTCTCTTTAAAACGAGTTTCAAACAACGAAATAATACATAATGAAGTATTTCTCGTCGTCACGTTGCGTCTTTTTTTTTCAATTTTTCGAACTTTACGACGTAACGAGACGACGAGAAATGCTTTATTATGTAATATTTCACAATTTAAAATTCTTTTTTAAGAGAGAGATTCTACGAAGAGATCTCGTCACGCTGACGTCTCGTTTTCTCGTCGCATTGTGAAACAGCCTTAACTTATATTAATCGCAGAATGTTATGTGCACGTCAGCAACCAAAGACTGTACGAAGAATCAGGAATCACTCCACTGGACAAATTCATCATCAATGCTGGAAAAACGATAGACGATGATATGCAACCTGAGAATCCGAATTCACTGGTAAGCGAAAAGAGAGACAACTCCAGCCATGATGCTGCCAAGAATGCTGTGTCAGTTGATATCATTGGTTGTTCTCGAGATATTGGAGCCGAAAAAACCATTTTTTAAAAATTTTGTACGGTTTCTTTTGCAAATATGTTGGCCTAAAAAAAAAACAAAAACGTTAGTTGAATGTTTTTTACAAACTCTACCGATTATCATTCTGTATAAAACAAAATGAACCCGAAGTTAATATCTTTGTGTGTTCTCAAAATATTTGTTAATGTTTTTTTTCTTTTTTAATTAAAAAAAAACTGTGGGTTGATTTTGTTTGTCTTTGAACCTTTTTTTTTAAATTGCTGGAATAATAAACCGCTGATTGAATTTTTCTGAAAACCCTTTCTGCACGTTGCGGCCCTATTATCTGTAAAATTAAATTTATTCGAAATCGATATCTCTATTCGTTTTCGAGATATGGTTGGCAAAAAAAGCTCACGACCGTACGTACACACACTACACAAACATCTCTCTTAAAACGATCGAATCGGACTCCAGCCAGAGACGTCGAAAAGTGAGAAATGTCAAAATTATTAATTCGACAAATTGGACCAATTGTAGCCCTTCCACACTATCCCATCGAGTATATTAATACATGTCAAAAAAAAGTGTGATAGAATTACTTACCACTGCCAAATTTGTGTGAAGAAAATGATTTTCATATTTTGCTTCCACACTTGCATCGAAAAAATCAATTCACCATAACCTTAAACCAAGTGGGAGAGAATGTGTGATGGTTTTAGAACCAATTCTAAAAATGTTCATGTATTAACACATGTCACATTGTGTGAGGTGGGCTGTCAAAGTCGTGTTGCATAAAATTTCATATTTTGTTTCCACACTATTATACAGAATTTACTTCCCACTTTTTTGACATGTGTTAATACTCAGTGGGATAGTGTGGAAGACCTTTTACAATAACTTTCAATGGGAAGTTAAAAATTACTAATTATCTAAAAATATTTGTCGAAACAACCAAATTGTTATCAAGGCTTTCCGACTTTTCTGGCCTAATTTTCCAATTTTTATCTCCATAGTGTGTTTATATTTGATGGTTCAATACAAATGCAACAAAAAAATCTCCATGCAAATCGAAAGATGTTTAGCCGAGTTATTATGTTTTTTATGAGACCTTTAGATAAATGAAACAAACGAACGAGTTGGAGAGTAGAACAGGAATGAATTTTATTCATAATTATATTTTACAAAAGCTGCAGAGTCATAGTATAGACAAAGAAAAGATTCATAATTATATTTTACAAAAGCTGCAGAGTCATAGTATAGACAAAGAAAAGAAGAATGTGCTGTGTGCACGAAATTATAGAATATTGTGTGGGTAGAGAGTATAAAGTATCAAATGCAGAGCATGCAAATAAGAAGATCTATATGAGGAGTTTATAGTGTATACATAACAGAGTTACGAACACAAAAAGGATTCATTTTTATATATATAGAAGGTAACATCACACAAAATAGAACCTAATTAATTGTGATGATTAAAGATTGCGATTTATTCATATTGAATTTCATATACCTACCATTTGTTTTCTTCTTATAACCAATATTTAAGGAGATTGATGTTAGAATTAATAAAAAATGCCAAAACATAAGTTTATCTTATGACTCTATATCACTTTCATTAACAAAAACCATTAATTTTCAATAACCATACCATTCACTCCACCATCGACCGCACATAATAGACTGAAACTAAAGTCCTATCAAGTATCTATACAAATGGATTACCTTCTGGAAATTATCAACAACTCCGAATTCACTTTTTATCAGGACAATGTAAAAAAAGAAAGATACGGAAACGTCTGTGGTGATTTTTTTTTTTTGTACCTATACTTCACTTGAGGTTAAAAAACGCACCCTCCAAAAATTCAAAATTCCAGCAGTCGATTTTTTCTAGATTTCATACAAATATCCTTAATACACCCACATCAGGTTACCATAGTAATTTTTTGTTCAGATATTTATCTACGGTGCGGTACGCACTGATTATGGCGCACCCTTAGCGGCATGTGCGTCGCTCGTCCTAGCCTATGAGTTGAATGAATCGATCGTTTTTTTGCATCGATATCTATTGTACTTCTTCAGGGTGAAAATAAGAGTCGCGTTCACTTTCACTGGGGGTATAGAACATTAAAAATGTGGACGAAAAAAAAAAACTACATCCTTGAGTTGAGGAAGTACCTACATAAAACGCAAAGTAATGGACCAGTTGGTATTTTTTTTTATCCTTGGAAGGTGTGCCATAAGGTTGAGAACAAAAAAAGAAATACTTTTGCTTCCGTGTGCGCACGCGTTTTTTAAGATCATCAATTTTTTTGTTTCGGGAATTTTTTTTATTCTAACCCAAGGAGTTCCTAAGAAGATATTTGAGAAGATGTAGGCGCGTGCCAATGTTATAAGGGTATGCGATATTTCAACACATTGTTGTGGTTTAAAGATTTTTATATATTTTATTTGCGTAGAGAAAAAAAAACCGAGAATAATAAGATGTAATTCGTAAAAAATAATAAGAGCATCTGGATTTTGTGTGCCAACATCTGACCACGAGTAACAATAATGTGGATTTGTTTTTTTTTAAGAAATAAATTGAAAATCGTCAATTGATTTTAAGCTTTATCAATGTATGCGTTTTTATCTGAAGGTTTATGTAAGTATGTATTTATATACATATGCGGATTTAGGCTAGGCTGCGAAACTTCTGCACACGAATCTTCTTGTCATAGACGCGTACTAGTTTCTTAATGTAACAACGATTTCCAGTGCGACTATAGTTTGTCCAACAATGATATTGATAGTCAATACAGGTCTTATGGGAAAGTTTTTTTCAAATCAGAGGGACCTATTGATTTTCCAAGGCACTCCACGAAACAAAATGCTATACTTACACTAACCACAGACTTCCCACGGCATTGTTTTCGTTGTTTCTTTTTCGAGTGACCGACTTACGTCCTTCACGGCCTATTTCGCCCACAGCCTTGGCCACAATTAGGGATGAAAACGATACAAGCCTAAAAATTATGGGGTTTTCCATTAATCCATTGGTAAAATAAATCTATTTATTTTTTATTTGGATCTGTCAAAAAGACAATTTCCCCTCTTTTTGCGCTCCATTGGACAAAATAAATTAATTAATTTTGGATTCTAAATCAAATTTGCAAATCAAAATTTTTCGGCAGATTTCCCCTTCTTGTACGAATACCAACATAAATCCAGCAGTCAGTTTGCAAATGTTTTTCGTTGATATTTCGGATGTGAGAATTATGTTGAAAAATCTGGAAAATAATTACTAATAAATAACTGGTAGCAGTTTAAAATGAACCGGCAGTGTTGTCGTGCAGGCTGTGTCCTCCAACTATCGAACCAAAGATGCCCTCCTTTTCCTATTTTGGCGTTGACTAATAAATAAATGAATAATCTTGACGTCGTACTTGGGGCACCTATCACACATATCCTCGAGGAGATCGTAGAATTATTTTTTGGTTGAGTCATCCTTTTCTTCCGTTGGGGCATGGGCACAGATCAACGTGATGTTTTTGAACTTTGCTTTGATGCGGATTGTGACCAGGCGCTCGCTTACATTTCTGAAGCCCAAGACTTCTTGCCTAAGTCTTCCCCTTACCACAAAACCACAACCAAAGAGCCGCTGCAGCACTCGCCGAAGTAGATGTCACACAATTGCATCCTTTGTATGCCCTCTCCATCCCATCGCACTTCCTGGATGGCTTTAACATCAGCCTTTAGCCAATCCAGGTTCTCCACTGATTGTTCGGCTGCACGTGGCCTGTTTAGGGTCCGGACATTCCACGTGCAGATCCGAAATTCATTGTCCTTGTTTCGTTTGCTGGGGTCGTCAACATTAAAATCATCCATATCCGAGGCTTGTTGTCGTTTTGGAAGTGATATTTTTTCCGTGGTAGGGAAGTCACCCCGACGCACAGCCCCCTAGCCTTGAGGACCAGATCCTTATTATAACTCCAAGGATGGGGAGCCGGATAAACCGCTCCTTATAGGCCTGAGCTACGAATACGTCGTAGTAGCCCATATAAGGTGTTCACTAAGTAGTTCAACCTGACTGGAACTGTAGACGCCACCGTTGATTCCATCTGGGGAATTCCTCCGCTGCCGCCTGAAAAAAGGAAAAGAGCCTTAGTGGGAACACTCCTCCCCCCTCTCTCGTCTGCTGCCGCCTTAAACCGTCCACAAGGATTGGAACCCCATCTCCAGTTAAAGGTACTAGGCACCCAATGTTCACCATTTGGAGGTGAGAGTAGGAGTTGATAGACAGAGGTTCGCTTCTAAAAAAAGCTTGTGGACGCTTGTGTCCTCTTGAATGCACCGCGTTGTCTACCATTTGAACATCGTGGAATTTTGCTATAACAAAAAAAAAAAATTTTTTTAATTTAAATACACTCCTAGAATATACTTCTCCTGTCAAAATTATAAATTCTCGTCCAGGGACGTATTAGTTTTTCTTTGTGTTGGCAAGGCTGTAAGATCCGTTGAACGCCCGTAGTGCAGAATTATTTTTTCAACGATTTAGGTTTATGTTATTATGTTCACTTTTAATTTTATCACAATTTAAAAAACGGTTATATCAGGTTCATTAACAACTGCCTAAGTACCAGCTACATATGTTCCTACTTTTCTGACCTCAAAGAAATGCAGTACAAACTCGATTTAGGCAACTAATAGAAATTGGAGCAGTTGCAATGACCGAGGTTGTTGCACTTACTGGGTTGTATTTTTTTGTTATACAAATTATAGTTAAAATAGCTTATTTTCTATTATAGATAAAGACAATGTTATGAAAAAACTTAAATGAAACCAAAACAAACAAAATGATGGTATTTCCTTTATTTTATTGTGCAATTGAATTGCCGTTCCCTTTCCTCTTATAGGGCTTATTGTTGATTTGTGAACATTATATTATTCACAAATTGTCTTTATTGAAAAACCCTTTTCTAATTCTGATAAAATATCACTTCTTTTCTTAATAGACAATTTTGTCATATTTTTTGTAACACCCATCCTGTACAAATTTTCCGAAGACACTAATGAAATCGCAACCCATTCAAATAAACACCGATGCAGTTTATGTGTTCGTGTATTATTTTTACAAGAAATTTTGTTCAGACAAACTAGCTGTAAATTAACGGCAGGAATACAGAATCAAAAGGAGAGCATGCAAATAGAAAACAGATGAATAAACACAAGAACTTGCGTAAATCGAGTTCATACTGTAGAACTAAAAATCATTTGGCCGCCCCAGCTTTTAGCCGTCTAACTTCATGCCGACCCTGTGTGAATGCATTTGTGTTTGTGCAACTCACACTACTTTGAAAAAAGCCTCAGTTTTTCCACGATATGGCAGTTCCTCTTATTTATTTTTCTATGATGGGTACTCGTCAGAATTTTCGGGTACACTAGAGTAAATTATGAGTATTCACAAATAAGTACTCATTCTTTGTGGGTATACAGTGCTTCGTGTGCTTAATAGTAAATGAGTATTCATCTCATACTGTTTTCAAACATCAGGTAATGCCATTCATTCACTATCAGGCAGTGAGTTGGTACAATGAGTTGGGTGCAGCAAAAATTAATGAATGTTTTGAAACTAGTTTCAAGACATTCATGCTGACCTCTAGTACACACTATCTGTCGTGAGCAAAACTGTCATACGTGGTCGATAGTGTGTACCCCGCTTTAGACCATGAGTTGGTCAATTGTGCTACCACCTGAATCAAGTAGACTTTCTACCTACTCGTTGAACCATTTAGAGCTCTTTACGAAGCGTGCGAGACTATCTACTAATATCTATGTTTGCCAGATCGATCGCTAGGATCATTATAATAGAACTCTCCTAGATGGAGCCAACGTCTTTGAGATAGAGCAAGACATGTACAGGGAAGATGACGAATTCGATTCTTCGTCTTCCTCGTACATAAACCTTTAACATGAAATTACTTTTATTATTTCAATAGTCATTGATAAGACAGTGCAATGACTGAAATAGAAAATCAATTAATGTGAAAGGTTGAGCCCAAACAAAAAATTTTTTGGTAATAAATATTATCGCGCATTTCAACATTCATACTAACTAAAAGCATGTTAAAATGTATTTAAAATAGAAAAAAAACATTTTTAGTATATTATTTTAAATATAAGCAAAATACCTTTCATTCGATACCTGAATCATTTTTCTACGTCATTTATTTGGCACGTTATAAACAATTATTTGGGAAAAAAAGTCTTTATTTTGCAGTCAGCAATTTCAAGCTCAAATATCTCGACTTTCCCATGAAATATTTTGAAAATATTTCACTCAAATAACAAGCTCAACATAACCTTTCATTTGATATCAAATTCGTTCGTGTTCACTCTTGGCCAAAAAAGGGCGGCAATTACCTTTTCAAAGATCCAAGAGTGTTCTTTTTCCTGATAGAGAAGCATCTCTTCCTAGTCTTATAGTAGTTAGTATATTCTACTGAAAATTTCATGCTTCCTTCTATTCATGCCGATTAGCAACAAAACTTTCACAGAAATGGTTGACAGTTCTTAGTCAAGGCCTTGGTTTTCCATGAACTGTCACACCACAAATTTATACTTTTACTATGTGAATAAATTCTGGTAAATCACTTGAATCACTCACAACATCTAATATGCAAAATGTCAGAATTTTTTTTTTAATCTTATAAATGTTATTAGATTAGAGAAGGTTCTGTGTTTACCAAGTCATATAACAGTTGGTAGCTAAACATAGCAATGTGTTTACACTTAGATTACATTTTGCTGTTTTTGAGATAGCTTCTGTTGGTAACACATAATGGTGTCTAAGTTTATATTTTCAGAATATCATGCTTGTGCCAAATAATTTTTTTTTTTTATAGCTCAGTAAACTTAAAACTTTTGAGATATAAAGAAAACACAAAAATTTGAATTTGTTTTAATATTAATATATAGGAAACATACATAAGAGAAAAGTCTAAAATGTGTATCGATTTATGAATTATTACGTTTAAGTCTATAGGAAAACCCGTTCTAAATAATGAAATTTTTTCAATGATATTTCATAAAAAAATTTAACATACATACCTATTTAAGGCTATATAAAACATCGCAAAGAGCTATTGGCCGAAAAACAGAATCTAAAATCACTATTTTTCGGTTTTTGCTGTTGTTTTTAAGGCTGAATATTATAAGTATATTCATCTGATTTTAAAAGAATAATATAAGTTATAATTGAGCTTTTATTTTATGCCATCAGTGAAATGAAATATAAGGCCCAACGAAATAAAGACAAAAATCTAAAATTTGGCCATATTTCGTTTTTAATTTGGAAATAACGCTTTGATTTGGCTTTATTTCGTTTAAGAAATCAAAAAAAGAGGCTGGGTTTGACCCACACTGATAACATCCTATTGGTGCCCTTTGAAACTCGATACCCGGTATTATCTTTTATAAGAAAATTATCAATTCAAAATCTTCAAAAACCTTATTAGGTGTGCAATCAAGAGAAGGCCTAAGTTCAGCTGTATAAAAACCTTATCAATTGTTAAGTTTAGTATTGTGTGTAAAATAAAATTATTCGGCAGTTTCAAAAGTTGTGCTCGAGATATTCGACCCAAAAACATTTTTTAACAATTTTTAGCAATTTTTTTTTGCCTAGAAAAAAAACCCGTAATTGTATTTTTTTTTACAAACTTTACCGATTATCAGCTGTAACTTTGTGTATTAAAAAAAATTAACCGGAACTTAATATCTTTGCGTGTTCTCAAGATAATCGATATTTTTTAACAATTTTTAATGGTTTTTTTAATTAAAAAAAAAAACTGTGGGTTGATTTTTTTTTAAGTACTACCTATTTTTCACTACGTCAATATTCATAGAATGAAACCAGGCCGAAGTCGATAGCTTTATTTGTTCTAGAGATATTCGAGAAACAAGCCATTTTCAAACTTTTTTTAAAATTACTATAATAAAAAAACCGCCAATTGAATTTTTCTGAAAATCCTTTCAGCACGTAACGGCTTTATTATCTGTTAAATAAAATTTACTTGAAGTCAATATCTGTACGCGTTCTCGAGATATCGTGAACGAAAAAAAGCTTCCGAACGTACGAACGTACGAACGTACATGGTACACAGACATCTCTCTAAAAACAATGTAATCCGACTCCAGAGACCTCGAAACGTAGAGAAAAATGTCAAAATTTCACAAATCGGACCGATTAAAATAACTTCCAATAGGAAGTTAATAAAGCCAATTTGGCTTTCTGTCAAAGTTCTTATAAAAAAAAATTAAATTTGACCAAATCTGGCATGAACAGACCCACCATTTGGCTATATTTCCAAACAAATTTTGGCCTTCATTCGTTTTGTAAATAGAAATTAAGCCGATATGGCCTTATTTCTATTTAACCCTATATTATATTTTTTTTTTCAAAAATTAATAAAAAATCAAAAAAAAAAAAACATTTTTACAAAACTATTTTTTTCCAAAAATCAACACTAAAATAACCTCTGTTTATTGTATACTCTGTAGAAATTTGAATTTATTATATTTGAATTAAAAAAAATATTTTTTTTAATAAAAAACAAAAAATAAAAAAACTCAATTTTTCCAAATTTGATTTTTTATTTTAAATGAAGACCAAAATTACCTATTCGTTGTATAAGCTTTAAGTTTCTTAAAATAATCGTTAAAAAGATAATAATCAAAAACTGAAAACAGAAATTTGCCTAAGAAAAATTAGTTTTTTTTCAAAAATTTAAAAAATCAAAAAAATTATTTTTTTTTTTTAATGTAATTTTTTTTTCCAAAAATCTAAACCAAAATTGCTTATACGCTTTATAAATTTGAAAAGATAAAAATCAAAAACTTTACAAACATAAAAAAAATGTACCTAAAAAGAATACTCATCATTTTGAATTGGATAAGATGCAATCAAAAATTATGTTTCTTAAAAAAATTGGTATATTATAAACATAAACACACATTATCCTAAAGAAAAACCGCTCAATTTGATTTGAAAACGCAACGAAAGGAAATATATTTTTTAGCTTCAAATTCAAATGCTACTTCGTTAGGCGAGCTTTGCGAAAACGCAACGCAATATAGTGCTTTCATCTCACCTGTCAGACAGACAGGCAACTCACATAATTGCTTCAACATTTTTTAGAATATAATTTGAACCCTTATTTACCTGTAGTTAATATTATTTTGAAAAAATAATAATTCTGATTAAATTTTTAAATATTTCAAAAATGCTACCTCAAAATTTCGAAAATGAAAAAAATTCAAAAACAGGTCGAGTAGATAATTTAATTAAATCTCAAATTCATTATTAAGTTAAGCAGTTACCATCATGTCAAAGCTATACTTTACAGTTATTCAGGTTATTCACTTTTAACTTCTTAATGCTTCGACCGATTTTGATTTTGTTATAATTTAGCAATATGGTGCTTCTGAAAAGGTCAAACAATATTGCAAATAAAAATTTGGTAAATGTTTTCTTTAAACTTTCGACTATTTAACATTTTTTCGTTAAAAATATTATTATATTTTGCAGCATATCTTATAGCTACATTATAGTTGTTTGAAAAAAAAAAGCAAGTTCATGCGATTAAGTCGTGCATATTTTTTATTTCTCACAATATCAACCTGCACAATATAGGGTTTTAGACCTCTGTAAAACGCGATTGGATTGAGTTAGATCTCTTAATTTTTAAACCTTTAAAAAGATAGAATCTAAAAAGTCTACAATTGCATACAACTATTGCATCGGATTTCAAGGTGAAATCTTAGAGAACTTTAACTAATATTGCGGCACCTAATTAGGTTCTAATTTCTGGATGATTAGATTTTTGAATTCCTTCTAAGCTATCTTTACGCGCGCCACACCGCTTAAAGTTTTAGAAGATCCACAAAGTTTTCATATGACTTTCACCTTTTTGAAAAGGACTTATGAACCCTTTAATTTGAAATGGGTATAAACCATTTTTTCCTTTGTGCATTAATTTTTGGGCGTTTTAGGATTTTTAGATACTACTGTTGAGGCACAGGGAATTGGCACATAATTAAGTCCTTGTTGGTTCCTGCATTTTTAGATTTTTAAATTTTGTCTCTGGCGGCGCGGCGCAGCCAGAGAAGGGACCACCGCGAATAAATCTCGTCAAGCTGACGTCTCTTTTCCTCGATGAATTGTGAAACAGGCATTGTAGAATGTATGTGCTAAGCCCACGATATCTATATGTTTCAACACAAGGGAAAATTTAAGCTCTTGAAATTCGTTGAAGATTATAAAAACTTAAACTTAAATTATAGTAGCCTGCAGCATCATGACAGAAGTCTGGGTTCGGTTTCAAGCTATTTTCTCTTGCGAGGAAGTGACAAACCCTCCAAGAGTATTTCGTGCAAAGACAAAGTGTCTCTCTTCTTATCAGTTGAGGAGATTGGGTAAACAATTTTAGGTCACAGGGATGATTGAGAGTTGTAAGGCCATTTATAGCCTTAGTTTTTTACGAGTTATTGCGTCAACAATTTGTTTTATTTAATTTATTTTTAAAAAAATATACAAAAATTAGTAAGAGTGTATAATTCAATTTATTAACAAATTTATTAAACAAGGTACTATCCAGAATAAACTTTCTTCTTCGACTGCAAATAGTGCATTATTTTTTTTGATTATATTTAATTTTATAAATCGATGCAGAATCATAAGTTTGCGGATTTTTAAAACTAAGAGTATAATCACTTTTGCATCACCAGCGATACCAGAAAAAAATTAGAGAATTTTAAATACAATTTTTGCACCTTCAGCTATTGTTTGAACAAAAGCTATTTTACCAAAAAGCAATATTTTAGAGGCAGCACGAAAAGCTAACAGAAGCGCATCATCCTCAGACCTTGATCCAATACCTATTATTTCGTCAGTTGAAGAAACTGCCAAAAAGTTAGCGACTTTGCCTGTTTCGAGAGCCAAAATGGACTCTCCTGTACTGTTGTTAGACTGATTTCCAGACTGACGTGCTACAGCTCCAATAACTATATAGATCCTGGCAGCGATTTTATGGATTGTTTCCCTAAGAGTTCTACTTAGCTTGGAAAACATAACTATTGGAGCTAAGGAATCAATTTCTGCAACTGTTTTGATAACATTGATAGTTTTACGTGCTTCGGCTGTACTGTTTGCAAGATCACCAAGTGAACATATAAGGATTTGTTTAAACTCCTGAACTAAATCAGCATCAGCTCCACGTTCTAGTGCATTGTTCGCTGCTTCGTTGATTTCATTTATGGCATCTGAACTGTCAGGATCATTCGAGGCGGTTTCACAATTTTGATTTTCATCTTCTCCTTGATTAAGACTGCTTTGAGCATTTCTTAGTCCTAGATTTGCTTTTCGGATAGAAATTTGAATATTTTCATAGGCACATGCATAGGCACCTTCGATAGTTGAATTGATAGCTCCAAATACGACTTCTACTGCTTCACCTCCAGCTTCCATTCCCTTATCAAATAAGTTTTCAGCAATACGCATTGAATCTAGTAAACACAACCCTGCTTTTTGAAGATGTATACTTGCGGTTTCGAGTCTTTGTCTAGATCCATTATTATTTGAAAGAACAAGTGCATCTCCATGTACCAAAAAGAAAGGTTTTCCGGACCAGTAAATAAAATTTTGGGCATCTTCAAAAACGTCGGCCATTTTATTTTTGGCAGCTTGAGGATCTTCACGTACTAAGTCCTTGACTTTTTGAATGCCATCTTTAATTTTGTTCTCAGACTGACTGATAAAACTGGTTCCTTGGTCGTATGAGTATTGTAGACGAGACGTTGCATTAACAGCAACCATATCTTTTATATTTTCATCGCAACTTTGTTTGATAACTATGAAGGTATCATTTGCTCTCTTGCTACTAACAACATCGGAAGCAGCATATGTTTGTTGGACAATAACAGCCAACATCGCAGAAGCGGCGAAAAGGAAATACCCCGAAAAATTCATATTAAAAACCGAATTATACTTGACTTCAAGCCGCAGAACTATGTATACTGACAACCTTTTGAAAAGATCCATCTTCTTTTATAGCTTAGCTTGAAACAACTAAACTAATATTTTTTTAAATTATCATAAAATAAAAAATATTAATCATAGACAATAAACAAAATTAATATAAGACATTTATGTTTAATTGGTTCACCATTCGCATTCTTATTCCCTTAAGATATTAACACGTGTGTTTGCGTTTGGTCTTATCAAATGTTGTTACTTAATCCTTTGTTAGATATAATTTAATAAAAGAATAAATAAAAAAATTTGATAAGACCAAACGCAAACACACTTGTTACCATGCCTTAAGGGAATGAGGATGCGACCCAATAAAACATAAATGTCTTATCTTAATTTTCTTATCTAAATCATCATTCATAAAATATTTCAATTTTGACTTTCGATATTTATTTGTACATAATGAGTGTGTTTCTTTATTTATTCCGGATAAGGAACAGAATGGATGGAATAGACGAAATGTTTATCCAGAATATCCAGAATGGAATGAATAAAGAAACAAAACTAGAACAAAAAGAATGGCAATCCAGTTGTTAGGTGAAATGTTAAAACAATTGAAGAAATAAATGTTTTTATTTTGGATATTTATGTATTCTCAAAGTCAAAAGTTTATTAAATTTTACATTAAATGCATACTCTGGTACATTTATTCGCGGTATTATGCTGTTTTTCAATAATTAACACCAATGTGAATCTGCCATAATTGAGTTTAAGAACGTCAATTATACTGAACGCGCCCAGTATTCTTTTTCTATTCTTTTTATTCCACAGTTCACATGGAATGCATTCCAAACGTTCCGGAATGAATAAAGAAACAACAAAATAGTTTATCCGGAATGTTTCGTGGAATAAAGAAACGCAAAACTGGTATTCCGCATATTCTGGACATACCGGGGTGAATAAAGAAACACACACAATGTGTGTAGATATTTAATGTAACATTGATATAGAAAATACAAAAAGAGTATGATTCTTCCGTCTGTTTGGTCGGATATACTGCTATACAGGGTGATTCACCTAAAGTGTGACAAAAACCAAGTTTACCTAACAATATTTAATTATTATTTATTTTAACTAGTGTTTTTTTTAGTCAAGACAAGAAAAAAATGGTATGGGAGCGCTGAGGGGGGGTGCTATTTCCCACCGCTTAGGTGGGAGGGGCAGTTTTTTTAAACAGTTGACTTAAAAAGAACAATTTTTGAAAAATTGATTTCCAAATTCAAAATTTTGAAAAAATAATGAAAAAAAAAAATAAGTTCGAACTAATTTTGTTCAAAATTTTACGTTATTAAGGTATTTTTGTTTTTAATATTAGATGCTCCTATTGATTTCTAGTCAATCATTGAAGGGCAAATACTCAAATGCTTTTAGTTTTTGAGAAAATTAAAAATAACAGGAGAGCAGTTTTCCAAAAAAAAAAATTGACTTAAAACATAAAAAAAAAAATTATTAAAAAACAACGGTAATAGCAACAATGGCATGCTATACTTTTTTATAAAGCTTTAAATTTCTTCTTTCATCTTATTTAAAAAGTAAGTTGTTTTAGAGCCACTTGCACAGAAGTTTTTTTGGGTCACCATTGTTTGGCAAAATTCATTTGGCATTTCGTGTTTCGCCTTAGTCGTTAAATATTTTGTTTAATTCGCAATTCTTAATTGGCAATTTACATTTTCTTTTTAATTCATTACGTTTTTCAATCATTATGTAATTAACATTCGGCGGTTTTATATTTCGCTTTTTGTTAAAAATATTTTTAGTCATTTCGCAAAATTCATTTGGCAAATTATTCTTTAGTTTTTCTTTATTAAATTGTTTATTATTTGGCCAAGTGTTTTTTCGCAAAATATTGTTTCGCCGTTTCATTATTTTGCGAAATAACGTTTCGCCGTTTAATCATTTCGATAAATATCGTCAAGCCGTTTTATTATTTCGCTAATAGATCATTTCGCCGTTTAGTTGTTTTGATCGTTTGACCAATCATTACTATCGTCTCTTTTCAAGATTAACAGTTTTTTTCTGAACTGTTGCTTAGTCGTGCTTGCGTTGGTAATATTTTTTTTAATTTTTTTGCAATTTTTGCCGTAATCACTTTCGCGATTTAAGATTTCAGTTTGTTTGCTTAGTTTAGGTAAGTACATAACAGAAAGAGGATTTTCACATTTTACTCCAAGGAAAAAAGGGTTTTAAGCAATTGTGTTTTTTCGCTTTTTTTATTTGGCAATTTGATGTTCAGCTTTTTTTTTATTTGGCATTCGATTGTTTGGCAATGTTTTGGCTTCCATTAAAATACATGCCTTAAAATTTCGCGCGAAATGCCAAATAAAAAAAAGCTGAACATCAAATTGCCAAATAAAAAAAAGCGAAAAAACAAAATGCTGAATGAAAAATAGCAAAATAATAAAATGCCAAATAAGAAAAAGCCAAATAACAAAATGCCAAATAAAAAATTGCCAAACCTAAATATGCTAATCAAACAGTGAAAATTGCGAAATGAAAATTGCGAAATGATGGTTTGTCATATCATATAAAAAACCAAATGTAATTTGAAAAACGAAAATTGCGAAATAACAAAATGCGAAACGAGAAACGGCGAAATGTACCAACGCGAAACGTTAATTTGCCAAACAATTCTGACGAAACATACCATACCCAGTTTTTTTTTAATTTAACCGTTCGTTTGAAGCAAGTGGCCCTTAGTGAATAGTTTTTAATAAATTAATTTCCAAACAAAAAACAAATAAATAAATAAAGAATTGTGTTCAATCTGCTTTTGTTTAAAATTTTGTATTATTTAGTATTATTTTTGTGTTTAATATTCAATGCTCCTATCAATTTTTAGTCAAATACTAAAAACCAGATGTCAAAATGTATTCTAGTTTTTAAGATAATTGAAAAAAGCGAAATCTAATTTACTACTTAATTAGTAGAAATAGGATCTTTGGGACAGCAACATAACAGTTTCTATCTATTTTCTCTTGCGAGAAAGTGAAAAGACAAAGTGTTAAGTGTCTCTCGAATTTTGCCAATAGTACTGAAAGCAGAAAAAAAATAGTACTGAAAATGAACAAATAGTACCGAAATTTTTCCAATCGTAAATTCTACAGGAATTTAATATTTTATTGGACGTTATCATCGTTAGAGGAAGATGTGGTTTGAGTATTCAGCCATCGACCCCTTGTAACCATCTCGATTTTGAGATCAACAATGCAGCATCGCATGCATTTTCGTACTTATGTCGGAAAACAAGTTTATATTTTGTTAAAAATTCAAGAAAATCTGAAATGTATCTTTGTTAAAATTTGTCTAGCATTCTGCAAATGAGGTGCAACAGCGCATGTATGGGCCAGATACATTCCAAATGAAAAAATAAGTTTAATTTCTAATTATTATTTTTGACAACTTTATTTGAGGGCGATACAAAGTTCGCCAGGCTCGCCGCTAGTACATTTTAAATGTATATGTCAACAAATTCTGAAAAATGTAACGTTTAATAAATAATTTGAGATAAATCAGAATCATTTTAAATGTAGGTATGTTGTTGAATATTTTTGGAAAGATAATAGAATATTTGACCTATGTTTGAGGAATATTTGGTTTACTTATTTTTTCGCGGAAAGATTTTTTTTTAAAACATAAGTATTTTTTCGAAAGAAAATTTTTACCGTTTTTAACATTGAAAATGTTTATAGGATCGTTTTGACAGAGTTGTAGTGTTACCAAAATGATTAAATGAAATAAATTAAATAAATTCAATAAATCATAAATGAACTCCAGCGTATAGGGGCTGGTTGGTGTTACTAAAACATTACTAGAATGATAAAAATAAACAAACGAACACAAGCCATAAATTACAGCAGGCGAAGGCAATAGGTATACGGGGAAAAACGAAGAAAGAAAAGTATTGTTCGTCAACAGGCAAGCTTCAGTGGAGAATGGTCATGAAGTATATTCAAAAAGAGAAAAAAAAAACAACAAGGTATTCAGAAGAAGACAAATGAACAGACAAGGCAATCAACAAAAGTGGATAGGTTTCTGCCAGATTTGTGTATGTTGTATATGTGTGTATGCATCTACATAAGGCCACTTAGCCTTAGCCTATTCACACCGGAACGAAATCTAGATTTCGAGCAAAAATCACCAAATCTCATCGAAATCAACAAGATTTCCCATACACTTTCAGATTTCGTAATCTAGTAGATTACAACAAAATCTCCTCTAAATCTACTTGGAACAGTATAAATGTGAAACAAACATACTTAATTACTCATTTTTCTCTTCAGTATAACAGTTCAGCAGCGTTACCACTTCCGAAAAAAAAGTCGAAGTAGATTTGAAGAAAAATGGGAAGTAGATTGAGAAAAATGGAAGTAGATTTTAAAAGAAAATTTTTTTTATATAAATTTAATTAAACGAAAAAATTAAAACCATGAAATCGTCTAGTGTAAAAGCCAGCTCATTTTAAATTTTGCTCAAAAATTTTCTTTAGGGTTTCAAATATGAAAATCCAAGGTCCCTGCACCCTGCAAACATTTGAAAATCGTTATTTGTATGCTTGAATATTTTTCGTTCTTAAAAAAACTGTTTATGGCTCTATTAAAGATATCTGCGCCTACGTTAGTTATTTCAAGCTGAAAGACAGGTGTTTATATGAAAAATATTTTAATATTTTATATTTTTTGCGATTTTTAACTGACTATAGAATGTATAGGTAACAAGCTTATATTTTTTAGATTTAAGTTCATGAAACCTACAACTGACATATTGGGCCCGCTCTCTATCAAAAAATTCATTATCTACTTAATATTTTCATTTTGTTTTCGATTGGATTTTGGTAGAGAGTGGAGAAAACGAGTTAGCGAATTTTTAAAATTATTCCTGAAAGTGCTAAGTTCATATAAGTTAAATAAAAAAAAACATTTTTTTTATGTAGCCCAAAATAATTACACTAATTTCATACCGAATCGAGAATGAATAAATTAAAATGTGGGTTTTTTGCATTCTTTTCCAAATTTGCCTCAATCTGTGGCAAAAAACAATTGTATTTCTTGGGACTATTAAAGGCAAGTCTAAAGGATTTTGTCTTTGAATAATTGCCAAAAAAATTTTCTTGATACCCAGGAAATCATAAAAATATTTTTTTTAAAGTTCAAACGCACAAAAAGTACTCATAAGTTTCAGATACCCATCATAATATATATTTTGTGTTTAAATTGTTTTCAGAACTGATAATATTCAAACGAAAACAACATTAGACTACAATATCAATATGTCTGGGGCGAGATAAAAATATGCAACTTTGAGGGTATTCAGCTCCTTCCATGAACTTCAAATCCAGTAACGCGCATTTTTGTTATCTTCATCATTAGTGTTTGCCATTTTCACTCTTTATTTTTGAATTACCAGAATGAAATAGAAAAAAGAAGTAGATTTGGCCTTTTTTGTAAAATTGAAGTAGATTGAAACAGAGATTTTTAAAATGAAGTAGATTTCAATATTTTGGTGATGGTGCGAAGTAGGAAGTAGATTTTTAAAAATTTTCAAAAAACGAAGTAGATCCACTTCAATTGAAGTAAAGTGGTAGTACTGCAGTTCAGTAAGAAAACATAAACAATAAAAAGAGAGTTTGTTATGTGTAGTGTACAGAGGTGGTGGGTTTCCATTCCATTTGGTGGGTTTTTTTAATAGAAAAAGAGAGAGAAAATTTAAATTTTGGAAATTTTCCTGGGAATTTTCTCTATCAATGGATTTTTTTTCGTAGTTACTATCAACACTAAGAATCGTTTGAAATGTCAAACAAACAAAATCTAGTTATGTGCGCAGTGTGAACGATTCAAAAAGACGCAACGTAATTACGAGAAATATTTTTTTATGTATTATTTCGTTGTTTGAAATTCGTTTTAAAGAGAGAAAAACTGAAAAGAGATCTCGTCACGCTGACGTCTGGTTTTCTCGTCGCATTGTGAAACAGCCTTTAGTTCTTAACGAGCTGTTGCGTCTTGCGCCAAAATTGGTAAGAGTGTAATATAATTCAATTTATTAAACTAAGGCACTATCAAGAATAAACTTTCTTCCTCGGCTGCAAATACTGCATTATGTTTGTGATCAATTTAACTTTTTATTTAATCATAAGTTTGCGGATTTTTAAAACTAAGAGTATAATCACTTTTGCATCACCAGCGATACAGGAAAAAAATTAGAGAATTCTAAATAAAATGTTTGCACCTTCAGCTATTGCTTGAACTAAGGCTATTTTACCGAAAAGCAATAGTTTAGAGGTAGCACGAACAGCTAACAAAAGCGCATCGCCCTCAGACCTTGATCCAATACCTATTATTTCTTCAGCTGAATCAATTGCCAAAAAGCTTTCGACTTTGCCTGTTCCGATAACCAAAATGGACTCTCCTGTACTGTTGTTAGACTGATTTCCAGACTGACGTGCTACAGCTCCAATAACTATATACATTCTGGCAGCGATTTCATGGAGAATTTCCTTAATAGTTCTACTTAGCTTGGAAAACATAACTATTGGAGTTAAGGAATCAATTTCTGCAACTGTTTTGATAACATCGATAGTGTTACGGCCTTCGACTGTAATGTTCGCAAGATCACCAAGTGAACAAATAAAAACTTGTTTAAGCTCCTGAACTAAATTAGCATCAGCTCCACGATTCAGTGCACTGTTCGCAGCTCCGTTGATTTCATTTATGGCATCTGAACTGTCAGGATCATTTGAGGCGGATTCACAATTTTGATTTTTAACTTGTTCTTGATTGGGACTGCTTTGAGCATTTCTTAGTTCTTGATTTGCTTTTCGGATAGAAATTTGAATATTTTCATAGGCACATGCATAGGCACCTTCGATAGTTGAATTGATAGCTCCAAATACGACTTCTACTGCTTCACCTCCAGCTTCCATTCCCTTATCAAATAAGTTTTCAGCAATACGCATTGAATCTAGTAAACACAACCCTGCTGTTTGAAGAAGTATACTTGCGGTTTCGAGTCTTTGTCTGGATCCATTATTATTTGAAAGAATAAGTGCATCTCCATGTACCAAAAAGAAGGGTTTTCCGGACCAGTAAATAAGATTTTGGGCATCTTCAAAAACGTCGACCAGTTTATTTTTGGCAGCTTGAGGATCTTCACGTACTAAGTCCTTGACTTTTTGAATGCCATCTTTAATTTTGTTCTCAGACTGACTGATAAAATTGGTTCCTTGGTCGTATGAGTATTGTAGACGAGACGTTGCATTAACAGCAACCATATCTTTTATATTTTCATCGCAACTTTGTTTGATAACTATGAAGGTATCATTTGCTCTCTTGCTACTAACAACATCGGAAGCAGCATATGTTTGTTGGACAATAACAGCCAACATCGCAGAAGCGGCGAAAAGGAAATACCCCGAAAAATTCATATTAAAAACCGAATTATACTTGACTTCAAGCCGCAGAACTATGTATACTGACAACCTTTTGAAAAGATCCATCTTCTTTTATAGCTTAGCTTGAAACAACTAAACTAATATTTTTTTAAATTATCATAAAATAAAAAATATTAATCATAGACAATAAACAAAATTAATATACGACATTTATGTTTAATTGGTTCACCATTCGCATTCTTATTCCCTTAAGACATTAACACGTGTGTTTGCGTTTGGTCTTATCAAATGTTGTTACTTAATCCTTTGTCAGATATAAATTAATAAAAGAATAAATAAAAACATTTGATAAGACCAAACGCAAACACACTTGTTACCATGCCTTAAGGGAATGAGGATGCGACTCAATTAAACATAAATGTCTTATCTTAATTTTCTTATCTAAATCATCATTCATAAAATATTTCAATTTTGACTTTCGATATTTATTTGTGTGTAGATATTTAATGTAACAGTAATATAAAAAATACAAAAAGAGTATGATTCTTCCGTCTGTTTGGTCGGATATACTGCTATACAGGGTGATTCACCTAAAAAGTGACAAAAACAAAGTTTACCTAACAATATTTAATTATTATTTATTTTAACTAGTGTTTTTTTTACTCAAGACAAGAAAAAAATCGTATGGGAGGGGGGGGGCTATTTCCCCCCGCTAAGGCGGGAGGGGCAGTTTTTTAAACAGTTGACTTAAAAAGAACAATTTTTGAAAAATTGATTTCCAAATTCAAAATTTTGAAAAAATAATGAAAAAAAAAAATAAGTTCGAACTAATTTTGTTCAAAATTTTACGTTATTAAGGTATTTTTGTTTTTAATATTAGATGCTCCTATTGATTTCTAGTCAATCATTGAAGGGCAAATACTCAAATGCTTTTAGTTTTTGAGAAAATTAAAAATAACAGGAGAGCAGTTTTCCAAAAAAAAAAATTGACTTAAAACATAAAAAAAAAAATTATTAAAAAACAACGGTAATAGCAACAATGGCATGCTATACTTTTTTATAAAGCTTTAAATTTCTTCTTTCATCTTATTTAAAAAGTAAGTTGTTTTAGAGCCACTTGCACAGAAGTTTTTTTTATATTTATCTATTCGTTTGGAGCAAGTGGCCCTTAGTGAATAGTTTTTAATAAATTAATTTTCAAACAAAAAAAAATAAATAAATAAAGAATTGTGTTCAATCTGATTTTGTTTAAAATTTTGTATTATTTAGTATTATTTTTGTGTTTAATATTCAATGCTCCTATCAATTTTTAGTCAAATACTAAAAACCAGATGTCAAAATGTATTCTGGTTTTTGAGAAAGTTGAAAAAAGCGAAATCTAATTTACTACTTAATTAGTAGAAATAGGATCTTTGGGACAGCAACATAACATTTTCTATCTATTTTCTCTTGCGAGAAAGTGAAAAGACAAAGTGTCTCTCTTCTTATCCATTTCAACACAGGAATCGTTGAGAGATGTAAGGCCACTTAGCCTATACGAGCCGTTGCGTCTTGAGCCAAAATTGTTAAGAGTGTAATATAATTCAATTTATTAAACTAAGGCACTATCAAGTATAAACTTTCTTCCTCGACTGCAAATACTGCAATATTTTTGTGATCAATTTAACTTTTTATTTTTTCATAAGTTTGCGGATTTTTAAAACTAAGAGTATAATCATTTTTGTATCACCATGTGGCATTTATGCGCTACAAAAAACAATTACAGAATTCTAAATAAAATTTTTGCACTTTCAGCTATTGCTTGAACTAAAGCTATTTTACCGAAAAGCAATATTTTAGAGGCAGCACGAACAGCTAACAAAAGCGCATCACCCTCAGACCTTGATCCAATAACTATTATTTCCTTAGCTGAATCAATTGCCAATAAGTTATCGACTTTTCCTGTTTCGAGATGGAAAATGGACTCTCCTGTACTGTTGTTAGACTGATTTCCAGACTGACGTGCCACAGCTCCAACAGCCGTAAAGAGCCTAGCAGCGATTTCATAGTTTATATCCCTAAGTGATCTGGTTAGCTTGAAAAACAGAATTTTTGTAGCTAAGGAATCAATTTTTGCAACTGTTTTGATAAAATTGATAGTGTTACGTGCTTCGACTGTAATGTTCGCAAGATCACCAAGTGAACATATAAGGACTTTTTTAAACTCCTGAACTAAATCAGCATCAGCTCCACGTTCCAGTGCATTGTTCGCTGCTTCGTTGATTTCATTTATGGCATCTGAACTGTCAGGATCATTTGAGGCAGTTTCACAATTTTGATTTTCAAACTGCCCTTGATTGGGACTGCTTTGAGGATCTCTTAGTCCTTGATTTGCTTCTCGGATAGCTTTTTGAATATTTTCAAAAGCATATGCATAGGCACCTTCCATGGTTGAGTTGATAGCTCCAATTACGACTTCTGCTGCTTCACCTCCAGCTTCAATTCCCTCATCAGATAAGTTTTCAGCAATACGAATTGAATCTAATAAACACATTCCTGCATTTTGAAGAAGTATACTTGCGGTTTCGAGTCTTTGTCTAGATCCATTATTATTTGAAAGAACAAGTGCATCTCCCTCTGCCGCAAACATGATTATTCCGGCTTTGTAGATAATTTTTCCGGCATCCGCAAAAGCGGCGTCGATTTTATTTTTGGCAGCTTGAGGATCTTCACGTACTAAGTTCCTGGCTTCTGAAATTCCATTTTTAATTTTGTTCTCAGACTGACTGATAATAATGGTTCCTTGATTGTATAAGTCTTTTAAACAAAGTGTTGCATTAACAGCAACCATATTTTTGATGTTTTCATCGCAACTTTGATTGATAATTCTGATGGTAGCACGTGCTCTCTTATTACTAACATCATCGGAATCGGAAGCAGCATATGTTTGTTGGACAATAACAGCCAACATCACAGAAGCGGCGAAAAGGAAATACCCCGAAAAATGCATATTAAGAACCAAATTATAATTCTTCAAGCCGCAGAACTATGTGTATACTGACAACCTTCTTAAGAGATCCATCTTCTTATATAGCTTGAAACAACTAAACAAATATTTTTTAAAATTACCATAAAATAAAAAATATTAATCATAGACAATAAACAAAATTAATATACGACATTTATGTTTATTTGGTTGGCATTCTCATTCCCTTAAGGCATCAACACGTGTGTTTGGCTTTGGTCTTATCAAATGTCGTTACTTAATCCTTTGTAAGATATAAATTAATAAAAAAAATTAGGAACAACACTTTATAAGATCAAACGTGTTAAATAAGTGAAAATATTTGATTAGACCAAACGCAAACACACGTGTTATTAACACGTGTGTTTGCGTTTGGTCTTATCAAATGTTGTTACTTAAACTTTTATTTAGAAGATATAAATTAATAAAAGAATGAGTAACAACATTTGGTAAGAGCATAATGTACATATTATGTAGATATTTAACGTAACGTTGATATAGAAAAGACAAACAGAGTGTATTTCGTCTGTCTGCTTGGTCGGCTATACAGGGTGATTCACATAAGGTGTGACAAAAAGCTAGGTTTAGTGAAAACAAGATAAAAATCGTATGAGAGGGGGGTCTATTTCCTCCTGCTTCGGTGGGAGGGGTACTTTATAAAAAAAAATCGACTTAAAATACAAAATAGATAATTAAAAAACAACGGCAACACCCACCTTTTTATAAAGTCAGAAGTTTTTTCTTTTGTTTTGATTTTAACCTAAGTTATTTGAGAGAAGAGTTTTTGAAAAATTTATTTTCAAATTAAAAATTTAGAAAAAATAATGAAAAAAAAAAAATAAGTTCAAACTATTTATATTCAAAATTTTACGTTATTAAGTATAGTATCTTTGTTTTTAATATTCGATGCTCATATTAATTTCTAGTCAATCATTGAAGAGTACATGCTCAAATGTTTTAAGAATTTGAGAAAAATTAAAATAATTCCCAAAAAATAAGCCAAACAGAAAAAATAAAACGCACGACTGGATCGCACAAACTTGCTCTTGTAGTAAAAGTTCCTTCGAATTATAAAGATTGAATGTATTAAAATTAAATAATTTTTTATGGGAGCCTTAAGTTTAAACTAGTATTATAAATTATATACAATTGAAAAGTTATTAAAAATCAACATAATTCGAAATAAATTTATTAAAAAAGTCTTCTTAAATTGTTTTCAGAGCTAAAAAAAGTACACCATCTGATTTCTTTAACTAGTCTTAGTTTCTAAGAAAAAAAAATTCAAAATCGTAGGAGCGGTTTTTTTTTTGAAATTAGTTTTTTATATGTATATAAAATTTTGTAAACATTTTTAAGAGAAATTTTTTGACGAATTGGCATGTTTGCAACTAAAAAACATTTTGAAATTCGTTCAGAACTCAAAATGGTTTAGGGAGGCTCCCATACGTACACCTAGCCCCTAAGCTCCACTAACTCCTCTCCTTACCCGTCCTTAAACCTACCTTACATATGTCCTGGGGAGCACAATGGATCCACTGAGATCCGAGTGAGATAATGCGGCTTGTCGTATTATCACCCCTCCAAACCTAACCTAAGAGAAAAAATTCGTAAACACTTTTCTCAGTATTTATGTATGTCGACTTAAAAATTAAATTTCGAAAAAAATTATCTACCCGTTTTAGAAATATCGAATTTTCAAAAAAAAAAACTTTTGTATAAAAAATTTAATTTGAATCGGTTAGACACATAATGAGATAGTCCAAAATAAAGAAAATGGTTATATGAGAGGTACCATTAATAATGGCTAACTGTAAATTTTCTGGCAGATCGTAGACCATACTAATATTAGTATTCACAACAATTTTAATCAAAATCGTAGGAGTCGTTTTCGAGAAAATTTATATTTTCTCTAATGGTTTTCGAAATATTTGGTTTTCAAAAAAAAATTTTGAAACTTTTTTTGAAAATCCAAAAAAAAGTTTTTGGGAAATATTGGTATACAAAACTATTAAAATTTTTCAGAAGATTCTCAAAAAAAAAAATTATCAAAATCAGTTTATTCCTTTTCTAGAAAAACGAAAATAAAAAAAAATGGTTCTACGGGAGCTACCATTTAAAACAATTTTTTGGAAACCTAATTTTTACAAGAAGGTAGCATAAACCTAATAAAATTTATTGATTTTTTTTTAGAAAAGTCTTTTGAGCCATTTTTGAGAAAAATAAGATCTTCTAAAAATGCGAAAAAAATTATATGGCAGGTACCGTTATTTTTGGTCATAAAAATAAAAGGAAAAAAACGTGTCGGGGTAATGTCCCGAAAACACTTTATACCAAGTTTAATTAAAATCGGCCCATGAGTTCAGGCTGTAGGCGAGTCCACAAACAGACAGACAGACAGACGGACAGAATTTTTATTACTTACCGCCGTAATATTCACCCCGTTTAAAACTTGGTTTATAAGCCCTTAAACCGACTACATTTAACCGAACTAAATCGATAGAATTTAAACGACAAAATCTCGTTTAAATCGGTAATATTCACTCCGTTTAAGCAAAAAATTCCTTTCGGTTTACGTCGGTTTAAATATGTGATTTAAACCGGCCGTCGCATAGCATCGCAAGTATGAAAAAACTAAAAAAGGCTTTTCTTGACATTTATTTTTTGAATTGTCATTTTATATTTAAATAAAATAAATTAATTAATTCGTGTCAAACACAATTACGCATTAGAAATGTCTTTCATTCCTCTTTAACGTGTTTTACGTTGCGAAAAAATGTCAACAATAACGTCCACCGCATTGCGTCTTCCAAACATTCCATGAACGATTTGTTGCGAGTTGAATTCTTCTTGATGATCTGGTTGCAGTTCCGCGTCGGTCATGAATTCGGGTCCAATATCTATCATATTATATTAAGCTAGATGGCAACTAAATTTCATCAACCTAACAGCAATACCGCAGCCCAAACACCTTCATAGTGCACATATAAATTGCAACAGAAGTTTTTTTAACCGCTCCAAATTTTATATCTGTCCAAACTGAATTTCATTGATCTTCCAGCGATAGCGTGAACATTACACTACCATTATGCACTTTCCTAACAAAAAACTATTTTTAAAGTGCATTATAATGGTGCTATGGCTACGGTATTGCTGTCGGGTTGATGGAATTTAGTTTGGACACATACAAATACTATGTAAACAACATTTGGATCGATTCAAAACACCTTTTTTTTTTTGCATTAATGATTTTTGAAAATGCATTATAGTGGTGCTAGGTATGAGGTATTACTGTCAAGTTGAGTCAAATTGAGTGTGGACAGTAACCACGAACTATTCTGATTTTTTTGGTTGCATTTTGAAAGTGCATTATGGAGATGTTAGGGCCACGGTATCGCTGCCAGACCATGGCATTTAATTTGGACACATATAAACATTATGCTCACAAAATTTGGAGCGGTATAATACACTTAAACTTCACTAATTTTTTTGAATTTTGAAAGAGCATTACGTTGGTCTTAAGGCCGCGATATCGCTAAAAGGTCTATGGCATGTAGTTTGCACTGCGGTATACAAATATCATGCTCAAAAATATCATGCGATATAAAACACTTTGATCAAATCGTTTACCAGCTCTCGGTATATAAGCCCTTTCTGATTAATTGGTCAACTCTACCCCGATGTGTGAATAACGTGCACAAATATGATGAGTTTGAATAGCCATCATCGCCGAAAATAACACGATTGAATATTTTGCACTGACTGAATAAACCAATAAAATGTTGAATATTAGCTAAAACCATTTAAACCGTACCTAAACGACAGGAAAATGCCTCGTTTAAGTTGGAGTCGGTTTATCGTAGTTATACCGATCATTCGGTTTAAGTGAGTGAATATTACCGATTAAATCTAAACCGATTTTAAACGGCGTGAATATTACGGGCATAAATAACGTTAAATTTTTAAAAAAAGTTAGTTTGAACACAATATTGTCTTCATTATTTTTTCAATATTTTGAGTTTGAAAATTAATTTTTCAAAAACTGTTCTCTCAAATTACTTAAATTGAAAACATAATAAAAAAACGGTTCTCTGGCTTTAAAAAAGTATAGCATGACATTGTAAGTGTTGCCGTTGTTTTTTAATATTTTTTTGTTTGTTTCTATTTTGAGTCGATTTTTTAGAAAATTGCCCCTCCCGCTTTAGCAGGGGAAAATACACGTTCTAGCTTTTTGTCACACCTTTCTGTCTTTTGTATAGGTATGTCTTTTCTATTTGTGTTTCTCAAAAAGAGTTTAACTGGTTTTGATCAAATTTTTTTACCAAAAATGTTTGGAAAAGTTCATAAAGTACTAGCCCCTTGTGCCCCGTGGAAAGAAATTAAATTCGTAACAGAAAGGTGTGTGTGTGTCCGCTAGAAATGTTTTAACATTGAAAGTGTTTATAGGATCGTTTTGAGCAAATGAATTCCAGCGTATATGTAGGTGTTACCAAGAATGAGCAGAATGATGAAAATAAGCAGAATGATGGAAAACTACGATTTAAAAAAAATTCAACTAGTGCTGTTTTGTGGTCAATTTATGCTGCCAAGTTCCCAAAAATATTTGCGTATTTGCAGTTTTTAGAGCAAAAAATTCATTTTGCGAAGGGTAAATTTAGCACCACCAAAAAAAACTTGTCTTGTATACCTTTTGTGGTCAACTTGTGTCACCTAATTTTTTTTTATTCAGTTTTTCTTCTTGACCGGTTTACTTATATCGCTTCTTATCCTTTATTACAATTGTACCCACTCTTTTTAATTTTCTCTCGCTTCATTCAATTCGGATGGTAATAATTTAAAATTATTGCAGTTAGTAATCTTTTTTGGTATAATTTGAATGTATTTATTAAAAAACTGATGGAATATTCTTTTATAATATTAAAACTTTCCTTTTATTCGCAGCGATCTATGTCATTTGCCAAATAATTATCAAAACTTGTACGAGTTGTGTTTTACTCCTTTAACACAATGGAAAGAGGCTGCAGCTAAAAGAAATGTTGTAGCACAAGCTGTTATAAAAATTGCGCACTCTTGCTAAAAAAAAAAGTTTGTTGGAGTTCTGTTTAGAACTTTTGTTGAGCTACCCAGAACTCTAAACAGAACTCCCTAGAACTCCATAGTTTACCGAAGAATTAATAAAAACCAAGTGTGAAGTTAGCCCCCCCCCCCCCATCATTGATAATTTTTCTAAATTCTTATTTTGCAGAACTATTTCCAGAACCCATTGAGAACTCCAGAACTCTTTATCAGGAACCGAAATTTCTTATCAGAACTCATTTTCATGAAAAAAGCGGGGCCGCATGAGGTTGGCCCCCCATATCTTTTTTTTCTATTTCTGGCCAAGATTACTCGGAACTATTGCTTTTTCTGGGCAAGAACTCTCGAACTCTTTCAAATCTACCCAGAACTCTAAAAAAAATCATTTTTTTGAAAATTGGGGGGCCAACTTCACGGGAGTGTAGGATTGTAGTTAAAATAACTTTATTGCACTCTTTGAGTGCAAAACAGTACAAAATGGTTTTGCACTCTTATAAGTGCAATAAAGTGCAAAATTTAGCTTAAGGCTGTATTGCATTGGAGTTTATTCAATGGCATCTTGAGTTTGAAGGAATGAATTCAATAAATGCAAACAAAATAATTTAATTAGGTATCTTTTATTGTTTTTATATTTTATAAAGATTTCCAATATAAATTGACAGAAGTAAGATGTGAGCTTAATAGGTTTTCGTCCTGTGAAAACTGAATACCCTGTATATTAATATTCAATAAGCAAACCCAAAACATAGTATGAACATTGCTTAGTTTATCACGAGTTTGCTTTTTTTTTTTTAAATCTTATCAACTTTCCATTTAAAAACTGATAAAATGGTAAAAATACAATTTTAGGATAAGATTTTAAAAGTAAACTCACTCACATTCCTAAACTAAACATACAAACTAATCATTGTAGACACTAACACGTGTGTTTGCGTTTGGTTTAATCAAATGTTTTTATACTTAACCTTTTAATAATAGTTATGTGCATATAATAAAAATAAAATTTTAGCATAAGATTAAACTTACTCGCATTTCCAAACAAACAACCTAATCATTGAAGATATTAACACGTGTGTTTGCGTTTGGTCTATTCAAATAATTTTATTTATTGCTTAACGTTAATATTTTGTAATTTATGCTCATTCCAGACAAAAAAAAAAAAGAGATGTGTTATTTTTATAGCTATTTCAAGCTATATAAGCAGATAAATCTGTTCAGTAGGTGTCAGTCGTAGGAAATCGCTTTCAACATGAACTTTTCGGGATATTTCGTTTTGGTTATTGCTGTGGTCTTGGTTGTTTTTGCACAACAATCAAATGGAGCTTCCCAAGATGAGATGAACTCATCAGAAAATAGCAGAGAACGTGATACCATCAATTTTATCAAAAAGACTTCAGAGGAATACGAAAAAGATATGATTTTGTCTAATGCTACTATTTACCTAAGGGAGTCATATATAAATAGTACAAAGCTTTTTTCGCAGAGTTTTGCCAAAGCTAAAGATGGAATTAGAAATGCCAGATACAACTTAACACTTGGAGACACTGAAGCTGCCAAGAAATCATTCCAGTCAGCTTTATTAGATGCCCGAAATATACTCTTCACAGCCGGAGGTCCCATATTGAAGTCAATTGGATTGGGACAAGCTTTGAATTGTACAAATAATAAAGCTGCACACGAATCTGAAAATGCAAGCATAAAAATTCAAAAAGTAGGACCTACAGTACTAGATGGAATGCAAGTCGCAGAAAACTTAATTAATCAAGGAATTGATGCTGGAGGCAGAGCAGCACAAGTGTTGCTTAATTCTACTAGTTTAATTATCGAAAGTGTCTTTGAAGATGGATATACAAAAATTCAAAAATCCTTTCAATATGTAATTCAAGCACTCAGAGATTCTCAATGCGGACCAGTCCAAGATAAAATCGAAAATCGAAACTGTGAAGCTGCCTCAAACGATACTCAAGGTTCAGATGCCATACAAAATATCAATGAAGCTGCTAACAATGCATTGGAACGCGGAGCTAATGCTGATTTAGTTCAGAAGTTTAGGGAAGTTACTATATGTGCACTTATTGACCTTGTGAATATTACAGCTGAGGGCAAACAGCTTGTCCAAAATGTAAAAATAATTGCAAAAATCGAACCTTTAGCTGCCATAATAACTTTCTTTAAGCAAGCCGAAACTATTAAAGCACTAATTCATGAAGCAGTTGCAAGGATCATAGTTGTTATTGGAGAAGTAGCAACTAAATCTGGCATTCAGTCCAACATCAATATGAAAACAGTCATTACGGATATGGAAGAAGGCTTTGTTGGAGTCATGTATTCAATTAAAGCTTGTGGAGATTTATTAGTTAATGGACTAAGGAATTCAGAAGATGCATCTGAGTTTGCTATTGAAGCAGCCTCGAAGACTGGATATTATGGTAAAATTGTTTTATTTGAATCAACTGTCAAAGCTGCAAGGAATTTATTAAGTTTGATTTAAAACATTTTGTTTTCTTTTATCGCGCTTAATTAAATTATTGTTTGTATATTTATGTATATAATTTGAGAAGGTCTTCTTGAAAGGGCGTCTGTATTCCAATCATGCTTCTGGTTTTCCACGACTGGATCGCACGAACTTGCTCTTTAAGTAATTACACACTATAATAATGTCATAAATGTATTTTAAATTCAATAAATCTACTAAAAAAAATGAATTGTATTTTTATTTTTTTTTGGCTTAAAAAAAAATTAATTAAAAGATTTTGAAATGCAATATTATTTAAATTACTCACAAGCACCAGACTAAAAACTATAACGAGATGGGGCCATTCGTGATTATGTCGAAAATAAGGCGATTTCTTTCAAAAACATCCAAACCCTATTTTCACATTTACATTTACTTTGGTAATTGCAGGTTCAAAGTAAAAGTAACAGTATGGCGAAAACCACGAAATGTACAGTTTTAGTGCTACTAATCATCAAGGTCTCGCCAAAAACCCTCTTCCCCCTTTTAGAAGAAACTTGGAGCCATGCATGCAAATACTGATGGCCAAGGTCTCGTCTAGGACTGCCAGATTGTATAGATCTATGCAGTATTAAGTGTTCCTATCATAGCTTCTTCACCTCCTGCTTTGAAGAAAGAAAGAATTGGAGAATTGGTATAGCAAGATCTGAACAATTAAAAGTCTTCAAATCCATTTCCGCATTCAAAATGTCACATTGTTCTTCGTCTGGGAGCTTTTGACAATGGTTTTGAAAGTTAATTAAAACCGTGAATAAATTGTATGTTTTCCGAGAAAATGCGCTAAAAATTGCACATATCTTTACATCTGTACCTACATATTAGAATTTGGAAATAGTGGCCGTTTGAATATTAATGAACCAAATCAGCTTAGTTGCCATTTCCTCTAAAGTGCACTTATTATTTCATACAAAAAATGGATCCAACACGTTATCAATATTGAACAGTGATTACCGACAGCAGCATTGGCATGTACCAATGCATATCTTTCGCTACCTGCAGGGTTCCAACGTTTTGAAATCGTTTATGAAAAAAACGCGTTTGCTGATTCAAGTTGAGCTATTGGTGACAAAGATCGAAAATCGCAGAGTGGATGTTCAACACATCATTGAGTTTACCAAATTGGATTTTTTTCTAAAATATGAGCTCACACTTAAGAATTGCATCGCTGCTGGATTCACCCCTTTAATGTTATTAAAATTCCAATAACCTCTAAATATGTTGAAGGTTAATAGTAAATAAGAGTTCCAATAACCTACAAAAAATCTTATTAAGTTTAAACAATATAACATACTGGAGCGGGTCGAAATTCTGGGTAGGTATTCAAAATTCTGTATGACCAAAATCCTGTTTATTTTATTTTCGAAAATACTGTTCGACCAAAATTCTGTATTTCAAAATTCTATATTTGAAAATCTATACTATTATATAAAAGAGTAACTTTTTTTGTTTGTCAGTTTGGCTGTATGTATGCACTAAACTCACAAACAAACAAAAAAACTCTTTTAAAAAATAGATATAATACAAATTTCACTTATCTGGTATGCTATAGGATACAGCAGAAAAGAAAATTTTTGTTAAATACAGAATAATAAACAAATTAAAAACTTACCACAAAAAAAATCGTATGGAAATTTTCTAAAATCAAGCATGTAGGTATTTTGCTTGCAAAATTCTGTTTTATAGATTTTCAACTCACATTTACTTCAAGCTCAATTATTTATAAGGAGGAGTTGTTTTGCCATGGAAAATTGCCTTTTGTGACATGTGGATTTGACGATAAGTCAAATCCATATTTTTGGTGGGCTGATTTCCTGGAATCGGCTAAAAAAAAAAGTTGTTTTGGGTAGGGTAATATCTTTGTTTTTTTTTTTTTTAGGCAAAATTTTTGATGAAAATTTAAGTGGTGGGCAGTAAAAAATCTTCATCGAAAAAAAGAAAACAATTCAAACCATGTGCAGTATAATGTGCCTTTGGTAGGTGGGAGTGAGATAGTAAGTAGAGTTGTTTTCACCGGCGACGAATCGTGTTTATATTTTTGTGTAATAGGAAAAGTTCAAATAAAAAAAAAAAAACAAACATCAACGGTAGGGATTTTTTCTCTATAGTAAGGAATGAGTGGAGTATAGGTATGTATGTAATGAGAGGTAGGTATAATATTTGCAGCAAAAATAAATGTTTGCTACTGAAATTGTTTGGTTTTGGTGGTGGGTGTTTGCTGGATATGGTAAATGGAAACGAACTTATTAGGCAAGGGGCGTGCACAAGGAGGGGTAATGGGCATTTAATGCACCCCTAATAAAAATTATTTTTAATTTTTTTTTCTGAGTAAATTAAACAAGCAAGGGCGCACGTAAATAGGATGGGGGGTGCTTATATTACATGTAAATCGGCTTAGTTAATTCACAACTTGAGTTCTAATTGTTGGATTTTAAGGTAAGACTGAAATTGGTTGGTTTGGCGGTGGGTGGTAGGTTTTTTTAGGTTAGGTACAAATTTTTTCATGAGGATAAGTGATGGTGGGGTGGTAAAAATATGTTTGCAGGTTTTTTGGCAGTGAATTATTCTTCATCGTCAAAAAATAAAAAAAAAACAATTCAAACCATGTGCAATGTGCCTTGGTAGGTGGGAGCGAGATAGTGAGTAGAGTTGACTGTTTTCGCGTTTCGCCGTCGACGAATCGTGGTGATATTTTTGTGTATAGGAAGGTATGGTAAAACAAAACAAAACATAAACAGTCGGTAGGTATTCTCTATAGTGTAGTAAGAAATGATTGGAGTAGGTATAGGTATGAGTAGGTAGGTATAATATGTATTTGCAGCAGAAAAAAAATGTTTGTATCTAATCTACTAAAATTGGTTGGTTTATTAGCGGTGGGGGTGGTTGGTGATGGTGAATGGAATCGAACTTATTTAGAGGCAAAGGCGTGCACAAGGAGGGGTAAGGGGGCATTTGCGCCCCTTATACAAATTATTTTCAATTCTTTTTTCTGAGTAATTACACAATCAAGGACGCACGTAAATAGGATAGGGGGATGCTTATTACATGAAAATCAACTAAATTTACAACGTGAGTTCTAATTGTTGGATTTTAAGGTAAGACTAAAATTTTTGTTGGTTTGGAGGTTGGTGGTTGGTGATGGTGAATGGAAAGGAACTTATTTAGTGGCAAGCGCGTGCACAATAAGGGGTAAGGGAGTACTTGAATCACTAATACATTTGGTTTTCGAATTCATTTTGTTGAGTAACTACACAGTCAAGGGCGTAGGTAAGCAAAGGTGATGTGGGGGTGCTTATTACGTTCAAATCAGCAAAATTTCACCTTGAGTTTTAATGATCGGATTTTCAAGGTTCGAGATTTTAAATGAAGATTAAATGTAATGTGAGAACACAAGAAGACAAGAACGTGCGCAAGGAGGGATCTGGTTTCCAGAATCGGCTCAAAATTTTTTTTTTTTTAGGTAATACCTACCTACATATGTATTTTTATTTTAATAGGTAGGTACCTACTTTATTTAGGTAGTACAAGTGGTAAAATTTTTTTGATGTTGATAAGTGATGGGTGGGGTGGTAAAAAATGTATTCCGGTTTTTTGGCACGGAATTATTCTTCATAGACGGCAATAACCCTTGCTGGAAAAAATGCTTCGTTTTAAGAATATGGTAGGTATATGGTAGAGAAGAAGAAAAAATTTAACATTCCATTGATATTATTAATTTCTTTGTCAAGTGCTTACTAACAAAATTCACGGTCGTTCGTTCCGTAGGGGGTAATGGGAGGTAGGTATAACATAATATACAAATAGTCTGATTTTCAAAGTTGTCTTAAAATTACACTATAGGCAGGCAGGTAGGTGCATAATTAGGTGCATTACATTTTTATTCAAATGCAAGCCCACACAACCCACACACATAATTTTAGGAAAATAATTGTCAATGTTCATTGATACGTGTGGAGGCTTATTTTCAATGTTACCTGACACAAAAAACGTCAATGTTACCTGACAAGTAACATGGATGGTGTGTAGCGCTCTTTAAGCTGAATATTTTTCGAGTGCTGATTTTAAATCATCTTTTTGGTCGATATTTGGTTGTCAAAGGTTTTACTAAAGAAGACCCGGGCAACGCCGGGTTTTATCGGCTAGTACTGTATATCTACAAAAATATCTGTACATTTACAATGCTGTAAGTGTAAAATTCTGTTCTCCAAAATGCTGGTTATGTTCTATATTTTGAAGAAAAAACTTTTTACAATATCATTGTTTAGCGTGTACAATTAGGTACAAATAGAATTTTTTGCATTTACTTGTACAAAAATTCATTCAAGTATAATCTCTTTAAAAATGAGTAAGGACCAGTTGTACAAATATTTGATCCGTGGTTCAGGAATTTTAACTCACCAATTTCGGCGGCTTAACTGTGGTTCAACGATGGTTCAGGCATGTAATTGGCTTTTAGTGCATATTGGAACCTTGAACCATCGTTGAACCTCAGTTAACTCGCCGAAATCGGCGAGTTAAAATTCCTGAACCACGGATCAAAATTTAAACCACGATTGTACAACTGGCACTAAGTGCCAAAGAAGTGTGTTCTTTTTTAAAAGAAAGTTTGGTTCTGTTCATGTTTCTATCGGATTCGGATACGTTATCAGCCAGAAATAATAGGCAATCTCATTAATTTGGATCAATTTTTTGGTTTGGTGTAAGTATAAAGAGAAGGTTTGAGAAAATTGGTTCATTGTACTAATAATAAACACCATAGGTATGAGTATCAAATAATTTGCATGATATCTTAAAATGCTGTTGCGTTAGTTGTTGTCATCAATTGTATTTGTCCAAGGGATTAAAATAACACAAAACTAAATTTACTTCCAAAAATTATGATGTCATAATGTATTTTCATTGTTTTAAAATAGAAATCTTCCTAACACAATTACAATTAACGATTTTTTTTTTCATACATCAACAATAGTTAGAATGTATGAAAAAAAAGAACGCGCCACAGATATTTGTTTTTCGTAGTCCCAAAAGAATTCTCATAAAAAGTGTTTCGATTGCTTGCTAAACGTCAAAGTCTCATAAGAGCATTTGATAGCTCATAAGAAGTGTGTTCTTCTTGCTCTCTTACTCACTGTGGGAATAACAAAGGTCTCATTAAGACGTCAAACCAAGAGTTAAAGTATCGATGAACAGCAGCCATATTTCAAACCGAATGAAAAGTGTTCTCTTTATTTTTAGGGTTACCGTAACATAATAATATGGTCTTTGTGAAATAGTTTCTGGTTTTTTATTGTGGCTCAAATCTTAAAAATATATTATGTTTAGATAATTATGTGCCAGTTATGTAAACACACAATGTCACAATGGTTATAGTTTCATATTTAAAAGGTGTTCGGAAATGTTAGTTGCATACAGAATTCAATAAACCTTCACGTTTGAATATTCTTTAATATTGAATATTTCTTTAATACTGGACTTACCCAATGCAATAAGAGTATTTTGATTAAATCTGTAGATATATTGAAAAGAATTATGCGAGTTAAATTTTGTCATAATTTGCAAAATAGAGGCAGCAGAATATTTACGCAGTATAAGAGAAATATTTCAAGCCTGTTGTTCATGCCTTGTTGGCATATTTCAAAATTCTCAAACGATTAAATCATAAATATCACAAAAACACAAACCGTACCTATACATTTTTTGTTATAAATAATAATAATGACAGTAAATGACAAAAAAAAAATAAAAAAAATTACGAAATTTTGTCTGTCCTGTAAATCAAGCATAAACATTTTTTTTATAAACAAATTTTTTTTACAAAGAAAAAGTGCTCATGGTAACCCCTTTTCTAATAAAATTTAGAATTAATTTTATTGAAATACGCATTTTTTTCAAAGCGCGTTGTAATTTTTCGAAGCAAAATGTGCAAATTAGTAGATAAAATTTCAATTGCAACAAGATTTTAGTTTACATTATGCCACAATTATCAGAATTAATATACGTCAATTTACTTTCCCGATAAATACTTGCATCAAAAAACACATCAGTTTTTTTTTATGTGAAAGCATGACGCACATACACAAAAAAGAAATATAAAACATGAAAGATTTTTTTTTTTTAAGCTTGTGCATACTCGTTCTCTTTCAAGATACTCCTATTGGAAAACACGCAATCTCTTAGCAAGAGTTAAGCAGCTTTACAAAGTGGCGTCTGTCATCCCATAAGAAGAATAAATATACTGCTATAAGTATGAAGAGCCTCCCATAACTAGGCCATTTAAGGCTTTTAACAGTCTTGAAGTTCTCTTCAAGAGTGATTTTAGCTCCCTTAACTAAGCAAAAATGTTACTTGGGAAAAGTATATTCAATTTATTAAAACAAGCTAATATCAAGAATAAACTTTCTTCCTCGATTGCAAATAGTGTATTTACTTTGAAAAATCTTTAACCATATATTTAAAAAATGATATGAAAAATGACTAGTTGTAGATTTTCAAAACAAGTATAATCACTTTTGTATCACCAGCCACATATATGCGATACAAAAAAAAAATTAGAGCACTCTTAATAAAATTTCTGCACCTTTAGCTATTGCTTGAACTAAAGCTTTTTAACCAAAAAGCAATATATGATAGGCAGCGCGAAAAGCTAACATAAGTGCGTCACCCTCAGACCTTAGTGCTTAGTACAATAAATATTATTTCCTTAGCTGAATCAATTGCCAATAAGTTATCGACTTTTCCTGTTTCGAGAACGAAAATGGACTCTCCTGTACTGTTGTTAGACTGATTTCCAGACTGACGTGCAACAGCTACAACAACCGTAAAGAGCCTAGCAGCGATTTCATAGTTTATTTCTTTAAGTGTTCTGGTTAGCTTGAAAAACAGAACTTTTGTAGCTAAGGAATCAATTTTTGCAACTGTTTTGATAACATCGATAGTGTTACGGGCTTCTTCTGCCCGTGTCTTTGTCTGGAGCCATTATTATTTGAAAGAACATGTACAATTATACATCTCTCTGTGCCATAAAGTAGGGTACTGCGCACATGTGATGTAGATAAGTTAACGGCCCTCGCACAACCGTCGTCGATATTATTTTTGGCAGTTTGAGGATCTTAACGTACTAAGATTTCAGCATCTGAAATGCCATTTTTAATTTTGTTCGCAGACTGGATAAGAATCTGATTCCTTTGTTGTATAAGTCCTTAAGACGAAGTGTTGCATCAACAGCAACCATATCGTTTATGTTTTCAACGCAACTTTCTCTGATAATACTGAAGGTATCAGTTCCTCCCTTGCTGCTAACATCATCGGAAGCATCGCCATCAGCATATGTTTGTTGGAAAAAAACAACAAACATAGCAGAAGCGACGAAAAGGAAATACTCCAAAAAGTTCATACTAAAAACTGAATTATAATTGAAAGCCGCAGAGCTATTTTTAGGTACTGACAACCTTCAGAAAAGATCCATCTTTTTATACATATATAGCTTGAAACAATACAAAAAATTGTTCTTAAAATTATCATAAACTACAAAGCTACAAAATATTTATCATAGATAATATATTAAATTCAAATATGACATTTATGTTTAATTGGCTCGCGTTCACATTCCATTGTTTCGTCCGACATTTATTTCATTGTACATAACCTGAATTAAGCCCTTTCAGTCCATTGCACTGTGTCGAAACATTATTGGTGTGCATAATCTTACTCATCAATAGTGTTTCAACTTTGCAATTTGGGCCAAGAAAGAAACAACCTTGAAATGCGGATTGGGCTATTTGGATAGCGATCGGAAACATGAACGATGGCGGAGTCCGATTTTAAATTGAAAGGTGTCGGGTCGTGTTTAACACCATGAAGGCATCAACACGTGTGTTTGCGTTTGGTCTCATCAAATGTCGTTACTTAATGTTTTATTGGATAGTAACGTTTATATAGAAAAGACAAAACAGTTTTTGAAAAATTGATTTCCAAATTCAAAATTTAGAAAAAATAGTGAGAAAAAATAAGTTCAAACTAATTTTGTTTAAAATTTTACGTTATTAAGTATAGTATCTTTGTTTTTAATATTCGATGCTCATATTAATTTCTAGTCAATCAAAGAAGAGTAAATGCTCAAATATTTTAAGTTTTTGAGAAAATTAAAAATAAAAATAATTCCCAAAAAGTAAATCAAACAGAAAAATAAATATTTAAAAACGACTGTAACAGCTACAATGGCATGCTGATTTTTTTATAAAACCTAAAACTTATATTTTAATTTTCTTTTTAAAATAAGTTGTTTGAAAATTCTGAAATGGGGGTATATCCCAAATTCGTGGCTTGAAGTAAAAGTAATTTTCATCCCTAAAGCTGGTAAACCCAGCCACACAAATGCTAAAGACTTTAGACCGATCAGTCTCACTTCTTTTATGTTGAAAACATTCGAAAGACTATTAGATATACATATTCGATGCACGCTTCCGCAGGACGTTTTATCGCCAGCGCAACATGCTTACACTAAAGGTAAAAGTACAGAAACGGCTCTTCACAGTGTCGTTTCGACAATAGAAAAATCCTTAATTAACATGGAATACAACCTAGCTGCCTTTCTCGATATTGAAGGAGCCTTCAATAATGTACAGAATGTGGCTGTCCGATAGTTATACTACTGAGAGTGCATAATGTGTATGCTGAAAAACAGACGTATTTACTCAGAACTAGAGGGGAGTAAAATAAATGTGGTAACATCCAGGGGGACACCCCAAGGAGGAGTCCTGTCGCCACTTCTCTGGCTTCTTGTCTTGAACGTCTTACTGAACAAGCTTAAATACAGTGGCGTAAAAGCGGTAGCTTACGCGGACGACTTATCACTAATAGCTACAGGTAAATTCCTATCCACTATTAGTCAGCAAATTGAATATGCCCTGTCCTGGACAAGGAACTGTGGTTTAGCGGTTAATCCGTCAAAAACAGAACTAGTCCTCTTCACAAATAAGAGGAAGTTACCTGCCTTCAATATTCCGTCAATTGACTGCATTTAACTTAAGATTTCAGATAGTGCAGAGTATCTGAGAGTAATCCTATAGACAAAAAGCTAAACTGGAGTCTGAATATCAAAGAGAGAGCTGAGAAGGCAATGTTTTCCCTCTACTCCTGTAACAGAATTTTCGGTAAAACCTGGGGACCTAATTTAAAAATCATTCAATGGATGATCGGCAATAGTGAGGCCGATACTAACTTATGGTTGCATAGTTTGGTGGAATGGAGTAGAAAAAGCTAACAATCTTAAAACTTTAACCAAAGTACAAACAATGGCATGCATTGGGATCACAGGATCAATGAGAACCACCTCGACAGCGGGGCTTGAAGCTATACTTAATCTTAAGCTTCTAGACTTATTTGTACAAGAATCTGCAGCAAAAAGTGCACTACGTCTAAGCCAAACAAATGTCTGGAAACACAGTCAAGTTGGCCACGCTCAGATTTTAAACAAATATATAGGTAGTAATGTTTGCACAGACTATATTACTCCCCAACTAGATTTCTATAGACTATCCACATCTACCTTCCCTAGCAGCCATAAAAGCACTATCTGCCACCGAAATTTAATCAAAACTTGTTTCCTGCTGCCGCGAAGAGCTCAAGGTTCTTGGCTCGCAGCACAAGATAAGGCTCTGTTGGGTTCCTGGCCATGTAGGAATTCCAGGTAACGAGAAATCAGACGAGTTGGCACGTGTTGGATCATCAATTGATCCAAACCAAGCTGAACTAAACATATTTGCACCAATCTGCTCGTTCAAACAGATTGTAGAAAAGAAAACTCGACTCCTGCACGAATACCAAAAAACTTTGGCCGTGTTTCGACAATATGAAGACAGATAGGATCTTGACGCTAAATAAGAAATCTCTATACTCTCTCGTAGGTACAGTTACTGGACACAATCTGCTGAAGTACCACATGAAAAAACTGAGGCTCAGCACGGATGATCTATGCAGAGGTTGTGGCGATGAAGAAGCACATGAAGACTCTTCTCACTTCCTATGTCATTGCCCAGCACTCTCGCAACTAAGAAATAAACACCTAGGAAGCTACTTCTTCAATACCTTAGAAGAGCTCTCCAACTTATCTGGTGTGCAACTGTCGAAATTCATCAATGCCTCTGGATGGCTAGATGGTCCATGAAAACTTATAGGTTAAATTAGTAATATTATTAGGAGCGTCCAATCCTCCAAGGTATCACAAGGGATCCACATTGATCTAAGTGTGATAGATACAAGATCCCCTATCAGCCCAACAACTTAACCTAACCTAAGTGGTTTTAGTAAATAGTTATTCAAAAATTAATGTTCAAACTTAAATTTTTGACAAAATAAATTTAAAAAACTAAAAGACATTTAGGCATCTGGTTTTTAGTTTTTGACTAAAAATTATTAGGAGAGTTGAAAACTATGACTTGATAACGTTAAATTTTGAAAAAAGTTAGTTTGAACACATTTTTCTTCATTATTTTCTGTTCTCTCAATAAGTTATTACTTGAATTGAAAACATAATAAAAGAACGGTCTTCTGGCTTTGAAAATAGTATAGCATGACATTGTAAGTATTGCCGTGGTTTTTTAATATTTTGAGTCGATTTTCTAGAAAATTGCCCCTCCCGCCTTAACAGGGGAAAATACACGTTCTAGCTTTTTGTCACACCTTAGGTGAATTACCCTGTCTTTTGTATATGTCTTTTCTATTCGTTTTTCTCAAAAAGCGTTTAACTGGTTTTGATCAATTTATTTTAACGAAGAATTTTTGGAAAAGTTCATACAGTACTAGCCGAGCCGGTCTCCTTGCGACCCGTCGAAAAAAAATTAAACATTAAACTTATATAGTAACTAAGTTTAATATTCGGGTTTCGTATTATTCGTGTTCACTGGTATATATTTTAACGTAAATAAGTACATTCAATTTATTAAAATAAGCTAACATCAACATTCCTCGACTGCAAATAGTACCACCAGCCACATTTATGCGATACATAAATAAATTAGAGCATTCTTAATACAATTTTTGCACCTTCAGCTATTGCTTGAACTAAAGCAATTTTACCGAAAAGCAATATTTTATAGGCAGCACGAACAGCTAACAAAAGCGCATCACCCTCAGACCTTGATCCAATAACTATTATTTCCTTAGCTGAATCAATTGCCAATAAGTTATCGACTTTTCCTGTTTCGAGAACGAAAATGGACTCTCCTGTACTGTTGTTAGACTGATTTCCAGACTGACGTGCCACAGCTCCAACAACCGTAAAGAGCCTAGCAGCGATTTCATAGTTTATATCCTTAAGTGATCTGGTTAGCTTGAAAAACAGAATTTTTGTAGCTAAGGAATCAATTTTTGCAACAGTTTTGATAACATCGATAGTGTTACGGGCTTCGACTGTAATGTTCGCAAGATCACCAAGTGAACATAAAAAGACTTTTTTAAACTCCTGTACTAAATCAGCATCAGCTCCACGTTCCAGTGCATTGTTCGCTGCTTCGTTGATTTCATTTATGGCATCTGAACTGTCAGGATCATTTGAGGCAGTTTCACAATTTTGGTTTTCAAACTGCCCTTGATTGGGACTGCTTTGAGGATCTCTTAGTCCTTGATTTGCTTCCCGGATAGCTTTTTGAAAATTTTCATAGGCATATGCATAGGCACCTTCCATAGTAGAGTTGATAGCTCCAATTACGACTTCTGCTGCTTCACCTCCAGCTTCAATACCCTCATCAGATAAGTTTTCAGCAATACTAATTGAATCTAATAAACACATTCCTGCATTTTGAATATATATACTTGCGGTTTCGAGTCTTTGCCTAGATCCATTATTATTTGAAAGAACAAGTGCATCTCCCTCTGCCGCAAACATGATTATTCCGGCTTTGTAGATAAGTTTTTTGGCATCCGCAAAAGCAGCGTCGATAATATTTTTGGCAGCTTGAGGATCTTCACGTACTAAGTTCCTGGCTTCTGAAATTCCATTTTTAATTTTGTCCTCAGACTGATTGATAATAATGGTTCCTTGGTTGTATGAGTACTGTAGACGAGATGTTGCATTAACAGCAACCATATTTTTTATGTTTTCATCGCAACTTTGATTGATAATTCTGATGGTAGCACGTGCTCTCTTACTACTAACATCATCGGAATCGGAAGCAGCATATGTTTGTTGGACAATAAAAGCCAACATCGCAGAAGCGGCGAAAAGGAAATACCCCGAAAAATTCATATTAAAAACCGAATTATACTTGACTTCAAGCCGCAGAACTATGTATACTGACAACCTTCTGAAGAGACCCTTCTTCTTATATATCTTGAAACAACTAAACAAATATTTTTTAAAATTACCATAAAATAAAAAATATTAATCATAGACAATAAACAAAATTAATATACGACATTTATGTTTAATTGGTTGGCATTCTCATTCCCTTAAGGCATCAACACGTGTGTTTGGCTTTGGTCTTATCAAATGTCGTTACTTAATCCTTTGTAAGATATAAATTAATACAAAAATTAGGAACAACACTTTATAAGATCAAACGTGTTAAATAAGTGAAAATATTTGATAAGACCAAACGCAAACACACGTGTTATTAACACGTGTGTTTGCGTTTGGTCTTATCAAATGTTGTTAATTAAACTTTTATTTATAAGATATAAATTAATAAAAGAATGAGTAACAACATTTGGTAAGAGCATAATGTACATATTATGTAGATATTTCTCGTAACGTTGATATAGAAAAGACAAACAGAGTGTGTTTCGTCCGTCTGTTTGGTCGGCTATACAGGGTGATCCACATAAGGTGTGACAAAAAGCTAAAGCGTATAGGTTTAGTGAAGACAAAAAAAAAACTCGTATGAGGGTCTATTTCCTCCTGTTTAGGCAGGAGGGGCAATTTTATAAAAAAAATCGACTTTAAAATGTGGTCAACTTGTACCACCTGCTGTACATAAATTAAAAAAAAAAGTCAGTTTTTCTTGTTGACCCGTTTATTTATATCCTTTTTTATTAATATCGCTTTTTACGTTTTTTTTTTGACAAAAGCTGACAGACAAAAAAAAACTTTAAAATGCAATTTGCACCCACTCTTTTTAATTTTCTCTCCTCACTGAATTGGAAAGAAGCTTCAGCTAAAAGAATCGCTGAAGCACAACATCCAATGGATGTACACGGCGATCGTTCGTCCCATACTTACCTACGGTTCGATTGTATGGTGGAAAGCCGTAGAAAAGGATAGCTACCTCAAAAACCTGAACAAGGTACAGAGATTAACCTTAGCCTGTATAGCCACTGGATTACCTTCCACCCGTAATAGATTTTAGAAAAAAACTTCTCGATTCTAATACCCGAAAGACATGGATGGGAACCCAACTCACTACTCAGTAAACGGGGAATCCCCTTCTACACTGATGGGTCAAACATGGAAGAAGGGAAAGGAGCTGGGATGTTTTGCGAAGCTCTTAATATTAGAGTTTACAAACTCCCAGATGAGTGTAGTGTCTTTCAAGCTGAGATTTATGATATTGAAAAAGCAGCCGAAATTGTTCGTGGACAGCCAAGCTGCTATCAAAGCATTAGCCAGAGATATTCATGTTGTGTAGGGTCTCCAAGTTGTGTATGTTCATGTAAATGAATGAAATAAAAAATAAAAATATTAAAATTATTTAAATATGTTTTTCACATCAAAAGTTCGCGCCTGAAGATGAAATTTTAATTTCGAAACCCGTCGCCAAATAAATTATAAACATAAGTTGTGACAGTTTTATTTATAAATAATAAAGCATTAAATATTTAAATAATTTTAATATTTTTATTTTTTATTTCATTCATTTACATTAGCCAGTGAGACTTTAAGATCCAAGGCAGTAGCAAAATATCGAGGCATACTGAACAATATATGTTACACTAACCAAGTCAAACTCTGCTGGGTTCCTGGACATAGCATTATAAAAAGGAATGACATAGCAAATGCAATGGCAAGGAAGGGGTCCATATCATATAGAGACAGTAGTAGCCAATTAGACATGGACTAAACGTCCCGACTAGCGTAATAAAAAGGAATATAGACCTATTAACAAAAGAGCAAATCAAACGCAAACGCATGAATTATTATTGAATGAATTCATAGTAGTTCTACCTAAAATAATAGCTTTAGATTTAGATTTTTAGATTTAGATTCTTTATTACATAAAATCATTTAGTTTAACAAAATTTCGCTCGATTATAAAGTAGAATTTTACTGGACAAATATGGCGAGGAAATGTGGGCTTGAACCCAACCTGCAACACGATAACGTTTTCGCCTTAAAAGCAGAAATGTATAATATAATCGAAGCATTTGACACCCTGCAGCGCAATGAATGAATGAATGCACACAACAAGCAGTATCATCCATTAACAGGGTTATATATCCTGAACTGAACTTTAATCTAGGACAAAATAAATACTTTAAAGATGAACACAGTTTGGAAGCGGTGTCCTTGATTTGCAGAGCTCGGGGGACTTACTTAATCTAAATGGCTCACCATACAGTGAGTCCGACACACGTTTTTGCACGTTGTGCAATCTAAAAGCTAAAGAAGACTGTTTTCATTTTCTGGCTATCTGTCCCGTCTTTAAAGAGCTTAGATGTATGTATTTTGGATGCTCAATACTGACCATGGAGCAATCGAAGTGTATATTAGATGGAGCTAATTGGAAAAACCTTTATGGATATTTAAAAGCTGCTAAGAATTACCGGTTTTCTATTATAAACGAGTACGTATAAAGGATGTTGTTGAAACAAAATTTGTTAAGATATCATGGTCCTATTATTGTAATAGTTAATTTTTCTTCAAATAATTATTGTTATGTAAATATGTTGGCTGACGGCAATATGCCATAGCCATTATTTAATCTTTTTATGTAAAATTCTACTTTATAATCGAGCGAAATTTTGTTAAACTAAATGATTTTATGTAATAAAGAATCTAAATCTAACCTAAAATAATATTTTTGAAGCATTGTTTTATATTCGCATAGTTCATAAGCGGAGACGATTGTCTCCGCTAACTTAGTGGAATTGTTATTGTGTTAAGCATGGCAAATATTTTTTAAGCGAATATAGGTGTTCAAAAAACCACACGCCTATTATTATTATTCCAAATAGTAGTGCAGCAATGCAGTCGAGTGTGCAAGTAGGAGTAAAGCTTGCTTTTAATCGATATTTCTTATTTTTTATGTATACGAGTTTTGATTTCGATACAAAAAAAAACGATTTTTTGGTTGAATAGAAAAAGATGGGGTAAGAAAAAGAAAACTATCAAAATTTGTTTTTTTGACAAATGGGTAAAATGCTTTACGTACAAATTCACTTTAGAACTACTAGAATTGTGCTCATTTAGTTTTAATGCTAAAATGGTACAAAAAATATAAATTATAAAGATTTAGTCATATTTTCTTATTTACCTAGCAAACAAGTCATTTTCAATGTCCCCACGGTTACTCTATGAGTGAAATCTTTAAAAGGATTAAAGTAGGTATCTTTTAAAATGTCTTCATATTTTGTATAAAGATTTCAAATATAAATTGACAGAAGTTAATAGATTTTTGGCCTGTAAAAACTGAATACCCTGTATTAATATAATATTCAATGTTGCTAAACAAAAAGCCAAAATATTTGCATTCATTTTTAAAAATCTTATGTTTGTCCTTATACATAGGTACAACAATAAAAAAAGAAAATAGGTACATACATACATATCAACTTTATATTTAAAAACTGATAAAAAGGTAAAACTACAATTTTAGAATAAGATGCAAACTAATAATTTATTGTAGATATTAACACGTGTGTTTGCGTTTGGTCTAATCGAATGTTTTTATTTAATCTTTTAATAATAGCTACATATAAAATAATAAAATTTTATCATAAGAGTTAACTTACTCACATTTCCAAACAAACAAATTAATCATTGAAGACATTAACACGTATGTTTGCGTTTGGTTTAATCAAATGTTTTTGTTTAATCTTTTAATAATAGCTAGGTATGTGCATAATAAAAATAAAATTTTGGCATAAGATTAAACTTACTCGCATTTTCAAACAAACAACCTAATCATTGAAGATATTAACACGTGTGTTTGCGTTTGGTCTATTCAAATAATTTTATTTATTGCTTAGCGTAAATATTTTGTAATTTATGCTCATTCCAGACAAAAAAAAAGAGATGTGTTATTTTTATAGATATTTCAAGCTATATAAGCAGATAAATCTGTTCAGTAGGTGTCAGTCGTAGGAAATCGCTTTCAACATGAACTTTTCGGGATATTTCGTTTTGGTTATTGCTGTGATCTTGGTTGTTTTTGCCCAACTATCAAATGGAGCTTCCCAAGATGAGATGAACTCATCAGAAAATAGCAGAGAACGTGATACCATCAATTTTATCAAAAAGACTTCAGAGGAATACGAAAAAGATATGATTTTGTCTAATGCTACTATTTACCTAAGGGAGTCATATATAAATAGTACAAAGCTTTTTTCGCAGAGTTTTGCCAAAGCTAAAGATGGAATTAGAAATGCCAGATACAACTTAACACTTGGAGACACTGAAGCTGCCAAGAAATCATTCCAGTCAGCTTTATTAGATGCCCGAAATATTCTCTTCACATCCGGAGGTCCCATATTGAAGTCAATTGGAATGGGACAAGATTTGAATTGTTCAAATAATGAAGCTTCACAGGGACTTATAAATGCAAGCATACTGATTCAAAGAGTAGGACCTACAGTACTAGATGGATTGCAAGTCGCAGAAAGCTTAATTAACCAAGTAATTGATGCTGGAAGCGAAGCTGCACAAGTGTTGCTTAATTCTACTAGTTCAGCTATTGAAAGTGTCTATGCAGATGGATATAAAAAAGTTCAAAAATCCTTCCAATATGTAATTCAAGCACTCAGAGATTCTCAATGCGGACCCATGCAAGATAAAATCGAAAATCGAAACTGTGAAGCTGCCTTAAACGATCCTCAAGATTCAGATGCCATACAAAATATCAATGAAGCTGCTAACAATGCATTGGAACGCGGAGCTAATGCTGATTTAGTTCAGAAGTTTAGGGAAGTTACTATATGTGCACTTATTGACCTTGTGAATATTACAGCCGAAGGCAAACAGCTTGTCGAAAATGTTAAAACAATTGCAAAAATCGAACCTTTAGCTGCCCTAATAACTTTCTTTAAGCAAGCCGAAACTATTAAAGCACTAATTCATGAAGCAGTTGCAAGGATTATAGTTGTTATTGGAGAAGTAGCAACTAAATCTGGCATTCAGTCCAATATCAATATGGAAACAGTCATTACGGATATGGAAGAAGGCTTTGTTGGAGTCATGTATTCAATTAAAACTTGTGGAGATTTATTAGTTATTGGACTAAGGAATTCAGAAGATGCATTTGAGTATGCTATTGAGGCTGCCGATAGGAGTGGATATTATGGTAAAATTATTTTATTCGAATCAATTGTCAAAGCTGCAAGGAATTTCTTAAATTTGATTTAAAACATTTTGTTTTCTTTTATCGCGCTTAAATAAATTAATTTGTATTTGTATGTATGTATATAGTTTGAGAAGGTCTCTTTGAGAGGGCGTCTTTATTCCAATCATGCTTCGGGCTTCGCACGACTAGATCTCACGAACTTGTTCTTTTAGTAACACACTATAATAATATCAGAATTTTTTTTTCTTAAATTCAATAAATCTACTTAAAAAAAAAAATATTTTTATGTTTCATTTGTTTTTTTTTTTGGTTTGGGTTACAAAAATTAATTTAAAAAAATTGAAATGCAATATTATTTACAACAAAAATTATAACAAGATTGGGCCATTTGTGATTAACTAGAAAATATCCAAACCCTGTTTCGCCAATGCAGATCTTTTGGAAAAATTCTGAAACGCAGTTTTTTGACATCTACTTTGGTCTGAAATTTAATCAATATTATTAAAGTCGTTTTTGAGAACATTTTGAAACACCGAATCATTTGTGTGTATGGCAGCACAAAAGTTGTTTCGTTATTGTTTATCGGATGTAATGTTTGTATGTTTGCATTTGAATGATACAGTGAAAGCTCCTATATTGCGGACAACTCCCTTAAGCGGACAATCCCTTTAGGCGGACAAATTCTCACGACCGTCGATCTTGGATGTAAATTCCATACATTTTATGATCCCTTAATCGGACACTCCCTTACCCGGACCCGGAATATTAGTCGTTATTTGTTAAACTAATTTCCCTAAGGCGGACAAAAACTTCTTTTTAGTATGTACATTTCAACCATTATTTTTAGAAATACTTTTACATATATTTATTTTGCATCAAAAACGGTCCCCCTGGTTCACAGCGACAATAGATTCGATTTCACCAAATTACTGTCTGTGATCAAATTCATAACTGATTTTATTTCTGCAGCTGTAGTCTGTTTTAGGATCTTGTATCTTCATTTTCATTTTTAGTTTGAATGAATTTAATGGCTTGTAGGTGCAAACATTTTTCATGATGACACTATATACCATACATTTCCTTACACAATTAATTTTTATTTTTTCCCTTGGACGAACAACTCCCTTAGATTGATAAAAGTGTTGCGACTGTCGCTGTCCGGCTAAGGGAGCTTCCACTGTATTACACTACACAAGGGAATCTTTACTGCGCTGGCTATACAATTTTCCAATAAAACAAGCCTCATATTTCTTTGCATAAAATGATGTGGTTTGAAATCAAAAACACCCCTAGTTTCACCAGGGGCCAGGAAAAATAATCTTCTGCACACCGTTTTTTAGTCTAGCACTGCCTCTGAATAAAAGATGAAACTCAAAAACAGTATTTAAATTAAGTGGTACGTAAGTATAAATCCAAAAATCCTAAGACTACAAAACAATTACTGACAAAAAACTATGGCCCTCGTATTTTTTTTAAGCATCTATTAGTATTACCAATATATATATTATCTATAAAATATGAATATAGATGATATAGCAACACTAAAAAAAAGATTAAAAACTGTTAAGTATCAAAAAAGGTAAAAAGTAAAAAATTGATATTTTTTAAAAAATCGAAATAAATACAAAAACAAATTTTTACATACATTGTGGAGTGTGTTTTTTAAAAGAACTATCAGTATGCAAAAAACAATTAAAAAAATTGAAACAGCTTCCGTAGTTGAAGAAAAAAATTAATTAATTCAAAAAACGGGGAAGAAATTTAAATATTTAATAATTTAAAAAATTAAAATAAATTATAAGATTTTGTTTTTCAGAATTTTTTATTTTTTTTTCATTAAAAGATTTATTATTTTATAAGAATCAAAAAACAAAATTGGAATAGCTTGTTTAGTTTCATAGAAAAAAAATAAAAGGTGAAAAGTACAAATTAGTGAAATTTTTAAAATAGGAAATAAATTATAAATTTTTCTTTCTACATAGATTGTTGGGTGTGGTTTTTTAAAGAATTAGTTGAGAAACAATAATCAGAAAAAAAATTAAGAATAGCTACATTATTTCGAGAGAAAAAAAAAACGTAAAAAGTGCAAAATCTCCATACAAATTTGTATGGGAAATGTATGGCTTTACAGGCACGGGTTAATGACATCGGACAAAATTTTTTTTGGTCAATAAATTTTTCGTAGCGCATAAACTTTCGATTTAAAACTTGGCCGATCTAAAAAAAAAGAGTTTGGGAAATAACGGACACCCCAATGCACATTGTGCCAAGAACCATTTTTTTTTATTATACTTAAAATTATAATACTTGTTGTTATAAATTTATTTTTGCTAAATTTTGAATATCTGTATTTTCGAAACTGTTGGGTCTACGCATATGGTTCTGGGCTCAAATTGAAGACAATTTAATTACTTTGAAATCGTATAGCGAAGTTTCGCGTAAGTTTCGCGTTTTTTTTTGACCATGATGCGTTCGGCGCTCGAGTTCTAAAACTTGGGTTTTTCATGCGGCCAATATCTTAAAGGACTCAGCAGTAAATCATAACTACCAAATCTAACGCAAGGTCTCAGTTTAGATTATATAAATTAATTTGGTGTATCCACCGCACAAAAAGATTAAAAAGGAGATTTATTTTGACAGTATGCAATGCATACGTTGTTTTACTTTTTCTAATGGAGTTGGAGTGAGGCAGAAAGTTTCATGTAAAATAAAGGCCAGTTCGAGTTTTTTAACTATTGGACCTATGAAGATTTAACAAGATTTGTTTCAAATATTCGAGATTTTGGAAATGAATTTGTATGGTAAATCTTCGGGATTTGTAGAAGATTTAGGTAAATCTACTTAAATATCGGTTTTGTGGTCGGTGGAAACGTAGTATTGGTTTCTAAAATAATAAACTCCAACTTGGGTAATCCTTTCATAAGTTGATGAACAGGCTCAAAATTTTTCCTCTACGATCAACAACTTTTTTTCAAATGTATATACCGGTAAAAACGATCCAAATAAAAAACAATGGAGTTGGATGCTTTAATGAAACGATCGAAAAGTTAATTACAAAAAGAAATGGTGTATCTAAGCGTTGGAAAAGATTCCGAAATCCATCTGAGACGAAATGCAATCTAAATTCATTAATATGATTCTTCCCTTTATCTCACCGTTTATAACTCACATTTTTAATATCATTTTAACCACCTCCTGCTACCCCAAACTTTGGAAATCTTCAAAAGTTATCCCAGTTCCTAAAAAGTCCAACTCAGCACACAAAGAATACCGCCCAATATCCATTTTACCCTTTATCACAAAGCATTTGAGAAGATAATCAATCAACATTACATCCTTTCTGAATACTCATCGACTGCTCTCAGTTACCCAATCAGGCTTTAGGCCACAACATAGCTGTTGCATTGCACTCTTAAAAATTTTCGATGACATACAACAAGAAGTTGATAAAAATCTTGTAACCACGATGGTTCTGCTTGATTTCACTAAAACGTTTGACTCTGTTCCGCATAATTTGCTTTTGAATAAGTTAAAATATAATTTCTTCTTTGATAGTTCGGCTGTGTTTCTTATTAAAGAATATTTAACTGAAAGAAATCAAGCAGTTCTTGTAAGCAACAACTTATCTGATTTCTTCACAACGCATGCCCGTGTACCGCAAGGCTCAATCTTGGGTCCTCTTCTCTTTAATAATGATTTACCTTAGGTTCTCAAATACTGCAAAATTCATATGTATGCTGATGACGTCCAAATTTATTTGAGCTATAAGATCGGCATGGCTGAGGATGTAACCGCCAAAATAAACGAAGATCTGCAGCATGTGGTTGAATGGTCCCCCCAGAAACTTTGAATTGAAACTTAATTGTACAAAATGTCGGGCTATTATTGTGAGGAATACAGCAGTCGACACATCTTATTTTCCAAATGTCGAACTATATGGATCTACCCTAGGTTATGTGGAAACAGTGAAAAACCTGTATATTAAGAAGCAACTATTTTTACGTGGTCTTTGAAACACCGATAGGTATATCAAAAAATTGTGATGACATACTTTTTTTTTTAGCAGCAGTGGAAGCTTATTTGGTCGTAAAATTAAGTTTTCTCAATCAAATAAATACTACCTTATTATAAACAAAAGATCCTACAAAAAGCACTAAATTATGCTTGAGGTAGGATGAATTTAGAAATGCATAAGTAACTTGTTGGAAAATAATAAAAAAATACACAGAAAGAAATATTTAAGATGAATAAAAATTATAACAACATTATTCTTGTAGAGAATTTAATTGCCTACAAATTTCATGTATACTATTTTATTTTGAGATTAAAACATTTCGGTGAAGAGTGAGAAAGAGTTTTTTTGTCCTTTTTTACGTTTTAATAATGCCCGTAATATTCACGCCGTTTAAAATCGGTTTAGATTCAGAAGTCGGTAATGTGAGCGAAACTTTTCTATGGCAACACATACGCTTGGAGGATTTTCTCAATTTCTCGCAAGAGGCAGGAGCCGTTTTTTTAAATTTTTATTAGATGGAAGAGGCTGGGGATTGAACCTAAACCTCTAGCATGACAGTCCATAGCACTAGCCATTATGCCACGGCTACTACGTCTATCGTTTATTACCTTTTAAATGTTTATCTGGTAGATTTTGCTTATGTCCGTAATCAAGCAAGACAAAAATTAATGTAATATTTTATGACTTCATTGTGAAAAGCCTGATAAGAATAGAATTTATCAATTCAAGCCAAAACACCTTTCTCTTATATGATCACTATCCTTCTTTCATTCTGTTAATCATTTTTCCCAGATAATTTAATATTTTGAAAAATAAAATATTGACTGTACGTAATCAAGTGAGGCAGAGCGTATCTCAAATACCTACAATAAAACATTAATATTAATACATTATGGAGTATACGCCCCAGGTCTCTAGCTAATTGGAAAGTTAGTTTTAAATCGACTGTGAAGTTTTTATCGTACGGACGTTCATAAAAGGAAGCTAATTAATAAAAACGTAAAAACGTAAGAAATGTTTTAATCTCAAAATAAAATAGTGTACATGAAATTTGTAGGTTATGAAATTCTGTACAAGATTTGTCATAAAGACTTTTTCTCTAAAATCACGTTTAAAGAAGTTATTAGCCTGCGAAGTGAAAAGAAACTGAAAATTTCACAAAATACAAAATTTTAGCCTTTTTTGGTAGCTTCATAGCTTTGTTGGTATTGGTTGTACAAAAAAACTACGAAGACCATATTTGTAGGAAATTTTGTTTTGTACAAGTTGCCAAATAACTTTTTTTTTGCCAAAAAGTAAACCAGAAAGAAGTTATGGGCAAAAAAGTGCCAATTTTGAGCGGTTTTTTCAGGATTGTGAAGGCGCGGAGGGGCGTGGTTGTGGAAATTTGTATTTTTCATCTACCAAATTTATCAAATAACATATCTAAAATTTAGAACTACCCGCCCTTTTGTAGGGTAACACCCTTTATTTGTCTCTATTTACTGGACTAATAAAGCGTTGCGAAAACAAGGTGCATCGGTGCATCAGTGCCGTAGCTACTCGGTTTTGTTTGGGGGAGGGGGCAAAGAAATTTTATATAAATTTAAAATCTATTTATAAAAATTTTCCCATTCACTACGGTAGTCGATAATACAGATTTAAATAATAATAGAATAATTATGCCCACTCACAAACAACATCTGATCGAAAGTGGATTCTCATCTCATGTATTTATGGAGGAAATACAATCTTATAGGGCTGAAAGAAACCGAAGATTGTGACTACACTAAACACATAGAATGAATATTATTTTGTGTTGCAAAAGAATAATAATTTTTATGAAACTTACTTGAAGAACTAAGACTTCGCCAAGGAGCAATAACAATTATGTATGACCGGCAACCGCAACGCTCAGGCGATGTGGTTATCCAAGGGCGAACCAAGCATTGATAAACTTAGTAATCACTTTGAGAGTAAATGGACTTATCTAATCGACCTGTTTTTGGATTTCTTTCAAAAAAAAATAAATTTTCGTGATGATTTTGCATCTTTTATTGCCGAATCCGAATGCTAAGGTGAGCGGCACTTTTCTTTGACCTGAGATACTCTTGGAGGATTTGTCACTTCCTCGCAAGAGGTAGTAGCTTCGAAGGTGGAAGCGGCTGGTATTGAACCCAGACCTCTGGCATGACAGTCCAACGCACTAACCATTACGCCACGGCTACTACAATCAATGATCATTGGAAAAATAATGAGAACGGTTGGGCCGAAAAAAAATTTGTTTGGCCAGGTTTTATTAATGTCCAAATGAGTCAATCTCCCATTCAAACTTCATTCGGTTCGGAAAAACAACGACAGAACTCAACAAAATTTTTCATTTTTCAAAATGTTCAACAGAAATTATTCCTTTTTCGAGACCTTTTTTAAATTAAAATCCTCTAATCTTAACTTAGTATAAAATATAAATTATTAACATGCATATTCTTAAACAAGATGAATTACGCCCGATTTCGTGAGCCACGATGACGTGAGCCACGTCCAGCGTTGCCAACCGTTTTGGACAAAATAATGTGTCAATGGGAAAAAAAATAATGCCTTTTTCAATGAAAAAAAGCCTCACCTTTTTTTTCCACTTAAAGTTTCTGGCGCAAAATTTTAGAGGATTTAGTATGATACTAGGTTAAAAACAGGCTTTTACAAATTTTAAACGAGTTAGCATCGTATTATCTTTTTAACATTTTACTTAAGTTAAAATTGCCAAATGCCTATTTTATCTTTTTAGTATCATACTAAATCCAAGTGTCACTTTGGCAGCTACAATTGCAAAAATGGGTTGAACTGTCACTGTTTTAGACCTGTTCAGCTAGAGTTTCTTAAGAAAATAGGTTTAGTATGATACTAGTTAGAAAATGTTTAAAAATAAGAATTTTTTAGTAAAGAGTTTTAAAGTTGGAAAATTGCTAAGTAGTATCATGCTAATACCTTAACATCAGGCTGTTTAAAATGTTGCGCTCTGTTTTTAGTCAACTTCTGAACTTTGTTTTATTTAAATTAATACACGAGATAGAAAATCCTTTCGAGAACTATCTACTGTTCTCAAAAATTTGGAAATGTTTAAACATTCACAATAAGAAGTTTTTATACGTTTTCCAGAGGCTGCTTCGCTAAGTTGACACGAAGTTAGCAAAGCAGAAAAAAAAAAAAAACGTACAAAACATTGCACGAAAAAATTAAAATTTTCACAACTAATTCAGAACTGCTGAACGACTAATTATTAACCAATAAACTATTCGCTATAAAACTTTTTTACACCTTTTTGAGTTGCTGCTTCGCTTAGTTGTCAACTTAGCGAAGCAGCAAAAAAAACATAGAAAATATCGAACGACAAATTCGAAATTATCACAACTATTTCACGACCAATTAAAAGCTAATTGTCAAATTAATAATTTTTCGATCGATGAATGTTGCTTCGCTAAGTTGACAGTCATTGCCTAAAAGGCATGAAAAAGTCTGAGTTGGCATCACTGGTCACGTCCCTGGGTTCGGGCTATAATTACATATATTAAAAAATATTCAGAAGCGTGTGGCACTTAGGCGGGGCTGTCGCTGGGACCTTGGGAAGTTGCCTAAATAGGTTTTCAGATATATAAATATAATTTTCCATTAGCCTAACTCCAAAAGTGTTTGTTTTATTCAAGAATTTTATCTATGACACCGTTAATCTAGTCACTTTGCTCAAGACATTTTTTGACTTTGGCCTTGCAATTTATCTTAAATCTTTTGTTTTCTTATCAAAAAGATACAAATATTTAGATAGACATGTTTTCAAAAATGCATTTACTTTTTCAAATGGAAATAATCATGGTGTCATCAAAAATGAAATGCTTATTTGGATTATGACTAACTAAAATAGATTTTAATAAATTCTTTTTAATATGACCAAAAGTATAAAAGACAAAGATCTCGATTATTAAAAAGTAAGTCGAAAAATACAAGTTGCTAAGATATGACGTTCCCACATACTCTACTTTTGATAACAACTTCGGTTTTGATTGTTTTTGCTGTTAGATTAGTAGAATCTAGAGAAAGCTCCATTAATTGCAAGCGTTTTATTGAAAAAAAAAGTCAAGCATCTACGTCTTCTGGAATTCGGGTTGAAGTACCGGACACCTTCGCTCCTTTAGAAACGATTGAAGTAAATATAAAGAAATCAAAGTTAGAAGCAGCCATTAGTGAAATTCATAGAGATGCATCTTTAAGTGCCGAATACGGAGCTTCCTCAATAGCGGTTGATTTTATAGAACAAGGATTAAAAAATGCGATAGAATTAGTTGCAGCTTCATCATATATAGCTGATAGAGCTCTAGGGAGTTCCATAGAAAAATCTTGCGATGACCCCGAAGCAGCTATCAAAGAAGTCCAAAAAGGAATAAAAACAGCTCAACAAATAATTTATGCTGCCGGGTTTTCTGTTAACTATTCATTTGAAACGGTGCCGTCATCGGCGGCGGTGGGAGAAAAAACTTCTGATGGGTCAATATCAGGATTGAAAATCTTTCAATATGGTGCAACGTATGCAATAGCCAGTCTTAGTGCAGCTGAGGCTTTATCAACTAATGGACTGAAATCCAATTTAGCTGCAGCAATAAAAGGACTTGATGCTGCCCAAGAAGCAGCGATAACTGGTTACGAAGCAGCTATTGCAAGTCTAGTTCTAGCTGGAAAGTCAGCTTTAAAAGGGCTTTCATATGATGTCATAGGTATAAATAAAAAAGACAACCAAATTTGTAAAACTCTAACAAAAACTCAAAGTGCAGAGGCTAAAGCGGCTATAAATGCAGTTAAATACAGTGCCGAACAAGCTATAAAATCTATAAGTCAAGGTACAGTTTCAAATGCCATTTATAAAATTGAACAGGGTCTTACTTGTGGAATTCAAGCCACTGCAGCTGGGGAGGCATCAGTTTTAAGAGCTATTTCTATAGCCACTAAACTAGCTCTTAATGAACCAGAAATTGCTATGGCTACCTTTGATGCAGGTGTTAAGGCGCTTATGGTGGCAATTATAACTGCTGGCAATGAAACATGTCAGGGACTAGATTCGGCTGCAAGTATATTGGGAAATCAAAAAATCAACAAAATTTTAACTGCTATTTTAAAAGTGCAAAACGGAATAACTTCAGCCTTAGCCGATATTGAAACTGCAGACAAATTGGGTTCCATTGGATTGAAGATTGGTGGTGATGTGGCTGAACAGGGATTAAAATCTGTATATAAATCAGTTTTAGCTGTATTATTTGTATTCTATTCACTTTTGGTAACAATTGGCGAAGGTGCTTTTTAAATAAACTATATGAATTATGTAGGTACTTATTTAAAAATAAACAATACTTATTAAATAAGATAAGAAATACTGTTTTGGAAGAATTTGGGGAAGCGTTGGGGTGAGGATTATGATTTAGACTTTCAGGAACAAACAACTCGAAATCCAGTGTGTTACAAATTTGTTGATACTCTTCACGCCGAACATGGATCCAAATTCTATAAAAGCACACTTTTATCTATACCTACTCGATAGTGTCATATAAAGTTTTGGACTATCAACATAGGAAAAAGTCGATATTAATTTTATCTTTACTTTACACAATATTTTTCTAGGTCAGAAAAATTTGACTAGGGTACAAAGTATATAGTGTAAAATAAATAAATAAATTTGGTGGCACAACGGCTCATGAAGAACCAGGGCCTAGTGACTTACAACTCTCAACAATTCCTGTGTGCGTGTCTGCAGGAATGGAGAGGACCAACAGTTTATTACCGAATCCGAACGGCTAAGGTGAGCGGCACTTCTGTGACAGGAGATGTACTCTTGGAGGATTTTTCACTTCCCCGCAAGAGGCAGTAGCCCGGAAAAAACTTAAGGTAGGCCCTGGTTCTTCATGAGCCATTGTTGATCGGCCTGGCGACCGTGAAATAGCTATAACTTTAGCCTATAAAAACTTGGTGGTAGCTCATTCAAGTTGTTATTCTTTCATTCAAACCTTCAATATTAATATGATGGTGCGAAAGCTTTGCAGCCTACACTTCGCGTGTGTTATCACACACAAAACTCTTTCAATAACGCTAATGGTTTGCCAACGCCTGAACAGGAGTCATAAAATTGGCCGTGTGAAAAACACGGATACTGCAAATAGATTCCGAAAATTTCCAATTGCTGGTCTTGCGCCTTGGTTATTGTCATTGCAAAAGCAAGCCGAATCGGAAATTGAAGGCGTTTGAAGTCGAACGGCAAATCATACGACATCATAGGAATTCGTAGAATCAAAACGTCTTCGACTTTATAATTTCCTTTTAGAAGTATATTCGATGATATTGTTTATGAGCTTTTATACCGCTAGCCTGGTGCCATTGCAAAGTCGTGGTTGATTAATGTTACGTAGCATGATAATCACCGAACCGACTTTCAGCTGAAGATGATGCGGTGGCAAACCGGAAAATTGTAAGTTGTTCAAAAATTCGGCTGGGTAATTGACCACTTGACCAGAAACGCATTTTGACCTCTTTATTTTTGGTAGGCAATATAGCACGTTTGCTCTGTGCAATGTCCGTAATTTTTGTTTAACTTTTAGATTTTTCTTTATTAAATAATTAAATTTGTTGCTATGGACATTTTGCAAACAGCATATCAACCAAATAAACAAAATGTAAAAATATGCATTTTGCATAGAAGAATCTATTTAAGAGTTTAATTTTGAAAAATTTCTTAGCTAAGAACACAGAAAATACCGAACATAATGCAAAAAAAATCACGCAAATCCACTGAGCCGTTCGTGAGTGATGTGGTTACAAACGAAAACCATTTCATTTTTATATAGCTATCGACGGTTAAACTTCATAACCTCGTAAGTCGAAAAATTCGAAAAAAAAATATTATTAATGCAAAAAAAATCAGGAAATTCAGAGCCATCTTGTGGCATTTTCAGATCAACAATATTGTTCTGAACATTTTTCAGGAATGACAAAATTCAAAAACTCGTATTATAAATCCAATAAAAAATTAAGCAGTACCTCGTTAGTCTCATGACTTCTCAAGCCTGATGATTCGAACTGATAGCAATACCTCGTAAGTATTGAATTTTAATGCAGTACCTCGTAAGTGTCTATAAATGTGTTTATTTCGACACAATTATTTCGACATAAATTTTATTAAATATAATTAATTGTTTATTAATAACTCAAATCAACAATTTTTTTATTTCTTTCATTTTTTTAATTGTTTGAAGAGGTTTTTTTCGATTTCTGAAAAACTTGCAAAAACGACTTACGAGGCTATGAAGTTTAACCGTCGATATATTTATAACCTATTTTTATTAATCTGGCGAACTTCATTCCTCTTAACTTCTTAATGTCCCTTTCGAAAGTCGAGCCTCTCTATTGAAATAATGAAACACTTTTGGAATTAAATTGAATTAAATACACTAAATTTACATGGGAAATATATACAAATAAATTTTGTTTTTTTTTTGTTAGTATAAGCCAGATACAATTTTCCAATTTTCACCTCCTACCTGGTTCAATAAAAATCCAACCGCATTCCCATACAAATCGGAAGATTTTCAGCCGAGTTATTTGCGTACGAACAAAAACAAAATCTGATTGCCAGTAATTCCGCCTGAAAAACACTAGAGAAAATCTAGAGTTATTCAGAGATTCGGAAAAGATTCTTGACCCGAATAGTAATAAATATGTATAGCAAGTGGTAAAAGGTGCAGAAAAACGCTTAAGGCAGCATGATCGCAAGGCCCGCGTGGTGCCAACGCTAGCTGTTCTTTGAACCTTCTTAAGTTTAACGATGTTCTACGCTTTGTTAAGTGCGGACCAAAAATCTTCAATACCTAAACAAGATTTAAATCTTTTAAGATTATCGACTTCTATGGAAAAATTTGTTAAATCCGATAACCATTCCTGTCCCATAGAAGTTCTGAGGTACTGAGGTAATTCTTTTATGGAATAAATTTTCTGAATTTCGGATTTTTAACAGTTTTTTTTAAAGCAATTAGTTGCTCGCAGAAATCAGCTAACAAGTCTTATTTATATTTTTTAACCAATCTTCCTGCTCCCTTTTTATTATGTCGTTCGAAAACGATAAGAATTTATCTAGTCCTGAGACTTCGAACATACTACTCAGATTATAGAGGCTCTGAAATCTTTGTTTAGTTTGAGTAATCAAAATATCTTAGCAGAAATAATACACATGATCCACCCCGGGCGCCAATTTTAGGGTGCGGTCCGCCTCAGGCGGCACTTTTAGGGGGCGGCAAAATTTCAAAATAAATAATACTTATGTCGAATTCCTTTCAGCAAAAAAAATTTTTGATTTTTTTTTCTTTCAATAAAGGGAAAATCGATTTTTTTCTTCTAAACAAATCAAATTTTTTGTTGAAAGGGATTTGACATTAATAATATCTTGATATTTGAACTATTTAATTTTTTGTCGCACCGATTGAAACCGATTCTAGCTTACCAATGTCTAGAAAATTTTTGGAACTTAACCCAGAGTTTTGTTGGAAACAGTACTACCAGAAGTATGAATTATCACGTTATTATCGATACTAGACAGTACGGAAACGTCTAATTATATTCAACTATTTGTTTTAATTAGGAAATAGACTCTCATAGGCAATTCCATAAAGCCCTTTTGCATATTTAACAGCCATCTAAATCTTCCATTCAATATAAATTGAAAGATTGTTTTTGTTTTTAAGCGGAATAATTTTAATGTAATTTATTTTTATTTTTGATTGTGGCATTTGAAATGGTAGTGCTGGAATTTTTCTGTAATAGCAGGGCATTATAACCCAATTTTTGTTCAAACAAAAAAACTGGGTTATTTATTTATTGAAATAATTTACAAAATAAATTTATAAATTACTGGGTTATTTAAACTTAAACAAGCAATGCGATTGTCGTTTTACTAAAACCATACAAAAAAAAAATTTCCTTCAGTGTTCCATCCGCTTTACAGCTTAAGCGTTTAGGTATCGTATAGAGGAAAAACGCCATAACAAAAATCGAAATTTTTATTATTTATGATTAAAAGTTTGAATTTTATTAAAAAATTATTTTACCTACCTTTCATTATTGAATTCAACGGATTTGCTATTTCTTATGATGGATTTACATGTATCTTCATCTGCAAACATCAAGAAAAGTAGAGCAGGATAGAGTCATACCAACAAACCGAATGTGTGAAAGAGCACCACTATGAAGATGAACATGTTCGTCTTCGCAATAATCTTCATCTGCGTTCCTATAATCAAGATCTCTGCATTTTGTTCTTCTCTCTCTATCCAACAAACATACATTTTTATTTTGTATCCCTTATTTTTTGCAGAACTCGAATGAAGATACATGTAAATCCACCATTAATCATCATCATATAATAAAACGGCAAACACGAACTTTGTGGTACAATTTACGCAAATAAATTAAATTTCGTATTTAGAGGAAGCGAGAAGCGAGCGAGAGAGAATATTTGTAAAAAACACAATGAGGTGGTTGTTCATCATTCACGGATGAGCTTCAGCGGAGAATCATCACCAAATACACCTACAAAAAAGAGAAGAAAAAAAACAACCACGAAACAATGCAACACAATTATTGTGCATTTGTTTGGTTTGGATACGGATAGATAGGTAAAAGTGGGAGCAAGATAGAATACAAAGTCATGGTGGGGTTTGCAGCTTGCACCGTCGCATTAGTATACAAACCGTCGTGTATAACAAAAACAAAAATATATTTGGTTGGATATTGTAGGTTCGGTTAAGGTCTTTTTATATGTTTTAATAGGCGTAAATTTACGAAAAGTTATATAAATTCCTACAAGGCAGGTACGTACTTTATAGGCTTTTAACTTGAGTCAAAATGTCTGTCAATTAGAAGATAATGTAATTGGCACTCGAATTTCGAGGGCTGAACGTACTAGTGTTTAATAACTATGCAAAAAAATTGTTCACTGTCAATAACTTTTGCTCCGTTTAGCTTTTAGTAAGTAGGTACTTTACAAACAGTTACTAAAAAGGAGACACATACAAAAAAGAGAACAACCAAAGAATTTGATGAACAACGAAAGAGTAAGAAAGATCGGTGTTAAAAAAGAGACCATGTTTCTCTTTTAAAGATATATTTTGGAAACCCTACGACAATGATAATGACTGTCCTGGTCCTTGCCAGAAAGTTATTTCACTATAACTATATTCTATAGCGTTTTAAATTCAAATACTTAAACAAGAGGGCGGCAAAAATTTCTTCCGCCCCGGGCGGCTGATACCCACGCTGCCCCACTGATTGCATCATTTGACGTTTTTGAATTTGCCCATATTTTAAATTTGTTAAATTAGTTAACGCGTCATACTTACTCACAGTCATAAAAATAAAATAGCAATAGGCTTAAAACAAAAGAATGCTGATGTCTTGGGGTTTTTGGCGCATGACTTTTGCTTCGCAATTGACTCAGTCTTATTTACAAAAAAATTTGCAGCTGTACAATTTTTAAACAAAAATATATCAATATTCAAAATTTGTTTTTGTTGCTTCTAATCCACACCCATTTACAATTTATATTTTATACTTTCTGAAATCGATTTGTCAAACCAAACCTAACCACACATGTATGACTGAAGATAAACACACGTTTTTCTAAAAATAAGTATAAAAACAATTAATCTCAAGGTTTTGGAAGTATATAAGGTAGGTTGACATCGATGAATATCGATCAGTTTGCAGTGATATTTCAATTAGGCAAAAAAACAAGTTGTGGGCGAGTACCTACTGTTTAGTATTTTATACCTAAAATGGGATTTTCAAATTATTGCCTGTTAGTGACAGCAACAGTGTTAATAGTTGCGTTATTGGATCAATCTGAGGCCGGGTTAATTGCTGATAAAATATCAAAAACAATTCCAGGTGCCAGAGAAAAGTTTGATGCCAAGGCAGCATTAGGCGGAGATGGAAATATTTTGATTTCTATGGCTGAAAAAGCCATAAAGGATGTTCATAAGTGGGCAGCAGACCATACCAGACCTGGACCAATTGGAGAAGCTATTAAAGTTCTAAGTGTTGGCTGGGAAAGAACACTTAAGTTGGTTGCCGATGCTTTAGATGAAGCAATTGATTTGATTGACGAACATCAAGGCAAAGTAATTGAAGATAAAACAGCTGCACTGAATGCCATTAATAATGGAATGAATAACGTCAGAAGTTCAATATATCGCTCAGGTATTCCAGTGCATTCGTGCTTGGGAGCTGGCAAATCGATAGCCAACATCAGTGATAAGGCAGAATTCAAGTATGCCATTGATAAAGTTCAAGAAACTGCAACTGGACTGTTTGATGATTTAGATGTAGCTCAATTATTTGCTATTCTTGGTATGAATACCCATCAACATGAAGTAACGGAAAAATGCCTCAAAGCTTCCCATGCTGCTATTTTATCAGCTGCCAAAACAGCTTATACAAATTTAGTTAGTGGAGCCTTAAAAGCCTTTGAATATCTATCCACTGCTGATGAAGCAACAATTGCCGAACATGAAGATACTGAAGAATTGATTTCTGAAAGCGCTAAGGCAGCTGCAACTGCCGATTCTGATACTGTGGCTGCTATGAACGCACTTGATAAGGAATTTGATATTGCCATCAAGGCGGGTATTGACCCTCTCATTTTAGATATAATAAAAGACGGACTTTCAGAATATATTGAACACTCTGCATTGAGTGTTGCCACGTGCTACGATGCTTTTGCTGAAGCCAAGGCTCTTGCAAAAACTGATCCACAAGCAGCTATCCGTATCATTGAAAACGCAACCAAAATAGCCAAATCGATTTTAATTGATGGCAGTGTCAAAGCATACGAAGGCCTAGGATCAGCTGGAAGGGCGACTGGATCGGTGGATCGGTTTCAAGATGCCATTGAGATTGCTGAAAGGAGTAGAATTGAAGGAACTAAAGGATTCGAATCTGCCAGAACAGTTGCTGAAAGGGGAATTTTAACTGGTGGACCAGCAGCAGACCACGCTCTCGATGCAGCACATAAAATAATAGAAGCTATTGAAGCACTTATTTTTGGATATCTTCATGAAGGTCGACATAAGACATTTAATGTACTAAATCCAGGAGCCGTTCACGATGATGATGATGATGATTAGATCTTTAAGATATATACTTTAGTTTGAAACTGCGAAAAACAACTAAAAGTGATGATATTGTTACAGCTCTTCGGACACTAGCATTTAACCTTATGTTTTCTCAGCCTTGATCACATCACTGCGCGAATTGTTTATCACAACACATCCTTAGATAATAATTACAAATTTGTTTTATCTTCAATATTTATTTTTTTTTTTTAATGTTCTATAATTATACGAAGCAATAAAATAACTCGCACGTTAATACTTTTGTTTAAATTTCTGAATTTTTGGAGCAGATTTTGACATACGACAAGTGATCGTCTGTAAAATTTGAGCAAAATATTTCCTCATGCTATGCAGTATACAGAATGCTGTTCTATTTTCGAAAATATGTGTGACATTTTAAAGTATGTATATCTAAAATATTTTAAAGGACTTAACACGATTGTTTGTACAATTTTTAAATATCTACAATAAGTTGCCCGATTGTCAGCCAAACCGTGATCGATTAAAAAAACATTTTTTTTTTGTTTTAAGGTGGAAGTGGCTGGGAATCGAACCCAGATCATTACGCTACGTCGCACAGTAGATCGACTCCATACAATTAGGCGGGAAAAAGTCAATGATTAAAATTTCTTATCTATAACGGATAACTGTTTAGTCTGAAAACACTTTTTTTTTGTTTAAACCAGTTTAGCATGGAATAAATGACCTCCAAACTTGAAAGTGAAAATTCATTGGTGCGTTTAAGTTTTTTAGAAAAATAATTGTTAAAATTACAACTTTAAGTGAAATTGAAAAAAAAATCCTATATTCGCGAAGGTATTTACTTTAATGAATCTGTATTGAAATTGTCTTAATGTTTGTTTGTTGAATAAAAAAATTGTTTTTACCGTGTTTGTTTTGGAAAATCTATATATGTGCCTAAGGTTGCTTTAAAAATAGATTACTTATGTGTTTTGGATAGCGTTGAACGTCTACTTTCTGAAAATATATAAGATAAACTTCGCAAAGATTTGAAAAGACCTTTTTTGCCCACTTTTTAGGAAAAGATTTCTGCGTCCCGAGGAAGGAATTTTTTGAAGTTTGGTGTTCGAATTCCAAATCGACTCGGACAAAAAAAACTTCTAGAAAATATTTCGAACAAGTTTAAATCATCAAAACCAAGAAACTGTTTAAATACTGCTAAACATAAGAGTATCATCAGTTCAAAATCAGCTAATTTTGGTTTAAAGATTATTTTTTGTCGCTGAAAGGCTACCAGCTTATTTTTTGTAAAATTACGTTACTTTTCTACATTTATGAACATTATAGATAGATAGAAACAGATATTTTCCAAGAAGAGAAGATTAGAATTTTTCATGTCTAAATGTATGGAGTCGATCCACTGTGCGTCATCGGGCAAATATTTAATAATTCCACAAACAATCGTGATAAGCCCGTTAAAATATTTTATACTTTAAAATATCTCAGAACCGCGATAAAAATAAACATAATCTAAAATAAGAAACATTTGTGTGATATTATTAAGTTAAAAAATGTTGTGAAACATTTTAATTTTGGACTTCATTACTCAACTGTCCACGATTATTCACGTGGGCATCCGTTTCGTCGTTGTATTTATACAAATTAATTCAATGGAAAAAAAATAGGTACTACTGAAATTATTGAAGTCAAAGTTTCGAAGGGAAAAAGTATGTACCTACTTATGGAACATTAAATTTCCTATTTTTTAGTGTTAAGAACATTTTTTGATATTGTGAACATAGAATAAAGTAGAAAAATCAAGTGTTTTTGAGAATAAAAAAATTAAAATATACCTACACACACAGCTGTATCTCTGTAGAAAGTGGTCGTATTGAGATGAAACAAAAAAGCATTTTAAAGCCTTATATTTTTTGTGTTGAGAAATTTTAGCAATTGATTTGTTTAAGGTACTGTTATTGCACAATCATAAGAAACATAACGAGAAAATTTCTTTTTTTTTTTTCAAGTGTCATTTTCTTTGAAAATTTGTGTTGAGCCAAATAAATGAGGTGCGTCAAGATAGCGCCGACACAGATGAAATTCAAAAATTTTAAGATGCAGGTGTTAGGACCTCATTAGGTGCAAATTAAGTGCTGAAATTTTAGCTGAGCTCTTATTTCCCCACCCCCTCAACCATGTGGTGGTGCTAAATTGACGTCACCATAGGTTCCACAATTTGGACCTGAAGGAGTGGGGGTAAAAAGCTGATTTGTACATTTTTGAAAAGGGTTTTGCAAGTCCTTTAATTAAATACCATTCTTTCCACTGTATGCGTGTAAGGATTTTCGGCTGAACTGTAATGGTGCATTTCAAGGTCAAATCACTTAAATTAGTCAAGTTAAGCACTTAAATTAATATTGCGGCACTTAATTAGCACCTCATTAGGTTCTAATTTTAGAGAAGCATAACTTGGGAGCTATACGTGTCTTTCAGAAAATTTTATGCTCTACAACTTTGTTCTAATTTTTTTTCCAATAAGTATACTTTTAGGCATATTCTCAAAAGTTTAAATTTTACAAAAAAATTTTATTTGAAAAAAGAAAAATACTTGAATTTCGTATGCAAAAGGTCAAATTGTGTGTACAATTGACTAATTCCTAGTAGTTTTTCAAAATGGTGGCTAACGCACAACACTTACAGCTCCGCCATTTCTAAGAATACTAAGAACCGACCTACCTACCATTTTTGATTTTAACGTCTGATAATGACCTGAGCGTATTTTGAAAATATAGGATTCGATCCACCTTTCATACCCTTGCATTCCGGGGTCAGGGAAGGGGCTTAAGCACGTTTTTCATAAACGTTGCCTTTGTGAACGAACTTCTGGAAGTAAACATAGGCACGTAATGTTGATACTTATGTATGTATGTTTCATTTTTGAATCGTGCGTCATCGAAATTCGATTCAAAAACAGCCCAACTAACATTTTAGTTTCTATTAGCTTAGAAATATTGATATTCTGCTAGTCTTGATATGTATAAGGGTTCTATATGGCTTTCCTCAAAAAAAAAATAATTCTTATACAAGTTATGATTTTAATAACTGCTTCTTTAAATTTTTTAAAAGCTAGATGAAGAAATTTAATCGAAGTTATAGTACCTGTCTTCGAATAGACCTCTATAAATAAGTTACAGAAGGTAAATGAACTTATATTTGTATACAAATTGTATAATGTTTATAATATAAAGTTACTGTCATTCAGTATTTATAAAGCTTATGTTACAATTTTCAGGAAGCTTTATCGAATACTTCGCTGAGATATGTCAGATTTTATGCGGGGGAATCCCACAGATCAACCGTGGTAAAAACAGAACTTAAAACTAGATTGACGTTTGTGCGTGTTACTTTATAAGATAATTACCGACATTAAAATCTTAAATTGAAATCTTAAACTGAATTAATTTTTACATAAATCGTCATGAAATCTTCTACAGTTAGTTTCCTCGCATCAATGAAAGAAAAAATTATCGAAGTTTGGGTTTGTATAGTAATCATTTTGAAGTTTCTAAAAAGACTGATCAAGTTTTGGCATCTTCTCAATTAAATCTAAGATGGTTGAATGCGTTGAGTGGTGTACTATTACCCTGGAGCTACGAGTTCGATCCCTAGACAGGTATAACAATCTTTATGTTTTTAAAATTATTTCCAATACAATAATTAATAAATAATCAAATGTGATACATAGTTTCATATTTAAAATGGAATAAATACAATAAAAATCAATTCAAAGAAATTGAAAATAAGAAACAACTTTGTTTGTATAATCGGCTTCTTATAAACCGTACAAACATTTTTATAGAGGCCTCTATAACGTTCTCCTTTCTTTGCTTACAGAAACTTTACAAATGTCTTATGGAAATCAGAAGGGCGTTAGTTGGGAGTGGTGCTAGTGTGTTAAGTAAGTTTCTTTTAATACAAAAATTTCCGTTCATTTAAGAAGTTTAAATTTGTTTAAGTCCCCAACATATGTATTTATAGGTTTTAACAATTTTTAAAAAGAAAAAATAAAGAGAAACAATTTTCCAAATAAATTTTTTTTTTCAAAAAGTTTCTACAAACTCCCGAAAATAAATGACAATTCACAATACATATGCATTCATTCGTATGTATAGTTCCAAAGCTAGAAATCCTACACCTATCTACTGGTAGGTATATAGAAAGTCGCTCTCGTCATTCAGTAGCTCTAAAGCCATAATCTGTTTTTACTGACGTATGTAGATCAATCTTAATTTGCTCAGCAGTTTTTTGCTGACATCGATTTAACAAATTACCTTTTCAAATAATAATTAATTTGGTTCTTGTTTTTTTTTTGTGAATTTTTAAAATGAAAAATGGTAGCTGTCAGATATTTAAAACATTGAATTGAGTAAATTTTCGCTTGTATTTTCAGCTGCTGTTTTTCTTTATCTACAGAAATCAACATATGAAAAACATGTTTTTTGCTTTTCGAAGTTTATCGACATTTTGTTTATTTGATTCTTGAATAAACAAAGATTATATACATCGGAATTGAGGGTATATAAGGTTGAACTATAACTTGGTTATTATTCAGTCAGTCTATTCGTATTTCTTTGAAGACATTTTTAATTTAGGTAAAATTTGACAAGAGTTATAACAGTTAACAAATTTTCTAAATAGAATGGAATTTTCGAATTGTTTTCCATTCATAACAGCTTTGACGACAATCTTCTTAATTTTTTTGAGCCAGTATATAACATCGGCAATTGGTGAATCAGTTGGATATAATAGCCAAGAAGACCTTGATGATTTTGACAGAAAGGCAGCAATAGGCGGAGATGGAAATATTGTAATTAAGCTTGGCCAAGCTGCTATTGATACAATTGCAAAAGATGCGGAGTTTTATAAAGCTTCTGGAGCTTTCGCAGAAGCAGTCGATGTATTGGAAGATGGACTTAGTAACACCATTAAACTAATTGCTAAAAACGGAGATGACGCATTTGATCTGATTGACAAATATAAGGGAATCAAAATAAGTGATCCAGAAGAAGCTATAGACGACATCGTTAGAGGAATAAGATGTGTCAAACAATCAATATATCATTCTGGTGTTCCAGTCCTTCATGGTTTTGGAGCTGCCGGAGTTATAGCCCCGGGGGTAACAAAAACAAAGCTGCAAGAATGTCTTGAACCTCTTCAAGATTCCGGAACTGCAATTATTAATAGTTTAGAAGCATCCCAAATTTTAGCAATTCATGGATTTAAGTCAAACAAACGATCGCGGGATCAGGGGCTAAAAGCAGCTCATAGTGCTATTATAGCTGGTGCGTCTTCATTGTTTTCAAGCTTAATTAAAGGTGGAAAAATGGCCTTTGCTTACCTTGCTGATGTTGCAAATGGAAAAACTAAAGAAGTTAAAGTCACTGCTGATGCGTTGAGTGCTCGAGCAAAGGCTGTTGTAAATGATCCTGAAACATTGTCTGTCATAGATCGAATCAACCTGGACATTAACAATGCTCTGATTGAAGGACTCTCCAGTAAAGTTCTCACTGAGATTCGAGAAGGTGTTTTGGCCGATATTGAAAGTTCTGCTATGGGTATGGGTGCAGCTTTTAAGGCCATAGAAGAGGTCAGAGAATTTGCAATAAATGATCCAACAGAGGCATTAGATGTAATTAAAGATGGTTTCGATGCAGCTAGAAAGGGTTGTATTGATGGCAGTGTTCAGGCATATCAAGGATTTGGCGGTGCTGCTCATTTATTTGGTCAGAAAAAGGTCTTTTCTGCTGCTATTGAAATAATTGAAAACAGTCGAGTTGATTCTATTGCTGGAATAGAAGCGTCCAGGAATTTGGCTAATATGGGACTTATGTCGGGAGGTAATTCAACTGAACAAGGATTAATAGCTGCACGTGATGGTCTTGAAGCTGTAGAAATTGAATTATATACAAAGATTTCTAACGCGGAGAATGTTGCATTGAAAGTTCTTAAAGCTGTAACTAAATTACCCGGTTTGATATGATTATAATATTCTGCAACGGTGACAATGTAGAAGAGTAGTCAATTTAGTGTTTGTCTTAACTTTTTGTTGAAATAAAAACATATTAAATGTTTGATCTTCCTTTTTTATTTAAACATATAAGTTGTGGTTTTCAAGTAGGCGGTGACATGGATAGCTCAAAAATATTTCGCCTGGGGCGCCCAGATGGCTAAGGCCAGCCCTATTCATAAATGTATCTATCAAAGTTAAGTAATCATCATCATCATCATCATCATCATCATATTATAAAACGGCAAACACGAATTTTGTGGTACAATTTACGCGACCATGAAAAGCCAAACCAAAGGCATATAAATTATATACCATTGGAAAGGTTTTGTGCCACAGAAGTGCACAAAATATAAATTAATAAAATTAAATTATTAAACCGCAAATAAGTTTAATTAACAAAAAAAAATTTCGTATTAAGAGGGAGTGAGAAGCGAGCGAGAGAGAATATTTGTAAAAAACACAATGAGGTGGTTGTTCATCGTCCACGGATGAGCTTCGGCGGAGAATCATCACCAAATACCCCTACAAAAAAGAGAAAGAAAAATAAACAACCACGAAACAATGCAACACAATTAATGTGCATGTGTTTGGTTTGGGTAGATATAGGTAAAACTGGAAGCGACATAGAATACAAAGTCATAGTAGAGTTTGCTGCTTGCACCGCCGCATTGGTATAAAAATCGTCGTGTATTACAAAAACAAAAATACATTTGCTTGGATACTGTAGGTTCGGTCAAGGTCGTTTTATAGGATTTAATAGGCGTAAATTCACGAAAATTTGTGTAAATTCACACAAGGTAGGTACTTTGTGGGTTTTTTGCTACAGTCAATGTTTCTGTTGATTAGAAGATAATGCAATTGGCACTCCGATTTCGAAGGCTGGGCGTACTAATGTTAATATGTAGTGCAACTCACTACCTGCACACGTGAGATGTGACTTACACTGATTTAAACAAAAATAAAAAATCGGAAGACCCTTAATATGTGTACTGTGAACTACGGTGCAGGGAAATAACTTTACGGGAATTAACTTCATATGGTGAAGATTTTTCCCGCTGAATGTGAGAAGAAATTTCATCCAAAAATTGTGTGAATTTATTTCCCACTTATAAAGATCTCAAAAGTATATTCATATAAAGAGACAAAGACTAAGTCATTTACTCTAGTAAATAATTCTCTAACTGGGAATTTGGCGCATGCTTTTAACAAATCATAAGAAATTCCGGTACAGATTGGTTGGAGGAAAGTATGCCCGATGAATGGAACCTCGTTATATTCTGCCCCATCCACAAGAAAGGAGATGCTCTGACTTGTGCCAACTACAGAGGTATAAGTCTCCACAACGTCGCATACAAAATCCTGTCATTTGTACTATGTGATCGCTTAAAACCGTTTGTCAAGGATCTGATCGGCCCCTGTCAGTGTAGTTTGAGGCCTGGCAAATAAAACGTCGATCAAATGTTCAAACTTCGAAAGATTTTGGAAAAAACCCAGGAGTTTCAAATCGATACACACCACCTCTTTATCGATTTTAAAGTCGCATATGATAGCGTAGACAGAGACGAGCTATACAGAGCCATGGCGCATCTCGGCATCCCTGCCAAACTCGTCCGCTTGTGCAGGATGACGATGGAAAAATCTCGCTGCTCCGTCAAAGTCGGCAAGAACACCACCGAACCCTTTGATGTCGAGAAAGGTTTGAGACAAGGCGACGCGTTATCATGCAACCTCTTTAACATCGTACTTGAAGCAATTGTACGCAACTCGCAAGTCAACAACAGTGGTACAATTTTTCAAAAGTCCGTTCAACTACTTGCTTATGCAGATGGTTATTCAAATCATTGGGAGAACGAAGCGAGCTGTTACCGGCGCGTTTGCAAGTATTGAATCGGAGGCGGTGAAAATGGATTTGGCTGTTAATGAGGACAAGGACAAGACGAAGTATATTCTATCATCGAGAAAGGAATGTCAACATCGTCGACTCGGGCAAAACGTCACGATGGATAGGTACAACTCCGAATTTGTCAAGGACTTTGTCTACCTGGGGCTCCACTATAACATCGCAAAATGACATCAGTGCAGAGATCAAACGAAGAATTACTCTTGGCAATCGCTGTTTCTTTGGGCTATGAAGGCACTTGAGTAGTAAAGCCATTTCTCAAAGAACCAAGGAGATCTTATATATAAGACCCTAATCATCCCGGTCCTGCTGTATGAGGCAGAAGCAGATGAAAATCTGCTTGGGTGCTTTGAAAGTAAGATTCTTCGGATGATTTTCGGTCCAGTCTGTATCGATGGAGTATGGAGGAAAAGATTCAACAACGAGCCTTATGGGCTTTACAGCGACGTCGACCTGGTCAAAAAGCTCAAAATACAGCGGCTGAGATGGCTTGGACACGTATAGCGTATGGACACCAACGCAAAAGCCCGACGAGTCTTCGAATCTACCCCTGACGGTCAGTGCAGCAGGGGAAGAATCTACCTTAGGTGGGCACACAAGTGGATAACGACCTCAACCAACTTGGAGTGCGTAACTAAAGGCAGCTAGCTAGGTACCGAGCTGGCTGGAGGGGATTGTTGGTTGAGGCCGTAGTCCAGCTTGGATTGTGAGCGCCAAAAAATTTGTGCAAAAATAAACGAACACTTATAGAAAATATGTATTAACATGTGGCTAAAAGCAAACAAACTCAGTCTAAATGTAAAAGCACAAATATAAGTGATCATGTGCCAGTTTTTTTAAATGGAAGTCAGATGGAATGTGTTGAGAAGATTAAGTATCTAAGTGTCATTCTCGATAAGAAATTGAACTTTAGAGATCATGCCAAAATGAAAATGCAGCAAAATTTCGAAAAAAAAATTGGGTTTTCTAAGACGTATACGACCAGTGTTAACAATGGAAAATGCAATCATGTTATACATAATGCAGTAGTAAACCATAACCTAGAGATCTCAATTTTTGCAACAAATTCAAAGACATTTGGAAATTGATACGTAAAAAGCCGATATCGTCCGCAAAAGTTGTAAGAGAATAACTTAGCTAGAGTTTAAAAAGTGAGTTAGTTTAAATAAGGAAAAATAATAGGTCAAGTACGGAACCCTTTGGAACACCATTTTTTAAAATTCTGGATTTACTTAAAATTCCATTTAAATTAACCCTCTTCATTAGGAATACGGGATATGGAGAAGGATTGTGTGTATTGTCTTTTGTATTACAGTGGTGGTCCAGTATAACGAATGATATAATGTCCAGAGTCAATTCGTTATATGTGTAACTGTGTGACTGTACAAAGAAATATATGTGTTTAGTATTTACGATAAAATAATATTTACTGCTAAACGTCTGAATACTAATTGATTGCAAGTGATTAATATACCTATACCTACTTATTAAGTGCATGTACAGTACATTGAGTGGAAAACTGAGTTAAATGTTTAACAGCAAATTGAATTTTTTGTACTAAATGTGGGGTTTTGTTCGCTGAATTCGGTTTTTCAGTTTTTTTTGTTAGTTAAAAAACTTTCCTGCCTTATTGGAATTGAGGGTGGTGATTTAACTGCATTGTATGGAAATAATTCTGGCATTGAAATGTTTCATACTACTGGAAGAGAAATTTTAAGGATGTTTTTGAAAGTGGAATTAAAGATTTACTAACCATTTGAAATCGTAGTAGCCCGTGGCGTAATGGTTAGTGCGTTGGACTGTCATGCCATAGGTCTGGAGTTCAATACCAGCCGCTTCCACCTTAAGTTTTTTTCGGAGCTACTACCTCTTGCGGAGAAGTGATAAATCCTCCAAGAGCATTTCTTGTCATAGAAAAGTGCCGCTTACCTTAGCCGTTCGGATTCGGCAATAAACTGTAGGTTCCCTCCATTCCTGCAGACACGCACACAGGAATGGTTGAGAGTTGTAAGTCACTAGGCCCTGGTTCTTCATGAGCCGTTTGTGCCACCAAATTTATTTATTTATTTATTTAACCATTTGAAATCAGGAAAAAGTTATTTTTGTATCCTTTCTTGAGTTTTGTAATGTATTTTTGTTTGCATACATTATTTTAATTAAAATACGTACATATATACATTTTGTATAATTATCTGTTCTTAAAATAATAATAAAATTGTTAAAATTTGTGAAAATCAAAAAATTCAGCTACCCGTTCAAAAATTCGAATATCATTTTTAGGGAATTACTTGAAAATTAACACAAACAATCTAAATTTGAAGCAAATCTGTTAATTTATTTATGCTCTAGCTTTATGTACAATTGTATACACTTCAAAACTTCAAGGTCGCCCAAATGTATTCACTGAATTTTTAAGTTAAGAAAGGATATTTGATGAACTTTGAAAATGGAAGCATATATACTTAGTGGCTTATTGGTTTAAGGCCTTACGTTTGGTGACTTCTTTTTTTTTTTTTTAACTTTTTAAAGCTTCTTAACTTTATCATTTTACGTCGCCGGTCTTGAAATTATGCTTTAATCAGTTTATATTAATTTGTTTGCTTTTGATTGCTTGCCCCATACAATTTTATTTTGTGAAGCTTATTAGAATCAGTCCATTTTTAGATTTATCAAAATTTCAAGGGAAGTTTTATCGAGTTGGAATGAGGTAAAAATAGTAGAACAGTGCCAATCGTTCATTTTCAAAGATCGAATCAATCAATGATTAATTGCTTCAAAGATTCGATCTTTTCAATCAATCATTATTTCAATCATTATGGTCAAAGATTAAATCGGTCACTATGTCAATCAGATTGATTTGGTCTTTGTGATTGTTATCTGTAGCTTCCACCAGTGGATCCCAATTCCAATTGTTCAAATTAAACGCTATAGGTTCGTTTCGGTCGTTCTAGTCATTCTCAATCAAATCATTTTACAAGGCGAACACAATTATTTTGGCAGGTTTGATGAGCCAAAATTTTTGTACGTCAGATCAAAAAAAGGAGTACGCCAATCGATTTAGGAGGTGAATATTACCGGATATGCCATGGCCGACGCTCTGCCACCACTGGAACACTATTATTTTAACAGATTTCAAATGTGCCAAAATTGGTGGATTTAGGGCTGTGTCAATGTGTGAAATGAACGAAACATACATACGTGCGTCGTCGGTCATTTATTCAAAATAAAAAAAAATTGAATGTAAGATTTCATTTTTAATTGATTTATTAAATAGAACTATTTTTTTCGTAATAGCATAATGTATACATTTAGGCTGATCGCATTTTCACAATTATAGAACAGTTGTTTGTACTTCTTAAAATCCACAAATAAGAAATGTTAATTGTATAATTTTTCGTATTTTTACGAAGTGCAAAATTTAATAAAAAATATGTATTCAAATAAAAATTGATTACAAAACTAAAAAAATTATTATATAAAAAAAATATTTTTATCATGATATTAGATAGATTGTAAAGCTTTAATTCCACCTTCAAAAGCATCCTTGAAATCCTGGAAAAGTTCTATTCCAGCAGTATGACACATTTTAATGCCAGAATCAATTGCATCTGATGCAGCTAAATCACCACCTTCAATTCCAACAATAACATTCCTTTCCAATAGTGCCAGGGTATCATGTGCTGCTACTCTACCATACTCAGCTTCAATAAGAAAAGGAACAAGTTTTTCACCTCCTACTTTACCAGTAATGTCTGCAGCAGCTCCCATTGCTAAGAACCCATAAACTGATGCAAGAAGTACATTATTTTTGGCTGACTTGATTCCTCTGCGTATATAAGCGATTGCAGCTTCAGGGTTTTGGATTGCTAGTTCACGAGCTTCTTCCAATGTCTTCTGTGCAACAGACATTGCATCAGCGGTTTCTACAATTGTCGATTTAAGTCCTTCATACATGATATTAGCTGCATCGATTGCTGGTTTTTTGGTTAAAACAGTTAAAACGTATTTCAAATCGTTACTGAGCTTGGCAATGACATCCAAGGCTTCAGGATTATTTGTCGAAATTTGGGTTTTCAAACTATTTATGATCCCTGCTACAACATCTTCTTCGATGGTTGCCTTCGAAACAGCAGATTTGATACCTTCTAAAGCATATGTAGCGGCTCTCTTTAAATGCTCAAATGTTGCCAGTAAACCAGTTGATAAAACATTTCGAGCAGAATTGATCGCCTCTTCGGCTGCAAGTCCACCTTCCTTAATTCCTGCCGTTACAATTTCAAGAGCAATCTCTAGAATTTCCAATATGGCAGTTCCTGCTTTTTGAATAGTATATACTGTATTTCTTAATCCTGGCGCTGCTAAGCCACCAACCAAAGCTAAGGCAGTGCCTTGTGCATCATGAATTGGAACTCCGGAAATGAAGACTACCTCTCTGTCAAATTCAAGTCCTTTTTTGATAAATTCAGTTGCACCTTCAATATCTTCGGCTTTCACCATGCTCAAAGCAGTATCAAGCGCTGTATTTGCATGACGTATAGTAGTGTATATAAGTCTTACTGCCTCAAGAACTCCTTCAACAGCTATGCTAACTGCCGGAGAGGAAGCTAAATAGGCCGGCAATTTTTGAATTCCATTTCGAATATCTTCTATGGCAGCTTTTGTAATTAAGCTGTCTTCATCAGTGGATGTCATAATAATTGTTTCTTGCTCATTCTGGAACTTTTCACCGACCACAATTTTTTCAAGAGCAGTTGACTGTCTTAAAGACGACATAGTATTTCCGAGGGATTGTTTGGCAAAAACACACAGGACAGCCAGAACAGTCGAAAATATACACTGTGAGAATTTCATTTTAAAAGGGTTAAACTCTTCTCTTAGACTTAAAATAAAAAACTGTCTCTAAGAGATACAACGTCTGAAGAAAACTGACAAGGCTAGATTAAAATATGTACCCCTTTTATAGGTAAGTTCGGAATGCCTCTAAAAAATTTAATTTTGAAAAATGAGTCCAGATTCTATCAATATTGACATCATTGACACATATATAACAGATGAGTTCAAGATTTTGACATAAACTAGAATAAACGAAAGAGGCATAACAACAATGATTTATGATATTAAATATTAATTCATTTTTTGGTTTTCCCTGCACCTGCCGCCGTGCATCGGCAGATGTTTGCTCATAAACATACATAATATATTTGTATTTGTATTTATTGTAGCAGAATATTTATACATTATTTTCTTAAACTATATTGCACAATTTACAGAGTTATGGTATAAATCTACCTTACTACTGATAATAATATAATTTTTTAAATAAACAAAGAACAAAGCAAATAAATATTTGGAAGGAAAAGCTACATAAAAACCTTCATTAAAAGTGAAAAAAAATAAAAAAAAAAAAAAAAAATAAGTAGAAGGGAAGGCGGTGAAGTCAAGTGTTTCAGACCAAAACTTTTAAGTTTTACAACGAAAATATAGGCAGACAAATAAATAGTATCGAATAAATAGATAAATAAATAATTTGAAAAATACACAAAAAACTAAAGAAAACAAGAATATAAATAAATATGTACATAGTTCAATAAATAAATAAATAAACAACAAACAACCAAGCCAAAAAAAATAAATAAATAAATAAATAAATAAATAAATAAATAAATAAATAAATAAATAAATAAATGAATGAATAAACAAATAAATAGATAAATAAATAAATAAATAAATAAATAAATAAATAAATAAATAAACAAATAAATAAATAAATAATTAAATAAATAAATAAATAAATAAATAAATAAATAAATAAATAAATAAATAAATAAATAAATAATTAAATAAATAAATAAATAAAGAAATTTAGTAAATAATATCACATAATCAGTCTTAATTTAAGTAATAGTGCTATTTTAACTATAAAGCCAGGTCTGAAATCAAATTGTTATCAGAAGATATGCAAGACGTAACATAACGTTCATTAATTTTGGTAATTCTTGTAGATACTAATTCTATATTTGAAAAAGTGTGAAGTTCAGCTGTTGAGAAAGACCATGGAAGTTTAAGTATCATTTTTAAAACCTTATTTTGAGCTATTTGGAGTCTACGAATATGACTAGATGCACATTTTCCCCATGCCGGTGAGCCATAGAACATAATTGCTTGAAAAACAACTTTAAAAATCAGGAGCTTGTTTTCATTGCTAAGTTTTGACTTGCGATTTATAAAAGGATAAAGAGTTTTGATAGTAATGTTAATCTTTTTAATTACTTCCTGTATATGCATGCCAAAAGTTAGGGTTTTATCTAGGTGTACTCCTAAGTATTTCGCACTTGAACGCCATTCAGTACTTAAGCCATTAACTTGCAGTTTGTTACTCGGCAAAAAACAGGCTTTTCTTTTTCGAGTGAAAAAGATAACCTGCGTCTTTGAAGCATTTAATCTAATCTTCCAATCTGAAAAGTATTCTTGAATAATATAAAGTGCAGATTGCAGGTTTGTTTCAATGTTGAAACCAACTGAATCTGATGAAAAGATACAGGTATCATCGGCGAAAATTGCCTTTTCACAGTTAGTTAAACAAGGGAAGTCATATGTAAAAATAGTATACAAGATTGGGCCTAGTACCGATCCTTGAGGTACACCTGCTGAGATATTAAAAACATCGGAGCACCAATTGTTAATTGAAACTTTGAATTTTCTTTCCGACAAAAAAGATTGAATTGTTTTTACTAAGTACATTGGAAAATTAAGTTTAAAAAGTTTATGTATTAAAGCATTATGCCAAACTGTATCGAACGCTTTCTCGACATCAAGAAGTACCATGCCTGTACTTTTTCCTCTACTGAAATTAGTTTTTATATGTTTGGTTAATCTATGAACTTGGTGGACTGTACTATGGTGAGACCTAAAACCAAATTGCTCAGGTGGCAAGATATTTTTTCTTGCTACTTGAGAAACAATTCTTGTTTTTATTAACTGCTCAAAGCATTTGCTTAGAGAGCTTAACAAACTTATTGGCCTATAGTTGCTAGGCATACTTGCCCTTTTACCAGGCTTCAAAATTGGTATAATTTTAGCAGTTTTCCATGCCTTAGGAAAGTAATTTGACCTAAGACAACAGTTAAAAAGAAGTTGTAAATATTTGATTCCCGATTTTGGTAAATTCTTAATGTATACATTTTTAATGCAATTAATTTCAATTCCTACTCATACAACCCTTGCCTAACCTAACCAATGGTCTTGTTTTTTACCAACGGAATATTTACTTTAACAACAAAAACCAAACTGTCGGAATGGCAAATATTTTCCAAATTGTCAAAATATGCTGAATCATATCATAAATCATTGTTGTTATTATATCTTTCGTTTATTCTAGTTTATGTCAAACTCTTGTTATGCATGCGTCAATGATGTCATTTCTCAAAATTTAATTTTTGTGAGAAATTCCGAACTTACCTATAAAAGGGGTGCAAATTTTAATCAAGCCTTGTCAGATTTCTTCAGACGTTGTATTGCATCTCTTTAGAGACAGTTTTTTTTGTCCAAAATAGGTCTTAATATTTTGGACAAACAACGCATACTATTACCTAAGATTTCTATTAATTTGTGCAGCAAAATCTGACTGTGTTTTTTGAAATTACATAGTTCGAAAATGCATGCGCTGGTTGGTTAACTGCTTAACCAATTTTGATCAAAGACATACAGGAACACTTCTCTTATGTACCTAACATTTTGTGGGATTATGAAATAAATCGTCGTAGTTTTGTTTTCTGAAATTATGCCATGCATTCGCTGCTGCACATTGTTAGCAAACTGCTAGGCCGAAGTTGAACAAAAACGCAAGAGAACACTCTTGGACTTCCATATAAAATTTCCTCAAATTTTGAACTCGATTGGTAGGTACGGTAGTTTCGGAGTGCATTGATTAAAATGAAAAATGAAATATGGGCCTACAACGCATTCCAAAAGATTCGCGTAGCAATTACGAACAAACCCGCAGAAGGAAGTATCCGATTTGGTCAAGTCGTTTTTAAGTTTTAAGCATCCGAACAAACCACTATCCAATTTTTATAGGTACATATAGATTTCAACGAAGATGAAGAAAATTATAGAGAATTACTTCTGTTTAAGTGGAGTGATTAAATTAATTTCAATATAAAAAGTTTAAATGACCTCAACTCCATGCGTTTCGCCCAGGCACGACAGTAGGCTTATCAGTTAGATGCTGTCGTACCCTTCTAATTTGGATCGACAACATTTGCATCTTAGAACGGTACGACAGCATCTAACTCATGAGCCACTGTCGTGCCTGGGCGAAACGCATGGAATTGAGGTCACTTGAACTTTTTAATTTAAATATATCTTTCAAATTTCACGAACTATAAAAGCCATTTTCATATAATTATAAATAATTTTGACCTATACATATGTGTACATACTACATAGTATAACTTGTCAGATTGATCAACGGCTCAACAGAATACAGAATACGGTGTGATACAATTTTAATTTGTTTCTTCAGGTAACGAAAAAAATTCTTTGAATTATAATCAGAAAGAGAAATATATTTATTTGATCGCTGTCAGCACCCAAAATTTTTATATTTTTTGAAATTGGTCAATATGAAAAATGTCAAAGTGACGGATGTCAAAGTAATAGATGTCGAAGTGATAGATGTAAAAGTGAAAGTTTAAAGTTAACAGATGTTAAAGTGCCAAATGTCAAAGTTAAGTAACAGATGTCAGAGTGACAGATGTCAAAGTGGCAGATGTCAAACTGATAGATGTCAAGATGAGAGGTGTCAATACTACAAATATCAAACTAGCGGATGCCAATTAAGTCAGTTCAGGTTTCTCAAGATCTTAGATACGTCAAGGTATTAAAAATAGAACTTAAATTCATTATAATTTGAACAGCTATATTTCAAATATATTGAAAATAGGAAATAAAGGATCTCTTTCCGGTATTTTAATATTTCTTCTGCTATTCGGGGCAGAGACGAATTCAACAAATCAGAGATCATAAAAATCTGTTCACCCGTTCTTTAGTTATAAATAGACCGATAAGCCTCTCTTCGTTTCTCCTCAAAACACTGGAGAGGATTATTGATCTGCATGTTCGGGACCTTCTCAATCCAAATAATTTGTGCAACTACCAACACGCTTACCTTAAAGGTAAGTCAGTGGAGACAGCGTTGCACGAAGTAGTTTCCCAATTTGAGAAAAGTCTCGAGTACCAATAACATACCCTGATGGCAGCATTTTTAGACATCGAAGTAGCGTTTAACAACGTAAAAACGGAGTCCATTAAATCTGCTCTGGAAGAGGTTGGAGTTGAATCTGCCATTGTGGACTGAATTTTCCATGCTCAGTGATAATGTCATAAACTCGTAACTTGGAGACACTATTGTTGAGAAAACAGTTACAAGCGGCACACCACAGGGTGGGGTAATCTCACCTCTCCTCGTTGTTAACGAAATTCTTACAAGTTTTAGGAATAAAGGTATCAAAACAGTGGCCTATGCAGACGACATAGTAATTTTGATATCAGGGAAGTTTCTTACTTCTATCAGGGATATTATGGAATCTACACATAATGAACTGTCTTTATGGGCAGAACAAAACGGTCTCGGGGTTAACCCGTCAAAAACTGAACTTGTTCTGTTTACGAAGAAAAGAAAACCCGAGGATTTTACTCCTCCCAAGCTAAATGAAATACCTCTGAAACTCTCCAATGAAGCCAAATATCTTGAAGTAATCCTTGATTTAAAGCTAACATGGAAACGGAACACAGAGAAAAGAACAAAGAGAGCACTTTGTGTTTTCTACACATGCAAAAAAAACTTCGGTACACGGTGGGGAATGCGACCGCAAGTCATCCAATAGATGTGCACGGCGATCGTTCATCCCATACTTACCTACGGTTCGATTGTGTGGTGGAAAGCCGTAGAAAAGGATAGCTACCTCAAAAACCTGAACAAGGTACAGAGGTTAGCCTGATAGGAATAACGGGGGCACGGAGGACTATGCCACAAGCAGGGCTGGAAATTATTCTCAACCTTCCAGCCCTGTATGAGTAGGTACATAAGGTGTATAGCAGCCAAAACTGCATTTCGATTTAAGGAAATGGACTCTTGCAACCACAGCACCTTTGGTCATGGGTCTGTCTGGCAACGATACACCGGACTTGATGTGACCACTGAATCCGTAATGGATTTTAGAAAAAACTTCTCGATTCTAATACCCGAAAGACATGGATGGGAACCAACTCACTACTCATTAAACGGGGAATCCCCTTCCACACTGATGGGTCAAACATGGAAGAATGGGCAGGAGCTGGGATGATTTGCGAAGCTCTTAATATTAGAGTATCTTACAAACTCTCAGATGAGTGTAGTGTCTTTCAAGCTGAGATTTATGATATTGAAAAAGCAGCCGAAATTGTTCGTGGACAGCCAAGCTGCTATCAAAGCATTAGCCAGTGAGACTATAATATCCAAGGCAGTAGCAAAATGTCGAGGCATACTAAACAATATAATGTTACACTAACCAAGTCAATCTGTACTGGGTTCCTGGACATAGCAATATAAAAGGGAATGACATAGCAGATGCAATGGCAAGGAAGGGGTCAATATCATATAGAGACAGTAGTAGCCAATTAGACATGGGACTAAACGTCCCGATTAGCGTAATAAAAAGGAATATAGACCTAATAACGAAAGAGCAAATCAATAACTCCTGGATATCCAGAAACGATTGCGCCATTTCTAGAAGTTTATGGTCTAGAATTAATGAAGAGGAAACTCAGTATATTTTATGGCTGAGTAAAAAAAATATTAGAACCCTGATAGGTGAACTGACGGGACATTGTGCATTGGCATAATAGCACTAGATTGGGTGTATACCCACTTGATCTGTAGGAGCTGTCAGGATGGAAATGTATAGAAAACACGGTCTGGTTCGTAAATGTAAATGAACCAGTCTATGTCAACCACTAGCTTAGGATTAATCTCTGTTATAGGGGATCACAATGGACCAATAGGCCCCCGTGTACGCAACAGCCTCAGAGCTGGGAACGTCCCTTCTAACCTAACCTAACCTAACCTAAGGTCCATCCAACATAAATTGGCAGTACACGTCTTATGGGAGAGCTTTTTCAAAATCAGTAGCGCACCATATTTTAGCACCATACTAAATTGAAAGAACTCCTTCATAAAAAGTGTTTGCCCGCCCGTAAATTTCTGAAAGCATCTAACGCAGATCCAACGTCCTATCGAGCGCACATCTGAGTGCGCACTGAATTGCTGTGGCCTATGGCTGCTGCAATGATGAGGGTTATCGTAGAGTGTTTTCATCTTTTGCATTTAGTTTAATGTGTGGAAAATACGTTCAAATGCAGTTACAAAATTTTAAGCTGTTTTCTTTGAAAGAGTATTATTTGCGTAGATTTTCGTAGCGATCAATTAATGTGAAGTAAAGTATTTTTATGTAATTTATTTTTTTAAAAAGTGTATTTTTTTTTAAGTTTTGTGCAATTTATGTTTTTAAGACGGGTAGTTTTTTAAGAATCGTTTGTAAAGTTTTTTTTTAAATGTGTGTGCAATAAATTATAATTCAAGTAATATTTACAAAGGTTAAATAAAAGAATAAACATTTAACCAAAGTGTATAGTAAAAATAAATTCAAGAATTTTTCAAGTATCGACTGTTTCTTTTGGGCCTTCGTCAGTACCAGACTTCTTTTCTTCATCGTCCTTTAACTTGTGCAATTTGTATTTTAACTCGTGTATTTTTCAAGAGGTGTGTTTTTTTTAGAGTTTTGTGCAATTTGTATTTTTAAGTCGTGTATTATCTTACCTCATGGTGGTAAAGAAAAAGATAAATGTGTTTTAATTTGTATCCATAAAACAATTAAATGAAAATTTCTATCCAAAAAAAAGGCGGTAACCCTGCATACCATTCTTTCATATTTGAGTCCATTCAAAATAAACAATACGACAACCCTGTGAGAGCTTTAATAAAGGACAGATTTATGCAATCCACTATAGCTAGAATGAGAGGCAAACGTCCTATCTTGCCTACACTGCCTTTTTTATTTGGACAAGGTATAGTTATAAATGGTGTAACTAACCCCACTTTGTTTTATATATTTATAATATAAGATTAAAGATATGTAAGTATTGAAAGAGCATAAACATACGCTTATTTTGGCAGAAAAAACTGACTCTAAAAACTTACCGTTATTATGATAAGTAAGCTAGACCAAATTCATTGAAAATAATAAGCTAAATTTTTGGCTCATCCATCTGAATACATAGGTTTGTTCAACAGCGATAACCTTAGAGTACGTTTGATTGTGTTGGCCTAGCGTACTGTTGTATCTTAGCACCTCATATATAGAATTTTCGAAAAAAAAAGTGTGCCATCTAAGAGGTCAGTTATTGGTCATAAAAGGTCAGCTATTTTAAGAAATTGGTTAGGCTTAGAAAATCTTTAATCCAGGGTTAAATTTTTCAAGGTCATCTGTTTTTTTTTGGCACCTCATCTATCGGATATTAAAAATAAATATATATATGCACATATATTATATTTATATACCATCTGAAAGGTAACTCATAAATTGTCAGATAGTTTCATAAATTGGTCAGTATTAGATATTTTTTTAATGAATTTTAAAAGCTTTGTTCAAGCTCATTACAAGATTTTTAGCACCTATTTTATGGGATATTCGAAAAAAATATATACACACCATCTGACAGGTGAACTAGTCCCCATTAAAGGTCAGCTATAGTTTGAGAAATTGGTCAGCCATATAGATTATTTTTTATGATTTTTATAAAAAATATTGCAATGGTGAAGGTTTTTTTGGCCTTGCGACTTATTCATTGTCATTGCGAAGCCAATCTAATAGAAAATTGAAGGCGTTTGAATTCAGTTGGCACGTTCTGTGGAATCATTGGAATGCGTTGCAGCTGCAGCAAAACAGTTTCGCTTTGGAATTTGCCATTCAAAATGCTGGCTTCGATTATTTTTTTATCAATATTTTTACTAGTACAAATGTAGGATATAAGAAACTCTAAAACTCCAAGGAATTCCTTTCTTATATCCGTGTTTTCTTATATAAAAAATTGTATATAAGAAAGAAAATTTCAGCTTTATGTTAGGAAACCAATCTTAAAACGATGACAAAAATTCAAAGACTAACATATATTGGTACCACCAGTGCCATTAGAACTACAACAACTGCAGCCCTAGAAACATTCCTCTCGCTAGCCCCACTCGATCTGCTTACGAAAGAGATAGCGGCCAAAAGTGCTTTAAGACTTAAGCAGTGCAGTAATTGGAAAAGGGGCCATTACGGTCATAGAAATATAACGAACTTCACTGACATACACATGCAAACGGACTACATTTCACCGCACATAGATTTTAACCCAGATATCCCAACAAGGGAATTCTGGAAAGAAAACAGGATCATATATGCAAATCATGTGTCGGTATTCACGGACGGATCTAAAACAAATGAAGGGGTAGGGTCAGGCATCTATTCAGATAATCCACCCATAAACAGATCAGTAAAGTTGCCAAACTTTTGCAGTGTCTTCAAAGCGGAAGTACGAGCCGTTTGTGAAGCCGCAAAACATCTTGCCACGCATATGGGGTAGTTAATAGAAATATCGACAACTTCACAGATAGCCAGGCGGCAATTAAAGCCATTACCTCAATCGCCACAAAGTCAAAGCTGGTAGAACGCTGTCGCAATGACCTGAGGTCTCTCAATGCCATAAACATAGTTACCCTTTGTTGGGTCCCAGGACACTGTGGTATATTTGGGAACGAAATGGCGGATGAAATGGCCAAGAACGGGTCATCTCTTGATCCAAGCCAAACCGAATCTTCGGTACTCATACCACTGGAGCAAGAAAAGAATAATATCCACCAGAATTTTCTTACAGCCGCAAATGATAGGTGGTCAACATTTGACACTTCGCGGGTTTCAATAGGAATCTGTGGCCGAATATTTCAAAGAAAAAAACAGAATACCTACTTAAGATAAGCAGGCCTCAATTAACTCTCATTATTGGAAGCCTAACAGGGCACAATTCAATGGGAACCCACATGAACAGAATGGGCATTAGCACATCTGATTTATGTACATAGAGGGTGTCAGGACAAAGAGGCAGAAGAGGGCTCTTTTCACTTCCTCTGTGAATGCCCCAGACTAGCGAAAATCAGGAGAGCTGCTCTCGGAGAATACTTCTTCGACGAATTGGGCGACATCTCAAAATTGCCTCTCAAAAACATCCCGAAATTCATCCAGAATTCAGGATTGTTCAGGGAGGCTCCTTAAACCTAAACTTCCACCCACTCCACTCCTTAGCCTCCGCGCCTATAGCCACACCTACCTTACCTACATCCTAAATCCTGGGGAGCGCAATGGATCCAATGAGATCCGAGTGAGATGGTGCGGTTTTTCCGAATCATCACCCCTTGCAACCTAACCTAACCATATAAGAAAGAAAATTTCTTATCTAAATAAAAATGCCTATAAATAAATGTCATGTATGGGCTTTTTTCTTTCCCGCCGATCTTCAATCTGTCACTTCTTTGGCAATTCAATAAGGGTGGGTTCAGAAATTTTGTGAAAGTTACACGGCGCATCAGTTAGAAGTTTACACGGGAAAATTTCCTATAAAATTTTAATTTTCTATGTAGTGAATAAGATTTTGTAGCAGAATAAGTTTCTTATATCAGTGTTTTTCTTGTAAACGTTTGTCTTATATGAGGTTTATTTAACACATATCTTTATGGGAATGTGCATGGTGTTTTGGAATGTCTGTCTTATAAGCGTGTTTTTCTTATATGAGACTTTCTTATATCCGTCTTATGGACAGCAAATTTTCCATCGCCGATATCTATGAAAATTGTTTCGAGAATGTGTCAGCGGATGGATTTTGGACGCGCCTATTTATTTTGAGTGGCTTGGCGATTGTGTGGATGAAAGTGCGATGAGGCAGACCTATCGCCATCTGTCATTAAACAATATAAATGGATTGGTTCTGTTTGATAGGCGAATAATGGCGGTTTATTTGGATATTTTATCATACCAAAATACTAAAATCAAGATTAAAAAATGTGAGGTGGTGGTAGTATGGTGAAAATTTGGGGCTATAGACACTTTTTTTATTTTAAATATAAAAAAAATTGCGTCAAAAAAATAGAAAATTAGTTTCTGTATATGGTCACCCTAATCACCTAGTGGTATGAAATATACTTTAAAACCTATTCCCATACATACCAAATATACAAAATAAAAAATCATAAAAATCGGTCGAATCGTTTGGGAGAAGTACACCGTGACAAGAGATTTTTAAATATCAGAAGATTTTGCTTTTCTCTTAAAATATTATATGGGGTGTGTTACGGCTTTGGATTCATCGAGTTTTGGGGAATTTTGTGATAGTGTGAGTGAGTAGGATTTTCGGTTTGATTCGATTCAACTTCGGATTGATATCGTAACCGAATTCCATGAAAGCTGACATGCCAGTGCGTAAAGAGATTTGAAAAAGATAAAAGAGATAATATAGCAAAAAAGTGCAGAAAGTTGATAAGAAAAGATTTTGAAATTAAAAAGAATCAAAAACAGTGAAAACCCGTGAAGTGAAATTTTGAAGGAAGTTCGAAAAGGAGTTTACAAAGTTAAAAAAAAAAAAAAGAGATTTATCTAGAGGAGATGACCTTTGCAAGAAAGGGGCGAGTGATAAATTGAGAAAGGAAGGAAGCAGGAAAGGGTTGCAACAAAAATCTTATTAGAGATAAGTAGTTATTGGTGTTTTAATTAATTTTCTTGAAAAAAATGTAGAAAAACATTCGGTTGGGCTTTGTTCTCGCTTCTTTTTTCTTAAAACTGTAGGACTCGTGACCTACATAATTGTAGTTTTTTTTTTACTGCCGTTTTTTGTCGGGGCCAAATTTAAGCGGTCATCCCTTATGCCGTCTTTGTTTGAATCTTTGCTTTGAAACTTTTATCTAAACTGTTCTTTCAAATTCTTGTTCTTGAAACAACAATCTACATTCAATTTTTGTTTTCTAAAAAATTCAGGCTTTTTATTAGAGCTCTCGATTGCAAGTGTGTATTCAGCTACACGTGTATATTCGTGTAATTAATTTAATTATAATTTTTTTTAAATTGATCGGGGTGTCCTGTATGTATTTCTTTAAAAAGTATTTGCTACTACCTCTTGCGAGGAAGTGACAAATCCTCAAAGAATATCTCATCTCATGTCATAGAAAAGTGTCGCTCACCTTAGCCGTTCGGATTCGGCAGTAAAATGTAGGTCCCCTCCATTCCTGCAGACACGTACACAGGAATGGTTGAAAGTTGCAAGTCACTAGGCCCTGGTTCTTCATGAGCCGGCAAATTTTTTATTTTTTTTTTTAATTGCACAAATAATTATAAGCGACAGACATACAAATACAAGTTAATTTGCATTAAGACAATTTTCTGCTATATAAAAAATAAAGCCGTACGCGAATTGGATTAAAATATCGATTAAATTCTGTCCGAGATTAAAATTTTACATTTCCTCCAAAAAAAATTATCTTTTGATAAAACATCTTAAAAACGATTTGTAAGTAATTACACGCGTATTTTGAAATGCACGTTTAACAATAAGTACACGTGTAAATATAAGTACACGTGTTCATACAAAGAATATTTTAATTACACGTGTAACATGAATACACGTGTACACGTCTAATAGGGGACTCTAGTTTTTGTCCTGGCCTTGCCAAGGTTTCCCAGATTATTTTATTTCCATCTTTTAATAAACATTTCAATTCCCAATTAGGGAAATTAAAACTTGTGTTCCTTTTATTAGCTTTAAGAATATTTTAAGCATCCGATTTAGGCAAACAAAAATAAGGAAGTTTCTCGGTACCTACCCTACAACGTAAGTACGCCCCTGTACTCGCACAAATTCGTTTTTCAATAATTAATTCGTTTGGTCATTTCTCTTTCTATTAATTGGATTCAATAATCCAAAGTCGTGGTCTTCTAGTAAGTCATCTTCATAAACTTCATCCTAAAGTCGTGAAATAATATTGTAACAAATTGTATTTTTACTTGCGATATAGGTACTATAGGGCAAGTTTTGGATTCGTAGAAAAAATCGAACTCGAGATAACAACCAAACATGACGTACGATTACAAATAGAGCATAAGATAAGATAGCTCAAAAAATAACGGTACTTGCCATGCAACCTTTTTAAAAAAAGTTATTTATCTCAAGAACTGCTCTAACGTTTTTATTTTATTTTTTAATTTTTTGTGTGTACTAGTAGTGCTATGGTCTACATTTTGGGGGGAGAAAAATCTACCAAAAACTGTTAACCTGCCATAGAACCATTTTTTTTTTTTATTTTCGACTTTCTCGTTAACAGCTAAACCGATTTTGATCAAGATTTTTACTTAGGAGGTCCTATCAAGTGTGAATAATACTGCATACAAATATTTTCAAAAAAAAAATATTTTTGGATTTAAAAAAAAAAGTTCAAAATTTTTTTGTGAAAAATAATTTCTTTGATCATTTTTTTTTTTTAATTTTGTTTTTAGTTGTATATTATTATATTCTTAAAAAAGAAATTTTATACATATATAAAAAATTATTTTCTAAGAAAATCGCTCGATTTTTAAATTTTTTTCTGCATAAATTCGTGCATTTTATTTTTTTCATATTTGAGTCAAGCTTATTATTTTATAACTTCGTGATCTTTAAAGGACCTAGGTTGAACTTTTGTTTTGAATAAATAAAAAATACACAATTTTCGACTCATATGCTTTTTCCACTCTTGGTCTAGTATATAAATTCATATTATAACGAAATATAAAACTTAATAAAAAAAATTAGAAAAGGAAAAAAAAAACACAATTCTTCAGAAACAAAAAAATATTTATTTTCTTTCACTAAATAATATTATTAGATGGTTGTAAAAACTTTAACTCCATTTTCAAAAGCATCATTATAATCTTGATAAAGTGCTATTCCAGCAGTATGGCACATTTCAATGCAAGCATTAATTCCATATGATGCAGTTACATCGCCACCTTCGATTGCAACAATAGCAGTCCTTTCCATTAGTGCCAGTTGTTCATACGCTGTTACTCTACCATATTCAATTTCAATGACGAAAGGAACAAGTTTTTGACCTGCTTTTCCAATTAATTCTACAGCAACACCTATTCCTAGGTACCCAGGACCCGATGCAGCGAGTATGTTGTTTTTGGCTGCTTTGGTTCCCTTGCGTACCATGGCGATTGCAGCTTCAGGGTTTTGGCTTGCTAGCTTACGAGCTTCTTCCAATGCCTCCTGTGCAACGGATATTGCATTTGCGGTTTCCACAATTGTCGACCTAATTCCTTCATACAAGACATTAGCTGCATCGATTGCTGGTTTTTTAGTCAAAACAGTTAAAACCGATTTACAACTTTGACTGAGCTTGGCAATGAAGTCCAAAGCTGCAGAATTATCGGTCGAAATTTGGGTTTTCAAACCATGTATGATCCCTGTTACAACATCGGCTTCGTTGTTTGCATTCAAAACAGCAGATTGGATACCTTCTAAAGCGTGTGTATTGGCTTTCCTTAAATGATTATAAATTGCCAGTAAACCAGTTGAAATAATATTTCGAGCAGACCTGATCGCCTCTTCGGCTGCAAGTCCACCTTCCTTTATTCCCGCCGTTGCTATTTCAAGAGCAATCTCTAGCATTTCGAATGCTGCACTACCTGCTTTTTGAATAGAGATTATCGTATTTCTTAATCCTGGCACTGCTAGGCCACCAACCAAAGTTAAGGCAGCGCCTTGTGCGTCATGAATTGGAACTCCGGCAATGAAGACCAGCTCCCTCTCAAATTCGAATGATTTTTTGACAACTTCACTTGCGCCTTCAATATTTTCGGCTTTCACCATATCCAATGCAGTATCAAGTGCCTTATTTGCTTGACGTTCAGTGGTGTGTATAAGCCTAACTGCCTCAAGAACTCCTTCAACAGCTGTTTTAGCTGCCGGTGAGGAAGCTACATAATCCGGGTATTTTGTAATTTCATTTCGAATATCTTCTATGGCAGCTTTTGTAATTAAGCTGTCTTTATCAGTGGATCCCATAATAATTGCTTCTTCCCCATTCTGGAACTTATCATCGACCACAAATTGTTCCAGCTTAGCTGAGTCACTTAAAGACGTTAAAGTATTTCCTTGTGATTGTTTGGCAAAAACACACAGGACAGCCAAAAATATATACTGTGAGAATTTCATTTTTAAAAAAATTAAACTTCGCTAGGATTAAAAAAAAAGACTGCCGCTAAGACTGGCGCTATATGGAAAACTGGCAATACTTGATTAAAATTTCGACCCTTTTTATAGTAAAAAAATTGGGAATGTCTCATAAAAATTAAGCCAGACTCTATCAATATTTACATTATTGACACCTTCATACTTCATAGCACACGAGCTTTAATGTTTGTTATAAACAAGAATAAATGAAAGTTTATGTGTACATATGTACATAGTAACAATGATTTATGATAATGCTTAAGCAAATTTTGACAGTTTGAAAAACATTCGACAATCTGGCATGTTGGTTTGTTTTTGCTAACGTAAATTTTCCGTTGGTATGTAAATAGAGTCATTGCTTGCGTTCGGGTGGTAGTGAGATAGGCTATCCACCTATCCCAAAAATTTTCAGATACCTTGAGTTGTTGTTGCATCAGCTGACATCAGAAGTTTTTCAACAAGGGATTACAACAACACAAACCTATCCGGATAGGTTTGGCTTGCCCCCCGAACGCGGCCATTGGTTAGGTTAGGTAGGTGTGCATAAGAATTGAAAATAACCAAATATTATAACTATGTATGTATATGTATATTTTTTTATGTGTACTTAAAAACACCTAAAGCCGGATCCACACATGTTCCGTGTGGAGTGTTGTGGACTGAGTACACTAATCAAGCGTGCTGTTTCAACAGACATTTTTTATTTGTTATCATTTTGTTTTTAAGAGCATTGTTTTTTCTTGCCCGCACACTAAAAAAATGTCTTCTCCATAGCGTGGTATGGCGCAATCATTAAAAAATCGATTTCGACACAACACACCACTACACAACACATCGCACGAGACAAATATGGATCTACGCATATAAAATACATTGAAGCGATAGCGACACATGACTCCACAACACACCACACGAGACATATTGCGTGGATCCGGCTTAAGTCGGGCGGTTGCGGTATAGGGTAAACCAAAAACGTGGGCATTAGGTGCAAGCCCTTACGGTTACACAATATGGTCGTGGTCACATTCCTTGCAGCAAATATTATTCTATTCTATTCTATTCTATTTCTATTGAGTGTAATGCCGAAAACAGATGTGCAACTTTTTCCAATGCAGCGAAAATAAATTTATACAGGTTCTTATGAGGGCTGACATATTTCAGGCTCTTTATGCAGCCTTCGCTGCACGATATCTCTATTTCTAATTTCGCTGCATGGGAAAAAGCTGCACATCTATTTTCGGCATAAGAGAAGTTATTGAAGATTATATGTCAAACATACATTTATACTGGGTGTCCCGAGGTCGGCGATACCGACGAAAGCAATGGGTTCCTGAGGCGATTTTAAGTCGAAAAACTTAACTCCAAAATATTATTGCGTCTTACAAAGGTACGACATCTAACTGATGAGCCCAACTGTCGGGCCTTGGCGAAACGCATTGGACGCAAAAAATCTTCCATTTGAATTTAATTCAATACAGTCCACTAAACAACAACAAAAATATTTTTCTTTTATTTTAAATTAATGAACTTGACACCTGTTTCCTGCTGATAGCGTATCCGATAGAAACTTGAACGCACTTCTGTATAATTCAGAACAGCAGTTCGGTTGACGTTTAAAAACTTTAGCTCCCATTCGACTCTTACTTATGTGTTGTTATGGGATTGTAAAGACTAAAAATGACGTTTAGCGTTCTAGTTTCATAACGAGAAACTTAAAAGACTTAAATTGATCTAGATACAGTATTTAAGGACTTTCACACTTGAAAAATGCTAACCTCTTGTAAATAAAATTCTCAAAAATCGCAATTCTTAAGTATAGATATAAGATAAAAAAGAGTCTTATGGGAGTTTTTTTTTCAGATTTCAAAAGCTAAGCTCTGGAGAATTTGTTAGTTGGGCGGGTGAGTTATTTTGGAGTTATTTCGATGGAAATGAATATAGCCCTGGCTATTTTGAATTGGAAATTAGGTTGGGAAGTTTTTTTATAAGTACACGTCAATTTCACTACGTTACAGAAAATGCATCATAAGCGACACACATACAAATACAAGTTAATTTGCATTAAGACAATTTTCTGCTCTGCTATATAAAAAATAAAGCCGTACGCGAATTGGAATAAAATATCGATTAAATTCTATCCGAGATTAAATTTTTACGTTTCCGCCAAAAAAAAATTATCTTTTGATAAAACATCTTAAAAACGATTTGTAAGTAATTACACGCGTATTTTGAAATGCACGTTTAACAATAAGTACACGTGTAAATATAAGTACACGTGTTCATACAAAGAATATTTTAATTACACGTGTAACATGAATACACTTGTACACGTCCAATAGGGGACTCTAGTTTTTGTCCTGGCCTTGCCAAGGTTTCCCAGATTATTTTATTTCCATCTTTTAATAAACATTTCAATTCCCAATTAGGGAAATAAAAACTTGTGTTCCTTTTATTAGCTTTAAGAATATTTTTAGCATCCGATTTAGGCAAACAAACCTTCGCGAAGGCAGTCACCTTGATGCGGTGCGAAGGCTTAAGTTTCAAAGATTTATCTGACCTGCCGCCTTGGGGCAACCTGAGTCGGTAGCGATTTTGATGAGTTACGAACTAAGAACTGCCCCCCCTAATCCAAGGTGTTATGTGACCCGTGCCTATTGGAAGGTTTGCAGCCAGGGGGTATACCGGCTGTATTCTAACGGAACCTCTTTGAAAACAGGTCGAATCAAAGAGTAACCTAGACCTTACCATGTTATGCGGAGCTCTGACATGGCGGACCCCAATATTTTTCTAGCTACTCGTGGTAACAACGTGACAAAACAACAAAAACAAAGAAATTACAGAACCCACAAAAAATTTAACACTCCGCGGGATGTCACCGCGAGTGAGTATGCGGATCGAGTGGAGAAAGATCTCCATGGAGAAGATCCGAGGCCGGGTTGCAGTCTATACCTTAAGAGGATGCCTCCAAGGTATTTACCGCACCAGGCAGACATTAAAGAGACATCGTCCACTAGTCAGGGGAGAAAACCTCCCGGGCAAGTGAAGGATGTTTCCCCCAGTTCATCATCCACTAACCAGGGGAGAATACCTCCCGGGAAAGTGGGAAATGCAATGGAAGCCAAAGAAGGCGACTTGGATGGGAAAACATCACCACCAAGCAGATACTCAATACCACCAAAACGACCACCCAACAGCCGAAATAGAAGGTTTCGTCCACTTCCAAAACTGGGCGAACCAGGTGCACTGGACGACCCGTACAGGAAAGGACTGAGTGGAGTTGGCACAAAGTGGTTCTTTCGGTTCCTAGACAAGGGGATGACCCCACAGGAAGCCAGGAAAAAGGTGGATGATAGGAAAACAGCATCCTCGCCGATCCATACCGAGGGTAAGAGAAAAAGCCACCTTATTACCCCTCCACAAAGGCAAGAGGCCAAAAGACCCAAAGCAGTGGCTTTTAAAGCAGCGGGATCAAGCACCGCATATGCAAAGTCCAGCGAACACAGGGTAACCTCTTATGCAAACACGGCGAAGAGCACTCGCATTGCAGTCCTTCCAAAGGAATACCCTCAGGTTATTCTGAGTACCGAGCAATTGACGGTACTAGAAGATGCCATTATTGAGGAAGTCTCCAAAGGATGGAAAGTTAAGCTTAAGTTTAATGGCATTCACTTCAGAACTGGTCTGCTTGTGGCTGACTGTACTGGTCAGCAAACAGTAGACTGGCTGAGGGGAATGGCACCAAAACTAAGCACTTGGAAGGGGGTTGCACTAGTTGCATGCTTTGGGGATGAAATCCCTAAGATGCACACTATTACAATTTTCCTTCCAAGAAGTGTGGGTCAGGACGACAAGAAATCCTTGCCTCTGATCCAAGCCCAGAATGAAGGCCTAAATGTCCGAGCCTGGAAAATTTTGAACAGCAAAGCCTAGGGTAAAGGGCAGCTGTTGGTGATCAATATTGATACCCAGTCAGCAGACACCATAGTGAAGGCAAACCACGAACTTCACTACAAATTTGGAACAATCCAGGTGTCGGGACTAAGAAACCCACCAAGCCATCTCTCAACTACCTTACACCCCATCCCAATCCATCCCGACCTCCAGCCCCCCTCCTCACCTCAACCAACCCCACAAACAAGCTCGATAGAGAACTTGGGCCAAGCGGATGGAGACATAGAGGGCATGGACCTCTCTCCAGCTCGGGAAGACCCAGAAGAGACGCTTCCAACAGAAGAAGAGGAAGACCATCTGCTTGCTGATGAGGGGGAAATCCCCCCAAACCCATAAACCAAATGACTGGACGCGGGACCAGCACCAGGCTAGCCTAGGTCAATCTTCACCACGCTAAAGAGGCTTCAGCCGTTATAGCACAAAAATTCATATCTGAAGATCTAGGGCTAGTGCTGATCCAAGAACCCTGGATTTACGGGGGCCAAGAAAGAGGCCTTACAAGTAAGGAATCTAAATTAATATGGGATACGAGACAAGACTCGCACAGAGCATGCATAAAAATAAGAAATAATATTCATTTTATATGTCTTTCAGATTTTATGACGAGGGATCTAGTAACAATACAGGTCCAAATTTACACTGATGGAAGTCCCCGCACGATAGTAGTAGCAACAGCATACTTCGCAGGTGATGTCGCCAATATACCACCATTAGAAGTACAGAAGCTTGTGGACTACTGCAACAGAAAAAGACTACCGTTGATGGTGGGATGCTATGCAAATGCCCACCATACAACATGGGGTAGTACCGATATAAACCAAAGGGGTGAGTACCTTTTAGACTTTATTATCGAGAAAAATCTAGATATATTTAACGTAGGGAATACCCCTACCTTCGTAACAAGAAGTAGAAAAGAAGTTCTAGACTTAACGTTCGGAACCCCGAACCTAAGTTACTTGATAAGGGATTGGAGAGTCTCCAACGAACCCTCAATGTCTGACCACAGAATCATAGTGTTTACCTTAGAAAACCTTCTAACAGAGAATACCTCTGGAAGGAACGAAAACAAACTGGAATCTTTATAAAAATGCTCTCCAGACAAATCTTGAGCAATTAGGGCCAGTTAGAACAACAAACAGTCACCTTGAGCTAGAATATATAGTCAATGAGTTTAGCGGCGCGATAAATGAGGCCTATGAACTCAGCTGTCCACTGATAACCGTTAAAAAGCAAAAAGACGCTCCATGGTGGAATAACAATTTGTCGAAACTTAGAACCAAGGTTAGAAAACTCTTTAATGAGGCAAAAAGAACTGGAGAGTGGAATAGCTACTCTGCAGAGTTGACTAAATATAGCAGGGAAATAAGAAAAGCTAAGAGAAGTAGTCTTGCAACATTCTGCGAAGGCAATTCTTCTACTCCTGCTGCGGCAAGACTACATAAAGCTCTAGCAAAAGAGAAGGCACTAACTTCTTTAGCACTTCGAAACCCTGATGGTAGCTTTACGGAAAATGAGGAGCAAAGGTCCAACCTATTGTTAAATACTCACTTCCCGGGAAGCTTACCAGCTTTAGAAAACACAATAGAGAGAATACCTCTCAAACCCAACCGGGAAAGCTGGAAGATAGCGTCAACTATCTGTTCAGCAAACGGAATTGATTGGGCGATAAACGCCTTTCAACCTTTTAAATCACCGGGTGTAGATGGCATTTTTCCAGCCCTTTTACAAAAAGGGAAAGTAGAATTAATGCCCTTTCTCATTAGCATACTTCGAAGTAGTATTGCACTTGGGTACATATTAAATCTATGGAGAAGAGCTAAGGTTATTTTTATTCCCAAAATTGGGAAAAAAGATACAACACATCCAAAGTCATTCAGGCCAATAAGTTTAACTTCCTTTTTACTGAAGACTCTGGAAAAGGTAATTGATAACTTCATTAGATCAGAAATGTTAATAAAGATGCCTTTAAACGTACGCCAGCATGCCTACAGAGCGGGTAGATCTACAGAAACCGCCCTGTATGAGCTCACAAACACCTTACAGATAGCTTTAGAATCAAAAGAAACATCTTTATGTGCCTTTTTAGATATTGAGGGGGCCTTCGACAATACCTCTCATGAAGCTGTAAACAAAGCTCTGGTAGGGAAGTGCGTACCCATCACCATAATCAGATGGATAAGTGAAATGCTAGGCACAAGAACGGCGGAAGCACACGCAGGACATAGTGTCCAGAGGGTCATCACAACAAGGGGCTGTCCTCAGGGAGGGGTTTTATCACCCTTGCTGTGGAGTTGTAGATGAATTACTAGAAACTCTTACTTCTCAAGGCATACGCTGCATCGGTTTTGCTGATGATATTGTTATAACTGCCATGGGAAAGTTTGAAGATACTCTCTGTGATATAATACAAAGGGGGTTATCCATCACAAGGAAATGGTGCATATCGGTGGGACTAAATATAAATCCTACCAAAACAACGATAGTACCATTTACCAAGAGGAGACTTCTTCCACGCATGAAACCAATTCGGTTGGCGGGAGAAGAAATCGTGACCCAGAAGGATGTTAAATACCTAGGAATTACTCTAGACAGTAAACTCCTCTGGAACAAACACGTTGAAATTACTGTCGGGAAGGCCACTAAGGCCTTCATGATATGCAAGAGACTTGCAGGTAAAACATGGGGCTGTAAACCAAATATCCTAAGATGGATGTACACTATGATGGTAAGACCCATCATTACCTATGGTGCGGTTGCATGGCATAAAAGAACCGAACTAATCACAACTAGGAAATCCCTAGAAAAAGTACAAAGGCTTGCATGCTTATGCATTACTGGAGCAATGAGGACATGCCCTACAGCAGCTATGGAGGTAATCCTTCACTTGACCCCACTACATGTGGTCATAGAAAGTGCTGCTATGGGAGCCGTCATTAGATTCGCAAAGGAGGGTACTGGGACTGGAAAATTTATAGGTCATAGGGATCTGTAAGTCCTTAGTAACAAATTTTCTTGACATTCCAAGAGATGGAATGATTAAAAAATATAACTTCGAGAAAAAATTCCAAACGGAGTTAAGTTGCAAAAAAGAGTGGGTAGGTGAATCAGTCAACTACACTCTTAAAGCTAATGCCATCAAGTGGTACACTGATGGATCGAGAACAACTGTAGGGACTGGCGCCGGAATCTTTGGGCCAAGAACCAATCTTTCCTTACCGATGGGGCAGTCTTCTAGCATTTTCCAAGCGGAAGTCAATGCCATAGGAAAATGTGCAGAACAAAATCTCGAAATGAACTGCCGTAACCAAAATATTGCCATTATGTCAGACAGCTAGGCTGCACTTAAAGCACTGAGCTCTCACACCATTAGTTCTAAATTGGTATAGGACTGTGTGTGCAGACTAAACGAACTGGGCAAAAGCAACAATGTAACACTCCATTGGGTACCAGGCCATGTGGGTGTCCAAGGCAATGAAGAGGCAGACTCCTTAGCAAAAATGGGTGCAACAACACCCCTTATGGGTCCAGAGCCCTATTGCGGAATAGGAGAAAATGTGATTAAGAATAAAATCAAAAAACAAGAGGAGGCCAAAAGATTACAAATCTGGAAAGAACTCCCTAAGCTAAGACAGGCAAAACTACTACTTGGGAGCTACAACCAAGAACGTTTCATATCCTGCATTAGCTTAAGTAGAAACAACCTTAGAATAGTTACGGGTATCCTCACTGGCCACTGCAAGCTAAGGAGACACCTCAGGATTCTTGGCTTAGCAAGTAGCGCAACATGCAGATTCTGTAACACTGAGGAAGAGACACCGGACCATATTTTAGGTAGTTGTGAAGCAATTGTGCAACAAAGACACAGATATCTGGGTCGCCACCAGATAGAGGAGAGCGAACTGCCCTCTTTAAAAATACTCCAAATACTTAAATTTCTCAAAGAAATAAATTTGGAGGAAGAGCTGTAAATGAGCAACCTCATGCGGCTCTAAATGGGGGCACAATAGATCTTAAGGTCGCAGTGCAATATAAACCCCAAATATAATTCATTCATTCATTCATAGGCAAACAAAAATAAGAAAGTTTCTCGGTACCTACCCTACAACATAAGTACGCCCCTGTACTCGCACAAATTCGTTTTTCAATAATTAATTCGTTTGGTCATTTCTCTTTCTATTAATTGGATTCAATAATCCAAAGTCGTGGTCTTCTAGTAAGTCATCTCCATAAACTTCATCCTAAAGTCGCGAAATAATATTGTAACAAATTGTATTTTTACTTGCGATATAGGTACTATAGTGCAAGTTTTGGATTCGTAGAAAAAATCGAACTCGAGATAACAACCAAACATGACGTACGATTACAAATAGAGCATAAGATAAGATAGCTCAAAAAATAACGGTACTTGCCATGCAACCTTTTTAAAAAAAGTTATTTATCTCAAGAACTGCTCTAACGTTTTTATTTTATTTTTTAATTTTTTGTGTGTACTAGTAGTGCTATGGTCTACATTTTGGGGGGAGAAAAATCTACCAAAAACTGTTAACCTGCCATAGAACCATTTTTTTTTTTTATTTTCGACTTTCTCGTTAACAGCTAAACCGATTTTGATCAAGATTTTTACTTAGGAGGTCCTATCAAGTGTGAATAATACTGCATACAAATATTTTCAAAAAATAAATATTTTTGGATTTAAAAAAAAAAGGTTCAAAATTTTTTTGTGAAAAATATTTCCTTTAATAATTTTTTTTTAAATTTTGTTTTTAGTTGTATATTATTATATTCTTAAAAATAGCATACTTAATTTTTTTTCTACAAAATTTCAAGAAATTTTATACATATATAAAAAATTATTTTCTAAGCAAATCGCTCGATTTTTAAATTTTTTTCTGCATAAATTCACATTTTTTTCAAGGATTGAGACGGCGGTCTTAATATTTAAAGTACTTGTTTTATCAATTTAAAGAACGTGTTTTATGTTTGTTTTATTAATATGTAATTATTAATTATGTGTTTTATATTACACTCAATCTTTAAAATTCGAAGAAACTTTTGCTGCAAGAGCAAGTTCGCGCGACCCAGTCGTGCATTTTATTTTTTTCATATTTGAATCAAACTTATTATTTTATAACTTCGTGATCTTTAAAGGACCTAGGTTGAACTTTTGTTTTGAATAAATAAAAAATACACAATCTTCGACTCATATGCTTTTTCCACTCTTTCACATCCCATCCAAAAATTTGATGTGGGCTCTTGGTCTGGTAAATAAATTCATATTATAACGAAATATAAAACTTAATAAAAAAAATTAAAAAGGAAAAAAAAAACACAATTCTTCAGAAACAAAAAATATTTATTTTCTTTCACTAAATAATATTATTAGATGGTTGTAAAAACTTTAACTCCATTTTCAAAAGCATCATTATAATCTTGATAAAGTGCTATTCCAGCAGTACGGCACATTTCAATGCAAGCATTAATTCCATATGATGCAGTTACATCGCCACCTTCGATTGCAACAATAGCAGTCCTTTCCATTAGTGCCAGTTGTTCATACGCTGTTACTCTACCATATTCAATTTCAATGACGAAAGGAACAAGTTTTTGACCTGCTTTACCAATTAATTCTACAGCAACACCTATTCCTAGGTACCCAGGACCCGATGCAGCGAGTATGTTGTTTTTGGCTGCTTTGGTTCCCTTGCGTACCATGGCGATTGCAGCTTCAGGGTTTTGGCTTGCTAGCTTACGAGCTTCTTCCAATGCTTCCTGTGCAACGGATATTGCATTTGCGGTTTCCACAATTGTCGACCTAATTCCTTCATACAAGACATTAGCTGCATCGATTGCTGGTTTTTTGGTCAAAACAGTTAAAACCGATTTAAAACTTTTACTGAGCTTGGCAATGAAGTCCAAAGCTGCAGAATTATCGGTCGAAATTTGGGTTTTCAAACCATGTATGATCCCTGTTACAACATCGGCTTCGTTGTTTGCATTCAAAACAGCAGATTGGATACCTTCTAAAGCGTGTGTATTGGCTTTCCTTAAATGATTATAAATTGCCAGTAAACCAGTTGAAATAATATTTCGAGCAGACCTGATCGCCTCTTCGGCTGCAAGTCCACCTTCCTTTATTCCTGCCGTTGCTATTTCAAGAGCAATCTCTAGCATTTCGAATGCTGCACTACCTGCTTTTTGAATAGAGATTATCGTATTTCTTAATCCTGGCACTGCTAGGCCACCAACCAAAGTTAAGGCAGCGCCTTGTGCGTCATGAATTGGAACTCCGGCAATGAAGACCAGTTCCCTCTCAAATTCGAATGATTTTTTGACAACTTCACTTGCGCCTTCAATATTTTCGGCTTTCACCATATCTAATGCAGTATCAAGTGCCTTATTTGCTTGACGTTCAGTGGTGTGTATAAGCCTAACTGCCTCAAGAACTCCTTCAACAGCTGTTTTAGCTGCCGGTGAGGAAGCTACATAATCCGGGAATTTTGTAATTTCATTTCGAATATCTTCTATGGCAGCTTTTGTAATTAAGCTGTCTTTATCAGTGGATCCCATAATAATTGCTTCTTCCCCATTCTGGAACTTATCATCGACCACAAATTGTTCCAGCTTAGCTGAGTCACTTAAAGACGTTAAAGTATTTCCTTGTGATTGTTTGGCAAAAACACACAGGACAGCCAAAAATATATACTGTGAGAATTTCATTTTTAAAAAAATTAAACTTCGCTAGGATTAAAAAAAAAGACTGCCGCTAAGACTGGCGCTATATGGAAAACTGGCAATACTTGATTAAAATTTCGACCCTTTTTATAGTAAAAAAATTGGGAATGTCTCATAAAAATTAAGCCAGACTCTATCAATATTTACATTATTGACACCTTCATACTTCATAGCACACGAGCTTTAATGTTTGTTATAAACAAGATAAATGAAAGTTTATGTGTACATATGTACATAGTAACAATGATTTATGATAATGCTTAAGCAAATTTTGACAGTTTGAAAAACATTCGACAATCTGGCATGTTGGTTTGTTTTTGCTAACGTAAATTTTCCGTTGGTATGTAAATAGAGTCATTGCTTGCGTTCGGGTGGTAGTGAGATAGGCTATCCACCTATCCCAAAAATTTTCAGATACCTTGAGTTGTTGTTGCATCAGCTGACATCAGAAGCACGGTTGCCGTTTTGGTAGGATCCTACCAAATTTGGTAGGTTTTTTTATCTTTGGTAGGTTGGTAGGTTTTAATTCGATTTGGTAGGTTTTTTCAACAAAACGATCTCACAAATGAATTACCAGATTACCACTCTTTAAAAAATAAAAAATTATTGTAATACAGCCGACACGAGTTATTAAAACTTATGTTGGCATTTATTTTATTTATGAACAAATTATAAAGTGAAATTGAATTCTAAGTTTAAACATACCTCAGGATTCCTCATTTTTTATTCTTATCTACGGATCTGAATCGGGATAATTTTTTAACACTTAATACAAAATAATTTTAGATCCTGCTCTCTATATGGATGGGTGGCTTTGCTTGCATGATAAGGTAGTGTTAATTGCAGTGTAAAGAAAAAAGACAAAAAATGAGTAAAAAAGAGATATGCATATAACACTGCTATCACTATCGTTGCCGAAGTGGCACATTCGTGTTTTTTGACACGATAATTTTCCCGTGGAACGGTGGCATGAAAAAGTTCAATATGGCACGTTTTTATTTTTAAAGGTTACTTAAAATGGAGCAAATTTCTACAAAATTTAATAAAAGTTTGTCCAAATTCTGTAAAAAATTGACAGAAACTCAAATATTTTGACAGTAAGCAAATAGAGCAAAAGTTTATTTTTGATTTTATGCATACATCCCGTAATACAATTAATTACAGTTTTTTCAACAAAATAGAATAATTTGTATTTTTTTCATGTGGCATGAAAATGGCACGTTTTTTAGAAAATACAGCACGTTAATTTTTTTTCGAGCGGCAACGCTGGCTTTCATTATGATCCGTATCGTTTTATATGATTCTGATCAGATCCAGATAATAAAACAAGGCTAACATGAACTCGCAAAAGTAAATACACATGTAGGTATAAGTTACCATGCTTTTTCTCAACAACAAAGTTTAAGTTTTGCGTTTATTAAAAAGAACCTCAAAATTTGCTTTGGTAAGTTTTTCTTCGGTTTGGTAGGTTATTTTGAAAAATTTGGTAGGATTTTGTTTTTGGGAGTGGCAACCGTGATCAGAAGTTTTTCAACAAGGGATTACAACAACACAAACCTATCCGGATAGGTTTGGCTTGCCCCCCGAACGCGGCCATTGGTTAGGTTAGGTAGGTGTGCATAAGAATTGAAAATAACCAAATATTATAACTATGTATGTATATGTATATTTTTTTATGTGTACTTAAAAACACCTAAAGCCGGATCCACACATGTTCCGTGTGGAGTGTTGTGGACTGAGTACACTAATCAAGCGTGCTGTTTCAACAGACATTTTTAATTTGTTATGATTCTGTTTTCAAGAGCATTGTTTTTTCTTGCCCGCACACTAAAAAAATGTCTTCTCCATGGCGTGGTATGGCGCAATCATTAAAAAATCGATTTCGACCCAACACACCACTACACAACACATCGCACGAGACAAATATGGATCTACGCATATAAAATACATTGAAGCGATAGCGACACATGACTCCACAACACACCACACGAGACATATTGCGTGGATCCGGCTTAAGTCGGGCGGTTGCGGTATAGGGTAAACCAAAAACGTGGGCATTAGGTGCAAGCCCTTACGGTTACACAATATGGTCGTGGTCACATTCCTTGCAGCAAATATTATTCTATTCTATTCTATTCTATTTCTATTGAGTGTAATGCCGAAAACAGATGTGCAACTTTTTCCAATGCAGCGAAAATAAATTTATACAGGTTCTTATGAGGGCTGACATATGTCAGGCTCTGCATGCAGCCTTCGCTGCACGATGTCTCTATTTATAATTTCGCTGCCTGGGAAAAATCTGCACATCTATTTTCGGCATAACAGATGTTTTTGAAGATTATATGTCAAACATACATTTATACTGGGTGTCCCGAGGTCGGCGATACCGACGAAAACAATTGGTTCCTGAGGCGATTTTAAGTCGAAAAACTTAACTCCAAAATATTGCGTCTTAGAAAGGTACGACAGCATCTAACTGATGAGCCCAACTGTCGGGCCTGGGCGAAACGCATTAAACGCAAAAGGCCGCAAAAAATCTTCCATTTGAATTTAATTCAATACAGTCCACTAAACAACAACAAAAATATTTTTCTTTTATTTTAAATTAATGAACTTGACACCTGTTTCCTGCTGATAGCGTATCCGATAGAAACTTGAACGCACTTCTGTATAATTCAGAACAGCAGTTCGGTTGACGTTTAAAAACTTTAGCTCCCATTCGACTCTTACTTATGTGTTGTTATGGGATTGTAAAGACTAAAAATGACGTTTAGCGTTCTAGTTTCATAACGAGAAACTTAAAAGACTTAAATTGATCTAGATACAGTATTTAAGGACTTTCACACTTGAAAAATGCTAACCTCTTGTAAATAAAATTCTCAAAAATCTCAATTCTTAAGTATAGATATAAGATAAAAAAGAGTCTTATGGGAGTTTTTTTTTCAGATTTCAAAAGCTAAGCTCTGGAGAGTTTGTTAGTTGGGCGGGTGAGTTATTTTGGAGTTACTTCGATGGAAATGAATATAGCCCTGGCTATTTTGAATTGGAAATTAGGTTGGGAAGTTTTTTATAAGTTCACGTCAATTGCACTACGTTACAGAAAATGCATCATAGAAGGTGACTTAAACAAACAATAACTATTAAGTAATTTAATGTAAAAATTGTCAGTCTGCTAGACGGCCTTTGGTCAAACCATAATTACTTAAGATTATCGAAATGTAGTTTTTAAATTATTATTTTAATTAATAAAGTTTTCAACTAACTAACTAGGCATTAACTCAAGCTTTGAACCAAAAGTACAAGTTCTAATGTAGGTACCAGGCGTGAATTTTTGTTCTCATTTTTAAGCACTTAGTTTATATATTAAAATTTTAAAGCTTAGTTTATATATCGAAGCGTAGTGAATGTTCATACAAAAAATAGATTTTTTCTCAGGCGTGAAAAATACAATAAAATTAAATGCAATTATTTTAGCGACAAGAACAAAGAAATTTGTTCCGAAGTCAATATAATTCAACTGACTTATCTAAATCAAATATTAAACATCATTTATTTTCTTTAGTAAACCTTTCGACTCGAGATTTATTGAGGTTTCATTGCGGTTTGGATTTCACTTAGCATTGATGTATAAACTAGGCTTAATCAGCGTTGCCACTTCCGAAAAAAGTCGAAGTAGCTATATTTGAAGGAAAAGGCGAAATAAATTTGATAAAAATCGAAGTAGATTTCAAAATAAACTTTTTTTTATTCAAATCTATATTTGTTTTTTATTTTAAGGGTTTTTTAGTTCTTAAAACGTTTCTATTAAAGATATAATTACGTTAAATATGCCATTTTAAATCGAGAAGACATTAATTTTTGCGAAAGATATTTTAATTTATACAATCAATACTAAACAATTTCAAAAACAGTGTTAAAAATACGAGTTTTTGTATTGTTGGTGGTAGAAAATAGATTTTAAAAATTTTTGAAAAAAAGAAGTTACTTCGATTGAAGTAAAGTGGTAGTATTGGGCTTAATCCTAAAAGTCTATTTTTTTTTTTATTTTTTTGATACTAAATAACTGTAAGAAAAATATTAAAATCTATACTATTATATAAAAGAGTAACTTTTTTTGTTTGTCGGTTTAGCTGTATGTATGCACTAAACTCACAAACAAACAAAAAAACTCTTTTAAAAAATAGATATAATACAAATTTCACTTATCTGGTATGCTATAGGATACAGCAGAAAAGAAAATTTTTGTTAAATACAGAATAATAAACAAATTAAAAACTTACCACAAAAAAAATCGTATGGAAATTTTCTAAAATCAAGCATGTAGGTATTTTCCTTGCAAAATTCTGTTTTATAGATTTTCAACTCACATTTACTTTAAGCTCAATTATTTATAAGGAGGAGTTGTTTTGCCATGGAAAATTGCCTTTTGTGGCATGTGGGATTGTGGGGTTGGGGATTTGACTGGTTCCGGTGTAATCCGGTTCGTCAAATAAAATTTTTGGTGGGCTGATTTCTGGAATCGGCTCAAAAAAAAAAAAGTTGTTTTAGGTAGGGTAAAATTTTTGTTTTAGGGAAAATTTTTGATGAAAATAAATAAGTAATGGGTAGTTAAAAATCTTCATCAAAAAAAAAAAAACAATTCAAACCATGTGCAGAATAAATGTGCTTGGTGGGAGCGAGATAGTGAGTAGTTGTTTTTCACCGGCGACGAATCGTGTTGATATTATTTTTGTGTAATAGGAAAAGTTCAAATAAAAACAAAAAAAAAACATCAACGGTAGGGATTTTCTCTATAGTAAATGAGTGGAGGAGTAGGTACTTCGGAATTTAATTTCTTAAAAATTTTTCAGTCAAACAACTTAAAAAAAAAAGAGTGTAGGTAATAAATGTTTGCTACTAAAATTTTTTGGTTGGGTGGTGGGTGTTTGCTGGATATGGTAAATGGAAACGAACTTATAGGCAAGGGGCGTGCACAAGGAGGGGTAATGGGCATTTAATGCACCCCTAGTAAAAATTATTTTTAATTTTTTTTTCTGAGTAAATTAAACAATCAAGGACGCACGTAAATAGGATGGGGGGTGCTTATAAATCGGCTTAGTTAATTCACAACTCGAGTTCTAATTGTTGGATTTTCAGGTAAGACTGAAATTGGTTGGTTTGGCGGTGGGTGGTTGGTTTTTTAATACTTTATTTAGGTTAGGTAAAAATTTTTTCATGAGGATAAGTGATGGTGGGGTGGTAAAAATATGTATGCAGGTTTTTTGGCAACTAATTATTATTCATCGTCAAAAAATAAAAAAAAAACAATTCAAACCATGTGCACTGTGCCTTGGTAGGTGGGAGCGAGATAGTGAGTAGAGTTGACTGTTTTCGCGTTTCGCCGTCGACGAATCGTGGTGATATTTTTGTGTATAGGAAGGTATGGTAAAACAAAACAAAACATAAACAGTCGGTAGGTATTCTCTATAGTGTAGTAAGAAATGAGTGGAGTAGGTATACCTAGGTATGAGTAGGTAGGTATAATAGGTATTTGCAGCAGAAAAAAAATGTTTGTAGGTATCTAATCTACTAAAATTGGTTGGTTTAGCGGTGGGGGTGGTTGGTGATGGTGAATGGAATCGAACTTATTTAGAGGCAAAGGCGTGCACAAGGAGGGGTAAGGGGGCATTTGCGCCCCTTATACAAATTATTTTCAATTCTTTTTTCTGAGTAATTACACAATCAAGGGCGCACGTAAATAGGATAGAGGGATGCTTATTACATGAAAATCAACTAAATTTACAACGTGAGTTCTAATTGTTGGATTTTAAGGTAAGACTGAAATTTTTATTGGTTTGGAGGTTGGTGGTTGGTGATGGTGAATGGAAACGAACTTATTTAGTGGCAAGAGCGTGCACAATAAGGGGTAAGGGGGCACTTGAATCACTAATATATTTGTTTTTCTAATTCTTTTTGTTGAGTAAGCAAAGGTGATGTGGGGGTGCTTATTACGTTCAAATCAGCAAAATTTACACCTTGAGTTCTAATGATCGGTTTTTCAAGGTTCGAGATTTTAAATGAAGATTAAATGTAATGTGGGAACACAAGAAGACAAGAACGTGCGCAAGGAGGGATCTGGTTTCCAGAATCGGCTCAAATTTTTTTTTTAGGTAATACCTACCTACCTACATTATGTATTTTTATTTTAATAGGTAGGTACCTACTTTATTTAGTTTTTGATGTTGATAAGTGATGGGTGGGGTGGTAAAAATGTATTCCGGTTTTTTGGCACGGAACTATTCTTCATAGACGGCAATAACCCTTGCTGGGAAAAAATGCTTCGTTTTAAGAATATGGTAGTTATATGGTAGAGAAGAAGAAAAAATTTAACATTCCATTGATAAATTATTAATTTCTTTGTCAAGTGGTTACTAACACAATTCACGGTGGTTCATTCCTTAGGGGGTAATGGGAGGTAGGTATAACATAACATACAAATAGTCTGATTTTCAAAGTTGTCTTAAAATTACACTATAGGTAGGCAGGTAGGTACATAATTAGGTGCATTACATTTTTATTCAAAAGGAAGCCCACACAACCCACACACATAATTTTAGGAAAGTAATTGTCAATGTTCATTGATACGTGTGGAGGCTTATTTTCAATGTTACCTGACAAAAAAAACGTCAGTGTTACCTGACAAGTAACATGGATGGTGTGTAGCGCTCTTTAAGCTGAACATTTTTCTAGTGCTGATTTTAAATCATCTTTTTGGTCGATATTTGGTTGTCATAAGGTTTTACTAAAGAAGACCCGGGCAATGCCGGGTTTTATCGGCTAGTATTAAATATTTTTCATCAGCTCCAAAACAACGTTTAGGTACCCCATTGTACTTTTTACAGTGTTTTTAACAAAATAAATACAGCTATATAACCTTATGCCATTGTGGGTTTTACCACTATTATAAGTTGCTTATACTGTGTGGTTAGTAGCTTAGCTAGTTCATATAGGTTGTTTAACTTCAACAACAGTTACGTTTTTTTATGATTTATTATTATTTTTGACAGGGGCACGTACCTAAATATTAACAAAAAAAAAAAAAAAACATTTCAATATTGACAGTGCGTTTTTTCTTTTGTGGTTTATTTAAAAACATATGATATGTGAGCAAACATTTAAATCTATGTATAATTTTTTGCTATTGGTACTATGGTTTTGGATTCGTGAAAAAATTCAATATTTCAGTAAAATCTGGCCTAACAATTGATGGGCAACATAATTGATACTTTTTTTTTTTTAAAGCTTGAAGAAAAGTATTTCAGAATCACGAAAATGCCGATTTAAGACTCTGCCAAACCAACGCAAGACATTCGGAGTGACGACCAAACTTTCGCCTTTCTAAAAATTAATTTGGATTTCGGTTAATGAGAGTGCTCATACTGACCCGATGCGAATCTTGGAATATTTTTCGTTGGTCACGGATTCGCAATTCGCACCAAATTTTTCGGGCCGATTTGGTAAGGCTCTTCCAACCTAAAAAAAAAAAAAAAAAAGACAGACTAAAGAAGTATTGAGGAAACAAAAAAAAAAAACCTATTTAATACAAAGCCAACTGAAGAAGTATTTAAGAATAAAATAAAAAATAAATAAATTTGATGGCACAACAGCTCATGAAGAACTAGGGCCTAGTGACTTACAACTCTCAACCATTCCTGTGTGCGTGTCTGCAGGAATGAAGGGGACCTACAGTTTATTGCCGAATCCGAACGGCTAACGAGCGGCACTTTTCTGTGACAGGAGATACTCTTGGAGGATTTGTCAATTCCTCGCAAGAGGCAGCAGCCGTTTTTCTTTTAAATAAATAGATGGCGAGGCTGGGGATCGAACCTTAGACCTCTGGCATGACAGTGCATCGCACTAACCATCACGCCACGGCTACTATGAAGTATTTAAGAATGCTTTAAGTAAAAGTGAGCCATGTTCCTATAATAAATAAATTCGATGGTACAACACCTTATGAAGAACTAGGGCCTAGTGACTAACAACTATCAACCATTCCTGTGTGCCTGTCTGCAGGAATGGAGAGGACCTACAGTTTACTGCCAAATCCGAACGGCCAATGTGATGAGAGTGAGCGGCACTTTAATATGACAAGAGATACTCTTGGAGATTTTATCAATTCCTCGCAACTCGCAAGAGGCAGTAGCCTTTTTTGTTTTTATTATTAGTTGGATGAGGCTGGGGATCGAACCTAGACCTCTGGCATGACAGTTCATCGCACTAACGATGATGCCACGGCTACAAACAGCCATGTTCTTATAATCTATTAAAAATGCTTAGCCATTTGAACTATATAAGAGCACGTTTGTGCAACCTTTTCGTGCGTTTAATTTCTTAAATTCATTTCAACTGCCATATAAAAGGAGTGCGTTCGTCAATTCTCATTTAGTTTAGGTTTCAGTTTTCCACCTTCTCTCGCTTTCATTATTTGTTTGCAAAATGAAATATTCTTATAATGGGTTTGTGTTTTTCGTGGTTGTTCTTTTTAATTTAGCCGGAAATTTGGATGCAGCGATAAGTTCAAATTTGAATGAGATAACTGAAGTCGAAAAACTTGTGACCAGCCGGAAATATCAGGAAATCGAAGAAGCGCTCATTATGAAGGGTTTAGATAAAGACAGCAGAGCAGCCCAAGCAACAATTCAAGCCATTCGAAAAGAAGCTTCAAAACTAGCAATTGACGGAGACTTCCAAGAATCAATGAATTTAGTTCTGGATTCTATTCTCACTGCAGTAAGAACTTTTTCAACAGCTGAACTATTAGCGAGCGATTCTTTTGAAACTAATAAGAATTTGGCATTCCGAGATCCTGAAGCTGCAATTGAAGCTGTAAGAAAATCTACGAAATTTATCAGAAATTTTCTATTAACTAGCGCCGTTCCAATTTTAGACGCGTTTGGATCTGCGTTAGCTTTAGCTGGAGGTTCCAATCATGAGGAATTACAAAAAGGCATGACTTCACTGCAATATGCAGGTACTGCGATTCTTGCATCTTTGGGGACAGCTGAACGAATAGCAACAATGGGTATAGAAGCTGGAGGAAGTGCAATTGTGGATGGATTAAAGGCTGCTCGTGAAGCTGTTGCAACTGGTGGATCAGCAGCCTTCGAGCATGAACATAAAAGTGCTCGGTATATAATAGAAAGCTTTAAGAATCCTGATTTGAATGTCCTCAGCCAGAAAAATCGCACTGCAGGGATTTTAAAAAGCTTAAAGTCGGAAGTTTCTATTGACGATCTAGATGCTTTAGCTGCCATTGATAAGCTTAATAATGGCTTAAAATCTCTGTATAGTGTGCCTCATAAGCAATCTATCAGAGATGCTGCTAATATTATGACTCAAGCGCTTACTTCGACAATTTTGGAAACTGCAGAAGCCATGGCAGTGGCTAAGAAGGCTTTGAAAGAAGCTGCAAAACTTGCATATGAGGACATAGAAGCTGCAGCTAATGCTGTTCTAAAGGGTATAGAAACAGCCCAAAACGAGGTGGTACATGGTTCGTCAATTGGATTTCTAGGATTTGGAGCAGCTCGAGAGATTGCTGGTGCAAAAACAGTCGATGGACTTATTCCTGCCATGATTGAACTTATAATTGGAAGAATTGCAGCTTATGATGATTTGATACTTGCCCTGGAAACTGCTTTAATTGGCATTCGAGCTGGAGTTGCAGATCAGGGAATTAATGCCGCTATTCAAATTTGTAAAGCAGCAGGAAATGCATTACATGTACAATTTGCCGACAGTGGAATTATGGCATTAGATGTTTTTCGAACGTTCTAAGCACTGTAAACACTTAATTTGTTTTTAATTAAATTGTAATCATTTAAAAAAATGAAATTTTGGACAAACATTGTTTTCATTATTTGAACCTATTTGAAAAGTTTTTAAATTTCTATAAGGACGCTCTATTTTTGTATGTAAATTTGTGTGGTAGATCAATTTTTTTTTTTTTTAATTTAAACTAATATTTTAATGCATTACATATTAGCTTGTTACATTGCATTTTTGATGAACGGCGGCGCATCCAGTGAGATGGGTAGATTATATATGTGAGTAAGAAAGAGAAGGGAAGATCCCACCCAAATGGGTGGAATATACCCTATTCTTTCTTACTCACCATAAAATATACCCACCCAAATGGGTGGAACAGGCACTTATGTAGTAAAACTTCATTAATGTTAGCCAAGCCATGACTTTGAAAACTTTGTCGAATAAATCTATCTGAATTTGCTGGATGGCTTTTGTAATCTTGAGTTTGGGGACACACATTTTTGTCGTTTACGAGTGTTCGCCATACAATTTAGGCAACCCTCATACGAAGTGTTGAATCGCACGACCTTGGTTGCTATTGCTCGAGATAATATGCCTTTTAAAAGCTCGGGCACAATATTCATCGGGGCATATCCTACCTTCCCACAGTACACATATTGAATATGTTGCGCATCTTTCGAGAACAACAGTGACCTGCCTGTCAGAGATTACAAAAACAAAACACAAAAGTTTCCGAATTGCAGTGACCCTCGTCCACATCAATTTACAAAAAACAAATTGGGCCATATTCATAGTTCTTTGATAAGTTCTGATTTTGTCTTTGCTAAACTAAACTCCAGTTTATGTCATTCATAGACAATTTAAACCCATTTTTAAACGATAGCCTGGAGTATAAAAATAAACACGACAGAACCTATGTTTAAGCTGTTTTTAACTCTATTAAACGTCAAAAATTAACTAATTGACAATTGAGAATATTACATCGCGTGATATTTTATTTTGTTTTTTATCAAAAAAAATTGAAACATGTACAATATTTTGATATTTTGGTGGATGTTGGAATGGTGCCAGCCAACAGAAAACAAAAGCGCTACTTAACCCGAATCGACCCCTTTGAAATGGATGACGACGATTTCTATGAGAGGTATCGACTCGATAAGGATACTGCAAAGTTTATAATTGACCTTCTAAATATTGAAGATCGAACTTCAATGAGAGGCTTGCCAATATCTGGAAGCCTCTAAGTTTTAACAGCCCTAAGATTTTTCGCTAGGAATATTCACCAAAGTGACATAGGTAATTTTAAGTTCGCTACATACGTACCTTTTCCACAATAAGTAAATCAAAATATTGGTACAATAGGCGACTTTCATGGAATTTCTCAATCATCAGTCAGCAGAATAGTTGCAAAGATTTCAAAGAAGTTGGCTCTCCCAGCTACCCAATTTGATTTTTTTTTCCTCCACAAGCCGCGAAGTCCAACAAACGAAATCAGACTTTTTTCAAATCGCTGGATTTCAGGATTTCCCGGAGTTATTGGAGCAATAGATTGCACGCACGTGCAAGTGCCCTTCCAAGAATGTCGGAGATACAATGGCTGGGTAGGGAAAAGGGTATAATTCCTTAAACGTGCAGGTATGATTCCAAACATATGAGTTATAGTTATCTATTTCAAAGAATAATCAACATGAGTTTAGATTGTTTGCGATGCTAATTGTAAAATTACGGACATTGTCGCACGCAGTCGCGGTTCACGACATGATGCTCGCATTAAAAAACAACAGCAGATTGAAAGAAACTCTCGAGCTCAATAGAAATAACCACAATGGAGTTTTGCTGGGAGACGCGGCTTATCCATTGTCAAGTTTTTTGTTGACTCCAGTAAGGAACCCACAAACTCGGCAGGAGGAAAAGTATAACATTTAATGCATCGCAACAAGGAGCAAAATAGAGTGTTTGAACGGACAAATAAAATCAAAATTCCGGTTTTTTTTCGAACGGCTTAGAGTTGTATATCTAAGTCAAGAACGTTGTTGTTGCAGTAGCAGTTTTGCACAACATAGCCAAAGAAAGAAATCTCTCATGTAAGTCCATATTGATTGCATGATAAACTATTATTAATATCTAAACTTAACAGTTTTTGATTATGATAATCAACCATTATTCAGCGAAAGAGAAGTGTCGATTCAGGTGGACCAACGAGATGAAAGGGGACCTGTCACGGCAAGAATATTTCGACAAAATTTCATCAACCGACATTTCAATTAAAAATAAAATGCACGGCTTGGGTCGCTCTTGTAGTACATATATACAAATAAAAGCATAATTTCAAAAAAAATTCATCAGTCCGTTAAAAAAAAAATGATTTAAAAAAAAAAATTTTGAACCTTTTTTTTTAAAATCCAAAAAAAATTGTTGATACTAATTTTGCACTGAACAGCCTCTATTGGAATTGTCCGAAGGGATGATTTTTTAAAATATTGACTACGTATAAAATTTTTTGATTGGCCCTGCCAAAGGGTAGTTTTATGTGACCTAAAGCGGTATTAAGCTCTTCTTTAAGTCTAGTATTTCGCAAAAGATCGGGAAATGTAAATTTCGATTTTCATAATTTTGCCCTGAACAGCCTATGTTTAAGCTGTCCGAATGGGTGTTTTTTTTTTAACATTGAAAATGTTTATAGGATCGTTTTGACAGAGTTGTGGTGTTACTAAAATGATTAAATAAAATAAATTCAATAAATCAGAAATGAACTCCAGCGTATAGGGCATCACAACGAATTTTTTGGTTGGTGTTACTAAAGAAATGACCGAAATGATTGAAATGAACACATGAACTTAGAATATGAAAAATGAACTCCAGCGTATAGGGGGACAACTATTAAATTTTTGGTTGGTGTTACTAAAACACTACTAGAATGATGAAAATAAACAAACGAACACAAGCAATGAATTACGGCAGGCGTAGGCAATAGGTATACGGGGAAGAAACGAAGAAAAGTCGTCGTCAACAGCCAAGCTTCAGTGGAAGAATATTCAATGAAGAATATTCAAAAAGAGAAAAAACCAACAAATACAACGCAACCAACAAAAGTGTATCTATAGGTACTCTGCCAGATTTTTGTATGTAGTGTATATGTATATGTAAATGCTATGCATGAACATAATTATGGAGGTAGGTAGGTTGTGATTTTTTGAAATTGAAAATGATAGGTATTTATTTTTATTCGATACAGAATACAATTCGGTCCTATAAGAAAGGCCAGTGATGCAGTTGAGTGTGAAAGCCGGAGTAAAGTTTGCTTGAAATCGATTTATGTAGGTATGTAATATGTAGTAACACTATTAAGACGAGACTAGATTAGAAATCCGTTTTATAAGTAAATGCATATTTTTGTACATTTACGATTTACGTGCATATTTTGGCATGACAATTTTTTTAGGTATGTATATTTTTCATTAAAAAAACATAGTTTGTTCAGTTATTATTATAATTTATTGTATTGTTCATACTAGAATGTCAGTTTATTAGACTTGACTTTATTGCGTCAATTTCATTGAATTTTTGAAAAACAAACTACAACTTAAAAGCGCTACCACCAATCGTTTAGGAATTAATTTTAGGTATTTTAATTTGTTTTATTTTTGTTTGGCTGGAGATATAGCTATTTCAGGGGGTGCCAAGTCCTATCATCAGTCTCCTTTTAGTGATGCTGAGCTTTAATCCAATTTTATTGTGAAAAAATTTCTACATGCACACCATGAGGTTTGAACCCATTGCCCAGTCTTCGAAGTCGTATGCACTACGCATTCCACTAGGTACTTATGACTTATGACCACTGACGTCACTGGTCGAGATGTGCTGTTAATGCATTTGGAGCATCAGCATTTCTATAATTTGTTCAGTATCTTCTAATGTTTATTCATAACATTTAACATTTCTTTCGTTGAAAGGTACCAAAAATTTTGTTAGCCACGAGAACAAACTTGTGGGGCTCACTCGTGTCAATTTTGTTTTTTTATTTTTGATGCTATTAATGTCTTAAATAAATCCATGTGAATGAATTTAAACGATTCACCATCTTAAAAAACATGCATGTACCAACTTGTACCTATTTCAAATAGGTTTTAATGGCTTTTAGCGATAAAGCAAAATTTGTTCGACAATCTTGCTTGTACACTACCTATTTTTTTTTTTTTTTTTTTAGATTTATGTCGTCCTTTTTAGTGCAGTTTTTAAACGTACAGGTATACAAACCTACTTAGAATATATTTTTACAAGCAAAATTAAGCATACTAGTATCGTCCCGTGGCCGAAACTCGGCGAACAAAAACTGAAACACTCTAGGAAGGAGAAAAAATTTAAATTTGTTTTAAAATATTGGAGGAAAAAAAAACATATTTTTTTTTAATATGCAGTGTTCGACAGTTAAAAAACAAAAATGACCCACAGTGTGTAAATGCGTGTCTCAAGTAGATTCTGCACATCTCCGCAATTGTGGCTTTTCAACCATATAAAATTTTAACTTTAAAGATTTTTTCGGAACTTACCGCGTTAAATATAATATTTCTTATATTTAACGTGATAAGTTCCGAAAAAATCTGTAAAGTTAAAATGATTAATGTCCGCGAAAAGAATAGTTTAAAGTTTTATACATATAAAATTTATCGAAACCGGTCAAATATTTTTTGAGAAGCAATATTTTTAGGGCATATAATAATTTTTTTTTTGGAGCATAATATAATAAATTATTAAGGGCATATACATACATATATTTAATTGACTTTTAAGGGCATAATTATAAGCGCTTAAAACTGTTTTTAGGGCATATTTGTGTTTGCACTAATGATATCAGATCTTAAAAAAACGATTTTGTTGGTTGAACAGGAAAGTTGATATGGGTTAGTTAAAGAAAGTTAACAAGATTTATTTTTTGCCAAATGGAATGTGACATTAAATACCTACATAATGTGCATAAAGGTACCTAGAAACTTCAGAACCTATAATGGTGTCTGAAACAGCTTATTACGTTTTAATTAATTTTAATTGAAAAGATTAGTCAGGTGTCATTTTCAATGTCCCGATGGTTACTCTATGAGTGAAATCTGTAAATTTTATTTAACCAAAGTCTTGCACCAATTGGTATCGCCAACGTCGTTTACAGCGAATATCACTTTTATGTTTAGATTTATTTTAATGAATATTTTATTATTAAAAGACTCCAGTAGTAATTAATGAACACTTTATTGTTAAAAAAACAGCAATTAATATGAATATTACCGACTTTCCTGCTCCTCCTGCTCTTTCTCCTCCTCCACCTACTCCAACTTTTCCTCCACCAACTGATTTTCCTCTTCGTACTGATCGTTTAATGACAGTTGCTGTAATACATGATTGGCTTTGACTTGTTGGACTTCAGAATCAGGTTCATAGCTATTACTGTCGATGAGGATTTCATCTTCTAAAAAATCTTCTACCATCATGACCTTTGTAATCAAATCTTCTTCAGTCGGCTCCTTAATGACAACTGTGTTGCCGGTTGAATGAATGAATTGGGGTTTATAATTGCACTGCGACCTTTAGATCTATTTTGCCCCCATTTAGAACCAGATGAGCTTGCTCCTTCACAGCTCTTTCTCCAAATTTGTTTCTTTGAGGAACTTTAGTATTTGGAGTATTTTAAGGGAGGGTAATTCGCTCACTTCTATCTGGTGGCGGCCCAGATATTTGTATCTCTGATGCATAAGTGCTTCACAACTGCCTAAAATGTGGTCCGGTGTCTCATCTTGGTTGTTGCAGAATCTGCATGTGGCACTGCTCACCAAGCCAAGGATTTTGAGATGTCTCCTTAGCTTACAGTGGCCAGTGAGGATGTCCGTAGCTATTCTTAAGTATTCCTACTTAAGCTAATACAGGATTTGAAACGTTCTTGGTTGTAGTTCCCAAGTAGTAGTTTGGCCTGTCTTAGCTTGGGGAGTTCTTTCCAGATTTTTAGTCTTTTAGCCTCCTCTTCTGTTTTGATTTTATTTTTAATCACGTTTTCTCCTATTCCACAATAGGGCTCTGGACCCGTTAAGGGTGTTGTTGCACCTATTTTCGCTAAGGAGTCTGCCACTTCATTGCCTTGGACACCAATATGGCCTGGTACCCAACAAAGTGTTACATTGTTGTTTTTGCCCAGTTCATTCAGTCTGCACACACATCAGTCCCATACCAGTTTAGAACTGATGGTGTAAGAGTTCAGTGCTTTAAGTGCAGCTTGGCTGTCTGACATAATGGCAATGTTTTGGTTACGGTAGTTTCTGTCGAGATTACGTTCTGCACATTTTGACTAGTGGACGATGTACTACTAGAAGCATTTTCCCCTTGCCTGGGAGGTATACTCCCCTGACTAGTGGACAATGCTTCATTTTTGTCTGCCCGGTTTTGTGTGTTCTTTGGAGGTGTCCTCTTAAAGAATATACTACATGCCGGTCTCGGATCTTCTCCATGGAGTTTCTTCTCCATGTGATCCGCAAATTCACTCGCGGTTGCATCCCGCGGAGTGTTGAATTTTATGTGGTTTTTGTTATTTTTATTTTTCTTTTGTTTTGGCATAATTTTGGTCCCACGAGTAGCTAGAGAAAGGTTGGTCCTCCATGTCAGAGCTTCGCATAACATGGTAAGGTCTAATTACTCTTTGATTCGACCTGTTTTCAAAGAGGCGCCGTTATAATACAGCCGGTATACCCCCTGGCTGCAAACCAATCCAATAGGCACGGTTCACGTAACACCCTGGATTAGGGGGGGGGCAGTTCTTGGTTCGTAACTCCTCAAAATACTACCCAATTGGGTTGCCCCAAAACGGCAGGTCAGATGAATCATTGAAACTTAAGCCTTCGCACACCATCAAGGTGACTGCCGCGCGAAGGTGTTGCCGGTTGCCCTTTGTGCAGCTCTCATACCACTTACACTTTTTCGAGCAGAGTTTTTCATTCGAAAAAGTTTAGGATTAAGTTTAGGGATTTCCTTGTTGATACCAGCAGCTTTCATATTCGTTTGGATGTCCACCCAAGCAGTCTTTTTGGCTGCTATCATTCGTAGATCATTTCTTTTATCGTCCACAATATTTAAATGCCCTCGTTCCAACTCTCGAAGCAGTTCCTTTTCCGTCTCCGACCAGTTTTTCTCTCTAGGCCTCTTTAAATTTTCTTTGCCACTCATCTGCAATTAGGTATATTATGTTTTTGGTATTCGATATTAAAGTCTTATTTTTTTTTATATCAAAAACATGTTTATAAATTATTATTATCATTAATTCTTACCTCGATTTTTATATGATTTCTTTGCAAAAGTATACCGCACAACAGTATAAAAACGAAAAAAACTGCTTGCAATTTCGCGTTTGTTTTTAATAGGTTCAAGTGAAATTGTACTAGAATTGTAATAGAATATACCTTAGACCTGTTTCTAACTAAACAGAGCTGCCAAATTCTTTATAAATAGCAGCTGTGTCTAACCTAGATGTTATGTTTAGACTCTAGTTCAGTTAGACTCAGGTTTAAAATATGAATATGAATATGCCCCATTGTCTCTTTTAACTCTTACTAAAAACCTAGTGGCATTTAAAATCGGAGACATTTTAATTTTTTTTAAATCAGTCTAATGTGTACTGTGCTGCCTTCTGTCATTCTGTTGGAAGTTCATGTCGTTGGTAGGCCACAAGAAATTGCTTATCATTGATATGTATCATTTGCCAATAACGGTTATGATGATTCCGATGTGCATCAACTTAGCAGGACACTTTTTCCGTTGCATGTTAAAAAGTATATAGTAATTAGTTGCTACTTAGTTGATAATTAGTTACGCAAAATAAAAATTAATTGCTGTCACAATAACAAAAAATAAAATAACTTGGAATTTTTATTAAAATTCATTTAATTTTAAAGATGCGAATTAAAGTGAGATTTATTATATTAATTTCAGTTCATCTTACATAGATTTAATGATGAATACCTAGTGTGAAATATATCCAACCAAATTAGAATTCCTAATCATTAAAGCTGGAATTTTTTGTATGCCCGTGGCCTGGCAATGTTTATATCCCTCACTAGTCAAAGTGAGATTGCCGGGACGAAACGCCAATTTTTATAGACTAAAGGCCATTTAAAGTTTTTTTGAAAAAATAAAAAAAAAGTTTCCCAACGGCCACCCTACAACGTAAGTACGTCCCAATACTTGCAAGAATTCGTTTTCCAATAATTAATTCATTTGGTTATTTCTCTTTCTAGTAAATCGTCTTCATTAAATTCATCCTTAATTCGCGAAATCGATATATAAATAGGCTAAAATAAATTTTGTGGTACCATTTTCTCAAAAAGTATTTGACCGATTTTGATAAATTTTATATGGTTGGAAACCCACAATTGCGGAGATGTGCAGAATATATTTGAGACACGCATTTACACACTGTGGGTCATTTTTGTTTTTGTGCTGTCGAACACTGTGCATATTAAAAAAAAAAAAATTAGAAACAAAAAGTTTTTTTCCTTCAATATTTTCGAACAAATTGTTTGCCAAATTGAAAGTGTCGAATTTCGACACAGGACGATACTAGTAATATTAAAACAAGTTGTTTTTTTTTTTCGTATTTGAAAAACTATGTAAAAAGGGAAACAAAACATTTCTTCAAAAAATAAAAAAGAAATATTTATTTTCATTTACTAAATCATGTTATTAGATTGCTTGAAAAACTTTAATTCCATTTTCAAAAGCATCATTATAATCTTGATAAAGTGCTATTCCAGCAGTACGGCACATTTCGATGCAAGAATTAATTCCATATGATGCAGCTAAATCGCCACCCTCGATTGCAACAATAGCAGTCCTTTCCATTAGTGCCAGTTGTTCATACGCTGTTACTCTACCATATTCAATTTCAATGACGAAAGGAACAAGTTTTTGACCTGCTTTACCAATTAATTCTACAGCAACACCTATTCCTAGGTACCCAGGACCCGATGCAGCGAGTATGTTGTTTTTGGCTGCTTTGGTTCCCTTGCGTACCATGGCGATTGCAGCTTCAGGGTTTTGGCTTGCTAGCTTACTAGCTTCTTCCAATGCTTCCTGTGCAACGGATATTGCATTTGCGGTTTCCACAATTGTCGACCTAATTCCTTCATACAAGACATTAGCGGCATCGATTGCTGGTTTTTTGGTCAAAACAGTTAAAACCGATCTAAAACTTTTACTGAGCTTGGCAATGAAGTCCAAAGCTGCAGAATTATCGGTCGAAATTTGGGTTTTCAAACCATGTATGATCCCTGTTACAACATCGGCTTCGTTGTTTGCATTCAAAACAGCAGATTGGATACCTTCTAAAGCGTGTGTATTGGCTTTCCTTAAATGATTATAAATTGCCAGTAAACCAGTTGAAATAATATTTCGAGCAGACCTGATCGCCTCTTCGGCTGCAAGTCCACCTTCCTTTATTCCCGCCGTTGCTATTTCAAGAGCAATCTCTAGCATTTCGAATGCTGCACTACCTGCTTTTTGAATAGAGATTATCGTATTTCTTAATCCTGGCACTGCTAGGCCACCAACCAAAGTTAAGGCAGCGCCTTGTGCGTCATGAATTGGAACTCCGGCAATGAAGACCAGCTCCCTCTCAAATTCGAATGATTTTTTGACAACTTCACTTGCGCCTTCAATATTTTCGGCTTTCACCATATCCAATGCAGTATCAAGTGCCTTATTTGCTTGACGTTCAGTGGTGTGTATAAGCCTAACTGCCTCAAGAACTCCTTCAACAGCTGTTTTAGCTGCCGGTGAGGAAGCTACATAATCCGGGTATTTTGTAATTTCATTTCGAATATCTTCTATGGCAGCTTTTGTAATTAAGCTGTCTTTATCAGTGGATCCCATAATAATTGCTTCTTCCCCATTCTGGAACTTATCATCGACCACAAATTGTTCCAGCTTAGCTGAGTCACTTAAAGACGTTAAAGTATTTCCTTGTGATTGTTTGGCAAAAACACACAGGACAGCCAAAAATATATACTGTGAGAATTTCATTTTTAAAAAAATTAAACTTCGCTAGGATTAAAAAAAAAGACTGCCGCTAAGACTGGCGCTATATGGAAAACTGGCAATACTTGATTAAAATTTCGACCCTTTTTATAGTAAAAAAATTGGGAATGTCTCACAAAAATTAAGCCAGACTCTATCAATATTTACATTATTGACACCTTCATACTTCATAGCACACGAGCTTTAAAGTTTGTTATAAACAAGAATAAATGAAAGTTTATGTGTACATATGTACATAGTAACAATGATTTATGATAATGCTTAAGCAAATTTTGACAGTTTGAAAAACATTCGACAATCTGGCATGTTGGTTTGTTTTTGCTAACGTAAATTTTCCGTTGGTATGTAAATAGAGTCATTGCTTGCGTTCGGGTGGTAGTGAGATAGGCTATCCACCTATCCCAAAAATGTTCAGATACCTTGAGTTGTTGTTGCATCAGCTGACATCAGAAGTTTTTCAACAAGGGATTACAACAACACAAACCTATCCGGATAGGTTTGGCTTGCCCCCCGAACGCAGCCATTGGTTAGGTTAGGTAGGTGTGCATAAGAATTGAAAATAACCAAATATTATAACTATGTATGTATATGTATATTTTTTTATGTGTACTTAAAAACACCTAAAGCCGGATCCACACATGTTCCGTGTGGAGTGTTGTGGACTGAGTACACTAATCAAGCGTGCTGTTTCAACAGACATTTTTAATTTGTTATGATTCTGTTTTCAAGAGCATTGTTTTTTCTTGCCCGCACACTAAAAAAATGTCTTCTCCATGGCGTGGTATGGCGCAATCATTAAAAAATCGATTTCGACCCAACACACCACTACACAACACATCGCACGAGACAAATATGGATCTACGCATATAAAATACATTGAAGCGATAGCGACACATGACTCCACAACACACCACACGAGACATATTGCGTGGATCCGGCTTAAGTCGGGCGGTTGCGGTATAGGGTAAACCAAAAACGTGGGCATTAGGTGCAAGGCCTTACGGTTACACAATATGGTCGTGGTCACATTCCTTTGCAGCAAATATTATTCTATTCTATTTCTATTGAGTGTAATGCCGAAAACAGATGTGCAACTTTTTCCAATGCAGCGAAAATAAATTTATACAGGTTCTTATGAGGGCTGACATATGTCAGGCTCTGCATGCAGCCTTCGCTGCACGATGTCTCTATTTATAATTTCGCTGCCTGGGAAAAATCTGCACATCTATTTTCGGCATAACAGATGTTTTTGAAGATTATATGTCAAACATACATTTATACTGGGTGTCCCGAGATCGGCGATACCGACGAAAACAATTGGTTCCTGAGGCGATTTTAAGTCGAAAAACTTAACTCCAAAATATTGCGTCTTAGAAAGGTACGACAGCATCTAACTGATGAGCCCAACTGTCGGGCCTGGGCGAAACGCATTTAACGCAAAAGGCCGCAAAAAATCTTCCATTTGAATTTAATTCAATACAGTCCACTAAACAACAACAAAAATATTTTTCTTTTATTTTAAATTAATGAACTTGACACCTGTTTCCGGCTGATAGCGTATCCGATAGAAACTTGAACGCACTTCTGTATAATTCAGAACAGCAGTTCGGTTGACGTTTAAAAACTTTAGCTCCTATTCGACTCTTACTTATGTGTTGTTATGGGATTGTAAAGACTAAAAATGACGTTTAGCGTTCTAGTTTCATAACGAGAAACTTAAAAGACTTAAATTGATCTAGATACAGTATTTAAGGACTTTCACACTTGAAAAATGCTAACCTCTTGTAAATAAAATTCTCAAAAATCTCAATTCTTAAGTATAGATATAAGATCAAAAAGAGTCTTATGGGAGTTTTTTTTCAGATTTCAAAAGCTAAGCTCTGGAGAGTTTGTTAGTTGGGCGGGTGAATTATTTTGGAGTTATTTCGATGGAAATGAATATAGCCCTGGCTATTTTGAATTGGAAATTAGGTTGGGAAGTTTTTTATAAGTACACGTCAATGCACTACGTTACAGAAAATGCATTATAGAATGTGACTTAAACAAACAATAACTATTAAGTAATTTAATGTAAAAATTGTCAGTCTGCTAGACGGCCTTTGGCCAAACCATAATTACTTAAGATTATCGAAATGTATTTTTTAAATTATAATTTGATTAATAAAAATTTCAACTAACTAACTAGGCATTAACTCAAGCTTTGAACCAAAAGTACAAGTTCTAATGTAGGTACCAGGCGTGAATTTTTGTTCTCATTTTTAAGCACTTAGTTTATATATTTAAATTTTAAAGCGCTAAGAGATAGAACGTCTATGAAAAACTGACAATACTTGATTAAAATGTCGACCCTTTTTATAGTAAAATTGGGAATTTCTCACAAAAATTAAGCCAGACTCCATCAATATTGACATTATTGACATCTTCATAGCCGCAGAGCGCGGCCGTGTAGTGGCACCGCATGTGGGTGGGCACTTAAACGCATGAGGCGCACGGACGCGGAAATGCGTCGAAGCGCATCTGCCAGCACGTGTTCGGATGAGGGGTGCCAAGCGCTTCGCGACTCACCGCCGCCACCACTGTCGCTAATGAGCCTTCTCTGTTTTCTCTTTTTTTTCTCATTATTTAACATACATTTTTTTGTATATAATACCAATCTAAATTTCGTTACATTTACTAAAAATGAAAAACATTTTGGGGAGTTATTTTATTTTTATAGCTGCGTTACTAAGTTATAAAGGGCAATTAAATGTTAAAAGTCGAAAACTTCATATATAGCTACAGGGTCTTTACAAATCCAATAACAAAAATGTAGGAACAAAATTCTTGAGCATGTTATGCTTTTTTGTATACTTTATTTATTTTTATTTTTAAATGTAATCAATATTCTTTTGTTTTTAATTAGTAATAACAAATTATGTACACTAGTACGTCCAGCACTCTAAATTCGAGTGCCACTTAAATAGATATATTATCTTTAAATTGCTAGAAACTTTGAAGATAAAAATCTACAAAGAACTTTGTAGGAATTTACATACATACATAATTTTTCGAGAATTTACGCCCATTAAAACTTAAAAACACTTTGCCCGAACCGAGCCGACAATACCTAACTAAATGCAATTTTTCTAGGTATTTCGTGACGATTCTCCGCTGAAGCTAATCCGTGGACGATGAACAACGAATCCATTGTCCATTTTCTTTTACAAATATTCTTTCTTTTTCACTTCCTTCCAATAGGGGGACAAGCATGTCTGACAGCATGGCTTGACAAGCACTGGTGTTTGATCATTAGCAAAATATTTATTGGAACTGACGCATCGGCATAATTTGGGTGGAATCTACCCTTCTCTTTTTCTTTCTTTTCTTTCTCCTTAAAATCTACCCGTCTCACTGGTTGCGCCATTCATTAAAAATCCAATGTACACAGGCACTAACAGATCATCCCAAGAAAATTTAACGTGCCGCGGCAGACTTGTGTCCCATCCTTAATTTTATTGAATTTCATTGTTATTATTTTCTGAACGCTGCCAACTGATATTCCAATAATCTTTCCAGTAATGCTGGAAAATTGGTTGGTTGGTGGGTGTCAAAATCGAAACGTCACATTTAGGTCAAAACAAATAAATATAAAATTATATAAATTGATATCACAGTACACAAATCAAAGGTAATATCTTGCGCAGGTTGTCAGAAATCAAAAAATGGTTGCCCGAGTGCTCCCACAAACTTCACTTCACAACGCAATATTAAAAACAACAACAAATATCGAAATCTAAAAAAATGGTTGCTCGGGTGTTCCCAAGAACTTCACACCGCAATATTAAAAACAACAACAAATATCGAAAGTTGACATGTAAATGGGCACTGGATCCACCATTTTTGTAGATACGCAGAACAGAACAAAAATGAAAACGCTAATGATATTACCTTTAATATATATACCGTAAATTGATATTACCAATGTACTTACTTCTTTTGTTTTATTCCTTTGATTCAACTTTTTTATTTATTTTTATTCATTTTATATCATATAAAATAAAACGATTTTATTTATTTGTATTGTGTTTTTATAGTGTCGTGAATTTTAAAGTGTCGTAAACAAATACTCGGTCTCGCTATGGCTCTCGCTCGCACCTATTATGCAATTTTCTTTTATTGTTTTTTAGTTTTTGTGGTGCAATTGTTTAATAAATTTTTGCATTCTGCACTTCTGTGCAAAAAAACCTATCCAACGATATATAATTAATATGCCTTCGTCTTTTGAAGACCGCGTAAATTGTACCACAAAAAATGTGTTTGCCGTTTTATTATATGATGATGATGATGATTAGCTATATTGGTAATTTTTTGGTAACACCAATCAAAAATTTCATAGTTAAGCCTAAATTGATTTTTCATTTAGTTTGGCAACACAATTAACTCCCTCAAAACGATCCTATAAACATTTTCAATGTTAAAATTTCAGTAAAATCTTCAAAGGATATAGTCAGTAATTAAGGCTTAGAATCAAAAGAGCAAGTTAAATGTTTTTCATCAGATCCAAAACAACGTTTAGGTACCCCATTGTACTTTTTACAGTGTGTTTAGCTTAGCTAACTTTGTTTAACTTTGAACAACAGTTACGTTTTCTATGATTTATTACTATTTTTGGTAAAGGTACGTATACCTAAGTATGCCAATATTGACAGTGCGCTTATAGCCGTGTGTAGTTTCAAATGTTTCAATTTTGGATTCGTAAAAAAAGTTGGAATGAAAATTTCAGTAAAATCGGGCCAAACGATTAGCTTTAGGCTTAATCGTCGATTGTCTTCATACTTGGGACCAGCATTGCCGCCCGAAATAAAATTAACAACGTTTCATATTTTTTGAAATATGTTTGTGCCATACGAGAAAACCATATATTCTTCTATTTTTTGGAAAACATCTGTAATCAACATTAATAATATTATTTTGAAAAAGCTTGAAGAAGTGGATTTTAGAATCACAAAAATACCGGTTTAAGCCTCTTCCAAACCAACGTAATGCAATTCTTTAGTTTTAAATAAATTATATGCTTTTTCTTGATCTTTTCTTTATTAAATATTCCAGAATCAAATTTACATAAATTTATGTCTTAAAATTAAATTTTGGACAAATATTGTTTTTGTTTTTTGAACCTATTTTTAAAAAGTTTTTACATTTCTATTACGGTGATGTGGTAGATATTCGCTTTTTTACTTGCGATATATACATAGCTACTGTATGACAAGTTTTGGATTTGGAAGGAAGACGAAAAAGTGGGTCTCGCAATTCCGTCCGTCTGTCTGTCTGTCTGTGTACTCGTTTTACAGCCTAAGCGTATGGGTCGATTTTATTTAAACTTGGTATTTTTTTATTTTTTTTAGGACCGAAAATAACGGTACCTGTCATATAATTTTTTTTTGCATTTTTGGAAAATCCAATTTTCCTCAAAAATGGCTGATTATTAAATTACATATACATATACCGGCGCAGATCGTTTACAAACGGTTTCAAGCGATCAAATAATACAGATGACAGGATTTTGTATGCGACGGACTTATACCTCTGTGTCTGTAGTTGGCACAGGTCAGAGCATCTCCTTTCTTGTGAATGGGGCACACTATGCCGAGGTTCCATTCATCGGGCATACTTTCCTCCGACCAAATTTTGGAGATAAGCTGGTGTATACTCCCTACCAAGTCATCTCCCACTGCTTTGAATAGCTCGACTGGCAGGCCATCAGCATCAGTAGCTTTGTACGTTTTAAGCTTGGCTATCGCTAACCGCACTTCATTTAGGTCGGGTGGATGGAAATTTTGACCATCATCATCCCTAGCCTGGAGGACCACACCCTTATTATAACTCCAAGGGCGGGGAGCCGGATAAACCGCTGCTTATAGGCCTGAGCTACGAATATGCCGTAGTAGTCCTTATAAGCCTAACTGAAACTGTAGCCGCCACCGTTGATTCCATCTGGGGAACTCCCGCTGCCGCCTGGATGAAGGAGAAGTGCCTTAGTGGGAACACTCCTCTCCCCTCTCTCATTTGCAGCCACCTAAAACCGTCCACAGGGATTGGAACCCCATCTTCAGTTAGTTACTCGGCACCCGATGTTCACCACGGGGAGGTTGAGAGTAGGAGTTGATAGACTGAGGTTATTGAGGACACTTATCTACCCTTTGACCATCCTGCCATAGAACTGTTTTTTTTTTTTGTCTCCTTTCTCGTTAACTGCTTAACCGATTTTGATCAAAAATTTTACTTAGGTGATCCTATCAAGTGTGAATAATACAGCATACACAATTTTTGGATTTAAAAAAAAAAATAAACATTTGGTTTCTGAAAAATCATTTTTTTTTAAAACGGTTCGATGAATTGTTTTGAAATTATGGTTTTAGCTGTATATTATTATATTCTTAAAATTGACACATACATTTTTTTTTTCTAAAAAATTTTAAGAAATTGTAGATATAAAAAATTATTTTTTGAGAAAACCGCTCCAAAGATTTTTAAATTTTTTTCTGCATAAATTCACATTTTTTCAAGAATTGAGATGCCGTTCTTTATTGTGAGATTAAAATATTTTAAGTATACTTGTTTTATCAATTTAAATTTAAATTATTAAATGGATAAACGCATATATAATTATTAATGCTGTGTTTTATATATAATCTTTAAAATTCGAAGAAACTTTTACTACAAGAGCAAGTTCGTGTGACCCAGCCGTGCATTTTATTTTTTTCCAAACTAACAATTCAGCTTCGGTTAGGTCTAACTGAATATGCGTTCTCATTTCGTTGAGATATTTGTAAAATTTCTGTTAGCATAAAAAGGAGGACGGTCTATAAGAAGCGATTATACAATTTCTCCGTACATATTAATTTTGACTGTATTTATTCCATTATTAATCTGAAACCATGTATCAAATATTGTTTTATACCTTGTCCAAATAAAAAAGGCAGTGTAGGCAAGATAGGACGTTTGCCTCTCATTCTAGCTATAGTGGATTGCATAAATCTGTCCTTTATTAAAGCTCTCACAGGGTTGTCGTATTGTTTATTTTGAATGGACTCAAATATGAAAGAATGGTATGCAGGGTTACCGCCTTTTTTTTGGATAGAAATTTTCATTTAATTGTTTTATGGATACAAATTAAAACACATTTATCTTTTTCTTTACCACCATGAGGTAAGATAATACACGACTTAAAAATACAAATTGCACAAAACTCTAAAAAAAACACACCTCTTGAAAAATACACGAGTTAAAATACAAATTGCACAAGTTAAAGGACGATGAAGAAAAGAAGTCTGGTACTGACGAAGGCCCAAAAGAAACAGTCGATACTTGAAAAATTCTTGAATTTATTTTTACTATACACTTTGGTTAAATGTTTATTCTTTTATTTAACCTTTGTAAATATTACTTGAATTATAATTTATTGCACACACATTTAAAAAAAAACTTTACAAACGATTCTTAAAAAACTACCCGTCTTAAAAACATAAATTGCACAAAACTTAAAAAAAAATACACTTTTTAAAAAAATAAATTACATAAAAATACTTTACTTCACATTAATTGATCGCTACGAAAATCTACGCAAATAATACTCTTTCAAAGAAAACAGCTTAAAATTTTGTAACTGCATTTGAACGTATTTTCCACACATTAAACTAAATGCAAAAGATGAAAACACTCTACGATAACCCTCATCATTAAAAACTTTTTTTAAAGCTCTAAAACCAAAAGCACCTCAACAGAAACCCAAGGAAAAAAATCTGAACGAGTTGCCAAATTTACATGGGTAACCCTGAATGCACATCAATATTTTATGGGGGTTGAAGTTGAATAGCAGCAGCAGCCATAGGCCACAGCAATTCAGTGCGCACTCAGATGTGCGCTCGATAGGACGTTGGATCTGCGTTAGATGCTTTCAGAAATTTACGGGCGGGCAAACACTTTTTATGAAGGAGTTCTTTCAATTTAGTATGGTGCTAAAATATGGTGCGCTACTGATTTTGAAAAAGCTCTCCCATAAGACGTGTACTGCCAATTTATGTTGGATGGACCTTAGTTATACCTATTGTATTTTCCCCCCTAAGGGTTACAAGCATCCCGTTTACGTCCCTGATCCTACTCTACCTCTTCTCTTCATCTTTCTCTGTACCTATATTTTCTCACATCCTCTAGTTCTTTTATCCACTCTTCTCCTCTCCCATTTTCGTCCATAATTTCCCTCATTTTTTCACCTTTTGATTTTCCGTGATCTCCGCCTGATCTGCATTTTTATATCACATGTTCCCGTGTCTCTTGTTCACCCTCACACATTCTGCACATTCTTTCTTCTTCTCGTTTCCAGTAGCATCTTTCTCTCACCTCATTCCCTAGTCTGACTCTCGCTATTCTTCTTGTTCTTTCTGTCTTCCATCCTGCTTTCAAATTTTGCGGTATCCCCTCTGTCATTACTTCTTTATACCACCTGTTTTATCTGGATACCTTTAATAGCTTCCGTCTTTCTTTTCCCTGCTCTTTTCTGTCTTCGCTTTCCACTCCATTGTATCCAGTTGCACTGTCCCCTCTCCCCTCCCTTTCCCTCTTTCTTTATTCCCTTGCTCCCATCGTGATCCTCTCGTCCATCCCTCTCTCCCTATTTTTGTACCAATCAAAACAACTCGAGCAAGAAATAGTGAACTGGGATGATTATAATAACACCATTGAACAACTTATGATTAAACGAAATGCAGCATATAAGCATTTGAAACGATTTGTGATCCAGGAATTCTTCGATTATTATGAAAGATTGCGAAAAACTTTAGTTGCTGAGATGAAAAATTCTAAACGAAGTTTTAATGCTTCTAAATTTATAATCTAACCTAAAAAAAACTTTGGCAAAATATCAAGTCACTTGTTATCTCAACTCAGTAAAAGAGTACTGATGAAGAATGCGATGTTAATAATCTGAATAAAATATTTGCGGCTTCCTCATCCTAATCCTACACCAATGATGATGCGGAAGAAGATAAAGTTTTAAATAGTAATACTGATAATTCGACAGGTTTTAGTTTCGGAAGAGTTGATGAAATGCATAAGTGTTCAAATCGATAACTGGTATCAAATCAGAAGTTATTGGCTTTGACAACATGAATCGCAAATTTGTTAAAATAATTCTTCCGTTTATATGGCCATTCGTACACATATTTTTAATACTATTTTTACCAGTTCCCGTTTGCCTTAACTTCGGAAAGCCTCTAAAATCATTTCAATTCCTAAAAAATCAAACTAAAATACTTAAGAATATCGACCGTTCTGCCGTTCCTTTAAAGGCCTTTGAAAAGGTAGTAAGTTGACAGATCACTACTTTTCTCATACTTATCAGTTGCTTACTCCTACCCAATCAGGTTTTAGACCAAATCATAGCTTCTGAAAATTGTGGATGACATGCGGTTGCAAATGGATAAAAACTTAGCAAAAACTTCCGATACTGTCTCTCACTATTTTGAAAGCTCGGCCATATCTCTCATTGAGGATTATCTGACCGAAATAACTCAAGCGGTTTCTGCAAATTCCAAGTTATCCGATGTTATAACTCACGCTGGTGTACCCCAGGGATCAATTTTAGGCCCTCTTCTATTCACGCTGTTCAACAATGACTTACCCTAGGTTCTTAGAAATTGCAAAATTCATATGTACGCTGACGATGTACAAATTTATTTGAGTTACCCTGAGGTGAGGATGCAACTTCTCAAATTAACGAAGATCTGATGCGTATAGTGCATTGGTCACTTAAAAATCTTTTGAAAATCAACGCGAAAAAATGCCAGGCTATTGTTATAAGTAAAACTGTTCTTGACACTACATATGCTTACCTTGCGTTAAACTTGATGGTTCAATGTTGAACTACGGCGTAACTTTTAATCAAACCCTGACATGGGATAGTCATTCAACACGTAGAAGAACATATGCCACCCTTCGGATATTACACCTGTCTGGTGGTTGTCTTCCAATTTGAATAAAAATGACGGTTGCCAAAACCCTTGTCTTTCCCGCTTTGTTCTATATCTATGATAGGCTTATTTTCTGCTGTTTGGATTATGTGAGTAGAAGAAAGCTTAAAGGTTTAAGTTGAATTTAACAACAGACAACTCTGTCCGATTTGTATATGGCTTGCATTGTTTTGACCGTGTTTCAAGGTATGCTAAAAAGGTCTTTGATATGCCCTTAAAAAAACATCTAGATTTTCTAGTACTGACATTTCTTTTTAAACTAATGCATATTAAAAATCCTGCATACATACTTATTTGAAAAAATTATTTTTTTTTGTATCACAAAGAAGTAATGTTCTTGTTACTTTTAAATACAGAAACTCTGAGCAACAATTTTTTGTGCATGCGGCTGGTCTTTGGAACTCCCTACCAGTCGACCTGAGAAGACCTAACAGCTACAAGACTTTTTAGACTTTTTTGAAAAATCACTACAGATGCTAAAATTTTTCTAAACTTTTCTTTTTCATATTAACTTATCATATATGTGTAATTCTCATTTATGTACATATTTCTCTTATACTATAAAATCTATTTTGTTTTTCTTTTCTAATATTGAACATAATTGTTTTTAATTAATTAATTTCTTAATCTAATGTACTAAGCATAACCAAAAATACACCATGATTTCATATCAATAAATACTAAATCTGTGGGTTTCCTCCATCTCAAATGATTGAATGTAAAACCACATAAAATTCGACATGTCACAGCGAAGTGTTCGATAAAGTGTCCAGAAAGTTGTAACAGAAGCCTTATAAAAACTGAATGACAGTAACATATATAATCAATCAATATAAATCAAAACAGAGATTTCTGGATTTCCAAAAAAGTAAAGCATGACATTCAAAATTGTACCGTTGTTTTTAAATATATTTTTTTTGTTTTAAGTCAATTTTTTTGAAAATTTCCCCTCCTGCCTAAACGGGGGGAAATAGACCCCCCCCCCTCCCATACGATTTTTTTTTTGTCTTAACCCAACCTACTCGCTCCAGCAGTTTGGTACATCTTATACCGATCACCATGTATAATGTACATAAAACATTAAGATGTTGTGGCCGCCACTGACAACCAACACAATCCTTTTTAATTGCAATTAATTAAAAGACTTCCCATTCAATTTATTTTACGAATCCGAAAAAAAAATAATAAATCTCACCAGCACAAGGCAGAAGGGTCATCTCTAATTAAATTTGCTAAACACTCGCACAACAAAGCAGTATAATATAATATTATGGTGAGTTAGTTTCTTCAATTGATACTTCCCTTCAATCAAGCAAAAGAGATCTTGTGTCTTAATGATAACTTCCGCTAATTTGAGACAATGACAGTTCTATGTGTTTACTCTTCGTCATTATTATTATGATAATGATTGTTATCATTAAAACAACCATTGTAGACACAAAGTCGTGTAACTTCGTTTAACTGATGCAGGCAATGTGCAGCTTAGCATCCAGTCCATCCCATGCAGCAACCATCTTTCATATTAACTCAGGTTAAATCATTTGTTAAATTGTACATACAATACATAATTCCATAACCCAAAAACAACAAAGTGTCAAGTTCTTCTGCTGATGAGGAAGGTACCTATCTTTTGTCTCTCCTGATGCTTTCGTAAGTCGTAAGCTTAAAGCTAGTTATTTTGGGCTGCTCTTAACTGAAGTTTTTGTTTCTCTATTAAACTCGAACGTCGAACTATTAAACGACGCGACGAGAACAAATTGTTTGACGCATAATCCAAACGCTTCGACCATTGAAACGACAATCAGGTAGAGCGCAGTGTGATGATGGCTCCAATGCACGGTCGCTAGGAAGACAAAACTTGGCTTCCTATATTTTTGTTGTCTTATTGCAAATTTAACGAAGTAAAAAGCTATACATACCAACTTCGGCGCTAACTAGCTAAGCAAATTTTCCACCTCACTCTTCTATACACCAACATCAAATGAAAACTTTATAAAAAGATAAATAGGAATTTCACAAGTACGGTTGTACAAGTTGTGATCGTTGATCTTTGAAAATATTCACGAAAATATTCTATACGAAAAATAAAATAAAAATGCTCACAATATTATAAACGCACCTATTCATTAAAATTTAAAAGAAAAAAGAGGCTGGGTGCACCCAACACTGGTACTTCTCATTGGTTTCCTAGGAAATTAGAGAACCGATTTTATTTCTTAAAAGAAAATCGCCGACTCAAGATCTTTGAAAACGGTGTCAGGCATTCAATATAAGTACAATCAAGTCAGACCCTTTCATGCTCTGTCTAGAGATATGCGAGACGAAATTTATAATAGCAAACAAAAAATCATTAATTAAATTCTTTTATAAAAACTTGCGGAAGTCGTTTCAGAATATAGGTAGAAATGGCGGCCCCGAGCAGCCTAAGCTCGATTCAGAATATAGTTGGAAATTCCATCCACGCCAGTTGACTTCTTTGGTTTCAGTGTGCTGATGATATCTGCTATCTCCTTCGGATTACAGAAATGTTGGATGTTCCTTGGATCATCAGATGTGCAAGTGGCATTAAACTGCACCATTTCCATATTTGGCTGTTGAGTCAGTTGGATAGATGCCCCCACTTCCTTCCGAAAGGCCGGATCTGTTGATGGCGCTGGAGTAAAACTCTGCTCGAAGTGGTTGGCAAAGACTTCCACATTCCATTTTGTCAACGGTTGATGTCAGCTCGATGTTGTTGCTCATCATGACTTCCGGTAGTGGTTTATTTCTCCCTATAAGGCGGTTCATTTCCTTGAAGGCCTCTGGTCCAGGTTTGATTCCTTGCAATTTCTTCTTGGAAGACATTTTGCATGGAATTTCCGCCTCCTTATATGAACATCTCAGAAGAAAGTAAATGTGAATTGTGAAAACGTGAACGAAATATAAAATTCGCTATTGTGTCAATTTTTTCAAAATGCTGTCAGTTATCAGTACGGTACTGACACTTGATCATTTTATGACAAAAGTAATAGCATAATTGAGACTATTTTTACGAATTGGTCATTAAAATGGGAATACAAAATGGAAGACAGTATGGCAATCTGGCGACATTAGGTCTACCTTTTTAAATGTATGATAGGTAACTAATTGTTCTTTAATGAGAGGTATGCTGTTATCGGTACCTGAATTCAAGTTTTATGAAATAATTTTCCTGCGAACTATTTTTTTTTTAGAGAAGATTTTTTTGCCGCAAAAGTATGGAAAGTTTACCGTAAACATGCAATTCATTTTTAAACACAAAATTGAATTGAATGAAAAGTAACGTCTTAATTTTAAAATTCATTTGTTGCAAACGAATTGATAAGTTTATAATAAACGTGAAACTATTTGCAGGAAACTACATTGTGAAAGGGTAATTTGCAATCGATTCATTCGTTTGCTGTAAAAAACTTAATTTCCTGCCCAATAACATGGAGTTTGACTTTGGGAGACATTTTCGTTTGCCGCAATCAAATCATGCAAATTGAACTTCAAACGAATTCCTTGTTTGACAATATGTTTGAAGAAATGGAATAACTGTGCCTGCAGAGAAGGATATAGGTACTTGTTAAGAGATAGTAATAACTTTAAAGCAAATTCTTTTCAATTACTGCAAAAGAAGTTCGTTACCTGGAAAACTCAAAAACAAAAAAAATATTATTTCCCTCAGTACAATACCCGTTCTGATTCATCAATAAACTGTAGGTCCCATCCATTCCTGCAGACATGCACACAGGAATGGTGCGATCTCCTTCCGGTCTTAGATCACGTTTGCAATACTACATCCCTGCTTCATCTCCAGCCGAAAACGTCTCTATAGCACCAACAATAGGGGCTAAAGTATGAATTGAAATGCGAGCGAGCAAAACAGATATTTACTTAATCGAGCTTTTAAGCGTTTGGCTGAAAGTTAGGCCCAACTTTAAATTACTGCCTGCTTAAAGGAAATATTGTTAGATAAAATTTTATAAAATACAAATTTTATAATGACAAAGACACTTTTATGCATATGATAAGTTAAAAAATTTTCTAAAAATCTTCTTTAATATAAAATAACGTCATTTTGAAGCACTCTTTAGCACATGTTATCTACTGAAAGATCCCTCGCCTGTTTCAAGTCTTTGATAATTATGATATGACGGAGGTATTTACGTCTACCAGCCTTGGGATCTTGGTCAATTGCGAAATGATGATACTTTTGAATTTCCTAATCAAATTCGAATTTCTTATAACAAAAAAAAAAAAATGCCGGAGAAATCCCCCATATCAAAATAAAACAACAAAATCTCTGTCATGTTTGCTTGCAAGCATTATATTAAAGAGAGACCACATAAATCCTGTGGCGGGCGACCGAGTCCGATGCCACACTCTAAAGAGGTGAGTTGTTGTAAAAAGAAATAAAAAAAAAACTCAAGTTGGGGTTTTTAACCCCAAGCCGGGGTATTAGTTTCACCGAAAGTGAAAGTGGCTTCCCGGTGGTAGCTATGGCTAGCAACAATAATAACAAACAATAAAAATGGAAAATAATGCAAGATAAGCCGGCAACAAGAAGCAAAACACATCTTAACTTCGAAACGAATGCTATCAGGCTTGACACGCGAGTCGCAGCAAATGCCAACATCCTCTTCTCTAGAGTAGTCTGTCGGTCGTCGTTGCCTTTGGTACGGAAATGAAATTTATAATCTTTTTGATTATGGAGCAGGGGGCGGTATAGAGGTTTGAATTTGAAATGGAAGTGACTTCGTTAAAATCATCGCCGCCGCTGCCGCCCCCGTAGTTATCGTCGCATCGTGCGTCGTCTTCGTCATTTGGCATAGACATCGGTTACGACTGCGACGTTGTTTAGTGTTCATGTGTGCATCATTTTGATGCACATCAAGGAAGAACCTCGATTTCATTGGCATAGGTTGAGGCAGCGAAGATCACAAACACAAATTGATGCAGTGTGAGATACATTTAGTTAACTTCCCATTAAAATAATTGTTTTTGTGCACTTAGATTGTTAAATTATTCGAATTGGAACTCATGCAATGCCACACAAACGCGATCCACACGATGGTTCTTTTAAGTTGAGGTATGAACATAGGTAGGCATACTTACAAATAATTACGAAACTTTATTTTACTAAAATATAAAATCGGAATGATAAAAAAAATTAATAATTGTTTCTTAATAACAAAAAAAATATTTAGCTATGAAAGCTGGAGGATTTTAAGCGAGTATACATATTTTAAACAATATAATGAACAAAAATGTGAACATTTTTAGTTTATTGAGAATATTGAGAATATTGCAAAGTGATGTCATGATGTGAATGTCAAATACCTACTTACAAAAAAAAAAGAGCTCCCCGTACTAAATAAAAAAGGCTTGCGTATTTCATCCATAGGGTATCCCCTAATGCCCTAATTCGTGCATGATAGTTTGGGGGATGATTCCTAGGATCATTCTAAGAAAAAATTGCTCATACAGTACCTAGGCGTTTATCTTTTTAAGTTCAGCAGAGCAGTTCAGAGCTGAGCCCGAACTGTCAAACAAAAATGTTGTGTTTCTTTTTTTAGTTCAGAGCGCAGCGCTCAGAGTTTGGAATTCGTGTTTCTTTTTTGATTTTTTCGACTCTATCGTATTTGAAGGATCATCAACCAATACAATTAATATCATTATTCTATTCTCCTTAAACTTTTTAACCGATATTGGAAAAACTTGCGATATATGTATAGGTACTACATACATACATATGTATATACATTATATGTATATTACATATTTTGTATATGGCAAGTTTTGGATTCGTAAAACATCGAACTCGAGATTTTTATCAAACTTGACATTACGACGATAGGGAAGACGAAAAACGTGGGTCTAGCAATTCCCCCGACACGGTTTTTAAATTTTTTTAGGACCGAAAATAATAGTACGTGCCATATAATTTTTTTAAGCATTTTTGAAAAATCCTATTTTTCTCGAAAATGGCTCGACAGATTTTTCTAAAAAAAAATTTTTTTAAATTTTATTTAGTACCATTTGGTGAAAATTAAATTTCCAAAAATTGGTTTTAAATGGTACCTCACCTAGAACCATTTTTTTTTCGTTTTTCTAGAAAAGGAATAAGCTGATTTTGTAAATTATTGTATACCAACATTTAAAAAAAAAATGATTTTGGATTTTTAAAAAAAGTTAAAAAAATTTTTTTTGTAAATCAAATATGTATTTCGAAAATGACTCCATTGATTTTTACAAATCTTGATACCGAGCGGTTTTTTTTAACATTATTTAGTCAAAATCGGGGGTACTTTCCATAAATAAATTAAATTTGATGGCACAACAGCTCATGAAGAACTAGGGCCTAGTGACTTACTCTGCAGGAATGGAGGGGACCTACAGTTTCCGAATCCGAACGGCTAACGAGTGGCACTTTTCTGTGACAGGAGATACTCTTGGAGGATTTGTCAATTCCTTGCAAGAGGCAGTAGCCATTTTTTCTTTTAAATAAATAGGTGGCGAGGTTGGGGATCGAACCTTAGACCTCCGGCATGACAGTCCATCGCACTAACCATCACGCCACGGCTACTACTTTCCATATAAATGTTAAAAAACCGTCACAGAAAATCTAAGTTTTCTCGAAAACGACTGCTGTGATTTTGATTAAAATTATATAAGTACGGTCTATGATTTATCAAAAACAAAATTTGCAGTTAGCCATTATTAACAGTACCTCTCATAGAACCATTTTTTATTTTAGATTATCTCATTTGTATAACCGATTTAAATAAAATTTTGTATACAATAGCTTCAAAAAATTCCAAAAAAGTAATTTTTGGATTTAAAAAAAAATTCAAATTTTTTTCGGAAAATTCGATATTTCAAAAACGGGAAGATGATTTTTTTGGGAGCGGGTCAGAATTCTGGCTATCAAAATCCTGTATGACCAAAATTCTGTTTTTTCTTTTTTTGAAAATACTGTACGACCAAAATTCTGTATTTCAAAATTCTGCATATCCAAATATCTGTATATTCAAAATGCTGTAAGTGTAAAATTCTGTTTACCAAAATGCTGGTTATGTGCAAGTTCTATATTTCGAAGAAAAAATTGTTAACAATATCATTGTTAAGCACGTACAAGTACAAATAGAATGTTTTGCATCTACTTGTACAAAAATTCATTCAAATACAATCCCTTTAAAAGGAGTAAAAGACTTATATGTAAACAACGTTTTATTTACTCTATTTTCGTGAATATATTTCTGTTAAACCTCGATATGTTGAAATTGTAGAATTTAGCGATGAAAAACTTAGAATTCTTCAGCAATATTGGTACAAGTCTGAAATGTTTTATATGCAAAATTCATTATAGAATTTGAGTTTTTTAAGGTTTTACATTGTCATCTTAATATTATGAGTTTTAAATTGAAGGTACAAAATAGCTACATGAAATTTGGCCCCATTGAAAAATAGCCCCAAACAAAACATGAAAATTTTCCCCAAAAATTTGTATAAAAGCAACAACAAAAAATTGATAATATTTTATGAATTGAGGTCATTTTTCATTATTTTAGGGCTTCTTTTCATTTTTTTAATTTTTCGTTTAAATTTCAGTATGAAAAATAGATTTTTTTCATTTAGTTGGGGTAATTTCTCCAATTTTGGGGATATTTATTATATTTTGTTTAGGGTATTTTTTCATTATGATATATGATAATATGTATAATGAGGCTTGAGTGTAGTAACTTTCCGAATTTTATTTTCCTTACAATTTAATACAAATTTAGACAGTAAGTATACAAGAAAAATTGTTGTAATATAAGATTTCATTTCATTCAAACTTTCAATGTTCATTCTGTATTTAAGTAAATCTGTATGAGTAAAATTCTTTATTTCAATATTCTGCTTTTAAAAATACTGTATTTAAAAAAATTGGTTTTGATAATGTAAAAAAGTGCGCACTTTTTTACATTTTCAAAACCAATTTTTTTAAATACAGAATTTTGAAAAGCAGAATATTGAAATACAGAATTTTACTCATACAGAATTTTGACTATACAGAATTTTAAATTACAGAATTTTGTGTAACCAGAATTTTAAATTACAGTATTTTGAAATACAGTATTTTAAAAACAGTATTTTGACCCTACAGTATTTCGACCCCAACCCGATTTTTTTCGACATTTAATTTTTAATTCAACATTAATAAATACTAAAAAATGGTGCACCAATTTTTTTTTCTTAAAAATGTTTACAAAATTTCATATAAAAAAAATTAATTAAAAAAAAGATTAATTAAAGAAATTAGATGATGTACTTTTTTTAGCTCTCAACACAATTCAAGAATGTTTTTTTAATAAATTTATTTCGAATTAGGTAATAATGTATTGATTTTTAATGGTTTTTTAGTTTAAACTCTAAATTACATGCATAAGACTAGTTTAAACTTAAGGCTCCCATTAAAAATGATTTACTTATAATACACTCAATCTTTAAAATTTAAAGAAATTTTTACTGCAAAAGCAAGTTTGTGCGATCCAGTCGAGCGTATTATTTAATCCCCTTTACTAGATACAACCTATATAGGTACGCATTCTTAATATCCCCATACAAAGTTATTTGTGGCTTTAAATTACTTAAAAGTTCAAAGTCCGCATAGCCTAACACGTATTACATGGATGTCCCATCGCTTAAGATTCAAAAACTTAATTTGCATTTAATAATTCAAACAATATAAATGCCTTTTACTCAACACTCACAATAACATCACAATAGAAAAAGAACACCATCAATCGAACAAATCACCCGGTGTTATAAAGCTCACGGCATTAAGAAAAAAAAAAACTTCTTGTAGCTGGACAAAGAAGTTCAACGACCTCAAAGTTCCACGTGCTGACCCCATTCGGCAATCATGTTCGTTTTGGTTTCGTATGAGGAGGCTTAATACAGACACAAGAAGCTCCAAATACTTATATCTATACGAAAGCTGGTTATGTAAGTTTTGTGCATAACTTTGTTTTGTTTCCGTATCTTTGGTTGATGTTCAAACTGCAGGGTATATATAAGGACTAAATTTCATTATAAATTACAAATGAATCATTGGGATAAGCTTTGGCATAAAAGACAGCAAAACCTTCATTTCTAACAAGTTCATTTAAAGCCAACAAAAAACTAAATTGATCGTGCACTTCATCACGTCACGAATTTCAAAACTGGAATGCTGCTAACATTTTAAGCGTTTGTATGAAAATGTTCTCTTATAAAACGAGATGGAACATCCTCTCATAACATTATCAATGATAAAAGCACACGTGGTGAGCATGAGATTCTGATCTGATTGCCTCTTAATTCCTCTTATCTTCTTGGCATTGGGGTTGGGGTAAGTGAACTCCCTGCGAGCGCCACATTTATTAATCTTATCGTAATAATATTTTCCTTTACTCTTATTATCAGCTCTAAGCTCACTTAATTTTATAACTGCATTTGCCATACTCTCTTAAGTAAATCTGTTCTCAAAAAAAGTTCTCTTCGATCAGTGGCAGTGGCCAGTGGGAGAAAATCTCAAGATCAAGAGAAGTATGAAGAGAGTTTATCTATTTGCAAAGCTAAAGAGCGATTGGGAGGTGTGTGTAAATGTAAAGTGTAATCTGTGGGGATATAAAAGAAAAGAAAAAGAAAAAAAATCACATCGCATCGAGTTCATTCAACCTCGCCCCAGTGAACTTAGTTGAGGTTATTTTTACACATTTATACTTCTTGTTTGATGGTGTTGTTGTTGTTTTTGTTGTTGTTGCTGGTCTATGTTGTATACGAAACATAAGTCATGCTCTGTATGGGTGCATGCCAGTTTTATTTCTTGGGTTGACTGCTGCTGCTGCCAACCGCCCCGGACAGCCCGATTACCGCACTATCATCAGGTCCTCGCCTTGCCACCCATTCCCACCGCCACCACCATGGTTCCATGTTCCATCTTAGAGACTTTTCTGCCCGATAGTGTGATGGTGGTTATGTTTGAGCATTTGTTTATAGTGGGACTCGTTGATTTCTTTTTTTGTTTTTTATCTTGTGAAGCTCGAATGGATGGATTAAGATCTGAGCGGCATCGCAGCGGTTAAGCCTCAAGTACGAGTTTAGGTACTCAGAGCTCAAGTTGGAGTGTCTTGGAATTGAATTTTATATATTATTTTGGTGTGTCTTTCGATGACAAACCGCAGGGGATTTGAATGGCTTATTCTGATGGTGTTAAGTTTTGTTTGGATTATTTCAAAAGTTCCCTGCCTTACCGTATGCATATACCTACTTTTTTTTTGTCTTTTGTTGTTTCGTTGCTTGGTTTGATGAATCCGGAAGAATTTTTAACGTGTCAATTATGTTAAGAGGTAGTAACAAAAAAAAAAAAAAAACAATTTGAAGAGAAAAAGAATTGCTTTGGAAATAGTATAGTAGTGCGTTGAACATTTTGATTTAAGTTTAAGGTAAAATCAATTGAGACCAGATTCTTTTTTGATAACCAAGAAGATTAGAAAACAAAATTTAATTTTTCAAATAATTATTCCCTTCGGTCTGAATTTGTCTGCAAGAGCAAGAATTAGTTAGAGAGATTTTCTTTTAAGCTTCATGTGCAAATGCAATAGGAAGTATTAAAATTAAGCTTCATGTGCAAATGCAATAGGAAGTATTAAAATTCTCAAAAATTCATAAAGTGAGTTAACACTTACAAATTTCTTACATGACTTTGCTCTTCATCTTTTCGATTCACACTCTACTTTTAGTGATAAATCCACATCATAAGAGGAAAAAAATATGAAAAACACTTTATGGAAATCAGGAATCACTCCTCTACTTTGATATGATAACTTCATATCCTTACCTTCTAGTAAGTCCCCTTTCACACAGGGCAACTGAGTTGCCGGCAACAATTAGTTCTAAGGCGAGAAGGGCAGGAGGAAAGAGGGGGAAATGAAATCTCCCCGGTCAACAAATTAAGGAGATTTTTTTGACGTTTCTCTTCACACTACGTTTGTGTGCGTTCAACCAAGGTAGTTTAAAAGGAAAATAAAGAAAATCTCCGGGTTTTTGTTGCTTGCGTGTGAAAGGTACAAGAGATTGTTAAGGAGATTTAAAGAAAACGTCAAAAAAATCACCAGCAACTAGTATCTTCGTGTGAAAGGGGACTAAGCAAAGAGAGGGAAATTTCGAGCCAAGATAGCTAGATGGGATGGCACTACTGGATGAAGGAATTATTTCAGTCCCATTGTACGAGTAAAATGCATCAACATACTGACTAAACAATCGGATTTGAAGAACACGCCACCGCGAATAATATTTAATCGACCTGACGTAATCAGAAAATGAACAAAAACAAATAATTAACCATTATTTTAAAATTAGAAAAAAAAAAATAAAAATATTGCACGACAAAATTGAAATTGTCAAAACCAATTCAGGTGTGACAAATGGCAAATTATTAAGCAGTAAACTGAAAACCATTCAATATATGTAAGAAGCTTTTACGGCTTTTCCAGGAGGTGCCTCGCTAGCTTGATACCAGTTTGAAAATTTTGCAAAAAAAAAAAAAATTAAAATTGTAACAATTAAAACAGAACTGTTAAACTGTTAATTATTTAGCAATATAAAGTTCGATATAAGACGTTTTTACTCCTTTTTGATATCAACAAAGCAAAACAGCAAAAACAAAATAGTTTTTCGATCGACGTACGCGGCGAATGTTTTTTCGCTGACTTGACATAGGAAATCAAGCATTACGTCGACCCGGACCCGGACCGGACACTATACTTAGGGTGACGGATTTCCCGGGACTTCTGGCAATCTAGCGGAATTTTATTATAAAAATCATTCGCATGAACCAAAGCAAAAATTGGTTTAATATATAGCAAATACCTCCCTGTAAGCAATTATACCAAAATTTTTAGGAGGAGAGCATGTTTTACTGAGAGAATTGATTTTAAAGTGAGAGTTTGTGATTTATTTGAGTCAAGTTTGCGGTGCGAAGGTGTTCGGGGTTTTTCACTTTTAAAAGTCTTTTGTGAGTCTTTATTGAAGTTTTTATTTTTTATTAATTTAATACAATATAAGAGAATAAGAAAGTGAGTAAAATTATATTTAAAAAGGTGTTCAATTTTTTGTTGTTGTGTTTTTAAGTGAAAAAAAATGTGTTTTTTTGTTAATTTTTACATTTATTCGAGAAAATTTTAATGTTATTCAGGAGGGAAACTATATACGTCTTAAAGGCTGACATTTCACCTTTCATATTGCGTTTTAAGTTGCTGCGCATATCTGCGCACTTGAAAAATTTGCTAATTTTTCTAAACGCTTACCGTCCAAAAAATCATGTTCTGTTTTTCTTTTTCTAATATTATTTGTTCTTATATTTTTTTTAACTTTGAGAAATGTGTTCTCTCTTTGCAAACACAATATTAGAGAGAGAGATATTTTGCATACTACAACTTACAGGGTGTTTTATGTTTCAATCAATATATATTTAATACAAAAATTTAACATTTTACTTTAAAAAAATATGTATTCATAAAATAATACATAATATCAAATTGAGGTATTTTGTATACATATATGTAAATAATTGACTGAAACACCCTGTAAGTTGTAATTTACAGGGTGTTTCAGTCAATTATTTATTTAATACAAAAATTTAACATGTTACTTAAAAAAAAAATATTTTTTTATAAAATAATACTTATAATAAATATAATAGCAATAAAAATTTACAGGGTGTTTTTCAAATTTAAATACAAATTTAAATATCGCGAACTATTTACGAGAAAAACATCCAGTTTGGAAACAATGATACATCTTTTTAACAGGCTTTTGATATCATTAGACCCTTTCTTAGCAAGTCTAAGGTGCATTCCGAAAAGAAAAAAAAGGTCCAATTGAACAAGAAATTTTGGAGCTTCTTGATGTTCCATCTTAAATTAAAAAATCTGTTCATGTACTTTTTTTTGTTATTAAATGAATTAAATGCTGATGTCGATTTATTTATTAAATTTATATTTATGGCAATCAAAAATAAGACTGAAAAATAAAACTTATTGTTTTAGATAAATTCAGATATGTTAATATATATAAAATACTTGCTTTATTTAATTTTCTGTTTACATTTTTTTTTGAATTTAGGAGAAAAAAGTGTATAAAAAGTTCAACATGCGACATGCTATTAATATTTTTCTTGCTGGTAAGGTTAAAACTCTCCCGCCCCTTTTGCAACACATTTTGACCTATTCCAATTGTAATTTATTTTTTTAACATTACATCTGAGCATATTTGTTGCAAAAAGTTATCAAAAAACCAACCCAAGTTTTGTTTTATGCGTGGTAGTGATTTTCAGAAAATTAACATTTTTTCATATGAGAGATCGATCACTTCAAAGCTCGTTCTAAAAAAACTTTGAAGAGATATGACAAAAATTTAAATTGTTTTGATTCTACGAGCCATTTATATTATATAAGCAGAAAAAAATATAAGAAAAAGTTTAATGCACGAGCGCTATTAATTTAATTCCGCTAGATTTCTAAATTCCCACACTGTGCGTCGGCTGAATTCGGACGATCGAACCAAATTTATATGAAAAAGGAAGGAAGCGTGAACACCACTCCGTCCGGCATCCGGCGATAACGCCCGATAATTACCGATCAACGGACGAATACGAACATGTTTGGATTTTCGTCAGTTTGTCGGTTATTATTATTACTTGCGATTATGCATGCGAAATTGATACTTTACAGTACGCACTGATATCGTCCGAGAACGGGTCAGCGGCGGCGAGAGTCTAGGCAGACGAACGTCCAAGACAGTCGCCCGAATAGTTGCAACCCGAAATCGGCCGATGATTTGGTTGCAGTGTACGCGAACCGTTAGCATATTATTAATTTGGCGGTGCAACAGCTCGTGAAGTAAGGGCATAGGGACTTACAACTCTAAACCATTCTTGTGAGTGTGTTACTAAGCAGGAATGGAAGGGACTTTAAATGTTTGTCAAATCCGAACGGCTATGATAAGAGAAGTAGTCTTTTATGACAAAAGAGATACCTACTCTTGCAGAGTTTACCACTTTCTCGCAAGAAGTAGACTGTCAAGGCAGTCCAACGCACAAATTATTACGCCACGGGCTGCTACAGAGTTCCGTGCAATAACAAAATATTGCTAATGTTCATTATCAAATTATTTTTAACAGTAGAATATCGCTATCCGCTCTTCGTCTTTTTCAGGTCTGGGTTCGATTACCAGCCTCTTCCACCTAAAAACAAAAATGTGATGACAAATCCTTCAAGAGTAACTCTTGTCATGAATAAGTACTTCTCAATATAGCTGTTCGGACTCCGTATAGAAATTTGTAGGTCCATTCCATTCCTACCTAAGCAACATGCACACAAAATGTAATCACTATAGGCCCTAGTTCTACACAAGCTGTCGCGCCACCAAATTCATTTAATATATTTTTCCATGTAATGTTTTTGAAAAGTTATCACTGCCACCACTTCTTTCTTTCCTGATAATTCTTACTTTCTTTGAAATTTCCGAGTGGAATTAAAAAAGCAACAATGAATAAAAACCGAACACAAACACAACGTAATAATATCAATATCTTGACCACAAGACTTAAGATTTTTAACGATCTTCGAATCTAGGTTACATAAATAACGTTTCAGCTAAAGTATGTTATCTATACATACAAGTACCGTTAGTACCTACAATATTATACCTCTCTTAAAAACACACACATTTCACCATTCTAATGGAAAAAATCAACAAAACCAGCGTCAAGTCATAAAATGCGAATCAATTTTGGATACTCACCCACATAAAACAGAAATAGCTTCAGGGTTCATTCAGCTCAAGATCATGACTCATTGGACATTCGAGGGTCGTTCTCGTTTTAAATTTTTTGTAACCTCTTAATGAACAGTTATAAGAGCTTAAGAATCTAGGCCACGGCAGAGTCATCATTTGATACCGAAGTAGCTACAAGGGAAGACAATAAATTGAAGAAGAAAAAAAGTGCAAAAATCGTAAAATTCATTCGACCATCAGTGTTATGGAATACCAATGAGGAAATGCTTTTGCGTTTGGGTAAAATTTCGTATTTTCTTCATTTATTTTCAAACATGTGTGTGCATTTGTGCATGTGCCCCCAAAATGACAGTGCGGGAATAAGCTTGGATCAATCTCTTTTGTCCATGCCCCTGCTGGGAGGTGAACCCGCTACCTAACCATCTGCATTATGGACAAAAACAAAATTCAAAGGGGCAACGTTATGCGCATATAAAAAGAGTATACAACTTAAGATGCATTCCCATTCTCAGTTGCATTCCCGTTCCCATTCCCATAGTTCGAGCCATAGCCAAAGCCAAAGTTATCGGTGTCTTGAAGGAGGAGGTGGACTGGTTCCAGCTTGGTGTGGTTTTATAACTGACGACGACGACGATGATTATGGTACCAACACGTACCAAGAACCCTAGAGTCCAACGATGACGATAGTAATCATGTTGACGATGGTAATGTTCATTGGGTGCCGGTGCATGGTCGGATGGCTTCCCGAGGGAATGAGGGTTCGGAAGACTCTAACAGGAGTGTTAGCGCACTAAGCGTGAGTCAATCGGTATTCTGCATATTACATACATATCTTTGCTGTGTTTTTTTTTTTAGTTGAATGTGCATTTTGTGCATCTTCTCTTCCTGGTATTGACCTAAATTTAGGTCACTCGTACGTTGTTTGTGTGGTTGGCTTTAAGAAAAAGGTTTATTCCCTGGCGTTTATTAACTATTTTTTTTTTGTTACTTTGCTTTGTTTTTTTTACAATTGTTTTTTTTTTTTATTTCTTCAATAACTTCTGCTATTGATATCTAACTGTTTCATTGCGTTGCGGTTGATTGGTTTTTCTAAACAGTGAATTGGGTTTTAAATCGAAAATGGTCTTTTAGGAGATTCTTAGGAGTACAAGTTTTGATTGAGCTCAGCAAATTTTGGCCAACAAAAAATTCTTTATCAACTTTTCTTATATCTTACAGGTAAAAAGTTTAATCAAAATCTTTGGGACCGTTTTTGAGAAAATTAAAAACAAAAAATACAACATTTGTAGGGCAGCTACCTACATGTTGTAAATGACCACAATCAAAAATTCAAATTTTGCCTCTAGGCAATCACATTCAAATCCTCTGTACCAAACTCGAAGGAAATCGGCCCACTGCATTTAAGCTCCTCACATTACAGTCGACGCACAGACGCACAAAAGGTATGGCGAAATCCTTTTTTTTTATATAAAGATAATTATTATATGAAATTTTGTAAACATTTCAAGAATTAATAATAATTGGTACGCTCGCTATACCTTTAGAATATCAGTCGTTCGAATAAGACTATTTCAAAAGCTTCCAAAAAAAAAATCGACCTGCTGTGTTGGGCGCCATTTAAGCAACTTGTTATGCATATACTAAAATTTTAAAAAAATTTTCCTTCAAAAGTACTAAATTTTATTCCAATTGAAATGAAATGTGTTTGCTGTGTTTTTCCTACAAATTTTACTTCAAACGGCATAAGTATCCGATTAAATTTGTTTGCTGATTCGTAAGTCTTAGGTCCAATTTACACAGAACTTGCATTATGGTAATGGTGAGGTATTGGTCTGCTTTGGCCAGCTGGGGCGGCCGGATGCACTTATTTCACTTCACACAGAAGTGACAGCGAATAGACATTTGTCAGTTCATTGAATAATTTCAAAATGCTTTCAGACGGCGGAGATGAGCGATAAGATATTTTTTTTTTAACAAACCATAGACACCTATATTAATATAAATATAGGAAAAAAACCAGTGGCGTAGCTAGCCCTTTGGGGGCCCTGTATCAAAAATGTTCTACGCTCGAACTACATAGTTCGACGATCGAGTTTAACAGAGAAAAAAAACTTCAGTTAAGAGCAGCCCAGAATAACCAGCTTAAGCTTAAGAAAGCATCAGGAGAGACAAAAGATACCTACATTTGTTTTTGAATTTGTGAACAACAACAACAACTTAAAGGCGCTACCACCAATTGCTTACGAATTAATTTTGTTTGGTATTTTTAATTCGTTTTATTTTTGTTTGGCTGGAGATATAGCTATTTCAAGGGGTGCCAAGCCCTATCATCAGTCTCCTTTAGTGGTGCTGAGCTTTAATCCAATTTTATTTGAAAAACTTTCTACACATCATGCGGTATTTGAACCCGCGCATCAGATTTGCTCAGTCTTCGAAGCTGTGTGCACTACGCACTCGGCCACTGCTGACCACTGACGTCACAGGGCGCGATGTGAGGTTTGTTTATCAAATGCATTTGGAGCATCAGCATTTTTATAAGCACTTTTAAGTATGCTGTCTTGTTCCGCCTCCATTGAAATTGACGGAATAAAGAATGGTCAAGTCTAATAAACTGAAATACTAGTATGAATAGTAAAATAATAATAACTAAATAGTCTTGTTTGTTACCGACCTTCCTACCTCTCCCCCTTTGATACGTACTACGAATTGTAAAATAAATAAATAAATTCGATGGCACAACAGCTCATGAAGAACTAGGGCCTAGTGACTTACAACTCTCAACCATTCCTGTGTGCGTGTCTGCAGGAATGGAGGGGACCTACAGTTTATTGCCGAATCCGAACGGCTAACGAGCGGCACTTTTCTGTGACAGGAGATACTCTTGGAGGATTTGTCAATTCCTCGCAAGAGGCAGTAGCCGTTTTTTCTTTTAAATAAATAGGTGGCGAGGCTGGGGATCGAACATTAGACCTCCGGCATGACAGTCTATCACACCAAAAAAAAAACAAATTAAACCATGATGCATTGATAAGATATGAGCTCATGAGATCTCAGCCCAACGGTACTTTACGAACTCAGTTTTTTAAATTTAATTTTGGATACATTATTTCTATTATCTGTGAAAATTTCACCAATATATATTGACCCACTAAAAAGATAAAAATAAAAAACACAAAAAATAGCCATCTGCAAATTAACTGGAAGCGCGTCCGTTTGGACGCTCGTGTGACCATACTAATTTACGACAGTACCTCTCATACCGTTTTACAATCTGCGCGGCATGAGAGTCAAACAATCGACAAAGTTGGACGCGCTGATGAAACCAATAATGCCGCTCGTAAGTCAATAAGTTTTCTTGGTTCTCAGGACGTACTTCCAAATGGACGCGCAGAAAAAGACGCTCGTGTTGCATTAGCCTAAACGTGATAAATATACAATCATCTCCTCAAATGAGGAAACGAGTCTTCATTTTTTAAGAAACGATAAGCAGATGCAAGACCGTAAATTTTCCTCTATATGTCGGTATCAACTATAAGTGGGGATATGGATATCTTCTAACACAAAAATTTCTCTGCTAATGCAATTCCAACACAGAAGTTTATATTTTCAAAGAAAGTTAGCAACGATCCCCCACACCGTTAAAATTTTATTTTCACTATATTACATGTTTGCTCAGCAGCATTTGCGTACGCGCTCACCTTTCCATTTCCATATTTCAAACATGCTCACATGCTTTCCTTTTGATTTCATTAGGTGTATCTTCGTCTTCTATTGTAATTCACTCTTATTATAAAATGTGTGTTGCATCATATAGTCCTTACCTGATGGCGCATCACTTTACGTCAGGATCAAAAACCGCAGCAGTTGGATTGCATTCGATGCGGAAATAAAATTAGGGAGCGAATCCCCCAAATTCAATAGATTCGGAAATAAATTAATATTTTTTTTTTCTATGTTTGGTTATCTACATTTACCTTTCGATTTCCTGACAGACTGTGTTGTGGATTTTAAGACAGTTTTAATTCAAACAAAGATGAAAAACCACAACAGAAGACAACGGTGTAACGGTGCGGTGGTGTGGTCCGCTACTTGAGTCAATATGTAAATGTGGACAATTCAAATAAATTTAAAAAGGAATACACACATAGACCGAACATTTTCGAGGATCATTCAGAAAAATTAATATCCCTTAAAAACCTTTCCACGATGACTGCTGTTTGTCAATGTAAACATATTTAGCGCCACACTGTCAGTTTTCCTGTTGACACATTTTTATTCAGTAAGTTTTTAACGACAAAAAAAAATAAATTGAAAAGACTGAAAGGATGTTGGTTTTTTTTTTATGAAATTTGATTTCGTTTTTAAAACTAAATTACACGTGCTTAGCACGCGCTTAAATTCTTTTCACCTTATGTCTCCATTTGGCTCATGACATCTTTGCGATGACGACGCACGTTGCACATGGGAAACTCCTTTTTTTTTTTAATTTTCATTTCTATGACTGATCGGAAAAAAGGATTAGATTTATGTTTCCTTCTGATTTTATTGAGAAAAAAAAACGAAATTGATATAAATTCAAGGATATATAATCAGTTTCCCAGGTGAATAAAAAGGGATCTTGTCAACAGATGTAACAAACATGCACCCATTCTTTCTTTGGGAAAGATAACTTGATCCTTTCGGCACTAAAGGATAAAGAATAATCTTTCATTCTTTTTTTCAGTAAATCTATGTTCGAAAAAATCTCTGAAAAGGTGTGAAATATTATTCTTTATTTTTTTTTAAATAAAAGTAGAAATCTTACCTGACCATATTAGTCTCAACAACGCCCTTCATGTTCATTCGTTTTGCATTTCATGCGGTCATTTTTTTTATAATTTACATATACTTACATTTATTCCAGAGGACATCAGTCCATTAATTTAAGGATTAACTTTGCATATTGTTCAACAAATAAAGGACTCAGAGAATGAATAAAGGATGTGAGTTTAAAAAAAAATGCTACTTCGTACCTGCCACTGTTGAAAGGCTGTGACATGTGCTATTATTTGTTTGTTTCCTTTTATGAATAATAATCCTTTTCAGAGGATTTCATCCTTAATAATAGTGTCCTTTTTTTTTGTTTATTGACGGAAAAGATTTGCAATTGTTTGTTTAAAGTTTTATGATTTTATGGTGGTAGTTACAGGATTTTCTTTTTAATTTTTGTTTTCTTCTGTTTTTGTTTTTTTTTTTTGGTTTACCACCACAGGTGATTTTAGTGGGTTTTTGAACATCATTAGCTGGTCATTTTGGATAAGCTGAAAATAAGTTTTCAAATCGTTTTATCTTTTGTCTTATAATACTAACCGACTTGTTTGATGTTTTTGCGTTTCAAGGCTTGAAAGAGTTTTTAAAGAAAAATTACAGTTTTACACGTTTGAAAAACTGTCAGCATTTTTTAAAATAGAAAAATTCCGGCCTAATGACTAGGAATTCTAATCTTGTTGGATAAAGTTCACACTATGTTGAAGATGAACTGAACTTAGTTAATAGAAATTCCGTATTGACAAGGCCCTCACTAGTCAACTGATAAGTCCAATCTAGATCTCCAGAGCCGGGACAAAATGCCAATTTTTATGGACTAAACGCCATTGAAAGCTATTTTTAATCGAAAACCAAATCAATTTATTTAAATTTACACGAAAGAAATCAACAAATTCCACAATGATTCTCTGTCTAGTGACAGTCTTCAACTTGAGCAAATCTTCAGGTGATGAAATGGCTTGGAACAAAAAATCTAATAAAAATTGTCGTCTTTCCCAGAAATCGGTATTAAGAAAATACATATTGGTAAGTCTAAATCTCCGCCAGGGGATTTAACGTGGTGGCGCCCAATTGCACTAATTAATGCGGGTTTTTCTAAAAAAAAACTATTTAAAGGACCATGGGCAACTTCGTATGGACTTTGGGCCCACTTTTAATATTTCTCAAAAGTGATGAATATTTTGTTAAATGAAAGCTTATGGAGATTACTTTATTTTTATTGTATGACGGCTTAATTGAAATCGAGCGCGAAAATGGTGTTTTTGGTGCATTTTATAAAAAAAGCCAGAAGTCTTATCTTTTGCTATTTTTTTAAATCAAGTTATTTTTGTTTATAGTCTTCGAAAAAAAAATGCTTTCAAAATCAAAAATGATGAAAAACCAAAAAATTGTAGGTATATTGATATTTTTGATTTCTTGTTTTTCAACATTTTTAAGTTGGAAGTAATTTTTTCGAAAACTATTACAAAAGTAAGTTGATTTAAAAAAAAAGAGATCAGACTTCTGGCTTTCAAAAACAGTTTTTAGTAACTTTTTAGTAAGTATTGCCATTTATTTATAAATTTTTTCCATTTAAAATACTTTTTTTTTTTTATAAAAATGCGCTGAAACACCATTTTCAAGCTCGATTCTAACTAAGCCACGATATAATAAAATAAAGTACTATCCATTAGCTTTCATATGACATAATTTTCATCACTGTGGAGCAATTTGAAAAGTGGGCCCAAAATGCCCATGGTCCTTTATCGGCATGATAAATTAGTCTGAGAATTGCACCAAAACCTTTTTTTCGTTTACTTGCCAAAACTTCCAATTTTTGTGCAAAGTTCTGTCACAGTTCACTTAAAAAAAAAAAAAAAAAAAAAAAAAAAAATTAAGATCCTGTTCAATGGATGCAATACCACCATCCAACAGATAAAGGCAGTTGGTAAAGCAATAACTAATTCGTCTTTAACGTCCTCTGAATTATTTTAGAAATTCCAGGATGAGCTCGCAAGCCTAAATTTTATAACCTCAAGGTAACTCTTATCTGGGGTCAAGGTTACTGAGGTATTGAGGGAAACGAGCAGACGAACGACCATCAGGTAAGAATCAGCTCTTCATTGCTCACTTACGGAAGGAGTCAAAATTCCTTCTGAAGCTATGATGTGGAATATTTGCTCAATTTTTCTTACTGAATAAAGTCGTAGGTGCCACTAACAAACGGTGTTATGTATATCTAGAAAGATTTGGCCCACCTAATTAAAATCGAACAACCGACTTCATAAGAAAACACAGGCGAGACATAGCCAAGGATGTTACATTTTTTTCCGGAAACTATGGCAAGTCCAAGAATATGCGGCGATGATATGGGCATTCCTCACAACACTCACTCACGCACTTATATAGCTGCAAAAGGAAACAGTCAATAATTTCCTCTGCAAATATCCCGCTTTGGCCCAAATGCGATCACGATCATTTCGAAAAACATTTTTTGACGACCTCAATTAATTTTCTGAATTCAAGATCAGAGACCTAGACCCATGTTCTGTTATTTCTTGCATGCATAAAATCGGTCGAGAAACGATGGAAACTGAAACAAAATACATGAGTTTTGTTCCATTTTTCAGCGTTCCTCAACTGATTTTTTCGATGTGATAGTTACAGAACATGGGTCCTGTTCACCTTTCTCAAAGCGACGAAATTTCTGTGAGGCGAACTAAACGGCGCGGTAGCGCGTCAATCTCCTGATACCATGAACAAGTGGACAGTGAATAACTGAAGTACATAAATTGCTTATATAGCCTAATGACCCGCGAATCCCTGTTAAGAATCATTTTTCACATACAGGTCACGCGATTCATGGTATCAAAACGGCGCACTTCAGCTCTAATTGGGTCACACCGCATCCATTTCAGGGCTCCCGCACACACCAGACATCTTAATCGACCATTGCACTTTGCTTGCTTTAAGACATTGTGATTCAATTTAGAATTCTTCACGTATTTGAAAGAACTAACAGTCTCAGAGTTCGTACCTATTTGTTTTTGAGCTTTAACAGTCGACAACAGATTTTTTAATCTTTAAAGTCTTGCCTTTAAACAGAGCTATCTAGCTTTTTTATTTAGATCGGATTTCCGACCAGAATTTTAATGCGGATTAAAATACAGTTCAGCAACAAGTTCTGCTCTATGAATTTTAGCAAAGGTGTGTTCTTAAATCGAATCACTAAAAATTCAAATTGAATCATTGACGTGCACGTTGAGTTGCACGGTTCTGAATCTGATGATGCTATAAGGTGATTTTTATTCATTGATTGAGAAAAACAAAGAAGGTTAATAATACAGTCTTTGAGTTGTCGCGTCCGTCCAAATATGCATATACCCAATGTATAATCCGAATAATTTACACTAATTTACAAGGAAAACAACCGTCGAATGTGGAAACTGGTGTAAAGGAATTGCGTATTTATTTGTTTTACAAATAGGATTGGCTTACGCTATTTTTCGGTGGTTTGTTGTTTAAGTTTTATAAAATTAGTTCAATATTTAATTCGTGGTTCCCAATTTCCAGGGATTAATTGAGGTTCAACGATGCTTTAAAACAATAATTAATAACAAAGAAAAAATGTTAACAATTAAGGAAGAGTGGGACACTTCCGACAGTGGAGCACATTTGTAAAAAAATAATATTTTTTATAAAAAAGTAAGAATGGGACACTTTTGATAAAGGCACGTTACAAAAAAAATGTTTCTATCATTTTTCAGAATAGTTCGCTTTTATACGAAAAACTACTTATGCAAAATGAAATCAACGGAAAAAAATAAAAAATAAATTTGGTGGCACAACGGCTCATGAAAAACCAGGGCCTAGTGACTTATAACTCTCAACCATTGCATGTGTGCGTCTCTGCAGGAATGGAGGGAACCTACAATTTATTGCCGAATCCAAACGGCTACTCGCTTGGAGGATTTTGTCACTTCCTCGCAAGAGGAAGTAGCCCTGAAAAAAACTTAAGTTGGAAGCGGATGGTATTGAACCCAGACCTCTGGCATGACAGCCCAACGCTCTAACCGTTACGCCACGGGCTACTACAATGAAAAAAAAAATGAAACCAACGGAACAATGTCTCACAAGCATTTGGAGGATTTTGAGCAAATAGAAACACCGACGCCAGATGGTCGGAAATATTGATTTGAAATGAAAAACTTACGGCCATATTATTGACTTTCTTCAAAGCTAGTTTTGTTGAAGCCGACACTGACACCGACTTCAAAGCTAGTTTTCCGTAAAACTATAGCTTTAAAGAAAATCAAGAATATGGCTGATCGATGTAAGTCCAGGGGCGGACTAAGAGCTAGTGGCACCTGGGGCGGTAAATCAAGCTTACGCCCCTTAAAAAATTGAAGAAAAACACACACAGATTTTCTTTAAAGGTGCTTTCGAGCTTTTATTGCATTAAATCATTAAAATCTATATTTCTTGTGTGCTCCTGTTCAATTGAAAGTATGTATAGACAGATTAGTCCACAGTACACATATTGAAGGTAATATGTTGCCCATCTTCAAAAATTACAGTGGCCTGTCAGAATTTACAAAAAAAAAAAAGCACAAGTGTTTCCGAATCGCAGGAAAAAAAATTAAAGAAACATTTTTTTTAATATATTTTTTAGAAGATGTTAAAAATTGTATAATCGAGATAAAACAAAAAAAGTTTTAAGTTTTAAATTTTGAGATTTTATTGCAATTATTAAAATAGGTGCTGTTATACATATTTTGCTAAAATAACTTTGGAACAAAATTTTCAGTTTTTCTTGGAAAGGGTCTAGCTTCGGAAAATAAATAAAAAACAGTAAATGTCGAATTTTGTCACATTCATTAATAATTTTTAGATTTAAAATAAAAAAAAAAACACTTCGGCCTAAAAATGTTCTTCATTCAAAGTCATATTGTGTCTTCTAAAATATGGAAGCGGGAAAACCAAAAATTATAAAATTAAAGTGATTAATGCACTCTTCAACTGAAAACATTTTGGCTGGCCCTACTAACAAAATTGAAACTTAAGCATGCTTTTCGCTTCGTCTCGATTAGACCATTTTTAACCGATATCCATGAACATAATGTAGCTAACTCGTTGGCACACAAACATAACAACACAAACATATATATATGCCAGTAAGACCTAGGGTCTTATAAATTAGGCAATGGGGCCACCCCCGGCGAGTACTTAAACGTGTGGACCCAGGGTTAAAAAGCGCTTAAAGCAGGGAACATTTAAATTTTAAAATCAAATAATGGTAAAAAATTGTTATAATAATTTTGCTACACAGTGCACATACTATACTAAAACTATTGATTTTGGACGAAGTTGTGGATTCCTACCTATATAATATCTTTTCAAATAATGATGCAGCCCAAAACTGAAAAGAAACCACATTTCAACAGGGGCTTATGCTTGTTCTAGCGCGCCGCTTCTGCCATAATTACAATTACTTACTTTTAAAACTACATGCGGAATTTGAGTCACCATTGCTTGGAAAAATTTATTTGGCTTTTCTTTGTTTTGCTTAGCCGGTTATTTCCTTTAATTCAAAACATTTAATTATTAAAAATTTTTTTAATAATTTCGCAAAATCCATTTGGCACTTTCTTGTCCAGCTTTTTTTTTGTTAAACAGTTTCTTATTTGACCATTATTTTTAAAAAATATTACCTAGCTGCTTAACTATTTCGCTGATAGATTATTACATATTTGACTTGAAATTTTTTGACTTCCGTTAAATTACATGCCTTAAAATTACCCGCAAAAATGTAAAATGAAAAACGGTGAAATAAACCGCGAAACGTTAATTTGGCAAAAAATTCTGGCGAAATATACCTACGATAGTTAAGGCTACGAACAAATTTGGGAAGACTGAAATTGTTGTATGACCGCTACCCGTTTCAGATAAGCTAAAAAAAACGAAGTTCATCTCTACGGATACTGTTCTTTTAGAAAATTTGTAGCAAATATATTTATGCTCTAGCTCAAATAACAACAACAAAAAGTGCATAATAACTTTATTATAATAACCGTTTACTTACATCGTAAGCAATCTTTAAGTTTTAGCACAAAATACTACATGAGTGTTGTAAGCCGAATTTAAAGAAAGAATAACCAAGCCCAAAAAATATTTTATTTAATGAAAACATAGGTGTTTTTTTTTAAGGTTTTTAGGCTTGGTATATTTTTTTAATTGAATTTTAAAGCCTTCCTAAAAAAACCTGCATTTTTTTCAGAATCCCTTCGTAAGTTCGCACCCCATACCATTTGTTTTGGTAAAATTTAGTGGAAGAACTACAGTTTTAGTTTGAAAAAGATTTCTTCTAAAATGTTTAATAGATTGGTAAGAAGAAATAGTCAGTCTTTAGATTTCTATAAAGTCAATAATATGGTTGAAACTCATTAAAAAACGATTAGTCTCTAAGTTAAGAAACATTTAATTTACTATAGATTGTTTTCGATTGCAAAGGAAACAAAGTTCCACTGTGCACATCAACACACTGTCGTTCGCGTGTATCCCTTCCGCGCGTTCAACTGCATAAAGGCTTACTGAACTTTTTATAATTCCAATTCCTAATTGAAATAGGTCCCAGAATTTTTGTAACCATGACAAGAAATAAAAAGTAATTTCTGTCTCTTAAATTTTTATGTCTAAAAGTGTTTGTGTTGATCGTTTTTTCTGGGATGCTGGGGGAGGGGGGTCTTGATCCCTATGACCCCCTCCCTCCTGGATCCGCCACTGAAGGTAGCATGGTCCTTTGATCGGATTTTGAAGTTTGCGACCCCCCCTCCCCCCCCCATCGCCATCGCTCGAATAGTCTAAGAGCCCATAGAAAATTTTGGCGCACCAAAAAAATGCATATGAGTCGAAAGCAGTGGTCAGGCTGATGACAGAAATGAAAGTCTTGCAGTGCCTGGTCGCGGCCGAAAATATCATCTTTGAGGATAATTGTGTGAACCAAATTTCGTTTTAACCCACCCCTGGATAATGCTCCCCTGATCACAGATTGGTCGGCCCAAGACCATTTGGAAGCGGCTTTTTCCCTGCCAGACCATTTGAAAACCAAAAGGGGATAAACCGGACGATTCGCATAAAATGCGAAAAAGCTAGGTTGTTTATTGTGTAAGTTCAACCATGACAATAAAAGAATTGTGTCAGAAGGAAAGTCTATTCCCCTTTCTCCTTTACGTGGGAGCCTCCGCCCTTTATGTGTGAGGGGCCATTTTGTTCAAAAAATGACTTTATAAAAAAAAAAACATTATAAAAAAATAACGACAACACGTAGAATGTCAGGCTATAACTTTCAACAAAGTCAGAGAGCCATTGTTTAAGATATGTATGTATGCTAAAAAAAAATTTTTTTAATTTTTTTTTTCAGAGCGTAGCTATTTTTAGCAACTAATTTGTGAGATATTCGAAAAAAGTGTTGCCCTGGTCATGTGCTTTTTTCTTAATCACCTAAAGGTAGGTACATATGTATAGATGCACTTTACATAGGTAACTCCATATCTGTATATTGAACTTTAATTTTAATTTAATATTACTCTCACTATTTTTAACACATATTAGAACAAAAATAACTTATATAGGTGTATTCTAATATAAGTAGATGTATGTGGTAAATCTAGTTAAATTTCTTTTTTTATCTTATTTTGTATTGTACCTAATTTTTGTTTGTACATATGTATAAACCTATTAAGAATAAGTAGGTACCTGTTTAAATCTTATTATTAATTATATTAAAACTCTAGATTGAATTGTTGGTTCGAAGACGTTCCTAAAAAAATATTCCAATGACGAGAGGAAAAATTTGCATTAAAAATGCTTTACCAACTGAAACAACATACAATTAACTGCTCAAGACTAAAAAGTTATAAATAAATTCTATCATTACTGTAAAAATTGAATTATCCTTTTTTGAAATATTTTTCTGTACCATCCCTTGCCCTGTTTTTGTTTTCGAACTCATTTAAAAGTTTTAATTTCAAAAGTCGCTAAAATTTCTGCATACCTATGTCTCCTTCATTACGTCTTACTATATCTTCGAGCACATTTATTTATTATCTAAAGAGAACCTATACCACGCCTCAGGAAAAACGGAAATAAATAATCATACATTTTACAGGACCACAGAGTCCTATATTAGCAAGGATGCCATACCGAATAGTAAATACGAGGATTTAATATTATAAGCCTCCATTATTATCATCATCGACCAATATCCAGCACATACCCTTGAACCAATAAGCGTCGTCGTTCGTCGTCGACGTAGTCCAGCCTCGTTCTACCTGGGGCATACTTGAACGATACCTGCATATTAAAATGTTAACCTATTATCACGGATATAGGTTAACAAAAGAAACTCCAAAGATATACCCACCCTCTTCTTTGGATCTACAGACAGAGGGCCTATATATTCGAACTTCTGTAGGTATATCTATTTTTATAGAACCAACAAAGTTATATACACGTTCAATGCACTACTGATATAGACCAGCTGTTGTGGTATTAGAAAATAGGAATCTTCACAAAAATACCTTCACATACACTCTTCTTCTATTGGCACAAAGAACAAGAACAACGTGTTAACATTTTTTATTTTTATTTTCTTTCTTTCTCTCTTATCAAAGATATACATTTTTTTTTTATTTTTTCAGCCCAGGTGAAAATTGATGCACCAATACTCTAACACCGAGAGCGAAGTGATCAAAGAGATCGCATATAAAAGAGAATTTCACACCTGCTCTAATATGCGGGTGCATTAAAATGTACTCTTAAGCGCAACCGATCATATGTTCAACCAATACCTAGACATTCAGATGTTGTTATTGTTTTTTCTCTTCTCTTTGAATTGAATCTTCACCAATACCAGAATCCACTGCTTTAGGATTTAAGCTCATGACTTAACGAAGATCAATTCATAAGATCGACAACGTTCGACAGATCAACATCTAAGGTACTCACCAGAAAAGTTTTATTTTTCGGCATATAGTTTATTTTAAAAGAAAATATTAAATTTTACTTTAACATCTATAAATACCTACAAAAAAGTATCTTAATCTAAAAAGATTGAAAAATTATTATCTATTTACATAAATTCAGTGATCGTGCGATAAAAGAAAAAATATTTTTCGAACAATTAAAAAAGAAAAAAAAATTAAACAACAAAACTAAGTGGCAGTGAATATTTTGGTTTAGTGAATTAACAAAGAAAAACAAAGAACAGTGTGTTTTTTTTTTTTTTTAAACAATTTTCACAAAAATTATAATCGAACAAATTAATAAAAATGGCTTTCAATCTTGATCCAACTGGGCAGTACTAGAGGCTTTTACCAATAATCAGCTGACGTTGCGAGATAACATTATAAAGTTTCAACAACATCTTATCATAAAGTGGACATCAGTTAGATCCAAGATCACCGGCTCAGAATTAGAGTATTGTATTTTTGTAAGATTTTTGAATTTTTGTTGTAAAATTATATAAAAATGGCTTTTACATTGGACCCCACTGGCCAGTACTAGAATATTTACAAAATTTTAGTTTTGTTATTTAAAATTTATAAAAAAAAAAATTATTTGAATTTTAATTTCCTGTAAATTTTGTTAAAAAAAAAATAATTTAAAATGGCTAAAGTTTTGGATCCCACTGGAACCTATTAACTGTTCTTTAAACTTATCTGGCTTAAGCCGTAAAAATAAAACAAGCAAATTATTTGTAAAATTTACACAAAGCTCTAAAAAAAAAAAGAACAACAGCAAAATGAATATCCTTGATCCCACTGGCACTTATCGTCGTCCTAACAACACCAGGACAACAAATAATAACACAAAAAGAACAAACACAAATTCACATCTTGATCCAACTGGACAATATTGAATTTCTTTTTTGTTTGTCGAAAAAATGTACGATATTTGAGAAAAATCTGCATAATTTTTTCAAAAAAACAATGAACTGGACTTTTTCGAGAACATACTGGCAGTGTGTTCGTGGACGAGAGGAGACTTCAAGCTGTCGTCATCGAAGAAAGCTGAAGTAAAATATAGTTTTTAGATATTGTTTTTTTTTTTAAATGCATAAAACTATTTAATTTTTTTTTATAAATATACAGAAAATAATTATAATGTAACTTTGCTGCTTCAAAAAATTATATTCATTAAAAAAACATATTCATGCATATATAAAACATTTTTTTCTATTTATAATTGTGTATTTTTATTTAAAACTATAAAAAGAACTTAATTTATTCAAGAAATTGTTTGTTTTGTAAAATTGTTCATAAATACAAATTTTCATTTTTGTTTATTAGCTGATTTTTAAAGAGATTTTTTTTTTATTAATTTAAATCTTTTATATAAAAAAAAGCAAAACCATCAACAAAAGCTGCCTTATAAAATGTTAAAAAAAAAAAAAAAAACAAAACACTACTTTAAGAAATTAAACAAAAGTATTAAGTTAAGTGTCATATTAGAAATTCATCCATTGAAAATTTTTACATTTATATTATTTTTTATATAAATCAATATGCTATTAAAAAAATATTAATATAAAATTGATACATATAAATGCGCGCAACTATATGTATTATGAACTATTATTTTTTATGATTGTATTTTATCTTATTTTTTTTTAATATATAAATTATAAAGATATTATATATTCAATTTATTTATAGAAAATCATACAAATTAAAGAATGAATCTTATTTAAAAACATAATTATTTTTGATTTTCTTTTCTTCTGAAATTTGGTTCTGAAGAGTTTTATTTTTGTATACATTTAAAATTGTGTTTTCTCTTATAGGGGGGGGGGGACAAAGAGTTGGATGTTGAAGTTGGAAAAATAAAAAAAGTAAGTATTATAAGTGAATCTGATTTACCAAAAACGTTTTAATTCTATAATTCTGGGTAGAATTTTTTGCATTATTACTTCTTTGTTGATATTCTGAGCCGAAAAGATGAATTAGAAAACTTTAATTGTGTTCTTTTAAGTTAATTTAAACTTCCAATGCCTTATTCATAAACAAAAAATAGTTATTTCAGCTCTTGTGTTCAGGGAAACTACACCATGGAATAAGAATTTTCCGGACTCAAATTGAGCAATAAGCAATTGCCTATATTTTGAGTCCGGAAAACTCTTAATCCATGGTATAGTTTCCCTGAAAAAAAGAGCTGAAAGAACGAATTTTTTTTATGAATAATGCAGCCATTGTATAAATGTCATTTATAAATGTTAGAAAAGATGAATCAGCATGTTCAGTTACAATTTATAAAATAATTAAGAAATTAATATCTAACTTGATTATTTAAATAGGTTTGGAACGACATTATAATTATATAAAACAGCTTTAAAAATTTATATAATTCAACTTTTGATAAAAAAAAAAAGATTCCGAATCAAAATTCTTTTTAGTTCCTCTAAAAATTCGGATAGAAAAGTTTAGAAATTAGAGATCGTATCATATTCTCGTATCTCTCTCAGACTTGAATTGGATGAATGAAATTTATTTTGACTAGCGACCTATAATAATCTAACTCTTGTGGATTAAAACTCCCTCTCTCTTCCCTCCCCCCCTCCTAACCTTTTCTCATCACATGAAATATTCCCCAAAGATACGGAGAACAAATTCTAAAATAAATCTCTGAACATCAGAATTTATTAGTTATTTAAATCTTTCTGTAGAGACTTCCAAATTAAGTAGTAGATACATAGATAGCATTTAATTAGAGAATTCAACATTTAAGTATGTAGGTAGGTTTATATATAAGAAACATTAATTATACTGGATGGTAATGCGCATCATCGAAAATATTTGTGTCGCTGCACTCTGATGTGGTTCAAGGGCGGACAAAAATCATTTTATTGTATTTAGACTTCTGAAATTGGATTTTATTAAAATATAGATAATATAATTTTTTTTCTATGAAATCATTTTTTAAATATTTAATTTCATTAAAAATGCTTCGGGTTTTCTAGAGAGTTTGTTCACAAACAATCATATAGCAGTATGGGATGGAAATTCTATTTCAGAATAGCTTAGTTAGAACTTCCACAGTATGATTTAAACAAGGTTGCCAGCTAAGCCCTACTTTCATCATCTTTTTTTGGATGATCCCTTTACGGTTATTCCCGGAGGTATACATTTCCTGAGTAACTAACTGGAGGTGGACAAAGAGTACCGGTATGTGCCTTGAAAATACACTTACACCTAGATTGACGTCCAAATTTCACTTCCAAAACAAGTTAAAAGATTCCAAGAAATGTTAAAGATTCTTGGAACAATTAACTTTGTCAAAAAGATGTACCATTCAATGACATATACAGGGTGTCTCGGTAAGAATGGTTCAAACTTATTACGGTGATAAGCCAGGTCAAGGCCTTTTTAGAATTTAGTAACCTGTTCTTACCAAATCATAACGGTTTTCGAGTAACGTAACGGCTGTTTGGAAATTTGTACAAACCCTTGCTTTGAATGAGTTTTATGTTCACATATCGTCCATAATTGATTTTATTATTTTTTTTTATTTTTATACTCAAACATTTGCCAATAAAAAAAAAAACTATCTTGTGCATTAAAATAATTTTGATTTTATACGTCCTTATTCTTAAAATTTCTAGATAAACTCATAGTTTGATATCAAAAATAATTTTATACTTCAATAAAAACAGGGTTCGAAAACAAATAAAAATACATATACAGTTTAGGTGTTGTCTTTGCTTAGGTATTCTAAAACCAAAACGTGTGCTTTTTACTGGCAGAAATGGAGGATACCTCGGACCTTCAGATTCCTGCCAAATCCGAGCAATTGAGGTGGATAGGCACTTATTCATTATAAAAATTACTCATTTCTTGTGATTTTTGATAAACTAAAAGAACATACAACATTTAAAAAATTAAAAACTTGTATAGAGCTAAGGGATTTTCTTTCAAGATGATCTTTTAAAGATTGAAGTAAAAAATCAGGTTTAACCAAAACACTTTAATTATTACAGTAGACGCTCGATATAGTGAAGTAATTAAAACCAGGCCTTTTCACTATATCGAGATTGTTCACTATTTCGAGAGAAGAAGAAATCTTGATAAAGTGAATTTTTTGTTCACTATTTAGAGTAGTGTGTACAAAATTTTGTGTTCACTATATTGGATAGTTCACTTTACCGAGATTCACTATATCGAGCGTCTACTGTATTAGTTTTTTTCGCAATGATTTATAAAATAAAAAATATTTAAACAAAACAATTGGTTTAACTATTAACCATTATTTAAGCTAAATCAAAAAAACTAGTATCGTCCTGTGTCGAAATTTGACACTTTCAATTTCGCAAACAATTCATTTAAAAATATTGAAGGAAAAAAAATTTTTTTTTTAAATTTTTTCAATATGCACAGTGTTCGACAGTACAAAAACAAAAATGACCAGTCTTAAGTATATTCTGAACATCTCCGCAATTATGGCTTTCCAACCATATAAAATTTATCGAAATCGGTCAAATACTTTTTGAGAAAATGGTACCACAAAATATATTTAAGCCTATCTGTGCAAAGACATTTTTCCAAAAAAAAAAAGTTAGTCGAAAACCGTTATGATTCGGTGTGAAAAAGTTTTTGTACACATAAACTGAGAGGCCATAACTTGTTTTAGAAAAATTCCCCCTCTCACTCAATTCTTCTAGTTTTACTCGGCAGTATATTATATGGAAAACACCTTTCATAAAACGACGTAAAACTACCGCATAAGAACTACAGTAGACGCTCGATATAGTGAATCTCGGTAGAGTGAACTATCCAATATAGTGAACACAAAATTTCATACACACTACTCTAAATAGTGAACAATAAAATCACTATATCGAGATTTTTTTTTTATTTACACTTTTTTTCAGTACTCAACAAGAATACTCCAGCTGTAATAATATGTTTATAATGTATATATGAATGTTTTACCTAGTTGAAAATTGACACCGGAAAAAATGTTAATTTTGTATAAAATTTTTCCTTGCAAAACCTTTATAGCTTCTCTTTCGAAATAGTGAACAATCTCGATATAGTGAACACTCAGGCCTGGTTTTATTACTTCACTATATCGAGCGTCTACTGTATATGAAAATAATTCACACCTCTTTTAAAATGTCGGTATATCGTGTTTAATTGGATAAAAAAACGGATGATGCAGCTCAACAGTTTACATATTAAATGCAACAACAACTAATCCCCATTCGGGCTTAGATAAATAAGCAGGGGGAATTCTCGATGCTTAACTTAAACGCGGAGAAAAACTGTGTTACCGACATGAATTACCATACCTGTTTTACCGATAGTTTGTATGGAAACTCCATGTTTTTTCTGTGATAGCGTCTTCGTATACAAAGATGTCGTCGGTAATACCCGCCGATGTCGTTTTTTTAGACCGGGCTTGCAAGAAAACACGCATATTGTCAATAGCTTCTTTTAGATCCAGCTGATGAACTTTCCAGTAGGTTGAGTTCACTCATAGAATGAACCCTTAGGACCGTATCACATATATATTTTTTTATTTTGTAGAATCAATAGTATGCGTGTATGTTGTAGGTATGTATATGCAAATAAACCACAAACTATTTAGGTCTTAGAAGACAACATTTATTAAGTAAAAATTATTTAAAAGAAAAAGATTGACGCTCAGTTCGGCTTTTAGCATAATAACAGTAACAGGAAGCACTCAAACAAAACTCAAACTAAAATAATTTTGAATATAATATATAACTCTTAAAACTTCTACACCTGGTCATTTAATTTATCTAAAATTCATTAACCTAGTAAAAATAGGAGTTCTAGGTAATTCTAGACTCTAGTAGGTCTAGACTCTCAATTTTGAGAACTCGAAGTTCTATCTCAGCCTAAAATAAACAAGCCCATAAATCTAGTCGAACTTATGTATTCCGTTAATTTTATTATTAATTCCTATTTATCCAAAGTCTCATTGTTAGCCTTCGTTTTTGTTGTAAAATCAATTTTGTCGTGCATTTAATTTTTTTTTTTTCTTGAAAAGAAAAACTTAATACTTTTTATGCGAAATCATTTCCCATATCAGTTTGATTTATATTTTTTTCTTTCAAGTGGTTTTCACAATTAAAAATCAGTTTAGTTTATATTATATTTGTTTTATCACCACCGGTCTAAGCTTTTGCATTTAACGAGCTTTTAATATCGATTCTCAAAGCCACAATATTTTGACATTGAGACAATACCTATTATAGCTCATGATCTCTTAACAACCTATACCAACAAAACCACTGTCGGACATCAACATGAAACATTCAATGAATCTATAAACGATCATTTTCATGATCCATTAGGGAGAACACCGCGGCACCACCGACAATAAATTGACGACTCTGCCACTGAAATCCAATGCTATATTTCCCACCTCGGACGCAACTTCATACTATGTATTGTATACGATATTACTTCTGTCCACAATCAACCACACGACCAGTGATATCATCTATTTTCTTGCATTCTCATCAAAATTGTAGCTTTTCTGCCTCCCATTGCCACTGCATTGTCGTTGGTCTTGGTCGTCATCGTTGTCGTTGTTGTCGTCGTATAGATGTCGTTGTTTGCCGTCCGTCGTTGTCGTCGTCAGCGTCACCAACCAGGTGACAAATGACTTAAGTGACAACCTCACACCACAACGCGCTCAACTAAAGTCTTCCACAAATCCCAACAGCCACAGCCAGAGCACCAGCACACTGCACACTGCACACTGCACACTGCACACCGCATTAAAACGTATCACCTTTTGAGCTGTTTTCAGCTTTCGACGCGGGGCGCGTAACAGCTCAGAATCAAAATCAGAATAAGAATCAAAACCCAGCTCACCAAAGTCTCGCCAGACGATGCATGCTGACGACGGAAATTTGTCGTCATCGCCATGAACGCGATTCTCTAGCAATTCTGCACTCCAATCAGCTAAATCGTACTTCGTACACAAGTTGTCTTAACGAGTTGCCCTCCCTTTGGGACCTCTGCAACCCCCTTCTTATATTTATACAGATGAACCTCTCAAGAAGGTCTCCTCTATCATTTTTCCCTGGACTGGACTGGTTATAATCATAGATGAAGCACCAACAACAACAACAAGAACAACAACAACAACAACATTTAGTTCCCACAATATAAAATCCAATGCATGCGGAAGTAAAAGTTCAATGCTCGTTTCTGCTCCACAAGTGATTAGGTCAATAATAGCACAAAATGGCAATGGCAACATCAACAACTTAGCAGTAGGTACTGTTCACAGATGCATTTACCTGCAATAGTATATGCAAGCTTACTTACTGGTATTGGTTCAGTCTCAGAATAACTCGTGCTAGATGATGCTGCACAGCTGGTGGAGTAGAGTCTGGTCTGGTCTCTAGTCTCTGGTCTGGTAAGCATCTCTCTTCACGTTGTTGTTTGTGGGCATGCGACGGCGGCGGCGACGGCCGGCAACTTGGGTAGAACGATTAGGAATGAATCGTATTCAAGAGATTTGAATAATGTATCTGTATCCTCATTGAGAGCCTGAGAGCCGGCATCGGCATCGGCAGCACGGACGGCAGTGAGCTCTGGGCTACGACGACAACGTCGAGGATAAGGACGCAATTAAAGCATAGGTTTGTCTGTGTTTTGCTCATATCTCGAGGTGCCATAAGGTGGAGTGCTAGAACACCAAACCCCGCTGCAGAGCTGCAGCGGGGACAAATTTTTCTATTGCATGTCACATTTTTGTCACTAATTTGCGCAATCGGTGAGAAAGTTCACAAATCGTAATTCGGATTGTAAATCGCGTACTTAAGTCCTCAACAGGCAAAGTCACAAAGAAGAAACTTGGTGTAAAAATCTCTACAAGTGCAATGAGCTCGACTTGAGTTTGAGAAAAGTGCAGTAAAATATTTGTAATTACAATTGAGCTACTAACTGCATGCATGCAATTATGTTCGTTCAAGAAGATTACAACCCAGAATGGCTGACACGTCTCAGAAATATCTCAAATATTAAAAAGATTTGCAGGACAACGGCTTAATGTACAAGAGAACGACAAAGGTACAAGTACAGGTGGGTGATCCGAAAATGGGTTTGGATTTTCGTAACTTAAAATAAATTGCAAGGAAAAATGTTTCGATCAATGCGGAGAGTTTATTCCACGGGAATCTGTTCCTCATGCAAGATTATTTTAGTAAAAACGTCTTCTAAATACAAAGCGTGAAAATGGCTTACATTCGATCACAAATAGTAATTTTTGCCGTAATTTTTTATATATTCCCACAGATCCGTATATTATGTATTAGGGTTATTTCCCAACCTTTTTCTTTGGGCAGACAACCCCCGCCTGTCGTGGGGAACTTTCCTATCACGGAAAAAAGTATTGGTTCCTTGCCTTGGATTGGATATGGAATATTTTAATTTTGACGACCCCAGCAAACAAAACCGGGACAATGAATTTCGGATCTGCACGTGAAGTGGAATGTCCGAATTAGGACCTTAAAGAGACCGCGTGCAGCCGTCCAGAAAGTTGAGGTGTGATAGAGAGAGACGGCATAAGAAGGATGAAATCGTGTGATATTAACTTCGGCGAGTGCTGCAAGGAACAGGGTTGAGGTTTTGTTGTAAGGGGAAGAATTCTTGAACTTTTGGAATGTAAACAAACATCCAGAAAGTTGAGGTGTGATAGAGAGAGACGGCATAAGAAGGATGAAATCGTGTGATATTAACTTCGGCGAGTGCTGCAAGGAACAGGGTTGAGGTTTTGTTGTAAGGGGAAGAATTCTTGAACTTTTGGAATGTAAACAAACGCCTGGTTAAAATCCGCAAATTCAAAAACATAACGTTGATCTGTGCTCATGCCCTCACCTCTCACGGAAAAAAATGATGACTCAGCGAAGGAAGCATTCTACGATCTTCTCGAGAGTACGTGAGATATGTGCCCGAAGTACGACACGTCAAGATTATTCTTGGCGATTTCAACGCAAAATTTGGAAAGGAGGGCATCTTTAGTTGGATAGTGGGAGGACACAGCCTGATGCACGACAAAACGTACGGTAACGGACTAATGCTAATTGACTTCCGAGGGGCGAAATGTCATCATAGCAAGCACTCGATTCCCACACCTCAATGTACAGAAAGGGACCTGGCGAACTCCGGATCAACGAATTGTCAACCATCAGACTAACCATTTTGCGATAGATGCCGGATATAATATGCTTTCAGTATCTTGAATATCCGAATGGTTAAAATTGAATCGGGTCATTACTTGGTTGTAGATCAAGTTTGTATATGGATATCTATGGCACCAAACCGCCCAGCGGGTGCTGTCGCAAATTTAAAGTTTTCAAAAGACCTCCAGGATATTTTCTGAACACGTCCTTCTTAATCTTGTAGCAAGTCCGTTGCCAGCATCATCTGCATAGGAGTAGTGAAAACACTGCCAAAATTACAAACCAACGAACATGGTTCGCTAAAGAATTCCGGCTGGCGCATGCATCTAAGAAAAAGGTTTATCAATCAATGCTGCAATGAAGAACCAGAGCTGCTGAGAGAGCAGTCCAGGTGCACTACGGGCTAAAACGAAGGAAAAAAACGCCAACTTCTCAGGGGGAAAAAGAAAGGGCACGCAAACCGGGGGGAATTGTTGATGTTCAAAAGTTCTAACGAAGGATGAAGCCATCTACTCAAGGCTACAAGTCTATAACAGAAGCCTGCCGAAATATGATTCCGCTGTTAGACAGAACACTCCATTCAAGTTGGACAATGATAGTCAAATGTTCGTGCACTCGACCTATGAAGTGCGCTTAAAAATATTCAAACTTAAAACGTAAAAGGCAGCTGAAGCGGATGACCTGCCAGCTGAACTATATATTCAAAGCAGCGGATGAGCATGCACCAACTTATCTATAAAATTTGGTGTCATGATTGGAACCACGGTATAATGTGCTCTATCCACAAGAAAGGAGAAGGAGAGGTCCGTCAAGATCGGTACACCACAACGGAAAGGAGATACTCTTAACAGTGCCAACTACAGAGGTATAAGTCTCCTTAACATTTCATACAAAATCTTTTCATCTGTACTGTGTGATCATTTAAGATCGTTTGTCAACGATCTGATTGGCCCCTATCAGTATGGTTTGAGACCCAGCAAATCAACCGTCGTCGTCCATCAAATGTTCACACTCCAACAGATTTAGGAAAAAACCCAGAAGTTTCAAATCGATACACACCACTTCTTTAAAAAAAAAAAAAAAAAAAAATTGGTGGCATGAAGAACCAGGGCCTAGTGACTTGCAACTCTCAACCATTCCTGTGTGCGTGTCTGCAGGGATCTACAGTTTATTGACGAATCCAAACGGCTAAGGTGAGCGGCACTTTTCTATGACAAGAGATACTCTTGAAGGATTTGTCAATTCTTCGCAATTATTCGGCTGGTATTGAACCCAGACCTCTGGCGTGACAGTCCATCGCACTAACCCTTACGCCACGGCCTACTACATCACTTCTTTATCGATTTCAAATTCTCATTTATGGAAGCGTAAATAGAGACCAATTATACAGAGCCATGTTGCTTCTCCGCATCCCTGTCAACCTCGTCCACTTGTGAGGGATGACGATGGAGAAATCTCGCTGGTCGAGAAAGGTTTGAAGGCTGTTTCACAATGTGACGAGAAAACGAGACGTCAGCGTGAAGAGATCTCTTCGCAGTTTCTCTCTCTTAAAAAAGAATTTTAAACAATGAAATATTACACAATCAAGCATTTCTCGTCGTCTCGTTACGTCATAAAGTTCGAAAAATTGAAAAAAAGACGCAACGTGACGACGAGAAATACTTTTTTATGTATTATTTCGTTGTTTGAAACTCGTTTTAAAGAGAGAACAACTGTGAAGAGATCTCGTCACGCTGACGTCTCGTTTTCTCGTCGCATTGTGAAACAGCCTTGAGGCAAGGTGACGCGTTATTATGCATTCTCTTTATCATCGTTTTTGCAGCAATTGATTTTCGGTCTAGTCTGGTTTTGATGGAGTTTGGGGGAAAAATTCAAAGCTGAAAATTCAGCGGCTGAGATGGAGTAGAGCCTATGGACCTCAATGCTCCAGCCTGACAAGTCTTCGAATCAGCGGAAGAACCCACCTTAGGTGGTGCGCACGAATGGAAAATAACCTTAACCAACTGGGAGTGCGCAACTGAAGGCAGCTAGCTACCGAGTACCGGGTACCGAGCTCGAGCTGGGTTATTAGTTGAGGCCGTATTCCACCCTGGACTGTAAGAGCCATCTCAAGTCAGCAGCATTGCCGCCTGAAATAAAATAGACGTGTCATATTTTTTGAAACAAAAGGTGCCAATTTTCGTGCCATATGAAAAAATGAAAAATTCATCTGTTTTGTTGAAAAAAGTAATAAATTTTATTACGGGGTGTAATACAACAAAAAAAAAAATCAAAGGAAATCATTCGCCTATTCTTGCATTGGCAAAAAATATGTGTTTCTGTCCACTTCTTACGGAACTTGGACCAATTTTCATTAAATTTTGTTAAAATTTGCTTCATTTTAAGTAAAATAATGGAAATAAAAAAACGTGCCATATTGAACTTTTTCGTGCCACCGTGCCACTTCGGCAACGCTGCAAGGCAATTAACTTTAGTATTAGACAATTTATAAGCTGTCGAAAACTTTACATGTGTATAGAAGATCTTCATAAATGTATGGATTATGGAACGAAGATGGTTATGTTCATCTCTTACACTTTCTTTTTTTTGGCATGAGTCTGTCCCGCTCTACTTTTCTTGATGTTTGCAAATGAAGTATGTTGTCTTTATAATTAGGTTTCTTTTTATTTACATATTTCGAACGTTATGAACAACTCTTTAAAAAATTAACTAAAATCTTTTTTTGCAATCGGAAATGTCAAGCTCAAATATCTTGACTTTCTCACGAACGATTTTGAAAATATTTTACCATTATAACAGGCTTACTGGTACACTTTTTATTTGATGCTGAACTTATTTGTGTACACTCTTGACCAGAAATGGGCGGCGATTTCTTTAATCTTTTCCACCTTCATTAGCCTTGAAGTATAAGAAATAGGTATTTCTTCATCATTTTTGTCAATTTAATTCTTTAAATATGCCAGTAGAATATTTTACACACAAAAATATATCCATTAATTCCTAAAGTAGAAATCCCATCAAATCGATTTGTTTACACTTTATAAAATCACATTAAACGATTTAAATCAACAAGAACAAACATTATATTAATTAAGCATTTATTATGAAATTAAAACACAAAATAACTTTAAATTCTGTTATATTTCGAACTGATATCCAGTTTTTCGTACATATCCTCTTGACAATTGAAAACAAAAAAAGCCCGTTTCTGTAAACTACCAAAATAAAAAAAAAACTGATTTTATAAAAATAAATATAGATTTTATTTTAAGTCTTGCTCTCGACTTCTCTTGTAAAATAAATTAAAAATTCCTGACGCATTGTTACCTTTTGATGATATGCTTCCGAATCAGAATACACCATTATCACAATTGTTACCGCAGCCGATGCTGCCCCCCTTCCGTCAGTCACGTCCCGTCGCATTGCCCATTCTAAAAGCAATCACATTATTATCGTAACTTGCTTATATGACATAATCTTATTTATTTTTATAACCATTCTACTTGACAGACGGCTCGATCAGCAGCGCAGAGGCAGAGCCCAAGCCTCCACCTCAACATTGCTTTAGGAATCTTCTCTTTCGTTGCAAAATTCTCTTCGAAAGAGACTTACATTAAATCTGTTTTTTGTTGTTTCTTAGTAAATTCGTTTTTTTTTATTATTATTATTTCGTCTTTACATGTAAGTAAGTCTCTTGGCTTGGTTGTGTTCTCCGGCAGCAAGTTGGAACTTGGAAGTTGCTTCTTTAGCTTGTTTGTAATAAAAATGTAATAATTACGAGAAACTGGGGCTCCGTGTATCTACAACCAACAGACATTATCTATGGATACTCACATAGTACGATGCATGTAAACACTGATTTATTGTAGTTAGCAAAATAGCAAGTAGGTAGGTACTGATGGCGATGGGCGTATGTTCTTCCGCATTTTGCTGATATTACGCTGTTTACATGAATGCGCTCGAGAGAAAACATTGTGGCTAGATTCGAGTCGACTCTTCTTTCAATTACCGGCTACGGGGCGTGGGGGTGTTGTGATTGTTTAAAGAGCTGATGTTTGAAGCTGTTCTGGAAGTACTTAAACATTTGTATATGAAACAATTAAATATAATATGAAATTAAATGCATACAACATACATATGTGTGTTTTTTTGACAACAGATTTTTGTAATTTATTTTTAGAACTTAAAACAAGCTGGCAAACATTGTTCGAAGTTGTTAATTTATGTCATTCTTTGTGTGGCAGTACCTACCTACCTATGTTAAATGTGTATCAATGCAATTTTGTAGGTAAGTTTATTAGAACTTTTTGCAAAGAAAGCAAATAATTTTGTCATATTTTTATATGAACCATGGGCTATGTGATATTTATAGAAAACTTAAAGGTGGTCATCAAGGTTTTTCTTTACTTTAACGACCTTCAAGCTATGTTTAAGAATAAATGTGCTGGCTCAGAAATTAAAATTAAATTAAAGAAGACCGACCATAATGTAATATAACAATGTCTTAAGACGTAATTTAGATGAAAAATGAGTAAGTAATGTTGTTAAAAGTCACAATAAAATGTTTATTCAACATTTTTTTACTGATGTTTACAGTTATTATAGATAATATCTTAGAGTGAACTTATCTCAAAAAATTTACAATTGACGTGTACAAAAGATTTGGGAGCAAAATAAATGATAAAATATGCAATCTGTTTTAATTTAAAAAGAAAGCAAGAATTAAAAATAATCAAAAAACGGATTTAGTTGATGTTGTGTACCTTCCTTATCAAACAAGTCCAAAAAGTTGAATTTTTATTTTTACATTGAAAAAAATGATTTTACAAATTTTTGTAAAAAAAAATCAATCAATTTACATACGTAATATAAGTATCTAAGTAAAGGGTAGTTTTTGGTTCTCGCTTTTATGTGTATCAACTTAGCAGGACACTTTATCCAATACACATTAAAAACAATATACATTTTATTATAATTAGCTCTAAGTACTTAGTTGTTTATTAGTTACGCAAACAAAAATTGAATCACTCTCTTCGTTTTCGAAAAAAAACAGGGCTTCCTAAGGTGAAGTCATAATTAGCAGCACACCAATTATTTCGTAATCCAAAAGATCGATTTATTTTTCTGTAGGTAAATAAATTAGGAACTAAGTAGCAGATAGTAGTAAGTATATGATAATAATAATTATACTCTTTAATCTGCATTTGGAAAAATAACCTGGCTAAGTTGATACAAAACTTTCTTTTCTCCAAGACGATTCAATTGATTTTGACTAATTTTTTTTTTGACGGAGATGTTTTACAAAGTCTAAAATGTAACCAAAATTTTCAAAAAAGTATTTTTGGTATTAAATTTTTTTTTTTTTTTTTTGAAAAATAAATATTTTGAAAACGACTTGCTCAATTTGAAAAAAAAAAACAAACTTAAAAAAAATTAAAATACTTATAACTGAAAAAAACAGTTCCATGCATTAATTTTTTTAAAAACCGTTAAGGAAAATCTAGTTTTTTCTCGAAAACGATTGTTATAATTTGATTAAAATTTTTCTGTGATTTAAGTACAATCTATCTAATACCAGGAATAAATTTAACACCAATAACAGTTATTCCCATAAAATAATGTTTCGATTATGTGTTTTTGATATTTGTTCAACTGATTTAAATAATTTTTTATTTTTTATTTAAAAAAAAAATCTAAATTAATTTTTGAAAATTTAATACATATCTAAAGAAACAAGATTTTTTACGAAAATAAATTGTAATTCCATAGACGTCAATTTCCATTGTATACATACTATTTCAGTGTTGAAAAATGAAATCATTTACTGTAATTTTACAGTGGTCATTAATACCTTCATGTTAAGCCAATCTACAATTTTTGTTAGCTTAAATTTCGAAGATATAGTTATCTTAGATTTATTCTTTTTAACCAACTATAAAACAGTGGTACACTAGGGCGTATAAGCACTTTTTTTTATTTCTTTAATTTTCAATAATTTTCCCTCATTTTTGTTTGTTTACGTACTCTAGGGCGTATACGCACTTTTCTTAATTTATTTAAATTTTACTAATTTTTCTTAATTTTTGTTTGTTGACGTTGCTTAATTTGTTTGAATTTTTACTAATATTCCTAGGTAAACTACAGCGTATACGCACTTTTCTTAATTAATCTAAATTTTACTAATTTTTCTTAATTTTTTTTGGTCACTTGGGCACTTTTCTTAATTTATTTAAATTTTTACTAATTGTTCTTAATTTTTGTTTGTTTAAGTATACTCGGGCGTATACTCACTTTCCTTGAATTTTTACTAATTTTCCTTAATTTTTGTTTGTTTATGTACAGTAGGACGTATCGTTTACGCACTTCCTCTAATTTATTTGAATTTTATTATTTTTTCTTAATGAAATGGCCATTGGTCTTTCAATAAAGGAGGATTTGTCAACTACGTTAGGAAGTTTTGTCTGTATTTAAAAAAATAAAACTTCAAAATATAAGATTGTTATAACGTCAATAATTAATTTCTTGTTTGAATAGGTAAGAAATTCAGTCTTATTTTTTTTGTTTTTTTTTTGAAATATCTATTGATTTAAATACAATTTTTTTTAAATAAATGTGAGCATAAAATTATATCTGTCCAAACCAAATCCTATCGGTCCAAACTCGAATTTCATTAATTTGGCAGTAAATCGGTCCAAATTTTGTTCTCATATAATTTGTATCTGTCCAACGTATTCCACGAACTTCTTACAAAATATTCCAGGAATTCTTTCTGCACCTTCTTCTTCCTCACTTTCGTGTAAATACCAATTCCAAATACTCTCACCACATTTTTTTTATTAATCGAAACAATAGAAACAATATAATCGAGCAAATATTTATTTAATTTCATCGATTATACTTTAATAAACGATTAAATTGACATACATAAGCACACATGTTCACAGTTTCCATTTAGAAGAAATATACAAATAGACTGAACCACAAATATTTGTCAAATAATCAAAACTGTGTACGAATTTGTGTATGCCTTACACAAACGAAATTTGTAAATATACACAAATCGTGTGATCTTAGCTTAGCTTCAACAACAGAATAAAAAAGTTGGTAAAAAAAAGAATATTCCAGCCGTATAAAATTAGCATGACAATTTTCGAAAAAGTTACTTTTGACTGTCTCAGAAATCGCCGCCGCCCTATAATGCCGTAAATATGCCGTGCCGTGAAGAGAAAAAAATTGCCACGCCACTAGTTCTCCCAAAAATTGATGTCATACTAACTGTATATAAAGTTAGCATGACACTTTTCAAAATTTGGTCAAAAAGCTAAAATTGAAGTACACGCGGAGAACAAGCTTCCCCTACCCATAATTGCCAAAAAAAATAAGAAGATGTTTAAAAATTGTTTGGTTGTTTTTTAGAAATAAAGAAATATATGGAAAAAATATGAAAGGTAACTAAGAGCCACAACAGAAGCAGGCCAAAGAAAAATAATTAGACTGGCTTCCAATTCAAGTGACTCTGCTGTTAAAATCAAGGCGAAGAGTGAAATTACAGCTAGCCTTAATACTATTAGACGTTTTATTCGTGGGTCACAACATTTAAAGTTCCTAAAATTGAAGAAAAACCACCGTTATAGCCAATACGAAGGCAAAATAAAAAATATTTTTGCAGGAAGAATATGATGTGGAAGGAAGAGTGGAAAAAAGTGGTATTTTCTGACGAAAAACGATTTAATTTAGATGGTCCGGAAGGATATAATAAGTATTTTTATGACATGAGGAAGGAATAACCAAGGTTTTTGGAGCGCCACCAAAGCCAAGAAGGTAGTGTAATGATAAGGTGTGCGATTTCCTGGTTTGGAACAATTAATCTGGAGTTTCCCACAATGAAAATGACGGTAAACTCCTACAAGCAAATATTGCAAGAAGCGTTCCCTAATTTTACCGATGTCTTTCGACCAATACCATGGGACATTTCAACAAGACAACGCGCCAATCCACAATGCAAGGATCATTAGTCCAGCCAATAACGAAGGAAAAAATATGCCCTCACCTGGAAATAAATCCAACAGCCTGATTATCAAGTGTATAAAAGTCCCCGTGAATCCGAGGCGAGCTCTAGCGGCAGGAAAGTGTAACATATCGTCTTTTTCGGTTTTTCGTGTTTAACTTAGAAACAGTTTGTCCTTTCAAAAAATTATCTTTGACGAAAAAATAGCTTATGAAATTTTCTACAAAATTGATTATGACCAAATTTTTCATATCTGTCATATTTATAAAGTTATTTGGCGCCTAAAATTGGTATTCTTTGAATTTCCTAAAAACAGCTACATTTTAGTCTAAAGCCGGTAGCAAATTTTGGGAGTGGAGGTATAACCAAAACTCATATACTTACATATATGTTTAGGTAAACGCGTTATTATACCGAATTCAACTGTCTTACTTGTTTTTTTTTCAGCCGGAGGTGGTGGTGGGCGTTTGAAAAGTCTGGGACCAAAGTGTTTTTAATCCTTTATCCGTTTACCCAGGAGGGGAATTTTTTTTTTTAAATTTACTCAAAAGAGAAAAATATTGTTAAAAGAGCCCAAAATTTCTTCTTTTATATTGTTTGTAAATAAAGTTGTTTTAATGAAAATAGGATCCTTGGAGCACCAAAGTAAGGGGTTGAAGTAGAATTTAAGGAAAACTTACTTTTGTTATTTTCAATTTTATCCAAAACTAGAAGACATTTTGACATCTGTTTTTTAGTATTTGACTAAAAATTAATGGGAACATTGAATATTAAACACAAAAATACAATTTAGTTACGTAAAATTTTGAACAAAATCAGTTTGAACAAATTTTTTTAATTTTTTTTATAATTTTTAGTTATTTTTATTTTTCAAAACTTGTTCACTAAAACAACAGTGGTGCCAAATAACTTTATAAATGTGACAGATATGAAAAATTTTGTCATTATCAATTTTGTAGAGAATTTTCTAAGCTATTTTTTGTTTCAGATTATTTTTTGAAAGGACAAACCGTTTCTAAATTAAACATGAAAAACCGAAAAAGACGACATGTTACACTTTCTTGCCGCTAGAGCTCACCTCGGATTCATGGTGATTTTTGTACACTTCATCTTTAGGCCTCTTTTAATAAGCGTGCCAATTTTCAAAACTGTTAATTTCTTCGGGAGGAAATCGTGATATTGATAAGCTTATCTCAGCTCAGCCTAGAAGAAAAATTAACGCAGTTGATAAAATGGTTAAAAATGTATTCCTACCTAATATCTATCATATTCTTTAATTTCAAAAAAAAAGGTTACGTATACGCCCTACGCTCTAAGTAAATTAATATAAGATTTTAATAATTATTCTGTAAATCATCACTCAAGAATTTATCTTTTTTTTTGTTATACCGAATATGTGAATAAAATTTCTCCTCAACCTTTCTATTCGTACTGCGCCGCACCATACAAGAAATATGTCTGCAACCAAGAAAAGGTCATTTACCTGACCAAGTTAACAGTGTTGACTTTGAGTAAACAAAAACTGCGAAAAGAAAACAACAAAAACTGAACAACTTTTCACTGTCTAAAGCCGAATGTAGGTCAAGTTACTTTATACTTTGACAAACGAACACACATCGCTGCTGGCTGGTGCTGCTGCTGCAAACCCAAGCAACGGATCCAACTTCTACTTTCACTTAGAAAGTTCTCCACAACGGATTCCAAACTGCGGAGGTGCCTCAAATAAACAACAAACAAGCAACTTGAACCACAACAATATGCTCTTGTGATTTTCTTTTATTTATTTTAATTTTCTGATCTTTCATAAAAACAAGTATATTCGCTAAATTTCTAACACAGAAAACTGCAGAAAAAACACAAAGCTGTTTTGTTTTTGGTTTTAGTAAACCAAGAGTGGGAAGCCGTCCACAACAAAAACATTCGGATTTCGGAGGAGAAATTTTGTTTTCCATCTCAATAGCAATTCCTTTTACTTTCAAATGCACAGAAGTGAATGATTTTGAATCGCTTCTGGCCAATCTCCACCTTGTAATTGGCCATTATCTGGGGACAAGTCCCGACGATTTAGAGGGGTATTATTGAATTGACACATGACTCGCCGGATGGGAGCTGTCACTATGACAGTTGAATAGATTTAGTTACAGCACAAGCACACATACACATACACATACTTACAAATTAATACAAACTATTTTTCCCATGCTGCGTTCACTTTCTATAGACATTGGCAGTGGCCGGCCTTAATATTGGCACCAACAGCAAACTGGCATCAAATTCAGGGGAAGTGCGCAGTCATCCAACTAACGGTTGGCGAATTGTTTATGCCGATAATAGTGATAGCGCAATGGGTGAAATCTCTCATTCATAATAATATATAGTTGACCCAAAACTGGTCCTAGTCGTGATGCTGAGACTATTTTTGTTGTTATTTTATTTTTTTTTTGCTAAAATTGGCGAACAAAAATGGCGTGCCATAATGATTGGAGGGAGAAAGTGAAATCTTGAGAAACTCGAGCAATGATTCATTTGGGTGATTCGAGTGATTCATTGAGGTTTGGTGTCAATGGCCGTTATGATGAAGTTTGTGATTGAAAATGTGCAGTTTTAAGTGCAGCGAATCAATATGATGTAAACAAGTTGAATTGATTTTTCAGTTCATGATAAAACAAAGTTTATTTATTTTCTTTAAAATTCTGTTGCTTGCTTAAAAACTATTCATTAATCTATTAACGTTTTTAGGTTTATTTGACACGTTTACATAATGTAAAATGTAATGTAAGTAATTTACTCAAAAATTGAAAACCATACCCTTTAACTTTAAAGTAGAAATTGGAAATTTTTCTCGAAGAAAAAAAAATAAATCTACGAGTAAGTATACCTCATCGTATTAATAAAAATGGGGATTCTTTTCCTTAATTCGGGTCGGTAGCGAAAATTGAAAAATTTTAGCAAAAAATACAAAATTAGGCCGAAGAAGTCGGAAAATCGTGAAAACCTCTTAATAATTGCTTTTAAGGCTAGAATTTCCAAAGAGACATTATTAATTTAATAATTATAAAATTATTGGGTAAATATAGCTCGCTTACGGCAATATTATTGACTTTCTTTATAGCTAGTTTTACTAAAAAACTAAGGGTTTTAAGTTTTACATTTTTCAAAAAAATATATTGATTTGATTTAGATGTCAAAATATGTATGAATATTTTGATTTAGATGTCAAAGTAATAAAAATTAGTGAAAAAATTAAAACTCGAAACCTGAATAGAACTAGTTTTTGCTCAAAACTAGTTTTGAAGAAAGCCAACAGTATGGCCGTTAGAGTTTTTATAAGGCAAAAATAACTTTATTTAAACATTATCCCCCGTATCAATAAACGGAAAACAATGGAAGGATAAGACTAACACATCTGTCAATTTGCAATTCATATTAATAAATATGTATGTAATGCGCTGTTACATGGTGACAGCGAGCGAGATAACTTTAATTCGCAAAATTTGGCGTTTAAGGGATAGATAACTTCATAACACACACATGCTTACATTTCATAATAAACGGTTCAACTACATATAGCATATTTTTTATCAATCAGTGCATGCGTGTGACACATGTATAAGAATACTTCCACGATTTGATGAAGGGTTGCCGTACTTTAAGTGGTACAGACTGGAACTATTATGATGAGTGTGTTTCTTTATTCATTCCGGTATGTCCAGAATATTCGGAATACCAGTTTTGCGTTTCTTTATTCCACGGAATATTCCGGATAAACTATTTTGTTGTTTCTTTATTCATTCCGGAACATTTGGAATGCATTCTTTTTATTCCATGTAAAGTGTGGAATAAAAAGAATAGGAAAAGAAAACTGGGCGCGTTCAGTATAATTGGTGCTCTTAAACTCAATTATGGTAGATTCACATTGGTGTTAATTATTTTAAAACAGCATAATGACGTAAATAAACGAACCAGAGTATAAATATTATGCATTTAATGTAAAATTTACTAAATTTTTGACTTTGAGAATACATAAATATCCAAAATAAAAACATTTATTTCTGCCAATTGTTTTGACATTTCACCGATCGACTGGATTGCCATTCTTTTTGTTCTAGTTTTGTTTCTTTATTCATACTATTTGTCTTTTCCATCCATTCTGTTCCTTATCCGGAATAAATAAAGAAACACACTTAATTAATAAACATAATAATTAAAGTTATCCAACGAACAAGTTGTCTATCCGTGTGCTTGTTCCACTTTAAAACATGTTCAAAAAGTAAATCGCGTTCGTTGAATGAGACGTTTACACGGTGTAGAATTGTGCGTGCTGAAAAGAAACGTGTGAATTGCAAAGAAAACACATGTGTTAAGCAGCGGACAGTGACTTTTTATTAATAGGGCTGTTTGTTTTTATTTATTACATACTTACATAATTCTTACTTATTAAATGCAGGGAAATAATTCACTGGGAACTAAATTCACTTTTATGAATTGGAGTTAGTTCCCGTGAAAAGTGGGAACGTAGGCCACCATATCTTAATGAGTTTTATATTTCTTTGATTATTTTAAGAGTCTTATGGCCGGTTCCATAAAGCCCTTTTAATTATTTAACAGGGTTTTAAGTCTCTAAATTACTTTTTACTAAGTATATACAAAATACGTCATTTCAAAATTTAAAAGCCTGTTAAATATTTGTGTAAACGAACATTAAAATCTAAATTATGTATTTCTAGTGTGTTTTTTGGCATTGTGTGTGGCAAAATACTCTGCTTTCTCAAAAATATGTGTAATATTTCCCCTACTTTTCCTCCGCGGGGGGATGGGCGGCTTCGGAGTCCGACGAAGTTGCGTGGCCGGTGGCTTAACTGGTGCGGACCACATCATCACACATCACGCGAGCCCCCGGCTGCACCCGCCGCGCGCCGCTACTGTTTTTTATAAATGGTTCAATATTTCAAAACATTAAAATCTTGCACTTAAAAATGAACCCTCGCTGAAAACAACATATTTTGCTGTATAATCCATTTCTTCTATGTATAGCTCTATAGGAAAGTTATTATTTTCCATCAGAGGGTCACCGGATTTGATCAAATCGAACGGGTCTTTTTTTACGAAACCAAATACTTGCGGTTTACAGCCATTTATATAACAAATTGTAAAAAATAGATAGGTGTAAAACTCATGTATTGTCGCTATGGTCCGTATCGTTTTATTTTCATGGGTTGACCTATATGAATATTTAGCGATAAAAAATGTGTCTTATTCCATCAATACAGTGAAATCAGGGGAATGACACAAAAATCACGTCAGGGGAATGACCGTCCGAAAAGTGTTTTATGGGAATTAAATCGAAGTTATTAGAAAATTTAATGTTATATAGAATTTAATATATAGATACTTTGGAAATATACACATATAGGAGTACCTAAACTTTTTAAATTTTTAAACCACTATGTATTTAATAAAAAAAACACTGGTTAGGGGAATGACATATTCGCGGTTGACTTTAAATATAAAGCAATACTGAGTTGTTCTCAAACTTTTACATTTATTTTCATAAAGAACAAACTTATCCCTTAAAACAAAATAAAAATTAGATGTCTTTTTTTCGCCTATGTTTTTTTTTTTTTTTTTTTTTTGGAATTCTATTGTTGGGTAGAAATGACCATTTTACCGGTTCCATTTTTGGTGTTTAAATCCAGATGACGGGTATGATATTTTTTTAAACTTTTATTCTGAATTTTTTTTTTCGGTACAAAAATGATAGAATCCAAAATATGAAAAATAAAAAAAAAATTTCTAAAGTTTGCTTTTGCCGAAGTTTTTCATCTCTGAATAGGAAATAAATAAGTTTTTTTTTCGAAAAAAGGCGAAAAATGAGAAGTTGTGCTATTTCGAGTGACTGAGATTAAATGGGCCCTGGATACACTTGGCTGATCAATTTTTCTTGTTTTATAATATTTAAAGAATATTTGTAAAATTTTGTAGCTCTGGGGAACGAAATTTAATTTCTCCATTTTTTTACATGGTTGGGGACGAAAAAATCAGCTTTGCAGAACGGACTTGCATTTTTTGTATTGTGGCTCTTGGACTATTAGAGGCACAACATCAAGTAATTAGCACTGACTCCAGTTTGCTTGGGCCTTAGCTGCCGCTTTTATAATCACGCAAAGTTTGTGGAGCCGAAATAATGCTCCTTTTAAAGCAATGAAGCAAATTTACATTCGCTAAAGAAAGCCCATACCCTTTAGCCTCATACAGGAAGACCACAATGATCAACGTTTTGTATAATTTCTCATTGGTTCTTTGGGAGAGGGCTTAAATAATTTCCTTATCCAAGAAGCAGCTATTGGCAAGATTGAATTCTCATTTGATTTCTATACTAATGGAATTTTTTCGCAGTTACAAAGTGCTTAACCACTTCAAAGTAAAAAGTGCAAGTATTCTGTATCTACGGGGTAATGACATCGGATTAAAATTTTTTTTTGGGGACATTAACTCAATTGAATAAAATTCCAGCATCAGCATCACAAGCTTCTAAGGCAGCATTAATTTCTTTTGCTGTTGGTCCACCTCGAATTGCAACTATAGCAGTCCTTTCAATGAGTCTCAGATCTTCATATACTATTGATCCACCCTATATTCAGTTTGGATGAACGCAGGGAAAAGTTCTTGAGTTTTGTCTTGGCCAAGGGTTCGTCTAGCAGTTCCCAGTCATAAGATTCCAAGAGCCGATGCACTTAATACTTAATCTTGTGCTTCTTTGATTTCCTTGCTTACAGCAGTAACTGGGGACTTATGGTTGCAAGCTTATCTACATGCCTCTTCAAGTGTCTTTTTTGCAATTGACATGGCTGCGTATATTGCAGTTTTCTTGGTCAAGGCATCTAACACTGATTTGAAACGGTTATTGAGCCTCGCAACGGCCAGGCGCCCAAAGCTGCAGAATTATCGGTAAAAATGTGTGTTCTTAAACTAATTATAATTCCCTGAGATGATGTCGGCTTCGCCGATTGTCCTCGCAACAGCACCTTGGATACTTTCTAAAACATGGTTGGTGGCTTTCTTAAGATTTTTATGGCTTGACATTAAACCAGATGATATAATATTTTTGGCAGCTTTGAATGCCTCATCAGCTGCACGTCTGCCTGCCTTCATTTTTGCCGTTGCTAATTCAAGAGCAATGCATTATGAGTTGGAATTCCTGCACTAAAGATCATATTTCTATCTGAATTGAGTCAATTATTGATAGCATCAGTTGTTGCAGCTTCAGTATCTTAAGCTTTTTTCAATTTCGGAGCTTTATAAGATTGCACAGTCCTTATTGCAATAATAATTCCTTAACAGCTGTATTAACCGGCAAAGAAGAAGCTACATAGACCAGGAATTTTCCGACTTCATTGAGTATATCCTCAATGGCAGCTGTTGTAGATAATGTAATTTTACCTGTATCTAACTTAGTGATTACTTCTTTGTCATCTTGCAACTTTAAATCTTTTGTAATTTGTTTGGTCTTAACTATTGTACTTAAAGCTGGTTCGACCAATACAAAACGAAGAGCCATAACTGCTAACAATATACGCTCCGATGCGAGGATTTCATTTAAAAAAAAAAAAAAATTAGAAGCTTTAAGAGCTTCACAGTCTCCACAAATATAACAAGACATAATCAAAGAGTTGGCCTTTTATAAGCAAGCTCAAAAAGTCTCATAAACGTTTTGTTTTATAAACTTTTTTTTTTTTTCAAAATCAAATACACTTCGTTTTTCTCGGTATAGTGAGGCTGCACCAATATTTTTATAATCTGTAAATAAACGAAAGTTAAAAATTGATATTTCATGGATAAACCACCACATTTTGCAAAATTGACGCAGTTAAAGTACGTCAATTGTTTGAAAAATATTTTTTATTCCTGCACCTGTGCACACGCACCCGTAGGTGGGAGAGGGCATGAGGTGGGGCCCAATAATAATTTATTTTTATTTTTTGTCGACTTAAAGATATGTCAGACTTTAGCTTTATTTTAAATTAAAGGTTTTATCAAAAACAAATAATTTAGAATTCTATTATACAGGGTGATCGGTATAAGATGCACTAAACTGCTGGAGCTAGTAGGCTGGGTTAAGACAAGAAAAAAATCGTTTGAGAGGGGGGGGGGGGTCTATTTCTAAATTTTCTAAAAAATCGACTTAAAACAGAAAACAAAAAATTTGAAAAAGATTATTGGAATATCAGATGGCAGCGTTTAGAAAATAATAATAATGAAATGAAATAATATTAAGGTGTTGGACACCTTTTAAAAAAGTGGAAAAAAATTATGTATATAAAATATCACCCAGCATGACTTGACAACTCATCTTTGACATGTTTGTGTTAATACATGAACATTTTGGGATTCGTTTTAAAGCCATGATACATTCCATTCCAGTTGGGCGTTCGAAGTTATGGTAAATTGATTTGTTTGGATGCAAGTTTGAAAGTAAAGAACTCCTGTAGGTACAATTTTCGCGAGGAGCAAGAACATAGAAAGTTTTCAAAATATATTGAAAAACTAAACAAATTCGTTGTCAAGCGGATGTTTTTGCATTATTTCAATGATAAATGTTGTCATACATGCTAATGAGCTAAGGAGCCCGCTGCTATAATGATCAAACAGCACCAACAGCAGTAATTGTCAAGCCATTATGCTGTCAAACATGCTAATCCCTAACGAAAATTTGAATGTGAAAAAAAAGGATGAAATACGTTTTTTAAATTGATAAAATAAGTACTTAAAATGTTTTAATCTCAGAATAAAGAACACCATCTAAATTCTTGAAAAAATGTGAATTTTTGCAGAAAAAAATGTTTAAAATTGTTGGAGCGGTTTTCTTAAAAAATAATTTTTTATAGGTATACATATAAAATTTCTTAATATTTTTTAGAAACAAAATTTGGTATGCCATTTTAAAGAATATAATAATATACAGCTAAAACCATAATTTCCAAAATATTCATCAACCCGTTTTCAAAAAAATGATTTATCAAACAAAAAATTTGAACTTTTTTCTAAAAATCCAAAAAATATTTGTTTGAAAATATTTGTATGCAGTATTATTCAAACTTGATAGGACCTCCTGTCCTAACTAAAAATATTGATCGAAATCGGTTAAGTGGTTAACGAGAAAATCGAAAATGAAAAAACGCTTCTATGGCAGGTACCATTAATAACGGTTTTTGGTAAATTTTTTTCACTGAAATATAGACCATACCTCCATACAACTACTAGGACACAAAAAAAAAATTTGACAAAATCGTTAGAGCAGTTTTTGCGATAAACAACTTTTTTTAAAACGGTTCTATGGCAAGTACCGTTATTTTTTGAGAAAAAAAAAATATCTCGATTTTTCCTCTAGGAAATCACCAAAAAATCTAATGCTCCAAGTTTGAAGAAAATCACTTCGGGGGTTTAGGCTGTAGGCCGAGGTACAGACAGACATACACACAGACAGACAGACGGAATTGCGGGACCCACTTTTTTCGTGTTCTCTATCATCGTAATGTCAAGTTTGTTGTTATCTCGAGTTCGATTTTTTGCGCGAATCCATAACTTGCCCTATTAGTAGTACCTATATCGCAAGTAAAAACGATGACGAGGCTCAAAAGTTTACGTGTTAAATGCAATAACAACTAATCCCATTCGGGCTAAGCAAGCACGGAGAATTTTCGGTGCTTAACTTAAGCATGGAAAAAAACTGTGTTACCGGCATGAATTCCATAAATGTTATCAATAGGAAAACTCCATGTTTTTTCTTTTATGGCGTCGGTAATCCCCGATGTCGTTTTTTTCGACCAATTTCCTCCGTGCTTGCAAAAAAACACGGCTATAGTTGTTTCAAGGATATTATTTTCAGTAAAGTATTTTATGCATCTTGTTTTGGTGTTTTACTTAGAATTGAAAGCCGCATTGAATTTTGAAAACATAACAAGTGCTCAATAACATAAAATTAAAAAAAAAAAATATTTTTTAAAAACAATAATTTTTTTCAAAAATTTTGAGTTTGAAAATCAATTTTTAAAAAATTATCAATTGAAAAAACTTTATTTATTACAAAGAAAATTAAAAAATTGATTTCTGTCTGCAAGAAAAGGTATACAATTTTGTTCCATTTGTCGTTGGATTTTGATGGTTTTATTTCTATTGTAAGTATTTTTTTTTTTGGAAAATTGCTCCTCCCGCTTGAACGGGGGAATGTAGTCCCCTTCAACCGACATGCTTTAATGTTTTTGTGCATCTTGTGTCAAAAACCTTTTCTTTTTTTTATTATACAGCAATAGCAGACAATGCTACTTGTTGTAAATTTATTTTTGATAAATTTTGAAAAGCTGCATTTTAGAAACTGTTGGGTCTACACAGATGGTTCAGAAATTAAATTGAAGGAAATTTAATTACTTTAAAATCTTTGAGCTAAATTATAGTCAAGAAACTATTTCTTTATAATGTTTAAATCGACAATAATTGAAAAAAGCGCGAAAAATTCGTGGTTTTTTGAATTTTTGAACATAATTCGGCGTTACTGGACTATATGTAGCATGTTTGTTTTTAATATTCGATGCTTCTACCAATTTCTAGTCAAACACAAAAAACTGGATGCCTGAATGTTTTATAAGTTTCTTTAACATAACCAAAAATTAAATACAATTTTTAATAGTTAGACCTATTAAAAAAATTAATTTACTTACTTCTATGTATTTAAATCAATATTACAAATCAATTAATTAATCAATATTAAAAACAAATCAATTAATTAATAAATATTAAAAACAAAAAATGGCAGATATACATACATAGGTAGCTAAAATAAAAAAAAAATATTTTTCTGAAAAATTTGTATGTGGAATATTATTTTGACTTTATAAAAAACCGTATTTGTAAATATTTGATTACAAATGTTTAAATCCTTAACAATAAAGTCGACAAAATTTAAAATGAATAGGTATAGGTACCTAACAGTTTTTAGCATTTTTTTTAAGGCTGAGGCCCTTCAAGAGTCGTGAGCCCCAAGTAAGCAAGCAACACCTCAAATTCAGCCTTTACTATACGAGTTCATTATCACACGAAAACTCCTCTTGAACTGCTTTCAGTTAAATTTCAAAGCATTTAATGAAGAACTTTTCATAATTTGCAGCATACATATGTGTGTAGGTATGTGATAATGTATAATAGAAAGTTTAATAAACAAATTTAATTAATACGAAAAGTCCCGCCTTTCCCATATTTATGACACTTAAATCTTTTAAGATCTTCTTTCATCTAACATCTAACCAAATCAAATGTGTTAACCTTTGAAAACTTATTATAAAGTTCAAATTCTCCACAGAAAGTAATGCATTTTAATTTTTTTTCCTTATTCATTTTATTACTTTTCTCAAAAATTTGAAATTCAAAGCAACACGATTTTTTTTTTTTTATTTATTTTTAGTATTCCACATGCAACATCCAAAGTGGCAACAAACTATCGGGCAAAGTTTCTCCAAACTTAAAAATAGACCAACGACCGATGATGGACGTTGTGTGTTCGTATTCATATACTAAAACCAAAAAAAAAAAAAACAATCAAAGCTGAGAAAAAAAAAAAAAATTAACAAAAAAAAAAATGCAGAACTCCCAAAAATCCAACAGCTGTTGTCTCCGTCTATCTAGTAATGATGGTATTTTCTCTTGTATCTATGTGCACATTGGAGTCTCGAAGAGCTCAGCCCAACACACATGGTGGAGCTCAATAGTGTCTATGTGACAATGTGGCGGAGGCAGAAACAGAGTGGGTTTTGCTCATATGCTACTCTTTTATGCTCCATTATGCGCTCTATGCTGCTATTCCTGCTGCTGCTGCTGCTTCTATACCCTGGCAGTGCCACACGTGAAGCGCTCAGCCAGCAGTGTTCTCAAGCATATCAGAATTCCATTGACATCCAAAAGACTCTGCCTCGGCAACGATAATCCAGATGAAGAGAAAGAAGTTGGAACCACCATCGAAGGTGGTGTTGAGGATGGATGGTGGTATAGTAAGTGTAATATGATGACAGTTGGTATCAGATCTATAAGCGTCCGAAGTTCAATGAACCGAGCTTTTTTTTTTTTATTTTTAATTTTCGTCAGTCTGCTGTGTTTCGTTGTCGCAGAACGCAGACATACAAAGCGGCCCATGTTAGATATTTTACAATCCCCCCTCCCAAAAATATATTAAAAAAAAAAAAAAAAAAGCATATAATTTCGTTCTATGCTATGACTATGACTATGCGATGTGAGACAGAGTATCATATATCTCAGTTCTCACGAATGTAATAATTTTAAACTTTTACGTGCGTCTGCTTTATGCAGCTATCACGCGGCGGGCGGCGCGCGGCGAGGGTAATGTATTTAAGTTTAGAGATATACCAACAAATCGGACACAATCCGTCCGCCACGGCTGCTGTTGACAAATACCACAACGTTTACCTATAGGAAGGTATCTCTAGCTATATTCGTAGACTGGCTTGACTACACAAATGGTCAACTTTTGGGAAGATTTTGTTCTATGCTAATGGATGCGCTAATGACGTGATGAATGGTTTTGGAATTGACTATGATTAGGTGATTGATTAGTCCGTTGTGATTTTTGATTATTTGATGACACATAAGATATCATATTAATAAGCTTGAGGTTTAGATGAGCTGGTACGATATTGGTTCTTGGGCTAGTTATAGAATGGTACCTACATATAAGAAAGAAAGAACAAGTTTCTGTGTATAATTTAAGTTTTACTTTACATACTGTAGGTATGCTGTAGGTATGGTGCAACCAAAATTATTTTAATTCTCTTACAAATAAAAAACCATACAAAACAACATTAAAAATAATGGGGCAAAATTTTAGACGATTTAGTATGATTTTAAAGCATTGTTAGTATGATGCTATGTTAAAAAGAGAATTTCCCAAATTTTAAACGAGTTAACATAAAGTTAAAATAGCTGTTTGTCTTTTTAGATTTATTAAAAAAAAAATATGTTTAAAACTAAGAACATTTTAATAAAGAGCTTTAAAGTTAGAAAATTGTTAATTAATATCATGTTAATACCTTAACATTAGGCTGTTCCAAATTTTGTGCCAAACAATGGTCCACAGACTAAAAACGACATGCCTAAAATGTTTTTAAGAAAATATTAAAAGTAATTTTGACTTGCATCCGTTATTTTGTGTTTCCCTAAGATCCTATTTCTACTATATTAAGCAGTAAAGTAAATTTCGTTTTTTCGATTTTTCTTTAAAAAAAATTCAGCTAAAGGCACTAGGCTGATGAAATTTTAGAATTCCGACTCAAAATAAAAATTAGAATTTTCATTGGGAGGGGTGTCTGTTTCCCCCAATTTAAGCGGGATGTGCATTTTTCTAATAAATCGACTTGAAATAAAAAAAATCATAAAAAATGAACGCGTTTGTACCAGCAATGGTACGCTATACCGGTTTTTAAAGTCAGAAATCCATTATTTCATTCTATTTTTAAATCAAATTATTTTATTGAAAAGTTTTTGAAAAATTAATTTTCAATCTCAAAATTTTGCAAAAAAAAAATTAAAATATACGTTCAACAAATTTTTTTTTTTAAATATTCAATGCTCTTATCATTTTTTTTAGATCGAACGCTAAAAACCAGATGCTTAAAATTCTTCTAGTTTTTGAGAAAATTGAAAACGATGAAATTTACTTTACTACTTACAAAGCAACAAAATAACGACATGAATTTGATTTTAAGTAAAATTTACTTTTATTATTTTTAATTTTGTCATTTAGGCAGTTATGGTTTTTAGGACGTGGCTAACATTTCTTTCATGAGCTGTTGTACCACCAAATGTATTTATTTTTTTAACTCAATTTGTTTTTGGAAAATGCTTGCAATATTATGCTTTTTTTAAAGTCAGAAATTAGTTCTTTTATTTTGTTTTTAATTTAAATTATAAGAGCGCATAGTTTTTGAAAAGTAAATTTTCAAATTCAAAATTTTGCAAAAAAAAATTATGAAAAAGATCGTGTTCAAACTAATTTTGTTAAAAATTTACAATATTAAGTAGTATTTTTGTTTTGACATTTGTTTCTCCTATCAATTTCTTGTAAAACATTGAAGAGTGCGCAGTATTTTTTAGTTTTTGAGAAAGTTAAAAATAACAGAAGCAGAAATTTTCAAAAAAATTTACTTAATACAGAAAAAAAAAATTATTAAAAAATAACGGTAGCCGTTGCAACAACATGTTATGCTTTTTTGTAATGCCAAAGATCTCTCCTTTAAATACTTTCTAAATTAAGTAAACGGTTTTTCAAAAATTAATTTTCGAACTTAAATTTAAAAAAAAAAAATTAAGAAATTGTGTTCAAACTGTTTTTTTTTTTTTCTAAATTTTATGTTATTTAGAAGTACTTTTGTGCTTAGATTTCAATGCTCCCATTAATTTTTAGTCATACACTAAAAACCAGATGTCAAAATGTTTTCTTGTTTTTGAGAAACTAGAAATTAACCAAAGTTAGTTTTTCATAAATTCGACTTCCAGTCGTTGTTTTTAGCCTAGCTAGAAAATTTTGAGATGTTTTTTATTTCTAAATATATTACCTTAGTTTACTTCCCTGCTACGTTCTTGGTGTTGAATTGCATTTTAGTCAAAAGATGAAATTATCGTGAACTCTCATAAGTCTATTTCGGCTGTAGTTTTAAACTTCAATAAAAATAAAAAGCAAATTAAGTCTAAATAAAATGCTTGGAACATTATTTGTCTTGGAAAAATTAAGTGGAGACTTTTCCATGTACAGTTTGAAACAAAAGTTTGGATTTTGCGCGTGAACTGCATACTTCTCAAGAAAAATCCGAGACAAAATTTGTCCTGGAAAAAAATTTACATGAGAAATAAACTTTTTCCCAATCTGCATACTAAGCTTAAAAGTAGAATATATCGGTTTTTCGCGAAATTTTAAATGATATCGAAAAGTGTTTCCTAAAAATTTGTAGATAGATATGCTCACATTTTTAAAATAATATAAAAATTATTTTAAAAATTTTATCGAAATTTAAAAGTTTTGGTTTTTTCGAATTTAATTTCTAAAAAATTATTGTTTTTGTAAAATTTTCAAACTATGATATTTTCTACTAAATAACTCAATGTATAACCTACCTACTTTTTGCCAGAAGCGATCGCTTAGAATATATTTTGGTTTCCACAAAATTATCGATGTCGGAAATATCGTTTTAATAGTTTTAGAAAAAAATGGATGTATGTATTTCGAAAATGGGTTGGAAATTTTTTTAAATTTTAATAAATACTAGCAGACCCGTGCTCGCCTAGCTCCGCAATTTTAAGAATTTTTTTGTTACAATATAACATATAGATAAAGCTGGATGTGTTCAGATTTGGCTTTCAATTTTTGTTTGCTATTTATTTAGGTATGTATATTACACAATACACATTCATACATAATGTACGAAGCATTACATTATGTACAAAGTAAATAAATATTTGATACACAAATTTAATTTTTTCTCGTGCCGGCTACGTCCATGTATCACATTTGATACATTTTGGAATTCGGCTTCACTGTCCCCATACAAATTGGTATGGAAACATTAATACGTCCACAATTTAGTTTTAGAGATAAAATACATCAACAATAAGTCCCATGTATCATTTTTGATACAAAAAAATATTTTTTTCTCATGCCGCCTACGTCCATGTATCATTTTTGATACAAAAACATGTATAATCTTTATAACACCAAAATTGCCTTAAAAGTTAATTAAATATGATAATTTTCATATAAGCATGCAGGTAACATCTTATACTTTACGAAACTTAAAAAAAAATTGGAAAAATGTTTAGGTAAAATAACTTTTTACACAAGTAAATCCTTAGTTTTTTATGAACATATTTTATTTTGCAAAGTAGGTAAAACATTATTTATAATAAGTAAAACACTTTTGTTTATGTACATATACATATGTACAATACATATACATAAGGTAAGGCTGACATAAATGACATATAAATAATTTAACGTTTTTTGAGATGTTTTTATGAGCATTTCTTGTGCTTGCAACATTGAGATTGGGTCTTCTCTAATAATTAGGTATTCATTTTGCACTTATGACTGCAAAACGAAATAAAAGGTCAACTGAAATTTTACCACGTCATGCTTTTCCGAATGGGGGAATGAAATGAAGCCAATTGATCTACCATATTAATTCCTTTTTAGCATCTTTATTGTCTAAAACTCCATTTAGTTTTATTTTCTCGCCACTCCACACTTTTATTTTTGTCGATTCATTGCCATGTCAAGTAAATAACATATGTAAGCACATCTTTATTATCACGCCATTTAAGGACGGTAATACATTCATCCTTTTGTCGAGCATATTTTAAAAGTTTTGCGATTTATCATTAGTGATTGGTTAATGGAAGATCGACTTGATTTTTTCGCATTGTTCCAAATAAGTCTGTGTTTCGATATTTCAAATAAATTGCCAATGGTACACTATTATAATAGTTATCAGCGTAATCACATAATCTCACCAGAACAGATCCTGGCTTGTCCAGACCTTCCTTTGCCGAACTTGATCCCAAATATATTTGGTAGACGTATAGCTATCGACACTGCACATTTTATAAATCCTTATACGGTATTGTTAAGGGTTGTAAGTTTTTATTTCAAGTCGACCATAAAATTTAACCACGCATTCCTATGTGCACCTAATATTTCGGAAAGAGTATAGGCTCAATGAACGAAAGTTAGCCAATAATTTTCTTACATGAAAAATCAATTTTGTAAGTCTTCTGTGTTCTCTCTTGGCACTTGCCGCGAGGTTAAGGTGGGGGGTAAAATAATAATACATAAGTTAAATTTTACATTGGAATTTGTTAATTTCACTGACCCCATACAAACTGATAATCACCCATACGTCCCATGTATCATATTTGATACACAAAATTAGTAACTATACGTCCATGTATCAAAAATGAACACAAAACTAAAACCTTTTTTTTACAACAGTGACCAAATTTGTATGCAACCAACCCTTTCTATGATGAATCTTACGAAATAATAATGTTGTTTTTGAAAAAAAAGTAGTGGACGTATGGGCTTTTTAAAATAATTTTGTGTGGGGACAGTGAAGCCGAATTCTGTTCATGTATCAAAAATGATACATGGACGTATGTGGCACGAGAAAAAACAAATTTTGTGTATCAAATATGATACATGGGACTTATTGTTGATGTCTTGAAATAATAATGGACGTATGTGTAGTTTTCAATCAAATTGTATGGGGACAGTTAACGTGTTAAATTTTAAAATAGTTTATTGAAGAGCTTTTTGATACACAATACTTTTATTCTTTCCGTCTTCTGAAAAAGACAAATACATACATTTTTCGGCTGCCCTGCTCTTGAACATGCGACTATTATAATTAATTGTCTATTAGAAAAGTACGTATGGATTTTCAAGATTTAATCCAGACACTTCAAGTGATTGACCTTGTGCTTTATTGATGGCCATTGAGAATGCAAGACGAACAGGGTACTGTAGTCTTTTGAAATAAAATGGCATTATATATTTCGAATTATTGGAATACGTGGAATCAGCACACGTTCTCCTTTTGATTTGCCATTCAAAAGGACGTTTGTCATGCTTTTTACTTACGATATATAGGTACTATATGGCAAGTTTTGGATTCGTAAAAAAAATTGAACTCGAGATAACAATCAAACTTCACATTACGATGATAGGGAAGACGAAAAAAGTGGGTCTCGCAATTCTGTCCGTCTGTCTGTCTGTCTGTCTGTCTGTCTGTGGACTTGCCTACAGCCTAAACCCATGGGCCGATTTTAATTAAAGTTGGTATAAAGTGTTTTCGGGACATTACCCCGACACGTTTTTTTCCTTTTATTTTTAGGACCAAAAATAACGCTACTTGCCATATATATTTTTTTAGCATTTTTAGAAAATCTTATTTTTCTCAAAAATAGCTCGACAGAATTTTCTAAAAAAAATCAATAAATTTTATTAGGTATATGCTACCTTCTTGTGAAAATTAAATTTTCAAAAAGTGGTTTTGAATGGCACCTCCAAAAGAACCATTTTTTTTGTTTCCGTTTTTATCGAAAAGGATTAGACTGATTTTGATAATTTTTTTTTAATGAGAATCTTCTGAAAAATTTAAATTGTATTGTAAACCAAAATTTTCAAAAAATTTATTTTTGGGTTTTTAAAAAAGGTTTCAATTTTTTTTTTTTGAAAACCAAATATTTCGAAAACGACTTAAATGATTTTTATGAAACTTGGTAACAAGCAGTTTTTTAACATTATCTAAAAAATTAACGGCACCTTCCATATAAATTTTAAAAAACCGTTACAGAAAATATAAATTTTCTCGAAAACAACTCCTACGATTTTGATTAAAATTGTTGTGAATACTAATATGAATATGGTCTACGATCTGCCAAAAACAAAACTTACAGTTAACCATTATTAACGGTACCTCTCATAGAACAATTTTCTTTATTTCGGACTATCATTATGTGTGTAACCGATTTAAATTAAATTTTTTATACAAAAGCTTCTCAAAATCATACTGCATATCAAAATTTTCAAAAAAACAATTTTTGGATTTTTAAAAAAAATTTCAAAATTTTTTTTTGAAAATTCGATTATTCCAAAACTAGTAGATATTTTTTAAGTCGACATAAATAAATACTAAGAAAATTGTGTACCAATTTTTTCTCTTAAAAATGTTTACAAAATTTTAAATATACAAAACTAATTTAAAAAAAAAACGCTCCTACGATTTTAATTTTTTTTTTTCTCCAAAAAAAAATTTAAAATTCGAAGAAACTTTTACTACAAGAGCAAGTTTGTGCGATCCAGTCCTGCGGTTTATTTACACCTAGCCTGGTTCCATTGCATAATCTAGGTGGATTAATATTGCGCAAAAGAATTATTGGTTCGCCGATTTGAAGTCTATGCGGTGGCACACCAGAAATATTAGTTGTTCGATTGAACATTGAACATTTGTATAAAGGTTTGTTCGTTGAGCCCTGAATTCACAATGGGGTTTAAAGTTTTAAATATTCCAGTACAGAAATTCTTTCTTGCTTAATGTTAACAAACACAATAATTAAAAACCCAAAAACCAAGGGTTCTTGACAACTCTTGGGGTTGTCAAGAATGAACCCGCATATTTATCGTTAATGAAAGCTTTTGTACATGTCCCCGAGGATGGGATGCTGTGAGGCAAGCTTTGAGTTCAACAGCTGGTGTTTATTTTGATATAAACGGTAAAACTCTGTCGGAAGTCGGCTGCTGATAAAATAAGAGCTCCGACAAATGCACGCAAGTCGTCAGTATACAGCATTGATTGTTCTGCTGGAATCATGCCAAATTAAATGAGTTTTTTGTTATTGATTGTTAAGCATACGTCTTCGATTTCTATAAGAGCTAAGAGTTTATGAAAAAGAAAAAACGGCTACTGCCTCTTGCGAGGAATTGACAAATCCTCTAAGAGTATCTCCTGTCACAAAAAAGTGCCGCTCGTTAGCCGTTCGGATTCGGCAATAAACTGTAGGTCCCCTCCATTCCTGCAGACACGCAAACAGGAATGGTTGAGAGTTGTAAGTCACTAGGCTCTAGTTCTTCATGAGCTGTTGTGCCATCAAATTTATTTTTTTATTTTATAGTGAACATGTGCGGTAAAAATGATAGCAAATAATATTCTAATATTCTAATTTTTCGCGGATGACAATTGATACCGGCGTCCATCAAAGTTCCCAATATTGATCATTTTCGAGTACATTATGTACATACATATGTACATATTATGTATGTACATATTTTCCAGCTTCTCACACATTCTACGCCATAAATCGTTTTTAAATTTTGAAATGATATTGGACCTCTGAAATTTATTAGCAGAGTATTCTCAAATATAGTAAGTCGTCATTATTTAGCCATAAACTCGCATTTTATTTTTTATTTTGATTGTTGACTTAAAATGTTTTTATTATTTTTTTATTACTGTCATTTTTTTCTATTTCTTAATATTTTTTTTATTGTTTTTTTATACACAATTATAGTGTTAAATTTCAAATTTTGTTATTAACTTGGTGTATAGTTGACGAATTTTACTAAAACCATTCCATAAACCCTCCCACTACTAATATGAACCAACTCTGTAAATTTCAACTGAATTGGTTTAACGGTCTGCTAGCCTATAAAAGACGAACACAAACATTCGTTTTTATATATGTACATATAAGATTAAAAAAATGCACATTGTTTTATTTAGAAAAAAATTATTTTTAAATAAAACCTTACCAATAACTTTTGAATGTCTTTTCGCGTAAATAATTTTTTCTTCAAGAATTTAGAAACCGATCTTTATTTTGAGCTAAAAAAATATTACAGATTTTTTTTTTTTATGTAAGTGACACCTTTCCGTCTTGAGATATTTCAATATTTCCGTTATTTTTTTTTTGTTTCTTAAAAATGTTTGTTTTGATCTGGAATCCGGATTCTAGAACACATTAACTTAATGTTGCGTTCGAGTTCAACGATTATTAAAGTAGAACATCCTTCCAACATCCGGTGCGGTGATGAGGAGTCGGATATACAAAAGCTTTCAACTCCGTTGTAGTTCTGTTTCCGAGTTCATTATTCTAATAGGAAAAAAGGGACTACCTACAAAAATACCAATCCACATTTACAAATGTACCTACAACATCTTTCAGCTACAGGTATAGCCTAATTCACGACTGTAAAATAAAATTATCATCATCACCAATAAGCATAATAAATCTCAATTCATTGACTCCGAGCCTCCGAGGTCCGAGCTTGATTACTATCTTTAAATATTTATTATATATATGTATAGGTATACGTTACGTATACGCATATGTTAGAGGAGTATTTAAAAAGTTTTATATAGATATGAATATAATTTATTTAAATTTTAACTCTCTTCTTTGAATTAACACGCTTCTTACCGCGATTATCATGAGCATGACAATGATTTTACTTTGCTTGATGGTGACGACAGAATGGGGCAGACCCACCACAATATATACGAATTTTCTGTAGCGTGACATACCAACCATTTCCTTACCAAGCAGCCATTCGCTTGTATAGTATTTTTGATTATTGTTTTATTTATTTTTAAGACATAGGTTCAATGGACTGTCGAATTTTACTGACTAAAAAATTATATTAAAAATTCAAATACATTATGATATTGTTGTAACACTCATTTCTGGAATGATATATGTACATACATTGATGTTCAATGACGTGTTAAGTTAATGAAGCTTAATAGATTTATTAATGAGTGTCCAGCTATAACGAAGTATCATTTGCCGATCGAAAAATGGTTAGGTAGATAGTTTGCCGTTAATTATTTGTTAAAATTACGAATTTGAAAACGTTGCTATATTTGTTTTGCTGCTTTGCTAAGCGAAACACTGGGTTAAAACTTCTTGTATTAAATGTTTTATTGCTCAATAATTTTTGTCATTCCGCAGTATTTTATAATTAACTGATACAATTTCATTTTTATTAGTTTAGTTTAGTTTATTTTATTTAAAGAAAATATTGTGCAATTGTAAAAACTTTTTGATTAATTTGCGGATAAATCGAATCGATTCCCATTTTACTTTATTTTAGCACTCAAAATATATAGAATGTCAGGTAAAAATGACAAAACACATGTAATTTGTGAGTTGTGACCTGCTCTGAAGCAGATCACAATTTCGATTGTTTTTGTGACTCTCACAAGTTCTGACTTTGGGGGAGAATACGAAAAAGTCACAAAATTAGAGAATCGGGCTGTTAGTGCAGAAATTTGGGAAAACATTTTAATAAAAAGCTATTAATAAACCCCCACCCCCTGGCTACGGCCTTGTGCAAGTGTATCGGTGTCAGTGTCGGCTTCAACAAAAGGTACAGCACGAAACAAAAAAATAATTATTACACTTTTGCTATTAACAGCTTATTTACTGACGGGCAGCGACCATTACATATATTCTGTGTTGTTAATCTTGTGGTACAAATGATTGATTGACCGAATGATATGGAATGATTGAGACAAAGTAATTTGACAGTTCTTTTCATTTGTCCTTTATATTTTTGTTTACATTTCTATTCGAGTATTTTGTACATACGTCGTACATATGTGGATATCATTCTTAATTAATATTTTGTTTATTTTTTTTACGTAAATCTTTCTGATATTTTAATTATTATTCTGATAATCGGTGCGGAGACGAATCCAGTAAATTAGAGATCATCAAAATCGGCCCAGTCGTTATTAAGTTATAAGTGGGGTAACTAACCTGAATTTGTTTTATTTGCTTATATTATATTTAAGCATTATAGTAGTGCTGCCAAATTTTTAATGCCGATTTTTTTCTCTGCAAGAGCTGCCTTACTTACGTTCTAAGTGCTTTTTAAGTATTTTGAAAAAAAAAAACTCACCTATATGGTCTTTTTGTCTTTTTGTTAAAATTTTTTCGAAACACATATAAGCACAATATTTTTTACCAACACGTACCTAAAATTGTTTTTTTTTTTTTTTTCATACAATTTGAAACGTCAAAATTGTTATACGTGAAAAGTTGGCGAACTCGAGCAGCTGCGGCGGAAGCTCCATTTGCAGCTAAGTCGCATTGAATTCGCAATATGAAATTCGTTTGCTTGTTTGTCAGCTCCAGTTGCAGCTCGGGTCTCTTTTCTATTTAGGCTGAAAGAGAGAGCCAAACTTTATTGCGGTTATTATTTATTTGCGCCCTGATGGTTTCGGCTTTTTCTTAATTTTGGTGACATTTTTAGCGGTGGCTCTTTTTTTTTTTTTGTTAAAATCCTCTTTTTAAAAATCTAGAAATGTAGCACTAGACTTGTTAAAAAACTACGAACATTTTAGTAAAGAGCTTCAAAACTAGAAAATTGTTAAAAAGTATCATGTTCGCCTTGACATCAGACTGTTTAAAATTTTACGTCATTGCTTTGTTTTAGCGCCGTCTGATACCTTTTTAACTAGTGTAGTTGATAAAAAGTTGCATTTAAAAGACCTTTGGACTTAAAAGAATTTAGTTAAAATTATTAAAAAACAAACAAAAAAATTTAAAAATTAAGGACGGTGTGGTTGTGTTTTGTTTTTTTTTTTTTGCAAAAACAGCATCATAAAAGATTAGAATCTTAAAAGGGGTTTTTTAAAAAAAAACAGGATTGCAAAATCGGAACATCGCAACCAACTTAATTTTTAATTAATTTAGCATTTATAAGCGTACAGGTATATTGCATGATTTGTGTACATACAAGTTTATACTTTTCAATAATGATTGTTTAACATAAGGTGTATTCATTTGTATGTAATGCACGTCTGCATAGGAATAAATTTATTAGTTTTAACTTAAATTATAATTGACAGTCAAAAGCAATAAAGCTTCGCGTGAGTTTCAAAACTTGTTTTTCGAACAGTTTTCTTGTTATCATTTTGTTTTCAAATGAATTTAATTAGAACATAAAGAACAACTCGAGACATATCGCCTCCAGCTAGTTTGACTGGTTCCAAAATTGTGCATTTTTTATTGATTCCATACCGACACAGGTCGCCTTAATTTCAATAATGCAAAAAGATTCAAAAACGTTCGCTAAACTATATGTTTGCATTAATAACGCCCACCATTTATATACATAAAACCTCAATAAAATAAAAAAAAAAACAATTGTTTCGAATTGAGAAGGTTAAATAATTAAAACTAAAAAAAATCACATTTTGGTCAAAAATTTGTATATTTTTGACCAAAAAAAAAAAACATAGCCTTGTTCTCCTATGGATTTATATATTGTTGTTTTTAATAAAATCAATCAATGCAAATCACAAAATACTTACTAAATTATTCATTTAGTTAAATATAGAAGCATATAATTATACTTTTAAACAAATACAAACAGGTTAACCAAGTTCAACTATCTCTCATCAGTAAGATTGTCATAACGTATTATCTTGACAATATCAATCTCTATGTGCAGTCCAAGTAAATTATGAATAATGGCGAGCATGTAAATGTAAATATCAGGATAAATATTAATATGCATCAGAAATGATAGATTAGTTAAATAAATTACATTGGATTTATTTTTGCTCCAAGGAGGGACCTTCGGAAGCCTAAACCTTTCGCTCAATACTATCCCTGTCCATATGGCTCAAAGGATTCTAATCTTAGAAACAATGGAAAAATTTGGTCAATAAAATATTAACTTAAGAGCTCGTCTGTTCAAAGCAGTTGACCTCCAGATTTAGAATCCCATCACATGTTGTTAAGCATTTTATTTTTAAATGACAACATTGAGCGAATTTATGCAAATTGCAACAAGCTCTATAGTCAATAAGTATATAGCGGTGGCAGTGCCATTGTTGGTTAAGTCTGGATGCTGACGATGCTCTCCTTGCTGATGTGAATTTTATTGATTTTTTTTTTGTTTAGTTTACTGATCAAGTTCTAGATTTGGTCTTTCATGGTTCATGGCTAAAACCGGACTCTGTGGCTGCTCTTTCTGATTTATATACCAAGAATAAAAATTAGTTAAATGCATAATATGCATAGGTAATATTCAAACTGGCTTAAAAGATGTTATGGCTGTTTAAGCAACAATTAGTTTTGTTTCAATAAGATCTCAAGTATTGGGTATGTATTTTTAAAAATAATTTGTTTTTATTGATTTTTTGTTAAGGTGGTGGGTTGGCGACAACCTTGACTTTTGTCATTAAATGATATAGGTTTTAAATTATTTAGTGTTGCCTGAATTTGCAATAATAATTTTTAATGTTTTTTTTTTCAAAATGCGACATAATTAAAAAAAAAAATATTTTATTTTTTAAAAGTGTTTAAATTGATTTAGTAAAAAACATCGTTTTTTTTTAACTTACTCTTCTAATCGTTTTGCCCAGTGATAATTTTTAAGTCTTAAAAGCACTTTGATGCAGATTCTATAAAAAGTATTTTTTTTTTAAATAGTACGTACAGACATCGTACAGCATACAAATTTGGAAACAATAATCATGCACTCATATTAAATGAAATAAAAATTTTGGATGAAAGGAGCCAACTCATTCAAATACCGAATCAGATGAAGTGATATAGGAGGGAACACTACAACTGGGTGTTCTATGCCTTAAACTTTCAAGAAAACAACATTATGAAATACACAAGGGTTGAAAACAAGAATACACGCTTTGACGATGTATTTTAAGTACATCAAAAGTACATCATCTGATTTCCTTAAGGCCAGGCGCGCACATGCAACTAAACAGTTTGGTTTCGATTTTGAGCGCAATGGGCTTATATGGGAGTGCGCACCGGTTTATGTGCGCGGACTCTCATATAATCCTATAGTACTCAAAATCGAAACCAAACTGTTTAGTTGCATGTGCAACTAAATCTTAGTTTTTGGGGAGAAAAAAATTCAAAATCGTAGGAGTGGTTTTTTTTAAATTAATTTTTTATATATAAAAATATTTAAACATTTTTAAGAAAAAAAATTGGTACACAATTTTTTAGTATTTATTTATGTTGAATTAAAAATTAAATTGCGAAAAAAATATCGAATTTTCAAAAAAAAAAATTTGAAATTTTTATTAAAAATCTAAAATTTGTTTTTTTTTTTTTGAAAATCTTGATATGCAGTATGATTTCAACTTTTGAGAAGCTTTTGTATAAAAAATTGTATTTAAATCGGTTGCACACATAATGAGACAGTCCAAAATAAAGAAAATGGTTCTATGAGAGGTACCGTTAATAATGGTTAACTGTAAGTTTTGGTTTTGGCAGATCGTAGACCATACTCATATTTGTATTCACAACAATTTTAATTAAAATCGTAGAAGTCGTTTTATATTTTGTGTAACGTTTTTTTAACATTTATGTGGAAGGCGCCGTTAATTTTGACTATAAGCAAAATTTTTGTTCAAAATATTTTAGATAATGTCAAAAAACCGCTTGGAACCACTTTTCATAAAAATCAATGCAGTCGTTTTCGAAATATTTGGTTTTCATAAAAAAAATTTTGAAACTTCCCATTGGAAGTTATTGTAATCGGTCCGATTTGTGAAATTGAAAACTGTGGCATTTCACGACTTTTCGAGGTCTCTGTTTTTAGAGAGATGTCTGTGTATCATGTACGTTTGTACGTTTGGAAGCTTTTTTTTCGCAGATGATATCTCGAGAACGCATAGAGATATCGACTTTAAATAAATTTTATTTTACAGATAATAGGGCCATAGCGTGCAGAAAGGATTTTCATAAAAATTCAATTGGCTGTTTTTTTTATTACAGTAATTAATAGTTGTAAAATGGTTTGTTTCTCGAATATCTCTAGAACAAATAATGCTATCCACTTCGGCCTGGTTTCATTCTATGCATAATGATGTAGTGAAAAATTGTTTATACTTTAAAAAAAATCAACTCACAGTTTTTTTTTTTATTCATAGAAACTGTTAAAAAAATATCGAATATCTTGATAACACACAAAGATATTAACTTCGGGTTTATATATAAATATAAATAAAAAATATTCTGTATAAAAAAAAAACAAGAAAAATAACTTGAAAATTCATTAAATAAAAATTAATTAGATCCCAATTTTAATGTTATCTTTAAATAATAATTTTTCATTATTAGATAATATTTAAATCTTACTTATTTAAGTTGTATGCCCTAAGCATTTCTTCATTTATTATAAATTCAGTACAGTTTTTGTGGCCCATTCGGTGTGGATGCTTCCAAATTATTTCTTATTTTGGTTTTATTTAAATTGATTTTTGAGAAAATGCATTCCACATTCGCCGATGATAAAGGAATGGATAATAAGTGTGTGTGTTTTGTTTTCAGAAATTCTTCACATTAAGCAAAATTTTCACATGCAAATTCTACCAACAACAAGTTAACAGCACATTCGCTCTACAGTAACTCTATAGCTTAGTGTGGAACATTGCAAAATCGGCATAGTAATTAGCTCAATAAAACAAAAATTTCAATTTTTAAAGCCCCCGTTTTAAGGAAAATTTTTTATAGCATTTTGTAAATTTGATTTCACGATTAAACTAGAAAAGAATGCCAACAGAAATGACAGCAATATTATAGTACCTATGAATTGTTGTCAAAAGAACAAAAGAAGAACAAAATATTTTTTTGGGCACATTATGCAGAGAAAATCTGCAGCGCACTTTTGTAGATTTCAAAAGTCTGGAAAATCTACAAAATGCAGATAAATCTGCACTATTGGCAACGCTGTGCACAACTGATAAGTTTTTCGAAGATTTTTAATTGGTAATTTTCTTATAAAAAATAACATCGGGTGTCGAGTTTCAAAGGGAACCAATGGGAAATTATTATTGTGGGTCAAACCCAGCCTCTTATTGTTTTTGTTGTTGCAACGCATAATGTTTTTCGATAATCTATACTTTCTATATAAGTGAATTCGTCCAAGCAAATATGTAGTACTTAATCTTCTACTTGGCTGATTTATTTGAATAATATAATTTGTATAATTAAAAATTTCTTCGCAAACATTTTTGTCCACTAAAAAAAAAAAAAATATTTATAAATAAGTTATTATATCAATTTTGTAAGGTACTCCTAACTCGAAAAAAAAAATTAAGCATCTCCTTTAAAGTTGCAAAGAACCTTTAAGTCTTAAAACTGTTTTTACCATTCAAATATTTGAATGTCATCATACAAAGTCTTAACAACAACTTTGAATTTATAAGTTACTGCGGCTAATTCGAAAATCGTTGAATTCAGTTTTAACTTTGTTTGCCAAGCAAACATTTTATGTGAATTGTTAACTTAATTAAAACTGACTTGTATATTTAAAGTTCCAAACAAGTTAATAAAAATGCAACTAAGAGAACAGAAAACAAGGATAATTTATTAGCAAATACAATACATATAAATATATTTATTTATTTTTTTTAATACATACTTAATCTGCGCTATAATTTTTTTTCTTTGAATATTAGTTTATACCTGTCATTTAAATATTTCTAATGAGCAATTAAATTCAGAAATTTAGCAAAAATGTTTGAACAATAAATTATTCACAATTTCTAATCTAAGATTTACAAACTATTTAGCATGGAATTTCGATTTTATCTTTGAAAAGTACCTACTCAGCGAGAAAAGATGTCTTTATCATGGATTGATTTCATTTCTATGTATATAAAAGCTTTATAAATACAATATGTATGTATGTACTGTACATGTATAGTTATGTATTTATATATTTGTTTTTAAATTAGAATAAAAAGTAAACAAACAAAACAAGTTTCTATGATTCAATGGGTCAATGATTTGTGTAATAGAATTATTGGTTTGTGACCTTGCTATTTGGGTTTATTGATTTATTGTTTTTTCCTAAAATTAAAATTTAATATTGTGCATTAATAAAGAAGAGTGTTTAGAAAGATTTAACATTCTCAGACAAAAATTTTGAATCAGGTTAAACAACCCGCGTGGTGTTTCTTAGTTTAAGTAACATAATTTTTAAATCAGCTTCCTTAACTAAGTTCATATTCTTTTCAAGGGTATTTTCATCGTATTGATGGAGAGCTGGCTACAAAAAAAAGTTGTCATCGGTACAAACTACAAAGTGCACTATCAGCCCAGGCAATATGTACTTTTACAGCAGCACAAAATTAAAGTGAAGATTTTCAAACGCAATTATCTTTATTTTGGCATAAGGAATAATGACTAAAAAGTCTTTATCTACAAGTCATTATCTACAATTTATGTTAACAGACTTTTTATCATAAAATTGAAAACAAAAAAGTTATAATGAAAAAAAATGACTGTTCTAAAAAATTTATCTTAAAGAGCATATGAAATAAATGAAAGAAGATAATGATATTTTTCTTGAGACTGGTAATTTTTTTATTATATAACTTTTTTGTTTTCAATTTTACGACAAAAATTGTACTAATGTAAATTGTAGAGAATCTTATTTTCTACACAAATGTGGTAAAATTTTGTTTGTGCGATGTATGGTTCCCAAGATATCGCGAAGAATTTTTACGCCCCCTTTTCCAAAATGGCGGCCAAATGAGGGGAGTTAAACCCCGAAAACTCGTTTTTACACTCAAACTGATACCTCCATCAAAAAAATTTTGTCTTGTATGAAATGCAAGGTTAATGTAACATTTTAATTGACTATAAACAACCTCCCCATTTCTTATTAGAAATTTTCTCTTTACGAAATTTTCCTTTATTAATAACTGTAACTCGTTTGCGGTTAAATAATGTGTAAGTACAAAAAGCTAAGCCGTGCCAGTTTGAGTCGATACAAGAAAATAATTTTACTGGAGGGGGTGGTGGAGGGTCTATTTCCCCCCTTTCTGATAAATTATTTTTCAAACTCAAATTAAAAAAAAATTAAAAAAATTGTATTCAAACCAATGTTGTTTAAACTTTTACGTTATAAGTAATATTTTTGTTTTTAATATTCGATGCTCAGTTTTAACAAAAAAAAACCACTGAAAAGCAGATACTCGCTCAAGTGATTTTTAATTTTTGAGAAAATTTAAAATAATGGGAGGGGCAATTTTCTAAAAAAAAAATTGACTTTAAACAGAAAAAAAAAAATTAAAAAACGGTAATCGCTACAATAGAATGTTAAATTTTTTTGTAAGGCAACAAATCCTTTCTTTTATTTTATTTATAAATAAAGTTGTTTTAGTGTAAAGTTTTTAGAAAATTAATTTTCAAACTTAAATTAAAAAAAAAAAAATTAATAAATTGTGTTCAAACTGATTTTTTTTTCAAAATTTTACGTTATTCAGAAGTATTTTTTTTTGTGGTTATTCGTTATTTTGTTGCTCCAAAAAGCCGATAGAAGTCGATGGCCTGCCCAGCAAGACCCCTGCCTTATCTCCAAAATTTTAATCAATTCTCCCACAAACTAGTCGATCCTGGTGGTGGATACTGTTCTTATGAAAACAAACCCCTCTTGCTCCGCATTATGGCTAGTTCGAATGTTTGCCACCGAAATCTTTTCAAATGTCTGCATCAGCACTTCGAGGAAAGTATCAAACATTAAAAAAAAAGTATAGCTTGACATTGTAAGTGTTGCCGTTGTTTTTTTGTTTTTTAATAATTTTTTTCTATTTCAAGTCGATTTTTTAGAAAATTGCCCCTCCCGCCTAAACGGGGGGAAATAGAACCCCCTCCCATACGATTTTTTACTTGTATTAACTCAAACTAATATAGCTCTAGCTTTTTAGTGCACCTTATACTGAACACCCTGTATAAGATGGTAGCAAAACTGAGGTCTCAAGCGAACAATAGATTTCACCACAGAATATAGTAAGTACATTTCACTTGCAAATAGATTATTGTGTTGCGATTGGATTCCAGTGGATGTGGTAATGACGTTAGCATCAAAAAAATTTGAGTATTTTGTTTTAACAGTTCCATATTTTCGGCAACTTTTTTAACATCCGCTGCTTTAGGTTTTATACAAATTAATTTAAAAAACGTAATTTTATGACAGAAGTAAATATGTGAAATCTCAAGTGCTGCCACAACAGAGAACAAAAATTTTTTTGTTGATCCTGGCTCTTTTATTTTCGCAGGATGAACTATTTATATGGATCATGGGTCATAATAAAATACGGCTAATATGCATAAATTTATGTGTTAATTATTTAATATTATTTTTAAAGCTGTCGAATAAAAACTCATGAAAAAAATATTTCTAGTTTTGTTTTAATTTAAAAAATATTATCAGATTAGAAAATATATTAGTAGGTACGTTTTAAACATTTTTTCAATTCATTGGCTATGGTCATTAAATCGAGATCTGAAGAATCGACACAGTTCGACAGAAAAAACTGACGATATAAATCCCGTCTAACAACAAACATTTAATTGCTCATCCGTCTAGTGCAGCCTAACCCTTTTGTTGAGTTAACACAGGGCTTAAATGAGGTATAAAATGTCCCATTTAATTCAATTCACACAGCAAAAAGATGAAATTGTACTCACTACTAAAGAAACGTCAAAATTTAATGTGGGATTAAATTTAATCGAAGTTTTAAACGAATTCGCGCACGGCCCATGTTGATTTTTTTTTTAGAAAATTTCCCCTCCTGCCTAAACGGGGGGAAATTGACTCCCCGACCACCCGCACGATTTTTTTCTTGCCTCAACTCAACCTATACGCTTAAGCTGTTCGTCACACTTTAGGTGAATCACCCTGTATATATTCGGCTTTCGTAGACCGCGTAAATTGTAGGCACCACAAAATTCGTGTTTGCCGTTTTATTATTATTTGGGCAAAACATGGTTGTCCCTTATCTGAAATTTAATAAACGGCGGCTGTAAGGAAGATATGTTATATGTTGGTATGTATATCATTACATAAGTAAATTCAATAAATTTTTCAGACATCGATTTTTTGTATGAAGTTTCTTCAACTCAATGTTAAATTTTCGCACTCACTGTCTATCATTTTTTTAGGTTACAAAAAGAAAGGATCATGACTTTCAAGTATTGAAGACTAATATTAATAGGTCTCTTCATAAAATGTACCTAGATAAGAGATACAAAAAGCTTCAAGATCTAAAAAATTAATATATTTATTTTAAATTTTCCTAAACTATATTTAACTAAATGAAACCGATAAAAGAGACGACGGAAAATATTTGTGTTTATTCTGCAAATAATTAATTGAATTGATTTTACAGTGACCCTTTACATTGGCATTCTCAAATTCAGGGAAAAGGTTTGGTACTCCAACTACTCACCGGCATCAATAAAGGTAAAATTCTTTGTCTTGTTGTCGAGTCGTGTGTCAGTGTGAAAGGCGAGGCGATGTAGCTGACAATCGATTTCCAAAGGCAAAGAAATATTATCCTTTCTAGAAAGTAAAACATTTACTCCAACCCTTCTACGACTTATTGAAACGCCCTCACCTTTTCCCTTCTTTTTTTTTATCGATTACTATGCGCGATACGCTTTGTTGATATCGCAATCTTATGTATAGGGATATCAATCAATTCATCTATACCTTACCTAAATTCATCTGTTCTTTAGCACGCGTCATATAGTTTTCACTTTTTTTGACGGTGATTTCTATTAAGAAACGATATGACATCTGCGAGAGCCAAGTTTTGGATTCTTGATGGTTCATACCCCCATGACAAGCAATTTCATTTTTTTTTTCATCCTGAAGTATTTAAGACATTTCCGGCAGTCTATAACATTTCATGTGTAAAGCCCTTAACCTTGAACTGCTTCGCATAAGTACTGCTACCGCGCTCAAATTTAATCGGAACTTCATATAGGAATCATGATTAAAAGCCAAAAAAGAACTCATTTCTTGCCGCTGCCATCTGCAAATCCCACCAACGCATCTATCGCATCGCCACGCCATCGGACAGACGGACACAAGCAAGCTTCATCAGGGTCTTCATGCTTCATCATTATAAATGAAATGACCAATCGCGCATTACTATTATGAAATGTTTTGCAAATTTAATCTCTTAAATATAGGTCCTGTGAATGGAGTCGCTTCCCGATCGATATTAAATCGATTCACTTTGGATGAATTGGCATGCAGCAAGATTATATTATACCGAGTCGTTTTATTTTATTTGTTTGTTTTGATGTTTTTTGATGAAATAGAAATGGAAACGCGATTAAATCAGGAATAATTTTAGATAAATGTTTGCGTTTTATCTGCGGTTCTGGGTATAGACAACGAAATTATGTATATGCGGCTATTTATTATATTAAATGCGTTTTTCAGCAAAATCTAAAAAAAAAATACAAATAAACTATACCTACACGAAGAACAAAAACTCACCTACGTTTAAAAACAAAAATATTTTTAAAAATTACTCCTTATTATTTTTTTTAAATTATGTGGGCGTGTAGATACTTTATACATTTTTTTTTTTTAATTTGGATTGAAGTTTTTAAATATTTCCTTTTTTTTGGTTCGGTTTGAGGCTTCTTTCATATTTATATAAATTATGTATGCAAGAATGTGGGAAGTGGAAAATTTCATTCTTTGAATGTGATTCCCCAACGAAATCCATCAATAAAATATAAGAACATATGTATTTAAAGATGAATAATAATTCAAGTCTATATCAGTAAAGGAATAAGGATAGTTTGTATGTATTTCCATGACAAAGGGCGAAATGCGGTTTCTTCTTAAACTTTAATAAAACGAATACCTAAGCGCTAATCAAACAAAAAAAAAAAAAATTTCTCGAAGCTTATAGATAATAATCTGTTATGTGAGTTCGGGGTCGGTAAAGATGTTTTTGCAGAAAGCGATGTTTCTAAATGATATTTAAAGGGTAGACAACGCAGTGAATTCAAGAGGACACAAGCGTCCACAAGCACAACCCTTTTCAAAGCGAACCTCTGTCTATCATCTCCTACTCTCACTTCCTAGAAGTGAACATCGGGTGCCTAGTACCTTTAACTGAAGATGGGATTCCAAACCCTGTGGACGGTTTTAGGTGGCAGCAAACGAGAGAGGGGAGGAGGAGTGTTCCTACTAAGGCAATTCTCCTGCATCCAGCTGGCAGCGGAAGAATTTTCCAGATGAATTGAACGGTAGCGTCCACAGTTCCAGTTAGATTGAACTATACTTAGTGAACACCTTACAAGGGCTACTACGGCGTATTCATAGCTCAGGCCGATAAGGAGCAGTTTATCCGGCTCCCCATCCTTGGAGTTATATTAAGGGTCTGGTCCTCTAGGCTAGGGGGTTGTGCATCGGGGTAACTTCCCTACCACGGAAAAAGTGTCGGTTCCGAAACGACACCAACCCTGGGATATGTATGATTTTAATATTGACGACCCCAGTAAACGAAACAAGGACAATGAATTTCGGATTTGCACGTGGAATGTCCGGACCTTAAACAGGCAATTAGTGGAGAACCTGGATAGGCTAACGGGCTGATGATGTAACAGCCATCCAGAAAGTGCCATGGGATGGAGAGGGCATACGAAGGATGACATCGTGTGACATCTACTTCGGCAAGTGCTGCAAGGAGCAGGGTCAACGGGTCTTTGGTTACGGTTTTGTGGTAAGGGGAATACTTCGGCAAGAAGTCTTGGGCTTCAGAAATATTAGCGAGCGCCTGGTCACAATCCGCATCAAAGCTAAATTCAAAAACATCACGTGCCCACGCCCCAACGAAAGTCAAAGATGATTCAACCAAGAGAAGAATTCTTCGATCTCCTCGAGAATACGTATGATAGGTGCCCGAAGTACGACGTCGAGATTATTCTTGGCGACTTCAACGATAAGATCGGAAAAGTGGGCATCTTTGGCTCGATAGTTGGAGGACAAAGCCTGTACGACAACACTTCTGGTAACGGACTCAGGCTGATTGAATTCTCTTAAACTCTTAGCAAGCCCACCACAAGCATCATCTGTAGAGGACCAGTGGAAACACTGCCAAAATGCCAGCAGGAGTTCCGCACTTATGTGCTGGGTTGAAACAGGCCACCAAAACTAAACGCCTGGTTCGATGAAGAATACCGGCTGGCGCATACAGCAAAGAATGAGGCCCACCAATCAATGCTGCAGACTAGAACCAGAGCTGCTGAGAGAGCAGCCATGGGAGCTCTACGGGCAAAAACGAAGGGAGGAACGCCGACTTATCAGGAGGAAAAAGAGAGAGCATGCGAAGCGGGCGGTCGAGTCTATTGAGGACTGTAGCGGCAGGGGGGATGTTCGAAAGTTCTACCGAAGGGTGAGGCAAACAACCCAGGGTTACAAGGCCAGAACGGAAGCCTGCCGAGATGAGAGCAGGAATATGGTGCTAGACACACAGTCGGTTCTGAGGATCTGGAAACAACACTTTTCTAGACTGCTAAACGGCAAAGATGGCCAAAATTCCGTTGTTAGACAGAACACTTCATTCAACTTGGACGATGATGGTCCAAAAAACCGTCGCGGTTAGCGATATCCAAGCTTAAAACGTACAAGGCTGTTGGTGCGGGTGGCCTGCCAGCCGGGCTATTCAAAGCAGGGGGAGATGACTTGGTAGGGAGTATACACCAGCTTATCTCCAAAATTTGGTCGGAGGAAAGTATTCCCGATGAATGGAACCTCGGTATAGTGTGCGTATCCACAAGAAAGGAGATGCTCTGACTACAGAGGTATAAGTCTCCTAAACGTCGCATACAAAATCTTGTCATCTGTACTGTGTGATCGCTTAAAACCGTTTGTCAACGATCTGATGGGCCCCTATCAGTGTGGTTTTAGGCCCGGCAAATCAACCGTCGATCAAATGTTCACACTCCGACAGAATTTGGAAAAAACCCATGAGTTTGAAATCGATATACACACCACCTATTTATTGCTTTTAAAGTCAGAGCCATGGCGCATCTCGGCATCCCTGCCAAACTCGTCCGCTTGTGCGGGATGACAATGGAGAAATCTCGCTGCTCCGTCAAGATCGGCAAGAACACCACCGAACCCTTTGATGTCGAGAAAGGTTTGAGGCAAGGCGACGCGTTATCATGCAACCTGTTTAACATCGTTCTTGAAGCAATTGTACGCAACTCGCAAGTCAACAACAGAGGTACAATTTTTCAAAAGTCTGTTCAACTACTTGCTTATGCAGATGATATTGACATCATTGGGAGAACGAAGCGAGCTGTTACCGGCGCGTTTGCAAGTATTGAATCGGAGGCGGCGAAAATGGGTTTGGCTGTTAATGAGGACAAGACGAAGTATATGCTATCATCGAGAAAGGACTCTCAACATCGTCGACTCGGGCATGGACCCTGACAAAAACGGATGAGAGTCTACTTGGGTGCTTTGAAAGGAAGATTCTTCGGGTGATTTTCGGTCCAGTATGTATCGATGGCGTATTGAGGAGAAGATTTAACAACTAGCTTTACGGCCCAGCGGCTGAGATGGCTGGGACACGTGGAGCGTATGGACACCGACGCACCAGCCCGACGAGTCTTCGAATCTACCCCTGACGGTATGCGCAGCAGAGGAAGACCCCACCTTAGGTGGCGCACACAAGTGGAGAACGACCTCAACCAACTTGGAGTGCGTAACTGAAGGCAGCCAGCTAGGGACCGAGCTGGCTGGAGGGGCTTGTTGTTGTTGGTTGAGGCCTTAGTCCAACCTGGGCTGTAAGCGCTATCTAAATTAAAGTAAGTAATATGGTAAGCTACCTAGGTACCGTTACTTAAGGTTATAAAAATAATATCGTAAATAAAAACAGAATACCTGCGATGTATGCATATAATGAGTTTTATATAGATCAGCTGTTTTTATGGCAATAAAATGATCAAATAATTAAATCCTTTTCGGAGTTCGAAACTTGTTTTGTTATTGCGAAAATACCTAAGAAGCAAACATGTTATTTTTTATTAAATAACAAAATTTCAACCTTAACCAGGAAATCCTGTTTTCGGTGTTGTAATTTAAAATCTTTGTCCCGTTATTATACAAATTATTCTTACATCAGGTATATTCAAAAATAAATAACAAAAACACTTATAACTGTCGACCAAACCCCCTCGCACCCACTATCGAATTCAAGGTAAATAATAAAATATTATATAACAATGAAATAATATTATTTATCATTCTCTCAAAATTAGACTGATATTTCTGCCGGGAAACCGGAATCGAATGCACTATAGAAGAGTCGGCATGCGACAATGTTCTCACACTTGACCTTCATGGGCATACACTACAGCTGAGATGCGATGCGATGAGACAAATTTCACATGATAGACAGAAAGACAGATCACAGATGCATATAGGCAGACAGAATGTTCTTATGATTGTGCTGATGATATGTGACTGTGTGAAGTGCGAAGAACATCTCAAACAATAAAATGTGAAATCGGAGGTCATGTTCAATTAAAAAAAAAAAAAAAATATGAATTGAAATCTATAGCAAGGTCATTGTGGTTATGTCACCGACACAACGACAAACCAACACACAATGATTCGATTAGCGCTGGTTAAAGAAATACAAAGTTTCAATTACACTTCTAGAATGAGTATTTGTAGGTATATAAGTCCATATATTATACTCTTATATCTACTTAGTTGCGAATTATTCTAATATCTAGTGATTTCAATTTTGAATGAACGCATTATTGTGGGGGCAGCGTTATTAAAGCTTGTTTAGTACGCGCTTATACAAATTATTTCCACCGCAGATTCCTGGTATTTCAATGTGACAAAATGGCAATGGCGTGGTGGAGTGGATGAAGAACATTGTTAAAACGGAAATGTTTTTGATGTGTTTTTAATACAGCTCGAATAAACCGTTACCTATTGATTTAGAACAGTAGTCCAGGAAAAATAGACTTTTGCAAGGAAAAAATTAATTAGAGGCTGAAATTTGGCATGGACGTTGGTAATAAGAATCTTTAAGAACTGAGAGAGTTCCTCATTGATCCGATGACCGCTAAATCCGTTATAAGGGGTCCAAGGGTCTAAAAATGAGTTTTTTGCAAACGGTTTGTGATAGAGAAAAATTTTGTTACTCAATCTTTGTAGCTGAGGCGATTTTCCACAAAAATGGTCTCTTCGGTTTTTTCGTAGCATTAACCATTAAAAAGTTACCGCAAATGAAAAGTTAAAAAATCTCTTAAAGGGGGTCAAATGTCATGAAAATGGGAGTATTTTGCAAATATCTCAAAAAACAGTTTGTGTAAGAAAAAATTTTTATACTCCAGTCTTGTAGCTCCTGAAATTTCCAACAAAAATGCATTTTCACTTTTTTCGTAGCATTAACTGTTAAAATGTTACAGCAATTCTAAAAGTCAAAGTCTGTAATAAAGGGGCAAAAAGTCGTGAAAGTGCAAGTTTTTGGAAAATATCTCAAAAACGGATTGTCTTAAAAAAAATTTATTCCTCTATCTTGTAGCTCATATAATTTGCAACAAAAATGCATTCTTACTTTTTTTGTGGCTTGAACCGTTAAAAAGTTACAGCAAATGAAAAAGTCAAAAAATCTCTAAAAAAAAGTGGAAAAAAGTCATGAAAAAGGGAGTTTTTTTGCAAATATATAAAAAACAGTTTGTGTTGGAGAAAAATTCTATTCGCCAATCTTGAAGCTCATTTAATTTCAAACAAAATGGTTTTTAACTTTTTATTATGTTAACGCTACGAAAAAAGGGAAAATGTATTTTTGTTGGAAATTATATGGGCTTCAAGACTGGAGAAACTCCCACTTTCATGACATTTGCTGTAACTTTTTAACGGTTAATGCTACGAAAAAACCGAAAAGACCATTTTTGTGGCCTCAGCTACAAGATTAAGACAATTTTTCTCTAGAACAAACCGTTTTTGAGATATTTGAAAAAAACTAGCAGTCATCGGATCTATGAGGAACTCTCTCAGTTCTTAAAGAGTCCCATTACCAACGTCCGTGCCAAATTTCAGCCTCTAACTAATTTTTTCCTTTCTTTGACATTTTTTCGTCTATTCTTACTGGACTCTATAGATTTGAAATATACGAACGCATTAATTTTTTTTATACATTTATGAATGTCTTGAAGTTAAACCAAAAAAGATCATATTTTTTTCAAAATTTTGAGCTTGAAATTAAATTTTTCAAAAATTATTGATTAAAATAGAACTTTATTTAAAAATAAAATTATATAGTGAAGTACTTGCTCTAAGAAAAGGTATAAGACATTGTCCTAGATAATATGTTGTGGTTGGATTTTAAATATGTCTTTTTCTATTTCAAGTCGATTTTTTGTAAAATGTCTCCTCACGAATAAACGGTGGGATATATGCCATCCCTTTCATACGATTTTTTTTTTGCTCTTCTGACCCAAATTATACGCTGTAGTATTTTTATGCATCTTGTGCCAAGAATCATGTTTTTGTTATTATACTTTATATTATAATACTAGAGTTGTTGTTATAAATTTTGTATTGCTTAGGTTTGAATAGCTGTATTCTAGAAACTGTTGGGTCTACATAAATGTGTCTGGATTTATATAGACCCAACTCAAATTGAACAAACTTAAATTTCTTTTAAATCGTAGAGTGAAGTTATTGCCGAGAAACTATAGTCCATGTTGCGTTCGGTGCTCGAGTTTGAAAACTTTGGGTTTTTCATTAAGCCAATATCATTAGCAACTCAGCAAAACATCAGAACTACCGGATCTAATACAAGGTCTGAAGTATACAGTTACTGGACTATTATATACGTACTAGCTGTCCTGACAGACGTTGTCCTGTCTTAGCTATGAATTCGAACTGGAATATTTAATTTAAAAAAAAATTGAGTACCTACTTCTAGAGGCTTTACCATGAAGAAGAAAATAACCTAATGTTATGACCTCTAAAAGAAATATAGCCAAACGTTTTACACACTGATAAATTTTTACACATAAGTATTTCCTTTTTTTTTTTTTTTTTTTGGGATCTTGTAATCTATTACATGTGGATAAAAGAAGAGAGAGAGAGGTGAACAAATCCTCTTTATTGTTCTTTGCCTGCTTTTAGCTCTTATGTATAATATTACAGACCATTAAAAATAAATATGTAATACAAAATAAGCATTAATAGGGTCACTGTGGCGTATACGTACTTTTTTATCAGCATTATAGTTAGACTTAAAAATCTGTACATCATAGCTTTACAGTTCGTTTTATATAATTAGAGTTAAGTCAGAGTTTGTTGTTTAAAAAAACTAGAAATCGATTGCGAAATTTATCCCTTTACTTCCTTCCTTTTATCCCTCTATCACCCTACTATCCCTTATTACTTTCTTTGACACATATATTTTTTTGTCTTTTAATCACTGACGAACAGGTCAAATTCATCACACAATTTGTATATATTAGGCGTTTCTTAGTACCACAAATACCTACAATGAAGAACTACCCTAATTCTACATCAATAGAAACAAGTCATACTTTTTTAAAAAGACTGATTAAATTATAAATAATAAAAATGTCCCTTCCTATAAAAATGGGTTGATGTTCAGCCAAATTATGCACGTATAAAAAAAATCCAATTCAAAAAGTATGGTTTTTACGATTTACCGGCTTTTCCGGCAAATTTTTCAACTTTCGGCTTCGTAGTGTACTTACCTGTTTCAATACGAAACGAATCCAACAAAAAGATACCTATGTATATACATTGGATGCAAAATAAATATTCAATTCAAAATACTTTTTTTGTGTTAAAATTGAAAAAAAAAAAAAAACAAAAATAGTTTGTGCACTATTGGCCTTGAAATAATAAAATAGAAAAATATTGATAAGATTTTTAATGTAACAACAGTATATAAAAAAAATTCCCTATCCAATTTGGATGATCTTCAGCCGAGTTATGCTCGCACGAAAAAAAACTAATTAAGAAAGTTTGAAATTTCAAGTTGTTTTCACGATTTTCTGATTTTACCGTTCGCATTTTCTAATTTCGGTCAAATTTTCGGTTCCGTTGTGTTTTAATCTGGTTTAAATACAATAGAAAAATCCCCGACCAAATCGGATGATGTTTAGCCGAGTTATGCGCGTACGAACACAAAAAGGGTTTTATTTTTATTGTATAGATAGAAAATACAAAAAAAATTCTATCTATTTTTCTATTTTTTTTTTTTTTTTTTTTATTTATATATATAGATAGAATATGTAGTAGCCGTGGCGTGATGGTTAGTGCGATGGACTGTCATGCCGGAGGTCTAAGGTTCAATCCCCAGCCTCGCCACCTATTTATTTAAAAGAAAAAACGGCTACTGCCTCTTGCGAGGAATTGACAAATCCTTCAAGAGTATCTCCTGTCACAGAAAAGTGCCGCTCGTTAGCCGTTCGGATTCGGCAATAAACTGTAGGTCCCCTCCATTCCTGCAGACACGCACACAGGAATGGTTGAGAGTTGTAAGTCACTAGGCCCTAGTTCTTCATGATCTGTTGTGCCATCAAATTTATTTTTTAGATAGAATATACTTATACCCTGTATATACCGGGTGTTCGGTATAAGGTACACCAAAAAGCCAGAGCAAGTAGTTTGGGTAAAGACAAGAAAAAAATCGTAAGAGGGGAGGGTCTATTTCCCATTTTCAATTTTCTCAAAAAGTTGTGTTCAAACTAATTTTTGTTTTTTTTAATTTTATGTCATTAGTAATATTTTTGTTCTCTCAAATAATTTGAATTTAAAATAAAATAAAAGAACGAGCTTCTGGCCTTAAAAAAAAGTATATCATGACATTGTGAATGTTGTAGTTGTTTTTTGATAATTTTTTTTTAATTTCAAGCTGATTTTTTAGAAGATTGCTTCTGCCGCCTAAACGGGGGGAAATAGACCCTCCCATACAATTTTTTGTTGAACATTGCCAAAATAAGCGCCACCCTGATACATACACCCTTTTAAAAATGTTCTGCTGAAATTTTGGAATATAAAGTAGAGGGACTTTTTATTTTAGAATTTTTTTTTAATTGAGCAAGATCCAATACATCTCTAGGTCTTATATTGGACAATCAATGCATCAAATACAAAAAAAAAATTAAAATCCATCAATAATCTTCGGTAATACATATACAAACATTTTAAAATCAAATGTACCCCAGTATCCCCAGTTTCCCCTATACAAAAGAACCAATACGGGGTTATGATATAGAGTGTAAAACTCTGCGTCGAGACCAATCTTAAGATTTTTGGAATATATTATTTATTATTATTTATTATGTATTACTTTTTAACTAACTTAAGTCCTTTTCATCCAGAGGCTATTTTCAGCTCCCAGCCCAGTACGCATAGGTGCGGCACGGGTTGCATTTATGACGTGGTTCTTTGTTCAGTATAGGTACAGTGTTGTGAAAAACATTCCGGATTTTTTTGGTAAACTGCATTGATTGTTGGTTTGTGATATAAAAATTAAAAAATCAAATGTTTGCAATTTTTTCCCATTTTTATTGAATATATTTTATTATTTGAAACAAATACCATGGAACTTTATCCATCAAAACAAAAAAGAATTCAAAAAATTAAAGTTAATTCAAAATTTTAATGTGAAAAACTAACCGGATTTTATTTTTTTGCAATTAACTTTTATTATTTATTTAATATTTTGTCCAGTAACCCCTGTTTTTTATCACAGCTCGGCATCGACGAGGCATTGACTGGATTAAATTCTCGAAAACAGAAGCAGGAATATTTTCCCATTCATTTTTCAAAGCTGCAAAAAGAGAAGTTGTTGACGTGTGCTTTTTTTTCCCAACCCGCCTTTTTAAAATGGCTCACAAGTTTTCAATTGGGTTTAAATCGGGTGATTGAGATGGCCATTCTAAGACACGAATATTTTTAGTTGCAAACCACTCTTTTAGCAGCTTTGAAGAATGTTTGGGATCATTATCTTGCTGAAAAACCCAACGCAGAGGCATTTCTTCCTCTGCGTATGGAAGCATTACTGACTCCAAAATGTCCCTATATTGGAAACGGTCCATAATTCCTGTGATTTGGTGTATAGGACCGCAGCCTGCTCCTGAAAAACAGCCCCAAACCATAACCGAGGGTCCACCGTGCTTTACTGTAGGGAGTACATTTGCAGGCTTTAATCGCGTACCTTTTGAGCGCCTCACTGTCCTTGCACCATCGGAGTAAAATAAGTTGAATTTGCTTTCATCACTGAAAAGCACACTCCTCCATTTGCTTAAAGACCAGTTAAGATGATTTTTTGCAAATTCAACCCTGGGTTTAATGTTCTGATTAGGAATTTTAAGTCTTTCCCAAATACCTTTTACGGGTTACCTTTTTTTACGATGTTTAGCAGTAAGAAGAGGTTTTTTAGCTGGTCGAAATGCAAAAAGACCGAAATCTCATAAACGCTTCCTGACCGTACTTGGCCCTATGGGTAGATTAAGTTCATCACAAATTGTCTTTGAAGTCACAAAAGGGTCTTTAAGCACGAAATTCTTTATGCGCCTATCAGTTTTAATTGTTGTTTTGCGAGGGCGTCCGCCAAAATGATCTGCTTCTACTGATTTTCCACTTTTAAATTTTTTAATGATGTCGCAAACCGTTGACGTTGGAATTTTTAAGATTTCAGCGATTACTTTTTGTTTTATACCGGCTTGGAAGTTTTCTATTATTTCGTATCGAATCGCGTTGCTATAACGTGTTTTAGCCATTTTATGCACTATATAATTTCAACTTACACAGCTCTCAACTTGTAAAAACGTTTTAACCTACGACTTGAGTCAAAAGACTCGAAAAAACCGTTACTTTAACATCGAGACTCGCAATCTTTTTGAAATCCGGTTAGTTTTGCACAGGCATGTTACTGAGTAACTTAATAAAATAATTTTTTTTATTGTTCTTGTCATCGTAGCATTAAATTTTTAAGGTTATTATTAACTTGTCTCATACTTTTTACAAATTATTAAAAAACTTATGGAAAGTTGTTAGTTTTGTACTTGGTATTAAGAAAATCATTACTATGGGAAAAAATCCGGAATGTTTTTGGCAGCACGTATATGGGGATCCAACGAGAGCCCTTGCGTTATGGTCCATTTCTTCTGCATTGCCCTAACCAACTTTGTTTGAGTGCAAAAACACTTTAATATTCAAAATAAAAAATATATATAGAAAATAATTTCATTATTTATTGTTATCTACAATTTATGCCCTTTCAATCCACATTTATGTACCTCATAATCGACACGAGTTTTTTTTTTTTTAGCATTCTCCTTTCACTTATGAATTTCATTTGCTAGTTTTTTTTTTCAATATTTTTAACCATTTGACAAGTTGTGAGTTACCATAAAATAAAAACCAAAATAGATGGGTGGTAGAATTTGGATTGATTCTACAGAGCTGATTCGATGATTATTCGATAATTCAAATATAAGAAAAGTTGGCGTATTAGCAGTCGGATTTTATTAAATCCACCTTTAATCCTCTTCGCATTTTGAATAACAAATTTGGAAAATTTCATACAAATCAGTGGATTGTATGGTTTTAAAAATTGTATAGATTCAACCAAAGCCATTATACTTTTTATGCGTATAAAGGGAGAAAATGTGTAGAAAAGTGAACCCGAATAATATCCTGAGTTTATTTACAATTTTCAACTTTGTAACTGGGTACAGAAATAAATAAATTAAAAAAGGTGTGATAGTGGGTGGATTTTACTAAAACAACGTTCTAAATCTTCCTGCTGCTGGTAAAAACCTATATTGAATGACATTTTTTGGTAAGTAGTTTTTGTGTCTGTTAACAAGCAAATTTGAAAAAAAAAGTTACTATAGGTAGGTAATTAAATCAAAAATTTTTAAACAAAAAATTGAAGGCATATGGTTGGACTCGAACCAAAATTTTATATTTATTTTGAATTTCTCCCTCTATACTTCTATAAAAAATTATACCATTCTGAAATATACATTTGTCGCGCCAATTTTTTAAAAAGCTTGCTACTAAGGGTTTCCGTACGATTTTTTGTTTTTTTTTTTTATTTTATCAATTTTTGGAATCAAAAACAAAAATATTTTTTTTTAATAAAAAAAAGTCCAAGAGCTATTAAACTTTCTACCGATTATTTTTTGGTACCAGTCAGTAATAAAGAAACCTGCTGCAAAAGAAAATCAATGGAATTCATCAATTTGTAAGTAAAAAAAGTACACTGCGAACGAAAAAGTATACCTTTTGAGATAGCCCCTTTGTACAGGGTGGAGCAAAAGGTATAAACCGGTTTTAAAAAACAATTCAACTTACAGAAATCATGTTTATATTGTTTAATTCAGTACAGAATCTAGTTTTTTATATTAAGTCTTAATAACTGACAACTAGCTAAGTGGCACATAAAGTTATAATTGTGAAACGCAAAGTTTTTTAATGAAAGGATTTAAGTTGTAGATAATTTTTGTGTCGGATAGTTATAACGAACCTTAATCAGACATTGTGAAACAAACCGTAAGTTTTAAAGATTCTGTACAGAATTAAACAATATAAACATAATTTCTGTAAGTTGAATTGTTTTTGTTTTACATCCCTTTAAAACCAGTTCATACCTTTTGCCCCACCCTGTATTTCCGGTTTAAGAGCAGTCATAAAGTGGACTACGCTGCGCCGTTTTAGGATTATCCAATGTTTACCGGACACCCTGTATAATAATTATATACCTTTTCTTAAGCATATTCATTATTATTATAGGTACCAACAAATAATCATAAGCTATTTTAAACACAATAATATTAGATATCGAAAATGCTATACTTTTATTCATGATAATTGGATTGTTTAAAATTATTTAAAAACAACCTAACAAAATCAAATATATAAGATACATAAATCAAATCTCACTTGGAATTTCTGACATGATGTTGCAATTTGTATGAAGTTTTGCATCATGATGTAGGTAAATCAAGCCATTTTATTAAAATAACAAAAATTGTTATCTGAAGAGAGAACCAGCTTAGCTTTTGAGTTTCAATTGTATAGTATATACGGGTATTAAAAATCCAATCTGTGATAATAACACATCAAGGCCATCTTATCTATTCAATTTTGCATCTGCAATCTACATACCTACCTATCAGCTCGAACAAGTTCCAGAAATTGAAATATCAAAAAATAAGGATTCTCAGGATTTATTTGATGAAATAATAACGAACGGAATAATATGTTGAAATGTAGGTATATAATATACATAAACAAATTTATCTGTCTAATTTGCAAACTGGTTTATTTAAATGAAATTAATTAATACAAGATTTGTCTTTGTAATCACCATTGGGAGCACAAACTGTCACCATAACGACTAATTAAGTTCTCACATGGTCTGCAAACATTTTTAATTGCCACTCGTTACAACCTGACACAGTACGACCCCCGCAAAAAAAAAAAGTGCACTGTCATTGGCACTCCTGCTGCCGCAGAAATATTTATTTACAGTAACCTGACTGGGCCTATATTCATCTCGGCTTATGAATTTCCAACTCAAACAGAAACAAACTTTATTTCTACTTGAATCCAAAGATCACTAGTAAACGATATTGCACGCAATCGAGCCCGCCCCCTTCACATTTAACTATGCTGCACCACCGTGACAAGCTTGGCGTTATGACACAATCATGCAATTGAGATTGAAAATAAAGCTTCAGCACTAGCCGACCCCGGCATTTTCTGCAACTGCCGCATTTGTAAAAACTATGTTAGTATTATTATTTTATTAAATAAATGTCAACCTTGGTTTTGAACTTGTTTTAACGGCCAACCTAAACGGAGCTAAGTGCCTGTGCCCTGACTCAGATAGTTCCGCAACTGCGGTCAAGTCCAATGCTATTCTATATCTAAGCTGCACGCAGAGCATAATGCACTCAATACATGAACAAATAAGAAAAAAACCCGCCGGACATTTCTGTTCAGCCGAACAGTTGCACAAAAAAAAAAGTTTATATAATTTTATAACAGAAACAAAAACAACTGCACGATTGATTGACTTGAGTAGGCAGAAATGTTGTAACGTGAAAAAGCTCGTTGAAGCACGGGGGACACGCAACTTGTCGGAGGTTTTAAAAAACTGTTTGAGACTCTTGTTTATGATATTTTGTGTTGCCGGAAAGATATTTTCAATGCTGTAGAATAAAAATTGATGCAAATTGTATTGAGACATGATTTTAGATTTCAAGTTTTAATTTAACAATCAAACTTGAGGGTATAAACTTATACACAGTCAAACAAAGCATGATTATGGTAGATAAACCGTTAAAATTTATGGTTAATTTGCCTAATTTTTCGATTTTTAATTGATGGATCTTAAACAAACTCTAGGGAAGAATCGCTCAACTTGCAACTTGTAACTCAGATAGTCAGATGGTGTGATCAAAAGGGACAGACTACAGTTGGCACAAAACAGCTTCAATCCATACAAATCTGCAGGGCCAGAGGGCATAATTCCAACTGAACTTCAAATTAATTCAGAGGTTATTGTGCCTAAATAAATAAGTAAGTTTGGTGGCACAAAGGCACGTCATGAAGAACCAGGGCCTAGTGACTTACAACTCTCAACCATTCCTGTGTGCGTGTCTGCAGAAATGGAGGGGACCTACAGTTTATTGTCAAATCCGAACGGCTGGTGAGCGGAACTTTTCTATGATAGGAGATACTTCCTCGCAAGAGGTAGCAGCCCTGAAAAAAACTTAAGGTGGAAGCGGATGGTATTGAACCCAGACCTCTGGCATGCCAGTCCAATGCAATAACCATTACGCCACGGACTATTACATTGTGCCTATACTAGAGAATATTTTCCAAGGCTGCTTTAACCTAAGCCCATATTCCACTACTGAGATGAGTCAAAGTTGGGTTTATACCTTAAGCTGGTAAATACTCCCAAAAGATCTCAGACCTATCAGCCTATCATCATTCCTTCTGGAACGTCTGATTGATATACATTTTCGTTCAAGCGTTGATACGAGACTTCTGTCTAATGCGGTGGAAATGGCTCTCCATACTTTACTATACGTACCATCGAAAATTCCTTCCATCACAAAGAGCTTGCTGCGACTCAAACCGGTAAAGTTTGCCGTTTCAAGGAGCGTTCAACGATCTCGACATATATGCAATCGCCACAGCACTGTCATCTCTGGAAGTAGATATTTAGGTCACTTGCTGAGCTGATTAATCAAATGCTGACAAGCAGGGTTATTAATTCAAGACTGGGCGCCATGTTAGCAGAGGTACGCGCCGTGTCCTATCCTGTGGAACTTGATAGTGAATGAACTGCTAATGTGCCTTGAGGCGGAGATCTACACAGTTAATGCCTATGCAGACGATGTTGCTATAGCGGTATATACTGGTGTGGGCTGGGAATTAGCCCCCACAGAACTGATCTTGTCCTCTCCACTAGACTGGAATTCTTTTTATAGACCCCCCTACTATTAGAGGCACATCGCTAAAATTTTCTGATGTAGACAAGTATTTTGGTCCTATTTTGGATAATAAATTAAATTGGAAGCCTAACAAAAAGGCCGCATTGGCTCTTTTCCAAAAAGCCATTGGAAACAAATGGGGTCTTGAACCACGAATTAATCACTGATTATACAATTCAGTAATAAGACCGATTCTTACATACGGTGTATCAGTTTATTATGGACCGCTCTAAATATAGCGACAAAAATTGCAATAAATTTGGGCAAGTCTAACGATCAGCCATTTTGTGCACTTGATCCCCTTGTCAGTTTTAGCAAACAAATCGCCACAAACACAGCCATTAGACTCAAGGCCTCTTTACAGTGGATCAATAATAAAATTAGCCTAGATTCTAGATTCTTTTGGATCACTTTCAAGTAACATTGACTACACCATCCCCTACTTGCACTTCAGTAAGGATTATCAAGTTTCCATCCCATCCAGATCAACCTTGGAAGATGAGACATTCTTGAATAATCGGTTCGTATTTATATTGACGGATGGTGGGGTTGGTGGAGGCGTATACACAGACGGACTAAACTTACGTCTCGCATTCCGTCTTCCAGATTATATTGTAGCGTGTTCCAGGCGAAACTTTTAGCGATCAAAGAAGTTTTGTCTTGGGTTAAAGAAAACGTTATGTATCAATAACTAATATATAAGCAGTGACAGCCAAGCTGCACATAAATCTATGGACTCGCCTTCTGTTAATTCTCAAACAGTCTTAAACTGCCGATCATATCTCATGGAGAAGCCGCAGCAGTTTAATATTCGCCTCTGTTAAGTGGCGCCTGACAGTGAGATTCCAGGAAACAGTGAGATTCCCTAACAGGCTTCATAACTGGGCACTGTCTAATAGGCAGGCACACCACGTGATTTGACATTTTTTCCAATGACTACTCCAGAAGCTGCATGGATGAGGAGGAGGAGGAGAAAACAGTTCCTCCCTTTCTCTGTACATGTCCTGCTCTATCCCAAAGACGTGGAATCCATTTGGAAGACTTCTACTGTTATGATCCAAGCGATCTAGCTAATACTGAAATAAGTAACCTTGCACGCTTCCTAAAAAGAGCTCCAAATTGTTCAACGAGTAGGGAAAGTTTCTCCTAGATCCATGTGGTATCACAACGGGCCATAAGTTGGCCTATGTAGGTTGGTTGCCGGGAGTCATTTCTGCCTAATCTGACCTAACCTTCAAGCAATAAATTCCACAGGAGGATTGATGAGAATTCATAGCCACAAACCACCAAATAAACATTTCCGTAATCAGGATACAAAATTATGCACTGTGATAGACAAGGAAAAAAAAAAACACTTTAAACACTAGCATAGAAATAAACAACGGGGACATAGAAGTGGATATAGCGTTTTATTGGAACTTGTATCGCTTTGCTTCATATACATTACCAGTAAAACGCATCTAAACTTGCAAAATGCAGATGAATGCTTAAACTAAACCCCGCAAGTAGAATCGGCGTGGTTTGTGATGAACGAAAAATAAAATGCGCGAAGCAAGCAATTGGTGGTTCACCGGCTTTGAAAGCAATGAAGTTTCAGGAAGCATATGACATTTGGATTTTCCAGTTCATACAAAATAACGGTTTGCAACAGAATCCAATTTGAAAGAGCTTTTAAAAATTCCTCTTAACGATGAATTGCCTTAATATTGTACTATAAAAACATCACGTGTTTTTTTTGATTTATAAGACACCAACATATCACTTACAATAATAACATATTGTGCACGTTTATTGCAATTACCAAATGTCACAATAAAATCACGTCACTACTGCAATTAGCATAAAAACAACGATATTGGAACAATTGTGAAACAAATCATAGAAGATCACCTCAAGGACAAAAATAACCTGGGAAAGGTCAGCGCATAGCCAGTCGTACAGCTCTCTCGGTTGGTTTCCTACCGGCCAAGAAGCTGCTGACTTCCAACCGTAGTGGCCGGCATTTTTTTTACAGAATCATATTATGATTGCAATATATACGATTAAACTATTTGCGATTAATGCAAATGGGCATAATTTTCCATTACAAAGTCCTCCCGCAAGCACCACTCTAGCAATGTATAATAACATCTCTTACGCCAGCGTTTCGTGTGTGTTTTCCAACGATTAACAAATTAAAGCGCCAATATCAAGAGGTCATAAATCAGAGCCGTGCGCCTTCCTATGATTACCCATAGCCATGTTCTCGCAACCCCTGTGGGGGAGGGGCATGAATGAAATGCCATTTTGCACTCAATCGCCTGCGCGTATCGATTAACTAACATTGCGCGGCGATAATTATAGCTTAACTGCACCACACTTCTTGATGCCCGTTCGGACAACTTCTAATCCATCTGAGACGTTCGTCGCGTCGTCGTCGTGGTTGTCTAACTACTCTACTACTTACCCCGCACCGCCCATTGTTTTTATACCATTGAGAGGTCCATAACAAATTAACGTCCAAACATACAAACATGTTTCAGCTGGACCCGGCACGACGCTGATTCTAACGCCAAAGGAAGCTATCAAGCCTTGTGCTAGCAGTACCACAACTGTCAATTTAGTGACCGGATAACCTTCGCGGCCATTACAGTGAAATACCAACGGGGGGCTGACTTTTCTATTCCGATTCATTTTTATCATTCAAAGGGTTGCCGATTGCCAATTCTATCATCCTAACCAACACCGCGCTTCCGACTCGAAGCTCCGACTCCATCACATTGTAAAAGAATGCGTACGCCTTTGCGCTTGCATTCAGCATTCTTGTATTCAGTTTTGTTTGGGATAAATTAACAACGAGGCGATAAGAGACCAGAATTTATATCAAGTTGCGAATTCATTTGCATTGTGATTGTAGAATGTTGTTTTTATTTGTTTAATCTGTCAAAATGACACTTGGTGTGGTGGATAATGTCTCTGTAATAATCCATCAGTGAGTGTTAATTTGTAGGAATTAGGTGAATTTCTTTGATTTTGTCTTGTGAGGTATATATAGCTTAGGCATAAGGAAACAATATACGGCGCAAAATTTATTACACAAAGGTGAAAGAGCCACCTTCAATTATACACATTGGTATAAGCTGGAGAAGCACCAACTAATGTTTTACAAAGAGATTTTAGAAAGACGCTGCTCATGATACTTGCATTGTTGAAGAATGTTTGTTCTTATATTCATTGCGAGTGGAAAATGTAAAATCAACTTAATTCAAATATTTTGTTCACCCTAAACCTGATTCAATACTTTTCTTAATTTATTATGATTTATGAGATTTTCTGTTGGGATTTGAGGCATGAGACTTTATGGATGTTCCTTCATTAAACAGACCATCAGATCAGGGTAGAAGTGAACTTTATCAACCAACAAGTATTTTAAGCCAGCTCGGTCTTCAGGTACCTATAGCTATACCTATGGCATTGATTTAGGTTCAAAAGGATACCCTACATTATGGAGTAGACCAAAACCAGTCACGGTCTTCCTTGCTCCGCCCCGTTTCCAAGATTTTTTGGGACAAAATATTGGTGTTTATTGGTTCTACATGAAACAGCTATCTTGTCCTTGGACATTACAGCCTTATTCATTAGATTGCGCTAAACAGATGAATAGTTATGCACTGCATAAGGTTTTATGTAGCCTCTATGCAACGTTGTATAAATTCCTATTCATAAAACATTTTCCTACCCATTATTATAGTTATACAGCGCTTATGTCAAATAAAGGACTAAAAATGAGAAATCTACTACGTTTTACCTCCACAACTGACAACTAAAGCTCAGCTGTTATAATTGTACTGCGTCGATTGTATTCTTTTAATTTCTATTAATATTGTTGTAATTATTGTTCGTTGTGTAATTTATGAGTTTGAAAATAAAGTTAAATGTCTTTGAATAAAAAAAAATGTTTGATTTATTGAAAGAATTATTTTCACAGAATGTTTTTTTTTTTTTTGAGAAGAATATTCATTTATTAGGGCGGCGCTTATTTTGGCTTTATTTGAAATTCTTTTATTTCCCCTCTTAAAGTTATCAAGAAACATTTAACTTTGCATACATCTTAAGTAAATATAAAGTAAAGTAAAGTTAAGTACGGTAAATAGTGTAATAAATATAATTCGTCAAAAGAGGTGCACACAAAAGTTTTAATTTTAGGTTGGTATTCGATCCCTAGACCTTTAGCATGACTAAGTTAGTCAAATTTAAAATAAATTAACCAATATTTTGTTTTATTCAAATAAATAATTATATACCTTGATCACTCTTAGGCTGGAAAAAAAAAAGACATTATAAAAAATAAGCGCCACCCTAAATCTTTGTGTTTTATTATTGTATGTGAGTCACAGTGACATTTCGGTACAAAAATATCCTTATGTAGGCACTGTTCAACCTCGAAACGCGTTTAGCTTATAATGCCTCTATTCAACGTTGTATAAGTTTTATGAATCACATTTTGGCGTTTAGAGCCATTATAAAGAGTGTATAACATTATGCACTCGTTTTGTGTCGGTGTTGCTAAATGTGTTGCGTTTATGGCGGAAGGCCACACTGGTGTCATGACACTGGTGCACACACTTGTGTTGTGTGTATGGGCCGCTTAAGATTAATATTTTTGACATTAATTTGTTGAATCTGTTGTGGAAACCTAAAAATAATACATATCGGAATTTTGGGATTTAAAAATGCCGACAATAACCATTTTGAAAATTCAAAATCCGTTTATATTTTAAAATAATATGGGAATTTTGGTAAAAGGGCAAATAGTTCACAATGGACTATTTGGGTGTGTTAAGAGCTCACAAATTAATTGTGGAATTATGACCTACCCTGGAGGGCCAAGAAGCCACAGTAAAATGGATAAACATTCCCTAATTCTAGAAAACCAGAGGATCATAAGGTAAAAACTCTTTTCCGTATATTTTTATATTATTTTAAAATGAGTGATCGGTATAAGGTACACCGAAAAGCTAGAACGAATAGGTTGGGTTAAGAAAAGCAAAAAATCTTATAGGAGCGGGGTCTATTTTCCAACGTTTAGGTGGGAGGGGCAATTTTCTAAAAAATTGACTTAAAACAAAAAAAAAAAATTATTTTGCAAAGCCAGAAATCTCTTCTTTAATTTTCATTTTAAATTAGGTTGTGTTAGTGAATAGTTTTTGAAAAATTAATTTTCAAACTCGAAATGTTGAAAAAAAAATTTCAAATTAATTTTTTTCAAAATTGTATGTAGTTCGGTATAATTTTCGTTTTCAAATTCAATGTTTTTATTAATTTTCATGCTTCAATGTATCGAATTTTTTGAGAAATCAAAAAAAAATTGAACGCATATTTCAATAAAAAAAGGTGAAATCTAGTTGATCCACTTTATTTTTTTTAAATTACTTGCTAAAAACCGATGGTATGCAATATAAAATAAAAAAGGGATAAACCACTAATTTAATAATTCACCTGAACAGATCAAAATAAAAACTAAAGAAGAGATTTCTGGCTTTCCAAAAAAGTACAGCATGGCGTTTTTGGTTTTACCTTTGTTTTTAAATAATTTTTTTTCTGTTTTAAGTCAATTTTTAGAAAATTTCCCCTCCCACCTAAACGGGGGGAAATAGATCCTCCCTCCCATACGATAGTACATAAATATAAATAAATAATGTGCTTCCGTGCGTCCACAGTAATTTGATCTAGATACTAAACGGTTGGGCAGATTTATTTCAGCTAGGGTACAGAATATTTGATTCCCTAGAGAGAAAATTCAAATTTTTGATAAAGGTTATCTAGAACGGGTAAGCTGCCTTACAAATGTTTTATTTTTTTAATTTGATCAAAAACGGCTCTAACGGTCTTGATTAAACTTTGTAAATGTAATTGTAGCATTTCAGGGTTTTGCCAAAACACTCGCATCGCGGAAATAGGGGTTTGATGTTTTTTTGGAGAAAATTTCGTTATTTTCGAGTTATTCACGTATATCTTCTTAATAAGTTGACAGATTTTAATATAACTTTGCAATCTGGTGATTCTAAATAGTTCAAACAATATTTCATTTTAAAATATTTAAAATATATTATTTCTAAGCAAAAAATTAATATTTTTTTCTTAGTATGTAAGTACTATATGACACTAACATATTTTTGGGTTAAAAATATCATTACATTATTGAAGCATATCTTTTTTTACATACTCGTAGTTTCACTATAGAAATGTTAACAACAAGAGAAATTTCGTGCCATCGTGCTCATTTTTTCTATAACTTTCCGTTGATAATTTATTTTTTCGAAAACTATCGATCAAAACAAATCGATTTATAATGGAAATCAAATGATTTTTTAAATTAATTTTAAATCAATTTTAAAAAAATGCGACTTTTAACTCACGCCTAAACCATTTTCTCAATATATGTAGAACACATTTTGTTTCTACATAGCAAATCAAAATCATCCAAATGCAAATAACTTAAACAAAAAAATATATACGGTCACTAGGACGTATGCGTAACATAAATTAAAAAGAAATTCATTTTAACAAAATAGTTATTACAATCAGGGCTCGGAATTTTATGAGAGAATGAGAAAATATTTTTCTAAAACAGAAAAACATGCTTTAAAAAAATTATTAGCAAAAAAAAATATGAAATAAAAACATCGTCGGTTGGGAAGAAAAACGACACAACTAAACAATAACAGACTCTACTAAAATATTTGGAACTTATAGAGCTATTGTATGGCATTAATATTTTAATTGATTAATGGAAATTCATTTTTGTATTTAATTTTCTGTTGAATATTATGAAAAGTGGGATTTGTTGAGTTTTGTCGTTTTTTTTCCTACCGACGACAAGCTAAATTTAAAAATAAACCAGTAATTCAAAAGGAAAAACAAATATTGATTATTAAAATAGGTAAACCAATAAACTAAACTACTCTGAGTTGAAAATATAATTTAAAAAAAAAAGAGGCTGGATGTGACCCCCACTGATAATATCGACACCCGATGTTATTTTAATAAAAAAAATTACCAATTAAAAGTCTCTAAAAACCTTACCAGTTGCAATCAGGGGAAGACCAATGTTGGACTGTTTGCTCTAAATATAGGTATGTGACACGAAAAATTTCAACAATATTAGCAGTTTCTTTTGCAGTTTTTTTGGCCTGGAAAAAACCGTCAGTAGAATTAAAAAAAAAAAAAACTTATCAATTACTAATTATAACATTGGGCATTGGGTGATATATTCGTGCCGAAAAACTTTTTTAAAATTTTTTTAGTATTCCTTATATTTTTTTTTTGTTTTATTTAAAACTGTCAGTTGGATTTTTTTTTAAACTCTACCGATTATCACCTATGGAATTTTGTTAAAAGTAAAATTAACCCAAAGTTGATATTTTTGTGTGTTCTCAATATCAATATCGAATATTTTTTAACAATTTTTAATTTAATTAAAAAAAAAAAACTGTGGGTTAATTTTTTTAAGTCTAACCTATTTTATACCACGTCATTATGCATAGAATGAAACCAAGCCGAAGTCTATAGCGTTATTTGTTCTCGAGATATTCAACAAAAAACTAATTTTTTAACATTTTGTATTACTGTAATAAGAAAACCGCCCATTGACTTTTTCTGAAAAGGCTTTCTTATCGTTATGGCCTTATTATCTGTAAAGTAAAATTTATTTGAAGTCGAAGGTACGTACGATGGAATCGGACTCCATCAGAGACCTCGAAGAAATGTCAAATTAGACCAACTAACTGTTTAAGCCAAAAACTATCTTATCATTTTAAATGTGTAATTTATTTTGTTAACAGCTTATACTGCGTTTTCATTAGAGCTGAAATGAGGTAATTTGGAAAATTACAAAAAAAGTGTTCACATTTCAAATTTCGTAATTTTGTTTGACGGTCCAAATTGTCAATAGCTTGTTTTTGTTGTTTTTTACATTGATATCTGTCATTTTAAATGGGATCCACTTTGAATGGATTCCATTTGGGTGTGTTCATAAAAGTTTTACGTAATTTTCTACAGAATTTTGATCAAATTTAGTTGAAATTACCTCATTTGGAAATTTAAATTTGTATGGGAAATGAGATGATTTTGAATTGAATTTGGAAATTTTGAACGAAATTACCTCATTTGCTCTAATGAAAACGCAGTATTAATCTATATATATTTATCTGGGGATGGTTTGACTTACACATAACTTTTGATAAACTAGTCAAACGACCCTTCTTGTGAGATTTTCCCATTTTGTACATTCTCTTTTTCTTCTGAGACTCTTCGAGGTAAAACTTAAACTACTTAGTGAAATAAAATTTGTAATTATACTTTAATACTTAAATTGATTGCGTTTTAATTCCAATTCTTTTCATTAAATTTCCAGGATCAATTCCGCATCCCGACAATACAATCCCATAACTATTACAAGTAATTCTTTGTAAATTTCCTCACCTTCTTCAATTACAATAACTTCCAATAGGAAGTTTAAAATTAAAATCACTTCATGAAAATTTTTTGACCAAATTGAATGTTTGTTTTTTTTTTTACCAATTAGGCATATTATAATTAAGTCACATGCTTTATTTTGGCATCAAAACAAAATTTGTTTTTGCTTTCTAAGCATATCTCAAAGTAAATACAAAATTTCAATGATCGTTTTCAATGAAAGCTTTAGAAAACTGGCACCTTAGGGGCCGATTATAGCGATCAGAAGAAACGCATCAGAAAAAAATTCATTTTGATAGTTTAATGTTTTATCATAGGATTTGAAATATAAAAAGGAATTTATTTCATAAAAAAAATTTTCTTTGGAGGAAATATTTGCCCTACAAAACGAATTTTCTGATAGAAACTCGTTTTTCGTACGGAATTTCCATCAGAAAAATTAATAAGTACTTTTTTTGCAGAAAGTATTTTCTCCAAAAAAAAAAAAATTTTATGAAATAAATATTTTAAGTGGTTTTTCATCGATTTGAATTCTGAGTAACTTCACTGACTGTGATACAATTTGGCATGCAAATTTGTTAATAACTTTAAGAATCAAAGAAAAAAACAAGCTACCTATCTGTTTTTATGAGAACAACACAAAATTCTTCTTCGGTAACCACGCCAATACCATAAGGAAACGCGTTCCCGTACGTACCCGTCAAGCCATAACTATCATCCTATACATAAAAACATACTTATGAGTGACAGGGATTTTCCCTGAGTACCATACAACACTGTTTTTTATATGTTTACTTGAACTGGCCATCCTAAGACGTTTGTTTTGGCCTCATAGAATAGTGTGCAGCGTGCACTGTGTGTGTAGTCATAAAAAAAAATCCATTTGTAGGCCAATTTAATATTTTGCACGCACATTTTCCTGCTGCAGCCAGCCTGCTTTGAATTTTTAATTCCCTCCCCCAACTCATTGAGTGCAATGAAAAGTGAAAAGTCAACACACTTTTCCGAGCCAAATGAATTTCACTTTAAAGTCGCAGCGAAGAAAGAGTGTACCTACGGCGGGAGGGAGGGGGGTTTTGAAGAGAGTAACTATAGCAAGGCACAACTATCATCATATGGTCAAAAGCATAGCTATATAGCCGTGCGTTGGTCCGTCGTCTTATGGCCATCGTTGTCGTCCAAGTCGTCAACGTGGTTCTGGTCATAGAAGGAGGCATCACCATATCCATTTGAAGAGTTAGAAATATTATTGTCTAGCACTCACCACAATATGAAAATCTATGACCCACCTTGAATTTTAAAAAAATACAAAGAATTTTTCGCTAAATAGGTTCTTTGGCAATTACAATGATGATGGGCTACGAATTGGCATTGTCGCGTACATGGAAGCCATTTTGTTGCCTGCGAGGCTATTTGGGCTGATGATGGCGATGTGCATTGGCAATTGGTTGGCTATAGGTTTGTTTGGGAATAGGAAAATCGGTTTTTGCGGATGCCAGCCACGATTTCTGCATGTCTGTCCTATTAAATAATCGAGATTATTTATTTATAAAAGTTAGCAAGTTAGTAGTATGCTAGTGAATCTGCATTCTGCATTCTGCATAAATATACCTCTCTGCAATATGGTGGCACGGATTGTATGTTGTGGTAATGCCGTACGCCACTGGAATCACTAAGTCGGAGTTATAATTTTCCTTCTTGGAAAATGGATTTTATCACTGGGCATTGGGCATATCGAAAGAAAAGTGTTTGAAAACAATATGAAGAAATAAATTATCACCGCCGGATGGTTGTGGTGGCAAAGCCCATCACAATGGATAATATTGCTTTCGGTTTTTTATTTATTTATTATTATTTTTTTTTTATTTGTTTGCTTTCCTATGAAAGATATTTGAAAATAATTTAAATAGACAATTTTGGGATGGTTTAGTTTGAATAGTATCCAATATCCATACATTTTGTGGGAAGGAGGGAAGAGGAGGGAGGGCACAACACCTAGAAAATCTGGGTAAACATATTCTCCATACAAATTCTGGATTATTTTCTTAAAAAACATCTTTTCTATATAAGGTGTCCCATAATTTACCGCGCACCACAGAAGAAAAGCATGGATTTCTGAGGTCTTTTTTAACGAAAAAACTTGAGTAGGTTTTTTGTTTTCGCTTTGTTGTTGGTAAGTAATAAAGGGTTTTATGATTTAATTTGTTTGCATTCAAACAAAATTTCTATATCAAATTTCTTCCAACAAAACAAAATCGATTCTGTTTTGAAAAAAAAAATGATTTCTTTAGAAAAATAAATCGATTTTTTTGCATAAATTTCAATTAGTTTTTAGCAAGATTTTACAAATTACACACATAAAATAAAAATTAAATAAATTTGGTGGCACAACGGCTCATGAAGAACCAGGGCCTATAGTGACTTACAACTCTCAACCATTTCTGTGTGCGTGCCTGCAGGAATGGAGGGGACCTACAGTTTACTGCCGAATCCGAACGGCTAATGTGAGTGGCACTTTTCTATGACAAGAGATACTCTTGGAGGATTTTTCAATTCTTCGCAAGAGGTAGTATCCCGGAAAAAAAACATAAAGTGGAAGCGGCTGGCATTGAACCCAGACCTCTGGCGTGACAGTCCATCGCACTAACTATTACGCCACGGGCTACTATGTACTTGCACACACTAATAGGAAAAGATTTAACATATCTCAAAAGTTGAAAGCCCTTTTACTGCGATGTTTAACAAACAGACAAAAGTGTTATTTGTTCGTTTAAATATAGAATAACAACAAATACACAGACTAATATTTTTAATTCATCAAATAAGTTTAGACAACAAATTAGAAGTGATCATCAAAATTGATAAATTCGGATTCCAAGTACCTAAAGTCTAGCTAGTTTGAATACATAAACCCATTCATCTGATTTTAAAAGAAATAATTTCTTATGGGTGCCTTTTGGGGTATTTTGTGAGTATACAAAAATGAACACTAAAGTACACTGCACACAATAACATAAAGGTTACATGGAACTTATAGAGCTTAAAATGAGTTTAGTAGAACAATCTTCTTAAATTGTTTCTAGTATGTAAACCATTACCATATGATTTCTTTGACATATCAAAAGCGCTCAATACACGATACAATTATTGTACCGATTATCGTACAAAAGTTTAATCGCAAGCGATGATTGTATCGTGTGTGTAAACACGGCAGTATCCGCTGTACCGAAATCGCACGGTCCAATGCTAACGAGCGAAGATTTTATATACAAAGATGAAAATGAAGAACTTTTTTGATAGTTGATGAAATCGTGTAGTAGCCGTAGTGTGATGGTAAATTCGATGGACTGTAATGCCGGAGGTCTAGTTTAGATCCCCAGCAGCGTTTCCACCTAATAATTAAAAAAAAAAAAAAACCGCTACTGCGGACTGCCTCTGGCGAGGAATTGACAAAACCTCTAAGAGTATCTCTTCTCTTGTCATAGAAAAGTGCCGCTCACTTAGTCGTTCGGATTAGGCAATAAACTGTTAGTCCCCTACTTTCCTGCATTAGACAATCACACAGGAATAGTTGAGACTTGAGAGTTGTAAGTAGGGTTCCCAACTTTCTTCGAAATGAAAGGAGGACACATTTTTTCTAAATAAAAACAAATAGTAGCCGTGTTTTTTTGCAAGCCTGTAGTATAAAATATAAATAAAATAAAGTATAAATAAAATCTCACCCGCCTGGAAAAACAATTCTGTCTTAGATGAGGGCCTAAAAAGCCTTACATAGTAGCGTATTAAAAGGGACCAGCAAGGGCTACTATCGAAATCATAGCAGGCCCTCACCTAGTTTTTATTTATTTTTGCCTCGAGACAAAAATAAATTAAAAAAAATTGGTGTATTTGAGATTCGGTACTGGAATTTTGCGCTAACCGGTCTGATACGCTAAGCACTTCTGGCATTATTCGAAATACAAAAGTTCAATGTTGAAAATGAATAACTATTAATATAAAAGGGTTCTTATTTCTGATGGGATAGCAAAACTTTCTCAGAGTTTTTACTATCAAGGTCCTATTAAGTATTTGCTACGTTTCGTCGACGGGATTTTCCTAACCTACTGTAAATTTTTGGGGGACGTGGTTAAACTTGGAAAAACATAAATAATATGAAAAAGGCATAAATAATATAAAAATAGATATACAAATGTTATTTTGTAATTCCTTATGCTGTTAAAAAAATTATTAATTAAAAATTTGAAAGATTTTGAGGAAAATTAAAAGTTTTTGCTAAACTTTTTTTATTCATAAGAAAATAAAATGTATTTCAAAGCGTAGAATTTTTTGGAAAAAATTATGAAATTTTTTCACACACATTAGTGCAGCAAAAAAAAAATGCATTCTAATTAATACTGCGAGATACATATTATGTAGTAGGAGTATTACACTACACTACATTTACCGGTAAAAAAAGTAGTTGAATATGTTTAAACGATTGACGAAATGTCAATAATTGTGTCATTTAATGACAATTGTTTGTCATAAAGCAGGATTATGACATATATTATGGCATTAAGCAGGTTTATGCCAAACAATTGAAATAAAGTGACAGAAATAGTGAAAAATTTACACATAAAACACCAAAGGTATATACTTATCAAATGAATCATTGATTTTATCTTTCAGATTTTCGAAAAGGAGGACATTTTTAAGTGAGGAAGGACGGGAGGACAAATTGTTGAAAAGGAGGACTGTCCTCCCAAATGGAGGACAGTTGGGAACCCTAGTTGTAAGTCACTAGACCCTAGTTCTTCATGTGGTGTTGTGCCATCAAATTTATTTATTTATTTGATGAAGTCGTGAGTTAATTGTCAAATCGGTACGATGAGTTGTATCGTGTATTGAACGCTTTAGTTTTTGAGAAAACAAAAATCAAAATAATAGGAGCGTTTTTTTCTTTAAATTACTACTGTAGAATGTAGACTACAAGCAACATTCCGTTTAACCCTTCATAATTCTCCAACTATTTATTATTCTAGTTTTTCGCGCTTTGTAGAATGTCGTCTACACTCCGTTCTATCAATCGAAAACAATCAAAGTAGCCTAACTGTCACTTTTTGTTCCAACAAACAAATTTTTCACTCCACAAAGGTACCCCTTTAGTGGAGGTAAGTATACGTACTTTACTATTTTCCTAGTTTTGTCTGGAAATGTTATGGATATTTTGGTGTAGGCTACATTATACAGAAAGGGGAACAATTTTGATATTATTTTGTTTTAGGATGGTTTACCGGCGCCATGACCACGATGCTTGTGCACTCCAAGATGATTCTTAGGCCAGGCGCGCACATGCAACTAAACAGTTTGGTTTCGATTTTGAGCACAATGGGCTTATATGGAAGTGCGCGCCGGTTTATGTGCGCGGACTCTCATATAATTCTATAGTACTCAAAATCGAAACCAAACAGTTTAGTTGCATGTGCGCGCCTGGCCTTATAGTGAAGAGGGTCTCGAATTTGATGGTGATATTTTGACGGATCCAAAATTTGACCCAGATTTCGGAGAGTTCCTTGAAGAGTCTTTTGGAGACGAATTTTATATAGACACACTAATAGGCAACTTGGATGAAGACATCCCTAATTCTAAACCCGAAGGAAGAACCGACCCCATCCAGTCCAGGCATTCTAGTTCCGTCAGGTCCCCCGCAAAACGCCAAAAGCCTGAAAAACTTACATTACTGGTGGAAAAAGAAGAATTTAGAGCTGAATGCGCAACAGCTGGCTTTTACTGGCAACGAGGTGTTGGGTTCTGATATCTTGAATCTTGAAACTCCTATACAATTCTTTCTTTATTTATTTTCCCCAGAACTTATGTATAAAGAAAATTTCTGAAGAAACGGACCTCTATTTGGTAAAGAAAGATCCCAACAACACTTTTCATGTATCTGAGATCGAAATCAAAAAATTTTATAGGTCTAGTACATATATATTATGTTTATGTCACTGATTCAGCTACCCAGAGTTACCAACCATTTCGAGTTCCGTCCTTGGTACACCTCTCATTCAGCAAACCATGCCATCAAATAAATTGGAAAAAAATCAAACAGCACCTCCATTTCAACGACAACAATAAATGTCTTCCTGATGTCGATAGGATATTCAAAATACGTCCAGCTGTTGAGGCCTTGAATGAAGCATATACAAAAGTTCCGCTAGAAACACGGCTTTGTGTGGATGATAAAATGTGCTATACAAAAGCAAGGAATATGCTAAAAAGGTATAACCCCAATAAACCTCATAAATGGGGCTATAAATTGTATCTTTTGAGTGGTATTTCCTGTTTCGGTTATAAGACAGAGGTTGAAACTGAGAGTTGATCAGCCAGATTTGATAGCTTCTTCCAACGTGCGTCGTAGTAAGATTATCGCGTATGATTCCTCGGCACCAAAATTACAGGATCTACTTCGATAACTACTTCACTTCTTTGCAACTTTTGGAATATTTAGCCAAAAATGGTATTCTTGGTCTTGGTACTATAAGAAGGAATAGAATTCCTGATTGCAAGTTGTCAAACGAAAAAGTGATTATGAAGACAGATCGCGGATATTCAGCAGAAAGAGTACGTACGTCATCGTCATCAACTGATGTTTCAACGGTTGTATGGAAGGTTAATAAGCTAGTTACATTGACTTCCACATATACTGGTAAAAATCCTATATCTGAAATACGGAGATACGATAAAAGAAACTCGAGGTACATCAACATTCCGCGACCCAACACCCAATTTTGTGTGGCGAGTATAATAAACATATGGGCGGTGTTGACCTTATCGACAGCATAATGGGTATCTACAAGATACGACTGAGGAACAAACGATGGCAGATGCGACTTTTCTATGAATACTTGGACGCTTGGACTTAACGGTGGCTTACTCGTGGCTGCTCTACAAAAGGGTGAGCAAATATAAAATTCTGCCTCTCAAGGCAGTCTTGGCATCCGCAGATTTTCGCCTGGAAGTTGCTGAAACTCTGTGCCAGATGGGCTTAAAAACCGGTTTGACAACACACAACACGCAGATCTAGAAGGTGATATCCTAGCGAAAAAATATAAAGGACCTGCCCAGCACGTACCACCACAAGCCAAATCAAGTCAGTCACTGGCCTCAATGGGCCGAACAAAAAATACGATGCATGTTACCAAAATGTGATGGATTAACTCATACCATGTGTGAAAAGTGCGCCGGCTGTCATCCCTCCTAAATTATTTTCGTTTTGACTCAAAATATCTTTTCTCATACTTTCGCAGTTTTCTTGCCCATTGTTATTCATTGTTGCCTATTATAAGCAACATTCCCTCTTTTGTTAAATTTTTCATAAATAATTAATAATTTAAAAATTAAAATATACATACGTATATTATTTTATTCATAAACATATTTGATTTCACCAAAAATTTGCATTTTGAAGCTCTTGAGTTAGAGAGGGTTTAAAATCAATTGAGCACTTAATTTTGTTGTTGGGTACTTAATTAGCACCTATTAAGCACATAATGATGGCATCATTAAAACTTTGTTCTGCTGACCTGGCTCTGCTAACTTGAGGGACATACAAAATTCCGCCGTCTATAGGTCTTCAAAATATTTCACCAAACTAAGTCCTCTGATCAATGTCCAAAAATACCCTTTAGTTTTCTATATCATCATTCGTTGCTGAGATGTTGTTAACCAAATTCAAAAGATACTTTTTTCGTTCAAAGCCAGACATTCTTCGCGTAAGAAAAATTCTAGAACAACAAAAAATGGCGACATTAAAGCTAAGTAAACAGGTTAATGAACCATTACATTTCATTGGTTTAAAACAAAAAATTTCAAAGAAAATAACACTCTTAAAAAAAAAAAACCTGAAAACTTTTAGCTCGAGATGTTTCTTATGATTGCGCAATAACGGGACATTAAAAAATTATTTGCGAAAACTTAAAAAACATAACATAAAGCTTTAGAATCCTTTGTTTTCATCTCAATACGCCTACTTTTCACAGAGATAAAGCTCTTTAAACAAACACTAAAAACAAAAAAAAAAAATAAAAAATTTGTGCTCAATTTAAAATTTTTTATGAGTACCTACGTCCTACATACATATATGAATAAATTGAAATGAAATTCGTGGAACCACTTAACTTATACATATAACGAAATATCTCAAAAATAAGATGAAAATGGATATGTTATAATCGTTACGACAATTTTTTACCAAAACTTGAAACTTCGTTCCTGTATCCGTTTTCTAGCTGTTTTCGAAAATTTTAAAAAATAAAATAAACAGTCTTTTTTATGGTAGCTACCCCTACGCCTTTCCGTTCTGAAAAAAAAAAAATCTAATTTTTCTCCTGGGAAATCACAAAATAATATTCTGTACAGGCGACCCGCGCTGGCCTATTATGCTCTATCTCAAATTACAGTGAAAATAAAAATGTCATCGATATTTTTCTTTTATCATATCGATTTTTGTTATTACTCTTCTTCGTACATTAGCCAGACCACGAGCCAGGGCTGTCGAAATACTGCAATTGCAGTATTTATACTGCTTTCGGAAACTCCGTACTGCCGTACTGCTAACACGACCAAAATACTGCTTTTTTTGTAAATCGAAATCATAACAGGAAATCTCTAAAAAATCGATTCGATCAACAATTTGAAGCGATTTATTTTCACATGACATTCTTTTTCACACTTCATGTAAACTAAAACTTAATACATTGCTGGAAAAATGGAAAGAAACAACAACAAGTGGTTTACATTTGTTAAGTGTTTTTTGACTGTTAAAATGGTCAAATCATATTTCTTAGTTTTAAATGCTGAGATTTGTTCGCAATTAAAAATAGCGAGCGAAAAAATTTTCAATTAGTTTTCTCAAGAATCCACGTGTTCAGGAAAATGCAATTAATGAATGCAATGAACTTGTTTTCTCAACTTAAACTTGTGTTTTTTTGCTGGCCTTTCTGAGTTAAGATTTCAGTCAGATATCTGACTTTTACTTTAGCATTTGATGTTTTGATCATCAATATGGTCAAGTTCGTAAAAGTAAAAGTTCAGCAACACTGCCATTTCCATTATAGACAGGTTGAAATTTTGTTTACTACCTAAGAAGCGTTATTGTAAGCTCTTAGCAATAAAAATCAAATTTTACACAAAATGTACATACATACATACATATTTTTTACAAATTTTCAACGAGTTAGAATCGGATTATCTTGTTAACATTTTACTAAAGTTAAAATCACCAAATTCCTGTTTCATATTTTTAGTACCTTACCAACTCCAAATGTCACTTTGGCAGTCACAAACCTAAAAATGTTGTAGAACTCTCACTATTTTAGACATAATGAGCTGGAGTTTATTAACGAAATAGGTTTAATACTAAGTAGTTAAAAATGTTTTAAACTTAAAATATTTTAGTAAAGAGCTTTAAAGAAAGTAAATTGTTAAGTAGTATCATGCTAATACCTTAACATCAGACTGTTTACATGTTTGAGCCATTGAATTTTATAATTTGTATTTACCTACATGACTACTTTTGAACTAAATTTTCAAATTATTTTTGCAGACCGATTTTTACAAAAACAAAAAATGTATAGTTTCTTCAAATTTTTTTCTGTGCCTGTGAAACTACCATCAAAATCAAGCAAAAATAAAAAAAATTGTTAATTTTTTTAAAGTCATTAGTTAATCCTCGTTTACACGAATGAGAAGTCAATTCAAAACCAATGAATTTTCATAATATTTCGTAACAAAAACACTAACGGCCATATTCTTGAATTTCTTCAAAGCTAGTTTTACCGATAAACTAGATCTATAGCGGTTTCGAGTTTTAAGTTTTTCACAAATTTTTATTTCTTTGACATCTAAATCAAAATATTCATACATAGTTTGACATTTAAATCAAATCAGTAATTTTTTTTTTAATAAACTTAAAAATCGAAACTCCTATAGAACTAGTTTTTCCATAAAACTAGCTTTGAAGAAAGTCAATAATATGGCCGTAAATAAAATAAAATCAAACAACATTTTGAGGAAAATCTAAATTTTGCAATCAATTTTCAATTGTTATTTTTAGTTGAGGAAAAAAGACGAAAACTTTATGGAACAAATTGTTGTTTTTATTTAAAAAAAATATATACAAAGTTCAAATAAAGTCAGATACATATCTGACTAAAATCTTGACTTAGGAGGACCAAAAATTAAGGTACCTTCAAAAATACTAAAAAAAAAAAAAATTACAAAAATATTGTTCCCAAAATTAGGTATACATATTTCACTGCCGTACTGCTGTGTACTGCTTTCTCAAAAGTTAAAACGACAGCCCTGCCACGGGCAATAAAACAACATATATTTCTAGGTGCAAAAATGTTACCATGTTCCCCTAGCAGAATATAATTTGCAGTGCATATGCGCTGTAGATTTTATTAAGAGTCGAGTCGGTATTAATCGACCAAAATATTGCGTCTTAGAAAGGTACGTCAGCATGTAACTGATGAGCCCAACTGTCGTGCCTGGGCGAAACGCATTAGACTAAAGGTCGCAAAGAGAAGCTATAACGCCATCAGTGTCACACGAGCGTCAAAATGGACGAACTTCTGACATTTGATCTTAGTTTTAAGATCTTAAGGTCGAACTATAATAGGTGGACGCTGTCAGAAACTAATGTTATAAACGAACGAAAAATTTCTTTCCGAAACGTCAAATGCACACGTAAACCATAATGCACGAGAGATTCGAGACTAGTTTACTACAACAATTTAAATGTAGCTGTCAATTTTCTTCCGTAAGGTGCGCTTGAGAAGCGCTCTTCCCCTCCGAAAGCAAAAATGAACGAAAATGAACGAAACGTAACAAAACGCAATTATGTGTGCGTCTATTGAATTACTTGTATTCGTGTGGTTTCGTACGGCTGCGTACGCTGTGTTCCAACAATTATAGTTCTACCTTTAATCTTCAAAATCGGACGCTCGTGTGAACATACTAATTTACGAAAGTACCTACCCCTCATGCCGTTTTACAATTTGCGCGGCATGAGAGTCAAACAATCGACAAAGTTGGACGCGCGGACGAAACCAATAAGGCCGCTCGTGTGTCCATTTCTATAAATTTTCTTGGTTCTCAGGACGTACTTCCAAATGGACGCGCATCAGAAAAAGACGCTCGTGTGACATTAGCCTAAACGACTTGCAAAGTAAAATTTGATACAATATTAGAATTTCGTCCGGTGTCAAGTTTTAACTAGGTCAAACATTCATATTAACATTATAAACACTTTGCAACTGGAATAAAATAAAAAAAAATTCGATAAGTGATTTTTTTTGATTACTACAGTAAAACCCGGATAAGTGCCTCACCATAAATGCCTGGTTTTGAGAGGTACTTATGCGGTTTGGGCAGTTACAAAAAACTCGCTTAAGTGCGCATAAGCACTTATCTTTATACATATTTACAAAAATTGTAAAAAATTGACAACAAAAAAACGTTTGATGTTATTAAAAAAATTAAGAAATAATATTTTATTAACTAACTAGTATCGGTAACCTTTTAAAAAGGAAACGCTAGATGAAAAAAAGCTTTTGTTTTTTTCTGCTGATTTCAATTGTGTACTTAAAAGAATTTTTTTCAGGTAAATTTCAATAAAAGTATACAAAATAAAAGGCAATTAAGCGGGGAACGTAGTTAAGCGAAAGGTATTTATTAGATGAAAGTTTTACATGAAAAAATCCTCAAAATGTTGGTTCTAAAAAATAAAAGGTACTTATGCGGGTTAGGCACTTATTCGATAGGCACTTATCCGGGTTTTACTGTATTTAGAGTAGTGTGTATAAAATTATGTGTGTTCACTATATTGAATAGTTCACTCTAGCAAGATTCAATCGAACGTCTAACTGTATAACAATCGGAAATGAGGAATAAGTTTACCGTCGACGCTGCTTTTACAAGCTCAATGCCTCCTAAAGCAAACTTACTCACTTAATAAATGCAATCAAAACAATTTAACCACCGGAAACTCTAAATCATAGAACTGTAGGTACAACAATAGCACGTGTTGATTGGTAGATATGCACAAATCATTCGATGTCTTGCCATATTCAATACAATTACGCCAACAAGATTGATCGATGTTTACCTTTATACCCAATACGAGAAGTAAGAGATCTTTAAGAACAATATAAATTATCCCCATTTAATATAAATCCGAAGTTTCACACCAACTCCGGTATTGACTCCCACTGCATTTGGCTAATTATTCACTTTATCAATTGGCCTATAATGTTGTTGTGCGACACAGTGTCGGAACCGGGTCCACCCACGGTACTTAGCTAAATACCGGCAAAGTTGTCCGGCACAGCCTCCGAATGAAGGAGATCGTCGTCGGTGAGTTGTCATGGAAAATTAATTTCAATCTGACAATCACAATTGGTTAACCATTTATCATTACTATAAGTCGGCCTTAGCGCCCATAATGCCACTCAATCCTAACAGCAAATAATTGATGTGTACCTGCGGATTAATTGTCACGTTCGTCTGCTCACTTTGCCTGTCCGGCCGCCATTTTCTAATTATTAATTGCGGCAACACCATCTAGATAGTATACTGTGGATGATAATTAGAGTATGAGCACACGACGAGTGGCGGGATTAGAATAGCCGGTAGATAACAGGTATAGATAGCAAATTATCTACCACTAATCCAAAGTGTCACCTGTCATTCTCGATGCCACCGTGCGAACCCGCTAAAACCCGGCAACTTATGTAGGTACGTACATAATTTTAGCTCGCTGAAACTTTGGATCAGTATGCTGGGTACCTGCATTATGTCGCCCACGACGAGATACTTTACTGGCGATGGCGATATTGATGACGGCAATTATAGCGGTGGTAATTATGCGATCCGACATTGTCTGCGCTTTGCATGCCAATCTAATTGTTCCAACAATCGCCATAAAAGCGTCTGATCAGACAGAGGGACGTCTGCTATGGTTTATTGTTTCCAATTTTGTTCATAGTTCACCGCTAGTCTTGATTTTGCCTTATTAAAAGCCCGGCGACACGCTACTGGCAGAGTCGACTGAATGCTAACCGGTAAGGTATACCGAAGGAGCATGATTTCTAGAATTGAGTGAGTACCGACTCTATCGGACTATTACGAGTTGAGTCAACAAAGAAATTCCAATGCAGATTAACATACGTTTATCCTATTCTTTTTCACAAAAGCTATAATAATTACAGTACTTAGATAGTATTAGCATAAATGTATTGGTCGCAATAGTAGTCGCCAGGGGACAAGGGAGTAGGTGGGGGAGGGGAGTGGTTTTAGTGGAAGTTCAGACTCAATGAATATCATTTAATAATATCTGCTATATCTATCTATTTGAAGGTATTTTCTGTTTGTTTTATTTTTTATGTCTGCATCAATTAATTGTAAATTGGCATTTAATGATATTAAAAAATGTATATCATGTTTTAAATTGCTATTAATACTACCAACGCAAATTATTAGTTGTAAGGTAATTATAATCATTGATATAGTGACGTTTATATAGAAGGTATGAACTATGAATATGATTTCTTTTTTTTTAAGGAAATGGACAAGGTGTGACCATGTAAAATTGATAATTCCAGAACATTAATGAAATTTTCATAAACTTCCTTCCCAGCTCGTAACCGCGTGTATGTCAAGGGAAATATTTGGAAACTAAATTCAAGTTAATGATTGAGCCTCGAGAGAATCTTAAGGCTGATTTCCAATGGCGCGTTCGCGTTAGAGACGCTTACGTATACGTTTACAAGCTTTACGAACGCGTCGACATGACAGACGACTCGCAGAGAACCTGAAAATCAAAATGAACCTACATAACTGTAATTTCGAATTCCTTTCATCAAACAATTCCATTTTTTTTTTTAACAAAATCGATTTTTTTCTTTCAATAAAAGGAATTTGTCCTGAAAACCCAATTTTTTTTTTAAATAAATCGATTTTTTTGTTGAAAGGAATTCGAACATTAATTTAACTGTCAAAACGCACGCTGATGAAGTTAATTTTTTTCAACTTTAACGTTGAGGTAGCTTATGTTACGTTGGTTTGTGCCAAATCGTAACATAATACCCAACGCGTCATTGTAAACAATTTGCTTAAATTGCTATGTGTGAGCTTTCGCGTTGAAAAAAAAATCTGTCAAAGCGACGCCCAACGCGGCATTGGAAATCAGCCTTTAAGATCAGCCCTAGTGCCGTAATTCTCAAATGGCTATAGTTATAGCTATCATTGAGCACCATAATTGGAAATTGTATGTGTTAATTCTGGACAAATCAATACAAATCTTGATGCCAAAATATGGGCATTATTGTAGTCAATAAAAAATTTAATTCCGGCCCAAACTTCAACGTAAAGGTAAAATGACTTTGAATTTTTCAATGATCATTGGTGAAGTAGTTCAATTATTGAAATAATAAAAGTAATTTTATGTGGAAAGTTTGGCTAAAATGAATTGTTTTTTGGATGGAAATAATTACTGAGTCTTAACCTTTATTTTGGCTTACAAAAAAAGACAAATTAAGCTTTCCAAACGGCTCAAAACTAAAAATTAAAATTTTCAATGATCGTTTTCAATGATAGCTATATAACTGGGGCGCATAACACCCTTTTGAGAATTTTCTTTGAACCTATTAAAGCAGGAGAGAATTGAAAGAAGAGGACAATGGTTTTAAAGATTGTACCTATACGCCATCGGATTTGAGTGAGAAACTGAGAAATAATGATATCAACATCACATAAGACACAGATAAAAAATACTTGACCAAGATGGCTGCCTCGGGTAACTGTCATGCATGTATACGTAGTTCTGCAGGTAGGTATCATCTCACGTATAATTGTATTTGTATTTGTCCTGCCAACTTGACAGACGTTGAAGAAACAGTTTTTTTCGTTTAAATATAAACACTGATCAAATAATTACATATAACAAAAAAAAAAGAAATTTCATACCTACTACTTAAAACCAAAGATATGGACCAGGGAGGTCTACTACCTTTGGAGGGCAAAATTATTCGCGTACCGCGTATGTACTTTTCGTTTCTTATTTAAATTTTAACATGATTTAAAAAATATTGGTTATTATTTTGGTATCCTGTTAAGTCATACAACCATTTTGGGCAACATTTGCCACACTTACCCTGAGGGAAAATGTATGTACTCAGCACATACATAAATAGTAGGTACATTAATTACTCATAGCATATAATTCTGCACACATAACTTTTGTACTTTTTACATGTTGAAATGTGTATTGACTACATTCTTTTATTACCAATGAAATGATGTACCCAATAAATTATTCTGTGGATCCATTACAAAAATATGTGTCAGTTATCTTTGATAAGCTCATGATTATATTGTATTGACTTATTGACTATAGTTCTATATGTTATGACTACACAAATATTTAAAAGGTGCTAGCCATTCACCTACAAATTTTTATTCATCATAACAAGTTTTGTGCTGCACACAAACAACTTGCGATGAGTCTGTACTATACTATATCGAAGTTTATTGGATAAAGACGATATGTAATGACTACATAAATATATAATGAATGTATAAACACTGACAATAGCAAAAATACGTAGTCATTACATATACCACTTTACTCATTACACTATTAATGATTGCATAGACATAAATATTTAATGGGTACATCTACATACATATATATGTTGTGAGTACATGAGCATGTAATGAGTAAATAAATATGTATCAACTAAATAAACATGTAATGATTACATAAATATTTAATGATTACATACACATATCACAACTTCTTTTACTCGCTACCTCTTTCGCCTTTAACCTCGATAATTTAATGGGTACATCTTTTTCTGTACTCATTTACATATTCGTGTGAACCATTTTTTTGCTCTTAATTTCGTTCTCTGTATTGTGAGTTCTCTTTCTCACTGCATGCTAGGCGGATTCCCCCTTATTCCTTTCTTATATTTTTATTTTATTTTATTTTATTGGAAAAAAACAACTTTTACTTACATACTTGGATTTGAACTGGGATCCTTCCAGGCACCGAGCGAGCACACATGCACTGGTCACTTCGCTATATAAAATTTTGGTGAATGAACATATTTTTTTTAGGATGTGTAAATGCTTTGAAATGCTTATTTTAGTCATTTCATGAAATCATTACATAATATAATGAGTTAAGTGGTACATATATGTAATGATTACATATTTTTGTTATTGTCAGTGTTTATACAATTCATTACATATTTATGTAGTCATTACATACCGCTTTCATCTAATACATGTCGAAATAGACTCATCGCACGTTGCTTGTGCGCAGTCCATAGCTTGCTGTGATAAACATATTTTTTTTGCGGATGGGTAACTGCTTTAAATATTTGACTATAGCTGATCCATATATATGTATGGAGTATATATTTGGCATGTTCAGTACATGACAGGGTTCATGCTATTGCCGCATACAGCAGGGCTTTGATGATTAGAGTGTTATTGGTTCTTTAAGAGAGGGCTTTACTACTCAAAAGCCTTGTTAGCTCGAAGAAACAGCAAGAGTGATTCTTCGTTTGATCTCTGTTCTGATGTAGACCCCATGTAGACCGAGTCCTTGACGACTTCCAAGTTGTACCTATTCATCCTGACGTTTTGCCCGACTCGACGATGTTGAGATTTCTTTCTCGATGATAGCATAGGACAAGACGAAGGTCCTTATTAGCAGCCGAACTGCCCAGGGTCATAGCGTCTTGATATTACAAGTTTTCAGGAAACCATGAAAATCTAATAGTCACCTTTTTGGTATGATAAATCAGCCAACTGACTTTTCCTTGGTACCAAAACATAAACGCATGATTCTGTACTATTATATCTAACATTTAATATTATCCTACGTCTTATAAATCTTTTAATCAATTTGAACTTATCATAACACAAAGAACATGAATGTTTCTTTCTTAATAAGAAATACTTTTCTTGTAATCAATTCGAAGTCACTACTGACCTTTAATAGTACATAGCATCGAAGTAGCAAATTGTATCATGAATAACTAAAATGAATCATTCGAAGGCATCTGTCATTCTTCATATAAAGCAGTTAAACATCTATACATCTAAAGAAACTACACAAATAAGAGTCCAAGAAATAAATCAACGATTTTAATAAACTGGACAACTATAAGAGACGAGACGAGATTAAAAGACAGTACAGCGTTTCAGCCGCAGAGTAGCATTAGAATGCAACTTAAAGAGTGACCGACGACGTCTGTCGAGTCGTCGTCCGTCCCTGTCGGCCGGCATATGATATCCGCCTTATTTTGCAACATCCAGATTCAAGGTCTTTAATTAATAATATATGTAATTAAATCATAGAACACCCATTCGCAGTCTCAGCCGGCTGACCGGCTCAGAGAGTGGCGACAGCCATACCACCAGCAGTGCAGAGCACATAGCTCAGAGATTCAAGAATAATGTCAAACCATTATCTATCAAAAGCCACACTATGAGGAATTCTGGAATTTAATAAAGTGTGATTCTTGCAATTCTAGCGATCGTCCTAACCACAGCCCCTCTCAACCCCAAAACAACTAAATTAACCCGGAAGGGTGGAGGCTCCAAGCGTTCTATAATCTAGGCCCCTCGCCCTCTTCCCCCACTCCACCACTATCGATACTACTAAATTAATGTCAACAATTTGTTCCTTTCAATGGAAGTTGTAATAAAACTGCAATTGTGCGTTCATTACAAAATTAATTACAATTTTATTATAATTTCGAATATGTGTGAGCGTGTTGGTTCTATATAGCAAGATGTCCATGGGAGTCAGGGCTAGGGGTGCAAAGAGGGGTTGTAAATTACAATTATTCGCATATTGCTATAAAGCGACATTTTTTCGAATGTGTTGCTAAGACTTTGTTTCTGTTCAGCAGCCGAGAGAGAAAAAAAAAAAAACAGAGAGTGAGAAAGAGTGGGGAGTGAGGGAAATGAGGGGGTGTGGAGACTTGGTGGTTTTGCTTGTAAATTAGATAATTACTATCAGCCAGTTTTTGGACTAGAAGCTGGACACACTTTATATGGTATTCACAATTGGAAACAAGAGATTATAAACCGACAGAGTCGATTGATACAATGTTGTTAAATGAGATTATTATGCACAAATGAAGTAAAAATTAATTTCATGATTAAGAAAAAAAATTAAAAAAAAATATATCCAGTGACCTTGATAGTTTATTTTCTTGAATAATATACATAGATTCTCTTTGTACTTGTAGATAAGAGAGTGGTATAGCAGGCAAGCCATCAGGGTGGAGCCAGAGTTTTGATGCAAATGACAGTAAATTAGATAGGCTTACAAGACACCAACAAACCATTCAACACACCTATATTAACTATATAAATATTATTATATGTTCCTTATGTAGGAGGAAGCTAAGATTTTATTAAAAATAATTGAGAAGAAAATAAAGAAGACTGTCACGCCAGAGGCCTGGGTTCAATTCCCTGCCTCTGCCACTTGGGCTACTGCCTCTTTCGGTGACAAATAAATTACTCCAAAATTTCTCCTGTCATAGAAAAGTGCCGCACACCTTAGCCGTTCGGATTTTGAAATAAAGTCTAGGTCCCATATCCATTCCTACATACACGCATACAGGAATGCGTGAGAGTTTTAAGTCACTAGGCCCTAGTTCTTCATAAGGTGCCATAAAATTTATTGTGCGGATCTAAAAGGACCCTCGGCATAGAAAAAAAGTTATTATATACGATGTCACAATATGGAATAAACGGGAAGCTCAAAATCTGTTGTTTTTTTTTTGTCTAAACTTGATAACATTGATACCGGAAACAGGTGATTCGAAAGAATGGCGCTACTATCCTAACACCGCATTTTACGGTGAACATTCTGCCCGAGCAATTTGTGCGAAAAGCAATCTCACGCGGCGGCGCGCGCCAACGACGAAGTGAACCCGCCTCCGAGGTTGTCCGATAAAAGCCAATGGATCGAATGCCATCCGCATCAAATTCAACTAGATTTATGCGATAAATTTTGGTGCCGTAAAACAAGGCCAATCGAAATAAAGCTAATTTTTAACAGTTGGTCTATATTTCACTTCGTTACAGGGAAACTGGGTCAAGTTGGTCTTACTTGACTTATGAACTAATGCCCATAGGTTTTCGGAACTTAAACCCATTGACGAAGAATGCAGTCTGGCGTATGCATGCAACAAGGAATGAAGCCTACCATCCTAATCAATGTTTCAGACTAGAACAAGAGCTACTGAGAGAGCAGCCTGGGAGCTGTACGGAGAAACTCCGAATTCAAAGGAGGAAAAAGAGAGAGCACGCTATAAGCGGGTGGTCGAGTCTAATGAGAGAGAGTGGTGTTGGAATTGAGGGGTTGATCAATTTACCCAGGGTTAAAAGGCCAGAACAGAAGCCTGCGATATGAGAGTGGGAATATGGTAGTGGATACAATGCAGTCAGTGCTGATGAAGATCTGGAAATAACACTTCTCTACACTGCTAAACGGTGAAAACAGTCAAAATTCCGCTGTTAGACAGAACAATAATTCATTCAACTTGGACGATGATGGTCATCATTTCCGTCCACCCGACCTTAATGAATTATGGTTAGCGATAGCCAAGCTTAAACCGTACCAAGGCTGTTGTTGGTTCGGATGGCCTGCCATGCCAACCGAACATTTTACTTGGTAGGGAGTATATACTAATTTTATCTTCTAAATTTGGTGTGATGAATGGAACCTCGTTATAACTGTAATGCAGCAGTCAGCAATTTTTATTCTGATTGGTGCAATTCATTGGCTAAAAGTTAGTACAAACGTTAGTGCAGTATTTACTTACTTTTCGACTGGTTGTAATTTTTAAGTTAATTGAAAGCCTTGTACTGCTAAGTTTTTGGTTTTAGTCAGTAACTCTTTTACCTGCAGTCAATTCACGGTTTTAAGTCTTTTAACATATTTTTTTTTCCTCCAACTTAATTAATTCATATAATCCAATTCTTCGTTAAGTGTCTTAAAACTTCTGCATTTCATAAAATACTGCATTCCATGTCTAATGTGACTCGAATCCATAGTTCGATTGGATTCTTCTATGCTATATGCCAATCAAAAGATCAAACATATTAAAGCGATTGGGCGCATGATGGTGTCCTTTTAGTAAAATCCAAATCACAATTGGCTTTGATTTTTCGGTATATTCCCTTACACAATCGCAACTCTTTAGGATCACAATATTTGTATCTTTCTATATCAAATTCGCATTCTTTCAAATCATTGTTCTCATCAATACAAAACCAACAATGCACCATAAACCGCGACACATCAATAATCTGACAAAGCAAAAATAAAAACAAAATTTTTTTTTTTTTTTGCCAAAACCAGAAGAAGGAAACGCGGGCGGCATTAACGTGTGCCATAGACCGGCTACAAGGCGATTGCCTTGATGTCCTTCAGTCATTTTGATGTGATCTGCCGAATCAGAAAAGAAATCTATACTTGCCTTATAGATAAGGTGACCATCTGATTTGTTTTATTGGAGGTGGCTTTGTGGCCCGCACCTACCTGAATTAAATTATTTTTTTTTTAAGGTAGTTATAGTAAATTTGTTGAAAAAAATGTCAGTAAAATGATGGAAAATGTCATCTACCTACATAAATATTATGGACATTACCCACATATTTACTTATACATACATATATACCTTCGTAGTTAATCCAAAAGGTTTATAAAATTTTCCAAAAGTTTCCATTTGAAAACTCTTTTACTTATTTTTTAGGGCTTTCTTTATTTTCTGACTGAGATACCCACGGTCACACTACCAATAGGTAGGTACAAAAAAATTGTGACAACAACAAGCATGGTCAAAAAATCATTCCTACATTGACATTATGCGTCTCTGGACAATGGTCTGACAGGTTTAGTCTCCTTCTATCGTTTTTCTCTTCTGATGTTTTTTTCCGTGAAATTCCTCAAAAAAAATCTTTTTTTTTACTAAAAAAAAAAAATCGAATACTCTTGATTAAAAAAATACCCACTGGAATTCGAAAAGCGCATCGATCGCGTGCTTTGCGGAAGAAAGAATTTTTTTGTGCTCCCAAAAGTTCCTAAATTGCCACACGTATATGTAATCTGCGAAAATTGTTCTACAGCACCAAATGATGCTGATGTTCAATTCCGATTGGCGTTGTCTATAATGATTCTACACATTTACTGAGATTTTACAAAATTCTTGGTAGAGGTAAAAAAACAAAAATGCGTATCGCATAAGTGATGGAATTTTTTAGTATATGACTCATGTTCTCAATATGACCGAAAAATATTACCGAATTGGGAGGGCTTATTAGTATTTATATTGAATATTGAGTAAAATGTTGTAAGTTCCCATCGCTAGACCAAAATTACGTGTGTGCAGGATCAAATTCGAGGAGCCCCTGGCGAAACGTTCGGTCTTTTCAATCGATAATATTGAAAAGAAAAGTAAATCAATGGGTTAGTACTTAGTAGGTAGTAGTTTAGTATGTGACAATAATTGCTTCAAAATTCTCTATTCGAAAAGACTCATTTTTAACTTCCCATTGGAAGTTACTGTAATCGGTCCGATTTGTGAAATTGAAAATTTTGACATTTCTTGACGTTTCGAGGTCTTTAGAGTCGGATTAGATTGTTTTTAGAGAGATGTCTGTGTCTCGTTCGTACGTTCAGAAGCTTTTTTTCGTCGACGATATCTCGAGAACACATAGAGATATCGACTTCAAATAAATTTTATTTTACAGATAATAAAGCCATAACGTGCAGAAAGGGTTGCCAGAAAAATTCAATTTGCGGTTTTTTTATTACAGTAATTAAAAAAAAAAAGTTGTAAAATGGCTTGTTTCTCGAATTTCTCTAGAACAAAGAATGCTATCAACTTCGGCCCTGTTTTATTCTATGCATAATGATGTAGTGAAAAATTGGAAATACTTAAAAAAATATATAAAAAATTGTTTAAAAATATCGAATATCTCGAGAACACGCAAAGATTTTTACTTGGGGTTAATTTTTTTCTAATTCACAAACTTATAGTTGATAATTGGTAGAGTTTGTAAAACATTCAATTAACGGTTTTGTTCTAGTCCAAAAAAACTTCAAAAAATAAACTGCTAAAAATTGTTAAAAAATGTTTTTCGACTCGAATGTCTCGAGAACATCCAATGATATCAACTCCGGGATAATTTTAGTCTACACACAATGCCATAGTTATTAATTGGTAAGGTTTTTTAAAAAAAAAATTAACAGACGGTTTTTTTATAGGCCAACAAAACTCCAAAAGAAACTGCCAATAATTGTTGCCTTCCCTTGATTGCACAACTGATAAGTTTTTCGAAGTTTTTTAATTGGTAATTTGCTTATAAAAAATAACATCGGGTGTCGAGATCAAAGGGAACCGATGGGAAGCTATCAGTGTAGGTCAAACCCAGCCTCTTTTTCTTTTAATTTTCAGAAAAGTGCTTTTATCGCAAGTTTGTTAATTTTGTTTGACACCTGATAAAGTTACGCATTCCCTTTTTTTGATTATGGATTAATTGTTTGGTCATTCCGTTCATACCTCAATTTTTCAATCTACCTACCTAGGTGAGTTCAAAATTTTAACTTAATTTTATATTGAAAGCAATTGATTGTTATTGAAGACCAAAAGTAATTTTCGAATTGTTTATGTGCTTGAGAAAATATTTTTAGAAGTTATTCAAATAAGTATAGATACCGGATTCATTTTTTAAAATAAAATAAAGTGAACAACTGTATGCTTCGACAATTTTATGTTTTAAACTTTTTATTCAAGAAATTGCGAAATACCACAATGTAGTATCTATTTGAAATATTTCAGATAAAAATACAAAATTCTGGCTTTACATAATCTACAACTGAAGTACAAAATTCTTTTGAAATCTATACTATTATATAAAAGAGTAACTTTTTTTTACATAATCTACAACTGAAGTACAAAATTCTTTTGAAATCTATACTATTATATAAAAGAGTAACTTTTTTTGGTTGTCAGTCTGGCTGAATGTATGCACTAAACTCACAAACAAACAAAAAAACTCTTTTAAAAAATAGATATAATACAAATTTCACTTATCTGGTATGCTATAGGATACAGCAGAAAAGAAAATTTTTGTTAAATACCGAATAATAAACAAATTAAAAACTTACCACAAAAAAAATCGTATGGAAATTTTCTAAAATCAAGCATGTAGGTATTTTCCTTGCAAAATTCTGTTTTATAGATTTTCAACTCACATTTACTTCAAGCTCAATTATTTATAAGCAGGAGTTGTTTTGCCATGGAAAATTGCCTTTTGTGGCATGTGGATTTGACGATAAATCGTCAAATTCCATATTTTTGGTGGGCTGATTCCTGGAATCGGCTCAAAAAAAGAGTTTTTTTTTTTTTAGGTAGGGTAGTATTTTTGTTTTTTTTCTTTTTTTATTTTTAGGGAACATTTTTGGTGAAAATTAAGTGGTGGGTAGTAAAAAATCTTCATCGAAAAAAAAAAAAACGATTCAAGCCATGTGCAGTATAATGTGCCTTGGTAGGTGGGAGCGAGAAGTGAGTTTTGTTTTCACCGGCGACGAATTGTGTTGATGTTTTTGTGTAATAGGGAAAAGTTCAAATAAAAAAAAAAAAAAAACATCAACGGTAGGGATTTTCTCTTTAGTAAGAAATAGTGGTATGTGAGAGGTAGGTATAATATTTGCAGCAAAAATAAATGTTTACTACTGAAATTGTTTGGTTTGGTGGTGAGTGTTTGCTGGATATGGTAAATGGAAACGAACTATAGGCAAGGGCGTGCACAAGGAGGGGTAATGGGCATTTAATGCACCCCTAATAAAAATTATTTTTAATTTTTTTTCTGAGTAAATTAAACGATCTCAAGAGCGCACGTAAATAGGATGGGGGATGCTTATATTACATGTAAATCGGCTTAGTTAATTCACAACTTGAGTTCAATTTTTGGATTTTAAGGTAAGACTGAAATTGGTTGGTTTGGCGGTGGGTGGTTGGTTTTTTAATACTTTATTTAGGTTAGGTACAAATTTTTTCATGAGAATAAGTGATGGTGGGGTGGTAAAAATATGTATGCAGGTTTTTTGGCAGTGAATTATTCTTCATCGTCAAGAAATAAAAAAAAAAACAAATCAAACCATGTGCAATGTGCCTTGGTAGGTGGGAGCGAGATAGTGAGTAGAGTTGACTGTTTTCGCGTTTCGCCGTCGACGAATCGTGGTGATATTTTTGTGTATAGGAAGGTATGGTAAAACAAAACAAAACATAAACAGTCGGTAGGTATTCTCTATAGTGTAGTAAGAAATGATTGGAGTAGGTATAGGTATGAGTAGGTAGGTATAATAGGTATTTGCAGCAGAAAAAAAATGTTGGTTTATTAGCGGTGGGTGGTTGGTGATGGTGAATAGAATCGAACTTATTTAGAGGCAAAGGCGTGAACAAGGAGGGGTAAGGGGGCATTTGCACCCCTTATACAAATTATTTTCATTTTTTTTTTCTGAGTAATTACACAATCAAGGACGCACGTAAATAGGATAGGGGGATGCTTATTACATGAAAATCGACTAAATTTACAACGTGAGTTCTAATTGTTGGATTTTAAGGTAAGACAGAAATTAGTTGGTTTGGCGGTGGGTATTGGTGAAGTTAAATGGAAACGAACCTATTTAGAGGCCAATGTGTGCGCAAGGAGGGGTAAGGGGACACTTGAATCACTAATACATTTGTTTTTCTAATTCATTTTGTTGAGTAACTACACAGTCAAGGGCGTAGGTAAGCAAAGGTGATGTGGGGGTGCTTATTACATTCAAATCAGCAAAATTTACACCTTGAGTTCTAATCATCGGATTTTCAAGGTTCGAGATTTTAAACGAAGATTAAATGTAATGTGGGAACACAAGAAGACAAAAACGTGCGCAAGGAGGGATCTGGTTTCCAGAATCGGCTCAAAATTTTTTTTTTTTAGGTAATACCTACCTACCTAAATATGTATTTTTATTTTAATAGGTAGGTACCTACTTTATTTAGGTAGTACAAGTGGTAAAATTTTTTTGATGTTGATAAGTGGTTGGTGGGGTGGTAAAAAATGTATTCCGGTTTTTTGGCACGGAATTATTCTTCATAGACGGCAATAACCCTTGCTGGGAAAAAATGCTTCGTTTTAAGAATATGATAGGTATATGGTAGAGAAGAAGAAAAAATTTATCTTTTCATTGATAAATTATTAATTTCTTTGTCAAGTGGTTACTAACAAAATTCACGGTCGTTCGTTCCTTAGAGGGTAATGGGAGGTAGGTATAACATAACATACAAATAGTCTGATTTTCAAAGTTGTCTTAAAATTACACTATAGGCAGGCAGGTAGGTTCATAATTAGGTGCATTACATTTTTATTCAAATGCAAGCCCACACAACCCACACACATAATTTTAGGAAAATAATTGTCAATGTTCATTGATACGTGTGGAGGCTTATTTTCAATGTTACCTGACAAAAAAAACGTCAATGCTACCTGACAAGTAACATGGATGGTGTGTAGCGCTCTTTAAGCTGAACATTTTTCGAGTGCTGATTTTAAATCATCTTTTTGGTCGATATTTGGTTGTCAAAGGTTTTACTAAAGAAGACCCGGGCAACGCCGGGTTTTATCGGCTAGTATCAAATATAAGAACACTATATCGAATTTCAAAAGTTGTATTTTTTTTTTTTTCAATTTCAATAGTTTTCTTATATCCTTAATATGTAACTAAACTATGTACCTACATAAAAAATTAATTAAATAACTTTCTGGATACTAATGAAATTAAGACAACTTTTTGGTACTATATGTTATTTCGGCTTTATTTGACACCTTGTGCGAATTATCCTGTATTCTATACCTATTTTTTCTTTTATTTTTAAATCAATAAAATAAAATAAACATCCTTTGCCGCATAATAGAACTCCGTAAGTTAAGGATAAAAGAAACCCCTTGGTGTCAGATTTATGAATGTCCTTTGTTTATTATTTATGTCTAGTTATCTTATCTGAAAAGGCTTACAATTATTCATTCACACCCTGTGGTTTTCATATTTCTTTTGTTTTACTTTCGGTTTTTTTTTTATGTCATTTGTAAGAATGTATTGCAAGGTCAACAATTTTGTCTCTTACAAAAAAGAACAAAATGTGTTAAATTATCGGGTAGGAAAATATTAGGTGTACCTGTAAACATTTGAATAGATACAGGAGAGGAAAGTATTTTTTTCAGGTATCATCTTAAAATTGCAACAAATATGAGAAGGTAAACTAGGTAGGTATATTCAAAACATATTCATAAAGGATCATAACATAATTAAGAGTAGGTATAATAGCATTGTTTTTTTTTTTTAATATTGATAATCATAGCAACAGCAATAAGATATTATACTGTAATCACTCCCGCAGAGAGTTGTGCATGTGCAATCTGCACAGAGAATTGACAAATATTTTCTGGGTGGTACGTTATTAGTTGTATAAAATATTGCAACCTGTTTTTGGTCTCCTTATGTACTTATACAAAATAAGATGAAGGGCAAAGATAATGATTTTTGAATTTGTGAACAACAACAACAACAACAACTTAAAGGCGCTACGCTGTTTTGTTTTCATTAAATAACTCGCCTGGATTTTTTTTGTAACAAAATGACCAATGAAAAACTTTAAGAGAATCAAAATACCTACAAAATGTGGTATTAACAATCGCTGGGACTTTTTTCATCTTTAAGTTATAGCTTGTCAAAGTTCACCTATATGCAATGGGGTTCAATGGAATGTTTAGCTTTAAGACACCCCTCCTGCCTCTCCTGTTGGGGTAGCAAATTTCGCACGAGAGGGGTTTTTGAAACCGCCATCAATGTGATTTCCGATTTTTAAAATGCAAAAGTTGATGAAAAATTTTACAATTTTTAGAAATGATCTTCCACAAAAATATTTCATCAACCCTCCTCTACAAAGTTGTCAAAGGTTTTGGTGGAGTAAATGCTACAGGAGAGGCAGGAGGGGTGTCTTAAAGCTAAACATTCCATTGAACCCCATTACATTTAGGTGAACTTTGACAAGCTATAACTTAAAGATGAAAAAAGTCCTAGAGATTGTCCACATTTTGTAGGTATTTTGATTCTATTAAAGTTTTTCATTGGTCATTTTGTTACAAAAAAAATCCAGGCGAGTTATTTAATGAAAACAAAATGGCGAGCTGTTTCAATATGGCCGCTTTTTCCAAGCCCCTACCACCCCGAAAGTTTTTTTTTTATAATGTGGAGATGTTACCAAACACATACGATAACAAAATATTTGCCCGTCAAAACATGCAACTTCAATAAAAAATTTTCAATAAATCCAGTACACTATAAAGTTTGTGCACGTTTTTCTCAAAACCTATTGATTGTACGAAAAAAAGTGTTATAACATTTTTGATGTAAAATTACATAAGCTAGAACTTTTACCCTTACATTTTTTTTAAAAAGACTGATAGTTTTTGAGAAATTGGCAAAAAACTGAAATTTAACCCCTTTCACCCCCCATACAAATTTAAGCCCCGGTCCTAATTTTGGGTACTTTTTGGAAAATGCTTAAGGTACAAAAATAAACATCTCCACAAAAATTCAGCTTTGTCGGAATTTTTTCGTGGTTTCGCCATTTTGTTGTCTAATTTTCCTGAACTATAACGTGTTTATAATACACTTTTTTCCTTAAAATAGGGTTGTCACATTCATGTACCCATTTTAAAAGTGGCAACCCTAGTTTTTTATTTTCAGTACGATGTTATCTTCCATTTGACACTATAGTTTCAACCTTTAACCCGATGAGATAAGTTATGGTCCACAAACAATGACACGTAAATAGGGTTGCTAAAACCACGCACACATTTTAAATTAGACAACCCTATATTTTTCTTTCTCTCTCGTCCAGCCTTATCGTTTAAGTGTAGTTTGAACCTTTTATTCAATAAGATAAGTTGGAATAAAAAAAAAAGCACCGTAAATAGCTCATTTTCGACGTTATGCACCCAAATTCTGCTTAGGCAACCCACTCTACACAAAAGTCGCAAACAATCGTAGCACACTCCTATGACGAGACGCTTCCTTAAATCCTTATACTCAGTATAAGACCTTTTTATTTCGACTATTGATCTGTTCCTGACTCTCTGAATGTCCTTATAGGGACATAGGGTACTCCGAAATTCTTGCAAACTGCAAATCAAACTCCTTGATATGATTTCTCTTCGATTGAATTTGATGTTTACTCAACTTTCTCTCAGAGACAGAAAGTACTTATAAGCAGATATACAAATATTAACTCGATACCGAATCACATCAATAGATCTTTGACCTTTCCGACAGAATATTTTCCTTCGCTAGTGACGCACTCTCTATACTCACTAACCAGCCACCAACCATAACAAGCCAACGATACTGCACAAGGAAACAAAGAATAAATAATAATATCGTAATCATTAACAGCAATTAATAAATCGGCCCATCTGACACCTTTTAAAAGTCGTCAACAAACCCGACGAAACCCCCCTGCATCTCCACACCCAGCCTGTGCTATACTCGACCCGCTATTCCGTAATTCGACTTATCTGACAGGGTTGTTCAGAGATTCTATATTTAAATAATTATTTCCAGTTAATGCATAAAAATAACCCATGTATCGTCGTCGTTGTCCGACACTTTGACGTCGCAACTAACGTGTCATTCGGTCACGTCTGTCGCGTCGTAGTCTGATAATTATTTTAAAGACCGCGAGAGGAGAGAAAGAGTGAATATTAGCTCTTCTGGAAAGTAACTTACAGTGTCCGATCCGCACCCGCTCTTTAAAATCGATCCTTTCCTTCAAGCTTCAAGTATTCCATAAAGATCACCCCGTTATATCGTCAAATCGAGTTGCAAAGTCTGGGGTGTTCTCAAGTTCTCACAATGAAGATTCCGTGTGTCGTGATTTCAGTTTATGAAGTGCAGCGCCATTGCCGGTGATTAACTGGTCAATTAATTGATCTAAATGAATTTATTAATTCGTTAATTACATTGTAAATTTAAATTCACTCTGCTGACAGGCTTTGGGGGCGGTAAGTGAAAGTCGTAATTATAGATTTATACAATAAAGTGAGAAGTTGACTGTTTTAATTTTATTACCTTGTTTGGGAATATAAAATTCATACAAATTGTCACTATTGGTCAACTGGTTATTTTATTCTGTAGTCAATGTAAAAAATGTTAATTCACAGATTGGTTCTTATCAAGTTCGATAAAGTACTTTAATCACGGAAAGGCTGCGACAGCATAATCAATTAGGTATACGATGCAGATTTTTACATTGTTGCAGGCAAATTAACTCTGGGTATAATAAAGAAACATAACGTTCTTCTTCTAAGTGGTATTTTGAAATAAAGAATGTACATGTTGTATTGGTCCAAGTAAAAGAGTTATAACTTCATCATAAAGTTCGTCGTAAGCCTGGTTCTTCCATTTCAATTGATGTTGATTCATTCAAAATCTTCATCGTAGTTGGAGTCCAGTTAATAATTTTTTTTTTATTCTTAAATATATATTAGAGGAACAATTTTTTTTTATTTCCTTTTGGTAACATATTATACACTCATTTATCAGAATATTTGAAAATCAACTCCTTTGCAGGGTTGCCGCTTTCTTAAAACAAAATAAAGTTCGTTTTTATTTCTTATGACATAAAAAGAATGTGTTCTACAAAAATTAAAAATAACAAAAGTAAGTTTCGACTTCAATCCGTTATTTTATTGCTCAAATGATCCTATTTCCACTAATTAAGTATTAGTACCTGGCAGGGTTACCTCTGAAAATTTTCGGAAGGAGTCAGAAAAAGGAGTCCTGGCTAAAAAAAGGAGTCCCATCAAAACTTCAATTAAATATTAAAATTTATCACCGCTATAATTCAACATGGTTTATTTAAAAATAAATTAACAAAAAGTTTCTCTTTTAAACAAAACAATAAATAAATAATTGTATTTCATAGAAAAACAACCCAAACTTTTGGAAAAAAAACTTACATCTATGTATGTATGTATGTCAATTTTTTTTAGTAGAGTAGATATAAGTTAATCTCAAGCAAAAAAAAACAGCATGTATGGTGGATTTACAGTTATCGTCATCAAGAAAAGTTGAACGGAATAGATTCATGCCAAAAAACAAAATGTATGAAAGAGAGATGAACATTCATGTTCGTCTTCGCGGCTATAATCTTCATCTGCGTTCCTATTATCTGCATTCCATGAAGATTTCTGCATTTTCGTCTTCTCTCTCTATTCAACATAATGGAAATTTTATATCCTCTATCCTTTCTCGCATGAAGATCAATGTAAATCCATCATTATTCGCGTTATTTTTTAATCCATTGAAATGTTACATTAACCTCTTGCATTTCATACAGGACAACATTTTTTTTTGATGGATCTATAGGAGGGATCAGTGACCAGTGTTAGTGTAAGAACGAGTTTTCGGGGTTGAACTCCCCCCCATTTAGTCGCCATTTCGAGATTTTCGAAAGGGGGCATAAAAAGGTTTTCGCGATATCTTAATAACCATACATCGCACAATCAAAATTTTACCATATTTGTGTAAAGAATAAGATTTTCTACAATTTATGTTAACACACTTTTTATCGTAAAATTGAAAACAAAAAAGTTATAACCGAAAAAAATGACTGTTCTAAGAAATTTATCTTAAAGAGGATATAAAATAAATAAAAGAAGAAGATAATGATACCTTTCTTGACAATGGTCATCTTTTTTTGATTATAACTTTTTTGTTTTCAATTTCGAAAAAAAGTGTGTTAATATAAATTTTAGAGATTTTAATTCTCAACACAAATATGGTAAAATTTTATCTGTGCTATGTATGGTTTCGAAGACATTTTTACGCCCCCTTTTCCAAAATGGCGGGCAAATGGGGGGGAGTTCAACCCCGAAAACTCGGCTTTACACTCACACTGATCCCTCCTACAGTTCCATCAAACAAAATTTTGTGGATTGAACTCATTTAAACTCTATTATACCTACATGTTTACAAAGGGTAGAAGTGAGCTAAGTGAGCTTCAAGCGATTTTGATGGCCATTATCATATTTAATAATATTTAATAGAGTCCCAAATTTGTAAAGGAGTCAAATTTTAATGATTTTTAAAAAGAGAAGTCCTGGAGTCTGAGCGTTTAAAAGAAGTCAAAAAGGACTCGAAAGAGTCCCGAAGGTAACGCTGGTACCTGGTAGAATTTGTTATTTTCAATTTTCTCAAAAAGTAAAAGACATTTAGACATCTGCAGTCCTATTAATAAAAAACGCTAATTCCACTTTTATTCCACGAGTTTACTACACCATGGAATAAGAGTTAAGCTACGGATTAAAATTTTCAATTATAAAAACAAAATGTTCGTGGAACAGCAAAGTGACGTTTACTGAAAATCTCTTAAGAAAATCTACTACAATCAGTTAGGTGCTTGTTTGGTAATTTAAAATTTCCACACAGATTGCCAATCTCTGTATGGGTTCTGACAGCAAATTATGACAATCTGTAAAATAAAAACAAAATAAGGCTTAAATTACCAAACACACCTAAGAATTCTCTTGTATATTTCTATCAAAACTATTATCATTTTTCAATCATTATTTGTGTTGTATAAGTTGCTTTTGTTTTGTTTTTATTTTAAAAATGGAATATTTAACTACAAAAAGAAAAAGGAATGTCCACCTTTTGCATCCCAATTTAGGTCATTCTCAACAATTGCTCGGAGTCCTCATATTTTCCTTGGAAAACCTATATTTTTGATTTATCTGCTTTTACACATTTTTTTTCTTGTCGTTGATGGCTGATTGTCAAAATAATAGTTGCAAATGAATAACTCGATAGTGGACATTATTATTTTTATTCAAAATTAAATTTGTAATCTCAGAATAAATTCACACATCTGGTTTTTTTCCTTCTTCACCCTCTTTGGTGGTTTAGTTTAGTTAACGTCACTTTGTAGAAATTTTGTTTTATTGATAACATTTTGCACTTATGTCGTTTTCCGTTGGTCACTCTTAGCACTCTTTTTTCACTCCATCCACACTCCCAACACTCCTAAAACCTTCCATTTGCTGTTCGGAGTGATGATTTAGGAGTGTTTTTTCACTCCGGATTTCATTAAGGAGTGCTAGGAGTGCACTCTGAAAACGCACATACTTTTAAAAGTAGTTGTTGGATTAATTGTCAAAATAGTAAATGCTTCTTCTTGGGATGTTCTGGAATTGAAATTATTGAAGAATTCATTTTAGTTTTAACTTCTACATAGATACACATATTACGGAAGAGAGTTTTTCATATTCCATTGGAATCAAAAAGGAGTGAAACACTCTGAAAATCCAATCGAAAATGACATTAGTCTACGGAATAAGGTCTAATTCCTCGCTATTTCATGTTTATTAATTTGGCTGCTGGCATTTAGTGTTTGACTGAAAATTGATGACAGCATTCAATTTTAAAAGCAAAACTACTAGTTAATATAGTCCAGTATAACTTGTCGTGTCATAGGAGGTCGTGTTTGCGTTAGATCCGGTAGTTCTGATTTTTTTCTGAGTCGTTTATGATATTGGCCTCATGAAAAAGTTTTCGAACCGCGAAATTTTCGCGCTTTTTTCAGTTATTGGCAATTTTAACCCCAAAGGATTAGTTTTTCGACTATAACTTCGCTTTACGATTTCAAAAATCAGAACTACCGGATCTAATGCATACGCGGATGTATAAAGTTACTGGACTAATAGTAGAAAATTAAAAAAAAAATTGTTTGAACAAAATTTTGTCATCTTTTTTTCAAAAATTTGAGTTTGATAGTAAATTTTTCAAAAACTGTTCACTAAAATAGTTTGAGCTAAAAACAAAATATAAGAATGGATTTTTGAATTAAAAAAAATGTATATCATGACATTGTAGTGTTGCTGTTGTTTTTAAATGATTTTTTTAAGTTAATATCAAGATGGTGGGAGTCGCACACGCCCGAATTTCCCGCAAATTCAGATTTAAACTAAGAATCGACCACTGCGCTCTACAGTACTGTATTCAAACTTGAACCAATTCAAAACTTTTCTCAGATAGTCTCGAAATACATAACATAACTCCTTGTAGAGTGAGATAAAAAAAAGAGACGTCAAAATGAAGCGCCTGAAGTGAGACAAATTTAAACACCATCATATAGTCCATACCATTGACTTATTATCTATATGGACTGCTAGTCGGGTGTCATTTCCATACAAAATCGCAAATGAAAATGGTTCAACGACTTTTAAGCACCATCAGCGCTCTCGTGGCACATCGGCAAAAAAAAGTAAGTAATTCAAAAGCCACCTGTTGCCACTTGGCCTCAACAAGCATTTTTTGGCAAAGAAACTAAGGCCATCTACTAAATTTCTTTGTATTTTGACGCCTGGCGTTCTTGTCATTGGCCGCGTTCAATGCATTACGTTTTATATCTGAAATTTCAGATTTTACTGCTTTTACACACTGCAATATTTTTTTCTGATTTTTAAACATGTAGGCGAGGGATGTATTTGGGTGACCGGGGTAGCCAAAATTACCGAGGTTGAACAAATTGCAGAGTTACATATAAAAGTTGAACTGTATTATTTTCACTCGGGTTATTGATTGATTTGTGCTCATAATTTTGTTTTTAATAAAATTGTAGTACTGAGGATTTTCTGTATTCAAAACATTTTGCAAAAAACACAAAGTGAAAAAATAAAACATGCGCTATGTCATTTCTAGTTGATTTCACAGATCAAACACTAATTTTTTTGCACAAAGCTAATTTTTGTTAATCACTTTTTCACTTTTTGTCCTTTTTTTCTAAAAAGTCTTGAATGTAGTTAAGCCCTTACTTATTTAAATAAAAGAACTTCTTTCATGTGAATGAGTTCGGCCGTGTCATTTGGACTTTCAGCAGGTTATAAGTCCACCAGTCCAATTGGCACCGAGCCATTTGGCTCGATAGAGCTCTTTATACCAAATAGCAATAATCCTCTCTCGTTTTTTTCATCACCGTGAAAGCCTTCACTTATTGGGAACTAAAAATTGTTTATATTTTTTTTGAAAGCAATTACCGGTACATTGTGCGATATAAAAATCACTATTTTAAATATTAAAATTGAGCACAAACTTCGTTTTGCAATTTCGCATTTGCCAGATCCCACAAACTGAAGGCTGTTAACCTTCCCTATCGTGAATGGCCAGTTTGACACCACACAATAACTTTTGACTGAACTTTCAGAATTTTTTTGCGTTCATTAAAAAAAATTCATTTACACTATTTTAGTATAATGGTAAACTTAAATATCATCTGCACTTGGTCATTATTTTCATGACAAAAATAATGGCAGATTTTGGTCTATTTACAACATTTGGTCATTAATGGCAATATTATAAAAGACCTTTTGGCAATTTTTCTACACGAGTGAAATGTGGCATTAGATTCTTAAATTTCAGATTTTCTATTGAACGCGGCCAAAAGTTACACCATATTTCTGCCATGCCACGAGAGCGCTGTTGTCGTATAGTTTTACATTGAACCATGGTGATTTGGCTGTTGACAGTCCATATATAATAGGTCAATGGCCCATACAATTTCGTTTTGCCACTTCGTGAAGTTCTGTTGCCGTGCATTTCCGCTGAAGTGCAGTTCCGTCAAGTGTGGCATTACCTTAAGACTTAACATGAAAAATAAAAGATTTTTAAATCCACCCCCTAAAAAGTACATACCTATTAAAAATTTGAAAGTGGCATGCCAATTTATAACAGTTTTTTTATGTATATAAAAGTAGATGGTTCTGTTTGTGTGGTCCCCTAGGATCAAGGACCTCCATCGCCATGCGCCGCGCCGGTTAGCATATATTTCGTGCACTCTTTGTTTTTTTCAACCTGCATGAAACTCGTTAAATATTTCGTACTTTTTTAAGAAAAACCGTTATAACTGTCATAAATTGGCTTTTTTTCTAATCTCGTCTTTTTTTATTACCTTTCTAAAGAAAGAATAACACAATCCATAATCATTCTAATTTATTACAATTTTTTGTTTTTTATATATTTAATTATCATAAATCTGGATTTCTAGAATTTTCCGTTTGTGTACCCACGGCTTTTTTATGTTTACAAAGAAATGCTATTAAACCTACTCCCGTTTAGAAAATTTGCCAAAACCTACACCCAGAGAAAAACCTGTGTAAAATTAGCCTAAATCGGGGGCTAATTTAGCTTAGTCCTAAGGCAGTTTTGAGCTTGCTTAGTTCTAAGCTAATTTGCCTTAAATTCCTAAGGTAAATAAATAATAATGGTTTTTTAACTTAGAACTAAGTTAAATTAGCCTATCCGTCCTAGGCTAATATTTTACCTTAGGATTTCTCATATTTTACCTTAACTTGTGCTTGAATTAGCTTATTTCCTAGGTCAATTTACCTTATTTATTTTTACCTAAATATGGGTTTTTTTACCTAGATATGGGTTTTTTAACCTAGTTGTTAGGTAGATTTTGCCTAGTATTTTAGCTTAGGGACGTGTTAATTTACCTTAGAATATAAGGTAAAACGATCTTAGTTTTACCTATATTTGCGCCTGAATTAGCCTATTTCCTAGGGTAATTTTACCTATTTTTTTTGCCTATGCTAGGGTGTTTTAACCTAGTTGCTAGGCAGATTTTGCCTAGTTTTTTAGCTTAGGGACGTGTTAACTTACCTTAGAATATAAGGTAAAACGATCTTAGTTTTACCTATTTTTGCGCCTGAATTAGCCTATTTCCTAGGGTAATTTTACCTATTTTTTTTGCCTATACTAGGGTGTTTTAACCTAGTTGCTAGGCAGATTTTGCCTAGTTTTTTAGCTTAGGGACGTGTTAACTTACCTTAGAATATAAGGTAAAACGATCTTAGTTTTACCTATATTTGCGCCTGAATTAGCCTATTTCCTAGGGTAATTTTACCTATTTTTTTTGCCTATACTAGGGTGTTTTAACCTAGTTGCTAGGCAGATTTTGCCTAGTTTTTTAGCTTAGGGACGTGTTAACTTACCTTAGAATATAAGGTAAAACGATCTTAGTTTTACCTATATTTGCGCCTGAATTAGCCTATTTCCTAGGGTAATTTTACCTATTTTTTCTGCCTATACTAGGGTGTTTTAACCTAGTTGCTAGGCAGATTTTGCCTAGTTTTTTAGCTTAGGGACGTGTTAACTTACCTTAGAATATAAGGTAAAACGATCTTAGTTTTACCTATATTTGCGCCTGAATTAGCCTATTTCCTAGGGTAATTTTACCTATTTTTTTTGCCTATACTAGGGTGTTTTAACCTAGTTGCTAGGCAGATTTTGCCTAGTTTTTTAGCTTAGGGACGTGTTAACTTACCTTAGAATATAAGGTAAAACGATCTTAGTTTTACCTATATTTGCGCCTGAATTAACCTATTTCCTAGGGTAATTTTACCTATTTTTTTTGCCTATGCTAGGGTGTTTTAACCTAGTTGCTAGGCAGATTTTGCCTAGTTTTTTAGCTTAGGGACGTGTTAACTTACCTTAGAATATAAGGTAAAACGATCTTAGTTTTACCTATATTTGCGCCTGACTTAGCCTATTTCCTAGGGTAATTTTACCTATTTTTTTGCCTATACTAGGGTGTTTTAACCTAGTTGCTAGGCAGATTTTGCCTAGTTTTTTAGCTTAGGGACGTGTTAAATTACCTTAGAATATAAGGTAAAACGATCTTAGTTTTACCTAGATTTGCGCCTGAATTAACCTATTTCCTAGGGTTATTTTACCTATTTTTTTTGCCTATACTAGGGAGTTTTAACCTAGTTGCTAGGCAGATTTTGCCTAGTATTTTTGCTTAGGGATATGGTGATTTACCTTAAAATCTAAGGTAAAACGGTCTTAGTTTTACCTAGATTTGCGCCTGAATTAGCCTATTTCCTAGGGCAATTTTACCTATTTTGTTTAGTTATCTTAGGGTATTTTAACCCAGTTGTTGGGTAGATTTTGCCTAGTATTTTAGCCTAGAAACGTGTTACTTGTCTAAGGACCGAAGGTTAAACGGTCAAAATTAGCAACTTATTTGAAGAATGTCCAGATTTATGTCTTATAGCTGAAAGAAATGTCCTTGAAAAGTAGAAGAAATTTTATATAATTTTAAATATATCTATTTATTAATATTTTTTGCCTTAAAATTATAATTTAAACTTAACATTACTTATTTCTGTTTACAGATGTAGATATTTTTTCAGTTTTACAGAATATATATTATATGTTATGTATACAAATTATATTACACAGTATAGCATCTGTATTCTTAAATACTAATATTAGAGCAAAACAAACACATGCAATTATAATTAATTAAATAAGTTTTTATTAACATTTATAAGTCTTGTGTTTATTAAAAATGGAGACCATTCCTTGGGGTTAATTTGTTTAATTTATTTTTCAAGCCATCATGTACAAAAATAACATGTTCTTTACTTTAAGCGTTTTTGGAGATAATTTGATTTACATATACAATGTACATACATATATGCCAAAATGTAGTTTTTTTATTTTTGAATGACTTCAAATCATTTTTGATAAAGTTTTCTTTAAAAAATAACAATCAAGCGGGGACGCAGGGGTATATGTGAACATGTGAAGAGAGAAATTTTGAGTTCTTACAACCAAAAATAATTGGTAAAACCTTCAAAACAAGTCCTTAAGAGGCTAGCTACTTTTGCATGAACAACAACGACTAAAAATGGATGAGAAAACACGAGGAATACTATAATCAAATGCAATAGCATAACTAAAACTCGTGTTAGAAGAAAAAAAAAAGAAAAAGAAGAAAAAAAAAAAGAAGAAAGAAAAGAACACTGAAAATGTCAAGAAGTGATGAAAATAGGAAATGAAGAGGATAACACTATCTTCGTTGTCCCCTATTACGGTCGTAAAGTTTATCATTTGGGGAATTTTGGTTTTGCCTCGGACAAAGTAAGAACTCTATTGTAATAAAAAAAAAGAGTCAGATGTTTTTGAGTCGAATGAAGCGAAAAACAAAATCTATATAATCAAATAAACTAATAAAATTAAAATCCGTGTTAAAAGAAGGAAAAGTATATTTTTAAAGAACTTGATTTAAGCCTTTCAGCAAATCAAATAACAGTAAAATGAAAATCCTTGTTAAAAGCAAACAAAACACCGAAAATGGCAGAAAGTGCTGAAAATAGGCAAAAAGGGGATAACACCAGTCCTTAGGATTTGGTCTAAAGACAAATGGAGGAATATTGAATAATATAAAGAAACAGTTGTTTTGCAGTTATCTATTAAAAAAGGATTATTAAACGGAAAAATAATTAAAATAAAACATTATCGAGCTTTTCAATGTGAAGATTTGTAAGGATACGGTCTGGAACTTCTGCGATTTAAGGATATTGAAGACATTATTGGGTTTTCTGAAATTAAAGTCCATAGTAATCCGCACAACCTATAATCAAATAAACTAGTAAAATGAAAGTCCTTGTTAAATAAAGGAAAAGAAAACACCGAAAATGGCAAAAAGTGCTGAAAATCGGAAAAAGAAGCTAACACCATGCAGCAGGATCGTCCTTGGGATTTGGTCTAAGGACGAATGATATAACGAGTCAAATGTATTGCAGTTGAATGAATCGAAACACACAACCTATAATCAAATGAAATAGTAAAATGAAAATCCTTGTTAAAAAAATAAGGAAAAGAAAACACCGAAAATGGCAAAAGTTGCAGACCTATAATCAAATGAAATAGTAAAATGAAAATCCTTGTTAAAAAAATAAGGAAAAGAAAACACCGAAAATGGCAAAAGTTGCAGAAAATCGGAAAAAAGAGGATGACATTATGCAGCAGGATCGTCCTTGGGATTCGGTTTAAAGACGAAGGGAGGAATATGGAATGATATAACGAGTCAAATGTATTGCAGTTGAATGAAGCGAAACACACAACCTATAATCAAATGAAATAGTAAAATCAAAATCCTTGTTAAAAAATAAGGAAAAGAAAACACCGAAAATGGCAAAAAGTGCTGAAAATCGGAAAAATGAGGATGACATGCAGCAGGATCGTCCTTGGGATTCGGTCTAAAGACGAAGAGAGGAATATGGAATGATATAACGAGTCAAATGTATTGCAGTTGAATGAAGCGAAACACACAACCTATAATCAAATGAAATAGTAAAATCAAAATCCTTGTTAAAAGAATGAGGAAAAGAAAACACCAAAAATGGCAAAAAGTGCTGAAAATAGGAAAAATGAGGATGACATCATGCAGCAGGATCGTCCTTGGGATTCGGTCTAAAGGCGAATAGAGGAATATGGAATGATATAACGAGTCAAATGTATTGCAGTTGAATGAAGCGAAACACACAACCTATAATCAAATGAAATAGTAAAATCAAAATCCTTGTTAAAAGAATGAGGAAAAGAAAACACCGAAAATGGCAAAAAGTGCTGAAAATCGGAAAAATGAGGATGACATGCAGCAGGATCGTCCTTGGGATTCGGTCTAAAGGCGAATAGAGGAATATGGAATGATATAACGAGTCAAATTTATGCAGTTGAATGAAGCGAAACACACAACCTATAATCAAATGAAATAGTAAAATGAAAATCCTTGTTAAAAAAATAAGGAAAAGAAAACACCGAAAATGGCAAAAGTTGCAGACCTATAATCAAATGAAATAGTAAAATGAAAATCCTTGTTAAAAAAATAAGGAAAAGAAAACACCGAAAATGGCAAAAGTTGCAGAAAATCGGAAAAAAGAGGATGACATTATGCAGCAGGATCGTCCTTGGGATTCGGTTTAAAGACGAAGGGAGGAATATGGAATGATATAACGAGTCAAATGTATTGCAGTTGAATGAAGCGAAACACACAACCTATAATCAAATGAAATAGTAAAATCAAAATCCTTGTTAAAAAATAAGGAAAAGAAAACACCGAAAATGGCAAAAAGTGCTGAAAATCGGAAAAATGAGGATGACATGCAGCAGGATCGTCCTTGGGATTCGGTCTAAAGACGAAGAGAGGAATATGGAATGATATAACGAGTCAAATGTATTGCAGTTGAATGAAGCGAAACACACAACCTATAATCAAATGAAATAGTAAAATCAAAATCCTTGTTAAAAGAATGAGGAAAAGAAAACACCAAAAATGGCAAAAAGTGCTGAAAATAGGAAAAATGAGGATGACATCATGCAGCAGGATCGTCCTTGGGATTCGGTCTAAAGGCGAATAGAGGAATATGGAATGATATAACGAGTCAAATGTATTGCAGTTGAATGAAGCGAAACACACAACCTATAATCAAATGAAATAGTAAAATCAAAATCCTTGTTAAAAGAATGAGGAAAAGAAAACACCGAAAATGGCAAAAAGTGCTGAAAATCGGAAAAATGAGGATGACATGCAGCAGGATCGTCCTTGGGATTCGGTCTAAAGGCGAATAGAGGAATATGGAATGATATAACGAGTCAAATTTATGCAGTTGAATGAAGCGAAACACACAACCTATAATCAAATGAAATAGTAAAATGAAAATCCTTGTTAAAAAAATAAGGAAAAGAAAACACCGAAAATGGCAAAAAGTGCTGAAAATCGGAAAAATGAGGATGACATCATGCAGCAGGATCGTCCTTGGGATTCGGTCTAAAGACGAAGAGAGGAATATGGAATGATATAACGAGTCAAATGTATTGCAGTTGAATGAAGCGAAACACACAACCTATAATCAAATGAAATAGTAAAATCAAAATCCTTGTTAAAAGAATGAGGAAAAGAAAACACCGAAAATGGCAAAAAGTGCTGAAAATCGGAAAAATGAGGATGACATGCAGCAGGATCGTCCTTGGGATTCGGTCTAAAGACGAAGAGAGGAATATGGAATGATATAACGAGTCAAATGTATTGCAGTTGAATGAAGCGAAACACACAACCTATAATCAAATGAAATAGTAAAATCAAAATCCTTGTTAAAAGAATGAGGAAAAGAAAACACCAAAAATGGCAAAAAGTGCTGAAAATAGGAAAAATGAGGATGACATCATGCAGCAGGATCGTCCTTGGGATTCGGTCTAAAGACGAAGAGAGAAATATGGAATGATATAACGAGTCAAATGTATTGCAGTTGAATGAAGCGAAACACACAACCTATAATCAAATGAAATAGTAAAATCAAAATCCTTGTTAAAAGAATGAGGAAAAGAAAACACCAAAAATGGCAAAAAGTGCTGAAAATCGGAAAAATGAGGATGACATCATGCAGCAGGATCGTCCTTGGGATTCGGTCTAAAGACGAAGAGAGGAATATGGAATGATATAACTAGCAGCGTTGCCGAAGTAGCACGATCGTGCTTTTTTGACGTGGCACGAAAAAGTAAATACGGCACGTTAATTTCGGGCGGCAACGCTGATAACAAGTCAGATGTTTCGCAGTTGAATGAAGCGAAACTCACAACCTACATATAATAAAATGAAAATGTAAAATAAAACTCGTGTTGGAAAAAAAAAAGAAAATTACTGGAAATATCAAGAATTGATGAAATTAGGACAACACTGGCGCTTCGAAATGGTCTTTGGTGTTTAGTCCAAGGATAAATGGAGGTATATTGCATGGCATAACGTGTCAGATGACACAACCTATAATCAAATAAACTATAATAAACTATAAACTATAATAAAATGAAAATCCTTATTAAGAGGAGGAAAACACTGAAAATTGCAAAAATTTCTGAAAATCATAAAAAAAGAAGATCACACTATGCAGCAGGATCTTCCTTGGGATTTTGTCTAAGGACAAAAAGAGGATTATTGAATAATATAACGAGTCAGATTGTTTTGAAGTTGAATGAAGCGAAACACACATTATATAATCAAATACACAAATAAAGATAAAAAGAAAGAACAAAAATTGTGAGAGTGGATGAAAGTGAAGATGATAATAAATTGTTCTTTACTTTTCTTTAAACGATAATGTTTACTTGGTAATAAAAAGAAGACCAACATTTACAGCCTTTTCACCGCAGTCATGACAAACATACCTGATGACGGAAGCATGATTGAGGAAAGAATAACCTCTATAGGGTACATCAATATCTCTAAATACGATCGAAAATTTGTGGATTGATTGATTTTAAAAGCTCCCTAGGATCATCCAATCATAAAAGTTTTAAAAATAATAAAGAAGTTCAGTTTCGTTTTTAAAATATGGGTTTTTCTAAAAAACTTGTAAAATTACAAAAAAGAATTTAAGTCTTGATTAGGATAAATGTGGATTTTAAAACAATGAATCAAATTATCTCCAAAACGTGATTTACATTATATTTCCATATGTCCTGCCAATGTTTACAACTTCAAGTTATTAACGAATTCAAATCATTTAATAACGTTTGCACTGCAGGAATTTTTGGACCGTCTTGAATATTAAAGAAAAATATTTGAATAAAAACCCATACCGAAAAACATTGCGGAGGGTATTGTATATTTAACACATATGCAAGCTTTAAGTACAAATCAATACAGTTTACATATGAGTCTAGTTTGAATTTTACGTTGTCCAAAGACACGTAAAACTGATTAAAATTAAATTTTTCACCCACAACAATTATAATGGGTTGAAATTTTATTTTTGACTTTAAACAATCTTCTCTTTTCTTTTGCAGAATGGGTTCTATTTGGCTTGCATTTTCAACTTCGAGTATAAAAGAGTTTTTCGAGTCTTCAATTGTAAATTTTTTGAATTTGCCATTATAATGTTTTGAAGATGGAGGTAACACTCCATGTAAAAGATTTGTGAATGCTATATTCAAGTTATCTATTGAACAAAATCCCTTTAATCCAAAAAATATTTAAAGTAAAAATTTCGTACCATTATCCAGCTCTTCAATTTTTTCTTTCAAATCTTGTAAATAAGTTTTCAGTGATATGGATTTAACTCTAGCGGTGAACATTTGTAAAGCTACGGTCCGGAACTTCTGCCATTTAACAAAATCGAATCCATTATTGGGTTTCATAAAATTATAATCAATATTAATCTGCAAATAAATAAAGCAAAACAGATTTATTAATACGATAGGCCAAAATATTTTTTGTTTAATATTAGTTTATTGGAATAGATTTTTTCATAATTTATTTTAATTTTTACTAACAGTGATAATAAATTTTGAAAAAATTTTTGAGTTCGTAAAATTATCAATTATTAAAAAACAAGGTTATTACCAATTCTGGCGCCCGCGAATACTTGTACAGGGGCCATTCTTGAAGGATTGCTTGGATGTCATTGTCACTGCTTTGGTCGATCAGTTTTCTTCTGAAAGACATAGTTTCCACCCATTGTTTAATAACTGCCTCCCAGTTTCGATTTTGCTTGAGTTCGTCACAGATGGTCTGCATTTCAGAGTCACTAAGGTATTCTATTGAATATACAAACAAAAATATCATTTTTACAATTTTATTTTAGTTAAATTTTGCAAAAACTATTACCTATATTGCAATCTTCGTTTAAAACATTTGCAAGTTTTGATTTTTTCGCTGGCCTTGGTTCACCTTTATATAGCTGTGACAGACATCTTCGTTGTCCTCTGTACCGGTCGTAAAGTTTACCCTTTGGGGGAGTTTTGTTTTTGCCTCGGACAAAGTAGGAACTCTATTGTAATAGAAAAAATCTATTCAAAAAAAGTTTTTTGGTTTAATCAAAGTAAGGTTTACCATGCTTTCTTTAGGAAAAATCTTTATTATTTCCTCTGCCAAAATTTCGCATCTGTTGACTGTCATGGTTTTTCCATTTTCTGTAAAATATTGTACTATCTTGTGCACAATATTTTTTCTATCCTCTGGAGTCAAAAAGTTCTTGTTATTATACGATTCCAAAATTCCTCTGCCTTGCTCTGTTTTCATCAAAATTTCCAGCACTGTTACCTTAAATTAGATAACCTACTTTAAAATAATTTTTTTTTTCTTTAACTCCAAAAATTTTAAACCATTATTTAAAATGTGAAGTTTGAAAAAAGTTCTGAAATTTCACATTTTAATTTATTGGATAAGGATAATAGCTAAGTTTTATAAAAATTCGTTGACTCCTTTTCGTGATTTAATAAAACCAGGATCAACTGTATGTTTATCTGACTGTGTATGCTTATTTATACCATACAAAAATACCATATCAAAATTTCTCAATTAAGAACCTTTACTAAAATTGTCGTTCCCTATCGATTGTAAAGTTTACCCTTAATTTTTCTTTAGTTTTCTAGCTGGTATCACAGTAGCAAGCTTACCAAGATTTTTCAAAGAAAAATCGTTTATATTTTGCCTGCCGAAAATTTCACATGTCTTGGCTAACATGCTCTTACAATTTTCTGTGAAAAATTGAACTATTTTGTGCACAATATTTGTTCAATCCTCTGGAGTTAACAATTTTTTGTTACTATAGGATTCTAAAACTTTAATGTCAATTTTTATGATCAATTTTAATTGTTTTATTTTTAAATTTTAACTGTATTCCATTTTATTTAAAAGTTAAAATTTAAAAAGACCTAATAAAATCACTTTTCTTATCAAATTTTGAATGAAAACTACATCGATAATATTACCAAATTTGGTAACTTTACTTGAATTTAACTTTAGTCTTGCATTGGATATCTGAGCTTTAGAGTGAGTGTTCATGCAAGACGCAACGTCAAAAAACCAAGAAACATCATGCCTCAATTACACGAGTGACAAACATACATTGTTTTACGAAAATTGGATACATTTACGCGAAGTCAAATAACACCTTAAAGTTGTCATTATTTGTATAATGGTGTCAGCACACTACGTTCACGTTTTCATTGCCTTAACACTCCATACCAAAGATTTGCGAACGCTGTATTTAAGTTATCTATTGAAAAAAATCCATTTAAACCAAAAAAAAACTTTTCGTACCAATATCTAGCTCTTTAATTTTTTCTGTCAACTGTTGTAATTAGGTTTTTAATGATATAGGTTTAACTCTTACAGTGAGCATTTGCAAGGCTAATGTCCGGAACTTAGCCATTTAATAAAATCAAATCCATTATTGGGTTTCATGAAACTAAAATCAATATTAATCTGCAAAAAAATGAAACAAGAAAGATTTTTTCAATTTCAAAAGATTTGTTTACGGTTTATTCAACTTATCCCTGTTTTTTTAAAATCCCTTAAAGCTTATCAAAATGCAAAACACTTCAACTCTCTTTCTAACTCTTCCGAAAAATGCTTAAATACTAGAGCTGCGAATACATACAGACAAAATTATAAGACACTCTTTTCTAAATGTCATAATTATGAAAATTATCTAATAATTTTGAGAATTTCAATAAGTAGTATGTACTTAAATATCGTAAGGGAAATTATTTTATTTGCGAAAAACCTGAATTTACAAGTTTCAAGACGTTTAAGCTCTGTTTATAATAAACACACCCTTAGACAGATAACGTTATTGCAGTGCTCAAGTTTCTTCGCATCTTTATCACGGTAAAGTTATTTTATTTATATCTCTAGATGTAACATTCACACTTACATCAAAATCGGAGGTGGTACTGTTTGGTGATGGGCTACTCAAGGTGTTAACCCACGTTTCTACTGACAGTTCTTTTGTGATTTTATTTTGAGGCTTTGGGCTTACAGTAAAAATCCCCTGTTAACATGAAGAAACACATTTGTAATCAGTAAAAATTAGTAATAGTCTAGATTTCACATAACTTACATTTTCGTTTTGCCATAAACCTAACTTGGTTTCAAAGATCATTTTTGTATTAAAGTCGCTATATTCCCAAAAAAATTGGTCAATATGTCTTTCTTTCATGCATTTTAATCCGTCAATATTGATATTTTTTTCTATAATAAAACCATTTGATCAAAATTCTTTTAAATTTAAGAAAAGCTACCTTTAAGAAATACGTAAAGTTGATCATAGAGTCCCCACGATTTTAGAAGATTTGCCAAGCCATCGTCATCTTGTTCTTGCAAAAGGTTATTTTCATCTATACTGTTCAATGCTGATTCGTTTTGATTGAGGAATGATAATTCAACTTCTGCTGTTTTATGTTGAGAGAGGAATGATAATTCGCCTTCTGCTGATTCGTTTTGATTGAAGAATGATAGTTCGCCTTCTGCACTCAAAACGAGCATTGGAGTCGTATTTGATGGAATATTCCTTTCCATGACTATATTTTTCGTAGTTGTCACGTCAGATATTTTAGGATTACAGGTGGATTCATGTAGTTTACTTGTGTTTTGCGTACTCATTTTGTATTATTGTTTTTGCTCCTGTCTAAGAAAAGAAGTTTTTTTTTCGAATAAAGTCATTACCAGATAAATTCTTAGAAGAAGTAACTGGGGGACCATCAAATTCTACAATTGATTTAATGAAAAAAACTTCATGACTTGGGTTTATTTTTTCATATGACATATAATGATCGCTAAATACTGTTGGTATTTCTTTGCAAAGAATATATAACTTTTTATTTTCATTCATAATAATTGTTTCTATCAAAAAGAATTTCACTATTAATTCATTTGTAATAGATAAGTAATGACTTTTTTTATATATTGTTCCAAGATATTCAATTCTTACGAAGTGCTTTGAATTAGCATTTAATATGTTGGAATTTTCGCAGTTTATGTTCTCAATTGTAGTAGATATTTCATCATGGTGTGAATACTGAACATAATCTTCTCTTGGTCTAATTGATTTGTAAGCAAACTTGAACTGGAATTTTGTTGCAATAGAAAGTAAAATATTTTTGCGGCTAGATGTAACTCTACCATATGATTTCAGCTCCTGATGTTTTGCTTCAAACAGAAATGACCAGTAATATCTTGGAAGCCCAGAAAACTTTATAATCCGTGGATAGTGGATCAGGTTGTGATGTTTTGGTTTTAAAGTATCACCAAACAATTTTTGATATAACATGTTGTGTTTTTCAATAAGACTTTCAAGTTCATGTAATGTAAAATCATTACAATGTGGCAAAAGCAATATATCAATTATTTTTATAAAAATAAGAACAAATTCCCAAACTTCATCATTTACTGGGATTAAGTGACCGATAATCAAAGGAAAATAATGAATAAATGTCCACATTTCTCTTGCTGAAGCATTTAGTTTTTTTCTTTTCAGGTGTTGTGGAGTGATATCTTTAAAAACATTTCCTTTCTCAGTATCTCCATAGGAAAATGTTAACTTATATTGGTTGAGTTCATCTAATGTAAATACTTTGTTCTTGATGTAATGTTCTATGACATGTGTTAAATTGTAATGTGCAACGCCTTCAAACACATCATGCATAAGATCCACTGAATAGTTTTTTACAACATGAAAAGAAGGAATTTTGTTTAAAATTGAGTTTTTATAAACTCCTGTGGATGAAAAATCGCCCGATAAATTTTCCTTATAATTTTCTTCAGTTCTAATAAATGTTAAATCCTCTTTGCACATAACTTTTGTTAATTCACTTGGCGCTAGACAAAATCTGCAGAAGTGGTTAGAGGAGAAAGATTTACTAAACTCCAGAATCTGGTTAAGTCCCAAGTTATCTCCTAAGATAATGCCCATTATTAAATAAATCCTTGTTTTCTGGTTATTTAAAGTCAGTTCAATGCCTTCAACTTCTAGAGAAATAATTTCTTGAACAAGGTTATAAATGGTCAGATCATTTCCATAGGTTTTAATATCATGAGCCTTAATTAAGGCAGCTAGATAAATATCACTGACTTTAAAATAATTTTCAAATATTGGAATGGAAAAATACACTCCTGTAAGTTTATGAACTCCACTATGTGATCCAAGTGGGTTGTTAACTTCGAAATCATCTGCGAAAAGGAAATATGGAACTAAATTTTTATTTTTATATATTTCTTTTTTTTGTTGCCATAGTTTTCCTTTTATAAAATTACTCATATTTGGTGTCTGATTCTGTTGGTTCAAAAATGTTGTGAGTACTTCTCGATTTTCTGATTTTTCAAAAATTTTACGGAATTCAAATTTCAAGTCCATCAGAATACCTTTTTCAACCTTTTCCTCCAAATTGTTCTCACCATTGACCATAACGTTAGAAATCTCTCTGTTAATGTCGAATTCTCTGGGTTTCTTATATAAATCTCGATTTTCTAGAAACTTTTGCAGTTTATACTCAGTATTTAATTCAATAAAAACATGTTTATATTCGTTAATAACGTTCTCCATTTTTTTTCTATCAAGCTCACACATTTCAAAGCTTAATATTATTTCAAACAGAGGTGACAGAATCAAATTGTCGAGAGCTTTTTGTATAGTAACTGCATCTTTTCTAGTAAAGTTATTGTTGTTGTATAGGTTTAAAACGAACTGAAGTATGCTGTTTTCTACTATTGTTTTTTGTGATGAAGCTTCAATGTTTTTTGATCTGCCACTACCTGTCGGTAAATTGTATGATGAATCATGATTATTTTGTAACATGTTTTCCAATGCTGGAATACAAGAAGTCTTGCTAGTATTTGAATTCAAGTTTTCTAGTGCATCAACATTATTCTCATGGATCGCTTCCACTTTTTTATTCAGGTCTTTTAAATGGATACCTAAATGTCTTTTGTATGAAGATAATCCATTAAATATCTGCTCACACGTTTTTTCAAAGCATTTTAATTTGCTTTTTTTATCACAACCATGGAGAATTTTTAAATGTCTGAACAATGTATTCAAACAATTAAATTTTTTTAAACAGATAAAGCAATGCATTTTCAGCTTATTAACTGTGAATGTATATTGAATTTATTTGATTATAAATACAGTCAAACCCGCTTAAGTAAAACAACAAAAAACTTAATTAAATCTTTATTTCAGCGGGTTATTCCTTTAAGCGAATCTTAAATATCTAAAAAAAAAAGTTTCACTCAAGCAAAGCTTGGATAACCGGAAAAAAAATGTTTCTAAGTGTTTTTCCCGAAGAAAAAATATTGAAAATTTTTCTAAGTCTTTTTCCCGAAGAAAAAATATTCAAATTTTTTTTAAGTCTTTTTCCCCAAGAAAAAATATTCAAAATTTTTCTAAGTCTTTTTCTCGAAGAAAAAATATTGAAAATTTTTCTAAGTCTTTTTCCCGAAGAAAAAATATTGAAAATTTTTCTAAGTCTTTTTCCCGAAGAAAAAATATTCAAAATTTTTCTAAGTCTTTTTCCCCAAGAAAAAATATTCAAAATTTTTCTAAGTCTTTTTCTCGAAGAAAAAATATTGAAAATTTTTCTAAGTCTTTTTCCCGAAGAAAAAATATTGAAAATTTTTCTAAGTCTTTTTCCCGAAGAAAAAATATTCAAAATTTTTCTAAGTCTTTTTCCCCAAGAAAAAATATTGAAAATTTTTCTAAGTCTTTTTCTCGAAGAAAAAATATTGAAAATTTTTCTAAGTCTTTTTCCCGAAGAAAAAATATTCAAAATTTTTCTAAGTCTTTTTCCCGAAGAAAAAATATTCAAAATTTTTCTAAGTCTTTTTCTCGAAGAAAAAATATTGAAAATTTTTCTAAGTCTTTTTCTCGAAGAAAAAATATTGAAAATTTGTCTAAGTCTTTTTCTCGAAGAAAAAATATTGAAAATTTTTCTAAGTCTTTTTCCCGAAGAAAAAATATTGAAAATTTTTCAGTCTTTTTCTCGAAGAAAAAATATTGAAAATTTGTCTGCCTTTTTCCCGAAGAAAAAATATTCAAAATTTTTCTAAGTCTTTTTCTCGAAGAAAAAATATTGAAAATTTTTCTAAGTCTCTTTCCCGAAGAAAAAATATTCAAAACTTTTCTAAGTCTTTTTCCCGAAGAAAAAATATTGAAAATTTTTCTAAGTCTTTTTCTCGAAGAAAAAATATTGAAAATTTGTCTGTCTTTTTCCCGAAGAAAAAATATTCAAAATTTTTCTAAGTCTTTTTCTCGAAGAAAAAATATTGAAAATTTTTCTAAGTCTCTTTCCCGAAGAAAAAATATTCAAAACTTTTCTAAGTCTTTTTCCCGAAGAAAAAATATTGAAAATTTTTCTAAGTCTTTTTCTCGAAGAAAAAATATTGAAAATTTGTCTGTCTTTTTCCCGAAGAAAAAATATTGAAAATTTTTCTAAGTCTTTTTCTCGAAAAAAAAATATTGAAAATTTTTCTAAGTCTTTTTCCCGAAGAAAAAATATTGAAAATTTTTCTAAGTCTTTGTCTTTTTCCCGATGAAAAAATATTCAAAATTTTTCTAAGTCTTTTTCCCGATGAAAATATATTGAAAACTTTGCTACACCCAACCTCGCACATACCCCAAATCCTATAGTGGGCCAAGCAGGGGGGTTGCATGCCGAGCTTTTTACACGGAATGTCGTTTTGTATTTAAAAAAAGGAGTGAAACGGCGGGATTTTGTTACACGGGATTTTGTTTGGCGGGATTTCGTTACGCGGGATTTTGATACGCGGGGTTTTTTTTTGGCGGGATTTCGTAGCCAACTCAAATTTTTCTAAGTCAAAAAATTTAACGCAAGTCTTAAGAGGCTTAATGAAAACGAAAAAAGATTTTGACTTAACAGAGGTTTTTACTATAAAAATATGTAAAATTTTAAGGGAATATTTTTAAAGATATCTAGGTTTTTCACTTAGGCGAGTTTCAGCAAGGGAAATTTGTTAGGTAAATTGTGTAATTAAGCGGGTTATTCAGCATAGTGGGTTTTACTTAAGCCGGTTTGACTGTATACGAGCTTATATTAAAAAGAATAAATCACTCAGAGAAAAAAAGTTATTGTTGTTACCAATATGGACTATGGTAAGTGTATGTAGTAAGTGCTTTTCGACCTAAACAATTGATTGGATGATTCTTTTTTTTTAGTTTCTACTAAAAAAATTGCAACTAGTTCTCTTAAACTTGACGAAGAAATACCCGTTCTGAACAATTACCCAATACCTAGGTAATCGGATAAGCCCGGATATTCGAGTTTTTAAAATTATTTATGTACAAACTGTACCAAGCCAATATCAAAGTAGTCAATAGGTACCCCAAAAAAATGGGTTATTTGACACCTTACGGGAACTTGGTCCTTTGGTACCTGGGTATTATGTACTTGACCGGTCATATTTTATCAAACTCCACCTCATTTTCTTGGAAAATATTTTATTTTCTGAACTAATTTTAAAATGTTATGAGAAATCACATTAATGTCGCAATGTAAAATAACATTTGTGCTTCTATATTAATTTGATTCCTCACTTTTCACCAATTTTATGAGTGAGCGCTTGAAAATACCAAAAATGTAATAATAAATCACATTAATGTCGCATATACCTTTTTTGTTTTTAAATTTTCTTATTAATTATTTTATCATTGACCGGTTCGCTTTTGTTAGCCAGCTTCTCAATAAAAAGTACCTACATAAATTCATATAAAACACACCTCCTGTTTTTTCTTTTTGTTTCCAGTATTGTTTTTCATTATTTTATTTTAAAAAGCGTCTCGAAAATGGTATTAACTTTTTTTGATTTGATTAACTTTAAATGCGTCGCTATGGGTGAAAATTTGAAACTGTAAATTTAATAGTCCAAACGTGTAACTCAATAGATAAGTGAGTTCATTCAGTTTGGCAATCGTTGAGTTCGTTCATGCGTAGGTTTTTTTTTAAGTTTTTCAATGAAGTAGAATCTATTTTTTAAATAATTATTTAAAATTCAAAACCTTAAATGCCAGCAGTTAGGGATTAAGAACTCAGAAAACAAAAGCCCATTGCAATCGAGCTAGTACTTTACAAGACAATTCAAAATATAAGTAGGTATTTTTTAAGTTCTTTAATGAAGTAGTGTATTCTGCAACTATGTATAACTATTTTTTGAATAATGACCTTAAATCCAAAACCTTAAATGCCAGCAGTTAGGGATTATGAAATAGAATATGTTTGTATATTAATTTGATTCCTCACTTTTCACCAATTTTATGAGTGAGCGCTTGAAAATACCAAAAATGTAATAATAAATCACATTAATGTCGCATATACCTTTTTTGTTTTTAAATTTTCTTATTAATTATTTTATCATTGACCGGTTCGCTTTTGTTAGCCAGCTTCTCAATAAAAAGTACCTACATAAATTCATATAAAACACACCTCCTGTTTTTTCTTTTTGTTTCCAGTATTGTTTTTCATTATTTTATTTTAAAAAGCGTCTCGAAAATGGTATTAACTTTTTAATTTTAACTTTTTTTGATTTGATTAACTTTAAATGCGTCGCTATGGGTGAAAATTTGAAACTGTAAATTTAATAGTCCAAACGTGTAACTCAATAGATAAGTGAGTTCATTCAGTTTGGTAATCGTTGAGTTCGTTCATGCGTAGGTTTTTTTTTAAGTTTTTCAATGAAGTAGAATCTATTTTTTAAATAATTATTTTAAATTCAAAACCGTAAATGCCAGCAGTTAGGGATTAAGAACTCAAAAAACAAAAGCCCATTGCAATCGAGCTAGTACTTTACAAGACAATTCAAAATATAAGTAGGTATTTTTTAAGTTTTTCAATGAAGTAGTGTATTCTGCAACTATGTATAACTATTTTTTGAATAATGACCTTAAATCCAAAACCTTAAATACCAGCAGTTAGGGATTATGAAATAGAACTCAGAAAACAAAAGCTCATTGCAATCGAGCTAGTACTTTACAAGGCAATTCAAAATATAAGTAGGTTTTTTTTAAGTTTTTCAATGAAGTAGTGTATTCTGCAACTATGTATAATCTATTTTTTGAATGATGACTTTAAATCTGAAACCTTAAATGCCAGTAGTTAGGGATTATGAAATAGAACTCAGAAAACAAAACCTCATTGCAATCGAGCTAGTACTTTACAAGACAATTCAAAATATAAGTAGGTATTTTTTAAGTTTTCCAATGAAGTAGTGTTTTCTGCAACTATAATCTATTTTTTGAATAATGACCTTAAATCCAAAACCTTAAATGCCAGTAGTTAGGGATTATGAAATAGAACTCAGAAAACAAAAGCCCATTGCAATCGAGCTAGTACTTTACAAGGCAATTCAAAATATAAGTAGGTTTTTTTTAAGTTTTTCAATGAAGTAGTGTATTCTGCAACTATGTATAATCTATTTTTTGAATGATGACCTTAAATCCAAAACCTTAAATACCAGCAGTTAGGGATTATGAAATAGAACTCAGAAAACAAAAGCTCATTGCAATCGAGCTAGTACTTTACAAGGCAATTCAAAATATAAGTAGGTATTTTTTAAGTTCTTTAATGAAGTAGTGTATTCTGCAACTATGTATAACTATTTTTTGAATAATGACCTTAAATCCAAAACCTTAAATGCCAGCAGTTAGGGATTATGAAATAGAATATGTTTGTATATTAATTTGATTCCTCACTTTTCACCAATTTTATGAGTGAGCGCTTGAAAATACCAAAAATGTAATAATAAATCACATTAATGTCGCATATACCTTTTTTGTTTTTAAATTTTCTTATTAATTATTTTATCATTGACCGGTTCGCTTTTGTTAGCCAGCTTCTCAATAAAAAGTACCTACATAAATTCATATAAAACACACCTCCTGTTTTTTCTTTTTGTTTCCAGTATTGTTTTTCATTATTTTATTTTAAAAAGCGTCTCGAAAATGGTATTAACTTTTTTTGATTTGATTAACTTTAAATGCGTCGCTATGGGTGAAAATTTGAAACTGTAAATTTAATAGTCCAAACGTGTAACTCAATAGATAAGTGAGTTCATTCAGTTTGGCAATCGTTGAGTTCGTTCATGCGTAGGTTTTTTTTTAAGTTTTTCAATGAAGTAGAATCTATTTTTTAAATAATTATTTAAAATTCAAAACCTTAAATGCCAGCAGTTAGGGATTAAGAACTCAGAAAACAAAAGCCCATTGCAATCGAGCTAGTACTTTACAAGACAATTCAAAATATAAGTAGGTATTTTTTAAGTTCTTTAATGAAGTAGTGTATTCTGCAACTATGTATAACTATTTTTTGAATAATGACCTTAAATCCAAAACCTTAAATGCCAGCAGTTAGGGATTATGAAATAGAATATGTTTGTATATTAATTTGATTCCTCACTTTTCACCAATTTTATGAGTGAGCGCTTGAAAATACCAAAAATGTAATAATAAATCACATTAATGTCGCATATACCTTTTTTGTTTTTAAATTTTCTTATTAATTATTTTATCATTGACCGGTTCGCTTTTGTTAGCCAGCTTCTCAATAAAAAGTACCTACATAAATTCATATAAAACACACCTCCTGTTTTTTCTTTTTGTTTCCAGTATTGTTTTTCATTATTTTATTTTAAAAAGCGTCTCGAAAATGGTATTAACTTTTTAATTTTAACTTTTTTTGATTTGATTAACTTTAAATGCGTCGCTATGGGTGAAAATTTGAAACTGTAAATTTAATAGTCCAAACGTGTAACTCAATAGATAAGTGAGTTCATTCAGTTTGGTAATCGTTGAGTTCGTTCATGCGTAGGTTTTTTTTTAAGTTTTTCAATGAAGTAGAATCTATTTTTTAAATAATTATTTTAAATTCAAAACCGTAAATGCCAGCAGTTAGGGATTAAGAACTCAAAAAACAAAAGCCCATTGCAATCGAGCTAGTACTTTACAAGACAATTCAAAATATAAGTAGGTATTTTTTAAGTTTTTCAATGAAGTAGTGTATTCTGCAACTATGTATAACTATTTTTTGAATAATGACCTTAAATCCAAAACCTTAAATACCAGCAGTTAGGGATTATGAAATAGAACTCAGAAAACAAAAGCTCATTGCAATCGAGCTAGTACTTTACAAGGCAATTCAAAATATAAGTAGGTTTTTTTTAAGTTTTTCAATGAAGTAGTGTATTCTGCAACTATGTATAATCTATTTTTTGAATGATGACTTTAAATCTGAAACCTTAAATGCCAGTAGTTAGGGATTATGAAATAGAACTCAGAAAACAAAACCTCATTGCAATCGAGCTAGTACTTTACAAGACAATTCAAAATATAAGTAGGTATTTTTTAAGTTTTCCAATGAAGTAGTGTTTTCTGCAACTATAATCTATTTTTTGAATAATGACCTTAAATCCAAAACCTTAAATGCCAGTAGTTAGGGATTATGAAATAGAACTCAGAAAACAAAAGCCCATTGCAATCGAGCTAGTACTTTACAAGGCAATTCAAAATATAAGTAGGTTTTTTTTAAGTTTTTCAATGAAGTAGTGTATTCTGCAACTATGTATAATCTATTTTTTGAATGATGACCTTAAATCCAAAACCTTAAATACCAGCAGTTAGGGATTATGAAATAGAACTCAGAAAACAAAAGCTCATTGCAATCGAGCTAGTACTTTACAAGACAATTCAAAATATAAGTAGGTATTTTTTAAGTTTTCCAATGAAGTAGTGTATTCTGCAACTATAATCTATTTTTTGAATGATGACTTTAAATCCAAAACCTTAAATGCCAGTAGTTAGGGATTATGAAATAGAACTCAGAAAAAAAAACCTCATTGCAATCGAGCTAGTACTTTACAAGGCAATTCAAAATATAAGTAGGTTTTTTTTAAGTTTTTCAATGAAGTTGTGTATTCTGCAACTATAATCTATTTTTTGAATAATGACTTTAAATCTGAAACCTTAAATGCCAGCAGTTAGGGAATGAGAAATAGAACACAGAAAACAAAACCTCATTGCAAGCGAGCTAAATGCTTTTCAAAGAAGTCAAAATATATGTAGGTAGTTTTATTCGATTTGAAATAAAGTATTGAATACTGCAACTAAATTATTTTTGAAAAATACGTTTAATTTTTCAACAAAAATGCCAAAAGTTGAGGGATAGATTATTCCTATTCAGTAAAACAAGAGTCCTTTTGAAGCTATCATAGACAGATGAAAGCCACTGTGCGATATACTTAAAACCAACTTGAGCAGGTATCAACCACAAGAGGAACACGGTTTATATTTTCAGCACAAGCAATAATACCTATGCAACGTGGGGTGCTTTTTCTGCTTGCATTTGGAAGAACACTTTTATTTTATGAGGCAGTAGAAAAAAAAGAGGATGATGTTCTTTCACAGCGGAGCACCCCGACCTATTGTATACGTATTTATGGGCTTAAGAAATGCAAGCGTCCAAAAGTAAGCTCATAAGTCGTATTAAAAAATTTTCATAGCTCTAATTTGTGAAACTGATGAAAAAAAGCCAAAAAAAAAACTGTTGTCTGCCCAGGTTCTGTTTTTTTTTTCGCTTTTTGTTCACCAGCTTTTCTTTTGTTTGCTAGCACCCCATTTTTTTATGGCAAAAGTAAAATTTTATAATTATAGTAAGAAAATTAGAAGCTTGCTAGCAAGAGCGAACTTTTCCTTTATTAATTATTTTATCATTGACCTATTCGCTTTTTTCCTCCAGCTTCTCAATAAAAAGTACCTATATAAATTCATATAAAACATACCTCCTGTTTTTTCTTTTTGTTTCCAATATTGTTTTTCACTATTTTATTTTAAAAAACGTCGCGAAAATGGTATTAACTTTTTAATTTTAACTTTTTCGATTTGATTAACTTTAAATGCGTCGCGTTGGGTGAAAATTTGAAACTGTAAATTTAAAAGTCCAAACGTGCAACTCAATAGATAAGCGAGTACATTCAGTTTGTTACTCGTTGAGTTCGTTGAGTTGGTAAATCGTTGGTTTGTGAATAAAAGGCGCGTTCAGATCTTTAACTCGTTATATTGGTAATGCGTTCGTTTTCCTGACAAATGTTATTTTTGTTTGTAAAAATAATTCTTTTTCAAAAGAGCAAAATGTAAACAAAAATTGATTACAAAATTTACAGATTAAAATTAAACATCGTATAAGCATTATCAACCACTTTTTTCAGATCTGCGTACGTTTGATATATTATGTTGTACCAACATTTTAATTTTTGTTTTAGAAAGAAACATAAGTATGTAAAATGTAGGTTAGATTACACTAAGATGCCTTTTTTTTTTGAGAAAATAAAAGAATTTTTAGTGCTTAAGAAGGGGAGAAGTGTGCCGAGAAAATTTTTAAGTTAAGCACTTCATTGAGACGAAAATATCACTAATTAAATTCTTTTAAAACAGTCACGATTTGTATAAGAAAATTGTCAAAAAGCAGGGATAAATAATTATTTTTTCTCTGAGTGATAGATATGTCTGATGCAAATATAGTAAAAGGAGGCTGTGAACAAAAGCGGAACGCTACCATAAACTTTTAAGAGGGTTATAAAACGTTTGGAATATATAAATTTCAATTTGAAAAACAGCATTTTTTGCTTTAATTTGTTTTTTTAAAGATGCGGTTTTTATTAAAGATGCCAAAAAGTAAAATAAGAACTTAATGCACAGAGCATACCCCCTTTTGTTCACGAGCTTCTCTATTATAAAAATGCCTGTTGATATATATGTACTTACATACTTTGAAACTATTTAAAACGCTGTTTTATTTGTGATTTAACTATTATGTTTTTATTTTTGGTTTTACTTTCAAGTTTTTAATATTTTTTTCACTTTTATATTTGCTTAAATATTTATCTTTAATTTTATAACTTTTGTTACTTTTGAGGATTGTATATCAATTCAACTGCTCACCATGAAAACTACGAACGAAATGATTTTATTCCACGCGAAGCACAAGGAATAACGGAATTTTCAAAGGACTTCACCTTAGGACTAAGCTAAATACTTCAGATCTAACACAAAATTACCTAAGAACTAAGGTAATTTAGCACAGCTAACGCGGATTGAAAGGAAAATTACATTATGTCCTAGGTAAAGTTAGCTTAGGCCTAGGTAAAACGTTCATTTTTAAAGATAGTTGCCGGGCATATTGCCTTAGTACTAAGGTGAAATTACCTTATTCCTAAGGTAAAATTATACTGTTGATGAAGATTGGGGGAAAAATACATTAGGGCCTAGGTAAAGTTAGCTTAGGCCTTGGTAAAAGTTCTCTAGCAGCGATGGCAGACGTTGGCGTTGGCGGAAAAATTGCCTTAGTGCTAAGGTAAAATTAACCTATTTCTAAGGTAATGTTAAACAGTTATAATGAATATTAGTTGTAAAATCATATTAGGCCCTAGGTAAAATTAGCTTAGGACTTGGTTAAAGAGCGCTAGCAAACATGGTTGGCGGGAAAATTACCCTAGTGCCTAGGTAAAATCACGTTATACCTAAGGTAATATTGCACAGTTTAAAAGGTTTAAAAGGAAAGAAGCGAATAAAATGCGTAATATCATAAGAGCGCGTTCTTTTTCTCAATAAAGTTTACTTTTTCGTTCTTTTATTCCAACATCCGTAACATTGGAACAAAAGAACGATGAAATTAAGCAACTATTAGCAATTATAGTTTGATTTAATAGAGAAGAATTATAATGCACCACAGAAATATAACGTAGCTAATGAGAGGAGGTTAAAAAATATTACATCACCAACTGAAAACAATATAAGTTTATGTAGTCAAAGTAGAAAAAAACAACTTTAAACAGGTTTTATAAAATTCAATCATTATTGTTATACATTTCACTTTTTCTGTCCCAGCCAATAATTCCTATCCTATTCCTATAAAACTTATGTTTTTTGTTTTAGTTTCCATCGTTTCTCACCAATTTTATCGATGTGAGAGTTTCAGAACGTAGGCACTGAATGAAATCTTTGAAAACCCTCTACACGATCAATGTTCATTGACAATTATTGAAGAAATTTTTTGTCAATGAATATTGTTGAAGAATTGATTGAATTGATATATTGGAAGCAACAAAAAGTTGCTGGGGCTAGCAACAAAAAGTTGCCTAGTGGGCGATGGGCCTTAATGTGCACAATGAAGAGTTTAACAAAGCTTACCTTGTCGCAGAGTGTCGTAATTCAATTCATATTTGTTTCAACTCTGTTTCTTTTTTTTTGTACAATTTTCTTTTTAACAAGTGATACAATACCTAGGCCGTGTGCGAATTGGGTTGAAATTTCGATTAAATTTTATCCCAGATTAAATTTTGACGTTTTGCTTCATAAATGTCAAAAATTAATCTTCGGATAACATTGAAAACGATTTTAACCCAATTCGCACATGGACAAAAAATCACCGTTGAAAATCATGCCATTTTTGTTTTTTTATAAGATGTCTGTCCATTTATGGAATAGAACGAGTAGTTCAGTAAAACGCCAGAACAGTCAGGCGATTGATATTTTATCATTGTCTTTCTTTAGCATACGCGAAATGATATTAGTTAGATTACGCCATTTTCGTTTTTTTAATTTTTTGTGGCAATTTTGACCATGCGTCGTGACGTAGACAGAGAAGAAACGGAATCACTCTTCGTTTAAATTGTATGAGATATAGGGGTGCAAAGGCTTAAAAGTTAAGCACGCACTTGTGATTTCTATCGTATGACTATACTAAGTCGTAAGAAATAGAACAAATGAGTTTCAATGTGAGTACCAAACTTGCCACCAAACTTGCCACCAAAAAATCACAACGCCTGAAAGACTGAAATTTGTTCCATTTTTCGAGCGATGCGACTGTCGCAAAACAAAATAAAACAAATGTGATTACATGTTTGTGACCACACTTGCGATTTAAATTTCTGCTATTTAAAAATAATGGTAGTCGCGGAAATATGCACATGGACAAAAAATCAACGTTGAAAATCATGCCATTTTTGTTTTTTTTATAACATGTCTGTCCATTTATGGGTTTTGGAATAGAACGAGTAGTTCAGTAAAACGCGAGAACAGTCAGGCGATTGATATTTTATCATTGTCTTTCTTTAGCATACGCGAAATGATATTAGTTAGATTACGCCATTTTCGTTTTTTTAATTTTTTGTGGCAATTTTGACCATGCGTCGTGACGTAGACAGAGAGGAAACGGAATCACTCTTCGTTTAAATTGTATGAGATATAGGGGTGCAAAGGCTTAAAAGTTATACTAAGTCGTAAGAAATAGAACAAATGAGTTTCAATGTGAGTACCAAACTTGTCACCAAACTTGCCACCAAAAAATCACAACGCCTGAAAGACTGAATTTTGTTCCATTTTTCGAGCGATGCGACTGTCGCAAAACAAAATAAAACAAATGTGATTACATGTTTGTGACCACACTTGCGATTTAAATTTCTGCTATTTAAAAATGGTAGTCGCGGAAATATGCACGCACTTACGATTTTTCAGTCGATAGAAATAAAAAACATGGTTTTAAATGTGAAAATCCAACGCGACACAATCACTGCGACAGCGACACTTTCCGCAATCAAAATTTATTTAAACGGGGATTAATGAGAGTCCCCAGACTGGCGCAATGAATATTCGCATCGCGCCAGTGTGGGGACTCTCATTAATCACCATTTAAATAAATTTTGATTGCGGAAGTGTCGCTGTCGTGCCAATTGTGTGGCTTTAGTTTGGGAGAGCCTTAAATCGCAAGTGCGTGCACAGCCATTAAAAGACGTATGTTGCATTCGATAGCGATTCAAAATAACGTGACTACAATTTGCAAGTGCGTGTACAGACAAAAAATTGTCGCGATCGCGATTTTTTAATCGCAATGACTATAAATTGCAAGTGTGTGCGTAGCCTAATTGTATAAAATCTGATGATTTTGTTATTTGCTTGCAATAAAATCGAAAACATGTTAATTATAAATTTTATGGGCGCACGAAAAATATCTCCATCGCAAAACAAAATAAATTTATTTACTTTCACGTATAGTTAATTCACCAATGACGTATGTGAAAAGTTTTGTAATCTCAAATTCATGCTTCTTTTGTGTATTGCAATCAAAGATTGTTTAATAGCTGAATTGTTAGACAAACTGAAAAATAGAACGATTTATGGAAAATTTTCAATTTTGTATGTTTCTCACATTGGCCTCACTTTGACGTCTCTTTATTTTATCTCACTCCAACCTCAAGGCGAAAAGAGGTTGTCAAATGAGGCAGAATTTTTTAAATTGTTTTGAAAATTCCTGCATCATTTATCTATTTCTTTCTCACATAGAGATAGAAGTGAGATAAAACAAAGAAACGTCAAAATAAGTCACCTAATGTGACTTATGTCGTTTTTCTTTTGCAAATAGGGATATTGATCCGGATCTCGAATTTTCTTGGCAAAAGAAACGCAGATTGGATTTGTTTTTTGTTTGCTAATGTATGTGTGGGATGTCAAATTTAATTTTGTCAAAAATAATTTTAATTAAATAAAGCAAAAAATAATTTTGATAGGCAAAGAATCAAAAACGGAATGCAAATGAAATAAAAAATCACAGAATCACAGAATCACACAAAAGCACAAAATGACGTTTTATAAAAAGTATGTGTGCAAGTGCGTGTTTCATGTAGGTGTAAATCTCTCTTTAATTCGGGATCAGAGATTTTGATCCCGAATTGTCAGGGATTGATTTTTTTTGGTTGAATGTAATGCAAAAACTTGTCCGGGATCAAAATTCCTCACAGGGATCAATTTTTTTTGGCTGAAAGAAAAACGACATTAGTCCTAGGCAAAGTTATGATGGATTTACGTGTATCTTCATCTGCAAACATCTAGAAAAGTAGAGCGGGATAGAGTCATACCAAAAACCGAATGTGTGAAAGAGCACCACTATGAAGATGAACATGTTCGTCTTCGCTATAATCTTCATCTGCGTTCCTATAATCAAGATCTCTGCATTTTGTTCTTCTCTCTCTATCCAACAAACATACATTTTATATTTTGTATCTCTTATTTTTTGCAGAACTCGCATGAAGATACATGTAAATCCACCATTATGCTCGTCAAATAACATTCCAACAAAAAAAAAATTACCTTAGTTTCCTAAGGTAAATTAGCCTATTTGACTAACATAAATTGCCTTAGTCCTAGGCAAAGTTATGCTCGTCAGATAACATTTCAACAAAAAAAAATTACCTTAGTTTCCTAAGGTAAATTAGCCTATTTGACTAACATAAATTGCCTTATTCCTAGGCAAAGTTATGCTCGTCAAATAACATTCCAACAAAAAAAAAATTACCTTAGTTTCCTAAGGTAAATTAGCCTATTTGACTAACATAAATTGCCTTATTCCTAGGCAAAGTTATGCTCGTCAAATAACATTCCAACAAAAAAAAAATACCTTAGTTTCCTAAGGTAAATTAGCCTATTTGACTAACATAAATTGCCTTAGTCCTGGGCAAAGTTATGCTCGTCAAATAACATTCCAACAAAAAAAAAATTACCTTAGTTTCCTAAGGTAAATTAGCCTATTTGACTAACATAAATTGCCTTAGTCCTAGGCAAAGTTATGCTCGTCAGATAACATTTCAACAAAAAAAAATTACCTTAGTTTCCTAAGGTAAATTAGCCTATTTGACTAACATAAATTGCCTTATTCCTAGGCAAAGTTATGCTCGTCAAATAACATTCCAACAAAAAAAAAAATTACCTTAGTTTCCTAAGGTAAATTAGCCTATTTGACTAACATAAATTGCCTTAGTCCTAGGCAAAGTTATGCTCGTCAGATAACATTTCAACAAAAAAAAATTACCTTAGTTTCCTAAGGTAAATTAGCCTATTTGACTAACATAAATTGCCTTATTCCTAGGCAAAGTTATGCTCGTCAAATAACATTCCAACAAAAAAAAAAATTACCTTAGTTTCCTAAGGTAAATTAGCCTATTTGACTAACATAAATTGCCTTAGTCCTAGGCAAAGTTATGCTCGTCAGATAACATTTCAACAAAAAAAAAATTACCTTAGTTTCCTAAGGTAAATTAGCCTATTTGACGAACATAAATTGCCTTAGTCCTAGGCAAAGTTATGCTCGTCAGATAACATTTCAACAAAAAAAAAAATTACCTTAGTTTCCTAAGGTAAATTAGCCTATTTGACGTACATAAATTACCTTAATCCTGTGCAAAGTTATGCTCGTCTGATAACATTCATACAAAAAAATTTTTGCCTTAGTTATTTAAGGCAAATTAGCCTATTTTACATTACCTAGGGCGTACTCAAATTTGCTTAGTCCTAGGCTAATTTATGCTCGACAAATATTTTCCATACAAAATAATTTACCTTAGTTTTTTAAGGCAAATTAGCCTATTTCACGTTACCTAGGACGTACATAAATTGCCTTAAAACTAGGCAGTTTTATGCTCGACTGAAAAATTCCATACAAAAATTTTTACCTAAGGCGTTTAAGGCAATTTTACACATGATTTTTCTCTGGGTGTAGTTTCATTCTTTAAATCAATAAGAATTAAAGCCTGCAATGAATTGATGTCGAAAACTTGGATTTAAGCGTTCTCTCGGTGCAAAATATAAATAACTAAATATACTGCACTATTTCTGTTTACGGAAGATGAAAATATGTACCATACCATACATTACTATATCAATGCAAAGTAAATATTTGAATTTAAAAACTGAGCACACTGAGCAAAAAAAAGAAGTTACCATTGACTCAAACCAGTTCGAAGAAGCGACACCAAGTGACTAATAGACGAAAGTGTGGGTTGGGTTTGAGAATTTGCTTATTCTATGCAAAAACCGTGTAGAATTGCCGTTAAGGCATGTATTGGTTTTGTGATTTTAATAAAACTTTTTTGATTATTATGGAGAGTTAAGAAACTTTCTTTCGTTATACCTTTTCTGTTCTCCCTCTGTCCGTTTGCGTATGGAACGTACGAATTTACATTTTACTTCAAGTTATTATACCATTGACTGAATTAATAATATAAAAAGAAATTAAAATTTGGTTTAATCGCCACAGTCGTCTGATTGCAGCTTTATACTACATTTCCACCAAAAGTTAATTTCGTTTAGATTTGATATATCCTATATAGTGTTTTTAACAGACAAAAAGATTAAAAAGTAGATTAATTTTGACAGAATCTTTCAAAATGCAGATGGTGGGTCATTTTTCTTATAAAGTGGAAGAGAGATGGCAAGTTTGCTTTGTGTCAAACGATACAAAAAAAATTGGATTGTATTGCGCTGAATAAAGGAATAGGTCTGTTCGAATTGTAAATTAAAACTATGAGACAGGGTTGCCAGTTTGGGGGTTTTCCCCAAATTTAAGGGTTTTTTTTCATCGTTGGGAGGATGAGATGTTTGGGGGGAAATCTGGGGGGATTAATTTTAAAGTTAAATTATTCCAATACCTGAATTTTCCTCTCAAATTAAATCTACTATATCAATATCCAATAATTACACCACTATTTGTTTACTGTAACTGTACAGTACGGATATTTTTTTGTACAAATCAAAGCTTGATGTTTCTCGTGTAGTATTCCAAAACTATGTACATCACAAAACATTATTAAAAGAATTGAAAGCATTATTTTGCTTATATGTTTTTTACTCGTTTAATAATAGTCGTAATTCTTAACATTTTCTATTTCAAATTTCAGCTTAAAACTATGGTTCTTATTTGTAATTTTTATTCGATGTCGTTGGTCATAATCTATACATACAATTTTATAAAATGCCAAAAGAGAAAAAAAAAAAACAATTATTTAAAAAATAAACTCTAAGTAAAAAACAATTTGTTTTACCTTAAAGTACCTTTTGAAGGTACATCCATGGTATGCTATGCGCTGTGAATACAAAATAAAAACAAAAAGTTGAAAAGGTTTTTTCTCTGAAAATGTGGTAATCTGGGGGGTTTTTAAATTTTTCTGGGGAGAAATATTTTTTTCATCTTGCAACACTGCTATGAGATCTATGAAGATTTAATTGAGATTTATTTTAAATCTTGATTTGAGGAGATTAAAATTTAATGACATTTTGTCACTCGTGTAAATCCGGCATAAGGCATTTCCAAAAAGTACCCTATATTTGGAAGGTCCGTCAAGCTGGGTCCGCCACAATCGAAATTCGAAATTCTAATGATGCAGGAATTTAGTACTAATTAAGTTCTAATTTTGTACCGCAATCCCGATCTGGAACTAAAATCCCCTCCCCCTCAAACCTGTGGCGGACCCAGCTTGACATCAAGCTGGGTCCGCCACAATCGAAATTCGAAATTCTAATGATGCAGGAATTTAGTACTAATTAAGTTCTATTTTTGTATCGCAATCCCGATCTGGAACTAAAGTCCCCTCCCCCTCAAACCTGTGGCGGACCCCGCATGCCGGTCACCCTCAAATATAGGGGCTAGTTTAAGCGTAATAAAAACTAAACCAGTGGGAGTAGAAAAGTGAAAGTTGGTATTTTTTCTAATGAACCCATTCTACATCTAATACCTATTTTTTTTTTTTTAGGGTGACGTATAAAAAGTCTCCATCACTTATTTTGTGTTTGGTGCTTAATTTCAAGGTCAAATGATAGAGTATCTGATTCGGAGTTTTGGAAATTAGTAGAACTTAATTAGTACTAAATTCCTGCATCATTAGAATTTCGAATTTCGATTGTGGCGGACCCAGCTTGACGGACCTATATTTGGAACGGGGCTAAAAGAGGTTGAATTCCAGTTTTTGCTGATTTCTCAAAAAATATTAGTGCTTTTAAAAAAATGTGAAGACAAAAGTTGTAGCTTATTTAATTTTACATTAAAAATGTTTTGACACTTTTATTTCGTACAATCAATAGTTTTTGAGAAAAACGTCCACAAACTTTATAGTATACTAAATTTAGTCAACAAAATTTATTGAAGTTTCATGTTTCGACGGGCAAATATTTTTTGTATCGTATGTGTTTGGGTAAACCTCCACATTATAAAGTAGGGATTAAAAAAAAGCCGCCATATTGAAACAGCTGGTCATTTTGTTTTCATAGAGAATAGAGAATAAAAGAATTCTTCTTTGGTTGAGTAATCTTTTTCTTCCGTTGGGGCATGGGCACAGATCAGTGTGATGTTTTTGAACTTTGCTTTGATGCGGATTGTGACCAGGCGCTCGCTTACATTTCTGAAGCCCAAGACTTCTTGCCTAAGTCTTCCCCTTACCACAAAACCACAACCAAAGAGCCGCTGACCCTGCTCCTTGCAGCACTCGCCGAAGTAGATGTCACACGATTGCATCCTTCGTATGCCCTCTCCATCCCATCGCACTTCCTGGATGGCTGTTACATCAGCTTTTAGCCTATCCAGGTTCTCCACTAATTGTTCAGCTGCACGTGGCCTGTTTAAGGTCCGGACATTCCACGTGCAGATCCGGAATTCGTTGTCCTTGTATCGTTCGCTGGGGTCGTCAACATTAAAATCATCCATATCCGAGGCTTGTTGTCGTTTCGGAACCGATATTTTTTCCGTGGTAGGGAAGTCACCCCGACGCACAACCCCCTAGCCTGGAGGACCAGATCCTTATTATAACTCCAAGGACGGGGAGCCGGATAAACCGCTCCTTATAGGCCTGAGCTACGAATACGTCGTAGTAGCATATATAAGGTGTTCACTAAGTAGTTCAAACTGACTAGAACTGTAGACGCCACCGTTGATTCCATCTGGGAAATTCCTCCGCTGCCGCCTGAAAAAGGAGAAGTGCCTTAGTGGAAACACTCCTCCCCCCTCTATCGTCTGCTGCCGCCTTAAACCGTCCACAGGGATTGGATCCCCATCTTCAGTCAAAGGTACTAGGCACCCGATGTTCACCACTTGGAGGTGAGAGTAGGAGTTGATAGACAGAGGTTGATTGTGGACGCTTGTGTCCTCTTGAATGCACCGCGTTGTCTACCCTTTGAACATCACAACGAAATGCTTACGAAAAACAATAACGAAAAATTACCCCTTAAAAGTGTCACCATTTGCAAAAGCAAAAAACAAACACAAACGCATAAAAACCACAGAAAGCAACGTCGTGATGAATGAAACAAGAATAGAGACCAAATTATACTTTTCCGCACACAATTAATGGTACAGGCATGTTAAATATTTAAAAGGGCCTTATGAAATCGCCTGTGATAGTCTATTTTTCAATTAAAAAAAAAAGTTGGATATAATTAAACGTTTCCGTATACTGTCTAGTATCGATAATAAAGTTATAATTCATACTTCTGGTAATACTGTTCCCAACAAAACTCGGTGTTAAGTTCCAAAAATTTTCTAGACATTGGTAAGCTAGAATCGAATCATTTGAATCGGTGCCACAAAAAAATAATTGGTTCAAGATATCAAGATATTATTAATGTCAAATTCCTTTCAACAAAAAAATCGATTTGTTTAGAAGAAAAAAATCGATTTTTCTGGACAGATTCCCTTTATTTAAAAAAATCGATTCTCTTTAGAAAAAAATCGAATTTTTTGCTGAACGGAATTCGACATGAGTATTATTTATTTTGAAATTTTGCCGCCCCTAAAAGTGCCCCCCTACGTTACGCCACTGTTGAAATAAATGTCTGTCTTTTTGGTAGAGCAAGAGCTTGGAACATGACGATGGACAAAACCTCTATTTCAAGGTTGTAAAATTTGTTCGTTTGTATGTGCAAATTTTTGAAGATACTTTTTTAATAAAATATAAAAATCAAAAATTTCGCCTCAACAGTTTAAAATTTTTTCCATAAAATAGCTGGACTTGCTCATAAATTTTCCAGATTAACCGATGGGCATGTGTTGAATTTATTTAAAGCAATCTGTGAATATTAAAAAAGAAACTAAAATAATGTTCATTTGCTCGTTAAAAATATTTGTTCTTTAATTCTATTGTATTAAATATTATTTGGTTTTTTTCTTTTTTATTAAAACTAAATCTAATAAAGTTTTTTTTTTTTCATAAATAAATAAATACATCGTCAATATGTCGTCAAAAGATGTTCGATCATAAGATCTCTCATAGAAGATCAGTTAAAGAGAGAAAAAGAAGAAAAATATAGTAGGAGAAGAAAGAGAAGTAAAAGTTTCCATCAATAAATAAGAAAGCGTCGCCGGTGTTGTATGTTTCGTAATTTCAGGTCGTCAAACTATCGATTTAACTCGATATTTAAGATGAACTACTATAACTGGATGAAGGTGAGCTACCACTCGACGATGACGATGAACCCGATGAGCTACCCGATGAATATGATGAGCTACTTGGGTAGTACGAGCTATAAGCCAAGTTATGGGCAGATCCAGAGTGAGTTGAGTCCCATCGGGCATAGGGGCCTCCGCTCATTGGCTCCCAACTAGCGGGATCATATGAAGAAGCTGTGGTACTGGCAATCGGAGCACCATAAGCACTCATTGGCTCTGATGGTGGCATCGGCATCATTGGCATCATGTTCATCTTCATACCTCCCAGCTTCTTAATCAAATTATAGATAAGGAATCCAAGTACAAGCTTGATGGCAATTTTCGACAAAATCAAGGCCTTTGTTGCCTTAAGTCCAACCAACATAACAATCAAAGGCATCAGCAACTTCATTTTCAGCTTCATCAATAAGAGAACTGGCAAAAGGAGCTTCTTCTTCAACAAGAGTCCTCGAGCTAGAGTGGAAGGGAGAAATGATATTACAACGAAAGCATAACGAAATTTCCACCTGACTAACCTTCGCCCTGGGTCGGTAGCTCCAAGTCAAATCCACGATCAGCACGATAGGTCATCACGGAGCTTTGGAAGAATGTCTGAGGCAACTGCAGACGAAACTCGTTTGAGTTCAAAATCTTTCCAACACGATCCACAATCACTTCTTCGATCTTATCCTCTGAGAAGGACCGTTCCTGTTCTTCTTTGACTCCAGCTACACTATCCAAAAAGATCAACACTCGCTCTTTCATGCATTGCATGGCATCAGCATGAAAGCAATTGGCCACAATGTTCGAGATCAACTCTTCGCTGGATCGGATTCTCGGCTCAACACTGTACACGGTGTTGTCAATGGCTGCGGCATTGGCAAACGTCACCACACAACCAATTAATATCAAAGAGGACACTCGGAACGCCATGTTTTTTGATGACAAAAACCGAAATGAAAAATCGAAAGCAAAAAAAAAGGAACACTCCGAATCGATCGCGGACGGACTTTTTCAATAAGTTGCTGAGCGTGGACAATCTGTGAATGATATCAAATTGTTGAGGAGCCCTTGATTTTATACTGCCGCTCCCAAAAACACTCGGTGGATATGCTTGAACACCAAATTTTAGCAAGCAGCAATCTCTTTGCCACTTTTATTGAAGCTCACCTCGATGGCCAAAAAGCTATAGACGTACTCTACCCGATCAATCAGCAGCTGCATTGCAAGAGCACCGCGTTCCTTTTCGTCTTCGTTTTCCATTTCCACTGATGGCCAAGAGAGTAGCGAGCCCTGGTTGTAGTCAAAAGTAAGCCCCTACCCCTAAGCTAATTAGTATGCAAGGTGGACTTTGGGTAAGCTTGCATTGGATCTCACCCAGTTGCAAGCCTCCACGAACGATAATTAGCTGCTTGGAAATACATTCATAGGTAATCAATTTCCCTTCTGATGTTGGCCCTAACTACACGCACTCTGTGTCTTGTCTGCTGATGCCTAATGCGGCTTAAGCGACGCGGTTTGTCCAAAATCATTGCTGTCGAATTTTTCGATGTACAATAAGGTACCTTCAACTTATGCCTCCACGTTTGCATATAGGAACATCCGTAACGATTTCGCTAGCGCCTGCTTTAGGCAGCCCCCGGAATGAGCGTCGTCGATCATATTCAATTAATTTAATGATTTCATTTTTATTCGCGCGTTATGGAATTCTTTTCCATGATCGGTTATTTGGACTAAATTTATTATCGATTTGGATTCAATTTTGGGCGAATGGAAATGCCATGAGGAATTATTATTTTTTTTTTTTTGTGTATGAAGACACTTTTATGGATAAAACGGTCAATGGGTTGGTATTTATGAACCTACTATCGGTTAGCTTGACAGAAAAAAAAAGTGTAAGTGAATTTCTCTCCAATTATTACAGACAATTGATGTTGTGCGTAAATGTGCCAGGAATTTAGAGCTTACATTTTGTAACCTAAAATATGTTCTATAAATGCAAATGTTGGGTTGCTGAAAATATCTTTATTACGTAAGATAATGGCATGAGTAGGAATAATATTACAATTAGGACTAGTAGTTGTACAATCGTGGTTCTTCAAATATTGATCCGTGACTTATAGGAATTTTAATTCATCGCGATGGTTCAGGGATGGTATTGCTTTTATCACATACATGAACCTTAAACCATCGTTGAACTTCAGTTAATTCGCCGAATCAGCGAGTTAAATTTGCTGAACCACGGGTTAAATATTGAACCATTTTTTTTTTTTTTTTTTTTGCTAAAAATTAAAGAAAAAAAAAAAAACAAAAAAACAATTACAAGCTACAAATTGAATATACAAATAATTGTTAATAATATAATATCAATCTGTTTTGAGTAATGGAAAATTCATTGAGAATTTGTTTGTACAACTGACCCTTTAAAAATTAAAATATTGTATTTGAAGAGTTTGACTCAAAAAATCTTCATCAATAGTAAGATTAATTGCATGAATGGTTCACAACAAATACACTAGGGGTAAATTGTTTTATTGTCATCCACTTAAAAAAAAAAAAAAAAAAATAATGGAGGAAGTGACAAATCCTCCAAGAGTAACCTCTTGTAATGAATATATGCCTCTCACATCGGCCGTTCGGGATTCGGCATAAAAGCGTATGTCTCCTTAATTCCTGCCAATAACACGTACGTGTATGCACATGAATGTTTGAGAAATGTGAGTCACTAGGACTGTTTTTGGAACATTCCCCCGACACGTTTTTTTTTATTTACTTTTTAGGACCAAAAATATCAGTATTTGCCATATATTTTTTTTTTTAGCATTTTTGGAAAATCTTATTTTTCTCAAAAATGGCTCTACAGATTTTTTAAGAAAATCAATAAAAATTAAATTTCTAAAAAGTGGTTTTAAATGGTACCTCCCATATAGAACCATTTTTTTGTTGTCGCTTTTCTCGAAAAGGAATAGACTGATTTTGATAAATTTTTTTTTGGAGAATCTTCTTCAAAAAAAATTTTTTTGGATTTTTAAAAAAAGTTTCAAAATTTTTTTTTGAAAACCAAATATTTCGAAAACGACTTGGTTGATTTTCATGAAACTTGGTAACAAGCGGTTTTTTAACATTATCTATAATATTTGGAAAAAACATTTTTCTTATAGTCAAAACTAACGGTCCATATAAATGTTAAAAAACCGTTACAGAAAATAAAAATTTTATCAAAAACAACTCCTACGATTTTTATTAAAATTGTTCCAAATACTAAATAAGTATGGTTTACGATCTGCCAAAAACAAAATTTACAGTTAGCCAGTATTAAGAGTACCTCTCATAGAACCATTTTCTTTATTTTTGACTATCTAATTATGTGTGTTTTTGTGAAAAAGCTTCTCAAAAACTGAAATCAAAATACATATTAAAATTTGCAAAAAAAACAAATTTTGTAATTTTCAAAAAAAAAAAATTTTAATTTTTTTTAAAAATCCAAAAATTTTGTATATACAAAATTAATTTAAAAAAAAACCGCTCCTACGATTTCAAATTTTTTGTTTCTTCAAAACGAAAATTAGTTAAAGAAATCAGATGGTTCCCTTTTTTAGCTTTTAAAACAATTAAAGAAGATTTCTGTAATAAATTTATTTTGAATTATGTTGATTCTTAATAATATTTCAATTTCAGCTCTTAGTTACATGTATAATACTAGTTTAAACTTCAGGCTCCCATTAAAAGATTATTTACTTATAATACACTCAATCTTTAATCTTAAAAATTTGAGCAATCTTTTACTACAAGGGGCATGGTTTGTGCGATCCAGTCGTGCGTTTTATTTTTTTTTTGTTATAATCAAAAGCAAATTTGTTGCCTTAATCATCTTCTAAATTCGTACACCAATTTTGTGATAAACTCATGCTTTCAAGTTCCAAATGTTAACTTATACCTACCTCAAGGCACTGAGGGGAATTAGCGGACAGACGAACTGGCCTAGCCAGGCGAGGATTAGTCTTCAGCCCTTCATAGCTCATTTGCGGACAGAGCCTAGCCTTGGAGTTATGAAGACCAATATTTTCTCAATTTTTAACTTCTTGGAAGTAATTGTAATTGTTCCAATTTATTCAATCGAGAATTTTCACATTTCTCCACGGTCCGAGGTCTCTGGAATCCCATATCCATCTGTGTATCCCTGTGTCTGCTGGGTATCTCTCACAATACTTACTGTCGTAGTTATGAGGATCTGCAGGAAAAAGAAACTGTCTTTAATTTCCTCCATAAATGTCTCTTTCTGGCCAGAATGAGAGCGCACAATCATTTGGAAAACCTTTTTTTGACGACCTGAATGAACTCTCCGAAATGAAGATCAAATACTTATGGTCTCTTACCTCAACGCGACGAGATTGCTGTGAAGTCAACTTTAGTAGCTTCTGTACCATGTCTTTTCGTTAGACTCCTTTTAGACCACAAGCAAGTGGAGAACGGAGTTCTGGAGCAAACAATTTACCTAGCTTGGCTTTTAAAGAATAATTTTTCATTTACGGGTAACACGAATTATGGTACTAAAACGGCGCACTTCAGAGCTAATTAGGTCGCCAAGCTAGATCTTGCTTGAGGCCACCATATTTACCTACTTACAACTAACATTTATATGATTGTAAAGAATGTAGGTATAGTGACAGACAATTATGTTAGCAGATGACGTTTACAAGGCTTAGGTCCATTTGCTGAAATGAAACCTACATGGTGATTCGCATAAGGTGTAACAAAAGCTAGACCGTGTTGTTTGGATCGAGACAAGAAAAATATCTTATAAGATGTGGGGTCTATTTCCCATCATTTAGCCGGGGGGTAATGTTCCAAAAAATCGGTTTGAAATGAATAAAAATTATTTAAAAACAACGGCAACACTTACAATGCCATGCTTAACAATTTACTTGCTCTATAGGGAAAGTATTGTTTCCGTGTAAAAAAAAATAAAATTGACACTAATAGTCTAAGATCCCGCCATAGAACGACGAACGACCTACCCTCATCGAGGTACCAGATAAGAAGTGTGCAGTTTTGTAGGTTAGTGTCTAAACAAACATTTTGCGCAAGGGTTGCCTATAGCGTAAAGTGGTCAAGGCATAGGTTTGCCACGCTTTAAATGTAATTTTTCGGGTTTTTGCAATTATATGACACAGCTCAGATGGTTTGTGTTGCAGACATACAAAAAAAAACAATATACAATGAAAGCTCCCTTAGCCGGACAGCGACGGTCGTAACACTTTTGTCCGTCTAAGGGAGTTGTCCGTCCAAGGGAAAAAATAAAAAATAGTTATGTAAGGAAATTTATAATATACAGTGGCATCATAAAACATTTTTGCACCTACAAGCCATGAAATTCATTCAAACTAAAAATATACATGAAAATACAAGAAAAAAGATACAAAAACAGACTACAGCTGCAAAAATAGAATCCATTATGAATTTGATCACAGACAGTAATTTGGTGAAATCGTATCTATGTCGCTGTAAACCAGGGGGACCATTTTTAATGCAAAATAAATTTATGTAAAAGTATTACTAAAATAATGGTTGAAATTTACATACTAAAAAAAAGTGTTTGTCCGCCTAAGGGAATTTAATTTAACAAATCGCGGCTAATATTCTTGTCCGCGTCCGGGTAAGGGAGTGTCCGCCTAAGGGATCATAAAATGTATGAAATTTACATCCAAGATCCACGGTCGTGAGAATTTGTCCGCCTAAACGAAAAATGAGAATTGGTTGTTTTTGTAATCGATAGAATCTTTTATTATAAAAAAGTAATGTATTTATACAAAAAATGTAAAAAATCTAAAACTCGAGAAAGAAAAAAGGTTAGAAATAGACGCTGGCCCTATAAGAGATTCAAATGTAGAAAAAATGATCCTGAAACGCGTACGATGTACCTAAACGGGAGTTTGACTCCCTTAATCAGTTACTGTAAAAATAAATAAATTTGGCGGCACAAACGGCTCATGAAGAACCAGGGCCTACTGACTTAAAACTCTCAACCATTCCGTTGTGCTTGTCTGCAAGAATGGAGGGGAGCTACAGTTTATTGCCGAATCCGAACGGCTAAGTTGAGCTTCACTTTTCTATGACAAGAGATACTCTTGGAAAATTTGTCACTTCCTCACAAGAGGTAGTAGCTCCGAAAAAAACTTAAGGTGGAAACGGCTGGTATTGAACTCCAGACCTCTGGCATGACAGTCCAACGCATTAACCATTATGCCACGGGCTACTACGGTTACTGTACCAAGATTATATATTGACAACCGAAGCTGATATTAAGTGAGACATTCGTTAGTTTTGGAATTTCATTAATTCTAAGCGAAAAACTTCAGGGTTTCCGCACTGTATGAACTACTTAGGAACATCAACAAGCGATATTTCAGATATTTGCAATTTGTTTGCTAAGTATTTCAAATCAGTTTATACTCATGAATTACCTTCTCAAAATATAAGTGATTTGCCTGCGAGGTTTGATTTGAGTTTTCTTCGGATAAACGAAACACAAGTCCTAGATGCGCTTATGGAAATCGATGTATCCAAATCCGTCGGACCAGATGGTTTCGCACCATTATTACTAAAGAAATCTGCCGCTTCTCTATCAGAACCACTTACAATTTTGCTTAATTTGTCGCTTGATAGTGGACAATTCTTAAAAGAATGGAAGGTATCATTTTAACCCCTATTTTTAAAGCTGGAATAAGACAAGATATTACCAATTACAGACAAATTTGTAAGATCTCAAGTATTTCCAAGTTATTTGAAAAAATTATTTGCGTAAAAATGTTCTTTGTGTATGGAGAACATACATATATCTATCTTTCAACATATGGGTTTGAATAAGGTAGGCCAACTGCTTCGAACCTTTCCATTTTTGTTATCTACGTGGTGTCAAATTTTTGAACATAATATGCAAACTGACGTCATTTTCACGGATTTTGCCAAGGCGTTCGATAAGGTTAATCACAAGATACTACCCCATGAATTATCTTTCCTTGGCATTGAATCTTACTTGATGGATAGGGAACAATTTGTTAAAATTGATAATAACTTTTCCGAACCTTTTCTAGTGCCATCTGGAGTTCCACAAGGTAGCAACATTGGAGCTTTCTTATTCCTTTTATTTATTAACGATATACCGGAAATTTTCAATCACTCTCATTGTCTTCTGTATGCAGATGATTTAAAGCTTTACAGGAAAATTGGTTCAATTCAGGATTGCTTACTTCTCCAAGATGATCTTTTAAGATTAATAAATTGGTGTGAGCTAAATTTTTTTCACTTGAATGTGGCTAAATGCCAAGTACTTACTTGTTTGAGAAGGCACAATAGTCACAGCTATAGTTTATCTGAAGCTACGTTGGAAAGAGGGTCAGTAAAAAAAGATTAACATTTTAGCCTCATATGGATCTGATTATAAACAAAGCTAACTTAATGTTGGGGTTTGTGAAAAGAAACACCAGTGAAGCACCTCTGACATATTTACGCTCAAATCTCTTTACTTCTCAATAGTAAGGTCTGTCTTGGAATATTGTTCTGTAATTTAGAACTCCCTACTATGCAACGGTTTCCGATAGAATTGAGAAATACCCCGCTACAGCGCTAGGTGTTTATTGATTGGTATTGAAAGCTGTTTCACAATCACAATGCGACGAGAAAACGAATAAATATAAATACAAATACAGATACGCTCGGTGTCCTGTTCTCAATAACGATGATACGATATTCTAAAACAGTTATTCTGATTGAAAAATAAATAAATAAATAAATACATAAATCAATAAATAAATACATAAATAAATAAATAAATAAATAAATAAATAAATAAATAAATAAATAAATAAATAAATAAATAAATAAATAAATAAATAAATAAATAAATAAATAAATAAATAAATAAATAAATAAATAAATAAATAAATAAATAAATAAATAAATAAATAAATAAATAAATAAATAAATAAATAAATAAATAAATAAATAAATAAATAAATAAATAAATAAATAAATAAATAAATAAATAAATAAATAAATAAATAAATAAATAAATAAATAAATAAATAAATAAATAAATAAATAAATAAATAAATAAATAAATAAATAAATAAATAAATAAATAAATAAATAAATAAATAAATAAATAAATAAATAAATAAATAAATAAATAAATAAATAAATAAATAAATAAATAAATAAATAAATAAATAAATAAATAAATAAATAAATAAATAAATAAATAAATAAATAAATAAATAAATAAATAAATAAATAAATAAATAAATAAATAAATAAATAAATAAATAAATAAATAAATAAATAAATAAATAAATAAATAAATAAATAAATAAATAAATAAATAAATAAATAAATAAATAAATAAATAAATAAATAAATAAATAAATAAATAAATAAATAAATAAATAAATAAATAAATAAATAAATAAATAAATAAATAAATAAATAAATAAATAAATAAATAAATAAATAAATAAATAAATAAATAAATAAATAAATAAATAAATAAATAAATAAATAAATAAATAAATAAATAAATAAATAAATAAATAAATAAATAAATAAATAAATAAATAAATAAATAAATAAATAAATAAATAAATAAATAAATAAATAAATAAATAAATAAATAAATAAATAAATAAATAAATAAATAAATAAATAAATAAATAAATAAATAAATAAATAAATAAATAAATAAATAAATAAATAAATAAATAAATAAATAAATAAATAAATAAATAAATAAATAAATAAATAAATAAATAAATAAATAAATAAATAAATAAATAAATAAATAAATAAATAAATAAATAAATAAATAAATAAATAAATAAATAAATAAATAAATAAATAAATAAATAAATAAATAAATAAATAAATAAATAAATAAATAAATAAATAAATAAATAAATAAATAAATAAATAAATAAATAAATAAATAAATAAATAAATAAATAAATAAATAAATAAATAAATAAATAAATAAATAAATAAATAAATAAATAAATAAATAAATAAATAAATAAATAAATAAATAAATAAATAAATAAATAAATAAATAAATAAATAAATAAATAAATAAATAAATAAATAAATAAATAAATAAATAAATAAATAAATAAATAAATAAATAAATAAATAAATAAATAAATAAATAAATAAATAAATAAATAAATAAATAAATAAATAAATAAATAAATAAATAAATAAATAAATAAATAAATAAATAAATAAATAAATAAATAAATAAATAAATAAATAAATAAATAAATAAATAAATAAATAAATAAATAAATAAATAAATAAATAAATAAATAAATAAATAAATAAATAAATAAATAAATAAATAAATAAATAAATAAATAAATAAATAAATAAATAAATAAATAAATAAATAAATAAATAAATAAATAAATAAATAAATAAATAAATAAATAAATAAATAAATAAATAAATAAATAAATAAATAAATAAATAAATAAATAAATAAATAAATAAATAAATAAATAAATAAATAAATAAATAAATAAATAAATAAATAAATAAATAAATAAATAAATAAATAAATAAATAAATAAATAAATAAATAAATAAATAAATAAATAAATAAATAAATAAATAAATAAATAAATAAATAAATAAATAAATAAATAAATAAATAAATAAATAAATAAATAAATAAATAAATAAATAAATAAATAAATAAATAAATAAATAAATAAATAAATAAATAAATAAATAAATAAATAAATAAATAAATAAATAAATAAATAAATAAATAAATAAATAAATAAATAAATAAATAAATAAATAAATAAATAAATAAATAAATAAATAAATAAATAAATAAATAAATAAATAAATAAATAAATAAATAAATAAATAAATAAATAAATAAATAAATAAATAAATAAATAAATAAATAAATAAATAAATAAATAAATAAATAAATAAATAAATAAATAAATAAATAAATAAATAAATAAATAAATAAATAAATAAATAAATAAATAAATAAATAAATAAATAAATAAATAAATAAATAAATAAATAAATAAATAAATAAATAAATAAATAAATAAATAAATAAATAAATAAATAAATAAATAAATAAATAAATAAATAAATAAATAAATAAATAAATAAATAAATAAATAAATAAATAAATAAATAAATAAATAAATAAATAAATAAATAAATAAATAAATAAATAAATAAATAAATAAATAAATAAATAAATAAATAAATAAATAAATAAATAAATAAATAAATAAATAAATAAATAAATAAATAAATAAATAAATAAATAAATAAATAAATAAATAAATAAATAAATAAATAAATAAATAAATAAATAAATAAATAAATAAATAAATAAATAAATAAATAAATAAATAAATAAATAAATAAATAAATAAATAAATAAATAAATAAATAAATAAATAAATAAATAAATAAATAAATAAATAAATAAATAAATAAATAAATAAATAAATAAATAAATAAATAAATAAATAAATAAATAAATAAATAAATAAATAAATAAATAAATAAATAAATAAATAAATAAATAAATAAATAAATAAATAAATAAATAAATAAATAAATAAATAAATAAATAAATAAATAAATAAATAAATAAATAAATAAATAAATAAATAAATAAATAAATAAATAAATAAATAAATAAATAAATAAATAAATAAATAAATAAATAAATAAATAAATAAATAAATAAATAAATAAATAAATAAATAAATAAATAAATAAATAAATAAATAAATAAATAAATAAATAAATAAATAAATAAATAAATAAATAAATAAATAAATAAATAAATAAATAAATAAATAAATAAATAAATAAATAAATAAATAAATAAATAAATAAATAAATAAATAAATAAATAAATAAATAAATAAATAAATAAATAAATAAATAAATAAATAAATAAATAAATAAATAAATAAATAAATAAATAAATAAATAAATAAATAAATAAATAAATAAATAAATAAATAAATAAATAAATAAATAAATAAATAAATAAATAAATAAATAAATAAATAAATAAATAAATAAATAAATAAATAAATAAATAAATAAATAAATAAATAAATAAATAAATAAATAAATAAATAAATAAATAAATAAATAAATAAATAAATAAATAAATAAATAAATAAATAAATAAATAAATAAATAAATAAATAAATAAATAAATAAATAAATAAATAAATAAATAAATAAATAAATAAATAAATAAATAAATAAATAAATAAATAAATAAATAAATAAATAAATAAATAAATAAATAAATAAATAAATAAATAAATAAATAAATAAATAAATAAATAAATAAATAAATAAATAAATAAATAAATAAATAAATAAATAAATAAATAAATAAATAAATAAATAAATAAATAAATAAATAAATAAATAAATAAATAAATAAATAAATAAATAAATAAATAAATAAATAAATAAATAAATAAATAAATAAATAAATAAATAAATAAATAAATAAATAAATAAATAAATAAATAAATAAATAAATAAATAAATAAATAAATAAATAAATAAATAAATAAATGAATAAATAAATAAAAAAAAATTAATTTTCCAGAAAAAACGAAAATCGAAATAATTGTTCTATGAAAAGTGCAATTTAAAACCATTCTTCGGAAAATTTGTTTTCACCAAAAACTATTCAATTTACAGTTCTGAAGGACAATTTATTTTCTTATCACTTCTTGAATACCCATGGGATAGCGGAATGATTTTATTGGAAATAATTTAATTGAATTTTCATAATATAATATAATTAGAATGTCAATGGACCCTCTATGTACTGTTCTCAGTATACACACCATAATTTTGTTTTACTTGAACTGACATTTTTAATTAATTGAAGTTTGAGCAGTAAGCATCGCATGTATGTATATTATAACTGAAACCCCTGCCATCGAATGAAGGAGGCTTTAAGGACTGCATTAACAGCCCACTTATTTTTTAGATTGAGGGTTTTCAATGCTTTTCAGCTGGATAAAAGACGTTGAATACAATATTTCATTTATGAAATAAAATCAATAAAATTCCAACAAGTTCACAAAATAATCGTAGCGTGAATACTTTATACCTGATTATTTTAAAACCGGAAGTAAACAATAAGCAAGTGTACGAGTAGAAGTGTAACAAAAACGAGGGTTCAATTTGATTTTGTTTAAAAGCTATACCAACTTACTTTCACTCAAACTTTGATTCCGAAGTGAAAATGTTTCTCTATATTATTTATTGATGGGGCTTTACGGTTGACAAGTAATTATAGCTCATTTGCCAAAAACGTGCTCCGCATTCGAAACTGCCATTAATTTCAATAGAAAATAAGGTGTTTCAGATTTCCGTTCTCCCTCCCCTCCCATCAAATAAAATAAAAAATCTCTCCTTTATCGTATTAATTGTTTGAACTTTATTTCTTAGCTTTTCGATTTACTTTTTTCGATTTTCTGTTTTTTTTTTCTTCTCTTTTTTCTCTTTGTTTTAACATTAAATAAATTAATTAAAATTATGCGTAATATTCTATGCGATTTGTTTGCCTAAGAAAACTACCATTTGGCATTGTTGTTGTTTTATCTTTGGGAGGAGACAAGTTCCATTTCTGGGTTTCCGACTTAGAGATACGCCTTGTAAGCCAGGTTCTGGGCAGATTCGATTTGGGCATTTGTTGCAAATGACCGGCTGTCCCATGGACCATGGGCACTGATGTGGGGTGGATGGTGTTCAGCGGCAAGCTAAGGACATAGTTTTGTTAATAAAAAATGTTGTAGTTTTCTTAAAGGGAGCTTAAAAGATTATCTATACCTTCTTGCAGAGCTGGAAGATAGCCAAACCAACAGACACAATAAATGAGAAGAAACCGAGTGCAAGGGCATTGAAGGCCTTCAATTTTAAGATACCAATAGCCATTGGGATGACAGTCATAGCCTTGAGGAGGATCAAAACCATGATGGGAACAGCGATTTTCCTCAAACGGTTTTTGCGACCTATGGGCGAGTTGAATTAATTAATAAAATATTCTTAAAATTACACAAATCTCATCCCTACCCTTTCCTTCAACCTCGGATCCTGGGAATTTGACATTCAAATTGATCTCGTCATTATTTAGATTCCTTGAGGTGACAGTCACTTTGGCATCAGCCACGGGCAAATCCACTGTCACATCATGTCCTGAGATGTAACTTTCGATAGCGTCCAAGAAGTCACCCTGGGAGCGTGCTGCTCTGTTGTTGGCTCCATTGGCTCGCACCTCAACATCACTTACCTGCAAAGTAAAAAAAAATTAAGATATTTTGAGTAAAATTAAAGCGTGTTTGTATATACTTTAAAATCGTCCTTGCTCATGACTGTGTCCAAGAATCGCATCGCTCTGACTTTCACACAAGCCAATGAATCCGCTCCTGTGTCGCATTTGTCCTTCATCTCCTCAATCATGTGTTCCATGTTGGTTGGTCGAACTCCTGGATTAGCCGTTGCCAAGCCAATCAGGGCTACAAGGACGATCAATTTAGTTGCCATTTTTGTGTAAGGCTGCTATTTGTTCGTGGGAGGGAATAGGTGAGAAGATTGAGCTAACGGTACAAACAAAAACCTATATGACCACTCGATCGAATGAAACGATTGCGAATAATATTAGATTCCCTACCAACATCGATTTTTATACTCGGGAACAAATTAAATTCCAAAATGGAGACACCATCGTTCCGGTGCTCTTGGAATTGTCAATTGGATTGAGGGGGTATACTTCATTGGCTTGCCCTGACAGATGTGCGTGTATAAGTGCTCTCTCGCACACTTTTTTATTTAAATTTTAATCGTTGAGGTATCTGCATGCAATTTTGTCGAATCGAAATTATTTTTTTGTTTGCGTGGATTATCTATGTAGTTTCCACGTGCTATAAGACAATTGGTGTGGAGGCATTAAAGAAGACAACGAAGAAACTAGCCATCCAAGAGTAGCAGTTTTCATTCTCAGAGCGCTTTGGTATTAAAGGCACGTCCTGAGCTCAATGTATGCAATCGAAATGAGATTCAGGTGGAGATCGGTTGGACTTCTGATCAATTTGGTTGATTCTATTGGGTAATATGCGGTGTAATGTTAGATTAAGTCGAAATTGTGTTAGAAAATTTAAGTAGAGCTATACGTTTTATGACTTAAGACGCACTTTCATTCAAAAGAAACTTTCAATAAATTTATGTTCTTATTTTGGTTTCGTAATAATGTTTGGTTTTGGAGTTTTCCTTACGTAATCGGGGGCTAGATCAAAATGTAAATAAGTAGTATAAGTATGTATAAACCTATTTCTAAGGCTAAGATATTCAATACACCTTAAGCTAAAAGCAACAATTTGTGTACCAATTAAACATGTTTAATTATAAATTCATATTCTTTTCGCGTCTTATTAATTAAATACCCTTAAAAATCCTCTTTAAAAATCTTTGCCTGTTTTTAGTACCTATGCATAATTTTATAGACCCTTTAAAATAAATACTACAAAATAAGCATTAGCGGATTCACTGTGGCGTATACTTACTTTTTATCAGCATATTTTAGTTCGATTTAAAAATCTTAGTTTTTTTTTATTTCGTTTTTTTTTAAATATTTTTTTTAATGAAAAATTGTTGAATTTAATGATTTTTTTTTTGGCAGAGGATCCCCGCCACAAAAATAATTTTTTTAACAAAGTAAAATATGTCATAAGTAGAATGGTTCAAACCATAGTACAAAACCTTAACGGTAAAAAATTAAAAAAAAGTAAAAAACGTCACGTCTGTGGTTTGAGCCATTCTATACTTATGACATATTTTACTTTGTTCAAAAAATTATTTTTGTGGCGGAATCCTCTGCCAAAAAAAAAAACTTCATTAAATTCAACAATTTTTCATTAAAAAAAAATATTAAAAAACGAAATAAAAAAAAAACTAAAAAACATCACGTTTAGAAAAATTCCCGCCCTACAAAACGGTTTTTAAAGTTTTGAAAAATCATCACTACATCTCCACAGATCCTCATCCAAATCAATGCAGCGATCTTCAGCTTCATCTTATTTTGAGAGTCTATTCGGAACAATCAGTACAAATTTGAAATAATCAAGTAGAAAAATTGTAACGATAAGAATGCCAATCTAACAACAGTATTAATAAAGTCAATGTGACTATTCTGTTTTGAATAGACTCTCGTAATAAGTTTCTGTATCGACACGCTACCAATTCGTATCAATCGCCGATGTAGAAAGACTGTTCGAACTAAAAACAATTCAGAAAGCATGCATTTTATAGTTATCACGACTTTCCAAATTTTCTGGCCCAATTTTCCAATTTTCATGTCCGTAGTGTGCTTATCTGATTCAATAAAAATCAGACAAAAAAATTCTCATCCAGTTTGGATGATGATCAGCCGAGTTATGCGCGTACGAACAAAAAACTAATTCAGAAAATTTGAAATTTCAAAATGTTTTCTAAATTTTCTGATTTTGTCTGTCGAATTTTCTAATTTTTGTAAAAATTTTTCAATTTTCAGCTCCGTAATGTGTTAATCTAGTTCAATTGAAATCGAGCAAAAAACAACTCCATGCAAATCAAATGATGTTTAGCCGAGTTAAGCGCGTACGAACAGAATTTCATTTTAAAAATTTGCAAAATTTCAAGGTGTTTTTACGATTTCCTTGCTTTTTCGGTCGAATTGTCTAATTTTCGGTCGATTTTTTTTTAATTTTTCGTTGTGTAATAATCTGGTTTAATATAAATCCAACAAAACAATCCCAAATCAAATCGGATGATGTTAAGCCGATTTATGCGCATACGAACACAAAAAGGGATCCATTTTTATTATATTGTATAGATTTCTTGAAATTTTAAGAAAATTTTGGTATGCCATTTTAAAAAAAATTATAATATACAACTAAAACAACAATTTCATAAAAATTCACTAACCCGTTTTCAAAAAATGATTTTTCAAAAAAAAAAAAAAAAAAATTGCACTATTTTTTAAAATTCGAAAAATATTTTTTTTTTTTTAATATTTTTATGCAGTATTATTCAGACTCAACAGGACTTCCTGAGTAAAAATTTTAATCAAAAACGTTGAAACCGTTTTTGAGATAAATAACATTTCTCAAAAAAAAAAAAATATCAATTTTCTCTCAAGGAAATCACCTAAAAATCTCTAAGCTCCAAGTTTGAAGAAAATCGCTTCAGTTGTGCTGTAAGTCGAGGTGCAAGTGGACTATCTGTTTTTGGTTTGAATTTCAGTGCAACAATTAATTCGATTTCCATAGTGACTCATGTTATATTTGGCAGAGTCTTACGGGCTATTTTATTAAAATTTAAATTTTTTTGTTTAAACTCTCACTTTCACTGTGAAACTGGCCACAAGACTGCTCAAATAGCAATTAAAAAAATATACACTACTAAAAAATTACGTATACGCCCTAGTGTACATACAATTGTTTTTTAAATATCCATTGTGATAATTATTATCTGCTCACGCTTTTTATGAGCAATGAATATTTAAAATAAAAATGTTACTTAATAACGTTAATTTTTGAATAATATTTTTTTCATTAGTTTTTGAAAATTTTGAGTTTGAAAATTATAATTTTTCAAAAACTATTCCATCAAATAATTTTAATTAAAAACATACCTAATAAAAAAAACGGATTTCTGGCCTTAACAAAGTATAAATGACATTGACATTGCCATTGATATTTAATGTTTTTTTTTTTTTTTTTTAATTTAAGTCGGTGTTTTAGAAAATTGCCCATCCCGCCTAAAAGAGGGGAAATAGACCCACGCTCCTATACGATTTTTTTCTTATATTGACTCAAAGTGCACGGTCTAACTTTTTGTCTCACTTTAGGTGTTTATGGCTCTTTGTGATATTTTCGAAAAAAAAAATGATACATTACTTTAATCATTATCATTACTTAATATATAAAGACGAGACAAATATTTAGTTTGTCCGTAGTAATCTCAGAAAGTATTCAACCGATTCACTTGAAACAAATTTTATAATATTCCTTATTCTTTTGAAAATGTCATAGCACACTTTTTACTTATTAAATAGGTTTGATGAATTAGATTATTTAAAAAAAATTCTTTAACTTTTTTCGAGGTTCACCAACATATTCAATTATGCTTTTAAACATGCTTGATATTTTAGAAAAATAAGATGTTTTGTATAAAGTCAAAAGTTTTATGAAAGGCAGGTGTCTGACATTGCTAAAACCTTGCCATACACTATTTTGGAACTTAAAAAAGAACATTTTATGATATACAGGGTGATCGGTATAGTTTCTCAAAAACAAAAAGACATTTTAGCATACGGTTTTCTGTTTTTGACTAAAAACTAATAAGAGCATTGAATTTTGGAAACAAAAATTATACGTAAAATTTTGAAAAAAATTAGTTTGAAACTTTTTTTTTATTTCTTTTTTCAAAATTTCGAGTTTGGTAATTAATTTTTCAAAGAATATTCACTAACACAATTTAATTTAAATTGAAAATCAAAAAAAAGATTTCTGGCTTTCCAAGAAGGTATAGCATATGGCATTTTGAATTATACGCGTTGTTTTTAAATATTTTTTTTTCTGTTTTAAGTCAATTTTTTAGAAAATTGCCCCTCTTGCCCAAGTCACGATGCCAAATTCGCCAGTTAATGGTCTACAAAAGGCCGAGTTCAAAATCGACGCGAAATCATTTGCCTCGTTTTCTCCTATGCCACACTCTCACATACAGCGGTGACGTACGGGTATTGGTTGATTTGATCGTTTACTGAACCAGTGGATTCAAATTTATCCACCACACTGCGAATAGTCTTTTTGGTAGGACGATTATGGCAATGGTAACCGTAAAATGGTCAAAGCACGCGGAACGTTACCCGAAAAGAACACCCGTTTTGATAAAACAATTTTATCATTTGCACATGTATTGTTGAAGGCTATATGCGTTCATGGTAATTTGCCAAAACAGACTAAATAATAAATGCCACCTAACTCCCAAAATTCGGAAGGCCCTTTTGGAAGATCCGATATTTAAAATACCATTTAATTTGAAAATGTCTGATGTACACAAGTAACATTTTTTGTTTCATTTTATTTCCTCTGAATTCAACGATACTACTGTCGAAACAATAAGATTTGTAGATACACTTTAAAACCCACCTCTCTCCCGATAACAGCTTAGGGCCTATAACTCTAAAGTTTTATTTCTTATTTACAAAGGAATATTTTAAATTTAAGTAAAGTTGTGTTCACGCTTGAATTTGTGTTATAAACAGACGTAGTCTAAAGGCCTGCCTGCGGTTGAAAGTTTCCAATGATTGGCTTACTTTGGAATGGAAAATCTGACCACCGAAATAAGGATAATAATCCAATTAAAAGCATTTAGTTGAAAGAAAATAGCCCCAAAACTCTTTTTAATTTGAAATGAATTATGTACATACATACAAAAGTTTATTTCATTTACCTCTAGCTATACGCTGCCATCGTAAAAGTTTAAAAGAGAAATCCTTTTGAAATCCCAGAACCACTACATAAGTACTTTTGTTTTTGAAATTGTGTATAATTTCTTTCCGTTACTGGCTGAACAGAATGGTGACGCAGACGGAAACGGAGACGGAGCCGGAATAGCTGTCAAAATATTAAATACACGCAAATTCAATGTTGCGAACACAACGGAACGTAGACGCATACGGAGACGCAGACGCAGACGAAAGAGTTCACCAACTTTTAACTTTTGACGTACGGCACTTTTGACGTTTCAATTTGTATGAAGAAAAAAAACAACTTTTTGGGTCGGAAAAAAATATTGTGGTTATTTGTATCGCGAAAAAAATTATTTATTAAAAGGAAAATTATTGGAAACAAAAAATGTGAATTCTGAGCTTGTACACAATAATATTCTTTTGTTTTTCTTCAAAATACTTTCAAAGCTGTACAGCTCCATTGTGGACATGTAAAAAAAATAACGTACGACACTTTTTGACAGCTCTTCCAGTTCCGTCTGCGTCTTCAGTTCCGTCATTCTATTCTGTTCAGCCAGTTACCGGCGGCAGCGTGCGCTCCGCTGCACACAAACTGTCGGAAAAGTTTATAAAAATAAATTTTGCACAATTCAGCTTAATGAGATCATTTACTTAACATTTTGATATTTTTCAGCTATTTTTAAGAATCTGTTGCCGGAAAATTTTAAAACTTTTTACTTATACGAAGTTTCTACTTCTTGAGAGTGTATAAATATATACTTTTTATATTAGCGGTTTATCGGAAAACTCAAAAACTTATTTCATAACAAGTTTCATAATATGGCAAATTTCAGCTCAATCTGATGGTTAGTTTTTGAATTTTTAAAGCATAAACTAACAGTTAGTTTTTATACATGTAAAAAAAAGACAGGTTCGGCAAGGGTTTGTAGAAAAAATAAATTTATTTTTTCCAGTCAAAAAAGTTTTGGTAGGTAACCTCAAATATGTAATATTGATGGAGCTGAAGATCGCTGCATTTGAAGTTTTTTATTTTTAAAGATAGGAAATGTCGTTTAGAATCTATGGTATTGGAAAATTTTTGGAGACGGACAGAATCCCGAAATCCAGAATGCAGAGAACCCAAAATCCAGAAAACCCAAAATCCCGAAAACCTAAAGTCCCGAAATCGCGAAATCCATAAAACCCAAAATTCCGAAAATCCAAAATTCCGAAAGGCTAAAATCCTTAAACTAAATTTAAAAAAATATTTTCTTTAAATTTTTAATTAGTATCTAACACAATGTGTTCTTGGTGAATCTTTTACTAAACAAAAACAAAATAATCTATCTATAGAATAAAACTAAATTTCAAATAATGAAACTGTTACAATTAAAACATGCAACACGAGATTCGGCCCCGGCAGTGTAACGAAAAAAGACAACAGATAGATGAAAAATTGAAAACTAGCCAAACTGAAGGAAAAAAGAGATTAATATTTATATCACTGTTCTGTCGCTGATCCGCACTGTTTATTTTCATAAATCATATTAAAGTAATCAAATTATTTAATCATTCATAACATAAATTAATATCGTAAGAAATTCCTTTTAGAAGGTTTTTTTACGTTTCGAGAAAATTTTTTTGGTTTTTTTCTCCTTCATTTTCTACAGTTTTCTTAGTTTTCTTATACCTACATATATTTAAGTGTATGTAACTGAAAATCCTTAAAAACTCATAAACAAGTGTCCCTTCGTGAAAGCGCACGAAAATTATATAAAATAAGACTGAGAACCTTAACTCCTGCGTTTACCGCCAAAAAGTCCGATCGACAGGTTATGTGTGTCCCCTTTTTCGCAATGAAAAATTACTTATGGGTCCGAAATAGAAATCCTGAAAAATTATATAAATATATATATAAAAAATGAAAAATTAGCATTGCGGGATTTTGGTTTATCGGGATTTCGGGTTTTCGGGATTTTAGGTTTATTGGGTTATGGTTTTTTGGGATTTTTTGTTTTCTGGATTTCGGGTTTTTGGGATTATGGATTTCGGAACTCTGACTCCAACCCGCAAATTTTAAATACGAAAATGTCTGTCTGTATGTCTGTATGTCTGTATGTCTGTATGTCTGTATGTCTGTATGTCTGTATGTCTGTATGTCTGTATGTCTGTATGTCTGTATGTCTGTATGTCTGTATGTCTGTATGTCTGTATGTCTGTATGTCTGTATGTCTGTATGTCTGTCTGTCTGTCCTAATTTTTTTTTTAAGGACCACCACAACGGAAATTCAAAAATCTAACTATGCAGAAATTAGGGGCTAATTTGGTGCTAATTTAGTATCCCCAAATTCCCTTCACCCTAAAACTTGTGGTGGACTCAGCTTGACGTTAAGCTGGGTCCACCACACCTCCCAAAACACAATTTCAAAAATCTAATTCAGGACCTAGGGGCAAATTTGAGGCTAGTTTAGTACCCCAATCCCGAAGACGCCCCAAATTCCCTTCACCGTTTAAAGGGCAAAAACTGATTTGATGACGTCATCAAATACGTTTTTGCCTTCTAAAGGGTGAAGAGAATTTGAGGCTCCTTTGGGGTTAGGTACTAAATTAGCCCCAAATTAGCCCCTAATTCCTGCATAGTTAGATTTTTGAATTTCCGTTGTGGTGGACCCAGCTTGACGGACCTAGATATTTCGGTATCTGCGATATAATTTTTTTATCATTTTTAGAAATTCTCAAAAATTGCACCACAGATTTTTCCAAAAATATTCAATAAACTTTACTAAATGTAGGCTACAATTTGCTGAAAATAAAATTTCCGAAAAATGGTTTTAAATGGTAGTTCTTATAGAACCATTTCCTTTTATTTTTTGTTTTTCTCGAAAATGAATTATTTTACTTACTTACTTTAAATGGCGCTCACAGCCCAGAATGGACTACGGCCTCAACCAATAAGCCTCTCCAGCTAGCTCGGTCGCTAGCTGCTTCCAGTTACGCACTCCAAGTTGGTTGAGGTCGTTCTCCTCTTGTGTGCGCCACCTAAGGTGGGGTCTTCCTCTGCTGCGCAGACCGTCAGGGGTAGATTCGAAGACTCGTCGGGCTGGTGCGTTATGGTGTCCATACGCTCCACGTGTCCCAGTAATCTCAGCCGGTGTATTTTCAGCTGTTTGACCAGTTCAACGTCGCTGTAAAGCCCGTAAAGTTCGTTGTTGAATCTTCTCCTCCATACTCCATCGATACAGACTGGACCAAAAATCACCCGAAAAATCTTCCTTTCAAAGCACCCAAAGGAGATTCTCATCCGCTTATGTCAGAGTCTATCCTTCTGCCGCATATATCAGGACCGGGATGATAAGGATCTTATATATAAGGTCTCCTTTAGTTCTCTGAGAGAGGGCTTTATTACTCAAATGCCTTCTTAGCCCGAAGAAACAGCAATTGGCAAGAGTAATTCTTCGTTTGATCTCTACGCTGATGTCATTTTGCGATGTTATAGTGAAGCCCAGGTAGACAAAGTCCTGGACGATTTCGAACTTGTATCTATTCATCGTAACGTTTTGCCTGAGTCGACGATGTTGGGATTCCTTTCTCGATGATAGCATATACTTCGTTTCAACCTCATTAACAGCGAAACCCATTTTCGCCGCATCCGATTTAATACTTGAAAACGCGCCGGTAACAGCTCGCTTCGTTCTCCCAGTGACGTCAATTGAAATGAATTGGATTATTTTAATATTTTTTTTTTATAAAAAATCCTCTGAAAAATTCAAATACCATAGTTAATTTTTTTTTGATTTTCAAAAAAAGTTTCAAAAAAATTTTTTTTTTTAAGGCAAAAAATTCAAAATTGCGACTAGGTTGATTTTTATGAAACTTGGTACTGAGCATTATCTTGAATATTTTGAATATAAATTTTTCTGACCTAGGTAATTTCCATATACTTAAATGTAAAAAAAAAACGTTACAGAAAATCTAAATTTTTCGAAAATGACTTACATGTATATTAGCACGGTGTATCAATTTACCAGAACAAATTTCAGTTAGCAATTATTACCTAATAGTATATACGGTATACCTCTCATAGAACTTTTATTTTTTAGAATATTTCATTATCTTTATAATCGATTTAAAATAAATTTTGTATACAATTTTTTTTTTTTTAATTCTATATTTCAAAAATGGGCACACGACTTTTTTTGAAATTTTGTTTTTAATTGAACATTAACATACTAAAAAATGGTGCACGAATTTTTTTTTTTAAATGTTAAAAAAAAAAATTTTTAATTATAAAAAAAAAAATAATTAAAAAAACCGCTCCTAAGATTGTAATTTTTTTTCTCCAAAACTAAAATTTGTTAAAGAAATCAGATTTTTTACATTTTTTAATAAATTAATCTCGAATTATGTTGATTTTTTATAATTTTTCAATTTAAGCTAGTTCCATGTATATGTTAATATGTACAAGTGAAGAGTGCCATAGTGTTCATTTTCGTATACTAACTAAAACCTATATCTTAAACCTAAGGTTCCGATAAAAAAATATTTTTTTTTTTTATTAGATGAATTGGTTTACGACAGTGTTATCGTTGTTTAGAAATAGTTCGTGTGATCCAGCCGCATATTTCATTTGTATGATGAACACGGTTAAATAGAACGGAGTGCCGTTAACAAAGTTAACAAGTTCATAAGATCGCAATGAGAGTGTAGTCAATACCACAGTCTCAACTTAATTGCATTAGCTTGACTTTTATCAGGCCTCCAGTGTATTTCCTCATCCATGTTATTTCAAGACATTTCTTTTTTCCCTTTCCTCATTTTATTACCTACTCTTTTCCTCAAGTACACTCTTCTTTAAATACCTACTTATGAGTTACTAAAAAAGTTATGTCGTAAGGTGGGAGAGAATCCATCTCCTCTTCATAAAGAACTAAATATATGTAAAACAAATAATCTTCATACTACATACACAGACTAAACCACCGGAAACAGATGTTTTATACAGCCCCAGCAGCGTTGGGAAAAAGCTCAACTATATACACACGCGTTATAATAAGTATTTATATTCTTCTACAACTGCAATAAGATTTAATTTCCAATTCATCAACCATCCTGATACATTCAATCATTCTCTTACATAAAAATGGATACAAAAAATATATATATTTTTTTTATCAATGTCAAGCCCAAGTCCAAATCGCTTCCATCTCAATATTTCACCGTCAGTAACAACCGAAGCACATTATAATTCGTCACAGGACACCCACCACCACCACAACAACACATCCGCCAATGAAATAGAAAGTGAAATCCCTGACAGTTGGGTGACATGGTTGATAAGTCAACCCATTCAATGTCGCCATATATTAAAGAGCGAAAGTGAATTATCGTGCGTATTAATAAATCGTAGCAAACCTTCTGATAGTCGGCGGCGGTATATACTAGCTGGCCGAGAAATGAATGAATTTTTTAGTTAGGTATAAAGTATAATCAATAAGCCACGAAGAAAAGTTTTCACTTCTCGCAGGCAGCCATATTCCCACCAAGTGAAGACCCTGATTGCAAATTCAGCAGACGAATCAATCAATTGCTATCCAAGTATTCGGTGGAGAGGAATTGATGGGAGTGGAAGACAAAGTTAACCAAATTAAGGTGCTTATGCGAGTTATGCTTCCAAAGACCATTTCCACGATAAAACTTAGAAGAGCGCCACTACTTGCTGCCTGGCATGATGGCCAAAAAGAAATCAATTTCGAAAATATATTTACGTACAAATTCATCAACGTTAAGCATTGTTAATTATTGTTATTATCGTTCAATGTAAAAAGTGCACGTTCCAAATGCCTACGCATCCGGCATTGTTTCACGGATCACCCAACTAACACTCCTATACTGTTTTAAACTTATCAGTAAGTCTGGTGTTTTTTTTTTTTTTTTTTTTTGAGTGTGAATGTGAGTGTTTGATTAAAAATACCCAGAGGACTGGAAATCTACAGTTATTTGAAACGTATAAGCAAACTAACTTCAATAAAGAGCTCAAATAATTAAAAAACTTTTCGAACTTTCACTACCTTTAGACAAAAACAAAGCACGAATATAATTGCTATCTATTCCATAGTTTCAAAGACCAATAGGTTTATTGTTACTTGCCAAAGCCAAAATTACTTTTGAATCAAATTAAGAACTTTCTATATTAATTTTAAAAGAGAGAGAGATACTTTTTACGTTCTTGTTAAATTTTGTGTCAAATTTGGTTTTAGTCGAATTTTCTTTGTTCCTTAATATAAAATTTAAAAAAGGTTGGTTTAGAAGAGAACCAGAACGATGCAGGGACTTTATTTTACACAGAAAAGTATGTTCCTAAGCTGAACTTATGAGTTATGAGTTACGATTACGAGCACACAACAAAATAATGCAAACAAAAAAACAAAGTAAAAGTGACTTTATAGCCCTTGATTTCGAGTTTTTTTTTTCGAGACTTTCGTCTTTGACTTCCTGGTAGGATAGCCCCGTCAAAATCGAAATACTATTTTAGTTTTGTACTTTACACAATTTTATTTGAATTTTGGCCTCGACCAACAAGCTTGGTACCTATGCCCTCGGTATCTTCTTCTACTGTGACGGTTCGGTAAAGGTCTCAAAAATTTTCCTGATCACACTACATGATTCAGCCAGCTCCGTCATTGAAAGTTATTGTTTGTTTGATTTCATTAGGCTTGTTTGACGTTAGCCCTGGGGTGCACTGGGTCGCCCTTAACTCGTTCTATATGAAGCGTTTTTGGTGGGATGTCAAATGACCGCGGATATAATGTCCATGGAAATTAATTCCGCGCAAAAGGACATAAGGTCCATGGACGTTATATCTTACTCATAATATCCAAGGACTTAATTTCTTTTCAAAAAAAGAAGTTTACACGACGGACTTTATGTCCAACTTTATGACTGGTTTCTAACAGGCAACACTACAGATCTCCAAATTTGACTTAATTTTTCGTGGATTTAAGAAAACACTTACTTTGGTGTACCCAGACCTATGTTAACAAAAAATGCTCTGATATAATTCTAGCAGTAGAAACTTCGTTTAGGACTTTATTTTTAGAAAAAGCTTTTAAATAAAGTTGATATCTTGTCTCAGTCTTAATATATTCAGTTTCTAACCTGTTCTATATTTTCTGCCCATGCCAATTTTTTGACTTTTAGGTTGTATTCAACATAACCTTTTGCTATTTTTTTCTTGTGAACATAACAATAATAAAAATAAAAATCAGTAACAAGATTGTGGAAAAACCCATAGATTTTATGATACTGGGAAAAACCTGCAGCTGGTAAAATTAAAAAAAAGAATTTTTTGAACTAAGCACCAAATGCTATGGATAAAATAGGCCCTACGAACTAACTTCCGAAAGAACAAATTCCCACCAAAATTGGGACTGCCATTAATTTTTGGAACTAAAACCCAACGCTGAATGAACAGTCCGAAGTCCCAAAATAGAAATGAACTATGTCGCAATAGTGGGACTAAGTTCCATATGAACTAAGTCCCAAATGAACTAAATCCCATTTTTTTTAAAGAACTAAAATAAAGTTTACGAAAAGAACTAAGTCCCAAAATAATTTAATCAATAATGTAAGACAAAATAACAACTATTGCAATGTATACCACTAGTGTTGCGGCTCCATGTGAAATAGTTCCCCGATGAAATAACTCCTAATCCAAAAATGAAATATGTACATATGTAACATCCCAAAATGTTGTTTTTTTTTAAGGCCCCAAATTCAAAGATGAAATAAATCCCCAAAAGCACATGAAATAAGTTCCAAAAAAAATTAAATAAGGCCCCTAAGATATAACAAAATGACGGCATATAAACAGTGAGGTATATATGGGGGAATGCTGCCCCTCTGCAACTCCCTGCTTTGCCACACTTTAGGATTTGGGGTGGTAAGACTTTGGGTGTATGCAAAGTTTCTTTTGCATTTAAAGAATCCGGATTAAAAGAAACTATGAATTTACCCTATATCCAATGTCAACAGCGATTGTGGTTTGGTGTCTGGTGAGGGGGGGTTAGTACGCGAGAGGCGTACGCAAGGCCGTAGCTAGACAAATATTTCGGGGGGGGAGGTATGACTTTTTGAAAAATTATTTTTCGCTTTTTAGTATGTAATACTTAATAAAGTATGTAATCTATACAGATATCTATGATATGATATGAGGGTTCAACAAACTGTTGAACTTCTCAGTCAACTTTTTTTTAGAAAAGGCTTCCCTCTTCTAAAGAAAACAACCAATTAATTTTTGTAAGAAAATCAAAATCAAACTTGCAAATTTTGAAAATATATGTGAGAAATTCAGTGATGTAGTCCATGGTACAATAAAATAAACATAGAATTTGATTTTTACTTAATATTTTTATATCTATTACTTATCATCACAAAACGAGTATTTATCACAAAAAATAAGATCACATAAATATCTATACGTAGGTATTAAAAGTATTTTTTACAACAGCAAATTAAGCCGTCTGGCCTTCTGTGCAGCAAACACATCTATAACCTCTTCAGTATTGATATCAATTTCTCTGTGAATTGACATCAAAGCTAATCCTGTCAGTCTTTCATCGCTGGTAGAGTTTCTCAGATATATTTTTAATCTCTTCATCGTTGAAAATGTTCGTTCCGGTGTGCATGTCAAAACTGGAAGGGTAGCCAAAATTTTTAAAAGTTTGTGGAAGTTTGGAAAAAGTTTTTGGTTGCATCTTTGAAGAGCTTCTATTGCATTTTTCGCACGGTCTTCTGGTAATTGTTGGTGGCATTTTGTCTTCCATAGTGAGAATTCAGCCTCCATAGTGTCCCAATCCAAAAATTTCTTATACAATTTAAAATTTTTTTCATTAAAATTAGTTTCATTTTTACCGATGGTCGATGGTATTAAAATATACAGAGAAGAAAGTGTCGACTTATGATTCTCGAATCTCATTTTAAGTTGACTAATAAGGTCATCTAAGAGAGGAATTAAAATTGTTATCCCAAAATAGGTCTCTGGATCTGTCGTACGTATGTTGGACCTATTCTGTTGTCTTCCCACAACTCGAGGAATTTTTATTTTTTCTTCTGCAATACTTGATAATTCTTCTGCTGTGTGGAAAATTATATTGAATTCCAAAATAACATCCTCTCGAATTTTTTGGAATCTGTTTGATTTCAATTCAATATGTTCCAGAGCAGATACCAAGTCGCATGAAGGGGACTGTAAGATCTTGCAAAGCGGGAACGTGTATGTAAATAAAACACTCAAGCTGCACAAACTTATTAAAAAATCACTAGCTGTAACGAAGTTATGATGAAGTTTCGGAGTCCTTATCAGCACACAACACATGTAATTTGTGAGTTGTGGCCTGCTCTGAAGCAGATCACAATTTCGATTGTTTTTGTGACTCTCACAAGTTCTGAATTTGGGGGAGAATACGAAAAAGTCACAAAATTAATTTCACCACCTCTTATGACTTGTGAGGTATCAGTGATGGCGGGCAGAATCGGGCTGTTCGTGCAGAAATTTGGGAAAAAAAATTTAATAAAAAGCTATTAATAAAAAAAAAAATTATTTCTAAAAAAATTTCGGGGGGGTCAAACCCCTGTGAACCCCCCCCCCCCCCCCCCCCCCTTGGCTACGGTCTTGGGCGTACGGACGGGAAAGACGTGCTCGGACGCGGAGTTCCAACTCCAATTCATCTGATCATTTAATAGTTAGCAGAAGTGATTTTTCCATATACTCCTATGGTCTTATTAATTAGATTTTTGGCTGTTTAAACTATGTCTAAGTATTTTGAAATAGTCGGAAATATGCTTTTTTAATAAAAACAAATATTGCATTTCTCTAGGTTTAGACAATAGATTACGATGTCTAAAGCAAGATAAAAAGATAGATTACTTTAGCAAAAATTAGAAAGGTTTTTTAAAAACTTGGACGGCTGTCTAAAGTTAGACAATGTTTATTAATAAGACCACTAGCATCTACTGAGATCTTACTACAATGTTATGTAGGTACTTTCATCGTTTTTTTTAGACTGGTTTGGGCCCCTTCTAAAATTTTTGTAACCTTTCCAAATTAATTCATATCTGACTATTAACTCCTGAGAAGCCGCCAGTCGTTTCTTTCCTCTCTTCTATTTGCAGAGCTCGAATGCAGCACTGGGCCTTCTACTCTACTCCGCTCTATGCCTCTTACTTACCTGTGGTCCGAGTCAATGTTATCTCCATGAAACGTTTGGATACCCATGATACTGGAGGAGTGCTCAGTGTTGACCACATTGTGGTAAATTAATGGCTGATAGTTGATTGAGATCTCTATTTTCCCTTCCTAGCTTTGAGTGAAAATCACCTAGAACTATACTTATCTACTCTTATTTCACAGAGCTTTGCTCATATAATTGAAACTTCTAGACGCATCCTATCGCATTTCTTGTAAAACTAGAAGTTTAACTATTTACGTGGCTGGGAGTTCAGGATCCCAAATCGGCAATCTAGAGAAGCAGAACCTTAGTACCTACAGTTTCTATAGGTGTGGGAGTCCGATTAACGATTTGTATACGCTTAAGCGTTGCAGGTGTTCACTGTAAGTAGTTCAGCCTAATCTGCTGGTAGATGCCGTCGTCATTGATTCTATCGGAGATGTGCAAGGAAAAGTGCCTTAGTGGAAAAACTTTTCCCCCTCTCTCATGTGATTACCCTGGCAACCTTATACAAAGTGATTTAAACCTGATATTCAGTTATGGTTTACGTTTAAGGCACCCGATGTTCACCGCAGCGATATGGGTTGATAAACAGTGATAAGTTTTGTTCAAAAAAGAAAAACCCTGTGATGGATGCTGAAGCTACTACTTGTCTACCCTTTGCAAACCCCTATAAACAAATGATCCGACTATTTGTATTCACTGAAGTCACATACATCATACTATTTTCTGTCTAAGCTTAAGTGCTGGACTACGGTAAGGTAAGTACCTATACTATATAGCAGATGAAGACAAAAATTGACTGAAAAGATAAAAGCTATTATCTTGAATGAAGGGCTTCAACTTAATGTATCAATTTTGCTATAAAAACTATAAGCATACAAATGGATACATAAATTTGATGTCTTAACCAGACGTGAGGATATAAATTGGCTAGTTGTCTTGACGTTTATACCCTTAGGTATATGATTTCATAAAATTAATTTTCTTATAATACATAGATAGATATATAAACAAAAATGATAAATAGCCTCTTAGAAAAAACTGATACGATTTATCTTCAAAATCGAAACAAACAATAATAATGTTTTGGACGTTAAAAGATTTGCTCAACTATAATGAGGCTAGCTTAGCTTAGCTTATAGATATTGATATATAGCTAAATATAAATATCTATAAAAACATAAAATGCTCTGTACCAAATTTGAAGCAAAGCAGCCTAACTGTCTAGCCTCTTTAGTTCAAATTACAGTGAACGCACCCGCACAAATTGACAAACGACGAACGGTATGGCCAAAACCCACTTTTTGGGACGTCTCAATCATATTTGTGTCAATTATCACCCCAAAATTTTTTTTACATGAAACCAATACTTGGCGGTAAGGAGCAAGTAAAACTAAACCTGCATATGGGAAAGAAATTCTTAATTTAGGTATATTTATAGGCAAAGGTCCGAGCAATAAGTACATTAAGACTGAATATAATCATACAAACATTTTTTATTTGCGACACATTAGACTGGTCGTTAAATAGGTGATGTCCAAATTTTAATGAGTGCACCTCTTAAAAAAGTCTCTAAATAAATAAAAATAAAATGCACGAATGGGTCGCACGAACTTGCTCTTGTAGTAAAAGTTTCTTCGAAATTTAAAGATTGAGTGTAATATACAACACATAATTTAATTACATGTATATGTATTTATCCATTTAATAAATTGAAAAATGGAAATTTTAGATATGGAAAAAAAGCATGAAACTCGTTTTTTTTTAAATTGATAAAACAAGTACTTAAAATGTTTTAATCTCAGAATGAAGTTTGCCATTGCCATCTCAAGTCTTAAATAAATGTGAATTTATGCAGACAAAATTTTAAAAATCGTTTGGTTTCAGATAAGTTGTATGTAAAGCAAACATTGAATTTCTAACAGCTTAATAATGTAATATAATAAACTGTTTTTAGTTGAGTAATCTGTTAGGAGAGCTGAATTAATTTTCTATTTGTTCAGTATTCGAAATTCTTAAATATGGGCACCAGGTATTGGCTTTATACCTTTTGGTCAATATACAATTTGCGGAAAATGGTTTTAAATGGTACCTCCCATATAACCGTTTTTATTATTTTTATTTTTCTCTAACAGGAATTAGCTATTTTTTTATAAAAAGATCAAATAGTATTGTGTGCCAAAATTTTCGAAAAAAATGTGTTCCATTTTTAAAAAAATTTAACATATTTTTTTCTGAAAACAAAATATTTCGAAAACTACTTAGATGATTTTTATGCCCCCTAATAAATATTACTTTCCTACATTTTATTGTTGAGTAATGCACATAATTGATTTTTTTTTTTCATGTTAAAATTTTTCTTTAAACATGTCCTTCGATATTACAAACGAAATGTTTCATACTTTCTAGCTAATTTTATATACCCTAGGGTGTCCGTTATTTCTAAAACCAATTTTTTTGAACAGACTAAAGGCTGTCAATAGTTTACGCCCTACCAAAAATATATTTACAAACAAATTCTGACATTAACCTGTTCCTCTTACATAAAAAAGGAAATAATTTTTAAAATATTTTCAATAAATTTTTCTATAATTATAATAAAAATATAATAAGAATTAAAAAGAAAATTAAGAATATCTGCAGTTGTTCGGGAGGAAAAAAATACGTAAAATGTTCATAAATTCCTTAAGAATTTGTATGGAAAGACTATGGTTTTAGAGGCACGGGTTAATGAGCTCGGCCAAGGTTTTTTTTTTATCCATTAATTTACTGTAGGGCATACATTTTTTATACAGTGTGTGTTTGATCCAAACCAAAAGTTAGATTGGGAAAAAACGGACACCCTAATATGCACAAGCTGTTAAAATTTCCTTTTCAGTAAAGATAATAAAACGGAGTTTTTTTTTTTAATAAACACTGAATGTTATATCTACGTTACGAGGGTTGTCTTGGTCAAAATTCTTTTATCAAAATTCTGCTTTTCAAAATCTTGCTTTCAAAATTCTGCTTTTTAGTACTCTGCTTTTCAAAATTCTTTTTAAACAAATTCTGCGAATAATTTAAAAAAAAAAATTGAAGAATAAAAAAATTTTTTTTTTGTAAAACAGTTTTCAATTTTAAAAATTATATTACGTTTTTGTTAATAGAAATAATGTTTTTTATTATTATTAGTAATGTGTCGCTTAAAAGTGCTGGTTGCTCGAAGTCATGTATGTAAATAAGTTTTTTAAATCTCAATAAAAAAGCCCTTATTTTCTCTCAAAGCTGGATAGCAGATAGAGTCATAAATTAGAGAGAACATAAAGAAAAAAAAGAAAATTAAAAATTAGAAAATACAAAATAGACCTAAGCGCTAAGCCTAAGCCAAATAAGATTTTTTTTTAAAAATAGCTAAAAATATCATTTAGTTTTTTTTTTCACTAAATAAATATATAAATTTAATGGCACAAGGGCTCATGAAGAACCAGGGCTTAGAGACTTACAACTCTCAATTATTCCTGTGTGCGTGTCTGCAAGAATGGAGGGGACCTACAGTTTAATGACACGGCTAAGGTGAGCGGCACTTTTCTATGACAAGAGAAACTCTTGGAAGATTTGTCACTTCTCGCAAGAGGCAGGCAGTAGCTCTGAAAAAAAAAAAAAAAGGTTAAAGCGGCTGGTAATGAACTCAGACCTCTGACATACGTCACGGGCTACTACAATTTTTTTTTCACTAATTATTATTATAATTTTTACCGACCGATATCTTGTTTAAAAAAATAAAATGAAATGAGAGCTAGTCGAAATCCTGCGTACGCCCTTGATAACAAGAATTAAAATATAAAATAAAATAAAAAAGCTCTGTTTTTAGGAAGAAATCCAGCATGAAACCGACGCGTCGTATTCCTACTTTCGTATAGCAGAAGAAATTAAATTTGAATTTCATTAACAAAATAAATTAAACCCATTCCAAAATCAAAATATCCACATGCTAACACAAACATAATTGTCAAGTCCTTGAATTTCAGAGACTTCCAGAGAAAACAATTTGATTAAGTCTATAAAAAAAACTGTCTCGAAAAAAAATCCCTTTGTCTTCCAAACATTTCCACGCAAGTGTATTATTACCTTCACAAAAATATATTCCTCACATCATTTTCTGACAGAAATTTAACTTTTCCAAAGCAATCAAAACAAATTTCTAATCAGATTCCTCAAACGAACGTGACTTCTTATTAATTAGAGAGGATATAAAATCAATGGAATATAACCATGACATCTAACTTGGCATTTTTTAAAAGTTAGGTATCATATTACTTCAAGCAGAATACGTGCCTCATGTAGAATAACACAATAATACATTCATATGAACATGTGAGAAAGAGCTTAATTTGAAATTCTATTCCTGCACTTCGCGCACTTCCGGTTGAAATCGAAAGCGTACTCAGCTACTCAATTTATTCTCCGTTATATTGAAAGCGACAGTAAAAACATCAAACAATGCAAATATCTTTTTTTGTTTGTTTTCATTTAAATTAATTAAATAAGTTTATTTACAAAATTATAAATAAAATTTGTGGTTTTTGTTCAATAAATAATTTTTTTTTGTTTTGTTTTGTTTTAAATAAATACACGTACAAGCAAATCTTTGGAATGACGTTTGTGTAAGCATCAGTGTTAGTTTGTGTTTTGTTTTTAAATCTAAGGAATATTTTCTCGGAGTATAGGATCTCGTTTGCATTTTTGTTGGGATGATCGGAAAGGGTCTATCGTTGTTGTTGTTGCTGCTGCTGCTGTCCGGCATAGGCGATATCTTGAGCATCCATGTTTTCAACTGAAGATCTCGCCCATTGGGTATGTGATGGCTCCCAACCTTGGGCAGGATGTTCGATATGTTCCACATGCTCGATGTGGTTGTGGTATTGGGGAATGTCGTATTGTTCCACATGGTGTGGAATGTGTTCAACATGATGATCTAAATGATGTGGAACGATGTGTTCAACATGGTGTGGTAGATGTTCAATTTGTTCCACATGGTGTGGATAGTGAACAACTTCGTAATTGACAACCTTTAATTAACAAAAAAAAAAAATGTCACATAACTTCAAGCTATAAATTTAAACAATAAGTCTTACCTTTGGTTTGGCAATTTTGAAAATAACCAAAGCTCCAGAAAGAACCAAAGATAATAGACCCAAAGTCATGGCTTTCCATGTCTTAAGGGCAATCAGCGCGAGGGCAAGTGGAACCAACACAGTTGTCTTGAGTTTCAATCCCAATAGGAATGGGAGCATGACCTTCCTTACGAATCCACGGCCTTAAAATAAATCAAAAGTAGTTCTTAATTTTGTAAATAAGATCTAGCACTAACATGTGCATGTGGATTCTACTATAGAACGAAAATAAATTACCTTGCTCCATGGGATTTTCATCGGAAAGCGGAACTAAAGCACCTTTAGTCAATGGATTGTCACTCAGAAAGCTTGGAATCATCGAACGAGCCTCTTCAGTGCTGAAGAATTCGGGAGCCTTGACATGAAGAGCATGGGTGGCAAGAAAACGGTCGACTTTGTCGAATAACTCCAATTGATTATCATCACCGTTAGCTCTCTGTTGTGTTGGATTTACTTCTACTACTGTCCGCACCAGTGACATCTGATCAGTGATCAAGATCTCATTTTGTTTAATGGCCTCATCGAACCATGCCATTGCTCTAGGCTGCACACACGAGACGGAAAAATCCTTCAGACATCCTTCGTACATGTCGAGGGCAAGGTCAGTGGCTGACATTTTATTGGCATTACAAGCCATCAGGCTAACTGTGGCCACGAGCAGAACTACACCAAACTTATTCATGGTCTCGATTGCGCGTTTGGGTCCTCCTTCTTGGTATGAGAATAATCCTTAGTGAAAAACAAAAATCGTGCGTACTATCAGACAATCCAAGCGGATATGTAGTAGCCACTCTGACCAGTCGTGGTTTTTATACGACGCGTAGAATTGCCATTGCCTCGCGCATAAGTAAATGCAAAGATTTTCACCTGGAAATGATTGTCAAACGCTGTGAAACATTCCAATACGCGCGCGGCGAAACGTACGAAGACCGTTTTTGTTGTTAAACATATTTGGTCGTCTAGTAAAATTGGGTGTTCGATCCAACACGCTATATACTTATACTCATTTAAACGGTTTTATTCAAAGAACGAGCTTCCAATCAAAAAGTCTCACTCTCGTTACATTTGCATAGGAGCAGAATGCGCTGTTGTGTGGTGCTAGAGGTGGGAGGTTTGATGAAATAATCTTCGATTTGATATGACACGGAAAGAAATCAAACCATCACCAAATAGTTTGGAGATACCTACCACCTTTGTGATGGACAGATATTGCACAGAGAATGTATACCTCAGCCGTCAAGCTATAATGGTCACTCCCGTGTTGCGGCTAGTGTCGGTACTCACGCAGTCATGTGTGTTTATTTCAAAAGAGGGAAATCAGGTTGGAAACGTGCTGCGAATGTCAAGTTCAAAATAAGTTTTCTGCTTGGTTAGGTTTGTTTGTTAGCATGGTTTACGGATTTATTATTGTCGGACACAACATCTAATATTGTGGTTGAGCTCAGAGGTTTTGCGATTTTGAAAGCAGTTATTATTTTTGTTTTTGTTTTAAATCAAAGTGTTTTATCGAGCGTGAATTTGTAGAAAATACATAGGTACATTTAAGCCCCTAGCTGAAAGTTCGCTTTAAAGCAAATGTTATTATGATGTTCTACCATAAGTCTGCTGACATAACTTTTCCACTTCAAAAACACATCACTTAATTCTGAAATTTTACTCAGGTGTTTTAAATTTGTGGTTTGCTTTTAGTAAAATTTTCTGTTGTTTCCTAGATGGGGTGCCAGGAGAAATAAATTATGTAGGTACACATAGTTTTTTTGGGGATATTGACAGCCCATAATAGCTGAACCATTATCCAGCCAGTCACTAGTATCCGGGCAGTTTGACAACATTGCTCAGTAAAAACAATTAATTTTTTACATGTCAAAATAAAATATTTAAATGACTAGCTGACCTAATAGACTTTGTCCTGTCTTTGCTATGAATAATTAGAAATTAATTAAATAAAAAAAAAAAAATATTGTTAGCTTTTAAATATTAGCATCTCAAGCTGATATTTTGAACGGAGAATCCAAAAAACTGAAGAATAAATTATCCATTTAAACCTTCAATAACTTTGGAAGGAAAACATTAATTAGTTAAGAAGTACCTAAGGGACATTTTCAAAGAATTCAATTTCATTCAATTTCCTTTACAAATACGTCTCAATTACCGTAAGACAACTGGTTGCAAAGTTATAAAATAAAGAAGAAATACAGAAGAAAACTTTCCATACAATTTGTATGGAAAAAATAAATTAGCGATGAGCGACCTCTAAATATTTATCTAAACGGCTAAACTAAACCCCAACTAGAAAGCTAGTGGCATTGAAAATCGGAGACAATTTAATTTTTTTTGAATCAGTCTAATATATACATACATACGTCTCCTTATATGAAGAATAATTTGATATATGTAATTAATTAAAAATAAATTATTATAATTTTTTGGTATAGAACATTCCAGGCAGAAACATCAGTTGATTATGGTTGGCCATGAAAATCTAAATGATTGTTTAATCAACACCCAAATCTTTGCGGTCATCTAGAGTCCCCAAAAATTAAACAATGCATAATAATATAAATATATGTACATACCAAAAAAAAGATGCATAGTACGCGTGCGAACAAAAAACCATTTTTGACGAAATTGAATACATTGATCTAAATTCCGTTAAAATTGACAGAATCACATATTTTTTGACAATACACGAACATTGCAAGTGATTTATTTTAATTATTTTTAATTGTATTTCACTCCTTAGTAGATAACATTGAATTAAAGTGTTTTTTTTCAACAAAAAAGAATTTGTGGTCTTTTCATATGGCATGAAAATGGCAGGTTTTTTTTCAAAAAATGTTGCATGATATTTTTTTTTCGGCGGCAACGCTGCTTGGGAAAGCACACCAGATATGTACCTACTTCTAGAGAATTTACTGAAAAAGGAAATAACCAAATGGTAACACGCACTGTTAAATTTTTATATTTCCATTTTTTTTATTTGGGGCCTTATAAAATCTATTACATGTGGATTTAAGAAGAGAGGAAGGCAAACAAAATCATCTTAATTATTTTTTTTCTGTTTAAAGTATATATAACATGACAGTAGTAGCCCGTGGCGTAATAGTTAGTGCGTTGGACTGTCATGCCAGAGGTCTGGGGTTCAATACCAGCCGCTTCCACCTTAAGTCTTTTTCGGAGCTACTATTTCTTGCGAGGAATCTTCCAAATCTTCTAAGAGTATCTCTTGTTAAGAAAAGTGCCGCTCACCTTAGCCGTTTGGATTCGGCAATAAACTGAAGGTCCCCTCCATTCCTGCAGACACGCACACAGGAATGGTTGAGAGAGCCGTAAGACGATAGGCTCTGGTTCTTCATGAGCCGTTTGTGCGACTAAATTTTTTTTTTTTAACATTACAGACTCTTTAAAATAAATAATAGAAAATAAGCATTAGCAGAGTTACTGTGGCGTATACGTACTTTTTTATCAGCATAACCTAGTTAGATTTCAAAATCGGTAAATCACAGTTTTGGTGTGAGATATATTTTGAATAGCAAATCTCTCTTAAGCTAAAATAAGTCTTTATGAGAGTTAAGTCAGAGTTTGTTATTTAAAAAATTCGATTGCGAATTTCATCCCATTAAAATTTTACTGCCTTCGTCACATGAGATTCTTGTAGTCTATCCAAATAAGGTGCGGAGAAAAATTGAGGCGGAAAAAAACAGCATACTTAAAGGAGCTAATAAAAATGCTGATGCTCCATATGCATTTGATAAACAAACAGCTATGACGTCAGTGATCATAAGCGGTGGAATATGCGTAGTGCATACGACCTCGAAGACTGGCAAATTTGATATGCGTGGGGTTCGAATCTCATTGTGTGCATGTAGAAAGTTTTTCACAATAAAATTAGAATAAAGCTCATCACCACTAAAAAATTATATTAACACCAACTCATTTAACGTCACACCACTCTTCAATTATCAAAATAATAATGATGATAAAAAAGTACGTATACGCCACAGTGACTCTACTAATGCTCAATTTTTATTATTTATTTTATAGGGTCTGTACTTTAATATTATAAATACTTAAAACAGGCTAATCAAGAGGATTTTTCACCTCTCTCTCTTCTTATAACCACAGTCCACATGTAATGGATTATAAGGTAAACAAAAATTGTAGGTGATACAAAAATGTTTCAGTGTGTAACACTTTTGGCTAGATTTTTTTATGAATCATAAAATTTGGATATTTCCTTCTTGACTTGGTGGTTAATACTCTAGAAGTAGGTACACATCTGGTGTGCTTCCTAAGTATTACTAACGTTTTTTTGTTAGTCTTGTTTTTGTTAATTTTTTATACTTGAACGCACTCTCTAAGATTATTATTTTTTTTAATAGTTTCCACGTGGACAATTGTATGTCACCGGTTTTTGTATAGAAAAACCATAAACATTATTTATTTATGCACCAGAAAAGAAAATTTATAAAGTTGTGTATCAAAAAGCATTACAATAAACACTACTTTTGAAATAATTTTTTTTTTTTTATAATTTATTCCAGTTTGAATTGAATATTCATAGCTAAGAGCTAAGACAGGACAACAACTGTTGGGTCAGCTAGTTTAATATAAAATTGTGGATTCTTAATTGGTGAAATCAATGAGGTGTTATAATAATTTGTTTTTCTATATAAATTAAAATCAATGATTAACCTCGGTATAGTGTGCCCCATCCACAAGAAAGGAGATGCTCTGACCTGTTCCAACTACAGAGGTATAAGTCTCCTCAACGTTGCATACAAAATCTTGTCATCTGTACTGTGTGATCGCTTAAAACCGTTTGTCAACGATCTTATCGGCCCCTATCAGTGTGGTTAGGCCCGGCAAATCAACCGTCGATCAAATGTTCACACTCCGACAGATTTTGGAAAAAACCCAGGAGTTTCAAATCGATACACACCACCTCTTTATCGATTTTAAAGTCGCATATGATAGCGTAGACAGAGACGAGCTATACAGAGCCATGGCGCATCTCGGCATCCCTGCCAAACTCGTCCGTTTGGGCAGGATGACGATGGAGAAATCTCGCTGCTCCGTCAATGTCGGCAAGAACACCACCGAACCCTTTGATGTCGAGAAAGGTTTGAGGCAAGGCGACGCGTTATCATGCAACCTGTTTAACATCGTTCTTGAAGCAATTGTACGCAACTCGCAAGTCAACAACAGAGGTACAATTTTTCAAAAGTCTGTTGCTTGCTTATGCAGATGATATTGACATCATTGGGAGAACGACGCGAGCTGTTACCGGCGCGTTTGCAAGTATTGAATCGGAGGCGGCGAAAATGGGTT